>CM075655.1:22500000-25000000 GCA_037953625.1 Crotalaria pallida
CAAGAGATAATTTAACGAGAAGCATATCCATGGAAGACATGGCAGTTAATCATTTATTCTATTAATCAAACATCAACATTCAACAGATCTCTGCAACTAATCTCCACCTACAAATTAAAGCTAGCAAATATAATCGATATTTTTATTTTAGTTTGGCTGAAGTCAGACTCAGTGATAAGTAATGAAAACTGGGTGGTGGGGTGAAGATTGAAGCAACAAGATGGTGGTGGTGAGGTGTGGGGAGAGAAGAGTGAAAGGAGGAGCTGTGCTGGTGGTGAGGGAAGGATGTAGTTGTCATTCACTTATGCATGTTATATTAATCTTAACCATTGATATTATTTTACAATAAATCAATGGTGAAAAATGCAACATGTATTTGGTGCATGTTATCTTTTTACATGCATTGGAGCCATCCCCGTTTACTTCAATGTCTGACAAGGATGTAGTTAGTTTAATTGGTTTTCAATTTTCAAGTATAGTGTTGGATGCATTCATTATTTTATCTTGTGATAATGTATAAGACTTATCATCTCTTGTATTTAGTCTGCAATTTTGACATGTGTTTAGTGGGCGGTATTGTTCGATTTTTCTAATCATAATTTTTCTTTTTTTTTTGGCAGATCCGTGAGAAAGATTGTCAATCTGGATGATCATATTGCCCTAGCTTGTGCAGGACTAAAAGCTGATGCTCGTGTCCTTATAAACAGGGCACGAGTTGAGTGTCAAAGCCACAGGCTTACCGTTGAGGATCCGGTTACTGTGGAGTACATAACTCGTTACATTGCAGGTCTTCAGCAAAAATACACACAAAGTGGTGGTGTGCGACCCTTTGGCCTTTCAACCTTGATTGTTGGCTTCGATCCATACTCTGGTACACCGTCCCTATACCAAACAGATCCTTCTGGTACATTTTCAGCATGGAAAGCTAATGCAACTGGGAGAAACTCAAATTCTATTCGGGAGTTCCTAGAGAAGAACTATAAAGAAGTTTCTGGGCAAGAAACTGTGAAATTGGCAATCCGGGCATTGCTTGAAGTGAGTTCAGTTTTGCTTTTTGTGTTTGTGAAAGCATTCATGAAGTTTTTATTTATCTCTGTTATTCGCTGCAATCTGTGCAAAGTCTTTTTTCTTCCTAAAGAACATAGGCACTGTCCTTCTTGCTCCTTGCTTGTGTCTTTCTTTTATGCTGTCATTGACTTGGGAGGAACTTGAAGAGTGTCTTCAGTTCTTTATGTTAGCAAAATTTATGAATGGGGATAAACCTTTACTCAACTTGTTACTATTTACAAATTTTGGTTTTGCGAACCATTTCTTTTTATGTTTTATTCTTTTATTTTTGTTAAGCAAAATTTTTTGACGGGTAGGGGGATGGGGAAAATTGTGCAGCTGTCGGGGATTGTACCCAGGTGCTATACTGACTGAGTTACCTCTTGGGGACAACCATTTCATTTAAGTAACCTAAAAGAGGAAAGTCAACACTGAAAATATAAAAATATTTCTCTTACTTCAATAGACACACCACTTTCCAATATTGACTTTCCTCTCTTGCGTTGCTTAAAAATTGCCCTTAGCAAAACCCTACAAATTAGGAGGAAAATTTTGATAAATCATCTACTTGTAAGACAGATACCCAATCATATGCCTAACTTTGGAAGCTGGGCTGAAGTGATCTTTTCTGTTGTTTTGGATGATGTTAGGTAACCTTACTTTATACATTTCGAATCTCATAGATTTCGGATTCTTGATATAGACACAGTTTCTGGCCTCATGGAAATAAACAATATATTTAATAGAGTAATGATATTTCTGCACTTCTTTATCATACACCTCCGTTTACGCTTCATATTCCTTTCTATCTCTCTCTTCCTTTCCTATCAACATCACCATCTCACCAATCACAACCCTTTCATCTCTTCCTATCTCTCTTCCCTACACCATCTACACCTTTAGTGGTGGTTTAGAAGTAACATTTTCTTATTTAATATAATACATCATACTTGCTCATACAAACATATGTCTCTATTTTCTGAAAAATTTATGTATGCATGAGATATAAGCACAAATTTTATGTCTGATTTATGTAGATGTTACCTTTGTTTTAATCTACAGTTCATGCGTAAACTTCCAGTTTGCATTCTAAAATGTTCCTAGCATTCAAGTCCTTGTTCATTAATACATGTTCTTGCAAAATATCTGGTACATTATTTTGTACTTTATGAATGTAAACGTACAACAGTCTCAGTTTTAATCATTACAACTGTTTTACACATAAAACAATTGTGTGAAATTTCTTCAAAACTTTTCTGATGTCAAATAGTTTCCAACTTCTGATTGTTTATGTATTGACTATTGACATATGATATTGACCTTCAAAATCTTTGTGAGCATTTTTGTACTACTATGTAACAGTGCAACCTAATCCAAAAGGAATATATGACAAACAAAGATTATGTAATATATTTTTGAGGGCTTGTGGTTCACGTGATTGAAAAGATCTTCATGTGGAAATAAAATAATAGAACAAATAAAAGTGTAAGTTTGTGGAGATAGTGTGCTGAGATGTTGGTTGTAAGCTGTACAATGCTTTATTATTGTTTGATTATTATTTCTAAATTTCTTATGCATCGATGCAAGATAACAACCACTTTACAAATTAACTAAAATTCAAAGGATAATATACCACAATTAAATTATCCAATTTCATGGAATATTGTAACACTATTGAGATGTTCATAATCTGTTGTAAAAACTCCTTTTTATGTAGTATTGTGTTCTACTTTGAATGTGAAGCTTATGTAGCTGTTAACTGCAACCCTTGGAGCTTAATTATCACTTGGCTTTTGACAGAATTATAATTTAGGAATTTTTGGTCAGATGTTTCTTTTTAGGAACAATTAACCAAACAAAGCGATGAACATTCTTCAAGAATTGGTAAATGGATTAGACATATATTGAGTAAAGGTAGCACTTTTATGGTTAATTAATCCTTATCAAAAACATATTTATGCATAAAATTTGTAAATTTTGATTCACCTTTCTTTTTTTGTTTAGCTCTAAGACTCAAATCTAAAATGGTCCATTAGGATGAGTTAGTTGTACATGATTAGGAGAAGGAGACATCTTTGTGAGATATTATACCCTAGTAGAGTGACAGCTGCAGACATGTCTTTCTGATCTGAAGAATTATTTTATTATAGTAGTTACATCTGTACATGTCCTGCCTGCACTTAAATCATTTATGCATATGGTGTGCCTTCCTCGGGTTAATAGTGATACATCTATAAGACTATAACTATAATATAGCTTGTGTCAAAGTCGTCATTTATTGTATTGTCAGAGGTGTGTAATAATACCTGTTAAATTTGATGGTAGCTTGTCTAATTAAACAATGAAATTTTCCAATATTACGATACTGTCTATTCCTTGTTACACATTACAAGCTTGGAAGTGTATCCTGTAAATAAACTTGACTTTTCGTTGCTGGCATATGTAATTAGGTTGTTGAGAGTGGAGGCAAGAACATAGAAGTTGCTGTGATGACTAAGGAGCAAGGCCTTCGTCAACTTGAGGAAGCCGAAATTGATGCCATTGTGGCTGAGATTGAAGCAGAGAAAGCAGCTGCTGAGGCTGCAAAGAAAGCCCCTCCTAAGGATACATGATTGAATGCTAATTAAGTAATGTATTATGCGAGCACCGTTCTTGCTAGGTCTTACATACTGAAGCTACAATTGATGCCATTGTGGCTGAGATTGAAACAGAGAAAACAGCTGCTGAGGCTGCAAAGTTAGCCCTTTCTTAGGAACATGGTTTTATTTTACTGAAGTTTTTCTTGTGAATTGTTCTTGCTGGGTGTATTGGCCGAACTTCATATTGCTTTTGGGTCGTTTCATGCAGTATTTGTCAAATTTATCGCTTCATTATTAATCGAGTTCACAAATTGCTTTGTGTTGCCCATGATGGTTCACGATATTATCATTTGACTGGAAGTAGGAGTATTAACGATTTTAGTAAACTATTCCACACCTACATAGATGAATAAAAATCTTACTTCCTCAATCATATATGCAGGATGTAAATTGGATGGGTTCCCCGAAGAATTACCATCAGTGGGTAGGGTGATTTTACTCAATTAGAAAGTTTGATTTACAATCTTGAATTGTTGAGAAAATGGGTGGTGCGACAACAATGTAAAGTTGCACAATTATTAAACTTATTTGTTTTTTATATCTAGAGGCTTAGATTACATGTTTAAAATAATCACACACTCATCATGTGACCTGCTTAACCCAATGTTTTCTCCATTGGCTCTTCTATTTTAACACACAAACCTCCATCCACACCCTTTGTCCACCTGGAGAAATCAATTGGCTCTTTGTGGCATACTCCTTGGACACTGAAATGGTGATGCGACGCTTCAAATTATGCAACACAAGCTCGTTTAGCTCGAAATGATCTTTTAGTTCTAGTTTCATCAAGTACATTACATGCCGTGCATGCTCATTTAGTCCAATTGTTGATAAATTACTAATTGTTTTAAGTTAATTTTTGTGTTCAATTTGGTTCTATGATGCTTGGGTATTACTTGTGGTCTTACCAAATATGTTTTCTTCAATAATCCTTCCTTTCTTGACTAAAATTCACAATTTTGGTACAATGGAGTTCAAAATGGAAAAATCTAAAATCTATCTTTTACTTTTCTAAATTGTATCATTAAAAAATAAATTTATTTTTTGCTTATTAAAATTTTTTTACTTGGTGGCTTGTTATATCAGCATTGCAGAAATGATATAAAATTTGAATAAAATGTCAGATAGATTTCTGATTTTGTGGGTACTGATCAATTAGCCCCTGAGATTCTCGAAAGTCCAAGTTAGTTCCCGAGATAAGAACATGTTAGTCATATTAGTCCCTGACGTTAATGGTCCATAAAGTCAGGGACTAATTTGATCGGTTTCGACAATCTCAGAAACTAATATGACCATACTCAACGGTCTTTGTTTATTTATTTATTTATTTATTTATTTTTTGCCATTCCATTAGTCCACGTTAAAGATCATTGATGGTCATTAACGTCATGGACTAATATGACTGACGTGTTCCTATCTCAGGAACCAATTTGAAATTTCGAAAATTTCAGGGACTAAATTGATCGGTGCCTACAAAATCAAAATCAGAGACCAATCTGACATATTACTTTATAAAATTTTAATTAAAACCTCAAATGGACCAAATCTGAAAAATGGACCACCACAGCTTTAAAACCTTGAATGAAGATTTTATTAATACTCGCATCCCTATTACTCACACCCGAATACTTTATATTCTTTGCACCTCACTACCAAAAATATCCTTACTACACTACTAATACTTATAAATCTACTACTCACACCCATATGAAAAATTCAATTTCCACTACCCACAATCATCCTCTTCCCCTTTCCAAAACTTAGCTACTCAAAACCTTGATCACTCCGTAGCTATTTTCTTATACGTATATACATTCGGATGATTCATCCGCCACCATAAATTAGATGGGTGCATAATCCATTTTTTTAATCAAATGCCACATCCATTTCTTGAAAATTTGAAACACACGAAGTTCATTTAAAAACTAAAAAGAAGAATTAAAATCGAAAAGAAGAAGAAATATCGATGTTGGTTGTGCCCAAATTGATTGCTTATGTGAATTATTTGACACAATCCTATCGAATTTCTTTGCCTGAAAACTTCACTGTTCTTGATTCTGCCTTCATTTTTGAACTCTCAGATACCTAAGTAGCATGGATACAACAAGGGTAGTGTGGATGGAGCACCAAAAAAACGTCTTTATGAGTAAAAGAGAGGGAGGGGAGTGTTTGCATTGGTTTGTGTTTTTATCCTAATAATGGCAGTAAAGGGGTAGGAGTTTGATGGTGGTGATTTCATGGTGTTCAGTGAGAGGTTGAATATGACTATGTGGATATTGGGTGTAAGTAAGAGTGAAATGGATAATGGGAAAAAGGTTTATGGGTGTGAGTAATAAGTTTATGTGTGTTAGTAGTTAGTACTGTTACAGGTGTATTTTTGATTAGATGGTGCACAAAGATTATAAGAATATGGGTGTGAGTAATAATGAGCCCGTTTGATTGTGTTTTGGTTTTTTTGTTTTCGAAACTATTTTGTAACGTTGTTTTTAAGAATTGTTTTTCAGAATAAAAAAACAAAAAATTCTGTTTGGTAATACTATTATGAAAACAGTTTTAAAAACTAAAGAACAAAAAAATTCGTTTGGTAAATATGTTTTGAAAACATGTTTTTAAAACAAAAAAACAGAAAATTCATTTGGTTTGTAATTTTTTTTAAAATCTCATCTTATACTTTCTTTGATAATGTTAAAGAACTTAAAGACATGTACATGTTTATTAACCAAAATAATATAAAATCATGTTTAACATATTGAGTTTATAAGAAAATCACGATATTTTCTATCAGCAAAAATTCACTTCACTTATAAAAATAACCAAATAACTACTTGATAATGTTACTTGAGTTCCTAACCAACTATTACAATTATACCATATAAACACTTTAGGTACAAACTTAAAGTTAAAACAAGTACGATTATATGAATAATAGGAGTCCAATTTAATAGTGATAAAATCAAGAGTTGATGTATTGATTATCAAGCTCATTCTCTTCGTTAGTATTTGGTGGATCCTGGGTAGATGAATGATGAAGTACTCCAGTTGCAGTACTCCTATTAAATATGATTTTCATTGACTCATAATCCTCTAATCCTTTCTTCTTAAATTGAGCGGCATCTGGATGCACCTACAAACAAAATAGTGATAAAATCAAAATACTTAAAAATTAATCTAGAGATAAAATCATATAAATATTCTATCAATTAAAATATTAAACATACCCGAAGGTAAGATTCCCAAACATCTTGAGCGGCCGTGACAGTGTTGGTTGCTGGATTCCAACCAAAACCAGATTGCTGAAGAAGTAAAGCGAATTCACGATGCCTACTCCTCAATCTATTGAACTTTTGTTTGATTTGTTTGAGATTAAAACTACACTTAGTTGTGGAATTCAACTTATCCTTAATTAAATTCCATGTTCTAGTTTGAAACACACCATTTTGCATATTTCCTTTAGTGACCTCATCTACCATAATACGTACGAAAGTTTTAATTATGGACTCAGGCCACACCTTTGAGTCATTTGTGTCAACACTCGTTTCCATCTATCATGAATATCACATTCAAAGTAAGTAATTTAAAAACTAACAATTTTTGTAACAAAGAGTAACATAAAAAAAGAACACTGGGATAAGAAAGAAATATGAAAACATAAGAAAGTTAAACCGCTCTAACAGTTATATATAATTTTCAATCTATAAGATAAAAGGCACGGTGCGGTGCTTCGATAGGCGCGACTTACGGTGCGTCCACCAGCGTAGAAAGGCACGGCTTACAGTGAACTCTATGCATGCTTTCATAAAATATCAAGTTCAGTTACATAAATAGTTCACAGGTTCACCTGCATCGAAAAGGCACGCCTTACGGTGTTTCCACCTGCTTAGATGTTCCTCATATTGGGACTGGTCTGATAACCTAGCTCATGTCACGTATGTTATCAATGCAACTCTTGCAATCCTAGGTTATCATGCACATGTTCAAGTTCCAAGTTTATCATTAGTCCAACTATGTCATGATCATTCGACATCAGTTCAGCATGGATACATACATATTCATATTAGCTCATCATATAATCATAAGCATTCAACATGCATCCATAAGTATCTAAGTATGCAGATAACATAGCAGAGTCATACGAGTTCTAGGTCAAGCTTATGTTTGAGTATCCGGACAAAGTCCCATCATTTCCCTGACCTAAGTACACCTTAAGTAACTAGAACTTGGGTTAAGCAAGTCTTAATTACTTAAGACTTTGGTTAAGTAAGTCTTAATTACTTAAGACTAGATTTAACTGAACTTTAGCTGACTAATCATGGACTACGTCCACTAATCATGGATTAGGTCTCACTAATCATGGATTAAGTCTAGCTTAGTTGACTAATCTCGGATTAAGTCTGACTAATCATGGATTAAGTCCAACGAATCATGGATTAGTTGACTAATCAGGGGATTAAGTTCACTAATCTAGGATTAAGTCCAACTAATCTTGGATTAGTTGACTAATCATGGGATTCAGTGAAACTTAATTAGGTTTAAGTACTACTTAGTTTTCTAAGACTAGGTTTGATTGGTACTTAGTTGACTAAACCATTTAGCTACTAGGTTAACCCCTTAACCGAGACTTAGCAATCTAAAACCATTTTGATCAACACTTTAATCACCTTATCTAATTCTCAGTTAAGGCCTAGTTAACTCAAATCCATTTAGTCAACACTTTAGCCTTGTTCATCCAAGGGTCTAAACATTCAATTAACCAACATAAACATATGTAATTACTCATCAACACAAAACATATTCATAAAATTCAGCATAGAACATTTAATAACCACATGTCAAGATTCATCACAAATTGGCCTCCAAGCCGAAACCAAAATCTAACTAGTGCCCTTGAGTCTCATGGTGACTCAACCTAATTTCTAAGCCTCAAGACTTATTCTAGCAAAAGTGTAAGCTTCTCTCACATACCTTTGAAGAAAATTATGGAGACTTTGAGCTTTTGGACCTTTTCCTCTCCAAACCGTGAGCACTCTCCCTCCTTAGACACTTGAAACTTGATCTCAAGCTTCTAAAACTATAAGGCTCAAATTGATCTACCAAGCTAAAGATCTTAAGGCTTTGTTTGGGGTTTGGCCGTGAGGGTTGATAAGGTTTTGAGTTTAGTGGTTGAAATTTCTTCAACACAAAACTTTAAGCAAGTGGCATATTCATGATCTAGAGTATGAATATGCTAAGGTTTCTTGTGTTTGGTAAAAGTTTAAGCTTGATTTAGGGTGGTGATGGGTGTGGCCGTGAGCTTCTCAAAAGGGGAAGGGGTTGGATTTGAACTTTCTAAGCCTTGATCACTCATGCATGTTGTATATCCATGATCTAGACTTAGGATATGTAAAGATTTCTTGGTTTTAATGGAAGAATGAGTTTGGATGATGGTGTTTGTGGGTGTTGGCCGTGAGGCTCACAAAGGAAGAAGATGAAGATGATGGTGATGGTGTCATGAAGAAAAGGAAGCAAAAAATGGTGATCATCAACACATGGTTACTTATATAATGGTTTATGGTCAAATGGTGAAGTGATAAGATGACCAAGTGGTGAGATTTGGTGTGGACACCTCACACTTCATGCAAGGAAATGAAATGTGGTGTTGCCACCTCATTCTTGTGCAACATGCATGAACTGTGAGCTTGCCACCTCACTTCTTCATGCAAACTCACAAGCTCACCACACACACACACACTTCACGGTTTTCACACACACACACACTTCACGGTTTTCACACACACACACATGGCCCAACACTCATGTGCACACATTCACGGCCCAACATCACTCACAAGGCCCATTTGGTTAACTTAGGCTTAATCTAGTTCACTTAACTCTTAAGTCATTCATTAACCAAGCTAATCTAACTTTTAACTAAACTATTAGTCATCTAAACCTAATCAACTCAAAACTACACAAGGTTAGACCTAATTAATTAGGTTTAAGTTAACCCTAATCACCATTAGTTAACTAAACAAGATTAAGCTCTAACACATCGAGCTAAAGTGTAACATCCCCATTTTTAATTCCAAACATAATAAGTACAATAAAAGGAAAAATAGCACTGAACAATCGATTAGTGATATGGCTAAGTGATTAGTTCCACTTAAAATGTTAAAAATTATTACACTAGTTGAAAAACATATTTTCTATCTCTTAAATTGTATTTGTTTAATTTAATATTAAACCTGTTTTAAGAACTTTAAGATCTTTAACCCTATGGTTTTATATAAGTACTTATTAAATGTAAACATTTTGCTACTAGTACCTCTTGATGATTAAAATAAACAAATAAAGAAAAATGGTATTAGTATTTTAAAATCATATTAACACAATTAATAATAATAATAATTAAAAAAATAAAATAAAATAAAATAAAAAAATAAAAGAGGAAAGGGGTTCACGAAGAACCCTAGCTTCCTTCTCTCCCTCTTGTGGCCGGCCCTAATCCCTTCCCCCATTTCTCTCTCTTTCCTCTTTTCCCTCTCTCTCGGCCGTCCACCGCCGCTGCCTCCTCCTCACCCATGGCCACCCTTCTCCTTCTCCTTCATTTGATCCATTCGCCCACTCTCTTCCTCCACCCGTGTCCTCTTTGCTCGCCGAACCTAGCCGTCGCCGCCATCCACTGTTGCTGCGACTCTCCTCCCTCCTTGGTTGCGGATCCGCCGCCACTCTTGTGCTCTTCTCCAATCGCTGCTCAAGGAAAACCGCCACCATTGCCTCTCACACCTTTATTCCCTGTCTTTACTGCACCTTATCAAAAGTCAAGTAAAACCACCCTTAGCAAAGAAGAAGGACGTGGCAGAAAGAAGAAATAGGAAGAGCTTTAGTGATTTCAATTTCGTTTGCTTAATAAAAGGTATTTTTGAGAAATCCAATCTATTTCTTCATGTTTCCTTGCCTATTTCGAAGTGGGTACTGCTGTGTTTTGAACCAAAGATTGATTTTTCTCTTGATCTTTAACTTGGCCGAATTGACTGAGACATAGGAAATAGAAAATGATATTGTCTTGAGTATTTGATTTCTTTATTTTGTAGGACTAGTATTGATTCCCTTAATTACATACAAAAAGAAAGAGCTTTTGGGATTAAAAAGTGATTTTTCCTCTTGGTTTTGGGTGCTGGCCAAATTTTTTTAAAAAAAAGGGGAAAAGAAGTAGATTTTTAATTTCTTTTGTAACACCCCGATTTCGGCAACTTGAAAACGTCACCTCTTTAACAAAAATATAGTAAAAATTTGGGAATTTTTTTTTAATGGTGACATGGGCATGAGAACCTTTAAGTTGAAAAACATTTCAGTAACATAATTGAAATAAAAATTATGTTCTCATGTCACATATCACAAGTCAAGTTCCAAACCGAGATGTTACTTAACATCACACTTTGTAACTTGGCTTCATAAATCTCTTTGAGAAAACATTTTCACATCTTGTTTTATAAAACTTTGTTCTTTCAAAAGCCATACTCAATAAAATACCAAGTGGGGTACAGAATGATATGACAATGTAAACCAAGTAGTTGCAAGGAATACAGTGCTTGAAGGGGATTACCTACTACTAGTCTTGACCTCTAATCTGAAGTCCACTGCAGCAGCCTCATCGAGATGACGTACCGATTTGCTGCAGGGACGACCATCTATCCGTTGCAATACCGGAATAACCCGATACGACAACATGATAGGAGAGATGGTCAGTATTCCAGAAGTACAAGCATGACAAGACCAAATACTAACGACTTCATATAAAAAGAATACTCAAACTAAAATATATAAATCATGCATTCATTCTATGCATATGACAAACATGTTCATATAGGAAACACTTATAAACAAAGCACGTCATAACATTCCAAACATATAAAAATTCATAACTCATCACAATTCCCATAACCGTACTTGGCATCACAAGCCTTGAAATACTCAAGTCTTCATCACCATCTTTCTCACTCTTTCCAACAATTACTTATACTTTCTTTCTCCTTTGAATCTTTCTTAATAAATTCTTCATAAATTCTTTATGCTTTCTTTCTTGTAATCTTTTAACATTATTAAGTTTTATCAAATGTTTCGCTCAATGATGAGGGGGAAAACATCATTGAACTCTCACACACGTCTACATCTCCTCGGTCATCCACCCAACCTAGTCGGAAGCAAACAGGAGTACAGGACCTTTACCACGCGGGCACGACAGTTGTCACACAACAAATGGTCCCAGACCAGGAGGCCCAGCCTCAAATCAATTCGATTCATATCATATAATCAAGGCACGCTCTCAGCGGCAATCACAAATGCCCCGTTCAAGTCCCTCTCACTGTTCCTGAAATGCCATAGGGGTGACAGCACTATTCCGGTCCCGGGTGCAGAACTTACCACGGCATTAGACCCAGTCCCTACCACGTTAGTACGCCACATGTGGGATTCATTCCGCCCAGAATAGTACTCAAAGGCTCATAGCGTTTTACCGCCCTAGCTTACCCTATTGCATTCACAACCCGAATATCCTTGATATCCGGGGTACCTTCCTCTCCACTACTTCGATACGACACTCATGCCTCACCGCGTTTGTAAATGTCTTTTTAAGTCTTTTAAAGTTTTGAGTTTTAATTAAACGGCTTAATCCTAACAGTCGGCTCGTCCTTGGTGCGTCCCTTTAACGAAGCCCAACCACTAATCGCAATCCGTTCCCCCTAAACCTCAATGGCCTCATGCCTCATATCACTTTCATCTCATCATCACAATTCACATAACTCAAGCTCAACATATGCTCATCAACATCATCAACATCTTTTCCTCGTCTTTCTCAAAATCTCTTTTCGCAAAACTTTTTCGAAAGCTTGATTTCACAAACTTTTGCTTCACAAAACATTTTCAGAAACCTCATTTCAAAAATCCTTTCACAAAACTTTTTCAAAAATACTGTTTCCAAAGACGTTCACAAAATATTATTTTCACAAAAGCTTTTTCAAAAATCTCTTTTCAAAAACCTTTTTCAAAAATCACATTTTTGGGTGAGTGTTAATGGAGGAGCAAGCTCAACTCAACACTAAGCTTCTTCCCAAAAACATGAACGAGGAATCACATCTCCACTCAAACCACATCTCACTTTCTCTTTCAAATCTCAGCTCTTCACATCTTTTACAATTTACTCATCTTATTTCTTTCTCATACTTCTCAAGTCTTACTCTTTCTCATTACCACATTCAACTTTTCCATTTAACTTCGAGTCTTACTCTTTCTCATTATTCTTATTATCGTTAATCACACTTCCAGATTTTCCAGACAGAATAATACATATCCAACAGTATACTCACAGAGAAATCCAATACATAATAAAACCAATCATGCATCATATTTAACAAATAGGTAAACATCTAACACGTATATGCATCACATATGATAATGCAGCATGTAACATATGACATTGACTCTAATTACACTTGACGGACTCAGTTTAGAACTGAGTCTAAACGTCACGACGACTTAGGCCTACTGCATCTCTCACCTCACACTCCAGCATCTGAAATCATTGTGGGTCCTTCCAAACAAGTCGGCCGTTCAGCTTCTCGACTTATACGCACCTTGTACTAAATGAAGGATACTAGCGTTACAAGTCTATCTTAAATAATCGTCCTACTTAGATCAAAACGCGTTTTCGAAAACTCTTTTTACTTTTCGTCGAAAAATCGCAAAACGTTAAAACTTTTTCAAATCAATCTTTTCCCAAGTTAAATACCACTTAAAATTTAAACTTTAAACCAATCAAATAAATTTTTGGGATTGAAAAAACAATTTAAATAAAATAAGGACAGCAATTAAATGAGTCCATAAATTACTTTTCAGAAAAGCCGAAAACACCGAAAAACTTAACTTTAATTCAAATAACACTTTGTTATAAAATAAACACTTAAATGATTTATTTTTAAAACTTAACATTGTGAAATGAATTAAGGGCAGCAACCACTAAGTTCAAGGTTATTCAATTAATTAAATCAAGACTAAACCATTTCAAAACCAACTAATTTTCAAACCAATTACAAAATCAAATACACATTTGGTTAATTAAATAATCTATACATATCCTAAACACATCATCAAACAATCACTTATTCAAACATTTCAAGACATCATAATCATCATGCAAGTCAAACCAAGTCATAACATCAAGCCTAAAAATTCATATTCATTAAAACATACAAATGAAATCTTAGTGTGATTAAAGGTAAAACACAAAAGGTAAAATCCAAAACTAAATCAAATAAATTTATTTAATCTTCAAAATTTCCAGAACATCTACATGTATGATAAAGTTCATCATATAAAAATTTCAAGTCATTTAAACAAGCCTAAGCTAGGTTTCAAATCAAATTTTGCATGAAAAACAACATGGTACTGTTGCTGGTCAGAGGCAAAAACGTCCTTATTAAAAATAGTTGTTCAACTCCGAATTGCATAAAAATTGGTATAAGTCTTCCTTATACAGTCAAGACTATCTCATAAAATTTTCAGATTATTTGGAGTTGTGAAAGTTATATTTTTCCAATTAAAATTGTCATTAAGTCCAGAAAATCTGAACCAAGTGATTCACTGTCTTGCCTTTATTAAAAATATTAAATCAACTCCAAATCTCTTCAAATTTTACAGAGAACATCTAGAGATTTTCAGGAAGCTACCATAAAAATTTCAAACCATTTAAAGTAGCACAAGTTCGAAAATTTTGTTTATCTTTAAACTGAAAAACTTATTTTCTCAAAATCATTTTCACAAAGTTGGTTCTCATAAAAATAGGAAATCACTTCCAAATATCATTTAAAAATTCAGAGAGGTTCATTTCATCATACTCAAAACAGTGACAAAGTTCCAGAATCATTGAACATACAAAAACATCATTTATCAAAGTCAAAACACACATACTCACAATTTCAGCATAGCATTTTGTTCAACAAATTTATTCCACCATTTCTTTTCATGAAAATTAAAAATGCACACATACATACAAATCAACACCAAAAATCAATCCATCAATTATATTTCCTTTGAAAACCAAATTAATTTTTTTGACAACAATTTATTTTAATTCAAATAAATCATGCATCAACTTCTTAGAAATAGAAATCAAGTCTTTTAGACTAAAAACCAAGAATCAAACTAAACTATCCTAGATATTAACATGCACATAACACAATTTCAACATCAAAACTTATAACCTAAAAATCAATCAAGACCGTGGCCAATCATAAGAAAATCACCAAGAAAAATTTAATCATTTTCAAAGATCTTTACATTGAAACTCAAGTATCAAGCATATCATAGTTCAAGCATGGATCTTGACATGCATGCAATCAAAATTACTAGATCTAACTTAAAAACAAACATGCATCAAAGATTCACTTTTAAAAAAAATCAATTTCATTTTCCAAATACAAGCATAAAATCAAGGTTCATCAAAGAAGACAAAAAATCATTTTCACAAAATAGTTATGAAAACCGAATCACCTTCAATTCTTTTTGCATGTCCAATTTGTTGTTTTAAAACTTTAATCTTCATTCATTAGTCTTTGAAAAACATAGATCAACAATGAAAATTAACATGCAAGAACAAATCCACACATAGAACCGAAAATAAAATGATGAAGAAGAAAGAACATCAAACATAAAGCTTTAACATATTACAAATTAAGTGAGTCCTTAAAGTCCAAGATTAAAGAATAATAAAACATAAAATCATCTTTAAACTTATAAAAACCAACATGCAAAGAAGAAAAAGAAGTGGATCTACAAACTAAAAAGAAAACTAAACTATTACAACTCTTCTTCTTGAGCTTCAAATCCTACCATGATAAGGTTCGTCTTCTAGTCACTTAGCACTCTTGATCTACAAAGGATGGGATTTGGTTGGGCTTGAAAACCTCCTTCTTCCTTCTTCCTACCCCTCACGGTTTCTCTCTCTTTTCTCTATGGTTCTCTTTCTCTTTTTTTTTTCTATGTCTCTCAAGAGCTAGTGTTGCTCTTGGAGACTTAGTGTTTGTGTTTGTGTTGGTGTGGAGGTGGAAATGAAATGAAAGAATGGAATGGAAGAATGAAAGAAAGGAACGAAGGAATGGATGGAATGAATGAAGGAAATAGGCTAAGGGTGCAACACAATTCCCTTCTTGGGCCTTAATCCATTCGGCCATACATGCATCAAGGAAGGGTATTTTTGGCATCCTAAAACTTCTACTACTTGGTCCCCAAGTTTTCTCATTTCTTTTCTTTTTTATTTTTATTTCCTCTCCTCACTTAGTCATCAAGCCAAAGCCCCACAACCCTACACATACACTCCCTCACACACATGGCACACATACACACATCACACCTATATTCTACATACACACACACACAACATGGCACTCATGCACACACACACATGGCCTACCATTTTGTTTTATCCATTTATTTTTATAAAAATCAAAAATACACACATATACGTATATACACATACATACATACATACACAAACCGTATTATGCACACACTTATACACATATTCATCAATCAATCACACATTTAATCACAAAATAATTAACTCAATCAAACACATACATATTAACACTTTTTCTTTTAAATAATAAACTGTACTTATTGGTTGCACTTATAACCCTTATTTCATTTTCTAAAATCATAATTTAATATATTAAAGAAAATCCCAAAAGGAAAAATTTATTAGAAATCAAAAACTATTTTTCATGATTTATTCCTTGGAAATTCGTCCTTTACAGTCCTGAAAAATCATTTTCGAAAACCATCCCATAAAGTTATGAAAGATACATTTTTGAAAACTACATTTCGATACGATCGTTTTGATATAAAGATCATAAAAATCGGAGTTACGGTCAAAAAGTTATGGATTTTCAAAGTTGATACATCTAAGAAAATCCATAAAGAAATTCATTTTTGCAAGAAATCACCAACCAATAAAATTATTTCCCATAAAATCATTTTTTATAAAAATATTTATTTATCAAAACTCCATAAAATCAACACTTTACTTTGTAATTGGATAAAATACTCATTGAAAATCCTTTGTAAAACCATATCTTAAAACTTTTCTTTAATAAAATTTTATTCGTCCTAGTCGGAAAAACGCGGGATGTTACATTCTCCCCAACTTGCAGATTTCTCGTCCTCGAGAAATGCTAAGCGAAATTCCATGATCAACGAATATCGGATTCCTTGGAGTGCTTCTCCCAATCTATATCAACAGTCGTCGTCTTCGAGTCGTCGCATATGCATCGTTCTTTCAAAGGTAATCTTCGTAGGTTATCTCAACATCGGACACAATGGGATACTAATGGTGTAGCTTGTCAACAAGAGTTCAAAAGGGCTCAACGGTTTCGAAACAAAAGTCAAAAAGAATAGCACGCTTATGCCAATCCTGACTACTTTCCTCATGGTCTTGCTTCCTTAATTTGACTCTTCTCATTCTTTTAAGCCTAGGTGGGTTATTACAAACCTCGAAATCTCCGTTTACTCCCCAACTTTGACGGATCATATTCCTATACATCACGTCTATCCAATAACATTTGACAGGAACTAAGGTCATAAGATTTCCCAACATCCACTAATTCTAGTTTGTCTTACAAAACTTCCCATCACTTTGTTCAAGCCTATTTGAATATCACCTTAAATTCTGCTAACTAAACCAAATTCTCGTCTTCTAAACCATTAAAAACTCTCCAACTTAGGGATTGATCCTTCAGATTATCGATCTTAACACCTAATGACACTCTTATTTCCACAACTTATGATCACCTATGTCCATTAAAATGACAAATCTTGGTCACTTAACCTAATTTTTGGTCGTCACTTAAAGGTTCTATCCGTTAATTTCACCATTCCATCTAGTTGATCTTATGGTCCTATTATAAGTTCACACTTATCCCAATCATTCACCTACTCCAACTAGAGCCTTTCTAACTCCAACTCTCTCAGACTCACCCCAAATATTCACCATCCTAACACCATCTATACCATTACTTGGGTTAGACTACTATCAAACTCTTCAGTTCTAATCCTTTTGTACATTCCACCATCTTACTTAAGGTTCTAGGGGTACTTTTATCACATCCGTTCATGCTTATTCCTTCCTCAACCATTATAACTCTTTCCTTAACAACACCTCACCGTTCACCTTATAACTTAGGTGTATCTAGTCGATTGGCATAAGGTGTCAGGGTCTAGGGTTTTCTTGGAAAGTTTTTAGAGAAATCAAACGTATTGTCAAGGCAACTCAACAACACATAAGGTTTTCATAGGAAGGGGTTCCAACAAGGAAATGAGGGTTTTAGTCGCAAAACAAAGTTGCATGTCAATAGCTCAGAGGTCGTTATAAACAAAAAGGATTCTCAACAAAAAGGGGTTTTAACAGTCAAGAGAGGTTCAAGTCTCAAAGAATAGAGTCTCCGTACGATTCTGATCACGGCTCCTTGCACCATCGCAGACAAATCCGGAACACGTTTCGAAGATAGAGATATAGAATGATAGAGATAGATCGAACGTTAGAGATGGTATGATAGAGTTGCTCACATGACTTCGTACTCTTATTCTCACTCATCGTAGTTCTAACACTAACGCACAGACAGACACATAAACAAGCACGTAAGCCCATGCATCAGGATACTTTGGATAATCATTGCTCTGATACCACTCTGTAACACCCCGATTTCGGCAACTTGAAAACATCATCTCTTTAACAAAAATATAGTAAAAATTTGGAAAAATATATTTTTTTTAATGGTGACATGGGCATGAGAACCTTTAAGTTGAAAAACATTTCAGTAACATAATTGAAATAAAAATTATGTTCTCATGTCACATATCACAAGTCAAGTTCCAAACCGAGATGTTACTTAACATCACACTTTGTAACTTGGCTTCATAAATCTCTTTGAGAAAACATTTTCACATCTTGTTTTATAAAACTTTGTTCTTTCAAAAGCCATACTCAATAAAATACCAAGTGGGGTAAGAATGATATGACAATGTAAACCAAGTAGTTGCAAGGAATACAATGCTTGAAGGGGATTACCTACTACTAGTCTTGACCTCTAATCTGAAGTCCACTGCAGCAGCCTCATCGAGATGACGTACCGATTTGCTGCAGGGTCGACCATCTATCCGTTGCAATACCGGAATAACCCGATACGACAACATGATAGGAAAGATGGTCAGTATTCCAGAAGTACAAACATGACAAGACCAAATACTAACGACTTCATATAAAAAGAATACTCAGACTAAAATATAGAAATCATGCATTCATGCTATGCATATGACAAACATGTTCATATAGGAAACACTTATAAACAAAGCACATCATAACATTCCAAACATATAAAAATTCATAACTCATCACAATTCCCATAACCGTACTTGGCATCACAAGCCTTCAAATACTCAAGTCTTCATCACCATCTTTCTCACTCTTTCCAACAATTACTTATACTTTCTTTCTCCTTTGAATCTTTCTTAATAAATTCTTCATAAATTCTTTATGCTTTCTTTCTTGTAATCTTTTATCATTATTAAGTTTTATCAAACGGTTCGCTCAATGATGAGGGGGAAAACATCATTGAACTCTCACACACGTCTACATCTCCTCGGTCATCCACCCAACCTAGTCGGAAGCAAACAGGAGTACAGGACCTTTACCACGCGGGCACGACAGCTGTCACACAACAAATGGTCCCAGACCAGGAGGCCCAGCCTTAAATCAATTCTATTCATATCATATAATCAAGGCACGCTGTCAGCGGCAATCACAAATGCCCCGTTCCAGTCCCTCTCACTGTTCCTGAAATGCCATAGGGGTGACAGCACTATTCCGGTCCCGGGTGCAGAACTTACCACGGCATTAGACCCAGTCCCTACTACGTTAGTACGCCACATGTGGGATTCATTCCGCCCAGAATAGTACTCAAAGGCTCATAGCGTTTTACCGCCCTAGCTTACCCTATTGCATTCACAACCCGAATATCCTTGATATCCGGGGTACCTTCCTCTCCACTACTTTGATACGACACTCATGCCTCACCGCGTTTGTAAATGTCTTTTTAAGTCTTTTAAAGTTTTGAGTTTTAATTAAACGGCTTAATCCTAACAGTCGGCTCGTCCTTGGTGCATCCCTTCAACGAAGCCCGACCACTAATCGCAATCTGTTCCCCCTAAACCTCAATGGCCTCATGCCTCATATCACTTTCATCTCATCATCACAATTCACATAACTCAAGCTCAACATATGCTCATCAACATCATCAACATCTTTTGCTTGTCTTTCTCAAAATCTCTTTTCGCAAAACTTTTTCGAAAGCTTGATTTCACAAACTTTTGCTTCACAAAACATTTTCAGAAACCTCATTTCAAAAATCCTTTCACAAAACTTTTTCAAAAATACTGTTTCCAAAGACGTTCACAAAATATTATTTTCACAAAAGCTTTTTCAAAAATCTCTTTTCAAAAATCACATTTTTGGGTGAGTGTTAATGGAGGAGCAAACTCAACTCAACACTAAGCTTCTTCCCAAAAACATGAACGAGGAATCACATCTCCACTCAAACCACATCTCACATTCTCTTTCAAATCTCAACTCTTCACATCTTTTACAATTTACTCATCTTATTTCTTTCTCATACTTCTCAAGTCTTACTCTTTCTCATTACCACATTCAACTTTTCCATTTAACTTCGAGTCTTACTCTTTCTCATTATTCTTATTATCGTTAATCACACTTCCAGATTTTCCAGACAGAATAATACATATCCAACAGTATACTCACAGAGAAATCCAATACATAATAAAACCAATCATGCATCATATTTAACAAATAGGTAAACATCTAACACGTATATGCATCACATATGATAATGCAGCATGTAACATATGACATTGACTCTAATTACGCTTGACGGACTCAGTTCTAAACTGAGTCTAAACGTCACGACGACTTAGGCCTACTGCATCTCTCACCTCACACTCCAGCATCTGAAATCATTGCGGGTCCTTCCAAACAAGTCGGCCGTTCAGCTTCTCGACTTATACGCACCTTGTACTAAATGAAGGATACTAGCGTTACAAGTCTATCTTAAATAATCGTCCTACTTAGATCAAAACGCGTTTTCGAAAACTCTTTTTACTTTTCGTCGGAAAATCGCAAAACGTTAAAACTTTTTGAAATCAATCTTTTCCCAAGTTAAATACCACTTAAAATTTAAACTTTAAACCAATCAAATAAATTTTTGGGATTGAAAAACAATTTAAATAAAATCAGGACAACAATTAAATGAGTCCATAAATTACTTTTCAGAAAATCCGAAAACACCGAAAAACGTAACTTTAATTCAAATAACACTTTGTTATAAAATAAACACTTAAATGATTTATTTTTCAAACTTAACATTGTGAAATAAATTAAGGGCAGCAACCACTAAGTTCAAGGTTATTCAATTAATTAAATCAAGACTAAACCATTTCAAAACCAACTAATTTTCAAACCAATTACAAAATCAAATACACATTTGGTTAATTAAATAATCTATACATATCCTAAACACATCATCAAACAATCACTTATTCAAACATTTCAAGACATCATAATCATCATGCAAGTCAAACCAAGTCATAACATCAAACCTAAAAATTCATATTCATTAAAACATACAAATGAAATCTTAGTGTGATTAAAGGTAAAACACAAAAGGTAAAATCCAAAACTATATCAAATAAATTTATTTAATCTTCAAAATTTCCAGAACATACACATGTATGATAAAGTTCATCATATAAAAATTTCAAGTCATTTAAACAAGCCTAAGCTAGGTTTCAAATCAAATTTTGCATGAAAAACAACATGGTACTGTTGCTGGTCAGAGGCAAAACCGTCCTTATTAAAAATAGTTGTTCAACTCCGAATTGCATAAAAATTGGTATAAGTCTTCCTTATACAGTCAAGACTATCTCATAAAATTTTCAGATTATTTGGAGTTGTGAAAGTTATATTTTTCCAATTAAAAGTGTCATTAAGTCCATAAAATATGAACCAAGTGATTCACTGTCTTGCCTTTATTAAAAATATTAAATCAACTCCAAATCTCTTCAAATTTTACAGAGAACATCTAGAGATGTCCAGGAAGCTACCATAAAAATTTCAAACCATTTCAAGTAGCACAAGTTCGAAACTTTTGTTTATCTTTAAACTGAAAAACTTATTTTCTCAAAATCATTTTCACAAAGTTGGTTCTCATAAAAATAGGAAATCACTTCCAAAAATCATTTAAAAATTCAGAGAGGTTCATTTCATCATACTCAAAACAGTGACAAAGTTCCAGAATCATTGAACATACAAAAACATCATTTATCAAAGTCAAAACACATATACTCACAATTTCAGCATAGCATTTTGTTCAACAAATTTATTCCACCATTTCTTTTCATGAAAATTAAAAATGCACACATACATACAAATCAACACCAAAAATCAATCCATCAATTATATTTCCTTTGAAAACCAAATTAATTTTTTTTAAAACAATTTATTTTAATTCAAATAAATCATGCATCAACTTCTTAGAAATAGAAATCAAGTCTTTTAGACTAAAAACCAAGAATCAAACTAAACTATCCTAGATCTTAACATGCACATAACACAATTTCAAAATCAAAACTTCTAACCTAAAAATCAATCAAGACCGTGGCCAATCATAAGAAAATCACCAAGAAAAATTTAATCATTTTCAAAGATCTTTACATTGAAACTCAAGTATCAAGCATATCATAGTTCAAGCATGGATCTTGACATGCATGCAATCAAAATTACTAGATCTAACTTAAAAACAAACATGCATTAAAGATTCACTTTTAAAAAAAATCAATTTCATTTTCCAAATACAAGCATAAAATCAAGGTTCATCAAAGAAGACAAAAAATCATTTTCACAAAATAGTTATGAAAACCGAATCACCTTCAATTCTTTTTGCATGTCCAATTTGTTGTTTTAAAACTTTAATCTTCATTCATTAGTCTTTGAAAAACATAGATCAACAATGAAAATTAACATGCAAGAACAAATCCACACATAGAACCGAAAATAAAATGATGAAGAAGAAAGAACATCAAACATAAAGCTTTAACATATTACAAATTAAGTGAGTCCTTAAAGTCCAAGATTAAAGAATAATAACACATAAAATCATCTTTAAACTTATAAAAACCAACATGCAAAGAAGAAAAAGAAGTGGATCTACAAACTAAAAAGAAAACTAAACTATTACAACTCTTCTTCTTGAGCTTCAAATCCTACCATGATAAGGTTCGTCTTCTAGTCACTTAGCACTCTTGATCTACAAAGGATGGGATTTGGTTGGGCTTGAAAACCTCCTTCTTCCTTCTTCCTACCCCTCACGGTTTCTCTCTCTTTTCTCTATGGTTCTCTTTCTCTTTTTTTTTCTATGTCTCTCAAGAGCTAGTGTTGCTCTTGGAGACTTAGTGTTTGTGCTTGTGTTGGTGTGGAGGTGGAAATGAAATGAAAGAATGGAATGGAAGAATGAAAGAAAGGAACGAAGGAATGGATGGAATGAATGAAGGAAATAGGCTAAGGGTGCAACACAATTCCCTTCCTGGGCCTTAATCCATTCGGCCATACATGCATCAAGGAAGGGTATTTTTGGCATCCTAAAACTTCTACTACTTGGTCCCCAAGTTTTCTCATTTCTTTTCTTTTTTATTTTTATTTCCTCTCCTCACTTAGTCATCAAGCCAAAGCCCCACAACCCTACACATACACTCCCTCACACACATGGCACACATACACACATCACACCTATATTCTACATGCACACACACAACATGGCACTCATGCACACACACACACATGGCCTACCATTTTGTTTTATCCATTTATTTTTATAAAAATAAAAAATACACACATATACGTATATACACATACATACATACATACATACATACATACACAAACTGTATTATGCGCACACTTAAACACATATTCATCAATCAATCACACATTTAATCACAAAATAATTAACTCAATCAAACACATACATATTAACACTTTTTCTTTTAAATAATAAACTGTACTTATTGGTTGCACTTATAGCCCTTATTTCATTTTCTAAAATCATAATTTAATATATTAAAGAAAATCCCAAAAGGAAAAATTTATTAGAAATCAAAAACTATTTTTCATGATTTATTCCTTGGAAATTCGTCCTTTACAGTCCTGAAAAATCATTTTCGCAAACCATCCCAGAAAGTTATGAAAGACACATTTTTGAAAACTATATTTCGATACGATCGTTTTGATATAAAGATCATAAAAATCGGAGTTACGGTCAAAAAGTTATGGATTTTCAAAGTTGATACATCTAAGAAAATCCATAAAGAAATTCATTTTTGCAAGAAATCACCAACCAATAAAATTATTTCCCATAAAATCATTTTTTATAAAAATATTTATTTATCAAAACTCCATAAAATCAACACTTTACTTTGTAATTGGATAAAATACTCATTGAAAATCCTTTGTAAAACCATATCTTAAAACTTTTCTTTAATAAAATTTTATTCGTCCTAGTCGGAAAAACGCGGGATGTTACATATTTTATGCTTACTTGTCATTGCTTTAAAAAGAGTTAGTGTCAAATAGTTAATATAGTTAATGAACGTACTTTGATATTGAGATTTGGAATTTTAATAAGTATTTATGAAAAATGTTATTTTCGTTTTAAAGTTGTTTTATGAGTAATTTGAATGAGGTTGTTTTAAAAAGAGGTTAAGTTTGTAAGTTCCATTGAGAATGTTTTGATAATGACAAAAGGTTTTGAACAAGCTACAAATGTATTGATCAAGTTCAAGCTCAACAAGCAAACAACAAACATCAAAGGAAGAAGAGAGAACAAGCTCATGAAGACTTATGAAGATCTAGTTTGAGTATTATTGTAATATCTTTAGCCTCTCTAGCTTAAGTCTTTTATTTGATGAGTTTGGGTAGAGTCCTATAGAGGGTAGTGAATCTCTATCAAAGGTCATGATTATATCTTAATTTGAGTTTTCACTTAACCAAAATCAATAGGTGGCTTAAAGGTTTGAAAGAAAAGGTTTAGTTTTGAGAAAACAAGTTTCTAAGTGATTTTGCACTAGCTTAATCGATTAAGTAATCATCTAATCTATTAAGACATTTCAAGTTACAGTGCTTAATCGATTAAGAAACAGTTTAATCTATTAAGACCTGTAGAACTGGTTTTTAAAATACGTTTTTCACTTCTCAAAATCAGTTTTAAGTGCTATTAACTTTTGGGTATTCTATATTAACCTTTTCCTAATCATTGTGATCATTGAACATCATTTTTACATCAATTTTACAAAGAATCAAGCCACTCTATTCTCTCTCAATTTCATAGATCAAAGCTTTCTATTTTCACATTCTTTGATCAAGAACTCTTGAATCTTTCATGTTGATATTGTCATAACTATTGGAAGAGATTCATAGGAGTGTCATTTTGTTTTCTATTGTGTTGTAATCTTTGCAAGAGGCAAGCCATCTACAACAAACAAGAAGCCTTGGTGTGTCGATTATCATCAAGCAAGTTCATTCAAATTGAAGAAGAAGTCTTGGTTGTGAATCAAGCAAAGTGAAGTCTTGTTGTGAGGTATCAACGAGCAACGTGAAGACTTGTTGTGTGGATTATCAACAAGGGGTAGAGGTTAGATTAGAGGGAAGGTCAATAGGATTGCAAGGCAAGGGTGTGGTGTATCTCTTGTAGGCTATCGAGAAGGGAGTCTTGAGAGGCATTTACTTGTAATTTGAGAACTCTAATTCCTCATAGTGAAGAATCTCTCTTGGTTGAAGAGGGGACTGGATGTAGCTTTCAAGTGGATGAAAGTGAACCAGGATAAATCTCTGTGTCGTATCTCTAAACCCTTAACTCTTTACATTCAAGTCATTCATTGTGTTCTTGACTGAAAATCTAGAAAAGATTGATTTTCATAATTGATTGAATTGAATCTTATATTGTGCAAATTGATTAAGAGAAAATCATTTTCATAACCTAGGTAATCAATAAGAATATAGGTGTTAATCCTTTCTGCTGAATCTCTGATCTTACGTGTTGATTGATTGATTTTCGTATTCGATTGAAAAATGATTTTTCAGTTTTCGGAAGGTTTAATCGATTAGTAATCGATTAAGGCATTTTGTGCTTTCTGATCTTAATCGATTAAATTGCAGATTAATCGATTAAAATTTCAGCTTAATCGATTAAGTGCTGTAGTTTTTGCAAAAATCATTTGTTTTGATTGTTTCGATTTGTTTCGTTCGAAAATCTTTCAAGGTTTCTTAAACACCTATTCAACCCCCCCCCCCCCTTCTAGGTGTTCTCCTAGGGTTCCTTAGTTGTTTCAACCACCAATTGAGGTTTCCTCAAAGTTTTGGTTTAAGTGATTTTGAGTAATGGATTATTGGAGCATAATTCAGTTTTGGGCACATGATTTGGAATTTGTCAAGCTTGTGTTAAGCGTTTGGTTGGTGTAAGGTTTAAGATTTAATTGATTTTTGTCTCGAATCATTAACTTATATAAAGTAAGATTAGGAATGCGATTTAAAGAAAAGTATAAGTTGTAATTTGATTATTAGTTGTTATTTTGAAACTTGTTTTCGAAAGTTAAGCTAAGTTGAGATGATTGGATTTTTAAGCGTTTAAAAAACAAAAGTTTAACTTAGATGTTGTACACCTTTTATTTGAAGGCACTAATATCAGCCACGACGTGAAAAAAAGGGATGTCATCGCGTGGAACGAATCGGTATTTGACGAAACTAAGAGTTAAAGCGTCAAAAGGTAAAGTGGGGAGTATTACTAAGGCTTAGAATGTAGAGTCTGGATCGCATATAATGATTACTAAGAATGAGTGTATAAATGCATTAACATGTTATTTGTGCTATGTGTGATTAAATATGTGTGTTCATGAGTAATATGCCATGTATGCTTAAAATTGTGTAAGTAAGGAATGGATAAATTGTTGATATCGATGCTATGATGTGGGATTATTAATGTGGAGAAAATTGAATATCATTTGAATGTCATGATCCATGAACTTGGATCCTGAATTAAGCATATCCTATGTGATGTTGTGATGAGTGGTTTAAGTGAAAGTGATATATGTGAATATTGGTATGTTGTGAATATGTTTATGAACTTTTTAGGTCATGCCTGATCAAGTACATATGTTTAATGAGTTGGTTGGTCTGAATAGCTTGATGTGTCGACTGGTATGATGGGTTTATCATTATGTGAATAAGTAATTGGTATGCTAATGATGCTGATGTTATGATGCTATGTAATCAATGCAAGAAAAAGGTTAATCTACCTTATTGTTGTGAACTAGTGGACTTGGAAAGTGGAAATGAGACTCTGGAGGCTATGTGTAATTAATCACATGTTTATGGGTTGGTTTGATAAATTATGCGTATAATGATAAGTGATATGTTGATGAAATGTTGCTGAAATGTTTATGTTATGTATGCGCGAGTACCTAAGATTATGAGTAAATTGACGTGTTAAGTTTAGGATGGTGTGAATTAAATATATGTTGGAAGATAATGAAGTGTTTAAACTAAAAGACTAGAGATCTATGATGATATATATATTGTAAATATAAGGACTAAATATAAGTAGCAGCTTGGTGCTCACTTAAGCTACGGCAATGTGAGGCCAAGGGCAAAATATGAGGTAGCAGCTTGGTGCTCACTTAAGCTACGGCAATGTGAGGCCAAGGGAAAAATATGAGGTAGCAGCTTGGTGCTCACTTAAGCTACGACAATGTGAGGTCAAGGGAAAAATATGAGGTAGCAGCTTGGTGCTCACTTAAGCTACGGCAATGTGAGGCCAAGGGCAAATTATGAGGTCGCGGCTTGGTGCTCACTTAAGCTACGGCAATGTGAGGCCAAGGGTAAGATATGAGGTCGTGTATTGGTGCTCACTTAAGCTACGGCAATGTGAGACCAAGAGCAACATCGTGAAGGTGAAGTACTCCAATATAAAATAATGAAAATGAAGAAGAGAATGAAAGTATAAAAGATGTAAAAGACGAAAAAGAAAAGAGGATTAAGATGAGAATTTAAATGAGAAAGAAATGAGAACTAAAATTAGGAAGAAGATACTAAAGCCTATGAGAAGAAAGAAAAAGGATAGTTGAATATATGAAAGTATTGCAGGGATTTAATATGTGAATATGAACTATGTAATGTGATTGTGTGTGTTTGACTTAGTATGTCCTTATGTCTTTTCTAGAGTCTATTATTCTAGGTCGGTGTAATGCTCACCCTCTTTGCTATATTTTTACATAGGTGCAGGGTTAGAGCAATAACAGTCTCGGGCCGAGCAGGAGTTACACTCCACTCCGTGGAGTGTAAATTAGTCGAAGAGTTAAATTATAATTATGTTTTTGTAATTAAGTCATTTTTGGTTTTGAAATAATGCTGAAGTAATCAAGTCGTAGTAAGCCCTGAGCTTTGTGGTAATTTGTCAAAAGGGCATAGGAAACCTAATAGTATGTATTAAAATGTTTTCTGGACTGTACTGGTTTTTAACAGGTGAAGATTTTAATTTTTGGAAAGTCCGGAAAACAGAGGAGACTCTGTCCGTTTTTCCGGAAAAATATTCTTAAGTATTTTAATTTAAAAAGAAATTTTCAAGTACCATTTTTATTAAAACATCAATTTAATTGAATATTTGTGAGGGTGTTACATAAAGCAAAACATTCATATAACAAAGCATAAGCTATTCAATACATTATTCGGAAACTAAAGTTCAGGGATGTTACAACAAGGGTAGTAGAATAGGCTTTAAATAGGATAGGTTTCAACAAAAGACTTGCCAATCAACCAAACTTTACCCGTGCCTTTCTTGAATGGGTTCAGCATGCTAAAATTCCTAGAGGAATGAAGATTCCCAAAATTGTCCAAATTTTCTGGAGAGGCTGGAGAATCCACTATCGAACATATTGCTCGATATACAATCGAGTTAAGGGATTTGGCATTAGATGAAGCCCTTAAGATGATATTTTTTTTCCTAGCTCTTTGACCAAAAATGCTTTCTCCTGGTTCTCTACTCTAAGGCCAAACTCGATACATACGTGAACTCAAATAGAAAGAGCTTTTCATGAACAATTCTTTAGAGGATAGTTGAGGGTAGCTTTGACAAACTTGTTAAGTATAAAGCATTATTCTAGCAAATTTGTCGAAGATTACCTGTCGAGGTTTAGGCACATGCGTAGTCAATGTTTTACTTCAATACCTGAACCAGAGGTATTCAAGATGGCTGTAACACGGTTAGATTATTATGTTTGAAAGAAGTTGGTGACTCAAATATTTAGTAGATCTATCCCAGTTAGCAGCTTGTGTGAGACAAATTGAGAACGTGAGAGAAGAAAAATACAAGAAGAAAGGGAACTAGTATCTCAAGAGGGAAAGGATTAACTACGTCGAAGCACAGAAGTCTGAATCAGAGACTTGACGATAGTCATGAAATGTTATTGTTGAGTTACAAGAAGGAAAACCTTATGTTTGTTGTAACACCCCTAATTTCGTCTTTCAAATATCTATATTGTTGTAATTATTATAATTATTTATTAAATAAATAAAAGTTCAATGTTTGATTATTGGTGTGTATTATGTATTTGCAATATGTGAAAATAATTTTGGTTGGTATTTTATATAAAAATATCAAGTTTTGCAGTTAAGTCCTTGAGAAGGACCTAAATGCAATATTGAAAGGATTGTTGGAGGGAAAACCAATTAAATATGAAATTTTCAAAATTTATTCGTGGTAATCGATTACCACGATAAGGTAATTGTTTACCTTAGTGCAAAGCAGCCATGGTTGAGTGCGTTTGATGAGTAATCAACGCAATTAACCCTTGATCGCCACGAAATCAGTCCTAGTCACATTCTTAAACGTGTGTCAACATGCATGAGTGTCCAATTTGGCTATTTAAGCCTTGTTGATGTCAATTAGGATCCATTTTGATCAACTTCTGAAGGATTTCTCTATTTAGGGTTCTTAGTTTGCCCCTTCTCGTTTTCCTTTGATTCCATGTAATAACACACAAATTATACACGGTTGTAAAGCTCACATCATGAGCTTTACAAAGATACCAAGTTAGTGAGTTGAGGTTGAGTGTGCTAGGAGTTCCAAGCTCTGCAAGTTAGTGTTTCAAATCTGCAGAATCTAGAAACTGAGTTTTGGAGCTCACTTTCAACTTCAATTGTGGTAAGCACACACATCCTCTTAAACTCAAATTCGTTCCATTCTCTAGTTAGTGTTACAGAGAACAAAACCTAACCATTTTACCCAATTTTCATGCATGTTTCGGGTGTCAAATCTTCTGGTCTTATGACCCTGTTAAACTGCCTTGCATGTTCTGCTGTGAAGAGGTTTTAGTGGATTTTGGTGTTTTAGTGATTTTCTCTGTGAAGTCTCTCATCGTACACGACCTAGAGGTAAGAGGGAAGCTATACATTCACTAGAATAAGAATGATTTAGAGTATTTTGTACAATGAGTCACCATGAGACTCAAGGGCTTAGTTTGAAATAGGATTATGGCTTAGAGGACATTCTGAGCTTCTAGCTCATTTTGAGCAAGTTTTATTTGATGCATGTGAGGTGTTGGTACACTGAATTGATACTTGAAATGCATAGAAATGAATTTGATATGTTGAGTTGTTGAAATTGCACTTTTATGCATGATTAATAATTGATATGTGCTCTCTGTGAATTGAGCTGAATTCAGTGTTGGAACATGTCCAATTTATGTTAACTAAGTTCTGCTGATAAATGATTTAGCTTAAAATTGGTTAGAATTGAAAATGGTATGTTAAAACTTCAATTTTAGTGTATATGCTGTCAGGGTAATCGATTACCACGATGTGATAATCGATTACCAGCCTGTATCTGATACAGGGTTATGAAATACATGTGGTAATCGATTACCAGACTTTGATAACCAATTACCAGAGTGAAAAATTAAACTAAATTACCATTTTTAATTTTAATCTTTTTGAGTTATAATTTAAATGAATTTTGGACATAAATCACACTGAAATTAGGTCTGAAATAATAATTGCTCATTATCCCTTTGTGAGAACTTTATGCACTTAATTATTTTATGATTATGTTGGATATCTTAATCAAAGTTCAATTAATTAAAGTTGAATCTTGGTGCATTCATACATGGTGTATGGTTGATAGTTTCGTTTGTCATGTTCGAGGAACATGAGGAGGGTACTCTGGGAGTACCAAATGTTTGCGTCCTGCTTGATGACACATTATGAGTAAAATATGGCCAGTATCGTGGGATACTGATGATGTGATTATTACGTCTTCGCGACTTGACGTTCACTTGAGGAGTGACGTTATGTATCACTTACCAAGCGAGGTTCACTATACGTTATGAGAACGTATATTTGTGCTCTTGGAGCATTTATGGGTTGTTTGGTTGGACGTCCAAGAAAGTGATAGTTGGAGAACCACAGGAATTTGAGAATTAGAAAGCATGCATCATGCCACTATAATTAAAAGAATTAATTATAAATGAAAAAGGCTCGATCATATGTATATGCATGCTACATGTTATTTGTTACATGTCAATGTTTAAATTTATGTTATTCTTATATGATTATGTGAACTGTATTGCTTACCCTTATGCCCTTTTTAGGTGATGGCTCGCTATCTAGCTTGCATCGAGTTGCGCCCACTCCCTAGTGGAATGTGGTACTACAAGGACCACTGAGCCACCTTCGAGTGAGAGATAGAGCTGACACTCTCACCCGAACCCTCTGGCTCGTGTCTGTCCTTGTAAGTTCCACATTCCGATCATCAATACCTTGCATGTGCTCCCTTTTTACACATACCATGTACCACCCCTGGCTCGACCAGCTCGACGTTTTCATCGTTTTAGAACTGCTACCCGATCCCATCCATCTACTTCCCGAGTTAACCGTGAGGAGACTCTTGTTCCTGGTCCGACGAGTCCATTTCGTGGGACTCCATCAGTTGTTCCCGTGCCTAGTGGTCGGGCACCGACTCAGTCGGACGAGGTCGAGGAGGATCCTGAGGAGGAAGAGAGCGGGGGCGAGCCAGTCGAGCACTCCACTAGTAGTCAGTGGGGAGTTGGGGATCCACCGGGCGATGCATGATATGGGTGACTGGGGTGAGGGACGGTTGAGCAGTTGCTGGAGACCAGGAGGAGGATCATAGACCATCTCTGGGATTTCTATTTTTGAGATGTACATATATTGTATATTGTAACATCCCGAATTTTAATTCTAATAAATATTAGAATAATAGTAAGATTTGGAAGTAAGGATTATCCTAGAAGGGATTTAAAATTATGGATTAGGAGTTCTTTGAGTGCCATAGAGGAGTCAAGGAGCATTGGCATCGAAAAGCAAATTTAAAGAAGACCAAACGAGTGTTAAAAATCGATTTTTCGGTGTTAAAAACACCCGACGTTAGGAAATTCAAAATAAAAGATTTAAGACTCAAAACACAATTCCCACCGTTGGATATGAAGGTATGATTTTTAGGAAGTTACTCGTCAAATTTGAGCAAGATCCGACGGTGAACGAAGAAGTTATGGCTATTTGAAGTTGGGAGAAAATAGTTGAAAAATAGAAAAGCAAACTAGCAGTATCTGGTCATTTTACTCGAGTATTTTGTGAAATACTCGAGTATTTTGTCAAAAAACTCGAGTATTGACAGAAATACTCGAGTATTCTGCTACCTGCAGCTTTAAAATCGTGTTTTGGGGGCTGAAACCCCCATTTCAACCCCTCTTTCTCTCTCTCCGCCCAGCACCTCCTCCAACCACCACCACCGGAGCTCATGGCCGCCACCCCACCTCCTTGTCCTTCCTTCTTCCCATAGATCCTCTCTTTCCCTCTCCTCCCTCTGGATCTCTTTCTCGCTCTTCCCTCCTCCCTTCCTCCGGCCACTGCTGCTGCCACCACCACCACCGAGAGCCACCCACCTCCGGCCGCCACTGCCACGAACCACCACCGCCTCTCTCTCCCTGCCATAGCCCCTCTCCTCCTCCTCAGATCACCCTTTCCTTCCTCTCTCTTGAGAGCAACACCGGCGCCGTTACCGACTCGTGACCATGCTGGGCTCGTGTCGGGTGCGCCAAAGCTTGGAGCTCTTGCCTAGGTTCAGCCGGGATTATTCTCACCACCGGCGTCGATCCCCGTCGACCCGTTCATCGCCCGGATCGCTAAAGCTTCACGGATCGCCGCTCCCTATTCGGAGTTGAGGTTCTCTCTTTTTACCTTCGTCACCCGAGGTAAGGGGTTTCATTACCAGTCCTTAAGGGGTGTATTTCTGGGTAGTTATATCTATCGCTAGGATCGGGGGAAATGTTAATTGCTAACGAACCTTAGGGTAACCTGCTAATAATGAAGAAAGATAGATGGAGTAAATATGGGGAAACCAATAGTGATGAATAAAAAGGTAAGTATCAGAATAACTAATTAATTACATTGGTAGGGTGTGGTAAAAGAATAGAAATGGTGAATAGGGAAATAAATTTAGAAATGAATCAATGAGAGAAATTATAGAAATAATTAAGAGTTAGAAAAGGGAATTAAAATATAACGACTATACTAACGCTAAGTGGAATTGGATGTAAACTTGAATAATTAGTAAAAGGAAAAAGGAAAAGGAAGAGAAAAAGAAAAAGAAGAGAAAGGGAATAGGGAAGTAAGTAAAAGAAATTAAAAGAATTAAGAGAATTAAGGGACTAAAAGTAAAAGGGAAAGGATTAAAACGAGTTAGTAGTGAGAACTAAATGTTAAATGGCACAGGTGGTTGTATTGACCCTGTGGCCAAATAAAAAGGGTAAATGTCGCAGGTGGTTGTATTGACCCTGTGGCACGGCGCAGGTGGTTGTATTGACCTTGTGGCCTAATAGAATGGTAAATGTCGCAGGTGGTTGTATTGACCCTGTGGCACGGCGCAGGTGGTTGTATTGACCCTGTGGCCTAATAGAATGGTAAATGTCGCAGGTGGTTGTATTGACCCTGTGGCACGGCGCAGGTGGTTGTATTGACCCTGTGGCCTAATAAAATGGTACTCGTCACAGGTGGTTGTATTGACCCTGTGGCACGGCGCAGGTGGTTGTATTGACCCTGTGGCCAAGTAATAAAAAGGTAAGGGAAGTTTATGTAGATCTCTGTTTGAGGTTACATAAACGATATGGGTGTATACAGATCACTGTTTGTGGTTGTATACACGTATGCAGATCACTGTTTGTGGTTGCATACGTATGCAGATCACTGTTTGTGGTTGCATACAGAGCGTTTGCAGATCACTGTTTGTGGTTGCAAACCCGGTGTGTAGATCTCTGTTTGGGGTTACACACAATAATAAGGGAAAAAGGAAATAAAAATGGAAAAGGGTAAGGGAATTAAAGGGAAAGAATAATGAACAAAATAATGGAAAGGATTTAGGAAAAATAAAAAGGGTTAATGGAAATGGATAAGGTCGTATTATGTATATGTATATATATATATTAATGGAAAAGGGCAATGAGAATGGTAATAGATAGGAAAAATAAATAATAGAATGGACATTGGAATGGGAAATAAGAAGGTAAACAATGGAATTGATATAGGAACTAGAGGAAATAAAAAAGGAGTAAAAAGGTTAGAGTGAAAATAAAGAAGAACATGAATTAAGTAGTATAGAATAGGCTTGAATGGTCTTGGTGTGTTGTATATATCTGCTTAGAAATCTCTCTTTTAAGTTCTGTGTGATGCTTCCCCTGTGTGGTTAATATTTTTCAGGTACACAAGTGGAGCTTACACCAGTGCTGGCCGAGCAGGATTTTAAGTTCCACTACGTGGAATGTATTTTACATATTTTGAGTGGACAATTATTTAATGTAATTTATAATATGAATTAGTAACTTGCCCTGAAACTTGTACAAATTGGGCATTAGGATTTGTTATGACTTTTAATCTGTTGTTGTTTATGTTTTTTAAACAATTCTGGACTGACAGGTTTTTCGAAGAAAATTTTTGGGAAGTCCGGAAAACAGAGGAAACTCTGCCGGATTTTCGTAAAACCTTTTAAAGGAATTTAGGTGTTAAAAAGAAATTTTCAAACTCCGATTTTTATTAAAACCTAAAAATTACTAATAAAAGTGAGAGTGTTACATTTTGGTATCAAAGCAGTTTTTCCTCGGCCTTTGGAGTGTGGACTCACATCTCCGATGGTTACTCACCAAGCGAGTAACTGATTTGTTTAGTAAGAGTCTAAGTCTAGGATTAGGATAATTAGGTTATTGATTAAGTATTCAGTCTTTAATTGGCTGTTCCCTTCATGACCTAACAGTATGGCTGGACGACGTGCCGAAAATGAGCGGATGGCTGCCATATTGGAGAATCTGATTCAAATGAATCAGAATCAGGCCCGAATGCAACATAACCAAGCTGAAAACATCGCAGCAGCCGCAGCCGCAGCAGCAGCAGCATTGAATCCACCACCCATTCCTGTCGAAATTGACTGGATGGCTCGATTTAGGAAATGCGAACCGCCTAGGTTCGAAGGAGGGTATAATCCTGATGGAACTCAACGATGGCTCAAGGAAATTGAGAAGATCCTTCGCACCATGGCGCCACCTGTTGAACAAACTGTGTTGCTAGCACAGTATATGTTGACTGATGAAGCAGAGTATTGGTGGGAACGAGTGCGAAGAGAATTGGAGGCAGCCAATCAGGATATCACTTTTGATCTGTTTAAGGCTCACTTCCTGGGGAAGTATTTTCCTGAGGATGTTCGTAGGGAAAAGGAGATCGCTTTTCTGCAGCTGGAGCAGGGAAGTATGAATGTCGGTGAGTATGCGGCTCAATTTGAAGATCTGATTCGCTATTCTGGCAGTTATCGGGACGCAGACGAACGCACCAAGTGTATTAAATTTGAAACAGGTCTCAATGCCAGAATTCGGACTATCTTTGTGCACCAGGGTATAGCTAACCTCTCTCAGCTGGTGAATATGACTAGCGCTTATGAGAAGAGTTTGAATCAGCAGGAAGTAGAGGAAAGGAGCAAGAATATACCAAATGAAGTAGGTCTCAACAAGGGTAAGGGACTGGCTCAAGGATCAGGTCCGTACGCTGTTAACCGCACCAGAGCAGTAGTGCCAGAGAATGCGGGACAGAGTGCGACCGCTCCAAGGACAAGGCCACCATGTCCACATTGTGGAGGATCCCATACTCGTATGTGTTGGATGCTTGAACAGCGTAGAAAGGAAGGTCTCTGCTTCCAATGCGGGCAACCCGGACACCGTGCTGCAAACTGTCCTATGGTCACGTAGAACGAGGAATGAACTTATCCAAGGTACTTTTCATGTTAATGTTGCATCAACTGATTACTTTAGCGTCTTTGCCTAGAATAAGTGTGAGTAGTGCAATCTAGAAGGAGTCGATAAGTGTTAAAACCTTGGTTAGAAATTTCACCAAGCTCAATTGTGATAGTGTCGTCCTCTAATAGAGTGTAAGGTCAGGATTGGTCATCCTTTCTCTTGCACCTGTTAAAAGATAATGCTATTATTCAATAATGCAATGATGTACAGTTAATAAATGTGAGATTGGGACTGACCACCTTGGTCTTCGCGTTTATTGACATACTATATTATTGCAATCATCTAGTTGAAAAATCAGAAACAACCATCGAGGAATTCTATCCCTGTCGAAAGCCCAATTAAACTTTAATCCTATAGGATCTTTCCTAAGACTCATGAACAGTGATTCACAAACCAACCCCATTCAAGACACTCTTATTCTGTATTTCCACTGAGAACATTCAACTCAGTAATTGAACCACCCTTCTAACTCGTATGAGAATTAGCCGCATGCGTAGGTATGAAGAGTCGTCATATCATAGAAAATTCGAAACCACACCGATTAGACCGATTAACGGTCAACTTAAATCCATGTACCACCTCTCCAACCAATTAAGCACCCAGCTCATCTATCCCTGGAGTCAACTCAGTTTCCTCCCTGCCTTCGACTTACTCAGGTATGTTGATAATAAGTGGGGGAGACTTGACAACTTGATTCAGATCCTATCCGAGCGACAATAACTCGTAACCATACCAAAGGCTATAGGACTACCAAATAGATAATTCCAAACGCTCTGCGAATGATCGAATAAGGGTTAAACCAGAGGAAAAACTAGACCTTGACCTTGACCCTCAAGTGGAATCGATCTCTAGGAATCCTTTAACCGAATTGGAATTGTCAAACGAATGAGAATGAAGTAGCATCGGAGTAGAATGCGAACGTGGTGAAGATTGATTCTAAAATGGACTTTGCTAGACTCACTTGAAAGAGTAGAAGGTGAACGGGATAAAAGTGAAGTCGCGAAGTGGAATCTCAATCCAGACGTTATGTCGGAACACCGCAAGTGATAATCTCAGTCTTTTGGGACCCTGTGCATTTGATAGGACCCCGATTGACCGAGACCAACCAGTTAGTCGCAGATCCATAAAAGCGCATCCTTCGGCGACTCTCTGCTGAAAATGCATACTTTGGGGATAATCTCCATTTTCTTCTTGCTTGACATGTATCCAGTCCATCCTGGGTTATCTTGCAAAGACCATGAGACTCATTCTTGAGTGCTTCATGTTTCTTCTTTTCATCTTCACTCTCTTCAAGCTTCAAGCATCTCAGATGCAAAGGTGAGAAATTGCCAAGTCGTAGAAACCCGGCGTAGTTCTATGCTTACCGATAGATAGTCACCCACGTGTCCTCTTCTCAGCCTTGGATACCGGTAAGGAACTTGCGTACTCTATTATGAGAAACGAACGAGCATACCCCCTAGCATTGATATAATCAAGTGTGTCGATGCTAAGTGGAGGAGGATTTCAATCCAAGAAATGGGAGATGGAACTTTAATAATAAGGAAGCTGACGCTCCTGTGTAGGCAGAGATAATACGTAGTATTAGAAGACCCGCCATGAAATAGGCATGGACCTAGCCACACCTAGAGCGGGAAATAAAAACCGAAGGGAAGTAAAAACCGTAGTCCGGAGTTTACCAATGGGATGGTTCTCCATTTAAGGAACCAAACGGAATTTCGGGGACGAAATTCTAATAAGTGGGGGAGAAATGTAACATCCCGAATTTTAATTCTAATAAATATTAGAATAATAGTAAGATTTGGAAGTAAGGATTATCCTAGAAGGGATTTAAAATTATGGATTAGGAGTTCTTTGAGTGCCATAGAGGAGTCAAGGAGCATTGGCATCGAAAAGCAAATTTAAAGAAGACCAAACGAGTGTTAAAAATCGATTTTTCGGTGTTAAAAACACCCGACGTTAGGAAATTCAAAATAAAAGATTTAAGACTCAAAACACAATTCCCACCGTTGGATATGAAGGTATGATTTTTAGGAAGTTACTCGTCAAATTTGAGCAAGATCCGACGGTGAACGAAGAAGTTATGGCTATTTGAAGTTGGGAGAAAATAGTTGAAAAATAGAAAAGCAAACTAGCAGTATCTGGTCATTTTACTCGAGTATTTTGTGAAATACTCGAGTATTCTGCTACCTGCAGCTTTAAAATCGTGTTTTGGGGGCTGAAACCCCCATTTCAACCCCTCTTTCTCTCTCTCCGCCCAGCACCTCCTCCAACCACCACCACCGGAGCTCATGGCCGCCACCCCACCTCCTTGTCCTTCCTTCTTCCCATAGATCCTCTCTTTCCCTCTCCTCCCTCTGGATCTCTTTCTCGCTCTTCCCTCCTCCCTTCCTCCGGCCACTGCTGCTGCCACCACCACCACCGAGAGCCACCCACCTCCGGCCGCCACTGCCACGAACCACCACCGCCTCTCTCTCCCTGCCATAGCCCCTCTCCTCCTCCTCGGATCACCCTTTCCTTCCTCTCTCTTGAGAGCAACACCAGCGCCGTTACCGACTCGTGACCGTGCTGGGCTCGTGTCGGGTGCGCCAAAGCTTGGAGCTCTTGCCTAGGTTCAGCCGGGATTATTCTCACCACCGGCGTCGATCCCCGTCGACCCGTTCATCGCCCGGATCGCTAAAGCTTCACGGATCGCCGCTCCCTATTCGGAGTTGAGGTTCTCTCTTTTTACCTTCGTCACCCGAGGTAAGGGGTTTCATTACCAGTCCTTAAGGGGTGTATTTCTGGGTAGTTATATCTATCGCTAGGATCGGGGGAAATGTTAATTGCTAACGAACCTTAGGGTAACCTGCTAATAATGAAGAAAGATAGATGGAGTAAATATGGGGAAACCAATAGTGATGAATAAAAAGGTAAGTATCAGAATAACTAATTAATTACATTGGTAGGGTGTGGTAAAAGAATAGAAATGGTGAATAGGGAAATAAATTTAGATATGAATCAATGAGAGAAATTATAGAAATAATTAAGAGTTAGAAAAGGGAATTAAAATATAACGACTATACTAACGCTAAGTGGAATTGGATGTAAACTTGAATAATTAGTAAAAGGAAAAAGGAAAAGGAAGAGAAAAAGAAAAAGAAGAGAAAGGGAATAGGGAAGTAAGTAAAAGAAATTAAAAGAATTAAGAGAATTAAGGGACTAAAAGTAAAAGGGAAAGGATTAAAACGAGTTAGTAGTGAGAACTAAATGTTAAATGGCACAGGTGGTTGTATTGACCCTGTGGCCAAATAAAAAGGGTAAATGTCGCAGGTGGTTGTATTGACCCTGTGGCACGGCGCAGGTGGTTGTATTGACCTTGTGGCCTAATAGAATGGTAAATGTCGCAGGTGGTTGTATTGACCCTGTGGCACGGCGCAGGTGGTTGTATTGCCCTGTGGCCTAATAGAATGGTAAATGTCGCAGGTGGTTGTATTGACCCTGTGGCACGGCGCAGGTGGTTGTATTGACCCTGTGGCCTAATAAAATGGTACTCGTCACAGGTGGTTGTATTGACCCTGTGGCACGGCGCAGGTGGTTGTATTGACCCTGTGGCCAAGTAATAAAAAGGTAAGGGAAGTTTATGTAGATCTCTGTTTGAGGTTACATAAACGATATGGGTGTATACAGATCACTGTTTGTGGTTGTATACACGTATGCAGATCACTGTTTGTGGTTGCATACGTATGCAGATCACTGTTTGTGGTTGCATACAGAGCGTTTGCAGATCACTGTTTGTGGTTGCAAACCCGGTGTGTAGATCTCTGTTTGGGGTTACACACAATAATAAGGGAAAAAGGAAATAAAAATGGAAAAGGGTGAGGGAATTAAAGGGAAAGAATAATGAACAAAATAATGGAAAGGATTTAGGAAAAATAAAAAGGGTTAATGGAAATGGATAAGGTCGTATTATGTATATGTATATATATATATATTAATGGAAAAGGGCAATGAGAATGGTAATAGATAGGAAAAATAAATAATAGAATGGACATTGGAATGGGAAATAAGAAGGTAAACAATGGAATTGATATAGGAACTAGAGGAAATAAAAAAGGAGTAAAAAGGTTAGAGTGAAAATAAAGAAGAACATGAATTAAGTAGTATAGAATAGGCTTGAATGGTCTTGGTGTGTTGTATATATCTGCTTAGAAATCTCTCTTTTAAGTTCTGTGTGATGCTTCCCCTGTGTGGTTAATATTTTTCAGGTACACAAGTGGAGCTTACACCAGTGCTGGCCGAGCAGGATTTTAAGTTCCACTACGTGGAATGTATTTTACATATTTTGAGTGGACAATTATTTAATGTAATTTATAATATGAATTAGTAACTTGCCCTGAAACTTGTACAAATTGGGCATTAGGATTTGTTATGACTTTTAATCTGTTGTTGTTTATGTTTTTTAAACAATTCTGGACTGACAGGTTTTTCGAAGAAAATTTTTGGGAAGTCCGGAAAACAGAGGAAACTCTGCCGGATTTTCGTAAAACCTTTTAAAGGAATTTAGGTGTTAAAAAGAAATTTTCAAACTCCGATTTTTATTAAAACCTAAAAATTACTAATAAAAGTGAGAGTGTTACATATATATTTTTGAGAGATTTTAGAGAGTTGGTATTTCTTTATATTTTGGTTTTTATGGACTTGTTTATGAGACTAGTACTTAGACTATACTGGGTTATGTTGATATGTTGTACCTTGATACACTACTTATGTTTTATATCTCTATATATATTTATATATATATATATATATATATATCATGTTTTGACATACATCTGATGAAGGGTAATACGTTTTGTATTCAATGACATATTATCTTGAAACACGATCTTTTTGTCACAAGATAATTAAACTCAAATACCAAGTATTTAACTAATTCCATTTGTAAATGTTGGATCACCGGCAAGTATACCGGATCGACAAGTAATACAATCAGTAAGACCAGATATCGTTCCCACGAGGATTGCAAATTGTTTCTAATTTCTTTCACCTAATTGTGATTACTATGTGAAACTTGTATTGGTTTAGAGTTTGAGATAGGAGTGTAGAATTAAAAGAATGAAACAATTCAGAAAAAAGAGTAATTAGAAGCAAATATGGGAAATGTTAGGAACTTGGTTTCATTGTAGGATCAGGTTATTAATTATGAAAATCTGTTTTCCAATAAATCAACAACTCCATAAACAATAAAAGCTAGATCTCTCATGCCTTTTATGTTTCTTACCCCTTAATCCCTTAAGTGAGTTCTAGTTTATAAGAGTTATACAATTACCCAAAAGTATTTCTACGAATTGAATAATTATATTGTTTGGTTGAAAGGCCCAATCTAAATCCTAATTTCCAATTAAGGTTTTAAATTACCAAAGCAAAACATAAAGTGATCAATTCTATGAATTGTAATTAAAATGCAGCCAAACAATTGATTTAAAAAGGAAAAAACATTCATTCATAAATAAACAGCAAAATTAAGATCCATACAAATTCACCATATTCCTAACAAGAGGTTTAGTTATACATATTGGAAGAAGAAGAAGAAGGAATGGGAAAAACTAATCATCATAAACAATAATCAATTTACCCCAAGAGATCTTCAATCTTCAAGTGGATCCCTCCAACAATGTTGATCTTCAATCCTTGTGCATTGCCTCCTTGCTCTCAATTGCAAAACCAACCTCTCTTCTCTAATCCTAAATTCTATTCTAATCTCTAATTTGGCTCTAAAAAGGCTACCAAACCTAATGCTAAATCCTAGTATATATAGACAAAGCTAATCCTAAAATAAATCTATAAATAAATCTATCTATAAATAAATCTTAAAGATAAATCTTAAATAAATTTAGAATAAATAATCTAAAATGAATCTAAAATAAATCTAAAAGATAAATCTATTAGAAATCTATCAGAATCCTCAAAAGCGAAATAGATAGGCCCAATTGGGCTTGCTGCGGGGGACGCGCGCCTGGGCGCGCTAGTCTGGTCTGGTGCTAATCTCCGTGGTGCGCGCGCCTGGGCGTGCGGAGCTGTGCGCCTGGGCGTGTGTCACTTGCTCCGACTCCGTTTCGCTCCTTTCTTGCGCTATTTTCAAGATTCTTTCATCCTCTTTTCAGCTCCATAATTATTTTCTTCAATTAAGTTTCGAAAGTACCTGAAACATAATAAAACGGATCAAAACGTTCAAAGTATTCTAAATTACCTAAATTCCTAAAAACTATACAAAAAGTTCTAAATTTAGAAGAGAAACAAGTCAAATCCATAGTAAAAGGGAGTCTAAATCATGCTCAAAACATCATATATTAGACCCAAATCAGTGAACTTTTAATAGGAAATTTTTATGAACCTTATTTTGTATACATTTCAAGTGTCTATATAACTTCTATAAGACAACCATTTACTCAACTTATTAAAAAGTAAATAAGAGAGTGTTACATTTGTTAGGCTCTATAATCGTTAGGGGTGTAAGAGATCTGGTCCTGGACCACGAGATCGGTCGGATTGAACCGGATCGAACCAAAAAATATGGTTCGATCTGGTCTAGTGGTCCGGTCGGGTCCCAAAATTTCTAGACCATTCCATTACGGTTCGGTCCACGATCCTATAAATTTTGAGACCGGATTAGACTTGTAGTTTATAAAAAAAAATAAAAAATAGTGACTCAATAACTCACAGACTCTGAAATGTGTGGTTTATTATTAGATTTACAAAATAGGATGCAATCAGATTCTTCAAGAACATGACAGAACCTTCATTCAATAACTTTAAGCCGGGACTTAAGAAACCATTGAATTACCATAAAGTAAACCACAACTTATTTACCATGTAACTAATACTACGTTGAGATATGTATGTTTGCGTGGTTGAGTTTATTGTCGGTGGCAATGTTGGCACTTTGATGCATTTTCACTGTCTAGATATATTTTTTTTCCTTTTTATTTTGGCTTGAATGAAGTAGCAATAAAAAAGAAAGAAAGAAAAAAAAAGCTAAATAGACCTGATCGGGTCGAATCAAATCATTTATGAATGGTCCATTCCTATCCGATCTTTGAAACATAAAAAATGTCTGGATCGGACCGGACCATGTTAATTTAATTGGTCCGGTCTCTAATATCTATCAAAGACTGTGTCGGACCGAACCGTTACACCCCTAATAGCCGTCAAAACCAAAAGGCAAAAATACTTACAAGAAAATTTACAGTTTTGACATATCAAAAACTGAACAAATATTTGATATGTTATTAAATTTACATTTTTTTTATTCGCCTTTCGTATGTAGTCATTAATATATTAATGTGAAATAATACATTTGTAAAATTTTTAATGTAAGTTAAGAAAATAAAATTATCATGTTAAAAGTTTCATAAAACTTAACTTGCCTCATCGATCTTAATAATATTGTATACTAATTAAGTATGACTTATAATATTTCTTTCGGTTCTATTTATAGGACGTATTTTAGAAGAATTTTTTGGTTTTATTTATAAGTCATTTTGTATATTTTATGAGACACTTATTGTTATTTTTTCTTATTTGTCTTTTATTCATTAATATGAAATAATACATTGTGAAATTTTCAATGCAAATTAAGAGGATAAAATTGTAGTAATGTTAAAGTATATTTTTAAAGTTTCAAAAAACTTAACTACCTTTTTAGTCTAGATTCGACAATTGGACCCGTACTCGTGATACCCGTGAATAATATCCGCAACTAGGCTTGGGCATAAAACCCGTACCCGCGGGTACCCACGGGTAATACCCGCTACAGGTACGGGTAGGGTAGTCAACGGGTACCCGCGGGTATTAAGTCAACTTTTTTTTTAGATTACCCGTGAATGAACGGGCGGACACGGGTATTGGCGTACCCGTACCCGCGGGTACCCACTAGTGTGAAAGTACTAAATTACCCCTGTAATTATACAGAGTATTAACCTAATACACTACCCTTTGCTGTCCACAATGTGTAATGCATTACACTTAACCCTCATTCTCTCAGAGCAGCCACACAACACAGCAGCCACACAACCTCACTCTCGTTCTCTCATCTCCACAACCCTAGATCCGGCTCCCTCCAAATTCGACCTTCGCCGGCTCTCTCCAAATTCGTCCTTCGCCGGCTCTCTCCCGCCGCCACTCGTCGTCGCTGGTTCGCTCGCTCCCGCCGCCACTCGTCGTCGTGGTTCGCTCGCTGCTGCCGCTGGTATCGCTGCTGCCACCGAGTCTTCTCCGAGCCGCTGCCTCAGCCGTCGTCTCCCCAACCTCCTCTCACCGCCGTGAAACTCGTGTCTCTCTCTTTCTCACCGTCATCGTCTTTCTCTCTCAAGGATTCAAGGTATATCTTTTTTCCTTCGTATTTGATTAGTCACTTACCACACTGCTTTACCTTGTTAAGAGTGGAGGTCTGCAAAATATGTACTCTATTTAGGTGAATCAATTTAAAGGCCGAACTTAAATTGTTGAGAATAGAATCATCATGGCTCGTGACTGATTTAGGTTATCGCAATCATTATGAAGAAATTAGCATAGAGAGATTGGAAGCTGCTGCTGTTGTTCATTTCAGTGGCCCTGCAAAGCCATGGCTTGAAATTGGTTTACCACAGGTTCGAAGTTTATGGATTAGATATGTAAATTTATCTAATAGTTTTATTAGGAGATGTAGGATTATAGATTGAATAGATAGAGTTGTCCCAACTTCAAATATTCATTTTGAGATTGAACCAGTGATACCGTGTTGGATCAGAGGGAAGAAGGTTCTGCCTTCAGTCTCTGACTCATTTACTCTGGCACAGTATGGTATCAAATCATTAGTCCATGTTGATATAAATAGCAAATAGACCAAGTTACTACACACGCAATATGCTGTAGAAGAAGCAGTAGCTTTGGCATTCTATACTACTCACTGAAGCCTGCTACTGCATAAAACTGGTTTCTTCTGGTTTTGTACCACTGCTGCCCAAATTCTTCTTTACAGGTTTTTGCTGGTTTTTCTATTTTTCTGTTTTGGTTGTAGGGGTAAGTGTTGGTTTTTCTTTACTGAATTTTACTAGTCTTTCTGTCTTTCTAGTTTTTCTGTTTTTCTTTGTTTGTTTATATTCTTCATAATGTGCTTGTGATGATGTTTAATTTGTAACAGCATCATATTATTATGTTTTTACAGCTGAGGAAACAGTGAGAAAGGCTTCAGTAATGTGGTTTTTGAGTCAGACTGTCTAGAGGCTATTAATTTGATTGAAGGTGATTGTCCTAATCATCATCCTTGTGCTTCTGTAATCTCCTCCATTCGTGACCTTCTGGTAGCAGGTAGTAACTTAGTGTCTTAGAATCTCTTTTCAAAGCTAGAAAGAAGGAAATTTAGGGTCTATCATTTATTGTATATTTTCTTGGTGAACATAGCTTCAGTCTGTACAGGTTATTTATGTATATAATATGTCATTACCTGGGCTACCTCAAGTTACATAGCTTCAGTCTGTACAGAAAATGCCTCACAAGTGCTGACATATTTATGTCCAGTTAGTTTTTTTTTAATATAGGTACCCGTGGATACCCGTCATATTTGTGGGTATCTGCATATACCCGTAAAAACCCGTGAACGGGTACCCGTACGGGTAACGGGCGGGCACGGGTAGTGTTTTTCTCTTACATAGCGGGTAACGGGTAGGTACTACCCGTGCCCGTCCGTGTCCGTGCCCACCCCTATCCGCAACGGGTCCGAATCGGAATCCAAAAATAAGATCAAAATGTAACATGAAAAACTAAAATAAAAATATTTTATAAATGCAAGTAGCAAAACCAATTGTTTTCCGGAAATCAATTTTAAGAGTCAATTCAGATAGACAATTTTGATATTTAAGTATTAAATTACTAGTATTATATAAAATTGCGGATCCAAGACATTCTTCAATGGATAGGGAGAAAGAGGGAGAAAGAGGAACAGGAGGATTGATCATCAGGGTTGCTGTCGCGGAAGCTTAAATTGACGACATACACCATGGGAGAAGATCACGAGGTGCTCCCCCTTCCTTCATAATATCTCCTTTCTTTTGATGCTTTCAACTTCTTGCTGTTTTCATTATCTGAACTTCCATTCTCCAATTTCAAATAAAGGAAAATAACACGTTGGCTACTCTTTTCAAATTTGTTGAGTTCAGCTTGGTTTGAGTCTATATATTCTTTCCGTTTCTTGAAGCTATTGGATAATAGTTAGATAATTTCAAACTATTTTGGTAAGTTGGAATTTAATCATGAAATGTGTTATGATGTTCAAGCTTGCCATGAATTTTGTACTCTAGTGACTTGTCTTCGCTAAGGACTAAGGTTTTACACTTTATCGTGTTAACATGGGACGGAAACCTTGGTAATTCTATTAATATGTGAAGAAAAACTTAGAATCTTACCTTAATCTTCGTTCTACAGTTATTTAAAGACTTTTTGTTTGAAGCTTAGTTGCTGTGTGTTTGATTCTCTTTCTAATTGCTGGATTGGTGCTCCTATTCATAATCACATAATTCATAATACTCTTCCGTACGTGGTATGGGTACGCGGTAAATCACTTCCTTAAGTATGGGGTACGCTGGGGGTATACTGAGTTGGTACAACCTATTCATTGGTAACATAATTTGACCAATATTTTTTACACCAAAATAAAAAACTAAAGCTAAAATATTTTATCAGTTCAACCTTTGATATCCCTTCCTCCATCATCAACCATGTCATCCTAACCTTCGCACTTTTATCGAAGCTTCACATCCATGGAAATAAAAGTTACTGTAGAACCATCAAAATGCATCTCATTGGAGTTGTCTTACGTCTTGGGATTTTAGAATAGATTCACACAGGACAATAGGTGACTGAAACAACTATTGCACCTTTCTTCCTTTCTATGTTATTTCCGATTCCTTAATTTGCTCTTTGCAAGGAATTGGAGCAAGAACCAAAGAGTACCAATTCGCAAAAGAACCTGGAATTGGTACGAAAGAACCAATTCGCTGACCATATGAGAGAATTATGTGACTCTGCTCCTATTGTTTTCCCTTATTCTCTAGGTAAAACCATTAGAAAGGATATAGATCTAAATGACCTACAGGATATAGCTCTCATTTTTGTCAAATTGGGTGTTATGGTGGAAAAGCTAGAAACATAAATTGCTTTAAAATTGAAATTGTATTCATTAGTGGAAAACCATTGATTATAAGGCTTTGTTTGATGTCATATTTCGTTCAATATCCCTTGACTAATTAAATGACAGAACATTTGGTTTTGAACATTAATTAGCAACAACTTCAACATCTGAAATTCAATGTTACACTTTGAGGAACAGTTTTTTCCCTGCATATCCCGAGATCGGGATCCCTAACACCAAATCTGCCTTTCCATGCTTATGGGCTGTTGGACACTTGGATGGGTCACGGCAGCACACCCGACTTTGACACTTGTCCTGCTTCAATTTTTTTTTCTTTTAAGAGTGAGGCTTTGCATGTTGAGCTGCACCCTCATTTACACTGCTGCCACCATGTCGACAGTGCCGACAGGAGTTGCACGATCAGTGCCTCTGGTTGACAGTACCGGCAGGAGCTGCACGACCAGTGCCTCAGGTTGAGGTACTGGAAGAAGATTATTTAACATGGAAATTATTTGTTTTTGGAGGAATTTTCCAAATCCTGGGATGATATTTCAGATCAAATATTATCTAACAATGAAATTATTTATTTTTTCTGGTTTACTCCTAGAGAGAGCATGTAGAGGAAATTGGAACTAGGTTCAGGCGAGATCTTATTTGTTATAATTTCACAGATTAATTGAGAATAAGCCAAAGAAGTCTGTTGTGAATTTCACTTTCTTGCTTTATTTTGCATTAATTTCTTGCTTTAGCAAATGACCTGTTTTGTTTGGGTTAGCAATAATGTCTTTGTCATTATTTTATACATTCTTCAATCAAAATATTGATTAAACTTTGTCTTCATCAAAACATGTATTCTTCAACTGGAATGACTCCACCTTGTGAGAATGAACTTTCTCAATCATGAAACCTTTTGCACCAATAAATGATCATTAGCTGCGTCTGTAAGCTGTGCAGGCCACTGTTATCATGTTTCCCACAAGTTCTGTCAGATTAATTTTCTGAGGTGGCTCAACATTACAATGAACCACTCAACCACAATAGTTATAAGAGTTTATTTATTTTATTTTTTTTGGATAAAAAGGAAATACTTATGTGTTGAGTTGATCCCAGTTTCAAAGTTGGTGCTTGTTGTAAGAAAAGATCAATTAATAATTGTTCATCATCTAGTCCAAGAAAATAGATGATCTTCCATAAAGCTTGATTGTATATTTGTAATTAATATCTTCATAGGTTAGTGATGCGTGAAATAAAATTTTTATACACCAATGGAAGTATTTGTAATTAATATCTGTATAGGTTAGTGATGTGTGAAACCAAATTTTGATACACCAATGGAAGTAATTGTAATTAATATCTGCATAGGTTATTGATTACCCTGATGGTGAGTCTTTGCTGAATGGCAAGGTTATTACTTTGTGGTCTAGAGGTCACGGATTAAAATCCTGGAAACTACATCTCCGCTTGCGGGGATAGACATTCAGCAGGGACAAGTTCACATGGATCCTGATTTAGTTCTTATGTCCCCATGATGATTGAAAAAGTTGACCAAAAGTAAAACAAATTCCCCTAGTACTAGCTTGCACACTTGAGTCACGCATGGCGAATGTACTGATGGAATGTCAAACATGTTTTTTTTACTTTGGAAAGAATAGATTTGCATGTAGATGAGCACTAAATGGACAAGATATGTTTTTGGTTCCACTCAAATAGTTCTTACTGTCATATTCGAACTATGCTCTTCGAGTATCAGCCGCCTCTTCCCAGATGTATTGTACCAAACCATTATTCATACAAAAAATAACTTACCTCTTGTTTGATTCTTCTTTCCTTCCTTTTTAAGACTTTTTCTTGGTGGGGCGGGTCATGGGGAGTGCATTTCTGATCAGCGTCTTAACTTTTTACCACAAGGTTCATGTTTTTAGGAAAACCGCTTATTGATTTTATTTGAGAAGCTTTTCACTGTCATCTCAGCTTTCAATTAATAAGTCCTATTGCTTCTTGAGCATATGGAGATAATTGAGCCACTGAGTCGGCAATGCTTTTTGTTAATGGCATTTTTGGAGTGATTTGCATGCTGCCTAACTCCTACCAGTATATGATTTGTTAGACGCTTAGACATGTGAATAAAAAATCATTCAATCAACTCATTTAACCACTTCAACATTTTCCACGTTTCTTTTGGTTTTCATTCATGTTTCATATTTTAATGGCTCTAAATTGTAGCTGTAAGTGATTAATCTCACACAATTTTGTTAATTAGATTATGAAGAGATAGTTTTTGTTCTCACCACCATTTTTCTGTCACTGAGCAAACCAAATTTGATATGATTTGAATTCCCGTTTCATTTTTCCTAAAATGTTTTACACTTTCACTTTATTTAAGTTGGCAGGTCAAATTAATCACTACATATCAAATTCTTCTGTCCCTCTGCTTGAGTCAAGTTATTGTTAAACTTTAATATTGTTATTTTCGACTGTGCCGCTGTAATATTTTTTCGAATTAAATATTTATTTATTTTTTTTATCTCAATGGTGGTCTTCAAATCTGGTATATATTCTGTTTGTAAATATGCTCCATGTACGTTGGGGTTTGGTGTAGTTGCCTGGAGAAAGATGTAGAATGCCAAAAAATTTAAGGCTAAACTTTAGCCCCGTTGTGACTGCTACTTCACTCTGCTGTTTTTTTGGCATCTTTATGGTGTTTTATTTCATGGAGTATGAAAGGGATTCCTCTCTGAGATGTTCAAAGAGATAGGTTTCTTTTTTTTTTTAATTTTATTTATGGCAATGCAACAGGGGGCCTATCCCTTTCTTTACATCCTGCCCCACTCAGTTCCAATGGGATTTGTACCTTAGCCCTCCAAGATGGTGCCTGATTCTCAGATATTGGGATGTCCTCTTTGGGACACCTGGACTCGATGCTGGTGGCTGCAACCGTACCCAGTCCCGATGGCTTTCTTGAGATACCATGTGATGGTGGGAGACTTGATAGTGAACCAGTGCCGGGCACCAGAGGCGTTGGTCCTGAACCTCCTGCCAGCACTGTCATTTTGAGACACTGGTCATGCAGCACTAGTCGACATGGTCGCAGCTGTTTAAATGGGGGGCCAGCTCAGCATGAAAGCCTCATTCTTAAAAGAAAAATGAAGCAGGGCATGTTTCAAAGTGTGGTCTGACACCTTTGATCTAATGGCCCAAAAGCAAGGCAGAGTGACCTTCACGTGTGAAAGTCAATGAACTTGAATACCTTCTCCCTAGGGATCTGACCAATTACTGTTTGTGGGACTATATGTAGACGTTCTCTTTGAATTATTTTCCTGAAAGAATTGAATTCGGTTTCAGGGAGATGAGAAAAAGCAAGCGGCTGCTGATGTATTGTTTCAATATTCAAGATTTGTGATGGCATGCATTGGAAATCGGACTCGACCATGTGATATGAGGTTACATTTGATGAAGGTATGAGGCAACATTCTCTCGTATTTTGTAATAGGATGGTTCTGTATGGAAGCTGAAGTGATTTTGTATTGAAATCCAGCATGCCATATCTCTTTTATCCATGCTTTCAACATTTCATGGCTACTATAATCCTTTTCAGGAGATTTCTGGCATGCCAGTTTCTCTAAATAGAGAATCACCACAGACTGCACCATCTCCTGATGCAATGGGTGAGTCATCAAGCTCGGGAACAGCTAGACTAGATAAAGCAGACAGTTTTCGGGCGCTGTAGATGAGAGCAGATGATACCATGTTTATTGCTTGGGGCTGTGGCATCTTAGGCGCGCGTTGCTGGATTGAAGTACTGTTTACCTGCCTAATGGAACACAAGTAGTTAAATTATGTTACCATGTATTCAATAGTGTGGGTCAACTATTTTAACAGTTATTTCATCTTAAATTTGGCTTAGAGTTGGTGTGGTTCAACTATTGCAGGTACTGTTAATATGTGTGCTGATCAATCATGTTCTAATTCAGATTGATTGTGTGGGTGGCAAAGTGAATGAAACTAGCGTCAAAACTGTTTTCTTTTGTTTGTCTCTAAATATGTATGCGGAAATAATGAGTGATAATGATTCTGCCAATCAAGGGTGGGAATGGGCAAAATGACCAATCATGGCCCATGGCCTTATCCCTTGTGCATATTATTTAGTTTTTTTTTCCTTGCCAAGATATCCCTCTAATCTTTGGATGAGGTACTAATCCCTATTGAGGTACAACGGTTGCCCTTTTTGGCGAGTATTGTTGAGAGGTTGAATCCTAGCTTTTAAGTTTTGACATTGTAAAATACTCGAAGTCTAAGTTTGACCAACCATTAGGGCATCCAGAGCACAACAAAGTCTGGTGGAAAGTCTTAAGTTCAGATTTTTTTTCAGACTCTTTCAAGACTCTGCTATTCTTTAAAATCTGGTGGAGATAACAGACTCAGCTTAAGACTATATTGTCTTGTTATGAAAAATAAATAAATAAAAATACATATTTTTATACTCAAATAAATAAATAAATAATTTGAAATTAATAGCTATTCCAAATTTAAGCAACGGTCCACTATCAAAATTAGCTATATAGCACAGGTTCCAACATCTTCTTTCCATAATGTTAACTTTTATCGCAAATTATTGTAATATTAACTTTTATTTAATTTTAATATTTAAATATTATTTGGAATTATTTTTATAAATTGTACGTAATTAATATTATTGAAATTGTATTACAAAAGCATTATTGAAATAAAATTGTGTGTAAAAGTACATGATGTAATGTTGATGAATGTTCGGTGAGTCTGGTGATAAGACTCTGCTGTGGTGAAAGATATGAAAAGTCTGAAGTTGAGTCTGATAACAGAATGATGATTAATGCTGATGTGTCAGAGTCTGGTGAGTCTGAAGTTAAGACTCTGTCGTGGATGCCCTTAAACCTAGTTTGCATAGGTTTCACGTATTTACTAAACTAGGCGATGCACCAGAGGAATAAGATATGTGCAATGCACATTAATTGATAAATTGGAAGAAAGAATTGGAACTTGTGTTGTTTTTTTCACTTTTAGGAAGCGTAACAAGTATCATAACTTGTTAGCAAGATCCTTATTTAATACTCCCTCTGGTCTTATTTATAGGTCATACTTAACTATGTCACACAGATCAAGGAGGTAGTTAAGTTTCTTGAAACTTTAAAAAAAATATTTTAACATTACAATCTTATGTTCTTAACTTGCATTGAGAATTTTACGATGTATTATTTCACATTAATAGGCAAAGTGTAAATAAGAGAAAATAACAATAAATGTCTCATAGAAAATACAAAATAACTTATAAATAAGATTAAAGAATCATTCTACGATGTGATCTATAAATAGGTCCGGATGGAGTATATCATCATATTGCCTCAAAAATCTTAAAATAAGGTTTTGTGAAATATACATAAAACTCATAAGCACGTTCGCACGCAGATGTGCTTCAGTCATGAGGACAGGATGCAGTTGGTGCTTCTTCTCTTAATCTTTGTCTTGTATCATGGTTAGGCAACACCTCCGCACTCACATGTCTACACGATTACAAACCTTGTGAAGTTACGATAATTTGTCAAAGGGTATCCTATCGAGTTGATCCACCACAAATCCCGTGTTACTCGTAACTTGATGCTCCAGTGGCCCCCGAACCCATCTATACCTAATTGCCTATATAGCCTATTGCCTAAGGTCCCATATAGAATAGACATGATTGTTTATAGAAAATAAAAAGTGTATGTTCTCATATTATTTATCGTTGATAGGTTATTAATTATTAATTTATAAGTAAAAGTAATTATATAGATGATAGAAGATAGATAATACATTAATAATATAAAGAATTTTACACTATCAATACACGTATTAAACTCCTCTTTACACGTATCAGAGTTTTGCTGCGGAAAATAACACCTAATGCTATCATGTGTAATGTTGAGCTAAGACGTCGGCATCTTGGCGTCAATGATAAATGCCCTCTCTGTGATGAGGAACATGAATCTATACTGCATGTTTTTAGAGATTGTAACCACGCTAAAATTGTCTGAAATCATTGAATCCGTTGGGATAAAGCTATTGATTTCTATACTTCAGGGAAAATTTATGAGTGGATACTGTTCAATTTGTCAAATACTAACTTGTTTCCTTTCGACTCTTGGCAGGTTTTCTTTGGAACAATAATTGATACCCTATGTAACTGGCGCAATAATTTCATATTTGAAGGGAAGCAGATCTTTTGGCTAGGAAGTTTAAGACGTATCATCTCTAATGTTGATTTCATTTGCCAAGCCATGAATAGATCCAATACATTTTCTGCTGTAACTTGTAACATGAAGTCCAGTATTATCAAATGGATATGTCCTCCTCAAGGCTGGGTCAAGATAAATACGAATGGTTCAGTCATTCAGCAATCAAAAACAGCATCCTATGGAGGTGTAATTCGTGACCATGATAGCAGGCTAATTGTTGCCTTTGCTGGGAATCTGAGCTACTGCTCAATTACGCATGCCGAACTGTGGGCTGTTTGGCACGAGATCAAGATAGCTTTGAGCAAAGGTTTTCATCAAGCGATTGTTGACTCTCAAACGGCGATTCGTTTTGTGGACTATGGAGTTCGGAAGACACATCCTGCTTACCAGCTAATTATTGCGATTCAAACGTTACTGCCAAATGGCAATTTTATTTGTGCTCATACCTTCGAGGAAGCAAACTTTGCTGTTGATGCTTGGTCTAAGCATGACCATAATCTTAATACTCAAAGAGTTGTGTATGAAGAGGCTCCTAGCTTCTTGTCCATTCCCTTGCTTATGGACCTTGCTGGTACCCCTGTTATGAGGGGCTTGTAATTTCTATTTTTCTTGTTCTCCTATTCATCAAAAAAAAAACTCCTCTTTACATTATGGAGTTAAAAAAAGAAAAACTAATCCATTATACAATATCAAAACTTATTTAATTAATTTAATACTTTTACTCACTCTATTTATATATATATATATATATATATATATATATATGTCTTTGGAGTAGACTTGCGCATGAATTAAAGAAGTTAGTTAATATTGTTAGTGATATCGGAATTGATAATATTTTGTATAATTTTTCAAAATTATCCCTATAATTATTATTGGAACTCTAAAAACTGTTAAGTGAATAAGGGTGTTTATGGAAAAATAATAATTAATGTCATTGAAAATTAGATCAAGTGCTTATAAAAAGGATCAATGTACTCTCACTATCTATTGCTTATATACATGAACAGATGGTGCATTTTTAAAGAGTTTAACGGATGTGTACTAATATTGTAAAAACTTTTATATTGTCGACAACACATCATCCACCATTAAAGTTTTTTTTTTTTTACTTAAGACCCAATGAATATTAACAAATGAATGATGGATGATGTGTTGATGACGAAAAAACTTTTAAGATGAGTTTTCTTCATGTGTATCCTATTTATGATTTTGTTTTTCAATATATAGTATATAAAATAAAATTTAAAAACATATGTATACATGCATTTAATTGTCACCGGTTAGACCACGAGTGGAATTCTATTAAACCATTGAATCATGAAATAATATTTTTATCAGTTCAATAACCGATACTATCTTTAAAACATTAGAAAAACCTAAATAGTAATTAAGAAATTAAAAATTAAAAATTATATATTGAACAGTAATACTTTTTAATTTAAATTGATTAAATGTGAAATATTAAATATTCTACTTTCAAAAACACTTTATAAATTATTAATTACTAATTTAAAAAAAGTATTTGAAATATTTTATGATTTTACTACATTTGCACCAACTATCTAATTCATTTTATACTATCGGTTCACCATTCGTATTTATTTACATTACTATTATTAAAAGTAGCGATGTATAGGTTTAAAGAATCAATTTATATAACATGAAAAGTTATTACAAAATAGTATTTTGATTAATAATGATTGATTAATATTGATTAACAAGGAGCACATGTAACTTTGTTTTTGTCCATGATGATTTGTAGGTTTATCTATCATTTATTCATTTGGTATCATTTTGTTTTGTTAAAAAATGATATATATGCCTACAAATCAATCTATAAATATGTTATATGACAAAAAAAATAAAAATTACATGTATCACTCGCTTATTATTAACATATGTTAATTTCTTGTAATTTAAACTTATTTCTATGTTGATTTTGTAAATCTATATATATAATTGCTTTTTTAAAAATCAAAGATCATCAACGTGTCAATGATATATAACGTGAGTGTTATACCGATAATATTTTCACTATCAGTATGCAGCTTATATTCTCATATTTTGATTCAACCATTTTTTATGCTTGGATACCAATTCGTATACTAAAATTGTCTCATCATAAAATCCAATTAACTTTTCTCTATATAAAATAAAATCCAGCAATTAATTAAAGTATTCAAAAGGAAAATCCGATGAAATAGTGGCAGAGATTTGGATATATTAGTTAGTTACCGTTAAATAAAAATAAAAACTGTACAGTATTCGCGTAAAAGGAATTAAATCCAAACCCAAATCGGGTTAAACCCCGATCCAATTCGCATCCCCAACGGCTAGTTCCAACGGCTATCTAGTCGCTGAAAAATTTAAAAACCGCAGAACACACTGATTTTTCAGAAATCACTCTTCTCCAGCGCCCTTCCCTTCTGCTCTCTTTCAACACCAACGTAGAAAAGCTTCAATCCTCGTGGTTTTGTTTTTCACGATACGATGTTGCAAGACATGTGGAATGCTCCCCCAGGTTTCAGACCATCAAAGTCTGCTCCTTGTTCTCCTGCCAAGCCTGTCGGAGTTCCGAGAACTCGCTCCGAATCCTTCCATGTTACTCACAAGGTCCCTGTTGGTGATACTCCTTACGTCAGAGCCAAAAACGTACAGGTTAGCTTTTTTTTTTTTTCCTTTTTATCTTAGTATGGTTTGAAGTTTTTCAGTTTGGAAATTTTAACTAATGGGCATGCTTTGTTGTTTTTGGTTTTATTTTGTATGTTCAGTTGGTTGATAAGGATCCGGAGAGAGCGATTCCGCTGTTTTGGGCAGCGATTAATGCGGGGGACAGAGTGGATAGTGCTTTGAAAGATATGGCTATTGTGATGAAGCAGCAGAATCGGTCTGAAGAAGCTATTGAAGCCATTAAATCGCTTCGAAGCAGATGTTCGGATCAAGCCCAAGAATCTCTTGATAACATCCTCTTAGATCTTTATAAGGTCAGTAACTCACTGTGTTCCATGTTTTTATTATTATCATTGTTTTTTTGGTTACAAACTAGTCCTCAAGATTCATTATTGTTCTGTTATACTAATGTTCACAGAGATGTGGGAGACTTGATGACCAAATTAATCTGCTAAAGCATAAGCTGTTTTTGATTCAAAAAGGTTTGGCCTTCAATGGCAAGCGCACAAAGACTGCCAGATCTCAAGGGAAAAAGTTTCAAGTCTCCGTCGAGCAAGAAGCCACAAGGTTACTGGTAAGAAGACCATGTCTGTTTTTCATTAAGCAGACTTGGAAAACTTTTGTTTTTATAGCAAAAAGAATAATATTAGACTTGGAAAACTTGTTTGGTATAGATTTTATTTTAGTAGAGTTCTGTTAATGATACAATTTACATCATATTTTTATTGAGTAGGGAAACTTGGGATGGGCACTGATGCAGCAGAACAACTACATAGAAGCAGAAGATGCATACCGACGCGCACTTTTGATAGCTCCGGATAACAACAAAATGTGCAACTTGGGTATCTGCTTGATGAAGCAAGGGAGAATTACTGAGGCTAAAGAAACTCTGTACCGGGTGAAACCTGCGGTTACGGATGGTCCGAGAGGTTCAGATTCTCATCTGAAAGCCTACGAAAGAGCGCAACAAATGCTCAAAGACCTTGAATCTGAGATGATGAATAAGGGAGGGGATAGGATTGAACAAAGCAGGCTCTTCGAAGCTTTTCTCGGCTCTTCGTCGATCTGGCAACCTCAGCCTTGTAAGGACCACCAACATTCTACCTTGCAAACTGCCAATTCGTTCAAGGCACAAGATGAATTCGCGGATGAGAACATCAACACCAACATGATACCGAATCACGCAGCACCGAATAACAAGGTTGCAATGTTGGGCAACTCACTTAATGTTGCAGCTCCACCATTTTATGTACCAAAGTCTTTCAAGGAGCCAATTGATAATAATCAGTTCTCGGAAACTTTAAAGAGAACAAGGTCTGGAAATGCTGCAGGATCCATGATGAGATTAGAGGTACCTGTCCCTGAAAACAAAACAAGAAGGCTCTCATCAGATGGCACTGTGAAAAATAAGTTGGTGGACTTGCTACCAGATAACAAGGACTTTGAAGATGCTATTCTTGCAGCTATTTTAGGACCTGCAAATGAGCCGGATAAAGCGACTGACACAAGTAGCACCATAATTCAGAGCAAAAATGACAAGAGGCTTAAGGTTTTTCAAGATATTACATTATCTTTGAGTCCAAGGGCCTGAACCTATCTATCTAGTTTTTTTTTAATCAATAAGTTCTCAATAACATAGTTTCAGATTGGAGATGAACTTGGTCTCCATTTATAACTTCATTTATTATAGTCTCCAGAGGAGCGGAGACAGTTTGGAACTAATTAGTCCGACCAATTGTCTTATTTATTTATAACTTCATTTATTGAACTCTCCAAAGAATCAGAAATAGTTTGGAATTAGTCCAACCAATTGTCTTATTTATTTTAGTATTTAGTTCTAAAAATTATTTTTACTGTATTGACTAAACATTATTGGCATATCGCATTTTACATAAGCTACACTAACATCTTTTTTACCACTCATTTTTTCATCTCTTTTAAACATATTCTTCGTACATATATTATTATTTAAATGAAGTTAATTTAGTCAAAATAAGTCAAATTCTTACATTACTATTTACCCATAAATAAGAAAGTTTGTTAATCAATCAATAATAAAAGATAAGTTTATTTGAACAAGCTAAACTTATGTGATGGAGGGAGTAGACATTACACAAGCTAAACTTATGTAATTTTCTTGATGTTGTTAGCGTTGTTGAAGTTTGTCAACGACTATTTTCCTTTCATGTAATTTTTCTTTCTTGTAATTTTTTTTCAAAACAAAAATTATAAATGGAAAATGAATATATTTTTTTCTTTTATTTACTCCATAGTATTTGAAAGAAATTAATCTTTTTAGTATGTGTGTTGAAAAAAATGATATTAGTGTGTGTATAAAGAAGAACATTGATTTTTTTTAATAGGCAAGATAAAAAACATTAATTAATAGATTCCGATTTTTGGTTTTGATTTCTATAATTTTTTTTTTTTTTTTTGTTTTCCTTACATATATCAATATCATCATGATTGACCACTACATATTAAAACCAAAATTTTAAGCTCAATGACCACTACATAATAAATCCCTGTTATTGTTATAAGTGGTGATGGTATGTAGTGGTCAAAAATCTATCTCACACGCATAGAAAGCCTTAAAGAATTTGACCACTACATATTAAAACCAAAATTTTAAGCTCAATGAGCTACCCTTGGGAACTAGGTAAATTTAATAAATCCCTGTTATTGTTATAAGTGGTGATGGTATGTAGTGGTCAAAAATCTATCTCACACGCATAGAAAGCCTTAAAGAATTTTTACCATTAGCTAAAAAAAAGTTTGAACCAAAGTACCAAAAATCTATCTCACACGCATCAAAATCCAAAAAAAAAAAAGGTGGAAAAGGGGCAGAAATGGTATGATGCTATGATCATATGAGAACGGATATATAGAGGTTGATGAAGAATATAGTAGGTAGTTATATCATGTCAGCCTACATTTATTTGTAGGCTTACTTTAATTGCATTTTTCACCCCGGAATTTTAGTAATTTGGTGAATTTAGTTCCTCAATTATCAATTTGTTGCCAATATGGCCTCTTTCTATCAAAATTAACACTAACATTGCTGAAAGTAGCCAATTATGTGACACGTGTCACTTTTATAAAAGCCTATGCGGAATTTTTAAATTTTTTAAAAATAAAAAATAATTAAAATATATTTAATATTATTCAAAATATTAAAAAATCAATAAAATTACGAAACAAATAAATTAAATAAAAAATAATTTTTTTTGGCAACACATGGTATCAGAGGACTGCAAGATATGCCCCAATAAGACAAGGACATGTGTCATCAATAATAGAAAGAAAAAATTACTACTTAAAACAAGGGTTAATTATGTCACAAGTCCCTGAAGTTTGGGGTACTTTTGCCAAATATCCTTATACTTTTTTTTTTCAATGTTTGACTCCTCGAAATTACTTCTGGGTTTGTCATATACCCCTACTACCAATTCTGGCCAATTTTGATGACATGTAACATCAGAATCCTAGTCAGACGCAGGAGGTTGGTCATGTGGTGCCGCGTAATGTCGCACGGGCGAAGACGACATTTCTCTTCAATTATTTTTTTTCTTTTTTATTTAACTAAAAATATAAAAATATTAAGTTTTTAGTTGTTTAAATTTTTTTAAAAAAAAATCTTCGTCCATGGGGCACCAGGTGCCTAACCTTCTGTGTCTGATGAGGATTCCGATATTACATGTCAGCAAAATTGGTCAAAATTGGTGGTAGGGGTATATGACAAACCCAGAAGTAACTTCGGAGAGTCAGACATTGAAAAAAAAGTATAATGGTATCTGACAAAAGTACCTCAAACTTCAGGGACTTATGATATAATTAAGCCTTAAAACAATAAGGGACTAAATCCAAATATCTCCCTAACTTTAAGGACCTGAAAGTTAAAAAAGCAAAATAATAATAATAATAATAATAATAATAATAATAATAATAATAATAATAAGTGTATCTGGCAAAAGTACCCCACACCTCAGGGACTTGTGACATAATTAAGCATTTATAATTTATCTAATATGTGAGCTAACATGTATCATTGATCATGTAATATACTCCCTCCTCCGTCCCAAAAAGTTAATAATTTTTGAAAATTCAACAAAAATAAGGGAAAAAGCTTTTAATGCGTTGTTCCCCAAATCAACTAATTACCAAAGCAAATATTTAATGCATGTTTCCTTAATTACCCAATCATAGAATCTACAATGCAATTTTAATTTTTTTATTCACTATTGCAATTTTAATTTTTTTATTCACTATTGCAATTTTAATTTTTTTATTCACTATTTTAACTTTAATTTGGAACAAAAATTTTCTATGTTTTTTACTAACTTTATGGGACAAAGGGAGTATACTATTTTAAAGATATAGCCCTATTAAAGTGATCTTTTGAGACTTGGTATGGATTTTATGATGTGTAGATACATAAAATCTTATTTCTACTTTGTTGATGGACCAAAATAAAAACTAGTAAATTCAATAGTCATAACCAATGAGAAGACCGTGAACTTATGATAAATAATTTAGGTATCCTCCTCCAACACTTTATCACTAAAAAAGGTAGAAGATCAATGAACCTATATGTTCCTCTATAGACATGGATTTGGATAGTAGATTAAGAACATACAAATTCACACACACTTTCGTTTCCCCTCTATTTATTCTTGATAAATACAAATTCACACGCACTTTCGCTTCCCCTATATTTATTCTTGATAAATTCATATGATTGGATCTTGGTCAGATGATAATTTTCATCTTTATCATATCTCCCATTAATTTTCCAACAGAATCGATAGAAAAAGCAGTGTTGAATGAGAGGATAGAGATGGAGGTTGAAGATAAGCTAAAATCAACCATCAGGAAAACCTAGCATGATTCCATTTCCAACATAGCATGTCCTCTCTAATTTTCATCACTTATATCTATAAATATTGGGCGAGGTAAAAAATTATGAGATACGAAGTATAAGAAATGGAAAGCGCATTCCGTAGAGTTCAAATAAATGCTGTATAACTGTATCAGCACTTAATTAATCATTCGGATTTTGATGTATAATGAATTACTGTCTTAAAATATTTGATCCCAAAAACATATATTAAATCCTAATCCATTAATTTCCCTTCTGATTCATCCATCCAAACATCCTATCTCATATAGTCCGCCTTGTGTAATCAAAGCATGCATCACACAGGCTCCAACTTTACAAAATCTTGCAATTCCCTACAACTCTACAAGCAATGCTTCTGCCTCGATCAACAATGCATATAAAAAGAGAAGAGGAGTCTTGAAAATATTATTTACATTAACAAGGTCTGAAAAATAAGCCACCTAATCATAATACATGCTGCACATCTACCAATCTTCTATGTCATCATCATAAGTCCCCCCTGCTTGGTCATCTAAAGTCATTTGGTCAAAATCAACATCTTCCATATCCACGGTATGCACCGATTCCTGATATATGCCACATGCCCTATTTCCAAGCAATTTAAATATAGGCATGTAATCGGTGGCCATTACTGACATGTGATAAGAACTCAAGCCCTTATGAGGAGGGAATCTCAGCCTCAACATTTCATTCTGCAATGGAAGATCATGAACAGATGTCAAACTTTTTACTGAGTAGTTGGGAACATAAAGCAAATAATGTGGTTGTTGATTATGAAACCAGTTAACAATTGGTTTCAAATCTTTACCTCAGTAATCAAGTACAAGCTTGAACATGAAATATTATCTTCTAGCGACAATGCTACGTTGCTCACATGATGTCATGATCTCACTAAATAATTTAGACAGAAAAGTAATAGCATAAAAGAAGCTTTTATTTTATCAAGAATACTTATAAGTAGTTATAACAGATACTATATATTCCATTCTGCTCTCTCTAGTCCTTTTTTCTCCTAAAGTTAAAGTGAAATGCAAAACAATGCAAACAAACTACTTCAATATGTTGCAAACAAGCTACATCAATATTATGTTGAAACATCAAAGGAGAGTAGAATATAGGAGAGAGTCAGTAATGAAACACCTTGTGGTACAAGGATGCTTTCTCAACTTGCCAGAGCTTTGGTCGACGAATTGCATGCCACCTGTAAAAGTCAACAGACTCAGATGAGAAAGAAACAAAGGTTTGCACCAGTAAAACTGCATGCATATAAGTGATAACCTGGAGGATAGTGGATGAGAATTTCCAAATAGCACCCCACGAACAGCAATAGAAGCAGCAGCAGACTGTAGAACACTCCCAACTTCATTATCACTAGATAGCATTCCCCAAAGATTAGCAAGAAGGTCAGCATCACCAAGATACGAAGACAATGTCCATGCATCATCTATTGCCTCATCATCCAAAAAATCTAGAACTGCAAGAAATTGGCAGAGTTATAAACTACTGTATTCGGTTTAGAAAATAAATAAAAAGAAAAAACCGTCTTCAGTATGTATCAAATTTCCGTAGAAAGATCTACCATTATGTTGAAAGGAAATACCATTTTCATGCAGAAAACCAGCAACTAGACCAGGTTGTGCATGGGCTTGACAAAGAATCTTTTCTGGCACATCCATTTTTAATGGCAATCTTGAAAACTTTTCTTGTATAAGAAAGCCATCTTGGTCTACCACATAAGAAATTGAACTAAGTGAATAAAATGCAGCGTTAGGATTCCTCAACTTGACCTAGAACTGTGTCGTTTTCCCAGGAAGAAAGAAAGGGAAGATATGAAATTTAAATTGACATACCATATCCAGTTGAGGATCCAGTTTCTCTTTTATTGTGCAAAAATTTTCCCAATGCATGAAATAAAGAAAGTGTCTCATCTCTTCCATAGTGTGAGTAATATCCATCATCTAATCCAACAAGTTTATCACTTTCATCTTTTAATGAACCATGGGAGTGAGTTAATAGAGACAAAGAATGCACTTGATTCAGTTTGAGACAGAAAAACTGCAAGGAAGTAATTGCATGTCTGATGTCACCTCCACTTGCTTTTGCTATAAGATCAACATGGTCAGAAGTCACATCACAGTGCTCCATTTGGCATATTCTGAAAAGTACCTTCTTGATAGAATTCGTTGTAATTGGATTGAATGCAACCTGAGAGTTTCCCAAATTAAGTTTTGCATAAACATTTTCTTATAACATGACATCAAAAACAGCAAGAGAAATTTTCAAAGAAGTAAACCTTACAAGCCCCAGAACTCTCAAGAGACAGCTGAAGTTCTTCCAAGCACCTAGCATTATAATCTGCTGAATCAGTATTACCATAGTCTGTGAACAATATTGCAGTGGGAATCTGAGTTGAGTAAACCAAAAGGTGCAAGCAATCTTTAAGTCTTCCAAAAGCAGCTTTCCCATTTGTCATGGGTAGATCATCTATTAAAAGTATGACGGTTGGCTTTGAATCCCCAGTAAAGGAAGTCGGCATTATTCCATATTTTCGTATTCTCTCAACAAAAGTTTCAAACTCACTCAACTTGGATGTATATTGTGCCCCTATCAATCCATCATAAAATATGAAAAAACATATGATCACAACCAAGAAGCTACCATTTAAATCATATAAATATTTTTCTTTGACCTTAAATATACACATGCAATTTCCCATTTACACTGTAAACCTGATGCACATTGTCATTTAAGAAATAGATCCTCTGGGAACCTCATCGTTTAACATTAAAAACATATTATTCAAAAAGAGATAGTCATGGCAGTAAGTCATGTTCTCATAGTAGCTCATCAAAGAGCATACTTGCCTGCACCGGAATTATAAAGATGCTCTTGCCAAATTACAGGTGTAGGTGTGTTCCAACCACACACTGTCGCTCCCAGGTGAGATGCAATGACATGAATAGCAGCCTACGTAAATAAAAGAATACATTGTTCAAAATCAATGTGGTATCCCTAACAAAGTACCTCAGGAAGTGATTCTTCATAACAATTTCCTAACTGAAATTATTTTACACGTTTTTTTATACATAGCAGAGTTTCTAAAAGGCAAGTGCAGAAATTCAATAATTACTATTGTTTAAGTTGCATAACAGTTGAGTATATTAGTAAAGGACAATTTATAAAGACTTAGGCAACCCTCCCTCCATGATCTAGCTTTTCGTGTGGAGTTTAGTCTGGTAACTCCAATAATTAAAACTGAGTTAAAATCTGCATATCTAAGAATCTAATATGTATTTTTAAAAAAAATTCAAAATGTATACAAAAGTAGAGATTTTTTACACCAATCCTCATTAGCCTGCATCAAACATTGGAACTTTTAAATTGTCCTCTACGGCTGTGCTAGTACAAAAAAAGAAAGCAGCAACTTCTGTGTTAACAAGAAAATGGAAGTGTTACATGATACATACAGATTTTCCAATTCCAGCCTGCCCACTAATAAGAAGAACATTATTTCTGTTGACACCCTGTAAAATTGCCAAAAAATAAAGTGAAGGAAAATGAAATTAATGATAAGAACAAAATACAAACAGCATAATACATATATAAAGATCAGAGAACAATCGATAGTCATTTATTACATGAGTAAAACCAAGCCTTGGGGAAAGAATTTCTTCAGAAGTTTGCAGTCCAGAACTAAAAGCAAAAAATGATACTGCTTCCTTTTGTGGCTAAATAAAAATTCCGGTTTCTGCTTCCTGAATTCTATTTATGCAATTAATAAAACAACAAAATTACACTAAAGGTCTGATCCAAAAAAAGTCTTCCTTAAGTACCCAATCTAAAAGAGCTAAGATATCAATATTCTTAAGGGCTAAGGCATTGACAATTTACCTTATAAACTTATCCAGTTATCCTTAATACTCCATCTCTGTCTAGACACTGTTTTGCAAGTCTACAAGAAAAACATTCTCTACCAAGCTCTTTTCCTATATTTACCTTTGAAGGTTTCAACCTTTCCTCGAACCATGTCTTGACTTCTTCTACCTGAAAACAGAACAAAAAGGTAAAATGAGCTGGAACTCCTATTACCAAAATCAAGAATTTATATTTTAGAGCCTCGACCTTTTTCTTGTGAACAGCAAGCTCTTCCAGTGAACTGGGCTTGTATTTATCAACCCATAGCTCCAATGTATTGCTTCTTTGAGCACCTGATGCAATCATTAAGCATACAAGAGCAGGGGGAAAGTACAAAATTCAGAAGACACAATAATAATAATAATAATAATAATAATAATAATAATAATAATAATAATAATATAAATATAGTGCAAATCAAAACTTTCAAATAAAAAGTCGACGTCAACGCATTAGACCAAGGCCTTCTTCAAAAAATTAGTGTTTCAAGTTAAAGCATAGTCCATATATTAGTATTCAAATTGAAAAGGCACCAGCATAACATTTTGCACAATGATGTTCTAAGCTTCACGGCCAAATCGAACAAAGGCGCGAATATCCATTCAAACAAAATCAATTAAATAACAAAACTACCATGTTAAACACAACATAGCAACAGCATACCAGCGGATACCTTTGACCCAGTAAACACTTCATTGAAGTCTTCTTCAAGTAAGCTAATCTGCAAAAGATCAAAGTCATCAGATTCTCAAATAATAGACAGTTAAAAGAAATTGCAACCAGAACCCAAGTACCACAATGTAAGTTATGAGCCACATGATAGAGGTAACATAACCACTATCTTTGCATCAACTATCCTCAAGATCACACCATACACCAATAATATCACTATCTTTTAGGTTTGCAGATTGGACCCAAACTAGTGCAAGTCAAGTCAGGATACCCATTTGAGGTAGGCAATGCTCTCCTAATGCCCATTTTTGGTTTATTGCAGGCGAGAGAGTCCTATCTTTCAGGCACGGTTAGACACCTAAGCGGAGACCCCCTCCCAATAGTGTTTTCTTTTTTGGCTACATTACGTATTTAGTCACTTACCTTATTTTTCAATTTCAAATTGGTCCCTTACGTTTTATGGTATCGTATTGGTCTCTCATGTTTCTTTTTGCTATCAATTACCAAAAAATGCAAGAGACCAATTTGAAATTGAAAAATAAAATAAGGGACCAAATACGTAGTTTAGCCCTCTTTTTTCAACATGCTTTATCGAACCGGCCAGCTCGACCCAGAGTGCGAGCGGGGAGTAAATGGGAGAAGAGCCCCATGTCAAAGGGGGGCCCACAAAGAAAATCTCCTACCCCTACGCGACTCCCGTAGTGCCACGACCATATTGGTATCTTTCTTCAAACTTGGTTATTAAAATTTCATGATTAGCTACATATAATTTGAGTGGAGGAAAAACTGAGAAGAGGATACCTCATGCAGCTTATTAGAGTAACGAGGCCCAGAAGTGGAAACCCGGGCCTTCTTTTGACCTCGTGAGCTTGTTGACCTCGACCTCGACCTCGGCTTCGGCTTTGTTACAGAGCGACGGTTCGAACTCAATGAACGATTACTAGAACCATCTTCTTCGTCAGATGACAGATAAACGACGCTGTTTCGCTTTGACATGAGGAAAACCCTTGTTCTTTTTTAGGGATTGTGAAAACTCAAAGGATAATAAATTCGAGATTGTAAAACCCTATCGATTGCTCAAAAACAACATTGGCAGTGAAAACGAAATCAAAACTCCACTCATACTCATAGTGGCTTTTAGAAGAAAAAGAAAATGAAATGAAAATGAGGAGTGTGTATAGTAATAAGGAGAGGAGAGGAAGAGACTTAACTACAAGAGAAACCTTTCGTGGTGTTGGCGGGCGAGGGGAGTGTAAATTGGGATCTGGGCCTTTTATGGCAGTTTCCCGGTCCAGCTTCGACCCATCAACATTGGGGATTTAGTTTATTGACCCCCAATTTAATTACTTGATCTCTTTTTGTTGCCAAAATCTAAAAACACCCTTATTAAAAACTGAGTTACCTAAACTACCTTTTTCCACTTCCTACTTCCTTCCACCTTCTAAAACTCATCAACCTTTTCCTCCCTTAAACCTCATGCAACACTTAAACCCTTCATATTCTCCTTCTTCATCTTCATCTTCATCTTCATCAACTTTTCATATTCTACTTCTACATCATATTAGCAAAAAAATGTGGCTTTCGATCATATTTTAGCACCTCATCATCGTGTAAGCATTACGTGCTCATAAAGGTAAGCATTATGTGCCCATTAGCACCTCATCATCGTGAAAGCATTACAGTTCATACTGCCATACGCGTAGGGGTAAGCGAGCTGGCCAAATTTTATTAGCTCGCTAATGGGTCAGCGAGATGTTTTAATTTACAAACTTGCTGACCCTAGAGCGAGCAGTTGATTTTTCATTGTTTAAGTTTAACTTGCTGCTAGTGAAGCGTATGTATAAAATTAACAAACTCGCTGACGGTGCAGCAAGAGTATAAATTTTACACATACACTTACCCAGGAGCGAGTTACACTTAAACAATGAAAAATCAACTGCTCGCTCCTGGGTTAGCGAGTTTGTAAATTTAAACATTTCACTGACCCATTAGCGAGCTAATAAAATTTCTCCAGCTCGCGCCTGGGTCAGCGTGTGTGTAAATTAAAAGCTCTCGCTGACCCCTAAGCGAGCTAATGAAATTTACATGTAGCTCGCGCCTGGGTCAGCGTGTGTGTAAAATTAACACACTCGCTGTACCCTGAGCGAGTAAACTTATTTTTTTAAAAAAATAAATTAATGTCAGTTATTACGTTTGTATACTGATATTTAAACATGCAAGCAAACGATGGTGAGAGGAATCATGAGATGAATGATGGTGGCCCTCTTAAGATTGAGGATGTTGAATTAGTTCCTATTGAATATCCGGATTACACAAGTGCTTTTGAGACCGGAAGAGTTTATCCTGATTGTGAATCTCTATTTAAATGGGTTCGTGAAGTTGCCTATTCTCAAGGATTTTTTCTCAGGATCCTTAGGTCGGATAGAGGAGGAGTTGGCAAGAAATAAAGGATTACCATCTCATGCGAAAGATATGGTCTTTACAAGTCAAAAAAAGAGGCTCTAAACTATATTATCGGGTCAAAGAAGTCCAATTGTCCTTTCAAAGTACATGGTCGACCATCGTCATCCCACGGAGGGTGGATAGTGAGGGTGTCTTGTGGCTCCAACAACCATGATAAATATGAATCATTGATTGGCCACGCAACTATAGGAAAACCTACTCATTTGGGTCCAATATATGATGTTTTGAGCATAAATTAGACTCCCTTTTACTATGGATTTGGCTTGTTTCTCTTGTAAATTTAGGACTTTTTGTATAGTTTTTAGGAAGTTAGGTAATTTAGAATCCTTTGAACGTTTTGATCCATTTTGTGTATGTTTCAGGTACTTTCGGAGCTTAATTGAAGAAAATAATTATGGAGCTGAAAAGAGGATGAAAGGATCTTGAAAATGGCGCAAGAACGGAGCGAAACGGAGTCGGAGCAGGGCTGGCACGCCCAGGCGTGGAGATCCCCACGCCCAGGCGCGCTCACCCCGGTCAGCAAGCATCGATCAGACCTGTGCGCCTAGGCGTGTGGCTCTGGGCGCCCAAGCGCGCGTCCCCCGCAACAGATCCAATTGGGCCTATCTATTTCGCTTTTGAGGATTCTGATAGATATATCTTTTAGATTTATTCAAGATTAATTATTCTAGATTTATTCTAGATTTATTTAAGATTTATCTTTAAGATTTATTTATAGATAGATTTATTTAGAGATTTATTTTAGGATTAACTTTGTCTATATATACTAGGATTTAGCATTAGGTTTGGTAGACTTTTCATAGCCAAATAAGAGATTAGAATATAATTTAGGATTAGAGAAGATATGCTAGTTCTGCAATTGAGAGCAAGGAGGCAAGGCACAAGGATTTAAGATCAACATTGCTGGAGGAATTCACTTGAAGATTGAAGATCTCTTGGGGTAAATTGATTATTGTTTATGATAATTTGTTTTTATCATTCCTTTATCTTCTTCTTCCAATATGTGTAATTGAACCCCTTGTTAGGAATACGGTGGATTTGTATGGATCTTAATTTGGCTATTTATTTATGAATTAATGTTTTTCCTTTTAAATCAATTGTTTGGCTGCATTTTAATTACAATTCATAGAGTTGATCACTTTATGTTTTGCTATGGTAATCTGATCCTTAATTGGAAAATTAGGATTTAGATTAGGCCTTTCAACCAAACAATATAATTATTCAACTCGTAGGAATACTTTTGGGTAATTGTATAACTTTCATAAACCAAAACTCACTTATGGGATCAAGGGGTAAAGTTTAGTAAGAAACATAAAAGGCATGAGGGATCTAGCTTTCATTGTTTCTGGAGTTGTTGATTTATTGAAAAACAGATTTTCATAATTAATAACTTGATCCTACAATGAAACCAAGTTCCTAACCTTTCCCATATTTGCTTCTAAACCCTTTTTGTTTTCTGAATTGTTGCATTCTTTTAATTCTACACTCCTATATCTTAAACTCAAAACCTATACAAGTTATACATAGTAATCGCAATTAGGTGAAAGAAATTAGAAACAATTTGCAATCCTCGTGGGAACGATAACTGGTCTTACTGACTATATTACTTGTCGATACGATATACTTGCCGATAATCCAACACCTACACCAGAAGAGTATGAGAAAATCATTACCATGACAAAAAATGGGGTGAAGCCAAGACACATATTAGCAACATTGAGAGAAGAAAATCCATCCAATTGTACTATATTGATGCAAATCTACAATATACGCAATCAGTGGAAAAGAAGTGTAAGGCATCCAAGAGCACAAATGCAACATCTTTTGAAGTGTTTGAGGGATGAAGGATATGACGCTTGGTATAGGAAAGACGAGGTCATCAATGTTGTGAAACAAATTTTTTGGGCGCATCCAAAATCTATTAGTCTTTTGAATTTGTTCAATATTGTCCTAATCATAGACAATACCTACAAGACTAATAGATACAAATGGCCTTTGCTTGAGGTCGTTGGACAAACCTCAACAAATAAATCATTTACTATAGCATTCTCTTAGATGGAGTTGGAGCCGTATCCAAACTTCGTATGGGCATTACAACATTTGAAGAGATTGATCAAAGATGAAGCTTGCATGTCAAAGGTGATTGTCTCCGATTTTGAGGGTGCATTAGTGCACACGAGTGAGACGGTTTTTCCAACTTCAAAGCATTTGTTGTATCAATTTCACATTAAGAAGAATGTTAAAGGAAATTTGAAGAATTATGTTTGTAATCCCGATGATGAAGATAAATTCAATTATGCATTGGAAAAAGCTATTGCATTCTAAGGATAAGGATGAGTATGAAGTTCATTGATGGAATTTGAAGGCTTGTGTCAAAATTGCATTGGCCTCTTTGAGTATGTGAATAGGGTTTATTTGGCAGAACATAAGGAAAAATTTGTTGATGCATTAACAAATAATTTTATGCATCTTGGGAATACTACTTCAAATCGGTAAGCATAGTATTTTCTTTGCTTGTTATGTTTTACTATTATCTTTGGAAGTTGTATTTTCTTAATGAATTTTCTTTTTACTTATAGGGTTGAAGGTGCCCAGTCTCAGTTCAAAAGGGTGTTGGCAAATAGCAATGATGATCTATGCACTTGTTTAGTGGCTATACAAAAGATGTTGACATGTCAACATAGTAACATAACCGAATCTTTTCAAAAAAGCCTAACAAGAGTGGATTACAGGATGAACACTCCATTTTTCAAGAATTTGTGTTATTATGTGTCTCGAGAAGCAATGAATTTTATTTACAAACACTTAAGGAATTTTGACAAGTGCAGGATATGTGATTGCAAGTGTAGAATCACACATGGTTTACTATGTGCATGTGAGGTTGATGGGTACAGGAAAATTGGTCAACCTATTCCTCTTGAAGCGGTTCATGATCATTGGAAGATTCTCACCTTCAATAGTACAAGCACAAAGGAGTCAAACACCAAACTTGACCCAAGACCCTTGATTGAGAAGTTTTGGTATCTATTTGATAACAATAACGATGAAGTAAAGCAGTTACTGATAGACAAGCTTCTAGAGGTTGTGGATCCAGCTACTAACACCTTGTTGCCACCGAATAAAAAAGCAAAGACAAAAGGTCGAACCAACAATCATGAAAGATCGACAAAGCGTGGCCCCTCGGGTTGGGAATATGACGAGAAAGAATCCTCCTAAAAAATGTCTTCCCAAAATAAAACTTCCCAAAAGTCAACTTCCCAAAGGTCTTCCCAAAAGTCTTCCCAAAAAAATTCTCAAAACCCTTCCAAAAATGTCCCAAAACCCAATATTATTTCTCCATTCGGACGATCAATACTTACTAGTAAAGTAGCCTCCGGACGATCAACTCTTACCGAGGTGGGTAAGAGAAAGGGATGTGACACCCTGTGCACCCAATCGATATATCCATCTACGCACTGACCCCTATAGGTCACAGGATCTCCTCTGGTGGCATCATCAAGAACATGCAGGTGTCATTCTCCAAACCTTTCATCAATGGCCAAGGGCAGGGGTACTCCAATGGGTGGATCAGCAGGGATACTCTGAATGTATCCAAACTGCCGCAAGACTCTCTGAGGAAGATAAATCCTCCTCATCATACCACATCTTAGGTAGCCACAATACAGGGAAACTTCCTCGAATGGCCTAGCATCTCGGTAATCGGGGTCATAAGGTTGTCATATGACTTGCTCAACCGTCAACCTCTCAAGAAACATCCGATAGTGATACTCAGAGTTGGATACTGATTGTTGAGGAATCCACTTAGAGACTCGCGACATATGCTCTTCCTAATCATCACTTAGCATAGCACACGGCCCAATCGATGGGAAATGATCGAGTATCCATCCCTAAACATAATAAATAACAGTGAAATTAGTATACGTTAAACTATTATTTTTTAGTTTATTATAAATAACTACTATTATGTTTATTTGTAGCAAAGACATGTATCCAGCCAACGACAACTTGTTTGCCTTGCTTGCGAACGATAAGTGGTCGTACAAAAACGCAAGTGCGCTAGCACCCCATGCGTATCCATCTACAGTATTCAATTCCTTGAAGGCTTGCAAGAATTGGCACCCATTTGTATTGTTGGTCTTATTTGTGAACAAGGTGGTCCCCATCAAGTACAACAGATAAGCTCTAGCAGCAATCTCATGACGCTGTCTTTGAACGGCCCTCTGAAACACATCCTTCAATGTGTTGAACCTGATGACCCCACTGCGATTGTCTAAGACCTCTTGCGTTGCCTCAACTTTGTCCATCCATAGCAACTCATGCATAAGCTGTGCTGCATCGGTTTGATTAGGCTTGTCCCATGGTATAAGAACCCCTGTCACTGGGATGTGAAGAATGCACGAAACGTCATCAAGAGTAATCGTCATCGTGCGGGGAGATGAAAAGTATTGGTGTCTTCATACCAATGGTCTACAAAGGCTCCTAGTAGACGCCAATCAACTATTGCATATGCAGTGGATACAAGTGGTGCCAACCTCGATGCCTCGACAATTTGGCACACTTCATTTGGCACTTCACGACTATATAACATAGGCATGTCAAAAGCATGGTTATGACACCGAGCCAACAATCGATCCTGCAAATTATATCAGTAAAAACTAGTTAAACAAAAAACTAAAAAATATATTTCATGAAATAATTTTGGTTCATATGATACTTACACGTCCTTGCCAGATCTCTTTTGCTTGGTGTTCATCGTAACTCTTAAGCAAAGACTTGTCCTGGGGGTCATGAACAACCAACTCCACCTCTTGCTCTTGCTCTTCATCGGATGAGGAGTTCACGGGTTGTGACGGTCCAGCCCGGTCTTCTGCTCGTCTCCTCCGATTGGACGTCGTCATACGCTCTCTTACCGATGCGTTTTTGGTCCTCGACATTACTATAAACAGAAATTATGGTCAGATGGAAATAATATAAACATCAAAATGAAAATAACATGAAAATACATAGCTCGCTGACCTCTAGGCGAGCTGCAAAATTTTAACAAAGCTCGCTGCAGGGTTAGCGAGTTTACAAAAAACATTATCTCGTAGAGGCCCCAGCGAGCTTGTTAAATTTAAGCAGCTCGCTGACCCTCCAGCGAGTCAGCCTTAAACCCAGAAAAAAATTGGAACGCACGAACTCAGCACAACATGCACATAATAATCAATAAAAAAGTAAAATGCACACTACATAGACTGAATAAAATGCATTCAAACACATGAATAGCAAAAACCTACAACTATTAACCCCTAAATCATACTCTACCCCAAGATATCCCCTTCCTCAGCGAGCAAAACAGAAAAAAAAGCACAGAGAAAACGTGATAGAAGAGAGGAAAATAATAGAGCAAAAAAAAAAACGAACAAAGAGAGTAAAAGAAGAACTAACATACCTTAGTAACATTGGCAATTAGGGCGGGCGGGCGGGCTTGGCCCGCGCCCGCATTTAGCCCGCAAAAATTGCGGAATTAATTTTTAGGGCCAAAAAATCAAGCCCTGCCTGCCCTAAGTGCGGGCAGGGCGGGCCCGCGGGCCGCCCGTTTTGTTATTATTATTTTTTTCTCTTTTTCCTTTGGTTTTTTACTATATAATGTAAAAAAAATGCGGGCGGCCCGCCCGCCCTAATTAGACTATTTTCTTGTATTTTGCAGCAAAAAAGAAATTTTTTTAATTTAATAGAGGCCCGCGGGCCGCCCGCACTAGCCCGCAAAAAATTAGGGAGGGCGCGGGCGGGCATAATTTTTTGATTTTGTCCAAATCCTTCGCCCTGCCCGCAAAAAATTGGGGGCGGGCGGGCGGGGCCCGCGGGCATTGGCCCTAATTGCCAACACTATACCTTAGTATTTGATGGAGGTTGAAGAAGAGCAAAAAAAAAAAAAAAACCAACGTGACAGAGGAAAAGAAGAAGTTGAAGAAGTTTGAATGAGAATGGGGGTTAGGGTGGGCTAGGGTATTGTGTAGGTGGAGGGGTAGTTTAGGGAATAAATTTTTATTAAGGGTGTTTTTGAATTTTCCTTCATAAAGGGGGATCAAGTAATTAAGTGGGGGGGGGGGGTTAATAAACTAAATCCCTCAACATTGAACAATCAATATAAAGAGTTTGGTTCTGATTTTCTAACCCCTAGTTAGGTTTTTGACCCCTCCCCCATTTTAATTTTTTTTTTTGCAAAAATGCCTCTTTCTCCCAAAAAAAATAGTTTCAAAAAAATACTCATTCTCTTCTTCTTCTTTTTCTTTTTCATCTTCAAAAATTCTGTTTATCTTCTTCTTCTTCACCAATTTCTCCATATCCTTCTCATTCCCCACTCACACTTACACTCATTCATTCACTCACCCTCACTCATCCCTACTTACCTCTACACTCACCCCCCACTCACATATTCTCTGATTATTTTCGTGTCATACATCTATGTCAAAGCGTAAGAAACATACACATACGCCTCAATAGGTGCATAGGTTTTTTTTTTAAAAAAAAAAAAAATTTGGCATAGGGCCCAAAATTTCAAAAGAAAAAAAGCTCTATGCCTTATCGAGCCGTACGAGCATGTTTCGTACGCTTCAACATAGGCATAGGGTACGTTTTACACGAAAAAAAAAGAACAATGGATATATGAGCAGGGATGAGTGTGGGCAAGTGTGAGTGGGTGTCAGTGCGGAAAAAAGAAGAATGAAAGGAATTTTGAAGAAGATGAAAGGAATTTTTTTAGAGGCATTTTTGGAAAAATAATTAAAGGGGAGGTCAAAAACCAAAGGAAGGAATTTTGAAGAAGATGAAAGGAATTTTTTTTAGAGGAATTTTTGGAAAAATAATTAAAGGGGAGGTCAAAAACCAAAAGGGGGTCAAAAAATCAAAACCTAAGAGTTTTAATTTTTGGCCCACTATTGAAATTTTTTGGCCTCTTATTTATTTTTGAAAAAGATTACAATATCCTCAATGTTGAATAGCTTTCAACTTTGAAATATTGAAAACTTCAAAAAAATACACTTCAAATTCACCCTTGTCGAAAATATATTACGACTCACTATCGAAAATAAGTTGACAATTTCTCAATTGTGTAAATTACTTCAGAGATGCTTGATGTGTTTATGGATTGCAAATTAACTGCTTTACATTTATAGCCTGCCATTACTTAAGGATTTATGTTGCATAGACATTGAAGTTATTACATATTGTTATTGAACCTATTACATGTTGTTCTTTGTTGATTGCAAGTAAAGAATATAATTGTAAAATATGTTGATTCCCACAAGGCAAAAGCAAGCACCGCAGCCATTTCTTGTTGGAGTGATTTCAGTGGCACTCTTTCTTAAGGCACTAGGATATGTGCAGTCTGGTTAAGTCCATATAGGTGTTGGTCCAAAGTTGATTACACTTATTGACGAGCTATACCTTTATATCTTGCGTCCTTTTATCTAAGTGCTCCAACTTCACTCTCTCTTTATCCAACACAAGGAAATTATTTTGCCACCTCATGATTTATTAATGTCACCCCAATATTATAATTTATTCCTTTTGTGCCCTTTTAAAAAAAACTACTTTTACACGGGTCATAGGGGTTGCTCACGACCTGCGGTCGTAACACCCCCTTATGACCCAATCAAAAATTGAATTTTTGAACGGGTCGTACGGAGGTCTTACGACCTGCAGGTCGTAGGGGTTGCTTATGACCTACAGATCGTAGCACCCATTTACGACCCAATAAAAAATTGAGTTTTTGAACGGGTCGTAAGCAACCCCTACGACCTGATAGCTACGGAAAATTGCGTATCCATTCCGTTGTTGATCTATAGCAATCTTGTGGATTGGTTTTTTATTTTCAATATGAGATTGAATTAACTGCAAACAAATATTTAACAAAATCAAAAAGAAAGGTGCACAAAAAGCATGAATTTTCATTTATAATAGTTTATGTCAATGTCTTCTGTTGAACATAGAAAAATTAAAACAACTAATCTGAGCCAAGTAGATATATATAATATAGGTGCAAGTTAAAATACAAGTTTAGAAAATGAAATGAAACCTTGGATTAGTCTACGACTACAAGGTATTGCCAGGGAGTAAAGCAAGCATTCAAATTGGAGTTGAATTGTGTTGTTGATCAATAATATGAAAGGGGTAAGTGCAACAAATAGCAACAGAAGCCATTTTCCATAACTACGCACGTGTTTGTAGCGATTCCGTTGCTAATCTGTAGTTTGCTAGAGATCAGCAACAGAATGGATACGCAAATTTTCCGTAGCTGTCAGGTCGTTGGGGTTGCTTACGACCTGAAGGTCGTAGCACCCCCTTACGACCCGTTCAAAAACTTAGTTTTTGATTGGGTCGTAAGGGGGTGCTACGACTTGTAGGTCGTAAGCAACCCCTACGACTTGCAGGTCGTAACACCTCCTTATGACCTGTTCAAAAATTCAGTTTTTGAACTGGTCATAAGGGGGTGTTACGACCGCAGGTCGTGAGCAACCCCTACAACCCATGTAAAAGTAGTTTTTTTTAAAAAGGGCACAAAATGAATAAATTATAGTATTGGGGTGGCATTAGCTGATCATGGGGTGGCAAAATAATTTCCCCCAACACAAGGGCAAGTTCCTTCTGCAAAGAAAGATCAACTTTCCTTTTTTCTTCTAACAGCTACTTGTTAAAAATGTTGCACTTTCGGCACTAGTAAGTCGTAACATATTTTTGACTAGGGTATATTGGAAGTGTATTTCTTAAAGTTTCCGACAACTTGAAGTCAAAAATTATTTAATATTGAAGGTATTTTGGTCTTTTTCATAAATAAATGGGGCCAAAAATTCAATAATGTAGCCAAAAATTAAAAGTCATATACAACTTCGATTTTTTATTTTTGGTTATTATTGAAGTTTTGACTAAATTCTTTTTTTTAAAAAAAAGACAAAAAAGAACCTCAATGTAAAATGCTTTTCAACTTCAAGATGTCGGAAACAAGGGTAATTTGTATTTCAACGTCAACATGTCGAAAATCAATCCCTCTCGTTTGTTTCGTAAATGAAAATATTTACAATTTCAACAAGTATTGGAATTATGTTAATTTTTTTGGTCCAGTAATTGTGTTAAATTGCAAAAATGCCACAATCAACCCTTAAAACTCATTCATCTTCATTTCTTCACTAAAACCTTCAAATTCAACTCCCCTCATCTTACAAACTCTCATTCTTCTTAAAATGTCATAAAGATTCTTATGTATTTTTCTTTGACACATACAACGCTTTATTAAGTTCCCTAGATATTGTGGTTGGACTTCGATTACGTGTGGTTGAAGGTATATGACCTTATTGTAGCTTTGTTCATGTACTTTTCATTTGCACAATTTTTCGACTACACTGTTAAAAATGTTTCATTTTAAGAAGAAAATGTTTTCCAAGTTCGTGCTGTCTAAAAATGTCATGGAAGTCATTTCCAACAATCTTCAATTGAAAAACATTTATTCTTTTTTCCAGCTAGTACATGTCAGAAAAATGTTTGGCTACCTTCCGATTGACCAATGTCGAAAATTCATACAAGTTAAATGTTAACAATTAGATGTTGACCTCATTGTATATGTACTTTGTGCTGCAGCAACACTGGTTGAAAATGAGGATGATTGGCATTACCATTTCTCACATGACAAGGAGATCCCACTTGACAAGGATATAGAAGATGTTGAGGACATGCGACATAGTGACCAAGATGAAGGTATGGTTGTTTAATCCGGCTAGAATAGGGGTTCTTGTTAAAGATATTGACCTTTTCTTTTCACACCTCCCATTTTTCTCCCCACCCCCCATTTTTTCCGCCTCACATGAGGTGGAAGTGTAAATTTATTGGTTTTTCCGCCTCTCAAGAGGCGGAAAGGGTGAAAAAAAGCACTTCCGCCTCATGTGAGGCTGAAAAAATGGGGGATGGGGAGAAAAATGGGGGATGGGGAGAAAAATGGGGGTGTGAAAAGAAAAGGTCAAGATATTTAGTTTGGCAAGGATGGGTTTTTGGTCATATACACCCGTTCGAACTAGTTTCTAGGGATCAAGATTACGTAGCTCTATCAAACACATCGAAATGCTGCATCAAGGGAGAGGAAGATGGCTTTGAGTTGTCCCTAGGAGTAGTTGATAATATGCCCCCTACTCTTAGGGAGGTCTTTTGGTGATCTTGTATCTCCTGTATGAATGAAGTTGCACACCACTTTAGATCTTGAGGTCAATACTCTCATTACTGTTTGGCAATGACCTTCATGTGGTTAATGAACTTTCACGGAGGGGTGGATACAACTACCACCTTATGGAACAATAAGAGTTTGATTCTCTCATTACCTAAATATCTCTCTCTGGAAGTATTTGAGTATTCTATTTACGTAGTGTATCTGATGTGAATTGGATGTGTTGAATGTGTCTTCAACCTCCTTCTTGAGGTAGGTCATTATAGAATCAATATGGGCAGTTTGGTCAAATGTATTTTGTAACATCCCTCAATTTTCATATTATATGTTTAATAAAATATGTTTTGAAATTTAAAAATACATCATTTTGGATGATAAATAGGTTATTTGGAAAATAAATATATTTGGTCATGGCTATATTGTATTTTAATTATTAAAGTATACTATTATTGAATAAAATATTTTTCGATCATAATTAGTATTTTGGAGCATTATAAGGGTTAAATGGTCATGTTCTATTATGATTATTTAATTAATATTTTAGTGGGAAGATAAAATTATATTATATTTTGAATTTTTTAATGGATAATTGATTATCGTGCCTTTAAAATGCCCAAATCAGCGTAAAAGTTAGCCCGATAATTGATTATCAGGCCTTGATAATCGATTATTCTAGATCAGTCAGCTCAAAAACAATGATTTTCAATGGCTGTGGAAGGCAATTAGTGCCACTTTCCACCTGGTTTGCCACCCCTAGAAGCCTCCTCCAACATTATTCCGCTAACTATTTTTTCAATTTCCCATATAAAAGCATAAATAAAAAGGTAACTAATAATATTCATTAAACTTTGAAAATGACAACTAAATAAAATCAATTTTTCTTTTCAAAAGAACAAATAAAGTAAAACAGAGAGTACTACTATACACCATCCTAAAATGACTCTAGTCACACCTTATAATAGATCATATTCGGGTTTGATAATAGTAATGATTTGTATTTATGAGATTTGAAATTAAAAGGAATTGACACTTGTTAAACAACAATTGTGATTAAAAAAAAAAAAAGCGTTAAAAAATGTAACTAGACCATTACACTAGCACGGAAAAATATAATTGTTAAGCAATGATAGTGGACACCCATGTTTCGACTTTAGGTCAAATGACAAAAAATAATGCAGGAAAGAATGAATCACAAACAACCAAATGCCAATTAAGAAACAACTTGTGACCCCTACTCACAGGCACATCAAGCATTATAGTGAAATACAAAATAATTTAGATATATATCTTCAAGCAAACAAAGGTCGTTATCCTAACTGGGATATTCCAGTCTATTAGTACATAAAACGCAAGTTAAGAAAAAGGTGGGAACCATGAAATGCAAATTTGACAATTATAGTTCACAATAATTCCAAGAAAGCAAAGCATCAACCAACCACCTTATGCTTCAAGGAGATCTAGAGTATGTCAGATGAACACCCACATAAACCCCAACCTCTTCAACAGCAAAGGAATGATGAAAAAGGAAGAAGGGGAGGGAAATACAAGTAGAGGACATATGGCTGTCAAATGTTTAGACCTAGTGAATCACAATATTGAACAGGCCTTTTGTGCTTTACTCTTCTTTTTCTTCTGCTTCGGTGGTTGAAGGACAACTCTTATGGCTGCATCAAAGACTGCCTTCACGTTCTGAATTAAAACCAGGACACAAATTAAACAATCAGTTAAATTAACAGTTGTGTAGAAGAACGCTAAAAAACAAAAATAAAAGATTCACGTTCGTACCTGCTGTGTTTTTGAACTGCATTCAATGTAAGCGGGTGCATTGATCAGCTTCCTAAGCTCTTCTCCCTGCAAGGGGATATGCAAATTTCATATGTTAATTGAATAACTAAAATACATTCGAAACATGAACTGGAAGTGTAGAGCAATTAAAAGAGCACCAGAAACAATATTTACCTGAGCAGTAGTAATGGGTACAGCGCCAGGATGGTCTATGAAGAACTGCTTATCATCCCGAAGATCTGTCTCATTTCAAATCACAAAATGGTAAAGGACTAACTCTTAGTTGAGAAAGCAATTAAAAGAATATGCAAAGCTCAGGAAGACTGCAATGAAATCATTTGTCCCCTAAATAGAACAAAATGTGCTACGAAAGTCATTGGCACATCTTTTGAAAGTATTAATAAATAAGGCCAGCCTGCCCACAAATACACACTGCACTAAAAAAAAAAAAGAGCAAACAGATGTGAATTACAATTTCCATTGCAAACTCTAAAGTTTCAATAGATTAAGAATATCATAAGTGAATGCCAGATATTAACACATTTCCAGTGAGATAGATAGAAATGGAATGCTGAAGCAAAACTCCAAATTAAGAATTTTCAGAGATTTGTTTGCATTTGACAAACACTCCTGACATTCCAACCTCTATAGCATTATTGCTCTGCCTTAGATCAGGTTGATCTCATAACACAAAAAAGAGAGAGAGAGAGAGAAAGCACAATTCATCAAATATACATATTAAGTATTTAACAATGTTTAAAGTAGTAGAGTATGTCCTCCACTTAGACCACTAACACCTAGCTAAAGAAGATATTCAACTCTCGTAGCAACTATTACACGTAAATTCGATGTAATTATACATAAAACTAAAACCCAACCCAGTAAAACATCCTGTAACATAGAGGCAAGAAGGAAGAGAATTATCCAACAAGAAACATAAGAAAACTTTTCACCATAACTGCCGCAGCAAGCACTGGAAGAATTAAAACGGGGTGAAAACTGAAGAACAAAATAAGCATAAAATGCACTAACAACCCTCTGCCTCTTTCTGGGACACACAAAAGTTCCTTTTTCAGCAGTTTATCACTTGAATTGTGAGCATCAAAGAGGAACTATGAAACAACTGCCTAACTGATAATCAATTTTGAATTAACCAGACCGACAAGTTCAACTAGAAAACCCGTGCCCTGCCATGTGTCTGGTCCATTCAAACATCAAAACTGGTAATCAATAAAACAACAGGTGAAAAGCAATCTGAACTGGCAAAAACCAATGAAAACTGCAACTTGCTGCACTGCGTCTATCATTTAAATATATATTCTGGCTTAACCATGGTTGAACCATTTAATCATGAACCAGTTCTTTTACTGGTTTAGTGACAAGTTTGGTCTTTAAAACATTGTTGATAACAGAAAGTTCGAAAGAAAGATATACAGTCCACATTCATGGATCATGGAATCCACAGAATTAAGTTTAGTTGATTTCTTGACACAAGGTGGTTATAATTATAAATTAGCATGGTGAAAGAAAGCAACAATTAACTGCGCTACTTACAATCAAAAATGAAAAGCCGGTTCGGAATGGCTGATTGATCAACAAAACAAGTGAACCAGCTATGTGTCAGGTCCATTCAAACATCAAAATTAGTGATTAACAAAATAGGTGAATAGCTGCCTGAATTGGTAAAAAAACCCATGAAAACCGTGACAAGGGGTTTGTGGAAGGATCTTCAAAAGCTTCTGATTCTAGTTTTCAGTACTGTGTTGCCAACAGTAGGCCTTTTTGGGCCAACACTGCCACTTCTGAGAAACAAGGACAATGTCAGCCCATTAAAGGCCCACAATACTTACTAATGGGAAGAGTGCAGATGGTCTCAACGTTTTGGACTTTTACCATTATAATAATTGTAATTGTAATTCTAATTATAATTATAATAACAAAAAAAAATAAAAAAAATACAAAGATGCATGTCAGAATTGAACCTGAGTGCTTAAGATTAAAAGATTGGATAAGTAACATTTAGATTTCAGTCAATAGGCTAAGTTGTTATTTTTAAAAATAGTTTAGGCAGTATATACTGCAATTAATATTTAAATACATAAATTCCAGAACAACCACAGTTGATTAATTGATCAACAAACCGGTTTTCTCACTGTTTTAATGACTGGTTTGATCTTTTAAACCTCATTGATAATGGAAACTTTCCAAGAAGTATATGAAGTCAACATTCATGGATCACAGACTCCACATAATGAAGTTTATATGATTTCTTAACACAAACGTGGTTAAAATTATAAATTAATATGACAGAAGGAAGCAACCACTAAATGTACGATATCCCAAAATCAGATATCACATTAGACAGCAATAAACTTACCAAGCTTTGTCCCAACCAGAATTATGGGCACACCAGGTGCATAATGCTTCAACTCTGGAATCCACTGGAAAGAAAACAGATATGCAATTTATTAATAATCAGTAATTTACAATAAAATATTAATAATATATTTGTTCATTTCAGTTCATAAAGAAAACATATCAAATATATCAAAAAAAAAAAACATATCAAAGGGATTACGAGGGACACTAGGAACATAAACTCTGAAACACCGGTAAAATACCTTTTTGGAAACATTTTCATAACTGGCCTTGCTTATGAGAGAGAACGCCAATATGAAAACATCGGCACCACGATAACTCAAAGGTCTTAATCTATTATAATCCTCTTGTCCTGTTCCAAATAATAACACAATCAAAATCCAAAGAACTCACTAAATCAGAGTTTTAACAGAAATAAAATTGTAATTGTGCAACATTACCGGCTGTGTCCCACAAACCAAGATTAACGGTGCTTCCATTCACAACAACGTTTGCACTGAAATTGTCGAAAACAGTTGGCACATAATCCTGTATCCAAGCAAAGTGAGGAGTTACAAAAAGTATAAACGTCTCTCTTTTCAATTATTAAGCATATGACACCTAGCATTGAAATGCAACCCCAAAATCTAACGGCATCTCAGGATAAATTCACCGCTATACATGCATATAAATGAAAATAACACTTACAAAACATTGACTCTTAATCTACACTCATGAAAACTTCGACTTTTCATTAAGGGCGGCCTGTTGCACGAGGCTCCAACCTAGTGGGGGCCTAGAAAGAGTAGATGTAGGGAGGGTAGATGCACACAGCCTTACGCCCGCAAGCGGAGAGGCTATTTCCAAGATTCAAACCCGTGACCTCTTGGCCACTAAGTAACAAACTTGCCTTTACGCCAAGGCTTATCCTCAAAACTTGAACTTTTTATTGCGAAATTAAATACAACGAATTTCAGGGGAAAAAAAAAATGCTCCATCCAATCAAAAAAGGCGAAAACATGAAGCAAGCTCAATTTTTGCTACCCCAAATAACAGACGGAGGAGACACTTTCATTTCATTTTATCCTTCCCTTCATTAACATATCACCAACATAAAATCGATATAAAATTTCAAAATTTGAATTTAAAAAAAGGAAAAAAGAGATAAAATAAAATAAATAAAGAACTCACGGTGGGGAAGGTGTTGCTGGTATAGGAGATAAGCAAACAAGTTTTTCCCACAGCTCCATCCCCAACGGTGACGCACTTGATGAACCTGGAAGCGCTCATCTTCTTCGATTACCGTTTTAATTTTCACACCCCCAGATCTTCCACCTGAGGACCCCTTCGATCACACAACTAGCACACACGTACCCCCTTCTTCCCAACTTCTCCTCCTCAATTTCCCGCTTCAATTACGCATCTGCGCAATCCAGCCACAAAAAACTTGAATGAATTATTAATATCAGACAACGTTTTCAATAAATGCCCCAAAACCCTAATTAGGAAATGAACAAGAGACATTAAAGAGCACGATTTGGGAAGAAAATAAATTAAAAAGAAGAAGAAGAGGAAGAAGAAGAAGAAGAAGAAATGAATAAGAAACCCTAACCCTTGTGGAGGAGATGAAAATTATGCGTGAGGGAATGGGAATTGTCGCAGATCCAAGATCAAAGAGAGAGAGAGAGGGAGGGGACACGAACCAACCCCTTTTGGCCCGCGAAATTTTGCCGTTGAAGCGTTCGTTGAGCGAACCAATCTTCACCAACAAACTCGTCGCTTTTGTGCTGTGTTGTTACTGTTATTATTACATTTGTTTTTAATTTTTCGAGTTTATTTATAATTAATACTCCGTTCGGCTTGAATTATAAGCAAATTTAACACTTTTATGATTGTTAAGGAGGTTGGTTGATTGTATTTAATTTTCTCAAATCTATAAAAAAAATAGAGTTATTTTAGGAAAGTATTATTGAGAATGAAACAAAAATTAAATAAGATAACAATTTGAAGACATGTCTTAGGAAAGTAACATTGGGAATGAAACAAAATTTAATAGTTAGTTAATTTTGCTTATATTTAAATCGAAGAGAAATATGTTTTTTTCCTTATGATTCGAGGGGGGGGGGGGGGGGGGAGTATGTCGTAATCGTCCATTTTATGGACATCAATTAATTTAGTCTTGAGATTTTTAGAAATTTTAAATTGGCTTTGAGACAGGATCACGTCAGTCATATTAATCACTAACGTTATTGGCTCTGTCCGGCATGCATAGCTACCAGGAGCTTTTAAATTTAGTCAATAAGGTACTAGTCTCATTTGGTGAACACAAATTAGAAAGAGCTTATAATTTTTACCCTTGTGGGATAGGGAGTAAGTCATTGTTATATCACATAATCAGATTAATAATCGAATGACTCGAAAGTTGAAAATCACAAATATCATATTTTAACATTGATATACTGCCTACAGATAGCGTCTTATCTGTATCAGGCCTCTTCTCACAAGACAAAGCATATTGGGATTTCTAGTTATACCGCTTACGAATAGTGTCCTATCCGCACCAAGTCCTTTCCCAAGGGACACGGTATATTCGGGTTCTTGATCTACCGCCTATAAATAGGGTCTTATTCCAGGTCTCTTCCCACAAAACACGATAAGATCGGGATTCTAGTGATATATCGCCTATGAATAACGTCCTATCCGTATTAGGTCCTTTCCCACAGGATACGACATATCAAGATACTCATATTTCTCATATACATCCCTTACAACCATTCCACAATAAAATATTTGTACCATATGAATTCTTTTGTGCTTGGTATTCAAACCAAGTCACGCATGCTCCTTTATCCTAGCATTAACTTTATCATCATTCCATCATTGCATTTTCATTATACTATTTTCTCAATACAATTACATCTTGAGTAAACTATCGGTGGCTTAGTTAGACTTGATGTAACACTTTGGATTTTCTTTGAATGTATGTGTGTGATTTAAGTTTTATTTTGATATTTTTATGATGTGAAAACTTGATTGGGATGTTTGGATAGTGTGTTTAATGATTCATTGGTTTAATTAGGTGTTAGGGAATGTTAAGAACCATTAAAATGAGGCGAAAGTGCAAAAATCGGGATTTTGGGCCAAATAGTCGCACCTAAGCGCGAGGAGCTCACGCCCAGGCGCATGAGCATTGTTCCTTCAAGCCAGAATTGTGGCTAGGCGTGTAGGATGGGGTGCCCAGGCGCTCCCCCGCTACATAAACTCGAGGAAACTTGAGTTTCCTTCCTCATTTCACCACCTACACCCCCCAAACACCCCAAAACATTTAAAACCTCATCTCTCATCATCCTTCCACAAACCCCAAGTTCCATTACAAGAAATCAAACGCAAGATAATCAATCTTTCTCTTCTCCTTCCTTTCTTCTTCATCTTCTTCCTTCCACAATCTCTCTCTCTCTCTCTCTTTAACTCTCATTTCCCCATTTACTCCAACAACTCCAACCAAGTGTAGATCCATCAAAGGAGAGGGAATCTAAGATGATCAAGGGTAGATTCAAAGGTCTTAGAGCTTTAATCAAGTCTTCTCTTACTCAAAGGTAAGGATGAATCATTTTCTACACTTTAAGCTTATGGATTATTAGGGTTTGGAGTGGACTTGGGGAAAATTACTAAGCTAGGATTTGAGTTGAAGTTTAACACTGAAATTGAGTTGGGTTATGATTAATTAGAGATAAAATGAGTCGTTTTGAGTTAGTGGAATGATTAATGGCTAAACCCCCCTTGTTTATGAACCTTAGTGGGAATAGTGACTTGGGGAAGATGAACCCCATTGTTAAATCTTTTTCCCATACACTTGGACCTTATTTCATAACTTTAAATACTATTCTCACTGTTGGTGTTGATGATTGCCTTATATATGTTGTTCATGGACTATATTTTGATCCTTGCCTCACATGATGATTTGTGCCTCTTGTGTACCTTCAATTTACATGTTATGAAATATTTTCTTGGTGAATGTGTGGGATTGAGACATGCTTGTGCATGTTTGTAACATCCTAGTTTTATTAACCTAAGAATTTTATTTAAGAATATTTTGTTTATACTAAAATGAAGTGTGAAAAATGATTTGCAACTATTTTCTTAGTATATACATATATGTATATAGTTATGTTGAGCTAAAATATATATATATATATATATATATATATATATATATGTATAAGTGTTTGTAAACATTTTCCTAGTGTATATATATATATATATACTTTCCTATGTAGGTGTTAGTATTTGTAATTATACTCTTGTGTATATATGAATATGTATTGGTATTTGCATGTGTGTTGTAACATCCCGTTATTTCTAATAGCTCTAGCAAAATAATAAAATGGTTTAATATGATGTTTTCAATATTTGAGTCTCGGAATAAAATTTTGATTTCATCATTATATTTGAAATATGTTTTCTAGTCAAAATAAGTATAAATTTGTTATCATACGTTTTCCAAAAATAAAGTAGTACTTTTATTTAGTTTAATTAACATTTTGACAGGGAGCTCAAGTAGAAAACCTTAGAGGCAATTTTATAAATAGTTTCTTCAGAAAAATATGTTTATTTAATATTTTGAGCGTCCCTGTAAATTTTCATAGTGTTCGGAGGCTGTTTTATTTTTAACTTCTGGACTGGTTTAATATATTACCGCTTTAAGTTATATATAATAATCTTCTACTTCAAAATTTTAAATATTATATATTGTCAAGTTTAATATCAAGATTTAGAAAATATATTTACTTTTGAATTTCGATAATTTTTCTTACGTAATAGCTATCCGGAGGAACCGGTAACTTTATTATTTTTCAATTAGTTTTGAGTAATTAAAAGTACAATATTGTTCTACTTAAATATATTTTATTTTTAGGATCGTAACTTTTAGTTATAATCCAAAGTACCTACACACATTGACCCACAAATGAGAGCATGTTGTTAAAAATATATATACTTTCCTATATGTCTACCCACTGCCCCACCCTAATATACTACCCAAATCGGAAATGCTTCATATCACGAATAGTAATTCGTGGAATTCTACGAACGTGCATTTTGTTAGTGACTCAACTGTTTCTCATTTCTCTCTCTCCATATCTCTAATACTTTTTTTCCCGTTTTCATTGCTATGAAAGATTCATGGTGTTTCGTGTCGTGTTATTTAGCATAGCTCCTACCCAAATATATGTTCCAGTTGCCCAGCCCGTAGCAGAAAGAAAACAAAAAGAAAAAAAAAAGCAAGAAAGAAAGAAATATAGAGAAAACACGGTAGAGAGAGAATGAGGCAAGAACTAAGAAGTGAGAAGGGGTCGGGAGAAGAAGGAAAGTAGCAGTGACAGAGGAGTAGAAAACTTTAGATTTTTCCAATTTCTCGGTCTAATAACTCAAAATCCAACCGTTCAATCTCAAATCCTTCTTAGATAATTAACTTCCTCAACTCCATCTATTCATCTACCTAATTTATTTGACGATCCATCGATATTTTATTATCCCTATATTTTCAAATAAAGAGATGTTTTGGAGAAAAGTTATATATTTTTGTTGTATAATGAGATATATTTATTATTTTGACAAAAATGAGTTTATTTTATATATATTTTTAATGTTATAATTAGTTTTTATATATGTCCCTATTTAGATCCAACACGTTGTTATGGACCCTGACCCTGGAGTAAGTTTGAGTTATAAAAGTAGCTCGGCCGTTGTTGCTAGGATTTCCAGGTTAGGGGAGTCTCTTTTCCACACCTTGAGTTAGGGATAGTTGGGGTATATAATAGGGCTTGGGTTAAGTAGTTGAATTGGGTTGTGGGTAGCAAAATAGCACCGAAATAGAATTGGTTTAAGGATGTTGAATGTATCTTTGTTTTAATTTAAATATTTAATTGATTTAATGTTGGTAAAATCCCTTATGAATGTTGGTAATGTAGGAAGTGAAAAACCCTAGGGAGTTGATTTATATTAAAGTACTCTGAGGCATACCTGAGTATGTCGAATCGATTGATGTTAATTGTTGTCTGATAAAAGTTACTATGTCCACTACATGAGTGATGATGTTTTATAAATGAATTTTAATGATATAGTTATGGAATGAATTGACAAAGGTATAAATGGGAATAAAATGACTATGTGTAACTAAAAGTATAATGTGATGCTAAATGTATGACAAGGCTGGATAATTGTTATAAATGCTAATTTTCGAAGGTGAATTGATATGTGAATACTCGGTAAATGGTTATGATTACTTGTGCTATAATGTTATGTGATGATTAGGAAGGGATGATAAGTATGTATATTTGTGAATATTGGTGGAATTGTGATTATGTGTGAATGTGAAATTTATGCGTTGGCCTCTGATTTGAGGTGACGATTAATGGAAAGATTTGATAATTGATATATGGAATGAATATGGATAAAGAATGAGTGGGAAAGGTGTGTAAGTGTAATTGTGATTATATGTGCTAAGTGGTTTGAGTAATAAGATTAAAGTATGTTTAGGCCTCTGATTTGAGGTAATGTGTAACGAAAATGTAATAAGTGCGTTGGCCTCTGATTTGAGGTGACGATTAATGGAAAGTGATGAATTTGCTGACCTCTGTTATGAGGGGCCCAAAATGAATTAAAGTAATGAAGTGTTGACCTCTGACCTGAGGGACACAAGATGAAATGAATGTTAATGTGTTGACCTTTGACCTGAGGGACACAAAATGAATTAAAGTAAAGGAGTGTTGACCTCTGACCTGAGGGACACAAGATGAAATGAATGTTAATGTGTTGACCTCTGACCTGAGGGACACAAAATGAATTAAAGTAAAGGAGTGTTGACCTCTGACCTGAGGGACACAAGATGAAATGAAATGTTTGGGTGTTGACCTCTGACCTGAGGGACACAAATGAATTAAAGTGAATGCGTGTTGACCTCTGATCTGAGGGACACAAAATGAAATAAAGTAAAAAGGGGTGCTGACCTCTGACCTGAGGGGCACATAATTTAAATAAGGAAATTTGTAGGCCTCTGTTGTGAGGTGCCAATTATGATGATTAAGTTTGTTTCATTGGTCTCTGATTTGAGGCGATCTTCAGAATAAATGGAAAATGTGTTATTACTGATAATTTGTTAATGGGAAGCATTTTGTTATTCATGGCTTGGTTTGATTATGATACTTGAGTTATTATTATGTGCATTTTTACTATCTTATGATTCAATGTGTTGTGAAAAGGTCTCACCCTTAGTGGTTAACATTTTAGGTGAAAGTCAAGGAGCTTGAGGATCAGAGTGTCGCAGTGGAAGAATTGGAAAGAAGGAAACTTTATGTTTGTGCATACTTGTATTGTAAATGGATGCCCAATTTTATTTGTAAACTTGAATTGGAAAAAGGAATTTTTAAGTACACTATTTTAATTATAAACTTTTACTCACTATTTTTGGATATTAAGGGTGTTACATGTGTATATATATGTATATATAGTTAGGTTGAGTTAGGATATATATGAGTTGGTGTGCATTCCTAGGTGTAGATAATTATAATCATATTCTTGTGTATGTGTGTATATGTATGTATATGTGATCGTAGTATTAGGTTTGGGTAGGGAAGTGTTAGAGTCGGTGAATAGGTTGAGGTGTATGTGGATTAGATTTTAATGCCTTAGAATTATGTGGTTGCGAATGTGTAATTAAGATTTTGTGTAGGTTTAAGTACCGAGAGTTTCTAGAGTCCGATTAGGTGTTCTTAGTGCCTTAACCTTGATAGAGTTTTCGGATAGGGAACCCTAAGATAGAGTCTTGAGTGTAAGTATAGGCCTTAGTGTTAATGTTTGGAGATTTCCTTTCGAACTCGCATTCCGATCGTGTTTTGGAACGTAATAGGTGTTGTGAGGCAAACGGATTTTTATCCAATCCTTTTTGGATTATGCCTCGAGGGTGGTTAGTTTTAGATTTATGTGGTTAGAGGTTTGCCTTAAGTCGGTGGGTTAGATCGAGTGTTTAAAAAGGGGTTAAGTCTAGAATTCGGTTGTTAGTCCGTTTGTTTTTCCGTGTTTGTGATTTACGTGTTTATTATTATGAATTTATGATTTTCATGTTTTGTATGTGATTTAATGTTGTAAGAGTTTGATTTAGTGTTAAGAAGGGTTAGGAACCTTCGAATCGGGTCGAAAAGGGCAAAAATTGGTGTTTCGGGCCTTCTGGTGCGCCCAGGCACAAGCCGGTGTGCCCAGGCGCATCAGGGTGCACCAAACCAGTCAGTTTTGCACCCAGGCGCAGCCCAACTCGCGCTCAGGCGCGGGCGGAGAGTCAAAACGCGCATCAGATGCGCGTCTCGCGCTCTGGCACGAGGGTGCAGATTTCAAGCACCAGGTCCCTTAAAATACCGCACCAGCCACTCTCTTCTCTCATTTTTCTGCCCCTCTCTCTCTCTACTTCACCCCAAACCACCACCAAACACCCACAATCACCCAAAACCTCCTCTCCAACCCCTTTCCCCATGGAAATCAATTCCCCCCCTCATACTTCCTCCTTCTTTCCCTCTCTCCTCCATGGTTCTCTCTCCCTTTCTTCAAGCTTTCCCTCTTTCTCTCTCTTAGGGCTTTGCTCTCTCTCCTCCAATCTCAAGAATGAAGCGGAGATCGGTCAAGGGAGCGGGAATCCGAGTAGATTGGGGGTAGAATCCAAGTCCTTGGAGCTTCAATCGAGCTCTCTCTCTCTCTCTCCAAGGTAAGAGGAGTCTCTTTACCACACTTTGAGTTAGGAATAGTTAGGGTTTATAATAGAATTTGGGTCTAATAATTAATTTGGGTTGTGGGTGACAGATTACGATGTGATTAGAAGTGATTAGGTGTGATTGTTATATTTTTGGTTAATTTTGTTATATTATTGGAACTATTATGTTTAATCTTTTATGTGTTATTAAAGTAGGAAGTGAAGAACCCTAGGGAGCTGACTTCTATTATTGCACTCTGAGACATACCTGAGTATGTCGACTGAAATGTCTGATATTTGTGAGAATTTATTATGCAAACTAAATGCTAAATGTGCAAGTTGTGATTATATGCTGAATGGGTATTTATGTGATTAAATGTTAAAGGTGCCTATTTGAGATTAGGATACTAATTAAGCAAATGAGAAATGCTGATAAAATGGTTACGAATGTAAATTGTTGAATGTGATAGGAAATGGGTAGAAATGCTAATTGTGGAATATGAAAATAAATGCGAATACTTGGTGATATAATTGTAATTCATGAGTTTGTGTTGTTATTTGGAAATAGGTGATATATATATATATATATATTGTTATTGGAATTCTGGTTGTGAACTTGGATTTGTGAATGGTAACTAAATGGACTGGAATTTGAATGTGAAACTATATGTGAAGGTTTATGATTATTTGTGCTATAATGTTGTGATGTTGATTAGGAATGGTTGCTATATATATTTGTGAATGTTGCTGGAATTTTTGGATCATGGACTATAATGATGGATTGGATTATAATTAATTGGAAATGGTAAAGGTAACTTAAGTGGAAACTTATCAGTGGGGCCCGGAACACTAGGTACCCGGCTAGGTGTTCCAATTACCTGTTAGGGCCAATTACTTGCCAGGCCAATTACCCATCAGGCCAAACCGCCCTGTAGGCGCCAGGTGACCCACATGATCAGTTTTCCACAGCAATAATTTGATTAAATAAATGGAATGGTAAAAGTACATAGTCCTACAGGTTATGGTCTGGATGGGTGTAAAGTCTTGGGCAGGTGTTCCAAGTCCCTAGACAGGTGTTCCAATTACCTAGCGGGTACTCCAAATCCTAGTGGTGTACGATAAAAAGGAAAAAGGGAAGTTTATGTAGATCTCTGTTTGAGGTTACATAAATGATATGGTGTGTATGAAAATCACTGACTTGTGGTTGCATACGCTGTGTGTAGATCTCTGCTTTGGGGTTACAAACAATGGTAAGGTGTAGATCTCTGATTTGAGGTTACATCCAATGGAAAAGTGTAGATCTCTGACTTGATGTTACACATAGTGGAAAAGGAATAAAGGAAAAGGAATAATGAAAATGGAAAAGGAAAAAGGGAAATAAAAATGGAAAAGGTAATGAAAATGAATAATGGATATGGATATGGATATGTTATGTAAAAATGGAAATGGGAATGTGGTGAATTGGTCGATCCTTGACTTGACTTGATTGCTATTCTTAAGTTTAAATTATGAACTGTATATTATCTTCTGATTCACTGTGTTGTGAAAAGGTCTCACCCTTAGTGGTTAACACTTTAGGTGAATGCTAAGAAGCTTGAGGATCAGAGTGTCGCAACGGAAGACTGGAAAGAAGGAAACTCTATTTTTGTGCTACTTATATTGTAAACGGATGCCCAAAATTATTTGTAAATTTGAATTGTAAAAAGAAATTTTTAAGTACATTATTTTAATTATAGACCTTTACTTACTATTTTATAAATAAGAATAAGGGTGTTACAATGTTGACCAGAAATTGTTTGGATTATGAAATATATTGCGATTATTGAATTGTGTGTAAGGTTCTTATTAGGGTCATTGAATAGGGAATTGGTACCGGATGGTATGATTAACTCTATCAAGTGGTGCTTTCGTGCTAACTTACCCAGTTAGTCGATTCCAATAATCGATTAAGTTATACACAAAGCAACTATTTCATTGTCAAAACCCGAATGATTTCATCTATCGGTTTCCTTTCCAACGGCCTTGGTACTGAAATGAACTTATGCAAACGTTGGACGTTCTTAATGGGGCTTGAACATGAGGAGTGTATACCACAAGTGAACGATGAATATTAGAAGAGGGTTGAAATGTGATTCAAGTCCACTTGAGAAAATAACATGTCATGGATCATAACATGGTGTTGAGGCTCGACGTTAGGGTATGGGAATTGACTGACGTGAAGGTTCATTGAACCGAGGAACGAGAGTGTTATAGTGATTAGGTTGTGCCATTAAAACAACCGCGAGAATTGTCGATGGGTGGAACCTTGATCCACTAGAGGACCGGCCTAACTACCCGTGTCGGGGATCGGTCCCGCGTTAACCACGACAATTCATCGGTCACTTAGACACTTCGGGATCGCGAAGGGTGGTCTCGGCTAGAGCTAACTTGGGGAAAACAACCCAAGTTGTACGAGGTACCCAATGAGGGGTAAAGTACTGTGCAAGCACTTGGTTGCAAAATGGTTACTCACGACTAGTCTATTCCCAAGAGAGGAGGGTGATATGAGGAAAATAAAAATGAAATTAAAGTGGGAAATGGGTGAGTGATGTAATACCCGCAATTTCCTCAAATTATTTTCAGTATTTAAAAATGAAATAGAAATTTATTTATTAGAATTATTGAATGAAATTTTAATTCCACAATTTAATTTAATTTAATTAGTATTTGATTTGATTTTTCATGGATTTATTTGATTGTAAATTTTTGTATTTTATTTTATTTTAAAAACCGTGGAGTATATTTATTTTATTTAAATTAGATTTTTATTTTGTACTTCCTTTAAAGTAGAGAAGGAAAATTTTATTCCCCTCTCATATATGTATGTTCGGCCAAGCCATGAAGGTGGGAATGAAAATTTTAAGTTTAAGAACCAAATTCAAATTTGAAATATGCCTTAATTATTTTGTCTTCTCCATAAACCCTAAGGAGACAAGCATTAATTGCCCTACTTAATCATGTTCCCCACTAAGTAAAGCATCATAAAAACCTAAGCTATTTTGTCTTAAAACCTACACTATTAAAATTGCAAGTAAACCCTTCTTGACCGCTAGTATAATTCGAACCCCATGTTTTAGGTGATGTACCCAATTAAAATTTGCAAATAAGCCCCATGACTCTTGAGAAGTTTCGACCCCCATTTTAGTCCATGGAACCCCAACCTAAGTTTTGCTATAAATACCCAAGGCTAAGACATACCCCCTCTTGCCCCATTTGCTTCATAACTTAGAAAAAAAAAAGAAGAGAGGTGGTGAGAAGAAGAGAAGGCCGAGGAGGGGAAGAGGAAGAAGGAAGGTGGAAACTTGAAGTTTTTAATTCTTTTTCTTTGATTCTACTTAGGTATGATCTAAAGATTTTTGTTCTTGTCTTCTTTTTCATTTTTGTTTTCGGTTTTATGAAGCTTCATGGAGGATTTTTGTTGTTCAAAGTTTAAAGTCTTTTGCATGTGGATTTTTCTTACTCTTTATACTTTTCTACACTTATTTCTACTTGGATTTGAGTTTGAAAACAAAAAATTGGACATGCATCAAGTATGATGATGCTCACGGTTTTGAACCCCTCTTTGTTAAAATAATTTTTGATCTTTGATTTAAGTTTTTATGTCTGATTATGAGTTGAGCTATTATGTTCTTGAGTTATTTGTTGTTGATTTACAAAAATTCCTCTTGATTTCCCTTTGCATGTCGCGGTTAGGGTTAGTATTTGGGGGAAATGATTTTGTTTCCTTATGCATGAATTTGATTGTTGATTCTTGACATTTGTTTGATGTATTTTTGGTTTTAAAGAAGGATTGCATGATAAAATGAAATTTTGATTTGATATGTGTATTAGAGGACCATTCGGTTTTGGTCCCTTTGTGTTTAAAATAATTATGTTCATTGATTTCTAATGGGAATGTTTGAATGTGACTATGTTAATATTGTTTATGAGCTTTGTGTATTTGATTTGCAAAAATTTCCTTCTTTTCTTTGTTGCATGTCACGGCCTAAGCAAAAGGATGAGGAAAATGATTTTGTTTTTACTTGCGTGTGATTAATCCTTAATGTTTGATGTATGATTAGTGTATTTTTGAGTTCTAACCAAAGAATGCATGAAAAATGAATTTTTGTGTTGATTTGCTTTATCTAGGGTCATACGGTTTTGACCTCTAGTGCATGCATGTGAGTTTAATAAATTTTAATGCATGGTTTTTGTTTAAGTATATGATTAAGCAAAGTGTGTGCATGTTTTTATTTGATTAAAAAAATGTATGCTTATATGTGTATATATGTATATATTCGGCCAAACCATTGGAAAATGCATAAATGATTTTTGTTTGATAAAAGTTTAAGTCTTTGTTCTTGCATGTGAGTATAAATTCGGTCTAAGCATGAAAAATAGGTAAATGAGTTTATCTTTGAATGCATGTCGATGATATGCTAAGTTTAGTTATTTTCTTAAGTGTATTTTTTATTTTCATGAAGAAAATGAATGAATAAATTTGTTTGATAAAGTTTGTGCTTTGATTTGTATGTGTGTGTAATTCGGCCATAAGATAAAGAAAGAGTAAATGATTTTTGTTTCATGTAAATGAAATTGTGTTTAAGTGCTTGACATGAATCTTGATGATTTGAATGATTAAAATTGTGATTTTTAGCCTATGTGTTTTTGATTCAATTCGGCCATGTAGTATAAGTAGGCTTAGGAAGTTTTGTTTTGTGAAAATGAACTTGCATGATAATGTTCCAAGTTGATTAAGTTGATTCAAAGTGTTTGAACTTGTAATTTTTGATTTATTGGCTAAATGCAATTCAGTTTCGTTAAGTAAAGGTAGGTAAATATGATAATGAATTATTTTGGAAAAGATTGTGAGTTGTATAATTGATTTAGTGTTGTTTTGATGCTTTAAGATTTGTTAGAAAAATTTATGAACATTGTGTTGCTTTTGTGCATGATTTGGCCAAGACAAGTTTAATAGGATAGGAATTTATTGTGCTAAGTGTTAATTGATATTTGAAAAGTGTATGAGTTGTGTGAATTGATTTGTTAAAAGTGTTGTTGTCATTTGAATTTTAAACTACGTTTGGAAAATGTTCGGGTATGAAAGTAGCTTCGAAAACTAATAGATTTTAAGTTTGGTTTCTTTGAATTATTTGGAATTGATGGCCTTGTTTGGTGGCTGTCCAAGTTTTATTTCATGATAAAAAGCTTGAATTTTAAAGTGTTAATGTAACAGCCTAGCCCCAGTAAGTCGTACGGTACTGGGCGCTGAGACCCAGCGCATCGCCACATGGATATTGTCCGCTTTGGGCATCCTTCACCCTCATGGTTTTGCTCTTGGTCTCACACTAACAGTGAGCCCCAAAACGCGTCCACATGAGGTAAGGTATCCACACCCTATATAAGGCATGCTTCGTTCTCCTTACCAGCCGATGTGGGACTAAGGCTTCACCTTACATCCACCACCCCCCCCCCTTGGAGGCCCAACGTCCCCGTTGGCACACCGACCCGACCCTGGCTCTGATACCAAATGTAACAGCCCAGCCCCAGCTAGTCGTACGGTACTGGGCACTGAGACCCAGCGTACCGCCACGTGGATATTGTCCGCTTTGGGCATCCTTCACCCTCACGGTTTTGCTCTTGGTCTCTCACTAACAATGAACCCCAAAATGCGTCCACGTGAGGTAAGGTATCCACACCCTATATAAGGCATGCTTTGTTCTCCTTACCAGCCGATGTGGGACTAAGGCTTCACCTTACATCTTAGGTGCCATAGTTAGAGGTCCTATTTAAGTGGTGGATATCCCTTCACTTGAACCAACCTGAATTTCGGGGACGAAATTCCTGTAAGTGGGGGAGAATTTTAACATCCCAAATTCTTACCCCCAAGCTTAGTTCATTAGGTTCGAGTTAGAACCGAGCTTAATCCGATCAGTCTGCTGGGATTTAGGGAGATAGTCTCAGCCGAAGTGAGTATATGAGTCTAGCTGACCAGATAGCGACGTTATGGGTCGCGGATCCCATCTTAACCGTCGTAAACCGAACATAATCTGACCTGATAGTCAGATCCGAGTTCATAGGAACCGAGCAAGTAGCTCTGAGCTCTTGAGAACCGACCTTATCTTTTAGATAACCCTTGTCTGTGAGTCGCCGACCCCTAGACGGCTCTTGGTCATACCTTAGCAGTACCCTTTTAACTATAGCAAGTTGCCTTGTGTAAACTGAGTATAAGTTCGGCCTATGTCCGGTCTCTGATCGATCCCAAGAGGCTTCCCAGTCGACCTCAGTTTAGCATCCAGTGTCTCAAGCTGAGTTTGTTGCCTTAACCTCTTTGTATCTGAGCTTTTGGTGCCGAGCTCATGTATCCGAGTCTGCAGTGTTGAGCTCAAGGTTACCGAGATCATGTCGATCTTAGGAGATCCAAGCAACTATCATATAGCTCATGTTAACCAACCTTCTATCGAGCTGATAGAACCGAGCTTTAGAACTGTGTTGTTAGAACTGTGCTGTTAGAAACAAGCTGTAGCCGAACCTATAGAACCGACCTCGCATCTGCGCTTTGTCTTTCCGACCTCCGCAGATCGCGATCTCTCGTTTTAGGTGTCTCCTCCCGAGGTGGTGCAGCCCTTGAGTCGAGCACCGAGTTCCTAGTCAACCCTCTTTGTCTTTGTCATTGTTATAGGATGAGTTGGACCCTTAGAGGGTCGGCCGATGCAGGCTGTTGCTCGACCCTTTCCTCACAGGTGTGCTGATTCGGCCTTGTGGTGATCTAGAAAAATATCTGGGGGCAAATCAGGAATATCACCTTATCATTCATTTTCAGCCACACCTTTGTGAAGCTTATCAGATAAGCTTTTCATGTCAACCACACATTTATTTATCCTCTTACCACAAAAACAAACCTAGACCGCATAACATCAAATGTTATGTCCTCTCTCTCTTTCTTCCCTTCGTGAGCTCTAAGAAAACAAGAGAGAAACTAGAGGGAGTCACCCATCCTCATCCATTTCAGATCTAGCTATAGATATAGTCGTGTTCTTCCTCTCCCATATGTAAGCTAATCCCGTCTTCCTCTTCTCCTCTTGTTTTCGTCGGGTTTCTTTCGTTGTTCCTTTTTGGTTTGGAGGAATTGAACCCCATCTCTTGTTAAATCTTCCTTACCCGTGGTTCTTATTTTTCATGGCTTGAAAGAGTTGAACTCTCTCCTTCCTCCCTTTCTCTTTGTCGTCGAAGGTTCCTCGGTGAAGCTGTACGGAGATTGGGCGAAAGGCTAGTAGCTAGGATTTTCGGAGGTTTGAGCTCAATTAGTTCCATCCCGTTGAGGTAAGGGGGTGGGTGTTACCCTAGCTTAGAGTTGGGTTTCTAGTATGTTCATGATGAGCATTAGGAATGGGTGCTAGTGTAGAGAATAGAACCGTAGGTGAGATTATATGTGTATGTTGATGAGTATGTTTAAGTGAACTAAATGTGATAATTGTGATATATATGTATGTATGTTGTGCTGCTGTTATTGGACCCGTGGATGTGAACTAAGAACCGAACTAAGTAGAGGTGTGAGTAAAGTTAGGAAAGATAATGAGAAATAATAAAGTAAAGGATAAAGAATAGTATAAGAGGAAAATTAAAGAGTGAATAAATGAAAGTAAAAAGATAAGCAAAGAGAAATGGTTGTGTGAGACAGGTCATGACAGACGTGCATCCTTGCGACGATGCACGCAATGATCACGAAAGACACATTGAGAGTGGCTCGTGCGCAGCTGTAAGACGTACATCCTTGCGACGATGTACGCGGTAATGACTCACACAAGATTCCTATTAGCGGAATCGGTTAGGATGTGCTTCAGGTCATGACAGACGTGCATCCTTGCGACGATGCATGCAATGATCGCGAAAGACGCATTGAGAGTGGCTCGTGCGCAGCTGTAAGACGTACATCCTTGTGACGATGTACGCAGTAATGGACACTACCTAATTCCAAGTAATGAGCAAGACGTGCATCCTTGCGACGATGTACGCAATAGTTAAAAGGAAGAAAGGATAGGGTGTGCTGGGTGGTGCACACTCAGATAGAAGCTATACAAAATGTGTATGAAGAGGATATAAGATATGATAAAATGTATAAGTGAGAATAAGTAGGAAAAAGGGGAATAGAATAAGGGAACCCGTACACTGTGAGTTTTATATATGTGATGATGGTTGTGTATGATACATGTTTGGGTTTGACTTATATGATTATGTGTTTGATTGACTAAGTGTGTGTGGCCTAGTGTCGTCTTATGTCATATTAGAAACCGCTTCCCTAAGTTTTGTGTAATGCTTGCTATTTTTTACAGGTTCGGAGCATGAACTTACACGATCCCCGACCGAGCAGGTTCCCTCTCCCTCACAGGGAGAGTAGGTTTATGTATATGGGGTATGATGGGTCAATATGAGACCGTATTTTGGATACTTTGGGCAAGGAAACTATTTTGATTATGTATGTTGAAGTATGTATACGTCTTGGATGTTGTCTGTGTTATGTAAACACTTATTTTTGTGAAAATATATGATATGAGTTTTGGTTGAGAAATTAATGGAGTTTTAGTTATGTCTAAGAAAGAAAAAGGAAATTTTAAGTTCATGATTATATAATAAGGGTAATAAAGGGTAATTATTAATTAGGGTGTTACAGTTAAAGTGTTGGTTTTGTATTAAGGATTGTTTGAAAGCAAAAGTACTTTTTACGTTGTTTTCGGATTTCATTGAAGTGATTTTGAGAAACAATTCTTTGCTGTCCAGAATTACTTGGGTTTGTTTCTTAACTTTAAAAATGTGTTCAAGTGATTTAAAGTATGGTTTTCAAGTGGTATTTGATTTAGGAAAAGTCGGATTGAAAACGTGAATTTTTCGGTGTTTTCGGAAGTGTTTAGGGTGCTGCGCAGACCAGCAGCCCCTATTTGTTTTTAAAATTTATTTATGGATTATTTTCAAAATGTTTTGATGTATTTAAATTGTGGTTTTACTTTGGAACAATTTGAGAAAAAGGAAATTGTATATTAATGTATTATGTTTGGTTTGAGGAAAATAAAGGTGTTGCGGCGGAACGTGATCGCAGAGATCGGGATTTTGTGGATTCTCCAAGGATTTCAATTCGCACTTAAGGTGAGAATAATAACTTATCTGGAATGTATGCCATGAGTAACTGTGTTTAGTTTCGATGTTTAAATCGGAACCGTGATCGGGCAAGGTTAAGTAGTGTGAGGGAGATTGGTCTGTTGATTGTTTGGCTCCTCGCATGAAAGACTAAGATCACTATTGCATTTATGTGTTGTGTTTGACTGAGCTATGTGAACATGAAAGTATGAACATATGATGTCTGCTCATGCATAATGATTCATGTTGTTATATTATGTTTAGCATGATGCATGACATTGAGACATGAAAATAAAGTGATGAATGAATATTATGTGTGGAGGAAGTAAATAAAGGAAAAGTATGAGGGGAAATGAATTCTCTAATGAGCACCGAAATGATTATGGTTATGTTTTATAAGATGAGTGGAGCTGGCCGCGTGTGTAGTATGTCGTGGATCCGAGCCTTGAACAGTTAAGCAAGTGATATTGGAAAAGACTGGACGTTGAGAAAAAGTTGTGTAATTAGAGGTCGAAGATCACCAAAGTGATGGATAAGGGTGACTCGTCCGACCATATGGTTAATAAAATCTTTAATAAGACTGAAACATATAAAAGATAATAATTATATTCGGTGAGATGAGTGTGAAGTAGTGGGGAGGAAGATACCCTGTCTATTTGCAGATATTCAGGTGTGTGATTGTGATAGGGGAGAGTGATGACGGTGAAACGTCAAGAAACCTGGAGTGCTTTTTTAGGCGGAACTAGTCTATAAGTGATCGGGGATTAATACCCTAGGGATCTTAGCGTGTTCTGCTCCACGAACTAGAAAAGTACTGTTGCCCCCTTGATCAAATTCGAAACGGTGAGAGGGAACCTGAACGAGGCGGGCAGATCGGCTAGAGATTGGATCGCGTGGAATATCAATTGTCGTGTTAGTCGGCCTATGCGGTTGTGGCTTGACATTCATATTTGTATGTTGTTGGTTTCCTGACTGTTCGACCGGCGTGGGTTAAGGTTCCTATACGTCCCATTTGCTTCCAACTAGGTTTGGGACGATATGGAGGAGATGTAGACGTGTGTGCTAACTATAAAACTTTCACAGTGATGTGTACTATTTTTCCCCTGACATCACGGGTATTGTGAACTCTTGATAAAACTTAATAAAATATTTTGTGAAAGTATTAAAGTGTGGTGGCGATGAGGTACTGATGGCAGTAAAGTTGCTATGAGAATATTGATGTGGAATTAGTGAAGTGGTTAAGTAATAAAGATGATGATCGTGCATTCATTTAGCATTCATTTTCATTTGTGTTGTTATTTATTTTATGCTTTGAGATGTATTGGTGGTGTGCCGGATTTGTTGGCATGTCATGCGTCCGGAAAAGCTTATTCTTTCTCATGTTCGTTGTTTCTCTTCGTTCTTCGTGGGGACGCAACGGGCAGATGGTGTATAGCATAGAGATCATCATGTGGCCCCTAGCGGGGGGAGTGTGGGAAGTCACCTCTGATGGATGGATCTGGAGAGGCTTGACTCGGCTGGAAATCAGAGACCCTAAACATCGACTGAGAGGAGCAAGAATTGATCTGCACATTGGTCGCATTACCTTGAGGGACTATATGGACGGAGGACCTTGGACGTACTTCGTCGTGGTATGCAGGCCGCACCGCGTGCGGGGGAGGAGATAGCACCGGAGGACGACGAGGATCAGCTGGCAGCTTAGGGAGTCCCGTGGGTCTTGTGGTCTAGGTGTTTCATTTTGTTTTGGTTAGGGTCGAGTCCAACCGAGGAAAGTCATACTCTAGATAACTGATGATGTAACTATCCTATCTTCTGATGTATTTTGGGACTTGATGTCCGCAACTCTTTTTATTTTATGTTTTTGTAACTATGTTGGAAGTACTTTTGGAAACTGCTTTTGGGAAACTTATGTAATTACTGGTACCGGTGAACTTATTGACGATGTTTAAAATGCGAAGAAGTATTTTCAGTTTATGGTTTGTGCATGAGATGAGAGTGTGGTGACATCTCGATTTTGTGAGACGGCAACGGTAATTCTTTATGAGAAAATGTGCAAAGTTATTTTTGTAATTAGTTAATAATGAAGGATTTTTTTTGGGAAATAAATAAAATAGAATTATCAAATGTACATCTACACGAATGTTTTAGGCTTCCGTTTAGGCTTGGAAGGATTGGAGGAGATGTAGGTGTGCTAACCAAACTTCTCGATGACTTTCCCTAATTCCCCTGTCATCGATGGATGCGCTTCAATAAAACTTAACAAGAAAGATACATGAAGATAATAGTGCATATCCCTTGACAAGGAAATAAGAATTATGAAAGATATGTGGTACCAAAGGAGCCTGCGGGCAAGGTGATGATTTGAGTTAATGGAAAAGGAAAGGCTTGGAATGCCAAGTAAGAGGAAGAGATGATCATGATAAATGGTGATGATGTGAATGATATTTGGAATGATGAACTATGAATATCTATCCTTGATGTGTTATCATTTAATTGTTATATCTTGATATGATTGTCTGCTGTAATCTCACGCAGTCGGCTTATCCGCCCGGAAAAGCTGACTCTCTCTGTATCTCTTTTGTTTTGGTTTTCTTTTGGCCTTGTGATGGCCCATTAGATGGTGGACCCGGTCAAGTTTACCTTTGAGATTTACCATGACGGTCAGTGGGAGGTGAACCATCAAGGCTGGGAATGGAAAGGCAGCTCAGAGGTGATCATCAAGGACCCAGGCCGCACGCTCCGAGGAGATTCAACCGACGCTCGCAAATGTCGTTTCTCTTTAGTGGATCTTCGGACTGGAGGACCAACAGACTACCATGGTGGGTATCCGTTACCATTGCCTGCACGCATTGACCCTGGAGCCGAAGAGGCAGATGCGTATGAGGACTTGGATCCTATAGAACCTCTTGAGGATGATTTTGAGGCTTTACCCCAGAGTGACCCAGATGAGATTGAAGAGGACCCTAGTGAGGGATTGTCTCCAATCGGGTATTCGGATGCGGATGTTTGGAAGTATGACCCGGAAGAAGTGCTTGCTGCAGCATCCAGTGATTAGGACCAGTAGTTAGTTATTTTCAGTTATGTATTATGAGCCACGTATGCTACTGGACTTTGATAGCTTTGTTGGGTACCATGTGACTCCCGTAATTGTAATAATGTTTTATGACTTGACAACTGGAATAATATGATAATGATTTTGAGAATGGTAAATGGGATTCCAAAGCGCGGTGTGGGTAACATCTCGATTTGGAACTCGATGGATGACGTGGAACAAGAATGAATTATTTTTTAATAATAATGTTTTTGAAATAGAAAATGTATTTACAAGAATGAACCCATGTCCACGTCATCAATGAAAAAATTGACCCGTATTTTTATGAATTAAATAAAAAGGAAATTTCAAGTTTCTAAATCGCGGTGTTACATGCTTCCTATAATTAGTTGTTATGTTGGCTTTGATGTATGTTGTTGAGAAGTATTTTATGTCCCTTGGACTTTGTTATGGACTTTCCTCAAAATACAGGTTTTGATGCATTACAACTTTTTTGCTCTGCTTTCTCTTCTTGTAGGGAGAAAGATCTATACTTGAAAGAATTTGATTGTCATAGTAAGTTATGAGATGAGACTTTGATTATTTCATGAAGTGTATTGTTGTTATGATTCTATTTATATTATGTTTATATTGTCATACTAAATGCTTCTTTGATGATGTGGAGTTGATATTGTTTTGATGACAAAATTTTGATACTTCATTATTTTTGTTTTATGAACTTTTTGGGATCTCTTGAACATTTAGATGCATAAGTTTTTTAAGGACTAATAACTTTTGGATATAACACTCCTTTTCCTTTTGTTTTTCTAATTTTTACTAATATTGTTTTCTTCTGCCCTTGCTTACCGTAGCTAACCTTGTGCTTGGTTTTTAAGCACACCAACCTTATTTCAGTTCCTCATTTTGAAAGTATGTTATACTTACTCCACTGTGCTTTGTGTTTTGTGTGTTAGATTGGAGTGGTTATATTATTTTAAACTCAGTTGATGCATATAGCTCTTGGAGAAATGGTCATTAGAGTATTCGAAACTGATATACGGTAACATGTAAATATAATGAAAGGCTTTTTTAAGCGATAGGTCCCTAAACTTAGGGGGTGTTTTGGATTTAGTCCTTAATCTTTTTTTTTGTTGGATCTGGTCCCTAAACTTTAACGTTGTTTGGAACTAGTCCTTCCGTTAACCCAAAGTTAACTCCGTCAGTGTCTTCCAATATAATGTTGCCACATGTCCCAATTTGCAATTTTTTTTTGGCTTTTTTGTCTTTGAGGTCCCTAAACTTAGGGGGTAATTGAATTTAGTCCCTATCCTTTTTTTCGTTGGATCAGGTCCCTAAACTCCAGACCATTTTGGATTAAGTCCTTCTGTTAGTTTTAATCTAACATCGTTACCCTGGGAAAATTTTTATGCCACGTGGACCAATATATTAATGCCACATGGAATTTTTCTTTTAAAATTGAAAAATTACAAAAAATAAATAAAAAAAAAACAGACTCTTGCTTCCTCCTTCTATCTGTTCGATCAGCATGAGTTTATTCCTAGAACTCAAGTATTTGTTAATCCATCCACCTGCATCCTATCTGTTGCTTTTAGCTTATTATTACCTGATTTGAAGCACAACTGAACCAAGCATCATAAACAGACCCACCATGCCATAGAAAATTTTTCAGGCCAGAAATTATTCTTCACCTCATGGTTTCTTCACCTTGCTTAGGGGGTGACATTGTTTTTTCAGAATATAAAGATATAAACAAAAAAAAAAAAGAACACACACAGTGTCAAGTGATAAAAACTTTAGACACCTACCAAACCTTCATCATCAAACTCTAAAGTAATAAAAAAGAGATTTTTCTATGTCAATCAAAGATACTTGTTGTCTTTCTTCCTCCCTCCAGACTCTACATATGACGCGTCGCTAAGAAGAAGGCGGAGGAAGCGGAGAAGAGGGCGGAGGCTGGAAAGCAGAGGACGCTGAGGTTGTTGAGGGTTCGAAGTTGCGAGGCTGCTGCACGGTGAAGGAAGCACGACTGGTCTCCTTCGGTGTTGCATCAGATTTGCAGAGAAGATGACCAAGCGAAGGATGAAGAACGAAGAATATCTTCGGGGTCGCCGCCGCAACTAGGTTCCAGGGGCTTTGGCTATAACTAGCACCGCCGCACACCATCAAGCGAACTCGTGTCTGTGACAGTGATTTTCGCTGTAAACCGAAGCAAGAACAAAACTTAGATCGAGGTGCGACCTTGAGGGCGGTGGCGAAAGCTTCTCAAATCGTTACCCTGATGGCAGTGGTGAGCGCTCGAGACATCACGACCATGACGATGATATATCTCATCGTAGACGCGTTGTATTCCCATCATTATAAAAAAAAATCAATTTTTTTTAATTTTATTTATTTTTTGTAATTTTTAAATTTTAAAAGAAAAATTTCATGTTGCATTAATTTATTGGTCCACATGGCATAAAAATTTCCCCAGGATAACGGTGTTAGATTAAAACTAACAGAATGACTTAATCCAAAATGGTCCAGAGTTTAGGGACCTGATCCAGCGAAAAAAAGGATAGGGACTAAATTCAATTATCCTCCTAAGTTTAGGGACCTCAAAGTCAAAAAAGCCAAAAAAAAAATGCAAGTTAGGACACATGGCAACATCTTATCGGAAGACACTGACGGAGTTAACTTTGGGCAAACGGAAGGACTAGTTCCAAACGGCGTTAAAGTTTAGGGACCAGATCCAACAAAAAATAAGATTAAGGACTAAATCCAAAACTCCCCCTAAGTTTAGGGACCTATCGCTTAGAAAAGCCTATAATGAAATTAATGCTTTTAATGTAGATTAGGCGCCATTGATGTAATTTTTTTTTCAGGATTATAAAACCTGTAAGAAAAGCTCTACAAATGTATGTCATAACATGTGTATAAAGTTTTGCTTCTTGATATCATTTGTGGGCTTCCCTTTGATCTCATGCAATATATGTTGGATAAAATTATAATACACTTTGTTAAGTAATATCTTTCTCAAGGATTTTAAAATAAATGTCATGATTATTAAGGAAATGCATTTGACATGTTAAGTTATTAAATGAAAGTTGTATAGGTAATATAAAGTGAAGTTATTTCCTCTACTTTTTATGCTATTTATTTTACAATTGACATGTTATGCTAATAGTGGAATTTTACTAAGTTTATGAGGTTGTGAAAAGTGTGTTGGTTTAGCCTCTCATAAAGCATCACAAGTTATTCTTAGCTTCTCAATATGGTAATAAGTAACTCATGTGGTAGTAGTTAGGAGCCTGGAAATTAAATTTTTATTTAATTCACATACTCTTTTGTGAAATAGTTTAACTAGACTAGTGGTGAGAATTTTTGGGATACGATAGATTGTGACGTAGGCTAACATTTAACCTTTTACTTTGCCTTTAGACTAACATTTTCTTTGGCTTTTCGCTTTTGGCTTTTCTGTATAATTGTAAGGCAAGGCCTTTTTTCTATGGCTTTTCACTTTTGACTTCTCTTATCTTTTTGGTCAATTACTACCCATGGCTCTTGCAGTTGATCTTCTAAATTGAATAAATTTTGAAGTAGTTTCATTACTTGTTGTTAAGAGAGTTAGCCGTTCAACATTGGAGTTTGAAGGGAGTAATGAAGTTGATGTTTTTTAAACTTGGAATTTTTTCAACTTTAGTATTTACCAACTTGACATTGCCACTGTAGTGCTAAAGATAGTTTCTTCCCTTCTAATTTTACCTGACGGGGTTAGAGTATGCACATTTTTAAAAATTTGCCCTATGACTTGTGGGACAAACAAATTTTGGAACCACTAATTCTATCTGGAATCCGGTTATGGGAAGTTGAGGTTTGCCAAACATATTGAAATCTTTATGTATGTGCAGGATCCTCTAACGAAGAATTGAGGTCTGTGTTAAAGTTGTAAACATATTTGTTGTACATGATCTGCATAACAAGGGGCATGGATAATAATTGTATTTTAAGAGTTTGATGTTATCTATGTCTATCTTCCTTTCATCAGTTATTTTACTTTTGCTTACAATGATTGGATGAAGCTAAACTTAAGGAGAAAGGAAGAGCCTTCCGTGATCTGTTTTTGACCAAGTTTCTATTTTGTAAATTTGACATATTTCTTGCTATCTAATCCTGATTTATAGGTAAATCAGAGGGTTAAAAATAATTGATATATTGAGGGGACGAGGAGGTGAATCCATAGGTCATGCTTTTGCCAAGTGCAAGTAAGTCGTACAGAGAAGCTCTATCCTTAACATCTACACCTTTCCCATCATTAAGGAATTTCGGAGGTATCGAATTTCTTCATTTGTTTTTGTTTTCTCGGTTCTATTCCTTTTGGGCTGCAATCAAAAATTATAATGAGTCGAAGTTTAGGACCTAGGAAGAGCAGAACATGCATTTGTTAGAACATGTCTTGACTAGCTGTTGAGGGTCAAAAAATGGGAGAATACAATAATGAGATTTGGGTTCGTAAAACTTGAGAGATTAAAGCAACAATAATAACAACAATGGAGTCTCTGGGGTCTATGGAGGCGGAGAGTGAGCGAGTCTTGCACAATGGTCTTAGTGGGGAGGATGATGAGCTACCTCAGACAACAAAGGGGGCTCTCCTACTCTCTTCTTCTTCCTCTCCACTCTTTTGTTTCACTCACTGTATTTTCTTGCTTCCTATCTTCCTCTATTTTTCTATCTTCCTTTTCTTCTCTGTGGGTTTGTTTTCTTCCTTTTCGTTCACTCACCTTTCCTTCTTACTTCCTTCTTCTATTTTCCTAAGTTTTTTTTCCTCTCTGTGGGTTTCTACGGTTGTTGATCATGATCCCCTTCTTCTCTCTTTTTTCCCCTTCTTAAGCTCTCTCCCCTCCTCTCTTGTCACTATCTCCCTCGAGACTCTCATTTCTTAGCCATTAAGTGTTTTACTTCCTCCCCAAGTTCACACTATATTTACCTAACTCTCCCTAGTCTTCTTCTTTTGGGTCAGAGTCAAAAACTCCCTTTTCTATGATTCCTAGACTATGGCCTCACCTCACATATACTACTCTCTTTCCCTTTTGTCATTAAAGGTTCGCTCTCCAACCATTGTGCAAGTCCTTGAGAGACCAAATTGTCTCTCTGAGGCGAAGCTCGCTCAGAGCCTACCAAACCACAGTCCGCCCAGAGCTCCCAGGGTATGTCCGCCCTGCTGGCCACATCATCCCTGATGGCCAGTCTTCGTGGGTGGAGTCCCAGAAATTCCTTTCTTTCTTGCCACGTTTTGGGCCGTTCCTCCTTCTATGCTCTAATCTTCTATGCTGGATCCACTGGCCCAATTCTTGGTGATTCATATTTAATTCTTCTTCTGGCCCAATAAACTGATCCTCAACAATAGCCCCTTTTGCAGGAAAAGGGAAAAGCCTTTCCGCCTCCCCTGTATAGTTTTGTCGTGTAGTTAGGAAAAAAGAAACTGCCCACTCTTGCACTTTTCCCTTTTGCTGCAAACCAATTCCGCACGTCTTCTTCCATCCATAATCATCCCTCCTCCGATGACTTGCTCGATTCTCCTGGTTCACACGCCTCGAGCGTCTCCCTTAGGGAGGCGAGGCTCTTTGCACCTTCTTCGCCCGCTTGCTTCCATGAGGCGGGTCCTTACCTTCTTCGCTCTCGCTTGGCTATCGAAGAGTTCCCTTGGTCTCCCATCTGCTTTCACAGTCGCGTTACTGGTACTGGTGGTTGGTTCGCATTGGTGGACCACGTTTTTGTCCATAATCCTCCCTTTGCCCTTGTCCTTGAACAGGTGGGAATAGCCTTTGCAAACCTTCTTCCTGGATGTGAGGGGCTTCATGCTCTCTATACAGAGTCTCTTTCCAATTCTCGCAATGACTCTTCCAAACGTACTAAGGGTACCTTTGATCTGTGGCTTATGATCATTTCTCCTCGTTATCTCCTTGGCTTTGTGATTACTGACAATCTTGGATCTTTTGGTGGAGCTTTATGGCCCTATGCATATAGGCCAGACCAAGCAGCCAGACAATTAGGCTTTGACCAAGCCCCTTGTACTTTCATTCTTGATCCTCTTGGTGTTCCTGATGCTGCTGATGCCGTTTCGCCTAAGCCCCTTGCATCTTCGCCTCCTTATGATGGTACTTTGTTCTTCTAATCCCTCCGCTCCCTTGGAGAGTTCTCATGATCCTGAACTTTATTTGTGTACTTCCACTGAAACGAACCAAGTCCCTACTATTGCTCTTTCTCCTCTTCATGATTCTGGGGCTGCCACCGATCTTCCGCCTCACTCCTCAGCTTAGTTATATCTTCCCTTTTCTTTTGTGTATTTATTTTCTTTGCTTTCCTCACTCTTTCTCCTTTCCTTTTCCCTTCTTCTTTCGTCTTTTTTAAATTACTGAACTTTTTTTTTGTTGCAGTTGAGTTGGCTACTTCTGTTTCCGCCTCCGCTTCTAAGAGGAAACAAATTCCTTCCGCTTCATCTAAATCTGAATGGTCCAAGTGTACGAGGGCGAAGGCCTCTGCTGCCAAGATTCCATTCTCAAAGGCTTCCGCCCCACCCCCAAAAAACAAAAGAGGGCGACTGCTACCAGCCCGCCTCCTGCTACTAGCCCGCCTCCTGAGAGGTTTATTCAAGTAAAACCCCTCCCGCCTCCGCCTTGGTCCCTGTAGATACTCCTGCCTCAGAGGCTCTTTCACACCAGAGTTCTTCTACTCATTCTGCTCCTGTGATAACTTATTCTTTTTCTTTAAATGCACTCTGTACCTTTTTTTCTTTTCTTTCTTTCTCTTTTTTTTATTCTTTTCTTTTTTTTTTCTTCCTTTTTTTTTCTTTCTTTTTCTTTCTTTTTTTTTATTTTTTTTTCCTTTTTTTTTCCTTTTCTTTTTTTTTCTTTTCTTTCTTTCTTTCTTTTCTTTTCTCTTCTTTTCTTCTTTTTTTTTTCTTCTCTTTTTTTTTTCTTTTCTTGTAATGAATCATATTTCCGCATCTACACCTTTGTTGCTTGATGGCTGTTCTGTATGACCTTGACATCTATCACTATGTACCTGCATTATGACATCTTTTGCCATCTTTTCGTTTTCTCTTTTTTCTTTACGTTTTTAGCAATCTCTTGCTTCAACGCTTGCAATCTCTTTACAAATAACAAGTATTTGCAATTCTGAGCAATAAGTGGGGTGGCCTCTACCCACTTACGCTTATCCATCACAAAGGCGGGGAGCGGCATCCAATTGCACCTTTGGATATTCTATCTTTTATGTGCAATCTCTTTGCACAATTTCCATTCCGTTGTGCTCTTGCACAGTCTTGATCTCCGGCGTGCTCTCGCACAATTTTATTCTGTGTGCTCTCGCACAATTTCTATTCTGCCGTGCTCTTGCACAATTTTTATTCTGTGTGCTCTCGCACAAATTTTTTTCTCGGGGGAGGTTCACACCAACGCGCCCGCTTGTGTTCTTTTTTTAGTTGGTTTTGCTTGAGGGAGGTTAAGACCATCACGCATCAAGCCCCTTAGCGATAATTTTATTTCACGCCTTAGACTGGGCATACTTAGGGGCGATTTAAACCATCACGCCTAAACACTATCTCAGAGTCAATTTCTCATAATAAATGTCCATGATATATTTCTTAGCATGTAAGCATGTGAGAGAATAATAATTGTGCAAATGAAATTAAAATTAAGCTAGGCATAATACTTAGCTTTGTGTCCGCTTGATGTCTTGTTCCTTACTGTGACGTCTTGTCCAGCTAGAGTGCTCCTTTTGCCTTTGGGCGTCTAGTTATGGGGAATGTGACTTCCGCACTTTCCAACTTTAGGTGTCCTTCTCTTGAGTGTGAAGACCGTTCTTCTTGATCTTGGGTGTTTTCTTTCTGTTTAGCAAATTTCTTGCTTCTGAACTTTATGCACGCCTTTTCGTTTTATCGAGAGCATGCTTCCCACTTTGTTGTTCAGAGCGTGCATTCTCCGCTTTGGTATCTCTGAAATGTAAAATAAAACTCAAATATTTTGCTCCATGTACATAATAATATGATAATTTCTCAATCAGTATACTTGCATCAATTTAACATCCAGGTTCTACTATTATACAATATTATGCATGGAGGAACGATCCTTTTATGATGTTATAGAGAGCGTATGCTCTCGCTCTTGAGTATGGGGAGCGTATTTCCCGCTTTGGCTAGAAAAAGGGGTTCTTTCCCGCTATAGGCTTTCTACGAATGCTCAAATATTTTGCTCTATCATAAATAATTTTTTCTAATAAAGTTGTGTTGATTCAGTATTCAAGTTCTACTGTTCAAATATCCATGGCCTAAATTGACACAACACATATTCACCATAAACATCTATTACATATTCTCATCTATTATTGTCCAAAATATTCACAAAATATTTTCATCATAATCCAAAAAAGGTATTTGACAAGTTCGTCAGATAAGGATTTGCATATAATAATAATTAGGGGCTCAAATATTACACATTTCATGAACATTTGATTCTCACATTTCATATTCTTATATACTATTGTCTATAGTTCTAATAAAATATTTTTTATCATGATCTATCGATTTTGGTCACACAACAATATTCACATAGTAAAAAAATTGTACATATCAGTAGCTAAAAATAGCAACCAAATTCTTTAGTAGAAACAAATATAAGGAATTATGAAATAAAACTTAGGCTAAGTCCAATGTAGGTGTACTCACGTAACAGTACCCACGAAGACCAAGTCATGGATTGTTTCTCAACTCTATCTTTACTAACTACATGATGTTGTTATCATATCTCCTCTCTGTTGTTATCAGTTCCTTACTTTTAGTTATAGTTGTTGTTTAGTAACACTTATATATATTGCCTCTGTGCACACGTTGTAATCATCAAGTTATCAATATATTCTTTATATTCAACAGGTAATAAAATTCATTTAGTAAGAATTGTATATAATAATAATTAAAAATAGTGACAAGTTTATTAACAGTAACAAACATAAGTGGTAATAAAATAAAAAATAAGGATAAGAGTTTGCTAAGCATAAAAACATACAGTATAAAAAAATAAAAAAATAAATAGTGAATTAAAAGTTAAAGTACGTGAAAAGACTTAGCTGTAGCCTTTTCCTAGTAGTCACCATGCTTCACCCTTTTATCCTTTGGGTAAAATCTTTTACTCCCTTTGGTCCTTATCTTCTTCCTCGGTTGTTGTGTCATATCTTCTATTCCAGCCTCTCTTTTCTTTTTCTTTTTTCTTTTTTTTGACCAATGAAAGAAAGAAGGTCCAAGATGTTATCCCTTTCTTCTCTGCTGCCCACAATAACCAGTAAGTCTTCTTTTCTCTGTCTCTCGTCCTTTTCCTTTTTATTTATTTTTTTTCTTTTCTTCTCCTAATAAAACTTCTTCGCTCCCTTATGTCAGTGTATTGTCCCTTTCTACTCTTTTTCTTTTCTTTGTCTCTCCTCTTTCTCTCTGCACCTTCTCCCTTCTCTTTTCTTTTTCCCAAAAATATGTAAAGTCCCTTTCTTTCCGCTAATCGAGCAACTCAAATTTATCTTTCTTACTGGTTGATTATCAATTGGGCAAATGGGGCGTGGCTTTGCTCACGGCGGATCGAGGCGGCTCCGGGCGGCAATGACATCCTTGCTGTCGTGGTAGCAACAATTGTATATGATAGTAACAAGATCGAGGGCGGCCACGTTCAAAGACCCATATTGTCGTTCGCTTCTCTTCTTCCTCTGATTAGTAAAAATATCACTCCGCCTCCTTCTACAACGCTTCGCTCTGTCTTCAGCAATCGGGGCGGAGCAACGCTCCGCTCTGTCTTCAGCAACCGGGGCGAAGCAACGCTTCGCTCTGTCTCCATCAATCGGGGCGGAGCAACGCTCCTCTCTGTCTTCTGCAACCGGGGCGAAGCAACGTTTCGCTCTGTCTTCATCAATCGGGGCGGAGCAACGCTCCGCTCTGTCTTCAGCAACCGGGGCGAACCAACGTTCCGCTCTGTCTTCATCAATCGGGACGGAGCAACGCTCCGCTCTGTCTTCAGCAACCAGGGCGAAGCAACGCTTCGCTCTGTCTTCAGCAATCGGGGCGGAGCAATGCTCTGCTCTATCTTCAGTAACCGGGGCGAAGCAACGCTTCGCTCTGTCTTCCTCAATCGGGGCGGAGCAACGCTCCGCTCTGTCTCCAGCAATCGGGGCGAAGCAACGCTTCGCTCCGTCTTCAACAATCGGGGCGGAGCAACGCTCCGCTCTGTCTTCAGGAGGCGACCCATCCTGTAGAAATCTTTCCAATGGATCCCTCCAATCTTCGCCTCCCGTTCTAGCTACTTCCTCCTCTTCCCTCGTTCCTCTGCGGCATATACGTTCAACAAGGCGGCATCTTTAGCACGTTCTCCCTTTCTCGTCATGACTTCTGTCACATAAACTCCTTTCTTCATCCATTCTTTAAAAGTTGTTATCTCAATCACCTTCTTAGCTCCTCCTCTATGATCTTCCAACATCTTCCTTAACAGTGCTTAAGTAACAAGGGTATCCTCCCCCAATCTCGCAGCGAGTGTCTCCGCCCTGTTGCAGGTCCTTTCTCCTTCCACCTCCCTCCTAGCCATTTGTTTCTTCACTTCTGTCATAATCTTAGTCAGGTTGTTTTGGTTAGCCAATAGTGACGTGAGCAGGGCGGCCAGAATAATGATCTTAGACGAGCCCGCCTCTCGACCAGAGAGCGGAGTTTCCAAGTCTCCCAATAGGTTCAAAGCATGTTCCGCCTCCCGCCTAGGTGATGAAACCATTGTCTCTCCTTGAGTCTGTGGCTGTTCTTCACGTATTTCCTCATCAGGAAACTCCAAGTTGAAAGACAACTTTCTGGGATTCACTGGTACTTGAGTGTGTTGGTTGTCCATTGTTGCTTAATCTCCCCAGTGGAATCGCCAATTGTTGAGGGTCAAAAAATGGGAGAATACAATAATGAGATTTGGGTTCGTAAAACTTGAGAGATTAAAGCAACAATAATAACAACAATGGAGTCTCTGGGGTCTATGGAGACGGGGAGTGAGCGAGTCTTGCACAATGGTCTTAGTGGGGAGGATGATGAGCTACCTCAGACAACAAAGGGGGCTCTCCTACTCTCTTCTTCTTCCTCTCCACTCTTTTGTTTCACTCACTGTATTTTCTTGCTTCCTATCTTCCTCTATTTTTCTATCTTCCTTTTCTTCTCTGTGGGTTTGTTTTCTTCCTTTTCGTTCACTCACCTTTCCTTCTTACTTCCTTCTTCTATTTTCCTAAGTTTTTTTTCCTCTCTGTGGGTTTCTACGGTTGTTGATCATGATCCCCTTCTTCTCTCTTTTTTCCCCTTCTTAAGCTCTCTCCCCTCCTCTCTTGTCACTATCTCCCTCGAGACTCTCATTTCTTAGCCATTAAGTGTTTTACTTCCTCCCCAAGTTCACACTATATTTACCTAACTCTCCCTAGTCTTCTTCTTTTGGGTCAGAGTCAAAAACTCCCTTTTCTATGATTCCTAGACTATGGCCTCACCTCACATATACTACTCTCTTTCCCTTTTGTCATTAAAGGTTCGCTCTCCAACCATTGTGCAAGTCCTTGAGAGACCAAATTGTCTCTCTGAGGCGAAGCTCGCTCAGAGCCTACCAAACCACAGTCCGCCCAGAGCTCCCAGGGTATGTCCGCCCTGCTGGCCACATCATCCCTGATGGCCAGTCTTCGTGGGTGGAGTCCCAGAAATTCCTTTCTTTCTTGCCACGTTTTGGGCCGCTCCTCCTTCTATGCTCTAATCTTCTATGCTGGATCCACTGGCCCAATTCTTGGTGATTCATCTTTAATTCTTCTTCTGGCCCAATAAACTGATCCTCAACACTAGCAAATCTTTATTTTTACTAGGGCTAAAATCTACTATACTTATATAAAAACATCCCTTTTCGAGGCACCACGTTTGTCGGAGAAATTTTCGAAGCACCACGTTTGTTCGCTTAAGGAATGTTTGTACTAGAGCATTTGTAGGTAGATAACATCGTCTTTAATGAAAATTTCAATTTAAAATTAAATAAATTATCTGTCCAAAATTAATATTTAAAATTGAATAAATTATCTATATGTGGAATATGTGGAATCATTATCCTTATTTTGTTTTAAAAAAATAAAAAATCATTATCTGATAAACTCAAAGAGATGATGCTTGAGTTCATGATAAACTCAAATATCTTCTTAGTTATCACATATTTCAAACTATAAATATGATGATTTCTCAAGTCATAAAAGTCATCTTCTTCATCATTCTCCTCTCTTTTTTATTGTTCATGAACCACTGCCTCTTCCAATGTGTCACCATATAACCGATGCATTGGCTTGCAATAAATTCTCAACAACAACATGGGAAGAAACAACAAGTTTCACGCAACAAGCTTCACGCAGCAATAAGGATATGATTCTAATGCCGCAAGAGCAGCCTTTTCATATAGGAAGGAGGGAGGGACCCACTTAAGTATTATTTGTCTATCAAAAAGAAAAAAGAAAGAAAAGAAGGGAAGGAATGAAGGGATCGGGATCGACCATTTAATTTAGGTCTTTATTATTAGTCTAGATTTGTTAAATGTAAATAATGATGTGACAAAGGGAGTGTTACTTTAACCATGTCAAGTAAAACTCACATCAATATATTAGTTGTGTTCACACATGATTACCATTCCCTTTTTTTATTTGGTTTACATGGGAGGTCTGGGACTAGAACCCATGACCTGGGGGAGGGGGAAATCCTAAGTGTCCCTGCAGCCACCAACTGGGCTGTCTTACGCGGACATTACCATTCCCTTTGTTATTTAATTTTTACAAATTATTTGGTCACCAAATAACCAATAATCAATTCTTCAATTATTTATTATGTTATATTGTGTTTGGTTGGTTCTCTTATGTCTTATGTTTCGAAGATAGAATCTTTAGATTTAAATAAAAGTGATGCACCATCCATCAATTAAAAAAAATAGCCTATTAAATACTAAGTATTCTTATATTAAATACTTTCAACCTGTTAAAAAATAATGAACATCCCGCAAGTCATGATTAAACTAACCAACATTAGTTCAAGAAACCAAATTATGTACACGTATTCTATGTTTTAAAAAGGAAAATATGTCAACTTCAATAAAAAAAGGAAAATATGTCATGTAATGTTACGTTTAATCTTCTTATTGACTATATATTATTGCAACCACAATTTACAAGGCACGTGTAAATGATAATAAAACTTGCATGACATTCTCTAATGTTTTTATATACTTATATGGATTTTTGTTTTTACCTGTACAAAGCACATATCATTATATTTTGAAGTTCACATGATTATATGGATCGATGATTAAAAGGATTTAATACATTATATCATTTATCATTTCTATTATTTTAAATTAAAATTATGATTTATTGTAAAATGATTTTATCTACTCAATATTTTAGTATTGTAAGTGCATTGTAACATGCACGCACATTATTTATATATGTTGGCAATAATGCCCTTTATTCACTTAATAATTTTATGCTATATACGTATGGATGGTGAGTTTGTAATAGTTTATGATAAACCCAAACATCTAACAAAAGTTTATATTTATCTAAAAAAGATTGATATATTTGCTAATAATTAATTTTGTTTAATTAATTTTGTGTGAAATCATTATCCTCAGCATAATTTTTTTACAAAAAAAAATTAATCATTATCCTCAAAAAGTTAAAAAAAGATTGATATATTTGCTAATAATTTATTTTATTTAATTAATTTTGTGTGAAATCATTATCCTCAATATCATTTTTAAAAAAAATAAAATAAAATCATTATCCTCAAAAAGTTAAACCCAAAAACATGAGGCTTCTATGTTCATATTAAAGAGTCTATGATAAACTCAAACATTTAACAAAAGTTTATTGATATAAAAAAAAGTAATCATTATCCTCTAAAAGATAAACCCAAAGAGATGAAGTAGAGTCCATGATAAACCCAAATATCTAACAAAAGTTTATATTTATCTAAAAAGAATTGAAATATTTGCTTATAATTAATTTTATTTATGGTAATAAATTTTGGTTAGAGAAGAACTTATATTAAAGTATAAAAATAAATATTTGAATAATACAAAAAAAAAAATCTACTTGGGAAAGGAGGAGTGAGAAACCGAAGAATAAAAGTCAAAAAAACGGTGGAACAAATTTTAGTTTTTTTTTTGTTTTTGTGAGTGCACTTCTAGGAGTGAAAATAAGATAAGCATCATTGACTACCGAACATCCTTATGACTTGGTACAATTTTTTGCTCATGGTCAAACCATTCAACGTAATACTGACATGATAATGTGAGACGAACATTTGAACCACAGTATAATAATAATAATAATAATAATAATAATAATAATAATAATAATAAATATAAAATAAAATATAAAATTTACCAATTAAAAAATAAAAATAAAGACAACTTGGTTTAGTGACACTCTTGAAACGGTGGACACATCAAATCCAAATAACATAATAATCACAATAAAAAAAATATTTCATAAGACTAAATTATAATAATAATAATAAAGATAAATTATGTATATTTTATATCTTATCATATTTTATATAGACATATCTCTTATCATATTATCTACTATATATAAACATATTCAACGTAATACTGACATGATAATGTGAGACAAACATGTGAACCAAAGTATAATAATAATAATAATAATAATAATAATAATAATAAGAATAAAAAATAAAAAATAAAAAGTAAAGACAACTTGGTTTAGTGACACTCTTGAAACGATGGACATACCAAATCAAATAACATAATAATCCGAATAAAAAAAATATTTCATAAGACTAAATAATAATAATAAAGATAATATTTTATATCTTATCATATTTTATATAGACATATCTCTTATCATATTATCTACTATATATAAAGATACAACCATCAAAGTCCGGATCACGTATGACATAACCAAGTACAAGTAAAGACATAGAAAGGTAGAATAATTGTCTATTTTATTTGATCAGTAGGATTTCAGAAGAAGCTAATACGCTTCACAAGTTGTTTAGTAGACTTTAAAATTAGTAAAGTCACATGGACAATTTCTTACAAAGAACTTCACAACAGCAAATTCAAAAATGGAATATTTCTTAATAGCAAAAGAAAACGTTGGACACAAGATGGTATCTCTATCTTTTGTTGGTTTAGTTTTTTTATCGCATCGAATTATAAATTTTATAATTTTGTATACTTGCAAATAAATTTATTTATGTACTTATCATAAATTATTGATTTTATTAAGCAACAATTAAAATTATGCATCATAATCAAACAGCGATTTTAAAAAATCAACTAATAATAAATAATTAAAATAATATTAATTACAAATATATATTTCAAAAAAGTAAAAACGAAAAAAATCTTAAAAAAATCGCGCATGGCGCGGGTTAACAGCTAGTATTCCTATATTTCTATTGCATTTAGGATAGCTGACGATAATAACCGGTTAATTTTATGGTTGTTGGTTAAATTCTTCCTAAAGTGTCCTTCTATTGGACGCATGCTAGGAATTGATTCGAAGGGGAAATATTGATGTGCTCTATGTACATGTTTAGTTTTTTATCAGGTTTGACTTACCGCTATGAGTTAGTGGATTTTTTTTTAAGCATCCAATAGTGCATTGATATATATATTTCTTTTTTAACTTGGTGTTGTACGTAAATCAAACTTGATGATATATTAATGTCATTGGGATTTTCTGATTACTGCTGCCCTAATAACATATGATTGCAGCACAGCAATATTATTTAGAACAGCAGTACAACTCCAACAACCTCCTTCGTTCAGCCACCAAGCTCTACATTGACATATTGGCTAGACTTAGTCTCTTAAAGCTAAGGCCCAGAGATCTCATTTGATTAGAGTGATGTCTCACTATCTCTCTAGCTTTGCTAGCTTATATAGGTTCACTGCATAAGAAGAGGGCGTTTGCTTCTTAGTTTTGGGATCGAAGCTGAGCAATATAAAGGAGAGAGGATTAGTTCTATTGATCCAGTTAAACTTGATAATTGGTATTAACTGGCTATTATTATTAATTTGTTTTATTGTTTAATTTAACTTCCCATTTTGTATAAATGCACGCTAACAAATGATATTAGAAAATAACACAACTATTAATATAATAACTGAAATAAATTGAATTTTCAAATAAATTATATTTTCAAATAACTGAAATGGTTTTGAAATTTGGTAGTAATTAAAAATATTAGAAGTTGAAGTAAAATCACCTAAGGTTTGGTGGAAATGAAATAATGTCAAAGTATTTATTCAATACCAATATTGATAACTTCACCAATTTTCGGTTTCATTCAATACCAATATATGGGATTGATAACTCTTGCTTTATATTTTATACATAAAAATATTTATTTAAATCATTCACTTTTCCTTTGCATAATCTTAAGTATAATATTAAGTGTAATAAAAGCAAGTGCATGAAATGTATCTTAATTACATAAATTAAATAACTTATACAACCAGAAAATATAGTGTAACACCTAATCTTAATTCATTTTAATTTAAAGCAATTAGTAAAATTTAAGAAATTTTTTTGCAAGGTTTCATTTGAAATATGGACTTTTCCCTTAATTAAAATAGAAAACCTATCAGAACCAGAACAGTTCAGATGTATATTTAGATACATACATGTATTCTCAAGCATTTAAGTACAATGTTAGTACAGACCATTTAGAATCAAAGTCCATAAAGAGTTTTATTTACATTCCAAAAATTGGTTGTGAATTGAGAAAGTTTGTCAAAAAGAGAGGATGTTAAGACATACTTCACAATCATAAGTATACTTTAGAAATTTACATTAAAATAGGAAATATCATATGCAACTACATAATGCTATAATTATGATGGAACTACTACACTTCATCATGGGAAGTGTAGTGATCCTCGACTGAGGGAACAGTGGAAAGTTCCTCATCGTGAGTACCTAAAATGATAACCACAAAGAGGTGAGTAATTTGAATTTAAATCAAAGAAAACACTTAATAACAATAATAAAGCATAATTAAATGCATTTACACACACAACATCCATTGTACATTTCATCATCATGTAAATGACGCCACATAAACATTATAAAATGTATGTTTAAGCAATCACATGCGATGCAATGCAACGTCGCTCACTTTGATTTAATCCCTGAATCCAATATTATACTTTTTCATTGCATCTCATTTCCTTTGTTCTTTTTATTGGATTCAGTGAATTAAATCATATAGATGCATATGCATGCACTTTTCTCCTTTTCCTTTCTTGTCTTTACTTTTCATTTCTTTGCCTTTGCTTTACTTTCTTTACATCACACATTTCCTCACATCACCCTCCACTCCGAGGAAAAAACCAACCGGGAGTAAGCATCCTTCAACCTATAACTTACTTGCTCAGTACTTCACCCCATTTTTGGGGTTCCTCATACAACTTGGGTTGATTCGTCCAAGTTGGTTGTAGTGAAGATCACCCTCGACCGGCCAAAACAAGCCAAAGTAACTGACAGAATTGTTATAGTTTGCATAAAACCAATCCCCAACACGGGGATCAAACCCGTGTCCTTTGGAAGATCAAAGTTTTCTATAACAATTCTCGGCGATTATTTTAATAGCACAATCTAGTTACTCTTGTCTTCACGATATACGTATGTTTTTCCCCTACTCCTAACGTTCACCTTTTCTCCATGCATGATCCAATTTCTTAAACTCTTTCTAATTAAATTTGAACCCTTGTTATTTATAAAATTGCATTTGTTTAGCTCTAATCCAATTAGAAAGCACTTTATGCTAGTTTATGCCTAACAATCAATAATCAAGCCTAATAATTATTAAGCACAAATTAAACATATGTTTGCATCATTTGTACTACAAGAGCATCAATTCACATAATTCATACATTGAACATACAAAACATAACACATAAAGAAAACATTCAATAAGACATAACTCATAAGTCATGAAAATTTAATTATAATGTCTACAAACAATTTAATACACCTAATTATACACTTATTATTATCATTAAACATTTTCTCTAATTTAAACCAAAGTACCCCCTCTTTACCTCTTAGAGAGAGAAAGAGAAAGTGAGGGATTGTGTAGAACCATTCTTAAGCTTTGAATCCAAGCTCCTTGGCCACTAGATTTTCGTTCTCCACCTCTTTCTAGGCTTCCTTTCTTGATTTTATGGCACTATGAACTTGATTGGGAATGTTAGGGTTTGTGGGTGATTATGGGTGTGAGAGGAGAGGGATTGATCTTGGGTTTTTAGAGAGGGAAAAACATGGCAAGAAGATGGGAAGTTGATTTTTAGTAATGATTTGAGTGAATTTTGGATTGATTCATGAAGTTGATGCTTTAGGGTTTTGGAGGGTGAAAATCGGCCAAGAGACCATAAGAAGAAGAATGGTGCGTTTTGGTCATTTTTGCATATTTATTTTTGCAAATCTGGGCAAAGTATCCGGATATCTACCAGGATATCCAGATACTTTGAGTTTTTTTTTAAACCACAATTTAACCTATTTCAAAACCTCTCTAAAAATAAAATACATACAAAAACATTAAAATTTCATTTTCTTATAATTATCTAACTTAAAACTTCTAATTACTTAATTAAATTAAACTATCTAAATTAACTTTCGCTACCTAACGCTTAAAACTATTTAATAAAATGGGGGATGTTACATATAGCCCCGTGCGAAAGCATGGGTATACCAACTAGTGAGTGTTAATATTTCGATAAAACTAACACTGTCATGACGGAAGACTAAATTGAATTTTTTGGGAAAAAAATAAAAGACCAAAATAAGTCCAAAAAAAAGATTAAGGACCAAATTGAATTTTGAAAATATGATAAAAAAAACAAATATAATTGTAATTAAACCTATTATATTTTATATGTTATGTCATATTTATCCTATAGTTATAGTTATTTCGCTTCTTATATTTATAAAATGATGTGTATAACTAACTGTAAAATCAAGTCTCCAATTAAGGTGGATTAATTTTGATGATGACAATGTAATTAAATCATGGACGTAATTTGAAGAATGCAAGTCCAACAATAAAGAAGATCAAGTGCTTAGTTTATTTATTCATTCTCATTTATTCTTAATGTATTTTATTTTATATGAGAGTGGGTAGTTTAGGTTTTTATTCTCACCTAAGGTCAAATAATACTCATGCATGAAAGGTTGAGATCAAAACCAATTAGACTTGAGAAGAGAATTGAAAACAATGTTAGAAAAACTTAATTTTTCCAACACTGATCAATTCACTCGAGTGATTCTCAATTCACTCGAGTTATTTATGAAATTTCAGTAATATAGCCGTTGGATAAAGTAAAAAGGCAACACTATCAGAGTTGACTAAAACACTCGAGTGTTTCCAAAAAGACTCGAGTGATTTAGGTCTGACAGCAAATTTTTTAAACGTTAGAAGAGGACAAAAAGGAAGAATAACTTGGTTTTTCCTTCCCTTTGGTCCCCTCACTTATATTCTGAATAGTGACCTTATTCTACAGGAACAAGCTTACACTCTTTCATTGATTCTCTCTCTCAAGTGTGAAAATCATTTTTCTCTCTAAACTCAACCAAGCATTCATCTTTATTATTTGTCTTAGTGAGTTAAGAGAGTGTGCTTCATTTGTAAGAGAATTATTTGTTGTAAAATTCTCAAACACTCAAACACTTTAGCTTGTTTAGAAAATCTTGGTGAGGTATCGAAGTTCTCAAGCCTTGGGAGATTCTCAAGCACAAAGACTAAGAGGATTCTTAGCTTGGTGGGCTCTTGGAGGTTCCAAGGAGCTTAAGAAGAAGGGACTCTTCATCACCAAATCAAATTGGGGTAGAAATTTCAAGAGTTTGGTACACTCTTGAAAAGGGTTAGGATTGAGTGAGGAATCTCAATTTATCCTTGTATTTTCTAACAATTTGATTATTAGTAGAAACTCCTAAGTTGATTAGGGGGACTGGATTAGCACTCTATATTGGGTATGAACCAGGATAAAAATTGGTGGTGTTTCTCTCTTTTATAGCTTTCTTAGATTTCAAGAAAAACCAAACCCTAAGTTCTCTAGAAAGGGGCTTTTATAATTCAAGTAGCAATTGGTTGCAATTAACTTGTTTTCATATTGTTTTAACTTAGTTTAATTGCCCTCTACTTTGATTTATATCTGCTCTGGACTGGTCTTTAAGAAATTGATTCGTTTTGCTAAATTTCTCTGAAACTGCTCTTTGCTGTTCTGCATAAAATACTCGAGTGTTTTACAATTCACTCGAGTATTTCACAGCATTTCACTCGAGTGTTCTTCATTTCACTCGAGTAAATTGCCCAGTTTCAGAAAAACAAGCATTTGATCAATTATCTTTTAATTGCACCGAAAATTAGTCACTGTTGCTTCCATATTACTATTCACCCCCCTCTAGTAATTGCTAAGCCCGCTTGTTGGTTTCCAACACTAACAATGCCACGTATAGTTGGTAGATGACTGAGTTTCTTAAGCATGATGTTAAGGATTCGATCCCTGCATGGATATGAAGCAGACTTTGTTAAGAGAGACAAAACTTACTTTAGGGATCTCTATGTCTCGAAAAGGATTAGTTTTTGGTTATAAGATGGATGATACTCTTAGTGACAAAAAAAATGTGTATGAACTGTTTTATATCACAAAATTGTTTTGTTGAACGTTTCTGTGAATTCATATGCCTAATTGATAAAGCGTTGGTTAAAAACATCTTTTAAAAATTAAGGTCACTCTTCGGGTTGGTTGTTAGTTTCTAATTTTTGTTTTGAAATGAGATTAATGAGGTATGCACTAACTATATAAAGTTTTTTACAGCATCAGTTCATCATCTATCATTCATTTATATTATTTTAATTTAAAGATCAACAAGCATAAACACATAAATGATAGATAATGCACTGATGATATAAAAAACCTTTGGCTTAATTGCACTTTTGGTCCCCCAATTTTTTCAATTTGGCGATTTTGGTCCCCCAACTTTTAATTTGGCGATTTTGGTCCCCCAATTTATGATTTGTAGCGATTTTGGTCCCTCCGTCAATTCCACCGTTAACGATGCTGACGTGACTGCTGACACGTGTCCCTCTGGTAAATTGGGGGACCAAAATCGCCAAATTGAGAAAATTTGGGAACCAAAAGTGCAATTAAGGCAAAAAAGCAAAAAATAAAAATAGCGAGTACATGTTTCGAATACAAAATTAAGAAAATTTATTTTGAAAATTTTATGTATCTCATATAACTAGCTATGTTATAATTGGAATTGAAAAATTACATAAAGTAATTGAAAACTGACATAAAGTATTATATCTCATCTTAAAGTACATAAAGAAATTGAAAAATGAAAAAATATCCTATAAGGAAAAAAATTAAAATTATTTTTATTAAGAAAAAATTAACATATACTCCCTCCAATTTATAAGGCAAAAAAAAATTAAAATTACGTTTATTAAGGAGATTAATTGGTTGTATTTAATTTTATCAAATTTATAAAAAAAATAAAGGTATTTTAAGAAAATAGAATTGGAAACAACATTTAAACTATATTTAGTCTCTTAACAAATGTGCACGTGTTAGCCTTCTCCTTAATTTTTGTGACACTTTACTTGTCAAGGAAATCTGATTGCATATTTTAAAAAGGAATTCCAAATTTTCATCACTCACACGGTCACACACCTTGTAATTAGTGACAATGGACTCCCAAATAGAGTTTTAGCATAATGCCAAGATTAAATTCAAATTAATCTCAAGAGAAATATTAGAGTATAAATTACGGCAACTGAAAAAACTTGTAGAATTTCAACTAATATAAACTTTTAATAGATTACAATTTTTTTAGCTAATCACAATATCTTAACAAATAAAGTTGTGCACCAAGTGTGAGATCATAAATTTTCTCCTATCTAATGCACAATAATAACATGGGCTTTTAGAAAGGCCATTGATTATTAAAAAAAATAGGTTTAATTGCACTTTTGGTCCCCCAATTTTCTCAATTTGGCGATTTTGGTCCCCCAACTTTTAATTTGGCGATTTTGGTCCCCCAATTTACGATTTGTAGCGATTTTGGTCTCCCAATTTACCAAAGGGACACGTGTCAGCAGCCACGTCAGCACCGTTAACGGTGGAATTGACGGAGGGACCAAAATCGCTACAAATCGTAAATTGGGGGACCAAAATCGTCAAATTAAAAATTGGAGGACCAAAATCGCCAAATTGAAAAAATTGGAGGATCAAAAGTGCAATTAAGCCAAAACTTTTAGGTTATACTATCAATGTGTCATCTACTTTCACTTTTGAAATCTTATTTTTAAAATTAAGTTAATGGATAAAGTTGCATAATCTTCTCTACCCATTTTATTCTATTGGCTGCGCTAATGCTCGTATCCTCTATCCACTTTATTTCATTATCTACTAAATGAAGTGGTGGAAGAATGATCTGAATTGTTGACATTTCCGACACCAATGAATTGGAACAAGTTTTCGATTGGGATGTATTGAAAATGTATTTTTTACTTCCGACATTCTGGAGGGAAAATTATTCAAAGCAAAAGAATTTTGATCTTTTTCAGGAAAAAAAAATGAGAAAATTTACATGAAAACCAAAAATTAAAATTCTTACTGTAATCGAGCTCTAATAAAACGTAACCCCTGCTTTGCCCAGGTCAGTACTGCTGGTATACTTGTAAGTTGAAACCGATCCAACCACTTTTTCATTCTTAGGCTCGATGTTGAAACTAAAAAAGTAGATGCAACTGACACTTTGACATAACTACTTGCCTCAAACTTCAGCAACATCCTTTATGCAATCATTTAAGAATATAGGATATGAAACTGAGAAAGCACAGCCATCTATGTTGTGAAATATCCTTAAATTGTTTCTAAAATAAACTTGCAATTGTTTCAGAAATATAAAACATATACATGTAAAGATTATATAACATTATTCCCAAACCATTGCCAACCTTCCACATCTATTAAGACATCTGAAATATCCACACCAACTAACCTGCCCCAAGAAAGACTACAAAATTGCCTCCTTACTATTCTAACATTCACCCGAACCCAAACGAGAACTGTACACAGCAGAGAAACATGGGGCAGTGAAGATATAAAAGAGACTTGCATCAGAGAAGCTTATTCTGAGCAACAGCCTGGCATAGCTCATCCTCATAGAAGAGAACTCTATTAGAAGCCAATGACTTGCACAACGGCTTTGGTATAACGGATGGCACCAAGCAACGAGAAGGCAAAGCTGACTCCTGGAAAAGAACAGCTGCAACCTGCCTCATCTCAGAAACTTTCAGGCGAGAGGGTGGCCGGGGGCCATGTCTAGGTGCTTTAGGTGTATGTGGGCTTCGAATCTTCAATCCCTTCCCATCACCCTTACTAGAAAATTTTATAGCAATGAGTAACCCCATAAGATTTTCAGGAAAAAAGAATTGTTTAAAGTAAACACCTACCACAGAAAAGGCCAACGCTCAGTAGGACGGGGAGTCATTGTACATAACATCTCCAGCCTGGAGCGATCCGGGGTAGTATAATTGAAATAAAACTGTCTTGCAACCACAACCTATCAATATTAGAGAGTTCTAGTCATAATGCAAGTAACTGAACCATGTCAGGTAATCATAAGGAAACATTTATAGACATAAAAAAAAAAAGAGACCCGGAACTTACTGCTTTTCTAACTCTTTGGGAAACATGGAAGACAGCCTTCAGTTGGTCATGATGCAGGTGGCATAGTATTTTAACCTCAAATTGGTAAAGAAAGGGGGTCAGCAAAAAAAAGGGTGCTGATACAATGGGATACCGTCAACTACATATCTAAAACAACTAGCACAGTACAAACTACACAAACACTTTTTGGTATAAACTGAATGTATAGCTTTGAAGTTGTTAACAACTTCACTAATGTTCAATAAGTCTGATTAATTCTGTGACATTTCAGGATAAATTTAAACCAGCATATAGATTAAAAAATGGCAGCCTAGTGCACGAGGCTTCCATCTGGTGGGTCTAGGGAGCCTTACCCCTTGCAAGCATAGAGGCTTATTCCAAGGTCTGAACTCATGACCTCCAGATTACAACAAGACTGCAACGTTATTGTTAGGCCGAGGTTCACCCTTAGCGTACAAATTAAAACCAAAGGAAAAAAAAAAACACAAATTCCTATTATATAAAATAACTCATTCACAACCAAAGGTATTCTTGAGTATCACAAATATCAATGAAGGCAAGCCAGAAATTTAAAAAAAAAAAACATCCAAATCAATCACAATGAGTACTGCACCTTTATACTGCACATGAAAAAACTGTACAGGATGTAGTTCCTAAACAAACATTTTCATTTTATATTTTGCCTTTCCTAAAACTATTTTCACTTATAAGATCATGTGCACCTGATCCGAATCGGCGAATTGATCTCTAGATGAATGGAGGATAATATCACAGGCAATAAATTAGTGTTTTTTTGTGCACTTATCATATCATAATGATATTCATTTTGTTGTACATGTCATAATGATATTAATACAGGCTTCTAAATTCAAACACATCATACAAATCACTGAAATTAACATATACATATACAAAATATTGCCAAGAAATAAAAGTCTGTTATAACAGCAAAAATAGAAACAGAAGAGAAAGAGAGAGAACACACAGAATTGGTCACGCAGTTCGGCCAATAATGCCTACGTTTGCGACTATAGAGCAGCTATAGTTCTGTATTATTTCTTGTGCTAATTAGGGTTACAGAGTACACGCATATATAGTAGAAAACAGATTACATAAGGCTCATAACCCGTACCCTTTTGTAGCACCTATGAGCCATACTCAACAAAGTCAAGAGCCAAAAATTATAAGCTATAGATAGGGACTCATGAAAAAATCACAGAAGAACAAGGAGCCTTATGCCATGCTAAATAATAATCATTTTAGGGAACATTGAGAAAATAAACTAGTACTCTGAAACACAAGCAATTTCAAAAAGCATTCTTCAAAATCAAGGCAACACCAATAAAAAAAAAAAAGCAATAATCATGAAGATAAACAATATCCACAACAACAACTAACCATTTTCCGATTAGCTAGGATCGACTGAAAGGATCAAACAAAACATAACCCTATTGCAAATCACGTCTATTGACAAAACATTTAAATATAAATCTTTCTTAATAATATTGTATATCATAATTCAAGAAGATACACAAACAATAAAAAATACTAAAATTTCACATGAAACATATTAACATACCAGCAAATCCATGGGAAGAGACTCGAGCCTGGAATCCGATTGACAATCTTCAATCCGAGGTGTCTTTGGTGACACTAATAAACCAGTCTGTTTCACCGAATTCAGAGGGGACAACATGAGGGGACTTTTATCAAACACCTTATCCTCATACCTCGCACCACCATCGTTGTTCGACTTCCTGGAGGAATTCAACACTGCCACTCTTTTCTTACCAAGATCAGTACAAGCCTTGGCGGCGGAAGCTGAAGACGCCGTCGCCAACGCCGACGATTTATTATTACGAAGCTGGGCAAGAGTGCCAGGCTTCAGATACTTATTCCCTGAGCTCCTCAATTTTCTTCTCCCTTTTTGAACCTTCCAACTCTTCTCTTTGGGTGATACTTTTCCCATGCCTCTCTCTTCTGAACTTATAATAAAGCTTCAAAATTATAATAAATCACCCTGAAAAAGAAAAGGAAAAAAAAAAGAAAATAGAATGAATTTGAAGTGAGTTGATAACAAGCATAACTAAAAAGAGAAAAAAAATAAAATTGAATAATTACTCAGATATATTGAATCATGTTGAGTAGAATAGAAAGGAACCTTTGGGTGGAAGAGCAGAGATGAAGGTTGCGCAAAATGAGTGTGTGTGAGAGAGAGAGAGAGAGAGAGAGGGAAAGTTGTGAATGGGGCCGCTAGGGTTTTGATTACAGACTAAATTTTTGAATCGAATTGGCCAAATGTGCCCGCCAAAATTTTCATGACTCCAGGGAACTGTGACGTGGAGTTTCTGCACTGGATCCAGATTTGGTGACGTGTCGGGGTATGATTAGGTGATTTTTGGAATCCGAGGCGATTGGGCCCTCTCTGAGTTTTAATTGCGGCATGAATTTCTCGTTCGTGTTTTTTTTGCTGAAGAAAATGTTAATCATTGTCCATAGAATATTGATTAAATATACGATAAATAAAAGATGAACATTAAGAGTAGTGCATTTAATATCTTTAAAATGATTTTTTTTTAACCTCAACTCCGAAGACATCCACAACAGAATCTTAACTTAAGATTTACTAGATTTTGACACATTAGCATAGCATTACATCATCATTTAGTTATCAGACCAAACTCCAGACTTTTCATATCTTCCACCACAATAGAGTCTTAACACCAGACTCACCAAACATGTATTAGCATTACATCATCATGTACTTTTATACACAATTTTATTTTAATAATGCTTTTGTAATACAATTTCAATAATATTAATTACGTAGAATTTATAAAAAATAATCTCAAATAATATTTAAATATTAAAATTAAATAAAAGTTGACATTACAATAATTAATGGTACCTACTAAAAATTATAAAGTACATAAAAAATACAATATAATTCAAATACTTATAATTTAATTAACATTTTCTTCTTGTCCTCCAAAATGTTATTACAAATGCTCCATTAAATCCGCTTGCAATTGATAATGTTGTGTGCGATTGTATTGGAAATAGAAAGTTAATTAATTTTTACTTATATTTAAGACCATTAGTGGAGTGTCTTTTTTTCTTATAAATAAGATCAGATGGAGTATTTTTATTTATTTATTTATTTATTTTTTCATAACAAGACAATATATTTAAGAAAAAAGAAAAAAGTATATATTTAAAATATTATTCTTATTTTTTTAAAAAAAGAATATTATTATTATTATTATTATTTGTAATTATTATTTACTAGTAAGTAAGCTCGTGCGATGCACGGGGCCATTACGCGAAGCCCCTAATTTAAACATGAAATTATTAAAGGTTTAATATCATGACTTAAATTTGATTAACAAACAATTGATTAAAATTTATTATCATGACTTAAATTTTATATTTTAAAAATAACTATTTTTTTTATTTTTCTAAGATAAATTTTATATCCAAAAAACAATAATTTCTCTTTGATTTTTTTTAATCTTCCAAATTCCTTCCTTTTTCTAATCTTCCAAAACCCACCCCACATAAATAGAAATAGTGGTCAACAATAGTTTGAATGGAGTACATGATGCAACACCAAAAAAACAATAAAGCACATGATGCAACAGCAGCATTCAAGTTCAAAATGCTCCAACATTGCATATAGCAATCTTGAAAATTCATCACTAACTTGTGAACACATGACACTACTACAGGACACTACTCTATAGCTGCAATAGCAAGAATGTCAACACAGGACACTACTCCACAACACTTTTCACTATTAACTTGGTCTTTCTTTTATTCTAAAAGCCCTTTATCTTCCATTCCTTGGTTGCCTTGTCTATCAACTCTGCAACACTTTTCACGATCAATTGTTCTATGATTATCTAGGTATGGAACCTGCAGAATCAAAGAACGAAACTGTATAAAAAAAATCTAAATTAAAAATAAAAATTACCAGTCACCAAACAACATATACCCAAGCACAACCTAAGTTAATGAGCACCACCACCATCATCATCATATTTGATTGCATGTCACAACAACCATATCCCTCTAGCAGTGGCAAAGAGCTTTAAAAAATCAGAATAATCACATTTATAAGTAACTCAAATTAGTAGTAATCATTCATCCTCCATAAAAACCATTCAAATCTATTTCTTATTTAAGGAATGCCGAACTTGACCAGTGTAAGTGCCACACATTGGCATATCTAAAATTTGCAACACGTCTACTTCAAGAAAAATCAACATGTCACAAAAGAATCATAAAACACTTAAAAATTCTTGTGCTAAAAATTTGCTTTAACGAAAGAAAATTGAATAGTGCTTAATTATACTTACAGTTGGAATAGCAATGGCAACACTTGCAGCAACAGCTGCCTTAACTCCTGCTATCACACCCTCTATTTACACACCACAAGTTGCCAAATTAGTCAGGGATTTAAAAAAAATTCAAATTGCATTATGGTTCAACATTACGGCCTTTCCACATAACAATTACTATTATTATGAATAGATTTACACCTATAAAAAAGTGGACATTACCATGAGAACAGCGCTTGGCTATGGCCAATCTTTGATCCAGAGAAGCCAAGCTGGTCCTGTCAAGAGGAGAATTATTAGCAGCAACAATATTTCTCATGTCCATCTTTAGAGATTGAATTGAAAAAAAAAGCTAATAATAATGTTTGTTTTAGTTAACAGATGAATAAGTTTAGTAGTTTTGGATGAAGAGGAGTTGAAGTTGTTAGCATATTTATAGTACTATGAATTGATGAGAAAGTAAATTAAAGCAAATTAAAGAGTCAATTTTCTATTATTTTTAGAGAAGGGTGGAAACCATGGTAGGGAGGACTGAGGAGTTTGATGGTTTCATCTGAATTCCGCTGTCTCTGACACTTTGTTTTCACTTTTTTACACACAATCACAAATATAATATATTATAGGAAAATCATTACGTAATGTGGATAACATATATATGATATAGAGAAAAGGTGTTGCACTGCAGGGACAAAATAAAAGGCTGCTTCATATGCAATTCATATATAAAAAACTCATGTACATTTAGGTGCTCCTTGACCTATAAACCAGGATCATATATTCATTAGTTAGACTATAGCACGTGGTGAACCTATAAATATCAATTTATTACAACAATCAATGAGTTCTTCACACTGATGCATAAGTGATATGCAGGACTGTAATTTAATTCAAAAATAACAATGTAGCATTACTTGCAAAATAACATGTATGAGTTACCAATGTCCATATCTATAGTACCTGCAATAGCTTGAGGCAGGGGGAACTTGAGTAGTCCTTCACCATCAATTTGGAACATAATTTGAAGTCTGATTCAGATTGAAAATAATTATTTAATGAAGAAGTGTTATATTCAGATTGCATTGGGAATTCATAAAAAATGAACATGATATTCAGATTGCATATAATGTGTAGCATAAAACAAACGCACATAGCTAATAATAGAGTCCAAAAAAGCACCTAATCTAGAGAGGGAGTAGTGTCTCAGGCTCATAATTGTAATCATTATTCAAAGTATATTGTTCATATAAGAGTCCAAAAAAGCACCAAAACAACTAACAACCATCAAAAACAATGTTTATCATCATCACCATTCATGAAACCAATAAAAGAAAACAGAGGCATTGATTTTCAAAATTATATCTTAGAAAAATTTATTTTCAACTACTTATGTTGCAGAAGAATCAAATAATAAAAAGCACATCAAAACTAAACAGTGAGACACCAAAAAACACATATATAACAATAACACAGCAGATCTTATAATCTTGGCAATTCCTCAAACTAAACAATAAAGATAGTTATTACAATGAAATTTTGTCAAACACATGGTGTGCACTTTTCATATTAAAGCCAATTTACACAAACAACTTAGAGAAAAATTACCCTTCTTTTTTATAAATACATTTGTATAAGAGGTCCTGGAAAGGTCTGATCATCCCTATGCTCACTCCACTTTTCAACCTGCAACAATTTAATACATGCACTTGGTATAAGAATGGCTAATATCTCATGTTACTAAATTACTATTTCATTCTCCACAAAATAAATTACCAATTCACGTTTTGGGGGCTACTCATGAGACTGACACATCTTCATGCCTTCACAGTCTTCAGTATATAATAATGTCAACTCCCTACAAAAAGAGAGAGTAGAGCAAAAAAAACATGTATTAGTCCATTTGACCATCCTTGCAAGCAGCACCAAACAGTCATTTAAAAAAAAATTAGTTAATAAAAATCACACCAAAAAAAGAAACCAATTTTTCTATAGAAAATAACTAAAGTTTGATTGTAGATTTAACTCAAGATAAATTGTCAAAAGATTTATGGTAAGAAAATTTAATTGAAACCATGTGAAAGTTATGTTCTCTCAAGCCTTCTGAAACGTGCGTGAAGAAACTCCATGAAGCAGTCTGACAAATCCCAAGAAACTAAGCTTCCAATCCGAGTGTCTTATCCAATCTTGGAGTACCACATGAACAGGTACTGAGGGGCTAAGTCCAAGTTCCTGGAACAAATCAAGTCACAAAACTTAGTACCATTGTGCATGTTAAGGAAAAAGGAGTAATATTGCTGACCAAGAACACCATTTAAGCATCAAGTCATGTTCATCAAATGTAGAGAAAGATTAAAGAGGAAAGCTGGGGAGCATTAATTGGAAGGACTTGCAAAATAAATTCATTAAAACCAAAGATTTGATAACCACATGTCCATCATCCATTTATGAACTGAATTAACCACCAGACTTGTTAATAGGTCCTTTGAAATAATTAACTTGATTTACAGGTCCAATGTTCTTATTCTCCCTTAAAAAGTGGGAAAACAAAGATCTGATGGCATGGTACATGTAATGCTTATTTTTTGGTAAAAATTGCTTCTTTTTTTATTTTTCAAAAGCTATTTTAGGGACCTTTGCATTATAAGCTTTTTTTAATGCAAAATATTTTAATCCAAACACACGTATATATGGTACACTATATCGTATATTGCATCATGTGTTGGTAGTTAGATAAATTAGTATTGCACAAGAGAGTGTACTGAGGCAAGCTCTTCACCCATTATTGGTCTATTTCCATCCTTTTCAAACAGCTCGTAGGCACTCCTTGCATGTTGCTCCCAGCTCTCCATTCCCTCTAGTTGATGCACACTTATAGCAGCAGCACAGAATTCCTCAAAATCTAACTTCCGATATTGGATTGAACTAACCTGTACCATGAATAATAACAAATTCACTTTCAGGTGAAAAAGTTTGTTAATAGCTGATATGATAATTTTTCTATATTTGCCTCATCTCTTTCAGAAAATAGTTTTAACACCTGTGATTATTTTCACGGGAATTCTCTTACTCATCATACTCCGTCTTGGTGCAATTCAAATATCAGAAAATGAGCAAAAAGAAAATCATGGCAAATCTGAACCAGTGGCTACTGAAGAAAATCATGTGTTGCAGCCAAGTACCAATATCCACTCATATTCTAAATAAACTCAATCTCATACTTTACTTTTCTAATTGTTACATAAAAAAGATATACCTTCGTTCAAATCATGCACTTGCCAACTTTGTATGAAGTATAAACATGTTGTAATCTCAAATCCATGCTTAGCCCCTCTTTTTGTCAACACATTAATAAAAAATTAATAATGAAACTGAGAAAAATACACAAAATTATATTATCAAAAATTTAAATGAAACAATCAATCATATATAGTGAAGAAGGCTTGAACAATTAAAGATTTGTAGTCAATCAATTGAAGATGGGAAAACAATATTTAAAACAAACTTACTATCCTAAATAGAACAACCAATTTTTGAGTCTCTAAGTCCTAGTCAATTGCAATAAGAAATCAACACAAAAAAAAACCATTTTAGAAGTCAATAAAACTAACTTACCAATTAAAGAGCTGTTAAAAAAAAGCCAATGCGATTAGGTGTTATACTTTTTGATGTCAATGTCCCTGCAAAACAAAGAAGAGCTAAAAAAAGTCATATATTAGCCATGGTGGTAAATTTAAATGCAAGGACAAATCTAACAATAGCCATTGTATGACATACCACTTTAGGGATATTTGTTCTGCTGCAAATTTATGAATTCTAAATCCTAGTAGGATGAAGAATAATTGGATTTTAGGATGAAACTGATAAGTGTGTGTGGTTGTGTGTGCGTATGTGGTTTAAGGTATTTATAACTCATCAATTTGTCAAATATATAAGCTCCATCATAAAGATTTAAAAAATTTTGCTCATTTAAAAATGCAACTTTTCAAAATTGTTCTCATCATCACTCTTGCAATGCTCACAGTCCAAACATGTGGCTGCAAACACTCCACCAAAACTCTAAACATGATTAGTATAAAAATTACGACATCCCATGCAGTATAAAAATCTAAAAAAAAGAGACAACAAATCTGGAATGACACTTTACCTTCATAGTCATTTCAGAGCTCTTTACTGCATCTGAATATGGTAGAGAAAAAAATGTTATGAACCAAATACAAAGAAGCAAAGCAATGAGGATAATAATTGGAGCTCTTTACTACATCTGAATATGGTAGAGAAAAAAATGTTATAAACCAAATACAAAGAAGCAAAGCAATGAGGATAATAATTGGTTGTGAAAATTTGGCAAACACTTGGTGTGCATTTCTCATAATAAACATACATTATAACTTTTTTCTTGTGAAAGTAGATTATTATTATCTCTTCCAAGCACAAAATTAAAATTTACATTACCACAATTACAACCAAACATACATTACAGACAAAAATAAATTCTTGTCTCATTATCATAGTGGGTTCTAGACATATTACAGAAAATAGAAACTAACCATTTCCTTAGATTGAAGGATCCAAACTTTCTGAATATCACAATCAATGAGTAACTCTCAAAAATCATGAAGTTGCAACCACCAATTTTTGCAAATAAACACATGAATCAAGAACAAATTGGAGTTAAAAAGGAACATAACAGTAACAAAAAAACATACACTGCCACGTTGGTATATTTTCTCATTTCTCTTTATCTATAAGAAAAGAGATTAACACCAAAGCAATATAACAAAATCACAGCAATAATAAGGGCCTCTAAAAATTGAAATGTAATGAAATAAAAGCCTTTGAAATATTGAAACTCAAACAAATCGTACAATATGGAAATTATTTTTCTCTTTTCTCTTTTCTAATTTTTTTGTCTAGGAATGAGATCAAACAAAGCGAACCGCCGCGACGACCAGAAAACAATTCTTCAAGTCTTCATCTTCATCAGCAGATCAGACAACCCTAGAGCAGACAAAAAATCCAAAGAATACGAATTCCTTTAATATAATCAAATCACGGTCTGCGTGAGAAAAATCAAGCAAATCCAGAACTTGCGAAGCCTTCTTCCAATAGATGTAAGAACTACAATCGGTGGGTGAAATAACTAGGAGACACTAGGAGAACACCTAGAAGGGGGGTTGAATAGATGTTAGAGAAACCTTGAAAGATTTTCGAAAGAAACGAATCGAAACGATTAAAACAAATGATTTTTACAAAATCCTCAGCACTTAATCGATTAACAAAGCTTATTAATCGATTAACCCTTTAAAAACACTTAGTTAATCGATTAATCAAACAGGTTAATCGATTATTTACGAAAGCTTGATTTTGGTTAATCGATTAACACTTTTAGTTAATCGATTAATCACTGTTAAAACTGAAAAATCACTTTTCACTCAAATACGAAAATCAATCAATTAACACATATGATCAGAGATAAAGCGGAATTGATTAACACCAATATTCTTATTCATTACCTAGGTTATGAAAATGATTTTCCCCAAATCAATTTGCACAATTAAGATTCAATTCAATCAATTATGAAAATCAATCTTTTCTAGGTTTTCAATCAAGAACAATATTGAAATGACTTGAATGTAAAGAGTTAAAGGAATAGAGATACTGCACAGAGATTTATCCTGGTTCACTTTCATCCACTTGAAAGCTACATCCAGTCCCCTCTTCAACCAAGAGAGATTCTTCACTATGAGGAATTAGAGTTCTCAAATTACAAGCAAATGCCTCTCAAGACTCACTTCTTGATAGCCTCCAAGAGATACCACACTCTTGTCTTGCAACCCTATTGAATCTAATCTAACCTCTTCCCTTGCTTGCCGATATCCCCACAACAAGTCTTCCAATTGCTTTGAGATGCTTCAAAGACTTCCACTTGCTTGATGATGCCTCACACCAAGACTTCCAATTGCTTGTTAACACAACAAGACTTCCAAGATAACTTTGCTTGATGAACAACCACCAAGGCTTCCTTATGTTGTAGAATGTTTGCCTCCTTTGCAATGATTACAACTCAATGAAAATACAATGACAATCCTATGAATCTCTTTCAATAGCTATGAAAATATCAACATAAGAGATTCAAAGATTCTTTATCAAAGAATGCAAAAGTTAAAAGCTTTGATCTTATGAAAGTGAGAGAGAATAGTATGGCTTTGATCTTTGTAAAATTGATATGAAAATTGTTCTAATTTGTTCTAATGATTCACAAAGGTTAGGAAAAGATTTATATAGAATACCCAAAAGTTAGTAACATTAAAAACTGATTTTGAGAAGTGAAAAACGTATTTTAAAAACCAGTACTGCAGGTGTTAATCGATTAACACAATGCATTAATCGATTAACCACTGTAGCATGTGTGTTAATCGATTAACTTAACCCATTAATCGATTAACCACTGTTCAAATCAATTAAAAACTTGTTTTCTCAAAACTAAACCTTTCCTTTCAAACCTTTAAGCCACTTATTGTTTTCAGATTAAGTGAAAACTCAAATTATGATATAATCATGACCTTGATAGAGATTCACTACCCTCTAAAGACTCTACCCAAACTCATCAAAATAAAAGACTCAAACTAAGGATATTACCATTTAAAACACAAATTGAGTCTTCATGAGCTTGCTCTCTCTTCATCATTTGTTGTTTGTTGTTGATTGATGAACTTCTTTATACTTGAGCTTGATCACAAACACTTGTAGCTTGTTCAAAACCTTTGTCATTATCAAAAAATTCTCACTGGATCTAACAATAGAAACCAAAATTAGGGTTTTAGATGTTTGCATTTGCAACAAAATCGAACGGACAATCGAGAGATTTGATTTTGTTGCTTGTGTAATCAACTAATTCTTCTTCCTCTTCAATCCCTCCTGTTTTCAAGAGGATTTGTCGTTCCTCTTCTCCTTCCCAATAGATATGAATAATCAGCCTACTTTTGTTGTCTGAGTTTGAGAGATGAGAGTGAGAAGATGGAGAGAGAAAGGTGGAGTGAGAAGATGGAGAAGATGAATCTGAGACTCTGAGTTTGAGAGAAGATGGCAAGATCGATGAGAGAAGAGGGATACCAGAAATCAAACAAAAAACTTTTCGATTAGAGTGTATTTCCTTTGCAATATAAAGATATAGATTATAAAGAACTATGGAAAAATCTAAAAAAATTGAAAAAAAGGGGACATGCAGTGTTACCTTCGTGAGGTTCTTCCGTGGCATTCGGATTTTTCAAGCATGACATATTACCTTCCATGGCATTAGTTTGTGTATCATTAGTCATTTTGGGAGAAGAGAGCATGCGACTGTCCGTTTGAGGCAGTGAGCTCGAATATGCTCAGGACAATATGGGAAACATCAAAGACAGTGAAACAGGTTAATGGGCATAATAAATTTTGGCGGCCCTATTATTAATTGATGACTGTTTACATTCCACTAAAGTAACAATGTAATTAATAGGTTTTTAGGCGGGAATTATGCATAGTTATGGATTAATCCCATTTGGATTTATATATAGTATAGATAATTAATTTATTTTTATTATTATTTATTTATTATTATTATTTGTTTATTAGGGTATTATAAAGTAAAAAAGTAAAGATAACATACTCAACTTAAGACTCTCCATCAAATTTTGAAAATTAGGAGAGTCTGGAGAAAATCTGAAAGAAAATTTAAACTTAAGACTCTTCATCAAACTCTCTCCAGACTCTGCTGTGGATGCCCTTAGAGTTGATGATAGAAATTTAAAAATGGATACTTCTTCCGTTTTGAATTATAAGCAAAAATAATTAATTTCACGCTTATTAAAGAGGTTAGTTAATTTTATTTAATTTTATCAAATTTATAAAAAATAGAGGTATTTTATGAAATTATTATTGGGAATGAAACAAAATTAAGTAAGATAACAATTTTTATGGATATTTTAGGAAAGTGACATTGAAAATGAAACAAAATTTAATAAAGTTAGTTAGGTTTTCTTATATTTTAAATAAAAAAAAGTATGTTTTTATCTTATAATTTGAGCAGGAGGAAGTAAATTTTTATTAAAAATTGGTACATTAAAAGAATAAAAAGATTTCGTATTTAATTTCACAATAAAAATATTTACATTTGGGTTTTTATCATCAGGTCTACCATTAAGAAAAAAATTCTTGTAAAAACTAAAAACACAAACATTTTATTTTTTAATGAATATCTTCTTAAGAAAATGGACAATGAACCGACAGTGTAAAGATTTTTTACACTAACGGTGCATCCTTCACCATTCATCCATTTATATACCGTCAGTGCATACTCATTAATCTCTATATTCTTTACTTGATTTTCTTAAAGAATATTTTTAAAGCACTCATTAATACAATTTTTTAATTCATTTAAATTGATTTATAAAATTAAAATGAGAGCGAATAATGAAATGTTCCCTTTCATCCTCAATGTAGGACACTTTGAGAATTTTGTGTCATCCTATTTATAAAATTTTATTCCAAATTTTAATAGATAATTTTTTTCACAAATAATTGTATTTAGTGAATCATTTTTAAAGTTTAAGTAATGATTAAAAGAGTAAATTTAAATCTGTAAATCAAATATTTACATTTTTAAGATATTAACAAAATTAATCATTTTTCTTGATAAAAATAAGTTTATCTCTACGAATTTTATATATCGGACAAAGTATTCTTAATGATTTTTCAAATGAAACTAAGAGCATCCACACCCATGAACATTAAATTTGTTCCTAAATGGGCCACACGCATTATTTTATTATTCTTCACACTTTCCTACATTTTTAGGAACAAACACAATTTTTCTCCACACCCATAAACTCACTTTTGTCCTTAAAATTAGGACCCACACACTACCCCACACTCTTAATACTTTACAATAAATTAAAACCACCATCAACTAATTAGATTTTTCCCACCAAAATCATAACTATAATTTAAAATGTTCTATATTATTATATTATTCTATAACGGCTACTTTTTGTAAAACACTATTACCATTGGTCGAATTCACTTACAACAACAGTTTCCATTCAAGTATTGGAATGGCTCCTTTCGAAGCTTTGTATGGTCGGAAATGTCGAACGCCGCTATGCTGGTTCCAGATAGGAGAAAACTTATTAATTGGTCCTGACATTGTTCATGAGACGACCGAGAAGATCCGAATGATACAAGGAAAGATGAAAGCAGCTCAGGATCGACAGAAGAGCTATGCCGACAAGAGAAGGAAACCCTTGAACTTCATCGAGGGAGATCATGTATTCCTTCGGGTGTCCCCTGTAACTGGGATTGGTCGAGCTATCAAATCGAAGAAGTTGACCCCTAGGTTTGTCGGACCATATCAGATATCGGAGAAGGTCGGACCAGTAGCCTACAGAATTGCTCTACCTCCGCACTTGTCTAAGCTCCATGATATGTTCCATGTCTCGCAACTTAGGAGGTACATTCATGTCCCTTCACATGTGATAGCAGTGGACGAGCTGCCGCTAAGGGACAACCTAACCTTCGAAGTCCTACCAGTCCGAGTTGAGGACAAACAAGTCAGACGACTCAGAGGGAAGGAAATTTATTTAGTCAAGGTAGTGTGGAATCGAAATGGTGTGGAGGAAGCTACTTGGGAACTCGAGGAGAAGATGAAGCAGTCATATCCGCAACTGTTCAATGCTGACTAAATTTCGAGGACGAAATTCCTGTAAGTGGGAGAGGAATGTAACATCTCGAAAATTAATATTAAATAATATAATTTTAGTATATAAATATCTATTTAAGGATAGGATTAAGCCTTAGAAATTGTACAAGGGTAGAGGGATAGTATGAGCATAAGCCGACCTAGGATGTGAGATTAAGGCCTCGGCCCGATCTCGGCCGAGCTAGATAAGATTGTGCGCATATGAACCGAGCTGGATGGGAACCAAACGCGGAACCTGTTGTCCAGACCGATTAGTAGATCTCAGAGTCCTGTCCGAGAGGGAAGCTCGAACTATTGTTGTTCCAACAAACCGAGCAGACTCATCTTAACTCCTCCGTGCCAGCTCATGTTGAGCTGTAGCCCTTTGGGATTCGTACCATCCGTACACTGTCCTTGCCTTTCACTTTATGTCACTATCATTGCTTTATGTCCCTTTCAATGTACTATTCATGGCTTCCTCAAGAAGCCAATGAATCTTGGCCATACATTTTAGCTTCTCCAAGAAGCCAATGAATCCTAGCCACACAAATATTTTCCCTAAATGAATAAAAGAAAGCCCAAACCCCACGTAACACACTTTGTATTTCTCATTCTCTCCCTCCTAACAATCTCTCTCTTTCTCCTCCAAAGCTTCAGCAAACAAAACCCCAACACTTTCTTTCTCCCTCTCTTCTCACAAAACCGGAACCCTCCTCCTCTCTGTTCTTTTCTGTTCCGGCGCCTCTGGACTGGCGTGGTAGTGTGGTGGTGGCAGCAAGGAGGGCACGGGTTCGAGTGGTGTGAAGCTCTCAAGGTCAAGGAAACCATTCTCAACTCTCAACTCTTATCTATCACGGTTTGAGGTAAGGAGTGAGTGTTACCTCTACTTGAGTTTGGGTTTCTAGGGTGTTCATAAAGGGTACTAAGAGTGGGTGTTAGATTAGGGAATGGATCTAGGTTAATGTTAGAAAGGAAATGGTAAAAAGGGAACTAATAAATGAACTAGAAACATGTGTATGAAGTAGGGATGGAATAATGTTATATGTTATATGTTGGTGTATACATGATGGATTGGTTGAAGGTTTTATTCTTATTGTTGATGTTGTATAAATGTTTATGAGTTTTGATATTTATGATTCATGTCTGTGGCCGAGCCGAGTGACTTCGGTAATGAGTATGAGAAAATGGTAGAGGCAAAGTAGGAGAGATAGAGTAACAAGGCAGAAAATGAGTTTGGTTAATGGAAAGAGGGAATGGTTACCGAATTTAGCCGAAAGAAAGGCCGAGCTAAGCAAATAATGAGATTAATGTAAAGAGGAATAAATTAAAGAGTGGAGCCGAGAGAGGCCGAGCTAAAAGATGGTTAAAAGGATAAGAGGAATTAAAGAGAAATGGTTGTGTGATCGGGTCATAGCAGACGCGTACCGGGTGCGTGCATTGATCGCGTCAGACGCATACTGGGTATGTGCAGCTGTAAGACGGGTACTGGGTACTCGCAGTTATGATTCACACAAGGTTCCGAGAACGGAATCGGTGGGATGTGTTCCTGATCATAGCAGACGCGTACTGGGTGCGTGCATTGATCGCGTAAGCCGAGCATTGTGGTGCTCGCAGCTGTAAGACGAGTATTGTGGTACTCGCAGGTATGGACACTCCTTACTCCATAGAATGATCGGCGGTAGTGCTCCTGGTCATAGAAGACGCGTACTGGGTGCGTGCATTGATCGCGTCAGACGCATACCGGGTATGCGCAGCTGTAAGACGGGTACTGGGTACTCGCAGTTATGGATGACACTCCGATATCCGACTGTAAATGGTGTAAGACATGCACTGGGTGTATGCATCCGAGAAGAGTAAAAGATTGTAAGCTATGTGAAAGTGAAATAATGAGTAATGAATCCGAGATAGAGATGGTAATCCGAGGTAAGAGAATGTGAACCGAGGTCTAACTAATAGGTAATAGAGCTGTTGGATAATCATGTGAGCCGAGCTAAAGTAGAGAGTATGATGTGAGCCGAGCTAGATGAGATTGTGTGTATGTAACCGAGCTAAATGAGATAGTATGCATGTGATATAGGGTTTGATTACTTGCTGCTTATATGCTAATTGACTACTTGTGTTTGGCTTGGTAGTTCGGTATGTCATTTTAGAAACTGCTTACTTAAGTTCTGTGTAATGCTCACCTCCTTACCATTTTTCAGGTACTGAGCCCGAGCAGACGCAGTCCCCGGCCGAGCAGGATCACTCTCCCTCACAGGGAGAGTAAGTTATTTAGAGTCAGATAGGTGGATGGGTCTCGGCCAGTTTGGCCGAGCTAGAACATTGTTTTGTATTGGGACTCGGTCAGTTGGGCCGAGCTAAAACACTGAATGTACCTAAACTTATACTTTATGTATTTGATGTATTTAAGTCTTCCGCTTTATTAACTCTGACGTTTTTCGTTATTAATGGAAGGAAATATTATTTTGGCAAATATCATATTCCTTTTTAAAAGAAATTTTAAATCCTAATTTTCGGGTTTAAGGGAAATTATTACTTAGGGTGTTACAATCCTCCCCCACATCCTTCGATCCCGCCACCACCGCCTTCGATCTGCCCTCATCGCCTTAGATTCAGCCACCAAAGCCTTTGATCCGTCCCAACCACCTTCGATCCAGCACCCACCCACCTCCATGACCTCCCTCCTTCTCTCTTCCGTTCTTATCCGCCGACACCGTCTTCGATTCGGTTGCATGCAAATCGTTGATCAAGGAACAAATTGATGTGAATGGATTCTCTCTCTTCTCAATTTTTTTTGTAAAATTTCTATATTTTTTTATGCTTTTGCTGTAATTTTTTTATTTTTTTAAATAATGTAATCTGTTGCTGTAAAATTTCTTTATTTTCTTTTATTTTTATTTCTGTAATTTCGTATATTTTTTTTTACGATGATGATGATGAGTTTATGTATATATTGGTTGTTGATGCTGCTAGTGATGAACTTTGGTTGTTGATGATGAACTTTCGGTTGTTGCCTTCTCCCTCCATTTTTGCATATTTTATTCTTTTATTCTGATTCCTCTCTGCTCCACCTTCACTTTTTCATTGTTCCAAATTAGAGACAATCCCAAATTAGAGATAAAGGGGCTTCTCTCCACACCGGTAAAAATTATTAGAGACAGTCTCTAAAATTTTAAAGACAAAGAAAAAGGCACCGGTGTGGATGCTCTAAATGACAAGTTTGGCCTTACTTGATTCAGCAATGCCGCCATTAGAAGCAAGCAAGTCTCATTATTGATTCAGAATTTTCTTAGTTTAGACACTAAAAATCATAACTTTATTTTTGCAACATTTTACATTCTCTCTTAAATCTGGTTTTCTCCTTTTAGTATATATTTATTTTTTCTGATAATATTGTAGGTCTTCTCCTTCTTTAATATGTTACATCATGATCTCTTCATAAATCACTCTTTTAATCAAATTACGCACATCATAGTTATTTTTTTAATTTCATAATACTATATCATTACTCCCTCCATTTCACTTTAAGTCTTTTTAACATCAAAATTTTGTTTCAAAATAAGTGTCTTTCTACCAAATCTAGGCAACATTTAATATTGTTTTTACTTATTTACCCTTACATTTAATGTTGTTTTAGTTTTGAAATTTGTACTGTAATACTAGTAATGATGCATTGACAAAATAAAAATATTAAATAGGGGTATTTTTGATAAAATACACATAAAACTTACAATAATCATCATAATCAACACTTTCTTAATCTATGTGCAAAAGTCCAAAAAGACACTTAAAGTGAAACGGAGGGAGTATAATTTTACTTACATTTAATATTAGAGTATTTTGTGTTTGATAGTTTCGAAATCAACATACTTTTAGATTTAATCTCCCTATCTAGGAAATATTGTGTAGTGTCTAGGACACTGTGTTCCAGATGTATCCCTAGCTCAAAGGTATTGAGAAACCAGTGAGGTAGAGAGTAGTCTGATGTTAGTATACGATTTCTTAGGTATGCTAGATGTCCAGTTGGGACAACTAGGGTTTCCCCAATCACAGGTGTGTGCAAATGTGCGATTAGGGAGTGAGAGAACGTACCTGAGCCCCTTGCTGGAGAAAGCTATTTATAGGGGTGGCATTGTACCTTGTGGGCCTGTACGGAAGTCCAGCAAGGCAGCTGACGTGTCCCGTCTAGGATAAGGAATGAGTCATCCATTCTTATCCTGTGTTGGAAGTCCTTATCCCTGTGGCGAGTTAGGCTCACGCGCCCTCCAGCTCGGATCCTTAAGGGATGAAGCCCATGTGCTCGGTCAAGGGTCGCTAGAGTGGGTCCTATAACAAGCGCTCGACCTGGATAGGCGTGACCCCTTAGATAGGTTAATCTGGTCGGCCAAGTATGTTAAGGGTATGACCGAGGGTCGGTCTACCACATAAGCCCCCTAGCTCGGTAAGACTTTTTGAGTCTGGAGCCGAGCTGAGAGTTTTGTGAAGTTGACATTAGAGGAACCAAGCGTAACGATCAGAACGAGGCAATGTCCTATAGACAGCTCAATGCGCCTTGCTGTCCCTTCGTCTGTTTGAAAGGACGTTTGGGTGTCCTTCTGTTGACACGTGGTGTTTTGTGTCAGAAGTGCTATTATTATGCATGCTGGCTTTTGGATTTTCTAAATATTTCCTTCCAGCGGTTGTGCGCCACGTGTCGTTTTTCGTGGCTCAATGCAGAGTTGGGCTTTTGCTAACTAGCCCAAACACTCAAACGTGGGGGGAAGTTTCCTTTTAAACTTCAATTGTCTCCTCAGTTTCCTTTTTCCCACTTTCTTCCAAAACCTGCTTCTGACACTTCTCCCTTCTGCGACTCTCCCTCTTGGTTCTTGGATTCCAGATTTTTCTTCATCACGTTTTCTCTGCCATTCTCTCTCGAAGTTTTTTGGCTTCCCTCTTGCTACACCAATTCGATTCGTTCCAGTCTTTGCATCAGGTATTTTGATTCTCCTTTGTTTGAACTATTCATTTTTTGGTTCTAAGGCTCTGGTACTGCGTTTCTTTCTGGGTTTTCTGGGTTTCTTGGGTTTTCTGGGTTTCTTGGGTTTTCTGAGTTTCTTTTTTCTTAATCATGGAAATCAATTGGTCATGGTATGAAAAGTGGTCTAAGATTTTGAGTTTGAGTGACATTGAGGATTCTTCCTCTTCCTCATCATCATCATCCTTTTCTGATTTGGAGATCTTAGATTTCCTTCCACCACCCTTCCGCCATCGTGTGGCGGATCCTATGGTGGAAACACCGTTAGCGGTGGATTTTCCCCAAAATTTTGCAGAAGAGGAGAGTAGAAAGCTAGCGTATCGGCTGGCGGAAGAGCGGGCGCAAACAGTGCCACGAAACCCACACCGCTCAACTGCGAACCGACCTAGGGGAAGCCCCTTTTGGGGAAAAGCTATAAAGGTTAGGGGAAGGTGTAGTAGGCTCGGATATAGGACCAACCGACCTTGGGTTAGGGTTTCTACAGATTATAATTTTATAGATTCTGATGCCGAGCTTCCCTTTCCCCAGGTATGGTTCGTCGGTGCATCACACATCCTCACGAATTTATTTTGCCACCCAATGCTGGAGCGTATGATTGGGTTGATTTGGAGGTGCTCGGCACAAAGTCAACCTTAGTCAATATCAATCTCAATCATATCCGAGCTCACATACTCCCCTGTCCGACGGACGAGGCTGGAACATCTTATATGATTAGTGCTCCGTCAGCCAATGATCGGGTGTGCACAGCAATCGAAGGGAATCGCAAAGAGTTTTTCATGTATGAGGAAGTCGTGATAAAGTTGGGCGTTAAGATGCCCTTTTCTGATTTGGAGATGGCTCTACTGCAGCGATTACGCTTGGCCCCCACTCAACTACATCCCAGCGGGTGGGGCTTTGTCCGAGCGTTTCAAAAATTTTGCACAGCTCGTGGGCTGACGTGCTCGCTCTGAGCGTTTCTATGGTTGTACATACTACAAATAAACATTTTTGAGAAGGGGTCGACCAAGAGGTTGTGGGTGTCGTTGAAGGCGCGTAACGACCACGCCCTCTTCGCCATGTTCACTGACTCGTGGAAAACTTTCAAACCACTATTCTTCAAGTATCAATTCGTCGAAGAGGGAGAATGTTGGTTTTTGGAAAATGGTAACCCTCGGTTTCCCCTATTTTGGTCGCCTGATTTCTTCAACAGACACCAAAAGCTTTACCAGTATCATCGTGATAAGGAGTTGACGGATGACGATAGGCATACTTGCGATACCTTCTACAAGTATCTTAAAGCCAATGGTCAAGTTGATATTAGGAACATCATTATTTTTCCACAAGAGCTTGTGAAAGCCGTGCTTGGTATATATATATATATATTTTAACTTGCATATTATCTTTTGCAGTTAGGATGGCAAGAGAGAACAAAGTTGCTGATCGCATGAGGGAGCTTGCCAGGACTAGGGCGGGTGATAGCGGAAGGGTGGTGGAAGTGGATGGGTTTCCGAGTAAAGTTGTTTCCTCGGAGGCTACTCAGTCTGTGACGATGGCCTCGGCCCCGCCTTCTGATGCCGAAGTTGTGCAGGATGTCCGATGACCGTCTGTTCGTGTGGTGGAGGTAGCTACTGGGATCCCCCTTGTTCAAGTGGAGGAGGAGGAGGAGGACCGAGTGCCTTTGTCAAAAAGAGCTAGAATAGACAAGGGCAAAGGCAAAGCTGTTGATTTGCTGAAACCATTGCAAAGAAATAATTTGTGGTTTGACATTTCTGACCCTGAGGAGGAGACCGTTTGGGCTCGGAAGCTGAAGGAGAAATTCATTGATTTAATTTACACTCCAAATGATGAGAAAAGATTGTCGGACCAATCTGCCCATACTTTGAAATGTCACTGTGAGTTGTTGGGCAAAAATATGCTAAGGGCTGCAAGCTATATGTTTCACCTTGGCAAGAATGCCGAGGAGATTAGTGCAACCCTCTCGGCAACTGAGAAGGAGAAGAGGAGAGCTTCTGCCATTCAAGTACAAAATTTGCTAACTCAAATTAAGGAGAATGAAGCAAATCTCCACGCTCTGACAGAGGCCAATGCAGAATTACAAAAGAAGTTTGAAGCTTCGGAGAAAGCTCGGGAGACCGCTGAAAAATCCTTGGAAGATGTTACTGGGAGGGAAGCTGAGAAGGGGAGGTTGCTGCAAACTGCTCGAGATGAGTTGGCTGAGGCTCGGCAACGAGTTAACGCCTTGGAGGGGGTCCAAGGTCGGCTGACTGCTTCTGAGAATGAAGTGAATCGTTTGCAGGGAGAGGTGGCAAAGGTTCGTCGGAAGGCTTTAAAGCATAAAGTTTTAGCCAAGCGGAATCATTTCAACTGGGATCATGCGGTGAACGACTCCTTCGTTAATGCTGCCCTTATGAACCCGGGAATCCGAGTTGTAGGTGCAAATCCGACTTTTGGGGTCGATGGCTACCGCATCATTGACTACGCTCAGGGAGATAGAGAAGTTGATTTGTCTGCCGCGAATCTTCCTAATCCTCTGGACTTGGAGAATGAAGATGAGGTCGACTTTCATGGATCCACCATTGTGCTCTCCGAGGATGAAGTGTATATCTTTTATGATGTATTTCCTTTTTCTTTTTGTAATATGATGAAGATGTAATGTGATCGGTTTGATCAGGATATCGTTTTAGCTGTCTTTTTTGAATTTCGTCCTTCTTTAAGAAATGTAGATCTTTATCGTTTTGACTCTGTGATAATTGGTTGTTATCCTTTATTTGGTTGTAGACTGTTATTTAGATTTCGGATCTCCTACCTTTGGCCAAGGTGGGATCCTCGGTCCTCGGCTTATCGAAACTGTGTAAGTTTTTAGCCGGGCATCTATTAAAAGTACTTGTGATTGTTGGTTTATAAGTCCCAGTTGGAAGGACATGTATAAACACCCAAGTTTGCCTCGGTGGCGAGCCGAGGGGAAATGGTTAGTACGTTAACAGTGAAAAGATAAGAGGATGTAGTACTGGAAAAAGAGAGATCTTCATTAAGTTCTTTTGATCTGCTTACAAACAGTAAATGTCAAGTACATAAACGAAAACATAAAGATGTTAAAATCAACGACATTAAAGTAAATGAAACTTAAACGGCAGAATTTTAAAATCAGAGTTGAGATTTTGCCGGGGTGACTTGTAGGATTCTGAATCAACTGTAGTAGGGTTTGAGCTTTGAAGCATTCCAAGTGTTATTCAGTTGCTGTTTTGTTAATGTTTCCAATCTGTACGCCTCAGAGCCTGTTCTTGAGATGACCCTGTAGGGGCCTTCCCAATTTCTGACGAACTTCCCTTCTTTTGCATTTCTTAATCCGATGTCTGCTCGCCTTAGGACTAGGTCCCCCACCGCAAAGCTTCTCGGAATTACCCACTTGTTGTATTCTCGGGATTGCCTTTCCTTTGCCCTCTTCTCTCGAGAAGCCGTGATGGCTCGGACCTCCTCGCTGAGAATTAGCTCTTCTTTCAACAAATCATCATTTTCCTCCGTGGGGCGCTCAGATACTCGGAAGGTGGGAATCTGAGTTTCTATAGGCAACACAGCTTCACAGCCGTAGGTGAGTCGAAATGGGGTTTCCCCTGTGGAGGTATGTATGGTCGTTCGGATTGACCACAGTACCTCAGGAAGGATGTCGGCCCATGACCCTTCGGCCTCCAACAGTCTTTTCTTCATCCCGTCAATGATGATCTTATTCGCCGCTTCTCCCTGCCCGTTCGTCTGTGGATGCTCGATTGAAGAGAAATGGTGGGCAATATGGAAATGATCAACCAGCTCTTGAAAAACCTTGGCAGTGAATTGCGTGCCGTTGTCAGTTATCAAGGTGTGTGGGATGCCGAAGCGGGCTATGACTTGTCTTAGAAAGAATTTCTGTATTTTAGTTGAAGAGATTGTAGCCAAAGCCTCGGCCTCGACCCATTTTGTGAAATAATCAACTGCAACCACAACGAACTTCAGTTGCCCGGGAGCTGTCTTGAACTTTCCGATGATGTCCATGCCCCACTGATAGAAGGGCCATGGGGCAATCATGGAATGGAGATCCGACGGAGGTCGCTGGAAAACCTTCCCATGGAATTGGCAGGACATTCATTTTTTGACATGTTCTGAAGCATCAGTTTGAAGAGTGGGCCAGTAGTAGCCTGCTCGGAGGACCTTGCGTGCTAGAGCTTTTGCACCTACGTGATGGCTCGAGATTCCTTCGTGAACCTCGGCTAAAACGAGTTCGGCTTCCGCCGAGTCCAGACACTTTAGCATTGGGGAGTCAATTCCCCGTTTATAAAGGGTATCACCAATCATGGCATACTGGGCAGCTTGCTTGACAATCTTTTTTCCTTCTAGGGGGTCATTTGGCAGAATTTGGGATTTGAGAAATTGCTTGATAGGGTCCATCCAGTTGGTGGTTAATGATATGGCCAGGACCACGCTCGGCCGATGGACAGTTTCTTGAACTAGACTTTTGTTGTTTTCGGGGCCTTTGGTACTAGCGAGCTTGGAGAGGATGTCTGCTCGCCCATTAGAGGCTCTGGGGATATGGATGATGGAAAATTGTGAAAAGAGGTCTGAAAGGGATTTAACTTGTTCAAGGTACTTCTGAAGAATTGGTTCTTTGGCCTGAAACTCTCCATTGACCTGTGACACTACCAGTTGAGAGTCGCTGAAAACTTGGATTTCCGAGGCCCCCATCTGGTGGGCCATCCTTAAACCTGCCAATACCGCCTCATACTCTGCCTGATTGTTGGAAGTGGGAAACTCAAACTTCAGGGAGTACTCTATGCTGATGCCTTCAGCATTTTCCAGAATTATGCCGGCCCCAGCCCCCTTGCTGTGGCTGGAGCCGTCAACATAAATCTTCCAAAGTTGTGGTTTGTTGGAGTGATGGGGGTCCGACAATTCTGAAACAAAATCTGCCAAAATCTGAGATTTGAGAGTTCTTCTCGGCTCATAGGTTACGTCGAACTCTGACAGTTCTACGAACCAAGAGACCATTCTTCCAGCCAAGTCAGGTCTGTGGAGCACCTGTCTTATCGGCTGGGTTATTCTGACCACAATGGGATGGTTCTGAAAGTACTGTCGGAGCCTCCGAGCAGTAATCACCAAAGCAAAGGAAAGTTTTTCTATCTTGGAGTATCTTATCTCAGGTCCTTGAAGGGCCTTACTTACAAAGTAGACAGGTTGCTCGGTCCCCGAGTCATCCTTGACCAAAGCCGAGCTAACAGAAGTTTCACCAATAGACAAATATAGAAACAAGATCTCCCCCTCCTGAGGACTGGTGAGGACGGGGGGGGGGATGAGAGGTATTCCTTGAGTTCGGCGAACGCTTGTTCGCAGGATTCGTTCCAATGGAAATTTTTGTTTTTTCTGAGCAGTTGATACCAGGGAAGGGCTCTCTTGGCTGCTTGTGGGAGGAATCTTGAGAGAGCTGCCATCCGACCGGTCAGCCTCTGAACCTCCTTCTCATTAGATGGACTGTGCATATTCAAAATAGCTCGGCATTTCTCTGGGTTGGCTTCAATACCTCTCTCCGTAAGCATGAAGCCTAAGAAAGCCCCGGCAGGAACTCCGAAAGTGCATTTATCGGGGGTCAGCCGCATGTTGTACATTCTGATTCTGTCCAAGATGGCTGCCAGATCATGGGGGTGATCTTCCTTCTTCCTGCTCTTGGCTATCATGTCATCTATGTAGACCTCGAGGGTGGGACCGATCAATCCCGAGAAGACCTTGTTCATCATCCGCTGGTAAGTTGCGCCAGCGTTTTTCAATCCGAAAGGCATAACTGTGAAACAGTATGTGGCCTTTTCGGTGATGAAGGCCGTTTTCTCCTGATCAGGAGGGTACATCGGGATCTGGTTGTACCCTGAATATGCATCCATAAAAGAGAGGAGTTGGTACCCAGAAGAGTTGTCCACAAGTTTGTCAATGATAGGGAGGGGATACTGATCTTTTGGGCAGGCTTTGTTTAAGTCGGTGTAGTCGACGCACATGCGCCACTTCCCGTTTGATTTTTTGACCAGCACGGTGTTCGAGAGCCAGTCCGAGTAATTAACCTCCCTAATGAATCCGACCGAGAGGAGCTCGGCCACCTTCTCCTCAATGATTGCAGCTTTCTCTGTTCCCACTCTTCTCTTTTTCTGGGCGACTGGTTTGGCGGCTGGGTTGACGCTGAGGTGATGACATATAAAGTTCGGGTCAATCCCCGGCATGTCCGCCGAGGTCCATGCAAACAGATCTTTGTTTTTCTTCAAAAGTTCGAGCATTTCTGCTCGTATATTTTCTGAGAGGTTGGTTCCTAGCCTCACTTTCCTGCTCGGAATTTCTTCATCCAACACAATGAACTCCCATTCACCCTGGGGGGTCGGTCTTGTGTCATCCAGCTCAGACCTGACATCTAGGTCCACCAAAAGTACATTTCCTCTGTTCAAACTTAACTTGGGTTGGATCTCCTCGGGGCTTTTGAGTTTCGCTAGACTAGCGTTGTAGCATAGTCTAGCTTTTTCTTGTTCGGCTCTGATGGCGACAACAGTCCCGTCTGATCCTTCGAATTTCATGGTCAGATGAATGGTTGAGACGACCGCCCCGAAAGCCTGCAAGCATGTTCTTCCGAGGATGGCATTATAAACTGATGGGCAGTCGACAACCAGAAACTTGATGATCTCGGTTCTTACCGAGGGGTGATTCCCGAGCGTCACGGGAAGTTGAATGTGTCCTTTGGGGACCACCGTGTCCCCTGTAAAGCTGATCAACTTTCCCTCGAAAGGGGTCAAGTCAGAGATTTTTAACTTCAGAGCTTCAAAAAGATTTAAGAACATGATATCTGCCGAACTTCCTTGGTCGACAAATATCCTGGCAATCTCATAGTTGCCTATCAGAGCAGTAATGACCATCGGATCGTTGTGACCCGGGATGATCCCTTCAAGATCCTCAGTCGAGAAACAGATAGGGACACTCATTGTAGTTCTTTTCCGGATTGGATGGTCATGGACGGCAAGCACTTGGTTGATGTATTTTTTTCTATCAGATCTGTTTTCTCCTCCTCCCGCAAAACCTCCAGCTATGGTATTGACTCTGAGGTTTTGCGGGGATTGGTCTGTGGCTACTTCTACCATAGCAATTCTCTATGGGTTAGATGGTTGTTGTTGATTGGTGTGGTGGTCGGTTTGTCTAGTTGAGGATCGGGCATTACTGTCCGTGGATGGGGTCCTTCTTCGAGCTTGTCGGTTGAGTGCCTCCCTGACATACTGTTGTAATTTTCCATCTCTTATCAATTGTTCAATCACATCTCTTAGCCAGGTGCACTCGTCCGTAGTATGCCCGTAACCCCCGTGGTACGAGCAAAACTTGGAACGATCCTGGCGCTGACTTCTTTTCAAGGGGGGAGGTCTTTCAACCATTCGAAGGTCAGTCTGCATTGTTTCTTGCAGGATCTGACTTCTTGGGACCGTGAGAGGGGTATACTCGTCGAACTTGGGTCGAGTGATGCCAAACCTCCTATCTCCCCTGGGTCCCCTTCCTCTATCCTCCCTCCTGTCGTCTCTTCTATCGTCCCTCCTGTGGTCTCTCCTCGGCTTTCCTTGAGATGAATGCTCACCTCTCTCGCCTTTTTCTCTGTGCTTCTGCCATTTTCTGAATTCTTCCAAATTTATGAATTTGGTAGATCGGTGCCTCAATTCTGCCATATCCCTCGGCGGCTTTCCCACTAGCGAATTCTTGAAGTCTCCATTCCGAAGTCCTTGTGTGAAGAGAAAGACTGAGAAGCTCGGTTCGAGATTTGGAACAGACCCTGCCTCTGAGTGGAAACGAGAGAGATATTCTCTCAAGGGTTCTTCTGGGAGTTGCATAACTCCTGCTAATGCATGGTCAGACTTTGGTTGTACACAGCTAGCGGTGTATCTGTTAAGAAAAACCCTTTTCATCTCAGCCCAGGAATTAACGGAATTTCTAGGCAGGGCCGAGTACCATCTCAATACCGGTGGTTGCAGGGTCATTGAAAAGGCTCGACACTTCATTAGGTCTCCTCCATTATAAAAGTTCATAGCACCTTCAAAAGATAAAATGTGCTCCAAGGGGTCGGTTAACCCGTTATACTTCGCCACACTGGTGGGGCCGAGGAATTCAGAGGGTGTCTCATAAGCCATGATACGCGGAGTAAAGGGGTGGCCAGGGTGAGCGCTGCCGTCGGTCTCATAACTGGCTGCTAGGGCTGGATTTATTGGAGGTGGCGGGGGAAGGGCCATGGGGCCTTGTGGATCTTGGGCTGGTATGGTTACTGGGGCTGTTTCTACTGCCCGTGCAGCAACTGCCTGCATGTGGATCTGCTGGAGTTCTGCTATAGCCCTTCCCTGCTGCTCCAACATTTGAGCTTGTTGTTTAATTATTTCGTTAAGCTGGGTTTCTCTTTGGCCTTGGGAGTGTCCCCTTTCTTCTCTAGAGACACGGGCATCAATGGATCGGCCGGAGCCGTGATTTGGTACACGATTGGGGGGGGGGGGTTAGGGTTTGTTTGTCTAGAGTGAACGGTGTATGGACCACTGTGAGTTCAGACTGGTATTGAGTGGTGGCTGCGGGATGGGATTTCAAGTCTTACCGATGGCATACTCTGGTGGGGAGGGTTTCTTCCTTCAAGATCTCTTCCATTGTCAACACTGCCTTCTTCCAGTCTCTGGCAGTTTCTTCCGGCCTGGTGGTTTGCACCACGCGAGTTGTTTGCGGCGTTTCCACGTGTGTTTACCATTTTTGAGTGGGGATAACAGTTTACCTTGTCCCCACAGACGGCGCCAATGTAGTGTCTAGGACACTGTGTTCCAGATGTATCCCTAGCTCAAAGGTATTGAGAAACCAGTGAGGTAGAGAGTAGTCTGATGTTAGTATACGATTTCTTAGGTATGCTAGATGTCCAGTTGGGACAGCTAGGGTTTCCCCAATCACGTATGTGTGCAAATGTGCGATTAGGGAGTGAGAGAACGTACCTGAGCCCCTTGCTGGAGACAACTATTTATAGGGTTGGCATTGTACCTTGTGGTCCTGTACGGAAGTCCAGCAAGGCAGCTGACGTGTCCCGTCTAGGATAAGGAATGAGTCATCAATTCTTATCCTGTGTTGGAAGTCCTTATCCCTGTGGCGAGTTAGGCTCACGCGCCCTCCAGCTCGGATCCTTAAGGGATGAAGCCCATGTGCTCGGTCAAGGGTCGCTAGAGTGGGTCCTATAACAAGCGCTCGGCCTGGATAGGCGTGACCCCTCAGATAGGTTAATCTGGTCAGCCAAGTATGTTAAGGGTATGATCGAGGGTCGGTCTACCACATATTGATTCATCAAAATGATTTCTCTTTAATCAATGACAATCTCTTGAAGAGAGATGTGGACTGTTTTATGGTAATTATTAGTAAAAATATCAATAAACAAGAATTTATTTAGGGGAATAGCTTTTTGGCCCCCATGTTAGACTTTTTGGCCCCCATTTTTATTTTTCAAGGACAAAAATATCCCCAAGCGTTTTAATCTTTCCGATTCTATAAAACTGGAGATGCTATTTCGGTATTGCATTGACGGAAGGCATTAATTTCATATTTCCGGTTTTGCTTAAACGGAATATTGATTCCGGCTTAATAGAGCCGAAAAAATTTGATGATTCGAAAAGTGTGTCATGGTTCATTCTCTCTCTGAACTATTCTATCACACGTCTCAACTGTTTGCATTGTTCTTCTCTTTAGGCATCATGAAATTTAGTGGTTCTTTTAATTTTGGCATCAAATTGAAGAAGACATACTTATTTGCACAAGTCCATGTTTTTAAAAATCCCATTTTCATTAGCAGAGGGAGAAGTAGTACTCCAAGGGCTGTAAGCAAAAGTGTAGGTGTTCTTGATTTCTTTGGCAAGGACAAGTCTTCTTCTAGTGCTAAACCCCCAAGAAGGTTCTCCTCCATTCCTGCCAAATCAACTGCTGCTGCCACTCCAAGCCCAAAGACGGTTCGAAACACTACCCCCATATCAGAGACCGGAGGAGCAAAGAGGCCTGCTGCTAATGTCCAAGGACCTCAAATTTTTTCGGAAATCATCAAACTTTTCCGTCTCTGTTGAGACGGAAATCATCAACTGTTTTCGGACCTGTTAAGTCGGAATCAATATTTCGTTTAAGCAAAACCGGAAATATGAAATTAATGTCTTCCGTCTATGTAATACCGAAATAACATTTCCGGTTCTGTAGAATCGGAAATATTAAAACGCTTGGGGATATTTTTGTCCTTAAAAAATAAAAATGGGGGCCAAAAAGCAATTTCCTTTATTTAGGGGTGAGCATGAGACGAGTTGGGCTTGTTACTTACACGTCCCAAAATGTTACTCCCTACGGTCCTATTTATAGGGCACATTCTGGAGGAATTTTTTAGTCCTATTTATAAGGCATTTTGCATTTTCTAGGAAGTATTTATTGCTATTTTTTCTTATTTGCCCTTTATCATTAATGTGAAATAATACATTATGAAATTCTCAATACAAGATAAGAGAGTAAAATTGTAATATTAATATATATTTTTTAAAGTTTCAAGAAACTTAACTACCTTTCTTGGTCCATGTGATATGGATAAGTATGCCCTATAAATAGGACCAGAGGGAGTACTCGAGTTAATTTTTGAACCCAAACCTGTCCTTAATTAGAGCTAGGCAATATAAGGACGGGTTCAAATTAGGACGAGTCCGAATAAGGACGGATCCAGATTGATCCAAGATAAGGATAAATAGCATAAAAAATAAATTTAAAAAATGTTCCTTTCGTTTTTTTATCGTTACAACTAAAGTTTGTAAAAATAAAATTGAGCATGAGTGAAATTCGAGATATGTTCGTCTAAAATCAAAATTCTTAATACTTATTTGTCTAACTTCAAAAAAGAATTCTTTTGTGATATACCCGATTACAAAAATGCAACACAAAAAGTAAAGAAACATACATAATTAAATAAATAGGATTTTTAGGATAAATTAGTACAATTGTTCATTTTTTTTTAATAATTTTTGTAACAATAACACATTATGTAACACACTAACACCCCAATTTAATAAAGAATATTTTCTTAAAAATATTTGGCAGCGAAAAAAAATATTACTTTTATTGTTTTCTCAAAATATAGTTTTATTACAAAAAGTTGGCTAGAAATTAGGGTTTACATTTGTACTAAGTACAGTTTTCATTCACAGTACTTTCTTTCGCTTTCTCCGCTGGGACATAATTTGTCTCTGACATATTAGGTGTACCTAAAATATCAAGAATTATTGGGAGTGAGTCATTTCCTCAAAGGATAGGAACTAGTATTTGCATATTGTTATTATTTAATAATTCATAACAAAACACAAGGAATATATGTATACCTAATTATGAGTCGTTTATGTGTGCATGTACGATACACTACATTCCTTACTTTTGATTTAACTTAGACTAATTCATTTTCAATTATATTTCTCCATTTGCATTACATCCATGATTATACTCATAATTTTTATGTCTTGGTCCAATTTCAATTAAGAGTGTTTGCCACTTATAAGTCTTTGGGCCATTGGGTTTGGATTAGCCTTCACTTCCTTCAAATTTGTGCAGATTCTGTCAGCATAATCAGTTATGCTATGGGACAGCATAACCGATTATGCTTGTCTCATAACCGATTATATATGACAGTTTTAACTAAAAACCAACATTTTGGTGTTTATGGTCAAGTGTTAATCCATTTCCAACGTGTATGATAGTATTATACTAGTACCCATTTACTTTTTCCTGTTTTCCACGCAAATGCATCTACTCTCATTCACTTTCACAATACTATTTATAAATCTCAAGTAGTCAAACCACTTCACTATTCTGATGTATTCCATTCAACTTATATCATTCACTAACCAACTAATTCATAATCAATTTACTCATGTAATTGATTTGAGTCTAATATATCATATTTCTGAGCGTTAATTAACTCCCTTTTATTATGGATTTGGTTTGTTTCTTGAGTAATTTATGGATTTAGTTAGGAATAATTGGAAGATTAAGGTCCTTGAATGTTTTGATTCGTTTTGGGTTTGATTTCAGGTATATGAAGCTTTATTTGATGATTTGTGCTATGGAATGGAAGGGAGCTTTGAAGACCAAGAGATTGGAGCTAAAACGGAGAAAATTCAAATTTTGACCTGTTGTTCACGCCCAGGCGCACATTCATCATGCCCCAGGCGCGCAAGCATCATGCCCAGGCGTAGGATCAAGGCGCCTAGGCGCACAGGTCTGACGAACAACCAAATTCAAGGGGCTTCACGCCTAGGCGCGCGCGACAGCGAGTTTGGCCGAAAATATGATTTTTAGAGATATAATTAGGGTTTTGTTTTGGCCTTTAAATAGAGGCTTTGTTATTAGTGTTGGCTTACCGACAAGTTGACCGGATCGACAAGTAATAGAGCAGTAAGCTCGAGTATCGTCCCACGAAGATAGCAAATTGTTTTCAATAATTTCTACCTTATTATGATTATTACACATGAAATAAAAAGCAGTTCCAAAACTAAACATAATAATAAGCTAAGACATACACTACTAAACACTTAGTGCCATAATCTCAAATTACACACTCAGTACATATTATGAATTCAAAACAAACATATTATCCATTCATAATCATTCCCATTCTAGATTTTCATTTCAGTTTTACCAATTTAACTCTTTTTCATTGCAGCACCGTAATCCATTTACTTTTTAATTGGAGCACCGTAAGTTCCATACATACAACACCTTGTATGTATCAATGATGACCACCATCATCATTCTTTTCATTCGGTTTCACAAAACCGAATCCATACATACAACACCTTGTACGTATCAATGATGACTGCCATCATCATTCCATTCATTCGGTTTCACCAAACTGAATCCATACATACAACACCTTGTACGTATCAATGATGACCATCATTCGGTTTCACCAAACCGAATCCATACATACAACACCTTGTATGTATCAATGATGACCACCATCATCATTCCATTCATTCGGTTCACCAAACCGAACGACTCCTTCTGCACCTGTAACATGGCTTCCAAGATATGCAACTCACAGTGTATACATATATACATACCACCCACACATAGTACATATATTCGGCATACACACACACAGTATATCACAAGCATATTTCAAACCACATCTAACCTCAACATACCACATAGATACTCGGTCAACATTATGTATTAATTTAAAACTACTTTCAATATCAAGGTAAGACCCACCCCTTACCTCAACCGTGAAGATAGTAGAAAATAGAACCTTCAAGACCTAGCCTAGCTTGTAATCCCGAGTTCTCCCAGTTCCCAATCGACTCACTTGACTGCACAATGAAAGAAATGATGGATCAACAGCAACTAGCTTGCCACACGAAGAAGAAAGAGACTTTGAACCTTGGGGAGTAGTTCGAATGGCTCTCTCGTAGGGTTTTCAACACACAAGTCACACATAGAGTAAGTGAGTAACAATGAGAATGTCTCACTCTACTTGTACTTTCACGAAAGAAAGGGGAAATATGTGGTTGGTATGAAAAGCTTCCCTGAGAAGCTTCATAAAGTTGTGGCTGAAAATGAATACCAAATGTGGAATTACAGACTTGCCCCAAGTCACTTATTCCAGTAGAAACTGAGCAGCACGTCGGGAGGAAGAAGACGACATGCTTCAATAACACTGACCAGTAAAGGCCGACTTCCAAAGTCTAGCTCTCACCAATAACAACATGAGAGCTCGGCGCAAGCTAGAACTCGGTGCTCGGTTCCCTTGGTGCCACCACCTCGGGATGAGACACTTAAACGAGTACACACGACCTGCTGAGGTCAGCACTATCCGACATCAACACAAGACCAGTGCAATCTTAAACAAAGGGGGTTGCAAATGATACGAGCTCGATTCTCGTAATCTCAGTTATCACTGCTCGGCCTATGCCAAGCACAACAAGATGGGAACTGCTCGGTTTCTCCCGAGCACAACATATAAGTGAACTCAACACTACAACTCGGATTACCTAAGCTCGGCTACTCTTGCTCGGCACTAAACCAACACACTATCTGCTCGGATCCACGAGCACAACACATCTTACTTGGACCTGCTCAGTTATGCTAACCCAATACCACCAACTCGGTATTTGCTCGGTTAACCAACACCATACCACTTGCTCGGATCACACACTCGAGCTCGACTCAACTTGCTCGGATCTAACTCATAGATCCTACTGAGCTCAGACTCCCATGATCTCGGCTCAACCTGCTCGGATCTAACTCATAGATCCTACTGAGCTCAGACTCCCATGAGCTCAGCTCAACCTGCTCGAATCTAACTCATAGATCCTACTGAGCTCAGACTCCCATGAGCTCGGCTCTACCCCAACATGGCCTCGTGACTCTAAGTCACATGCTTGGCCAATCCGAGCTCTGTGCCTCATACTCAGCACACACCCACGAGCTCGGTAACACATGCTCGACTCCTAAGAGCTCCGCTAACACAGAGTCTGATCGGATCGAACTTCGACCTTCCACACTTGAACTCTTGAACCACACATCCTTCACCAGGATGACACACAAAATACAACACTTAACTTAATCGGCACTGATTAAAATAAACAGGATGTTACAAAAAGCAATAATACTCATGCTCGGCTAACCTCTCTAACATATGGTCCATGAATGGAAGTGGAAAGTGGTCCTTACGGGTGACACTATTTAATCTCCTATAGTCTATGCACACTCTCCACCCAGAAACATTACGAGTTGGTATCAATTCATTATTTTCATTTTTAATCACAGTGACACCATCCTTCTTAGGGACCACTTGCACTGGGCTGACCCAAGTGATGTCTGAGATGGGGTAAATAATCCCAGCATCCAACAGTTTCACTACTTCTTTCCTAAAAACCTCTTGCAGAGTGGGGTTTAACCTCCGATGTGATTGTATCATAGGCTTAAAATTTTCCTCCAAGAGAATCTTATGCATGCAAAAAGAGGGACTAATTCCCTTCAGGTCTGATACATTCCAATACCCTTAATAATTTTTCAGTTTCAATTTTAGTTAAGGCACTATTTATTATAATTGGGAAGTACTCAGTTTCATCAAGGAATACATACACGAGGACCGGTGGTAGCACTTTAAGCTCCGGTTTGGGTCTGGCCTCCTTTTCTTCCAGCCTCAGATCTTTTGGTTTCCTCCCTCCTTTGATTTCTGTAGCTCCATCAAGAAGGGCTTTTATGTTGTGAGACTCAATTCCTTCCTCACTCTCAGTTACCAAAGCTGCCTCCACTGCATCTTCATAACACGTCTCCTCCAACACAGAGTCGACAATGGACTCTATCACATCCAGCCTCAGGCACTGGTCATCTCCCATTGGGTGTTTCATGGACTCATAGATGTTGAATGTGACCTTCTCATCATGAATCCGGAGCATAAGTTCACCATTCTGCACATCTATCAAAGCTCTCCCGGTTGCTAGAAAAGGTCTTCCCAGGAGTAGTGGAATATCCTGGTCTTCATCCATATCCAATATCACAAAGTCTGCTGAGAAGATGAACTTTTCCACCTGGACAAGTACATCTTCCACCTTCCCATATGGCCTCTTGATAGAACGGTCTGCTAGCTGAAGGGAGATCATAGTAGGCTTAATCTCTCCAATGCCCAGTTTCTTGAAGATGGAAAGGGGAATCAAATTGATGCTAGCCCCCAAATCACATAATGCCTTGCCAATATCCACTCCACCTATGTTGCATGGAATGGTGAAGCTGCCCGGATTTTTCAGTTTCTGTGGGAGCTTCTTTTGAAGGATAGCACTGCACTCCTCAGTCAGTAGCACTGTCTCATTATCTCTCAGCTTCCTCTTGTTGGTGAGCAGTTCCTTCATGAATTTGGCATAAGTAGGCATTTGTTCAAGAGCTTCAGCAAACAATATGTTTATCTGAAGCTTCTTGAACACTTCCATGAACCTTGCAAACTGCCTTTGATTCTCCTCCTTCTTCAATCTCTGAGGATATGGTACCCGTGAGAGGTCTAGTGGGCTCCTTGGCTTCTCTGGAGGAATATCTGGGGTCTTTTCTTTGGGTTCAGGCTGTTGCACTTAAGGGTTCTCCTTTTCAGGATTCTGATTCTGCCTTTGATTCTCCTCAACTACCACGTCATCACTCTTCTTCTGTGGCTCATCATAGGCTTTGCCACTTCGAAGAGTAATGGCTTGGCAATTGGTACTGGTGTCAGGAAAGTAACTCGGATGCAACTCTGACAGTCTCTTAGTGATCTGACCCACCTGATTCTCCAAGTTGCGAATGCTGGCCCCTTGAGAGTTGAAATTGGCTCGCACTTCATCCACAAACAAGCATGTAGTCTGGGCCATCTTCTCTATTGCCAACTCCCAAGGTTGTTTTTCTGATGGAGGACTGTGTGGCAGGCTTGGTGAAGGACTCTGTGAGTGGTCAGAGCATGTATGGTTTGATCCAGTAGTTGTCACGGTGAAAGCAGTTTCGCTCCCACAGAGTTTGGGGATAGGTTGTATCATCTGGACTTGACCCATCTACTTGGTTAACACAGCTATCTGTTGCTGCATTTCTTGATTCTGTTCAATGATTGTTTGGAATTGTGGGAGGTCCAAATCATTTGGCTGGGCTATCCTTTCTGGTTCTGCCTGATTGTTGTTGTTTGCCATTGATTCTAAGATTGCTCTGGCCTCTTCAATTGTCCTCTTGGTGAGGGATCCTCCAGCTGCTATGTTAATCATGTCCTTGTCCGACTTCCTCAACCTATCATAAAAAACTCTGATTTGCAACCACTCTGGCATTGAATGGGTTGGGCACTTCTTCAGCAACTTATTGAATCTCTCCCAGGCTTTGCATAGTGTCTCCTCGTCTTGTTGCTCAAATGAGTTGATGTTCTTCCTCAATTTGGCTTGCATAACCTGTGGGAAATACTGATCTAAGAATTTGCGAACAAGTATATCCCATGAAGTTATGCTCCCCAGTGGCTGGTCGCGGATCCAACTCTTCGCTTTATCTCGCAGGGATAAAGGAAATAACCTCATTCGGATGGCTTCTTCCGAGGCGCCTTCAATCTTGAAGAAACCCAACATGCTGAGGAAGTGGGAAACATGCTCTATTGGATCCTCTTGTGGACTACCGTTGAATTGATCCTGTTTGATAAGATGAATGTAGCCCGAATCAATTTTGAATTGCGGCACAGTGATTGCTGGATACACAATGCTGGTTCCATAGGCATCCATGTTGATGGTTGCATAGTCCGCAAGAGTCTTCGGCTTAGCTACCTCTTCTTCTATCATTCCTCTGGCCAATCTCTTTCTTTCCTTTTGTGCTTGCTTTCTCCTCTTCCTTGCACTCAACTGAATGTTAGGTTCACTACCTGCAGAAGACAAGCTCATAAAAAGAGTTAGTAGCACCTGTTGAGATAAAACTACTACAACAAATTCCACTAAATAACTACTAATAAGTGCCAAAAATTATTGAAATCGAATTTCAATCCCAGACAACGGCGCCAAAAACTTGTTGGCTTACCGGCAAGTATACCAGATCGACAAGTAAAAGAGCAGTAAGCTCGAGTATCGTCCCACGAAGATTGCAAATTGTTTTCAATAATTTTTACCTTATTATGATTACTAGTGAAATTTTTTAACTACATACTTTTTAAATTGAAGTTTGATTTGATTAATTAAAAACTAAAACTAATAACAAAGCACGAATTAAATGAGTTGAGAATAAGATGGGAAAAGCATTAGGAATCTCGTTTCATTGCAGGACATAATTTACTAGTTATGAATCTCTGTTTTCCTATTGAATCAACAACATCCCAGCTATAACAATTATTAAATTCCTCTAACGATTGTGTTTCCTATTCAATTGGAACCCTTCATCCCTTAAGAAATTACCAACCAATTAGTCATCAATTAAGAACACTGGTATTAAATGTTATATAATCCCCAAAAGTATCCCTATAAATTGGATGATTATAATGTTTGATTGCCATGGCCATACCAAATCCCTAATTTCCCAATTGAGGAATTAGGTTCCCAAAACATAAACGAATCCATATTTATGTTGAAAATAAAAGCACAATCAAACAATTGATTCAATGAAAAACATTAATTGCAATTATAAACTATTTAAGATCCATGCAAATCCACGATCTTCCTAATTGGGGTTTTAGTTACACATAATTAGGAATAAAAAGCAAAGAGTAGAAGAATAACCCATAATCATAGACAATTCTGAATTACTCCGCTGATCTTCAATCTTCAATTGGATTCCTCCGTTGTTGATCTCCAATCGTCTTCACTGTGCAATTTCTCTCACAAAGGTTGTGTAATCTCCCCTTCTCTCTCTCTCCTCATCTCTCCAATCCTAATTCTAAACCTATATCCAATAGAAAAACATAAAAACTAAACAAATCCCATCAAAAATCAGCAAAACAGGCCTGAGCGGGCCTGCACCGATGACCGCGCGCCTGGGCGCCCTAGGCTCCACACCTGGGCGCCCCAGGTTTGGTTGTTGCTGCTTAACGAGGTGCGCGCGCCAGGGCGTACCAGCCTGTGCACCTGGGCGTGCGTCACCTGCTCCGACTCCGTTTCGCTTCGTTCTTGCACCATTTTCAAGGTCTTTTTGTCCTCTTTCCAGTTCCATTTTTATTTTCTTCAATTAAGCTCCAAAAGTACCTGAAACCATGAACAAACGGATCAAAACGTTCAAGGGATAATATTTCCTAAACTAATTAAAAACTAAGCTAAATCTACCTAAAACACCTAAGAAACAGCCAAAACCAAAGCAAAAGGGAGTCAAATTAAGCCCAAAAACATCATATATTAGACCCAAATCAATTAGGTTTTGGTAGCAATTCAGATATATTAGAGAATAATGAATACAATTAGGATTGAAGATCAACATTGGATGGATCCAATTGAAGGTTTGAAGCTCTATTGGGGTAAATTCATTATTGTCTACGATTATGAGTTCTTCCCTTAATTCTTGTATTTCTTCTCCCATTATGTGTAACTAAATCTCTTGTTAGGAATATGGTGTATTTGTATGGATGCTAGAATAGTTATTTAAATTATGTTTCCTGTTTTTCCCTTCAAATCTATTGTTTGGTTGTGTTTTAATTCCAATTCATGAAAGTAGCTAATTTATGTTTTGTTTAGAATCTCTAATCCAACAAGAGACATCTGAGGGTTAGAATAGGTCGTTCTTCCAAACATTATAACCACCTAGTTTTTAGACATACATCTAGGGCTTATATGACTTGAATATTCTAGTGTACTTAATTAGTGGTTATTCATATGTCAAAATCGCTTAAGACATTAAGGGTTCTCATATTGAATAAGAAACATAAATTCAGAGAGACATCTGGTTTTTATTACCTCTGGAATGTCGTGGATTTAGGGAAAAACAAAATAAGATTCATAATTAGTAACTTAGGTCCTGCAATGAAACCATGTTCCTAACCTTTTCCAAAATTGTTCTAAATACTCTTTATTTTCTGTTTTGTCTCATTCTACTTATTCTACACTCCTTTCTTAAAATCTTAACCAAACTCAAGTTTCACTAGTAATTACTATTTGCCTAAGAATTATTAGAAACAATTTGCAATCCTCGAGTGAACAATAATTTACTTTCATTATATTACTTGTGATCCAGTATACTTGCTAGTTCTTCAACAGTAATATCTTCATTTATATTAATTACTTACTTAGTTCCCTTTGATGAGCATTTTATTTCCCATTATTCCTTGCATTATTTTACTCATATTATTGATACTTGTTGCCCATTTGACATTGTTTAGCTTGATTTAGTGATTTAGAGTTTATTGGACTAATATTCCGAATATTGTTTAATTTGGGATTATTTAGCCTAATTAATTATATTTCTATTTTCAGGTCATATTTGGCACAAGGACACTTTGGGCATTTTGGAAATGAGGAATCAAGTGTTGAAGTGAAGATTGTAATTTGCATTTAGGTCCCTTTTTAGTTGTAATTTTCAGAATAGTGTTTCTTAGGACTTGGGCCCATGTTTTAGGCCCATTTTCATGGTAAAAGAAGGGGAAACTCGTGTAACCCCAAGACCACTCTCCCATTTCAGATTTTTCACTCTCTCTAGGTTATAACTTATCTCTTGGCTCTCTCAAGTGGTGGTGACTGCTAGGGTTTTGTTCTTCACCATTTCTACTCATTTTTCTTCATAAAGTTAAGGCCCTCATAAAAGTACTGGATGAGAAGCTGCTCTGATATTTGATGGTGGGGACAGGAAGCACACAATCTCTTGAATCTCTCCCAATATTAATAGAGACTCTCTCCATGTTGTTGCCTGATAACAGAGATTTCCTTTCTGATTGCAGTTGTCCTGTTTGTAGGGAAGAATTTTTCCAGAAATGCCCTCTTCAAGTCATCCCAGCTTGTGATGGAACCAGGGGCCAAGTCAGATAACCAATCCTGCGCCAGACCCTCTAAGGAATGTGGGAATGCTCTGAGACAGACATGATCCTCTTAAGCATCAGGTGGTTTCATTGTGGTGCACACTATGTGGAACTTCTTGAGATGCTTATGAGGATCCTCACCTACAAGACCATGAAACTTGGGCAGCAAATGGATTAGTCCTGTTCTAAGCTCAAAAGGAACATCCTCATCAGGATACCGGATACACGAGTCTTCAATAGTGAAGTCAGGTGCAGCCAGCTCCCTAAGTGTCCTTTCCCTTTGTTGGGGTTGAGCCATGTTATCACAATTAACAAAAGCAGAATCAGATTGAACAGAAGCAGAAGGAACAGAAGAAACAGAAACAAAATCAGAATTAGATGGACTATAAGATGACTCTGATTCACTATCTAATGACTGATTCCTATTTTGTCTAACTAATATGTGATAAGTCCTATCAATTTCAGGGTTGTAAGGATGCTAAAAACTTGGGTTGCCCCTAGTCATGCAGTAAACAGAACACCATCAACCATAGCAGACTGTAACAGATATGCATGACCAAAATAGGCAACAAATTTTTTTTATTTTTTCAAATTTTTTTCTTCATTTTTTTCAGCATCCTAAAATCATGAAAACCAATCACAGAAAATTTGAGGACAAAATTTAAAAAGGAACCAAGTCAACTAATTAATACAGGGACCAAAAACTATGAAAATAAAACTTGTAAAATAAAAAAGAAATAGTAAACAGCCTTTTTCGGGATCCAGACGAGGGGTTCGAATTATTCAAAAAATTCCCTTAGATTTGATATAACATTCGTCAAATTCCGAGTTACGGATCAAAAGTTACGCCTATTTATAGTAAGTGCTGCTAAAACTCGGAAAATTTTTCTGGAACTCACAACCAGTGCCTATCTGAGTGTCTGTGATGCATCAACACACTAATATATGATGAAACAAGTGTGGATACCAATTTTCGTGCTAAAATTCCATCCACAGCTATGTCAAATTACACTCACAGAAACACTAAAATAGCATCAGTTATGCAGAACAGCAAAACAACAAACAAGACAACTTTCAATCAGTTATCAGAATGCTTATTCACACACTAACTACACTAACTACTCTAAATAACTACTGCATGACCTTTGGCAAGAACCAATACTCCCCGGCAACAGTGCCAACCGTTAACATGATGGACTGTTAATATGACAGGCCGATAAACTGTTGTACAAATGTTCACAATATAGGTCCAATAAAAAGTACTCCCTCCTGTAGTGGACCAGATCCTGGTCCGACTGATATCACTTTGATCCGACCAGTAGAACACTGAAATAAGAAATACCTACCACCAACTGATCAAAAGCATCCTATACTGAGCTAGGGACACTTGAGTGGTTCATAGGCTTACAGGATCAAAACCGAGCACAGGATCTTCATCCTTATCATCACCAGCTACGGTCCAACAGTGTAACACCCCGATTCGGCAACTTGAAAACTACAGTTACTTAGATTAAATATAGTGAAAATTTGGGCCAATTTTTTTTTTAAAACATGTATGACATATACATGAGAACATTTAAACCTTCAAAACATAGTTACATTTAAAAACTCATGTTCTCACATTACATAAATTCTTTCAAGTTCCAAACCGATATGTCACAAGACACCGCACCTTGAAACTTGTTCATCATTTAAATACATAGCCCGTTTACTTGTTTCAAAAACATCAGTACTGAACAAAACTTTAAATGGGGTACAGTATGATAAAGCTATGGTAACTAAGAACTTGCAATGGAATACAATACTCTGAGGGGATTATCTATCCTCTAGTTATATACACTAAGACTCGCCATCTAATTCCGAATCTTGGTAGGTCAAGCTCTCCAACCACAAGTAGAGTCGTCCTCATCCGCCGTCTCAGGAATCTCCTCCAGAGAGTCGTTTTGTGCCTTCTCCTCCTCCCTCTCACGAGCTAAAAGCCTCTCCATGATCTCCTTCTTTCGTCGCTTCATCTCTATGTAGACTATGACGCGAGCGGTTATAGTTATGTTATCACCTTTCAGTGGAGATGCTCCTATCTCTCGAGTGAACTGGAATCTCGTTATATTTTCCATCTAATGATCATACCAAAATTTTCCAATGCAAAGCAGAAGTACAGGAGAGAGTGAGCTACCCAAAACAGCTACGTCGACTATGTGGAATTACATTAGGCAAATATTAAGACAAACAATAAACATCAAACAAACAACAACATGATCATCAATATCATTATATAAACATACATTATAGTCAATTTCTTGTAAAAACATTCTCCAAATCCTTCTCGTCAAACTTACACAATTCCATTCAATTCTTTCATCAATCCTTACTCAAGCTTATCAATTATTCCGAGAATCATTTCTTATACTTGTCATATAAATCTTATTCAACACTTAATATCATTACTGCACTTTTCTTTTAAACATTTTATTCTTTTAAGTCTTATCGTCTCGGATCGCATCAATAATGTGGGGAAAACATCATTGAGCTCGCACACACGTCTACATCTCCTCGGTCATCCACCCAACCTAGTCGGAAGCAAACAGAAGTACAGGACCTTTACCACGCGGACACGACAGCTGTCTCAACAAATGGCTCCAAGCCAGGAGAACTGTAGAAAACTCGGGTACAGTCTCAAATCAATTTATATCATTTCAAATCATATCATATCATATAATCAAGGCTCACTATAGAAAACTCGGGTACAGTGGCAAATCACAATGCCCCGTTCCAGTCCCTCTCACTATCCTAGACTTACAATCAAGGGGGTGATAGTATTATTTCTAGTTCGCGATGCAGAACTTACCACGGCTTAGGACCCAGTCCCTACCACGTTCGTATGCCACATGTGGGATTCGTTCCGCCTAGAAATATACTCCAGGCTTCTTGACGTTCACCTTCCTTGCCCTCCCCTCATGCAATCTCCACCTGAGTATCCTTGATACTCATGGTATCTTCCTCTCCACTACTTCGATATCACACTCATTCCTCACCACGTTCGTTAATGTCTTTTAAAGTCTTTTAAAGTTTTAGAGTTTTTATTAGTGGCTTAATCCTAAGGTCGGCTCATCCTTGGTGCATCCCTTCAACGAGTCCCGACCACTAATCGCAATCCGTTCCCCAAAGAATCTCAACAGCATCTTACATCACATCTCTTTCTCATGCATCTCATCAGCTTTATTCTCATCAGCTATTGCTCAACAACATCCTCAGCATCATTCTCATCAGCTATTGCTCAACAGCATCATCAGCATCCTTCTCGTCAGCCATTGCTCCGCAGTATCATCACCATCCTTCCTCGTCGGCTATTGCTCAGCAGCATCATCGGCATCCCTCCTCATCAGCTATGACTCAGCAGCAGCATCAGAATCCTCCTCGTCGGCTTTGGCTCAGCAGCATCATCGGCACCTTTCTCATAATCATTTCAACGATTTCATTTGCACCGTCACAATCTTGAAAATCATCCTCTTTTAACTCCTTCTCAATTCCAACTCATGTTTCTCTTCCAATCGTTATTTATTTCTTTCACAGTTTCATTCACCTCATGACTTATCTCTTTCTTTACCCTTCTCCAAAATTCTTATCCATACATCTTTTCTTTTTAGTCTTAATTTATTACTTTCACAATTTCATTCTTATCATCCCATGATCAAGGTGTAATCAAATACTTCTCAAATACCCTTACAATTTCTCCATAGATAATTAAATCATTTCACATACTCAGAAAATTAAGTAGCTCATGCATAATTACTAAAAACATAACATTATACTATTTCAACAAGACATTTCAACTATAAACAACAAACCAATCTCAGCGACTCGTGTGGATAGACAAACAAGCAAACAATTGCTATCCCACTACCTCGCTTAATGAGATCGGGGTCCAACCTTTGAGATGATTGGACGCCTTAATAAGTTACCTAAATACCACGGCGTCTTAATGGAAGCCCCTCTCTCACCTTGAATAACGTAGGCCTCAAAGAACTTCCCAAGATTCCCGAGTCGCTACTCCGGCCTCGTGTCCTTTTCGTCCGTCACCCGAACTAGAACATTTTTCCCGTGCGTTAGAAATGACTTCAATAAATTCTTAATCTCGCTTTAAAAACACTTTGAAACAATTCCCTTCTTGAAAACATATTACCAATATCCAAAAGGTTTCAAATCCAAATCAAATCTATAATTAAAATGTTTCCAAGAAAACTTTGAAATAGTTTTAAGATGATTTCTTCTTCAAAACAGAATCCATTTCTCTTAGTTTAAAACATTCTGGTTATAAAATCATGGTCTTTAAGCTTTAAACGGAATACAAAAATTCAAGAAGATAAAGTTCCAAAACCACATCAAGTTGATTCATTAAATTTCCAAACTTCACAATATTATAAGATACTGATTAAATAATGTCATAGAAAAATTTCAAATTAATTTAAGTTGTTTAAATCATACTTTTCAAATGAAACATTTTTCAATTCCTTTGAAATCAAAACATAGATTTTTCACCAATAAATCTCACAAAAAAAGTTTAGAACAATTCCAATTCAATCTAAATTTTTCCCAAAACACATTCAATTAGCATAAAGAACAACACATAAAAGTTTCAAAGCGTACACAGGTTCACATAATGCAAATCACATTTTACATCACTCAGAGTCATTAATTAAATTATAATCTTAATAAATTAACTCAATTATTCTTAAGAAAATAATTTAAATTAAGCCTTGTGACTAACTCATCAAGGATCGAATTACCATGGTTATTATTTTCTAATCACAAATAAATTTTAAAACTAGAAATCATTGAATTAACATCATGAAAATTTCTTTTTACATAACTAAATCAAATCATTTACTTTCACATCTAAAACCAAGAAAATTAAAGAAAACAATACATCACTTCTATCAAACACATAGCATCATGCACCTAGGAATATAGCCATTATCAAAGGTCATTTCATAAAGAAAATTCTCCAACTATCTAAACATGCATTGGCCGAATTATATAGGTATAATATTGCAAAGATTTAATGCACAAATAAAGACATAAGTTAATGAAATCATTTTCTTTCTTTTGAGACTAAAACCGTGAGCATCCAAGAAGAAAAATTAACACTTTTAATTCATTTTCTTGACTTAAATCAAAACAACAATTTGAGTCATAAACTACTTCAAAGACTTATTTTATTTTCCTTGTAAAACTTGGTTATTTCATGAATATACTTTAAAGCTCTTTAGATTAAAAATAGTTTGATCATGCATGCCCTCTAAATGATAAGCAAACATAGCCTCCTACTTCTTTCTATATTGGCCGAATGTCATCATTCCCAAATACAAGGTTTTTTTTATACAAGAATCACATGATCCACATCAAGGCATGTAGATTTTCAAGATCACTTTTTCAAAGCATCAATCACACCATTTATTCTCATCAACATGCATTATCAAGACAAGATCTTTTTCAAACATCTTTAACATGCATAAAATAAACTCAAATTCATCACTTTTTTTTAAACCAAAATTAAGATCTTATTTTGACTTTATGAAAATAACATGCATGTTCTAGAAATCATTAGATCTAGCCTTAAAACACACATGCATTAATCTTTCACAAAATAAAAAGCATAAATCCCATTATTCTCAAGCTTGGCCGAATAGGCTTTATAAAATAAAACATGCACAAGATCAAACACTAGATCAAATCATGTTTACGCTCAAAAATCATTTTAAAGTTTGCTTCTTTAATTTCTCTTCAAAACCGTGTCATATATTAAAAGAAAACATAATCTTTTCTCTTGAAATTGACATGCAAGGCTAAAGACTTTAACTTTATTAATAATCAAGCTTAGATCATAGATTTATTCATCACATCATCTCATGAAAGCTTTATAAATCACGGTTTTAAGTAAGAAAACTCAACATGCAATGAAGTTATTTTAAGCTTCACAAAAATCTCAACTTTCTTTAGATCTTTAAAGTTTTGGTTTGAAAAACATCAAGATCCATGAAGAAAACCTTAACCGAAACATTAAGCATATAGTTACACATATTACAAATCATTTTTAGTCTTTAAAAGTCCATGATCAATTCAGAACAACACATGCACTCATCTCTCACATCATAAAAATATACATGCAAAGAAGAAAAGAAGATAGATCTACAAAATCCAAAGAAAAAGCCTAGACTATTAAAATCTTCCTCTTGATCTTCAAGGCACCTACCAAGAAAGGGTTGATCTTCTAGTCTTCCTAAAACTTGGATCTTCAAGAAAAATCCATGATCAAGCTCTAAGTCTCCTTCTTCTTCCTCTCTATCTCTCAGCCACTCTCTCTCTCTTTTTCTTTCTAAGAGTTGGATAGGCTCTTAGAGTTGTGTTTTGGTGTAAAGGAAGGAAATGAACTTGGTGGAAGGGAAATGAATTAAGGCTAGACTATATATAGGCAACCACACTCTTCCTCCTTTGCCCTTAATTTTTGGTTTCGGCTAATGCACAATGGGAGGGGTAATTTTGTCCTCTCAAAAGTTTCCATGTAAGGAATCAACTCAAGGGGACATGGTAGAGTGAATTAAGGAACTAGGGTTACTTCTTGTCTAATTACTCTTTCCACTACTTTGAATTTTCCACCAACTTAGTTTACTTATGGTTCTAACTTCTCCCATAGGCTTCTTGTCCAAGAAAATAAAATCCTAGGCTTGCCCCACATACATACATACATACGTAACACACACACATACATACATACATGTCCTACATTTTTATTTCTTAATCATATTCACTTAAAATCATCAATTCACACAATAGTGAAATTGATTCTAAAAAAATCATGTTCACACAATCAATTTCATGCATCACTTATTACACACACATTAAACCAACACATATCACATAATAAATTCATGCCATGACAATACTACAAAATACATTTCTCAAAATTCGTATTTTACAAACTCAGGAATAAATTTTTATAAATCAATCCAGAAAATTCTAAAAGTTACATTTTCAAATTCTATGTTTCAAGACGATCGTTTTCAAAGTTAACAAATCCAGAAGAAAATTCATTTCTAATAAAAATCATCAGCTTTTAATAAAATCACAACTCATTTCTTATAAATCAAATCAACGAAATCATTCACTTCTCGTTTATAAAAATATTTGTTTATAAAAATCCATGAAAATCAACACTTTGTCTTTTTCGCCAATTTTTTTTTATAAAATCAACACCCCAATTTGGAAATAGAATTTTCACTAAAAATTTGCGCCAATTTTTTTTTTTAACATTTGTTACATGATATTATTAAAAGGTGAGTTTGCATATAAACTTAGTTTCCAAAATATTTTTTTCAACTTAGTTTTTAACTTCTATCAATAACTTGGTTCATAAAAAGGTTTTCCTCAATCTTTCAAAACTCTATTCTATTTTCCAAAGTGAAGTGCCACTATACCTTCCATTCCAAAACTCAATATTTAAAAAAAAATGCGGAATAAAATTATCCTTAGATTAATTCCAAAATAAACGTTATAGAAAGTGTTTAGGCTTAACAGCCATTATCCGAAAATACCAAATAACAAAAGATAAGACTTCCACTGGGGTGACATAATGATAAACAAAGGGTCCGTTATCCAAGACTACCAAACAAACAGAGATCAATATTACTAAGGAATAAACTAATCGTCATCGTGCACATCCTCATCCGGGTCTTCCTCTGGGTCTTCTTCCTCATCTGGATCCTCTTCCTCATCGATGTTCTGATCAGCAGGCGGGGCATTATGGAAAGCTTGAGGTCCATCTGGCATAAGATCCCTGAGACGATATCGCACTTCTTCACGATCGGTGGCTACTCCTCTTAGTGTATGATCTCGATCGGTAATGGTGAGTCTTGTTGGTCCCTCCCAGATCCATCCATGTGCGGTTCTATGTCAATGTCCCCCCACCAAAGGAGACATTTCCACTTGAATTACTCGGTCCGCCATCTAATAGATTTATCATGAACAGAGACAAGAACATACAGAAGAATATAGAGAGTTAGCTACCAGACGGGCAAAGCGTCGACGGCATGGGCTTAATCCAGGGGTCACATTAGAACTAACACAAACATAATATCCTTATCACATCATTATTATAATTCTGTCTTATATCTTTATCATACTTATCAATACTCAAGGATTCCATCTACAACTTCCAAAGTTTATCATCATTGAAACATTAGGGATGGAAACTATAGGTTAAAGGTAAATTAGCACACTCGCTACATCTCCTCCTTCAATATCCAACCTCGTTCTAGTTCGGAAAGCAGATGGGATGCACAGGAGTCCTAACCATGCTGACATCGAAGCCAAAGGGTACGTACCAGCTGAAACCACGCCAGTTGGCTAGCAAAATAAAATCAATTATCAATTCATAAGTTCATCAAAAATAATCGATGGCTTCTAGTCCCATTCGGATTCCCTCTACACCATCCATGATTTGCTCAAGGGGGCGACAGCTCTATCCCTAGTTCGCGTTGTAGTCCTCGCCACGACCAACGACCAGCAGGTGCCCTTGATCACTGTAGCATCGTTCCACCTAGGGTAGTGCTCTTAGGCTTCTTGACGAATCACCATCATTGCCCTCCCCTATCGCAATCACCACTTGGCGGAATGCCCGACCTCCAAGTATACGGTATCTTTCCTCTCCACTACTTCACTCTCAACGTAGTTAGAAAGGATTGGGTCCTAAAGTCTTTTAAGTCATCTTAATCTTTTAATAGTCTTTTATTAATCCTAAGTTTGGTCAACCCATTCTAAGCCGCGCTTCTAACGGGCCTCGATCTCTAAGGGACCACAGCAAAACTTCATCATCGTATAGTGGGATCCACAAGACGTAATCACGGCATATTCATTCACGTGATTAGTCACTCAAAGGGAAATAATTTCAATGTTATTGTGCCACGATGCACCATCACTGTACATAAACATCATTTTCGCATATTATCAAAACTTAATCATTTCGTACTTCTTTCAAGCGTATTACAATTTGCTCATAGGGTTCTTTCACATTCCCATAACTATCATTTCTCATCAATTCCAACATTTCTCGATCATACATTTCTTTTAAAACATTTACAACATAACCTTCAACATTCTCAAAATCATTTAACAACATTTCTCATATACTCATGCACACATAATATAATATAATCACAATATATCATATAATAAAATAGAGTCACTGTCTCAACGAAGGACGACTAAACACATCCTACACTCAATCGTCGTCTCGTATATTGACTCGTAACCCGGATTCCGACTTTTGAGATGGTCGAAATCGTTCTAACGATTACCATGGTGCCATTGTATCTAAAGGTTGCTACTCTCTCACCTTGATGTGAAGAACTAACGTGGGCTTGATTATCAGTCTCGCTACTCGTTCCCAATTGCACACCGTTTTAAACCAATCATTTTCACAAAATAACCTTTATAAATATTCACACTAACTTGAAAGTAATTAACCAAATATAACCTTTGAAAACATTAATTTCTCAAAGCCTTTGAAATTTTGGAAATCATGTAAATACTTAGAAAATAAATCATTTCTAAAATCCTTAAAAAAAACTTTAAACTCAATATCAAAGCAATATTCCTTTTTCAAGACATCCTTCAATTATTTTATACAAGCATAAACAATGTTTCATCAAAACACATATACAACCTTACTTATAATTATTCTAAAGTTACTTTTAAAAATTCACTTTTAATTCTAAACACTTATACTTCAAGATTAACATGAATTTCACATATTCAATCATGCAAGAACAAATCACAACATAAATACTACACATTTCACATTTTTGGACAGCATGCATATATAAACTTAAATATTCATTTTCTCTTAAATAGAACATCGAAAACATATGTCGTTTCTTCCTAAATTCTCATTACAACTTCTACTATAATAAAATGACTAAAATTAAACTAAATAAAATAATTGCATATGCTGTACAGCCACTGAAAAAGTTGCATCAATTCAAGAAGTTCAAGTAAAACAATCCAAAACAATTATACACAATTCCTACGACTTTAAAATACTATTATTTCTAATAAAACATTATTTTTTCATACATTCTAAATTCTGAACAGCAACTTAATATTTTTATTTAAATTACTTTAATCAATCAAAAATACTCATTTCTATTTGTTTCTACATTATATTTGCGCATACAAACAAAGTATCTCTAACACCCTTAAAAATAATCATTTGGGATCTTAACTAATTAATTTTCCAGAATAAAAATTAAATTTCCAGAATTAAAACTAAATTTTCAGAAATAAACCTTTTCCATAAAACATGTAATTCATTCCATAGACAAACTAAAAACAATTATTAAATCAATTAGAAAAATTCAATTAACTTAATTTCTTCCTCTAAAATTTCGACCAGTACTAGAAAATTAGAAAAAAAAACATTTTGATTTCTTAAAACATCTATATAATATAATTACATTACTTTATATATTAAAAATAAGAGTTTTAATCATTAACAAAATATAAAATAGGTCTCTTTAAGAAGTAATTCATATTTTCCAGCAAATAATATTTTCAAACACATCAATCACATACTCATACAATTATTTAACAATACATGCTCTTATAAGTTATAACAACTACCATTTGTTTCTATTTCTTCTAAACAATAAGCTATAAATTAATTACACATCAAATAACAAACAAATTACAAAAATTATTTAAAAAAAAACCATAGGCCTCACGGCCTACTTATATATTTTTTTTATATTTCCAGAAAATTTTATTTTTATTCATTATCTTAATTCATTGTTCTTATTTAACTTAAATCCAAACAAAAGAAAATCAGATACAATCAAACAATAACAATTAAACAAAGTTTCTATAAAATAGTCCGCGTAAGACAGCCCAGTTGGTGGCTTCAGGGACACTTAGGATTTCCCCCTCCCCAGGTCATGGGTTCTAGTCCCAGACCTCCCATGTAAACAAAAAAAAATTTCTATAAAATACAATTTCATACACTTTAAGAACATTACAATTTCCAGAATTTATTTTATTTCCAAAAATCATTTTTAGTTCCTTTAAATCATTTTCATTTCATTTCTACTTTAAGGAAAATACTTATTTGTTTTCATTCTTTTTAGAGACTTAACTGTAACTCAAATACACATGAAATAACAACAATTACCATTCAATATAAATATATATATATATTCACACGATCCAGAATAAAAGAAAATAAAATCAAAATCCATTTTAATTCTTTTATTTATTTCCATTCCCTTTTATTTTACTAAACAACAATACAATTCATATGTCAAAAATACACAAATCAATCCTCAATTCCTCTAATATATAACACGTCCTATATATATATATATATATATATATATATATATATATATATACCAGAAATTAATTTTTTTTCCATTGCTATTTACTTATTGATTATTATTCCTTAATACAAAGAAACAAAAACAATTAAAAGACAAAGAATAAAAACTTATTTGTTCATACAAAATTTTCTATAATTCATATGATCTAAGAAATAAAATAAACCCAAAAATTAAATTATTCAAACTCATCAAAACTTTTAGCCATCTTAAGAATTAAAGAAAAGGGGAGATAAATCCCTTTAAACACCCTTTTTTGTGTCCCTTTTCTCATCCTTAATTCATATGACTCAAAAACAATATCACATATTCAACAATAACTTAAAATGAAAAGGAAAATTTAGAACTTAACTATATAAGAATTTAGAAGTTTTTATTCCAGATTAACAACAAAACAACTTAAAAAGAGATTAAATAAATAAGTGATTTTGGGTTACCTCTACTCCTTAAGCTTAAGAAAACTTCAAGTGACAAAGCAATTCCTCCCTCCTTCCTAAGCCAATTCGTCCCTCTCTCTCTCTCTATTCTTCTCTTAGAATTTTATTTTTTTCTCTTGTAAAACTATCAAGGATTGTGTGTGAAAAATGTGGGAACTAAGGCTATCTATTTATAGGTGTTGAAGATGCATTTCTCCTCAATTTTCAGAGGTGAAATTCGGCCCCCCTTACTCACCATGAGTCAGCAAAATTATTTCATGCACATTGGAACACACTTTGCATTAATTGGAATTTTGTTGATTCCTAAAACCTTTTAATTCATGGTTTATTCTCACAAATTTTCAGAACTATTCTTCCCTCCTCTTTCTAATTTTTGGACGGCACATATATATAAAAATAGGAGAGAAAATTTTTCATTGGCTCCTTGTGGAGGTGCCTTCACTATTAACCAATCATATTAAACTATCATTTCAAATAAATCAGAAAACAATTAAGAAAATACTGAAATATGGACTGTGCAGCCAAATATTACTAAGACAAATATTTAAATATACCAATAAAAATATTTTATAGTCCATTAAATTATTTTATGCGCCAAAATAATTTTTCTTAATTAAAACTATCAAAATTCAATTTTCTACCTACTGTACAGTACCTTTTTTGTAAACATTAAAATAAAAAATTTATTTTTACAAATTAAGATACTATATTTTAATACGATCGTTTTCATATAAAGTTTATAATTTTTGGACTTACGGTTTGAAAGTTATGAATTTTTGAAGTCCTAAGATCATTTCCTTCAAAAATACACTTCCTAAGCTTTCAAATAATTTGAAAATAAGAAAAATACGAAAATACACTTTATTTGAATGGTAGTACAATATACAACTTCAGAAATGTATTTTCATTTTCAAAATAAAATATACTTGAGTCAAAAGGTTATTTAATGCATTAAAACCATACATTTATACTTAAAACTCAAAAATTCGTTTAGTATTGTATCAGTGATAAAATTTCGAAAAATCTAAAATAAAAATCAAAGCTTTACATTTTCATAATCTAGATTTCGATACGATCGTTTTGACATATCATTTGTAATTTTTCGACGTATGGTTGAAAAGATATGAATTTTTGAAGTTCTAGCTCTATAACCCAAAAATTCATTTTTCAGCCAAGACCTTAGTAAAAATTATTTCAATATAATTAAAATATTTATTAAATATCCAGAAATAAAATCTCACACTTAAATTTATAATTATTATATATATAATATCACTGCAGATATATATATATATATATATAAATAAATCAACCAAAGACAATTGTTATTAAATTATTTTAAAATAATTGTAACTTAAATCAAATAAAATATTAAAATAAATTGGGAAAAATTGCGGGTCTCACAATCCTCCCCAACTTAGAGATTTCTCGTCCCCGAGAAATACGCACCTGATTCAAACAAGTGAGGGTATGATTCCCTCATGCTACTTTCGCGTTCCCAGGTAGCACATCTTCCCCATTTTCTTGACTCCAAATTACTTTGACCAACAGAATTTCTTTTCCTCTCAACGTCTTAATACTACGACTATCGATCCGTAGGGGTAATGTTTCATACGTAAGGATTATCCTTGAGTTGTATCGTGTCAGGCTCAACAATGTGGGTTGGGTCACTAATATACTTTCTTAACTGAGATACGTGAAAAACATTGTGTAGGTTTGAAAACATAGGGGGTAAGGCTATCTGGTATGCTACTGGTCCTACACGTTTTTGGATTTGATAGGGTCCTATAAATCTAGGGGTTAATTTTCTGGTCTTGAGCACTCTGCCAATGCCGGTAGTAGGTACTACCCTCATGAATACATGATCACCTTCCTTAAACTCCAACGGAGTCCTCCTTTTGTCATGATAGCTCTTCTGCCTACTTTGCGCGGTTCTCATCTTTTCTTGAATTACTTTGATTTTGTCTGTCGTTTGTTGCACCACCTCCGGTCCTAACTGTAATTGCTCTCTAGTCTCGAACCAGCACAACGGAGTTCTACACTTCCTTCCATACAGTGCTTCATAAGGTGCCATTCCTATGCTCGAATGGAAACTATTATTGTAGGTGAATTCAATCAATGGCAAGAAAGAATCCCAGTTTTCAGCTTCCTCCAGTACACAGGCTCTTAGTAGATCCTCCAAAGTCTGAATTGTCCGTTCTGACTGACCATCCGTTTGGGGATGATATGCAGAACTCATGCTTAGGCTTGTCCCCATTGCAGTTTGTAAACTCTCCCAAAACTTTGAAGCAAAACGCGGATCTCTATCTGACACTATATTCGAAGGTACTCCATGTAGTCTCACTACTTCCTTGATGTATAACTCAGCCAGCTTCTCTAAAGGATACCTCATGTTGATCGGGATAAAACGTGCTGTCTTGGTAAGATGATCCACTACTACCCAAATAGCATCACACCCTCTTTGAGTTCTTGGGAAACCAGACACGAAGTCCATGGATATACTATCCCACTTCCAAACAGGTACAGGTAACGGTTGCAATTCTCCTCCAGGCTTTTTGTGTTCGATCTTTGCTTTTTGACATGTTAGGCATTTTGATACATATTCCGCCACTTCTCGTTTCATTCCTGACCACCAGAAAATCTTCTTTAAATCTTGGTACATTTTTGTCGCTCCGGGGTGAAAACTCAATTTGCTCTTATGTGCTTCTTCCAAAATCATTTCCTTAACTCCTCGGTTGTCCGGCACACAAACTCTTTCCTTGAATCGTAGAATTCCATCTGTTCCTAACTGAAATTCCACTTCCTTTCCTTTATCTGACAGAGTGACAGTTCCTTCTTTTCTTGTAACTCTGGATCTGCTGCTTGTAATGCCTTCACTCGCTCCATGAATTCATTGTTCACCTTCAAAGTTCCCAGTATCATACTCCTTGGGTTAAACTCCACTGCCATATTCAGATCTCTAAACTTCTCTATCAGCTCCAACTCCTTTATCATTAAGGCAGACACATGCAGAGATTTTCTACTTAGCGCATCAGCTACAACGTTTGCCTTTCCCGGATGATACTGCACTTCAAAATCATAGTCCTTCAGGAATTCTATCCACCTCCTTTGCCTCATATTCAGCTCTTCCTGCTCGAATAGATACTTCAAGCTTTTGTGATCGCTAAATACCTCGATCCTTACACCGTACAAATGATGCCTCCAAATCTTCAATGCAAATACTACGGCTGCCAGCTCCAGGTCGTGAGTAGGATAATTCTGTTCGTGAATCTTCAGTTGTCTTGAAGCATACGCCACCACTTGGCCATCTTGCATTAGCACACATCCTAATCCTTTCTTCGTCGCATCACAGTATACACAGAAAGTCTTTGTCGGATCGGATAAAACCAATACCGATGCAGATGTTAACCTCCTTTTTAGCTCTTGAAAGCACTCCTCGCACTTCTCCGTCCAAACAAACGCTTGTCCCTTTCTAGTTAACTTGGTCAATGGTAGTGACAATCGAGAGAATCCTTCGATGAACCTACGGTAATAACCAGCAAGTCCAAGAAAACTCCGGATTTCCGTCACCGTTGTTGGTGCTTTCCACTCCAACACTGCCTCTACCTTTGCGGGGTCTACCGCAATTCCATTCTTGGTTATTACATGCCCTAGAAAATTCACTGACTCCAGCCAAAAGTCACACTTTGACAACTTGGCGAATAGCTTCTTTTCCTTCAGTATGCCTAACACCTTCGCTAAATGCTCTGTGTGCTCCTCTTTACTCTGTGAATAGATTAAAATATCGTCGATAAACACAACGACAAAAGAATCTAAAAACGGGTGAAAGATTCTATTCATGTAGTCCATGAATATTACGGGCGCATTAGTCACTCCAAAAGGCATGACCAGATACTTATAGTGGCCATATCTCGTTTTGAAGGTTGTCTTGGGGATATCCTCTTCTTTCACTCTGATCTGATGATAGCCTGATCTCAAGTCGATCTTTGAAAATACTGTAGCTCCTCTTAATTGATCCATCAAATCGTCAATTCTTGGTAAAGGGTATCTATTCTTGATAGTAACTTTATTCAATTGACGGTAGTCGGTGCATAATCTCATACTTCCATCCTTCTTCTTGACGAACAAAACAGGTGCTCCCCACGGTGAAACGCTTGGTCGAATGAATTGCTTTTCCAGTAACTCTTCCAATTGCTTCTTTAACTCCACCAACTCCATCGGTGCCATGCGATATGGTGGTTTTGAAATCGGTGCCGTTCCAGGGATCAAGTCAATTCCGAACTCCACTTCACGTACAGGCGGTAATCCAGGGATTTCCTCAGGAAACACTTCAGGAAAATCTTTGACAACAGGTAACTCCTCCATATTTTTCTCCTCCTTGACGTCCAAAGAAGCGAGAAACATGTATACATGGCTCCATCTTCCCATGAAGCTTTGATTTGATTGGCAGTCACGTGCTCGGGTTCTAAGATTTGGGGTACTCTAGGTCTTAAGTTATTGAAAATAAGAGTCTTTTCGGCACAATTTAGGAGAACATGATTAGTAGTTAACCAATCCATGCCTAAAATTATGTCGAGTTGGGTAAGGGGTAAGACAATTAAGTCCACTAAGTACTCTCTATCTTCTATTCCTACCGGGCATTTAGAAACAAAAGTTGACACCATGACTGGGTCACTAGTAGGGGTAGACACAATTAGATCAAAAGGCATAACATTTACTGGCAAATTTAATCTCTCAACCACATTACGAGCAATAAACGAATGTGTAGCACCCGAATCATACAACACATTCAAGGGTATCTTACGAATGAAACACCTACCTTGGATCAGATTAGCGTTGTTAGCAACTTCCGCTCTGCTCATTGAGAAAACTCTTCCTTGTCCACGGGGTCTAGCCACGTTCACAGCATTGACTTCTCGCTTGGGTTCAGGGAAGTTCCTTGAGATGTGTCCAGGTCGGTTGCAATTGAAGCAGTTGGGATTGTTCCATGGGCAATTTGGTCCAAAGTGATTCTTATTACACTTGTTGTAGAATGGAGGTGCACTTGCTTGTCCTCCAGCAGCATTCCCATTGTTACGAAATCCACCAGCATTTCCATTGTTTCCTCGATTTCCACCACTGTTATTGTTGTTTCCTCTTAACCCATTGTTACGGGAGCCACATTTTCAAGGCAAAGGGTCGAACAAGCTAAGCATATTAGGCTATGCTCGAGCCGAAAGGGTAACTATACTATAACTACCAAACAGAGTCACACAATGAAAGCATATAAGGCTATGCTTAAGGCCACTAAGGATAACCATTGCTCTGATACCACCAAATGTAACACCTCAATTTGGAAATAGAATTTTCACTAAAAATTTGCGCCAATTTTTTTTTTTAACATTTATTACATGATATTATTAAAAGGTGAGTTTGCATATAAACTTAGTTTCCAAAATATTTTTTTCAACTTAGTTTTTAACTTCTATCAATAACTTGGTTCATAAAAAGGTTTTCCTCAGTCTTTCAAAACTCTATTCTATTTTCCAAAGTGAAGTGCCACTATACCTTCCATTCCAAAACTCAATATTTAAAAAAAATGCGGAATAAAATTATCGTTAGATTAATTCCAAAATAAACGTTATAGAAAGTGTTTAGGCTTAACAACCATTATCTGAAAATACCAAATAACAAAAGATAAGACTTCCACTGGGGTGACATAATGATAAACAAAGGGTCCGTTATCCAAGACTACCAAACAAACAGAGATCAATATTACTAAGGAATAAACTAATCGTCATCGTGCACATCCTCATCCGGGTCTTCCTCTGGGTCTTCTTCCTCCTCTGGATCCTCTTCCTCATCGATGTTCTGATCAGCAGGCGGGGCATTATGGAAAGCTTGAGGTCCATCTGGCATAAGATCCCTGAGACGATATCGCACTTCTTCACGATCGGTGGCTACTCCTCTTAGTGTATGATCTCGATCGGTAATGGTGAGTCTTGTTGGTCCCTCCCAGATCCATCCATGTGTGGTTCTATGTCAATGTCCCCCCACCAAAGGAGACATTTCCACTTGAATTACTCGGTCCGCCATCTAATAGATTTATCATGAACAGAGACAAGAACATACAGAAGAATATAGAGAGTTAGCTACCAGACGGGCAATGCGTCGACGGCATGGGCTTAATCCAGGGGTCACATTAGAACTAACACAAACATAATATCCTTATCACATCATTATTATCATTGAGTCTTATATCTTTATCATACTTATAAATACTCAAGGATTCCATCTACAACTTCCATAAGTTTATCATCATTGAAACATTAGGGATGGAAACTATAGGTTAAAGGTAAATTAGCACACTCGCTACATCTCCTCCTTCAATATCCAACCTCGTCCTAGTTCAGAAAGCAGATGGGATGCACATGAGTCCTAACCATGCTGACATCGAAGCCAAAGGGTACGTACCAGCTGAAACCACGCCAATTGGCCAGCAAAATAAAATCAATTATCAATTCATAAGTTCATAAAAAATAATCGATGGCTTCTAGTCCCATTCGGATTCCCTCTACACCATCCATGATTTGCTCAAGGGGGCGACAGCTCTATCCCTAGTTCGCGTTGTAGTCCTCGCCACGACCAACGACCAGCAGGTGCCCTTGATCACTGTAGCATCGTTCCACCTAGGGTAGTGCTCTTAGGCTTCTTGACGAATCACCATCATTGCCCTCCCCTATCGCAATCACCACTTGGCGGAATGCCCGACCTCCAAGTATACGATATCTTTCCTCTCCACTACTTCACTCTCAACGTAGTTAGAAAGAATTGGGTCCTAAAGTCTTTTAAGTCATCTTAATCTTTTAATAGTCTTTTATTAATCCTAAGTTTGGTCGACCCATTCTAAGCCGCGCTTCTAACGGGCCTCGACCTCTAAGGGACCACAGCAAAACTTCATCATCGTACAGTGGGATCCACAAGACGTAATCACGACATACTCATTCACATGATTAGTCACTCAAAGGGAAATAATTTCAATGTTATTGTGCCACGATGCACCATCACTGTACATAAACATCATTTTCGCATATTATCAAAACTTAATCATTTCGTACTTCTTTCAAGCGTATTACAATTTGCTCATAGGGTTCTTTCACATTCCCATAACTATCATTTCTCATCAATTCCAACATTTCTCGATCATACATTTCTTTTAAAACATTTACAACATAACCTTCAACATTCTCAAAATCATTTAACAACATTTCTCATATACTCATGCACACATAATATAAAATAATCACAATATATCAGATAATAAAATAGAGTCACTGTCTCAACGAAGGACGACTAAACACATCCTACACTCAATCGTCGTCTCGTATATTGACTTGTAACCCGAATTCTAACTTTTGAGATGGTCGAAATCGTTCTAACGATTACCATGGTGCCATTGTGTCTAAAGGTTGCTACTCTCTCACCTTGATGTGAAGAACTAACGTGGGCTTGATTATCAGTCTCGCTACTCGTTCCCAATTGCACACCTTTTTAAACCAATCATTTTCACAAAATAACCTTTATAAATATTCACACTAACTTGAAAGTAATTAACCAAATATAACCTTTGAAAACATTAATTTCTCAAAGTCTTTGAAATTTTGGAAATCATGTAAATACTTAGAAAATAAATCATTTCTAAAATCCTTAAAAAAAACTTTAAACTCAATATCAAATCAATATTCCTTTTTCAAGACATCCTTCAATTATTTTATACAAGCATAAACAATGTTTCATCAAAACACATATACAACCTTACTTATAATTATTCTAAAGTTACTTTTAAAAATTAACTTTTAATTCTAAACACTTATACTGAAGATTAACATGAATTTCACATATTCAATCATGCAAGAACAAATCACAACATAAATACTACACATTTCACATTTTTGGACAACATGCATATATAAACTTAAATATTCATTTTCTCTTAAACAGAACGTCGAAAACATATGCCGTTTCTTCCTAAATTCTCATTACAACTTCTACTATAATAAAATGACTAAAATTAAACTAAATAAAATAATTGCATCTGCTGTACAGCCACTGAAAAAGTTGCATCAATTCAAGAAGTTCAAGTAAAACAATCCAAAACAATTATACACAATTCCTACTTATGCCAAAGACTTTAAAATACTATTATTTCTAATAAAAAATTATTTTTTCATACATTCTAAATTCTGAACAGCAACTTAATATTTTTATTTAAATTACTTTAATCAATCAAAAATACTCATTTCTATTTGTTTCTACATTATATTTGCGCATACAAACAAAGTATCTCTAACACCCTTAAAAATAATCATTTGGGATCTTAACTAATTAATTTTCCAGAATAAAAATTAAATTTCCAGAATTAAAACTAAATTTTCAGAAATAAACCTTTTCCATAAAACATGTAATTCATTCCATAGACAAACTAAAAACAATTATTAAATCAATTAGAAAAATTCAATTAACTTAATTTCTTCCTCTAAAATTTCGACGAGTACTAGAAAATTAGAAAAACAAAACATTTTGATTTCTTAAAACATCTATATAATATAATTACATTACTTTATATACTAAAAATAAGAGTTTTAATCATTAACAAAATATAAAATAGGTCTCTTTAAGAAGTAATTCATATTTTCCAGCAAATAATATTTTCAAACACATCAATCACATACTCATACAATTATTTAACAATACATGCTCTTATAAGTTATAACAACTACCATTTGTTTCTATTTCTTCTAAACAATAAGCTATAAATTAATTACACATCAAATAACAAACAAATTACAAAAATTATTTTAAAAAAAAAACCATAGGCCTCACCGCCTACTTATATATTTTTTATATATTTCCAGAAAATTTTATTTTTATTCATTATCCTAATTCATTGTTCTTATTTAACTTAAATCCAAACAAAAGAAAATCAGATACAATCAAACAATAACAATTAAACAAAATTTCTATAAAATACAATTTCATACACTTTAAGAACATTACAATTTCCAGAATTTATTTTATTTCCAAAAATCATTTTTAGTTCCTTTAAATCATTTTCATTTCATTTCTACTTTAAGGAAAATACTTATTTGTTTTCATTCTTTTTAGAGACTTAACTGTAACTCAAATACACATGAAATAACAACAATTACCATTCAATATAAATATATATATATATATTCACACGGTCCAGAATAAAAGAAAATAAAATCAAAATCCATTTTAATTCTTTTATTTATTTCCATTCCCTTTTATTTTACTAAACAACAATACAATTCATATGTCAAAAATACACAAATCAATCCTCAATTCCTCTAATATATAACACGTCCTATATATATACCAGAAATTAATTTTTTTTCCATTGCTATTTACTTATTGATTATTATTCCTTAATCCAAAGAAACAAAAACAATTAAAAGACAAAGAATAAAAACTTATTTGTTCATACAAAATTTTCTATAATTCATATGATCTAAGAAATAAAATAAACCCAGAAATTAAATTATTCAAACTCATCAAAACTTTTAGCCATCTTAAGAATTAAAGAAAAGGGGAGATAAATCCCTTTAAACACCCTTTTTTGTGTCCCTTTTCTCATCCTTAATTCATATGACTCAAAAACAATATCACATATTCAACAATAACTTAAAATGAAAAGGAAAATTTAGAACTTAACTATAGAAGAATTTAGAAGTTTTTATTCCAGATTAACAACAAAACAACTTAAAAAGAGATTAAATAAATAAGTGATTTTGGGTTACCTCTACTCCTTAAGCTTAAGAAAACTTCAAGTGACAAAGCAATTCCTCCCTCCTTCCTAAGCCAATTCGTCCCTCTCTCTCTCTATTCTTCTCTTAGAATTTTATTTTTTTCTCTTGTAAAACTATCAAGGATTGTGTGTGAAAAATGTGGGAACTAAGACTATCTATTTATAGGTGTTGAAGATGCATTTCTCCTCAATTTTCAGAGGTGAAATTCGGCCCCCCTTACTCACCATGAGTCAGCAAAATTATTTCATGCACATTGGAACACACTTTGCATTAATTGGAATTTTGTTGATTCCTAAAACCTTTTAATTCATGATTTATTCTCACAAATTTTCAGAACTATTCTTCCCTCCTCTTACTAATTTTTGGATGGCACATATATATAAAAATAGGAGAGAAAATTTTTCATTGGTTCCTTGTGGAGGTGCCTTCACTATTAACCAATCATATTAAACTATCATTTCAAATAAATCAGAAAACAATTAAGAAAATACTGAAATATGGACTGTGCAGCCAAATATTACTAAGACAAATATTTAAATATACCAATAAAAATATTTTATAGTCCATTAAATTATTTTATGCGCCAAAATAATTTTTCTTAATTAAAACTATCAAAATTCAATTTTCTACCTACTGTACAGTACTTTTTTGTAAACATTAAAATAAAAAATTTATTTTTACAAATTAAGATACTATATTTTAATACGATCGTTTTCATATAAAGTTTATAATTTTTGGACTTAGGGTTTGAAAGTTATGAATTTTTGAAGTCCTAAGATCATTTCCTTCAAAAATACACTTCCTAAGCTTTCAAATAATTTGAAAATAAGAAAAATATGAAAATACACTTTATTTGAATGGTAGTACAATATACAACTTCAGAAATGTATTTTCATTTTCAAAATAAAATATACTTGAGTCAAAAGGTTATTTAATGCATTAAAACCATACATTTATACTTAAAACTCAAAAATTCGTTTAGTATTGTATCAGTGATAAAATTTCGAAAAATCTAAAATAAAAATCAAAGCTTTACATTTTCATAATCTAGATTTCGATACGATCATTTTGACATATCATTTGTAATTTTTCGACGTATGGTTGAAAAGATATGAATTTTTGAAGTTCTAACTCTATAACCCAAAAATTCATTTTTCAGCCAAGACCTTAGTAAAAATTATTTCAATATAATTAAAATATTTATTAAATATCCAGAAATAAAATCTCACACTTAAATTTATAATTATTATATATATATAGTATCACTGCAGATATATATGTATATATAAAAATAAATCAACCAAAGACAATTATTATTAAATTATTTTAAAATAATTCTTAAATCAAATAAAATATTAAAATAAATTGGGAAAAATTGCAAGTCTCACAACACACGTATCAGGTAATCCTTTATAAGAACCACAATGCTATCAGGGCTAAGGTACGTTTTCTCCATCCCTAAGTTGACACGATAACACACATTGTTGACTAGGGAGATCCTGATTATCCCAACTGGATATTCAGAAAATCCTACGAAGTCCCACATAAAAACTCGATTGGGATCAAACCTGTGGTTCTTCCATAATCACAAGGCCATTCTCAGTCTAGGACACGACATTGGCGCCGTTTGTGGGGATCGATTAACATATCACTCATAGCACCACCATGGTTAATACCAGAAGTAACGCGGGGGATCTTCAAGATCGCATCAGACGCAATCGTGGAAGAACACGTAATTCTCCAAACCCTCCCACCAGCGATCTGCATGAGCATCTGAACCAAACCCGTGGGGCGAATTCTCATCCGCCACACTTACCCCTTGCAAACCCGCCTCCACTGATGGATTTACTCCCCCCCCCCCCCCCCCACCACCTCCTACTTCTACCGTAAGATCCACACATGGAGATTCTAGTAGTACGGTTCCTCAAACCCGTAACACCACAGGCTCAGCTGAGGCTAGGAGAAACAATGGCCCAAACCCTGCAGCCACTCACCGGGCACGTTCCGCCCAAAGAGACCAAACACCCCAATCCTAGCCTAACCATGGCCCTAGAAGGGAAACCCCCCGTCCCAGGAGTGAACCCACAAGAGCTACTCGAGAAAATACTCAACCAGAGCGCTCTTTTAGCAGGTCATACGCAACTACTGCATCTGCTCGGAACCGAGAGCAGGAGATGATTAACATTCTTAAACAACAAACCACCCTCATTCAGCAGCAGGGAAGAGCAATTGCTGAGCTTCAACAGCAGGCAATGACAAGACTGTCATACCAACAACCTAATACCGAGCCATTTGCTAACTCCATACCCCAACCAACCCAACTGATTCCAAATTTATCACCCCATGCCCAACTTCCACCACCCCCTCTCCTTGATGCTAACCCGAGTATCGACCCCTGGAGGAGATTTCCATCCTGACCACCCCTTCACCCCCCATATCATGGCTTTTGAAACTCTTCAAGGATATTTAGGCCCGACAAATATACCTCACTACAACGGCCTAACTGACCCAGTGGATCACATCGTTTCGTACGAAGGGGCAATGAATTATTACGGGGGAGGTGATTGAATGAAGTGCCGAGCGTTTTCCATGACACTAGAACCCTCGGTATTACGCTGGTACTCGTCTCCACCAAGAAATTCCATAAATTCTTGGGAAAAAATGAAAAGATTTTTTCTGAATCGGTACACAGCCAGTTGCATTCAACCTAAATTTAATCACACACTAGCTGCAGTTACGCAAAAACCTGATGAATCTCTCAGGGATTACTTGTCACACTTCCATACCGAAGCTAGCTTAGTGCCCAGACTCGAGCCTGGAGTAGTTGTTTTGATCTTTACCCAAGGGCTACGACCTGGTGATTTCCCTAATTCTCTGATTGGTAAACCCCTCAAGGACATGGCTGAACTCAGACAACGATCCAATAAGTTCATAAACTTGGAGGAATTTAATAGGGGTCAGAAGTTCAGAGATGATCGGCAAAGATCCGACCCTCAGGCCCAGAATAAACAAAAGCGAGATGAAAGATTCAATGGTAGAGCTGAGAGGAATGACCGAGACCGAGACCGAAGACCACCTCCTAGGAACAAATTTCAGGAGTACACTCCTCTAACTGTTCATAGGAGTCAGATCCTCAAAGAGACGATGCAGACCAACTTACACTCGGCCCAAAGACCTCCTACTTTGAGGAAAGGCTCACAGCGTGATAGGTCCAACTACTGTGACTTTCACAAAGGTTACGGTCGCACAACTGATGAGTGCATCTGGCTTAGGGACCTGATCGAAGAAATGATCAGGGACGGAAAACTCCAGCAATACATCAGGGATGCGGTCGGTCGAAGAACCAGGAATAGATCACCTTCCCCGGACAAGGCTAAGCACCGACGAACTATGTAACATCCCAATATTTGATATTTAATCAAATATTTAATTTAATTTAAATATAGTTAAGGATAATAGGAAGTCATAGAATTAGGTGAAGTTTTATTAGGAGAATAGGGAATCTGAGCCGACCAGTTAGTAGAGATGTTGGGCCTCGGACCTATCCCAGCAGAGCAGAACGAGAATGGCACGCGATTTCACGTGTTGGCATCAACCATATGTAGCCGACCGCAGCATGTCACGCTGTTCTATCCGAGCGTAGGATCGGCCTTCTGCTGGTACTTCTTGTCAAAGCGGAAGCCTCTCGACTCCTCTATTTCGTTGTGCTAAGCTCGAACCAAGCGGCTTACGCCTCGTTTTTCACGCCCACTGTGCAAACATCTCTTTCAATCACTTTATGTCCTTTTCAAGTCACTATTGGTGACTTTCCCCAAAAGCCAATGAATCTCATCCACACGTTCCAAGCTTCTCAAAGAATCCTCCAATCAGGACCACACAATTAACTCCCATAGGGGAATAAAAGAAAAGGTCATAGCCAATACATGGACACTTCCTATTTTTCTTCTTCTTCTTCGTTTTCTCCATTCCCTCTCTAAGAAACTCCAACACCAGAAACTCACCATTTCTTATCTCACTCACATTCTACTATCTTTTCCTCTCTATCAACATTCACTAAACCGAAAACTATTTCCTTCTTCTTTTCTGAAGCTTCTAGTTTCACCACGGTATTCTGAGGTTCAGTGAAGGCGATGCAACGGTTCAAGGGATCTTGGGTTCAAGAGATCGAAAGCGAAGAAACCAGACTCAAAACTCACAGCACTCTTATCTCTCATTGGTTGAGGTAAGGAGTGAGGGTTACCTTAGCTTTGGTTTGGGTTCCTATTGTGTTCATAACGGGTACTAAGAGTGGGTGTTAGATTAGGGCAATGATATAGATTAATAGTAGGAAGAAAGATGAATAACTAAAAACGAAAACCATCAAACGAACCATGGTTATGTGCATATTTGCTAAGTGGGAATATTTGTATGTTTGCTAAGTACGTTTGATCATGTTGTGTTGCTGCATAAATGCTTATAAACTGTTACCACTGTTGATTGCTAGTTCTGCAAGTAGGCCGACCATGAGAGGCCGAGAGGGGAAATGGGGGTAAATACTGTTAACTGATTAAGGGAGGGAATATTAATTAATGAATAAGTAATAAGAAGACGAGTGAACCGGGTAAACAAGGGATGAGCGGAGAGGAACTTAATAATAAATGTTATAAAGATAAAAGAGTAATTAAAGAGAAATGGTTGTGTGAACGGGTCATAGAAGACGCGTACTGGGTGAGTGCATTGATCCGTAAGACGCATTCTCGGTGTGCGTAGCTGTAAGACGAGCACTGGGTGCTCGCATTTATGACTCACACAAGGTTCCGACCAACGGAACCGGTTAAGACGTGTTCCTGGTCATAGAAGACGCGTACTGGGTGCGTGCATTGATCGCGTAAGACGTATACTGGGTATGCGCAGCTGTAAGACGGGTACTGGGTGCTCGCAATTATGGACACTCCTTAACTCCATAGAAGAATTCGGCTGGACGTGCTCCTGGTCATAGAAGACGCGTACTGGGTGCGTGCCTTGATCGCGTAAGACGCTGAGAGGCGCAGCTGTAAGACGGGTACTGGGTACTCGCAGTTATGGATACTCCAGAATCCGAGCATAAATGGTGTAAGATGCGCACTGGGTGTACGCAGCCGAGAAGAATAAAACGATGTAAGACTTATAAAAGATGAATGATATGAGTAAGAGACCGAGCAAAGAGAAACAGAGATAGAGTAAAAAGAGAATAAGACTTGAGAAAAGAATACAAGGGTAAACAATCGGAAATGTGGGAATAAAAATGATAGGTAAATTATATAGTGGGAAACTAGTATGATCCGAGCACAATAAGGTTGGTTGTGTATGATGCAATGTTTGACCGAATATGTGTTAATATGATTAATTGTTTACTTGTTTTTGGCTTGGTAGGTCGGTATGTCATATTAGAAACTGCTTACTTATGTTCTGTGTAATGCTCACCTCCTTACCATTTTTCAGGTACCGAGCCCGAGCAAACACAGTCCCTGAATGAGCAAGTTCACTCTCCCTCACAGGGAGAGTAGGTCTATAGAGTCAAATTGTAATTCAAGTCCTCGGCCCGTTGGCCGAGCAAAAACACTGATGTTTTGGTCTTTTGTTTTTTGTAACCGAAAGTTTGTAATTATGTTGTTTTGCATTTCAGTGCTTTTGTATAAACCCTTCCGCTGATACTTCGGTCTACATTATTATATGAATTAAGTTATTATGTCTTAATTAAAAAAGAAAATTTTTTTTAAGTCCTAAAATCAAAAAAGGGTAAAATTAACTAGGGTGTTACAAACTAGGTCCCCCGATGACAAAAATTCGGGTCGGCAAAACGCAGATCCAGCTCCAGAAACCGACAAGTCTCCAAATGATTTTTTGGTCGCAACCATCGCTGGTGGATTTGCTGGGGGAGGTGAGAAGAGATCAGAAAGGAAGAAATACATCAACCAGATCCTTGCAGTCAACTAGAAACCGATCATGAAAAGGTCGGCTAAAAACATCCCAATCTCATTCAGTGATGAAGACTTGGATGAATCCTCCCTGGCCACAATGACCCTATGGTCATTACAGAACTCGTGGGAAACTATGAAGTAAGGCGAATATTTGTAGACCAGGAAGCTCTACTGACATCATGTTTTTACATCTGTTCAAAGCCTTGAAGCTCAGAGAGTGCAATCTCATTCCTTTTGATGGCCGGTTAATAGGGTTTACATGTGACACTATCCAACCCCTTGGCTACATTCAGCTCCCAATAACCCTTGGCCAACAACCTTCAGCATGAACTGAACTAATCAAGTTCTTGGTAGTTGATTGCCCTGCCGCATACAACGCTATTCTGGGAAGAACCTCCGTACAAGCGTTCGACGCAGTGGTATCAAAGGTTCACCTTGCAATGAAGTTCATCGGAGCCGACGACAAGGTGGTTATGGTCAAAGCCGAGCAAGAGGCTGCTCGAAAAATGCTACAATGCAAGCCTCAGCAAGGTCAAAAACAAAGAACAGACCCAACTCGATAAACCCACCCTCGGTAAAGGAAACGTAAGCCTCGCCAACCTTGATATACGAGCCGAACTAGACGAGTCCCAACCAACTCCTAAAGGTGAATGGGAATACTTAACCTTGGGTAGTGATCCTCTCAGGCAGATCAAGCTTGGCTCGGATCTCCCACCGAACATCAAGGAAGAACTCTCAGAGCTTCTGATTGCAAACAAGGACTTGTTAGCATGGACCTTGGCTAACATGCCGGGCATCGACCCAAACTTCATCTGTCACAAACTGAGCATCAACCCTAGTGCCAAACCAATGGCTCAGAGAAAAAGGAAGATCAATGTTGAGAAAGCTCTAGCAATAGAGGAAAAAGTGGACGAACTACTTCAAGCTGGATTCATTGGCGAAATTGACTAAACAGACTGGTTAGCCAACACTGTCTTAGTCAAGAAGTCTAACGGGAAGTGGAAAATGTGTGTCGATTATACAGACTTAAACAAAGTCTGCCCCAAGACCAATACCCACTTCTCGTCATTGACAAACTGGTCGACATTTCGGCAGGATATCAACTGCTATCATTCATGGACGCCTATTTAGGCTACAATCAGATTCCCATGTACCCTCTTGATTAGGACAAGACCGCTTTCATTATCGACAAAGCAACGTACTGCTACAACGTCATGCCCTTTGGCTTTAAAAACATCGGAGCAACTTGCCAGCGCATGATGAATAAAGTTTTCCAAGGAATGATCGGTCCGACCATGGAAGTGTACATCGATGATATAATTGCCAAGAGTAAGCAACAAGAAAACCATACTCAAGACCTCACAGCTATACTGGCTCGTGTAAGAGACCACAACATGAGACTCAACCCTGAAAAGTGCATGTTCGGTGTCCCTGTCGGTTCTTTCCTGGGATTCATGCTAATGGAAAGGGGAATAGAAACAAATCTTGACAAATGCAGAGCCATTCTCGACATGAGAAGCCCGACCAACGTCCGAGGGGTCCAACAACTTACCGGACGAGTAGCTGCACGCTCCATATTCCTTTCTCAGGCCGCTCGCAAAGCCCTCCCATGGTACCAACTCCTCAGGAAAAATAAAGATTTTCACTGGGATGACCGATGCGAGCAAGCCTTCATTTAGTTAAAAGAGTACTTATCAAGACCGCCAGTCCTAGCTAGCACTTTTTTCTGGGAAGATCTATTTCTCTACATGTCGGTGGCTGAGGCAACCATCAGTTCGGTTCTAGTTAGAGAGGATTCTGGTATTGAAGCCCCAGTTTACTTTGTCAGCCGAGCACTGCAGGAGTTAGAGCTTAGGTATTCAGAAGCTTGAAAAACTTGCCTACTGCCTCGTTGTTTTTGCTCGGAGGCTGAGGTAATATTTTCAAAGTCACAGGATCACAATTCGAACTGCCCAACCACTGCGGCAGATCCTCCAAAAACCAGACTTGGCCGGTGAATGGTTTCTTGGTACATTGAATTGTCAGAATTCGACATTATTGTTGGAAACCAACAAGAGGCCTAACAATCGAGTAGAGGGGGGGTGAATAGGAGATTGAAGCTAATATGGCAATTTTTCGATTTATTGAAAATTAAACTGATGTTGTTCGGTTTTAAAAGAAAACCCGAGCTTCTTTCCGAGCAGACAAGGTTAAATGATTAACCAATCAGATAAACAAAATGGTTAATCAGTTAACCGAGTTGCTTCAAGGTAGAGCTGGTTTTTGACTTAAGTTCGAAGAACAACACTCAAAGGGGCGAGCTAAGAAAAATAACAGTTCGAACTTAGATAAATGAAGATTAGCGGAATTAACGTTATGCTTGGCAGCAACAGATAAGCAGTAAAGAAAGAACACCAAAGATTTATCCTGGTTCACTCTCACCCTCAGAGCTAGTCCAGTCCCCTCTGAAAACCTTTCAGAGAGCTTTCACTAAAAATCGATTTTCTGGGTTACAAAGGATTTACAAGAGCCTACCCCTCTAGACCTATCCAGTCAAACGAGTGTACCAAACTTGTGACAAACTACCCACAACAAATCGACGACCAAAGAACCTCTTTGGAACCTTTGCAAATCGAAGCTTTCTAGATCAGAGACAAGCTTCTCACAACAGCAAATACAACGAAGAAGATGATGAAAGTGTATGGCTCCAATTCGAAACACTCTTTGAATATGATGAAAGATTGAATAACAAGAGTGAGTCAATTCTAGAAGGATTTCACAGAGAAGAACTGATTCGAACTTAGAGTTAAGATTTGAAAGATTTAAGACTCTAAGTTCGTATGAAAATCGAATGTTCTTCTTCTCTGTGAGTTTTTGATTTCTGCTCTGTTTTAAAGTAAATGAAAGTTTTTGGTTCTGAGAAAAATGGTTGTAAAGCAATCTGTCTTCTGTTAACGTTGAAGACCCCCTCTTTTATAGTCTCCTCTTTTCTGCAGAGAAAGAGAGAAAGAGAGCTGTACGGAGATGGGGTTTCCAACGGTAACATTTAGACAACAGAGCAGTGATGGTGACAGTTCACCAACCTTTGATTTAAACTCATTTTGAATTTCAAACTTGTCAGAGCATAGGAGCTAAACCTAGGACTTCTACCCAGACTCAACGGTAATAAAAAGTACGGAACAGTTGAGCAGAGTCCGAAGGTTGAAGATGATGCATTGTTGAAGACGATGAACAGAGATTGCCGAGCTTTTGGCTTTGATCGAGCTTGGTGTTTCTGAGCTTGATCTGAGCGTCGGCAAATAGTCAAGTTTAGAACGATCAACCCGAGCTTATTTATTCTATCAGATGTTGTGGCTGTTTCGAGCTTAATCCGAGCGAGTACCGAGCTAATCATCATCCGAGCTTACTGCCTTGAAATGAAGAACCGAGCTTGCAAACTTGGATGAACTTTGGCCTTGATCACGGGCCGAGTCAAAGCCGAGCTTGAGCTACAAAAGCTAACTTGATGTAGGTAGCGAAGAACCCTAGTTTTCCGAGCTTCTGCCGAGCCTCTGCCTTTGGCGGAACGCATACGCAAAACAAAGATTCTGAGCCTCTGCAGAGCTTGTACCTTTAGCTGAACGCTTGCGCTGATAAGTCTGACTTGTCTAACGCTAAGCACAAGCCGAGTCTGTTTATTTGACATCATCAAAAGTTCTTTGATTCTTCATTGTGAGTCTACAATCTCCCCCTTTTTGATGATGACAAATATTCTTTAACAGTTTGTTGCTTTTTGTGTTCTCCCCCTGACTATATGCTCGTAAGCTGATTGGACTTGACACTGATTGGAATTTGCTCGAAAATACACCACATGTTGCACATGAAAATGCACTTATCAGACCTTTCTCCCCCTTCCACTTGTTGAAAGGATGTAAAAATGTGGAGCAGGAGCAGCTCGTCAAACACTCCCCCTGACTTTATGCTCGCAAAATCTGAAACATCAAAAACAAACAACAAACACACCTTTCTCCCCCTTTTGGCATGATAAAAAAGGAGCCAAAGTTTAAGCACATTCGCCAAAAGAGAGAAATAAAAACTAAAGAAAGGATTAACACCTTTCTCCCCCTTTTTGGAAAAAAAGAGATTTAACATTTTTCTGTAAGCACTTGATAGTAATGTACCACTTGTTGATTTAAAAACAAAACTGTTCTCCCCCTTACGACTTTAAAGTGATAACCAAGGAAGAAAATTTTCATGATCATCGTTCTCCCCCTTTAACAGTGAAAGCATGCTTCTCATCCGAGAAGGTAAAAGGTAAAGGTGAGAATGACGAATAACATAATATGAAACTTCAAATATGAAAAAAAAACAGCACTCTTCTCCCCTTAGATAAAAATTTAGAGGAAGGGAAGAAGTTTTGAAGGATGTGAAATTTCAGGAAATTTAAACAAATACACAATTGAATGTAAAGATCGAGACTATGAAGGTGATCAAAATTTATGATATACTAAAAACCAAGCTCATGCCGAGGACATGCTAAACTTATCCAGGATTCCGAGCTTGCGCTGAGCACACACTGGATTCGTCTAGAATGCCGAGCTCACGCCGAATTTTATAAAGAGTTTCCCTCGGCAAAGGTTTAGTAAACACATCGGCTAATTGATTTTCAGTACTTACAAATTCTATGACACAGTCACCTTTTTGAACATGATCTCGAAGAAAATGATGTCTAATTTCAATGTGTTTTTTTCGAGAGTGATACACTGGATTCTTAGTTAGATTGATCGCACTTGTATTGTCACATTTGATAGGAATGTGATCTAAAATTAAGCCAAAATCTGATAACTGTTGTTTCATCCAAAGAATTTTAGCACAACAATTACCAGCATCAATGTATTCGGCCTCAGCTGTTGACAAAGCAACGCAAGCTTGCTTTTTAGAAAACCACGACACAAGAGACCTGCCGAGCAAATGACAAGTTCCACTTGTGCTTTTTCGATCAAGCTTGCACCCAGCAAAATCTGAGTCCGAATACCCAATCAAACTAAGATTGGCATCCCTAGGATACCACAGACCAGTGTTCACAGTTCCTTTTAAATATTTAAAAATTCGCTTAACCGCCGAAAGATGAGATTCTTTGGGATTAGCTTGAAAACGAGCACATAAACAAACACTGAACATAATATCTGGCCGAGACGCAGTCAAATATAGAAGGCTTCCTATCATGCCTCTATATTTGCTCACATCCACAGCTTTACCTGATTCATCCTTGCCGAGATAGCTGGATGTGCTCATGGGAGTGGCAGCTTCTTTGCAATTTTCTAAGCCAAATTTCTTGAGGAGTGCCTTGCAGTATTTTCCTTGATGCACAAAGGTTCCATCATCAACTTGCTTTATTTTCAGCCCAAGGAAGAATGTGAGTTCTCCCATCATTGACATCTCGAATTCACCTTGCATTGATTCAGAGAACTTCTTGCAAAGAGACATGTTAGTAGCACCGAAAATTATATCATCAACATAAACTTGTACTAACAATATGTCCTTTTTTGGATTTATAAATGAATAGAGTTGTGTCAACCTTCCCTCTCTCAAACCCTTGTTCGAGTAAAAATGAGCTCAAACGATCATACCAAGCTCTCGGAGCTTGTTTCAAACCGTAAAGAGCCTTTTTGAGTTTAAATACATGGTTTGGATATTCAAAATTTTCAAAGCCAGGAGGTTGTTTCACATATACTTCTTCATTTATAAAGCCATTTAAGAAAGCACTCTTTACATCCATTTGATAAAGGGTGAAATTCATAATAGATGCAAAAGCAAGTAAAATTCGGATTGCTTCAAGCCTAGCAACTGGAGCGAAGGTTTCATCATAATTGATACCTTCCTCTTGGTTATAGCCTTGAGCAACTAATCTTGCTTTGTTTCTTATAATTGAGCCTAATTCATCTGTTTTATTTCTGAAAATCCATTTCAAGCCAATTATCGTATGATCATTGGGCCGAGGAACCAATTCCCATACATCATTTCTGATGAATTGATTCAGTTCCTCTTGCATGGCAATTGCCCAATGTTCATCATCAATTGCTTGATCAATCGAATTAGGTTCAATTTGAGAAACAAAGGAAGCGAAATTGCAAAAGTTCTGAATAGAACGACGAGTTAAAACTCCCTTATTCAAGTCGCCGAGCACATTCTCTATCGGATGGTCCTTGACTCTCTTCCAGGCTGGACTGAGTTCAAACTGCTCTGCTCGGCTTGGAATGAGTTCAGACTGACTGTTTTGAATTTGGCTCGGACTGAGTTCGGTTTGTTCCTTGTTTGTTGGGCTCGGAACAAGCTCGTCCCTCCGATCTCTGTCTTCAGCAATTTCATCCTTTTTAGCTCTTTCAGTTGTTGTGCTCGGATCGAATTCAGCCATGTGATGATCCTCTCTATCTGCACAACTAACATCGTCTCTCCGAGGAGACTCATCAAATACCACATGCACGGACTCTTCCACAGTGGAGGTCCTTTTGTTAAAAACTCTAAATGCTTTACTATGAGTAGAATAACCCAAAAATATTCCTTCATCGGCTTTAGAATCAAATTTGCCGAGATGCTCTTTTCCATTGTTTAAAATGAAGACTTTGCAGCCAAATGTATGGAAATGAGAAATTTTTGGTTTTCTACCCTTATAAAGTTCATATGGAGTTTTCTTTAAAATTGGTCTGATGAGGATGCGATTCATTACATAGCAAGCTGTGTTCACCGCATCGGCCCAGAAATAATGTGGTAAATTGTATTCATTTAGCATGGTTCGGGCTAGTTCTTCTAGAACTCGGTTTTTCCGTTCCACAACTCCGTTTTGTTCAGGAGTCCGAGGAGCAGAAAACTGATGTTCTATTCCGAACTTAGAACAAAACTTGTCAAATTTGTAGTTCTCAAACTCACCGCCATGGTCTGTTCGGATTACAACTACTTTTTGGTTAGCTCGGTTTTGGAGTTGCTTGACAAGCTCTTTAAAAGTTTCAAAAGTTTCACCTTTTGATTTTAAAAATAAAGTCCATGTAAACCTGGAAAAGTCATCTACTATTACTAAGGCATAGAGATTGCCACCAAAGCTTTTGACTTGTGATGGTCCGAACAAATCCATGTGTAACATTTCCAACGGATGCGTTGTCGAGACCATCAACTTAGATGGAAAATCGTTTTTCTTTTTGATCGGTTTGCACTTCTTGCATGAAGAGCAAACTCCCTCAATGTTAAAATTTAGCTTTGGTAAACCAATCACTAATTCTTTTGATTGTAGTTTCTTTAACTGGTTTACATTTATATGAGCTGTCCTCCTATGCCATAACCATGTGTCACTTTCTTTGCTAACCATGCAAGTGGTTACCAAAGAGGTGATTTCATTCAAATCAACCAAATAAGTATTGTTAAATCGTTTTCCAACAAATTTGACAGAGTTGTCCTCATCACTTTTAATAATGCAATGGGTAGAGGTAAAAGGAACATGGTTACCAATATCACAAAGTTGGCTAATACTTAAAAGATTGTGTTATAGCCCTTTTACAAGTAAAACATTATTGATAACCAAGTTGGCAGAGTTACTGACTTTACCTTCACCCAATATTTTACCTCGGTTGTTATCACCATAAGTGACGTAGCCCTTATCTGAATGTGAAAGTTCAATGAATAGATTTTTGTCCCCCGTCATGTGCTTCGAGCATCCACTGTCAAGGTACCATCTGCTCTCCTTTGCTCGGAAGCACACCTGCATCACAAAAATATAACTTCTTTGATTCGGGTACCCAAATTGTTTTGGGTCCCTGGGGGTTAGCAGTTGGATCTTTCTTTTTGACTACCCAAACAAAGCTACCCTTGGTTATACCGTGACGTCGGATTTTACATTCATTGGGTGTATGACCATGAAGGCCACAGTTGGAGCATCTCGGCCGTTTTGAGTTATTAAAGTTTGAGACATAGCCGAGTTTCCTTACTGCTTTCTTCTTGGTCTGAGTGTAGCCGAGGCCAGTTTTGTTCGAGTAGTTCCTATGTTCGGCTAAAAGCTGATCAAACAAGCCATCACTCTTGATGACAGTTGCACTTTTAAATTTTAGGTCAGAAATTTCCTTTTCATATTTAGTGCAGCAGTCAAGATTTTCATTTTTCAACTGAGTGATAGTGTTTTCTAATGACTCGTTTCTGCTTTTCAGAATTTCAATTGAATTTTCCAAATCAAGAACTTGCTCTTTGTATTTTGAAAGACTGAGTTTCAACTTAATGAAATTTTTAGCAAGCTTCTTGAACTCGGTTTGCATTTCAAGATAAGCAGAATACAATTCATCAGAGTCATTAAATTCAGATTCAGAGTCAGAATCAGATGTAGAGGTTACCTCAGTGTTTTTATGTTCAGACATTGTTCGGCTGGCTAAGGTTTCCTCGCTGTGTTTGCCCATTAAGCATTTGAAATTTGATCTTTGATTAATTGTGCCAAAAGTCGAGCTCGATGAGTCTTCTTGATCGGTATATCTGAGACTCGAACAAGCTTCCTCATCTTCACACTCCGAGCAAGAGTCATATACAAGGAGATCTTGTTCATCTATTCTGAGTGATGAGCTCGATACTTCCTTTTCACGGTTCGAGCACCATTCTTGCTCGGGGCTCGTTTGGCTCGGGCTTCTGAACACAGTTTCCCTTCCAATTAAGCACAGAATTGCTTTTTATTCTTCATCGCCTGAGCTGGAGCTTGAGCTGGTATTGTTGTTGGGTGCATCCCATACTATGTAAGCTCTCTTCTTCTTGTGGTCTTTGTTCTTCTTTATTTCTTCACCACTTTGCTTTTGTAATCTTGGACAGTAAGTTCTAATGTGACCTGTTTCACCACATTCGTGGCATCTAACTCGGTCTTTTGAACTTGAGCCTTTGTGGTGAGTGCTTCTGGTATCTCTTGCTCTGTTTGTAAAGTTCTTTTTGCCTTTAAAAAATTTGCTGAACTTCCTGACCATGAGACCAAAGTCTTCCTCATCCATGTCCGAGCTGGACTCTCCTTCAGAGGATTCTTTGGTTGCCTTTATAGCAGCTTTGAGGGAAATTCCCTTCTTCTTCTTATCAGATTCTTCATGCATGGTCAGTCTGCCGAGCTCCATCTCATGCTCTTGCAGCTTGCCGAACAAAGTGGTTATACTCATCGTGTCCAAGTCTTTAGCTTCCATGATGGCAGTGACCTTCGGCTGCCATTCTCTGCTAAGACATCTAAGCACTTTGTTAGTTATCTCGGCATTTTGAAAAGTTTTTCTGAGAGCATTAAGATGGTTTATGATATTTGTAAACCGTTTTTGCAAATCATTTATATTTTCATTTGGCAGCATTCGGAATAACTCATATTCATGCATCAGAGTATTTAATCTTGCTCGTCTGACCTCACTTGTCCCTTCATGAGTAAGTTGTAGAATGTCCCACATTTCTTTAGCAGATTTGCAACTTGACACACGAAAGAATTCGTCTTAGGACAAAGCTGAGGTGATGATGTTTTTGGCTTTTAGATCGAAAGATACTTTTCTTTTGTCATCATCATCCCAACTTTCCCATGGGATTTCTACAACTTCATCATTAATTTTTCTTTTAGGGACAAATGGCCCATTTTCAATAGATTTCCAAATTTCCATATCTATGGCTTCAATGAAAATTTTCATTCGAGCTTTCCAATAAGCATAACCCTCACCATTGAATAGTGGTGGTCTGTTTATGGAAGAGCCTTCACCTCCAAAGGGATTGTTAGTAGCCATTCGGTTTCCTCAAGGATCTTTTCGAAAAAGTTTTTACACTCGATCTTTCGACCGAGCTCTGATACCACTTGTTGGAAACCAACAAGAGGCCTAACAATCGAGTAGAGGGGGGGTGAATAGGAGATTGAAGCTAATATGGCAATTTTTCGATTTATTGAAAATTAAACTGATGTTGTTCGGTTTTAAAAGAAAACCCGAGCTTCTTTCCGAGCAGACAAGGTTAAATGATTAACCAATCAGATAAACAAAATGGTTAATCAGTTAACCGAGTTGCTTCAAGGTAGAGCTGGTTTTTGACTTAAGTTCGAAGAACAACACTCAAAGGGGCGAGCTAAGAAAAATAACAGTTCGAACTTAGATAAATGAAGATTAGCGGAATTAACGTTATGCTTGGCAGCAACAGATAAGTAGTAAAGAAAGAACACCAGAGATTTATCCTGGTTCACTCTCACCCTGAGAGCTAGTCCAGTCCCCTCTGAAAACCTTTCAGAGAGCTTTCACTAAAAATCGATTTTCTGGGTTACAAAGGATTTACAAGAGCCTACCCCTCTAGACCTATCCAGTCAAACGAGTGTACCAAACTCGTGACAAACTACCCACAACAAATCGACGACCAAAGAACCTCTTTGGAACCTTTGCAAATCGAAGCTTTCTCGATCAGAGACAAGCTTCTCACAACAGCAAATACAACGAAGAAGATGATGAAAGTGTATGGCTCCAATTCGAAACACTCTTTGAATATGATGAAAGATTGAATAACAAGAGTGAGTCAATTCTAGAAGGATTTCACAGAGAAGAACTGATTCGAACTTAGAGTTAAGATTTGAAAGATTTAAGACTCTAAGTTCGTATGAAAATCGAATGTTCTTCTTCTCTGTGAGTTTTTGATTTCTGCTCTGTTTTAAAGTAAATGAAAGTTTTTGGTTCTGAGAAAAATGGTTGTAAAGCAATCTGTCTTCTGTTAACGTTGAAGACCCCCTCTTTTATAGTCTCCTCTTTTCTGCAGAGAAAGAGAGAAAAAGAGCTGTACGGAGATGGGGTTTCCAACGGTAACATTTAGACAACAGAGCAGTGATGGTGACAGTTAACCAACCTTTGATTTAAACTCATTTTGAATTTCAAACTTGTCAGAGCATAGGAGCTAAACCTAGGACTTCTACCCAGACTCAACGGTAATAAAAAGTACGGAACAGTTGAGCAGAGTCCGAAGGTTGAAGACGATGCATTGTTGAAGACGATGAACAGAGATTGCCGAGCTTTTGGCTTTGATCGAGCTTGGTGTTTCTGAGCTTGATCTGAGCGTCGGCAAATAGTCAAGTTTAGAACGATCAACCCGAGCTTATTTATTCTATCAGATGTTGTGGCTGTTTCGAGCTTAATCCGAGCGAGTACCGAGCTAATCATCATCCGAGCTTACTGCCTTGAAATGAAGAACCGAGCTTGCAAACTTGGATGAACTTTGGCCTTGATCACGGGCCGAGTCAAAGCCGATCTTGAGCTACAAAAGCTGACTTGATGTAGGTAGCGAAGAACCCTAGTTTTCCGAGCTTCTGCCGAGCCTCTGCCTTTGGCGGAACGCATACACAAAACAAAGATTCCGAGCCTCTGCAGAGCTTGTACCTTTAGCTGAACGCTTGCGCTGATAAGTCTGACTTGTCTAACGCTAAGCACAAGCCGAGTCTGTTTATTTGACATCATCAAAAATTCTTTGATTCTTCATTGTGAGTCTACAATTATTTATGAACCTAGAAAAGCATTGAAGTCTTAGGTGTTGGCAGATTTTGTTTCTGAATTTAACGAGCCTTTGACGAGCTCGAATTCTTGCTCCTAGTCAGTTTACGTAGATGGTTTGAGCAACAGGAAAGGGGCTGGAACTGGTATTATCGTCGAAAGCGCCGACGGCCTCAATATTGAGTATTCATTTAAGTTCGAGTTTCAGACTTCGAACAACCAGGCAGAATACGAGGCAGTCCTAGCTGGTCTCAAGATGGTTCTAGAGCTGGGTTCTAGAGCTGGGTGCAACACAAGTGAATGTGTTCAATGATTCTCAGCTGGTCGTCTCCCAGAACAAAGGACAGTATCAAGCCAAGGAGCCCATCCTTCAGAAATACCTTGAAGAAGTAAAGCGTTTAATCTCGAGTTTCTCAATTTTTCAAATATCTCATATCCCAAGAGATTCAAACGTCCGAGCTGATATATTGTCCAAACTGGCAAGCACAAAGGGGTTAGAAAACAACAAGACTCTTATCCTAGAGACCGTTTCCGATCCGAGCGTAATCCTTGTTGGATCTCTATCCCCATCCTGGATGAGCCCGATTTTAGCTTATCTTCAGCACGGATTGGTTCCTCAAGACCAACCTGAAGCACGTAAGCTAGTTCGAAGGTCGGCATAGTACACAATCGTCGACGGAGTTCTTTACAAAAGAGGATTTGGTTCACCCATGCTCAGGTGTGTTGATCCTTCCCAGGCTAAGGAAATCCTTGAAGAAATTCATGGTGGCATTTGCAGCCACCACATGGGCGGCAAATCATTGGCACATAAGGTAATCCGAGCAGGCTATTTCTGGCCTACCTTGCAAAGCGACGCCATGGATCATGTTAAGAAATGCATACAGTGCCAATTTCACAGCGACATTTATCAACGCCCTGTTGAAGAGTTGCATTCCCTCAGATCACCATGGCCATTCTATAAGTGGGGAATGGATATCATCGGTCAATTCCCCACTGCCCCTGGACAACTAAAGTACGCCGTAGTAGCAAGTGGATCGAAGCAGCCCCATTGGATAAAATCACAACTGCTCGGATCCAGAAATTTTTCATTAATGAAGTAGTATCACGATTTGGAGTCCCTCATTCGATCATCACTGACAATGGATCACAATTTACTGCCACCCATTTTCAAGAGCTCGTTGCCGATCTAGGGATCAAACACTATTTTAGCTCGGTGGAGCACCCACAAACAAATGGACTAGCTGAAGTTGCCAACAAGGCAATACTTGAGGGCATCAAGAAAAACTGTTCAACACCGAAGGAACATGGCGGACAAACTTCCAAGTGTTCTCTGGTCACACCGAACGACCATACATTCTTCTACCAGGGAAACTCCTTTCCGATTGACTTATGGCTGCGACGCAGTCATACCGATCGAAAAAAGGATCCCAACATTTAGAATACGAGAACGCTCGTCGGAAGTAAATGAGGCTCTCATTCAGGACGAGCTTGTCCTAGCCGAAGAAATATGAGAGGCAGCAGCTGCCCAAGAAAAGAAATAAAAGGAAAGGCAAGCTCAGGATTACAACAAAAAGGTTCGACCACGAAGTTTCGAAGTGGGTGACCCAGTGCTGCGACGAGCAGATATCGGTAGAGGAAATTCAAGAGTCGGCAAGCTTGGCCAAAACTGGGAAGGACCTTATAGAGTCAAGTCCAAATTTGGATAAGGGGTTACAGGTTGGAGACTCTCTCAGGCACAAAAACCAACAATAGCTGGAACGCGACCAAACTCCGAGCTTATTACAGCTAAGCCTTCAAATATTCATTTTATTTAGTGTTTCTTTATTTCAATAAGTAGAATAGGTTAGCATCTACAGGTTACCGCTTGATTACCGAGCCTTTAGATAGCTATTCCGAGTTTTGTTAGGTAGCTCATCTCAGTCGAACATTTGTTAGGAATTATTGTTTTTATTTTTTCATCAATAAAATTCTATAGGTTTTATTCAAAATCGATATTGTTTAAACTGTGAAATACATACGACTCATTTCATTCGGCTAGCCACCAAGCGAAATCGAGAACTTCTAACAGCTCCTTTCATGAGTTTATAACATCGTACTTAAAGAACGCCCGATCCCAGGAGCATCACGCCCCTTGCATCACGGTCCGAGGATCCCACTTCGGCTAAAGTCGACGATCCAAGTTCTAACTCATAGGTCAAAATGGTCAAAAACACTTGCCTCACAACAAGTAAATACGATCAGTAACGCTTTTATAACAAACGAGCAAAACAAAAATAAAAACAAGCAAAAAGACTGCTTAAAAATCACTTGTTGAACAACAAGAATGCTCGAACAACGACGAGCTAAAATTGTTATGAAGAAAAGCAGAGTCACTTGCATACACAGCAAGATTTAAACCAAAGAAGGAATTCGTAAAATCGGTAAACAATGAGAGCAATCGGGTTAAAAAGGGGTCACCCAGCACAAGAGATTTACGCCTCATCATCAGTTAAAACTATATTTGAATCATCAAAAGGAGGCTCTTCAACCAGATCAACCAAGGGGTTTGGCAAATCTTCAGCCCCCAAGTTCACCTCTTCGTTGGACGAGAGGTCCACTATTTTACCCTCATTGACAACATGGAAGGGGTGAGCGCCGACCACCCTATACTTAGTCTCAGGGTTCAGTACCTGAATTTTCCTAATGGCCCAGACAAAGGCGTCGTCAACACCTTTTTCCCAGTTGTAGAAGTTCGTGGCAGATTTCTCCTTATAGTCGAGCGCTTTCCCTTTATATTTTTCCAAGGAGGCCGCCAGCCTTTGATTATCAACGTTCAGCCTCTAGTTATCAGCGTTTAGCTCGTCATTCTGCCGACGAGCCTCCAACAGAGACCTCTCCACCCTCTTCTTCTCCTCCTCGGCGGTTCTCTGAGAAGTTTTCAGAGTTTCCTTCTCCTTCACCACCTCGCCATAGTCCGCCCTTATGTTTGTTCGGCATTCAGACCGACGAACAGGTCCTTCGAGTGTTGAGACATATAGTGCGTCAGACTGGCCCCTCGAAGCAGGAACTTTGTCAAAATTTGGGTGTATTGCACCCACTCAGAAGCTGTAAGCCCAGAATACCTGTCGTGGTCAGTTTTCGGGCAAATGAAGTTGGGGTATTTTTCATCCATTCTCCGATTCCACATCGAGCTAGCCTCCTCAGTTCCTTGCTCGGCTGGAGTGGCGTCTACAGATGTTCGTCCAGTGTTTGCACCTTCACCAACCTTTGATTTTCCCTTGTCCAAACGTTGACGTCTGAGAGGTGGAGCAGGGGGAGATGCTACCTTCCCACTTGAGGCTGGGGTTGAAGCTGGGGAGACAGCAGCAGCAGCAACAGTTACCGTGGCCAGGGGCCGTGGCGAACCTCTGTAACACCCGTAGTAGGCCCAATTGGGCCGATTTCTGATCAGTTTTGCTCCAATTCAATTAGGATTAGTTTTAGACTTTAAATATAGGTTTTTCCATTAGGTTTTGTAGACTTTTCAGAGCCAAATTAAAGATTAGAATAGAATTTATGATTAGAGAAGAGAGGCTAGTTCTGCAATTGAGAGCAAGGAGGCAAGGCACAAGGATTGAAGATCAACATTGCTGGAGAGATCCACTTGATGATTGAAGATCTCTTGGGGGTAAATTGATTATTGTCTATGATGATTTTTTTTTCCCATTCCTTTATCTTCTTCTTCCAATGTTCTTAACTGAACCTCTTGTTAGGAATATGGTGGATTTGTATGGATCTTAATTTGGCTGTTTATTTATGAGTTAATGTTTTCCTTTTAAATCAATTGTTTGGCTGCGTTTTAATTACAATTCATAGAATTAGCTACTTTATGTTTTGCTTTGGTAATCTGAACCTCAATGGAAAAATTAGGATTTAGATTAGGCCTTTCAACCAAACAATATAATTATTCAACTCGTAGGAATACTTTTGGGTAATTGTATAACTTTTATAAACTAAAACCCACTTAAGGGATTAAGGGGTAAAGTTTAGTAAGAAACGTAACAGGCACGAGGGATCTAGCTTTTAATATTTCTGGAGTTGTTGGTTTATTGGAAAACAGATTTTCATAATTAATAACCTGATCCTATAATGAAACCACGTTCCTATCCTTTTCCATAATTGTTTTTAAACCCTTTTTGTTTTCTGATTTGTTTCATTCTTTTATTTCTGCACTTCTTTCTCAAAACTCAAAACCAATATAAGTTTCACATAGTAATCGCAATTAGGTGAAAGAAATTAGAAACAATTTGCAATCCCCTGTGGAACGCTAATTTACTTACTCTTTATTACTTGTGACTCGGTATACTTGTCAGTAGTCCAACACGTATTCAAGACATCCATCTCAAACTCGGTAAATGGCATCCTAACGCCAAGCCGCGTTACTACGTCTTGGTAAAAGTAAAAGCCTGAGCTCTCGACGGGGATTCGTGTGCAAATTCTTTCGTTTTGTCCTACCGAGGTAACAGTGTAAGAGTTTCCATCTCTGTCTCCAGGGCACGGTAATAAAATGGCCCTAGTTTGCTCCACTGACTCTACAGTCGTAAGCTCAGAAGGGGTACCCACGACTTCTCAGTTGACCCACTTATACTCATCAGCATCTGGAGGCAAGGGAAATATCTCGGGATTCGACACGCACTTGCGAACCATACTTGAAGAAAAGGAGACACACTTGGATCAGTATCAACACATAACCTGGTAATTCTAAGCTATTAGCTATTTACATTACCAGTTGGGGAGTACCTCCCTCGGAAAACCTCGGTGGAACCTCCCCAACTGAATCTGTTGGTACCTCTCTGATGCCTCCTTAACCTCGCTCGTTCTACTCTCTCGGCAATTTTATAAAATAAAATCCCTTGTCGTGACTTCTCCAAATTCCTCGGATAAAATATTGCTACCAGCTTAACACTGTTACTTTGATCGTCTCCCATGCCTGACAAAGGCAAACTGGAATTCACTAAGTCCTCACTCATTTTACCCCCTCCCCCGTTAAAAATCCGTTCCAAGTGTTGTTAAGGAATTCCAGGGGTTGTGAACAGTTAGTATCCCTCTAAAATTGCAAAAACAACTATAGCAATCACCCGACAAGGGAAAGAAAGGAAGTTTTCAGAAGCAGAATATCACCCACAGGCCAAGACAGGTGTTGAAGCGAAAAAATGGTTGAAAAAGTAAAAATGGGGTACAAGGAACAAGAGGGCCTTTAAACATGGTTGTCAAGCAAACACTGAAGACCGACGAACGCAAACAAAACCAAAAACCAAAAAAAATAAACGCATGCGAACCCAGAAACCCGAAAAAGCAGACAATGTTTGAAGAACAACATGAAAGACTAATAAGAGGGGCAAGAATGGGTACCTGAGTTTGGAACTGGAGAAGAACCTTCGAGAATATTGGAAAGGAAGTTGCAGTAGCACGAACCGCCAAGAAGGCTTTGATTGCACCCACGAAAGCAAGAGTCACAAGAATGAAAAAGAGAGTTCCTGGAAATCGCAAGAGAGAGAAAGCACAAAAGGGAATGAATTGGAAATTCGAAAATGCAAGTCTGAATCCAACTGTTTCCTCTTTCTAAACTTTCCCTCCACTATGGAAATAAGTTGGGCCTAAATGTTATTAAAGCCCACTACGCAGACTGTTGTGCAAAACTCTTTGTTTCCAAGATAATTGTGCGACAGTTCCCGGTGTTGCAGAAAGACACATGGAAGCCAAAGGAAAAACTTAAACGTCACCTCCGTGCAGACGTTAAGTCAAAAGCACAGTCCATGCTCGATAGCTGGATTCCCCTTCCAGTTAGAAGAGTCAAAACGATCGATCATATGCTCGACTCAACTTTTAACTCGGCACAGGCTCAAATCACCTTACCGAGCTTGGGGGCTTGTGTAGTGGACCAGATCCTGGTCCGGCCAATATCACTTTGATCTGACCAGTAGAACACTGGAATAAGAAATACCGACCACCAACTGGTCGAAAGCATCCTATACCGAGCTAGGGACACTTGAGTGGTTCGCAGGCTTACAGGATCAAAACCGAGCACAAGAACTTCATCCTTATCATCACCAGCTACGGTCCCAACAGTCTAACAACCACTCATATATTCCCGCACAGCTTGATAAACTACGGGATATAGAACAATGTTTATCCCCAACAAGGTTAACAAAGGTTATCTTATCAACACCTTTACTTATCCTAATAAAACACTCCTCCCTCACGGGCCTCATCAGAAAGCCCAAGAAAACACGTATCAGGTAATCCCCTATAAGAACCACAATGCTATGGGGGATAAGGTACGTTTTCTCTATCCCTAAGTTGACACGATCACACACATTGTTGACTAGGGAGATCCTGATTATCCCAACTGGATATTCAGAAAATCCTACGAAGTCCCACATAAAAACTCGATTGGGATCAGACCTGTGGTTCTTCCATAATCACAAGGCCGTTCTCAGTCTAGGACACGACACCTCCATTTCATATGTAATGTTGTTTTAGCATTTGTACTATGTTTCATAAGTCCTGTTGTTTTATAAACCCAATACATAATTAATGTTATTTTTCCAAACACACCCATATCTATTACACACTTTTTTTACTTCCAATACCTTTCTCTCTCTTCAATATATAATGATTATATAAGGACATTATAGTCAAAATACAACAAATCCTTACATTATTTAACCATTTCTTAAAACCCGTGCATAACCTTAAGACACACTACATATGAAACAGAGGGAGTATTTTTTTAAGTGGATAGAGTAGTTAGCTCCGAAACATTGGTACTCTTATATTGGTAAAATACCTATATCCGGTGCATATTGGATATTGATACATGTACGATATTTATGAGTAGTTGTAGCTGATATGTCAAAATATATTTTGGGTGTAAATCATACCGATTATGTTATTTATGCCTTAGAAATTATATTTTAATATCATAATCAATCTCTTACCTTTATATCTAATCTTATTTTAAGACTTAATATCTCATCTACTATACTTAAATAAAAAATCCCTTTTCGAGGCATCGCGTTTGTCCGCTTAAGGAATACTTGCACCAGAGCGTTTCTAGGTAAATAACATTATTTCTAATAAAATTATAATTTGAAATTAAATAAATTATCTATATGTGAAATTATTATCCTCAATGTGAAATCATTATCATCAGTTTGTTAAAAAAATAATCATTATCCTCCAAAAGATAAACCCAAATTAAAAAGACGAGGCTTCTATTCAAATTTATTTAATCTTATCTGCATGTAAAATCATTATCCTTAATTTTACAAGTTTTCAAAATTATTATATATAGTATGTAATATGCATTGGATGACTTCTCAACAATATTTTAGCATTTATGCGAATTGAAATTGGCTCACAAACTTATGGATATTCAGGTAAACAACAATCTCACAATTATATTTGTCTTCAATTTTTTTATTTTTTTCGTCGTTAAGTTTTTTTAATTCTAAATAATACTTCACTCTTCTCTTAATTTATATTATTTGATTCTTAAGCTTCTCTCTAAATACTTACTTTAATTCAACAATTTGTGTGCACTATTGATCAAATTGTAGTTTGTTCAAAAATTTGATCTGGGTGTAATCAATTGTGTGGTTACCCGACAAAGTTTTTTTTTTTTTTGTAGTGATTCTTCAATCGCGGGCGGTTGACAATAGAGCATCAAAATTTAATATTGCATTAATTGTTTCAGGGTGACTATCATAAATTATTAAGGAAGATGGCTATTTATTGTTATCTGCACTAATGACCTCTTTAATCACGCAGACAGTGGAAGATTGCATGTGACGGTGGCTGATATACCCAATCATACCGTTTCATTTTCTTGATAGATTCAAGTTTTAATTTAAGAAGACTTCATTTATATAATAGGATTTGATTTATTATATTGCGGCAATATAATAATAGGAGTTGATTTTTTCTATAGTATATTTTGTCTATTGTAATAGATAAAAATCATCCTATATAAAAATAGGATTTGATTTTATGTTTGATGTAAATATTTTTTTTTTGGTTTTTTATTGTGACAAGAGAATTAAAACTATTAATAACAAACCAAATGTAATCATCCTATATAATAATAGAATTTGATTTTTCTTCTATAATATATTTTGTCTATTGTAATAGATAAAAATCATTCTATATAAAAATAGGATTTGATTTTATGTCCGATATATATATTTTTTGTTTTTTGTTTTTTATTGTGATAAGAAAATTAAAACTATTAATAACAAACCAAATTTTTTTACAATATTATCTTTCTATTTTTTTTCCTTTTATGACATAGATCATTAGTCTGAGATCAATTAATAATTTTAAAAATCAATTGCAAAAAAAAAACTAAAAATTATGTTGATAAACTAAATTTATGTTTAGTCAACCACACCGTTGCTAAAATTTATATTCTCCATATTTATAAATGTATGATAGATATTACTACTTATTATGTAGAAATGCGAGTGTATATATATATATATATATATATATATAAATTCCAATAAAACTTTATTTTTTCTACCATATTCTTACGTTATCCAACTACCGTTTAGGTAATATAGAGATTAGGCTTATTTAAAAAAATTAAACTAAGAGCCCATCTTTGCTGTTGGCATATGTCTCCATTTTAATATTAAGATATGATGAGAAGTGTTAAAAAAAAGAAAAGAAAATAAAATAAATATTAAGATCCAATAAGATAAAGATAATCATAAAAAATAATAAAAATATTTAGCTTGAGATAAGATAAAGATTTTTAGGATTCAATCTTATTATTAACTTGAGATAAGATAATTGATTAAAAAGATAAAAATATTTAATTATGATTAATAACAACGAATGTGATAATAATATTTAAAAAAAATACTAATTGTACAAAAAAAAAACTATCCATCCATCACATAAATATAAAAAAGATCATGTTCAATTTTGATTTAATATTTATTTATCGTAATAAATTTGAAAATCATGTATAAAAATGTCAATTTATCCATAAAATAAATAAGGAATATCTCATATAAAAAGTGTTACATTTTTTATTCATATGATGATGTACAAAATTTATCAACAAGATCATTTAGATTAATTTTTTAAATTATAGGATTTGGTTTGAACTCTTACCTTTTTGTATAATTATTTTGTTGTTGTTTAATAATACTCTTTACTTTATAATAAAAATAATAATAATGTTTAATTTAAAATATTTAATATAAAAAAATTAAAATATCAATAACCCGTGCATTGCACGGGGTAAGAGCTAGTTATAAAATATTTATATCCTATCTCAATGTCAAAGTTATTTATTTGTATCTTATATCTACTATACTTATATAAAAACATCCCTTTTCGAGGCACCACGTTTGTTGTCGAAATTTTCGAGGAACCACGTTTGTTCGCTTAAGAAATATTCGCACCAGAGCATTTGTGGGTAGATAATATCGTCTTTAATCAAAATTATAATTTAGAAAAATAAATTATCTGTCCAAAATTAATATTTAAAATTAAATAAATTATCTATATGTGGAATCATTATCCTCATTTTGTTAAAAAAAATCATTATTCTCAAAAAGATTGATAAACCCAAAGAGTTGATGCTTGAGTTCATGAAAAACCCAAATATCTTTTTAGTTATCACATATTTCAAACTATAAATATGATGATTTCTCAAGTCATGAAAGCCACATTCTTCATCATTCTCCTCTCTTTTTTATTGTTCATGAACCACTGCCACTTCCAATGTGTCATCATATAATAAGTTGCAATCCCACTGCACGCATTCATCACCATTGTTGGCAGAAGCTTCATCTATAGGACTGAATTCTCAACAAACTTCCCAACAAACTTCATATGCTTCAAATCTCTCTACTTCTAAGAGTTCTCTAATTTTATTATTTCGTATTTTATGTTCCTAATTATTTATTTCTTATTTTATATTTGATCATCTATGTCGAATAATTGTTTAATTTCTTTGGGAGTGGGCAAAGCTGGAACCACCAGCTGCGGTTTGCATCTCCTCACTGTGAAGGTTAGAGAGGGAGGCCGGTGGTAATAAAGCCATGTTATGAAAAAATTGAAGAGGGTGTATGTGTTTACTTTGGGAATAAAAAATAAAAAAAATCCTAAAATAAACCAATTCGCACAGTGGCAAGCAACTCAAAGGAAACGCAAAAGCCAAAATTTGAGTGCATCTTATAATAGTATAATGCTATTGCCAATAGCCTAATACTATGTATTGCCTAATACTATGTGATAATACAGTACTTGATAGAGGAAAGTATAAAAACGCAAAAGAGAACAAAATTGCAATAGCAATAGCAACTCTGCTGAGCATCGGGCGAACCATCTGAGATCTTAAAAATGGGATCTGGGTGCTAGATCAAAATACAAGTAAGTTTCTGAATTTATATTTAAATATCATAAAAATAGTGTAACATTAGGGTGCATAAACACATAGAAGTATATTCCAACCCCAAATTGTCAACATGATTAGGATAGTAATCTCAGTCCTCATTCCATATTGATGCATTGATAGAGGAGTGACAGTGTTTATGTCACATGCTAAAGAGAAATAACACGATAATGATAACATAAGGCAAGGAACTAGATGAACAACAACATTAAAAAAAACAACATTATCTAAATGTATATTAAAAGATAACAACAACATTAAAAAAAAAAGTTAAAGAGAAATAACACGATAATGATAACATAAGGCAAGGAACTAGATAAACAACAACAACATTAAAAAAAACAACATTATCTAAATGTATATTAAAAGATAACAACAACATTAAAAAAAAAAAATACAAACTACAGACCCGAAGATAAAAACAGCTAAATTCAATTTAAATCTCTTCCTACTTTTTCTGTAACCACTTTATCTAAATGTATTATCGAGATAAATTTATTTGTTTTTTTATCACAATAAATATGAAAAAATAATAATTAATATAAAAAGTGTTATATTAAAAAACTGAGGGATTAATCTATTAAAAAAAAACTTAGGGATTATTTGGTTAGGATATTCGGGAATAAAAAATTTTGTTGCTATACACAAATTACAAAAAGGTGATAGATTCAATACTTATAAAACATATAAGAAAAAAAATTTGCATGTCTCATCTAGAAATTTTCACGTAATCCATGGAGAGATCATAAATCTGTATAGGTTGATGAGTTTGGAGTATACATCATAGCTCACAGACTTCCCTTAATATTTGGCACAGTACGTCAACTCTAAAACTGAACTAGAAAAAAAAAATATATATTTAAAATTTAAATGATAATTATAATAAAAAATATAATAAAGGTAGATTATCTTATAAAAATGACAAATTTTTACATAATTTTATATTATTTATTATTATGAGCTCATTTTTTAATTTTACCTTAGACAATTTTTAAACCAAACAATATTTTATCAGTATTGCAATATCGGAATTGAGAATATTCCAATATTTTTTTTAAAAGTAAAACAAATTAAATACTAATAAAGTATAGATTTTTTCAAACATTACAAATAAATACTTTAGTTGTTATAATCTCTACAAAAAAATTTACAGTGGATAAATACTTTAGTTGTTATAATCTCTACAAAAAAAAATTTTAACAGATTAAAAACAAAGGTAGATACATTTCAAAAATTGAAAAAAAAAAATCAAGATGATTAGAACAATTAGGATAAATATTTTTTAGGATCAAATCTTATGATTAATTTGATATAAGATAAATGATGAAAAATATCAAAATATTTAAATACAACAACAATAATAATAAATGTGATAATCATATTAAAAAAATGATAATTTATATTCAAAAAATACTAAATTATCATGTCCCATGAAATAAGAAATATTTTGATTTATCCTTAAATATACTCATAATACCATCAAACAAAAAAATATTAAAAAAAAGTTTAATTTTGATTACACTCCAATTAATCAAAATATCATAATAAACGTAATAATGATATATAAAAAGTGTTACTTCATCGATCAACTAAATAAGAAATACATTAATTTAATACTCATCTATACATAAACAAATATAATATTAAAAATATAAAAAAAAGAGCCGTCATTATATTCCTTATAAAATGCAACGTGTTAATTAATCAAGACAGCCAAGAATAACAAGTTCAATGTCACCTTCGTGTCCTATAAAATACGAAATATTCTAATTTATCCTTATATTTACTTATAATACCACCAAACAATAAAGATGAAAACATTTAAATATGATTTACTTTTGATTCTTTAAAATAAAGTTGATAATCATATAAAAATATTAATTTATCTATTAAATAAATAAGGAAGATATCAGATAAAAAGTGTTACTTTTTATTTATACAAGAAAATACAATATTTCTCAACAAACTCATTTAAATTAATTTTTTAAGTGTAGTGTTTGATTTAAGTCTCTGCCATTTTGTATAATTTTTTTATTGTTGTATAATAATAATCTTTACTTTAAAATAAAAACAATCTTTACTTTAAAATATTTAATATAAAAAATTAAATTATCAATAATTCGTGTATTGCACGGGGTGAGAGCTATTATATATATATATATATATATATATATATATTTAAAAAAATTTAAATTTATATTAACATACCCGTATATCAGTATTTTTAGAAAATGGTGTTTCCCGTGCCTGCTAGCGTAGCCGTATGCAACATCGGTGGTTTGTAGTTACTCCTAGTTAGTACTATTTCACTGTTTTCGTCGGCGGTGATAGTGGCAATGTCGTAATAACTAGAGCACATGAAGGGCAGTCACGTAAGCTAAAGCAATTGGGTGGGTAAAAGAACAGAAACAAATGAGTCAGTTGAGTGAGAAGTAACCAAGCTCAACTCAAAAATCAAAATAGAGACAGGCAAACGACACCGAACCGAAACCTGTGAATGTGATCATCAAGAAAGAGAAGAAGTAAACAGTTTCTCTGAGAACCATTCTGTTCTTTTTCTCTTAATTTCCCCACTCAAAGCAGTGCCTGACATTACCTGAATTCTATGTTCTTCGTTTTCGGATATTTTCACATTGTTATGTACCATGTGAGCCTTTCTTTCTTTTCTTTTTTTTTTCTTTTCTTTTCCTTTTTTTTTTCTTTCCTTTTTTGGAAAGTGTTTGGACATGCTTATACATAATGTGCATGAAAATTGTGGTTTAGTTCAAGATTCTTATGATTTCTGCTTTGATGATTTTTATGAGAACCTTTTTCTTTTGCAGAAGACCTTATGTTGAAGAGTGAGTCCTAGAAGCGTCATTAACACTCTTGAGATATGTTTGGTTTCAGTTTTCTGCTTTATTTTCTCAGCTGCTTAAATTGCATTTTGTTGTTTAAATTTTTTTTTTTGGTTGTTCCTCTCAAAATTTGCAGGGTAGGGCTTGATCCTGCATTCTTGCTTGACACTATCAATGTTATTTGCATAATCACGGAAGGGTAAATTGAATCTATAGTATCTAAAGTCTACAACGGTTTTAGCCCTTACTTTATATTTTGGGAACCAGATCCTCTATCCCAAACTATGTCTCAAACCCTGCCCTCAATTAATCACATCTCATTATGTAAAATAACTTCCCAACTGTTATGACATTTTTGTAATATTTAATGAAATGTGATTGGATGAGGACAGAGTTTGGGACATGGTTTGGGACAGAGGATTCTGGTGTTTGAGCTATTTGGTAAAACTAAATTTTCTTTGCACAATTTTTTTTTTTTTTGGTGAAATGTGGATTATTATAAATGCATATTTTGAAGTTTGGAGTTGGGATCTTATTATTTCAGATTGGTTTCCAGAGAACATGGCATCTTCATGGGAACATTTTGGGGAGATTGCAAATGTGGCGCAACTGACAGGTATAGATGCTGTGAGGCTAATTGGGATGATTGTAAAAGCAGCTAGTACAGCACGGATGCACAAGAAGAACTGCAGGCAGTTTGCACAGCATCTGAAGTTGATTGGGAACTTGTTGGAGCAGCTCAAGATCTCAGAGCTTAAGAGGTACCCCGAAACACGGGAGCCTCTGGAGCAGCTAGAAGATGCCCTGAGAAGGTCTTACATTTTGGTCAATAGTTGTCAGGACAGAAGCTATCTATATTTGCTGGCCATGGGATGGAACATTGTTTATCAATTCAGAAAGGCGCAGAATGAAATTGACAGATACTTACGCCTTGTACCACTCATTACTCTCGTTGACAATGCTCGAGTCAGGGTATCTGTTTTCCCTTCTCAGTGCTCAATTATCTGCTCTCCCTTGTTGTGAATGGTGTTTTAGTTTTGTTTGATCAGGAAAACAAGAGGAAAAAGTTTGTAGTTTTACTCATTGGAATCTTTCAACATCTAAGTTGATATTATTTGCTTGCAACTTTGCTAGGTTGCAATTAATTTAACACTAACTGGCTACAGCTATATACTATTCGTATGGTAGGGGGATTCAAGCTCTAGTTTGAGTTACTGCTTTGGGATACAAGCAAGTTCTCTGCCAAAAACATTAAAGCAGAAACTCAACTTGTGATTGATTTTCAACATTCTTTGAATGTTGTTGCCAGCTTCTTTAGAAGTCTATTGCACAATATTAGTATGGGTATATCTTGGACTGAAATGAACAGTGCTTCATTTGGGTGATTCCTAACTCTTGGTAAAAAATAGGAATCAAATAGTTATTCTTTGATTGGTTATAGCTGCCACATTATGTGGTTTGTTTGATACTTGATACGACCAAGACAAATGGGTAGCATGCTTAAATATGTGAAATATTAGTTTGAGATATGTGTTCTAAGATCCATTTAGAGTACTTTGTTTTATGGGATCTGAGTGACTACTATTGAAACTCAATGTATTGAGATTCATGCTTCTAGGTATTCATATGTAGAGATAAATCATCACTCTTCCTTACATATATTCTCTCAATTATTAAGCTGTGAATGATTTACTTTCCCTACTCACTACATTTGAAACTAGATTGAGTCAAGGAGCTAAGAGAAATCAGAGTGATGCTATGTTGGTGAATTTGGCTGAATCTCAAGCTCAAAATCACTCACCAGCCTCTGTTATTTCACACACATCTGAAAACTCACAATCTCTCAATCAGAATCCACCATGTCAGCAATATGGAGGTACTTCACATGGTGGTGGTTGTGGTGGTAGACGTGGCCGTGGCGGGGCAATAGTCATTACTGTACTCTGTGTTAGAGGTATGGTCATGACTACTCCTACTGTTATTACAGGACTGATGATGATCAAACCTATGGCAATCAGTCTCATCATCAGTCATATCAGTCATCATATGTCTCACCTAATAACTATGGTCATGGAGGGTATGCAGTGCATCATTATAGAGCTCCAAATTCACACTACAATGCTGTGGCTGGTCCTGGGCTCCTGTTAGATATCCACCTGGACCTTATGCACATAATCAGCCAAGAGGTCAAGCACACTATGCTGGTGCAGGAAATTTGCCAACACCTACATCTCAGTTTTATCCTTATGCTCCACAAGCACCAGCCCCACACCAATCTGGACCTTATGCTATGGCTTCAACTGCTTCTCGTCCACCTCTTGCCAGTACCAATTGGTGTCCTGACTCTGGAGCCACCCATCATCTGACTTCTGACCCTGCTCAGCTTCAGCATCCAGCTGAAACCTATCTTTTGATCAAATCTATATGGGTAATGGTCAACCTATAACTATAAAATCATTTGGTCATTCATATTTCCCTTCACCATCACAATCTAAGAGACAATTATCTCTATATAATTTACTCTTAGTCCCTACAATCACTAAAAATTTGATGAGTGTTAGTAAATTTGCAAAGGATAACAATTGTTTCTTTGAATTGCACTCTAATATGTGTCTTGCAAAATCTCAGGATACTCATGAAGTTCTGCTAAAGGGGCATGTCACTCCTGAAGGGCTTTATATGTTTCCTAATTTGACTCATGCCATAGTTCCTGTGTATCAATCTTGTAGCCAAAATAAGATTCATAGTAATAGCTTTTGTAATTCTGTTTCTACTTCACATTGTAAAGAAACTGACATTAGTACAGCTGCTAGTGATACTGTTAGTGCAACTTCTTTTAAGCCATCTACATATCTGCTATGGCATTCTAGACTAGGTCATCCTCATGAGGATGTTGTCAAGTCTGTACTAAATCATTGTAAGATACCCATTATAAATAAAACTGTGTTTGATTTCTGTAGTTCTTGTTGTGTCAGTAAGTCTCTCAGGCTTTATGCCTCTCCCTCTAATCATGTTTACAATGATCCCTTTGAACTACTATATGTTGATCTTTGGGGTCCAGCACCACTTTTTTCCCACAATGGCTTTAAATATTACTTCTCTATAGTGGATGCTGCGACCAAATACACTTTGTTGTTTCTTCTTAAGCAAAAATCTGACACACTCTCAATATTCAAACAATTCCAATCTTATGTTAACACTCAGTTTTCTAAAACTATAAAAGCTGTACAAAGTGATGGTGGAGGTGAATTTAGACCATTTACTCAATACCTTGCTTCCCAAGGTATAGTGCACAGGCTCACTTGTCCTCATACACATCAACACATCATCAAAATGGTTCTGTTCTGTTGAGAGGAAGAACAGACACATTGTTGAGACTGGTTTGGCATTACTGGCTGAAGGATCTGTGCCTGTGATTTTCTGGGATCATGCCTTTTCCACTGCAGTGTTCCTCATCAATAGGCTTCCTTCGCCAGCAAACAATTATAAAATACCTAATGCATATCTTCTGATGGCAGAATTTACATTTCCAAAGATGTCGCGTTTGATGAACATACCTTTCCCTATTCTAGCATCAGTGGATTATCTAGCTTTAAAGATGCTCATTCAGCAATGTCATGGACACTACTAATGGTTCAGCACAACCAATACATTCGCAATCTATTCAGGCTGTCTCACTGTACATCTTGCACCGTCTCCAGACTCATCAACATCCTCCAATCCTGCCCCTATTCCCCTGCAGCCTCTTCTTCTGCAGCACCTGCTACTCCTTCTTCTGCAGCTTCACTTACTTTCAGTATTTCTACTCAACCTGAACCTCACTTCTCCAATTCTTCTTCTATTTCCAACTCCTCTACTCCACCAGCACCAGCACCACTAATAGTCAATTCTCATCCTATGCAAACAAGGGCCAAGAGTGGTATTTCCAAGGCAATTTTTCCCATGGTAAACCTAGCTCACTGTGAGCCAACTAGTGTAAAAGAGGCTCTTGCCAGTGAACTCTAGCAGACTGCAATGGCTGCAGAATATAAAGCCCTGATTGACAACAATTCTTGGTCAGTAGTCTCTCTTCCACCTAGCCATTGGCTGCAAATGGGTTTTTAGAGTAAAAGAGAACCCTGATGGTTCTGTACAGAAGTATAAAGCACGTTTGGTGGCTAAGGGCTTCCACCAAAAGCCTGGTTTTGACTACTTAGAGACTTTTTCTCCAGTAGTCAAACCATTCACTCTAAGAATCATGCTTACCTTGGCTTTAAGTAATGGTTGGCCACTTAGGCAGCTTGATGTAAATAGTGCATTCCTTAATGGAATTCTTGAGGAGGAAGGTTCAAATTATGTTCCTGACCCCATTCTCTACAGATCTATTGTTGGGGCTTTGCAATATGCTACTATCTCAAGACCTGAGATTTGCTTCAGTGTCAACAAAGTGTGTTAGTTTCTATCTAATGCTCTTGAGAGTCAAGAGAATCCTCTGGTATCTAAAGGGCACTATTAATCATGGTCTTCTCCTACAACCAGCAAACACAAACAGGCCTCTCAGTCTTGTTGGCTATTGTGATGCTGATTGGGAAACTGATTTTGATGATAGAAGGTCTGTTTCAGGAGCAGCTCTCTTAGTCACATGGTGGTCTAAGAAATAGGATACTGTAACTAGATCAAGCACTGAGGCTGAATACAGGTCTTTGGCATTAGGTACAACCGAGCTTATGTGGATAAAATCTCTCCTCACATAAATTCTGGTGCCTTTCAAGTCACTAGTTCTCTTTTGTGACAACCTGAGCACAGTGGCTCTTGCTCATAACCCTGTCCTTCATTCTAGGACAAAACATATTGCTCTTGATCTCTTTTTTGTTAGAGAACAAGTTCAAGCTAAAGCTCTTGCAGTCCATCAGTTTCAGTTTCAGATATACTTGCAAAGCCTTTATCAACAGCTAGATTTCAAGATCTGAGACACAAGCTGAAGATAGCTAATAGGACAGATTTGCAACCTGCCCTCAATTTGAGAGGGGGGTAATAGAGTATATAAGTGTAGCTGGTATTAAATTTGCGTTTTTGGTGTAAATAGTTAAATGATAGTTAGAGACTGACAGCTGTCAGCACTCTCTATAAATCGAACTCTTCCCGTCTTGAGAAGTTAGTTAATTGTTGAATGAGAAGTTAGTTAATTTTGTTTTCTCTCTTCTCCCTCTTCAGTTTCTGTTTCCTATAGGATCGTGGAGGGAATGAGGAAAGGGGATGAGAAGGCTTGAAAAGTTTAATATAAGCTTTCCCCTCCCTTTCCTTCTATTGATCTATTCTTCATTCAATCATAGCCTTAGTTGTTCTTTTTGTAAGCATCTCTATATAAATGTCAGTAACCCATGTTGAAATTTATCAAGCATTTAGTCAAATTCAGGGTTGTTTTCCTCATGTTCGTGAGTGTGTGATGGTGTGGAACAAGTTACACCATTTTGCATTTGGATCAATCAGAATTTTCAAATTTCCATACTGTTCTGAGGACATTGATCTGCTTTATAGTTTAACTTTCTAGTTAACATCTGTGTTCGTAAAATTTGGTCCGAGTTCTCAATATGTTAACAATCTTTTGCTTCGTTGGACAATCAGGATAGATTCGAGGTTATTGAAAAAGATCAATGTGAGTACACGTTGGATGCTGAGGACCAAAAGATGCAGACTGTTATCTTAAAACCCGAGCCTGACAAAGATGACGCTGCAGTGTTGAAGAAAACTCTTTCCTGTTCTTACCCCAACTTTTCTTTTACCGATGCACTTAAAAAGGAAAATGAAAAGCTTCAATTCGAGCTACGACGTTCGCAAGCAAATATGGATATACAAGAGTGTGAATTCATTCAACACTTATTAGATGTCACAGAAGTTGCAGCTTGTTCTCTTCCAGAGAAGTTTTCACCTGAAGAAAGTCATAAGAAAGAAGAGAGCAGTAACTATGGTTATTCTGATGCCAATGGTGGCAAAGGTCATTCATCTTCTGAAAAACACCATAAAAAAAGTGATAATGGTTTAGCACCAAGGTAATTTTTTTCTCTCTTCCCCAGCTTTAACATGTTTGGGGTTCACTCAGAAATCATAATAACTACATGACCAAAAATTGTAATAGTTCTGTGAATTTGGATCCATACACATTCTGCCCATTAGTTTCCCTTTGAGCAGCTTAAACTAAACAAAAGCATCTGCTTCGTTCATCCCTTTTTATATTGTCATGCAATCATTAAAGTTTTTTTTTTAGAAATTTATCTTTTTAAACCTTTTGCCTACTAACTTATATTGAATTAAGTCTTGTGCTTATATGCCTTTGCTCAAACAGAGCATCAGTTTCCAAAAAGGATCTGTTGTCAACAGGAGGTTCATATCAGCAGGAAGATTGGCATACTGATTTACTAGCTTGTTGTTCTGACCCTTATCTTTGTATGTTCTCTCCTTCTGTTAATATGTTTTCTGTTAGGTTTGGTCAGGTACAATAGAATAGTTTCTTTCTTCACCAGTGTTATGACATATTACATATATAATGGTTCACTGTATCTGTAGCCTTATACAAAATGCCTTTCCATTTTTAATTTTCCATTAAGTCAGTGGCCCAACAAAACTCCTAAGTCACATATATGTTAATAATTTGCATCAGACTGAAGATTGGTATTTTGACTTTTGACATATATTCTCCATCTATTACTGTGAGATTTATTCTTCTTTGTACATAAACTATCTTATAGTCAGCATGCAGGTGACTTCTGGGCATCTGGGATCTATTCAGTGGAAAGATTCATGTTTGAATTTCTCTTTTTCATCAAATTATAATTACTGTGATTTGTACTTTTCTCTGTGATATGCACAAGCTGGTGTTGGACTCTTAACTAGATGATATATACAGCTTCATGAGCATTAAAAGGAAAGATTAGGAAATAGGATAGAATTGAGGTGTCTTGAGTGATGTATGTCAATTAATTGTTTTCTTGGGCACCTGTTTTTCTATGAGCCTTGAATGAGACTAGAAGTAGGTGGCTGTAATTGTTGGAGCTGCATTTTTTTTTTTTTGCTTTTTTCCTTGCGTGCTGAATCATAATAATTGTAGAGGTGTAATTTCATTGAGCATAATAAGTTCCTTTTCTTTCAATAGAAGGGAAAAATTTATTAAAGGAGAAGAAAAATAAAGAATGGGACGAATGAGAATCACCTTAGCATCATTGAAAACAAGGAAATAAGGGAAAAAAAAAATATCAACAGAGCTCCCTCCTATCCTGCTGAACTTTTCATCCTAAGGTATAAGCAGATAATTTGATTTGCAGGTGCAAAGACATTTTTCTATCCTTGTGGGACGTTTTCAAAGATCGCTACTGTTGCAACTAACAGGCCAATATGTAAGTCAGCTATTATATATTATATTACCATCAAGATGATGAATCTATAACTGAATTCTCTTCCACTTTATATGTTTCTTGTTAATGAGGCTAGAACTTGAGTAGATCAAGCTGATACTAGGATCATAACATTATGTGTATTCAGTAGAGTTTATACCTTCAAAAAATATCTTTCTTTGTTACCATGACTTTTGGGATATAGAGTGGTGAAATCTGAAATCTTGACTTCACCTCCTTAAGTGAAGGTTTCGAGTAGAAGTGGCCATGTCTAAACTTTCTTATACTTTGAAGACTGAAGTTGGGTGATCTATCTAGAATGTAACCGGTCAAGAAGTGTCACCCGATTCATAAGATAGTATAGTATCTGCACCACATGCTTAAGTTGATTTTTATCGCATATGATAATTTTATTTAATGGTGACATGATTATATTTTCTTTTTGGTGGAGTATTGACTAACATCTAAGAATTTTCAATTTTTGAAATTAATTCCAAGGTTGCTTGAAGTTGCGAATATTTTCTGAGTTTATGTTATTACTACTTTTTGGTTTATTTACGACACTTAAAACGTTGAGATTGTGCTGCTCTAAAATTCAATTGTGTTTTCTGACTTTCTCAGCTTCTGCAGAAGCATGTAATGAATTGATGGCATATTCATTAGTTTTGTCTTGTTGTTGCTATACTTGCTGTATAAGGAGGAAGCTTCGGATGGTGTTGAACATCAGGGTAATGGTTCCTTCCTTTGACATCAATATGGTCTCCTGTGCCACCAACTTTTTGTGCCTTGTACTATAGATATTTAGATAAAGCTTTCTTTGGGAGCATCACTCTTTTATTAGGAGGGAGATACCAGACACTAGTCATGTAAACATGTGATGTGATAACAGCTGACTAGTGACTATTAGTTAGCTAATAATATATCCAAGTACTCATTTTGTATTATTACATTTTTGCTTCTTTTTGCATGGAATTCTATACCTTACCAATTCTGACTTATTCAGTGGATGCTGAGTGTTCAATTTTCAGTGAGTAAAAAATATAAATGTAGTATTTGTTAAGGTTTGAGTATTCTTTTGAATTTACCATAACTATAATATGGCTACTTTTGTTTTGCATTTTCTGGTATCTTTTAATGTTTTGTCACTCATTGATATACTATGGCAGGGGGGCTATGTTGATGATTTTCTTTCTCACATGATGTGTTGCTGCTGTGCCCTTGTGCAAGAATGGAGAGAAGTGGAGATTCGTGGGGTTTATGGTATGTCATTTTTAATTTTTTTTTGAATTGGGGTTTGCCATTATCTTTCAGATAATTCAGATTGCTCAACAGTTAAAGAATTGAACTAGAATTTTGGGTAATTCTCTAGTTGAGAGACCCAAATCACCTTGCACTAGTCTTAGAATCTTGCTTGGTGTTACTCCCTCCATTCCTACGTATAAGACTCTTTTTGTAGATTTCACGTCCATTAAGAAAGTTGGTTAATTTAGTTAATGGTATTGGAAATGTGAACATTTGATATGTATTTTCAAAACTGTCCCTGTTAATAGTATTGTAAATCTAAAAAGTATTAAATAAATAGGGGTGTTTATAGAGAGAAGTAATTAATTGTCATTGAAAATTAGTATAGGGTCTTATAAATAAAGATAATAAAGTGTTAAAAGGATCTTATATTTATGAACGAATGTAGTATGATTTTATTTTATTTTTTATTTTCTTAACATGGGAATAAGAGGCTTAGGAAAACATGTTTGTATTAAAGAAATTAGGCATGGCAACGGGTTGGGTTTTGACAATACCAACCCAACACACATGAAGAGCGGGGCAGATTTGGGTGTGGGTTTAAGGAGAGTGAATATGAAAAAGTGAAACCCAAACCCATCCCCGTCGGGTTTGGGAAAACCCGAGAATAAGCCATCCAATTATTTTTTATTATATTAAACAAAAATAACATAAAATACATTATAATATTTTCTCAACCAACAGCTCAACATTATTTTTTGCAGTTCCACATTTTAGTATCTCTGCTATGAATTGTGATCCTTTGTCTCTGCCTTTTTCTTCTTGCAATTGAGAAACATCATGATAAGAAAATTGCCTTGATTCGAGGTCAAGGAGCCTCATGTAGAAAAGGGGACAGAGAAATGATAGAAACTTTTTTCTTCCCGTAATTCATTCATTAATCACAAATATATAACAGAGACGTTGGACATAAAAATAACAAATTCTCCCAACAAACCTGCTAAAATAATACTGACAGCTCATACACAAATATTCCCTCACAACCTCTCTACAACTTATAATCAGCTAAATATTTTGGCAACCTACGAAGTCTTGTTGCCATATTTGGATCAAACTTCTCATTAGGTTTGACGGTATTGTTAGAATCTTCATGTGGTCTTGAATTGCTATCATTACTGCTCTTTGGGAAAATCACCTTGTCCTCAAGGTGATAGGTCTCGCACAACTCATTCCAATCTTCCCAAGTGGTGTCCTCCGGAGCCAACCCCATCCATTGCACCAAAACCAATTCAGTAGGAGGAGATGTGTAATTGTCCCATTTGGAGTCCAGTATAGCCATAGGAATGATCATCGGACTGTTACCATGTGTGGCTATAGGTAGATCAACCTGTTGAGCAGGGAGGGGGCCATGATGAGCCTTAAGTATAGAGCAATGAAAAACCGGATGGACTTTGGAAGTTGAAGGCAATTCTAGTCTATATGCGACAGGGCCAATTCGCTCCAGTATGCGAAAAGGGTCGTAGTAGCGCTTACCCAGTTTTTGATAAGTGACACCCCTTATCGAATTTTGATGGTAGGGTTAAAGGCGAACATACACCCAATCATCCACTTGGTATTCCACCAAACGCCGCTTGCTATCTGCGACTGTTTTCATTCGAACCTACACCTTTTGAAGCTTCTTTCGAAGGGCATCTAGCATGTCTTAGTGAGTTGACAATAAGGAATCAACTGCCTCAATAGAAGAGGTGAGGTGCGTGCTAAGTAATGCGGAATGGAGGGAGGTTCCTTCCCATATGTGACCTGAAAAGGAGACATCCCTGTGGCAGAATGAATAGTAGTATTGCAACACCACTCAGCTACCCCCAAGTACTTTCCCAAATTTGTTGGTTTGTTGTGCACCATGGAGCGGAGGTATTGCTCTAAGATCCTATTGAGGACTTCTGTCTGTCCGTCGGTTTTCGGGTGGAAGAAAGTACTCATCCGAAGTTTAGTGCCACACAACCTGAATAATTCTCTCCAAAATTTGCTAATGAAAACCGGATCACGATCCGAAACCAGGCTGCGGGGAAAACCATGGTGTTTACCAACCATGTCCAAGAAGAGCTGTGCAACCTTGAATGAAGTGAATTGAGTAGGTAATAATCAAAGTAAGCACCCTTGGAGAAACGATCAACCACTACTAAAATGACTATATTTCCTTGAAAGAGAGGTAAACTGAGGAAACCGCAATTGGTGGTTGGAGAGACAAAGGAACCCTAGGAATACACCTAGAAGCGGGGGGTTGAATAGGTGTACAAGATACCTTGAAAGATTTTCGAACGAAACAAATCGAAACAATTAAAACAAAATATTTTTCCAAAAACTCTCAGGTTTACTCGAGTAGATTTCAGAGTACTCGAGTAGTACTCGATTAAAGACTCGTTTACTCGAGTATATCTGACAGAAACCAGAAAAATCAAGTTTTCATTCGAATACGAAAATCAATCAATTCACATGAAAGATCAGAGATTCAACGGAGATGATTAACACCTATATTCTTATTGATTAACCTAGTTATGAAAATGATTTTCCCTTTATCAATTTGAGCAATTAAAGATTCAATTCAATCAATTATGAAAATCAATCTTTCTAGGTTTTCAACCAAGAACGCAATCCAATGACTTGAATATAAAGAGTAAGGGTTTAGAGATACGACACAGCGATTTATCCTGGTTCACTTTCACCCGCTTGAAAGCTACATCCAGTCCCCTTTTCAACCAAGAGAGATTCTTCACTATGAGGAATTAGAGTTCTCAAATTACAAGTGATTGCCTCACAAGACTTCCTTCTTGCTAGCCTACAAGAGATAACCGACACCCTTGCCTTGTAATCCTATTGATCTTCTCTCTAATCTAACCTCTACCCCTTGTTGATAATCGACACAACAAGTCTTCAATTGCTTGATGATAATCTACACATCAAGGCTTCTCCTTGCTTGATTCACAACCAAGACTTCTTCTTCTTCAATGAACGTTGCTTGATGATAATCGACACACCAAGGCTTCTTGTTTGTTGTAGTGGCTTGCCTTATTGCAAAGATTACAACTCAATGAATACACATAACAATCCTAATGAATCTCAATCAATAGCTATGACAAATCACACAAGAGATTCAAAGGTTCTTGATCAAAGAATATGAAAATAGAAAAGCTTTGATCTTTTAAAATTGAGAGAGAATAGAGTGGCTTGATTCTTTGTAAAATGAATATCAAAATGATGGGTTATGGTCACAAAGGTTAGGAAAAGGTTTATATAGAATACCCAAAAGTTATGGCACTTGAAAACTGATTTTGAGAAGTGAAAATCGTATTTTAAAAATCAGTTCAGCAGTGTTTACTCGAGTAAATTGCAGCAAACTCGAGTACTACTCGATTAAATCTTGATTTACTCGAGTAGATTGATACTGCACTTGTTTAAAACTTGTTTTCTCAAAAACCAACCTTTCCTTTAAAACCTTTAAGTCACTTATTGATTCTAGGTTAAGTGAAAACTCAAATTATGATTAAATCATGACTTATGAATGAGATTCACTACCCTCTAAACAAACTACCCAAATGAAAACCTATGAAGCTTGAGAGGCAAAAGATAAAACAAAAACAATTACACTCAAACTTAAGTCTTCATGAGCTTGTTCTCTCTTCTTCACTTGATGTTTGTTGTTGCTTGTTGAACTTGAACTTGATCATCACATGATAGCTTGTTCAAAAACACTTTCTCATTATCAAAACATTCACCATGGAACTTACAATCTCCCCCTTTTTGAAAATGACAAACCATGTTTTGAAGTTCTCCAAAAGTTCTATGAAGTTGTTGATGCTTTAACAATTTGATCACTTGGTGAGACTCTTGCTCCCCCTCAATAAATGCTTTTGACATTTGAATCCAATTGATAGAAGCTTGATTCTCCCCCTATCTTCAACAACTTATCTCAACCTACATAAAAACACCAAAAACAACCTTTCTCCAAACAAACATCTAAAAATCATAATATTTATCCAACAATCATTTCTCCCATTTGAGAAACATTCTATTCAATTCAAAACATCATATTTCTCCCCCTTTGGCATTATCAAAAAGTAATATATACCAATTGAAATATAACATCTAAGCCAAGGTAAGAAATCAATGATCATTTCTTTACAACATTTATACCAATTAAACAAATACAATAGAACTATACTTTGCAATGTGATACCAATTGGCAAGAGAATATAACAATGTAATATGATACCAATTGAGAACTAAAATATCATAATATCACTTAACAAAGAAGATATCAATTGTAAAGAAGCACATATATCAACAAATATTTGATACCAATTGTGATATTTCTTTAATAACAACCAAAGCATGTCACTATATCATAATTACCATCTATGAATCTACTCAATGATACCAAATGATTTAATTAAACATTTAGAAAAGTAATACCAATTGAGAAGATACCATATGAAGTTCACAAACTAACCATAACATTTGTACCATATTGTAGGACTTCTTTTGATACCAATTGAAGATGCAAATATGAATAACACTTGTAAGCTCTCTTTGCTTTTCAATCATACCCACAAAACAATCATGCTTTGCTTTTTGGTATCCAAATAGTTTTGGATCCATTTTTATTAGTGTAGGGACTCTCACCCTTTTTCATCCAAACAAAATCTCCTTTAGGTATACCATGCACTTTAATATAACACACATTTGAAGTATGTCCATGAGTACCACAATAGAAACATGTTGGTGCATTTGAAAAATCAACTTTAGAAAAATCAACAATATTTCTATGAGATTTACTCTTAGCATTAGTATAACCCAAACCAAACTTGTTTGAATTTTCTCTTTGAAAATTTAACAATGTGCGCAATTTAATATCACCACTTGTGAAACTTGCAAGCTTATTTTTCAAAATAGCATTTTCATCTTTAAGCAACTTGCACTTCTCACAATCAACCACAATATTCACTCTACTAACACAATCACAAGAAGAACTAGCATATATAAGATCAAGAGTTTCATTTTCAAGATTAAGCTCATCAACTTGTTTTTGAAGTTCTAAAATCTCTTTTTGATGTTTCAAAATGAGCTTCTTTCTTTCAATGTTTTTCAAAGCTAGTTTTTCAAGTTGTTCATGCATTTCTTCATAAGCATTATATAACAATTCATATTTAGAAGGAATTTCGGATTTAGTATGACTTACATCGCTTTCCTCGCTTTGATAACTTGATTCATCATTTGAACTTTGTTCTTCATCATCTACTAGAGTTATCAAATTGAGACAAGCGGCTTCTTCATTATCCGATGAACTACTCGATGTGCTTTTCTTGTTATCTTCATCACTATCCCAAACTATGTATGCTCTTTTATGCTTGGAATTCTTCTTGTCTTTCTCCTTTTTCTTGAGATATCTAGAGCATGAATACTTGAGATGACCGGGCTTTCCACATTCATGGCAAACTACACCTTCTCTTGAAGTTTTGGTCTTGTAGTGTGGGGAATCCTTCTCTTTACTTTTATCCTTGCTCAACCTTCCTTTTCTCCTTAGAAGCTTGTCAAACTTTCTTAGCAAAAGTTTCATGTCTTTTTCATCAATATCGGAATCGGAATCTTCACTATCATCATCATCGGAACTCTCTTTCTTTTTGTAAGATCTACTCTTGACTTTAAGAGCAAGTCCCTTTCTTTCTTTGTTTTTATCCAACTCTTCATTGATATTCAAGCGTCCAAGCTCCATTTCATGTTCTTGAAGCTTTCCGAAAAGTGTTGCTAGATCCATAGCATCCAAATCTTTAGATTCAACGATAGCCGTTACTTTTGGTTGCCAATTCCTGTCTAAACATCTCAACACTTTGTTAGAAAGTTCACCTTTAAGAAAAGTTTTACCAAGAGCAAGTAAATGATTTATAATGTGAGTAAAACGCTTTTGCATATCATTTATAGATTCATTTGGAAGCATTTGAAACAATTCATAATCACGCATTAAAGCATTCAATCTAGCTCTCCTAACCTCACTAGTTCCTTCATGAGTCACTTGTAAAGTGTCCCACATTTCCTTAGCACTAGAACATTGAGAAACTCTAAAGAACTCGTCATAGGATAAAGCGGAGGTAATGATATTCTTTGCTTTATAATCATATTGAACTTTCTTTCTATCATCATCCTTCCACTTATCCTCGGGGATCAATTGTTCTACACCTTCAACTAAACTAGAGGGGATATGAGGACCTTTTTCAACTACTTTCCAAATATCACTATCTATGGCTTGGATAAAGATTTTCATTCTAACTTTCCAATATGCATAGCCTTCTCCGGTAAACAATGGAGGACGACTTATTGAAGCACCTTCACCACCAAAGGGATTCGTAGAACCCATTGCGGTTACTTAACTAGGATCTTTACGAAAAAGCTCTTATGCTTGTGTCTTTCGACCGAGCTCTGATACCAATTGAGGAAACCGCAATTGGTGGTTGGAGAGACAAAGGAACCCTAGGAATACACCTAGAAGGGGGGGTTGAATAGGTGTACAAGATACCTTGAAAGATTTTCGAACGAAACAAACCGAAACAATTAAAACAAAATATTTTTCCAAAAACTCTCAGGTTTACTCGAGTAGATTTCAGAGTACTCGAGTAGTACTCGATTAAAGACTCGTTTACTCGAGTATATCTGACAGAAACCAGAAAAATCAAGTTTTCATTCGCATACGAAAATCAATCAATTCACATGAAAGATAAGAGATTCAACGGAGATGATTAACACCTATATTCTTATTGATTAACCTAGTTATGAAAATGATTTTCCCTTTATCAATTTGAGCAATTAAAGATTCAATTCAATCAATTATGAAAATCAATCTTTCTAGGTTTTCAACCAAGAACGCAATCCAATGACTTGAATATAAAGAGTAAGGGTTTAGAGATACGACACAGCGATTTATCCTGGTTCACTTTCACCCGCTTGAAAGCTACATCCAGTCCCCTCTTCAACCAAGAGAGATTCTTCACTATGAGGAATTAGAGTTCTCAAATTACAAGTGATTGCCTCACAAGACTTCCTTCTTGCTAGCCTACAAGAGATAACCGACACCCTTGCCTTGTAATCCTATTGATCTTTTCTCTAATCTAACCTCTACCCCTTGTTGATAATCGACACAACAAGTCTTCAATTGCTTGATGATAATCTACACATCAAGGCTTCTCCTTGCTTGATTCACAACCAAGACTTCTTCTTCTTCAATGAACGTTGCTTGATGATAATCGACACACCAAGGCTTCTTGTTTGTTGTAGTGGCTTGCCTTATTGCAAAGATTACAACTCAATGAATACACATAACAATCCTAATGAATCTCAATCAATAGCTATGACAAATCACACAAGAGATTCAAAGGTTCTTGATCAAAGAATATGAAAATAGAAAAGCTTTGATCTTTTAAAATTGAGAGAGAATAGAGTGACTTGATTCTTTGTAAAATGAATATCAAAATGATGGGTTATGATCACAAAGGTTAGGAAAAGGTTTATATAGAATACCCAAAAGTTATGGCACTTGAAAACTGATTTTGAGAAGTGGAAATCGTATTTTAAAAATCAGTTCAGCAGTGTTTACTCGAGTAAATTGCAGCAAACTCGAGTACTACTCGATTAAATCTTGATTTACTCGAGTAGATTGATACTGCACTTGTTTAAAACTTGTTTTCTCAAAAACCAACCTTTCCTTTAAAACCTTTAAGCCACCTATTGATTCTAGGTTAAGTGAAAACTCAAATTATGATTAAATCATGACTTATGAATGAGATTCACTACCCTCTAAACAAACTACCCAAATGAAAACCTATGAAGCTTGAGAGGCAAAAGATAAAACAAAAACAATTACACTCAAACTTAAGTCTTCATGAGCTTGTTCTCTCTTCTTCACTTGATGTTTGTTGTTGCTTGTTGAACTTGAACTTGATCATCACATGATAGCTTGTTCAAAAACACTTTGTCATTATCAAAACATTCACCATGGAACTTACATAAACCTGTAATGAAGTCTAGGGACAAGTCAACCCATGGCTCCAAAGGAATAGATAAAGGCTGGAGCAGACCCGCGGGTCTTTTGGTTTCATACTTTGTCTGTAAACACGTGGCACATTGAGCAACGAACTTCTGGACATCCTCACGCATACCCTGCCAATAAAAGTTTTGTTGGAGCCGAGATAAAGTCTTTGCAATTCCTGTATGACCACTTAACGACGTTGTGTGAAATTCCTCTAATAGCAATTGATTGTCTCGATTAAGCCAAAGCTTTCCTTTATACAACAAAAGTTCCCGGTGGATGCTATAGTTCTCATAGGCATCAGGATCATTCTGTACAGCCGTAAATAGTTGAATAAATTCAGAACTTGCATGCAAAGCCTTGCGGAGTTCCTCTAGAAACAAAAAACAAGGCATGGATAAAATTAAGAGCTGGCTATCACCGAGGTCATGGGGTCGTGAGAGAGCATCAGCCACGACATTTGTTTTCTCTGCTTTATAATGAATGGAATAATCAAATCCTAGCAACTTTGACAAAAAATCTGTTGCTCAGGAGTCTGAATAATCTGTGACATTAACTCCTTTAGGGTGCGATGATCCGTGAGGATTGTGAAAGAGTGTCCCAGGAGATATTGTCGCCACTTCTTGACAGAGGAAGTGATGGCATGAAGTTCACGCACATATGTAGAAGAATGCATGAGTTTTGGACAAAAGGGCTTACTGTGGAATGCTATGGGATGTCCCTCCTGCATAAGGACTGCCCCCATGGCCACTGCTGATGCATTAGTCTCCAAAACAAAGGGCAAGTCAAAATTTGGAAGGGCTAAAACCGGTGCCTCGGTCATGGCCTTCTTCAAAGTGTCAAAGGCAGTTTGAGCCTCCATGGACCACATAAATGCGTCTTTCTTGAGGAGAACTGTAAGGGAAGAGGCGATAGTGGCATATCCCTTGATGAATCGCCTATAGAACCTAGTTAATCCCAAGAAACCGCGAAGAGCTTTAATAGTGGTAGGTGGTGGCCAATCCACCATTGCCTCCATGGACCACATAAATGCGTCTTTCTTGAGGAGAACTGTAAGGGGAGAGGCGATAGTGGCATATCCCTTGATGAATCGCCTATAGAACCTAGTTAATCCCAAGAAACCGCGAAGAGCTTTAATAGTGGTAGGTGGTGGCCAATCCACCATTGCCTGGATTTTGGAATTCTCAGGTGCAACACCCGCAGAGGAAACTCCATGCCCTAGATACTCCAATTGTTGTTGAGAAAACAAGCATTTAGATACCCTCTGAAAGAACTCTCCCTGTAACAATTGCTGGAACGTTTGCTCTAAGTGGTGGAGGTGCTCTTCCAACGAACGGCTATAAACCAAGATATTGTCAAAAAAGGCGATAACAAATTTACGTATAAACAGTTTCAGCTATTCGTTCATCGTGGCTTGAAAGGTAGAGGGAGCATTGCAAAGCCCAAATGGCATTACCGTGTATTCATAGTGACCATGATGAGTACGAAATGCGGTTTTAGGAATGTCTGCAGCATTCATGCGTATTTGATGATAGCCATGGCGTAAATCCAATTTCGAGAACCAAGAAGCTCCTCCCAACTCATCCAAGAGCTCATCAATTGTTGGAATTGGAAATTTGTCCTTGATGGTAATAGCATTAAGGGCACGAAAATCGACACAAAACTGCCAACTTCCGTCTTTCTTTTTCACAAGCAGTACTGGAGAAGAAAAAGGACTATGACTTGGTTAAATCATACCATCGGTCAACATCTCCTCTACCTGTTTCTTAATTTCAGCCTTTTGAAAATGAGGGTACCTATAGGGCTGCACCGTGACAGGGGTGGAATTAGGGAGGAGGTGGATTTTGGGATCAGTATGGCGCGATGGAGGAAGTGAAGGGGGGTTTTTTGGAAAAGCTTGTAGTATTTGTGTAAGATGGAAGAGATCTGAGGGAAAGGAAGAGTAGGGACAATGTGTTTGTTTGGTTGAATTTGTGAAGGTGTAGTAGGTAGTATTCTGATGTGGAAGAAACCAGCGACCCCATGGGTTTGTAGAAGGCGTTTGACTTGGTGAGCTGAAATGTCACTAAGCTTAGGGGGTGCATCGGCTTTGAATTCCACAAACTGCCCATCCTTAACAAATTTCATAGTGAGTTGAGAATAATCCGTGACAATTGCACCTAATTCCTTGAGCCACTGGATGCCAAGGACAACATCAGCACCACTAATAGGAAGAACATGAAGGTCCACTGCAAATGTGTGGCCATGAATCATTAAATTGACAACTGAACAAATACTTTGACATTCAATCTCACTGCCATTGCCCACCATGACCCTCAATGTGTTAGTTGGTTGGGCTGCCAAATTCAAGAATTTAGCCACTTTATCCTGGATTAAATTATGAGTACTACCCCCATCTACTAAAATAGTGATGGGATATTTTGCAATGTGGCCAGCGATCCTAAGAGCTTCTGGAGCAGGTAAACCAGCTAAGGCATTAAAGCTGATTTCGACCTCATTGTGGGTCATATCCACTCCTTCCAAAAGAAGAGCACTGGGGTCAACCTCAAGAGGTGGTGACTTAACTCGCATGTCATCATCCTCATCAACGGCAACCAGTAAAAAGAAACGACCCTAGCACTTGTGCCCAGGACTGAATTTTTCATTACAATTGTAACACAATCCCTTCTCACGACGAGCCAACATCTCCTCGTGAGTCAACTTCTTATAATGTGTTTTGGGTGGGGTGGAAAGTGTCGCCGGCGGCCGTGACGGTAGAGTAGGCAGCAATGGAGGACCTAAAGACGACGTAAAGGGGGGATGTTGACGAAAGTGTTGACGAAAGTGTTGACGTTGGTCGTTAAGTTTATCTTCTTGTAATTTGGCCAAAGCCACTGCCTGTGTCAACGACTGCGGTTGCAATGCTTGGACCTCACGGTGAATATCCTGGTCTAACCCGGAAATAAAATTACTCAGCAAAAAGGTGGCAGGGAGACTAACAATGCGATTAGCGAGTCGTTCAAATTCATTTAAGTAGTCTTGAACCATACCTTTTTGAGTCAATTCGAAGAGAGATCCGCGTGGGTCGTCATAATAAGAAGGAGCAAAGCGAACCTCTAAGGCTTGTAGAAACTCGTGCCATGAAGGAAGCATGTTATTTCTGTGTAACCACTGAAACCAGCTGAGGGCTGGACCATCCATGTAAAAGGAGGCTATCCGGAGCCGATCATCCTCCGGTGAGTGATGATATTCGAAAAACTGCAAGATTTTAAAGAATCGGCCTATTGGATCTATTCCATCAAACCGGGGAACATCTAATTTTAGGTGAGGGGTGAATAGAGGAGAGCCACTGTGAGGAGAACGACGTTCGTCAAAATTTGGAGAGGGAGTCACGTGCGGTAAGTTGAGATGCAATGGATTCCAAACGGTTGGTGATTTCATTTTGGTTGTTGGTGAGCTTCAGGATGGCTTCTTCCAAGTTGGTGATGGATTTGGAACGGGTATTGTGGTCTGTCATGGTGGTTAAGGGAAGAGAGAATGCTAGGTATATGAGAGGTGGAAGGAAAAGATGCAACGAATATACAATGAAAGCACCACAAATGATAAGAAAATTGCCTTTGATTCGAGATCAAGGAGCCTCATGTAGAAAAGGGGACAGAGAAATGATAGAAACCTTTTTCTTCTCGTCATTCATTCATTAATCACAAATATATAACATAGATGTTGGAAATAAAAATAACAAATTCTCCAAACAAACCTGCTAAAATAATATTGACAGCTCACACACAAATATTCCCTCACAACCTCTCTCTTCACAACTTATAATCAGCTAAATCTTTTGGCAACCTACGAAGTCTTGTTGCTATAATTATAATGAAAATTATTTACATTTTATATCAGAGCGGGTTTGGGAGCGGGGGCAGGGCGGGTACTTAAAGTATCATACCCGCCCCCACCCCCACCCCCATCTTTTTAAAGCGGATTTCGGTTTCGGGTTTTTCCAAACTCAATCAGAGGGGATTTTCCTCACCAAAATCGGGCCGGTTTTGTGGGAACAAGAACAAAACTCAAACACACACACTAACTGATTGCAAATAGAGAAAGTAAAAGTGAATGAGAAAATGTTCTTATTAATTATGAGTTGAATTACGCACTTAACATAATGTTGGTATTTATAACATATCTGATAACTAAAAATACTAATCTCATAGCTAGGAATAGTATCTGATAGCTAGGAATAGTAATTGACTTATTCAACTAATCATAACTAATCTCTTATTCATTTATTGGTTTAGAATTACTTCTAACACCTCCCCTTGGTTCAAACCAATTACAAACTAACAACATTCAAAAACTTTCTCAACTCCTTGAACCTTTCACTCTTCAAGGACTTCGTCATAATATCGGCAAGTTGTTTCTCAGTTCTGCAGTGCTGAAGTCTGATCCTTCCCTTGCTCACTTGATCTCTGAGGAAATGGAATTTGGTGTTTATATGCTTGCTCCTGCTGTGTGACACAGTGTGTGACAAGTGAGAAAGGAATCAATCCTTTTGTTCCATGCCCTAGGTGCTTGTTTTAGGCATACAAGGCTTTCTTCAGTCTCAATACCTTCTGCTCGTTACCTTTGCATATGAAGCCAGGAGGTTGTACCACAAACTTTTTCATCAAGTGGCCCATTCAGAAAAGTTGACTTGACATCTAGTTGCCACAATTTCTAATTTCTCCAGCTAGCCAGTGAAACATTCAAACTCAGTCTCCGATCTTGCTATTGGAGCAAATACTTCAGTATAGTCCAAACCCTCCTACTGCATAAATCCTTTAGCCACAAGCCTAGCTTTATGCTTGGCAATTGAACCATCAGGTTTGAGTTTTGTCTTAAAAACCCATTTAACAGCAATAGGCCTTTTATTTTCCGGAAAATTTACCATTTCCCAAGTATTAATCTTCTCATTGCTCTTTAATTCTTCTGCCATTGATGATCTCCATATTTCCTTAGAGATAGCTTCCTCAAAAGTAATAGGTTCCATGTCTGCCATAAGTGCCCTATGTTGAACCAAATCACCTTCCTCAGTAATTGCACTATCAGGGTAAACCTGATAATCTTTGAGTCTTGAGGGGAAGCTCCTAGCTCTTGTAGGTCTATCAACCACCATCTGAGGTTCATTATTGACCACTTCTTGATGTATCTCTCCTATTGGATCATCATTTTCCCATTCAAGCTGAATCTTAGGGATTGTCTCAAAAGTAGGTTAAAACTCTGCCCATGAGCTTGATTCATCAAAGTAGACATCTCTATTAAATAGAACTTGTTGATTCTTTGGATTGTATAGCTTATATGAACCAGTAGAGTTGTATCCAACAAAACTCATTGACTCACTCTTGTCATCCAACTTCTTTCTCCTTTGATCAGGAACATGCCTATAACATAAGGATCCACAAGAGCTTTGAAGCCTTTAAAGATGCTGAACACATCACTTTTGGCTTTTATTGGGTAAAGCCAAACCTTCCTGCTCAGATCATCAACAAAAGTGACAAAATATCTATTTCCTCCTAATGATGGAGTTTCAAAAGGTCCACAGACAGCTAAGTAAACAACATGCAATATATCACTAGCCTTATAAACAGTAAAATTGCTGAAGGGATTCCAGGGTTGCTTGCTGATCAAGCAATTGTCACAAATCTTCTTAGGGATTTCAATTGAAGGAAGACCAGTTATCATTTCTTTGGATCTCAAGAGACTCATATCTCTAAAATTTAAGTGGCCTAATCTACAGTGCCATAACCATGAATCATCTGATAAAGTAGCAGTAAAAAAACAATGAGATTCAACGGTGTTTAGGCTTACCATGAGGGTCCTATTCTTGGCCAATGGAGCTTTCATCACCAGTCTCTTTGCTTTGTCACGTAATTCTAGAAAACCTTTAACTGAAGTCACTGAAAATCCTTTCTCCAAGAGTTGACCCAAACTGATCAAGTTAGTGGTCATTCCAGGAACATACAATATGTCTGTAATCACTGCTTGTCTTCCATCTTCTCTTCTGACTAGTACATTTCCAGAACCTTCAACCTGAGTGGTTCTATTCTCTGCAAATATCACAGTACTTTTTTTCTTTGGATCAAAATTGACAATCCAACCTCATTGTTCGGTCATATGATTGGAACATCCATAATCTATGTACCATACTTCATTGTTGTAAGTTGCTGTAAGATTTTGGATTAGTGATCATCATTAGCATCAAAGGTTGCTCTTCAGAGTTTTCTTCATTCTCTTCTTTAACCTTGTGTGCCTGATGATCTCCGTGTGGCTGGCTCCCTCGATGATCTGTGTGACTTGTTGAGGCTGTACATTTTGTAGAAAAGTGCCCAATTCGATTACAATTGAAGCATTTGAGCCTTTTCCTATCAACCTTTTTTCTTCCTCCTTGCCAATTATTGAAGCTCCCTCTTCTATTGAAATTCTCTGGCGGATCTTGATCATTCTTTCCTTGATTTTGATTTTGAAAAGTTCTTCCAAATCCACTTCTGGAATCTCTTCCTCGACCCCGATCTCTAAAGCTTCCTTTGGAATTGTAGCCACCTCTCCTTGAGGAGTATGCCTGCAGTGCTTGATAATCACCAGGCTTCTTTGAATCCCTCTTAATGAGCCTTTGCTTATGTGCCTCGAGAGAAACCTTCAGTTCCTCAAGCTTCTTGGATTCTTCTATAGCTACAACTATATGGTCGAATTTGGAGTTGGGGTTCTTAGGTTCTTTTCAACAATTGTTTGATCTGTGATTTTCTCACCACAATTCTTCATCGCGTTCGTGTGGGAGATAATTCTGTTGAAGAATTCAGCTATTTTCTCGTTGTTCTCCATCTGCATTAATTCATATTGTCGTCGCATTGTCTGGAGTCTCACCTTCTTCAATTGTTCTGCGCCTTTGCTGCATTTTTCCAGAATTTGCCATGCTTCTCGCGAAGTTGCAGCATCTGCAATCTTCTCAAAGTGCGCCACATCAACACATTGATGCAATAAGAAGGTCGCTTTACGGTCTTTCTTCTTGTTTACTTTGTAAAGTGCCTTCTGCGCATCTGTGGCATCGGTTGTGAGCGTTGGGAACGTAACCGTTCTTCTACGATTTATGCGACTTCTAGATAACCAAGAATCACCTTCATCTACACGCGCCATTGATCCCAATTCTTTCCATTCAAGGTGGGAAGATTTGCTGAGAAATTGGCACTGGTTGGTCCTATCGTGTGTGTCGCAAGGATCCCTCAATCGAACCTTGGCTCTGGATACCAATTTGTTGGAACAAGAACAGAACTCAAACACACACACTCACGGATTGCAAATAAAGAGAGTAAAAGTGAGAGAGAAAATGTTCTTATTAATTATGAGTTGAATTACACACTAACATAATGTTGGTATTTATAACATATCTGATAACTAAATATACTAATCTCATAGCTAAGAATAGTATCTGATAGCTAGGAATAGTAATTGACTTATTTAACTAATCCTAACTAATCTCATTCATTTATTGGTTTAGAATTACTTCTAACAGGTTTCAAGCGGGTATCCGCGAATATGGGTTTTATTGCCATCTTCAGAAGAAATAAATACTCTCTTCGTTTCATATGTAGTGTTCAAAGAGTTTTTGTCTCATGTTTAATAGGTATTGTTCTTTTACAAAACCAAATACATAATTAATGCTATTTTTCACAACACACCCCTATTTATTACACTTTCTTTTTCACTTACAATATCTTTCTCTCCCTTAATTAATGAGTATATAAGGGCAATAGAGTCAAAATACCTCAAATTCTTACACCATTTAACCATTTCATAAAACCCGTGCATAACCTTAAAAAACAGTACTTTTGAAATGGAGGGACTCTGGTTTGAAATATAAGAAAACAAAATAAAAAAACGTCTTTTGAATTAAAATACAAGCAAAAGTAACCAACCTTCTTAAATTTTGTTTCATTTTCAATGTTGCTTTCCTAAAACATATCTAGAATATTTTTATCTCATTTGATTTTTGTTTCATTCCCTAAAATACCTCTATTTTTGATGAATTTGAGAAAATTAAATACAGTCAACTAATTTCCTTTAATAAGCGTGATTTTAGTTTTTTTTCTTATATTATAAATCTGAAAATTACTTAAAATGTTGTGAATTCAGATTCTTAAAACAATTTTATTATGAACTGTAAATTTTTATTGGTTTTGTTAAGCCCTAAAATGATCCATATTGACTGGTGCTCATACAGTATTTATGAAAAATGATATATTAACCTACAAAATTATTATACGATTCAGTTTATGTCAAAAAAATATATAACATGTGTTACTCGTTGATCAATCATTAATAAACCAAGTATATGTTTGCTTTGTAGATTGATTTATAGACATGTGTCGTCAATTAACCCATTATTATCGTTAACCCATTATTATATAACCAAGTATAGGTTTGCTTTATAGATTTGTTTATAAGCTGTATTATGAAACCAAGCTGATTCAATATTTTTTACAGCGCAAAAGTATGCGAAAAATTTATGCCAAACAATTTTGCAGGTCTCGAGAAGACCAAAACCAGCGCTCCACCCTTACAGTACATGGAGTCTTAAATAATAAAAAGTAGGCTTATTCATGATTTTAGTGCCTAAAAGTTCAGCATGTTTAGTTCTAGTTTCTAGAAATTATTTTGATCGGGATTAATTTTTAAATTTTCAAACATTTTGGTTTTGATCTCTTCCATTACTAAAAAGTTATTATTTGCTTACATGGTTAGCGGTACATCACATCAACCGTCCATGTAATATGGGGTGATACCAAATAGGTGATATGACGTGGACATATCCATGAACACAAAATGGTCCGGTATCCAAAATGGTCCCGTATGCAAAATTTTGAGTTCATGAGCCTCAATCATCCATGTCACATCACCTATTTGGCGCTAACTCACACCACGCTATTGGTGGTTTGGATTTTCGTTAACCATGTCAGCAAATAACATATTTTTTCTAATAAAACCAAAATGTTTGAAAATTTAAGGACTAGTTTCGGTCAAAATAACTTCTAGAGACTAAAACCATAACACGCTCAACCTTTAGGGACTAAAACCATAAATAAACCTAAAAAGCACATGGGGATATTTGTTTTGTTCGTGGCTTGAATACTATATCAAAAGTCGCAATTCCATATTGGAACAATCAATACCCAGGAATTATGCATTATACGACTCAGCTCATCTTCAGTTGCCTACATGTAAAGTAGGTTTCTTTATTACTCCATAGTTTCAATTTCAATTTATATGTTGTTTTAACATTTTTAATGTGTTCCAAATTATTTGTTGCTTTAAGAATTCAAGGATATATTAATTAATTTTTTTTCTAATTTTAATTTTGCTTTTAAATATTTTGAAATATTAAAAATGTGTGATAATTAATGTAGTGTGAGGATAATATAGTAAAATTGTTTTATTATTTTCTTGAAAATTGACGTATTAAATTATTTTCTTAATCTATGTGAAACTTCTAAAGCGATTAATAAATTGAAATGGAGGAAGTAATTTTTGTGGTGTTCAAAGTAGGCTTATATAATACTCCCTCCAGTCTTATTTTTAAGCAAAAAAAACTAATTTCACATGTATTAAAAAAGTTAGTTGAGTGCATCTAATTTTCTCAAGTTCATAAAAAAATTAACTTTATGAAACTTGCATTAGGAATGAAATAAAAATTAAATGTTGCAATCACTTTGTAAAGATATTTTAAGAATGATTGTATTGAGAATATAAAGTTGGTTAATTTTTGCTTATATTTAAGACCATTAATGAGATGCCTTTTTTTTTTTTGCTTATAAATGAGACCGGAGGGAGTATGTACAATAATTTTTTTTTTAATTTTATAAAACATGTTAAATATATACATAGATTTAATTGTGATGTACTCTCTCTGTCTTTAAATATAAGCATTAGATAATAAGTTTATTTTGTCTTTTTTCTATAAGCCCTTATATCAAATTCTTGTACCCCTCCCTTAGAAGCTTGTCAGGAGTCGCTCCTTATCCGTACCTCTTGCACCGGCGATCACTCTCCACCCTTATTAGCCCGGATCTTACAGCACAAACATTATGGAAAATCATCGGACTTCTTAGAACAATGATGTCCACCGCCATCCCCCATAATGCAACACATTTTTCTTTCTAGATGCTTGTTCAGTGGAGGAAATTTGTTTCAGAAGGTAAAAATGGAAAAACAAATAGAAATGGTTATTTGATTATGGTAGTGGTGGTGGGAAAGACAACATAGAGAGACCCGATAGGAAGTATGGTTTTAAAGAATCGTGTGAGTTGTGTTCCACGTTTAAACTTTTGTGTTCCACTTCTTACTTTAAAAAAAAATAAAAAATGGTTGTGTGGTTCTTGATTAAATCAACACCGCGCTTTGATTAAATTAGAATAAAATGAAGGATGTAGTTGTTGTACATTAGTTTTTTAGAATATAACTAAGTGTAACTTGTAACTATAACGAGGGAACTTGATTTTCAAATTTAAAAACTGAAATTTTAAATTTGAATTTGGAATTGAAAAGAGGACAGGTGGATGCCTCCATTGAGTTGGAAACATCAACTTTTAATGAGAAAGTAGAATTTGAATAAGAATGAATGAGAGAGTTCCTGTAACACCCCAAATTTTTAATTCCTGATTAATAAAAGTTTAATTATGAAGTTTATTTATAATTAATTATTTTTATTTTAATCCTCGATTAATTATGTGTTTTGTGTGTGCAATTGATGAATGAGAATGCATGAAAAATATTTTGAAAATTATTAATATGTGAAAATAAGGTTTTTGCATGTTAGTCCTTGTTTTAGGACCTAGAAGCAATATTAGAAAGGTTTTGGAGGGAAAGGAAATAAAATAATTATTTTTCAAATTCTAGCCAAAAGACTCGAGTCTTTCTGAAAAAAAACTCGAGTAATCTGGACAGAGATGCACGAGTTAGTGTGTTTGGTGAGTCACCCACTCAAATGTCCCACGAGTTGACACGAAATCAACCCAGAAACGTGTCCCTGAGGTCGTGTCGAGCTGCATGGTTGCTTGGCCTTGCTATATAAGCTCTTGGTTGACGAATCAACCAACCATTTTTGCCAATTTCGTGTAGAATCTGAGTTAGGGTTCATAACTTTCTCTCTTCGATTCTCTTTCATTTCTAAGAGTTGATACAAAAACCATACACCATTGTAAAACTCACATCACGAGCTTTACAAAGACACAAAAATCGTGAGTTGAGGTTGAGTGTGGATTGAGAACGAGGTTGTTCTTTTGGTGGTGTAGAAGCTGCCTCAATTTCCTGGAGCTTACTTTGGTCTTCGATTTTGGTAAGCTCAAGCAACCATTCCATTTCAAACTTGTTTCTTTAGTTAGTACATGTTGCAGAGAATCTAGAGAAACTAATTTCCCCAATTTTCATTATTGTTTCATGTGTCAACCAATTCGGTTTTGATACTCTGTTGAAAACTGCTCTGTTCAGTGAGGAGCTAGTGGAATTAAGTGGTAGAGCATCTTTCTCTGTGAATTCTTGGATCAAACACGATCTAGAGGTAAGGGTGAAGCTATACATTCGCTAGAATAAGATTAATTTGTTGTGTTTAATGTGTAGAGTCACCATGAGACTATGGGCTTAGTTTGAAATAGGATTATGGCATGGAGGACTCTCTGAGTTTCAAATTTAGTTTGAGCAAACTCAATATGTTGCATGTGTACTGTATAAACACTGCTTTCATGCCAAATGTGAGTGGAATTGATTTTGGTATCTTAAGTTGCACAAAATGTGATTTTATGCCTAATTGATTAATGGCTTTGATTCTCTATGATTTGATGTAATATCAGTATTGAGACATGTTTAAAATGTGCAAACAAAGTTCTGTTGATCATTGATTTAAGTTAAAATTGGTTAAAATTGAAAATGGCATGTAAAAACCCAAATTGTAGTGTTTCTGCTGTCAGAAAGACTCGAGTATTTGGCAAAAGACTCGAGTATTTCCTGATGCAGAATCACCAGATTCCAGTACAATACCTGAGTATTTGATGAACACTTGAGTGTTCTAGGTGATGAACAACTCGAGTATTTGATGAACCACTCGAGTCTTTTGATTTACCTGAAATAAGATTTTTAATAAACCACTCGAGTATTCTATGAACCACTCGAGTGTTTTGGCCTGTCTGATGCACGTTTTCAGAAAATGGATGAAAGACTCGAGTATTTTGTAAAAGACTCGAGTATTCTGGGCAGTCTGATGCACATTTTTATGTTGAGAAACGCCATTTCTAATCTAACCATTTTTATTTAAACTCAATGACACTTCAAAGAAATGATTCAATACTGTATTTGATAATTTTTTTTTATCAATTATACTATGCATAAAGAATGTTATATCTCACTGCTATACTTATTGCCTGATGCATATAATGAGATTAATGACTAATCTTTACTGAGAAGATTTATGTGCACTCATGCATGGTGAATGGTGATAAGTATTTGTCATGTTCGTGGAACATGAGGAGGGTACTCTGGGAGTACCAAATTGATTGCGACTTGCTTGATGACACATTTATGAGTGAGAAATGTGACCAGTATTGTGGGATACTGTTGATGTGATTATTACGTCTTCGCGATGTGACGTTCACCTGAGGAGTGATGTTATGTGTCACGTTCCGAGCAAGTTTCGCTATACGTTATAAGAACGTACAATTGTACTCTGGGAGCATATTTGGGTTGTTTGGTTGGACGTCCATAAAGTGATAGTTGGAGAATCTCAAGAATTTGAGAGATGGAAAGCATGCATCATGCCACGATAATTAAAGAAATTAATTATAATTGAAAATGGTTTGTGCACATGTTTATGCATATTACTTGATTACTTGGTAAATGTGAATGTTTACTTTTGTAATTATTCTTATTTGATAATGTGAACTGTATTGCTTACCCTTATGCCCATGTAGATGATGGCTCGCTATCTAGCTTGCATCGAGTTGCGCCCACTCCCTAGCGGAGTGTGGTACTACGAAGACCACAGAGCCACCTTTGAGGGGGAGGTAGAGGTGACACTCTATCACCCGAACCCTCTGGCTCGTGTCTGTCCTCGTAGGTTCTGTATCCCTATTATCTATATCCTGCATGTGCCCCCTTTTTATACATACCATGGACCACCCCCGGCTCGACCAGCTCGACGTTTTCACAGTTTTCGTTTTAGAGCAGCTAGTCGATCCCATCCCTTTGCATCCCGAGTTATACGTGAGGAGACTCCTGTTCCTAGTCCGATGAGTCCGATTCATGGGACTCCATCTGCTGACCCAATGCCCAGTGGTGGGGCACCGACTCAGTCGGACGAGGTCGAGGAGGACCCCGAGGAGGCAGAGAGCTAGGGCGAGCCAGTCGAGCACTCCACTGGGAGCCAGTGGGGAGTTGGGGATCCACTGGGCGATGCATGATATGGGTGACTGGGATGAGGGACGGTGGAGCAGCTGCAGGAGACCAAGAGGAGGATCATTACTGTTTGAAGGATCATCAAACCATCTCTAAGATTTCTATATTTTGAGTTGTATTATATTGTGTATATTTTTGAGAGATTTCGGAGAGTTGATCTATCTTTATATTTTAGTTTTTATGGACTTGTATATGATACTCTTACTTTTTCCACTCTGGACCTTGATCATGATGATGTACTTATGTTTATATATATATATATATATATATATATATATATATATATATATATATATATCAATCATATTTTGGTGTTCATCAAATCAAGGGTTCTATTTTAAGTATTTCCGCTTACTCTGATATTAAGGTGTATAATTTCATAAATTTTAATATTTCAAAAAGAGTTGTATCTTATGAGTTCGAGATAACAACACTTTATTTATAATATACGTTTTGTATACTATAAGTCCATATAACTTCTTTAAGACAACCATTTACTCAACTTACAATGTTGAATAAGAGAGCGTTGCAGTTCCAATTGCACATGATTTTATAATAAAAGGAAGGATCACCTAAATCCTTGATCCTGAAAACAAAATCAAGTTCACCTTTAATTCTTATAAACTTAAGGCAAATCATTCCCTATCATCAAGAGATCATCTACGTACACTAGCAATGCAATGAATTTACCATGGACAGATATGAGGAATAAGGAATGATCATGAGAAGAATGAGTGTAACCAGCTTGTAGCATAAAACTTGAGAGCCTGGCAAACCATTGTCTACTTGCCTGCTTCAATCCATAAAGTGACTTTTGGAGTCTACATACTTTGTTAGATGAAGTGTCATCTAAACCAGGAGGCAGTACCATGTACACTTCTTCTTAAAGATCACCATGTAAGAAAGCATTATTGATATCTAATTGTTGTAATATCCAATTGTGCATAGAAGACAATGCCATTAACACCCTGATTGTAGTTATCTTAGCAACAGGAGAAAAGGTATCTAAGTAATCTACACCTTCTCTTTGTGTGTAACCCTTTGCAACTAACCTTGCCTTATATCTTACTATGGAACCATCTGCTTTTAATTTTATTTGGGAAATAAATTCTACTTGCACCCTTTATTTTATAAATTTTATGCCAACTACCAAAATTACCCCTTAAACTCACACCCATCTCAATGTAACACCCCAACTTAATTATGAACAAATTAATAATTATTTCAAAAAAAGTAAAATACGGATAGAAATTTGACTACTTTTATAAAAACTCAAGTTTAAATTTTACAAAAAGTTTGGGGCTACATTTATATTAGAGACATCTTCTACACAGTTCCTTCTTCGCCTTCTCCGCTGGGACAACCTTTGCCTTTGATAATCCAAGCACCCTAAAATGTTAAAGTCATAGGGAGTGAGTCCTTTTCATCAGAGAATAAGAACCAGGGTACAATTCACATAACCAATCCATATTATCATGCAACATATTCAGTTCACGACATTCATTTCATTTCCATCTCATTTTCAATTCTATGCATTCCCAATTCACTTATTCACCCAAGTATCATATTCGAATTCCGAGTTCATTCATTAATTCAATAATTTCGCACAATCCATTCTATTTCATTCTAATTCACCATCTATATCACTGTATACATAATCCATTCGTAACTCCTTTTTGTTCATAGTCATATCGCGTACATATGTGTTCAATATGCACGATTATCCCTTTTCTATTGAGTGAACCGTGTACGGTCCGCTATGGGTTCGGGTTTTGGGCTGAGTAGGTGCACTGCGTGTCGAAATCTCAAGCTTAACAAAAGGGATGCTGTGTGGGGGTGGGGGTGGGGGTACTCTTCCTGATGGGAGGCGACCCTCAAGGTCCCTTCCGTTATCAGTACTTCCCTCCTGAGGCCTACGGCGATTTTCCCAGTTGGTGGTGTAGGTCTCTGGAGGAGTTTCTGGTGTTGCCACGGGTATTCACCATGGTTGTGGGTGGGAATAATGGTTTATCTTCCCTACATATGGTGCCAATGTGATGTTCTAGACCTGATAGCTGCTCTTAGACCAGGGGTGATCTGAGAACAAGATAGAGGTTTTGGATTGATATGTGATTTTCTGGTTCTCTAGGTATCCAGTTGGGATATCTAGGGTTTCCCTAATCACTGTGTATGAAAGTGAAAACAATTAGGGAGTAAGGGAACGTACCTAAGCCCCTAGCTGGAGACAACTATTTATAGGAGGTGGTGTCGTACCCTATGGGCCTGTACAGAGGTCCAGTAGGGCTGACGTGGCCCTTAGAGGATAAGGGAATGAGTCATTCATCCTTATCCTGTACTAGAGGGCCTTATCCCTGTTATAAGTCGAGGGCACGCCCCGGAGCTCGGGTCCTTTGGGGTTAGAGGGACTAGTCGGTCCTAGTCCATTGGGGGTGAGTGTTTGGATGAATGCTCGGCGTGTATAGGCACGGTCTTTTGTTTAACCAATTCTGGTCGATCATGTACGTGAGAGGTTGGACCGAGGGTCAGTCCACTACAAAACCGATCCTTCAATTCTCTCCATACATCACTTGCCTTATTGATCCATAAGATACTCTTAGCAATTTGAGGAGTCATTGATCTCGTGATCCACGAATTGACCATGTTATGGTCCTTTCCCAAGCTGGAAACATTGGATTAATTCTATTTGGAACTGAAATCAGAGCTCTAACAATGGATGAGTACCCAGCAGAGCTTTGATTAGCAGAGCTTTGTAATCAAAGCTCTGATACCATATAAGAATTCTAGATGATAAAAGAAATTGAAGAGTGTGACAGAAGATGATGCATGTTTCTAATGAAATTTGCATAGAGAGAAATGTGAGAAGAGAATTGAGAGAAATATAAAAGTAAGAAAATTATTGTTATGTTATTGGCCATATGGCAAAAAGAAGTATATATGCACTGCTAGAACTACCAGCTAGCACTGAATAACTTGATGCCAAAGTAAACAAACTAACTAACATATAACAAACTATCTAAATGTCTACATAACTAGTTATCAAATAGCAAAACAACAACTAACTGATTTAAATAACTACATAACCGGTTATTGAACAAGAAAGCAATAGCTAACTGAAATAACTTGTTAACCGATTATTTCTAACAAGCTAACCGATTAAATTAACTAGAATTCTAAGTGAGTTGCTCATTGTTGTTGCTACTATGATGGCTTGGCTCAATTGGCTCATTCTTGTTCAATAAAGCCCCAGTTAACCCCCAAGGCTAAGGTCACTGCATTACCCTCTCCTGCTAGGTTATACACTCATGTGGTCCATATAGAGGCCAACTAGTGTTCTACTGTGGTAATCAAGAACCCGCTCCCTCGTTCATCAATGCAATTGCAAATAAAATCAAGGCAAAGGATGTTGTATGCAATGATTCGATAAGTGACCAAATGCAACCTAGTCGTAATAATTGGTTTTTGTCATTTATCAATAATGAAGAAGAAAAAGAACTCTCAACAGATTTGCTCAAAGATTTTATGATGGGCGATATTTGCTCATTTGATCTTCTGAACTCAAATTTATCTAATATATGTGATTTCAATATTTATATGTACGCGACGGGGCATATATGTTATTATTATTTTTTTTTTTGCAATTTCAACTCGTACGTAAATCCCCTAATATATGTGTAAAAATTATACTTACATTAGGATTAGTACACTAGGTCATAAATATTGGTACTTCAACTCGTATGTTAACCTCTCTTAGCATACCAAAAATATTTGGTAAAGAAAAGTTATATCATGAGATAAAAATAAAAAGACAGTCAAAGAATCGATTTGCTTAAAACATTAAGAGTTAATAATCACATAGGTCTCCAAAAGATACATGGAAAATCAGTTAGGTCCCTAAAAGATTCGTGGAATATCTTAAACCCCCAAAGATCATTTTGGAATCAGTTAGGTCCCTGAAAGATTTGTGTAATATCTTAAACCCTCAAAGATCAATTTGACATCACGTTAGTCCCTCAATGAGGGACCTAACAAAATCTTACGTGGCATGTTAAATGCTTTGTTGGCCCAAACGTGGCACCTTTTTAACATTCCAACACGGCATTGGGGCCAACAAAGTATATAACATAGCACGTAGGATTTCGTCAGGTCCCTCCTAATGAAATTGGATGGGGGGAGGGGCTAACATGACACCAAATTGATCTTTGTGAGGTTTAAGAGATTCCACAAATCTCTTTAAGAGACCTAACTGATTTCACGGGTATCTCTCTGTGACTGTTAACTCTAAATATTAAATAAGTGTGATAGGTCTAAAATTATTAGTTCTAAACCATCTAATAATTACTCCAGTCAAATCAGAGAAACGTCTAAACCTTTGGCATAGATTCAAATCCTATTCAGCGCAAATTATTTTCCTATAAATTAAATTTCTTTATTCCTAAATTTTGTTTTTGAATAATTTGAGATTTGAACACAAACCAGTAATAAAAAAGTTAAGTAGACTGGTAGGATAAACTTTTTTTTATACCATAATAAGGAGGCATATTTTAAATGTAAACAATGTTAGATTCAATTTAAGATAATCACAATTGCATATATAATTAAAAATCAACATAATTTATGCAGCAAAAATTACCGCAAGTAAATGCCAGCAAAAATCATATACGTCTGCTTTATTTTTTTTTTTTTTTGATTTACTTTTACATTTTTCTTAAAAACTGTGGAGGGGAACTTCACAGTCCCGGCACCTGGAGCAACATGGGTGTTCTCCACAAGGATTCGAGTCTTTGACCTTGTGGTCTTATGGGTTCTCAATATCTTTATGGTCCTAGCATGCTTCCACTAGGCCAAACCCATTTGGGTATATACGTCTGCTTTATTTGATAATTTTAATGAGAAAAGGAGAAGCTAGAGTTGCCCACACATAAAGAAATTAAAAGAAAGTATTACGGTTCATAAAGAATTATAAATATCGCAATGTAGATTTCAATTAAACTATGCTAAGTATTACATCTCAAACCTTCAAATTCAATCTAAACTAAATCGAGTAAACACGAAAAATAATTTTGAACTATTATTTTCCCAAACCATGGTCACATAAGACGGAGTTAACTATCACGACAAACCATATACGGAGTATCACAATAATAGCCAAGTAATACTCATTGCCAACAACATGTAGCCTAGAAAATAATAAACAACAAGGGTTATAGCTGAATTTGTTTTAAAGAGTTGGTTACATTTTTTTGTCTTAATAATGTATTGCGCTCATGTTTGAGTTGAAGGTTTATTTTTTAAAAAAAAGTTGTTTATATGATGTGCATGTTTCTCCGATTTTCTTATATGGTGAGGCTGATGTTCGTAATTGTAATTTGGGGAGCTCCATTGTTTTATATCAGGTATACCTGTTGAGACCAATATTAAATGTGTTAGTACCCTGTAACTAATTATTATTGTTATTTATAAGTGTTTGGCAGATTGGAAAGGGAGACATCTATTGTTAGAAGGAAGAATTATATTAGAGAACTTGGTCGTGAATAGTTTACCTACTTGTTATTTCTCTTGGGTTTGTATGTCGAAGAATATGAAGTTTGGTTTCAGAGGGACTTCCTATGAGATGATGACAAGAAGAATATATGAAGACTCCATGGGTTAAATGGGCGGTTGCTTGTTTGTAAATCAAAGAACGATAGTAATTTAGGATTACAAATTTTGATATTTTTATTTTAGCTTTGCTGGTTAAGTGACGTTGGAGGTTGATTAACGGAAAAGATTCTCTTTGTATCAAAGTGATGACTGATGAAGGCTAAGATATGGTGCATTTGATGTAGTCTCCTTGGTTGTTGAGAGAGGCTCAAACAACAATAAAAGTTTTAATTAGTGGAAAATGTTTGCGTAATTTGGGTGCTTCATCCTTCTCTAGTAATGGTTCCATGATTGCCTTGGTAAGAAGATTGGTAATGAGAATCCGACAAGTGTTATATCCTATGTTGTTTTCAATCTTGTTAAGGAGATTCGGGCAAACTCATTGAGAAGAAGGGTAATTGGTGCAACAGTCAATGGTGTTGGAGATTGAGCTGCTGCATAACCTTTTTTTTCTCATGGGAGTGTGTTCTTTGTGATGAACTCGATGCTTTTACATGATGTGTCTTTGTCAAGACGTGCGGATAGATGGAAGTGGTCCCCCAATAATGTTGGTATTTTTTCATTGAAGGACATGTACCGCAGGATTGCTGCAAAGTTGGAAAATGACACCGTTGTTCCAGTCATTACAAACTCAGGCTCGCAAAATCTTATGGAGAGCAAAAGCTCCTCATAAACTTTTAGCCTCTAATTGGCAATTTTTTTGGATAAGTTACTCTGTGATAACCTCCTTTCTAGAGTTGTGCAGGTTGGCAACTATAGCATTATTTGAGACATGGTGTTGGAAGGTTCCTGGTTCTTATTTTCATTATGCTCGGTTGTGCAAAATGCTTGGAGTTGGTATTTTGCTTTGCTTCAGATACCAGGCTTGTCCCTTGCTCTTACTACCATGAAAGCATTTATAGCCGATACTAATATGCTTCATTCCAAAAACTTGTGTAGATATGGGTCAGGATTTTGGCTTATGCTTGCTTAGCTTCTTTGGATTCAAAGAAAAGATGATATTATTTTCAACCACAACTCCTTCGATTTGATTATCTTTCGGGATAATATCAACGTGAAGTTGTGGTTTTGGATTATGTGTCTTAATTATTCAAATTTAAGTTATTCACAATGGTGTATGAACTTTTGGAATACCTTAAGAGCATTTCCTAACTCTCTTGTAATTTTTTATAATGAGATGAGTACCCCTAGTACTAAAAAAAAAGTTTTGCAACTTACAAGTTATCATAACGTAGCTAATTACAAATCTATAATAAGAAGATAATTAATTGATAAGAATAGTAGAATCTATTGGTTCGCTCAGCTCACTATTTAAACTTGATTTAGAGTGATGTAGAGAAAATGGAAACTTAGAAAATGCACATCCTTGGTGACAGTTCGTTTTTTATCATGCTCATATGTTGGGCTTTTTTAAGAAACAGGTAATGGTGAATATATAGAAATAACTGAATTGATATTTGAATGTGTATTATTCATTGAATCTCGATCTGATATATACTGATATATACAAGTGCAGGCCATGCACAATTAGGGCAATCATTGCCTTAATTTGTGCTATTTACACTTAAGCCTTTGATATGTATCCCTAAATAAAAGATATGTGCAACTGATTGCATGATATTGAGTGCAATCAAATATTTGCATGATATAATAGTAGAATATCAGCTAATATTACAGCATGATATCAATCAAGATATCAGCCTAACCTAATATCCCCCCTCAAATTGGAGCATGTAAATTTTGGATGCCTGTTGAGAATGTGTCTTTGGATGCTGTTGTTCTCAGAATTATTTTTAGTTTGAATAAGTCAAACTTAGAATTTGTCATTTAGCCAGTAGTGGATAAGTTTGTTCCTATTGTTTTGCTACTAGCTGTTAGGTTGTTTGTAGTGCTTAGCTGGTTACTAGAATCATGGGCACGATTTATCATTTAGTTATTTCCTTCTTGTATTTAAGCACCATTTTGGGTTCAATAAAAATCACCTTTTGCAGTCAAAAAGTTAAAGTTACTGTTCAGCCTTTCTTTAGTAAAAAAGTTATCTTTTGAATTGATTTTCTTTCCTTTTCTATTGGTGTTTGCAACTATTAAAAACTACAATTGGTATCAAGAGCTCTCTTCTTGAGGGACCTGTGCGTGAATCATCATGGATGTTGAAGTTAGTTTTTCTCAAGTTGCTCCTCCTATCTTTAATGGTGAGAGCTATGACCTTTGGGCTGTGAGAATGGAGTCCTACCTGGAGGCTTTGGATCTATGGGAAGCTCTTGAAGAAGATTATGTTGTGCCTCCACTGCCAGATAATCCCACCATGGCTCAAATCGAAAACCACAAAGAGAAAAAAACCAAGAAGTCAAAGGCAAAAGCATGCTTGTTTGCTGCTGTTTCACAAACCATCTTCACCAGAATAATGACTCTTAAAACACCAAAAGCAATATGGAACTATCTAAAGGAAGAATATGCAGGGGATGAGAGGATTCGAAGCATGCAAGTGCTGAACTTAATGAGAGAATTTGAGCTGCAAAAAATGAAGGAGTCTGAGACCATCAAAGAGTACTCAGACAGATTGCTTTGCATTGCTAATAAGGTAAGGTTACTGGGCACTGATTTTCGTGATTCAAGAATTGTAGAAAAAATTCTTGTAACTGTGCCAGAGAGATATGAGGCATCAATAACCACTTTGGAGAACACAAAGGATCTTTCTAAGATCACTTTGGCAGGAGTATTACATTCCTTGCAGGCCCAAGAGCAACGAAGGCTTATGAGGGAGGACCATATGGTTGAAGGTGCTTTACCAGCCAAGTACCAGGAAGTTGAAAAAAACAAAAATCAACAGAACCAGACATTAAGCAGTGCAAACAATCAAACCTTAGATAAGGGGAAGAGAAAAATCTATCCACCTTGTCACCATTGTGGAAAAAAAGGTCATCCACCATTCAAATGTTGGAGAAGACCGGATGCAAAATGCAACAAGTGCAATCAGATGGGTCATGAAGTTGTAATTTGCAAGTCTGAAATTCAACAAGCTGCAGCTGAGGTGAAAAATACACAGGAGGAGGAGGAAGAAGACCTGCTCTTTGTTGCAACCTGTTTTTCCAGCAACAGTTCAAATGAGTCTTGGCTAATTGACAGTGGCTGCACCAACCACATGACCTATGACAAGGAAATATTCAAACAGCTGGACAACACTGAAGTCAAGTGGGTCAAAATAGGAAATGGTGAACACATTCCAGTCAAGGGCAAAGGAACAGTAGCTTTAACAAGCTTCACAAGTACTAAAATACTCATTGATGTTCTATATGTACCCGAAATTAATCAAAATTTGCTCAGTGTTGGACAGCTCCTTGAGAAAGGTTTCAAAGTCATTTTTGAAGATAAATGTTGCATGATTAAGGATCCAGCAGACCAAGAAATGTTCAAAGTATAAATGAAAAGCAAAAGTTTTTCATTTGACCCAATGCAGAAGGAGCAGGTTGCATTATCAGTTACAACAAGTCCTACTAATCTCTGGCATAGAAGGCTAGGCCATTTCCATCATCTGGGAATGAACTACATGCTAAAAAATCAACTAGTTCGTGGAGTTACTTACCTAAGAGAAAAGCTAGCAGAATGCCATGCTTGTCGATTTGGGAAGCAATCAAGGAAACCATTTCCTGATAGTAGCTGGAGGGCGACGCAGAAGCTCCAACTTGTTCACACTGATCTTGCTGGACCACAAAGAACTCCTTCATTAAAGGGAAGTCTTTATTATATTCTTTTTGTTGATGACTTTACCATAATGTGCTAGATTTATTTTCTTAAATACAAATCAGAAGTTGCTAATGTGTTCTGGAAATTCAAGGCTCATGTTGAAAATCAAAGTGGCTGTCATATTCAGGGTGTGAGGTTTGATAATGGAAAAGAGTATGTTTCTAATCAATTTCAACAAATTTGTGATAAAGCAGGGATTGAACATCAACTCACAGCTCCTTACGCTCCTGAACAAAATGGAGTGAGTGAAAGAAAAAATATATCAATCATGGAGATGGCTAGGTGTATGCTTCATCAAAAGGAACAACCAAAAAAATTATGGGCTGAAGCTGTGCATACAGCCGTTTACATACAAAATAGACTTCCTACATGAGCCTTGCAAAATCAAACTCCTTTTGAGGCCTGGTTTGGTTACAAACCTTCTCTAGAATTTTTTTAAAGTATTTGGTTGCTTGTGCTACTCACATGTACCTCAGGTTCAGCTTGACAAAAGGGCAGAAGCTGGAGTATTTATTGGCTACAGCACCATCTTTAAAGCTTACGGGATTTTTCAACCTCAAACAGGAAAAATTCTAGTAAGCAGAGATGTGCACTTCATGGAGGATGAAAAATGGTGTTGGAGTGACTCAAACAAAAGTCAAAATTCTACATTGGAGCTTGAAAATACTATAGATGACCCACCTGTTCGTGGCACGAGATCACTCTCTGACATTTACCAAAAAAGCAGTGTGGCGGTGTGCAATATTGCTATATGTGAACCTGCTGATTTTGAAGAAGCTGCTATGAACCAGAAATAGATGGATGCAATGCAAGAGGAGCTGTTCATGATTGAGACAAATCAAACCTGGAAGTTGGTTCCAAGACCTCATGATCGAAATGTCATAGGAGTAAAATGGGTGTTCAGAACAAAGCTCAATCCAGATGGTTCCATTAACAAGCACAAAGCAAGGCTTGTCGTGAAGGGCTATTCTCAAATATTTGGAATTGACTATTCAGATACTTTTTGCTCCGGTAGCAAGACATGACACAATCAGGCTCCTACTTGCCATTGCAGCACAAAAGGGATGGCAAGTGTTTCATATGGATGTCAAGTCAGCTTTCCTCAATGGTTTTTTGCAGGAGCAGATTTATGTTGAACAACCAGAAGGTTTTGTGATTAAAGGCCAAGAAGATAAAGTATACTTGCTGAAAAAGGCTCTATATGGCTTGAAGCAAGCCCCAAGAGTGTGGTACAACAAAATTAATGATCATTTTTTGAGCTTGGGTTTTCAAAAGAGTCTATATGAAGCTACACTTTGTCAAGCATATTGGTGTAGATGTTTTAATTATCTCTTTGTATGTTGATGATCTTTTGGTGACAGGAAGCAACCTAGCACTAATTGAAGAATTCAAGCAAGAAATGAAGGATGTCTTTGAAATGACTGATCTTGGTCTTATGACTTACTTTCTAGGCATGGAGATCACTCAAAAGAAAGATAAGATTTTCATCTGCCAGCAAAAATATGCAAAGGAAATTCTCAAAAAATTTCAGCTTGATGAATGCAAAATAATGAACACTCCTATGAATCAAAAGGAGAAGTTCATCAAGGATGATGGAGCTGATAAAGTTGATGAAGCTCAGTTTAGAAGCTTGATTGGATGTTTAATGTACCTTACAGCTACAAGGCCCGACATCTTATTTTCTGTTAGCTTGCTGTCTAGATATATCCATTGTCCTAGTGAACTGCACTTGAAGGCAGTGAAGAGAATTTTAAGATATGTTAAAGGAACTATCAGTTATGGAGTCATGTATCATTAGATATAAGACTTCAAATTGCTTGGTTTTTCTGATAGTGATTGGGCAGGTAGCTTGGATGATATGAAGAGTACTTCAGGGTACTATTTCAGTATGGGTTCAGGTATTTTCTCTTGGTGTTCCAAGAAGCAAGAGGTTGTATCTCAGTCAACAGCAGAGGCTGAGTTTATAGCCACTGCCGCTGCTGTAAATCAAGTTATCTGGTTAAGGAACATTATGGCAGATTTGGGGCTGAAACAAGATCAAAGCACAGAGATTTTCGTTGATAATCAAGCAGCTATTTCGATATCTCATAATCCTGTGTTTCATGGGAAAACTAAACACTTCAATGTCAAATTATTTTATTTAAGAGAGGTGAAAGGAAATGGAGATGTCAGTCTAGTTTATTGCAAAACTGAAGACCAAGCTGCTGATATGTTTACTAAGTCATTTTCAGTCAACAGGTTTGAGTTTCTGAGGAAGAAGCTTGGAGTTTGCAGCCTTGAAGGCAAGGAGGAGTGTTGAGAATGTGCCTTTGGATGCTGCTGTTCTTAGAATTATTTTTAGTTTGAATAAGTCAAACTTAAAATTTGTCATTTAGCCAGTAGTGGATAAGTTTTTTCCTATTGTTTTGCTACTAGCTGTTAGGTTGTTTGTAGTGCTTAGCTGGTTACTAGAATCATGGGCATGATTAATCATTCAGTTATTTCCTTCTTGTATTTAAGCACCATTTTGGGTTCAAATAAAATCATCTTTTGCAGTCAAAAAGTTAAAGTTATTGTTCAACCTTTTTTTAGTAAAAAAGTTATCTTTTGAATTGCTTTTCTTTCCTTTTCTATTGGTGTCTGCAACTATTAAAAACTAAAATGCCCAACATTCATAGTAAATTATCAAAGTGGAATTTCTCCAAGGCTTTGGTAAATATATCAGCCAGTTGAGTATGAGTAGCCACATGAAAAGTTGAACTGCTGCCTGGTAGGAGTTCATCACACAAAAAATGGCAATCAATTTTAATATGTTTTATTCGTTCATGGAAAAATGGATTGACCTATATGTGTAATGCCGCTTGGATATCACAATAGAGTTTCATATGGGAATATGGTGAGTAACACTAAGAGAAAACAGGAGAGCTTTCAACCATTTGAGCTCATAGGTGGTAGTAGCCATTGAGCGATATTATGCTTCGGTTGAAGAACGAGAGACAACATGTTGTTTCTTGGTTTTCCAAGATATAGATGAGTTCCCAAGAACAATAATCCATCCTGTAGGAGAATGCCTAGCCAATGGACAACCAGTCCAATCCGAGTCACAGTAAGCATAGAGGTGAAGATCACTTTCAACTTGAAGAAGTATGCCTTGGCCTGGGTTGCCTTTTAGATAACAAATAACATGTAGAGCTGCATTCCATTGTTATTCTAAAGGTGTCTGCATGAATTGAGCTAGCATATGAACACAATGAGGTAGTTCTGGTCTAGTGATAGGTAAGTAGACCAAACGACCTACTAGTCTTCGATAACTACCAGGATCGAAAAGTGGAGTACCGGTGGCCAAGGAAAGATGATGATTTTAATCTAAGCGAAAACCAACAGGTTTGGCTGCCAACAATCTTGTCTCAGTGTTAATGTCGTGGGTATACTTGCGTTGGCACAAGAAAATGCCATCTTTATAGAGTTATGATGTTTTGATGCTAACAAACTACAAGCCAAACAACAACATACAACAACAAGGAAAGCACCACTCATGGAGATTAGATTTAGAATAAGTTTTATTTTATTCTTAATCAATGTAATATGTTAATTTTTCATTTCATGAGAGTGGGTGGTAGTTTTAGAAATCTCAATATAGGTTTTAATATTGTTTGATTAATAGTGAAGAAAGACTAATCTTGATAAAAAATAGTTCTAATTAAAGTTTTGATCAAAGTACTTTTGAAAAGCTTAATTTTAATCACTTTTTACAGTGGTTAATCGATTAGCACAATAGGCTTAATCGATTAACACGTTAAACATGTACAACACTGATTGTGTTAATAAAGGTTAATCGATTAGTGAGTTATACGTTAATCGATTAGCACGAGTTAACACAGGTTAATCGATTAGTGGCTGTGCATTAATCGATTAATTACTGTTGTAACAGAAAAATAATATTTTGTTTAAAAGCTTTTATTTTCTACTTTGACAAGGTTACACACACTTTCAAAATTTTCTATAGAGAAAAATACTTTCATAATCTTTCAAGAGCTATTACTATTTCCAATTGTCCTATCAAGATTCAAACATCTTTCAATCTTCTTCACTTACAATCACTCAATATTCTAAGTTCATTGAGATTCAAGTTTTTCTAGTTTTAGTACTTTGTGTTGAAGCAATTCACAACAAGAGGTTGTATCAATCAAGCTTTCAACAACAAGTGAAGATTCTATCAATTAGAAGTCTTTGAAGCATATCAAAGCAAGTGGAAAGGAATTAGTTGGAGAGCATCCTTCAACAAATTCAAGAGGAAAAGATACAGATTCAATTGGGTAGATTTTCAAAGAGTTTGGTACTCTCTTTGAAGGGGTTAAGATAGGAGAGCTAGAGTGAGCTGCATCTTAACATTGTAATCTAACAATTGAAGTATCTAGTAGAAACTCTCTATCTTTAGATAGAGGGGACTGGATGTAGCTCTCAAGTGGTAGAGAGTGAACCAGGATAAAATCTTGTCTTTCTTGCTTTTATTTCTTCTAGCTTTCATTAACCAAGAACAATAAATTGATTAGGTTAATTTTGGGGTTTTTCATTTCCTAGTTAATTAACCTAAATTGGCTTGGTAAATTTGCTTACTATTGTTCATTCATTCATTCATCGTTTGTGAGTGCATCATTGTATTGAAATCTCCATAGAATTCTAAATAAGATTGTTTTTCTGAAAAACTGATTTTCTCCGTATTAATCGATTAAGGGGCTAATTAATCGATTAGTTTAAAAGTATCATTCGGTCTTAATCGAGTAATGCCTTGGTTAATCGATTAGTACAAAAGCAAGCTTCGGTATTAATCGATTAATATTGAAGTTAATCGATTAAATAGTGTTATTTTTGTTAGAAAATTTGTTTTCTCAAATCCATTCTCTTTAACAATCGAAATATTTGTATTGAGTCTTCAAAATACTATTCACCCCCCTCTAGTCTATTTTGAGCCGCTTGTTGGTTTCCAACAAGCGGTATCAGAGCTCGGTCGAAAGATCCGAGCATTAAATCGCTTTTTCGCAAAGATCCGATTTTGGAAATCATGGGCTCAAATTTTAATCCTTTTGGTGGTGAAGGAGCTTCCATTAATCGTCCTCCACTATTCAATGGTGAGGGCTACGCTTATTGGAAGGTCCGAATGAAAATTTTTATAGAAGCTATTGATATGGAAATTTGGAATGCCATAGAGAATGGGCCTTTTATTCCGCAAACAAAAGTTAATGATACTGTTTCTTTGAAACCAAAGTCAAGCTGGAATGATGATGATAAGAAGAAAGTTCAATATGATTTAAAAGCCAAAAACATCATCACTTCGGCATTGTCTTATGACGAATTCTTTAGAGCATCACAATGCACTGATGCAAAACAAATGTGGGACACTTTACAAGTCACACATGAGGGCACGAATGAGGTTAGAAGGGCTAGGCTTAACACTCTCATGCATGAGTACGAGCTCTTTCGTATGTTGCCAAATGAAAATATAGGCGACATGCAAAAGCGCTTTACTCACATCATTAATCATCTTTTTGCTCTTGGAAAAAGACTAACTAATGGTGAAGTTGCTAATAAAGTTTTGAGATGTCTTAGCACGGAATGGCAACCTAAAGTCACGACCATTATGGAGTCTAAGGATCTTGACGAGATGGATTTAGCAACACTATTCGGGAAGCTTCAACAGCATGAAATGGAGCTAGGAATATTATCCATGAATGAGGATGCCGATAAAAAGAAGAAAGGGATTGCTCTTAAAACTAATTCAAAATCCCTAAAGGCACATGAAGAACTCTCTTTAGTGGATGATTCCGACTCGGATATCGATGATGAGACACTTGGGTTGTTGGTCAAAAAACTTGGACGTTTCCTTAAGAAGAAGGATAATTTCAATAGAAATAGATCAAGAGACTCTAAGGACGCTCAACCAAGGAACAAGACCAATAAAGACAACATCATATGTCATGGGTGTGGGAAGTCGGGCCATTATAGATCAAATTGTCCAACCAACTCAAAGAAGCCCGAAAGTGACAAAGGGAAGCCCAATCAATCTAAAGGAAAAAGGGCATATATAGTGTGGGATGAACCGTAAAATCAATCTTCAACTAGTTCGTCGGAAGATGAAGAACTTGCTAACCTTTGCTTGATGACCAAGTTAGATGAAGAAGTATCTTCAAGCATAAAATCAAGTGATAACACAAATGAGGTAGATTATCTTTCCGATGCTAGTTCTAATTCTAATTCTCCCTCCTTCAATGAACTTTATAATGTGTATGTTGAAATGCATAGAGTTGAAGAAATTAGCAAAAATAAATGTTGAAAGAAAGAATTTCATTTTGAAGCAACAAGAAAAAATTTTGGAATTACAAAACTCTCTTGAGGAGCTAAAGCTTCAAAATGAAACCCTTGAACTCATTTATGCAAACTCCACATGCAATTGTGATTTGAAAACAGATGATATCTCCACTTGTGATAATTGCAAATCTCTTGAAAAAGAAGTTTTTAATTTGAATGATAAAAGTGCAAGGCTCACAAGAGGAGACACATGCTTAGATCATTTGCTTTCTAATCAAAGGAATAATAGTAATAGAACCGGACTTGGGTATACCAAACCCAAAAATCGCAATTTTCGCAAAGTTGGTACATTCTCAAAAATTGATTTTTCAAAAACTCCAACTTGTCACTATTGTGGTATTTTTGGGCATACTACAAATAAATGCAATATTAAGAAATTTGGTATACCAAGTGTAAAGTATGTATGGATTGTGAAGGGGACTACACCCCAAACTAACATCAAAGGACCCAAGATAACTTGGGTACCTAAGTCAAGTAAATGACATTGTTTTGTAGATGTGCCTTCGAACAAAGGAGCGTAGATGGTACTTGGATAGTGGATGTTCGAGGCATATGACGGGAGACAAAACGCACTTCATCGAACTTACTTCAAAAGGTGGTGGTCATGTGACATATGACGACAACAACAAAGGCAAAATTCTAGGAGTGGGTAAGATTGGTAACGTATCTAACCTTATCATTGAAAATGTCCTATTAGTAGAAGGCTTAGAACACAACATGGTTAGTATAAGCCAACTATGTGATATGGGCAACAATGTGACCTTTACTTCGGAATTTTGTTTTATTAAGAGTTGTTTAGATGATAGTGTTAAGTTCGTAGGTCGTCGTTCTAATAACACTTACTTAATTGACTTGGATGAAATAACTTCATTGTTTTCAACATGTTTTAAATCTTTTCATGATGAAGTTCGTCTTTGGCATCGACGAATTGCACATGTCAATGTGAATCAATTAAATAAACTTTTATGAAAAGACTTAGTGATTGGTTTACCTAAACTTAATTTTAAACTTGATAGCGTTTGTGACTCATGTCAAAAATGCAAGCAAGTTAAAAACACTTTTAAACCTAAAAATGTGGTAAGCACAACAAAGCCATTGGAGCAAATCCACATGGATTTGTTTGGCCCATCACAAGTTCGAAGTTTAGGTGGCAATTACTACGGATTTGTTTTAGTAGATGACTTTACTCGATTCACATGGACTTTGTTTTTATCCGCAAAAAGTGACACTTATAAAAGTTTTAAAAAGTTTGCCAAGATCATCCAAAATCAATTAAGTTTGAAAATAGTGTCTATTAGAAGTGATCACGGAGGTGAGTTCGAAAATTCAAAGTTTGATGCGTTTTGTGAAAAGTTTGGTATAAATCATCAATTTTCAGCCCCTAGGACTCCGGAGCAAAACGGAGTTGTAGAAAGGAAAAATCGAGTCTTAGAGGAACTTGCACGTATTATGCTTAAGGAATCTAGAGTTCCATCTTATTTTTGGGCTGATGCGGTTAATACCGCGTGTTATGTCATTAATATGGTTCTTATCCGTCCGCATTTGAATAAAACAGCTTATGAGTTGTTAAAAGGGCGAAAGCCAAATATCTCTTATTTTCATGTGTTTGGTTGTAAGGTGTTTATTTTAAATAACGGTAAGAATCCGGTTGGCAAGTTTGACTCAAAAGCCGACGAAGGTATTTTCATTGGATATTCAACTCATAGCAAGGCTTATCGTATTTTTAATAAAAGAACCTTAACCGTTGAAGAATCAGTTCATGTCGTGTTTGATGAATCTCCGAAAGGAGAGTGTGTTGTTTCTTGTGATGATGATAATGTAGGTACATTTTTGGATCATGACAAGCAAATGCAACAACAAATAATAGAGAATCAAGTTGAGAATGGAGAAATGCAAGCACATGAGAAGGACTTAGCACAAGAGCCACTTCCCGAACTACCAATTGCTTGGAAAACGAACAAAAATCACCCGGTCTCTAATATCTTAGGTGACATTGCTAAGGGAGTGGTAACCCGAAGCACTTTGAATAACTTTTGTTATTTTGTTGCTTTTGTTTCACAAATAGAGCCTAAGAATATTAGTGAGGCACTTCAAGATGAACATTGGGTTATGGCCATGCAAGACGAGTTAAATTAATTTGAAAGAAACCAAGTTTGGGAGCTTGTGCCAAAACCCGATGATCGTCCTGAAATCGGTACTCGTTGGGTTTATAGGAATAAACTAGATGAGTCAGGTATTATTGTTAGGAATAAGGCTAGGTTGGTAGCAAAAGGGTATAGTCAAGAGGAAGGGATAGACTATGATGAAACGTATGCCCCCGTAGCTAGATTAGAAGCCATTAGAATTCTACTCGCTTTTGCATCAATAATGAATTTTAGATTGTATCAAATGGACGTTAAAAGTGCATTTCTTAACGGATACATTCAAGAAGAAGTGTATGTTTCACAACCTCCCGGATTTGAAAATTTTGAACATCCGGATTATGTTTTTAAATTGAAAAAGGCTTTGTATGGTCTTAAACAAGCTCCTAGAGCTTGGTATGACCGTTTAAGCAACTTTTTAATTCAAAAAGGTTTTAAACGGGGTGCCATGGACAATACGCTTTTTATTGAAAGATCCGGTAAGGATATACTTTTAGTCCAAATATATGTTGATGACATTATTTTTGGTGCAACTAATGAAAAATTGTGCAAGAAATTTTCTGAAATTATGCAGAGTGAGTTTGAAATGTCTATGATGGGGGAGCTCACCTTCTTCCTTGGACTAAAAATCAAGAAACTTGATGATGGGATCTACATTAATCAAGGCAAGTATTGTAGAGAACTTCTTAAAAGGTTTGGCATGGAGTCATGCAAGGTAGCTTCTACTCCAATGAGCGTCACATGTTACTTGGACAAGGATGACATCGGAAAACCCGTAGAGGTAACAAAGTATCGTGGTATGATAGGTAGTTTACTATACTTAACTGCTTCTCGTCCTGATATTATGTTTAGTGTCTGCATGTGTGCCCGTTTTCAAGCCAACCCAAAAGAATCACATTTAACTGCTGTTAAGAGGATTATGAAATATTTGAAAGGTACAACCAATACCGGTTTATGGTATCCTAGAGATGCTTTTTTAAAATTAATAGGCTATTCGGATTCTGATTTTGCGGGTTGTAAAGTTGAAAGAAAAAGTACAAGCGGAACATGCCATTTAATTGGAAGTTCACTTGTATCATGGTTTTCAAAAAAGCAAAATTGTGTAGCTTTATTAACCGCGGAAGCAGAATACATTGCGGCCGGAAGTTGTTGTGCTCAAATCCTTTGGATGAAGCAACAACTCTCGGATTTTGGTTTAAACTTGTCAAAAATTCCTATTAAATGTGACAATACTTCCGCAATCAATTTAACTAAAAACTCGGTATTGCACTCAAGGACAATACATATTGAAATTAGGCATCACTTTTTAAGGGATCATGTCCAAAAAGGTGATTGTGTTATTGAGTTTGTTCAAACCTCAGATCAATTAGCTGACATTTTTACAAAACCATTACCAAGAGATACTTTCTATTGTATTAGAAGGGAACTTGGCATTTTTGATGAATCAACTATTAGCTAATTGTATTTGAAGTCATTTTTTTGTTCATCACCTTATGCCTATTTCATTATGCTTTGTTGTTTGAGTTGTTGTATTTTGAAAATCCTTCATAATACTCTAAATTAGTAGTTATGTGTGTGTTTTTCTATGATATGTTTGTTTGTGTAAATGTGTGTGCTAAAAGCTAAATGTCTATATGTGTTTGTGTGCATGAAAATATTTTTCAAAATTTCAAAAATTTGAGTTTTGTGCACGCTAATCGATTAACAGTCATTCATTAATCGATTAATTTTAAAAACACTTTCGTAACTACTCGATTAATGAAGCTGTAACTCGATTAATTTTAAAAATCTCTTTCGCACTTACTCGATTAACGAAGTTTTAACTCGATTAATTCTAAAACTGCTTTCGCACTTAATCGATTAAGGTATTCACTACTCGATTAAGGGTCAAATTAATCGATTAAGGACTTCGCTAATCGATTAAGGCTTGAATTTTATAAAAACTCGTTTTCAGCACTTTGGCTCATTTTTCTTCTTTCTTTTCTCTCTCTTCTCTCTCTTCTCTCTTCTCTACTCTCACTCGAAAATCGCATATGACACATATGGGCTATTGAATCTCAAATCTTACCAAATTTCTTCCATAAATCTTCATCCTATCACCGTTTCTACTGGAAATCATTATCAATTTCACAAATAACCTCACAAAAATCGTTTTCCCCAAATTTTCAAAAAAAACCCTAACCCTAGAATCCGAACCCTACCTTCTTTCTCCTTAAACATGGCCTCCTCCTCCTCCTCCTCTGATCCTACTCCTCCTCCACGCAAGAAGAGACCAGCACACAAGGACAGAAATAATCCTTGGTTTTCTAAGGCAGAGCGTGATTCAAGGGTACCAAAGTTTGATAACAGGCTGTTTGGGATCATTCGGTACATCAATTTTGCATGGTTAAGGAACAAAAGGTTTGGTTTTCATGATCTTCTTGTTTCTCAGAATCTTCAGAAGTTTTTGGAATTTAACACTCATTACTACCCTAAGCTGGTTAGACAGTTTTATCAAAATTTTACTAAAATTGATGGGGTTTATCAAAGTCAAGTGAGGGGACATCATTTTGTTGTTAGTCCTAATGATTTGAGACTTTTATTTGGATTGGAAAATGAGGGTACATTTTTTGGTGATGAAGACTCTGTAGAACTTAATGTTGATCCTGCTACTGTTTTCAAGATGCTGTTAGACCTAGGTTGCATTGGGATAAGGGTACTAAAAATGTGAGTATGATGCATGCTGAAGATAGGATTTTATTGTACATCATAGCTTATTGTCTTATTCCAAAAGGTAATCAAAACTATGCACAAGTCCAAGAGGATGACTTGACACTCTTTTATGGCATTAAGCATCATGTTAAGATTAAGTGGAATAGTATAGTTTTGGCTAGGATGCTCACTGCTGCACAATCTGCATCTACACAATATTTGCCATACCCTATGCATGTGACTAAGCTTATTAGGCATTATGGTGTGCCAATTCCGGATAGTGAACCATGTGAAAAAGATCCAGAGGGTAAACTTTGCTTGAATATACATCATATCAATTATATGCGGATTGGTTTTCATAAGGCTACTAGGTCCTGGTTGTGGAAATCCCAAATTAAGGAACTTGAGCAAGCTGCCCAACCAGTTCCTCCTGCTCCCCAAGCTGCACCAGCTGCACCTCTTGTTGTTGATCCCATGGAAATGGATCACGGGGTAAATGTCGAAGATTTTATTGACTTTGACAATTTGGAAGCGCCCTTTGATGCACAGGCTGCTCATAACTCTCTCATTCAGCACATAGATGATCGATTTGATGCTATGGAACAACGAATTGAGATTCAGAATCGGGCCATGGAGCAACGTCTTATGGATCACTTCTCCATCCTTTTTACCCAACCTCCTCCTAACCCTTAGTCCATGATGTTTCAATGCTGATTTTCACTGGTTTTCACTGTTTTTACACTGTTTTGCTGCACTATTCTCTGATCTGCACATTTGCTGAACTTTTTCATGGTTTTTGGGACTTAGTACTTGCTGAATTGTTTTAGACTTTATTGTCTTGGCTATGGTTGTATGACTTAGGGTCTGTGTATGGCCTTAGTTTATTTCTGGAAATATTTTGCTGCTGATTTCTGCTATGATTCTATGACATTTTCTGTTTTTGGACTGATTTTATGTGAATTTTGCACTATCTTGGACTATGCTATTATGGTTATTAGTGTGGTATATCTTATGGTCTCGGTTATGGCCAATGTCTATAGTATTTTACTGCATATTCATGTTCATATATAGTGTATATTCATATATATATATATATATATACAAATGTCTAGTACTTACCTCTCACTTTTGGCAAAAGATCTTTTCAATATTCACTACTTTTTCATGATGCCAAAAGGGGGAGAAATGTTTGTTGATGTTGTGCTTTGTAGGTTAAGTTTTTAGATATTATTCCTAAGTGTGTTACATTTAGGGGGAATATTTAAAAACTTAGTGCTTCATTGTAAAGAAGGTTTGTCATCATCAAAAAGGGGGAGTTTGTAGAGTTATGATGTTTTGATGCTAACAAACTACAAGCCAAGCAACAACATACAACAACAAGGAAAGAACCACTCATGGAGATTAGATTTAGAATAAGTTTTATTTTATTCTTAATCAATGTAATATGTTAATTTTTCATTTCATGAGAGTGGGTGGTAGTTTTAGAAATCTCAATTTAGGTTTTAATATTGTTTGATTAATAGTGAAGAAAGATTAATCTTGATAAAAATAGTTCTAATTAAAGTGTTGATCAAAGTACTTTTGAAAAGCTTAATTTTAATCACTTTTTACAGTGGTTAATCGATTAGCACAATAAGCTTAATCGATTAACACGTTAAACCTGTACAACACTGATTGTGTTAATAAAGGTTAATCGATTAGTGAGTTATACGTTAATCGATTAGCACGAGTTAACACAGGTTAATCGATTAGTGGCTGTGCATTAATCGATTAATTACTGTTGTAACAGAAAAATAATATTTTGTTTAAAAGCTTTTATTTTCTACTTTGACGAGGTTACACACACTTTCAAAATTTTCTATAGAGAAACATACTTTCATAATCTTTCAAGAGCTATTACTATTTCCAATTGTCCTATCAAGATTCAAACATCTTTCAATCTTCTTCACTTACAATCACTCAATATTCTAAGTTTCATTGAGATTCAAGTTTTTCTAGTTTTCGTACTTTGTGTTGAAGCAATTCACAACAAGAGGTTGTATCAATCAAGCTTTCAACAACAAGTGAAGATTCTATCAATTGGAAGTCTTTGAAGCATATCAAAGCAAGTGGAAAGGAAGTAGTTGGAGAGCATCCTTCAACAAATTCAAGAGGACAAGATACAGATTCAATTGGGTAGATTTTCAAAGAGTTTGGTACTCTCTTTGAAGGGGTTAAGATAGGAGAACTAGAGTGAGCTGCATCTTAACATTGTAATCTAACAATTGAAGTATCTAGTAGAAACTCTCTATCTTTGGATAGAGGGGACTGGATGTAGCTCTCAAGTGGTAGAGAGTGAACCAGGATAAAATCTTGTCTTTCTTGCTTTTATTTCTTCTAGCTTTCATTAACCAAGAACAATAAATTGATTAGGTTAATTTTGGGGTTTTTCATTTCCTAGTTAATTAACCTAAATTGGCTTGGTAAATTTGCTTAGTATTGTTCATTCATTCATTCATCGTTTGTGAGTGCATCATTGTATTGAAATCTCCATAGAATTCTAAATAAGATTGTTTTTCTGAAAAACTGATTTTCTCTGTATTAATTGATTAAGGGGCTAATTAATCGATTAGTTTAAAAGTATCATTCGGTCTTAATCGAGTAACGCCTTGGTTAATCGATTAGTACAAAAGCAAGCTTCGGTATTAATCGATTAATATTGAAGTTAATCGATTAAACATTGTTATTTTTGTTAGAAAATTTGTTTTCTCAAATCCATTCTCTTTAACAATCGAAATATTTGTATTCAGGCTTCAAAATACTATTCACCCCCCCTCTAGTTTATTTTCAACAATCTTGACTACGAGCCAGTTCAACAATCTTTCATATGAAAGTAGTTGCTCAAGTAGGCTTTAAAGGACTCAATTGCATTCCTATTTTTTCCAGAAATGATGAGATCGTCCACATAAACTAACACATACAACTCCAAACAACCACACTGCAGAGCAAAGAAGGAGTCGTCAGAATAGGATTGTGTGAAACCATATTTCAGGAGAGTACTTTCGAGTTTGGCAAACCAACAACGAGGTGCTTATTTTAAGCCATATAGAGATGGCTACCAAAAAATGCCCATGTCTTGAAGAGAGTATAGAACAGTTCACATATTGAGCTAAGGGATAGGGCGTACATGAGGAACGTGATGGAGCAGTAGAACATTATCACCGAGGGTATACTTGCGTTGGCACAAGAAAATGTCATCCTGACTACGAGCCACTTCAATGCCATCGAGTTACTTTAAAAGACCAAGATCTTCCATATGAAAGTAGTTGCTCAAGTAGGCTTTAAAGGACTCAATTGCATTCCTATTGTTTCCATAAATGATGAGATCGCCCACATAAACTAACACATACAACTCCACACAACAATAATACAGAGTGAAGAAAGAGTAGTCAGAATAGGATTGTGTGAAAGCATATTTCAGGAGAGCACTTTGGAGTTTGGCAAACCAACAACGAGGTGCTTGTTTTAAGCCATATAGAGATGGCTACCAAAAAATGCCCATGTCTTGAAGAGAATTTAGAACAGTTCACATATTGAGCTAAGGGATAGGGCGTACATGAGGAATGTGATGGAGCAGTAGAACAATGTAAAGGGTATATCTTAGAGATGATGTTAACGACAAAGTCTTGTAACCTAGTAGAAGGAACCTTCATACGAGTACCATGTCCCAAATCTTCAATATTGTCATTAGTAGTAGGTTCCCCCTGGATTCAACAACTGATTGCATAACATTGGATGAAGATTTGGAATGCTCATCTAGTGCTATAATTTCACCTTCCGAAAGCTTAGAAGACTTGGGCATTTTAATTACGCGGTGATATATATCATCGTCATCAACCATATCAACAAAGGAAGAAATGGACAGGTTTCGAGTATTAGGAAGATATAGAAGATATGTGATTTCAGCAGCAAAGAGGAACTCATTTTCACAAAAGACATTGTCTCTAGACTCTAGAGGTACAGAAAATACCTAACTCCAAGTCATTGATGCGTCATCTTTTGGTGCCATAAGGATACCCAACAAAAACACACGTGTGACTTCGACAAACAAATTTGTCACCCTTATGGTGTTAATTATGCACATAGCTCAAACAACCAATGACTCGGAGGTGTTGAAGAAGGCGAGTCTTACAAGACAAGAGTTCATATGGAGTTTTGCCTTTCAAGATGATGGTTGGAGTTTGATGTATCAAGTAACATGTAGCAAGAGCACATTTTCCCCAAAACTGAATTGGAAAATGGGCTTGAAAACACAAAGCGCAACCAACATTTAGAATGTGTGGTGTACAAGTACATGAAGTTTCATGTATAATACCATGGTCACAAAAAATGTATTCATACAAGTCAATTCTATGTCGTCTCTACGAATGATCTTCACTTTTGTGTTAAATTATCGTGCATTCAGTACGAAAAACTGATGCAGATATTTAGAGACCACTGTTTTATCAACAAGAAGATAGAGCCAGACTACACTTGAGTAATCATCAGCAATTGTCAAGAAATATTTGAAAGTTGTAGTGCGGTAAGGCCCCCATAGATCACAGTGGATTAATTGATATATAGCTATTGCTTTATTATCACTACTAGGGAAACTATTTCGTGATTGTTTTTCTCAAAGGCATATTTCACATGCTTGAGTACATAAATTATTATCTCTGCTAGGTCCAATATTTGGAAGCATTTGTAAAGCCTTTGAAGATACATGTCTCAATCTTCTACTCCACATATAAATAGAAATAGCTTTGTTGGTCTTTATTGTTGTTGCCTTAACAATCCCTTTAAGATAGTGTAGCCCTTCTCTTTGTTCACCATCTCCAATCATCGTCCTCGAGGTGCAGTCCTGTATAAGAAAAAACTTGTCAGTGAACTAAATAATATAATTAGAGTCTTTAAGCAATTGTGATACTGAAATAAGATTGCAATGTAGACTAGGTACATATAGAACATTAGTTAATCTTAGTTTGTCATTGATCACCACGGTTCCTTCTTTTGTGGCTGTTGTTTCTTCGAGCATTGGTTAGGCATTCTAGTTGACCGATCATGTGATTGGAAGCACATGTATCAATGATCCATGAATAAGAAGAAAACTTATCGCTGAGTTTCTCAGTTGGTCCTAGCTTAACATTATTCAAGAGATTGACCACTGCTTGCCATTGATCACCAGTAAGTCCACTTGAACTAAATTTATCAGCATTTGAGGTTTCATGATTGTTTTCTTCCTTGGAGGCTATCGTTTGTGTTGCACGAACTTTAACAGGTCCTCCACGTCTTTTGTTATTAGATGCAGCATTAGACATTTCTGGTTTCCCATCTCCGATTCCCTTCACTATCCCACATGATCGATCTCCCCACCACTTAGGATACCCAATGACTTTAAAGCAATTATCTGAATAATGCCCAGCCCAATTGCAATATGATGACTGCAGATTCCTCCCTTTTCTTTTCGCTTAAAACCAGACTGCACAATAAATGCCATCACTTTACCACGTTCTTCAACCATGCGAGTGACTATGCGCACTCACTCCTCTTGTACCAGCGTTGAGTAAGCTTTTTCAACGTAGGCATGAAGATTAGATCTCCGTGTTCCATAAAGATTGTCAAACTCAGAACGAGATTGCACTTGTAGAGGCCACACTTGCATGTAGGTACCTAATCATAGTTTGCCAATTCTTCCCATAGCTTTTTCAGTTTGCCATAGTATGTCACAATGGTCAACCCTCTTTGTTTACACTCAACAAGCTCAGCTCTGAGCTGCTGAATTCGTGGTCCATTCACAACAAAAAGACGCTCTTTAATGTCCTCGCAGAGATCCTTTGCAACCTCAATGTGCGATATGGTCGATCGTAATGAAGGTTCAATAGTATTCAAGATCTGCAGATCCCACATCAGGTTTCTTGATTGTTCCATCAATGAAACCAAATTTCTTTACTTGTCGGTAAATGTTCTAAGTGAACAAGCCCATTCATCATAATTTTCTCCCTTTAGTTGTACCTGAGTTAGCAAGCTCCCTGGATTATCACTTGAAGCAATATCATAAGGAAAGATGATTTTCCTAAAGATCATTTCATCACCATTATTGATTGTCTTCTTTTCCTCGCCATTGTTTCAGTGGAAGATTTTTGGTCATCCATGGTTCAATTATGGTATAGCTTTGATACCATAACAGAATTGATATGGGAATGTGTATTATTAATTGAATCTTAGTTTAATATATACAAGTGCAGGCCATATACAATCAAGGCAATCATTGCCTTCATTTTTGCTATTTAAACTTAAACCTTTGATATGTATCCTAAAATAAAAGATATGTACAACTAATTGCATAATATCGAGTGCAATCAAGTATCTGCATGATATTATAGTAGAATATTAACTAACATTACTACATGATATATATCGGCTTAACCCAATAAGAAATGATATGACCTAGCCTAACATGTCTTGCTTCAACTTTAATCATAAGATTCAAGTTCGAGTCTTTCACAACATCACGAAATTGAATACTTCACAGGAAAAATTTTATCCCTTGTAATTTTTTGGTTTAAATATTCTTTTGGACCTTTATCTTATTTTTAGGTTTCAATTTGGTCATTTACCTTTTAAAAAAGACTTAATAGTTACATAGGTCCCCAAAAGATACTCGTGGAATCAGTTAGGTTCCTGAAAGATTTGTGGAATCTCTTAAATCCCCAAAAATCAATGTGGCGTCACGTTAGTCCCTCTCATCCAATTTCGTCAGGAGGGACCTAACGGAATCCTACGTGCCACAATAAATGTTTTGTTGGCCCCAATACCATGTTGGATTGTTAAGAAGGTGACACGTTTGGGCCAACAAAGCATTTAACGTGCCATGTAGAATTTCGTTAGATCCCTCATGAAGGACTAATAACGTGATGCCAAATTGATCTTTGGGGATTTAAGAGTTTCCACAAATCTTTCAAAGACCTAACTGATTCAAAAATGATCTTTGGGGGTTTAAGATATTCCACAAATCTTTCAGAGACCTAACTGATTCCACAAGTACCTTTCGAAGACCTATATGACTATTAACTCTTTAAAAAAAGTCAATTTAGTCCTCTATGTTTCCAACGTAAGTTAATTTCATCTTTCTGTCATGACAATGTTTGAATTTCACATGAATATATTGATTTTATCGGAATTCCCTTTTTAAGATCAATAGAATCTGAATTTTGTCATCGAAATTTACAAATTTAAAACAAGAGATACAAAAAGATGGATGAAATTTTTGTAAAATCAAATCTCCGATTAAGGTGGATTAATTTTGATGATGACAATGTAATTAAATTATGGACTTAATTTGAAGAATGCAAGCCCAACAATAAAGAAGATCAAGTGCTTAGTTTATTTATTCATTCTCATTTATTCTTATTGTATTTTATTTTATTTATGAGAGTAGGTAGTTTAGGTTTTTATTCTCACATAAGGTCAAATAATAATCATGCATGAAAGGTTGAGATTAAAATCAATTAGACTTGAGAAGAGAATTGAAAACAATGTTAGAAAAACTTAATTTTTCCAACATTGAGCAATTCACTCGAGTGATTCTCAATTCACTCGAGTGATTTATGAATTTTCAGTAATATAGCCGTTGGATAAAGTAAAAAGGCAACACTATCAGAGTTGACCAAAAACACTCGAGTGTTTCCAAAAAGACTCGAGTGATTTAGGTCTGTCAGCAAATTTTTTAAACGTTAGAAGAGGACAAAAAGCAAGAATAACTTTTTTTTCCTTCCCTTTTGTCCCCTCACTTATATTCTGAATAGTGGCCATTATCCAAGTGAATAAGCTTACATTCTATCATTGATTCTCTCTCTCTCAAGTGTTAAAATCATTTTCTCTCTAAACTCAACCAAGCATTCATCTTTATTATTTGTCTTAGTGAGTTAAGAGAGTGTGCTTCATTTGTAAGAGAATTATTTGTTGTAAAATTCTCAAACACTCAAACACTTTAGCTTGTTTAGAAAATCTTGGTGAGGTATCCAAGTACTTGGTGAGGTATCCAAGTTCTCAAGCACAAAGACTAAGAGGATTCTTAGCTTGGTGGGATCTTGGAGGTTCCAAGGAGCTTAAGAAGAAGGGACTCTTCATCACCAAATCAAGTTGGGGTAGAAATTTCAAGAGTTTGGTACACTCTTGAAAAGGGTTAGGATTGAGTGAGGAATCTCAATTTATCCTTGTAATTTCTAACAATTTGATTACTAGTAGAAACTCCTAATTTCTAACAATTTGATTTCATAAGGCTACCAGGATAAAATTGGTGTTGTCTCTCTCTTTTATAGCTTTCTTAGTTTTCAAGTAAAACCAAACCCTAAGTTCTCTAGAAAGGGGATTTTATAATTCTAGTAGCAATTGGTTGCAATTAACTTGTTTTCAACTTGTTTTAACTTAGTTTAATAGCCCTCTACTTTGATTTATATCTGCCCTGGATTAGTCTTTAAGAAATTGAATCATTTTGCTGAATTTCTCTGAAACTGCTCCTTTCTGATCTGCATAAAACACTCGAGTGTTTTACAATTCACTCGAGTATTTCGTGGAATTTCACTCGAGTGTTCTTCATTTTCACGTGAGTGTTTTTCAGGTTTTCTGAAAAACACGCGAGTGTTTTTAAATTCACTCGAGTAAATTGCCCAGTTTCAGAAAAACAAGCTTTTGATCAATTATCTTTTAATTGCACCGAAAATTAGTCACTGTTGCTTCCACATTACTATTCACCCCCCCTCTAGTAATTGCTAAGCCCGCTTGTTGGTTTCCAACAAGTGGTATCAGAGCTCGGTCGAAAGATCGAGCGTAAAAGCTTTTTCGAAAAAGATCCTTTTGGAAACAATGGGCTCTAGCTATCAACAAGAAGGGTCTATGTCTCTTAATCGACCTCCATTCTTTAATGGTGAATATTATTCTTATTGGAAGGTTAGGATGAGAGTCTTTGTAGAAGCAATAGACACCGATATTTGGGATGCAATTGAAAAAGGTCCTTATATTCCTAGAAGAGTGATTAATGGTGAAGCCATTGTTATTCCTAGGACAAGTTGGAATGAAGATGATAAAAAGAAAGTTTCATATGATTTAAAAGCTAAAAATATCATCTTCTCCGCTTTGTCCAAAAATGAATTTCATAGGATTTCACAATGTCAATCGGCTAAAGAAATGTGGGATACCTTGCAAATTACTCATGAGGGAACTAGTGAAGTTAGAGACTCAAGATTAAATGCTTTAACTCATGAATATGAGCTCTTTCATATGTTCCCTAATGAGTCTATCAATGATATGCAAACAAGGTTCACACATATCGTTAACCAATTGATTGGCTTAGGAAAGGAATTTAGAGATGGTGAAACTACTAACAAAGTCTTGAGATGTCTTGATAGGAGATGGAAACCTAAGGTGACCGCCATCAAGGAAGCTAAGGATGTAAAATCTATGGACTTGACCACCTTGTTTGGAAAGCTCCAAGAACATGAGATGGAACTATCAAGACTTCACCTAAATGAAGATTCGGACAAGAAAAAGAAGAGCATCTCTCTAAAAGCCTCAACCAAAATGTCAAAAGAGGATGAATATGAATCTTCAAGTGAAAGCTCCGATCATGCTCTAAATGAGGAAGAGATTGGTTTATTTGCCAAGAGGTTCAACAAATTCCTCAAAGGAAAAAAGGGTAGTTCATCATTCTCTAAGGACAAGAGACCTCAAGACAAAAGATCCAAGGATAACAAGCAAAGAAACAAGAGCTCAAGTGAGAGTGTGAAATGTCATGAGTGTGGTGGGATAGGACACATAAGAATGGAATGTCCCACCTACTTGAGAAAGAATGAGAGGAAGACTCAAGATGGCAAGGGGAAAAGAGCTTACATTGTTTGGGATGAACCGGAAAATGATTCCAAGTCATCCTCATGTAGTTCGGATGATGAGGAAGCCAAGCTATGCCTCATGGCCAAGAATGACAATGAAGCCTCCTCAAGTAGTGAAAGAAAAGACAATGAGAGTGAGGATGAGGTATCATCTAATTATTCTTACACCTCCTCTCATACTATTTCTTATGATGATTTTCTAAATGAGTATAATGAAATGTTAACTCAATTTGAAAGACTTGCTAAAGTTAACAAAGAAAAAGGAAAGAAGCTTTTGGAGTATCAAAAGGAAATCAATGAATTAGAAAAATCTATTAATGATTTGAAACTCCAAAATGCATCCTTGGAACTTGCTAACTCTAGTCATGTTTGTGAGAATGCAAATCACTTATATACCATCACTCATTGTGAAAAGTGTTGTGTGCTTGAAAAAGAAGTTAATGATTTGAAAATCAAACTCAACACTTTTAACAAAAGTGATAAAAACCTAGATCGGTTAATTGGTTCTCTTAGACACAACTCAAACAAAACCGGTCTAGGATATGTCCACAAGAAAAAGAAAAATAAAGTGGTTGGTTCATTCTCAAAAATTGATTTTACAAGGAAACCAACTTGCTTTTATTGTGGAAAATTTGGACATACAAACAATAAGTGCCATATCAAATCTTATGGAATTCAAAATGGCACTTATGTTTGGATTAAGAAGGAAGAATCATCCAAGACTAACAAAAAGGGACCCAACATAATTTGGGTACCCAAAATGAGCTAGTGATTGTGTCTTGTAGGTGTGCCTTAGAACCGGAAAGCAACTTTGGATACTTGATAGTGGATGTTCTAGGCACATGACGGGAGATAAGCGACACTTCATTGAGCTTACTCCTAAGGAAAAGGGATATGTCACATATGGAGACAACAACAAAGGCAAAATACTTGGTATAGGTAAAATTGGTAATTCTTCCAACTTGGTTATTGATAATGTACTTTATGTTCAAGGATTAGAACATAATCTTTTGAGTATTAGTCAATTATGTGATATTGGTAACCATGTATTATTTACCTCTACTCATTGTCTCATAAAAAGTGACAAAGATGAATCTATCAAATTTGTTGGAAAAAGGTCTAATAACACTTACATGGTTGAATTGAATAATATCACTTCTTTAGTTTCAAAATGTTTAATTAGCAAAGAAAGTGATGCTTGGTTATGGCATCGTAGGACCGCTCACATTAATGTAAATCAACTTAAGAAACTTCAATCCGAAGATTTAGTAGTTGGTTTACCAAAGCTCAATTTTAAAATTAAAGGTGATTGCACTCCTTGCAAGAGGTGCAAACAAACTAAAAATCATTTTGGTTCCAAAAATGATGTGTCCACAACAAGACCATTGGAAATTCTTCATATGGACTTGTTTGGACCTTCTCAAGTAAAAAGCTTTGGTGGCAACTACTATGCCTTGGTGATTGTTGATGATTTTTCAAGATTTACATGGACATTATTTTTAAGTGCTAAGAGTGAGGCCTACAAGTCTTTTAAACGCCATATTAAGCTTGCACAAAACCAAGTAAACCAAAAAGTGATTATAATTCGAACCGACCATGGAGGTGAATTTGAAAACTATAAATTTGATAGATTTTGTGATAAGCATGGAATTGAGCACCAATATTCGGCACCTAGAACTCCACAACAAAATGGAGTTGTTGAGAGGAAAAATAGGGTGCTAGAGGAACTTGCTAGAACCATGTTAAGTGATTCTCAAGTACCTCAATACTTTTGGGCCGATGCCGTTAATACGGTTTGTTATGTAATGAATAGAATTTTAATTAGGCCCATGATAAAGAAAACCCCCTATGAGCTTTACAAAGGTAGAAAACCCAATATATCCCATTTCCATGTTTTTGGATGCAAAGTCTACATTTTAAACAATGGAAAAGATCAACTTGGAAAATTTGATTCTAAATCGGATGAGGGAATATTTTTGGGTTACTCTTCTCATAGTAAAGCTTTTAGAGTTTATAATAAACGAACTATGACTATTGAAGAATCTATACATGTTGTTTTTAATGAGTCTTCGAAAGAAGATAGTGTTTTATGTGAGGGTAGTGATGATGGACTTGAGATTTCAAATGTTGACAAAAAGATGGAAAAATCAAAGGATGAAGGAGAAGTCAAAGATGAACTTGATCCGGCTTGGAAAACGGTGAAAGCTCACCCTATTGACAATGTCATAGGAGATCTTTCAAAGGGAGTATTAACTCATAGGTCAATTCAAAACATTTGTCATTTTGTTTCCTTTGTTTCTCAAATCGAACCAAATTCAATTAAGGAAGCAATTATGGATGAACATTGGGTTATGGCCATGCAAGAAGAGCTAAATCAATTTGTTAGAAATGATGTTTGGGAATTAGTGCCTATACCCGATGATCATACCATAATTGGTTTAAAATGGATTTATAGAAATAAACTTGATGAATCCGGTTTGATTATAAGAAACAAAGCGAGACTTGTTGTCCAAGGGTACAACCAAGAGGAAGGTGTTGATTATGATGAGACCTTTGCTCCGATTGCACGTCTTGAGGCAATCCGAATCTTGCTTGCCTTTGCATCAATTATGAATTTTACTCTTTATCAAATGGATGTCAAGAGTGCTTTCTTGAATGGTTTCATAAATGAAGAAGTGTATGTTAAGCAACCACCCGGTTTTGAAAGTCATGAGTTTCCAAACCATGTTTACAAGTTGAAAAAGGAACTTTATGGATTAAAACAAGCTCCTAGAGCTTGGTATGATCGATTAAGTACCTTTCTATTAGAAAATGGCTTTCAAAGGGGAAAGGTTGATAATACACTATTCATCTACAAAACCAAAGAGGACATTTTGTTAGTGCAAATATATGTATATGATATTATCTTTGGTGCCACTAAGGTGTCCTTGTGTAGAAAGTTCTCTAATTTGATGAAAAAGGAATTTGAAATGTCCATGATGGGGGAGCTCAAGTTCTTCCTAGGACTTCAAATCAAGCAAGTCAAGGAGGGGATTTTTGTGCATCAAGGAAAATATTGCAAGGAGCTCCTTGGAAAATTCGGAATGGACAAATGCAAAGAAGCATACACTCCCATGAGCACAACATGCTACCTAGACAAGGATGACATAGGTAAACCGGTTGATGTTAGTATATATAGGGGCATGATAGGTAGTCTTCTATATCTTACCGCATCTAGACCGGATATTATGTTTAGTGTATGCATGTGTGCCCGTTTTCAAGCAAATCCTAAAGAATCACACCTATCCGCAGTTAAACATATTTTTAAATATCTTAAAGGAACAATTAACACCGGATTATGGTATCCTAGGGATGCTAGTCTTAGTTTAGTTGGCTATTCGGATTCCGACTTTGCGGGATACAAGCTTGATCGCAAAAGCACTAGTGGTACTTGCCATTTATTGGGAAGTTCATTAGTGTCATGGTTTTCTAAAAAGCAAGCTTGTGTTGCTCATTCCACCGCCGAAGCTGTAACACCCCAAATTTTTAAATCCTGATTAATAAAAAAAAAATTAATTATAAAGGTTTATTTGTAATTAATTATTTTATTAATATCCTTGATTGTTAATGATTTATTATGTATGAAAAGGATTGGAAAATCATTAACATATGAAAATAATGTTTTTACATAGTAGTCCCTGTTTTAGGACTTAAAAATAATAATGGGAAGATTTTGGATGAAAAGGAAATAAAAATATTTATTTTTATTATTTTAGCTAAAAGACTCGAGTATTTATGAAAATACTCGAGTATTTTACACAGAGTTGCACTCGTGAGTGCGTTGGCTGAGTCACCAACTCAGAAACCTCACAAGTTGACACGTTATCAACTCAGGGACACGACCATGGCTTCGTGTCGACCTGCATGAGCGATGGATCTAAGTATATAAGCTCATGGTGTTGAAGGATCAATCTTTTTTGGTCATTTTTGTTCTGGAATTCGAAGTTAGGGTTCCTGAGTTCTTTGATTCGATTCTCTCTTGTTCTTGAGAATTGATACACAAATCATACACCAATACAAAGCTCACCTCTAGAGCTTTGTATAGACACCAAAATTGTGAGATGAGAGCTTGAGTGTTTGAAGAATCGAAGCTCAAAAGTAGGGGTTTGGTTGCTGTCAACTGGTTCTTGGAGCTCACTTTGATCCTCAATTGTGGTAAGCTCATGAACCCTCTTGACTCCAATTTGGTTTTAATCTCTCATGCATGTTGCAGAGAGTAGATTCTAACCTTTTTCCCCAATTTTTGTGCACGGTTACTCACTCAAACAATATGGTCTTTGGACTCTGCTCACAATGGTTCTGCTCCTTGGTGGTTGAAGTAGTGTGTGTTAGATTGGGTGGTTGCTGTGTGGCTGCTGTTATTCTTGGGTGTTTTTGAGCTTGTCTAAGTGTTGTCCAAGGTATGGGAGAAGTCATTCATATTGCTAGGATTATAGATTGTGAATTTAGTTTTGTGTGTGCTATGTGGATTGGACCAAGACATGTTTGCTGGACTTGGAGGTTCAGACAATCACTTGGTCACTTAATTTATAACATGATTAATGTCTGAAATGAATTAATGAAATTAAGTTATATGAATTTATGAGTTTGGTTGAAATGTAATTGACAAATGTGATAAAACATGTCCTTAATGTGGTATGCTTTTGGTAAGCCAATAATGGACTTTGATCAAGTGTGGGGCAAGTTATAAACATTGCATTTGTGTTGTACAAACTCTGTTTTCATGCTAAATGTGGGTAAATTTAATATTGTTATGTTGAGTTGCATAATATGTGGTTTTGTGCATAAATGGAAGCATAATTGGATTCTCTGTTATTCGTTGTGATTTTTGTGATGAGACAAGTTTTAAATATGTAAATAAAGTCCATTTGACCATGGGATTGAGTTAGAATTACTCAGAATTGAATTTGACATGTCAATTTGTTGAAAATGTGATTTATGTACAATTGGTGCTCAAATTCAATTCTGTGTAATTGGAGATGATCTATGTATTTGAACATGTTAGTTATGTGGTATATGAACTTTGTGGATCATTGGATCGAAGTAGAAATGATTAGAATTGAAAATGGTATGTAAAGACCAAGTTTTCAGTCTGTACTGTCTGAAAATACTCGAGTAGTTGGCCTGAAACTCGAGTATTTCGTGGTGCACCAGTGTGGATTTTGGCGCACCAACTTGAGAATCAGGCTTGGGACTCGAGTATTATCAGATGCAACAAGGGTAAAGTTTGATGAACAACTCGAGTAATGCATGAACTACTCGAGTATTCTGGGTGATGAACTACTCGAGTATCTCATGAACTACTCGAGTATATTTATGAAAATCTGAAACTTCATTTTCTGAAAAGACATGAACGACTCGAGTATAATTATGAACTACTCGAGTAAAAACTGGAAACTAATGAACTACTCGAGTATTATGGAGTATACTCGAGTATTTCTGTTCAGAAATGCCATTTTTAATTCTGAATCATTTTGTTTATACTTATGTGATAATAGTCCAAATGATCTAGGACTTAAAAGAGATTGATTGATGATGATATGAAGTTATTGTCTTAATAATACGAGATATTATTAAGTAGGATATACCAATCAATTCTTTTAAGTTAAGGAATTGCATTCATTCTGGAATTAGGATTGAGAATTAGACTCATACATCATATTGTTCACTTAAATTGAAAAATTGTAAATGAAATAGGTATGAATATTTTACTTGCATTAGACACTAGCCTAGTGCTATTGAAGATTGCATAAGATGCATGAACAATTATTTGAGATTAACCTTTAGACAATTTGGGTCATATGGTATAAGTGGTGAAGTGACCATCATGTTCTCTTTGGATTAGAAATAATCATGTCTGCTTTGAGGATATAGAGAATGGGATTAATAATTTCATGATCTGGTTATGATATTGAGAAAGGGTTGATAAGCATGATCATGTCTACTTGGTAATCAATGACTTAGGACATAAGACGTTAATGACTTTAGGGCATTAGAAAGAGATTATTACCTCAAGATGATAAGTGGAGTAAGTCTAAGGTCTCAATCTAAGAATTGTATGTTGATAGTTATCGATTGAGCCTACGGGGTAACTAATGCCTGGGAACCTAAGTAGATAATGATTTAAGGAGTATGAACGACAATGCAAGGATGGTGATGCTGTCGATTATGAGGATCAAATCCAAATTGTTAGGGTTTGTTACTTCGACTTGGATATGTGAACGTTGGACAAGTGGGATTACCCTGACGTCCATATGTCATGGACTAACTCCGGCAAGGAGTCATTATCCCTACAAGGATTCCGTATAGTACGGTGTGGCCGCTATACGAAGACATGTGGAACGGTGTGGCCGTCATATGTGTGTGATTCCGTATAGAACGGTGTGGCTGCTATATGAAGACATGTGGAACGGTGTGGCCGCCATATGTGTGTGATTTTGTATAGTACGGTGTGGCCGCTATACGAAGACATGTGGAACGGTGTGGCCGCCATATGTGTGTGATTCCATATAGAACGGTGTGGCCGCTATATGAAGGCATGGAACGGTGTGGCCGCCATGTGTATAAGTGCTGATTTATATGTGTGTGAAGCATCTCATACATGGTGTACAGGGAATCGTTCAGTGAGGTGCATGCGGGATTGGAAACCATGTAGTACGGTGTGGCCGCTACATGAGACGGTTGGAACGGTGTGGCCGCCACCGTAGAAATGACAAGGACCTAGAACTGTTGGTGCACAATGGTTTAGGGATCATCCCCTTGTATCATTTTAAGATCGTGGTCGATGGGGTTCTAGTATAGAACGGTGTGGCCGCTATACAGGTTGTGGAAACATCGAGCGCACGATTGCCTATCCCAGAGTGTTGTTTTCTGGAAGAGTTGATTATGGAGAAATGATTTGAGAGACGTGCATGCATTACATAAAAGATTAATGGTCATAGCTTATATTGTTTAATAAGACCCCTGAGCATGTATTTCTATATTGAATTGATATCTGTGATGATTGTGTTTGACCAATCATATAATCTGCTTAGGCGATATGACAAGTGACTTACTCTCATCTACCATGTTTGTGGTGGTAGGTTCTATCAAAGGACAGGACTGAAGTCACTCCTGTAAGAGTGGAAGTAACTAGAAGGAACAGCCAGGATGACGTCTCGTCATCCAAATCCTTTGCAGAAGGATCGAGTTGTGAAGACCAATGCTCTGGGTGTAAAAAGGGGTTTTTGGGGATTTGTATTATACATGTTTTACACTCTGAATATTTTGTAAGAGCAATATTACTCTATGAAAAAGTATTTTTGGTTTTCACACTCCTTATAGAAAAAGTTTTTGTTAACTCGTATTTTTTTTTCAATGGTCGTAAATTTGGGTTGTTTCAGAAGCGGAATATATCGCCGCCGGTAGTTGTTGTGCTCAACTCTTGTGGATGAAACAACAATTTTCGTATTTTGGTTTAAAATTAGAAAGTGTTCCATTAAAATGCGATAACACGAGTGCCATCAATCTAACTAAGAATCCGGTATATCACTCAAGGACTAAACACATTGAAATTAGACATCATTTCCTAAGGGATCATGTTCAAAAGGGTGATTGCACAATTGAATTTGTAAGTACCACAAATCAATTAGCGGACATTTTTACAAAACCTTTGCCAAGGGATACCTTCTATCATATAAGAAGGGAACTTGGTATTTTAGAGGAGTCAAGTATAAACTAATTGATTTGTGCCATTTGAAAATCACCAAGTGTGTCTAACTTTAGTGTGTGGTGATACTTGTTTGAAATTACCTTGAAGATGTTATAAATTTGTATCTTTAATTGTGTGTGATCATGTCTCCTATCTATTGGTTTCATTAAATGTGATTGATTTTGTGCTTTTGTGTTTCAAAACTGAGTTTTTCTGCATATCTGATAAAAACACTCGAGTGATTTTAATTCAAAATTAAATCAGTTTTAATTGGAAAAGTTTTTGAGCAGGTCTAATGCAAAACACGCGAGTCTTTTATAAAAGACTCGAGTCTTTTGGGCCAACACTCGAGTGAATCACATTTCACTCGAGTGAATTAAAAGTTTCTGAAAATCCCTCTTTCGGCCAACACACGAGTGAATTCGTTTTCACGCGAGTGTTCTTCAGAATTTCTGAAAAACACGCGAGTGCTTTAAAAGTCACTCGAGTGAATTCATCAGTTATAGGCTGCTGCTGCGATTTTTTTTTTTTTTTGCTCGAACCTCTCTCTCTCTACTCGCATTTTTTCTCTGCTCTCTCACCTCCATCTTCACAAATTTCACCAAAAACCAAAATTTCTTTCATATTTCAACTCTATTTCATCTTCTAAACTCATTTCTACTCCTATTTCACATCAAATTCAAGTTTTTAAGCATCAAATTCATCATTCCCTTTCCAAAACCCTAACTCCCCAAAAACCCCAATTTCTCAAAATTTCTTCTAGTTTTCACTTGTAAGTGCAAATGGCTTCATCTTCGGACAATAGAAGAAAAGGGAAAAAGCCAAGAAAAGGGAAAAGGGAAAAAGCCATTAATCATGTTTTCTTCATGGTTTTCATGTTCTTTAAAGTTTTTTTTATTGCTTCATAGTCATATTTTGCTTCTTATTTACTCTTAAGGGAAAGTTTTCTTATTGGTATCCTTCATTCTCCACCTTTGTTTCCAAAATGTTATTTTTTTTATCATGACAAAAAGGGGGAGAAAGGAGATTAAAGAGAAAAGAGCATATTTTTTTCCGCTTTCTTGTGTACACTCTGATGATATATGCTCTTACTCTGATACCAATGAGCACTTGATTATGATTATTATTGTATTACGTTGTGCTTGGCATTTTCTGGATTGTACAGGTTAAAAAGGTTCCTAGATTGAGGGGGAGCTCTCAAGTGCTAGAGGTTTAATTATTTTGTCATCATCAAAAAGGGGGAGATTGTAAAATCAAATCTCCGATTAAGGTGGATTAATTTTGATGATGACAATGTAATTAAATTATGGACTTAATTTGAAGAATGCAAGCCCAACAATAAAGAAGATCAAGTGCTTAGTTTATTTATTCATTCTCATTTATTCTTATTGTATTTTATTTTATTTATGAGAGTGGGTAGTTTAGGTTTTTATTCTCACATAAGGTCAAATAATAATCATGCATGAAAGGTTGAGATTAAAATCAATTAGACTTGGGAAGAGAATTGAAAACAATGTTAGAAAAACTTAATTTTTCCAACATTGAGCAATTCACTCGAGTGATTCTCAATTCACTCGAGTGATTTATGAATTTTCAGTAATATAGCCGTTGGATAAAGTAAAAAGGCAACACTATCAGAGTTGACCAAAAACACTCGAGTGTTTCCAAAAAGACTCGAGTGATTTAGGTCTGTCAGCAAATTTTTTAAACGTTAGAAGAGGACAAAAAGCAAGAATAACTTTTTTTTCCTTCCCTTTTGTCCCCTCACTTATATTCTGAATAGTGGCCATTATCCAAGTGAATAAGCTTACATTCTATCATTGATTCTCTCTCTCAAGTGTTAAAATCATTTTCTCTCTCTAAACTCAACCAAGCATTCATCTTTATTATTTGTCTTAGTGAGTTAAGAGAGTGTGCTTCATTTGTAAGAGAATTATTTGTTGTAAAATTCTCAAACACTCAAACACTTTAGCTTGATTAGAAAATCTTGGTGAGGTATCCAAGTACTTGGTGAGGTATCCAAGTTCTCAAGCCTTGGGAGGTTCTCAAGCACAAAGACTAAGAGGATTCTTAGCTTGGTGGGCTCTTGGAGGTTCCAAGGAGCTTAAGAAGAAGGGACTATTCATCACCAAATCAAGTTGGGGTAGAAATTTCAAGAGTTTGGTACACTCTTGAAAAGGGTTAGGATTGAGTGAGGAATCTCAATTTATCCTTGTAATTTCTAACAATTTGATTACTAGTAGAAACTCCTAAGTTGATTTAGGGGACTGGATTAGCACTCTATATTGAGTGTGAACCAGGATAAAATTGGTGTTGTCTCTCTCTTTTATAGCTTTCTTAGTTTTCAAGTAAAACCAAACCCTAAGTTCTCTAGAAAGGGGCTTTTATAATTCTAGTAGCAATTGGTTGCAATTAACTTGTTTTCAACTTGTTTTAACTTAGTTTAATTGCCCTCTACTTTGATTTATATCTGCCCTGGATTAGTCTTTAAGAAATTGAATCATTTTGCTGAATTTCTCTGAAACTGCTCCTTTCTGATCTGCATAAAACACTCGAGTGTTTTACAATTCACTCGAGTATTTCGTGGAATTTCACTCGAGTGTTCTTCATTTTCACGCGAGTGTTTTTCAGGTTTTCTGAAAAACTCGCGAGTGTTTTTAAATTCACTCGAGTAAATTGCCCAGTTTCAGAAAAACAAGCTTTTGATCAATTATCTTTTAATTGCACCGAAAATTAGTTACTGTTGCTTCCATATTACTATTCACCCCCCCTCTAGTAATTGCTAAGCCCGCTTGTTGGTTTCCAACAATTTTACCCCAAAGAAAGTGAAACATCATTGACATTTTACCAATCAAAGTATAATATACATTGGAAAATGTAAATCTCGACTAGGCATGGCAACAGGTCGGATTTGTAGCGGGTTTTGACAATACCAATCTCACACCCATCAAGAGCGGGGCAGATTCGGGTGCGGGTTTAAGGAGAACGGGTATGAAAAAGTGAAACCCAAACTCATCCCTATTAGGTTCGGGAAAACTTGTGGGTAACCCGTCCAATTATTTTTTATAATTATTTTTTATCGTATTAAACAAAAATCACATCTAAAATACATTATAATTCAAATAATATATAATAATACACATCAAATTATTATAAAAGAAAATAAACGCCAAACTTTAAAAAATATCTAAAAACTAAGAATTAAATCATGGTTTTAGTTAAATATGTTAGTTTGACTTTACCATTTAACTATAATTAAAATTGTTATTTAAATTGTATATCATAGCGGGTTTGGGAGTAGGGGCGAGTACTTAAACTACCAGACCCACCCCATTCCCATCTTTTTAAAGCGAATTTCAGTTTCGAATTTTTCCAAACTCAATCAGAGCAGGTTTTCCTCACCAAAATCGAGTCGATTTCAAGCGGGTACTCGTGGGTGTGGATTTTATTGTCATCCCTAATTTCGACTAGAAAATGCGGATTCCTACGACCGGAAGAAGGAATCTTCGACAAAATCAAAGGTAAAGGCAAAACTCACTTCGGTGATCTAATTTGCTCCCCCTTAAGTTTATATACCACACGCGAAGTATAGAAGGGCTCGTTCTAATTTGCTCCCCCTTAAGTTTTTGTTAAAATATTCCTCCTATATTTAAATTGGTAACCGGTGATTTTCTACCGGTAAATAAAACTATTATACGTCTTAGCTGAGACGTATAACTTTAGTTGCAACTTGATCCAATCGAATACCCTGCGTTTCAACTAAGACGTATGGATTAATTTTTTTAAACACCCTACATCTCACCTCAGACGTTGGGGTAATTTTTTTACAGACCATACGTCTAAGCTAAGACGTATGAGCATTTTTATTTGAAACACACTACGTCTTAGCATGGACGTAGGTATTAAATTTTTTTTTAAAAGCACCTTACGTCTCATTTAAGACGTATGGGTCAATATTTTTTTTATTTTTTTAATGCAGATTTATTCATAATATTTTTTAATATAGATTTTTAATACATATTTATTAAAAAAATATAACCCCTACGTCTTAGTTGAGACGTCAGACTTCTTTAAAAGAATGAATTAAATTTAAATTTAACCCCTACGTCTCAGTTAAGACGTAGGAGCTAAATGTTTTAAAAACACCTTACGTCTCAGCTCAGACGTAAGGATGAAAACTTTTTTCATTCATACAACTTGGACACCGCTTTGATTTCTTCCGTATGCTATTACGTCAATGCTAGGACGTAGTGGGAGCTTCCAAGACCGTGTATGCATCGTTCATTCATATTCCAAATCAATTGGTTTTCACCAAAATCAGTATTCCTTCTTTTTTAGTACTTAATATAATATAATGTGTGTATAGATTAAAAATCAGTATTCCTTCCTACGTCTCAACCAAGAAGTAAGTATTAATTTTTAGCTTTTACGTTTTAACCAAGATGTAGCTTTTGTATATAATTTTAACACCTACGTCTAAGCTTTGACGTAGGTATTAATTTTTTTTAAACCCCTAAGTCTCAACCAAGACGTAAGTATTAATTTTTAACTCTTCCGTCTCAATCAAGACGTATCTTTTGTATATAATTTTAACACCTACGTCTAAGCTTTTACGTAGGTATTAATTTTTTTTTAAACCCCTATTAAACTAACATAGATACAATGAAGGCTGCCTCATTCTTAAGGTTGAAGGTCAACATCAATTTTTGTTTGAAGAAGATGAAGTTAAGTTTTTAAGTATCTTGACATCGATGCAAGAAATTCCAAAAATAGGAACAAGGATTTATTCATTAATCAAAATGACATCAAGGATATACAAATTACCTTCTACAATGATATGAAGGTGAAAATCAAAGAGAAATGTAAAGTTCTAATTCTTAAAAAAGAAAATATTATGCTGAATTTGATGGAAAGTTTACATGTAGAAATTTGAGCGATGAAAGCGGCTTGGAATCAAGTAAATTTGAAGAATGAAGAAGGTATGTTAGTTTATGATCCTAAGGGTGAGTCTTATGAAGTTGATATATTTCTTCAATGTAATGAAATTATTATCTTTAAATTAAAGTTATGTTATTTCCCTCTTCACTATATCTCAATTTCAACCATTCTCCTCATAGAAATTTATGAGGCAAAGTTGATGAATTATTATACAACTTTGTTCTGTCTTTGTGTAAACATTAAGTAACAAGAATATACTATAAATAGACAGACAAAGTATGATAACCTAGAAGCTAAGTCTCCATGAATCTACTTTAAATAAATAACCAAGTAATATAGGTATTTTTTTTAGGAGTAATATGTCAGATTAGTCCCTGACTTTGTAAACGTCGGTCAAGTTAGTCCCTGACTTTATCGAAATAGCAATTTAGTCCCTGAGATATCATTTTAATTCACATACGTCCCTATCTTTATCCCATTTTAAAGCAAATACATCCCTGCGATAGTGACGGCAGGGACTAACTTAATCGACGTTCTCCTATCTCAGGGACTAAATTGCTATTTCGATAAAGTCAGGGACTAACTTGACCGACGTTGACAAAGTCAGGGACTAATCTGACATATTACTCTTTTTTTTAGGCTTTTTTATGAAATTAGTCCCTATAAATATTGGTTGTTCTGAAATGAGTCCCTAAACTTTATTTTTTTTCGTTTTGGTCCCCAAACACTATTTACGTTTCGAAGTTGGTTCCTGTAAATATTGTTCATTCTGAAATGAGTCCCTAAACATTTTTTGTTTTTATCGTTTTGGTCCCCAAATCGATAACGTAAAAAGTGTTTGGGGACCAAAACGAAAAAAAATAAAGTTTAGGGACTCATTTCAGAACGACCAATATTTACAGGGACCAATTTCATAAAAAAAAAAACCTTTTTTTTATAAGCAAATAAAGATTTTATTCAACACAAGGGAATTATTAAGCATCATAGTACACATGAACTCCATCTTCTATGAAGGATGGTTTGAACATGGATACACAATAAACCATCCAAGAGTGAAATACGTGAGTAATATAGGTACTATTGGGCACCAAGTAATATAGATTCTCTACTCTTTCTTCTATTGACATAATTAAATAAAAAAAAACTAATGCATTATTATTATACGTCTCAACCAAGACGTAAGTATTAATTTTTAACCCTTCCGTGTCAACCAAGACGTAGCTTTTGTATATAATTTTAACACCTATGTCTAAACTTTGACGTAGGTATTAATTTTTTTTTTAAACCCCTACGTCTCAACTAAGACGTCACAGAGTTTGTATAGTAAATTTGAAGTTCTTACGTCTTCTCAGAGGCCAGTACGTTTTCTCAAAGGCCAGTACGTCTTGTTTGTGACGTATGGTTGAAGTTCAAATTTTTAGCCCTTATGTCTCAACTAAGACGTAGCTTTTGTATATAATTTTAACACCTACGTCTAAGTGTTGAGTAGAAAATGGTGTTTGTGAAAAAGAAATAATTAATGTCATTGCAAATAGGACTAGAAAAAGAAATTCGTTTATTTAAATACCCAAAAAAAAAATTCATAGACTAACCCAGAAAAATAAAATTTTTACGTTTTCAAATGCTACGTTTCAATAAACTCGTTTTGATATAAAATTTATAATTTTCGGACTTATGATTTGAAAGTTATGAATTTTTGAAGTTAAAATATTAAATCTATACTTCAAGTTACCAGTATTTAATTTGGACTGTTAATACTTTTTGGCATTGATCCAACGGCTTTCACATGGGGGAGCATTTTAACAAAACTTATTTTTAAAGGGAAGCATAAAATGCTCCACTTTTTGGGAGAAGTAAGTTAGACACAGCACGAAGTATATGGATTTTGTGGCAGTTGCCCTTGACAGAAATTTTGGAATGATTGTAGGCGGAGTTATTGTTGAAGTTGTTACTACTATGGTTGTTAAGGATTCCTCACGGAGATGATAGACCAAATGGTTGAGTTTGATAAAATGTATAAAGCAAAGGATTAAAAGCTTACCAAGGGTGAAGATCTAAATAATGTAATTGGCTTAATTATGTCATAAGTCCCTGAAATTTGTGGTATTTTTGTCAAATATCCTTATTTTTTTTTCGATGTCTGACTCCCCGAAGTTACTTCTGGGTTTGTCATATACACTTACTATCAATTCTGGCCAATTTTGCTGACATGTAACATCGGAATCCTGGGCAGACACAAGAGGTTGGTCATATGGTGCCGCGTGATGTCACATGAGCAAAAAGACCTCTTTCTTCAATCCTTTTTTTTATTTTTTTTATTTAACTAAAAATATAAAAATATTAAGTTTTCTAGGTTTTTAATTTTTAAAAAAAAAAAGATCTTCGTCCACGGGGCACCACGTGCCTAACTTCCTGCGTCTGACCAGAATTCCAATATTACATGTCAGCAAAATTGACCAGAATTGGCATTAGGGTTATATGAGAAACCCAGAAGTAACTTCGAGGAGTCAAACATTGAAAAAATAAGAAAAAAAATATCTGGCAAAAATACTCCAAACTTCTGTAAAGGTTCACTATGAATCTATGATCAACGAGCATGAGTTCCTGTTGATTACGAGGGAAGGGAACATTCTAATTGCTCTGTTTAAGTGACATATAGAAGGAGCAATAGAAGCACAAGGGCAAGTGCCATCACAACGACCTCAAGCTAGTCGCTAATCAAAGAACTCCCCTTGGATCTAAAGTCTTTTAACTCCTCCCTCCCATGCAATCTCCATAGCAAATAAAATACCCCATAGCTCCAAGGTATGAGTGAAACTACCAGCCACCTTTCTCTCCTTGCAACATTGAATTGAATTTCAAACAACCATGATTAGGAAATTCCAACCTCACCAAGAACTGCCCGGTTGACCATAACAAGGTATACTTGAACTTAGCCAAATGAAAAGCCTGCATGAATAACCACCTCCTGCATGTTGAACTCAGCATTTTTGAACACCGCATCACTCTCGGTCCTTGCTTACAAAACGTTAACTAGCATACATGCAATGATGCAAATAGCATCGCCCCAGCCATGAGTAAGTAAAGATGTATTTGCTGGTAATATATTTACTTCCACATACGAATACACAGCGGACAAACCATTTACCCACATTTTAATGCTACAGTCAAAATACCCACATTTTAATACTTCAATCAAAAGTGGTTTTGTCATTGACTCATTGTAGAGGGTGAGCCTTAGTCAAAAGGTCACTTGTTCGAATCCTGAAAACAACCTCTTTGCTTACGAGAGTAAGTTTACATACATCTACTCTTCTCAGACCCAATAGATAGGAGCCTTGTGCAATGGGCCACCCCTTAGTTTACTTCTAAAATGACTAACAACGACAACATTCCTAATATAAATAAAATTACTCCTATCGACAAAATCAAAAAATAAATTAAGCGAATTATACCAACAATAATTGATGTAAGAACATGTTGGGTGTAAAAAAAAAATGAGCTGAAGTTCCGTTCAACTTCGTAAAGTCTAAATCAACAATATGCCCCGGTCTTATATAGTTGTAACCAGGATAACTAAACTTTAAATAACTCCACAAGCAATTTATGCAAAAGATTTCTTGTACGAGTTTATAGACAGCAGCTGGGAGAAAATGTAGAATATATCAAGTCATTCCAAATATGATGTCATGGGAAAGAGCAAGGGACATCACGCAATCATTTTGTAGGCCAAGCTCCAGCAGCAGAAACTTAAATTTCTCCTTCATCCGTAGTCAAGTAGCAGCTATCAAACTCATTCAACACCTATACTCCTGACCCTGATGGGAAGCTGACCCCAAATAATTTAAAAAGCAGCTGAGGGGAAGTCAAGGGAAGGAGGAAAAACTAAACAAAATTCCTCAGATTAAAGCAAACAACCAACTCAGCATCAGACTAGGAATGTCAAACCCCATAGTATAAAATAAGTAATCCTAAAAGTCATGCTACAAGCTCCATATAAGAAGAAACACAAGTGCCTTTCCTATGGTCTATTTTTTGTTTGGTATTTTTTCTGTTTTATAAAAAGGTGATTTCTTCCCATTTCTCTAATGTTTTCCTACATACCTCGGGAGAAATCATGTCCCACTGTACCACACACAAAATTGAGTGCATTTTAGATCCCTGCTTCATTTTTCCCTCTGAAGAATATTCTCCAAAAAATAGTTTTCAAGAACATTTCAGCTCTAATTTCTTGCAGAAATAGAGTGATCTGAAATTTGAATACCAACTTGACCTGTACCCTCACTGCTGGAATGCGGAAACCAACTATTCAAATCCCCATCCAGTCTATTCTGCAAAACATCTAGTCCTCCAGTGCCATCATTGTTAACTGTCTCGAGAGCAACATTTTGGACTTGATCTGCCAGCTTTCCAATTGTTTGGGAACCTGTATTGTTAGAAGGCATGATCCATCTCCACCAATCATTTTGTCTCCTAACTTTGTCACCCTAGAAGAGGGTGAAAAGTAAAAAAAAAAAACACAAGTTAAAACACCAGTAAAAATGAAAAATCACTTTCATTAGATATTCTAACTGAAAAATGTCTTCATTTTCAAATTCTTTCCCTCACAAAACCAAGGCAAGATTAACCAAAGTACCTGCACTTCGACAACAGATGAAGTTCCAACAGCATCTAATACAATACGGATACTATCAGTCAATTGCTTGACCTAATAGAGAAAAAATATGTCATATATTAGTAAGTGATGCTAGGAGCCGCATATGAAGGATAGAATGTCAATTAAATAATAATAATAATGGTAATAATAAATTATATCCGCAACAATATTAACTAATGGAGAATAACTATCCATTAAATACAACAATTAGTTTAAAGATAAAAGAACTTAAATAAAAATATTAATTACATGATATAAATAATTATATCCATTAAATACAACTATTAGTTTATTGTGGGGATCACATATCATCATCAATACAGACAAAAGAATTTCCACTAAAAATCCAGGACAAAAGATGAAAACGGTGAAAATAAAAAGGACCAAAATTAGGTTCAAATCATAAGCTGTTTATTCATGCAAGGTATTTAATATTAATGTATAAACAAAATTCTGTAATCTGCATTCATTCATATCTTGATATTTCAGTGACAAGAATTACAGAGAAAAGGAACTTTTACAGTAACAAAAACACTCTCCTTTTAGCATGAGTCTTAGAGATATTTCTACAAAGAGTATCACACTAATCATTAAAAAAAACAAAAGAAACATAAAAACCCAAATAAATCAAAGTTTGTTTCAAAATAAGTTTACAAAACAAGTTTATGGGTAAGACTCCAGCTTTGGCATTCTCATTCATTGCTCCTTAAAATGTAGCACTTACCCTTGCACCATTTTTGCAAAATCAGTTTCTTGCTTTCAATTCTAAATATTGATCTTAAAGGGTGAAGTTACTTTGGCATACAAGAAACATTTCCCACTGATATGATGATTATATCCATAGGTAGACAAAAACATGTGCTACCACCATTTGCCATCCCGTTATTGTTGCTGGGATAGCAGTAAAATTAAAAGATCAAAATAAGATTCCTCCAAATGCAAATAGTAATGACTAAATACCATTGCTACGAAGCACACAAATAATGCACTATGTAGCTTCCAATATAGGATAGGACATAATAACAATCAGATATAATTAAACCATTGACAGATTAATATTACATATTTTTAAAATAAAAAGATGCATTATTATTATTATTATTATCAGTCACTAGTCAGCTATAAATGCATACAAGCAACCCACCACACTTGACAAATCCAAGCAATCAAATACCCCAAACAACTTACTTTCTTGAAACCTGCTATTAAATTTATGGGAACCCAGCCTTGGTCATCCATCTTCTTCCGCAAGTATACATCTTTAACTAAATTCTCGTCACTGCAAAAGACAAGTTTTGGCATTACTACAGGTCAAATTCATGGAACAGCTAAAAATAAGAAAACAACAAAATGAAAAAGTGGGCTACAGGCTGAGCAAAGTGTAAAAACTACCTGAAATAGTAGTCAATCTGGTTGAGTATCTTACTATGCAACTGAGGATCCGGAGAAGGAAAAAGCATTGAATGAGGTGGTGGTATTGGAGGTTGAGGCATATACAGAACACCTCTTAGGGCATCCAAGGGTGGAGGTGGACCATATACCATTTGAGGTGGTAGTTCTGAAAATGGATATAATCATCACAGCATACACAAAAACTATAAAATAACATCTCAACATTAACAAATCATACCAGGATATCCAATGGGCCACCCAAAAGGCTGCATTAGTGGTTGTTGGGGAAATAAATTAGTAGAACTAGGAGGTGGAGGATGCCTTGTAAATCTTGGACCAAATCTTGGTAACATATAGTTGTCTCTACCATTAAAATTAGGACGAGCATTCCAGTCATGGTTTCCAAAGTCCTGATCACGCCTGATGCCATAGTTATGATGGTGAGCGCCATCTCCACGCTGATTCGGACCACCATTCCGGTTTCTATATGAATTACGCTGATGTGGGTGATCATTAGACACAAATCCATGCCTAGTCTGATGGTCTTTCGGCGAAGAGTTGTGGCTGACGAACCCTGTCGAAGGCATCGAACCATGAGAAGAAGACGGCTGTGAATGGTTGCCTCCATTATAAGATGGGTTTGAATTACTACGTTTAAATGATTTCTCTTTCTCTTGAGCCGGCACCACATTGTTAGTGTTCGCATTATCCCTAGCTAGCCTCCGTGGAGAGGGAAGCACGCTTCCGCTACCCTACAATTGGCACACAAAACAATATATAACAGTCCACGTGCACATATAAATGAACTCATTTTGCACTCAATAGCAATAAACTTGACCTAATACAAAACAGATAACAACTGCATCTATCTACCGTTAACATGCCTTCACTTTCCTGGATTGAAAAAACTGAACAATAAATAATTACATTTTTTTTTTTAAAATTCTCTAACCAAAACAACGAAAGTGCGAAGGAATAAAAACCTGCGATTGTGGCACAGACGGTGAAGGCGAGGGCGATTTGACGGAAGGTCTGGTGGACTCAGACAAAGGTGGCCAAGAATCGGCGCCCATGAAAGGCGGCTTGAGTTCGGAAGTGGGGCCCTCGTTGGAGGGTTTATTATTCCAAGCAGACTTTCGGGTATTATTACCGTTGTGTCCCTTGAAGCCGTTGTCAGTGACGGCAGAAACAGATTCTTCGGACGAGGGACCACAAAGAGCCATTGGAAATAGAATCAGAGGAATGTGAGTTAGGGTTCATAGCATAAGAGAACAATGAGAGAGAAATTTGATCGGAGAATGAATTTAGGAGGGTTTGGGTTTTATCTCCGATTGGAAGGGATTGGTAGTGAGAGCGTGCATTTTGTATGTTGGTAGTGAAGCCGGAACGTTGGGCTTAAGTAGTTGTTTCTCTCTCTAACTATGCTTTCGCATTTTGCTTTCCCCGTGTGACTGCGATAGACTCACTTCGTCCTATAACCAGGTTTTCTCCATTCGTTCAATTTAATTACGGCAAAACCCTCATTTGATTTTTGAAGTTATTTATGCTTTTTACTCCTTTTGAATTTGTCATTTTAGTTACCAATCTTTGTTTTCTTTCCCAATCAAAGGCTTTTTTTATGATAAAATTTTATTCCAAGAGTGAAATGTATAAGAAATACTCTCCATAAAGGAAGTCAATTTACAATTCTCTAAGTAAAATGGAGAGAAATATTAGTGGAACACAATATTAGTGGAACACAAAATCATGCAAAAAATTATGCAATTTCATAAATTTTACATGAAATAAACATGTTCTCAACAAATCATCCAGCTTACAGTGATCATAACCTTAGTAATAAATTTCTTAACGAGGATGGCACCAAGCTACAGTCCCCAAGTCTAAAGATAATAGGATATTAAACTTTGAAATGGATTTGTTTGCTATTCAAAAATAGACATACATAGCTTGTTACTTGTTAGTCTTTCCTTTTAACCATAGTCACATTCTAATTTGTGTAACATCCCCAAATTTATTAAATAGTTATGTGCATTAGTTAGTTAGAATTCATTCATAGTTAAAGTTAAGTTAGTGCAAATAGTTTGATTTGATTTAAGTAATTAGAAGTTTTAAGTTAAATAATTATAAGAAAATGAAAGTTTAATGTTTTGGCATATATTTTATTTTTAGGAAGGTTTTGGAATGTATTAAATTGAGTTTTAAAAAAATAGCACAGGCTGCACTAGTGCGTACGAGACGCACCGGCTAGTCAAAACCATGCACCGGTGCGCATACGAGACGCACCAGTTGGTGCACCAGCACCACTCACGCACGCACCAGCATTCCAGCGCAGATCAGGCTCCCGCGCGCCCAGGCACCCCAGCGCCTGCGCCCAGGCGCGCGCACCAGCTCTGGTGTTGTTGTTGTTTCAGCCACACGCACCAATTCTTTCCTCTTCTCCTTCATGTGATTTTCATGCTCCAAAACCCTAAGTTATTCAATCTTATAAATCAACACTAAACCTCAAAAAATCATCATCATATATCACGTCCCCACTTCAAATACAAGCTTTTCCCTCAATAAAAACCTACAAATCACTCACTTTTCCCTCAAAATCCAAGAGCACCCAAATTTATCCACAAACCTTAACTTCTTTAATCAAGCACCTAAGGTCATAAAATCATCAAAGGGAGTGTAGGAAGTGATAAAGGGCAAGTAATTAGTGGCTTAGAAGCTTGGATCTAAGCCTTGTTGTTGTGCTCCATCAAATTCCCAATTTCTCCTCTTCTCTCCAAGAGGTAAGAGGGGAGGTATTTTTCTTAATTAGGGGAATGGATTAATTATGATAATATGTATATATTGATGTGTACGTTTGATGTGTGTATGATTTATAAATTCATTTATGTCATGAACCTAAGATTCATGTTAGTTGATGCATGATGATGATAATGCTTATGTTTGGAAATTGTAATATTATGAAGAAACGAATATGATTATCATTGTCATTGAGATTATTATTATGTGTTAAATGTGAAATTAAATTGTTTCTTAAACCTAGGGTTCACACTAATTAGTGATGATGTTGAAGTTGGAATGTTATTGCTATTATTATTATTATTATTATTATTATTATTATTATTATTATTATTATTAATGTTGTATGCTTGCATATCTATAATTTATAATTATGACCAATTACTCCAAGTTAGAACACCCATCCAAATTGGTATAAGCATAAAAAGGTTTGAATATCAAGAACACCCTAAAATGAACTAGAAACACGTTCATTTAAGGAGTAAGGTGGATGTTAAGGATTAGGAAAGATGACGTGATGGCCAGGTTCTATGAATTGATGGACGTTATCGTGAAGATTCATATGACTAATGGACGAGAGTATTATAGTGATTTGATTGTGCTTATGAAACAATCACGGGAACTATTATAGGGGACTTTGATTTACCCCAGCAGAGACCAGTATGATGGACGTATCGTGAAGTATTGGTTGAATTGGTGATTGGTCATGTGCACACTATAGTAGTTCTATCGGTCACTTACATACTTCGTGACTATGGAGGATGGTTCCTACCCTGTATGATGGACGTATTCGTGAAATACAAGGGTTCCTACACTGTATGATGGACGTTCTCGTGAAGTACAGTGCATGCGGTGGTAGAGGAACGTTTACTCCTAGTTGGTCTTTCCTAAAGTGTGGAGGGCGATGTGAGATAAAAGTAAAAGAAAGCGTAGCAAAAGCTACGATGTAAAATGAAAAAGAAATGTAGCAATGACTACGATGTAAAAGTAAAGAAAAGAAAACAAATGATACATGGAGAAGTTGCATTGCATTGCATTACATTATGAATGTGTACGTATTATCAACATTAGTTGATAATTATGATAATGATTATGTATATGCCAAGTTATGAAATGAATAAAGGTAAACAAAGAGTACCAAATGTGAAAAAGGAGAAAGAAAAGAATAAATGAATTATATGAAAATATATATTGTTATATTTACTAATTGCCTAAAACATGCATTTTCCTTATATCTTATTATCGTTTTTTAATTGTTTCCCTTGATTTTGAATGAATATCTCACCCTCTTAAGTTGATATTTTAGGTACCTTTATCGGAGAAGCCGTAAGTTCCCGACCGCTGAGGACAAGTACACTCCTACTAGTGGAGTGTATCTTTACACTATGATTATGGAAATCATAGACGATGCAACCATTAGGCCTATTATCGTTTTACTTTTTGAAATGTATAAATTTATTTAAGTTTGTAAATATTCAATTTTTTAACAATTATGTGGATGTCACCTATAAAAGATATCTAAATATCCTTCTCTGGTCAAGTGATGTCCTAAAACTATTATATTTTTACTGTATCTGGTTCTAACAGGTTATATTCAGATATTTTAAAAGGGAAAAGTCAATATTTTAAAGTAAACTCCGTCAAATTTTCCTAAAAAATTTATGATTTAATAATTAATAACGTAATTAAAAGTAGGACGTTACATTATGGTATCAGAGCAATGGTTGCATTCCTCAGCTGTGGAGTATGGATTTCTTACTCCTAAAGTGTTGCTCCCCATGAGAGCAACATAGAAAGTAATTAGTAAATAGCTAAATATAATTAGCAAATAGTTAGAAGTAGCTATTAAATAGTTAGATGTCTAGAATATGCATAAGTATTTAAGTAGCTGATTATAGTTTATTAATTTAAGTAGTGCGCATGTTTCTCACCAATCTCATCCAAATTTCAGATTTAGAAAATGGCAACTCGAAATAATCTAGTTTTCAAGAGACTTTCAGATGTTCCGGAGAATTTCTCTCGGACTAACGCTAACCAGGCCAATGTTTTGGAAAATCTGATCCAAGCAAGTGCCAATCAAGCCAGCCAAGCCAATCAGCCTCAACAGCAAGCTGAAAACCCTAGGGTAGCAGAGTCTAAGAAATTAGACCCTCCTTGATTTGAAGGTGGCTTCAATCCTGAAGGAGCCCTAAGGTGGTTACGGGAATTAGAGAAAATCTTTCGGTCCATGCCTTGCACGGATGCAGAAAAGGTTGCATTCTCTACATTCATGATGTCTGAAGAGGCCGAGTACTGGTGGGAAGACACCAGACACTTCCTTGAGGCGGAAGTAAGGCCAATTACCTGGGAACTCTTCAAGGAGAAATTTCTAGAGAAATATTTTCCTGAAGACGTGAGGCGTAAGAAAGAGCTAGAATTCCTGGAGTTGAAACAAGGTACTATGACCGTGGGTGAATATGCCTCAAAATTTGAAGAACTCATCAAGTTCTCACCTTACTACCAATATCACCCAGATGAAAGGTCAAAGTGTATTAAGTTTGAGAATGGTCTCCGCCCGGAGATCAAGATGGCCTTTGGGTTTCAAGGCATTCGCAATTTCCCTCAATTGGTGAATATGTGTGGCACCTACGAGGATGATTTAAAATCTAAGGAGATACATGAGAGGAATGTTAGAGCCAACCAAAAAGCTAAGGAACCTATCACAAATCAGAATAAGGAACCTTCTCCTAGAATAGAACCCTACCCAAATTCAAAGGTTATTGAAGAGAAAGCACATGACTGCTTCAGAAGAAGCGGTTCCTATTTTGATGGATTCTCCTCCACAGTGTCCACGTTGTGGGAAGCATCATTCAGGATTTTGTCGTAGAGCCATGAATAAAGGAAGGGAGATAATCTGTTTCTTATGCCAACAGTCAGGGCATATTGTCTCCAATTGTCCCCACAACCCTGATGTGGGAAGGAAAGGAAAGGTTGCAATGTCGAGTGTAAACCAAACCACTGCCCAAGGAAAGGTTCCTTCTACTTCTGGAAGGAAAACAAGAAAATCTCATAAGTCTACATAAGGTAAGGAATAATAAGTGGATATTTAGGAATTTTCTTGCATAATGCATTATCTAGATGTAAGGATTAAGTCTTAGTACATTATGATAGTCTATAGGCATATAGTATAAGTTAGTGTAGTGCATTCCATTTCTAAGTGAATTAAGTCAAACTCTTTTCACAGGGTAACTTTGTCATATTCAGAAGTAAACAGAAAGTTGAAACTAAGGAAATTGAAAACTCCCAACAGGCCAGAGCATGAAATTGCTACCCCAACGGGAAGGACTAATCCTTATTTTTAAACTAAGTATGTTAATTCCAAATATGACAAAGGAAGTGAAGCCTTTTATGAAACTCAAGTACTGAAAGTGATCCTATCCTCAATATAATGTAGAGTCGAGACTGATCACCTCGAGATTTACATTTATTGACAGATAGCATTATTAAAGTCCTTAGGTTCAAACAAAACAAATTTTCAAGTGTGTGAAGCCTAAGATAAGAAAGGTAGTATGTTCCCAACCAAACCTGTTAGATGCCAATCCTTCTTTATCAGAGTGCGCAACGGAAGTCATTAGATATCAACCCAATGTATTATGTCTCTTCCCTAAGTTTATTTAGGACTAGGAGATCTTGAGCTTTATAGAGTATAGTTCGTCATGAGTACAACACCATTAGAAAGACCTTTTTCTGTTGAATGAGAATTAAGAACTAGTTAGACTAGTTTAGCAAAGTCAAGCTAGGACCTAAGTTTAGTTAGATAGAATGCTTAAGCTAAATCTTTGTGTAAATGGCAATTCATATATATATATATATATATATGATTGACGTATATACTTGTATGTAATATTTGCAATCCAAATTATAACCACCTATCAAATTGATTTTTCAAAAGACAATCATTATGTCTATATTTCTTAATAACTCTTATTTCCAATCGCATTCACACATAATGTACTCTCTAACTTTAATTGTTTCTTTAAGAGAACTTTTGAAAGAAATTGATATTGCATTTTTGAAGTATTTCCTCTTAACTTATGGTAATCTAAAATATATGGACATCAAACCTTATTTCCGCTATATTTGAATAATTTTTGTTAAAATTGAACTTATCTTTCTGTATTATTAAACAACAATCTTTTGCTGGATATTTTCGGTATGTTTAAATGCTATATACCTCTCTAGTTTTCAAAACACACCAAATCTGGTAATATAAATATTATATCTCTGTTTTTGTAAATAGGGTTGTAAACTAAAGTTCAAATTTTAGTATACCAAAATCTTTGATTAAATTCAAAACTACCTAAGTGTGTGTGATCGGTTTCCCTTACTTGTGTTTGGTTTATGTTGTGTTTCTCTTTTAAAATTGTACTCCTTGAATGAAATTTCAAATGAATAATACCTGGATGCTTTGGGTGTGTGTTATTTTATTTTTCTTAATTTTGTTTGAATTATACTTTTTTTGTATTAATTTCTTTAATGATGTTTGCTTTATGTTTTGCTCCTCTTTAATCTTGTTGCTTATAGATGTCTATCTTGAAATGTTATCATAATGCTAATACTAGAATTTCAATCTATATCTCATTGAATGATGATATGCTATATTGAATATAGGACTATCTCCTATTATGTTTGTGATTAAGTGCAATAGGTTATGTTTCCAAAGTTTGAAATTTAATTAATTTGTAAGAAGCCTATCCGGGAAGAAACCTCATTAGTAATTGGGTAGTAAGTAGTTTCCATTTCCAACCTTAGCTCCATCCTAAGTGGGGGAGTAACCCCCAAAAGTAATGAAACCTCCTCACTTGCCATAGGATTACCAATCCTCCTGATTAAGATAAGCTGAATTTCGCGGACGAAATTCATATAAGTGGGGGAGTATTGTAACATCCCCAAATTTATTAAATAGTTATGTGCATTAGTTAGTTAGAATTCATTCATAGTTAAAGTTAAGTTAGTGCAAATAGTTTGATTTGATTTAAGTAGTTAGAAGTTTTAAGTTATATAATTATAAGAAAATGAAAGTTTAATGTTTTGGCATGTATTTTATTTTTAGGAAGGTTTTGGAATGTATTAAATTGTGTTTAAAAAAAATAGCACCGGCTAGTCAAAACCATGCACCGGTGCGCAGACGGGACGCACCAGTTGGTGCACCAGCACCACATACGAATGCACTAGCATTCCAGCGTAGATCAGGCTCCCGCGCGCCCGAGCGCACCAGCGCCTGCGCCCAGGCGCGAGCTGCTGCTGTTTCAGCCACACGCACCAATTCTTTCCTCTTCTCCTTCATGTGATTTTCATGCTCCAAAACCCTAAGTTATTCAATCTTACAAATCAACACTAAACCTCAACAAATCATCATCATATATCACCTCCCCACTTCAAATACAAGCTTTTCCCTCAATAAAAACCTACAAATCACTCACTTTTCCCTCAAAATCCAAGAACACCCAAATTTACCCACAAACCCTAACTTCTTTAATCAAGCTCTTAAGGTCATAAAATCATCAAAGGGAGTTTAGAAAGTGATAAAGGGCAAGTAATTATTGGCTTAGAAGCTTGGATCTAAGCCTTGTTGTTGTGCTCCATCAAATTCCCAATTTCTCCTCTTCTCTCCAAGAGGCAAGAGGGAAGGTATTTTTATTAATTAGGGGAATGGATTAATTATGATAATATGTATATATTGATGTGTATGTTTGATGTGTGTATGATTTATAAATTCATTTATGTCATGAACCTAAGATTCATGTTAGTTGATGCATGATGATGATAATGTTTATTGATGAGCATTTTATTTCCCATTATTCCTTGCATTATTTTACTCCTATTATTGATACTTGTTGCCCATTTGACATTGATTAGCTTGATTTAGTGATTTAGAGTTTATTGGACTAATATTCCGAATATTGTTTAATTTGGGATTATTTAGCCTAATTAATTCTATTTCTATTTTCAGGTAATATTTGGCACAAGGACACTTTGGGAAGTTTGGAAATGAAGATTGAAGTATTGAAGTGAAGATTGTAATTTTCATTTAGGTCCCTTTTAGTTGTAATTTTCAGAATAGTGTTTCTTAGGACTTGGGCCCATGTTTTAGGCCCATTTTGTGACTAGAAAGAAGGGAATTTCATGTAAACAAGGGCATACACTCCCATTTTCAGATTTCTCACTCTCTCTCTAGGTTAGAACTTCTCTCTTGGCTCTCCCAAGTGATGCTGGCTGCTAGGGTTTTGTTCTTCCCCATTTCTACTCGTTTTTCTTCATTTATGGCCATGGAAGGCTAGACTTCAAGGGTTAATCCCTTTGGTATTGTATTACTTACTCTTGAGCTCTTGTTATTAATGCAATTTCGTTTTCTCTTCTCTGTTTTCATGTTTATCAATGTGTAGTGGTTTGCTTAATTCCATTTCGTAGAGATAATACATGAATATAAATGCTTAATTTGTATTAACTCGTAAAAACTCCAATTCGGGTTTCTGATGCTTAATTAGAAGTTAGGGTTTGGAGTGACAACTAGATTTTCGCTTAGTATTTGGTTGTCACGAGTTGGACAGAGGAGAGGAGAGGAATCGATCTTTAGTGAGCTAGGATTGAGTAGTGTACGTAGCCAAAGGGGTTTGCCCGCTTTTGTTTCTGATTTTGTTAGTTTTAATATTCTGTTTATGTTTTGTTCTTCACAATTGTCATACACAACCCCCCCCCCACCATTTTATTGCACACTACGTGTTTGATACTTTGCCTAGACCGATATTCGCTGGGAAACGACCTAGGATCACCTTCCTAGTACTACAGAATAAACCTCTTTTATTTTGATCGAGTACGGCCTCGATCAAAATTTGTCGCCGTTGCCGGGGATTATCGGTTTTTGCCAAAGATCATACAGTAGTTAGTTAGAGTAGTTAGTGTAGTTAGTGTGTGAATAAGCATTCTGATAACTGATTGAAAGTTGCCCTGTTTTGCTGTCTGTTCTGCATAACTGATGCTATTTTAGTGCTTCTGTGCGTGTCATTCAACATAGCTGTGGGTGGAATTTTTGCACGAAAATTGGTATCCACACTTGTTTCATCATAAATTAGTATGTTGATGTATCACAGACACTCAGATAGGCACTGGTTGTGAGTTCCAGAAAAATTTTCCAAGTTTCAGCAGCACTTTCTATAAATAGGCGTAACTTTTGACCAGTAACTCGGAATTTGACGAATTTTATATCAAATCGAAGGGAATTTTCTGAATAATTTGATTTTTACAACGTCTTCTTAAATACCCTTCGTTTGGATCCCGAAAAGGCTGTTTACTATTTCTTTTTTATTTTACAAGTTTTATTTTCTTAGTTTTTGGACTCTGTTTTAATTGTTTGACTTGGTTCCCTTTTGAATTTTGTCCTCAAACTTTCTGTGATATGTTTTCATGATTTTAGGGTGCTGAAAAAAATAAAGAAAAAAATTTTAAAAAAAAAATTTTTTGTTGCCTATTTTGGTCATGCATATCTGTGACAGTTTGCTATGCTTAATGGTATTCTGTTCAGTACATGACTTGGGGCAACCCAAGTTATTTGCATCCTTACAACCCTGAAATCGATAGAACTTATCACAGATTAGTTAGACAAAATAGGAATCAGTCATTAGATAGTGAGTCAGAGTCATCTTATAGTCCTTCTAATTTTGCTTCCGTTTCTGCTTACTCTATTCCTTCTTCTTCTGTTCAATCTGATTCTGCTTTTGTTAATTGTGATAACATGGCTCAACCCCCACCAAGGGAAAGGACACTTAGGGAGCTGGCTGAAACTGACTTCACTATTGAAGACTCGTGTATCCGGTATCCTGATGAGGATGTTCCTTTTGAGTTTAGAACATGACTAATCCATTTGTTGCCCAAGTTTCATGGTCTTGCAGGTGAGGATCCTCATAAGCATCTCAAGAAATTCCACATAGTGTGCACCACAATGAAACCTCATGATGTGCAAGAGGATCATGTCTGTCTCAGAGCATTCCCACATTCCTTAGAAGGTTTGGCCTAGAATTGGTTATCTGACTTGGCCCCTGGTTCCATCACAAGCTGGGATGACTTGAAGAGGGTATTTTTGGAAAAATTCTTCCCTGCAAATAGGACCACTGCAATCATAAAGGAAATCTCTGGTATCAGGCAACAACATGGAGAGAGTCTCTATGAATATTGGGAGATATTGTTGGGATTCTGGCAAGTGTACCAGATCGTACAAGTAATATAGACAATGAAGTCCGAGTATCGTACCCAAGGGAGTGACTGTTTAATTAATTCCACCTAATTAATATTACTTAGTGAACGAGACAATAATTTATGAATTTGTAAATAAAAACAGAAATTAAAATAAATGACTCTTTGACAAGGGAAAAAGCGGGATGTAGTTTCAATTCAGGTTCCTAAATATTCTATAACAAATTAATTTATTTTTCTTGAATTCCGAATTGGTTTTGCAAAAGTAGAAAACGCCTAATGTCTTAGTACGTTTCCGTATTTTAGATATTAATCTCCCAATGATGTCTCAAGAGAGCCTTAAAAACCTAACCCTTAATTAAGTTCAGTCAAAACTTCTTTTTATAAAATTACCCAATTCATAGAAAACATGTCTGTGCCTATGCAATTGAACTGTTTGATTAAATGACTAAATCCTAAATTCATATGTCTATTCATAAAGGATTTTCAAAAGTCATGAAACAGCTTCTTTCATGAGAAACAAATAAGAATAATCAAACACAGAATTCAATAACGGAAAACAAAATTAATTTATTACTAGAAATATTGAAAAGGTTTCATTCATCTACTCCTACATCCCAAGGATGGAATTAGTTCATACTTACAAGAGAAAACACAATAAACATGATAAAAATAATTACCATGAATCCTTGAGCTAACTCCGTGTTCTTCACAAAAACCTCCAATCCTTGTTCCTTCTCCAAGTCTCAAATCCTAATCTACTGTTATTCTATGGAGTTGTATATGAGTGTCTCTTCTTCTCTCCCTGGAATGAATCCTATTCCTCTTATTATATAGATAAAAACTAACCTAATTTCCAATCTAATGTGATAAGATTTTTATTTAAATAAAACTAATCCTAAATCTGAATATAATATGATAAGATCCTATTAGAATAAACTAATCTTTAAGAATCTTATCTACAAATAGAATTTATCATTAAAATCCTTCTAAAATCTCGTATTTGTGTCTGGCAGCAACTTCGGCACTGATTTTGACCCCCAAGATGGACGAATTTGAGAAAGGCTATTTCTGGAAAAGTTGTATATCTTTTCCTTACCTTTAAAATGATATATAGATCGCCTCATTTGGATAAGCGTATCTCAAGTTATGATCAAAACAGCGAATAGTGTCACTTTCTCGCATTTTGCGCGCCCAGGCGTGAAAATCCTGCATTTGGGCGTGATGGCCTGCGCCTGGGCGCACTACGGTAAACTTTTCTTCATTTTTTTCCCTCTTTTTCTTCCCAAATCAAGTACCAAACTCTCATTCTTCATTCCTTTGCAAAAATCATTTTTTTAAGAGCATAAATACCTGAAAACAAACCAAACACATCAAAAGGTTCTAGAAATCTTATAAAGACAAAATTCCATTGTTTTATTCCAATTTACTCAAGAAACAAGCCACTTACTATGTAAAAGGGAGGCAAAAAAGGTACAAAAACATCACATATTAGACCCCAATCACACCCCCAAACTTAGCATTTTGCATGTCCCAGGCAAAAGTAAAACAAAAATTCAGAGCCTAAGATTCTCCCCTCTCAAGGTATAGCAACCTAACCATAAATTCCAACTCGCCTACCCAAGATACCTTTCTACACTAGCAAATCACCGCAATGAAAACTAGTTGAAAAACAAACTCAAAGTGAGCAAAAGATTAGTGACCACGCCACCTCTCAATATTTCTCATGTGTATGGGTAATAATTATCAATTCGCTCAAGTTCAAACAATGAAAGTACGTTACCATAAGCTTGACTATAGACCTACATCTCCACTGAATTTATTGAAAACATGCACAAATCATAAGGTCTTTATTTGGTTGTAACGGGGTCATGGCTAAAAGTGTCAGGTGGGATAAAAGAATAAAAGGATAAACAAAGGGCTTAATCAATGAAATCACAACACTTCCCTTCTAAATTATGAAATGAGCAATAAGGTAATTACACAATCACAACTCAATTCACTTGATTTTTCCTTTTCTTTCTTTTTTCTTTTTCTATTTCTATTCTCTTCTTCTTTTCAAATTTTTTAAGCACATTTGTTGCTCTTTTTTCTTCTTTATTTTTAGAAGAGAAATAGAAACATCAAATTTTCAGCACTTACACTTTCACCAATTTCTAACATTCCACTTAACTGCTCATTCACAATTTCAAAGGTACTTCACAAGAATAATTCAATTTATGTAAGGTACCAAAGAAAGTCCTTAAATCTCAAAGCTCAAAGTGGGCAACTAAGGGATCATTATGTCTCAAAAATTTGTTGAAGGCCACAAAAACACAAACCTAAGTGCCTTAATCATGTTCATGCATGCAATCAATTGCCAATTTTGAAAAGGTCACAAGTCAAGTTCTAGAACACATAGTCAAAGCGAACAACACTCATGAAAAAAATAGGAGTTTCATTGCAATATTCATTAAACATTACTCCTTCAAGTGTATAGGCTCAAAATCTCACTGGTTAAGGTCAATTCACTAATCAATCATTCACAACAAGTTTGCCAAACAACTAATTTTCAAAAAAAATTTCAAAGCTAAATCCAATTAGTATCTGGGTAAAACAAGTAGGAAATCACAATCAAGAACTTACACCTATCAAAGGGACAAATCTAACACCTAGAATTAGTGCCTACTCATGTCAGGACACAAACCAACACAAAGCCAGGGGAGAAATCAAGATCAGAAAATTTTTTATTTTGTTACCCTCACCCCCAAACTTAGAATGTGGTTTGTCCTCGAGCAACAAATCTATCCTAAACTACAAAATAAAAATAAAAAAAACAAAAGCAAGGAGTTAGAGACTTCCCTTTGTAGCACAGGATTCTCTCTTGATGCACCATGGAGGAGACTCCCCCAAACATATTCACCTGTGTCACATGAACAACTAAAAATAGTGCTTGAAGCACCCCATTAGCAGTTACATATAGAAAACTCTAAACTCTTTATTCAATCTCCCAATTAAAAATTTAAATCCTACACTACTAGAAAACTAAAGAGAATCCACCAGGATCCCAAATCCTATAACACAACTTCCATGTTATGCAGCAATAACAAGTTATTCCTGGATCCCATGGAAATATGCACGAATGATGTTGGAGCAAATGTTTAAAAATAGTTTTAAACCCTCCCGGGTCAAATGGTGCATTTTTCACTCCAAGCATCATCACATGGTGCTTGTCTTTTCCATCATGCATGGAGTCTATGAAAGTGTAAACTCCATGGCTTAGAAAGGTTGCCTTTTCAGGCTCTAAAAAGGAGAACAATGGCTTATCTTCATCATGAGCATCAGGGAAGTCATAAAAAATTAAGGGGTAGATTGAAGGAAATTTTTTTGAGGGTTCCACATATTCATGCAATCCAATACATTTAGCAAGAGCAGAAAATTCATCATGCAAAGTGGACCTTAATTCAACCCCTAGACTCATCCCATTATTCAATTTATCTTGTTTCACTTCCTCAATCTCATCATGCACAATTTCTTCTTTTTCTATGGGTTTAGAAAGGGAAGCACTTTGGTCTTCCATAATAGAAGATTTTTGTACCACCTCCCCTAAAAGACCATCAAAAACTTTAATCTCATCAAAAACATTTTGTGCAAAACATGATGGAATAGGTGACGACAAAATAAATTTGATAAATTCTATGTCATCATGAGAATAAGCCATGTTACATAATAATAAAATAAAGAAAAATAAAAATATATACCCAAGTTACACTAACCAAAATTAATTAAAACAAAATCACTCCCTGGCAACGGCGCCAAAAACTTGTTGGGATTCTGGCAAGTGTACCAGATCGTACAAGTAATATAGACAATGAAGTCCGAGTATCGTACCCAAGGGAGTGACTATTTAATTAATTCCACCTAATTAATATTACTTAGAGAACGAGACAAATAATTTATGAATTTGTAAATAAAAACAGAAATTAAAATAAATGACTCTTTGACAAGGGAAAAAGCGGGATGTAGTTTCAATTCAGGTTCCTAAATATTCTATAACAAATTAATTTATTTTTCTTTAATTCCGAATTGGTTTTGCAAAAGTAGAAAACGCCTAATGTCTTAGTACGTTTCCGTATTTTAGATATTAATCTCCCAATGATGTCTCAAGAGAGCCTTAAAAACCTAACCCTTAATTAAGTTCAGTCAAAACTTCTTTTTATAAAATTACCCAATTCATATAAAACATGTCTGTGCCTATGCAATTGAACTGTTTGATTAAATGACTAAATCCTAAATTCATATGTCTATTCATAAAAGATTTTCAAAAGTCATGAAACAGCTTCTTTCATGAGAAACAAATAAGAATAATCAAACACAGAATTCAATAACGGAAAACAAAATTAATTTATTACTAGAAATATTGAAAAGGTTCCATTCATCTACTCCTACATCCCAAGGATGGAATTAGTTCATACTTACAAGAGAAAACACAATAAACATGATAAAAATAATTACCATGAATCCTTGAGTTAACTCCGTGTTCTTCACAAAAACATCCAATCCTTGTTCATTCTCCAAGTCTCAAATCCTAATCTACTGTTATTCTATGGAGTTGTATATGAGTGTCTCTTCTTCTCTCCCTGGAATGAATCCTATTTCTCTTATTATATAGATAAAAACTAACCTAATTTCCAATCTAATGTGATACGATTTTTATTTAAATAAAACTAATCCTAAATCTGAATATAATATGATAAGATCCTATTAGAATAAACTAATCTTTAAGAATCTTATCTACAAATAGAATTTATCATTAAAATCCTTCTAAAATCCCGTATTTGTGTCTGGCAGCAACTTCGACACTGATTTTGACCCCCAAGATGGACGAATTTGAGAAAGGCTATTTCTGGCAAAGTTGTAGATCTTTTTCTTAGCTTTAAAATGATATATAGATCGCCTCATTTGGATAAGCGTATCTCAAGTTATGATCAAAACAGCGAATAGTGTCACTTTCTCGCATTTTGCGCGCCCAGGCGTGAAAATCCTGCGCTTGGGCGTGATGGCCTGCGCCTGGGCGCACTACGGTCAACTTTTCTTCATTTTTTTCCTCTTTTTCTTCCCAAATCAAGTACCAAACTCTCATTCTTCATTCCTTTGCAAAAATCATTGTTTTAAGAGCTTAAATACCTGAAAACAAACCAAACACATCAAAAGGTTCTAGAAATCATATAAAGACAAAATTCCATTGTTTTATTCCAATTTACTCAAGAAACAAGCCACTTACTATGTAAAAGGGTGGCAAAAAAGGTACAAAAACATCACATATTAGACCCCAATCACACCCCCAAAATTAGCATTTTGCATGTCCCAGGGAAAAGTAAAACAAAAATTCAGAGCCTAAGATTCTCCCCTCTCAAGGTATAGCAACCTAACCATAAATTCCAACTCGCCTACCCAAGATACCTTTCTTCACTAGCAAATCACCGCAATGAAAACTAGTTGAAAAACAAACTCAAAGTGAGCAAAAGATTAGTGACCACACCACCTCTCAATATCTCTCATGTGTATGGGTAATAATTATCAGTTCGCTCAAGTTCAAACAATGAAAGTACGTTACCATAAGCTTGACTATAGACCTACATCTCCACTGAATTTATTGAAAACATGCACATATCATAAGGTCTTTATTTGGTTGTAACGGGGTCATGGCTAAAAGTGTCAGGTGGGATAAAAGAATAAAAGGATAAACAAAGGGCTTAATCAATGAAATCACAACACTTCCCTTTTAAATTATGAAATGAGCAATAAGGTAATTACACAATCACAACTCAATTCACTTGATTTTTCCTTTTCTTTCTTTTTTCTTTTTCTATTTCTATTCTCTTCTTCTTTTCAATTTTTTAAGCACATTTGTTGCTCTTTTTTCTTCTTTATTTTTAGAAGAGAAATAGAAACATCAAATTTTCAGCACTTACACTTTCACCAATTTCTAACATTCCACTTAATTGCTCATTCACAATTTCAAAGGTACTTCACAAGAATAATTCAATTTATGTAAGGTACCAAAGAAAGTCCTTAAATCTCAAAGCTCAAAGTGGGCAACTAAGGGATCATTATGTCTCAAAAATTTGTTGAAGGCCACAAAAACACAAACCTAAGTGCCTTAATCATGTTCATGCATGCAATCAATTGTCAATTTTGAAAAGGTCACAAGTCAAGTTCTAGAACACATAGTCAAAGCGAACAACACTCATGAAAAAAATAGGAGTTTCATTGCAATATTCATTAAACATTACTCCTTCAAGTGTATAGGCTCAAAATCTCACTGGTTAAGGTCAATTCACTAATCAATCATTCACAACAAGTTTGCCAAACAACTAATTTTCAAAAAAAAATTTCAAAGCTAAATCCAATTAGTATCTGGGTAAAACAAGTAGGAAATCACAATCAAGAACTTACACCTATCAAAGGGACAAATCTAACACCTAGAATTAGTGCCTACTCATGCCAGGACACAAACCAACACAAAGCCAGGGGAGAAATCAAGATCAGAAATTTTTTTATTTTGTTACCCTCACCCCCAAACTTAGAATGTGGTTTTTCCTCAAGCAACAAATCTATCCTAAACTACAAAATAAAAATAAAAAAAACAAAAGCAAGGAGTTAGAGACTTCCCTTTGTAGCACAGGATTCTCTCTTGATGCACCATGGAGGAGACTCCCCCAAACATATTCACCTGTGTCACATGAACAACTAAAAATAGTGCTTGAAGCACCCCATTAGCAGTTACATATAGAAAACTCTAAACTCTTTATTCAATCTCCCAATTAAAAATTTAAATCCTACACTACTAGAAAACTAAAGAGAATCCACCAGGATCCCAAATCCTATAACACAACTTCCATGTTATGCAGCAATAACAAGTTATTCCTGGATCCCATGGAAATATGCACGAATGATGTTGGAGCAAATGTTTAAAAATAGTTTTAAACCCTCCCGGGTCAAATGGTGCAATTTTCACTCCGAGCATCATCACATGGTGCTTGTCTTTTCCATCATGCATGGAGTCTATGAAAGTGTAAACTCCATGGCTTAGAAAGGTTGCCTTTTCAGGCTCTAAAAAGGAGAACAATGGCTTATTTTCATCATGAGCATCAGGGAAGTCATAAAAAATTAAGGGGTAAATTGAAGGAAAATTTTTTGAGGGTTCCACATATTCATGCAATCCAATACATTTAGCAAGAGCAGAAAATTCATCATGCAAAGTGGACCTTAATTCAACCCCTAGACTCATCCCATTATTCAATTTATCTTGTTTCACTTCCTCAATCTCATCATGCACAATTTCTTCTTTTTCTATGGGTTTAGAAAGGGAAGCACTTTGGTCTTCCATAATAGAAGATTTTTGTACCACCTCCCCTAAAAGACCATCAAAAACATTAATCTCATCAAAAACATTTTGTGCAAAACATGATGGAATAGGTGACGACAAAATAAATTTGATAAATTCTATGTCATCATGAGAATAAGCCATGTTACATAATAATAAAATAAAGAAAAATAAAAATATATACCCAAGTTACACTAACCAAAATTAATTAAAACAAAATCACTCCCTGGAAACGGCGCCAAAAACTTGTTGGGATTCTGGCAAGTGTACCAGATCGTACAAGTAATATAGACAATGAAGTCCGAGTATCGTACCCAAGGGAGTGACTATTTAATTAATTCCACCTAATTAATATTACTTAGTGAACGAGACAAATAATTTATGAATTTTTAAATAAAAACAGAAATTAAAATAAATGACTCTTTGACAAGGGAAAAAGCGGGATGTAGTTTCAATTCAGGTTCCTAAATATTCTATAACAAATTAATTTATTTTTCTTGAATTCCGAATTGGTTTTGCAAAAGTAGAAAACGCCTAATGTCTTAGTACGTTTCCGTATTTTAGATATTAATCTCCCAATGATGTCTCAAGAGAGCCTTAAAAACCTAACCCTTAATTAAGTTCAGTCAAAACTTCTTTTTATAAAATTACCCAATTCATAGAAAACATGTCTGTGCCTATGCAATTGAACTACTTGATTAAATGACTAAATCCTAAATTCATATGTCTATTCATAAAGGATTTTCAAAAGTCATGAAACAGCTTCTTTCATGAGAAACAAATAAGAATAATCAAACACAGAATTCAATAACGGAAAACAAAATTAATTTATTACTAGGAATATTGAAAAGGTTCCATTCATCTACTCCTACATCCCAAGGATGGAATTAGTTCATACTTACAAGAGAAAACACAATAAACATGATAAAAATAATTACCATGAATCCTTGAGCTAACTCCGTGTTCTTCACAAAAACCTCCAATCCTTGTTCCTTCTCCAAGTCTCAAATCCTAATCTACTGTTATTCTATGGAGTTGTATATGAGTGTCTCTTCTTCTCTCCCTGGAATGAATCCTATTCTTCTTATTATATAGATAAAAACTAACCTAATTTCCAATCTAATGTGATAAGATTTTTATTTAAATAAAACTAATCCTAAATCTGAATATAATATGATAAGATCCTATTAGAATAAACTGATCTTTAAGAATCTTATCTACAAATAGAATTTATTATTAAAATCCTTCTAAAATCCCGTATTTGTGTCTGGCAGCAACTTCGGCACTGATTTTGACCCCCAAGATGGACGAATTTGAGAAAGGCTATTTCTGCCAAAGTTGTAGATCTTTTCCTTAGTTTTAAAATGATATATAGATCACCTCATTTGGATAAGTGTATCTCAAGTTATGATCAAAACAACAAATAGTGTCACTTTCTCGCATTTTGCGCGCCCAGGCGTGAAAATCCTGCGCTTGGGCGTGATGGCCTGCGCCTGGGCGCACTACAGTCAACTTTTCTTCATTTTTTTTCCTTTTTTTCTTCCCAAATCAAGTACCTAACTCTCATTCTTCATTCCTTTGCAAAAATCATTGTTTTAAGAGCTTAAATACCTGAAAACAAACCAAACACATCAAAAGGTTCTAGAAATCTTATAAAGACAAAATTCCATTGTTTTATTCCAATTTACTCAAAAAACAAGCCACTTACTATGTAAAAGGGAGGCAAAAAAGGTACAAAAACATCACATATTAGACCCCAATCAGATATTCAAGAGGTTGTGTGCTTCCTGCCCTCACTATCAGATCTCAGAGCAGCTGCTTATTCAATATTTCTATGAAGGTCTCAACTTTATGGAGAGAAACATGGTAGATGCTGCAAGTGGTGGTACATTGGGAGATATGACACCCTTACAAGCCAGGAGCAAAATTGAGAAGATGGCTTCCAACTGTCAGCAATTCCATCAAGAAGAAACAGTGATGCAATAGTTGTGAGGGATGTAAATGATGTTGGTGCAGACTCGGGCAAGGTTGAGAAGCTTGAGCAGAAAATTGATTCACTTACAACATTGGTCACACAATTGACTGTCAATCAGAAAAAGATGATACTTCCTTCTAGAGTGTGTGGCATATGCACATCCATTGACCATCCCACAGATGCATGCCCTTCCCTTCAGCAGCAACAACCGATGACCAGTGGTGACCAACCCGAGGCCTATGCGGCCAACATATACAACAATAGAGGCTCACAACAACACAATCATGACCTCTCTTCCAATAGATACAACCCTGGATGGAGGAACCATCCCAACCTGAAGTGGTCTGATCAACAACAGCAACCTTCTCCTAATGTTCCATTTCACAACACCGCTGGACCGAGTAGACCACCATATGTACCTCCTCCAATTCAGCAGCAAAGGCAACAACAACATCAGCAAGTGGTTCATCCTGCACCATCAACCCCTCCATCCAACCAACCTACCTTGGAGGAGTTGGTGAGGCAAATGACCTACAGAACCTCCAATTTCAATAAGAAACTAGAGCATCCATTCAGAGACAAGAGGCATCCATTCAGACTTTGAAAAATCAGATGGGTCAAATGGCAACTTCTCTCAACAACTTGCAATCTCAAAATTCTGACAAGTTGCCTTCCCAAACAGTGATCAACCCTCAGAATCAGAATGTGAGTGCCATCAACCTGAGGTCAGGAAAGTAGATTGTCACACCCACACCACAACCTCACCTCAACAATGATGCTCTAGCTTCCTCTAAAGGGAAGAGCCAAGTGGTAGAAGAAGGCGAGCAAGCTAGCACCAAAGAGAATCATCCAACTCAACCTTCCTCGACTTCAACCACAAGCCCTGCTGTTGTCCTGCAACCTCCTCCCGTTCCTCTTCCATTCCCACCAAGAGTACCTCAAAACAAAAGGGTGGAAGAGGTGGACAAGGATATTCTTGACACATTCAGGAAGGTGGAAGTCAACATACCCCTTCTTGATGCAATAAAACAGATTCCAAGGTATGCGAAATTCCTTAAGGAGTTGTGCACTCATAAGAGAAGACTCAAGGGCAATGAGAGGATAAGCATGGGAAGGAATGTCTTCGCTCTCATCGGTAAACCTATCCCTCACATTCCTGAAAAATGTAAGGATCCTGGAACTTTCTCTATACCTTGCATCATAGGCAATGTTAAGTTTGAAAATGCTATGCTAGATTTAGGAGCATCCATAAATGTCATGCCTATGTCTGTTTTTAAGTCTCTTTCTCTTGGACCTCTTCAACCTACGGGTGTGGTGATTCAATTGGCAAATAGAAGTACTGCCCACCCCGCAGGTTTAATAGAGGATGTCTTGGTTCGGGTTGAAGAGTTGATCTTCCTTGCTGATTTTTACATATTTGATATGGAAGATGACTCCCCCCGTAATGCTGTTCCTATTATTTTGGGAAGGCCATTTTTGAAAACAGCCTGAACCAAGATAGATGTGCATTCAGGTTCACTTTCCGTGGAGTTTGATGGCAGTGTGATCCGATTTGACATTTTCCATGCAATGAAACATTTTCCTGAGGATCACTTTATTTTCCATGTGGACTTGCTTGATGAGTTGATTGATGAACATATGCTTGACTTTTTGCATCATGATTTTGAATTGCCATCTTTCACTGATTCATTTACTTGTCCATCATGCACTAATTCTGGATGGTGCACCACATGCATTGAAATAGCTCAATTTCTAGACTCTACTACTGCATCTGATGATTCATATGTTATAGATTCAGATTATGCTAACTCTAACCCCATATCTGTTATGCATGAGTCTGATTCACTTGTTCAGGTGCAGGCTGCTGTCCCTTTAGTTCCATCTATTATGCAGGCACCCTCATTGGACCTGAAGCCCCTCCCTCCTCATCTCAAATATGTTTACTTGGAGGATGAGCAGAAACTCCCAGTGATCATCTCTACCTCACTTTTTGTTGATCAAGAGGAGAAACTTCTGGATGTGATAAGAAAGAACAAGAGGGCAATTGGATGGACTTTAGCGGATATTCCTGGAATTAGCCCCTCCATGTGCATGCAGCGCATTTTGTTAGAGGATGGGGCTAAACCAGTGAGACAACCCCAAAGGCGGTTGAACCCCCAGATTCTTGATGTGGTTAAGAAAGAGGTCACCAAGCTGCTCCAAGCGGGTATCATCTACCCAATTTCAGATAGCACTTGGGTGAGCCCGGTGCAAGTTGTCCCCAAGAAGTCTGGTGTCACAGTTGTCAAAAATGAGAAGGATGAGCTGATTCCCACTAGAGTGCAGAACAGTTGGAGAGTCTGCATTGATTACAGAAAGCTCAACCAGGCGACTCGCAAGGATCATTTCCCTCTCCCCTTCATTGATCAGATGTTGGAGCGCCTGACAGGTAAATCTCATTATTGCTTCTTAGGTGCTTTCTCTGGTTATTTTCAAATTTGCATTGCACCAGAGGACCAACATAAGACCACATTTACCTGTCCTTTTGGCACATTTGCATATAGGAAGATGCCTTTTGGCCTATGCAATGCTCCTGCCACATTTCAAAGATGTATGATGAGTATTTTTGCTGACTTGCTCGAGCATTGCATAGAGGTCTTCATGGATGATTTTAGTGTTTATGGCTCCTCATTTGATGCATGTCTTGCTAATTTGACTAAGGTGCTTAACAGGTGCATTGAGACTAACCTTGTCTTGAATTTTGAAAAATGCCACTTCATGGTAGAACAAGGCATAGTATTAGGGCACATTGTTTCGCACAAGGGCATAGAAGTTGACCCTGCTAAGCTGCATGTAATATCACATTTGCCTTACCCCTCTTGCGTGCGAGAGGTGCGTTCTTTTCTTGGTCATGCAGGTTTCTATCGCAGGTTTATTCAGAACTTTAGCAACATTGTCCTTCCTCTTTCCAAGCTACTTCAAAAGGATGCCCCATGGGAATTTGGAGACAAATGCAAGAGGGAATTTGATGAATTGAAGAAAACACTGACAACCACCCCATCAACCAACCACCTGATTGGACCCTCCCATTTGAGCTCATGACTGATGCTTCAAATTATGCTTTGGGAGCAGTTCTCTCCCAAAGGGTTGGTAAGCTGTCGCATGTGATTTATTATGCTTCTAGGACTTTAGATGCAGCACAGGTTAATTACACAACAACTGAAAAAGAACTTTTGGCTATTGTTTTTGCACTTGACAAGTTTAGATCATATTTGCTTGGTTCTAAAGTTGTAGTGTATACTGATCATGCTGCTCTGAAGTATCTTTTGAAAAAGACAGATTCCAAACCAAGGTTGATTAGGTGGATGTTGCTCCTCCAGGAGTTTGTTCTTGAGATTCAGGATCGGAGTGGTGCGCATAACCTTGTCGCAGACAGCTTGAGTAGGACAGAGAGAGAGGATGATGCATTTCCTATCCGGGATGACTTCCCGGATGAGCAGCTTTTATCTTTACATGTTTCCCATCCCCCTTCCCAAACTCCTTGGTTTGCAGACATTGTTAATTATCTGGTTGCTTCTGTTTTTCCTACCTTGGCATCCAAAGCTCAAAGAGACAAATTAAAGAGCGATGACAAGTATTATGTATGGGAATACCCCTATTTGTGGCGTTTTTGCAATGATCAGGTCATTTGCAGGTGCATTCCAAATCATGAGATCCAATCGGTTCTCCAGTTTTGCCATGCTTCACTAGTGGGAGGCCACCTTGGGACTCAAAGGACAGCACGAAAGGTGCTGGATTCTGGATTTTATTGGCCTACCATCTTCAAGGATGCAAGCAACATCTGCAGCTCATGTGAGCAATGTCAAAGAGCAGGAGGCGCCCTATCTTGGAGGCAACAGATGCCGCAACAACCTATGTTGTTATATGAGGTGTTTGATGTCTGGGGTATAGATTCCATGGGCCCCTTTCCTGTTTCTTTTGGTTTTTATTATATCATACTTGCTGTGGATTATGTATCCAAATGGGTGGAAGCTAAGGCCACCAGGACTAATGATGCTCAGGTTGTTGTAGATTTTGTCAGGTCTAATATCCTTTACAGGTTTGGCATACCTAGAGCCATAGTCAGTGATCAAGGCACACACTTCTGCAATAGATCCATGCAAGCTTTGCTCAAGAAGTATGGGGTTGTGCACAAAGTTTCGACACCCTATCACCCCCAAACCAATGGGCAAGCTGAGATTTCAAACAGAAAGATCAAGCAGATTTTGGAGAAGATGGTGAAGCTTAATAGAAAGGATTGGAGCACACGATTGGAGGATGCTCTGTGGGCCCATCGGACCGCTTACAAGGCACCCATAGGGATGTCACCCTATCGGGTTGTCTTTGGTAAGGCATGCCACCTGCCTGTGGAGATAGAGCACCGTGCATATTGGGCTGTGAAGCAATGTAATTTAGCTCTTGATCAAGCGGGTGAGGAGAGGAAGCTAAGCTACAGTTGAGTGAGCTAGATGAGATCTGTTTGGAGGCCTATGAGAACTCCAAGTTCTACAAAGAGAAGACCAAGAAGCTTCATGATAGCTCAATTTCCAGAAAGGAGTTCTTGGTTGGTCAAAAAGTGTTGCTCTACAACTCTAGGCTTGGACTCATGAGTGGAAAGCTCCGCTCTAAGTGGATTGGACCGTTTGTAGTCACCCAGGTGTTTCCTTATGGCACTGTGGAGATCAAGAGTGAGTCCACGGACAAGAGCTTCAAAGTCAATGGCCACTGACTCAAGCCTTTCCTAACTACTCCTACTTTGGATGATGCACCTGTGGAGGAGGCCTCATTGGTCGACCCCACTTTTGAACCACCATGACTTAAGGAGTCTTCTTTTCTCCTTCCTTACTCTTTTTATTGCACTTGTCTATATCTGCTGGCTGGTATATCTGTCTGGATTTTCTGGTTGTTTTACATTGAGGACAATGTGTAATTTAAGTGTGGGGGGAGAGTAGTTTAGGTTGCATATTTTTGCTTTGATTTTTTTTAGGTTTTGCTTAGTTTTGAGCATTTTCTTGCATGTTTTTGCTTCATTTTAGTAGTGTCTTGGTATCTTGGGTCTGAATTCATGCATTTCTGTGTGCAAAGTTGCTTTTGATAATTAAGAGGTAGTAACACTGTGATAGAATTGTCCCTTTTGTGAGGATTTGAGCCTTAATTGTGGATGGATTGCTATATATGCCACCTAATTTTCTTCATGTGTGATTGCACTCTGGATTACTTGCACTCTAGAACTTGACTTTGTAAGATCTATGAAGAATGTTTTGATAAATGCCAAAAGGTTTTGAACAAGCTACAAATGTGTTGATCAAGTTCAAGCTCAACAAGCAACAACAAACATCAAGTTAAGAAGAGAGAGCCAACTCATGAAGACTTAGTTTGGTAGTTTATGTTTTATTGTTTTATCTTTAGCCTCTCAAGTCTCTTAGTTTGAGTTTGGGTAGAGTCATTAGAGGGTAGTGAATCTCTATCATAGTCATGATTATATCATATTTTGAGTATTCACTTTTCCTAAAATCAATAGGTGGCTTAAAGGTTTGAAAGAAAAGGTTTATTTTTTGAGAAAACAAGTTTTAAGTGATTTTTAATCAAAATAATCGATTAACAGGTTTTGATAATCGATTAACAGTATATTTTGAACTGATAATCGATTAACAACTTTTGATAATCGATTATCTTGACTTTTACTCGAGTAAATTTTTACAGGCTTACGGCATTACTCGATTAAGGCATGGTTACTCGATTAGCACTTATTTTACTCGAGTAACACGCACAGATCTGGTTTTTAAAATGCGTTTTTCGCTTCTCAAAAGCATTTTTTAACCATTCCTAACTTTTGGGTATTCTATATAAACCTATTCCTAACCTTTGTGGTCATTACCTATCATCTAGCATCATTTTGATATTCATTTTACAAAGAATCAAGCCACTCTATTCTCTCTCACTTTCTCAAGATCAAAGTTCTCATTTTTACATTCTTTGATCAAGAACCTTGAATCTCTCATGTTGATATTTTCATAGCTTTTGAAAGAGATTCATAGGATTGTTATTTTGTTTTCATTTGAGTTGTAATCATTGAAAAGAAGGCAAACAATCTACAACAAAGGAAGTCTTGAAGAAGTTATTCATCAAGCAAAGTTATTTGGAGGCCTTGGTGTGGCATATCATCAAGCCCTTGGAAGTCTTGTAGTGAAGCAAGCAAGTGGAAGTCTTTGAAGAATCTCAAAGCATTGGAAGTCTTGTTGTGGGGTATCGGCAAGCAAGAGAAGAGGTTAGATTAGATATCAATAGGGTTACAAGGCAAGGGTGTGGTATCTCTTGTAGGCTAGCAAGAAGGGAGTCTTGTGAGGCATTTACTTGTAATTTGAGAAACTCTAATTCCTCATAGTGAAGAATCTCTCTTGGTTGAAGAGGGGACTGGAGTAGCTTTCAAGTGGATGAAAGTGAACCAGGATAAATCACTGTGTCGTATCTCTAAACTCTCTACTCTTTACAATTCTTGTTATTAATTGTGTTCTTGGTTGAAAACCTAGAAAAAGTGTTTTTTCATAATTGATTGAATTGAATCTTAATTGTGCAAAATTTATTTGGGGAAAATCATTTTCATAACCTAGGTAATCAATAAGAATATTGGTGTTAATCAATTCCGCTTTATCTCTGATCATATGTGTTAATTGATTGATTTTCATATTTGATTGAAAAGTGATTTTTCAATTTTAACATTGATTAATCGAGTAATTGGTTTCAATAATCGATTAGTTTGAATTGATCATTCGGCATTAATCGATTAGTTGACTTGTTAATCGATTAATAGAAGAAAATTTCAAGAAAATCATTTGTTTTAATCGTTTTGATTTGTTTCTTTCGAAAATCTTTCAAGGTTTCTCTAACACCTATTCAACCCCCCCTTCTAGGTGTTCTCCTAGTGTTTCCTAGTTGTTTCAACCACCGATTGTAGGTACTTATGTTTTATGCATTAATGATTGATTTTCTGTCAAATCTGTAATTTGATATGAATTGAGTATTGTAACATGTTCATTATATGGTACATGAACTCTGTTGATCGTTGGATTGGACTAAAAATGGTTAGAATTGAAAATGGTGTATTAAAACCAAGATTTCAGTCTGTTCTGCAACAAAAGACTCGAGTATTAGGCTGGTTACTCGAGTGAAATTTTGGTAAAACAATGTATTTTGAGCAAGAACACTCGAGTACCATGCCCAGAACTCGAGTAATCGAGTGATGTATGGGATATGTTAAGGTAAACCACTCGAGTAATGCAGGGGTCACTCGAGTATTCTGGAAATGATGAAGAACACTCGAGTAACTCATGAATCACTCGAGTATTTTTATGAATTTGAAACCCAAATCCCCAGAAAGACATGAACACTCGAGTAGTCTGAAGAACACTCGAGTAATCTGGAAATAGTTCAAGAACACTCGAGTCTTCTGAAGAACACTCGAGTAATTTACCCAGAATCTTAAAAATACCATTTTTAATTCTGAATCATTTAATTAATAATTGAATAACAATAATCCAAGGGATCTGGACTTAAAAGAAATTGATTAATATGAGTATACAGTTTGGATGACGGGATGTGCTCGGGTGGCACGTTATATACTAACCAATTTCCTTTAAGCTTAAAAAAAGATGCACTCATTTTGGAGTTTGGACGGTAGGTCGTTTATCATGTTTTGGTAACATGTGGAGGGCCTCTGGGAGTGCCAAAATGCTTGCTTGATGACACGTTGAAGACGTGGTCGGCTTAGTGGATGCCGATATGGTTAAACCGTTTGGATGACGGTCCGTTTGGATGACGGGATGTGCTCGGGTGGCACGAATTCCAAGCTTGTCGTGTACATTCTTGGTGAATGTACGAAATGTTGTATACCTAGGAATACAACGCACTGGTGAGTGCTGGGTTGTCAGGGATGGACGTCAGAGAGTGACATAGATTGACGGAGATAGGTTTGAGAGCTAAATTCATGCATCCTGCCATTCATTTAAATTAACTGTGATAAATGAAACAAGTGTGAGCATCCTACTTGCATTCAATAACTGCTAAGTGCTAAATGTGATTGTTGTTCATGGTTGCATATCTACATATTGTACATTTCTGCTCTATTGATTATGTGTATAGAATTGCTTACCCCTATGCCCTTGTAGGTGATGTCTCGCTACATCGCTTGCATCGAGATCCGGCCACTTCCTAGTGGCACATGGATCTATGAGGACCATCGCGCGGTGTTCGAGGGAAAGGTAGAGATTACCTTCTACCACCCGAACCTGCTGATTCGATTTTGTCCTCGTAGATTTAGGATTCCCATCATATACACTATGCATGTACCCCCGTTTTACACATATCATGGACCACCTCCCACACGGCCAGCTCGCTCTTATCATAGTTTTCGTTTCAGACCTACCCGCTCACACACTTTTTCCTCGAGAGTCGTCCGCGAGGATACTCCCCCTTCTGATCCGAGGAGTCTAGTCAGGGTCACACCATCTTCTGACCCCGTACCTAGTGGTAGGGTACACTCTCCATCGGATGAGATCGAGGAGGATCCCGTGGAGGATGAGAGCGGAGGAGAGCCTGTCGTTCATTCCACCGAGAGTCAGTGGAGGGATGATGATCCCTAGGTATGTGTATAGGGTGTATGATGAGGATCAGGGGATCCGATGTGGAGATGCCATGGAGGAGATTCTACTCCTGCTGCTGTTGATGAAGATGTTTCTTTTGCTACCTGGAGACTGCTACTACCATTACCACTACTACTACTGATGCTGCCAGATCTATGTGACCACCTCTAGAGTTCATATTTTGATATGTATATATTTTGTAGAAATGCTCTTGAGAGCTCTAGGGCTATGGTTATATTATGATGTAGATCTGCTATGGACTTGTTGGACCTTGGAGACTTGACTACTGGGACTATGTATTACTTGACCTATATCTATATATATATATATATATATATATATATATATATATATCTATATATAGCTTATGTTCATATTTTTAACTGTGCATAGTCCTACTCTTTTCGCTTACTCTGATAAAGATTAATTAACGGATTCGGTTGTATTATGTAAATGGTATCAGTTCCGTAAAAGAAAGAATGGATATGCATCGTCTAATTTTACAATGTCAATACATTTTCGAAAGCATCGATGCTATCCGGATTCTTATTTTAGCAAACACCGAATTCAATACAATGTTTCAAATAATACTAATTATTCTCTCCAAGAGCTCCATATCTTGATTGTGCACCCGCTTGTAAAGAAAATTTTATTTCCACATTTTCTTATATAACCACAAGTCCATATAATTTATCAAGTAATACTTAACTATTGTAATATTTACTTGATCTGGGAAAAGGGTGTTACATATGAAGAGAAAGTGTGTTACCAATCCCGAACTCTACCCACTTCCACCAGATGCTACTCAGTACGATTGGGTTGACCGAGAGGTAGTTGGCACCCAATCCGAGCTTTCAACAGAAGAATCCTTAGAGCAAACCCGAGCTATAATTCTGCCTTGTCCTGGTGATGATGCTGGGAACTTATACTCCATAAGTCCGATGGGGCCGAATGAAAGAGTCTGCACTCAAATCCCTGAGGGTAGCACTGGCTTTTATTTTTATGAGGAGGTGATTACTCGTTTAGGGGTTAGAATGCCTTTTACTAGTTTTGTAATAGATGTCTTGAATACACTGAGAGTTGCCCCTTCCCAACTGCATCCGAACGCTTGGGCTTTTGTTAGAGGCTTCCAACAAGTTTGTTCTGCGATGGAATGGTCTTGTACTATTCCCATTTTTTTCTATCTGTTCGCTCCACAATGCAACGCTTTTGAAAGAGGGTCGCCGAAACGACCTTGGGTTTCTTTGAAGTCACGTAACGGATACGCTCTTTTTACTAAGTACTCTGAGTCTTGGAAAGGGTTCAAGCCTTTCTTTTTTAAATATAACTTTGTTGGTAATGGCGTCTGCTGGTTCACCTGACCTGGCGAAGAGCGACCCATCCCTCGGTTTCCTCTTCAATGGAGTGCAAGCTTTTTCAATCGGAGGATTGCATCATATGCGTCGAATTGGAAAGAGCTTGATGAGTATGAAAACGATGTGTGCCGAGCTATTGAAAGTTATTTAGGCACCAATGGAATGATTGAGACGAGGGATATAGTGGATATCCCCTCATCAGATGTCAAGACTGAGCTTGGTAAACTGTTTTCTTTCTGCTATTATACTTGTGATTTATTCAGATCTAATGTTACTCAGTTTTCTTTGCAGATAAAATGGCCTCTCGCATGTCTGCCCTGCTTCAAGGTGGCAAGAATAGAAAAACTCCTGCAACTAGTGTGGCTTCCGGATCTTCAAATCCGAGCACTCCGAGTTTAAGTACCTCTGCTCCTTTTGCTTCTCCGGTCGAGGTATCTCCTCGGCCATCCTCCAATGTGGTTGCTGTTGCTGCTACAGTTTCGCTGACCCCGAGCGGTCAAGTCCAAGTCTCCTCTCCCCCCCAACAACAGACTCGTCGCCGAAGGTTGGACAAAGGCAAAGAAAAAGTGTCCGAGGGGGTGAGTATCAGGGCTGAGGGGACAAGTGCCAAAGCTGCTACTGCTCCAACTTCTGTAACACCCCGATTTGACAACTTGAAAATATAATTTCTTTAATTAATATGGTGAAAATTTGGGCCAATTTTTTTTTTTAAATAACATGGACATGAGAATCTCCAAGTTCCAAAATCTTTTATCAAAATAATTTGCAATATAAATTGGATTCCCATATCACACGTCATACTTCAAGTTCCAAACCGAGATGTTACGGAACATCGCACTTTGAAACTTGTTTTCACAAAACATTTAAAAGCCCATTTCGTTTGTCTTAACCATAAAACTTAATCTTGATTATCCAATTTTTATAAAACATAATTCGGGTGCACATGTGGATGCAGCTAATGATGTCTAAGTACCTGGTAAGGGAGTACAATACTTGAACATAGACACTATCACAATAGATCTCCGTCCAACGTAGGCTCCTCCGAAGAATCGAACCATCGATCATCGAGTCCTCGAGCCGAGTTTGACCTTCTTCTCCTTCGAGACTCCCATCTCGGTCGTGTCTCCGTAGGCCATCACGTGAAGCGCCGACTCCCAATGTAATCTACTTACTCTATCGCCTGTGGACATCATCACGAAAGTCCACAGGGAAGGGGGAAAGACAGAGAGAGTAAGCATTCCGAACGACGCATCGTCGACGGTGTGGGTTTACGATAGGCAAAATATTAAGACAATACAAACACACAACGATACACATTCACAAATCAACAATACAACATATAATTATGCATGATGCATGAGGATGCGATGCAATTGTCGCATTAACTAACTCTTTATCTTTTACTTAAGGGAATCCTTTTATTTAGTTATCCCGCAAGGTTGAATCTCTCAGCATGCGTATTATTGATCACTAAGTCTTTTCTTTGACAGCTCGTCTCGCAAAGTCAAAGTCTCTTTATCCACGTATCTCGAGTCCACAATATCGTAATTCAGGCCTTATGGTTTTGGATTCAGCTCTACATCTCCTCGTATTCCATCCACCTAGTCGGAAGCAATCAGAAGTACGAGATCTCTACCACACCGGCTCCTGGAGACTACACCAAGATACACTATAAAATGCCCGGGAATAAAATGTCATGACAAAGGGTGTCAACCTCCACCGTGTTCAGGCATCCCTCTTCCGATCCTGATTTAGTCAAGGGGGCGTCAGTCATCTGTCTAGTGATCATGCAATACTTCAGCTACGACACCAGACTACTCACCCAACCTCGGATGGTCAACCGAGGTCACTGTAGCTTTTCCCCGCCTAGACAGACTCCTCATAGGCTTCTTGACGAGTCACCGTCATTGCCTTCCCCTATCCCAATCATCAAGTGAGTACCACGTAGGTAAACACCGTGTCTTCCTCTCCACTACTTCGGGTAAGGATTTCAAATCGGAAAGGTTATATTCGTTTATCCTATTGTCGACCCATCCTAAGTCACCTCCGTCATATAGCACCAACCATATGCGGGTTACTTCTTGTGGGACTCGACTACTATATTTGACGGGCTCCGACCCATCCTGAATAATTTTCAACATGTGGCCACAATCATATAGATACACTTTCAACATATGGCTAACCGCCATTCAGATACACTTTCAACCTGTGGCTAACCGCCATTCAGATACACTTTCACATGTGGCTAACCGCCATTCAGATACACTTTCACATGTGGCTAACCGCCATTCAGATACACTTTCACATGTGGCTAACCGTCATTCAGATACACTTTCGACATCGTGGTCGTCACAGCATCAGCGCGTACCACGTACTCGGTGCATCAGCATCATCCGGTTCCGTCACGCGTTCCACCCCTCGGAGTTTCGCTCGAGTCGTTGGGGGAATTTCTTATAGTTTTCTAATGTCTTTACTATTCTTATCTTATATCGCGGGATGATGCTTTATGCTCATGCAATGACAATATAACGACAATATATCTCAACATAAGCAAATATAGCAATCAATCAATAACATGTAATGGTATAGGTCTGAGTCTTCGTATACCGCGATACAAACAAGCACACAATTTATCGGGTATACTACTAGCTACGATAGACCTTTACTCCGACTTTGAGAGAGTACGGAGTATCCTAATAGATCACCTAAATACCACGGTGTCTTAGGGAAGCTTCTCTCTCACCTCGACTCCAGCAAATACTTTGTCCGAAATCGTTGCGGGATCTCCCAACTGTCAACTGCTCCAGCTTCCTGACTTATACGCACCTCGTACTAGATAGGAGACACTAACGTTACTAGTATATCTAAATAATCGTCATTCTTAAAATCCAAAATGCGTTTTCGAAAACTCCTTTCACTTCTTGTCGGAAAATCGTAAAACTTCAAGACTTCCTCTAATCAAAATCCAACTTTCACTATACTTTAAATACTTCGAAATCATTATAGAAATCAAGGATATCATTTTAAATAAATGGATCGGTTGCTGGTCCGTTTTGGACAGCAGCTCGCTCGATCCCGAAAACATCGAATAACGTCACTTTTGAAATTCAACTTTTCTTAAATCACGTACCATTTAAAACTCACACTTAAGACCAACAAACACATTTTCAAGATTGAAAAACAATTTAAATAAATCTGGACAGCAAAGATGCAAGTCCATAAGCCACTCTTTTAGAAAATCCGAAAATACCGTAAAATTGCACTCTTCAAACCAACTTTATCCTATATTAAAAACTCAACTTCAAATCACTTTAAAAACATTTTAAAACAAGAAATACATCTTAGAAAAATTCTGGACAGCATCATATGCTAAGTCCCAAGTTCATTTTTCATTATTCAAAACCAATTTAAATCCATAGAAAACTAAGTATCTTGAAAACAATAAAATAAACACCTTGATTAACAATTTTTCAATCAAATAAAGTAATGAAACATATAGGCACATATAAACTGAATCATACTCACATAAACACTTTAAATAAACAAATTGGTTGCTGGTCCATTCCGGACAACCACAACCAAGATTCGAAAACACCGAAAGATCGTTATTTAATCTCTTTAATACTTCATGTTAAAATGAACATTTGAAATGATTTATTTTCAAACATAACACTTATGAAATCAAATAAGGCAGCAACTAGTAACCCAATACTTTTTCAAATAATCTAATTCTTTTTAAGATCAATCAACTTCAGAAAATTAATTACATCATCGTAATTTGTCGAATAACTCATTTTCCTTTACTCCTTTTGTCAAATAAACAATTCCTAGACACTCAAACAAATAAATTCAATCAGCATGTATCACCTAAAGAAAACCATTTAGCACATAGCCCATAGCATATTTTCAGATCATAATTTCAAACTAATAGCCTAGGTCGAAACACCGTAGACAATCAATCTTGTAAACCCATTCATGCATAGTCTAAACATATCATCAAGCGATCAATCATTCCATTAAGACATTATAATCATCATACAAGTCCAGCCAAGTCACAAAGCAAAGCACAAGATTCACGTTTGTCAAAAACATTTAAATAAGCTCTTGTTCAATTACGGGAAAGCACAAAAGATAAAATTTAAAACTATATCAAATCAACTTGTTTAATTCTCAAAATCTCCATAACATACCAATATATTTTAAAGTTAACCATATAAAATTTCCAAGTCATTTGAACAATCTTAAGTTAGGCTTCCAATCAGATTTTGCATAAAAAGCAAGATAGAACTGTTGCTGGTCTGAGGCCAAAATGCCATTATTAAAAATAGTGTTTCAACTCCGAATTGCATGAAAATTGGTATAAATCTTCCTTACACAATCAAGATCATCTCATAAAAATTTCAGATTGGAGTTGTGAAAGTCACACTTTTTCAATTAAACTTGTCACTAAGTCTGGAAAATCTGAACCAAACGGTTCACTGTTTTTCAATTGGTAAAAATATCAAACCAACTCGAAATCACCTCAAATTTTACAGAGAGTCACATGACATGTTTAAGGAGCTACCATAAAAATCTCAAGCAATTTAGAGTAGTTTAGGTCAGAAAAATCGGTTTAGGTTTTCCCTTAAAAACTTATTTTTCCAAAATCGTTTTCACCAAAATGACTTCATTTCAATTAACAACCAATCTCTAAAAAATCATATAAAAATTCAAAGAAGTTCATCTTAACATACTTAAGTCAGTGACAAAGTTTCAGAATCATTGAACACACATAAATATCATTTATCAAAGTTAGAAACACACACGTCACCATTTCAGCGCAATATCACTTTATTCAACAAGTTCGTTCATTCATTTATCAATAATACACTCATACACACATAGATTCATGAAGTCAATACATATTTATTCAAGAAATTTAACTCAAAAGCTAAGGTCCAAACTGTGACCTTAACTAGGTTTTCTCAAAAGCATTTTCAAAGATTCAAGGCTTCTAAAAACAACTTCAAATCCAACAACAATTTCACATAATGTATTAAGCAAGTACAAACATAATCCTAGCATATTTTCACTCATGAAACCGTGAGCACACATAGGCCTTTAAGCAATTTTTATTTCACATTTAACACTTAAGATCAACACAAGGTTCATGGGAATCACACATTCATCACTTAGTCTTAAGAAAATTCTAGTCCTTTCAATCAAGCATGCAAAACCGTGGCTAACACATAAGGATCACAATTATCACATAAATTTTATTCACTTAAAGCATCACTAAGTCTCAAGATCACAACATGCAAGGGATCAAACAAAAGAAGTCAAACTTTCACTCACAACAACAACAAACCGTGGCCATCATAAAGAAAATCATTAAGGAAAAGTTCAATTATTTCAAAGGTTTCTATATCACAACTCAAACATCAAGTTCATCATAGATCAAGCATGGATCTAAACATGCATGCAACCAAAATATTAGGTCTTTGAAGAGTCTTTCATGAAAATTTAAAAATCAAGTTCTTTTTCAAAACACTTTTAAGAAATCAAAGAGGAAAACCCAAGATCATGAGGAAAAACTCTTTTCTTAACAAAACTTTAAGATCAAGTTGAAAAATCAACATGCATGTAAAGGAAATCACTAGATCTAAGACAAAAACAAACATGCATCAACACTTTTCAAACAAAATCAAAGTTTTAGAAGAAAATCATGAGAAACGAAAATGAATCAAGGAAAAAGGTTTAAAACTTTTAAGATCATAAAGCAAGGTTCTTACTTAATCAAAAGTCTTAGAGAATCAAGTCCAAATCTTAGGTTTCTCCTCTCTTTCCTCACGGCTCACTCACCCTCTCTAAGGTCCATGGTTTTCTCCTTTTCTTTTTCACTATCTTGGCTTGATCTTGCTTAGGTTATGAAGAGTTTTGGGTGTTGGTTCTCCTTGTCTCTTGTTCGGCCACTCTCTCACTAAGAGCTTGAAGTTGCTCTTAGTGTTGTGTGTTTGGTCTTGGAAGGAAATGAAAGAAATGGAAACAAGAGAAGTGTGTGTGTTTGATCACTCTCTTTCCACTCTCATGGTTTTGAGAGTGTGTGTTGGTGTGGGTTGTTGTTGTTTGTGTTGATGAGAAAAGAAGGAATGATGAAGATGGAAGAATGAAGATTGAAAGAATGAAAAAGAGCTCACTCTCTTCCACACGGTTTTGGTCCTTCTTTAATCTTCTTCACTTTTCTTTATTTTCCATCAAGGGCTTGCATGGGTGGCTTCTTTGCAAATGCTTGGGGACTAAGTCACAAAACTTGGAGACCAAGTCTTGCTTCCATGTCCCTCACGGCCTCCTTCCTCTTTCTTTCCTTTTCTTCACTTTTTCTTCCTGTAAGTCATGCTTAGGTCATGTTGATGATGTCATGAATTTGACTAAAATGCACTCTAGCTCATGACTAAGCAAGGCTACATGAAGACCAAGTGGAACAACTTGGTGACCAAGTCATTCACTTAGAATTCGGCCACATGGGGTTAGGGTAGGTTAGATTAGCTTAATTAGGTTTAAGGCACTAATTAGGGTTCTAATCATGATTAGGGTAGGATTAGGTTAATTAATCTAGGTTTAGTCCACTAATCCTTAGTGATTAGGGCTTAATCAAGGATTAAGGTACTAATCAAAAACTTAATCATAGGTTTAAGGAAAATCAATTCTAGATTAGTTCACTAACCAAAAAGGGTTTAGGGTTTAAGAGAGTAATTAAGTTCTAAATCAAGGATTAGGAGCTCGATTAGGGTTTAATCGAAGATCAAGGACGGTAATTAGGGTTTCTAAAGATGATTGGACTTTGATTCTTTGAAACTTAAAGAAAATAATTTTCCATCTTAATATCTTGAAACCATATGAATTTGTTTAAGAAGATAAAATCTTGATTGTAAAACCTTAAGTAAAACAATCCATCGAAAACCTTAGAAAAACAAACATGTGAAACCATAACACAAGTGGATTAAGTTCCAAAGTGTAGAAATCCAACATGAAATCAAAACTTTTTAAATCAACTGAATGACTCAAAACTCAATAAAATCATTTGCTTGAACTTTATAAAAACCTTTGTTTACCAAAATTCCATAAAATCGAAAATTGATTACGTAATCGAATAAAATATTCATCGAAAACCATTTGTAAAACAATATCTCAAAATTTCTCTTTAATGAAAACTTATTTATTGTCGTTAGGAAAATAGGGGATGTCACAACTTCTACTGCTACTCCACCAGAAACATCAATTTGGGACCGTGAATTAGATGAAAAGTTTCCCAAATTCGTTTGTTCGGAATCTGACTATCCTCGGTTCGGAACTCTTAGTGCCGATGAGTGGTCACGATGCAACATGACTTTGACGAAGTACTTGCTTCGAGGTACCAATTTAACTTATTTTTTGGCCAAACAATCAGAAGATCTGTTTAGAGGTATGAACCTCGAGCAGAAAGAGGCTCGAGAGATGCATGCAGCTCAAGAAGCTAGTCTTTCGGACGAACTGGTTCGAGTGAAAAATGAATTGGAGAATTTGAAAGTTGATAAAACCGAGCTGATCAAGGAGAGAGACTCTTTGAAAGTTTCTCAAAAAGCTGCAGAAGATAAGAAGAAGGAAGTGGAAGAGGCACTAAAGAAGGAGCTGCAGGAGAGCCGACAGAGGGTTGATGAACTGAAATCTGAAGTGGAAAAATCTGCTGCTACTGCTCGGAAATTCAAGGAAAAAGCTCTTCTTCACAAGAAAACGGCGACGACCAACTTTTATAATTGGGGCAAGGATGTTGATGATTCCTTCGTTTCAGCAATCAAACAAATTCAAATTCTGAACCCTGAAACTGAGTTTAGGGTGGTCGGAGCTCATCCCTTTCACAGCGTTGAAAATGGGAAATTGATTGACCTTGAAACTAAAGCCGAAGTTGATCTGCAAGCGGAAAATCTTCCCAATCCACTTGTTGAGCTAACTGAGGCTCCAGAATTTGATGACAAAGATATTGTTTTGTCTGATGTTGAGGAATGATCATGATAGGCCTGGTGGTCGGTTTTTATCTGTTTTTCTATTTTGTAAGATCCCCTTTTTTGCTGCTCGTTATGTTCGAGCGTTTTATTCATGGTTGTTTTGAACAAGTTTCTTTAATCCTTTTAGAACTGAATTTATATTAATTTGCTATGTATGCAAATCATGTTGCGTGGTGTATTTTCGTTGTTTTTGGTTTCGTTCGTCACGTGTCCAATAATATTTGCCGAACGAAAAGACTTATCGTAATCCTTGGGCGAAGAATCGCTTTATTCGTATGTATAATTGTGAGTAGAACTCGGATCGCCGACTTTAGCCGAAGCGGGATCCTCAGACCGCGAAACAAGGAAAGTGATTTCCTGAATTCGGGCGTTCTATGAATACGTTGTTGAACTCTCGTAAAGAGCTGTATCTCAATTTCGCTCGGTGGCTAGCCGAACCAAATGAGTCGTACGTCGTTTCACAATGTTCATAAAAAAGAGAATTTCAAAGAAATTGATGTATTTTATTGATAAGAGAATACAAGGATGAAATTGGTCATTTGCTAAATAATTCCTAACAATTTATCCATAATCTAAGAAGAATGTTACCCTTCGTTTATTCAACCTAAACAATTCTGAGCAATAGACTAAACTAACTGTAAACAGAGGTAAAAATAAAATAAGAGCTTAGCTGTAATAAGCTCTGAGCTTGGCCACGTTCCAGCTATTATTGATTTCCGTGCCCGAGAGAGTTTCTAACTTGTAAGCGCTCGTTCCAGATTTAGCCTTCACTCGGTATGGACCTTCCCATTTTGGCTTCAGCTTTCCAACTCCAGCATTTCCTTTGCCGATATCCGCTCGGCGAAGGACCAAGTCTCCAATTTCAAAACTTCATGGTCGAACCTTCTTGTTGTATTCTCGAGCCTGCCGTTCCTTTATTTTCCTTTCATGAGCTGCAACATTCTTTCGAATTTCCTCAAGTAAAGTAAGTTCTTCGCTGAGCATATGGTCGTTGGTCTCTAAAGGAGGTTCAAGCATCCGAAAGGTGGGGATTCGCTTTTCGATCGGAATGACTGCGTCGCAGCCGTATGTCAATCGAAAAGGGGTCTCACCTGTTAAGGAGTGTACAGTTGTCCTCTGTGACCATAGAACGCTCGGAAGTTTATCCGCCCAAGTGCCAGCTGCGTTGCCAAGTTTCTTTTTAATACCGTCCAAAATGGTTCTGTTGGCGGCCTCGGCTAATCCATTAGTTTGCGGGTGCTCAACGGAACTGAAATAGTGAGTGATTCCCAGGTCGGCTGCTAATTGTTGAAAGTGGGAGGCTGCAAATTGCGATCCATTATCAGTAACTATGGCATGAGGCACTCCAAACCGAGAGATTATTTCCTTTAAAAAGAAAGATTGAACACAGGCTGTAGTGATTGTTGCTAACGGTGCCGCTTCAATCCATTTGGTAAAGTAATCAATGGCTACTACCGCAAACTTAAGTTGTCCAGGTGCAGTAGGAAATTTGCCGATGATATCCATTCCCCATTGATAAAAAGGCCAAGGGGCTCCGAGAGAGTGTAGCTCTTCTGCAGGTCTTTGGTAAATATCACTGTGAAACTAACATTGAACACATTTCTTAACGTGCTCCAAGGCGTCTTTTTGTAGTGTAGGCCAGAAGTAACCTGCTCGGATTATTTTCTGAGCTAGGGATTTTCCGCCCATATGATGGCTGCAGACTCCACCGTGGATCTCCTCAAGGATTTCTTCAGCTTGAGATGGATTGACGCATCTGAGCATGGGTGAACCGAACCCTCTCTTATAAAGAACACCATTAAGAACCGTGTATTGAGCTGCCTTTTTAACCAATTTCAGAGCCTCTGTCTGATCTTGGGGAACGAAACCGTGCTGCAAGTAGGTAAGAATCAGACCCATCCATGATTGAGATAATGAAACTGCTAGAATGACACTTGGTTGGGGAATGGTTTCCTGTATCAACGTCTTGTTGTTTTCTGACCCCTTCGTACTTGTCAATTTAGATAAAATATCGGCCCGGGAATTTGAATCTCTCGGGACATGGGAAATGTCAAACTCTGAAAAATTGGAGATAATTCGCTTTACCTCCTCAAGATATTTCTGTAAGATGGGCTCCTTTGCCGAGTATTGTTCCTTGATCTGAGAAACCACTAATTAAGAGTCGCTGAATACTAACAATCGTTCCGCTCCAAACTCATGAACCATCTTGAGGCCCGCAAGGACTGCTTCGTACTCTGCCTGATTGTTTGAGGTTTGGAACTCAAACTTCAAAGAATACTCCATGCAAAGTCCTTCGGGATTTTCGATGATGACACCAGCTCCGGCCCCTTTCCTGTTGCTTGAACCATCTACATAAACTGACCACAAATTCTGAGGAGTATCCGAGAGAATATCGGTGAATTCAGTTACGAAGTCAGCAAGAACTTGAGATTTCATCGCCTTCCTCGGTTCATAGGTGATGTCAAATTCAGACAATTCTACTGACCATGAAACCATTCTGCCAGCTACGTCGGGCTTGTGAAGGACCTGTCTAAGAGGTTGAGCTGTTCTCACCACGATTCGATGTGCTTGGAAGTATTGTCTCAGTCTCCGAGCAGATATGACCAAACAGTATGCAAGTTTCTCAAGATTTTGATATCGTAACTCAGATCCCTAGAGAGCTCGGCTAACGAAATAAATTGGGGCCTCTAGTCCCGAATCATCTCGTACGAAAACTGAACTGACCGCTGCTTCCGCTACCGACATGTATAGAATGAGATTTTCACCAGACAGAGGGCTATGAAGGACCGGTGGACTGGAAAGATACTCTTTCAATTGAACAAAAGCTTTCTCGCAGTGATCATCCCAAAGAAAATCTTTATTTTTCGTAAGGAGTTGGTACCATGGCAAAGCTTTCCGAGCGGCTTGGGACAGGAATCTGGAGAGGGCCGCCACTCGGCCTGTGAGCTGTTGGACTCTTTGAGACTAGCTGGACTTCTCATTCCGAGGATTGCTTTGCATTTTTCTGGATTAGCTTCAATACCCCTCTCGGTTAGCATGAAACCGAGAAAAGATCCGGTAGGGACTCCGAACACGCACTTTTTCAGGATTTAATCTCATGGAGTACTTTCTTACTCGGTCCAGTATTGTCTTGAGGTCTTGGGCATGGTTTTCTTGCTATCTGCTTTTTGCAATAATGTCATCAATATACACCTCCATGTTTGAGCCGATCATGCCTTGAAAAACCTTGTTCATCATCCTTTGATAAGTAGCTCCCGTTTTCTTCAATCCGAAAGGCATGACGTTGTAACAATAAGTTGCCTTGTCGGTGATGAATGCGGTTTTATCTTGGTCGGCAGGGAACATTGGTATCTGGTTGTAACCAGAGTAAGCATCCATGAACGAAAGGAGTTTGTATCCAACCGAATTGTCAACGAGCTTGTCAATGACGGGAAGTGGGTATTGGTCTTTTGGGTAGACCATGTTCAAGTCTGTGTAGTCGACACACATCCTCCACTTCCCATTGGGCTTTTTGACCAAGACGGTGTTAGCTAACCAGTATGTGTAGTCGATTTCCCGAATGAAACCAGCTCGGAGTAATTAAGCGACCTTCTCCTCAATGGCTGCGGCCTTTTCGGCACTAACTTTTCTCTTGCGTTGTGCAACTGACTTTGCCCCCGGAAGAATACTCAACTTATGACAGAGAAAATTGGGGTCAATTCCCGGCATATCGGCCGAGGTCCATGCGAACAGATCCTTATTTGCTATCAGCAGAGTGGACAATTCATCTTTAACATTCATGGGGAGGTCAGAACCGATTTTTACTTGTCTAATGGGATCATCAGTCAATGTTAGAAATTCCCACTGCCCCTTTGGAGTCGGTTTGTTTCTGTCGGATTCATCCCGCATATCAAGATCCGCCAAATTAATATTACCTTTTCCGAGGGAGATTCTTTCCAAGTTGTTCTGGTCCTTGTTCTTAACTTTCCCCAAGCTAGCGTTGTAACATTTTCGTGTTGCCTCCTGCTCCTTGACTGTTACCACCTTGTCATCTGTTCCAACGAACTTCATAGCTAAATGAACTGTTGACACTACCGCTCTGAACGCTTGCAAGGAAGTTCTTCCGAGGATGGCGTTGTAGGCCGCTGGACAGTCAACTACCAAGAATTTGATTATCTCAGTTCTGGCCGAAGGCTGTTGTCCGAGGGTAACAGGAAGTTGTATGTATCCTTTGGGCTCGATGGTGTCTCTCGTAAAGCCGATCAATTCTCCCTCGAACGGAGTGAGATTGCATTCCCTGAGTTTGAGAGCTTTGAACAGAGGGAGAAACATGATGTCCGTCGAGCTCCCTTGATCAATAAAGACGCGTTTTACCTCGTAATTACCAATAAGGGCAGTGACTACCATGGGATCATTATGACCTGGGAGGATTGCGTCTAAGTCATCATCGTTGAAAACGATGGGAACGTTTTTTGTTGACCTTTTGCTAATGGGCTTCTGACTTACGGCCAGAATTTGGTTAATGTACTTCTTCCTGTCGGCCTTTTTCTCCCCTCCCCCGACAAACCCTTCAGCAATAGTGTTGACTAAAAATTCGTTGTTCGTTGGGTTTGTATCGGTGACCGGGGCAGGGTCGGTTCTTTGTCTCCCTGCATTTCTATCATCTGGCGACCTACTTCTTTGACGCTTGGACTTTACTGGTGAATGGGATCTGTTCCTACCTCTCCGCCCCGCTACATCTCTGATGTACTGTTGTAGCTTACCATCTCTGATCATTTCTTCAATTAAATCTCTTAACCAAATGTATTCGTCGGTCGTATGCCCATAACCTTTGTGAAAGTCACAATATTTCGACCTATCAGGCTGTGCGCCCTTTCTCAAAGATAGAGGTCTTTGGGCAGAGCGTAAGTCAGTCTGCATTGTTTCCCGAAGGATTTGACTCCTTGGAACAGTTAAAGGAGTGTATTCCTGATATTTATTCCTCGGAGGTATCCTTCGGTCCCGATCATTCTTGTCCTGTCTTCCACCAAAACGTTCGTCACGTTTTTGTGTGCGGGGTTCTGATACCAATTGTTGGTTTAGGCCTCAAAATCTCGAGTGGGGGGGGGGGTGAATCGTGTTTTATTATGTATTGAAAAATTCGTATCAAATTAAAAAATTTATTTGAGATGGAGAGATTAAACGCTCCAAATGGATCGCGAAAACGATAGAAATATGATAAACGAGTAGCGCGGAAACGTAAAAAATTAAATATGCGGAAAGTAAAAGAGATAGGGATAGAAAAGCTTGCACCGGTGATTTTTATACTGGTTCAGCCTTCCCGTCGAAAGGCCTAGTCCAGTCCCCAAGCGACCCGCCTGAGAGTTCTTATAACCAAGCAATAGAGCCGCACCCTATTACAACCAAGAGCACCCCGCACACTACTAGGAACCTCCGTTCGCTAGGGGCCTCAATCACACAGCAGGGTTCCTCGCCCTACGAACACCTCAATGTTCAACTATGGGATTCTCTCCCTACCACTAAGGTTGAGTACAATAGATGTGAGTGATTACAATAAGTATCACGTGTTCTCAAAAACACAGATTCTACAATAAGCTCTTATGATAATGAAGAAGAAGTTTGTCTTAGAGTTTACGCAGCCAACAAGGTTTGTTCTTCAAAAAGTTAGAACAAAGAAAAGCAGAACACTTTTAGAAGAAGAAGAAGAGAGAACGTGAAATTAGAAAATGTCTAAACGTAAAACTAAAAAACTTGTTGAAATGTTGGAGTGATCTTTATTTAAAAAGAAAAACATTTTAAAATCAAAAACGATTTTGAATTAATAAAACAAAATCAAAAAGGAATAAACAAAGATTTGAAATAAGTTTTAAAATTAAAATAAAATCAAAACGATTTTCGAAATAAAATAAAGATTTGATTCTTAAAACCAAAAAGGAAATAATTCAAAATTAAAATCATTTTCGAATTTTATAAAATATATCAGAATCTTTTATATAAAAACAAATCAGGAAATAATAAAAATGATTCTGACACGTTTTTCAATAAAATATGAAGTAATCGATTACTTTAAAGGAATAATCGATTATTTCTACAAAAATAGAAATTCTTAAATACAATTGAAAAACATGTAATCGATTAGGCTAAGAATAGTTAATCGATTACATCACTCCTATTCTTTGTATGATGCAACTTATGATAATCGATTACACTGAGGAGTTAATCGATTATTAAGCCTCTGGTTTGCATATGATGCAACATCATGTAATCGATTACTACAAGACTTGTAATTGATTACTAAGCCTCTGAAAAATATATGATGCAACAAATATAATCGATTACTTGACTGTTGTAATCGATTACTTTCATAAGAAAGTAACTGATTAACAAAATTCAGTTAATCGATTACAGCTTCTCTGATTTTTCTATGATGCAACAGAGTTAATCGATTACTGCACGAGATAATCGATTACTCTCTTTTGCAATCATATAAATATGCAGAGTTTTGTAACATCAACTATTTTTACGCCGATGAAATGCAGAAAAACATTTTATATGCAGAAAATATGTTTTTCTTCTTCTCTTCAAAAATAAAAACTTTGTTGGCTTTGAAACTTATAAGTAAACAAAAACTTCATTACCTTACATTTGATCTAAGGAGAAGTATTCTATTCTTAGGCTTGCTTGAGTCTTCAATCTTGACGCTTGCACTTGTGAGCTTGAACTTGAGTTGGCTTGTTATCATCAAAACATATATTTGCCTTAAACTTGAAGTCCATAGAGAGTTTGAAGCATACCTTCCAACCAGCTTGACTTCCAACACTCCCCCTTTTTGATGATGACAAACAACCATTCTGATATGCTCTTTATTATTTGCATCACAAGTGTTACACAAGCAAAAATAGATATATAATGATAAAACCTTCCTTAGAATCACTAAATACAGGAAATATAATGGATTAATTCTTCTCCCCCTGTATGAATGCTTAAATAACATATATCATTTTAGACAAAAAGCATCCTTCAGAGTATCTCCCCCTGAATGTATTAGCCATTATATATCAGAATCTCTCTCCCCCTTTTGTAATCATCAAAAAGATGTGCAATCTCCCCTTGAAACACTAAGAAGATGCATCAATAATAACATGAGAGATAAAAGATTCACATATTCAAAAGAGGTGAGAGGCAGAAGTTAAACCAATTTCTCTACGAATAAAAAAGAAATTTTCTTTTGGAAGCGGATTCGTAAAGATATCAGCCAACTGCCGCGAAGTATCAACATACTCAATAATGCAATCACCCTTCTGAATATGATCACGAATAAAATGGTGTCGAATCTCTATATGCTTCGTGCGAGAATGTTGCACTGGGTTTTTGGTAATACTAATAGCACTGGTATTATCACATTTAATAGGAATGTGATCTAGACTTACACCAAAGTCTAGGAGTTGCTGTTTAACCATAAAATCTGGGCGCAACAACTACCCGCGGCTACATATTCAGCCTCAGCTGTAGATAGGGCCACACTAGACTGTTTCTTACTAGCCCATGAAACCAATGAATTGCCAAGAAGATGACAAGTGTCGCTAGTGCTTTTTCTATCTACTTTGCAACCAACAAAGTCAGAATCGGAATACCCAACAAGATTACAAGACGAACCTTTGGGATACCATAAACCCATATCAGTTGTGCCAGACAAGTATTTCATTATTCGCTTGGCAGCAACCATGTGCGTTTCTTTTGGATTCGACTGGAACCGAGCACACAAACATACACTAAACATGATATCCGGCCTACTTGCCGTTAAATAAAGAAGTGATCCGATAATACCTCGATACTTTGTAGTTTCTACGGATTTACCTCCTTCATCTTTGTCCAAGTAACATGATGTGCTTATCGGTGTTGCTACTGCCTTGGCCTTATCCATGCCAAATATTTTCAGTAATTCTTTGCAGTATTTGGTTTGACTAATGAAGATTCCGTACTTTGCTTGCTTTATTTGTAATCCCAGGAAAATGTTCAGCTCGCCCATCATAGACATTTCAAAGTCTTCCTGCATCATACTAGAAAATTCCTTGCAAAGGATTTCATTAGTAGCACTGAAAATAATATCATCAACATAAATCTGAACTAAAAGAATGTCCTTTCCTTTCTTTTTGATAAAAAGTGTGTTATCAACCTTCCCTCTTTCAAAGTTATTTTCCAACAAAAATTTGCTAAGACGGTCGTACCACGCTCTTGGAGCTTGTTTTAAACTGTACAAAGCCTTTTTCAATTTATAAACATAATCAGGGTGTTCATAACTTTCAAAGCCAGGAGGTTGACACACATAAACTTCTTCATTTATAAAACCATTAAGAAAGGCACTCTTTACGTCCATTTGATATAATTTAAAATCTAGAATACATGCAAATGCTAATAGCAGTCTTATGGCTTCCAACCGAGCAACAGGGGCAAATGTTTCCTCATAATCTATCCCCTTTTCCTGGTTGTAACCTTGTGCAACTAACCTAGATTTGTTTCGAACAATTATACCAGCCTCATCAAGTTTATTTTTATAAATCCACTTAGTTCCAATAATCAGATGAGATTCAGGCCTAGGAACAAGTTCCCACACCTGATTTCTTTCGAACTGGTTTAATTCCTCTTGCATTGCCAAAAGCCAATGCTCATCAAGCATAGCCTCAGAACAATTCTTTGGCTCTACTTGAGAAACAAATGCAAAGAAGTTACACAGATTGCTAATAGAGTTGCGAGTACTTACACCTTTTGAGATATCCCCGATAATCTGATCTATAGGATGGTGCCTCGATGTTCTCCATTCCTTAGGCAAATCAGCGTTAAGTTCCATAGATTGTTCTTGATTTTTCTCCTCAATAGGTTCGACTGATTTTCCATTGCTTTCGGAATGCTCCTTTTCTTTGGCATTTGGCTCCTCATCCTCGTCAATGAATAAATCTCCAAGAATACCTGAAATGTCATTAGCAGATACCTTTCCCAATCTTCTGGGATCGGATTCGTCAAATGATACATGAATAGATTCTTCAATAGTATTACGAGATTTATTGTAAATCCTATATGCTTTGCTCGAAGCAGAATATCCAAGGAATATACCCTCATCAGCTCTAGCCTCAAAACTTCCTAGATTTTCTCTACCATTATCATGCACAAAACATTTACATCCAAAAACTCGAAGATGGGAAATATTTGGTTTTCTCCCCTTGTACAGCTCATAGGGGGTTTTCTTTAAAATAGGCCTAATCAAAACACGGTTCATAACATAACATGCTGTACTTACTGCATCGGCCCAAAAATATGCAGGCAAATTCATGTCATTAAGCATTGTTCTAGAAAGCTCTTTTAATGAACGATTTTTCCTCTCCACAACTCCATTTTGCTCTGGAGTCCTTGGAGCGGAAAAATAATGCTTAACTCCATGTTTTTCGCAAAACTTTTCAAAAAGATGATTTTCAAATTCTCCACCATGATCAGTTTTAATGGATGCAATGCTCAAATGCAATTGGTTTTGAATAATCTTGGCTTGCTTTTTAAATTCATGAAACGCGTCATTTTTATGAGTAATAAAAAGCGTCCATGTATACCTAGAATAGTCATCCACAATAACTAAACAATAATAGTTGCCACCAAAGCTTTTAGTTTGACACGGTCCAAAAAGATCCATATGTAAAAGTTCCAAGGGCCTTTGAGTTGAAACAAGATTTTTAGACGGAAAAGTAGCCCTTGTGAGTTTTGATTTTGAACAAGGATCACAATGTTCAGAAAAGGAAAAATTTTGCTTTGGCAAACCAACTACTAAGTTTTTAGAAGAAATTTTATTTAAATGAGCCATGTGGATGTGACCTATTCTACGATGCCACAGCCACGATTCATCCTCTTTAGATAATAAACATTTCGCATCATTTGAGGGAATTGAATCAAAATCAATAACATACACATTGTTTATCCTGCGAGCAAATAGCTTAATAAGATTATCAACTTTTCCCTCGATAATACATCTATCAGAATCAAATATAACCCTATTGCCCTTATCACACAATTGACTAATGCTTAGCAAATTGTGCTTTAGGCCCTCAACATGTAAAACATTTTCAATGCAAGGGTTAGGAGGTGTACCAATTTTACCGATTCCGATAATCTTTCCTTGATTGTTATCTCCGAAAGTCACATGTCCTTGGTCCTTAGGCACGAGATGCGAGAATTTAGATTTATCTCCAGTCATATGTTTTGAGCATCCGCTGTCCAAGTACCACCATGCCTTCCTTCCTTCCGGAGTAACCTACAAGCAAAAATTTCAAGGTTTCTTTTTAGGTACCCATATCTTTTTGGGTCCTTGAGCGTTAGTATAGCCATAGTTCAAATCATGCCACCTTCTAGCTTCATTGTTCGGTTTAACGAACTTCACTTTTCGGTGTATGCATTCATGTGCACCATGGCCCTTTTTACCACAAATATGACATATAATAAGAGGTTTCTTATGATTACTGGCAGGGACAAAAATGGTACTTAGTTTCTTTTGATGTCTACCGGGTTGATATCCTAAACCCGCTCTATTAAAGAAACATTTTTGTCTACCTAACATTAAATTTAAAGTATTTCTACCTTTTGTAAATTTAGCAAGGGTTTCTTTTAAATCTTCAACTTCTTTAACCAAGTCCTTGCAAAATTTATAAGAAGAAGAACTAGCTTTAAGCTTAATGTCGTTACACGAAGTGTTTGAAGAATTTTTTAAAGTCAAATTCAGCTCCTTATTTTGATTTTTCAAAAAATCATTTTCCTTAGTAAGTTCTTTATTCTTTTCTAGAATGGAAGCTGAATTTTTATTTTCTAGAGAAACCAATAAAGATAACCTCATCGATTCCTCATGTAACTCTTCAAATGCTTCTTGTAATTCATCATAAGAAAAGTTAAGTTCAGTAGTTACCTCATTGTCGTGAGCCATCAAGCATAGGTTGGCAGTCTCCTCTTGTTTGTCTGAATCCTCATCCAAACTTCCATCATTGTCCAGCCAAGCCAAGTATGCTTGCTTCCCCTTCTTTGAACTTGAGGTGCCTTTTTCTGAATTCTCTTTCTTTTTCAATTGATAGCAGTCTGCTCTAATGTGACCAGGCTTGCCACACTCATGACATGTGATGGTTGAGCCTCCACTTTTATTGTTGTCTCTCTTGTTGAAAATTTTCTTTCGCAGGAATTTCCCGAACTTTTTCACCAATAGACTCATGTGTTCATCATTCAATAATTCTTTGTCCGAGTCACTATCTGGTGCAGGTGCTTCAGCCTTGAATGCCAAACTTTTAACTTTCTTGTTCTCTTCTTCATGCTGAGCCAACCTTTTTAGTTCACTTTCGTGTTCTTGTAATTTTCCAAACAGAGTTGCCAGCGTCATTGTTGAGAGATTTCTTGATTCAGCAATTGCCGTCACCTTGGGTTGCCAATCTCTTCCCAAACACCTTAGAACTTTGTTGATGAGATCCTCATTGGTGAACTTCTTCCCCAATGTCGTCAGTTGATTTACAATCATTGTGAATCGCTTTTGGATCTCTTGAATCGATTCTCCATCTTTCATTCTGAATAGCTCATATTCACCAGTCAACGTATTGATCCTTGACCTCTTTACTTCCGTTGTACCTTCATGCGTGACTTCCAGCGTATCCCACATTTGTTGTGCTGTCTCGCATGTTGATATCCTGAAAAACTCACCATAGCTCAAAGCAGATGTTATAATATCTTTCGCTTTCAAGTCGTATTGGACTCTACGTTCCTCCTCCTCCGTCCATTCAGCCATAGGCTTTTCGACGGTGTTACCATTATCCACAAAGGTAGGAACATAGGGACCATTTACAACAGCATCCCAAACTTTTAATCCAACTCCTTGAATAAAAATTTTCATACGGGCTTTCCAATACGCGTACCCTACCCCATCAAACATGGGAGGACGGTTAATAGAACTCCCTTCACCTCCAAACAGAGAGTTTGAAGCCATACTCTTGAGACGGTTAAGTCTTAACACAAGAGACTAGCTCTGATACCAATTGTTGGTTTAGGCCTCAAAATCTCGAGAGGGGGGGGGGGTGAATCGAGTTTTATTATGTATTGAAAAATTCGTATCAAATTAAAAAATTGATTTGAGATGGAGAGATTAAACGCTCGAAACGGATCGCCAAAACGATAGAAATATGATAAACGAGTAGCGCGGAACGTAAAAAATTAAATATGCGGAAAGTAAAACAAATAGGGATAGAAAAGCTTGCACCAGTGATTTTTATATTGGTTCAGCCTTCCCGTCGAAAGGCCTAGTCCAGTCCCGAAGCGACCCGCCTGAGAGTTCTTATAACCAAGCAATAGAGCCGCACCCTATTACAACCAAGAGCACCCCGCACACTACTAGGAACCTCCGTTCGCTAGGGGCCTCAATCACACAACAGGGTTCCTCGCCCTACGAACGCCTCAACGTTCAACTATGGGATTCTCTCCCTACCACTAAGGTTGAGTACAATAGATGTGAGTGATTACAATAAGTATCACGTGTTCTCAAAAACACAGATTCTACAATAAGCTCTTATGATAATGAAGAAGAAGTTTGTCTTAGAGTTTACGCAGCCAACAAGGTTTGTTCTTCAAAAAGTTAGAACAAAGAAAAGCAGAACACTTTTAGAAGAAGAAGAAGAGAGAACGTGAAATTAGAAAATGTCTGAACGTAAAACTAAAAAACTTGTTGAAATGTTGGAGTGATCTTTATTTAAAAAGAAAAACATTTTAAAATCAAAAACGATTTTGAATTAATAAAACAAAATAAAAAAGGAATAAACAAAGATTTGAAATAAGTTTTAAAATCAAAATAAAATCAAAACGATTTTCGAAATAAAATAAAGATTTGATTCTTAAAACCAAAAAGGAAATAATTCAAAATTAAAATCATTTTCGAATTTTATAAAATATGTCAGAATCTTTTATATAAAAACAAATCAGGAAATAATAAAAATGATTCTGACACGTTTTTCAATAAAACATGAAGTAATCGATTACTTTAAAGGAATAATCGATTATTTCTACAAAAATAGAAATTCTTAAATACATTTGAAAAACATGTAATCGATTAGGCTAAGAATAGTTAATCGATTACATCACTCCTGTTCTTTGTATGATGCAACTTATGATAATCGATTACACTGAGGAGTTAATCGATTATTAAGCCTCTGGTTTGCATATGATGCTACATCATGTAATCGATTACTACAAGACTTGTAATCGATTACTAAGCCTCTGAAAAATATATGATGCAACAAATATAATCGATTACTTGACTGTTGTAATCGATTACTTTCATAAGAAAGTAACTGATTAACAAAATTCAGTTAATCGATTACAGCTTCTCTGATTTTTCTATGATGCAACAGAGTTAATCGATTACTGCAAAAGATAATCGATTACTCTCTTTTGCAATCATATAAATATGCAGAGTTTTGTAACATCAACTATTTTTACTCCGATGAAATGCAGAAAAACATTTTATATGCAGAAAATACGTTTTTCTTCTTCTCTTCAAAAATAAAAACTTTGTTGGCTTTGAAACTTCTAAGTAAACAAAAACTTCATTACCTTACATTTGATCTAAGGAGAAGGTTTCTATTCTTAGGCTTGCTTGAGTCTTCAATCTTGACGCTTGCACTTGTGAGCTTGAACTTGAGTTGGCTTGTTATCATCAAAACATATATTTGCCTTAAACTTGAAGTCCATAGAGAGTTTGAAGCATGCCTTCCAACCAGCTTGACTTCCAACACTTATATGGTCGGGGTTAGGTGGGATGGGCGGTGTTACGGTCCATTGGGTATTTCTCCCATGGTGTGCTTGGGTTCCAGTGGTTCTAGCCGTATTACGGGTAGTTGGGGCCGTGCTACTTGAATCACCATGGGTGGAGGGAGGTGGTTTAGGAGGGGGTGGAGGAGGTGGTGGGGGTAATATTGTTCGTAAAACTTGAAGGGGTTGGGGATTGCTCCCAGCTCTAGGGTGAGGAGATTGTGGTGTTTGGGAATGGGTGGCATGATGTCCACTATGATTTTGGCTACGATTTGGGGGAGGCTGACTTTGTGAATTACTCGGTGGTTGCACATTATTTCGTGCTCCAGAGTGAGACGCGCGTGGTAGTTGTAAGTTATTCTTGTAACAACCCGATTTCCATAAACCAAAAATAATTAATTTTTACTTATTAAAGTTGCAAAATGAGGCCAATTTTTTTTTTGTTTTTTTTTTTAAAAACAGTTTGAAGTGTCCATGTTACGTGTACCACTCTTTACTGAAAATCGAGTTGTTACTAAAATCGTTCGTCACATAAAACTTTCATCTTCGTAAAGTGGCTTATTCAAAAGCATCATAGCATTTTCCCAAAAGATTACATTGTTTGTTCTTCCAAAATAGAGTATTCCACAATACAGAATTAAAACTTGGCGTAGTTACATAATTGGCACATTGCTTGGTAATCCGTGACTCAACGCACAATTATAACTTAGCACTAAATCTACTACTATCACTTCAGTTGCGTTACTCTGATGAAGACCCCCGGATGAAGCCTCCCTTTTCTTCTTGTGTGCTTTCCTCATTCCCGAAAGTGAAGTCCCCTCTGTTGCTGTTTCGCTACTGTCGTTTCAGCTCCTGCTCTTATTCCTCTAGAGTGATGATCTCCTTATGGTGCTCCGTCTGCCCGTTGCGATATCAGCAGCACCAATATAACAACGAACAGGAGAGAGTAAGCGTTCCGAACGACGAATCGTCGACGGTGTGGGATTACGATAGGCAAGATAGAAGGACCATACAATACATAATAAAACATACAAGCACACCACAATCAAGAATATTAACAACATTATTATTATTCTTATCATCATTATTCTTGTCTTTCATTATCATTTCAAACTCAATTTCATTCCTCATAAACATTCTTTCTTCCTCAATCCATTTCCTTCTCATGCTCATAATTTTCCCCTTACAAGGTATCATCGGGGTACTCATTTCGTTCTCGGTTATCACTCACGTCTACATCTCCTCGGTCATCCACCCAACCTAGTCGGAAGAAAACAGGAGTACAGGACCTTTACCACGCGGGCACGACAGCTGTCACAACACATAAATGGTCCCAGACCAGGAGGATCTCGTCCTCAAATCATATCAATAATATCAAGGCTCACTGTCCACGCAGTGGCAAACACAATGCCCCGTTCCAGTCCCTCTCACTGTTCTCGATTTGCAATCTAGGGGGCGACAGTATGTTTCTAGTGGGCCCGCAGAACTTGCCACGGCATTAGACCCAGTCCCCACCACGTTAGTGCGCCACATGTGGAGTTCGTTCTGCCCAGAAACATACTCTAGACTTCTTGACGTTTCACCGTCATCGTCCTCCCCTAATGCAATCTCGTCCTAAGTATCCGCAGATACTTATCGTTTCTTCCTCTCCACTACTTTGCACTCTCATACCTCACCGCGCATGTCTTTTAAAGTCTTTTAATCTTTTTAATTAACCTAAGGTCGGCCCGTCCTTCGTGCAACCCTTCAACGAGTCCCGACCACTAACTTTCCACAAACTTTCTCTCATCAATTCTCACATAGCACAGAGCTGGGATCACATCACAATCTCAAATCTCCTTTCTCAAACTTTCTCAACATCCTCGATTTCTCACATCATCTCACTTCAACATCTTTTCTCAACTTTCTCAAAATACCCTTTTCCAAAAACTCTCACCAAGTCTCTTTCATAAGCTCTCACAAAACCTTGTTTTCATAAACCTTTCTCAAAAGTGTTGTTTCATAAAACTTTCTTCAAGACCATATTTCCCCAAACTTTCCTTAAAAATCTCTTCTTTTTCAAAAATTCTCTCAAAAATCTCCTTCCGAGGTCTTTCACAAAAATTTCCTTTCAAGACTTTTCTGAAAACACTCTTTATAACATTTCTCAAAACCTCTTTTCAAAAACATTTTCGAAAGAATTTCTTTTCACAAATCCTTTTCTAAAAATTTCCTTTCACCATTCTCCACAAGATCTCTTTTCAAAAATCTTTCAAAAATCTCTTTTCGAAAACCTTTTCAAAAACTGCTTTTCAAAAACCTTTTTAAAAACTTCAACTTTGCTGAGTGCTAATGGAGGAGCAAGCTCAACTCGACACTAGTCCCAGACTAAAACCAAAACCAAAGGAGCCCAGCTCCACTCAAGTCACATCATCATCACTCTTCCCAGCTCTGGCTCGTTCTTAACATCATCACTCATCTTTTCCCCAATCTCAATTCTTTATTCCTTTCTATTCTCTCAATTTCATTACTCTCTGAACTTATTCTTTTCACTTTCGTTTCTCATGCAAAGCGCATCCATCAGTGTATTACTCGTTTAATTTAACAGCAATAAATATTATCAGACATATTGAAATAAAAACATAAAGGCAAGCTATCAACTACACACTCATCACACAACAACAATGTGGCCTTCGTCACCTTCGTATAAGTGGCCACACAATCAAACAATTGCCACTTATACTACTGACTATGGACCACTAAGTTCCAATCTTTGAGATGATACGGAACGTCCTAATATGTCACCTAAACACCACAGTGTCTTAAGATAGCTTCTCTCTCACCTGAGGTCCAGCTATTAAATGCGTACCATCTCCGCGTATCCTTTGTGCTGCCTGCTGCCCCAATCCCTCGTCTTTAAGATTTCCTCGTACTAAATAAAATACGCTTTCGTTATTAACTTATATTATGAAAATCTTTTTCATAGCCTAGACACCTCTCATTTCCTCGTATTAAATAAAACACTTTTGGTTGCTAACGTGTATTTAAATCAAGTATCTCTTGAAAACTTTACTTTAAATCGCATGAAAACGTTTTTAAATGTAAGAGGCAAGTCCAAACAATTTGGGACAGCAAAGAAGCATTCAATAAAAATCATTTTGATAAAATTCCGAAAACATCGTAAAAATACTCTTTGTTTTAAATGATTCTTTTATTCAAAATTACCACTTTAAAACTCAAGTTTTTATCACAAAACACTTTGGGCATCCATAAACATAATTTAAAATCTCAAATAAATCAAATGGAATTTTCTTAAAACCAACTTATTTCAAAACCAATCACATATTCAAATATTTTCCAAACACAAACTAGCACACAACCACAACAACATTTAAATGGATTAAGTTATACAAGTAATTAACCGATCATTTAATTATAATCAAACACAACACTTAGGCATTCACATATTCAGAAGGCTATAAACCAAGCACAACAATTCAATTCGTTTCAAAAATCACTATATGGATTTATTTTAATGCAACTAAATTTCCTAGATTTATTCACACTATATGGCCGAACACAAGTCCACACAAAGATTTATTCAAGAATAAAAACATGAAATCATGAAGTTATTCATTCCATTTTAAATTCCAAAACCGTGAGCTTCCCTGGAGGAGTTCACAAACTTTTGTTTATTTTTCTTAACTTAAATCAACTTGTTAAATCAAGTATTACATCAAGACCTTATTTCTCAAAGCAACATACAAGATAAAGTTAACTCATTCTTTTATCCTTTAGCCATACCAAGTAGAAAATAGTAATCACCACATTTTTTCCAAACAATTTGATTTAGCTTTAGTTTAGAAAACACACTCATTATGTTCATGAAAAGAACCCTAGTCTATCCCTCATGCATTGGCCGAATACCCTTCTTTGACAAAACAAGGTTCTTGGTTCATTTTTCAACATGCACCAATTAAGGTTCATGGGTTTATCATGCACTTTCTTACACAATAATTTAAAAATGTTATTTCCTTTTTCTCACATAAAACCGTGACATCATTACCCCTAAAATCAAGAGAAAAATTCAAATCTTTAACATGCATGAACATTAAACATAGATCAAGTTAGAAATCAATTTTCAAAAGCTTATTTCCTTTGGTTCTTTGAAAAACCGTGAGGTTCATTAAGAAAAATAAAATCTTTTCATTCAAAAACCACGTGCATGTACCTAGATCTTGTAGATCAAGTCATGAAATCAAGTAGTGTAGCACAAATCAAAGATAAAAATCACTTTAAGCAAGAAAAGGTTAAAACCGTGACATGCAATGAAGAAAATTTAATTCTTTTGATTCAAAAACAACATGCATGCATCAAACAAGATCAAAGTTTCTTATATATAAATTACATGCAAAGCTCAAAAACCAAGTCTTTTCATGAATAAGTTAGAGATCAAGTTAAAACCGAACACTTTAACAACTCAAATCAATTTTCCTAATCATGAAATCAACATGCAATGTCTTGAATTAAATTAAAAAGCATCAATACTTAATTTTCTGCTCATGGCCGAATTATATAGTCTAGGTTCTAGTGTTTATTAGTTCATTTACTTCTTAAAATTCAAGACCCAAGAATAAATAATACATGCAAGTACACAAAGCACTTAGATCAATCATCAAATCAACATACAACACCCAAGATTTTTAGATCTTACATTTATTTAGCAAATCACCTCTTAAAACACCATAGTCCACGGTTTTAAGGAAGAAAATCCAACACACAAAGAGATACACTTTTAAACTTTACGAAAATCCCCAAAACTTTCTAGATCTTTAAGAAAGCTTTAAGATCTTTCATGAAAACCTTAATCAAGTTATAGAGTCCGTTGATTAGAAGTTTACAAGTTCCTTTAAACTTTAAAATCCATGATCAAAACATAAGGGGAACATGCAAGGAAAGATACGGATTCTAAGGCCACAGAATCAACATGCATGGGAGAATCAACACAATCTATGGACTTTAAACACATCCTCAACAAAACCGTGATGAAGAACATTCACAATTAAGAGATCAAAAACTTTTTCACATCAATGTTCAAGATCAAAGCATAAAAATAACATGCAAGACATTTAGATCTCAAGATCACCAAAATAATTACATGCATCACAAAAAGAATTAAACAAAGTCCATTAAAAGTCTTTTACAACACAAAATCATTTAATCAAACTCCCTCTACCTTAATTCCTAACTTAAATCTTCAAATCTCCTCTTCTTCTCCTCTTGGTTTGTTACGGCCTCTTCTCTTCTTCTAGGGTTAATGGGGTTTTTCCTTGATCTTTGAAGAAAGATATGTGTGGAAGGAAGAAATCAAGGGGTTTGGGTTAAGGGTTTGGATTCTCACCCTCTTTTCCTTCTCTTCTTCTCACGGGTTCCCCTTTTTCTCTCTATGAGTCTCAAGAGTGTGATGATACTCTTGGACTAAGTGTGTGTTTGGTGGAGAAAATGAAATGAAGAAGGAAATGAATCAATTGAGCACACACTCACTCACCCACACGGTTCATACATAGGCAAGAGTAAGGGCATGGAAATTTCCTATTTTAACCTTGGTTCAAGGTGTAGGACTAAGGGTAATTTGGTCTAGTCATAAAGTTGCATGGGAGGGGTCATTCGTGGGAGACATGGAGGAAGGAAAGTCCTCCTAGGTTCCATGACTCACACCACCTAGGTTTCCACTTGTTTCCCATTCCTATTTTCCATTTAATTTTCATTTTCTTAATTCTTAAGGAAAAAGGCTCCTACTTGGTCCTTCTAGTCTTAACATGGCCGAACCTCACACACATATGCACACATTGATTCATTTTATTTTCATGTTCACACATAGCATGACATCATGGGAAATGCATACATTTAGCACATACATAAGCATGCACATAAGCAACATCCTTAGGGTATCATGGCTACACGGCATCCACACATTTATTCATCATACATTTACACATACATTCACATATGATCATGTTCATTTACTAATCAAATTCCTCATAATTCTAAGCATACCTACATATAAGGCCGTACATACATATGCATGTACACACAAATAGAAAATAAATTTTCTTATTATAGAATCATTTAGGTAAAAAGAATCACAACTCCCCCAAAATACCAAAAATATCAGTCACATAATTATTTTTCAAACTCAACTTTAAAACTCATCACATTATTTCATGGAAATCATTTCTTTAAATTCATTTTCCACTTTGAAAATGTGGATTAAGAAATTTATTTAAGAAAATCTTCTTTCAAAAACATTTTTCTCAAAATAAATATCTTTAGTATTTTAATTCAATACGAGGAATTTGCGGGGTGTTACAATTCTCACGATTCTGGTTGAGAATATCACGCAAATCACCCGCAGATTGCGGCTGCGGATCATTGTTGGTAGCGTTTCTAGGTCTGCCACGAGTGCGGCCAATGCGATCACGAAGGTCACCAACTTGACTTCTGGTGGTGACCATGGTGGTGGTGGGAATGATATGTTATTCGATCCCCACAAACGGCGCCAATGTCGTGTCCTTAACCAAAATCAACCTTGAAGCTATGGAAGAGCCTTGAAGAGTGATCCCAATCAAGAGATTAATGTAGGACTTTTAGGATATTTGTATACCCAGTTGGGATAAACAGGTTCTCCCTAGTCAACAATGTGTGTGCTAGTGTCAACTTAGGGATGAGAAGACGTACCTTAGCCCCTATAGCATGGTGGTTCTTATAGGGGATTACCTGTGAGTAATGGGCCGTTCTGATGAGCCTTCTGGAGAGGAAGAATTCAAGTAGGATTCGTAAAGGTTATGATAAGATCATATCCATAAATCCCGTAGATGATAGACTTAATCCAATACTGTTTTTATCTAACCAAGAGTCGTGGGAATTTAGGAGAAGTATTTGGACTTTGATGAGACTGTGAACGATAAAGATAAGGATGAAAATCCTGTGCTAGGGATTAATCTCATTAGCGTGCAACCTCTCTGTAGAAACCCAGTTTGCTCAGTGTAACTTTCCGATCGTATGCCCTGTTCCAGCTTCTAACCGGTCGGACCAAGGTAACTCCGGTCGGGTAGCGCTCGGTCTACTATAGGTCCACTACAGGAATTGTTTTGGGAATGGGTATTAGGTAAGAAGTGTGCTCTATGCTTCAATTGGTTGAGTTCTTGGTTTTGCCTCTTTGATTGTTGTAGTTATGGCTTCATCTTCATGCCATTTGTGTTGTTTCTTCTTTTCTTTTTGTATATCTCTCAAAAAAAAAATAGAAGACAAAAATTCAAAAAAAATGCAAAAAGAAAAAGAAAAAAAAAGTGAATAAAAGGTTGTTGAGGCAAAGAGGATTGGAATTAGTGGTTGTTGATTTTGGGGTGGATTTTTCTTACTTTTTACTTATTCCCCATTGCTCCTCTATTCCCTTGGTTTTAGCTACATTCCCATATTTTTATCCTACCTTGTCCTTGGCCCCATTACAACCCTGAAAAGCTCTTTTGATCATTTTGTGCATGTGTGTTGATAGTTGATGTTAGAGGCTTGTCAAGCTTATGGTTGTGTTTGTTTTTCAAGATGTGCCTTGAGTGTAAATAATGATTAACCCCAAACACTTGAGTGTAAACACTTTTGAGTGATCCTTGTGAGTTTCTATCATCTTTGTGACTATGCTCTTGATGTCATTGGCTTCTTTGCATACTTGAAGTAATTGGATGATGTTCACAGATGCTTTGACTCTTTGATCCTTAACCATTTTGTGTGCTTGAGTTTGCCCATTTCTTTGCATTTCCTAGAATTCATTGTGAAGTATGTAATCTCTTAGGTTTGCATTTCTTAGTTGTAGTCATCTTGTTGCATGATTCACTTTGGTGCATATTGATCTTCATAGTCCTATCTTTTGGTTTTGCCCAGGAGTGCAAAAGGATAAGTGTGGGGGGTATTTGATGAGCATTTTATTTCCCATTATTTCTTGCATTATTTTACTCCTATTATTGATACTTGTTGCCCATTTGACATTGATTAGCTTGATTTAGTGATTTAGAGTTTATTGGACTAATATTCCGAATATTGTTTAATTTGGGATTATTTAGCCTAATTAATTCTATTTCTATTTTCAGGTAATATTTGGCACAAGGACACTTTGGGAAGTTTGGAAATGAAGATTGAAGTATTGAAGTGAAGATTGTAATTTGCATTTAGGTCCCTTTTAGTTGTAATTCTCAGAGTAGTGTTTCTTAGGACTTGGGCCCATGTTTTAGGCCCATTTTGTGACTAGAAAGAAGGGAATTTCGTGTAAACAAGGGCATACACTCCCATTTTCAGATTTCTCACTCTCTCTCTAGGTTAGAACTTCTCTCTTGGCTCTCCCGAGTGGTGGTGGCTGCTAGGGTTTTGTTCTTCCCCATTTCTACTCGTTTTTCTTCATTTATGGCCATGGAAGGCTAGACTTCAAGGGTTAATCCCTTTGGTATTGTATTACTTACTCTTGAAATCTTGTTATTAATGCAATTTCGTTTTCTCTTCTCTGTTTTCATGTTTATCAATGTTTAGTGGTTTGCTTAATTCCATTTCGTAGAGATAATACATGAATATAAATTCTTAATTTGTATTAACTCATAAAAACTCCAATTCGGGTTTCTAATGCTTAATTAGAAGTTAGGGTTTGGAGTGACAACTAGATTTTCGCTTAGTATTTGGTTGTCACGAGTTGGACAGAGGAGAGGAGAGGAATCAATCTTTAGTGAGCTAGGATTGAGTAGTGTACGTAGCCAAAGGGGTTTGCCCGCTTTTGTTTCTGATTTTGTTAGTTTTAATATTTTGTTTATGTTTTGTTCTTCACAATTGTTATACACAAAAACCCCCCCATTTTACTGCACACTACGTGTTTGATACTTTGCCTAGACCGATATTCGCTGGGAAACGACCTAGGATCACCTTCCTAGTACTACAGAATAAACCTCTTTTATTTTGATCGAGTACGGCCTCGATCACTTATGTTTGGAAATTGTAATATTATGAAAAAAATGAATATGATTATCATTGTCATTGAGATTATTATTATGTGTTAAATGTGAAATTAAATTGGTTCTTAAACCTAGGGTTCACACTAATTAGTGATGATGTTGATGTTGGAATGTTATTGCTATTATTATTAATGTTGTATGCTTGCGTATCTGTAATTTATAATTATGACCAATTACTTTAAGTTAGAACACCCATCCAAATTGGCATAAGCATAAAAAGGTTTGAATATCAAGAACACCGTAAAATGAACTACAAACACGTGCATTTAAGGAGTAAGGTGGACGTTAAGGATTAGGAAAGATGACATGATGGCCAGGTTCTATGAATTGATGGACGTTATCATGAAGATTCATATGACTAATGGACGAGAGTATTATAGTGATTTGATTGTGCTTATGAAACAATCACGGGAACTATTATAGGGGACTTTGATCTACCCCAGCAGAAACCAGTATGATGGACGTATCGTGAAGTACTGGTTGAATTGGTGATTGGTCCTGTGCACACTATAGTAGTTCTATTGGCCACTTACATACTTCGTGACTACGGAGGACGGTTCCTACCCTGTATGATGGACGTATTCGTGAAGTACAAGGGTTCCTACACTGTATGATGGACGTTCTCGTGAAGTACAATGTATGCGATGGTAGAGGAACGTTTACTCCTAGTTGGTCTTTCCTAAAGTGTGGAGGGAGATGTAAGATAAAAGTAAAAGAAAGCGTAGCAAAAGCTAAGATGTTAAATGAAAAAGAAACGTAGCAATGACTACGATGTAAAGGTAAAGAAAAGAAAACAAATGATACATGGAGAAGTTGCATTGCATTGCATTGCATTATGAATGTGTACGTATTATCAACATTAGTTGATAATTATGATAATGATTATGTATATGCCAAGTTATGAAATGAATAAAGGTAAACAAAAAGTACCAAATGTGAAAAAGGAGAAAGAAAAGAATAAATGAATTATATGAAAATATATATTGTTATATTTACTAATTACCTAAAACATGCATTTTCCTTATATCTTATTATCGTTTTTAATTGTTTCGCTTGATTTTGAATGAATATCTCACCCTCTTAAGTTGATATGTTAGGTACCTTTATCGAAAAAGCCGTAAGTTCCCGACTGCCGAGGACAAGTACACTCCTACTAGTGGAGTGTATCTTTACACTATGATTATGGAAATCATAGACATGCAACCATTAGGCCTATTATCGTTTTACTTTTTGAAATGTATAAATTTATTTAAGTTTGTAAATATTTAATTTTTTAACAACTATGTGGATGTCACCTATAAAGGATATCTAAATATCCTTCTCTGGTCAAGTGATGTCCTAAAACTATTATATTTTTACTTTATCTGGTTCTGACAGGTTATATTCAGATAGTTTAAAAAGGGAAAAGTCAATATTTTAAAGTAAACTCCGTCAAATTTTCCTAAAACTTTTATGATTTAATAATTAATAACGTAATTAAAAGTAGGACGTTACAACTTGTATCTTCTCCACCAGTTCGTATGTTATTACTTCCTTATCGCAAAAAACAATATTATTTCTCCACCTACATATATACCAAATTACTGTTAACTAGAATCAGACTTCACGCCTTATTTAGCTTCTTTATTGGTTGGGACCATATCCATGTGTCGTTGGAAAATGAGCAATTACGAAGAGTAGAAGAATATCCAATATCCAACTCAATTATAGACTTCTTGCCATATCGTATAAACTTGGTTGCATTAAAAAATAGATGAGTTGTCGATTCATTCTTCTCCTTATCGAGAATGCATTTAATATAATCGCCATTAAGAGATATTCCACATCGAATTAGATTCAGTATACGCTAATTTTACCCGAGCACCCAACACATGGCATGTTCTTCTTTTTCACCTCTTCCTTTCTTCTCCCATTGTTATTGTGACTTTGGTTCCACATCGTCAGCATCAATCCTTTACCCTTCGGCTTCCTCTAAGAACTCACACATGCCCCTGACATTACCATCCACATCCTCAACACCACCATCATCAACAACAACACCAACACCAACACCTTCACCCTTCTCTCTCACGTCCTCTTTCACCCTTTTGGCCCTCGTGATTTTCTTTCCAAAGGTGCCTCTCTCCTCTTACAATCTTGATCTTGCCATAACAATTTGATACTTATCCCACTTGATTTTACATCATCATCATCATCATCATCATCATCATCAACGATGTTAGTGTTAATGGGTATCATCAAATCCTGATTCCAATAAAAAGTTTAAAACTTTGTGATGAGCATTTTATTTCCCATTATTCCTTGCAGTATTTTACTCCTATCATTGATACTTGTTGCTCATTTGACATTGATTAGCTTGATTTAGTGATTTAGAGTTTATTGGACTAATATTCTGAATATTGTTTAATTTGGGATTATTTAGCCTAATTAATTCTATTTCTATTTTCAGGTAATATTTGGCACAAGGACACTTTGGGAATTTTGGAAATGAAGATTGAAGTATTGAAGTGAAGATTGTAATTTGCATTTAGGTCCCTTTTAGTTGTAATTTTCAGAATAGTGTTTCTTAGGACTTGGGCCCATGTTTTAGGCCCATTTTGTGACTAAAAGGAAGGGAAACTCGTGTAGCCTTGTAACACACTCCCATTTCAGATTTCTCATTCTCTCTCTAGGTTAGAACTTCTCTCTTGGCTCTCCATAGCAATTGGTGGCTGCTAGGGTTTTGTTCTTCCCCCTTTCTACACGTTTTTCTTGATTTATGACCATGGAAGGCTAACTTCAAGGGTTAATCCCTTTGGTATTGTATCACTTACTCATGAGCTCTTGTTCTTAATGCTATTTCAATTTCTCTCTACTGTTTTCGTGGTTTATCTCTATTTATGGTTCGCTTAGTTCTATTTATTAGCGATAATCCATGAGTGTAAATGCTTAATTTATGCTAACTCGTAAAAATCCCATGCTTTGGTTTCTGATGCTTAATTAGAAGCTAGGGTTTTGGGGTGAGAACTGAATTTTCGCTTAGTATTTAGGTCTCACGAGTTGGACAGAGGAGAGGAGAGGAATTGATCTTTAGTGAGCTAGGATTGAGTAGTGTGCGTAGCCAAAGGGGTTTGCCCGCTTTTGTTTATGATTTTCTTAGTTATTATATTCGGTTTTGTGTTTTGTTCTTCGCATTTGTTACACACAAACCCCCCCCCCCCATTTTACTGCACACTACGTGTTCGATACTTTGCCTAGACCGATATTCGCTGGGAAACGACCTAGGATCACCTTCCTAGTACTACAGAATTAAACCCCTTTTATTTTGATCAGGTGCGACCTCGATCACTTTGGAATATGAGTGTTGATACCCAAAAAATAACAGCCCATTAGGTAAAGCCCAATTGCATGACCAAGCCTAAATCTGCTAACAAAATAAAGTTTTGATGGCAAAATACCAATGTACACCAGACGTAGCGAAGGCGACACCCTTGAGTGCTCAAGAGAGGGACGCCCAGGAGACATGTCCAAAGACACGCCCTCGGGTGCAATATTATGGCTACGAGAATACAAGGGAAAAGTAAATGACGACGGAAGGCGCACTCAAAGCATGTAGCCACACACAGAGTATGCTCATCCCATAAAGCACACAAGGAGACAAAGAGCAAACTCCAGTTCCCCAGGGCTTCTGCAACTTGTACAGGAAGCCAAAGAGGAATCTTTGCCTATCTCATTTGGCCCTTCCCAAGTCAAAGCCAAGAGTAGAATAACTTGCTCCACCCTCTTCTGCAACCATTAATGCAAATGCTAAAACAGGGAAGAAAACAAAAGAGGACCTGCTATAGGAAGGAAAAGCAACTACAAAGAAGGAAAAATGACATGGACCAATGGACACAGGGGAAAAGGCAATAACCAATGGAAAAAAGAGGCACTATATAAAGGTGTCTTTGTAACATCCTAAAATGCTACATGCGGAAAAGGTGAATTTTTTTTTTGAAAAAGACTTTTGCACGATTTACTTTCAAAATTCTTAGTAAAACTTTTGGGAACTTTCCATAAAACATATACCTAAAAAAAATCATGCACATATAAAATAAATAAATGCATGATGCGTATTTTCATTCACATAAAGATAGTTGCCCGGAATTACGCGTCGGGTCTTTCATAAGGTCTTCACAACCAACCATAACATAAATAAATCCAGCCAAGCAGGGCCTTCAGATGCGATAAAGCAATACATAAGTAATGCCACTCTAGTTCATATACATCTTAGCACAAAATGTAAATGCACACAACCAAAACACAAAAGATGCTATAACTAGAGCAATCTGCGCTTCAAGTACCTAAGCTACGAACATCGGGCTACGTCCCTCAAGTTGGTACGTGCCCATCCTCGGACTCTGTGCCCACATCCGAATCCATCACTGGTGTACCTAAAAAAATACTGTAAAGGTGAGCAGTTTATTCTAAATAAAGGAAAGCATGAGATAGTAAATAAGAAGATAATATTCAGTTAGGTACACAAGTTATAACTTAAAACATACAATTAACAACAAGACTATTATACACATTCACAATTGTTCAACAAGGTATACTCATTCCTTCCCAATTCATTTAGTATCACAATCATCAACATTCTCACATAAAGTATACGTCAAGAAACACATAGCCATCAATGCATTCATAGTCCATGCTATGCACATCAATGCATGCTCACTACTCTTAGTAGGTACGCCATTGAATCCTATTTTGCTTAGGCCATTGCCTTATCATTTCATACATTCCACTTTCTCATTCCAAATCCACATTTTTCATTTTAAATTGATATTTCTCTTTTCAAATTAACAATTCGAACCTAGGATTCAATGTTACCTATCATGCCACACAGGCTTACTCACACAATGGCCATAAAGACCCGCAATCCACCCTCAATAGTTGCCACACGGGCTATGCCACACAGGCTAAAAAGTTTGCCACACAGGCTCAAAGTTTGCCACACAGGCTATGCCACACAGGCTCCCTCACCTCCTTATAACTTCTCACACACGTAGGTGACATCCTTCTTATTTGACATCGAGACATATTATTTTTAAAATACTTATTCATTAGTCTCAACTTCAAATAAGAAAGATTCATTATGGAATGTTATGCATGAATGCAAAATGGGATATTCAAACATAAGTCTCATCATAATTAGTAAATAATTCAAAAATGTCAAATTATAATACTTAAACATTACACCTCATTCATACAGTCCAGCCAAGACAATACATGCATTAAAGTATGTAAATCATACTTTTCATGTCAAAATAGGTCATTTAAGCACACACACCATTAAATAGGATAAGTATCATACCCATATCATTTCAATTCCAAATCACATGAAACTTTGCATAACTCAATGATATATATACATAAGCGACATATCCAAAATTCAGGTCAATCGGAATTACGGAAGTATGACATCTATCATTTACCCGAAAACCCGAAAACGTGGATTTTCACATAGCTGTAACCGAAATGCAATTATGTAAAATATCAAAACAATTCCAAATATCATGAAAACATACAGGGAAAAACCAAATATATAACAGAACATCATATAAAATTTTCAAGTCATTCAGACATGTGGAAGGCAGATTTCCCAATTTACCCTTTTTCTGAAAACACCGAAAATGCACAGTGGCTGAGAGCAAAATCGAATTAATTAAAATAGTAAACTAACTCTAAAATTCATGAAAATTTATAGAGACCCTCAAGGAACATGAAATATAATCTCATAAAATTTACTGTAGTGTCCTTAATCGAAATCACCCTTGAAGCTATGGAAAAACTCTAGGAATGATCCCAATCAAGATGTTAATGTAGGAATCTTTAGGATTTCTGTATATCCAGTTGGGATAAGCAGGTTCTCCCTAGTCAAAAAAGTGTGTTCTAGTGTCAACTTAGGGATGAGAAAGCGTACCTTAGCCCCTATAGCATGGTGGTTCTTATAGGGGATTACCTGTGTGCCGTGGGCCTTTCTGATGAGACTGGTGAAGAAGAAGAATTCAATTAGGATTAGTAAAGGTCCTGATAAGGTTGCCTTCGTAAATCCTGTACATGATAAGTCCTTATCCTTTATCATGTTTATCTAACCAAGCATCGAGGGAATTTTGGAGAAATCGTTAAGCTTAATGAGACTGTAGGTGATAGCGATAAGGATGAAGATCTTGTGCTCGGGGTTAATCTTATAAGCCTGTAACGTCCCCATAATGCCCATCGGCTCGGTGTAGCGTGCCGACCGTATGCACACTGTAAACCTTGTTCCAGCGTCTAACTGGTCGGACCAAGGTGATTTTGGTCGGATAAACTCTCGGTCTACTACATAAGACCCCAAGCTCAGTTGGGTGATTTGAGCCCTGCCTCTTAGGATTGGCAGCCGTCACCCAAGAGGGGTGTGAATTGGGTGTTTATAAAAACATTGGAAAATAATCGCTTTAAAACGTTTTCAATAAACTTAAAGAGATTTGCAGTGGAAAACAATTATAACTATGAAAACGATTGCGCGGAAGCTAATAATATTAATACTATTATGAAAACTAATATGCGCGGCACAATTAAAACGATAACAACGAGAAACGTTACCATGCTAATTAATTTAAAACAATTAAATTAATAATATTGATAAAATAGATGTTATGTTGCAAGAGAGATAATATAACAACTATGCACATGCAACAATAACAACGAAAATAAAAGAGATAGGGATAGAAGAGATTGCACCAGAGATTTTATCCTGGTTCGGCAAAGCAACCTACATCCAGTCCCCAAGCAACCCACTTGAGCTTTTCACTAATATTCCAAAGACGCCCCTGCGTCCCAGAATACAACCAGAGTGCCCCGCAAGCTACTAGGAACCTCCATTCGCTAGGGACCTCAACAACAACCAGATAGCCTAACTACTAGGTGCCCCACCGTTCGTCTAGCACTACCCAATACACAAGGGTTCCTCACCCTACAACCACGAACGCAGCACGTCCACACTAGGAGATTCTCTCCCTAGTCTCTAAGGGTTACACTTCCCTTTACAACACTGGTTAAGGTATGATTGATTGTGTACGACCACTATGATGCACTCTTGATAGTGTGGATACAACAATAATAGGCACTCTAACAATGATGTGTTCTAAGCAACACAGATACAACAATTAAGCACTAGGATAATGAAGTCAAATGAAAGAGTTACAATGCCAATGCAAGGTTTTTGTTTTCTTAGAAAAGATGTGAACGTGAAAAGCAGAGAATAGGAGAAGAAGATAAAAGAACGTGAATGATCAGAGTTGTTGAATGTAGAAGTGGAACTGATTTTGAAAAAAACAAATAAATAGAGTTAATTTTGAAATCAAAACAAATCAAAAGATAAAATAAAAGATTTAAGAAATAAATTAAAATCATTTTGAAAATCAAAATAAGATAAAATAAGATTTTGTAATAAGTTTTAAAATCAAAAACAAATCAAAAAGATTTAAGAAATAATACAAAGATTTGATTCTTAAAACGAAAAAGGAAATAATTCAAATTTAAAATCATTTTCGAATTTTTTAAAATAAATCAGAATCTTATATATAAAAACAAATCAGGAAATAATAAAAATGATTCTGACACGTTTTTCAATAAAACTTGAAGTAATCGATTACTTTCTGAAGGTAATCGATTATTCCTTCAAAAATAGAAATTCTTAAATTCATTTGAAAAACAAGTAATCGATTAGAACAACAATGATTAATCGATTACATCACCCCTGTTCAATATATGATGCAACTCATTTAATCGATTAACACTAATCAATTAATCGATTACTGAGCATCTGTTATGCATATGATGCAACAACATGTAATCGATTACTACACAGCATGTAATCGATTACTAAGCATCTGAAAAACATATGATGCAACAATTATAATCGATTACTTGAGCCAGGTAATCGATTACTCTCATAAGAAAGTAATGGATTAACACAGTTCGCTTAATCGATTACAAGCTCTCTGATTTTTCTATGATGCAACAAAGTGTGACACCCTTCCTTTTTACCAAACAATAAAATATTATTTATTGACATTAATGGTTTGGATAAATTGACTTTTAAATTGAATCATGAAACAATTTAACGAATTCGGCTCCGTTCGCTTAATCAATAGTATATTGAAACAATTAATAATTTGCAAGACAACGGATATTTGATAATTAAAAATTATTTTAGACTTTCATAATTTTAAATACAGTGTTGCCTTGTTGTTCACATAAAATTATTTTCCAAATAATAACAGTCGTCGAATTCTCTTTTAACAAAATCAGAGTGTGTAACACCCCAATTTGGACTTAGAATTTTCACTAAAAATTTGCGCCATTTTTTTTTATTATTATAAACATTACCAAAGTCAGTTCATTTTAATTCTTTTACAAAAGTTTTTCATAAAACAATTTGATTCATTTGGTTTTCAAAATATTTGGTTCATAAACTCACAACATAAAATTCCTTTCCAAAAAGAGATGTCACTAACACTTTTCCAAAAAGTTCGTTTTCGTGATGCCAAAATTATTCGATGGTTAATTTGCGGAAAAACATTTAATTATTTAATGAACTTGATACATAACCAAAAAGAACTTCTTTTATTTCATTTAAATAATCCATGTAACAACTGGGGTTACATTCGGGATAGAGTAATCATGTCCTACCCATCAAAAGATGGAATACAAAACAAAAACTATCCTAGACTATTAGTCTTCATCATTTCCTCCACCGCAACTGTCTGGAATATTCTTTGATTGTTGCTTCTGCTTCCTGCTCGTATGTACGTCGTCTCGCGATCCTCTTCCGACTTGAGCAACCGCTACTAGAGATAGTACATGATGATCTGTCATCTGTGAACATTGTTCCCCAATGTCCACAGGAAAGGGAAATAGAGAGAGTAAGCACACCAAACGATATGATCGTCGACGGCGTGGGCTTACCAGAGGGGAATATTAAGACCACACAAACATATATACATCATTATTACCATTCCACTAATCACCAAAAGGAAAATTTTCATATAATCATAACCATTGTATTTAATTATCTTTAGGCTCTAAGTTTCACTGTCATAACCACCGGAAATTCAAGAAGGGGTACCACCACCGAGGCTCAAGGGTTTGGTAGCACACACGTTACATCTCCTCCATCATTCCAACCACATCCTAGTTCGGAAAGCAGATGGGACGCACAGGAACCCTAACCATGCTGGCATCGATGTCGAAGGGTACGCACCAAAAAGTATTCAACAACCGAAGTAAAATCATTTCATCAATACAGTTCCCAAAATACAGCGACATCTAGCCCCATTCGGGTTCCCTCTCACCATCTAAGATTTGCTCAAGGGGGCGACAATGCTATCTCTAGTTGATCGTGCAGTTCCTTGCTACGACATTGCCTACAACCGAAAGACAAGTCCTTGTAGTCTTGTCCCGCCTAGAGAAGCACTCGAGGCTTCTTGACGTTCACCATCCTTGCCCTCCCCTATCGCAATCACCACTTGAAAGTACACCGGCCTCCAAGTATTCAGTATCTTTCCTCTCCACTACTTCACTCTCAACGCATAGGTTTAGGAGAGGGGTTCCTAAGTCTTTTAAGTCTGTCATTGATCCTAGTTTTGGTCGACCCATTCTAAGCCTTGCTTCTAACGGGCCTCGACCTCTAAGGGACCACAGCAATACTTCCCTATAGTACAGTGGATTCCACAAGACTTGAAACCACGGCACGGTCATCCACGTGGTCAGTCACTTAAGGGATTATTTAGCAAAGTTTTTTTGTGCCGCTTGCACCATCACTGTACACTAATATCGCTTTCGCAATTCCACATTATTCTTTAACCATTCTTATATTTCATAATAATATTTACAAAATATGTCAAGTCCTTTTCATGGAACGATCGGTCGAAAAACACAAAGAACTCTTTTCATAGGAACCACCGAACATTAATTATATTTCCATAAGATGAACCATTATTTCCAAAATATAATATACAATTCAAAAAAATATTCAACATGGCATAATCAATTATCAACCGACATACCATAAATATCGAGGAATCGTGTTTTTCGAATAAACGGCGGGATACACACTCAATTGCCGTTTTACTACTCGACCGATAGATTCCTAGTTCCGACCTTTGAGATGATACGGAACGTCCTAATATTACCCTACATGCCACTATGTCTTAAGAAGGCTTCTCTCTCACCTGAGATCCACGCTTACTCTGTTTTCAACCTTTGAGTCCACAACTCCAGCAGCTCGTTCACTTTTGATTCCTTTATTCTTGAATGATGAACGACATACAATTAATATCTAATGAGTACTTTGTACTACTTAAGTAAAGGCTAAACCCAAAGTATCAAAGTACCTTAAAACAGAAGTCCTTTTTAAAATAGAAATCCTTTTAAGGCATTAGATAACTTAAACAATTCCTTTTAACATCAAGAAATCCTTTTTGCAAAACAAAATTTATAACTTACTACAATACTTGAAAACCTTTAAGAATACATTTTTATTTTCATAAAAACCACACTACATTGCTTATATAACAACCACCATGTTCAAGCATGTATACACATAAACAAACATTTACATTTTGACTATCATAGATTTCTTAAACTTTATATTACTTTAAAAGACACTCAACATTATAAAACTCATACATGCATGAATTAACCTAATTCCTATGGTCACACATATACCATTTAGAAAAGCATCATATTAATTAGACATCAATTTTCATAGCATTCATTCATTTATCTAAAAACACTTAACTCTATATCAAAATACAACCCATTTCATATCAAACAATATGACACTCATACCCAAACATATACATACATATATTTAGCAAATCAAAATCATTTTTAGAATTACTTAAATCAATTTATCAAATTTGGACAGCAACTACACACAAACTTGAAATTCACTTTTCTCATAAACTGTACGCCTAAAAATCATGCCTCTTTTTTCCTACTTACAAAGCACAAGTCCTATTATCTAATCAACATTTAAATAGCATAAAATCATATTAAAAACAATTATGGACAGCCAGGTAAGATAGAGTTGCATCATTTCAAAATCACCCGAAAATGCATCTTTTTCCAATTATTACTAAAGGATATATATACCATGGTCTAAAAATAAAGTCAAACTAAATAAAATAACATTTTTACTTTATAAAACAATTTTGGAAAGCATACCCTACAAGTCTTGCAAAGTTACTTTTTCTTTTTAGCTTTTAAATTATGAAAATCATCTCCAATCATAATATAACCTTTAAAACACAATCATAACATCTTAAAAATAAACCTCAATTTTTTATTTACTACATATCTCATTCTTAAGTACCTTATAACAACTACCATTTACAGGCTATTCATACAGCATGAATTTAAAGCATTTGTCTTTTGATGCAAATTTTTACTCAGAATAAGCAGTAACCAAATTTTGCAAAATCATGTTATAAACACATATAACTAAATGAGAAAATAAACTCAAGCATTCCAAGTTAAAAATACTTTTTCTATCATTAATTAGATTAAATTACAGACTACAAACAGTTTACAGAAAATTCACTTTCAAGCATCAGTACATTCAAAAAAATCACTTTTGTACTTCCTTTTTAGTTTTAAATACTTATCATAAAGATTTTATCATAAAGCATACATTACCAATTATTTCAAATTGATTTTCATCCTTGATGCAACTATTTTACAATCTTGGACAGCACATACACTATTTCTCAAAAAATCAATTTTCTCCTAAACAGTTCATCGAAAACACATGCCACTTTTTCCTAAAAATTCTTTACAAGTCCTACTATAATAAAATGATTAAATATGATTCAAATAAAGCATATCAGTTTGCTGGACAGACATCATAAGTCCAGTTGCATCACTTCAAAGATTTAAACTATCAGACTCTAACATTCCTATACATATATAAACAGTTAAGCATAGTATACACCTATAAAAATTATTATTTGGGGTCTTATACCTTATGAAAATAATACTTTTCAGCATTAATAAAATATTCAGATCTAAATATATTTTTATCAGAATTCATAATACACACTGATAACCATTTATTCACATAAAAAAATCAATTAAAAATAATCAAACATTTTTGTTTTTCTCTTCAATAAATTCGGCCAACATTATATACATAAAAGAGTACTTTTTAAATTTTCAAACACACATATATACTTTAGTCACTTAATTTCATATACTCAAAATAATCAATTTGACACCAGATAATCACTTTTCAAGAAAAATTACTTTTGTACAGTAACTAGTTTACAATTTATACTAACCACATAGTCAGACATTTACACAATCACAAGATAAAATTTACCTATTTACTCCTAAATTTACCAAACCAAATAATATACACCATGTGTAACTTTTTATCAAAATCAATTATACATCACTGTTAACACCATAAAATCCAGAATTTTCATCTGTTTTCATAAAACTAATTTCATTTCACTATTACAACATCAGAGATCAAATAATCATCCAATAAGTCACATAACATAATAATAACAACTACCACTCCATATATATATCATGGCCAAACAATAAAACAAGGCAAAAGACTAAGATTTTCTTCTTTTCTTTTAATGCTACATTAGATCTTATAGTTTCAGTAACACAAAATTTTCAGAATCTTATTTTAGTTTCCAAACAAAAAGGACTAAAATACTTCAAACAGATACAAAATTTCTATAAAATATAAATGTCTATATTGTAAGAACACTAAAATTCCAGAATATAATTTTCCTTTTGTGCTACAAAATTCGGTCATCTCAAGGCCAAAGAAAGGGGAGATTATTCTCTTTAAACAATTCATTTTGTCCCTTTCCCTTAAACCTTAATTCATTTGACCACAAAATCAAAATATTACCAAAAAATACATAGTTCATTCTATTATCAAAATAAGAAGTAGAAACTTTTAGTTCTTAATATCATAAAAAAAATAGAGATTCTAATAACAGTAGAAGAAGAGATGAAATAAATTAAAATATAGACTTAGAGTTACCTCTCCTCCTAAAGCTAAAAGACTTCCCCAAGCTGAGAAAATTTTCATCCTCTTCCTACCTTCAACTCGCCACCTTCCTCTCTCTTTTCTCTTGGAATAATATTTTTTTCTCAAAGTAACAACAAGTAGTGTGTGTGTGAAATGGTGAGAGGTGTGATGGCCTATTTATAGGTGAAGAGAAGGCAAATATTCCCCAGATATCTGATTAGAAATTCATCCCCCCTCCTAGTCCATGGTGAGTCATCAACTTTACTTCTTCACTTGGAACTTCACAAGCATTAAATGAGACTTTTCTGAAAACTATAGCTTCTTAACTCAAGGTTTATTCCTCACAATTTTCAGAAATTATTCTCTTCTCTCCCTCCAAATATTTGGACGGTGCACACATATAAAAATAAGGAGAAAAATTTCCATTGGCCCACTTTGAATTCACCACCTAATTGACCAATCACCTAAAAGCTTTCATTTTTGATAATTCAGAAATAATTAGGAAAATGCTAATATTTGGACTGTGAAATAAATAGACATTTAAATAAATATCTCAAAATATAAATAAAATTATTTTATAGCCCAATAATTTATTTCATACTCCAAAATAATTTTTCCACGTTAGAAACACCAAAAATTCGTTTTTCTCTACTGTACAGTACTTTTTCGTAGATATCAAAATAAAAATTCTCTTTTCACATATTCAGATACTACATTTTAATACGATCATTTTCATTTAAAGTTTATAATTTTTGGACTTACGGTTTGAAAGTTATGAATTTTTGAAGCTCTAAGATCATTTCCTTCAAAAATGCACATCATAAGCTTTCAAATATTTTTATAATAAGACAAATACGAAAATATATGTTATTTGGATGGTAGTCCAATAGAAAACCTCAGAAATGTATTTTTGTTTTCAAAATGAAATACACTTGAGTCAAAAGATCATTTAATGCATTAAAATCACACATTTACACTTAAAACTCAAAAATTCGTTCTGTACTGTAGCAGTGATAAAATTTCGAAAACTCCAGAATAAAATCAAAGCTTTATATTTTCATAATCTAAGTTTCGATACGATCAATTTGACATATCATTTGTAATTTTTCGACCTACGGTTTAAAAGATATGAATTTTTGAAGTTATAATACTATAACTTGGAAAATTCACATTTTTCTCAAAACCTTAGTTAAAAGTATTCCCATACTATTTTTTTTCTAAGGTAAAATATATTTATCAATTATTTACATATCAAAATAATTTTCTAATTAAATAAAATTTTATATTTATATGTATATATATATTTAACGCCACACACATATATATATAATCAAAACCAACTTTTTATAACAATTCCTATTAAATTATTCTTAAAATATATATCACATATAAATTAAAAGCAAAAATACAAATATTATAATTTAAATAAATTGGGAAAAATTGCGGGTCTCACAATCCTCCCCAACTTAAAGATTTCTCGTCCCCGAGAAATACGCACAGAGACAATCAAGGAACCACACCAGGTTATTCAGACATTCTTACTACCCTTCACTTTGTTATTTACTTCTTTTGAGAATATATCCTTCCTTCGATGTCTTCGTTGATCAACACTCTTTTACTGATCAACCCTTGCCATAATGCTGCGTGGGAGTCGAATTGAGTCAAGTTCAAGGGTAGGCAACAAACAATAATTGTCACAATAGTAGTTTGGTCAAACCAGAAGTATTAAAGGTAAGTGGGTATGAATTATCCATAAGGGACTTTGGTAAGGGCAGTTTGTTATTTTCAGAAGTACTTTCTTGTATGCATATCAAAACCATAATCATTAGCTGAGTTACTCCTTATTCCCATGCTACTTATCCATACTGGTATTGGTCACTATGCCCTTCTAACATAGACCCTACTTAACCCTTTGCTCCCCAACTTTGATCAAACTTATACTATCCCACCAACTTACATCCCAGTCCACCTTAAGACCTATGTTTACTTTCTAACTACCCGACTTTTCACTCACTAAATCTCCTTCTTAGCACCACTTAGGGACTGACTCTAAACCATTATTCCAAAATTCCTAAGATTTCACACAATCATACCATCACTTTGTCCCTTCAGCCTCCTAAAACTCATGTGTTATGCATACAAGTGTTACTTCCTTCATAACTATATGAGGTAGGGTTCTGTTTTAGTCACGAGAATCCAAGAAAAGAACTTTGAATTTACCGAAATTTGGCATTTGGTCGAATAGTTTGATGGAATGTGATCATTAGATTTCTGAATAAAGGGAGTGTCTTTAATTTGAAAGGGTCGAATTATCGCAGAAATGCGAAACTCAAGCTCCCAACTAGATAAAAAGGCAATTGGGTTTTCACAAAAATTGAAAATAATGTAGGGTATTGCCTTGACTTGAGCTCAATTCTTCTCTGACAATCTTCATAATACTGCACCTTTTTTAATAACAGGTTTTTCCTTTGCTTCTCCCGTCGGAAAGTCTCCTACCAACGAGTCACTTTGTCCTGATCTACACTTCGGAAACTCCAAATGTGAAAAATCCAACTTCAATCCTAGCACCTCTTTGGAATTCAGGGTTCGCGTCATTGCTACTAGTCAAACTTGAAGGACATCCATGCCACTCTAATTCTGTACCAACCCTAACTCTTATTTTACTCTACAACTAAGACCATCACCACTCAGACCCAAACAAACACAACCAGAGTCACACAAGGAAAGCATATAAGGCTATGCTTAAGGCCACTAAGGACAACCATCGCTCTGATACCACTAAATGTAACACCCCAATTTGGACTTAGAATTTTCACTAAAAATTTGCGCCATTTTTTTATTATAAACATTACCAAAGTCAGTTCATTTTAATTCTTTTACAAAAGTTTTTCATAAAACAATTTGATTCATTTGGTTTTCAAAATATTTGGTTCATAAACTCACAACATAAAATTCCTTTCCAAAAAGAGATGTCACTAACACTTTTCCAAAAAGTTCGTTTTCGTGATGCCAAAATTATTCGATGGTTAATTTGCGGAAAAACATTTAATTATTTAATGAACTTGATACATAACCAAAAAGAACTTCTTTTATTTCATTTAAATAATCCATGTTACAACTGGGGTTACATTCGGGATAGAGTAATCATGTCCTACCCATCAAAAGATGGAATACAAAACAAAAACTATCCTAGACTATTAGTCTTCATCATTTCCTCCACCGCAACTGTCTGGAATATTCTTTGATTGCTGCTTCTGCTTCCTGCTCGTATGTACGTCGTCTCGCGATCCTCTTCCGACTTGAGCAACCGCTACTAGAGATAGTACATGATGATCTGTCATCTGTGAACATTGTTCCCCAATGTCCACAGGAAAGGGAAATAGAGAGAGTAAGCACACCAAACGATATGATCGTCGACGGCGTGGGCTTACCAGAGGGGAATATTAAGACCACACAAACATATATACATCATTATTACCATTCCACTAATCACCAAAAGGAAAATTTTCATATAATCATAACCATTGTATTTAATTATCTTTAGGCTCTAAGTTTCACTGTCATAACCACCGGAAATTCAAGAAGGGGTACCACCACCGAGGCTCAAGGGTTTGGTAGCACACATGTTACATCTCCTCCATCATTCCAACCACATCCTAGTTCGGAAAGCAGATGGGACGCACAGGAACCCTAACCATGCTAGCATCGATGTCGAAGGGTATGCACCAAAAAGTATTCAACAACCGAAGTAAAATCATTTCATCAATACAGTTTCCAAAATACAGCGACATCTAGCCCCATTCGGGTTCCCTCTCACCATCTAAGATTTGCTCAAGGGGGCGACAACGCTATCTCTAGTTGATCGTGCAGTTCCTTGCTATGACATTGCCTACAACCGAAAGACAAGTCCTTGTAGTCTTGTCCCGCCTAGAGAAGCACTCGAGGCTTCTTGACGTTCACCATCCTTGCCCTCCCCTATCGCAATCACCACTTGAAAGTACACCGGCCTCCAAGTATTCGGTATCTTTCCTCTCCACTACTTTACTCTCAACGCATAGGTTTAGGAGAGGGGTTCCTAAGTCTTTTAAGTCTTTTAAGTCTGTCATTGATCCTAGTTTTGGTCGACCCATTCTAAGCCTTGCTTCTAACGGGCCTCGACCTCTAAGGGACCACAACAATACTTCCCTATAGTACAGTGGATTCCACAAGACTTGAAACCACGGCACAGTCATCCACGTGGTCAGTCACTTAAGGGATTATTTAGCAAAGTTATTTTGTGCCGCTTGCACCATCACTGTACACTAATATCGCTTTCGCAATTCCACATTATTCTTTAACCATTCTTATATTTCATAATAATATTTACAAAATATGCCAAGTCCTTTTCATGGAACGATCGGTCGAAAAACACAAAGAACTCTTTTCATAGGAACCACCGAACATTAATTATCTTTCCATAATATGAACCATTATTTCCAAAATATAATATACAAGTCAAAAAAATATTCAACATGGCATAATCAATTATCAACCGACATACCATAATTATCGAGGAATCGTGTTTTTCGTATAAACGGCGGGATACACACTCAATTGCCGTTTTACTACTCGACCGATAGATTCCTAGTTCCGACCTTTGAGATGATACGGAACGTCCTAATATTACCCTACATGCCACTATGTCTTAAGAAGGCTTCTCTCTCACCTGATGAGATCCACCCTTACTCTGTTTTCAACCTTTGAGTCCACAACTCCAGCAGCTCGTTCACTTTTGATTCCTTTATTCTTGAATGATGAACGACATACAATTAATATCTAATGAGTACTTTGTACTACTTAAGTAAAGGCTAAACCCAAAGTATCAAAGTACCTTAAAACAGAAGTCCTTTTTAAAATAGAAATCCTTTTTAAGGCATTAGATAACTTAAACAATTCCTTTTAACATCAAGAAATCCTTTTTGCAAAACAAAATTTAAAACTTACTCCAATACTTGAAAACCTTTAAGAATACATTTTTATTTTCATAAAAACCACACTACATTGCTTATATAACAACCACCATGTTCAAGCACGTATACACATAAACAAACATTTACATTTTGACTATCATAGATTTCTTAAACTTTATATTACTTTAAAAGAGACTCAACATTATAAAACTCATACATGCATGAATTAACCTAATTCCTATAGTCACACATATACAATTTAGAGAAGCATCATATCAATTAGAGATCAATTTTCATAGCATTCATTCATTTATCTAAAAACACTTAACTCTATATCAAAATACAACCCATTTCATATCAAACAATATGACACTCATACCCAAACATATACATACATATATTTAGCAAATCAAAATCATTTTTAGAATTACTTAAATCAATTTATCAAATTTGGACAGCGACTACACACAAACTTGAAATTCACTTTTCTCATAAACTGTACCCCTAAAAATCATGCCTCTTTTTTCCTACTTACAAAGCACAAGTCCTATTATCTAATCAACATTTAAATAGCATAAAATCATATTAAAAACAATTCTGGACAACCAAGTAAGAAAGAGTTGCATTATTTCAAAATCACCCGAAAATGCATCTTTTTCCAATTATTACTAAAGGATATATATACCACGGTCTAAAAATAAAGTCAAACTAAATAAAATAACATTTTTACTTTATAAAACAATTTTGGACAGCATACCCTACAAGTCTTGCAAAGTCACTTTTTCTTTTTAGCTTTTAAATTATGAAAATCATCTCCAATCATAATATAACCTTTAAAACACAATCATAACATCTTAAAAATAAACCTCAATTTTTTCTTTACTACATATCTCATTCTTAAGTACCTTATAATAACTACCATTTACAGGCTATTCATACAGCATGAATTTAAAGCATTTTTCTTTTGATGCAAATTTTTACTCAAACTAAGCAGTACACAAATTTTGCAAAATCATGTTATAAACACATATAACTAAATGAGAAAATAAACTCAAGCATTCCAAGTTCAAAATACTTTTTCTATCATTAATTAGATTAAATTACAGACTACAAACAGTTTACAGAAAATTCACTTTCAAGCATCAGTACATTCAAAAAAATCACTTTTGTACTTCCTTTTTAGTTTTAAATACTTATCATAAAGATTTTATCATAAAGCATACATTACCAATTATTTCAAAATGATTTTCATCCTTGATGCAACTATTTTACAATCTTGGGCAGCACATACACTATTTCTCAAAAAATCAATTTTCTCCTAAACAGTTCATCGAAAACACATGCCACTTTTTCCTAAAAATTCTTTACAAGTCCTACTATAATAAAATGATTAAATATGATTCAAATAAAGCATATCAGTTTGCTGGACAGACATCATAAGTCCAGTTGCATCACTTCAAAGATTTAAACTATCAGACTCTAACATTCCTATACATATGTAAACAGTTAAGCATAGTATACACCTATACAAATTATTATTTGGGGTCTTATACCTTATGAAAATAATACTTTTCAGCATTAATAAAATTTCCAGATCTAAATATATTTTTATCAGAATACATAATACACACTGATAACCATTTATTCACATAAAAAAATCAATTAAAAATAATCAAACATTTTTGTTTTTCTCTTCAATAAATTCGGCCAACATTATATACATAAAATAGTACTTTTTAAATTTTCAAACACACATATATACTTTAGTCACTTAATTTCATATACTCAAAATAATCAATTTGACACCAGATAATCACTTTTCAAGAAAAATTACTTTTGTACAGTAACTAGTTTACAATTTATACTAACCACATAGTCAGACATTTACACAATCACAAGATAAAATTTACCTATTTACTCCTAAATTTACCAAACCAAATAATATAAACCATGTGTAACTTTTTATCAAAATCAATTATACATCACTGTTAACACCATAAAATCCAGAATTTTCATCTGTTTTCATAAAACTAATTTCATTTCACTATTACAACATCATAGATCAAATAATCATCCAATAAGTCACATAACATAATAATAACAACTACCACTCTATATATATATATCACGGCCAAACAATAAAACAAGGCAAAAGACTAAGATTTTCTTCTTTTCTTTTAATGCTACATTAGATCTTATAGTTTCAGTAACACAATTTTCAGAATCTTATTCTAGTTTCCAAACAAAAAGGACTAAAATACTTCAAACAGATACAAAATTTCTATAAAATATAAATGTCTATATTGTAAGAACACAAAAATTCCAGAATATAATTTTCCATTTATGCTACAAAATTCGGTCATCTCAAGGCCAAAGAAAAGGGGAGATTATTCTCTTTAAACAATTCATTTTGTCCCTTTCCCTTAAACCTTAATTCATTTGACCACAAAATCAAAATATTACCAACAAATACATAGTTCATTCTATTATCAAAATAAGAAATAGAAACTTTTAGTTCTTAATATCATAAAAAAATAGAGATTCTAATAACAGTAGAAGAAGAGATGAAATAAATTAAAATATAGACTTAGAGTTACCTCTCCTCCTAAAGCTAAAAGACTTCCCCAAGGTGAGAAAATTTTCCTCCTCTTCCTACCTTCTACTCGCCACCTTCCTCTCTCTTTTCTCTTGGAATAATTTTTTTTTTCTCAAAGTAACAACAAGTAGTGTGTGTGTGAAATGGTGATGAGAGGTGTGATGGCCTATTTATAGGTGAAGAGAAGGAAAATATTCCCCAAAAATCTGATCAGAAATTCATCCCCCCTCCTAGTCCATGGTGAGTCATCAACTTTACTTCTTCACTTGGAACTTCAAAAGCATTAAATGGGACTTTTCTAAAAACTATAGCTTCTTAACTCAAGGTTTATTCCTCACAATTTTCAGAAATTATTCTCTTCTCTCCCTCCTAATATTTGGACGGTGCACACATATAAAAATAAGGAGAAAAATTTCCATTGACCCATTTTGAATTCACCACCTAATTGACCAATCACCTAAAAGCTTTCATTTTTGATAATTCAGAAATAATTAGGAAAATGCTAATATTTGGACTGTGAAATCAATAGACATTTAAATAAATATCTTAATATATAAATAAAATTATTTTATAGCCCAATAATTTATTTCATACTCCAAAATAATTTTTCCAAGTTAGAAATACCAAAAATTTGTTTTTCTCTACTGTACAGTACTTTTTCGTAGATGTCAAAATAAAAATTCTCTTTTCACATATTCAGATACTACATTTTAATACGATCGTTGTAACATCCCTAATTTTATTTTCCTAATTTAATTGGGGAAATATTAGACTTAGGAGGTAAAAGTAAGAGAAAAACCCAGTGTTAGATATTAGAACTAAGAATAGTCAGAAAATAGTTAAAGTTTCTAAATAGGGAGAAAAATTAGGATTTAAATATCTAGAGCTCAGAACCAAAAACCCACCGTTGGATGTGAAGTTGGAATTATTAGGGAGCTTGCTTCTCAGTTTGAGCAAGATCCAACGGTTAACGAAGAAGTTATGGCCATTTGAAGTGCGAAAGGTGCTGTCATTTTTAATATTGGATATCTATATCCAACATAGGGATATCGATCTATGGATATCGATATCCACGACCCTGCTGCACCAGATTTAAGTCAGTAAACACGAAATTTAGTAGCATTTCCCATTGTTTTCTCTTCTCCATCTTCTCTCTTCTTCTCTTCTTGGTTCCATGAGCCAAATCCCACCAACAACACCCCAAACTTCATAAATCAAGGCACCACAAACCTCCTCATGACATCAGACACCATCATCCTTCTTCCTTTTCCTCTCTCACACGTTTTCTCTCTCTTACCCCATAGGAACCCTAGCTTCTTCAATCAAAGGGGTTTTGCCATAGGAGTTCAAATTAAGGCTTGGAAGGTGGTTTGGAGCAAGGAATTAGGAAGCTAGAGGTGTGGATTCAAGATGTGGGTTGTGGCTCTCAACCCTTCACTTTCTCAATTTCTCTCTCTACAAGGTAAGAGAGGAGATATTCTCTTAATTAGAGGAAGGACCTATTTTTAGTAATAAGTATATAATATTATGCATGTGTTAGGTTTTAATTGTTGATTGGTTAAGTAGTATTAGAAACCCTAGATTTTCTCTATGTATGGAATGGTGAAATTAGTGTTTGATTATGTTTCATTTGTGCATTAATTGGTTGTTTGTATGTTGTTGTTATTATTATGCATATTTCTATGCTTGGAATTTGATTATGGTGCAAAGTGGTTATGTTGGAATTATTTTAAGTTATAATTAATAACTTATAAAAGGACTATATATATATGGTTGGATTAATTAAGCTACACTAATTAGAGGAAAAAGGAAACACGATTATATAAAACGGCTTGGCTATTCTAGTTAATTAAAATTAGTAGAAACACGTGCATCGGTAAGTGAGGAAGGACGTTAGGAATTGGAAAAGATACGAGAACATTCTATGTGGACTGAAGGACAGTCATGCGAAGGTTCCATAGAATCGACGGACGAGAGTGATATAGTGGCTCAATTGTGTACCAACACAATTGTGGGAATTTATCGTAGAGGACTTTGATCCACAAGATGGGTCTAATACAGTATGAGGTATTCTACAAAGGGATGAAGTACTGGGCTAAGCCGTGGATTGGTCCTACGCGCACTATGATAATTCTATCCGCCACTTAGGCACTTCGGGACTAGTGTAAAGTGGTTCCTGCTATAGCCAATTTGGGTATCCGGCCCAAATGGTACGATGTACACAGGATGGGATAGCTTCCCACCGTGCTAAGGGGAAATCCACCCGACATCGTATTGTGCAAGCATCGGTTGGGGAACACTTACTCCTAGTTGATCTTTTCCCAATTGTGTGGAGGGCGATGTGAGGATATATGGAAAACCATGGTATATGGTTATATTATGGAAAATATATGGAAATATGGAAACATGGACAAATGGAAATGATACATGGAATATTATGGAAAATGGCGGTGCATTGCATCATTGCATACATGGCATCATATGGCATTAGAAGGGAATAGGGCATAATTATATATATATATATATATATATTTAGTTATATGTTTGGGTGTCATGTATTTTATTATGTTTTATTACTGTCTTTAGGTGTTTCCTTTGATTTTGAGTTATATCTCACTCTCTGTGTTGACCATTTTAGGTATTGAGGAAAGAGTCACTACAGTTTGCCAGAAGACCGAGGTTGGGTACACTAAGGTGTAACCCTATGTACATTGGGTTTATCCATTTTCACAGTCAACCTATGCTCTTTTAGTATATAATGTAGGATTATTTTTGTATTCACGACTTTTTATATAAACTGTTGGGTTATCACCATTTGGTTTAATATTTGGGAAAAATTATATGTATTTACTGGTAGAATGGTGATATTCCACTTTTAATTGATAAACCTCAATTTCATTTTGGAACATGGTTTTCATCTATTCTGTTGTAAGTATTTTGACGTAACTGAACGAATAAATTAATTTTTGAATAATTTGGCTGACAGGTGACTGGTTTTAATCATAATGGGAAGTCCAAATTTTAGAATAAACCCTGTCAAAATTTTATTAAAAATTTTTACAATAATATGGTATAAATGGAAGGTGTTACAATCGTTTTCATATAAATTTTATGATTTTTGGACTTACGGTTTGAAAGTTATGAATTTTTGAAGCTCTAAGATCATTTCCTTCAAAAATGCACATCATAAGCTTTCAAATAATTTTATAATAAGACAAATACGAAAATATATTTTATTTGGATGGTAGTCCAATAGAAAACCTCAGAAATGTATTTTTGTTTTCAAAATAATATACACTTGAGTCAAAAGGTCATTTAATGCATTAAAATCACACATTTACACTTAAAACTCAAAAATTCGTTCAGTACTGTAGCAGTGATAAAATTTCGAAAAGTCCAGAATAAAAATCAAAGCTTTATATTTTCATAATCTACGTTTCGATACGATCGATTTGACATATCATTTGTAATTTTTCGACCTACCGGTTTAAAAGATATGAATTTTTGAAGTTATAATACTATAACTTGGAAAATTCACATTTTTCTCAAAACCTTAGTTAAAAGTATTCCCATATTATTCTTTTTTCTAAGGTAAAATATATTTATCAATTATTTACATATCAAAATAATTTTCTAATTAAATAAAATTTTATATTTATATGTATATATATATATATTTAACGCCACACACACATATATATATATATATATAATCAAAACCAACTTTTTATAACAATTCCTATTAAATTATTCTTAAAATATATATCACATATAAATTAAAAGCAAAAATACAAATATTATAATTTAAATAAATTGGGAAAAATTGCGGGTCTCACAGAGTGCGCTGAAAACAGTAGTACTCAAGGATCCATGTTGAAATAAACATCAAGTATATATATATATATATATATATATATATATATATATATATATAGCATTGTGAAAGGGATCCATAAGTACAAAAGTCATCAAGATACTGGTAGTCATGTCCATAAACTGAAAATACATATAAAAGACTGAAAATAAGACTTAAACTCTCAAACACTCTCAAAATATGTACAATATGTCACAACCCAAAAATAAGGAGTGTCTGAAAGCAGGTCAACTGGTCCTCCACGCATCTGTCTGGTCCACTGCAGCAGCAAAAGTCGGTCCGGGATCCCTACTAACTATACTATGCATGTCCTAGGAACCACTGGGTCCTCCTCGAGGTCTGGGAACCGGCTCGACTGGTACTCCATCCTCCTCGCTCTCCCCCTCCTCGGGATCCTCCTCTATCCCGTCCGACTGAGTGGCAGACCTATCAGTAGGTCCAAAAGTAGTAGCTGGTGTAGTCCCACCAGCTCCAGTCAGATAGGATGAAGGAACATCCTCATCGGTGAAAACTCTGTAGGCAGAGGGATGAGAACGAGTAGCAGGACGGAAACTAAAACTATGAAACCTACGTACAGGTCGAGCTGGCGGTGGTGGTCCTCTATAAACATAAAAATCAGGGATGTGCATAGTATATATAATAGGTATCCTAAACCTACGAGGGTGCACCCGAACGAGGGGGTTAGGGTGGAAGAGTGTGAACTCCACCTCACCCTCAAATGTCGCTCGGTGCTCCTCATATGTCCATATCCCGCTAGGGATGGGCCTGATCTCTATGCATGCTAGGTAACGTTCCATCACCTATCAAGGGCACAAGGGTAAGCATATACATACACATAATCAAATAAGGATGAGCAATAAATATGCAATGTGAGCAGTTAACACATTATAATCATATCAAATTTAACCACATAATAAATCAATGATGATATGATGCATGTTATCTCACTCTACTAAAATTCTCCAACTAATCTCTCAAATGGACGTCCTTCCATAACTTCATTTTATTCCCAGAATACAAAATAATACGTTATCAAACGTATGGCGTACTTGCTCGAAGTGATAAACAATGTCACTTTATCTAGTGATCGTCACGTCGCCAAAACGTAAAACTATCACTGTATTACATAGTCATCCAGACATAAGACCCACAACGTCAACCTTTAAGTGGGTTCGAGCAAGCAGTAACTTTTGGCACTCCCAGAGGCCCTCCTCATGTTCTAAAAATACGTTATCAAACGTATGGCGTACTTGCTTGAAAGTGATAAACAACGTCACTTTATCTAGTGAACGTCACGTCGCCAAAACGTAAAACTATCACTTGTATTACGTAGTCATCCAGACATAAGACCCACAACTTCAACCTTGAAGTGGGGTCAAGCAAGCAGTAACTTTGAACATGACAAAAATAACGACGTATCCCCAAACACCATGCATGGATGCATCAACATATTCCATTTAAGATTAAATCCTCTTTAATCTTAATGTATATCCAACATGGAATAATTGATTCACAAGTACTCAAAGTAGTTGATGTAATCTTACAATCTCATTAATTTCTTGGAACATGATTAATTAACTTTAGGATTAATAATTTAGGTTAAAATAACTTGGTTAGATTTTAAAAATGCAATTTAAGTGTTCCGACTAAAAATACTCGAGTATCTTACCAAAAGACTCGAGTAGTTCATACGTTTCCTGAAAAGTACAGTTTCAGATTTTCCAGAAATACTCGAGTAGTTCATGAATTACTCGAGTAGTTCATGCAAGACTCGAGTAGTTCATTACTATTTCAAATTGGTGCGTCAGATAATACTCTAGCCTCAGCTCAAACACTCGAGTACTGGTGCTACCAGACGCACTGGTGCACCACGAAACACTCGAGTATCGAGCCAAAGACTCGAGTATTCCATGACAAAACAGCACTGAAACTGAGTTTTCACATACCAAATTCAATTCTAACCCATTTTAACCAAAACCAACATTCAACAGAGTTAAGTTTAAGTATATTAAACATGTTCCAACTCAGAAATTACATCAAATTACACTGAATCAAAACTGAGCATTCATTATGCATAAAAATCATATTTCAACAACTCAACATGTCAATTTCAATTCTGAGCATTTCCAGCATGAAAATAACTTGCATTTAGCTTGCTTGCAACCAAATAAACAAGGTCCAACAAGTTACAACACCCAGAATGGCCTCCTAGCCAATATACTAATTCAAAATATTCCCTTTAAGCCTCATGGTGGTTTTCTATATACTAGTGAATGTATAGCTTCCCACTTACCTCAAAATCGTGTGAGAACTGAAATTGGACAGAAAAACGACCTCCGAGCAAGTTTCCCCAAAGATCATATGACAGCAACACAGTTTCGAATGAGGTCATAAAACCGGGGATTTTAATTGTGAAATCATGCAAAACAATTGGGGAAAATGATTAGAAATCGTTCTCTGCAACATGTGTAACATCCCGAATTTTAATTCCAATAATAATTAGAATAATGATAAGATTTGGAAGTAACGATTATTCTAACAATGATTTAAAATGACGGATTAGGAGTTCTTTGAATGCCATAGAGGAGTCAGGAAGCATTGGCATCAGAAAGGAGGTTGAAAGATGAACAAAAGAGCGTTAGAAGCGATGTTTTCGGTGTTGTAAACACCCTATATTAGGAAATTCAAAATAAAAGATTTATAACTCAAAATATAAATTCCACCATTGGATGTGAAGGGTAATATGTGAGGAAGCTTGCTTTCAAATTTGAGCAAGATCCGACGGATAACGAAGAAGTTATGGCAATTTGAAGTGCCAAAAATCTGTTAGACTACTCGAGTAGTGTAGGACTACTCGAGTAATGCTGGACTAATCGAGTAGTTCAGGGACTACTCGAGTAGTCCACCCAAACAGCAAGTCATGATTTCCTGAAACTACTCGAGTAGTGCTTGGACTACTCGAGTAGTCTGTCCAGTTTCAGAAAATCAATAAAACGTGATTGGGGGTCTTCTTCCTCATTCATTCCCTTTGTCTTCCTCTCTCTTAGGGCACGAATTCCTTCTCTTTCTCTCTCTAAATCCCACCTCAAATCATCAAATACATCCATGATAAACCATTAAAAACAAATCCCCACCACTCACAAACATCATCTCTTCCATCAATCTCTCCTATTATTCTCTCTCAAGCCATGGGTATGAGTTAGGGTTCAAGAGCTCCATCACCCACTCTTGATTTCTACAATTTCATGCTCAAGGTAATATGGATTCAAGATTTCCTCATCTCCTCCTCCATGTTACACTAATTATTGCCACCATCTCTAACTATTTTTACCTCTTTTGTTTCATGGTTCACTTTCTCTCTCCTCCATAGCTTTGAAGCTTTTTCTCTCTACACCAAGGCGAGGTAGGATCAAGCTCTCCTCCTCACTCTCACTACACATTTGGAGGCTATTTGGTTGAAACTCAAAAGGGGAGGATTGTAAAGAGTTAGGGTTTGGTACTCCCTTCTCTCTCTTCAAGGTTAAGGTAAGAGGGTTCGTATTGCCTTAGCTTAGGAAATAGATTCTCTTTAGTTATAGTGATGGCTAGGGGTAGAGGATGAGTAGAGTACCAAACTTTAGGGTAGTTGATAATGCAATAAATGGAGTAATTGATAGAGAAAAGAAAGGCAAATTAGTTGAAGTATAGGAGAATGAGTATATATATATATAGTAATGGTTAGAAAGGGAATTATTGATTAAATGAATGGTAAACTATGGGGTGAGGAGACCAATTAAGTTAATTTCCTATAATGAGAATATAAAAGAGAAATAGGGGTGGATAACATAATTTTAAGTGGATAAAGAAAAGGGAAGAGTCAGCATTAGGCTTGTTTTAATTGATGAGGTTGATGGGAAATAAATATGGAAAACATAGTAAGTGTATGCTAAATAAAAACGATGAATGTATGCTAGAGGAAAATGACGGTTGTGTGCCAATTGAATAATGCAATTGATAAATGAATATGTTAGGAAACTCTAGAACATAGAATGGTTTTAGAAGGGGGAAATACGAATGATAAATGTGTATGAAAGTGAATTAATAACAGAAAGGGTAACTGTGACTAAAATGGGGCAAAATAAAAGGGAAACATAACCGGAAGCAGTAAGACGTGACCAGCACGTGAGTGCGGACGCAGTAGGTCGTGACCGGGATAAAATGAAAGTGAAATATAACCGGACGCAGTAAGACGTGACCAGCACGTGAGTGCGGACGCAGTAGGTCGTGACCGGGATAAGATTAAAGAGAAATGTAACACCCCGCAGATTCCTCGTATTGAATTACGATACTAAAGAGATTTATTTTGAGAAAAGTGTTTTGAAAAGAGTATTCCCTTAAATAATTTTCTTAATTCATGCTTTCAAAGTAATGAGTAACTTTAAAAGAAATGATTTTCATGAAATAATATCATACGTTTTTAAGTTGAGTTATTGAGAAATGATTATTTTAAAGAAATGGTGAATTTTTTTAAGAAATTATTTGATGAAAAGGTGATTTATTTTCTATAAATGTGTGTTTGATGTTTTGGTATTCTAATCTCTATACATGAATGATTTATTGTTTATGGGTGTGCATGTGTACAGTTTTGCATGAATGTATGCTTAAGATCATGTGGAAATTTAATTAGTAAATGAATATGAGGAAGCATGCATGAATATAGGTGTTAATGTGATATGTGATGCATGTGTGTGTGTCGTGTGTGAAATATAATATGCATGGTTAAATATATGTATGCATCATTCCATGATCCTATGCTATGTGCTTGCTATGATGAAATGAAAATATGTGTATGGTGTGCATGTGTGTGCATGTTGTTCGGCCATGAAAGGAACCAAGTAGGATACACCTCCTTAAACATTAAGAAAGTAGAAATTTAAGTGGCAAACAAGAGGAAACCTAGAGTGATGACTAATGAAGCCTAAGGGAGACTTTTCTTCCCTCCTTGTCCCCCACGAGAAAGAGACCCCCCATGCAACATTTGGAGTGGACCAACTTGCCCTTAAGTTAGCACCTTGAACCGAGGGTAGAAAAGGAAAATTTCCATTCCCTTGCCTTTGCATATAGAACCGTGTGTGTGTGTGTGGGTGTGTTAGGCTAATTGATTCATTTTCTCACTTCTTTCATTCATTTCCTTCACATTCTCACATCAACATAAACACTTTTAGTCCAAGAGCAACACAAAAGCTCTTGAGACCTTAGAAAGAGAGTTAGGCCGAGAGAAGAGAAGAGAAAATAAGATTGAAAACCCAAACTCTCAACCCAAATACCTTTGATTTCTTCCTTCACACACATCCTTCTTCAAAGATCAAGGAGAAACCACCCATCAACTCTAGAGGAAGAGAGGCCGAGGCAAACCATTAAGGGAAGGGAAGAGGAGATCAAGACCTAAACCTAGGAAATCCTTAAAGATCAAGTGTTCGAAAGGACTAGAAGCCTTTCTTCTTGGTATAGCCGAAGATCCTAGGAGTATTAGGACTAGTTTTATTTTGTAATCTTGTAATCCTTGTTTGTTTTCTTTGCATGTTCATTTTATGTTTTGAGAAATGACTCTATGTGTTGATCTTTCTTAACTATGGACTTTTAAAGACTCAATTTAATTTGTAATATGTGTAGATTAGGTTTGATGATTCGGTTGGTATTGTTTACGCTTAATCTTGATGTTTTTCTTTTTAGATCTAAAGTTTTGTTTATGATCTTTGTGAATTTAGAATAGATCTTCTTGCATGAGTGGTTTTGATGTTTAAAACCGTGAACTATGAGATGTTTATGTGTTTATTTGGTGCATCAATGTTTGATCCAAACTTGTTTTTAATTTTGGTCTTGCATGTTGATTGATGATGATTTATATGGTTTTGAACCCTTGCATGTTTCGGTTTTGATCTAATCTTGATAAAGGCTTTGATTTGTGCTTTGATTCTTGGTTTTGCCTTGATCTTAACCTTTGCATGTCTTGATTTTTGGCCTTGGTTTGTAACTCTTGCTTTGATCTTTGATTTTTGTTTTGATCTTGAGTTTTATGTGTGATCTTGAAACCAAAGCTTTAGTGCTTTCTTAATATGTGTCACGGTTTGATCTTTTCTTACTCCAAATGATTCTTGATCTTTGATTTGTGTTTTGATCCTTAATTTTGTTTTGATTTTTAAGCTTCGCATGTAAATTTTGAAACAAAAGTTTCCTTATTTTCTTAGACTATGTCTCGGTTTTGGTTCCTTTCCATTTAAAATGACTTTTGTCCTTGATTTGTGTTCTTATGTTTCATGTGATGACTTGATCTACATGATTCAAGTACATGCATGAGAATGTTGAATCTTGAAAAGTTATTTTAATATTCTTTTGAGAAATAAGTTGAAAGTGTTTGTGTTAATATATGATTCTTGCATGATTTGCTAAGAAAGCTTAAGGACTTAATCCTTGCATGATAAATTCAAATGAAAAACCCTATTTTCTTGGATGCATGCCTCGGTTCTGGAAAAAAAATTAGGAAAAATAAGCTTTAAAACGACTCTCCTTGCATGAACATGAATTAATTTAAGTGTTGATTTCATGCATGATGTATTCGGCCATGTCTAATGAAAATTAAATCCATGCTCTTATATTGTGAGGACTTGATATATGTTTTATGTTCTTGGATGATTTTTTATTCGATTTAAGCTAAGAAAATTAAATTAAAGTTTGACTATTTTCCAAAGATATAGCTCACGGTTTTGTTAAGGAAAAAAAGAATAAATAATTGCATGATTTTGTATGTTTGATGATGCATGAATCTTGCCTTGATTGGTGAAGTGTTTCGGTCTATACATGCTAATTAGGTTAGAATTCTTCTCTATGAAGTAACATAGGAATAATGCATGTATGTTTTGTTAAGCCAATTGATTAGGAATAAGTTTTGTGTTTAAGTTGATTTATGTGTATGTATTCGGTTTATGGGCTAGATATATGTGAGTGTTTTTGTTTTATGAAAATGAAATGATTTTAAAGTAAATATGTGTTGGATGATTTACTTAAGTGAAATATTTGCTCAAGAATGAATGTTTGTATGTGATTTAATTAAGTAATCGAATTAAGTGTCGATTTGTAATTGATTAATTGTTTATATGATTTGAGTGACCAAGGTACATTGTGTATGTATATGGTTTTGAGATCTATTTGATTTGATTTAATTTATTTGAGTGCATGAGATTATGTTTGTGGTTATTTAAGATGTGTTTTACAACAAAACCTGAGTTTTCAAAGTATTTGAAACAAAAACGAGTTTTTACGATGTTTTCGGGTTTTATAAAATTGATTTTTGTGAAACTATTCCTTGCTGTCCAAGTTTATTTAAAATTGTTTTCTTGATTTCTAAGTTGAGTTCATGAGACTCAAAGTTTGGTTTTCAAAAGGTAATGGATTTGAGCAAAACCCAGATTGAAACCGGTGGATTTTTCGGTGTTTTCGAACGTAATTGAGGTGCTGTCCAAAATGGACCAGCAACCAAATAAATCGATTTAAATCATGTTATGGAATGTTTTCAAATGATTTTAAAAGATTTACAGTACTAGAGAGAATGAGAGTTATTCCAATAAAACAATAATGTTTCAAGTTTTGTAATAAGGAACAGAAAGTTACGAGCTAAGAAAAGATTTTTAATGCAAGAAAATAACATAAGTATATTTTATTCAGTACGAGAAATAATCTTAAAGACGAGGGATTGGGACAGCCGGAAGCACAAGGATCCGAGGAGACAGTACGCATTAAATAGCTGGACCTCAGGTGAGAGAGAAGCTTTCCTAAGACATCGTGGTAGTTAGGTGATTTATTAGGACGTTCCGTATCATCTCAAAGATCGGAACTCAGTGGTTGGAGTCAGTAGTATAAGCAGCAATTGTTTGCTTTGTGTGACTGCTTATATGAAGGTGACAAAGACCACAATGCTCTTGTGTGATGTTGTGTGTTGATAGTATGCATTTATTTAATTATGTTTAATAATGTTTATCACTGATGATTATGATAAGTAAACGGTTGATGGACGTCTGTTACGTCCTGAATGAGAAAATGAAAATGAAAGAAACAATGAAGAAAGATATGAGAGAGAACAGAAAGAAATAAAAGATGTGTGATTGGGGAAAGAACGAGTGTTGATGTTGAGAACGAGCCAGAGCTGGGAAGAGTGAAGTTGATTTGTTGGAATGAGGTGCGAATTGAGTGGAGCTGGGCTCCTTTGTTTTCGGTTTTAGTCTGGGACTAGTGTAGAGTTGAGTTTGCTCCTCCATTAGCGCCCAGCAATGGTGTGAAGTTTGAAAAAGATTTTTGAAAAGAGATTTTCGAAAAGATTTTTGAAAGGATACTTCTGAAGAGACTTGTGAAAGGAGAGTTTTGAAAAAGAATCGTGAAAAAGAGATTTTGTAAAGAATGGTGAAAAGAGAATTTTAGAAAAGGTTTTGTGAAGAGAAATTCTTTTGAAAGTATTTATGAAATGAGGTTTTATGTGAAAGTTTATAAAATGGTACTTTGAGATAGTCTTGAACAGATTGTTTGAGAAAAGATTTTGAAATGAGATGATTGTGAGAAAGGGAAATGTTGAGAAAGTTTGAGATATGAGATGTGAGATTGTGATGTGATCCCAGCTCTGTGCCATGTGAGAAATGATGAGAGAAAGTTTGTACAAAGTTAGTGGTCGGGACTCGTTGAAGGGTTGCACGAAGGACGGGCCAACCTTAGGATAAGAAAAAGATAAAAGACTTAAAAGACATACGCGATGAGTTATGAGAGTGCGAAGTAGTGGAGAGGAATAAACGATAATTATCTGCGGATACTTAGGACGAGATTGCATTAGGGGAGGACGATGACGGTGAAACGTCAAGAAGTCTAGAGTGTGTTTCTAGGCAGAACGAACTCCACATGTGGCGCACTAACGTGGTGGGGACTGGGTCTAATGCCGTGGCAAGTTCTGCGGGCCCACTAGAAACATATTGTCGCCCCCTAGATTGCAAATCGAGAACAGTGAGAGGGACTGGAACGGGGCATTGTGTTTGTCACTGCGTGGACAGTGAGCCTTGTTATTATTGATATGATTTGAGGACGAGATCCTCCTGGTCTGGGACCATTTATGTGTTGTGACAGCTGTCGTTCCCGCGTGATAAAGGTCCTGTACTCCTGTTTGCTTCCGACTAGGTTGGGTGGATGACCGAGGAGATGTAGATGTGAGTGATAACCGAGAACGAAATGAATACCCCGATGATATTTTGTATGAAGAGATTTATGAGTATGAGAGGGAAAATGATTGAGAGAGAGAGAATGTTTGTGAGAAGTGAAAGTAAGCTTGAAAAGATAATGAAAGATAAGAGTAACGATGATAAGACTGATAATAATGTGATAACATACGTGATCATTGTGTGCTTGTATGTTTTATTGTGTGTTTGTATGGTCCTTCTATCTTGCCTATCGTAATTCCACACCGTCGACGATTCGTCGTTCGGAACGCTTACTATCTCCTGTTCGTTGTTATATTGGTGCTGCTGATATCGCAACGGGCAAACGGAGTATCATAAGGAGATCATTACTCTAGAGGAATGGAAGCAGAAACTTAAACAACAGCAAGGAAACAGCAACAGAGGGGACTTCGCTTTCGAGAACGAGGAAAGCCTACAAGAATAAAAGGGAAGCCTCACCCGGTGGTGTACGACAGATAGAGTTAGGGGTAGTGTTTTAGTTAAGTCTATTGTATGTGTTTTGAGTCAAGGATTACCAAACAATGTGCCAACTTCGTAACTAAGCCCAGTTTTAATTCTGTATTGTGGAATACTCTATTTTGGAAGAACAACCAATGTAGTCTTTGAGGAAATATCATGATGATTTGGAAACAAGTCTTGTTATGAAAATGAAAGTTTTCTAAGAATGAATGTTTTAAGTAACAACTCGATTTTCAACAAAAGGACGTTTAATTACATCAATGCCTTTTCAACAATGAAAAAAAAAATTTGCCTCACTTTTGGTAATTTTTAATGCACAAAGTTAATTATTTTGGTTTACGAAAATCGGGCTGTTACAAGAAACATATCCAGACGCAGTAAGACGTGACCAGCACATGGGTGCGGAATAAGATGAAAGTAAAACACATCTGGACGCAGTAAGACGGGACCTGCACATGGGTGCGGACGCAGTAGGTCGTGACCGGAATAAGATAAAAGGGAAACATATCCGGACGCAGTAAGACGTGACCTGCACACGAGTGCGGACGCAGTAGGTCGTGACCGGGACAAAAGGAAAGAGAAATGTGAATTTAATGGGAGAAAAGAGAATAAAAGGTTTTATAAAAATAATGACTAAGGACGAAGCGAGAAAAAAATTGAATTGAGAAACCAAAGGATATTTTGAGCGTGATTAAATATATATAAGACCCTCCAATATGGAGTGTGTAAATGTGATTAGAACCCGCTCTTGTGGTGTGCGAATAAATGGTAATAAGACCCACCGAAAGGTGCGCGAAAGAATGGAATTGAATGGAAAGACTAGAAAGGCATAGGAAAATTATGTAACATAAAGGATAAGGAAAGGTGGAAATTAATAAACAGAAAGCAAAATTAGTATATGAATGAGGTATAATGGTGTAGGGTAGGACCTTGGTTTGTTACTATGCTTTTGTAGAAGCTATATTTCTAAGTTCTGTGTAATGCTACCCTTCTTGCTATATTTTGCAGGTACTGAAGTGGAGCTTACATAGGACATGGCCGAGCAGGACTTCATTCCACTACGTGGAATATATATTTACTATTATGAGTGGACAAATACTTTTTGTAATTTATAATAGTTGCGCCCTGAAACTTGTACTAGCCGGGTGTTAGGATCTTTTATGACTATTAAACTGTCGTAGTTTATGTTTTCAATATCTCTGGACTGACAAGTTTTAAAGAAGAAAATTTTTGGAAAGTCCGGAAAACAGAGGAAACTTGCCGGATTTTCGTAAGAAGTTTTTAAAAAGTAATTAAGTTTAAAAGAAATTTTCTAGCACCAATTTTAATAAAACTTAAAATTAACTAATATAAGTGAGAGTGTTACATTTTGGTATCAGAGCAGTTTTTCCTCGGCCTTGGAGCGTGGACTCACAACTCCTATGGGTTACTCACCAAGCGAGCAACAAAGTGATAGTGTCTGAGTCAGATGAGTAGGATACATATATATTTATATATATAGGGGAGCATATGTATAAGGACTAAGTAATGAGACTTGGAAGCGTGGTGATAGCGATGAGCCATAGAATACGGGTTTAGCGTTGACTGATTGGAGATGGTGTTGTTGTTTGATGGAATGTAAGGTCAGAACCGATCACTCTGATCCTTGCATCTGTTAAGTGATAATATCATCAACCATCTGATAATGATATTGCTATTAATAGATGTGAGATTGGGACTGATCACCTCGATCTTTGCACCTATCAATTGCCGATATCATTGATACGCCCCAACCGTACCGAGAAACAAGTGAAGGTGCGTGTTATTTTGAAGTAACACTTTGCTAAAGAATCAACTCATGGAGAGCCTAGGATTGCTTTCAATTAGAACTATTTCCTAAGTTCTAAACCTCTCTTTTCTTTTAGTAGTAAGACCTCCTAGAGTATTCCCTTAGTAATTATATTCCGACCATGTCACAACGGGGTACTAAGAGACACATCTGGAACATCCTTCCCATTCTTTCACCTAAGTGACAGTGAAAGACTATAGAAAATTATCCATGAAGTTAAAGCTTTAATAAACACCCAATCCAGCGATGGTGTTGTCGTTTGATAGAGGTGAGATTGGGATTAGCTACCCCAATTTTCGCATTTATTGACAGGCGACAGCATTGCAAATCCTGAGGAACGTGATGATGTGTTGTTGCTAGATGAGGGATTGGGACTAGCTACCCCAATCCTTGCATTTACTGGCAGATATATCATTGCAATCTCTCCAATATGAGTAGAACCATTGACATAGAAATTCCGACCCAAAGAAGGTCAAATTAAGTTCAAGCTCACTAGAAATCTTGTGGAAATTCGTGACAATCGATCGTGCGACAAATCTACCCATGACAATCCTACCTAGTATAGGAACATAGAGAGATGAAAGTACAGGAAACCGCCATATCTTAGAAAACCCAACAAGTAGTTCATCCAACCTTGTTTTCCAAACCCGTCACCTAATCGAAAAGTAGAACCACTAATTCTTAGCATCTGCTCAGCTACCCTTTGGTATCGATATACGTAAGTATGTTGATACTAAGTAGGGGAGAACCTTATAGTCCTACCCGAAACCCATCCGAGTGATGGTAAAGAATGAGAACGACAGCCGAGCAGAACTCGAACGTAAACTACCTTAGTGTACCCACAGAAACATCAAGACCGAAAACGGATGAGCTGTCGAACATCCGCTATTATCTCTTTCCACTCATTGGAAAGGTATAACAAACTTGCACAGGACACCAATATCTCTCAAGTTGATGATGACATTATGTCGGGCATCAACCCAACTTGTAACGATGTTATCCTCATCAATGGTTGCTCAAGACCGTTATTCTTAAAAACCTTATGTAAACCGCTAAGAAGGCCACTAGGAACTGGTGGAGAACCAACCTCGAACAACGGTCAAGAATGTACGTACTTGATTATTAGTGTTGATCGAGCCTACTCCCCGGCATTGATACAGCCGGTACGTCATTACTAAGTGGGGGAGAACTTGGTCGTTAACTTGAATCTTGCCCACGTGATGACCAATCGAGAAGTTGAGTTCTACATTGATCTTGTTTCTGGGACAAGATCAAATCCCCGTAACTCCCTCTAGATTAGCCACTAGTAAACTGGCGAAGTTGGATAAACAGATAAAGGAGCTGTATTTTTGCTAAGACCAACCTTTGGCCTGGGCGTTACCAGGTTCGCATCAAGAGAGTAGGGGTCGTAGTTGGAATCCGTTACTTCTGGCTGCTTAATCTTGGCATTTAGCCAAGAGAACCTTTTTCTAAGAACTGTAGTTGATACCTGCAAGTATCAGAGTATGGATGAGATTAATCATCAGTCTGTACAAATTGCATTTTTCGATAATTCCCTATCACAAATAAACCCTCTAGAGTGATCTTCCCTGTCTTCTTACTTGACATGTACCCAGTACACCCTGGGTCGACTTAAAAAGACCATGAGACTCATCCTTGAGTGCTTCATCTTTCTTCTTTTCATCTTCACTCTCTTCAAGTTTCAAACATCTCCGATGTATACATGAGAATTCGCCAAGCTGTAAGAACCCGGCATAGTTCTATGCCTACCGATAGGTAACCACCCACGTGCCCCTTTCCAACCTTGGACACCGGTTGGGAACCTATGTACTCGATTCTGAATAACGGATGATCATACTCCCTAGCGTGGACATAATCAAGTATGTCAATTCCAAGTGGGGGAGGATTTCAATCCAAGGAATGGGAGATGGAACTTTAATAATAAGAAAACTGACGGTCCTGTCCAGATAGAGATGATACATGGTACTGAAGGACAAGCATTGAAATAGCATGACCCTAACCACACCTGGAGAAGGAAATAAAAACCGAAGGGAAGTGAAGACCGTAAGCAGGAGTTTACCAATGGGATGATTCCTCATTTAAGGAACTGAACGGAATTTCGGGTACGAAATTCCAGTAAGTGGGGGAGAATTGTAACATCCCGAATTTTAATTCCAATAGTAATTAGAATAATGATAAGATTTGGAAGTAAGGATTATTCTAACAATGATTTAAAATGATGGATTAGGAATTCTTTGAATGCCATAGAGGAGTCAGGAAGAATTGGCATCAGAAAGGAGGTTGAAAGATGAACAAAAGAGCGTTAGAAGCGATGTTTTCGGTGTTGTAAACACCCTATATTAGGAAATTCAAAATAAAAGATTTATAACTCAAAATGTAAATTCCACCGTTGGATGTGAAGGGTAATATGTGAGGAAGCTTGCTTTAAAATTTGAGCAAGATCCGACGGATAACGAAGAAGTTATAGCAATTTGAAGTGCCAAAAATATGTTAGACTACTCGAGTAGTGCTGGACTAATCGAGTAGTTCAGGGACTACTCGAGTAGTCCACCCAAACAGAAAGTCATGATTTCCTGAAACTACTCGAGTAGTGCTTGGACTACTCGAGTAGTCTGTCCAGTTTCAGAAAATCAATAAAACGTGATTGGGGGTCTTCTTCCTCATTCATTCCCTTTGTCTTCCTCTCTCTTAGGGCACGAATTCCTTCTCTTTCTCTCTCTAAATCCCATCTCAAATCATCAAATACATCCATGATAAAACATTAAAAACAAATCCCCACCACTCACAAACATCATCTCTTCCATCAATCTCTCCTATTATTCTCTCTCAAGCCATGGGTATGAATTAGGGTTCAAGAGCTCCATCACCCACTCTTGATTTCTACAATTTCAAGCTCAAGGTAATATGGATTCAAGATTTCCTCATCTCCTCCTCCATGTTACACGAATTATTGCCATCATCTCTAACTATTTTTACCTCTTTTGTTTCATGGTTCACTTTCTCTCTCCTCCATAGCTTTGAAGCTTTCTCTCTCTACACCAAGGCGAGGTAGGATCAAGCTCTCCTCCTCACTCTCACCACACATTTGGAGGTTATTTGGTTGAAACTCAAAAGGGGAGGATTGTAAAGAGTTAGGGTTTGGTACTCCCTTCTATAACACCCCGCATTTTTCCCTTACGTGCGTGAACGATTTTCGACATAATAAATTTTAAGATTCTAATTTATAAGAGATTTCCAGAAAAGTATTTATGAGAGAAAGGAATAAAGTGCTGGTTTTCAAGGAATTTTATAAACCAAATGTTTTTATAGATGTGAAGTGAATAATTTTGTTGAGTTTTGAAATGATTTGATTTTTAAGAAATAAGCTGTGATTTTATTAAAGAGTGATTTTTATTTAAAGTGAAGTTTTGGGTCTGTTAACTTTAAAAATTCGTAACTTTTAAACCGTAACTCAGACTTTTACGATCTTTATATCAAAACGATCGTCTTAAAACGTAGATTTTGAAAATGTAATTTTCAGATTTTTCTGGGTGTTTTTATAAAAATTTATTTTCAGAACTAAGAAATACGAATTTGGAATTTTGTTCTATATAGAAAATGAATTTGATCAGTTGGCTTGAAAATTTTATGTAATGAATGCTTGGTTTGATTTCATGTGTGTGTTTTGTGTGAAAATTATGGTGTGAATGTGATTGTTTGAATTAATTGTATTATTGTGTGAAGTGAGAATTATAAATAAAAATGATTAAAAAAAATAAAAATGTGAAGTATGTATGTGTGATGTGTGTGCTACGGTATGTGTAAGTATTTGTGTGTGTATGTGATACGTGTAAGAGTATGCATGTATAGCTAGGACTAATTTTCTAGAAGACTTAGTGGGTAAGAAAGCCCTAACTAAACCAAACTAGATCCATGAACTAAACTAAACTAAGTTAGAAACCCTAACTAGTTTTAAACCTAGAATGACCCCTAGTAAGCTAGCCCACTCCACCTTGTCCCCTTGACTTTGATGACTCTTATCCATGCAACATTTTAGAAGCCCAAAATTACCCCTTTCCTTGTGTTGTGACCGAATTATGTATAAGGGTACAAGAGGGAGAGTGAATTGTTTATATACATGTGTGGCCTTAGTGTAATTCATTCCTTCACCCATTTCACTCCTTCCACCGTACCAACACTAAACACACACTCTAAGAGACCCTTAAACTCTTAGATAGAAAAGAAAATAAATAAAAAGTGAGAAAGAGAGAGGGAGCCGTGGGATATAGTGAAGAAGGAAGAAGAAGATCCAAGATTGCCCAAGCCTTTCTTTGATAGATCAAGAGCATTAGGGACTAGAAGAACCAACCTCTTTTCATGGTAGGAACCGAAGAACAAGAAGGAGATTTTGTAATAATTTAGTTTTCCTTTTTTATATAGATCTTTATTTCTTTCTTCTTGCATGTTTAATTTTTGGAGTTTATGAGTGGTTATTCTTTTGATCTTGGACTTTTGAGGACTCTAAGTAATTTGTAATATGTTACCTTGATGCTTTATGTCTCGGTTCATATTGTTCTTGATGGATCTAACACTTTTTCAACTAAACTCTTAACGATCTAATGTTTTTCAAACCAAAATCTTGAAGATCTAAAGAAAGCTAAAATTTTCATGAAAACTAAAACAAACTTCTTTGCATGTTTGATTTTCTTGCTTTAGACCGTGACCTATGTGTGTTTATCCATGATCTAAACTTGTTTATTTATAAAATGTAATTTTTAATTTTTGCATGTTAAATCTTGTGCTAAAATCATGATCTATGTGTATTTCCATGAATGATTTCATGATCTAAATTTAATTTGTAAAAAGGTTCAATTATTTAGCTTTGCATGTTGAATTTTCTTGCTAGATCTTGACCTATGATGTGTTTTCATGATTATGTGATGAATAAAAAAAAATATAATATGAACTTAACTTGTGAAAAAGTTTAAGTTCTAGCCTTGCATGTTGGTCTAATAATGTTCTTCATTGATTTAAATGTGTGCATGTTATTTTCAAGAGTAAAATTGTGTTTTCTTTTATGAATGTGTTTCGGTTTTAAGGAAATTTAAAGAAGTAAATTTTAAAAGGATTTTTCAAGTTCAAGCATGATTTTCATTAAGTGTTTAACTATGTGCATGCCTTAAATTTTTGAAGGCCATTCGGCCATGTTTAGATAAAAATGGAATTTATGCTTTTTATTTGTGAGAAGTTGATGCATGTGTGTTTTCAAGCTTAGATCCAATAATGTGTAGAACATGCATGTTGTTTTCATTAGAACTTTATTTTTATTTGAGAAAATGATGAACTTGAATTTTATAAATAGTGTTTGAAAAAGTTTTCTTGGAAAACCTACATGTTTAGGTGTGAATGCATGACTTTTGTGTTGAAGAAAAATGAATGAAAACCTTGCTTTTGTACATGTTGACTTTCGGCCAACTAGGAGGAGTAGGAAACTAGGCTTGTCTCTCATTTAGGTTGCATATATGGTGACTTTATTTGAAATTAAAAAGATACATGCATGAAATAAATAAATAAATTTATGTGTAAGTTGTGATTCTAATTGTTGTTTTGATTTTGTTTTGAAAATGAATTGAAATTTGCTGATTTTTCATACGGTATGCTCACGGTCTTCTAGCCTTAAAAAAAATATAAAAGGATTTCATAATTACATGTTTTGTTGTGCATTAAATCTTTGTAAAATTGTATGTGTCTCATTCGGTCAATATATGTTCATATAGTTGAGTGATTTTCTTCATGCTGTAACTTGTGAATGATAGCTATCTTTCTAGGTGCATGATATTGTGTGAAAGTGTTGTGTGCCTCTTTTAATTCCTTTTGGTTTTATTTGATTATGTGAAAGAAATTCTTGTAATGGTAATTTAATAATTTTTAGTTAAATTGTAATTAGAAAATAATAACCATATGTGTCTCGGTTTTATTGAGTTAATTACAAGATTAAATTTAGACTATTTTCTTTTGTGTAATTAAATTAATGGATGGTTCTGAATAATTGAAAATGGGAGTTCTTGCATTATGTGTGCTTGTGAGTAAAACATGTATGTGCTGTTTTTGTACTGAATTGGAATTGTATACGGTTGTTATTTGTGCTAATTGAATCAATGATTTTTAGTTTTAAATTTTATTTGTGATTAAAAATTATTAAACATGTATGATTCGGTTTTGCTGGATTAATTAAAAGGATTAAGTTAAATTATTCTCTTAAGAATAATTGGATTAATTTATTAAGGTTACAATTGAATTAATGATGTGATTTCCTGTGTATATGTTTGTGAGTGTTGTGAATGCTTGAAATCTGTACGCGATTGCTCTTTGTGCTACTTGGATGAATTAGAATTGTTTTGGATACTATTTGTGAGTACTGTTTGTTAAAAATGTTTTATTTAAAAAGTGTAAATTGAATAACTTAAATTGATTTGGAAAATTTTAAAGAACCTTCTTTGATCAGTGTTTGAGGATGGGTGAAGTTTAGAAATTAAAGAAATCAAATTGATTGGTTTTGAAGTTTTGCCTTTTTGAATTTTTGTATTTGATTTAAGAAAGAGTTTTCAAATAGTAATTTTCTATAGGTTCATTCAGTGTTCAAGGAAAATGATTTTTTGTAACCAAAGTGTTTTTAATTAAGATAAATGGATTTTTAATTGATAAAGAGATTGTTTTCAAAGTTTTCCTGAAAACCTTTTTATTTGATTGGAATTCTGGATATTGGTAATGTGTTTACAAGAAAGAAATTAAAAAGTGTTTTCAAAACGAAAATTAAGAATTCACGTAAATTGTTTCTAACGCACGGGGAAAAATGTCTAGTTCGGGTGTCGGACGCGAAGGAAATGTGGGAAGGTTAGCGACTGGAAATCTTGGGAAGTCATTGGATGTGTCATCATCCAGGTGAGTGAGAGTGTTGTGGTCCCGTAACGCGGTTGCTCGTAATCCGAATGGACGGATTGTGAGAGTACTGCGAATTAGGCAACATGGATGTTGTGATTAGATGTCTACCTATCTTCCTTGCATACTAAATGTTTACTTGTTTGCATACTAGATGTTTATTCGTTGAGCATTCTTTATTCTGTTTAGAAAATGTTTGGATAGTGAAATGAAGATGATGGAACTGTGGAAGTAATAAGATAAATTGAAAAGAGGAAAGAGAAACGAATGAGAAACATGAGAAATAATTGAGAAAGAAATAAGTGATGAGATGAGATTGAAGAGAAAGTATGAGAATGATTGAGAAAGAGACAAAGTGTGATGAGAATGGAATGCAAAAGTGAGAAAGAATGAAAGAAAGAGAATTGATATTTGAGTGGGAAAGAGCTGAGATTTGAAGGAGAACCTGGTTGTGAAAATGAGATGTGATTCCTCGTTCACGTTTTTGGGAAGAAGCTTAGTGTTGAGTTGAGCTTGCTCCTCCATTAACACTCACCCAAAAATTTGATTTTTGAAAAAGGTTTTGAAAAGAGGTTTTAGAAAAGCTTTTGTGAAAATGATATTCTTGTAAAAGTTTTGGAGACATTATTTTTTTGAAAAAGTTCTTTGAAATCGTGTTTCCGAAAAAGTTTTGCGAAAGATGTTTTACGAAAGACGAGGAAAATATGTTGATGATGTTGATGAGAATGATGATGAGCATGAGATGATGAGAATGTTGAGAATAAGATGAAAGTGACGAGAGGCCGAGGGCCATTGAGATTTTAGGGAGAATAAGTTGCGTTTAGTGATCGGGCTTCGTTGAAGGGATGCACCAAGGACGGGCCGATCGTTAGGATTAAGCCATTAAGTAAATCGTAAAACATTAAAAGACACTTACAAACGCGGTGAGGCATGAGTGTCGTATCGAAGTAGTGGAGAGGAAGGTACCCCGGATATCAAGGATACTCGGGTTGTGAATGCAATAGGGTAAGCTAGGGCGGTAAAACGCCATGAGGCTTTGAGTACTATTCTGGGCGGAATGAATCCCACATGTGGCGTACTAACGTGGTAGGGACTGGGTCTAATGTCATGGTAAGTTCTGCACCCGGGACCGGAATAGTGCTGTCACCCCTATGGCATTTCAGGAACAGTGAGAGGGACTGGAACGGGGCATTTGTGATTGCCGCTGAGAGCGTGCCTTGATTATATGATATGAATTGAATTGATTTGAGGCAGGGCCTCCTGGTCTGGGACCATTTGATTGTGTGACAACTGTCGTGCCCGCGTGGTAAAGGTCCTGTACTCCTGTTTGCTTCCGACTAGGGTGGGTGGTTGACCGAGGAGATGTAGACGTGTGCGAGCTCAATGATGTTTCCCCCTCATCATTGATGCTAACTGAAATAATAAAACTTAATAGACAAAGTTATTTCAAAGTGAAGTGCATCAAAATATCAAGTAAGAATTGTAAGATAAATACAAGAAAGAATTCATGGATTAAGAGATAAGTGCGGAAATCGTGATGGAAGAAGGATTGAGAAAGTTATGAAAGTTCACGAGAAGAATTCTGAGGATGTGGTTATAAAGCGTGAATGAATTAATTGGTTAAGAATGATGGTACTGATGTGCTTAGAATAGTATGATATGTTTTGATTTATGTGATTCATATATGCTATGTGTATTACATGTTGGTGATGTTGTAGTTATGTTGTTTTATTATATTCTCTGTCTACTTTTATACCTGAGACCGTATGGTCAACCCGTTGGTGTTCGGAACACTGACTCTCTCCTACCGTGTTGTCGTATTGGCAATTGCTGATATTGCAACCGGTAGATGGCGTAGTGCTAGGAAAGGCAAGTACCCGATGACTCTCTAAGTGAGACTACTTAGATGATTGGAGGCGACAACTCCGCTGGTGGATCGAGATGTGTGGGCTGCCAAGATGCGAAGATAAAGAGATAATGTTGGTGTGCATGACTAGCAGTTAGGCAATTCCCCTCAGAGTTTGTACTCCATTGTAAGTGCTTAGTACCTAGCTCTATCCTGCTGTAACCCAGCAACTGTTTTATGCAACACTGATGATTTGGAAATAATTAAACGGGCCAAGTTTTAAATGATGTTTGAAAACGAGTTTCAAAGTGCGGTGTCCTGTGACATCTCGGTTTGGAACTTGAAAGAGTTGTGCAACATGAGAACATGAGTTTTAATTGTATAATGTAACACCCATTAGTTATTTACCCTTGAATACCCCATAATATCAAATTAGTAACTTGAAAATTTCCTTTTTAAAACAATTTCATTTCTAAAATCTCTGTCAAATCGGACAGAGTTTCCTTTGTTTATTGAGGAAACCAAAACTTTATTTCCTGAAACCTGTGCAATTCAAATAAATATATAAGTATATTCATTTCATTCAGAGCCAACAGGGCTAGACATCAATAGTGTCATATCACTCCACATCACAATATAATTACATCAGAGTTAGCAGCAAAATAATAAGTTGTGAAACTATATAAGTTTTCTCAAAATAATACGCTTCCTTTTCCCAGGAAGCAGTCCTGGATAACCCCAAAAGTAACACTTTTGAAATTCATGTACAAAACATTAAAAACATATACATATCACTATGACAACCAGGACAACACCAAAATAAAACCCCTAATCTCCCATAAACTACTCTCCCTGTAAGGGAGAGTGCACCTGCTCGGCCGGGGGTTGTGCAAGCTCAATCTCATTACCTGTAAAATGTAGCAAGAGGGTGAGCATTACACATGAAGTAGGAAGCAGTTTCTAAATAGACATAATAACCCACCAAGTCACACACACTTAGCCATTTAGCAAATAGAGATTTCATTCAATCATTCACTAACATACTCATGCAATGTAACATTTCAATTACTCATTCGTTTACACCCTTCACTTAAGTTTCCATTAGCCTTTGTATCTTTCATTTAATTATTTCCAAATATTTGTACCACTAGGAATTGGTTGCTCCTGCTAGGGCATTTGTACACCCATTAGGGACTTAGGCACCCATCAGGACTATCACCCACTAGGCCTCACCCGTTAGGACTAATACATAAGATCTTATGTTCATACATTAGTCTTTTTCACATTTTCCATTTTATTAGTTTTCGTTGAATTGATCATTTGGGTACATTGACTCCTAACGGGGCATTTGTACCTAATGGGGCATTTTAGCCTGATGGGGCATTTGGCCCTAATGGGGCATTTGTACACCTAGCAGGAACACCTAGTGTCCCAATGTCCCAATGATCAATTCAACCATTCATTCCGGTTTAATTCATTAACCTTGTACTTTTTCCAAATTTACCCTTATATTCTTTTTCAATCAAACATAGCAACCAAACATATTCAACAAAATGCATATAATTCATTTAGCCATCTACATCAAATAATACCCATAAGGGTTCAATCAATTATCACAATTAATCATCCACCAACTCATGTCCATCAATAATTTTTCACACTTTTACAATTATATCAACTTTTACACTTAGGGTTCATACATGGCATAATCATAATAATTTAATTATTCACTAATTCCTAAGGTTCCTATCCTAAATCTAAACACATGACCTTAGCACATCACTATGCACTAACTAGAATCTAGTCCCTAAAACAAGGTAACACACACCCCCTTACCTTGAATCAAGGAGAGAGTGGAATGAATCTTAACCCCAAAAGCTAGCCTTAGCCCTAGATCCTTTGGTGCCTTTCAAAGAGCTCCCAAGAGAGATGAGTGGAGGAAATTGAGAACTTGATCTCCCTTAAACCATGAAACAAAGAAGAACATAAGAACATGGAAACCCAAGGAGTGGGGTTCGAATTTATGAGAGGAAAAAGGGAGAGAAAATTCGTATGGAACACATAGAGAGAGAAAGAAGAAGTAAGCTTTACCTATGAAGCTTGCTTATGGCTTGAGGAGCTTGCAAGGAAGAAGAAACAACCTTGGACCTTGGTGGAGGGGAGTAGAACTCGTGGGGGAGGAGTGAAAGAAGAAAGGGAGTAAACTTTGTTGATGGAAGAATGAATGAGAAATGGGAAAGAGTTTTGTTTTATTATTTATGAAGGGAGGAAACATGTGGTCCTAATTTAAAGAGGAAAGGGAAGATTCCCTTTGTGTGGTTGAGGAGCCACACGTGCAACACCTTTTCTTTATTTTTTTTTGTTCAGACCCAACAAATAATCGATTACCCTGGCCAGGTAATCGATTAACGCTTCAATTCAACATTTTTGTGACTTCCAACCTGAGGCCTTGTAATCGATTAATGGCCATAAAATAATCGATTACAATTTGATGCAACAAATTTGGTATTTTCAGCAGAGGCTCAGTAATCGATTACTTGTCCAGGAGTAATCGATTATCCTTCAATGCAACATTTTTGTGCATTGTTGGCTGAGAGCTTGTAATCGATTAACTCACCTCAGTAATCAATTATTTTGTTGCTTTTTCACCTTTTCAGAGTTTCTAACATCTAAACCCTCTTCCTTATCTTCAATACCCATTTGGCCATGATTTCTGTGTTAAACCCTAGATATTAGTTGTCTAATTTCTCATTAACTCTTCACAAATCAATACAACATCTTGCATAATTCATATAATTTAAAGTATTTCAAATTGAGGATGTTACAATCCTCTCCCACTTACCCGAATTTCGCCCTCGAAATTCAGCTTTCTTCGAACAGATGCGGATGAGACTGTCTTATTTTGCTTTCTAACTCCCAAGTAGCTTCCTCTACATTGTTTCTGCTCCATATTACCTTTACCAAGACAATCTCCTTGCCTCTCAACTGTTTCACCTGTCTATCATCAATCCGCACTGGCAATACTTCGAAAGTGAGATTCTCTTTCAAAGACAGATCATCCATAGTAACCACATGAGCAGGATCATGAATGTACTTCCTCAACTTTGAGACATGGAATACATCATGAAGTCTTGCTAAGTGAGGGGGCAAAGCAATCCGGTAAGCTACAGGACCAACCTTCTCCAAAATTTCATAAGGTCCAACAAATCTCGGAGTCAACTTCTTGGACTTGATAGACCTCCCAATTCCTGTGAGAGGAGACACCCTTAGAAAAACATGATCTCCAACCTCAAATTCCAAAGGTCTCCTTCTCCTATCAGCATAATTCTTCTGGCGATCTTGTGAGGTCTTCATTTTGTTCTTGATCATTGTGATCTTTTCAGTTGTTTCTTTCACAATGTCAAGACCTGTTAACAGATTCTCCCCTATCTGGAACCAACACAGAGGCGTCCTACACTTTCTGCCGTAGAGAGTCTCGAATGGTGCCATACCGATACTGGAGTGAAAACTATTATTATAAGTGAACTCCATTAACGGCAACAATTGTTCCCAATTACCCGCCTGCTCCAGAACACATGCCCTTAACAAATCCTCGAGCGTCTGGATAGTACGCTTAGATTGTCCATCTGTTTGTGGATGATAAGCAGTACTGAATTTCAGTTTAGTACCCAAGGCCTGCTGAAGACTCTGCCAAAATCGAGACAGAAATCTCGAATCACGGTCGGATACTATACTAGTGGGGACACCATGCAACTTTACTATGTCCCTGATGTATAGCTGAGTCAACTTCTCTAAAGTGTAATTCTTGTGAATAGGGATAAAATGGGCACATTTTGTTAACCGGTCTACAACAACCCATATGGCATCACATCCTGCTGCAGTTCTAGGTAGACCCGTCACAAAATCCATAGCTATGTCGTCCCACTTCCATTCTGGGATATCCAATGATCGCAAAGGACCACCGGGCTTTTGATGCTCTATCTTAACCTTTTGACAGGTCAAGCAATGGGATACATGGTCGGCTACATCAGTTTTTAACTTTGGCCACCAATAAATCTTCTTCAAGTCTTGGTACATCTTTGTTGCACCAGGATGAAAATTCATCTTGGTTCGATGAGCTTCCCATAGGATATCTCTTCTAACTTCAAAGTCCATGGGAACACATATCCGACCCCTAAATCGGATGATACCATCTGAACCTTTTACAAAGTCAGGCTCTGCATTGCCCGATGCCCCTTTTAGCAAATTCTGTAGATCTTCATCATCAGCTTGCCTCTCTTTAATGAGACCAAGCAACTCGTTAGTAATATGCATGGACTTACGTACTCTGCTGTGTGTCTCCGTGTGAGTTAGTATTAGGATAGCGATAGAACGCTAAGAGTACGCGGGTGCTTTTCGGGAGTACGTCAGTTTTCGGAGACGAGGAGCCAAGATCAGTAACGTCATGAGATGTTGATGCGTGATTCGAATCTTCCTCATTGAACTCTTCTCTGATGTGAACCCCTTTTGTTGTGATGACCCTTGAGCTCTCGATATGAGATCTTGTTTTGTGACTAGAACCTTTGATGAGCATTTTATTTCCCATTATTCCTTGCATTATTTTACTCCTATTATTGATACTTGTTGCCCATTTGACATTGATTAGCTTGATTTAGTGATTTAGAGTTTATTGGACTAATATTCCGAATATTGTTTAATTTGGAATTATTTAGCCTAATTAATTCTATTTCTATTTTCAGGTAATATTTGGCACGAGGACACTTTGGGCATTTTGGAAATGAAGATTGAAGTATTGAAGTGAAGATTGTAATTTGCATTTAGGTCCCTTTTTAATTGTAATTTTCAGAATAGTGTTTCTTAGGACTTGGGCCCATGTTTTAGGCCCATTTTCATGACTAAAGAGGGGAAATTCGTGTAACCCCCATGACACACTCCCATTTCAGATTTCTCACTCTCTCTCTAGGTTAGAACTTCTCTCTTGGCTCTCCCAAGTGGTGGTGGCTGCTAGGGTTTTGTTCTTCCCCCTTTCTACACGTTTTTCTTGATTTATGACCATGGAAGGCTAACTTCAAGGGTTAATCCCTTTGGTATTGTATTATCTACTCTTGAGCTCTTGTTATTAATGCAATTTCGTTTTCTCTTCTCTGTTTTCATGTTTATCAATGTGTAGTGGTTTGCTTAATTCCATTTCGTAGAGATAATACATGAATATAAATGCTTAATTTGTATTAACTCGTAAAAACTCCAATTCTGGTTTCTGATGCTTAATTAGAAGTTAGGGTTTGGAGTGATAACTGAATTTTCGCTTAGTATTTGGTTATCACGAGTTGGACAGAGGAGAGGAGAGGAATCGATCTTTAGTGAGCTAGGATTGAGTAGTGTACGTAGCCAAAGGGGTTTGCCCGCTTTTGTTTCTGATTTTGTTAGTTTTAATATTCTGTTTATGTTTTGTTCTTCACATTTGTCACACACAAAAACCCCCCCATTTTGCTGCACACTACGTGTTTGATACTTTGCCTAGACCGATATTCGCTGGGAAACGACCTAGGATCACCTTCCTAGTACTACAGAATAAACCCCTTTTATTTTGATCGGGTACGGCCTCGATCAAAATTTGGCGCCGTTGCCGGGGATTATCGGTTCTTGCCAAAGATCATACAGTAGTTAGTTAGATTAGTTAGTGTAGTTAGTGTGTGAATAAGCATTCTGATAACTGATTGAAAGTTGCCCTGTTTGCTGACTTGCTGTTCTGCACAACTGATGCTATTCTAGTGATTCTGTGAGTGCCATTCAATATAGCTGTGGGTGGAATTTTTGCACGAAAATTGGTATCCACACTTGTTTCATCATATATTAGTGTGTTGATGCATCACAGACACTCAGATAGGCACTGGTTGTGAGTTCCAGAAAAATTTTCCAAGTTTCAGCAGTACTTACTATAAATAGGCGTAACTTTTGATCCGTAACTCGGAATTTGACGAATTTTATATCAAATCGAAGGGAATTTTCTGAATAATCTGATTTTTCTCACTTTGTTAGAAAACCCCTTAGTTTGGATCCCGAAAAAGCCTGTTTACTATTTCTTTTTTATTTTACAAGTTCTATTTCCTTAGTTTTTGGTCACTGTTTTAATTCTTTGACTTGGTTCCCTTTTGAATTTTGTCCTCAAACTTTCTGTGATATGTTTTCATGATTTTAGGGTGCTGAAAAAAATAAATAAAAAAATTTAAAAAAAATAAAAAATTTTGTTGCCGATTTTGGTCATGCATATCTGTTACAGTATGCTATGGTTGATGCTGTTCTGTTTAGTACATGACTAGGGGCAACCCAAGTTATTTGCATCCTTACAACCCTGAAATTGATAGAACTTATCACAGATTAGTTAGACAAAATAGGAATCAGTCATTAGGTAGTGAGTCAGAGTCATCTTATAGTCCATCTAATTCTGATTCTATTTCTATTTCTTCTATTCCTTCTACTTTTATTCAATCTGATTCTATACATTGTGATAATATGGCTCAACCCGCACCAAGGGAAAGAACACTTAAGGAGCTGGCTGCACCTGACTTCACTATTGAAGACTCGTGTATCCGGTATCCTGATGAGGATGTTCCTTTTGAGCTTAGAACAGGACTAATCCATTTGTTGCCCAAGTTTCATGGTCTTACAGGTGAGGATCCTCATAAGCATCTCAAGAAATTCCATATAGTGTGCACCACAATGAAACCACATGATGTGCAAGAGGATCATGTCTGTCTCAGAGCATTTCCACATTCCTTAGAGGGTCTAGCACAAGATTGGTTATCTGACTTGGCCCCTGGTTCCATCACAAGCTGGGATGACTTGAAGAGGGCATTTCTGGAAAAATTCTTCCCTGCAAATAGGACCACTGCAATCAGAAAGGAAATTTCTGGTATCAGGCAACAACATGGAGAGAGTCTCTATGATTATTGGGAGAGATTCAAGAGGTTGTGTGCTTCCTGCCCTCACCATCAGATCTCAGAGCAGCTGCTTATTCAATATTTCTATGAAGGTCTCAACTTCATGGAGAGAAACATGGTAGATGCTGCAAGTGGTGGTACATTGGGAGATATGACACCCTTACAAGCCAGGAGCAAAATTGAGAAGATGGCTTCCAACTGTCAACAATTCCATGCAAGAAGCAACAGTGATGCAATAGTTGTGAGGGATGTAAATGATGTTGGTGCAGACTCGGGCAAGGTTGAGAAGCTTGAGCAGAAAATTGATTCACTCACAACATTGGTCACACAATTGGCTGTCAATCAGAAAAAGATGATACTTCCTGCTAGAGTATGTGGCATATGCACATCCATTGAGCACCCCACAGATGCATGCCCTTCCCTTCAGCAGCAACAGCCGATGACAAGTGGTGACCAACCCGAGGCCTATGCAGCAAACATATACAACAATAGAGGCCCACAACAACCCAATCATGACCTCTCTTCCAATAGATACAACCCTGGATGGAGGAACCATCCCAATCTGAAGTGGTCTGATCAACAACAACAACCTCCTCCTAATGTTCCATTTCAGAACACCGCTGGACCGAGTAGACCACCATATGTACCTCCTCCAATCCAGCAGCAAAGGCAACAACAACAGCAGCAAGTAGTTCTTCCTGCACCATCAGCCCCTCCATCCAACCAACCTACCTTGGAGGAGTTGGTGAGGCAAATGACCATGCAGAACCTCCAATTTCAACAAGAAACTAGAGCAGCCATTCAGAGACAAGAGGCATCCATTCAGACTTTGACAAATCAGATGGGTCAAATGGCAACTTTTCTCAACAACTTGCAATCTCAAAATTCTGACAAGTTGCCTTCCCAAACAGTGATCAACCCTCAGAATCAGAATGTGAGTGCCATCAACCTGAGGTCAGGAAAGCAGATTGTCAGACCCACACCACAACCTCACCTCAACAATGATGCTCTAGCTTCCTCTAAAGGGAAGAGCCAAGTGATAGAGGAAGGTGAACACCCTAGCACCAAGGAGAGTCATCCAACTCAACCTTCCTCAAGCTCAACCACAAAACCTGCTGTTGTCCTCCAACCTCCTCAAATTCCTCTTCCATTCCCACCAAGAGTGCCTCAAAACAAAAGGGTGGAAGAGGTGGACAAGGATATTCTTGACACATTCAGGAAGGTGGAAGTCAACATACCCCTTCTTGATGTAATAAAACAAATTCCAAGGTACGCGAAGTTCCTTAAGGAGTTGTGCACTAATAAGAGAAGACTCAAGGGCAATGAGAGGATAAGCATGGGAAGGAATGTCTCCGCTCTCATAGGTAAACCTATCCCTCACATTCCTGAAAAATGTAAGGATCCTTGAACTTTCTCTATACCTTGCATCATAGGCAATGTCAAGTTTGAAAATGCTATGCTAGATTTAGGAGCATCCATAAATGTCATGCCTATGTCTGTTTTTAAGTCTCTTTCTCTTGGACCTCTTCAACCTACGGGTGTGGTGATTCAATTGGCAAATAGAAGTACTGCCCACCCCGCAGGTTTGATAGAGGATGTCTTGGTTCGGGTTGAAGAGCTGATCTTCCCTGCTGATTTTTACATTCTTGATATGGAAGATGACTCCCCCCGTAATGTTGTTCCTATTATTTTGGGGAGGCCATTTTTGAAAACAGCCCGAACCAAGATAGATGTGCATTCAGGTTCACTTTCCATGGAGTTTGATGGCAGTGTGATCCGATTTGACATTTTCCATGCTATGAAACATTTTCCTGAGGATCACTCTGTCTTTCATATAGATTTTCTTGATGAGATTGATGAACATGTGCTTGATGTTTTACATGATCCTGATTTGCCATCATTTACAGTCTCATTTTCTTGTCCTGCATGTACTGATTCTGAAATGTGCATGTCATGCATTGATCAATTTATAGATTCTGACACTGCATCTGTTGATGACTCTCATATTATAGATTCGGCTAACCCCCTCTCTGTTATGCAAGAGTCTGATTCTTTTGTTCAGGTGCAGGTAGCAGAATCCATTTCTGCTGCCCCTTTATTCCCATCTATCATACAGGCACCCTCATTGGACCTGAAGCCCCTCCCTCCTCATCTCAAATATGCTTACTTGGAGGATGAGCAGAAACTCCCAATGATCATCTCTACCTCACTTTCTGTTGATCAAGAGGAGAAGCTGCTAGATATGATTAGACAGAACAAGAGGACAGTCGGATGGACTTTAGCATATCTACCTGAGGTGCCACTTGTGAACTTCAGAAACATAGTCCTTCGATTAGGAGACCAATGCAAGATGGCATTCGATCCGCTAAAGAGAGCACTCACCTTCTTCCCACCATGACTTCGGGAGTTTTCTTTTCTCCTTCTTCACTACATTCATTGCACTTGTCTATATCTATCTGATTCTGCTGATTGTGTTACATTGAGGACAATGTGTGATTTAAGTGTGGGGGAGAGTAGTTTAGGTTGCATATTTTGCTTTGATTTTTTTTAGGTTTTGCTTAGTTTTGGGCATTTTCTTGCATGTTTTTGCTTCATTTTAGTAGAGTTTTGGTATCTTGTGTCTGAATTCATGCATTTCTGTGTGTAAAGTTGCTTTTGATAATTAAGAGGTGGTAACACTGTGATAGAATTGTCCCTTTTGTGAGGATTTGAGCCTTAATTGTGGGTGGATTGCTATATATGCCACCTAATTTTCTTTCATGTGTGATTGCACTCTGGATTACTTGCACTCTAGAACTTGACTTGACTCTTGTTGATACTTGATTGCTCATGCACATTTTGAAATGATTTAGGCACTTTCTTTCTTGAATAAGCTACTAGCCATATGAGCCTACGTTGAATGAATGTATCCTTTGCTAGCCCCTTTGAGCCTTTTTATCCCTTTCCTTGTTCTTTAGCTCATTACAAGCCTATGACTGAAAAACCATGATTGTCCTAACCTTAGGGAATTTTGGAGCTTTGGAATTGTTTTGGGAATGGGTATTAGGTAAGAAGTGTGCTCTATGGTTCAATTGGTTGAGTTCTTGGTTTTGCCTCTTTGGTTGTTGTAGCTATGGCTTCATCTTCATGCCATTTGTGTTGTTTCTTCTTTTCTTTTTGTATATCTCTCAAAAAAAAAAAACAAAAAAAAACAAAAAAAAAATGCAAAAATAAAAAGAAAAAAAAAGTGAATAAAAGGTTGTTGAGGCAAAGAGGATTGGAATTAGTGGTTGTTGATTTTGGGGTGGATTTTGCTTACTTTTTACTTATTCCCCATTGCTTCTCTATTCCCTTGGTTTTAGCTACATTCCCATATTTTTATCCTACCTTGTCCTTGGCCCCATTACAACCCTTAAAAGACCTTTTGATCATTTTGTGCACGTGTGTTGATGGTTGATGTTAGAGGCTTGTCAAGCTTATGGTTGTGTTTGTTTTTCATGATGTGCCTTGAGTGTAAATAATGATTAACCCCAAACACTTGAGTGTAAACACTTTTGAGTGATCCTTGTGAGTTTCTATCATCTTTGTGACTATCCTCTTGTTGTCATTGGTTTCTTTGCATACTTGAAGTAATTGGATGATGTTCGCGGATGCTTTGACTCTTTGATCCTTAACCATTTTGTGTGCTTGAGTTTGCCCATTTCTTCGCATTTCCTAGAATTCATTGTGAAGTATGTAATCTCTTAGGTTTGCATTTCTTAGTTGTAGTCATCTTGTTGCATGATTCACTTTGGTGCATTTTGATCTTCATAGTCCTATCTTTTGGTTTTGCCCAGGAGTGAAAAAGGATAAGTGTGGGGGTATTTGATGAGCATTTTATTTCCCATTATTCCTTGCATTATTTTACTCCTATTATTGATACTTGTTGCCCATTTGACATTGATTAGCTTGATTTAGTGATTTAGAGTTTATTGGACTAATATTCCGAATATTGTTTAATTTGGAATTATTTAGCCTAATTAATTCTATTTCTATTTTCAGGTAATATTTGGCACGAGGACACTTTGGGCATTTTGGAAATGAAGATTGAAGTATTGAAGTGAAGATTGTAATTTGCATTTAGGTCCCTTTTTAATTGTAATTTTCAGAATAGTGTTTCTTAGGACTTGGGCCCATGTTTTAGGCCCATTTTCATGACTAAAGAGGGGAAATTCGTGTAACCCCCATGACACACTCCCATTTCAGATTTCTCACTCTCTCTCTAGGTTAGAACTTCTCTCTTGGCTCTCCCAAGTGGTGGTGGCTGCTAGGGTTTTGTTCTTCCCCCTTTCTACACGTTTTTCTTGATTTATGACCATGGAAGGCTAACTTCAAGGGTTAATCCCTTTGGTATTGTATTATCTACTCTTGAGCTCTTGTTATTAATGCAATTTCGTTTTCTCTTCTCTGTTTTCATGTTTATCAATGTGTAGTGGTTTGCTTAATTCCATTTCGTAGAGATAATACATGAATATAAATGCTTAATTTGTATTAACTCGTAAAAACTCCAATTCTGGTTTCTGATGCTTAATTAGAAGTTAGGGTTTGGAGTGATAACTGAATTTTCGCTTAGTATTTGGTTATCACGAGTTGGACAGAGGAGAGGAGAGGAATCGATCTTTAGTGAGCTAGGATTGAGTAGTGTACGTAGCCAAAGGGGTTTGCCCGCTTTTGTTTCTGATTTTGTTAGTTTTAATATTCTGTTTATGTTTTGTTCTTCACATTTGTCACACACAAAAACCCCCCCATTTTGCTGCACACTACGTGTTTGATACTTTGCCTAGACCGATATTCGCTGGGAAACGACCTAGGATCACCTTCCTAGTACTACAGAATAAACCCCTTTTATTTTGATCGGGTACGGCCTCGATCAACCTTTCTTTTCTTTGATTAGAACTTTTCTTGTGAAAACCCTATGTGTGCCAAATTGCTTTGGCACGGCGTTTGAACAATCTTAGCCTATGATTTTTGAAGAAACCTTGATCATTGATGAACCCAAAGTTTCCCTTGGTCCTTGACCCAACCTTGTTCTTTCCTAAAGCTTCAGTGAGAATGTTAAGCCCTTACCTCCTGTATCAGTCCAGTAGGAAATCCTAGAATAGAGAGTTAGTTGTGAAGTGATGGCTAAGGAGAATAAGGATTGGTTAGCATGGATTAAGGGAAGTATGGGTCTTGGAGGAAGTAGAAATATCTTTTGAGTCTTAGGTAAATGGTGGGCTACGAGGTGAATAGGATTAAGAGTTTTGATGTCGGGTTGGTTAAATAAATGGTTTAGATGGTGATAAGATGAGGAAGGAATTACGGTGATGTTTAGGATTAGAGTTATAAGTGTCTGGGTTTAAGTTGGAATATGGTTAGTTGGCAGTGGATAAGTGATGATATGGTAAAGTCGGAGTGATAAAATGGTAGAAATGTGGTTAGAATCTTTAAGTGTTGACCCAAGGTTAGGTAAAAAGCTAGGATTTGAAGTGGTAATGGATAATAGGTCTTGAAGTTGAGGAATTTGACGGTTTAGAACGTAAGAAAAGTTGTGGGAAGTGGAAAAAGGGTTAGAGTGTCTAAGTTATCTGAATGAGTGTTTGAGATAAGGAGTAAAATAGTGTATGTTTCTTGAGGATTAGTGGTCGATGGAGTAAGAGAAAGATTTAATAGTGACCATAGGAACTTGATAAGGGCAATTGTTTAGTGAGATACAAGGTAATAAGAGGATAGATTGGAGTTAAGTGATGGGAAATTTTGTAAGAATTGATTAAAGAGTGGTGAAAGATAGGAGTATTTAGAGGCTAAGTCTGTAATGATACATGAGGTTTAGAGAGATATGAACCATTCAAGTTGGGGAGTATTTGGAAATGTGAAGTTTTTGGGAAGTAGTTTATTTGGGCTTGGATTGGTGAAAAGAGGGTAACCCGAGTGTGGTAGTGTCTTGACCCCAAATGAACGAAACCCTGTTGTTTCTGACCCCTCTTTTGATACCTTTTGTCGTGTCCTGGAACACTAGATGTTCTTAACCCTCTAAGTGCTCAAAACTATGGAATCAGGAGCCCTAGAGAGGATCAAGAGTTAATGTGTGACTTATGGTATTTCTGCAGTTCCAGTTGGGAAAAGCAGGTTCTCCCTAGTCAACGTGTGTGTGCAGAGTGTCAACTTAGGGATGAGAGTACGTACCTGAAACCCTAGTTGTAATGAGCTATTTATAGGGTTTGGAGGAGGCTGATATGGGCCGTCTGGGCCCTGTATCAGGGTTGAGCTGAACCAGGATTCTGTGAGATAATATCGGAGGATTATGCTTAGAATTTGGATAGGATCAACTGGAGATCTCATGTCTAGGCTGTTGCGAGAATCCAGGAGAGATTTGCGGAAAGGATAAGAAGCCTCGGTGGGTTTGAACTTATCCGCTTGCCGACGGTATGTCTCGGCCTAGAATCTCAAGCCTGATGGATTGAGGACCGATGATGAGGCTCGGTTCCATCAAGTCCGAGCCTGGTCCTTTGGGGATGCTCGGAGTCCATGAGTCCGAGCGAGGGACGTTTATGCTAAGTGAACCGAGGGAAGTGCCCTTAGAAGACTCTTTTGACAAGGCTTAGATCCGTATCAGGTCGGCAGACCCTACACCTTTGAACCCTCAATCTCTTGTTACTAGTGAAGCCATATTGTTTTGACCCCACTTTGTTTGTCATGGAAAGTCCTTTGAGAGAATAATTTTGCAAGTACTCTGTTCGATTTGCTCTTAAGAACGACAAATAGATGGTACGTGTTCGAAGATGCGACAATAGCTACAGTTAAAAGAAAAGAAATTTCTTCAAGAAGTTACGCGTCCGCGAATTAGCAAGACTCTACACGGCATTTCTCGAGGACGAGAAATCTTCAAGTTGGGGAGAATGTAACACCCCGCATTTTTCCCGTACGTGCGTGAACGATTTTCGACATAATAAATTTTAAGATTCTAATTTATAAGAGATTTCCAGAAAAGTATTTATGAGAGAAAGGAATAAAGTGCTGGTTTACAAGGAATTTTATAAACCAAATGTTTTTATAGATGTGAAGTGAATAATTTTGTTGAGTTTTGAAATGATTTGATTTTTAAGAAATAAGCTGTGATTTTATTAAAGAGTGATTTTTATTTAAAGTGAAGTTTTGGGTCTGTTAACTTTAAAAATTCGTAACTTTTAAACCGTAACTCAGACTTTTACGATCTTTATATCAAAACGATCGTCTTAAAACGTAGATTTTGAAAATGTTATTTTCAGATTTTTCTGGGTGTTTTTATAAAAATTATTTTCAGAACTAAGAAATACGAATTTTGGGAATTTTGTTCTACAGAAAATGAATTTGATCAGTTGGCTTGAAAATTTTATGTAATGAATGCTTGGTTTGATTTCATGTGTGTGTTTTGTGTGAAAATTATGGTGTGAATGTGATTGTTTGAATTAATTGTATTATTGTGTGAAGTGAGAATTATAAATAAAAATGATTAAAAAAAATAAAAATGTGAAGTATGTATGTGTGATGTGTGTGCTACGGTATGTGTAAGTATTTGTGTGTGTATGTGATACGTGTAAGAGTATGCATGTATAGCTAGGACTAATTTTCTAGAAGACTTAGTGGGTAAGAAAGCCCTAACTAAACCAAACTAGATCCATAAACTAAACTAAACTAAGTTAGAAACCCTAACTAGTTTTAAACCTAGAATGACCCCTAGTAAGCTAGCCCACTCCACCTTGTCCCCTTGACTTTGATGACTCTTATCCATGCAACATTTTAGAAGCCCAAAATTACCCCTTTCCTTGTGTTGTGACCGAATTATGTATAAGGGTACAAGAGGGAGAGTGAATTGTTTATATACATGTGTGGCCTTAGTGTAATTCATTCCTTCACCCATTCACTCCTTCCACCGTACCAACACTAAACACACACTCTAAGAGACCCTTAAACTCTTAGAGAGAAAAGAAAAGAAATAGAAAGTGAGAAAGAGAGAGGGAGCCGTGGGATATAGTGAAGAAGGAAGAAGAAGATCCAAGATTGCCCAAGCCTTTCTTTGATAGATCAAGAGCATTAGGGACTAGAAGAACCAACCTCTTTTCATGGTAGGAACCGAAGAACAAGAAGGAGATTTTTTAATAATTTAGTTTTCCTTTTTTTTTTTATAGATCTTTATTTCTTTCTTCTTGCATGTTTAATTTTTGGAGTTTATGAGTGGTTATTCTTTTGATCTTGGACTTTTGAGGACTCTAAGTAATTTGTAATATGTGACCTTGATGCTTTATGTCTCGGTTCATATTGTTCTTGATGGATCTAACACTTTTTCAACTAAACTCTTAACGATCTAATGTTTTTCAAACCAAAATCTTGAAGATCTAAAGAAAGCTAAAATTTTCATGAAAACTAAAACAAACTTCTTTGCATGTTTGATTTTCTTGCTTTAGACTGTGACCTATGTGTGTTTATCCATGATCTAAACTTGTTTATTTATAAAATGTAATTTTTAGTTTTTGCATGTTAAATCTTGTGCTAAAATCATGATCTATGTGTATTTCCATGAATGATTTCATGATCTAAATTTAATTTGTGCGGGGATTGGATCGCCTTCCGCCACCTTCCATGCGGGGAGGAACAATGGCTTGAATCACCGGAGGAACTGGAGGAACATCACCCTGAACTGGAGGAACCGGGGGAACGACCGTCTGATCCACCGGAGGAACGGGTGGAGTGTTACCCCGACTGCCCCCAGTAGGTCTTCCTGGGGCGATTCTATCCCTGACGTTTCCTGCGTTCTTAGGTGGCCTCCCACGAAGGCGACGGCGGAGATCCCCTTGTTCTTGGTTATCGTTGTTGTTTGCCATGAGTGCGGTGGAAGTGGGAATACTGGTTATTCAATTCCCACAGACGGCGTCAATGTCGTGTCCTGGAACACTAGATGTTCTTAACCCTCTAAGTGCTCAAGACTATGGAATCAGGAGCCCTAGAGAGGATCAAGAGTTAATGTGTGACTTATGGTATTTCTGCAGTTCCAGTTGGGAAAAGCAGGTTCTCCCTAGTCAACGTGTGTGTGCAGAGTGTCAACTTAGGGATGAGAGTACGTACCTAAAACCCTAGCTGTAATGAGCTATTTATAGGGTTTGGAGGAGGCTGATATGGGCCGTCTGGGCCCTGTATCAGGGTTGAGCTGAACCAGGATTCTGTGAGATAATATCGGAGGATTATGCTTAGAATCTGGATAGGATCAGCTAGAGATCTCATGTCTAGGCTGTTGCGAGAATCCAGGAGATATTTGCGGAAGGGATAAGAAGCCTCGGTGGGTTTGAACTTATCCGCTTGCCGACGGTATGTCTCGGCCTAAAATCTCAAGCCTGATGGATTGAGGACCGATGATGAGGCTCGGTTCCATCAAGTCCGAGCCTGGTCCTTTGGGGATGCTCGGAGTCCATGAGTCCGAGCGAGGGACATTTATGCTAAGTGAACCGAGGGAAGTGCCCTTAAAAGACTCTTTTGACAAGGCTTAGATCCGTATCAGGTCGGCAGACCCTACAAGCCCCCCAGCTCGTAAGACTTTGAGAAGTCTGTGACGAGGTAGCAAGTGTTTAGGGTTGACCTTTTCGGATGCCTCGTTCCGGGAGTGTGCGACAGCTATAACCAGGTAGCCCGTTCGAGGTGACGTTTTGGGTTCTCTAGGTACGGCGCGTTCCCTTATAAATCTTGCGAAATCATTTCGAATTTTGAAATTTGAAAAAGTGCCTTTTTGGTAACTGCCACGTCTCATCATGCGTGTGGTTGAGTGGTGTAACGGGCTTTCGATCCACCCAGGCCCATACGTGCATCGTGGGGGAAACCGAAAGGTTTTGGGGGTTTCTTTCGAATCCCTTACACCCCACACTTCACTTTTCATTCGTCCTATCAGATTCACACCAAAAGCTCCCAAACTCTCAAACTTGCTCCCTCACTACTTCTTTGTTACTCCCAGGAAACCAGAAACTCACTCCCTTCTCAAGCTTATTTCCGCCACTATCTTCACATCGCTTCCAGTTTTCCAGAGACTCAGAATCAAAAATAGGTAGTCTTTCTTCTTCTAACTCAAATACTCTATTTCTGGTTCTGCTCTTTTCTATTTGTTGAAAGGGTTTCGCGTTTCTGGGTTTTGCAGGAATTTTGGGGTTTTTTGTTCTGGGTAGTGTAGTGTTTAAGGGATTGGATTTCTGAATCATGAGAGGTTGGAGGGAGTTGAGTAGAATTTATCATGAACTTTGTAGGAAATTAGGAGAAGAGCCTTCTAGTGATAGTGATTCGGACTTTTCTGGGGATTTTGGGGATTCTGGGAGTAGTGATGACGCAGTAGATCCTTCCTCTCCCCCATCAGCCAGGGATCCACCGTGACAAAACCGTTAGCTGTAGAATACCCCTCGGATCCCGCTGAAGAAAGCAAGTGGCTGTTGGCTTATAGGTTTGCTGAACGGAGAGCTCAGGTTAGGGTTAGTCCCGAGCGCTGTATAGTGGAAGAAGAGCCTTTGGGAGATCCGAGGAAAGAGGGGGGAAAAAGTCCAAGGCTCGGCCTTAACTTTAAAATTAAAACATCCGCTATAAAAAATCATAACGCCGAGCCTTTTACTTTTTCCCCAGATATGGTGGAGCGCAGGTGTGAGACCAATCCTGAAGAATATCCCTTGCCGCCAAATCATGCGCAGTATGATGAAGTCTTTGATTGGGAGGTGCTTGGAACGAGGCCTTCATTGCTGACGAGGGACAGTTTGAACCATCTTCATCCACTCCTCACACCTCCGAGAGAAGATGGGAATGCCTCAGACTTCGTACTAAGGCACATGGGCATAGACGACCGGAAAATGCCTCCAAATACCGGAAAATCGACAGCTTTTTTATTTCTACGAGGAGATAGCCACTAAGGTCGGAGTCCGCATGCCCTTTTCCACCCTCGAGATAGAGGTCCTGAAGCACTTAAACATAGCCCCGAGCCAACTACATCCGAGTGGTTGGGCCTTTGTAAGGGCGTTTCAACAGTTCTGCGACGCTGAAAATTTGGTCGCTACATTACGATCTTTCTTTTGGTTGTACGCCCCCCAAGTGAACAAGTTTGGCGATTCAAAGGGGCTTTGGGTGTCCTTAAAAGCTCGGAGGGATCACGCCCTCTTTGCAAAAGTAACCGATTCTTGGAAATCCTTTAAACCGCTCTTCTTTCAATACGAATACACTGGAGTAGAAGTTTGCTGGTTTATGGAACAAGTTGAGGCCGAAGGGGAAATTAAAGTTGTACCCCGGTTCCCTTTGAGCTGGTTGAATAGTATCTACAATCGAGGGGCCTCGTTATATCAATTTGATTACAAAACTTATTTAACGAAGGCCGAGAGACGATTGTGCGACCGAGTTTGGGAATACCTTGAGGCGAATGGTCAAATTGATACCAAAAAAATACTACTGAAGAGGACACGAGCCGAAGTGAAGGACGAGCTGGGTATATTTTTTTTTTTTGCTCGGTTTAACACATATTCTCTTGCAGAAAAAATGGGGAAGAAAGCCACCAAAGCTAAGAAGAGCGAGGCTGCCGCAAATCGAGTGAGTAAACTGGCAGCACGAAAAGCTGGTTCGAGTTCCTCGATTAAGAGCCAGTCTTCCGAGCCAACACCGGTGGTTGCCGCAGATCGAGTGAGTAAGCTGGCAGCACGAAAAGCTGGTTCGAGTTCCTCGATTAAGAGCCAGTCTTCCGAGCCAACATCGGTGGACAGACCAACCTTGGCTCCTCGTGCCGTCACCCCCGAGGTAATTGAGGCCATCGAAGGAGTCCAAAAAATTGTCCAGTCGGATGCACAACAAGACGCTCAAGGTACCACCGAGCGACCAGCCAAAAGAATTCGGGTAGAGAAAGGTAAGGGCTTGGCTGGGGATTGGTTCAATTTGAGTAAGTCCCATAAAGATACTCAGTTTGAGGAGGGTACCGAGGAAGTCGCTGTCAATACTATATGGGCCAAGAAGACTCCTGAGGGCTACTACGCAACAGTCTTTCCTCCCGAGGATGCACAGGTGATGGATGCCTGGAATACTTCGACTTGGGGGAACAACTGCAGCGCCCTGGTGAACGGTCTTCTTCGAAGTGCAAGTGTTCTTCACTACCTCGGCCGCCGCGGCGAGGATGTTCATGCTGGGGTCGCCCCTGATGAGAAGAAGAAGAGGAGGGAAGCGAATGATCGGGAGGATTATTATCAGCTCCAAGTGGAAGGCCTTGAGAGAAAGCTTCAAATCCTGGCCAAAGAGAATGAGGAACTGAAGAAGGGAATGCAAGATGCTGAAGAGGCCAAGACCAAGGCCGAGGCCGAGAAGGAGAAAGCAGAGAAAACCCTTCAAAAGGTCCAAGAGGGGATGAGGAAAGCCGAAGAAATCTTGAAGAAGGCCGAAGAGGATGCTGCCATATTGCAGGAGGCCCAGGAGAAGGCTCGGAAAGCCGAGGAACTATTGAAGAAGGCTAAAGAGGACAAAGCAACTTTGCAAGTGGCAATGGAAAAAACTCGGAAGGTCGAAGAAGATGCCGCGGTAGCTCGAGAACAACTCGAGTATACTAAGGATGAGGTTGCCGGACTTCGAGCCTCCTTGGACAAAGTGAAGGCACAAGCTCTTAAGCACAAAAAAGCAGCTAAGGAGAATCTTTATAATTGGGATCATGCAATTGAGGATTCTTTCTTTAATACCGCCGAGCAACTCCGCATCCTGAATCCCGGCCTTGTGACCAAGGGTGCTGACCCCAACCATGCTGTAAAGAACGGGCAGATCATCGGCACAAATGGGCGCCCCATAGACATGGGTAGCAAAGACCTTCCTGACCATTTGGCCGAAGAATCCGAGGAAGAGGGGGCTGAAGATGCTGAAGACGACGAGGAGGCAGGCGACAAGTTTGATCCTGAAAGTGTCGTTCTTTCCGACGTAGAATAGATTTTTGCTTTTTAGCTTGTATTTGCCCCAATAGTTGGGTTAAACTCTTGTTGCTATAACTTGTTTGGAATATTTATAATATCCGTTTTTATTTTATGCTTCTTTCGGAACTTTTTGTTAAGAATTCAAGTGTTAAGACCTCGGAACTCCAGCACTTTAGCCGAGGTGGGTTCCTCTATCCGCGATGTAAAAATGATTTTAAAACAAATCATGTTTGAATCGGGAATCTTTCTAGGGTACTTGACGAGTTATAAGCTCTTTTTTGAGCTGTTTATAATCGTTCGCGTCATAAACGGTGGCTAATCGATTATGAGGAAAAGTACATGAAAACAATGAATTCAATAACAACACTTTTATTCATTCAAAGCATTAATAATAAGTACAATGGGCTCGGAGTTCCACTGAGCGTACACCATCATTAAAAATAAACAATCCTATAACAGCAAGGGAAATAGTAAAACTAAAACAATTGAAAACGGAATGGAAATGGGTAGAAATTTCTAACTGAAATATGCTCTAAGTTTTGCCACGTTCCATGTGTTGTTGATGAGGGCACCCGAGAGAGTTTCGAGCTTGTAGGCTCCTGTTCCTGTTTTGGAAGCTACTCGGTAAGGACCTTCCCAATTCTGAGCCAGTTTACCATCCTTAGCATTTTTGAGGCCGATGTCAGCTCTTCGTAGGACGAGGTCACCTACCTCGAATTCTCTGGGTACCACTAAGCGATTATACCCTTTCGCTTGCATCAGCTTGGCATGTTTTTCCCGTTCGGCAGCTAAATCCCTGACTTCGTCTAAAAGAACTAGGTCCTCACACAGTAAAGTGTTGTTGAGGGGGTTCGGTTGTTGTAAAGCTCGGAAAGATGGGATGATCCTTTCCATCGGGATGACAGCGTCACAACCATAAGTAAGACGATAAGGGCTTTCTCCCGTGGAAGTCTGTATGGTGGTGAGGTACGACCAAAGCACTTCATGCAGGTTTTCCAGCCAATTTCCCTTAGCACCGATGAGTCTTTTCTTGATCCCCTGAATGATACTTCGGTTCACTGATTCTACTTGTCCGTTGGTCTGAGGATTCTCGACCGAAGAAAAGTAGTGTTCAATGTTCAAAGCGTTGACCAAGTCCTGGAATGCCTTTGCCGCAAATTGAGTTCCATTGTCGGTTACCAAGACCTGTGGCACTCCAAACCAAGCTATAACCTGTCTCTCAAAGAACTTCTGAACCTTGGCCGAGGAAATAGTTGCTAGTGGTTCGGCTTCGATCCACTTGGTAAAATAATCGATGGCCACTATCACCCATTTGAGCTGTCCTGGTGCGGTGGGGAACTGGCCAATCAAATCCATTCCCCACTGATAGAAGGGGTAGGGAGATGAAAGTGAATGAAGTTCCTCGGCTGGCTTTTGGTAGACGTCACTGTGGAACTGACATCTTTCACATTTCTTTACGTGACCGATTGCATCCTGTTGTAAGGTCGGCCAGTAGTATTCTGCCCTTAGAATTTTCTTGGCCAACGATTTCCCTCCGACATGATGACTTCCTATACCTCCATGGACTTCTTCCAGTGCCTGCTTTGCTTCGGCGGGGTCTAAGCACCTGAGCATTGGGCCGCTGACCCCACGGGGAAACAGAATTCCATCGATCATAGCGAATTGGGAGGCTTTTCTGACAAGCTTTTTGGCCTCGGCTGGATCTGTCGGCACGATTCCTTGTTCCAAGAAGTTTATGATTGGAGAGGTCCAACTTGGATCCATAGAAACGGAGAGGACAACGCTAGGTCCATGCACCATTTCTTGGATCAACGTCTTATTATTTCCAGGACCCTTTGTTGAGGCAAGTTTAGAAAGAATGTCCGCTCGGCCATTGCTTTCCCTCGGGATGTGGCAGAATTCGACCTTGGCAAACTCTGAAGATAGGAACTTTACCTTTTCTAAATATTTTTGTAGGATGGGTTCCTTGGCTTGATAATCACCCTTTACTTGCGATATCACCAACTGAGAATCACTGAAAACCTTCACTTCTCGGGCTCCAACTTCTTTCGCCATCCTCAGACCAGCCATCACAGCTTCATATTCCGCCTGATTGTTCGAAGTCGGAAACCCGAACTTCAACGAATATTCAAGGGTAACTCCCTCTGAGTTCTCCAGAATTATTCCCGCTCCTGCTCCGAGCTTGTTGCTTGACCCATCGACATAAATGTTCCAATCCAAGTTTGAGCTCGTCAATGGCTCAGTAAACTCGGTGAGAAAATCAGCTAAGACCTGAGACTTCATTGCTTTCCGAGGTTCGAAAGTAATGTCGAACTCAGAAAGTTCAATAGCCCAAGTCACCATTCTGCCTGTCAGGTCGGGTTTCTGAAGGATCTGTCGGATTGGCTAAGCAGTTCTGACCGTGATATGGTGGCTTTGGAAGTATTGACGCAGCCTCCTAGCCGTAATAACCAAACAAAACACCAACTTTTCAACCTTCTGATACCTCAGCTCTGGTCCTTGAAGTGCTCGGCTGACGAAGTAGACAGGAGATTCTTTGCCTGATTCTTCCCTAACTAGAACCGAACTGACCACCGAATCCCCTACTGATAAGTATAGGAATAAAACCTCTCCTGCTGCCGGACTGGATAGGATTGGAGGAGAGGCCAGGTATTGCTTAAGGTCAGTAAAGGCCCTTTCGCATGCCTCGTTCCAGTCGAACGTCTTTTCTTTTTCCTTCTTCAGCCGTTGGTACCATGACAAGGCCTTCCGAGCTGACTGAGACAGAAACCTGGAGAGAGCTGCTACCCGACCTGCTAGCTGTTGTACACCCTTGATGTCGGAAGGGCTCTTCATCTCAAGAATGGCTCGGCACTTCTCTGGGTTTGCCTCAATTCCCCGTTCGGTGAGCATGAACCCGAGGAACGAACCAGCAGGAACCCCAAAAGTGCATTTTTCTGGGTTTAACCTCATGTCAAACTGCCGAATTCTATCAAGTATAACCTTCAAATCCTTAGCATGGTGCTCCTCCTTCAAACTTTTTGCAATCATATCGTCGATGTATACTTCCATTTTCGGCCCAATAAGCGGACCGAAGACCTTGTTCATCATCCGCTGGTAAGTTGCCCCAACGTTCTTCAGTCTGAACGGCATGACGTTGTAACAATATGTAGCATTTTCTGTGACGAAAGAGGTCTTCACCTGATCCGGGGGATACATGGGGATCTGATTGTACCCTGAATAAGCATCCATGAAGGATAGCCTTTGATACCCTGCCGAGCTATCTACAAGTTTGTTTATGCAGGGAAGTGGGTATTGATCTTTGGGGCAGACCTTGTTCAGGTCTGTGTAATCCACGCACATCCTCCATTTTCCATTGGATTTCTTGACTAGCACGGGATTAGCCAACCATTCTGTGTACACCACCTCCCTGATAAATCCCGCCTCCAATAGCTCGGACACCTTCTCTTCTGTTGCTTGTGCCTTCTCTGTTCCGACCCGCCTCTTCTTCTGACACACTGGCTTGGCGCCAGGATACACACTTAGCTTATGGCAGATAAAATTCGGATCGATCCCCGGCATGTCTGCCGAAGTCCAAGCAAACAAGTCTTTGTTTTCTACCAGCAGTTCCGTCAGTTCTCTTTCCAATTCCTCGGCAAGGCCGACACCAATCTTGACACAATGGGATGGAACGGGACCCAGAATTACCTTTTTGAAGTCCCCCTGAGGGGTTAGCCTAGTTTCATCCTCGTCCCGTACGTCAAGATCTTCCAAGTTCACACTTCCTTTGTTGAGTGGCTCCTTCATGATCTTCTCATCGTCATCCAGCTTCAGCTTTCCCAGGCTAATATTGTAACATTTCCGAGCCAATTCTTGTTCGGACCGTACCGTTACCACCTGGTCATCAAACCCTGGAAACTTCATGGCTAAGTGAACGGTTGATACAACTGCACCAAATGATTGGAGAGCTGTACGACCAAGGATGGCGTTGTATGTCGACGGTGCTTGTACAACTAGCCACTTTACCATCTCGGTTCGAGCAGAAGGTTGTTCACCCATGGTCACTGGGAGATGAATGTGGCCTAAGGGAACAATGGAATGTCCCGTAAAGCCAATCAAACTGCCCTCAAATGGAGTTAGGTCAGATCTCTTCAACCTTAGCCTCTCGAACAGATCCAAAAACATAATGTCTGCTGAACTCCCCTGATCGACGAGAATCCTTTTCACTTCGTAATTACCGAGCCTATCTGTAACTACCATAGGATCATTGTGATCCTGAATAATATCAGCAAAGTCATCGTCACTGAAACTGATGACATTATTCTTCTTTTTGGGCTTTTGGATCGGTCGGCTAGCCACCGAAACGATCTGTCCCACATACTTTTTTCTATCACTTCTTTTTTCTCCACCACCCGCAAATCCACCAGCAACAGTGTTGATCATAAACTTGTCACGACCCTTATTCTGCTCAGACGGTAGGGCGGGGGCTCCCCCTGCAGGTGGCGTAGGGCTTTTATTCCTTTTTTCTTCGGTTTTGGGAGGTGAATGACTTCTTCTTTTTGAACGCTTCCGCATTGCTTCCCCGATGTATTTTTGAAGCTTCCCATCCCTAACCATTTCCTCAATCAGATCTTTCAGTTGGGTACATTGATCGGTGGTATGCCCCCATCCACCATGATGGTCGCAGTACTTTGTCCTATCCTTTTGAGCAGTTTTTCTCAAAGCTGGAGGCCGAGTGATGTTACGCATCTCGGTATGCATAGTCTCATGAAGGATTTGACTCCTCGGGACTGTGAGCTGGGTATATTCATCATACTTGCCTTTTGGAGGCAGTTTTTCTCCTCTTTCTCTCTTGTCCTTCCTCCCCCTGTTTTCCCGAAAACGATCAGTTTGACGGGAATCATTCTGACGAGGGCGCTGTTCCAGACCCTGAGCCGCGGTGCTGATTCTATGGAATTCCTCCAAATTAACAAATTTCCTAGATCTTTCCCTGAGCTCGGCCATATCCCTCGGTGGTTCTCCGATCAGACAATCCTTGAAATCACCGTCTCGCAATCCTTGAGTGAGTAAGAGGACAGATACTCCCGATTGCAGGCCTGATATGCCACTAGCTTCTTGCTGATAGCGATCTAGGTAATCGCGAAGAGACTCGTCAGGTCTCTGTGCGACTCCAGCCAATGAATGGTCCGACTTGGGTTGTGACATACTGGCTGTATATCGATTCGGAAATGCTGTCCTCAGCTCGGCCCATGAGTGAATCGAGTTGGCAGGTAGGGAATTGAACCATCTCAAAGGTGTCGATCCCAGAGTCATTGAGAATGCTCGGCACTTCATGAAATCCCCTCCTCCATAAAACATCATGGAGGATTCGTAAGCCGCGATGTGGTCCATCAGATCAGTCATCCCATTATAGCGAGGGATATTCTGATGACCCACATAAGTCTGCGGGGTTTGAAATGCCATTATCTCAGCTATGAAAGGATGTCCAGGATGGGGTTCCCCAGTAACACGCCCAGGAACTAATCCCGGATTAAGGGGTGGGGGCGGAGGAAGGTTATTAGGGTTTCCGAGAGCCACGTTAGGGCCTTGCTCGGCAATTCTTGCCATGCATTGCTGCTGAAGAGCAGCGATAGCCTGATTCTGATTTTCAATCAAAGAAGTTTGAGTCCTTAAGATCTCCATGATTGATTCCTCTCTCCTACGGGCCGACGAAGTAGTCATATAGGATCTACCTTGTGTTTTGGAACGTTAACCACCTTGAAGTGTTCCAAAACGACCCCTGGTAAATTGAGGGACTTCTCTGTTGGATCGCTCAGCACGGGAGTGGTCATGTCGAGCGGAATGCTCAACCCGCCGATCCTCACCAGTTTGTGATCCAACAGGGGCCCTCCGAGACCGATGTGGTCCAGAGTCCGCAGTATCGTGCCAATCTGAAACATGGTCATCCGGAACAGTGCGGGGATTGGATCGCCTTCCGCCACTTTCCATGCGGGGAGGAACAGTGGCTTGAATCACCGGAGGAACTGGAGGAACATCACCCTGAACTGGAGGAACCGGGGGAACGACCGTCTGATCCACCGGAGGAACGGGTGGAGTGTTACCCCGACTGCCCCCAGTAGGTCTTCCTGGGGCGATTCTATCCCTGACGTTTCCTGCGTTCTTAGGTGGCCTCCCACGAAGGCGACGGCGGAGATCCCCTTGTTCTTGGTTATCGTTGTTGTTTGCCATGAGTACGGTGGAAGTGGGAATACTGGTTATTCAATTCCCACAGACGGCGCCAATGTCGTGTCCTGGAACACTAGATGTTCTTAACCCTCTAAGTGCTCAAGACTATGGAATCAGGATCCCTAGAGAGGATCAAGAGTTAATGTGTGACTTATGGTATTTCTGCAGTTCCAGTTGGAAAAAGCAGGTTCTCCCTAGTCAACGTGTGTGTGCAGAGTGTCAACTTAGGGATGAGAGTACGTACCTGAAACCCTAGCTGTAATGAGTTATTTATAGGGTTTGGAGGAGGCTGATATGGGCCGTCTGGGCCTTGTATCAGGGTTGAGCTGAACCAGGATTCTGTGAGATAATATCGGAGGATTATGCTTAGAATTTGGATAGGATCAAATGGAGATCTCATGTCTAGGCTATTGCGAGAATCCAGGAGAGATTTGCGGAAGGGATAAGAAGCCTCGGTGGGTTTGAACTTATCTGCTTGCCGACGGTATGCCTCGACCTAGAATCTCAAGCCTGATGGATTGAGGACCGATGATGAGGCTCGGTTCCATCAAGTCTGAGCCTGGTCCTTTGGGGATGCTCGGAGTCCATGAGTCCGAGCGAGGGACGTTTATGCTAAGTGAACCGAGGGAAGTGCCCTTAGAAGACTCTTTTGACAAGGCTTAGATCCGTATCAGGTCGGCAGACTCTACACCTTTGAACCCTCAATCTCTTGTTACCAGTGAAGCCATATTGTTTTGACCCCACTTTGTTTGTCATGGAAAGTCCTTTGAGAGAATACTTTTGCAAGTACTCTGTTCGATTTGCTCTTAAGAACGACAAATAGATGGTACGTGTTCGAAGATGCGACAATAGCTACAGTTAAAAGAAAAGAAATTTCTTCAAGAAGTTACGCGTCCGCGAATTAGCAAGACTCTACACGGCATTTCTCGAGGACGATAAATCTTCAAGTTGGGGAGAATGTAACACCGCGCATTTTTCCCATACGTGCGTGAACGATTTTCGACATAATAAATTTTAAGATTCTAATTTATAAGAGATTTCCAGAAAAGTATTTATGAGAGAAAGGAATAAAGTGTTGGTTTTCAAGGAATTTTATAAACCAAATGTTTTTATAGATGTGAAGTGAATAATTTTTTTGAGTTTTGAAATGATTTGATTTTTAAGAAATAAGCTGTGATTTTATTAAAGAGTGATTTTTATTTAAAGTGAAGTTTTGGGTCTGTTAACTTTAAAAATTCGTAACTTTTAAACCGTAACTCGGACTTTTACGATCTTTATATCAAAACGATCGTCTTAAAACGTAGATTTTGAAAATGTAATTTTCAGATTTTTCTGGGTGTTTTTATAAAAATTTATTTTCAGAACTAAGAAATACGAATTTTGGAATTTTGTTCTATATAGAAAATGAATTTGATCAGTTGGCTTGAAAATTTTATGTAATGAATGCTTGGTTTGATTTCATGTGTGTGTTTTGTGTGAAAATTATGGTGTGAATGTGATTGTTTGAATTAATTGTATTATTGTGTGAAGTGAGAATTATAAGTAAAAATGATTAAAAAAAATAAAAATGTGAAGTATGTATGTGTGATGTGTGTGCTACGGTATGTGTAAGTATTTGTGTGTGTATGTGATACGTGTAAGAGTATGCATGTATAGCTAGGACTAATTTTCTAGAAGACTTGGTGAGTAAGAAAGCCCTAACTAAACCAAACTAGATCCATGAACTAAACTAAACTAAGTTAGAAACCCTAACTAGTTTTAAACCTAGAATGACCCCTAGTAAGCTAGCCCACTCCACCTTGTCCCCTTGACTTTGATGACTCTTATCCATGCAACATTTTAGAAGCCCAAAATTACCCCTTTCCTTGTGTTGTGACCGAATTATGTATAAGGGTACAAGAGGGAGAGTGAATTGTTTATATACATGTGTGGCCTTAGTGTAATTAATTCCTTCACCCATTTCACTCCTTCCGCCGTACCAACACTAAACACACACTCTAAGAGACCCTTAAACTCTTAGAGAGAAAAGAAAAGAAATAGAAAGTGAGAAAGAGAGAGGGAGCCGTGGGATATAGTGAAGAAGGAAGAAGACGATCCAAGATTGCCCAAGCCTTTCTTTGATAGATCAAGAGCATTAGGGACTAGAAGAACCAACCTCTTTTCATGGTAGGAACCGAAGAACAAGAAGAAGATTTTGTAATAATTTAGTTTTCCTTTTTTTTATAGATCTTTATTTCTTTCTTCTTGCATGTTTAATTTTTGGAGTTTATGAGTGGTTATTCTTTTGATCTTGGACTTTTGAGGACTCTAAGTAATTTGTAATATGTGACCTTGATGCTTTATGTCTCGGTTCATATTGTTCTTGAGGGATCTAACACTTTTTCAACTAAACTCTTAATGATCTAATGTTTTTCAAACCAAAATCTTGAAGATCTAAAGAAAGCTAAAATTTTCATGAAAACTAAAACAAACTTCTTTTCATGTTTGATTTTCTTGCTTTAGATCGTGACCTATGTGTGTTTATCCATGATCTAAACTTGTTTATTTATAAAATGTAATTTTTAGTTTTTGCATGTTAAATCTTGTGCTAAAATCATGATCTATGTGTATTTCCATGAATGATTTCATGATCTAAATTTAATTTGTAAAAAGGTTCAATTATTTAGCTTTGCATGTTGAATCTTCTCGCTAGATCTTGACCTATGATGTGTTTTCATGATTATGTGATGAATAAAAAAAATATAATTTGAACTTAACTTGTGAAAAAGTTTATGTTCTAGCCTTGCATGTTGGTCTAATAATGTTCTTAATTGATTTAAATGTGTGCATGTTATTTTCAAGAGTAAAATTGTGTTTTCTTTTATGAATGTGTTTCGGTTTTAAGGAAATTTAAAGAAGTAAATTTTAAAAGGATTTTTCAAGTTCAAGCATGATTTTCATTAAGTGTTTAACTATGTGCATGCCTTAAATTTTTGAAGGCCATTCGGCCATGTTTAGATAAAAATGGAATTTATGCTTTTTATTTGTGAGAAGTTGATGCATGTGTGTTTTCAAGCTTAGATCCAATAATGTGTAGAACATGCATGTTGTTTTCATTAGATCTTTATTTTTATTTGAGAAAATGGTGAACTTGAATTTTATAAATAGTGTTTGAAAAAGTTTGCTTGGAAAACCTACATGTTTAGGTGTGATTGCATGACTTTTGTGTTGAAGAAAAATGAATGAAAACCTTGCTTTTGTACATGTTGACTTTCGACCAACTAGGAGGAGTAGGAAACTAGGCTTGTCTCTCATTTAGGTTGCATATATGGTGACTTTATTTGAAATTAAAAAGATACATGCATGAAATAAATAAATAAATTTATGTGTAAGTTGTGATTCTAATTGTTGTTTTGATTTTGTTTTGAAAATGAATTGAAATTTGCTGATTTTTCATACGGTATGCTCAAGGTCTTCTAGCCTAAAAAAAAAGATAAAAGGATTTCATAATTACATGTTTTGTTGTGCATTAAATCTTTGTAAAATTGTATGTGTCTCATTCGGTCAATATATGTTCATATAGTTGAGTGATTTTCTTCATGCTGTAACTTGTGAATGATAGCTATCTTTCTAGGTGCATGATATTGTGTGAAAGTGCTGTGTGCCTCTTTTAATTCCTTTTGGTTTTATTTGATTATGTGAAAGAAATTCTTGTAATGGTAATTTAATAATTTTTAGTTAAATTGTAATTAGAAAATAATAACCATACGTGTCTCGGTTTTATTGAGTTAATTACAAGATTAAATTTAGACTATTTTCTTTTGTGTAATTAAATTAATGGATGGTTCTGAATAATTGAAAATGGGAGTTCTTGCATTATGTGTGCTTGTGAGTAAAACCTGTATGTGATGTTTTTGTACTGAATTGGAATTGTATATGGTTGTTATTTGTGCTAATTGAATCAATGATTTTTAGTTTTAAATTATTAAACATGTATGATTCGGTTTTTCTGGATTAATTAAAAGGATTAAGTTAAATTATTCTCTTAAGAATAATTGGATTAATTTATTAAGGTTACAATTGAATTAATGATGTGATTTCCTGTGTATATGTTTGTGAGTGTTGTGAATGCTTGAAATCTGTACGCGATTGCTCTTTGTGCTACTTGGATGAATTAGAATTGTTTTGGATACTGTTTGTGAGTACTGTTTGTTAAAAATGTTTTATTTAAAAAGTGTTAATTGAATAACTTAAATTGATTTGGAAAATTTTAAAGAACCTTCTTTGATCAGTGTTTGTGGATGGGTGAAGTTTAGAAATTAAAGATATCAAATTGATTGGTTTTGAAGTTTTGCCTTTTTGAATTTTTGTATTTGATTTAAGAAAGAGTTTTCAAAGAGTTATTTTCTATAGGTTCATTCAGTGTTCAAGGAAAATGATTTTTTGTAACCAAAGTGTTTTTAATTAAGATAAATGGATTTTTAATTGATAAAGAGATTGTTTTCAAAGTTTTCCTGAAAACCTTTTTATTTGATTGGAATTCTGGATATTGGCAATGTGTTTACAAGAAAGAAATTAAAAAGTGTTTTCAAAACGAAAATTAAGAATTCACGTAAATTGTTTCTAACGCACGAGGAAAAATGTCTAGTTCGGGTGTCGGACGCGAAGGAAACGTGGCAAGGTTAGCGACTGGAAATCTTGGGATGTCTTTGGATGTGTCGTCATCCAGGTGAGTGAGAGTGCTGTGGTCCCGTAACGCGGTTGCTCGTAATCCGAATGGACGGATTGTGAGAGTACTGCGAATTAGGTAACATGGATGTTGTGATTAGATGTCTACCTGACTTCCTTGCATACTAAATGTTTACTTGTTTGCATACTAGATGTTTATTAGTTGAGCATTCTTTATTTTGTTTAGAAAATGTTTGGATAGTGAAATGAAGATGATGGAACTGTGGAAGTAATAAGATAAATTGAAAAGAGAAAAGTGAAACGAATGAGAAACATGAGAAATAATTGAGAAAGAAATAAGTGATGAGATGAGATTGAAGAGAAAGTATGAGAATGATTGAGAAAGAGACAAAGTGTGATGAGAATGGAATGCAAAAGTGAGAAAGAATGAAAGAAAGAGAATTGAAATTTGAGTGGGAAAGAGTTGAGATTTGAAGGAGAACCTGGTTGTGAAAGTGAGATGTGATTCCTCGTTCACGTTTTTGGGAAGAAGCTTAGTGTTGAGATGAGCTTGCTCCCCCATTAACACTCACCCAAAAATGTGATTTTTGAAAAAGGTTTTGAAAAGAGGTTTTAGAAAAGCTTTTGTGAAAATGATATTCTTGTAAAAGTTTTGGAGACATTATTTTTTTGAAAAAGTTCTGTGAAATCGTGTTTCCGAAAAAGTTTTGTGAAAGATGTTTTGCGAAAGACGAGGAAAATATGTTAATGATGTTGATGAGAATGATGTTGAGCATGAGATGATGAGAATGTTGAGAATGATATGAAAGTGACGAGAGGCCGAGGGCCATTGAGATTTTAGGGAGAATAAGTTGCGTTTAGTGATCGGGCTTCGTTGAAGGGATGCACCAAGGACGGGCCGATCGTTAGGATTAAGCCATTAAGTAAATCGTAAAACATTAAAAGACATTTACAAACGCGGTGAGGCATGAGTGTTGTATCGAAGTAGTGGAGAGGAAGGTACCCCGGATATCAAGGATACTCGGGTTGTGAATGCAATAGGGTAAGCTAGGGCGGTAAAACGCCATGAGGCTTTGAGTACTATTCTGGGCGGAATGAATCCCACATGTGGCGTACTAACGTGGTAGGGACTGGGTCTAATGCCGTGGTAAGTTCTGCACCCGGGACCGGAATAGTGCTGTCACCCCTATGGCATTTCAGGAACAGTGAGAGGGACTGGAACGGGGCATTTGTGATTGCCACTGAGAGCGTGCCTTGATTATATGATATGAATTGAATTGATTTGAGGCAGGGCCTCCTGGTCTGGGACCATTTGATTGTGTGACAGCTGTCGTGCCCGCGTGGTAAAGGTCCTGTACTCCTGTTTGCTTCCGACTAGGGTGGGTGGTTGACCGAGGAGATGTAGACGTGTGCGAGCTCAATGATGTTTCCCCCTCATCATTGATGCTAACCGAAATAATAAAACTTAATAGACAAAGTTATTTCAAAGTGAAGTGCATCAAAATATCAAGTAAGAATTGTAAGATAAATACAAGAAAGAATTCCTGGATTAAGAGATAAGTGCGGAAATCGTGATGGAAGAAGGATTGAGAAAGTTATGAAAGTTCACGAGAAGAATTCTGAGGATGTGGTTATAAAGCGTGAATGAATTAATTGGTTAAGAATGATGGTACTGATGTGCTTAGAATAGTATGATATGTTTTGATTTATGTGATTCATATATGCTACGTGTATTACATGTTGGTGATGTTGTAGTTATGTTGTTTTATTATATTCTTTGTCTACTTTTATACCTGAGACCGTATGGTCAACCCGTTGGTGTTCGGAACACTGACTCTCTCCTACCGTGTTGTCGTATTGGCAATTGCTGATATTGCAACCGGTAGATGGCGTAGTGCTAGGAAAGGCAAGTACCCGATGACTCTCTAAGTGAGACTACTGAGATGATTGGAGGCGACAACTCCGCTGGTGGATCGAGATGTGTGGGCTGCCAAGATGCGAAGATAAAGAGATAATGTTGGTGTGCATGACTAGCAGTTAGGCAATTCCCCTCAGAGTTTGTACTCCATTGTAAGTGCTTAGTACCTAGCTCTATCCTGCTGTAACCCGGCAACTGTTTTATGCAACACTGATGATTTGGAAATAATTAAACGGGCCAAGTTTTAAATGATGTTTGAAAACGAGTTTCAAAGTGCGGTGTCCTGTGACATCTCGGTTTGGAACTTGAAAGAGTTGTGCAACATGAGAACATGAGTTTTAATTGTATAATGTTTTGAAAATCTAAATGTTCTCATCTTGTGTGACGCACATTTGAAAAAAAAATGGCCCTAATTTTCACTACTTTGTGTTTAAGTTTTCAAGTTGCCGAATCGGGGTGTTACACCTTCTCTCTCTTCAAGGTTAAGGTAAGAGGGTTCGTATTACCTTAGCTTAGGAAATAGATTCTCTTTAGTTATAGTGATGGCTAGGGGTAGAGGATGAGTAGAGTACCAAACTTTAGGGTAGTTGATAATGAAATAAATGGAGTAATTGATAGAGAATAGAAAGGCAAATTAGTTGAAGTATAGGAGAATGAGTATATATATATAGTAATGGTTAGAAAGGGAATTATTGATTAAATGAATGGTAAACTATGGGGTGAGGAGACCAATTAAGTTAATTTCCTATAATGAGAATATAAAAGAGAAATAGGGGTGGATAACAGAATTTTAAGTGGATAAAGAAAAGGGAAGAGTCAGCATTAGGCTTGTTTTAATTGATGAGGTTGATGGGAAATAAATATGGAAAACATAGTAAGTGTATGCTAAATAAAAACGATGAATGTATGCTAGAGGAAAATGACGGTTGTGTGCCAATTAAATAATGCAATTGATAAATGAATATGTTAGGAAACTCTGGAACATAGAATGGTTTTAGAAGGGGGAAATACGAATGATAAATGTGTATGAAAGTGAATTAATAACGGAAAGGGTAACTGTGACTAAAATGGGGCAAAATAAAAGGGAAACATAACCGGACGCAGTAAGACGTGACCAGCACGTAAGTGCGGACGCAGTAGGTCGTGACTGGGATAAAATGAAAGTGAGATATAACCGGACGCAGTAAGACGTGACCAGCACGTGAGTGCGGACGCAGTAGGTCGTCACCGGGATAAGATTAAAGAGAAACATATCCGGACGCAGTAAGACGTGACCAGCACATGGGTGCGGACGCAGTAGGTCGTGACCGGAATAAGATGAAAGTAAAACACATCCGGACGCAGTAAGACGGGACCTGCACATGGGTGCGGACGCAGTAGGTCGTGACCGGAATAAGATAAAAGGGAAACAAATCCGGACGCAGTAAGACGTGACCTGCACACGAGTGCGGACGCAGTAGGTCGTGACCGGGACAAAAGGAAAGAGAAATGTGAATTTAATGGGAGAAAAGAGAATAAAAGGTTTTATGAAAATAATGACTAAGAACGAAGCGAGAAAAAAATTGAATTGAGAAACCAAAGGATATTTTGAGCGTGATTAAATATATATAAGACCCTCCAATATGGAGTGTGTAAATGTGATTAGAACCCGCTCTTGTGGTGTGCGAATAAATGGTAATAAGACCCACCGAAAGGTGCGCGAAAGAATGGAATTGAATGGAAAGACTAGAAAGGCATAGGAAAATTATGTAACATAAAGGATAAGGAAAGGTGGAAATTAATAAACGGAAAGCAAAATTAGTATATGAATGGGGTATAATGGTGTAGGGTAGGACCTTTTTTTGTTACTATGCTTTTGTAGAAGCTATATTTCTAAGTTCTGTGTAATGCTACACTTCTTGCTATATTTTGCAGGTACTGAAGTGGAGCTTACATAGAACATGGCCGAGCAGGACTTCATTCCACTACGTGGAATATATATTTATTATTATGAGTGGACAAATACTTTTTGTAATTTATAATATGAAATAGTTGTCGCCCTGAAACTTGTACTAGCCGGGCGTTAGGATCTGTTATGACTATTAAACTGTCGTAGTTTATGTTTTCAATATCTCTGGACTGACAGGTTTTAAAGAAGAAAATTTTTGGAAAGTCCGGAAAACAGAGGAAACTCTGCCGGATTTTCGTAAGAAGTTTTTAAAAAGTAATTAAGTTTAAAAGAAATTTTCTAGCACCAATTTTAATAAAACTTAAAATTAACTAATATAAGTGAGAGTGTTACAACATGCATAAGAGAATGGAATGAAATTGAAGTCTCAAAAGTTCAAGAGCTTACCAAAATCGATGGTCCAAGTAAGCTCCAGGAACTAAAACCAGATTCAACTCCTTCCCTTCTCAGATTCGATTCTCACTCTATGTTTAATTCTAGCTAACAAACTTAGTGTTTTTACGAAGCCCTGAATGTGAGCTTCGTAACCGTGTATCACTCGAAATCACACACTCAGAAACGAAGAGGAATTGTGGAAAACGAATTCGAAACCCTAGCCTCACAAATTGATCAACAAAGGATCAATTTCGTTGTTGATTGCCTTAAATAGGCAATTTCCTTATGCATGCAGATCGACACGACACCATTGAGGTGTTTCTGGGACGATTTCGTGTCAACGTTTGGGATTATTGCGTTGATGACTCATCAAACGCACTATCTCCAGCAACTCTGCCCAGAATACTCGAGTATCACACGAAATACTCGAGTATTTCGATTGAAATCTGAATAATAATTATTTTATTCCTTCTTCCCTCCAAAATCTTTCTAATATTGCACTTAGGTCCTACAGCAAGGACTAATATGCAAAAATCTAATTTTTGCACAGAAAATAATTTATAATTATTTTCTACCTATTTGCAATAATTAAATATCTAATTTAATCAGGAATTCATAATAAATATTAATTATAAATATAATTTATAATTAACTTTTATTAATCCAGGATTAAAATTTTGGGGTGTTACAATACTCCCCCACTTAAAAGGAATTTCGTCCCCGAAATTCTTGTCTTATAAAAACAAACCTGGATATTCCAGATGCATCTTACTTTCTAATTCCCATGTCGCTTCCGACACGTTCCCGTTCTCCCAAATGACCTTTACTAAAGGAATTTCTTTTCCTCTGAGCTGCTTAACTCTACGGTCTTCTATACGAACAGGACAGGTCTCAAAAGTAAGGTTTTCTCTTAGGCTCAGATCATCAGGCTTAATCTGAAGGATTACGGTCGGATCGTGCACCACGATCTGATAATCAATTACCCAGTTGCATTTTGTACAGACTTGGTAAAATACACATAGTAATCGATTACCAGACTCTGATAATCGATTACCAGTGTTGAAAATACTTAAAAATACCATTTTTAATTCTGATTCATTATGTTTATACTTTAATCACTAATCATTCATATGACCTGAGACTTAAAAGGACTGATTGATGATGGTATAATTTATTATTGAATTAATAATGTGAGACATTATTAAATGAGAAATGCCAATCAATTCTTTTAAGTTAAACTGCATTCATTCTGGAGTTCGAATGTTAGATCGTTTGTCATGTTAAGCAAAACTATTAGATTGGTCCTGTAAGTTATTTTTTGGTTGCGATTTCATCCCTTAACTTTTTTTCGTTTCAAATAAATCCGGAAGTTTGTAACTTGTTTCAAATAAATCCTTCCATCCAATTATGTTTTAACCCCGTTAATGGGAGCCTCCTACGTGGCAACCAATGGTCTTACAAGGCTAAAAATCAACGTTACATCCCAAAACGATGTCGTATGAGACCAAAATAGAAACTTTTTGGGCCATCCCTAACTGTTTTGGTTTTCTCTTTTGGCCTCATATGACATCATTTTGGGGTGTAACGTTGAGTTTTAGCCACGTAAGACCAATGGTTGCCACATAGGAGGCTCCCATTAACAGAGTTAAGACAAAATTGGATGGAAGGATTTATTTGAAACAAGTTACAAACTTACGGATTTATTTGAAACGAAAAAAAGTTAAGGGACGAAATCGCAACCAAAAAATAACTTACAGGACCAATCTAGTAGTTTTGCCGTCATGTTATGGTAACATGAGGAAGGCCTCTGGGAGCGCCAACTAACGGCTCGCTTGATGACACATTATGGTTGACGATGTGGCCAGCAAGAGGATTTCGCTGATGATATGATTATTCCGTATTGGACGACGGGACGTCGCTCGAGGAGCGCGTTATGTATCATTTCCAAGCTTGTCGTGTACATTCAGGGTGGAATGTACGAATGTTGTACAACTAGGAGTACAACATATTGTTGAGTACATATATGAAGTAAAGGATGGACGTCAGAGAGTGACATATATTTATGGAGTTATGATTTGAGAGTTAGACTCATACATCATGCAACTCATCCTTAATTAAATTAAAGTTTGTTAATTGTAAATAAGTGTGAGCATCCTACTTGCATCAAGTATTTGTTAAATGATAATTGTGATTGTTAACTGAATTGATGCTATCTGTTCATGCTTATATTGCTAATCTTTTATGCTCTATCCGTTATGTGTATAGTTTTGCTTATCCATGTTCCCTTGTAGGCGATGTCGCGATACATCACTTGCATCGAGATCCGCCCACTTCCTAGTGGAGTGTGGATCTATGAGGATCATCGGGCAGTGTATGAGGGTGAGGTCGAGCTGACCTTCTATCACCCTAATCCACTGGTTTGATTTTGTCCTCATAGATTCAGGATCCCCATCATTTATACTATGCATGTACCTCCTTTTTACACTTACCATGGACCACGTCCCACTCGACCAGCTCGCTCGTATCACAGCTTTCGATTTAGACCTGTCCGCTTACACCCTTTTTCTCCTAGAGTCGTTCGAGAGGAGACTCTATCACTTGATCCGACGAGTCCTGTTAGGGTCACACCGATACCTGACCCTGTACCCAGTGGTAGGGTACCTACTCCGTCGGGCGAGATTGAGGAGGATCCTATCGAGGACGAGAGCGGGGGCGAGCCTGTTGAGCATTCTACCGGGAGTCAGTGGAGGGATGATGATCCATAGGTATATGCATAGGATAGGTTATGTGGATTGTAACAGCCCGATTTTCATAAACCAAAATAATTCACTTTTACTTACTAAAGTTTCAAAAAAATGAGGCCAAATTTATTTTTTTTAACATTGTTCAGGTTATTGAAAAGTTATTGATGTTCCTCAACACTCTCTTTCGAAAACTGAGTTGTTACTAAAGCATTTATTCGCATAAAACTTTCATGTTTACAAAAGAACTTCTTTCGAAAAGCAAAGTGATTCATTGCAGTAAATTAAAAGTATTCACAACAGTTTACAAAAGATTACATTACTTAATCTTTCCAAAACGAGGATGCTTTCACAACATATAATTTTAAAATTGGCTTGGTTACATAAATGGTTCTTTGCTCTGTAATCCTTAACTCACACATCATAACTTAACCTAAACTCGCTACTTTCCCTTCCGCTGCGCTACTCTGATGATGCTATCCTGATGAAGCTTCCCTTTCTTCTTGTGCCCTTTCTTTGCTCCCGAAGATGAAGCCACCTCTGTCATTGCCTTCCCGTTGTCATTAGACTCCAACTCCAACTCCTCTAAAGTGATGATCTCCATGCGATGCTCTGTCTGCCCGTTGAAATATCAGCAGCCCCGATATGCCAACAAACAGGAGAGAGTAAGCGATCCGAACGACGAATCGTCGACGGTGTGGGATTACAGTAGGCGATATAGAAGGACAATACAAACACACTATGCAACAAACAGCACACAACAATCAAGCATGATATCAACATCAACATTTTCAGTCTTATTGTCCTTATTATTATCCTTCCATTTCTTTCTAAATTTAATTTTACTTCTCTAAATTATTCTTTCTTCCTCAACTCAAAATTCCTTCTTTTCCAATCTTATCAATTCATATCATTCCTTTACTTTGGGAATCATCAGATATCGTCGGGGAATTTATTTCATTCTCGGCTATCACTCACGTCTACATCTCCTCGGTTATCCACCCAACCTAGTCGGAAGCAAACAGGAGTACAGGACCTTTACCGTGCGGGCATGACAGCTGTCACAACACAAATGGTCCCAGACCAGGAGGACTCTGCCTCAATCAATTTACAATAATCATGGCACACTGCCTTGCAGTGGCAAACAAGATGCCCCACTCCAGTCCCTCTCACTGTTCTCGATTTGCAATCTAGGGGGCGACAGTGTGTTTCTAGTGGGCCCGCAGAACTTACCACGGCATTAGACCCAATCCCCACCACGTTAGTGCGCCACATGTGGAGTTCGTTCTGCCTAGAAACACACTCTAGACTTCTTGACGTTTCACCGTCATCGTCCTCCCCTAATGCAATCTCGTCCTAAGTATCCGCAGATACTTATCGTTTCTTCCTCTCCACTACTTCGTACTCTCATACCTCACCGCGTATGTCTTTTAAGTCTTTTATCTTTTAATTATCCTAAGGTCGACCCATCCTTCGTACAACCCTTCAACGAGTCCCGACCACTAACTTTGCATAGTCTTTCTCTCATCAATTCTCACATAGCACAGAGCTGGGATCACATCACCAATTCCAATCTCAATTCTCAACTGTCTCATCATACTCCATTTCTCACCATCATTTCATTCCAACATCTCTTTTCAAAACATTCTCAAAACACCATTTCATAAACTTTCGCAAATCTCTTTTGATAAATCTTTCCCAAAAATCCCTCTTTTCAAACCTCTTTCCAAAAATTTCCTTTCACAAACTTTTCTCAAAATTTTCTTTCTAGTTCTTTATAAAGCTCTCTTTTCACAAATCCTTTCAAAAATCTTTCTTCAAAAACCTTTTTCGAAAACCGCTTTTCAAAAACCTTTTTCAAACTTCACATCATTGTTGGGCGCTAATGGAGGAGCAAGCTCAACTCAACACTAGTCCCATACTAAAACCAAAAACAGAGGAGCCCAGCTCCACTCCATCCACATCTTGTTCCAACAACAACAATACTCTCCCAGCTCTGGCTCGTTCTCAACATCATCATTAATTTATTCCCAGTCTCAACTCTTTATCTCCTTTCACATCCATCTTATCATTATTCTTTTCTCTTTACATCGTTATTTTCTTCAACTTACTTATCTCATTTTCATTTGCCTATTCAGGACGTGACAGACGTCCATCATCCATTCACTCATTACAACCAACAGTAATAAGTATAATAAAATAAGTAAATAACAGCATGCACACAACATCACACAATAACATTGTGGTCTTTGTCACCATCGTATAAGTGGCCACACAATCAAACAATTTCCACTTATACTACTGACTCTAACCACTTAGTTCCGATCTTTGAGATGATACGGAACGTCCTAATATATCACCTAACTACCACAATGTCTTAGGAAAACTTCTCTCTCACCTGAGGTCCAGCTATTTAATGCGTACCGTCTCCTTGGTTCCTTACGCTGCCGGCTGCCCCAATCCCTCGCCTTTCAAATTCCTCGTACTAAATAAAATACGTTTACATCATTAACTTGTATTAAGAAAATATTTTCTTAACTCATTTCACATTTCGGTCCTCGTCGGAAGACTTAGAAATATAACCGTTTTCTCAAAACAACTTTAACATTTTCTAATACTTTATGTACTTTGAATTCGTTTGAAAACATCATATAAAATAATTTAAATCATTTGGGTTAGTTGCTGGTCCGTCATGGACAGCACCTTAACCACATTTGAAAACACCAAAAATGCATCGTTTTTACTCCGGCTTTTTCTTAATTCAAATACCACTTTAAAATTAGGTTTTAAATCACTCGAACACATTCTTAAAGTTAAGAAATAACTTTAAATAATTCGGAACAGCAAGGAATTGTTTCACGAAATTTACTTAAATAAAAACTTGAAAACACCGTAAAAGCACTTTTTACTTTAACAAATCTTTAGCCTAAAACAATTACTTTAAAATTCAAGCTTTTGTCATAACACAAGTTTAGGACATTGTCCATAAACACAATCAAATCAAATCATCAATTAATTTTAAAAACCAATTACTAACTTAACATTCTTTCAAACATCACAAGTACACATCACTCCACAACACTTTAATAAATCATATCACATAATCACTTAACCAAACACCGGATTATTTTCTAAACACTTTCATTTTCATAAAACACAAACACTTAGTCGCACATATACTCAAAACCAAATAGAACTAAAGATGTAAACCAAGTACATTTATTTTCATGCAACTAAGTCCCCTAGGCTTATTGACACATCATGGCCGAATGACATCAGAGAAACAAGTTAGAAATTACAAATCTAAATCGCACAACCAACTTAACTTTACTTCAAGTATTCAAACAAAATTTCATTTTCAATTGATTAATCCATCTTAGATACTCTTATTATTCTAAACCGAATAGGATTTGAGAAAATGATTTAACATTTCAAATCAAACACAGCATTCTTCACATAGAGCTTGTTCATCATCAAAACACAAGTTAAAGAAATTATTTCTTCCTTTTTAAATATTAAAACCGTGAGCTTCTCCTAGAAAATTTAACAAACTTTAATTTATCTTCTCAACTTAATTAATTTACCAAATCAAATATAGTTTCCTTTTTTTTAACATGCACTCATCAAGTTTCATGAATCAAATCAAGCACTTTAAAAATCCCTAAAAAGAAATCACATGCATGTATGAAATCAATTATAATAATACAAATCAAAGGTAAAAATCATTTTAAGTAGAAAATGCCAAAACCGTGACATGCATGGAACAAGTTAAGCTTTTGTTTGAAAACCATATACATGACTCAAGATCAATACTTTTTCAAAATTAAAGCCAAGATTAAAGCTTTTTTTTAAAGATCGAGACCAAAAATCAAAGTTTCGTCAAGATCAAATCAAAAATCAAGCATTCCAACAACTTAAATCAACTTATCTAGGTATAAAGCTAACATGCAATGACCTAGATCAAATTAAAAAGCGTTAAGACCTATACTTTTTGTTATGGCCGAAACATATAATTCATGATCTACTATTTTTCAAGTTCATTTACTCTTAAAATTTCAAGATCAAGGCATGAAGGAGACATGCAAAGGAAAATAAAGATCACAAGGCCGTAAAATCAAACATGCAAGACTCAAGAACAAACCTTTTAAAGATCAAGGCAAGGATCAACCATAGATCAACACATACAAGTGAAAATCGAGACAAATAAATAACTTTAAACACAACTTTTGTTAAAACCGTGACAAAGAAAACCATAAGTTAAAGATCTAAACTTTTTTAGCATAGATTTTCAAGATCAACACTTAGAAATGGCATGCATGTAGTTTAAACTTCAAGATCACTTCAAAATTAATAACAATGCATCACAACTTTTAAATTTAAACCAAGTTTGTCACAAAGTCCTTTATGTAACAGCCCGATTTTCGACAACCGAAATAATTGACTTTCCTTTATTAATGTTGAAAAAAATGAGGCCAAATTTTTTTTTAAAACATTGTTGAAGGGTTTGAAAACGTTCCTTGAAAAGTTATTAGTCTCCTTCAACTTTCTCTTTCGAAAACCGGGTTATTACTTGAATCTACAACTCTTTCACTTAGTCTTTCCGAAAACGTTTTGTTAAGAAAACAATTTCGTTCCAATTTAAGTAACTCCATTCATTTACTCCAAAATTAACGTCAACCTTGTCACAAAAGAGAGTTCATACTTTTCTTAAAAGTCGGACATGTTTCAAAATGCTTAAGGTACAACAATAGCTCATCACTTAGGTAATCCTAGATACAAATACAAACAACAACTTAATCTAATTCCACTACTGGTTCCCTTTTCCTATCAAAGATGATCGGGTCCAGCTTCTTCTTCTTCCTTGCGGGTGCCTTTGTACCAGAGGATGATGCGACCGCGTTCTTTGGCTCTCCTTCGGAACTTGGTTTAAGTTCCACTCCGAATAGCTTCACTGAGTTCTCCTTCCCTTGATTCTGAGGCGGCGGTTCGGAGCTGTGACATATGTAGGATATACTCCCCAAACACAAACTAGGTGTAGATCCACCCAACTTATGTTCCGGGTCTTCGATCACCAACTGAGCATGTCCAGACCATGCCCATCCTCGACGTATAGCTTTCCATCCGCGTCCCTTATGAGGCCAAGTAACGATCTCCAAACGACGATCCATCTGCCCGTTGGGATACCAGCGACACCGATGTACCAACGAACAGGAGAGAGTAAGCGATCCGGACGCGTAGCGTCGACAGTGTGGAATTACGGTAGGCAAGATAATAGGACACACACGTATAACACACAACACACATAACAACAAGAAAACATACTATCCTCATTATTCACGATCCATATTTATTTCCTTTTATCATCATTTCCTTCATACTTCTCCTCTCTTGTTCCTCATCCCTTTCACAAATCTCAATATCTTTTCCGCATCGTCCATTCTCAATCTCTTATTCATTCTTTGCACTTATTGAACTCTTACTCTCATAAATATAATTAGTGTCTTATTGAGTTATAACCATCGATGATCGGGGGAGTTAAAGGATCATCGAGGTACACGTTTCTTTCGTAGTTAGCACTCACATCTCAAGCCTACATCTCCTCGGCCAACCATCCACCTAGTCGGAAGCAAACAGGAGTACAGGACCTTTACCGTGCGGGCACGACAGCTGTCACAACACATAAATGGTCCCAGACCAGGAGGCCCTGCCTCAATAATATCAATTCACAATAATCATGGCACAGTGCCTCGCAGTGGCAAACAAGATGCCCCACTCCAGTCCCTCTCACTGTTCTCGATTTGCAATCTAGGGGGCGACAGTATTGTTATAGTACGCGCGCAGAACTTACCACGGTATTAGACCCAGTCCCCACCACGTTAGTGCACCACTTATGGAGTTCGTTCTGCCTATAACAATACTCTAGACTTCTTGACGTTTCACCGTCATCGTCCTCCCCTAATGCAATCTCGTCCTAAGTATCCGCAGATACTTATCGTTCCTTCCTCTCCACTACTTCGGGTTAACTCTCATATCTCACCGCGTTCGCTGTTAATGTCTTTTAGAGTCTTTTGTTCTTTTAATTAACCTATTGGCCGGCTCACCCTTCGTGCATCCCTTCAGTGAGTCCCGACCACTATATTTGCACGATCTTTCTCTTTCTCAAAATCACACATAGCTCAGAGCTGGGAGTTTCTCATTTGTTTCATATCTCATTTCTCAAACTTTCTTCTCAACCACACTCTCATTCTTCCAAATCTTCCTTCTCAAAATATCTTTTTCACAATTTCCAAACACCATTTCCAAATTTTCACAAAATCATCTTACACCAGACTACCATTTCAAATAAACCTTCTTCAAATCTTGTTTCAAAGAGGCTTCTTCGAAAACATTATTTCCACAAAATATCCTTTCATAAAATTTCTTCAAAAGATAGTGTCATAAAACTCCTTTGAAATATGGTTTCACAAACTTGTTCAAAACTCCATTTCAAAAATCTTTTCAAAAATTTCATTTCACAAACCTTTTTCAAAAGTTGTCTTCACACTCAAAGATTTCTTTCAGAAATCCTTTCGAAAATTCCTTTTTCAAAATTATTTTTCAAAACACATTTTGTGCTGAGCGCTAGTGGAGGAGCAAGCTCAACTCAACACTAGTTCCCAGACTAAAACTGAAAACAAAGGAGCCCAGCTCCACTTACTTCACCTCTCATTCCAATAATTCACGTTACTCTCCCCAGCTCTGGCTCGTTCTTATCATCATCAATTTCTTTTTCCAATCAACTCTTATTGCTTTTTCACTCAACCTCATATCTCTTATTATCATTCTTATTCCTTATTGTACTATCACCTCCAACCTCAACACTTTCTCAACTCTTTCATTTTACTTTCGTTCTTTTATTAGGGACATAACAACGTCCAACACCCGTCCACTCATCATGATAATAAGCATCATAATTAAATAAATAAGTACATAACAAAGCATGCTATCACACACCACATCACACAATAATAGTGTGGTCTTTGTCACCTTCGTATAAGTGGCCACACAAAGCAAACAATTGCCACTTATACTACTAACGCCAACCACAAAGTTCCGATCTTTGAGACGATACGGAATGTCCTAATAAATCACCTAGCTACCACGATGTCTTAGGGAAGCTTCTCTCTCACCTGAGGTCCAGCTATTGAATGTGTGCTCTTCTCGAATCCTGGTGCTGCCATCTGCCCCAACCTCTTTCCTTTATCATTCCTCATATTAAATAAAACATTTTACGTTATTAACTTATTTGTGAAAATCTCTTCTTAGATTAATACTTGTCCTTTCTTCTTTAGAAAACTTTGAAAAGGTAATCAAAATCAACTATCACTTGGAAACTCGGTTTTAGATCACACGAAAACGTTTTCAAACATGAAAAGCACGTCCAAGTAATTATGGACAGCAAACATAGTTTTATGAAATCATTTTGATAAACTCTGAAAATATTGTAAAAACACTTTGTACCTTAAATAACTTTTTAGTTTAAAATTTAACACTTTAAAACCCAAGTTTCATCACAAAACAAGTTTTGGACAGTCATGTCATAATTTAAAAATCTCAAGCAAATCGAATTAAACTCTTCTTAAATTCAACTTATTTCAAAACTGTTCATGCATTCAATTATTTTTCAAACATATCTAATCACATAGCAATCAGATAACTTTAAATAAATAAAACCACATATTCAATTATCTTATAGGCATTACTCCACTCACAACAACAAATAATACCTCAAGCATTTAAATAATTTCATCAACATTAAAACAGTTATGCATTCACACATAGTTCATTTTCACAACATAGAGCACCTAGGCATGCAAGCGTTCATAACCCAATTTAAACCAAATTTCCAACCAAACACATCAATATTTATTTACATGCACATTTTATTCAAGTAATTAGACTCCCTAAACCTACTTAGACTATATGGCCGAATAAAATCAATGAAATAAATCAAACATCACAACTTGAATCACATGAATCAATTTATTTCATTTTAGGCATTTAAATTCCATTTTCTTTAATCTCATCGAATACACCACACCAACACACACTCACACATATATGCATTCAATTACAACACTCTTCTAAGATTAACTAAATTTATTTATTTTCTTTATCCTTAAATAAAGAACCGGCTAGAGATGAAGGTTCACCCCATAAATTCACACAATTCATTTTAACACAATTCCCTAAAATATACTTATTTCTTCTAAGTCATTTCATTGCAAAAGGAATTCTAGTCGGGTCATCAAGCATAAACCGAATATCATCATGAGAAGGTAAAGTCATATATTCATCATGCATTCATAAGGAACATAGATCAATGCAAGGATCATTTTCCCAAAACTAGTTTCCTTGTTTTCTTTATAAAAACCGTGAGTTTCATGAGAAAATTAGCAAACAAGAATTTAATTTCTTAACACAATAAAATCAAGAATCATGTCAAAGTTTTCAACCTCTAAGAAAAACACATGCATGCACTTAAAATTTCTAGGTGGAGCAATTGTCAACATACATGTAAACAAAATGATAATCTAGCATGGTTTCCTACTCTCCCTAGAGTTTAACCGAATAATGGCATGCAATAAATCAAAGTCTTATAATTTTATTTTCACATGCAAATGCCTAGATTCATGGATCATATCATGCAAGACATGGAAGCATCATTTCACCCTTTTCAAACATCAACCGAATCGTCATCACACACACACAAATCTTGACTCAAATTCTTTTGTACTAAAAATTATTTTTAAAGCTTGTTAGGCTAGTTTTCCTTTTAGAATCCGTGATATGCATGCAAGAGAATCAAGACCTTACACTCAATTTAGACATGCAAAAGAAAACAAAGGCTAAATCATGAACTTAAACACAAACCTTCGAGCAAACCGTGAAGAATAGATTAAAATTAATTTTTCTAAACATGAAACTAGTTAGATCAAATTAAAAACACCAAGACCTAAAATTCCTACTCATGGCCGAATCATTTTGTCATGGATTTGGTGATTTATAAGTTCATTCATCCATAAAAATCCAAGATCAAAGCATAAAGAGAGCATGCAAAGAAGAACAAGGATTATAAGGCCACAAAATCCACATGCATGAGAAAATCAGAGCAATCTATGAGTTTTAAGCACAACTTCAAGTAAAAATCCGTGATGAAAACACTTACAAGTAGAGATCAAAGCTTTTTCACATTATCCTTAAAGATCAAAGCATGAAAATAACATGCATGACCTTCAAACTTCAAGATTATTTGAAAATAAATGCATGCATCACAAAATTAAACAAAGTCCATTATAAAGTCTTTTACAACACAAAATACCTAATTAAAACTCTATCTACCTTAATTCCTAACTTAAATCTTCAAATCTTCTCTTCTCCTCCTCTTAGGGTTACCTCGGTCCCTCCTCTTCTAAGGTTAAGGGGTGGTTTCCTCCTTGATCTTTGGTGAAGAAGATGGTTGAGAAAAGAATTTGAGAAGTTTGGGTTAAGAACTTTGGGGTTTCCACTCTCTTTCTTTCTTCTCCTTCTCACGGTCTCACTTTTTCTCTCTAAGTGTCTCAAGAGCTTGATGATGCTCTTGGGACTTTGTGTGTTGGTGTTTTGTGTAGGAAGGGAAATGAATAGAGGAAATAAAATAGGAACCAAGCCAACACACCCCCACTCATACGGATTTAAGGGCAAGGCAAGGAATGGACAATTTCCTATTTTAGCCTTGGTCCAAGGTGTGAAAGAAAAGGGCAATTCGGTCCAACCCATTTGTTGCATGGGAGAGGGTCAAGCCGTGGGACACATGGAGGGAGGAAAGTCCTCCTAGGCTTCATGAGTCACTCCCCTACTTCTCCTCCCAATTTCTATTTAAATTTTCATTTTCTTAAGTCTTAAGGGAATTGCCTCCTATTTGGTTCTTTCCTTTCTCCTATGGCCGAATCACACGCACACATGCACACACATACATATGTAATTTTATCAACACATAGCATGCACTCATGCATACACTCAACACATACATAGTCATACACACTTTCATATACAATTTATTTTCATGTTGATCTCATGGCATGGATTCATGGAATGATGCATACCCACTCATCATACACCCACACACGTATTACACATATACATATACATTTATGCATCATACATTTACTCATACATTATAACCTAAATACTCATATAAACCTAAGCATACTTTTACATACCAAAAACTGTATATACACACAATCACAAAATAAATCACAACCATTTAAATTTTTCTAAAAACTTAATTCCTAAACCTTGGACATTACTTTATGAAATCATTTCTCTAAAAATCATTCATTATCTTGAAAATGTGAATTTAAGGAAAATCATTTAGGGAAAACACTCTTTCTAAACACTTTTCTCAAAATAAATTTCTTTAATGTTTTAATTTAATATGAGGAATTTACGGGGTGTTACACTTTACACACAAAATTATTACACTTAAAACTCTCAAAAGTTCAAACAACTACCTTAAACCAAAAATCTAAACTTCGAACTTCAAGATCTCTCTCCTTCTTCTAAGTTTTTTTTTTTTTGTCTCAGCCCTCTCTCCCTTTGGGGTTGATGGGTGATTTTTCTTCTTGAGTTTGAAGAAGAAAGTGGGTGAAGAAGAAGGATCAAGGGAATTTGGTCAAGGAGCTTGGATTTTTCACTCTCGTTCTCTTCTCTATCCTCACGGTTTCTCCCTCTCTCTATGTGTGTTGAGAGCTTTGCTTTTGCTCTTCAACAATTGTGTTTGAGGAGTGAAGGGAAATGGAAGAAGTGAATGAGAAAATGGGTGGAAGGAACTAAGGGTGATGGTTTATATAGAAAACTCATGTGTTTCCTCTTTTGTCCTTGGGAAATTCGACCAAGGGTGCAAATGGGAGGGGTAAATTCGGTCTTCCAATTTTTTGCATGGGTGGAGTTTAGCAAAATCCAAAGGGAACAATGTAGGAGACATTAGGTGTTTAGGGCCACTTAGGTTTGTTGACTTGTTGGTTTATCCTTAGGGCTTCTACTATTGGGTTAGAGTTTTGTTATAAATTGGTTAGGATTTTGACTCACTTGGTTACAACTTAGTTGTTTACTTAACACTTAAGGAAATTCCTAGGCTTCCTACACTCACATACACTCACACGGCATACACACATATATTCACATGTTCATGCACACACACACACTTACACATCACACACACGCATACATGCATATATGATCATGTTCATTTACTAATTAGATTTTCTCATGATCTAAGCATGCATTCATGCAAAACCGTATACACACACACATATATATACACATACATGCACATATACGTTACATACTCATATACATATATATGTACACGCATCACATACTTAAACACACCTTCATGCATTATAATTTTATTTCTTAATCATTTTTACTCTAAAACATATAATCACCAAGTTTACATAATAATTTAAACATCTTCTAGAAACCATATTAACATATATCAAACACATATGAATCCATCACATAAAGGCAGAAAACAAATCACTTTCTCATAAAATAACTCTTGTTTTGAAATTCACTATTTCTTCAAAGCATGGGAATATTAAACATCTAATCATTTTTCTAGACTCAACTTTAATGTGACACCCTTCCGGATTACCCAAATATAATATAGTAATTATACTTTCTATTGGATAATATATGGACTTGTGCGCTAAGAAAATATGGTAAATAAAATTTTCTTTATTATGGGTGCACAATTTATCAAATGGAACTCTTGGAGAATAGTTTCTAAAATCCTTTAAAACACTTGTATCGAGTTCGGCGATTTCTAAAACCTTTTCTCAAACAGGATAACATTCGTTCTTTAGAAACTTCTTTACATTTTACAATCAATTGAAGCTACCCATACTTTGTTCAATAAAACTGATACCGTCAATTAATACTTATAGCCGAGCTCTTTTATAAGTTAAATCAGAGTAAGCGGAAATTACTGGACTATGCAACCGATATAATATAAACATAGATTTTCATATATATGAAAGAGTCATAGATACATAGTCCATGAGATAAGTCACCAAGTTCCAAAATATAACAAGTCCATATAAACAGATCTACATTACCATGATACTATAACCCTAGAGTAAAACATATGTACACTATATATATAACCAAAATACAACCCCAGGGATAGTCATGTAGATCCATCAGCATCAGATGCAGTAGTAGTAGCAGCAGTAGTCTCCCAAAAACATAGGTAATAAGGTAGTAGCATCATCATCACAGCAGCAGCAGCACATCTCCTCCACACACCGGATCCTCAGATCCACACCATACACCATATACATGTACCTAGGGATCGTCGTCCCTCCAGTCACTCCCAGTAGAATGCACGACAGGCTCGCTCCCACTCTCGTCCTCCACCGGATCCTCCTCGATCTCATCCGAAGGAGAGTGTACCCTACCACTGGGTACCGGGTCAGGTGATGGTGAAACTCTGACTGGGCTCCTCGGATCAGATAGGGGAGTCTCCTCGCGGACGACTCTCGAAGAAAAAGGGTGAGAGCGGGTAGGTTGAAAACGAAAGCTATGGTAAGAGCGAGCTGGTCGCATGGGAGGTGGTCCATGATAAGTATAAAACGGGGGTACATGCATAGTGTATATGATGGGAATCCTAAACCTACGAGGACGGAATCGCATCAGCGGATTAGGGTGGTAGAATGTGAACTCTACCTCCCCCTCATACACCGCGCGATGGTCCTCATAGATCCATACGCCACTAGGAAGTGGCCGGATCTCGATGCAAGCAATGTAGCGAGACATCACCTACAAGGGCATAGGGGTAAGCAATTCTACTCACATAATCAATAGAGAATAAATCATGCAACATATGAAAGATAATAATGCATCAATTAATAACAATCACAATTAGCATCTAGCAAGTATCAGATGCACATAGGATGTTCACACTTAATTCAGGTATATCAATTGCATTAGGTGAATGACATGATGCATGACTTTAACTCTCAACTTATCTCCACATTTTCTAAGTCACTCTCTGACGTCCATCCCTGACAACCCAGCACTCCACAGTGCGTTGTATTCCTAGGTATACAACAATTCGTACATTCACCTAGAATGTACACGACAAGCTTGGTATCCATGCCACCCGAGCATATCCCGTCATCCAAACGGATCGTCATCCAAACGATATATCCATATCGGCATCCACAAAGCCGACCACGTCAACGACGTGTCATCAAGCAAGCGTATTGGCACTCCCAGAGGCCCTCCTCATGTTTATCGAACATGAATACGTCCTACCATCCAAACTCCAGAATGAATGCATTTTAGACTTAGGGGAAATTGATTAATACTTTACTAGCCACCTAGGCTTAATTTTTATCAAAAAGGATCGTCACCAAACGATCGAATTGTATTGATCAATTTCTCTAAGTCTTGATCCCTTGAATTACCTTTAATAATTCCTTAATTAATTAAGTTAGAATTGAAAATGATGTTTTCAGATTCTGGGCATTTTACTCGAGTAAAGTTCAGAATACTCGAGTGTTCTGGAGATTTTCCAGATTACTCGAGTGTTCTTAAGCTTACTCGAGTGTTCATGTCTTTCTGAGGATTTGGGTTTTAATTTCAACCATTTACTCGAGTAGTTCATGAGTTACTCGAGTGTTCTTGGACTTTTCCATAATACTCGAGTGACTTTGAATGACTCGAGTGTTTGACCTATAACAATTCTCAGTTCATGCCCGATACTCGAGTAGGAAAAACAAAATACTCGAGTGTTCTTATGAAATTTACTTTATTTTGAACACGATTCACTCGAGTACTTTGCCATTTACTCGAGTGTTTCGCAGCTGACAGTATTGAAAACTGGTTTTAACATGTCATTTTCATTTCTACTCAATTTAAGTCCATTTCAGGGATCAACAGAGTTAACATATCATTAATCAAACATGTTACAACACTTATTTCAATTCAAAACACAGAATTGACAGAGAAATCATTGATTATGCACAAAAAGGCATTTTAACAACTCAATACCTCAAATCACACAATAAGCATAATCTTCATGAAACAAAGCTCATTCAGGTTCACATACATGATAACAAACTTGCTCATTACAGATTTAGAGCATGGATTGGTCTCCAAACCAAAGTTCCTATAGAATCTAAGCCCTTAGAGCCTCTTGGTGGCTCTCTAACACATTTAATGGATTTCAAACTCTATCTAGTGAATATAATTACTTCCCCTTACCTCTCAGATGTTTTCCAAACGAAACTTGGCAAGAAAGAGACTCCAAACTCCTCAGACCAACTTCAAGAACCATGAGCAGAGCATTTTGAGTACCATACCAAAATGGAATTGGTTTGTACATGGAACAGAGATTTAAATTGGGGAAAATTAGATTTATTAACTCTATGCAACATGAACTAACTAAAGGAATTAAGTTTGAGACTCAGGGATTCACGATCTTACCGAAATCGATGATCAAAGTAAGCTCCAGACACCAACTCGAGCAAGAACAGCTTCACTTCAATTCTTCAATTCTCTTAGCTTACTCACTCAAATCTCACGTTTTCACTCTCTATACAAAGCTCAAGATGTAAGCTTTGTATTCGTGTTTGGTTTGTGTTTCAAATCAATGTAGAGAAAGAGAATCGAAGCTCACAACTCAGAAACCCTAACTTCTTCAATTTCAACAAAGTTAAGCAAAATTCTTGGCTAAGGGTTGAAGATGAGCTTTTATAGGCATAGAGAGGCATCATGCGTCGCGACACGACTGCCATGGAGGTGGCTTGAAGACGTTTTCGTGTCAACGAAAGGAATCGTTGGCTGTGACTCATCAAACGCACTAACTCGTGCAGTTTGACCCAGATTACTCGAGTATTCTGAGTAATACTCGAGTAATTCGCCCAGATTTTGAAAAATAATTATTTTATTTACTTTCTCTCCAAAACCTTTCCTATAATTGCTTCTAGGTCCCAACCCAGGGACTAAAATGCAAAATATACATTTTAGGCATTTAAATTATTTATTAAATAATTTCTCACATGCAAGCTAATTATATACACACATATTTTAATCAAGGATTAATTTGGAGACTATTAATTATAATTAAATTATAATTAACATTTCATTAATCGGGGATTAAAATTTTGGGGTGTTACATTTAAAACTTATGACTTTTGAAAACCATCTCTTTAAAATCACTAAACACTTTTGAAAACGTGAATTTAGGAAAAATTATTTAAGAAAATATTCTTTTCAAAACACTTTTCTCACAATAAATTTTTTTAGTATTCAATACGAGGAATTTGCGGGGTGTTACATTATCCCCAACTTAAAGATTTCTCGTCCCCGAGAAATACGTTGTGGATTGGGCAGCAGGGCACAAAATTCTTACGTCACTTTGATTCCCATAAGAACACTCTCGCGTCATTGCGTGATCGTGTTTCCGCTTGCTGATCTAATTCACCTTGTCGTGTTCCTCGTTTATTGCTTTTAGACGAAGAAGTCGCACTCACACAACCTCTCGCGTGTCGAATCGGGTTAAGTCCAAGAGACTAACCGAAGAGGATATCACTCCTTTAGCTGATTGTCGTCACAAAAGTCCAACCATAGGTTCGGACTTAGGGAAAATAAAGCAAACAAAGATTCATACATCTCCAAAAGCATAGGGTTTAGCCTAGAACCCTTAGATCCTCGCTATTTTCTACAACTTAGGTCCTTACTATCTCACCATAATCACTCCTTCCCTTAGCTCTCCTAAGGCTTTCGTCTATCAGTTCTTTAACTTAAGGGAGTCTATTACAATCTGGGTTTACTTACTCCCTCAAACAAACCTCACTTTCCTCCTTAGATTCATCCTAAACATTAATCAACCTATCACTTCTACCGCCTAAACCTCTAATTATTGTGTATGGCAATTCCAATCCTCAATCTTTCCTCAAAATTTCCTCTAATAACTGGTAACATACACCTCTTTCCTTCCTTGTGACTCCCCAACTTCGATCAAATTTATAACTAAATCCATTGTGATCTTACATCCTTACTTAACTTAAACCGTTTATCCTTCCTTAATCGTTCATGCCTAAATTACTTGGGTAACTAGGGCACTCCTAATTCCACAGTTCGACTAATGAGTCTCAAATAGAATCGGTAAGGCTACATATGGATAGTAGGGCTCAGGAAGAAAAGGTTTAAGTTTAACAACATTAACTGTTTTGTTGAAGCAATTCAACAAGCACTGAAATTAAGAGATAACAACTTACATCCTCAAAGGCGATAACTATCCCTTTATAAAAGCAGGTTAGGGTTAATCAAACCTAAGTCTGACAATCACTAGTGAAACATTAGGGGTATTGGGTCTCGGTCTCAGAATCTATTCATGGTCTATTCCTTCAAGCTATGGAACCAAAAGGTTTCTAACACGGTTGATGCTATGCTACAACTAGTCTCATGTCCTAAGAGACGAAAACTTAACCTCAGATTCTTATCCTAATACTAACAAACACACAGAGTCACACAAACAAAGCATGTAAGCCCATGCTTAAGGCCACTAAGGATTACCATAAGCTCTGATACCATTCTGTAACAGCCCGATTTTCGTAAACCAAAATAATTCACTTTTACTTACTAAAGTTTCAAAAAAATGAGGCCAAATTTTTTTTTTTTAACATTGTTCAGGTTATTGAAAATTTATTGATGTTCCTCAACACTCTCTTTCGAAAACCGAGTTGTTACTAAAGCATTTATTCGCATAAAACTTTCATGTTTACAAAAGAACTTGTTTCGAAAAGCAAAGTGATTCATTGCAGTAAATTAAAAGTATTCACAACAGTTTACAAAAGATTACATTACTTAATCTTTCCAAAACGAGGATGCTTTCACAACATATAATTTTAAAATTGGCTTGGTTACATAAATGGTTCTTTGCTCGGTAATCCTTAACTCACACATCATAACTTAACCTAAACTCGCTACTTTCGCTTCCGCTACGCTACTCAGATGATGCTATCCGGATGAAGCTTCCCTTTCTTCTTGCGCCCTTTCTTTGCTCCCGAAGATGAAGCCACCTCTGTCGTTGCCTTCCCGTTGTCATTAGACTCCAACTCCAACTCCTCTAAAGTGATGATCTCCATGCGATGCTCCATCTGCCCGTTGAAATATCAGCAGCCCCGATATGCCAACGAACAGGAGAGAGTAAGCGATCCGAACGACGAATCGTCGACGGTGTGGGATTACAGTAGGCGAGATAGAAGGACAATACAAACACACTATGCAACAAACAGCACACAACAATCAAGCATGATATCAACATCAACATTTTCAGTCTTATTGTCCTTATTATTATCCTTCCATTTCTTTCTAAATTTAATTTTACTTCTCTTAATTATTCTTTCTTCCTCAACTCAGAATTCCTTCTTTTCCAATCTTATCAATTCATATCATTCCTTTACTTTGAGAATCATCAGATATCGTCGGGGAATTTATTTCATTCTCGGCTATCACTCACGTCTACATCTCCTCGGTCATCCACCCAACCTAGTCGGAAGCAAACAGGAGTACAGGACCTTTACCGTGCGGGCACGACAGTTGTCACAACACAAATGGTCCCAGACCAGGAGGACTCTGCCTCAATCAATTTACAATAATCATGGCACACTGCCTTGCAGTGGCAAACAAGATGCCCCACTCCAGTCCCTCTCACTTTCTCGATTTGCAATCTAGGGGGCGACAGTGTGTTTCTAGTGGGCCCGCAGAACTTACCACGGCATTAGACCCAGTCCCCACCACGTTAGTGCGCCACATGTGGAGTTCGATCTGCCTAGAAACACACTCTAGACTTCTTGACGTTTCACCGTCATCGTCCTCCCCTAATGCAATCTCGTCCTAAGTATCCGCAGATTCTTATCGTTTCTTCCTCTCCACTACTTCGTACTCTCATACCTCACCGCGTATGTCTTTTAAGTCTTTTATCTTTTAATTATCCTAAGGTCGGCCCATCCTTCGTACAACCCTTCAACGAGTCCCGACCACTAACTTTGCATAGTCTTTCTCTCATCAATTCTCACATAGCACAGAGCTGGGATCACATCACCAATTCCAATCTCAATTCTCAACTGTCTCATCATACTCCATTTCTCACCATCATTTCATTCCAACATCTCTTTTCAAAACAATCTTTTCACAACTTTCTCAAAACACCATTTCATAAACTTTCGCAAATCTCTTTTGATAAATCTTTCCCAAAAATCCCTCTTTTCAAACCTCTTTCCAAAAATTTCCTTTCACAAACTTTTCTCAAAATTTTCTTTCTAATTCTTTATAAAGCTCTCTTTTCACAAATCCTTTCAAAAATCTTTCTTCAAAAACCTTTTTCGAAAACCGCTTTTCAAAAACCTTTTTCAAACTTCACATCATTGTTGGGCGCTAATGGAGGAGCAAGCTCAACTCAACACTAGTCTCATACTAAAACCAAAAACAAAGGAGCCCAGCTCCACTCCATCCACATCTTGTTCCAACAACAACAATACTCTCCCAGCTCTGGCTCGTTCTCAACATCATCATTAATTTATTCCCAGTCTCAACTCTTTATCTCCTTTCACATCCATCTTATCATTATTCTTTTCTCTTTACATCGTTATTTTCTTCAACTTACTTATCTCATTTTCATTTGCCTATTCAGGACGTGACAGACGTCCATCATCCATTCACTCATTACAACTAACAGTAATAAGTATAATAAAATAAGTAAATAACAGCATGCACACAACATCACACAATAACATTGTGGTCTTTGTCACCATCGTATAAGTGGCCACACAATCAAACAATTGCCACTTATACTACTGACTCTAACCACTTAGTTCTGATCTTTGAGATGATACGGAACGTCCTAATATATCACCTAACTACCACGGTGTCTTAGGAAAACTTCTCTCTCACCTGAGGTCCAGCTATTTAATGCGTACCGTCTCCTTGGTTCCTTGCGCTGCCGGCTGCCCCAATCCCTCTCCTTTCAAACTCCTCGTACTAAATAAAATACGTTTACGTCATTAACTTGTATTAAGAAAATATTTTCTTAACTCATTTCACATTTCGGTCCTCGTCGGAAGACTTAGAAATATAACCGTTTTCTCAAAACAACTTTAACATTTTCTAATACTTTATGTACTTTGAATTCGTTTGAAAACATCATATAAAATAATTGAAATCATTTGGGTTAGTTTCTGATCCGTCTTGGACAACACCTTAACCACATTTGAAAACACCAAAAATGCACCGTTTTTACTCCGGCTTTTTCTTAATTCAAATACCACTTGAAATTAGGTTTTAAATCACTCGAACACATTCTTAAAGTTGAGAAATAACTTTAAATAATTCGGAACGGCAAGGAATTGTTTCACGAAATTTACTTAAATAAAAACTTGAAAACACCGTAAAAGCACTTTTTACTTTAACAAATCTTTAGCCTAAAACAATTACTTTAAAATTCAAGCTTTTGTCATAACACAAGTTTAGGACAGCCATAAACACAATCAAATCAAATCATCAATTAATTTTAAAAACCAATTACTAACTTAACATTCTTTCAAACATCACAAGTACACATCACTCCACAACACTTTAATAAATCATATCACATAATCACTTAACCAAACACCGGATTATTTTCTAAACACTTTCATTTTCATAAAACACAAACACTTAGTCGCACATATACTCAAAACCAAATAGAACTAAAGATGTAAACCAAGTACATTTATTTTCATGCAACTAAGTCCCCTAGGCTTATTGACACTTCATGGCCGAATGACATCAGAGAAACAAGTTAGAAATTACAAATCTAAATCGCATAACCAACTTAATTTTACTTCAAGTATTCAAACAAAATTTCATTTTCAATTGATTAATCCATCTTAGATACTCTTATTATTCTAAACCGAATAGGATTTGAGAAAATGATTTAACATTTCAAATCAAACACAGCATTCTTCACATAGAGCTTGTTCATCATCAAAACACAAGATAAAGAAAATATTAAAACCATGAGCTTCTCCTAGAAAATTTAACAAACTTTAATTTATCTTCTCAACTTAATTAATTTACCAAATCAAATATAGTTTCCTTTTTTTTTTAACATGCACTCATCAAGGTTCATGAATCAAATCAAGCACTTTAAAAATCCCTAAAAAGAAATCACATGCATGTATGAAATCAATTATAATAATACAAATCAAAGGTAAAAATCATTTTAAGTAGAAAATGCCAAAACCGTGACATGCATGGAACAAGTTAAGCTTTTGTTTGAAAACCATATACATGACTCAAGATCAATACTTTTTCAAAATTAAAGCCAAGATTAAAGCTTTTTTTTAAAGATCGAGACCAAAAATCAAAGTTTCGTCAAGATCAAATCAAAAATCAAGCATTCCAACAACTTAAATCAACTTATCTAGGTATAAATCTAACATGCAATGACCTAGATCAAATTAAAAAGTGTTAAGACCTATACTTTTTGTTATGGCCGAAACATATAATTCATGATCTACTATTTTTCAAGTTCATTTACTCTTAAAATTTCAAGATCAAGGCATGAAGGAGACATGCAAAGGAAAATAAAGATCACAAGGCCATAAAATCAAACATGCAAGACTCAAGAACAAAGCTTTTAAAGATCAAGGCAAGGATCAACCATAGATCAACACATACAAGTGAAAATCGAGACAAATAAATAACTTTAAACACAACTTTTGTTAAAACCGTGACAAAGAAAACCATAAGTTAAAGATCTAAACTTTTTTAGCATAGATTTTCAAGATCAACACTTAGAAATGGCATGCATGTAGTTTAAACTTCAAGATCACTTCAAAATTAATAACAATGCATCACAACTTTTAAATTTAAACCAAGTTTGTCACAAAGTCCTTTACACACAAAATTATTACACTTAAAACTCTCAAAAGTTCAAACAACTACCTTAAACCAAAAATCTAAACTTCGAACTTCAAGATCTCTCTCCTTCTTCTAAGTTTTTTTTTCTCGGCCCTCTCTCCCTTTGGGGTTGATGGGTGATTTTTCTTCTTGAGTTTGAAGAAGGAAGTGGGTGAAGAAGAAGGATCAAGGGAATTTGGTCAAGGAGCTTGGATTTTTCACTCTCCTTCTCTTCTCTATCCTCACGGTTTCTCCCTCTCTCTATGTGTGTTGAGAGCTTTGCTTTTGCTCTTCAACAATTGTGTTTGAGGAGTGAAGGGAAATGGAAGAAGTGAATGAGAAAATGGGTGGAAGGAACTAAGGGTGATGGTTTATATAGAAAACTCATGTGTTTCCTCTTTTGTCCTTGGGAAATTCGGCCAAGGTTGCAAATAGGAGGGGTAAATTCGGTCTTCCAATTTTTTGCATGGGTGGAGTTTAGCAAAATCCAAAGGGAACAATGTAGGAGACATTAGGTGTTTAGGGCCACTTAGGTTTGTTGACTTGTTGGTTCATCCTTAGGGCTTCTACTATTTGGTTAGAGTTTTGTTAGAAATTGGTTAGGATTTTGACTCACTTGGTTACAACTTAGTTGTTTACTTAACACTTAAGGAAATTCCTAGGCTTCCTACACTCACATACACTCACACGGCATACACACATATATTCACATATTCATGCACACACACACTTACACATCACACACGCATACATGCATATATGATCATGTTCATTTACTAATTAGATTTCCTCATTATTCTAAGCATGCATTCATGCAAAACCGTATACACACACACACATATATATATATATATATATACACATACATGCACATATACGTTACATACTCATATACATATATATGTACACGCATCACATACTTAAACACACCTTCATGCATTATAATTTTATTTCTTAATCATTTTTACTCTAAAACATATAATCACCAAGTTTACATAATAATTTAAACATCTTCTAGAAACCATATTAACATATATCAAACACATATGAATCCATCACATAAAGGCAGAAAACAAATCACTTTCTCATAAAATAACTCTTGTTTTGAAATTCACTATTTCTTCAAAGCATGGGAATATTAAACATCTAATCATTTTTCTAGACTCAACTTTAAAACTTATGACTTTTGAAAACCATCTCTTTAAAATCACTAAACACTTTTGAAAACGTGAATTTAGGAAAAATTATTTAAGAAAATATTCTTTTCAAAACACTTTTCTCACAATAAATTTCTTTAGTATTCAATACGAGGAATTTGCGGGGTGTTACATGGATCAGGGGTTTGGTGTATCTGCTACTGTGGAGGAGTTCTGCTGATGGATGATGATGATTGCTACTGCTTCTACTACTGGGAGACTACTACTTTTACTACTTTGGTTAGAGGATTAGCTCTAGAGTCTTTTGTTTTGGTTATGTAGTTATTGTATATATTACCTTTTGAGATCTCTAGAGTAGTGATCTATCTTTTGAGTATGTATCACTACAACATTTTTGGCTTTAGGCAACACTGAAATTTCAACGGTTAAAAAACCATTGCCTATACATGGAATAAGCAACGGTTTTTCGTGTGTAGCCAAATGATACGAATTAGAAACGGTTTTTATTCATATCTGTTGCGAACTAACTCATATCAACATATCCTTCCATATAGGCAACGATTTTTTAATTGTTGATGGAAAAGGCCACGTTTTTAAACCGTTGCCTAAAACTTGGTAAGAAAACCGTTGCTTTTTTTTTAAACAAAACCGTTGCCTAAAACTTGATAAGAAAAACCGTTGCCTTTTTTTCCAAAGAAAACCGTTGCTTTTTTGACGGGAAGAAAACCGTTGTTGAAAATGCTAAGTTAAAAGTTAAAACCCCAACCTAGCTAGTTTCATTTATTCTATCCAGCAAAAAAAACGTTGCCCAATCTGATTTTGCCCATTATTCTACCAAAACCCCAGCCTCTTCATTCTATCAAAAGTGTGAACCAAAGGAATTAGTAAAGTGAAACAAAAAAAAAACACCAGCAGTACTAGTCTTCATTTGACCTCCATGCTAGACACCAGCAGTACTTTTTTAAATGATGATGATGTAATCGTTGAACAATGTCACTTGCAGCAAAAAGCAAGAGACAAATTCAAAGTCTTCTGTCAACAACTAATAATCAAATACTGAATGGCTAAATTAGTGACCAAGAGCAAGTTATACAAGCAAAAGGATGACATCAATTCTTGCATCAGCACATTTTTTTTTCCTTGCCTAAAAAAAACAGAATTTATTTCGTTTTTCCTTATCTGTACAGACGTTATATGAATAGGTTAATGTTGTCTTGTTTCTTTTTTCCTTATCTGTTCAGACTTTATTTATAAAGTTGACTTGTTTATTTTTTCCTTATCTATCCAGACTTGATTTATAAAGTTGTGTTGTTTCTTTTTTCCTTATATGTACAAACTTGTTTTTCTAATGTGTTCCTAGAAGTTAAGACATGCATGGAATTTCCTATGTTGTTTTTCTAACTGATAAAGTGTTTCATACGTGAACTCACAACGTAGCAGAGGACCCTTGGCAGCCCAATCTAGCAAGCTTCCTTTTATATTGTTGTTTGTACAATGAACTCATTCAAGGTATGTTGCTTTCATTATGTAAATGCACATTATGCTTTTCGATATTGTGTTTAATTTGAAAGTCCTTGAGATATGCAACTTACTATTTGATATGTTCTTAGTTATAACTTTATATTAATGTGACATAGTTTATAATTATAATATTTTTTTTAAAAAAAAAAAAAAACTAGTGCTTAACATGTTCATAACTTTATTATTAGATTGAACGTGATGGACAAAGAGTGGACTAAACTACCGAGGTTCAATCCGGAGTATATCAATGGGGTAGAGCCTTTTTTAGATTTTGCATACACTAAAGGAAGGCCTAAGGGGGGAGATATTAGTGTTTTGTTGCATCAATGAAGCTTGGAGACGCTACAAGTGCAAAATCAAGATTCAACATTTTCTACCGGTGACGTCGCCGTCGATCACGGGTTCGGTGATTAGACTCCTGGTTACTCTCAGTCTCCTGGTTACTCTCAGTCTCCGTTCGAGTCAGTGAACGTGGAGAATAGGAATGAAAACGGAAACGGTTACGGTTACGGCGATGACGACGGCGTTTTTGTCTCCGATGGTCCGGTGCTTCCTCCGCCCGGTGAGATGGAGCCGAAGGAAGGTTACGTGCTTCGTGAGTGGCGCCGGTGAGTAATCACGGTTTAGTTTTTGTTTTTTTTGTTTAATTGCGTTTTTTTTTTGTTAATCTGTTAGATCCTGTTTGAATCTGATTAGATTTGTGATGATTTTGATTCAATGGACAAGTTTATAGTATATTTGATCACAAAGTTTATTGCTATTACTCCTGAGTAGTAGTAAGGATTTGGAATTAGGAATTAGGGAGCTTGATCGTGTGTCTATAAAAAGGAAAGAATTGATGAAATTAGTTTTTACGTTTTGTCCACTCAGGTTATTCTTGAAGAACTAGGTAATAAGGTATCCACTAGCATTTCTTGTGTATTTCTTTAATTCTGTAACTATTTCTTTAACTCTGGTTTGGTTTTGTATCTTTAGTAAGAAGAATTTCTTGTACTTCTTGCTCTTTTGGAATGAATATTTTTACTTATCCAAAAAAAACTTTAAATTTAATAACATTGTGTGTGTTGGAACGCATATTACTACATTGATCAATTGGTTATTGATTTTTACGGATCTCAATTTTGTAAGCATTTGTGGTAAATGATTGAAACTCATGGAAAATAATATTACATCCTTGAAGACATATCTCTTCTCTTTGATTAACTAATTTTCCTTATTTTCTTTCTTTTTACTGGAAGAAAATATATACATATATATTTTTTGTTGTGACTGGCTTTGGGGAGGGGGGTTTCTTTTGATTGTCTCCTTTCTTATCCGTTAAAAAACCGGTTGGGATTGCAAAGTTTTGAACCGAGTTCGCTGATAGCCAAAAAAAAAGGCAGCTTTATTTTCAATTTCATGCTATGATGTGAGCTTACTTGTTTTTGTTGTAAGGATATTATTAGCATGAATCATTAAAAAATCAGAGTTTAAAGGTCTGTTGTCTAGGAATTAACTTGAAAGTCGATACACATAATGAAGTAATATAAACTTATAGACGAAATGTTCACTTCTGCCAGCCATCTAGCAATTGGAAATACATGCCAAAGTTTGAAGCTGATTTTGTTTTTTTTTTTTAATCATTATGTAGTATTGTAATAGTGCCTATTTTGCAGGATGGTCATCCACCATTGGGTTGGCAAGATACTGCGGCATATCTTGTTTTACCTATTCTTCTTGTTGTTTCTCAATATGTTTCAATGGAAATCATGAAACCACCTGAGGTAAACATATCAATTCTTCTCGTTTTTCAATTTTTATTGTTTACAAGGGCAAGACTAAATGGCTTCTTTTGACAAACAAATGATCCTAATCAAAAGAATACACTTCTTGTTTTCAAGTTTCTTCCACTCATGGTTGGTTACTTCTCACTGTCTGTCCCATCCGAGCTTACAATTTATTGGTTAGTTTCTCACAAACTTCATTGTTGAAGTTCTTTGTAGTCAAGGTTTTCCCCCATATTTTTCTCATAACTTTCAACATTCTTTAGCTGTGTTAGTATGAGTTTCAATTGTATTTTTCTTGTACTCTATCCAAGTCCAAGTTGGTCAGGAAACATAAATAGTTATATCCATGTAGTTTTCCATATTTTTCTGAATCATTATCCTTGATATGCCTGCCTGATGTGTGCGACACAAAAATACAGAAAAGAATGATATGCACGAGAACTCAAATTATTAATTTTGATGGAAATAACACACATGTCCATCAAGTATTTGATTTCGTATTACCAAATTTGTGTTTTAGATTTTGGAGATTTTTATGACTTATGACAAAATTGCTAGCATGCTCTGCTAATGGAAATAAAAGAAACAATTTCATTGCTGCTTGATTTATCTGTTCCTTGTCAGGTTTACAAACAATGTTCTGAGCACATCTCAACAAGTATGGCTGCGCAAAGTAGGAACTGCAAAGCCTGTTGTGAATGAAAATGCTAGTGGAATTATCACAGCAGGACGTGCTAAAAGATCTAGTGAAAAGTTGGTATTTTATGGTACAAGATTCACACTAATTGTTCCAACTTCTCTCAGAGTTTTCTTATAATAAATTGGTGATCACACTAATTGTTCCAACTCCTCTCAGAGTTCTGTCTACTCATAGGTTACTCTTGAAGAACTAGGTAATAAGGTATCCATTTGTCAATAGCTTACTTAAGATTTAACCCCCAGGAGAAGTTTAACATGAGCAATTCTGATTTTGATACAAGATATTTCACTATCATATAAATATATCAGAGAGGTATTATGTGAATCTTATTGCTCTCTAACTTTCTTACTTAGTGATTTCATGTACTTTTACACATCTCTCATAAATGGAGTCATCACATTACAACATTGTTATTCTTGGAGAAGGGTGATGATTCATTATTTATCATATCCACTTGCTGATTCTTTTCTAATAAACATTAGTTGGCATCTCAATAGATACTTTTATACTCACACTTTTATGATTTCATTGGGACAGAGATGCAGAAGAATTTGCTGAAGTTAAAGCAGAATTGGTTGGTTTTTTAACTTCTATTTGATTTCTTATTTTTTATTTTAAATAATTTTCCCTTTCGTGATTGCAATCATGTATTGTGATTAGGAAAAAAATTGGAAGGCTACCAATGGAGCTACAAAAAATAGCAATAAGGTAAAAGCAATATCCATCTATGTTTGACTTGTCTTGATCCTCTGTCTGTCACATCTCCTGCTCTTTTTGATTTTGTGCATCTATTGAAAGTTAAATCATGCCTGTGAGACCATGCATGATCCAACTATTTGCCATCTATATTTTTTCATGGAAGATATTTTGTTTACATTTTTTGATTATATTCAATGTTTAAAAGATTCTTTTGAAAATCCTTACTACTTCCACAACAGAAACCGAGAGAGACTCTTGATTACTGGATTACAAATAAATTGCTTTAAAAATATTCGAACATTGAACAAGGCACTTAAAATCTTGCGTGGAAACTCTAATATTCGAACTCTAATATATTTTTTTTCTGCTTCTATGAAGAGGTATATATATATACTGTAATGATGTTTTGATTTTTTTATTTTTAATATATATTTTTTTTTTTCATATTGCAGCAAAATTTGAATGTTGAGGAAGACAAGCTGAAGATGAATGAGAAGGATATCATTGGCAATGCAAGAATATAGCTTTGAATTTTTTTTTTTTTAAACTTTAGCAAAAAATTATGGCAATTAGGAAGTACTTAATTTGGTCTTGTACTCTTTGGATGATGGAACAATATAATCTTATGTTATTTTGGTATGTATGATGATTATTATAATTTAATTTCATTATGTGTATATTCAATATAATTTTATTTAATGTGTTGCATATAGATTGAACCTAAAATAAGTGTTGCCTATGTGAAGTTGACAATAGTTATATAAGTGTTGCTGAAACATAATGCAACGGTTTTATCAGTGTTGCATATGCTATAAATGAAAATAACCGTTGTTGTTTTATAGGAAAAGGCAACAGTTTTTTAACAAGGTTGTTGCATATTCTCAACAACCAAACCGTTGCTATTTATTAGGAAATGGCAACGGTTTTATTAACAAAAGCGTTGCATATTCTGAACAAAGAAACCGTTGCTGTTTATAGTAAAACCGTTGCATATTATGTAAAAAAACCGTTGTTGTTTATAAGTAAAAAGGCAACGGTTTTTATAAAACTGTTGCCAAATACGAAAAACCGTTGCCTTTGACAATAGGCAACGCTCACCTAGAGAACAGTTACAAAACCGTTGCATATACTTTCAGCAACGGTTTTTGGTCTTTAGGCAACGGTTTTGTGCCGTTGCAGAAAATAAAAAATGTTGTAGTGTATATATTATGTTATGGACTTGTACTGGGGATCTGGAGACTTTATGATCTAGACTATGTAGTTTTTGGTTTTCATATATATACAAACCTATGTTCATACTACAACTCTGTTTCATAGTCCTATTATTTCCGCTTACTCTGATAACAATTTAAAGGAATTCGGCTACGGCATTTCCAAATGGTATCAAATACTTTAGATGAAATAATGGATGGCAACACTTTAATTTTTGGTATAAGAACTATAACTTATTTTATTACTCAATGGGATGCTATCTAAAGTTTTGGAGTGACATCAAGAGTTAAATGATTTCTTAATTAAGGAAAAATGTCAAATTCACTATTTAAAGTAATACTTATTCTTTACTCCAAGATCCTATATTTTGGTTTGTGCACCCGCTTCATTTAGAAAATAAAAAGGAAAATTTTAACCCTATATTTTCTACCTTCAACAAGTCCATATCCTTTCGAGTAAAGAGCTTAAATACTTTAATTACTAGAGGTTTAATATGAGGGTGTCACAATAGCGATGAAGAGTAATAGTCTAGAATGAGTTATGTTTTAGCATTGTACCCTCCGTTAAGGTGCCTAGGATTGTATTGCTCTACACTTAAGTAACCCCATTTTGATAAATACTATCTTTGAAAATTTTATAATATAATGGTATCATGAGATTTTTGAATAAAGTCCAATGAATTAATGAAAGGCATATTTCCGCAAATCAACCATTGTTTTATTTTCTTAAATTATTTATGAAATGAGTTTGAGAAAAGAAGAGTGTTGTGACAGTTCAGTTTGGGAGTTTGAGCTATATTGTCATTATGCAATGAAATGAAACATGTTGTTAATTGTAATTAAAATGGAAATGTTTTTGGAACGAAAGCTTATTTGGAAATGAAAGTTCGTAACCTTATTGTTTTTATAAAAAAAATTATTCTGATTTTCATGATAAATGGTAGAAATAAAAATAATTTCAAGTTGCCAAATCAATGTGTTACAACTTACCAATTAGGGATAGTTTTAAGCTCTCATATACTTCCTCTGGTCCTATTCATAAGGCATACTTAACCATATCACGCGGATCAAAGAGGGTAGTTAGCTTTTTTGAAACTTTAAAAAATACTTCAACAATATAATCTTACCCTCTTAACTTGCATTGGAAATTTCACAATATATTACTTTACATTAATGGGCAAAGGGCAAATAAGAAAAAATAGCAATAAATGTCTCCTAGAAAATACAAAGTGACTTATAAATAGGACCAAAGAATCTTTCTAAAATGTGACTTATAAATAGGACCGGAGGGAGTAATAAATAAGTACACATGCTTCAATAAAAGGTGGAGCTTGCTAGGGGTGTAAGTGATCCGGTCCCGGATCGCAAGACCGATCGGACCAAACCGAACTAAACCAAAAAATATGGTCCGGTCTGATCTCGTGGTCCGGTCCAATCTTAAAATTTTTGGACCGTTCTACTGTGATTCGGTCCACGGTCTCACAAATTGAGACAGCGAGGACCAGACCGAACCGGTAGTTCAAATATCAAAAAAAAAATGGGTGTGAGAATTTTATACAGTATAGCAACATAATTAGTAACTTGAGTAACTCTCTTGTTTGCAATAAATCCTCAAGAATGAAAGCTACGATAGCTATCCATCTCTTCCACCTAGTAAACTTACTAAGCATTCAGAATTTTCCTTATATACAATATAACTCCAATTAAGAAAGATAAAAAATGGAGTAATGAAATGAAATTACAAAAAAAGAAAGTATGACTTGAACCCCTCAAAAAATGATCTAACACAGATGCAAACATAAACTGAGGCCTGATTAATATAACGAAGGTCAGGAATTAGTTAACATGACACCCATTTTTAGAATCTAATAAAAAATAGAATCTTTACAAATATTACGAGGATGAAAATATTATTTTTGTATGCTTAAAAATCATATATTAGGATGATGCTGTCCGAAGACATGTTGAGATATACTCTATATTTTTTATTTTATTTTTTTGCAATGTTGCTATCTAGTGGAATAATATGTTGTCCACGAAAAAAAAAACAGGTTAACTAAAAAAAAGCAAAGGTTATCTAGTAAAAAAAAACAGGTTTTTCATAATAATTTTATTATTATGGTCTAAATAGACCGGACCGGACTAGATCATGAACAGTCTGATCCGGTCTTTGTATATGGAAAACATCTAGATCAAATCGGACCAGATCACATTAATTTAATTGGTTCGGTCCCTAAAATTCATTAAAGATCGGATCGGACCGAACCGTTACACCCCTAGAGCTTGCCATTAGCCATATAATGATATTTTTTTTATAGACAAACAATTTTTCCTTCCTTTTTGGGAGTGGAGAGAAAATGCAGTCACCCAAGTTTGAACCCAATACTTGATAGTTAATGTCTCGTAATTCTATCTTTTGGGGCAACAGCCATGTAATGTAATAATAATTTATAATGTTAGAAGGGAAATTTATTTGGTACTGTGTAGGCTACACTATTTACAAGCTCATGATCAAATTAATACTATTAGGACCTAGAAAAAAAAGAGAAAAGAGGAAAGAAGGAAGCGAAAATGCTTCTCATATGCTCAACTAATATAGAAAAAAGCCTATCGATTTGAATAATACATGATAAAATGGACAGAAAAATGCTCAAAAAATGGCTAACAGTGAAAAAAGGACATTGATAAACGACAAAGAAGATTTCATCATGAATGAGCTATTAGGTAAGTGCCTCCCAGGATTACTTGATTGGTCTGATGTAACCACAGGATTCACAGCCATAGCAGGAGAAACAGCAGGAGGGTTGATAGGTGGTGGTGATGTATCGGAGAGCACGTCATAACCTGAGAAGACCATAACTCATTGTTTAACAACAATTAATGGAGAAGAGAAAAATATATGCTAACTTCGAATGCCGAAGAGGAGAAATACACTCACAATTAGATTCCTTCCAACCAAGATTCATGCTGTCCCGATCAAATACTATACGGTAACCAGTCATAAAGTTTTCTGCATAAAGATAAATAAATATAATGAGTGTTGCCAGCATGCATTAATGCCTCAGCAATAACTTTATCAAAGTTTTTTGTCAAAATATTGATTTATGATTGGTTAAAAATAAGCAGGACTTGCAATTACTACATAAATACCAGAAGAAACTGAAAAAGCTTATATGAATGCTGCAGTAGTGGCTTCTACTACGTAGAGAAGGCAGGAATTGACGAAACAGTTCACAAGAGAATACAATAATTGGTAATTTGGAATGGCTTAACTTTCATGATCACATATTACATGGAAAGTTTTTTTTTTTTGTTATATACTCACGTCCAATGATATTGACGATGTCACTTTTCTGGATTGCCAAACAAAGAAAATCTCCTTCATTCTGGATATCAGAAAACGAATTTATGAGATTAAGGCTGGGAACCATTAGATATCATAAAACCAAGTTCAACCTCTTCTTCTCACCTCAATAGAAATTTGCACTAGTGGATCCCTAACAAAATAATCATCTCCACCTTTCATAGTCAGATTCAAAAATGGAACTTCAACTGGCTGATTTGAACTGCAGTGAGAGTGGAAATCAATGCCTGGTTGTTTAAAATGAAAAATAACTTGATAGTTTCTCTCAAGCCAAAATCACCTTATTTCATAACAGTATTCAAAGGGGAGATCAGAATCAGATGATTGAGATGAATACCGTTTTGCTTTGATTAGCGAATTGAACTGCAAACACAACAGAATATTTTGACAACTCATGACATTAAACTACTGATTCCATCTTCAAAAACTATAACATATTTTACTTACCTTCTCAGCAATAGCAGTATATGCTGGGTCATTTAGGTATGTATATGAGGTACCAGTGTCAAAAATTGCATGGAATTCAAGATCAGAAACGTTTCCTCCCACAATAATTTGGGTAATGGTGATGTTATAAGTTGGACTGGAAACAAGTATCCAAGATTAAATAAGAACTACTGAAGTTAGACACAACAAATTTTTTTTTTCTATTTTATGATATTTGAATTTTCAAATGCAAGTGAAAGCGTTTTTCACTTACTGCGATGCCCGGAGGTTGAATGGAGTTTTTCCTTGGTTCGAGCTGCCACTATCCCCAAACGTGATTCTTCCAAAACCATCAGATCCAAAACACATTGAAAAAGAATTTGAAGTAAGCCCTTCTTTGCTTAGGATGCTAGGAACAGACACACTGTCAATACCCAGTCCAAGTAGACCATTTGGAGCAGCCCCTTTTAGAAATGCACCGGTCTGAACTTTGCCACAACTGTAACAGATTGGATGGCAAGCACCATAAATAGATGTTAAGAAAATGGACATTAATAACAAGAAAATGAGAAAATAGCAAAAGATTAATAAAATGGTTAATTAAATATATAAAGCAGTTTCAAAGTAAGAGAATCAAATAGAAACATTGATATTAAAATATTAGTTCAAGGATCAAGTTGAAAACTAGGATAGAGACATTTGTAACAGTCACAATGGTAGGAATATTTACTCAAGGTGGATGGATTCTGGGAAAGGTAGGTGATGGGGGAAAAAGACTTTTGTGGCAAGATACATGGGAGCTTTTAATATGCTTATGTTTTGGTAGATTATATAGTATTTCAGAACAAAAGAATGAGCCAACGGCAGATATGGTTGGAGGGAAGGTGAAATAAAGAAGTGGAACTTGAAGTGAGACATGCTTTCTTCGCCTGGGAGGAAAATCTACGTGCTGAGTTCATTACTTCACTGAATAATGTAACATTAAGGCATGGGCAAGAAGATAGGTGGATATGAATAGATGAAAATTTAGAACAGTATTCCTGCAGATCCAAGGACTGAAGGCTGTTACAGCAGAGTGCTAGATGCAGTTTAATACTTGAGACCAACTGAACCGTCCAGGCTCTCTGATACACAGTACTGCGCAATCTATCCACTAGACAGCCACAAATATTTATCAGATATTTCACAGAGCCTGACATCGGCATGGTAACCCTAATGGGCCTCACCACAGGCCCATACTCGAACACCCTATAAAAGACATCATCATGCCTTAGGGTCAGGTAAGGTTTTCTCATCCCTATGTTGACTCTTTGCACACACTCTTAGTTGACAGAGGGAGACCCTGGGTATTCCAACTGAATACTCAGAAATATTCCATCACCGTCACATATAAACCCCTGATCTCACTCAGATTTCAGGACCACTAGTCATTGGTCTTGAGGTCCCCTAGGTCAGGGATATTTCCAATTTTCCAGATCCACTACATAGACATAGCTACAACTAAAAAATAGTTAATCATTGCATTCAACTCCAGCATTATAAAAGACATAACTCAAACACTCTGCAATATTGGAAGGCAATTCCTTTTCAACAAGTCAAGTTTGGTTGGTATTCTATCCAATATGAGCCAGCATGCAAACCCAAAAACAAGACCAAGACATCAAAAGAAGGTGTAGTTTGCCATAAATGTGGAAAGCCCGGTCATCTCAAGTACTCATGCTCTAAGTATCTCAAGAAGAAGGAGAAAGAGAAGAAAAATGCAAAACACAAAAGGGCATACATTGTTTGGAATAGTGATGATGAACAAGACAAGAAAAACACAACTAGTAGTTCTTCGGATGATGAACATGACGCTTGTCTCAACTTGATAGCTCAAGTACATGAAGAGGAAAGCTCAAATGATGAATCAAGTGAGCAAAGTGACGAAAGCGATGTAAGTCTTACTAAATCCGAAATTTCTTCAAATTATGAAATGTTATATAATGCTTATGAAGAAATGCATAAACAATTTAAGAAACTAGCTTTGAAAAACATTGAAAGGAAGAAGCTCATTTTGAAACATCAACAAGAGATTTTAGAACTTCAAAAACAAGTTGATGAGCTTAATCTTCAAAATGAAACTCTTGATCTTATATATGCTAGTTCTTCTTGTGATTGTGCTAGTAGATTGAATATTGTGTTTGATTGTGAGAATTGCAAGTTGCTTAAGGATGAAAATGCTATTTTGAAAAATAAGCTTGCAAGTTTCTCAAATGGTGATATTAGATTGCGCACATTGTTAAATTTTCAAAGAGAAAATTCAAACAAGTTTGGTTTGGGTTATACTAATGCTAAGAGTAAATCTCATAGAAATGTTGTTGATTTTTCTAAAGTTGATTTTTCAAATGCACCAACATGTTTCTATTGTGGTACTCATGGACATACTTCAAATGTGTGTTATGTTAAAGTGCATGGTATACCTAAAGGAGATTTTGTTTGGATGAAAAAGGGTGAGAGTCCCTACACTAACAAAAATGGATCCAAAACCATTTGGATACCAAAAAGCAAAGCATGATTGTTTTGTAGGTATGATTGAAGAAGCAAATGAAGGTCTATACACATTTGATACAATTGACATTATTGATCTTCTTCAATTGGTATCAAGAAGAAAATCCTACAAATTGGTAACATTTGATATTATACAATTGGTATCTACAATTGATATTGTTAGATATTGCTCATAGTTCTCTCAATTGGTATTATTTCTTATAATGTGATATTGTTTATACTATTGAGAAAATACTATTGGTATCAAATTCTTACAATTGTTTTACAATTGGTATCATGCTTTGGTTGTTATATATCCTAGTATTTCTCTATTTTGGCTTAGATCTTATATTTCAATTGGTATATATTTCTTTTTTATAATGCCAAAGGGGGAGAAATATGATGTTTTGAAAAGGGGGAGAAATATTATCATTTTGGGGAGAAATCAAATGGTATGTTTGGAGAAAGGTTTGTTTTGTTGTTTTTATATAGGTTGAGCAAAGTTGTTGAAGATAGGGGGAGAGTCAAGCTTAACTCAATTGGATTCAAATGTCAAAAGCATTAATTGAGGGGGAGCAAGAGTCTCACCAAGTGATCAAATGGTTCAAGCATCAACAACTTCAATGAACTTCAAATGATTTCAAAACATGTTTGTCATTTTCAAAAAGGGGGAGATTGTAAGATCCATGAAGAATGTTTTGATAAATGCCAAAAGGTTTTGAACAAGCTACAAAAGGTTTTGAACAAGCTTAAATGTGTTGATCAAGTTCAAGCTCAACAAGCAACAACAAACATCAAGTTATGAAGAGAGAACCAACTCATGAAGACTTAGTTTGGTAGTTTATGTTTTATTGTTTTATCTTTTGCCTCACAAGTCTTTTAGTTTATGAGTTTGGGTAGAGTTTATTAGAGGGTAGTGAATCTCTTTTGATTGCATGATTTTATCATATTTTGAGTATTCACTTTGTCTAAAATCAATAGGTGGCTTAAAGGTTTGAAAGAAAAGGTTTAGTTTTTGAGAAAATAAGTTTTAAGTGATTTTTAATGTTAATAATCGATTAACAAATTTTGATAATTGATTAACAGTGTATTTTGAACTGATAATCGATTAACAAACTTTTGATAATCGATTATCTGCACTTTACTCGAGTATTTTTGGTCTCACTCGAGTGAAAATTATCTTGCTTTCGGTTTACTCGAGTAACACTCATTTCACTCGAGTAACTTGGTCAGATATGGTTTTTTAAATACGTCTTTCACTTCTCAAAAGCCATTCTAAGTGCTCTAACTTTTGGGTATTCTATATAAACCTTTTCCTAATCATTTCTATCAATGAGAATCAACTAGAATCATTTTGATACACAATTTTACAAAGAATCAAAGCCACACTATTCTCTCTCACTCTCTCAACATCAAAGCTTTAATTTTCATATTCTTTGATCAAGAACCTTGAATCTCTCATGTTGATATTTCATAGCTTTTGAAAGAGATTCATAGGATTGTTATTGTTTTTCATTTGGGTTGTAATCATTGCAAGTTAGGCAAACATTCTACAACATTGGAAGCCTTGATTTTGTGAATCAAGCAAGTTTCATTGGAAGCCTTGGTGAGGCATTTCATCAAGCACTTGGAAGCCTTGTTGAAGAACAAGCATTTGGAAGTCTTGTGAGTGAAACAAGCATTTGGAAGTCTTGTGAGTGAAGCAAGCAATTGGAAGTCTTGTTGTGAGGTATCGGCAAGCAAGAGAAGAGGTTAGATTAGATATCAATAGGATTACAAGGCAAGGGTGTGGTATCCTTTGTAGGCTAGCAAGAAGGAAGTCTTGTGAGGCATTTACTTGTAATTTGAGAAACTCTAATTCCTCATAGTGAAGAATCTCTCTTGGTTGAAGAGGGGACTGGAGTAGCTTTCAAGTGGATGAAAGTGAACCAGGATAAATCACTGTGTCGTATCTCTAAACTCTTACTCTTTACAATTCTTGTTATTAATTGTGTTCTTGATTGAAAATCTAGAAAAAGTGATTTTTCATAATTGATTGAATTGAATCTTTATTGTGCTAAATTGATAAAAAATTGATAAAGGGAAAATCATTTTCATAACTAGGTTAATCAATAAGAATATTGGTGTTAATTGTTTCCGCTCTATCTCTGATATTATACATGTTAATTGATTGATTTTCGTATTTGATTGAAAAGTGATTTTTCAATTTAGAAAGGGATTAATCGAGTAACTAATGTCATTACTCGAGTAATAGCATTTGTTAATCGATTAAAGCTTTGCATTTTCAAGAAAATCATTTGTTTGAATCATTTAGATTTGTTTCTTTCGAAAATCTTTCAAGGTTTCTTAAACACCTATTCAACCCCCCCTTCTAGGTGTTCTCCTAGTGTTTCCTAGTTGTTTCAACCACCGAGTGTAGTTTTCCAACAATTTCGTGCTTCCGCCTGGTCAACGCGAATAGTGACCACTTGTCTATCAGTGCCAGGGAACTTCATATCTAGGTGTATGGTGGAAACCACTGCGCCAAAAGCATGTATACATGGTCTGCCCAAGATACCGTTGTATAATGAAGGTCAGTCGACCACGTGGAAGTTAACCATCTGCGTTTGAGCAGACGGTCCTGCTCTCATGCTCGCAGGCAAGCGGATCCGACCCAGGGGGAATATTGCATCCCCTGCGAACCCTACCAGAGGTCCTAATACTGGGGATAGATCTGACCTTTTCAAGCCCAAAGATTTCAACAGGGGTTCAAATATTACATCAGCTGAACTACCCTGGTCCACCAGCATCCTGTGGACTGTGTAGTTTCCTACCGCGGCGGTGATGACCATGATGACCCCAGGGTCAACATGGTCCCTCAGGATGTTGCTGTAGTCATTGTCATCGAAGGTAAGCGAGGTGGTGGCCTTTCGCTTACCTTTTTTGTGGCCTCTCGGCCATGGATCTGGCCAACGTAACGCCTCCGTTCAGCCCGTTTCTCGCCTCCACTCGCGAGACCTCCAGCGATGGTGAGGATCCCAAGCGTACCTGGGTCCTGATTCTGTTTTGGAGAGTGCTGGACAGGAGCGTTGTTAGCATTCAGATCTAGTTTGGTCGTCTTCTGACAGTGGTTGGGAATCGAAGTTTGACGTCCCCACAGACGACGCTAATGTAGTGGATCAAGAGAATAGGAAATGTCCCTGACCTAGGAGACCTCAAGACCAATGACTAGTGGTCCTGAAATCTGAATGAGATCAAGGGTTTATATGTGACGGTGATGGAATATTTCTGAGTATTCAGTTGGAATACCCAAGGTCTCCCTCTGTCAACTAAGAGTGTGTGCAGAGTGTCAACATAGGGATGAGAAAACCTTACCTGACCCTAAGGCATGATGATGCCTTTTATAGGGTGTGCGGGTATGGGCCTGTAGTGAGGCCCGTTAGGGTTACCATGCTGATGTCAGGCTCTGTAAAATATCTGATAAATATCTGTGGTTGTCTAGTGGATAGACTGCGCAGTACTGTGTATCAGAGAGTCTAACCCATATTAAGGATGTAGAGTGTATGGCTCGACATGTACGGCGTCCCAAGGTCGGTTAAATGCCTACCCATCCCTAGTTGGGCCACTCGGTGTGCTTCTAAGGGAGGCCGAGTGTATGGTCGGTTAACGATCATGTAGGGGGGTCCGACCTGATGAAGATCAGGTCGGATGGAATGCTCTCAACCTGTAGAAGGTCGGTTAGAGGCAAATTGACCTGGTCAGTCCGAGGTCGGGTTAACTGACAGAGTTCCGACCTGTGCGGAGGCCAGGTGAGCTTTGATGATGTGCTGATCTTGTGTTCGGTCTTGATTCATTCAGTTGGGACTGGTGATGCTGGTTGACTTTTGTAGTTAGTCAGAGTAGTAGGCGATAGGCCTTCTAATTGTCAAGACGTTGAGCCTTCAGTGAAGGGACCTGGGTCAATCAAGGAATGTCTCAGTTCGGTTAACCCTACAATCTACAAGTTGGCATATATATAGTGTTGGTGAGGTCTGTATGTTTTCCTACATTGTGAAGGATTATGTCACTATAATCATCATCATGGGTTAGTGAAGGGCAAAAGGTTAAAAAATGCTTCGATGATTACTTGGTATAGTGTTTTGTGGTTTATTTAGTTACAAAGAAATGGTGTAATTGTAAAGCAGGAGGGGGCAGATTTCATCAGTATTGTGGACTTGATACAAGTCAATCGTGGACTTGGTTTTCTCTACAGGGGAAGGAACATACATCCCTTTTTTAGACTGGAGCATTAACCCATTACAATGTATTAAAAGTAAACAAAACCATGGCTGTTCTGCATGTTTATAAAACTGAAAGGGACTGACGACAGATATTTCGTCGCAACAATGCGCCGAACTTGGAGCAAAAACCGGTACACATAAGGAATATGAGTTATCATTATTAGCTGTGGAATGTTTTTTCCTATTCTTTCAATTTTGTTAATGTTGACAGGGTATATAGTGTACTTACTTTGTCTGCTGAATTTATCTTGGTAGGGTATATATGGTGTTGTTAATGACTTTTTGTAAGTAAGGGTTTGAGTACTCCTTGTACTCACATCAATATAGTTTTTAGATTATTAAAAAAAGGGTAATGAGCCTGCCACAGGATTCATCACTTTCTATATATGATTACATGTATATATATATATTCAATAAAATTTTCAGCTGATGTTGAGAGAACTTTACCCAAAAGTAATTTTTGAATCAGAAAATTTAGTTTGATCATCATCTGTAACCAAATGTAACACATCTTCTACCAAGAATCCAGTAGATGAAGTATTAGCTGAAAGATAGTTAACTTGGTAGGGGCAAGTTTTGACAGATGAGGGGCATTTTGTTTGGCATAAGCTGCTACTGCATAAAACATTTTTGCTCGTGGATGACCCATCAAGATCATAGATATTAAGAGGAACTTTCTGCGAGAGCAAAATAATGGAAAATAAGTGTTATTAAATTCAAACTAAGTTACTCTATTTGTTTAGGACTGATAAAGAAACCACAGGAAAGGGGTAAAGGGAATCCAAATAAACAAGAACATTAGACCAACCATAAAAGAGTCAATGAATAAATACCTCTCCACTATGTGTCTTTAAACCGCGCACACAACTAGTACAATTGCAAGGTAACCAGAACAAGTCGCTCCCCGTATCCAATGCCACCAGAAACCATAAAGGTGGTGTTCCAACAGAAACATTGGCAAAATGCAAACTGAAACCCAAATGAAGACTAGAAATTATTACTGCATGCACATCATCATAGAAAAATACCCCACAACCCATCATATAATTTTTTCTTTTATCTTCAAAAAAATAAATAAATAAATGAGACGGGCATAATAACCATTTTATCCTATAAAACCAAGTCTTCCTGGTCATCAAAAATACATAGTTGCTCTCATCAAAATATAGTATTGACTTGCTCTGTCTCATACTTTCATGTAGGAAACCATACATAGCATATTAACCAAACGCTCTGAGCTCTAACGTTATGTTAAGGTTTTATCTCAATATCAATTCAATTAGTCATGAGAGGGGTAGCCGAACATATATTTAAATCTATCAAGTATAATGAGTCAAGCGATTGTAAAACTTCCAACAATTGTTTTAATTTTCAATAATTTAATTGTATTTTCCCTAACATATCATTTTTTACAATCATTAATATTTTTTTCATTACTTATATAAAGTAAGACTGTAAGACCATTCGATGGGCAGATATAGGAAAAAAATATTATTGCATTTTTAAATTTCTGAACAGACAAATAAATACTCCCTTCGTCGTGCAAGGATAGTTTGAAATTGAAAAGGTTAAAAAATCAAGAAAACATGTATTTAATGATTTGTCTAACACATCAACCAATTATAATTAAAAATTTACTATTTCTAAACTTTTCATTAATTACTTTAACTTTAGTTTGGGACAAAAAATTTTACTCTTTTTAGATTATAACAAAAATTTTCTCTTCCAATGAAACATATAACTAAAACCAAGAGTGTAAACAACAACAACAACAACAAAAATAATTAGTCCAATCCAAAGTGACTTCTAAACATTGAGACCCATGAAAAAAAATAAATTAACATGAATTTCTGATTAAAACCATGACCCAAAAAAAGACTTGAAAAAAAAAATAGAAATAGGGGAAAATAAATAAAAGTCAAGTCAACAGTGGAAAAAAGATTGGCAAGTTTTGGAAGAATTCGCATACAATCCAAAGGCGGCAATCTGATAAGTGTCGTTGCCGGCGGAGAAAGTGAGAGGGTGATGGTGATCGGCGGTGGCGAGTCTCCGACTCCGGAAAACGCGATCTCTTTGTAGCATAGCAGCATAGTATTGAGGAGTTCCCTTACGGGGTAAGTCATAATTGCCCAGAATTCCGTTAACAGGATCCGAGAACCTGTGGTGGATGTCGAACCCGAATGTTCCCAAGCCATGGCAGCAGCTCCATGAAGCTAAACTCAACACCACCAACCCAAATACAAATAGTGATGTTGTTGCTATAGGTAGAGAATTACTACAAGGCCAAGCCATATGTAGTTGAGAAAGGTGTTGTAGCTAGTTAATTATATTAGGCTTTATATTATATAGCAAATATTATTTTTATCATGGGTTATGCAGGAATGGTATTATGTAATCAGCAGTTTGATAGGGAAAAAAACAAATGTGGAAATTTAAGTCTACATACGCGTATGAAATGAAAGTTCTGATTTTTGGGTTATTGGTCGTTGAGACCAAAAAGAGTTGACGGGATTTTAAGGAAGGGACGGTGTTTGGTTGATGATAGTACTCGTTGTAGGAGGAGGATGATTCAACGAGTACAAAAGAAGGTGGGGTCCTAAGACTCGATATTCATTCAATTCTGTTTGTAACTTTAGTATTATTTTTGAATTATTCTGGTTGTGAACAAAATTAACAAATATAAAAACCACTAAATACAAAAACAACCTAAATAAGTTTACTTATTTTGTGTTAGGACTTAAAGTATGCCGGAAAGTTCCAATAGGAAAGATTAGTTCATTAGGTGAAGGAAGGGGTGTAAGTGATCCGGTCCGGAATCACGAGATTGGTTGGATCGGATCAGATCAGACCAAAAAATATGATTCGGTCTTCTTTCGTGATTTGGTCCGATCTTAAAATTGTTGGATTGTTTTACTGTAGTCCAGTTCATGATCTCACAAATTTTGAGACCGTGAAGATCGGATCGGACCCGGTAGTTCAAATATTAAAAAAAAATAAAAAGGGAGCACTAGTAGCAATTTTTTCTTTTATAGTTTCTTCCGCAAATAAGGCAATTGCTCTGCAAATAAGGCAATTGCAGCAGTAGCCGCTCCCTCCCTCCTAAAATTTTTAGTTATTATAATTATTTTTAGTTAATTTTAGAATTTTGTAACACCCCAAAATTTTAATTTCTGATTTATATTTATTATAAGATTTTATAATTAATTGATTATTAATTTTAATCTAGTAATTTGTGTTGGAAGTCAAGCTGGTTGGAAGGCATGCTTCAAACTCTCTATGGACTTCAAGTTTAATGCAAATATATGTTTTGATGATAACAAGCCAACTCAAGTTCAAGCTCATAAGTGCAAGCGTCAAGATTGAAGACTCCAGCAAGCCTAAGAATAGAAACCTTCTCCTTAGATCAAATGTAAGGTAATGAAGTTTTTGTTTACTTAGAAGTTTCAAAGTCAACAAAGTTTTTATTTTTTAAGAGAAGAAGAAAAACGTATTTTCTGCATATAAAATGTTTTTCTGTATTTCATCGGAGTAAAAATAGTTGATGTTACAAAACTCTGCATATTTATATGATTGCAAAAGAGAGTAATCGATTATCTCTTGCAGTAATCGATTAACTCTGTTGCATCATAGAAAAATCAGAGAAGCTGTAATCGATTAACTGAATTTTGTTAATCAGTTACTTTCTTATGAAAGTAATCGATTACAACAGTCAAGTAATCGATTATAATTGTTGCATCATATATTTTTCAGAGGCTTAGTAATTGATTACAAGTCTTGTAGTAATCGATTACATGATGTTGCATCATATGCAAACCAGAGGCTTAATAATCGATTAACTCCTCAGTGTAATCGATTATCATAAGTTGCATCATACAATGAACAGGAGTGATGTAATCGATTAACTATTCTTAGCCTAATCGATTACATGTTTTTCAAATGTATTTAAGAATTTCTATTTTTGTATAAATAATCGATTATTCCTTAAAGTAATCGATTACTTCATGTTTTATTGAAAAACGTGTCAGAATCATTTTTATTATTTCCTGATTTGTTTTTTATATAAAAGATTCTGATATATTTTATAAAATTCGAAAATGATTTTAATTTTGAATTATTTCCTTTTTGGTTTTAAGAATCAAATCTTTATTTTATTTCGAAAATCGTTTTGATTTTATTTTGATTTTAAAACTTATTTCAAATCTTTGTTTATTTCTTTTTGATTTTGTTTTATTAATTCAAAATCGTTTTTGATTCTAAATCATTTTTTCTTTTTAAATAAAGATCACTCCAACATTGTTTTCAGTTTTACGTTCAGACATTTTTCTCATTTCACGTTCTCTCTTCTTCTTCTTCTAAAAGTGTTCTGCTTTTCATTGTTCTAATATTTTGACGAACAAACCTTGTTGGCTGCGTAAACTCTAAGACAAACTTCTTCTTCATTATCATAAGAGCTTATTGTAGAATCTGTGTTTTTGAGAACACGTGATACTTATTGTAATCACTCACATCTATTGTATTCAACCTTAGTGGTAGGGAGAGAATCCCATAGTTGAACGTTGAGGCGTTCGTAGGGCGAGGAACCCTGCTGTGTGATTGAGGCCCCTAGCGAACGGAGGTTCCTAGTAGTGTGCGGGGTGCTCTTGGTTGTAATAGGGTGCTGCTCTATTGCTTGGTTATAAGAACTCTCAGGCGGGTCGCTTGGGGACTAGACTAGGCCTTTCGACGGGAAGGCTGAACCAGTATAAAATTCTCCGGTGCAAGCTTTTCTATCCCTATCTCTTTTACTTTCCGCATATTTAATTTCTTACGTTTCCGCGCTACTCAATTATTATATTTCTATCATTTTCGCGATCCGTTTCATTCGTTTAATCTCTCCATCTCAAATCAATTTTTTAATTTGATACGAATTTTTCAATACATAATAAAACTCGATTCACCCCCCCCCCTCTCGAGATTTTGAGGCCAAAACCAACAATTTGATTTGGTACGTTATGTGTATTTAAGTAAATAAATATATGAGAGGTGTTTTGTCATAATGTTTTATGCCAAAATAAGTATTTTCAGTTTAGTCTTTGATAAAGGACCAAAGTGCAATATTAAAAAGGTTTTTGGACTTGAAAGAAGTAAAATATAAGAGTTTTACTTTTCAAACCCCTACAATTACTCATTGGCCCCCATTTGAGTTTCATAGGACAAAGTTACCCCTTATGTTCCGCCGCATATAAAGCGGATGAACTTTCCGCCGTATAGAGGGCGGACAAAAGGACAATGAATGTTTCGCTTGCAATAAAGCGGAAATAAACCGTGTTGTTGAAGGCAGAAATAAGTTTTAATGTTCCGCCTGGTATGAGTCGGGGACTTAAAAGAATTTTGCAATACCAAAAATGCCCCTCCGTTCAATTTAAGAAAGAAGCGTAGCTTCTGATATAAGTCACTAACAAGGCAAAGAAGATACACAACAACAAAACATACAAACGAACATGAAAGAAAAGAAAGAAAGAGAACAGAAAGAAAAAAAGGAAAGAAGGAAAGAGAAGAAGATGTTGAAGAAGAAAGAGTGATCAAAGACAAAGAAGACATTGAAGCAACATTCTCCACACTCTTGTGTTATCTTTGATCATTGAAGCAACATTCTCCACACTCTTGATCAAGGTATTTTCATGAACAAAACCCTATATGTTTGAGAAAGAGTATGTGAAAGGGGTTGTTTTGATTGCTTTTATCTGCATCATAAAGACATTTAATACTCGTTTGGTGGTGGTGGTTTTTTTTGTATTGTGAGGGGTTGGACTGCATTAATGGAGCAGTGGCCATTAATGTAGTATTCCGACTACCCACAGGCGGAAGTGATCCGACGGCTGTGAGGTGGAAACTAACTTCATTTGCATTACCCAGTATGGGTTTCCAGCACTAATAATGAAAGTGATCCAATTTCAGTTAATGAGATATTTAGTTGTTAACAGCAACAAAGGCATTAAAAGATAGAATAATTAAGATGATATTTGGAGAAATTATGAGAACATATTAATAACATGAGTTTTGCATGTAATGCAGATAGTTTGATGATGGATTTTGAAGACCCTCTTGGCGGAAAGGTTCCGAAGAAAGAGTTCCCCGATTGTAGCAGTTATTTTGGCATGAAGAATGGTTTGAAGAATCGAGATGAGATAGTTGAATGGGTCCGCGGAGTCGGTTATAGACTGGGATTTGTCCTGAAAGTGTTTAAATCCGATCTAGGACTTGGAAAAAGTAAGAGGCAAAGGATTGTATTTGCTTGCGAAAGAAGTGGTGTTTACAATCCATCGAAGGCAAAACTCAAAAATGAGAGTGGGAGCAGGAAAAATAATTGCCCATTCAGATTATATGCGAAGCGGAGTCTCTGCAATGGTAACTGGTCATTGAAGGTGAAATGTGGTTCCCATAACCACGAGCGTTACGAGACATTGACGGGGCATCCGGTTCCTGCAAGGCTAACCACGGAACAACATGCTCTTGTGGTTGACCTGACGAAAAGTGGTGTTAGGCCGAAGAAGATAATGAGTGTTTTGAATCAACGGTATAAAGGGCATGCAGTGACGATGAAGCAAATTTACAATGTTCGCCAGCGATACAGAAGAGAGGTGAGACACCCCCGCACGCAGATGCAGCATCTGTTGCTATGTTTGGAGAGGCACCGATACGAGTATTCTCACAGGACTTTCCCGGATTCCGATGTGGTTAAGGATATATTTTGGGCTCATCCTGTCAGCATTGCTTTATTGCGCAACTTCAGTCTTGTGCTTCTTATGGACAACACATACAAGACAAACCGATACAGACTACCTTTGCTTGGATTGTGGGCGAGACATCAACGCGGAAAACATTCTCAGTTGCCTTTTGTTTCATGTCAACCGAGAATCATGACGCGTTCGCCTAGGCACTGAAGCAGTTTAGCGGATTGTTTGCTGATGTTCGGCACATGCCGAAGGTTATTGTCAGTGACTTTGACGGTGCTCTTGTGAGAGCTATTAGTGAGGTCTTTCCCATGTCTACACACCTCCTCTGTCAGTTTCATATCAAATGCAATGTGAGGGGAAGGTTTAAAAACTACTTCCGGGACTTAAAAAAAACGGATAAGGTGAAGAAAGCCTGGCAGAGTGTTATCCATTGTTGGGTCATAGATCAGTATGAAGCTGCACTAAAAGCATTCGAGGATGTGTGCAAGGAAGCCGACCCTGGATGTGGTGCAATACTAGAGTATGTTAAGAGGACTTACCTGGAGAACGACAAGGAGAAATTCGTTGATGCTTGGGTACAGCAGCATATGCACCTTGGAAACACAACCACGAATAGGTAAAATTAGAAATTCCAATATTAGACTTTAATGGTTTCACTCGTTATAATTAAGACTTCTGTAATTTGATAGTTGTATTGTTAAACAGGGTTGAGAGCCACCACTCCATGTTCAAGAGGGCGTTGGCCGATAGCTTGGGAGATTTGGCGACATGCTTTGATGCCATGCATGACATGCTCGAATCTCAGCATCGTGACATCGAGGACTCGTTCCAGAAGAGCATCACAAGGCTTGATCGCACCATGAACATACCACTGTACTCCGAGTTGCGATATGCAGTTTCACGGGAAGCTCTGCATTTGATTCACAAAGAGGTTCTGAGTATCGATGGTGATCATTGTGATTGCATAATCAGAGCAACCCATGGATTGCCATGCTGTTGCGAGCTTGCCGGTTACAAGAAGATCAGACGGCCTATTCCTCTTGGTGCGGTCCATGTTCATTGGAAGAGGTTATCTATGTATGAGTGTGGACAGGTTGAACCGGAGAAATCAGAGCAACAGGAAGATGTCGATCCAGATCCGTTACCGTTGTGGGAGGAATACATGTAGTTGTTCAACGTCGGGGACAAAGCTACAAAATGGCGGCTTTGGAAGAGGTTTCGTGAAGTTGTGGGGCCGGAAACGACCACGATGAAACCACCGACAGAGAGGGTGAAGACGAAGGGTAGGAAGGCGAAGAAGGATAAGTCAACAAAACGTTTTCCTTCGCAATGGGAGCATGTGGACTCGCAGGTTGATGGCATGCTTAATAGTTCGGACAAACCAGAAACATCAAAGAAGAAGAAGAAGTCAAAGACCACCTCGGATACAAAGTCAGATAAATGCAGAAAGTTACCACCTTCTCAAGCCTCTCAAACTAATACAGGTGCAAGCAACACTACTCATTCATTCACGCCTCCAAGCGTGCTAGAACAGCATATCCACTCGATACATAATGTTGGTAGTGATGGTAACTGTGGTTTCCGGGCCATATCTATGCATGTATATGGAGATGAAAATAGTTGGAAGTTGGTGCGCCGTGATTTGATAGATGAGATGTTACAGTATAGGGAGCTCTACATTGAGTTAGTGGGCATGAAGCGATATAATGAGTTATTGGATAGTCTACATGTCGACGATGGTGGGTTTGCTTCAGTGGACAAGTGGTTGGATATCCCCGACATGGGTCCCGTCGTTGCTTCAAAGTACAATGTTGCCTTTGTGTCAATATCCTCGCAACCGGCGAGTATTGGGATGTGTCACACCTTTCTCCCATACAGAACCAGTCCGACCTCGACTCCTCATGTATGGGCTATTGGGAACATCGCTAATGCCCATTGGGTGCACATCATATTGCGAAAAAACAGCCCATTGCCTCCAGTGTATTCGACTTGGTATCGGTCAGTCTTGCCGTGTGCAGTGGACTGGGCGGAAAAGGTCGGAGATCGGTTAAATGCTTTCAAACCGTTCCTTCCAAAACCAAAGTTGGTTGGTGAGGTTGATCTTACAACTCCATGACTTCTTATGGAGTTGTATTATTTATTTTTGTACACTTGTTGTATTGACATGTTTTTGGTGTATTGTGCATTACTATATTAATAATTAATTAGAGTTATTGATTATTTATTAGTGTATATTGATTATTATGTAATTATTTATTGATTATTGTAAAATTGTTGTAAATTAAGTAATGTGAAAGAGTACACTTGTTTTAGTGATTTGTGAGCTGGGTGTACAAAGCCACTGCTATGATAGTTGTAATGCATGTGCATGCCTTTGGTTGTGTTGCATGGGATTTCTCTGTGTTTCTGATACTGCCTGATACTGATATATATATATATATATATATATATATATATATATATGAATTCCGCCTTTTAGGAAGCGGATCCTCTCCTCCTTTCATTACGCGGATACTTTCCGCCTTGTGACAGACGGCCAAATTCCGCCTTCGAGTAAGCGGATTGTTTCCGTCTGTAAATAATCGGATTACAATTTACTTCTTCATATAATAATTATAATCATAATATTTATAATAATTATAATAATTATATTAAAAAAATTAGTGTTAATAATAACAATCATAATTCTATGAGTTAATAATTACACTTATGTTAATAAATGATAGTAGTAAATTACCATTCCATCACGGGGAAGATCTCGTATAGTTATGAAATTACCTTTTAAAATAGAAACAAGTTACCATTAATGAAATATTTATTAATTTCTAAATAACGTTATTTAATTTGTTGATAATAGTACTAAAAACATTGTAAATGCCATGAACATGAATGACAGTAATCGTCACTGCTCGATATCGGTATGTGAAGCAAAGATGACACGTCATCCAGTGTCACGGTCAACTCCCCGACCGGTAGGTGGAATGAGTGAGTCTCCTTGTACCACCGCTCCGTAAAGGAGGACAGCAAGCACTTGTCCACCTGCTCGTAAGACACTCCCACCAACGATGCGAGCCCAGATCGTTGTATGATCTCTCTAACCTGCGGCTTCATCTGCTCAAGCGTATCCAACACCCATCGTTGAGAAGTACATCGCCCTAGAATACCACGCTCCTGAAATATTACAAGATAACAACTTAATGAATTGGTAAAGTAATGTCAATTAAATATACGGATCATTCAGTAATTACTATATTACTTGTAATAATTATATTTACTCGGGATTGCCATATCTTACACGCTACGTGAGATGAATATGACTGAAGCAGTGTCTGATCCTGCGGATCTGGTACAGGGTACTGCTCCACCTGCTGCACCTGCTCCGGCTGCACCTGCTCCTGCTCATGAACTGGGTGTTGTACTGGCTCCTCAACGACCCCCTGCACATGCTCTTCCGATGACGTAGAATCATCATCAGAAGATGCCTCCGATATATGAAATGAAGACTCGGAATCTAATGCCCGCCTCGATGCAGCTGGCTCAGCAACCACATGGTCCGACGACGACGAATCGTCGTCAGATCCTGTATCGTCAGATGAACTCCCAGATGCACCTGTACTGCCTGCCTCTGCTGATGCATGTGGTGATTGAGGTGGAGGTACACCCTCCTGCCCATGTGGTGATGGTGGTGGTGGTGAACGCTGATCTCCTGATGGTGGTGGTGGTGGTGGTGGTGCACCCTCTTGCACTGCTGATGCTGGGGGTGGAGGTACACCCTCCTGCCCATGTGGTGATGGTGGTGGTGGTGAACGCTGATCTCCTGATGGTGGTGGTGGTGGTGGTGCACCCTCTTGCACTGCTGATGCTGGGGGTGGAGGTACATCGTCCTGCCCATGTGGTGATGGAGGTGGAGGTACACCCTCCACCTGAGCTCCCGGTGCCACTGCCTCTGGCTCGCCTGCTGCCTTGGATGTCGATGTAGCAAGTGCATCTGCCTTCCGCTTCCTCCTGTTGGAAGCGCTGGGTACGTGTCTGCCTGCGCGAATAACACCCAATGGCTGCTCGTCGGGTGGCTACTGGCCCGGTCGCTGCATCCTCGTGTTAGCTGGGTGTACTATATGCGGTGGTCGGGTCCTCGCATTCACCTTCGTCCTCGCCAGCCTGAAAACAATTGTAATAAAACTATGTCAGATAATTTCTCAAACTTTGTTAAACGATTTAAAATGTACATTACCCATACCACAATAATTTATTATTGTTGAACTAAGTCAAACTAAATCTTATTATTAATCTAATATGCTAAGGAAACTAAATCTTATTATTAATCTTACTTTTAATCTAACATGAAGAGACTAATCAGCAAAAAAATTAACACATAAAAATAGTCAATTTAACAATACCCATAGCACAATAATTTATTATTCTTAAACTAACATAAATAATTATTAATCTAATATGCTAACAATGAAACTAAATCTTATTATCAATCTAATATGCTAAGGAATCATGGGTAAATCACGGGATAAAATGTTATAGAATATAGTTTCAAGCATCCAAAAAAGTGTAACATACACACATACCCATTGGTTTAACATGAACAGACTAATCGGCAAATAAAAAAAACCTTTATATAAATTCCTAATTACATTCCGAAGTATTAGCCAAAAATATATACAAACAAATTACATTCCTAATTAAATTCCTAATTAATTAGACACAAACAGTGTAAAAAATATAAAAAATTGATACACACACAAACGGTAAAACATTCTCCCATTCCGCCTTCTTTCAGACGTACACCTTCCGCCTTCTGTAAGGCGGTAACTATCCGCCTCATTTAAGGCGGATCCACACACCTCCAGATCAACAGCAACTCAAATCGAACAACGAAGCAGAGAGAAACAACAACAACAATCGAACAACGAAGACGAACAATCGAAGCAGAACAAAGAAGCAGAACAATCGAACAAAGACTACACCAACAACATTCCAACAAAGAAGACGTGTGACACCCTTCCGAATTACCCAAATATAATATAGTATTAATGCTATTATATTGGATAATATATGGACTTGTGAAGGTTAAGAAAATAACTGAAATAAAATTTTCTTTTAAAGCGGGTGCACAAATCGTCATTTGGAATTCTTGGAGAATAAGCTCTAAACCATTTCAAAACATTTGTATCGAGTTCGGCGATCTCTAAAACCTTTTCACAAATAGGGTAACATTCGCTCTTTGGAAACATCTTTGTATCATACAAGTAAGTAAAGTTGCCCATGCTTTGTTCGATAAGACTGATACCATCAAATAATATTTATAGCCGAGCTCTTAAATAGATTAAATCAGAGTAAGCGGAAATTATTGGACTATGCAACTGATAGTAATATGAACATAGGTTTTATATATATAATAAGAGTCATAATACATAGTCCCATCATGATAGTCTCCAAGACCCAGAAGTACAAGTCCATAAAAACAGATCTACATCACAGTGTAACTACAGCCCTAGAATCACAGTGGCATTAGACAAGGAGACCCTATTTCTCCTTTGTTATTTGTCATTGCTATGGAAGGGCTTTCTAGAAGATTACTGGCTGCCACTAAGGAGCAAGGGTTCAGGTTTCACCCTCTTTGTAGAGAATTGAAACTTGTTAATCTCATTTTTGCTGATGATCTTATGACTTTTTGTAAAGGTCACCCTAAGAGTGTTAGAATCATAATGAATGCTATGCTGGAGTTTTCTAAGAATTCTGGGCTTCAGGCTAATCATGACAAGTCTCAGATTTATTTGGCAGGAGTGAAGGAGGCTTTTAAAATTGAGATTTTGGAATGTACTGGATTTCAGGAAGGTTCTTTTCCATTTAGGTACCTGGGGTTCCCTATATTAGCTAAGAAATGGTCAATAGCTACTTGCAAGGTTCTCATTGACAAAGTTTCTGCTAGATTGAATAGTTGGAGGACAAGGCACTTATCATACCAAGCAAGATGTGTTCTTATTAACTCTGTTTTGCTAACTTTGCACATCTATTGGGCATCAGTGTTCATCATTCCTAAGGCAGTCCTCAAGGGGGTTGAGAAGATTTGTAGGAAGTTCTTATGGGGTGATAAACAAGCTGGAAATGTTAGTTGGTCTACGGTTTGCAAAGAAAAGAGGTTTGGAGGTTTGGGGTTCAAGAATACTATTTTGTGGAATCAAGCAGGTCTTGGGAAGAAGATTTGGAGCATCTCTAAAAAGGAAGATATTCTTTGGGTCAAATGGGTCAATCAGATCTACTTTAAGAATGAATCCATTTGGGAGGCTCAGCCTCGTCAAGATCAAGGTTGGCACTACAAGCAGCTCCTAAAAATCAGAAATTGCTTGGCTCCAGGTGTTGCTAATGGTATATGGAGCAGTAAGGATTACTCTATTGAATCAGGTTACAGATTCCTTTGTGGGAATGTTGAGAAATTCAAGTTCTACAGAGTGGCTTGGAATTCGGTCTCAATCCCTAAACACAGCTTTATTATGTGGCTTATGCTTCATAATAGACTGAATACCTATGATCGATTGCAGTGTTTCTTAAACCTAAGTTCTATAATGTGCCCTTTGTGTGAGTTGCACCCTGAATCGAGTGATCACTTGTTCTTCAATTGCAATTGGATTAAGGAGCTGCTTACTCTTCTTGCAAATTGGCTTTGTATCCCATTTATGAGCTGTGCTAGCTCGAAATGGTTGAAATGGGTGAATTATGGAATCAAGGAGAAGACTTACCGGAAAATTGCGTGTGCTCTGCTGGCGGCGACGGTGTATGAAGTCTGGATGGAGCGGTGCCGTAGGGTTTACCAAGGGAAGCATCAAGAACCAGAGAGACGGTGGCGAGTGGTGCTTCGTGATCTTGCGATGAGGATAGCTTCCAAGTTGGGTGATGGTGCTGGATGTCAGAATCGAGTGGTGGTCCAAAGGCGAATGGATTTCACTTAGTTGCTTTTATTAGTCTTTAGTTGAGTTACTTTTTTTACCAATGTACCCTTCCTAGAAGGTGCCATTGGTTTTTTGTAAGTGATTAATTTTGCAAGTTGGTATTAATAAAAAAATTTTATTTACCAAAAAAAAAAACTACAGCCCTAGAGTACTCCAAAAGTATATCTATAATATATATATACATAACCAAAATACAACTCCAGGGGTAATCACGTAGATCTGGCAGCATCAGATGTGGTAGTAGTAGCAGTCTCCAAAAACTCAAGTAGTAGCATCATCATCATCACAGCAGCAGCAACGTATCCTCCACAGCCTCTACAACATCGGATCCTCGGATCCTCATCATATACCCTATACACATACCTAGGGATCATCGTCCCTCCAATCACTCCCAGTAGAATGCACGACAGGCTCGCTCCCACTCTCGTCCTCCACCGGATCCTCCTCGATCTCATCCGAGGGAGAGTGTTCCCTACCACTAGGGACCGGGTCAGGTGATGGTGAAACCCTGACTGGGCTCCTCGGATCAGAAGGGGGAGTCTCCTCGCGGACGACTCTCGAGGTAATAGGGTGAGAGCGGGTAGGTCGAAAACGAAAACTATGATAAGGGCGAGCTGGTCGCGTGGGAGGTGGTCCATGGTAAGTGTAAAACGGGGGTACATGCATAGTGTATATGATGGGAATCCTAAATCTACGAGGACGGAATCGGATCAACGGGTTCGGGTGGTAGAAGGTAACCTCTACCTCTCCCTCGAACACCGCACGATGGTCCTCATAGATCCATGTGCCACTAGGAAGTGGCCGGATCTCGATGCAAGCAATGTAACGAGACATCACCTACAAGGGCATAGGGGTAAGCAATTCTATACACATAATCAACAGAGAATAAATTGTGCAATATGAATATGTAAATATGCATCAATTAACAACAATCACATATATCACTTAGTAGTTAATTAATGCACATAGGATGCTCACACTTATTTTATTTATCACAATTAATTTAAATGAGTGGCATGATGCATGCCTTTAGCTCTCAAGCCTATCTTCATCATACTATGTCACTCTCTGACGTCCATCCCTGACAACCCAGCACTCAAAAGTGCGTTGTATTCCTAGGTATACAACAATTCGTACATTCACCTAGAATGTACACGACAAGCTTGGAATCCATGCCACCCGAGCATATCCCGTCATCCAAACGGACCGTCATCCAAACGGTATAACCATATCGGCATCCACTCAGCCGACCACGCCAACGACGTGTCATCAAGCAAGCGTATTGGCACTCCCAGAGGCCCTCCACATGTTTACCAAAAACATGATATACGTCCTACCATCCAAACTCCAGAATGAATGCATTTTATCTTTTGGACTTAAGGGAAATTGATCAATACCTTACAGGCCACCTAGGCTTATTTCTTTATCAAAAAGGACCGTCACCAAACGATCTATTTGTATTAATCAATTTCTGTAAGCCTTGATCCCTTGAACTATTATTAATAATTCCTTAATTAATTAAGTCAGAATTGAAAATGGTGTTTTCAGGTTCTGGGTAATTTACTCGAGTAAAATTCAGTACACTCGAGTGTTCTCCAACTTTTCCAAATTACTCGAGTGTTCTTAGAGTTACTCGAGTGTTCATGACTTTCTGAGGATTTGGGTTTGAAATTCATTAAATTACTCGAGTAGTTCATAGGTTACTCGAGTGTTCATCCTGATTTCCAGAATACTCGAGTGACCTTGAATGACTCGAGTTGTTGACCTTAACTTGTCCTCAGGTCATGCTCGATACTCGAGTAGTAGACACGATACTCGAGTGTTCTAACTTCATTTACATTGTTTTTCAAACGTTTTACTCGAGTACCCTGTTCATTACTCGAGTGTTTCGCAGCAGTTTACACTGAAAACTTAGTTTTATCATACCAATTTCATTTCTACTCATTTCCAGTCCATTCCAAGGATCAACATAGTTCACATAACATAATTTAAGCATGTTACAACATTCATTTCATATCAAAACACAAATTTGACAGAGAATCCAACAATTATGCATAAAATGCACATTTTAACAACTCAACACCTCAAATTGCATAATATGCATAAAACTCATAAGGTAAAATTCATTTAAGCTTGCATGCATGATATAGAACTTGCTCAACACAGTTTTAGAGCATGGATTGGTCTACAAACCAAAGTTCCTATTCAATCTAAGCCCTTAGAGCCTCTTGGTGGCTCTCTAACACAATTCATGGAATTTAATCTCTATCTAGTGAATATAATTACTTCCCCTTACCTCTCAGACGTGAATCAAACAGTAAATCTCCAAAGAAAAGCTCCACAATTCTCAGACCAACTTCAAGCACCATATGCAGAGCATTTAGAGTGCAACACCAAAGTGGAATTGGTTTACACATGAAACAGAGAATAGAATTAGGGAAATTAGATTTTCTAGACTCTATGCCACATAATCTAACTAAAGAAACTGAATTAGAGACTCAAGGATTTGTGAGCTTACCATAAATCAAGATCAAAGTAAGCTCCAAGCAACACTTTGACAGAACAAACTCCAACTTCTCAGCTCCAATTCTCCCAACACACTCACTCAATCCTCACGATTTTTATGTCTATACAAAGCTCGTGATGTGAGCTTTGTATTCGTGTAACACTCAAGCCTTAACACTCAGAATTGAAAGAGAATCGAAGAGGATAAGTTCGAAACCCTAACTATGTCAACACAAGCAAGATTGAGCAAAATTCCTAGCTTAGGAAGGTTGATGAGCTTTTATAGACATGGAGGGGCATCATGCATCACGACACGACACTCTTGAGCTGTTGACGACGGAGTATTCGTGTCAACGGAGGGGACTCGTTCATGGTGACTCATCAAACGCACTAACTCGTGCAGATTGACCCAGAATACTCGAGTATTCAGAATAATACTCGAGTGTTTTGCCCAGATTTTGAAAAATAATTATTTTATTTACTTTCCCTCCAAAACCTTTCCTATAATTGCTTCTAGGTCCCTACCCAGGGACTAATATGCAAAACTACTTATTTTATGCATTATTATGTTTATTAAATTAATTCTCACACATATACCAACTATATGAACACATATTTTAATCAAGGATTAATATGGAAATAATTAATTATAATTAATTTATAATTAACATTTCATTAATCTCAGTGTGACACCCTTCCGAATTACCCAAATATAATATAGTATTAATGCTATTATATTGGATAATATATGGACTTGTGAGGGTTAAGAAAATAACTGAAATAAAATTTTCTTTTAAAGCGGGTGCACAAATCGTCATTTGGAATTCTTGGAGAATAAGCTCTAAACCATTTCAAAACATTTGTATCGAGTTCGGCGATCTCTAAAACCTTTTCACAAATAGGGTAACATTCGCTCTTAGGAAACATCTTTGTATCATACAAGTAGGTAAAGTTGCCCATGCTTTGTTCGATAAGACTGATACCATCAAATAATATTTATAGCCGAGCTCTTAAATAGATTAAATCAGAGTAAGCGGAAATTATTGGACTATGCAACTGATAGTAATATGAACATAGGTTTTATATATATAATAAGAGTCATAATACATAGTCCCATCATGATAGTCTCCAAGACCCAGAAGTACAAGTCCATAAAAACAGATCTACATCACAGTGTAACTACAGCCCTAGAGTACTCCAAAAGTATATCTATGATATATATAAATAACCAAAATACAACTCCAGGGGTAATCACGTAGATCTGGCAGCATCAGATGTGGTAGTAGTAGTAGCAGTCTCCAAAAACACAAGTAGTAGCATCATCATCATCACAGCAGCAGCAACGTATCCTCCACAGCCTCTACAACATCGGATCCTCGGATCCTCATCATATACCCTATACACATACCTAGGGATCATCGTCCCTCCAATCACTCCCAGTAGAATGCACGACAGGCTCGCTCCCACTCTCGTCCTCCACCGGATCCTCCTCGATCTCATCCGAGGGAGAGTGTTCCTTACCACTGGGGATCGGGTCAGGTGATGGTGAAACCCTGACTGGGCTCCTCGGATCAGAAGGGGGAGTCTCCTCGCGGACGACTCTCGAGGTAATAAGGTGAGAGCGGGTAGGTCGAAAACGAAAACTATGATAAGGGCGAGCTGGTCGCGTGGGAGGTTGCTCATGGTAAGTGTAAAACGGGGGTACATGCATAGTGTATATGATGGGAATCCTAAATCTACAAGGACGGAATTGGATCAACGGGTTCGGGTGGTAGAAGGTAACCTCTACCTCTCCCTCGAACACCGCACGATGGTCCTCATAGATCCATGTGCCACTAGGAAGTGGCCGGATCTCGATGCAAGCAATGTAACGAGACATCACCTACAAGGGCATAGGGGTAAGCAATTCTATACACATAATCAACAGAGAATAAATTGTGCAATATGAATATGTAAATATGCATCAATTAACAACAATCACATATATCACTTAGCAGTTAATTAATGCACATAGGATGCTCACACTTATTTCATTTATCACAAATAATTTAAATGAGTGGCATGATGCATGACTTTAGCTCTCAAGCCTATCTTCATCATACTATGTTACTCTCTGACGTCCATCCCTGACAACCCAGCACTCAACAGTGCGTTGTATTCCTAGGTATACAACAATTCGTACATTAACCTAGAATGTACACGACAAGCTTGGAATCCATGCCACCCGAGCATATCCCGTCATCCAAACGGACCGTCATCCAAACGGTATAACCATATCGGGATCCATTCAGCCGACCACGCCAACGACGTGTCATCAAGCAAGCGTATTGGCACTCCCAGAGGCCCTCCACATGTTTACCAAAAACATGATATACGTCCTACCATCCAAACTCCAGAATGAATGCATTTTATCTTTTGGACTTAAGGGAAATTGATCAATACCTTACAGGCCACCTAGGCTTATTTCTTTATCAAAAAGGACCGTCACCAAACGATCTATTTGTATTAATCAATTTATGCAAGTCTTGATCCCTTGAACTATTATTAATAATTCCTTAATTAATTAAGTCAGAATTGAAAATGGTGTTTTCAGGTTCTGGGTAATTTACTCGAGTAAAATTCAGTACACTCGAGTGTTCTCCAACTTTTCCAAATTACTCGAGTGTTCTTAGAGTTACTCGAGTGTTCATGACTTTCTGAGGATTTGGGTTTGAAATTCATTAAATTACTCGAGTAGTTCATAGGTTACTCGAGTGTTCATCCTGATTTCCAGAATACTCGAGTGACCTTGAATGACTCGAGTTGTTGACCTTAATTTGTCCTCAGGTCATGCTCGATACTCGAGTAGTAGACACGATACTCGAGTGTTCTAACTTCATTTACATTGTTTTTCAAACGTTTTACTTGAGTACCCTGTTCATTACTCGAGTGTTTCGCAGCAGTTTACACTGAAAACTTAGTTTTATCATACCAATTTCATTTCTACTCATTTCCAGTCCATTCCAAGGATCAACATAGTTCACATAACATAATTTAAGCATGTTACAACATTCATTTCATATCAAAACACAGATTTGACAGAGAATCCAACAATTATGCATAAAATGCACATTTTAACAACTCAACACCTCAAATTGCATAATATGCATAAAACTCATAAGGTAAAGTTCATTTAAGCTTGCATGCATGATATAGAACTTGCTCAACACAGTTTTAGAGCATTGATTGGTCTCCAAACCAAAGTTCCTATTCAATCTAAGCCCTTAGAGCCTCTTGGTGGCTCTCTAACACAATTCATGGAATTTAATCTCTATCTAGTGAATATAATTACTTCCCCTTACCTCTCAGACGTGAATCAAACAGTAAATCTCCAAAGAAAAGCTCCACAATTCTCAGACCAACTTCAAGCACCATATGCAGAGCATTTAGAGTGCAACACCAAAGTGGAATTGGTTTACACATGAAACAGAGAATAGAATTAGGGAAATGAGATTTTCTAGACTCTATGCCACATAATCTAACTAAAGAAACCGAATTTGAGACTCAAGGGTTTGTGAGCTTACCAGAAATCAAGATCAAAGTAAGCTCCAAGCAACACTTTGACAGAACAAACTCCAACTTCTCAGCTCCAATTCTCCCAACACACTCACTCAATCCTCACGATTTTTATGTCTATACAAAGCTCGTGATGTGAGCTTTGTATTTGTGTATCACTCAAGCCTTAACACTCAGAATTGAAAGAGAATCGAAGAGGATAAGTTCGAAACCCTAACTATGTCAACACAAGCAAGATTGAGCAAAATTCCTAGCTTAGGAAGGTTGATGAGCTTTTATAGACATGGAGGGGCATCATGCATCACGACACGACACTCTTGAGCTGTTGACGACGGAGTATTCGTGTCAACGGAGGGGACTCGTTCATGGTGACTCATCAAACGCACTAACTCGTGCAGATTGACCCAGAATACTCGAGTATTCAGAATAATACTCGAGTGTTTTGCCCAGATTTTGAAAAATAATTATTTTATTTACTTTCCCTCCAAAACCTTTCCTATAATTGCTTCTAGGTCCCTACCCAGGGACTAATATGCAAAACTACTTATTTTATGCATTATTATGTTTATTAAATTAATTCTCACACATATACCAACTATATGAACACATATTTTAATCAAGGATTAATATGGAAATAATTAATTATAATTAATTTATAATTAACATTTCATTAATCGGGGATTAAAATTTTGGGGTGTTACAAGACGAACATGCATACTTATTCCAGAGACAAACAATGTAAGCAGAGATAGAAGACACTTACTTGAGACAGAGAAGGGGAACCACTTAAACTATCCCACAATGAGATGGAGAACCATGATCGATCAACCCAGAGTGGAGAATGAACGACAATGAGAGTGATACGGTTTGGGAGTGAGAGAGTTAAAGAGTTAGAGAGTTGAAGGAGTTGAGAGAGAATGAGAAGGAGTGGGGAACTGTACGGTTTGGGAGTTATAAGGGTTTCCAATTGAAATTTCAAAAGGAAAAGGGAGGGTTAACGGAGGGGTATTTTCGAGATATACAAAAATTATAACACTTTTCGCTTTATACAGAGCGGAACACACAAAAATATAATCTGCTTATTACAAAGCGGAATAGTCCCGCCTCTTAATAGGCGGATTTGTGTTACTTCAGTCTCCGCTTTGTGTAAGGCGGGAAGGACATCCGCCTTACGTGAGGCGGAATATAAGGGGTAGTTTTGTCCTACGAAACTGAAATGGGGGCCAATGAGTAATTGTTGGGGTTTGAAAAGTAAAACTCAAATATAATTTTTGGAAAATTTCAGAGCTGGTAATCGATTACTACCAGGAGTCGGTAATCGATTACCACGATACACCAGGGTCAGAGATGAGTGTGTTTGATGAATCATCCACCATGAAACCCAGAAATTGACACGAATCAATGCCATATACACGTCGTATAACACGCGTCGACTTGCATGCAACTCGATTTTGGCTATAAAAGCCATTGTTGTTGATGGATTGGGGCTTTTGCTCTGAATTTGGGAATTTTACTCTAATTAGTGTTCTTAACTTTGTCCCTTCGATTCTCTTTCGATTTTGTGAGTTAGCTCGTGAGTGATACACCGTTGCAAAGCTTAACCTTCAAGCTCTGCATTGATATAAGAATCGTGAGTTGAGAGTGAGTGTAGAGCAAGTTGTGATTTTGGGAAGTTGGGTGCTCGAATTTGGCAAACCAGATTTCAGAGTTGAGGAGCTGACTTTGAGCTTTGATTATGGTAAGCTCTGTTGGAATACAAGTGAGTGAATAAACACCTAGAGGGGGGTGAATAAGTGTGAATATGAACCTCTGAAATTTTTCAAAGACACTTCAAAAACTATATCAGATATCTATTATGTATCTGACTTATATTTGATAGAAATCTAGTCACAATTAAAAAATCTGTTAACAGACAGACAGATATGGGTCATATATAGGTTGGATAACAGTCAGATAACAGAACCCAGAATTTCACAATTTTATACAGATCTAACAAGAAATTAATAACCAAAATAATACCAACACACAAATCAAATGCAGCAGATGCCAAAATATCACTACCATCAGTAACACGTTGAATTAAAACAATTATTGATTAGATCTTGTTAGATTAGTACTTATCAAGAATTAATGAAATTAACCAAGATAAAATAGAAAAGAAGAAAAGCTAGACACAGCAATTTATACTGGTTCACCTTGAACTCAAGGCTACATCCAATCCTCCCTTTCTGATTCGGGAGAGTTGCTTCACTATGAAAAATGTAGTTTAGTACAATGAGTTTTTACACAAAACCTTTGCTAAAAACCCCACCGAGTAAACCTTACTCTAATCGTACTCAAAACCTCAAACATTTCTTCAATCGCTGTGAATATGTTGAAACCTTTAACACTTTCCTCAATTCTTTCTTGAAACCTTCAAGAACACAATGAAACCTTCATCACTTGTGGTGAAACCTTCACCAAGCTTTGAACCTTTGAAACCTTCAAAGTCCAATTCCCTTGAAACCTTCAAGGAACCTCTTCGATAAAACCTTTACCAATTCTCACTCTTGAAATCTCGCTTGTTGTTGTAGCAAATTTTGCACCTCTTGATGTGCGAATTACACCACTAATAAGAACACACAACTAATTGAACCTCTTAGATCTAAGATGAATATACTTGAGAGATTCAATTTGGTTTATAAAGAAAAATGAAGAAGAAGATAATCTTGGAGTAAAGAAAAAGACGTGTTTCTCTGGTCTCAATCTTGTAGAAAAATGAATGTTAGTATCTGTAACATGTAAAAAAGAGAGCTGATTGACTTTTGTGTCTAGTGAAAGGAAAGAGTGACTTTCTAAAACAAATGAGATGCTGCATGCGTGCCCAAAACTGATCCGTTTTTCAGTTATTAAAAAACTGAACAGTTATGTATCTGACTACAGGTCAGATACCAGTCAGATACATACTGTTTTATTTGCTTAAAAGATTAAACCAGAAAAACAGTTTTGCACCCAACTTTTTCCTTTTACTAAATACTATTCCCAAATTCATTCAATGATGAATTTTTCTATTTTAAAAATATTTTTTTATGCATTATTTTTCAAGATTAATCATGCATTTTTCTCAAGCATATTTACCTTAAAACTTATGAGACTCAATGCAGACCTAATTTGACCTATACCTATACACTAATTATATTACAACATTACAAATAATATGGAATAGGAAGCCTAACTAGGAAATCACAATTACTAATAATCTTCATCTTGATGTGGTATGTTTGACCATGCTTGTTATCATCAAAACACTTGACACTCAAGCTCAAGTTTCCTCTTGGTCTGAAACTTGTCTAATTCCAAAGTTTATGTTGCATAGAATGTAATTTAACCATTTTCCCCAAATGTTATGCATGTTTGATGGATCAATTTTTCTAGTCTTGTGACCTTGCTAAGACTGCTTTGCATGCATGAACCTAAAAAGGGATTTTGAGGAAATTGGAGTTTGATCGTTTTTCTGAGTCAAGCCTCTGTTCAAACACTCGGGGGAAGCTTTCCATTTGCTAGAATGAGGATAAATTGCATTAGAAAATATGATGAGCCACCATGAGGCTTTAAGGGTTTAGTTTGAAATAGGACTTTGGCTTTGAGGCCAATCTGAGCCATAAGACTTGTTGGAACAAGTTTGAATTGATGCATGTGAACTTAATTGATGCTGAAACCATGATGAAAATGAGTATAATTGATTTTGGTACCTCAAGTTGCATAAAGTATGGTTTTTATGCATAATTGGTTATTGGTTTTGATTCTCTGAGATTTTATATGATTTCTATGTTGAGACATGTTTAATTTGTGTATGTAAAGCTTTGTTGATCATAGGTTTAAGTTAAAATTGGTTAGAATTGAAAATGGTATGATAAAACCTCATTTTGCTGCATCTGCTGTCATGGTAATCGATCACCACGACTGGGTAATCGATTACCATGCCTTTGTCTGATGCAGAATTCAAATTTACACGTGGTAATCGATTACCAGCTCTGGGTAATCAATTACCAAGACCAAAATGCTGAAATATGCCATTTTCACTTAACCTCTTTTAACCCAAGCTTTATAATGATAAAGTACTGTTGTGGCACTTTATTACATGAGTTTTATGATGACTATACTATGCATGAATGTGTATTATGTTTAATTACCTTGTGCATTTGCATTATACAAACAATGAGACTAAAGGCTAACACATAATTAAAGGGAATTATGTGCATTCATGCATGGTAAATGGTGATAAGTTATCGTTTGTCATGTTCGTGGAACATGAAGAGGGTACTCTGGGAGTACCAAATGGACACGACAAGTTTGAGTACACATTCTGGGAATGTTGTTGAGAATACGTTCTGGGAATGTAAATGTACATTCGGATTGGGACGTTTTGGTACCAAGCTTGATGTTTATGTTTATTCGTTCTGGGAACGTGAGATTGTACTCTGGGAGTACCAATGGTTGTATGGCAAGCTTGATGAGACATTCAGGGAATGTGGGCAACATACAGGGAATGTTGTTGAGATTGTAGAGAATACGTTCTGGGAACGTGAACGTACAATCCGAATGGGACGTTTTGGTTATGAGCCAAACTTGTTCGTCGCGACATGCTTGATGACACATTTTGGTAATGTGGCCAGTAATGGAGATTTACTGTTGATGTGGTTGTTACGTCTTCGTGACGTGACACACACTCGGGAAGTGGCGTTATGTACCACGTTCCAAGCATGGTCGTTATGTGGTTGCGGCTTGCTCGATGACACATTTTGGTAATGTGGCCAGCATTGAGGGATGTTGTTGATGTGGTTATTAAGTCTTCGCGACGTGACGTTCACATGAGGAGGGACGTTATGTATCACGTTCCGAGCAAGTTTCGCTATACGTTATGAGAACGTATATGGGTTATTTGGATGGACGTCCATGAAAGTGATAGATGGAGAATCTCAGGAAATGAGAGATAGAAAACATGCATCATGCCACCTACATTGAAGGAGAATAAAAAGAAGTGGCGTGTGCTCATGTGTATATGCATTTCCATCATGATTGGGTTGTTTACTTGTAGATGTTAGGACTTTATTCTTATTTAATTATGCGAATGTATATAGCTTACCTCCCTACCCTTATTAGGTAATGGCCAGCAGGTACCTAGATTGTTTAGAGATTAGTGGAAGTGTACAACCCTTAAGTTCATGAAATGCATAAACATCGTGGGATAGAAACTCTCCGTACAGCTCTTGAGGACCCGACCAGATGGATGAATGGACGAAGGACCGGTGACCAACTCTGGAACGTCTCTATTTTTAATAATAAAGATATTGTCCACATTTTGAGAGATGTATCAGAGGGAGAGAACTTAGTTTTCATACCTTGATAATTATGTGGTACTCATGGAATTGTTATACTTAATTTTATGGACCGATGTCCTACCTCACGTTTTATAAATTCCAAGGATATAAATAAACTATCTTATTATACTCCGCTGACTCTGATTTTATTATTTGAGCTCGGTACGAAGAAAGTATTGATGAGGTTAATTTCCCGAGATAACTTTATTTTATTAACCAAGTACTTACCAAGAAATCAGAAATTTCGAAAGCTATTTCAAGCTATGAAAGTTATCTCAAAATGATTTTTAAATGCTAAGCAAATAATTACTTATCCTATCGAACTCAATCTCAATTATACTTTCAAGTTGAGTACCATAATCAAAGGTTTTAAAAAGGAAAATTTTTATATCCAGATTTTCTTACTTTTAAGTGAAGTTATCAAACAGTGGGGGTTACAAATCTAATCAAAGATAGAATCTTTACAAATATTATGAGGATGGAAATATTATGTTTGTAGGCTTAAAAATCATATATTAGGATGATGCTATCTAAGATATGTTGAATATACTCTATATTTCTTTGCAATGTTGTTATTCAGAGGAATAATATTTTGTCCAGTAAAGAAAACACAGGTTAACCAGGAAAAAAACAAGTTATCCAATAAAAAAAGAAAAAGACAGTCTCTTTTACACTTGACCTAATGATTGCTCTCTTCTCTCTCTAACTCCCGGTGGTTTTGTGCCGGCGCAGCCTTCCATGGCCAAAAAACGAGGGAAGCCAGCATCACCCGTACCTTCTTCCTTAGGAAATCGCAAGTACCAGGATGATACAAACAATGGTTCGATTGATATAGATGAGTTACAACTACTGAAAAACGCAGACATTAGTAATTTGAGCCCCAAGCAAGCTGATAAGGTTTTGAAGGTTCTTGATGAACTTATAACCAGGATTCAAGGGAAAGAGGGTTTTGAAGGGGAAAAGGACCAGGCTGAGAAGAATCCTGGAAAAGATCTGAATCCTTGTGTAGACTCAAATCCTAATCCTGATGTTCAACCAATGCAACAAGCAGATCCAAAGGTGATGAGACCAAATGTGTGGAAGAATTTCGACATTTCTAAATTGAGAAATGCAGGAAGCAAACTATCTTTCTATCAGCCAGAACTCAAGGATGGTAAAGCAATAGGAAAGATTGAGGCAGGAGACATTGAGGAGGAATTAAGGTACTGGCAGAACTCTCTTGTATGCTATGTGCTAGGGGCTAACCCCCCTTATTCAGTATTTAGTGGATTCATTAAAAAAGCTTGGGGTCAATTTGGCATAGACAAGATTCTAATGAACACAGATGGGACTGTTATAGTCAGATTCACTTCAGCAGAAGCAAGAGATAATGTGTTAAACATTGGAATCTTTCATTTTGACAAAAAAACTGTGATTATTGCACCATGGACTGGGAAGCCAGTGAAAAAGAGCTTGATGGATAAAGTGCCTGTTTGGATTCAATTGCCAGACCTGAGTCTAAAATTTTGGGGAGCTTCTTCTCTAGGGAAGATAGCTAGCCTAATTGGTGTCCCAATAATGGCAGATAAGGTTACACAAGAGAGGAACAGAATAAGTTTTGCAAGGGTTCTAATTGAAGTTGATCCAACAATGCTGCCAGAGGAAATATACTTTGAAGACGAAAAAGGCAATATCATAAATCAGAGAGTACAGTATGAATGGAAGCCTGTACTATGTTCAAGATGCCAGTGTTATGGACATGAGGATAAGATGTGTAGGAAGGGTGTAAAGCAGGTGTGGGTGGAAAAGAAGAAGCCTTCACAGAGAGACATTGAAAAACTGGATGAGGCACTAAAACTGCAGCATAGCCTTGAAGTTGGAACAGTACCAGAGGAGAATGTGGAGTCTGCAAAGGAAGTGGTACAAACAGTAATTAATGAATTAACAAAGAACCAACAGATAGATAAAGGGAAGCAGAAGGAGGTTGCTGATGAAAATAATTGGACAGTGGTGCAAACAAGGATTAGAGCTCAACTAAGAATATTGGAGCAGAGGGGAGATTCTTCAAATTCTCACCCTAATGGATAAAATCTGCTGCTGGAATGTGAGAGGTATGAACCACCCTCGAAAACAAAAAGAGGTTCAAGATTTGTACATTAGGAATAAAGTAGGAATGATTGGCATGTTAGAGAATAAGTTGAGGCAAAATAACTTTCAACAAGTTTATGATAGAATAGCATATGGTTGGGGATCGTTTTCAAACCATGACTGTTCACCAATAGGCAGGATTTGGATCATCTGGAGGAAAGATATCTTTGATGTTTATGTAGTGGCCAGATCAAATCAGTATGTGAATTGTTATGTTACTTTGAAGCAAACTCAGCAGCATCTGTTTGTTACATATGTGTATGCTTCCAATGCAGTAGAAGAGAGGAAGGAATTATGGACTGTTTTAACTGGTGTCAAGCCGTTTATTCAAATTCCTTGGTTGATTCTTGGGGACTTTAACACTTGTTTAGATCAACAGGAAAAGATTGGAGGTCTTCCCATTATGGCTTCTGAAACTATTGAGCTAAGGAACTTCATGACAGAGTGTGAACTGATTGACTTGAAGTATAAGGGTTGTTTTCTGACATGGAATAATAAGCAGATTGGTCAAGACAGAGTTAGCTATAAACTTGATAGAGCCTTGGTCAACCTGAATTGGTGCACTTCTTGGCCTCAATCTCTGGCAGACTTCCAACTTCCAGGGATATCTGACCATTCTCCTATCATTATTGAGTGGGGGAAGGAGGAAATATGTAGGAAGGCTAATTTCAAATACTATAATATGTGGTCATCTCACCATCATTTCATTGACATTGTGACTTCTGTATGGAGCAAGGAGGTGACTGGTAGCAGAATGTTCCAATTATGCAGGAAGTTACAAGCTTTAAAGTCCCAGTTGAGAAAGCTAAACAAAGATCACTTTGCAGGAATTGATAGAAGAGAAGATGATCTGAGAACTAGATTGACTGATATTCAAAAAGGGCTGGCTGCTGAACCTATGAACTATGAATTACAGATAGCTGAGAAAAAAGTTGTTGCTGAGTATTCTGCAGTTAAGCAAGCTGCTTATTCTTTTTATAGACAGAAAGCAAAGTTGGATTGGTTGAAGGATGGGGACTGCAACACAAGACTCTTCCATAATTCATTAAAGAGGAGACAGTACCAGAATAGAGTTGTCTACTTATATACTGAGGATGGAAGAGTGGTAAATGACCAGCAAGGTATCTCTGATCTGTTTCAAGCTTTTTTCAAGAACCTGTACTGCAGCAGGAATCAAGGTAGAAGCTTCTCACAGTAAGTGGTTGATCAGGGAAATGTTATGACAACTGAACAGCAGCTTTTCCCTGAATTAGTCCAGGATAACCAGACTGCATTTGTCAGAGATAGATGTATTCTCCATAACATTCTAATGACTCAGGAACTCATCAGGTTATATGGCAGAAAAAGAATATCTCCGAGATGTATGATGAAAATAGACATAAGGAAGGCGTATGATACTCTTGAGTGGAATTTTGTTGAGGATATGCTGACTGCTCTGAAATTTCCTCTTAAATTTATTAACTGGATTATGGCTTGCATCACTACAGTATCCTATCACCTGATTGTAAATGGTCAGACTGGTAATAGATTTAAAAGCAGCAGGGGTCTGAGGCAGGGTGATCCTTTGTCACCTCTGATCTTTGTCATGGCTATGGAGATATTAACAAGGAATCTTCAACTGGCTAGTACACACAGAAACTTCAGATTCCACCCTCATTGTAAAGAAACTAGGTTGATATCACTGGCTTTTGCTGATGATCTCATGCTGTTCTCAAAAGCTCATCCAGCAAGTGTGTCAATCACGATCAATGCTGTCTCTGAATTTGCAGAATGGTCAGGGCTTCAACCTAATTCATTGAAATCATCAATTTACATGGCTGGTGTGAATCAGGAGGTTGAGAGCAGAATCCTTGGAATCACTGGGTTCCAACTTGGTGAATTTCCTTGAAAGTATCTAGGGTTACCTATAGCTGCTAGGAAATGGAATTATGCAACATGTCAATGCCTAATTGAGAAGGTCACCCAAAGGGTCAGGTCCTGGAGATCAAGGAATTTATCTTACCAAGCCAGAGTGTGTTTGATCAATTCAGTGTTAATGAGCTTACACACTTATTGGGCTTCAACCTTCATCATTCCTAAAGCAGTCATTAAAGGCATTGAAAAGGCATGCAAGATTTTTTTGTGGCATTCTCAGGAATCTGGTTCTTATTTTGCTAATGTGACATGGAGTAAAGTCTGTTCTGATAGAAAGTATGGTGGACTTAATATCAGAGATTGTGCAAATTGGAATGTGGCTGCCATTGGGAAGCAAGTATGGGATCTAGCTAGTAAGAAAGACTGTCTGTGGGTAAGGTGGATTCATGCTTACTACCTAAAGAATCAAGATTTTTGGGAGTGCTCCTGGCATCAAGGACAGAGTTGGCAGTGGAAGAAAATCCTGCAGGTCAGAGATAAACTGGCTACAGGGTGGAGGCAAGGACAATGGCTACTATCTTCTGATGGTATATACACAATCAAAGATGGTTATGCAGTAATAAAGGGTGATCAAGTCATCTTTCCTATGCATACTCTTATCTGGAATAAGGTGGTTGTCCCAAAACACAGATTTATTTTCTGGCTGGTGGCTCAAGGTAAGCCAATGACTATGGATAGATTGAAATGGACTTTGATTCCAAACCACTGCACTTTATGTTATGCAGCAGCAGAGTCAGTCCAGCATCTCTTCTTTGAGTGCGAATGGAGCAAGGCTTTTCTTTCTGTTTGTGCTAATTGGATGGGACTGGATCAATGGCCTTATAGATACATGAGATGGACTAGATGGCTTAAAAAATCTTTTGCTGATAGAGAAAGGAAGCATAGCAGCAGGATGGGCAGCAGCTATCTACTACATATGGGAAGAGAGGAACAATAGAATTTTCAAGGATTCAATGAAGCCTATGGAGCATAGTTTCTTACTGTTAAAGCATGACATAGCATATAGAGTTAAATTTTGTATTAAGAATTATAAGAGATGGTCTAATTTAGCGTTAGTTCAGAGAATTGATAGTGAACTTATGTTGATGTAATTGTTCCATTTCTAAGGTTTGTGAACCCTTCCTAAAAGGTGGCATGAATCTTGGAGATGTGAGAATGATTGTTGATTTCTGCAGGTTGGTAATAAAATTATTTATTTACCAAAAAAAGAAAAAAATAGGTTTTTCATTAAAATTTTGTTATTATGGTCTAAATAGATCGGACCGGACCGTTCATGAACAGTCCGGTCCGGTATTTGTATATGGAAAACATCTGAACTGAACCAGACCAGACCACATTAATTTAATTGGTCTGGTCCCTAAAGTCCATTAAAGACCAGACTGGACCATTACACCCATAGGTGAAGGAATACTTAAGTAGCAAATTATTTTGAAAAAATACTAATAAGTGTCTTAAGGGTATTCGTTTAGAAATTATATGTAATTAAAAAGAATTATGATAAATAGACTTATAAAATCAACCAACAAATAAGCCTACATTATAAGAAAGTGACATGTCACTTGTTAACCAACCAATTAATAATAAGCAAGTAATACATGTCATTTCCTTTGTGGTGTACGTCAATTTATAGGTAAATTTTATAAGCTTATCAATCATTTTTCAGTTAAAAAACTGAAAAATGTAATTTTTAATATTATTGAATAAAATATACTCCCTCCATCCCTTATTATAAGACATCGTTTTGGTAGATTTTTTGTTCCTTTTTATAAGTCGTTTTAGAATATCTAAGTAGTATTAAAAAGTTTATTCCAAATACACCCCATCATAATATTATAAGGGTGATAGAGTAATAATTGCAATAGAAAGAGAAATAAATGAAGTTGTAAAGTTTTTAAGAGGTAACTTTGGAATGACAACAAATTTTTCGATAAATTTGAAAGTAATAATTACTTTTCTTAATTTGCATGAATTAGGCAAAAGTGTCTTATAATAAAGGAGTGAAGGTGTAAGAATTTTTGTTGTTTTTCTGATTGTAGAATGTTTAACTAGTGCCCAAAAACCATTGTTTTGAACCTATTCATTGTAACACTCTAAGCAATAAACTACTCCCTCCTGTTTGATTTATAAAAAAAATTAATTAATTTCACATTTATTAAGAAGGTCAGTTGAATGTATTTAATTTTTATAAATTTATAAAAAAAAATAGAGGTATTTTAGAAAAGTAGCATTGAAAATGAAACAAAAATTAAATAAAATAACAATTTTTTAAGGATGTTTTTGAAAAGTAACATTGGGAATGAAACAAAATTTTAAAAAAAAATTAGTTAGTTTTGTTTTTATTTCAGGATCTGCTTATCCTCAACCCTAGGTTAAAATAAGTGTAATTGCATGAAAAGAATAAATATTTAATTTTTTACTCCTTCCGATCTTGTTTATTAGCAAAAATAACTACTGGCACAAGTATTAAGAAAAAATAGTTAGATGCATTTAATTTTCTCAAATTCATAAAAAAAGTAGACTAGTTTAGTAAACTTGTATTGGGAATGAAACAAAAATTAAATGATTCAACCACTTTATAAGGATATTTTAGGAATGATTGTATTGAGAATAGAAAGTTAGTTAGTTTTTGCTTATATTTAAGATCACTAATGAAATGTCTTTTTTTTTTCTTATAATTAAGACCGGAGCGAGTAAGAATTATTAAACTTAGTTTTTCAAGATTTTATTACTCCCTCCGATCCTTATTATAAGTCCTTTTGTCCAATTTTCACACTCTTTAAGAAAGTTAGTTAGTATAACTAGTGGCATTGAAAATGTAAATATTTGGTATATATTTTGAAAAATACCCCTATAATTATTATTGAGAATGTAAAAAGTGTTAAGTAAATAAGAGTGTTTGTGAAAAAAAATAGATAATGCCAATGGAAATTCGAAATGAAACTTATATTAAGGGCAAAAAAAATCTTGAAAAAGGGCTTGTATATAAAATCGGAAGAAATACTGTATCTTGACTCTTAACCTCAACCTTACCTTAAGAATTGACCATAAAAAAATTCTTAACCAAGAAAAATAATGAATTCATGGGAAAATTTATTACGGCAAATTCATGTCAACATTTTTTTTATGGTCAAGTCAACGTTACCTTCACTCTTCTTCACACAGTACTGGTATGCCAGGGTGGATAGAGTTGGTTGGTGGAAAGATATTGTTTTTATCATTGGCTTTTAATTCATCCACACTTCTTGCAAAGGAGGGGAGTTTTTCAAAAATGAAAAAAAAAAAAAAAGCTTATCTTTTTTAAAGTAGTTCTTTTAATACTTTTGGTAATTTCGGTCAAAGTAAAAATTTTTTTAAGATAATCATAGTAAAGTTTGGTGAAGAGTTTTAAAATCAAATTTTTATCGGACTTTATTAAGATTTTACTATTTTTTTTTAAATTAATGAAGAGTTTTAAGTTGAGTCACTAAAATAAGATACTCAACTTCATCTTAAGACTTTGTGAAACCTTTTTTTTTTTTAATTTTCTCTCATTTTACTTAACATAATCTTAATAATAAATAAATAATAATAATAATAATAATAACAATAATAATAAGAATAATGGAAAATTGCACTCACCTCCACTAAATTTTTTTTTTTTTTGTTTACATGGGAGGTCTGAGACTAGAACCCATGACCTGGGGAGGGAGAAATCCTAAGTGCCTCTGCAGCCACCAACTGGACTGTTTTACGCGGACCAACATTTTTCACTCATGACACAGACATTTTTTTTTATCAGCAAAGATAAAATTTATTAATAAAAGATAGAGTATAAGCAATACTTGGCCAACCGAACAGCAAGATTACCTTCACCACCAGCAACATGTAACAGTAACTTATATAACAGGTTTTGATGCATAGTGTTAAATACTCCTGCAGCAAATAAGCCACAAAACGGGGAAAAAAAAAAGAGCAGAACAAACAGAACAACAAGCTTTCAAGCCAAATTCAGATTCAAGACCGATGATTTCGGAGCCGGTCTTCAAAGGCATAGCACTCCCCAATTGCCTTTGCTTTGGTTATTCTCCAGAACTATAGTTTTATGCAGTGAACTATCCATTCAATATCAAATATTTCATGCTGAAAAATACGTTTATTTCTTCCAAACCAGATTTCCCACAGAATTACGAGCCACAGAGTTGTCCATACTTAATTATAAAAAAAAAAGGTTCAAATCAAATCCTACACTTAAAAAATTTAATCTGTTGATAAATTTTGAACTTCCTCGTTTTGAATCCAAAATAATACTTTTTATTTGAGATATTCCTTATTTATTTGATAGATAAAATTAACATTTATATATATGATTATCAACTTTATTATGAGCAATAATTAATTATGAGTTCACATTTTGATCTTTTTTGTTTAATGACATTATGGTCAGATTTAAGAATAAGTAAGAATATTTCCTATATTATAGGATATATAAATTAAAAAATTGGTCTAATTACAACTATGTATATAGATTAAAAAATTGAGTCCGCGTAAGACAGCCCAGTTGGTGGCTGCAGGGACACTTAGGATTTCCCCCTCCCCAGGTCATGGGTTCTAGTCCCAGACCTCCCATGTAAACAAAAAAAAAAATTGAGCTAATTACAACAATTTATATATATATATATATATATAAAATTTATTGCATTTAAAAAAAATAATAACTGCTTATTTATTTTTTCTATATCAATCAAATAAAAAAATAAATTTTTTATTGAACATGCCTTTAATTGATTTTTGAGTTTTTTTTTAAATTTGATTATCTATGTGCATTTTTCCTTATATTTATCTTGTTGTATTCTAGTATTATATTAACCTATGCTTTATGCATGCATATTTTTTTAAAATGTATTTTTTTTTATAATTTTTACTATAAAATAAAAACTATTTCATGTGACATTTTTTTTTAAATGCGACATACTTTTACAAGAAAGTTCCATGGCTTGATTTTACAATCAAAATCAAGCTAAAAAGTGCGAACAAAAATTACAATTCCTCATGAATTCTAGCTACTAAAGTTTTATTCTTCGAACTATCAAAATTCCTAAACTTTATACTAAGTTTAATTGCCAACTCTCTCTTCACCAACTTGTAGACTTGAAAACTCAATCTTAATAACTAATTTTTTATATAATCATTCGCTTCTTCCTTCGTTTTGACCTGACTCTCCTAGGGTTTGGCGACGTAAGGGTTTACCCTAGGTTTTTTCCTAGTTTTCCCCCAGCTTGCTAGATTTTCCACCACGTTAAGCACTGTGGACTTTAGTAAAGAAAAACCGTAATTTCCTAATGGAGAAGAGTGAAGGAGCATTTAGAGAATATGAGGATCAGAGGAGATTGTTTTGGATCTCCCAGAAGAGTTGGAGGAGATTACTACAAAAGGACTAGTCGCCTTTTGGCTAGTGGGATGAATTGCTTCTCAACAATCTTTTAATGGAAGAGCCTTCAAATCCACAATGGCACAAGTGTGGAGGGCAAAGGAAGGCGTTGAGATAAGGGATGTAGAACGAGACCTCTTCGCGTATCATTTTTTTGATGAGAAGGATAGAGATGCTGTGATGAAACAAGGGCCATGGAATTTCGATAGATTTTTGGTGGTACTGAAAGAGTTTGATATAGACATGAATCCAAAAGAGGTGGATCTATCCCATGCATAGTTCTGGGTAAGGGTGTATAATGTCCCGATCAACATGCGAGTGGAGGGTGTTGCAAAGTCCATAGGAGATAGTATTGGACGTTATGCTGATTGGGATAAATCAGAGGAGTGCAAGTTCATGAAGTCCATGCGGATTGGAATCTTGGTTAATATAACCAAACCTTTACGCAAAGGGCTAAAGATTCGAAGGAAGGATAAGGAACCTCTGAATGTCATTCAAATATGAGAGGCTTGCAAACTTTTGTTACTGCTGTGGGATGATTGATCACACCATGAAAGACTGCGATGATAGGGATGAGGATATGAATGAGGAGAACCCCGAGGAACTTCCTTTTAATCACAAATTGAGGGCATCGCCCAGGAAGGCAAATGTGGTTATTGGCCCAAAAAGAGAAGCTTGTGGTGTAAGGAGGAAACTAATGCATGGATCTAAAAGCTATGATGAGGGCAAAAAAACCTGTGATTAACGTGGAAAATGAAGAGGAGGAAAGCGATAATGTCAGCAACAAACAAAAGGCCCCAGAAGAGAGTATATTGGATGTGACAAATATTCTCAACAAGTGCAAAATAACAAAAGAGACTACGGGTGAGCATGAGGTGATATCAAATACAAATGTGGACAATGCTGGGTCAAAAGAGGATGTGGAGAAGAAAGACAGCCAAAGTAAAATTATCGACTCCTCTCTTATGAAGGAAAACATGAATGCAAATACCAAACATGATGCACAATCAAAACAGGTGGCAAAGTGGAAACGTGTCCCTCATGCAGTGAACCTCAATATTGAACTTAAAGGGCCTGATGCTCCCAAAAGGATAATGATAGTCTGTGCAGGAATGGAAGATAATGATGTTGAAATGCAAGAAGCTCCTCTGAAGAAACACATTACAAATACTGAATTGGTGGAGGCTGTAGAACAGCCCCGCCGGGAGAAATAAGATGCATAAGTTGGAACTGCCGGGGGCTCGGGAAACCCCGGTCAGTTAGAGCTTTACGAAAGCTCATTAGTAGTGAAGTTTCCGACTTGGTTTTCCTTATGGAAACCAAGAAGTTTTCAAATGAAGTACAAATTTTGAGAAACATGGGTAACTTATGCAAGATGTTTGTGGTAGATTCCATAGGGAGTGGAAACAACAGAGCAGGTGGCTTGGTAGTTCTTTGAGCAAATACTCTTGATGGACAAATTCTCTCTTTTTCCAAGAACCATGTAGATATGATGATTCAAACAAATGAAGCAAACTCATCCTATAGGTTCACTGGGGTCTATGGGCACCCAGAGCATGAAAACAAGTGGCAAACGTGGGAACTTCTTCGCAGCCTCAAAGATATTAACATGGAGAAGTGGGTTTGCATGGGTGATTTTAATCAAGTTCTGTGCAGTGAAGACAAGGAGGGTGGGAACGCAATTGACTGGGACAGAGTACAAGAGTTTCAAAATGCTCTTGATTTTTGCAACTTAACTGACTTGAATTTTACTGGAGAAAGATATACTTGGTCTAATAAAAGAAAGGAGCCTCACACCATTAAAGAACGCTTGGATCGTGTGTTTTCATCCCTCAGTGGGTGCAAATGTGGAACTCTTATAGTGTGTCAAACTTGCCAAGGTATTTTTCAGACCATAATGCAATTCTCCTAGAGCACTATAGCAGCCCAATGAAAGACAAAAGGAGGAAGCCTCACCCATACAGGTTCGAACAATTTTGGACTCAAGATGAGGATTGTGAACAGATTGTTGATAATTCGTGGTTCACGGGTGGAGATGTGATAAGCAAGCTTGCAATGGTTGGAGCAAATTTATCTGAATGGAGCAGAAGGAAATTTAGAGACATCCCCCAAAAAAGATCATGGTCATTCAAGTAACTATTCAGAATCTTGAGTCAAAGCCAATCACAGAGGAGAACCAAATAAATTTATGTGCCAAAGAGAGGGAGTTAGATGAACTTATGCTACTGGAAGAAATGAGATGGAGCCAAAGAGCAAAAGCAAACTGGTTACAACATGGGGACAAAAATACCAAATTCTTTCATCGAAAGGCTTCTTAACACCGACAGGTGAACAGAATTCATAAGCTAGTGGATGCGGATGGAACCTTGGTTTTCTCAAAGGAAGGGTGTGCAAAGATAATGGGCTCATACTTTGAAGCTCTCTTCAAATCATCAGACCCTATGGATATTGATGTAGTGACAAACCTTTTGCAGCACAGACTAATAGAGGAGCACCTTAATTGGTTAAATACGCCTTTTACAACTGAGGAAGTTCACACTGCCTTTTTTTAAATGCATCCAACTAAAGCACCGGGCAAAGATGGTACACTAGCGCTTTTTTATCAGAAATACTGGCAGATAGTTGGAAGGGATGTTACAAGTTTGGCACTTGAAGTTCTAAATAATGGAAGGGATCCAGGTTTTATTAATAATACTCTTATTGTACTCATTCCAAAAATAAAAAATAAACATACGGGAGTGACAAACTTCTTGGATGATGCTTGTTGAATGAGTTGAACGACGAGCGAGCTTGGCACCTAACAGAACGCTGAGCTGATTCAACTGGAAGCACTGAGCTAATCCATTTGACTTCGTCAATGGCCGAGAGCCGAGCTTTCAAAGTGCCAAGACAATAGACTGAGCGTCGGATGAGATGCGCTGTTTTGAGCGAATGCTGATCCGAGCAAATCCTTAGCTTCTGACGAAATGTATTGAGCCGAGAAACTACTCCTCTTCAAATGATATGTACTTATCTGAGAAGAAGCTCAGTTTCTGATGAAATGCGCTGACATGAACTGAAATGTTTGTCTTCATCAAAGGCCGAGCACGAGCAGATATATTTGACTTCGTCCAAACTTTCTGGGCCAAGCGCGAGCAGATATATTTGTCTTCATCAAAACCTTCCTGATTCTACAAATAAGATTTCGGGAATAACTTCCCAATAATAAATTCTTAAAATCAATTAATTGAAATATGGAAAATTACGGGTATTACATCATGTGTGTCGTTGGGTTCACTAGTGTATACCTTGACAGAGAATAACTGCTTGTCCCAATAGGTTCTGTCGAGAATCTAGAGAATGCTGGCATAGAAGTGCTAGTAACCGATGTAGTATTGCCACCACCAAGAGTTTGGGCACTAGGATTGCCCTGCCATGATAGAGTTGAATTTGGAAAAAAATCCTGGTGGCAAACCATAAGGAGGAAAACTTGCATCTTAACATGACTTGGAGAAATGTCTCCCATTGGCCCAACTGCAAGACTTGGCTGTGCAATTGAGATGGAAACAACGTTAGTACTGCCAGTACGAACGTGGTAATGGTGGTTACATAATTTGAATTGTCACTGCCATTATTATTGTTCGCGGTTTCAACAACAGGGCTGGTTGCCCCAACCATTGAATTCGAATTGAGCACATTCATCTATGACTCTGCCATGTCTAATGGCTCTTCCTCATACAGTGGAAATGGCAATATAATGTCACTCCTCAAGCGCATACAAATTACGCTAAAAACAAGTTACTCTAAATTTGTCCCGTTGGGCATGCCAATTTGTTTAAGTGGAGAAATGATATTTCTTATCGAAAGACCGTGTTTACATGTGATGAACTCTGTGAAGAGTGGGTTCTGACAAGTTTCTATGGTAATCATGTTTTTTTAAGTCTTAAAGGAAATAACTAAAGGCTTTAAATAAAGTGCAGTAAATGCATAAATGTAAGAACATTAAATGTAAAGTGTAGAAATATAAAGGACACAAATTAAATATGCAGGAAATTGTAAAGATTTTTTTGAAATGAAAAGGGAAGTTACACGGTGTTATCCATCAATCTGCTTGATGAGATGTTTAGGAGTAACTAGGTTCCAATCCGGTTTACATCGACGAATTTCCTATTTATAGACAAACAGAAAATAACTACCAACTTAATCCACTGACACGTGGATGACTAAGATGCTTACATTTGAATTTAAAAAATAACTGTCTTCTATCTTCGACATCCATCTTCTACGCTTGATACTCATCTTCTAGAGAAGCCTCTGCCATGTCTTCCCATGTTATCTTCAAGTTTGTCGAACTTATCTTCTACATTGTTCCCCTTCAACACTTACTCATTTTCAAAGGATGAAAGAACACCAACTGCCCTATTTTGACAAGTTTCTAAGTAACTCTTTGATCATTTCACCAAGAGGACTTCAGACACTAGGTTAGTAATAACTCGTGTTGGGTTTTGACTTCCACTTCCTTTTGACGAGGATACACACTTAGTTCTTTTCCAATTGAGACTTTATGATATGGGAATTTGGAGTGGCTTTTGAAGGTAATAGATTATAAGCCATTTGAAGTTACATGAACAACTTATAAGTTCCTAGTCGAAATAATCATTTTCCATCTCATGGAAGCTTTACAAAGGTTGAAACACCCCATTAGATAGGAAATCCATTTCGACAAGGAAACATAATTCCCCTATCTAATCCTCAGTCAGTGGAAAAGAAATGGAAGACCTCTTTGAAAGAATCTTTCCCCTTTTTTCTTTCCAAAGAGGATTTCATAATTCCACATATCTAATCCCGACACCATCACTTTTGAAACTCTGGATGTTTTTCAATTATCTTTTTCCTCACTTCCTTCCAGATTTTCTGCCAATGTGAAAATTTAACCAAATACGGGAACATGATCTTTTATTTTAATCTCAAACATGCAAAATAGCAACGAGAATTGCCTCCTTTTATAACCATTTTTGACATGGTAGTTGTACCTAGAATTAATGATGCCTTAATTTCGCCCAATGTGGTAACTTCTTCATTAAATGCTGTCAGCTAGCTTTTAACTTTTTTAAGTTAACACTTAGACTGTCGCAATGATTCTCCGTCCAAATCTTTTTTTTTTTTTTACCTAAGTACATGTTTGTTGAAGTCACCTTGTATTTAAAACACAAATCCACTTACCCTCAACATCACTTTTATGTCGAATCCAACAATCCTATCTAAATAAATTTTGGTCTCAACAAATTGGTAGTTACTTAGTGCTATATAAATTCGTTCATGTGGTGGTTGATTAGGAAGCAGGTATTTCATTTGCATGTCTATAAATATTGGTTCATAGGATGTAATCAAGGTCGAGAACTTGAAAAACACCTAACAACCTCAAACGAAGTATATTACATATGTATATCAATTACTTCCTTCCGCTTTATTTCACTTGATGAAATTTGCATTTTGTTTATTTGCTTTGATTTTTTTTATAGTTCGTTTACAACGACAAAAAGTTTGTGTTCAAGTGTTACTTTGAAAATTGAACTAATTAGTTGGAACTTTTAAATTTCACTTAGATAGTTTACAACACAAGATTTGCATTAAAACTTGTCACGATCCTACTTATTTATCATGTCCGAGGTTGGCATGTCCATAAGAAACCAAGTTAGAAGTTAGCATATCAGCATTATAACATGAACATATATACCCTTCGAATAGATAACAGAGCAATAACTTGCTTGGAAGGCAAACATACAAATGGCCTTTACACTGGAATATAGTGAGTAAAAATCTTACACATATTCTACATTTATACATGACTAAACTACGGAGAAGCAAAAGGAAAGGTGCTCTCTAATATCATATCAACGTGTAGAGAAAGAATATGAGCAAAAGTTTACCTTGAATTACCATTGGTCCATACAAATGACATATCGTAGAATACACAAACAAAACAAAATACAGAAAGTCCAAAGCTAGTCGATAGTGAAATATGGCTATAATGTGACAGTGATGCGATTGACCTCTGAGAATTGCTGTTGGTCTCTCTAGTTGAACCAGTATTACCAAGCCCAGCGGCCACAGCAGGAGGTACGGTATCTGAGTGAGGTCTTGTTGGGACAACATTATGATCCTCAATGTCATAACCTATTCAAGGGCTCAAATTATGACCTTTATTTTTATTAGATAAAATCTCAGACTCTGACTATTAATCTCAGCATATAGTCAACAAACTGGAAGAACATAAGCTACAAGAAGAAAATAAAAACTTACAGTCAAACTTTTTCCATCCCAATACGAGCTTTTCACGGTCAAATACAACACGGTAGCCAGTCATGAAGTTTTCTGCAATCAATATCAAAATCAGAGGCATAAACAATTGTCAATGTCATTCAGTAGAACAACGCATGATAATGAGCAGATATGATGCATCATGCATCATTTGGATTTAAAGAAAACAACAATGCTGCATTGATATCGAGACATCAGGCAAAAAGCCCTGACTTATTTTTCGTTTGATTTAGTCTCTTCTTTCTTAAGCTTAGCCCCAGTTGTACTTAATTCACTTCAACTTCATAAAACATATCCACATCACATTCATAAAGTAAGAGACTTACGTCCAATTATGTTCAGTTCAGCGCTCTTGACAACTGCCAGACAATATACAAGTTCACTCTGCAAAATAATAACGGAAGGAAAACCTTCAGATTTGTACGTTCTAAAGCTAACAAGCATGCATAGAGATTGAAGAGGTGTCCTATTTGAACTAACACCTGAGTAGAGATAATTATTATTGGATCATAAACAGCAAAATGGCTTCCACCTCCCATAGTTAAACTCATACTCGGTATCAAGCTAGTATTTGCATCCGGACTGTCCATCATAAGAAACGGTTTTTAGCTTTGAAAGAAGAAAACTGAAATTATTTACAAATAATGACATTTATATGACCTCATATCATAACAATATTCGAAAGGGATTCTTGAATCAGGTGCACGCCGCCTATCTTGTACTTGGGAATGAAACTGCAGTATAAGTACTTTAGTAAGTTTTGAATTCAAAAGACATCTAGCTAAATATAAGCAGATTTCATCCCTGTTTAGTACTTACACTCGTAGATAGCCTTGTGTAGGTTGGATCAACCAAGTACGTAAAAGAGGTTCCAGAATCAAAAAGGGCAGTAAATTCCACATTGATTAGCGTTGTTCCTGCACGGACTTGACTGACTGTGATGTTATAGGTAGGGCTGCGAGATGTGTCTAAGCATTAGAGATGATATTTTTGAAAGCATCAATATTAATCTAAACTCTCATAATAAGAGGCAAGTAACTGGGAATTACCACTTACTGTGATGGGTTCAGATTAAATGGAGTCTCTTCTTGATCAAGGCTACCCTTGTCACCAAAACTTATCCTTCCAATGCCATCACGTCCAAAACACATGGAGAATGAATCTGCTGTAAAACCTTCCCTGGATAACATGCTAGGAACTGATATTTTCTCCATACCAAGCCCAAACAAACCATTGGGAGCTGCAACATCTAAGAATGATCCACTCTGAACTTGTCCACAGCTGAAATGCATGTATTGTAATTATACTGTAGTCATCATCGTTATAATAAAGCAAAAGAGAGGCAATAAGCTAAAAGCACTCAGACAAGCATAGCATTGAAAGCACAAATTGCTGATATCAGTTTTAGTGTTGTGATAACAAGGAAACTAACCCAAATATGACATTTGCCTCAACAAGACCATGGTGATGATTATCTTCTTTTGTTAAATGCAGAACATCCTCCACTAGTATTCCCGACGTAGAAGTTTCAGCAGAGACATATGAGACCATGTAGGGGCAATTGCTGAATGTCCCAAGGCATTGGTTGCGATGCATGCACAGACTGTTGTTACAAGTGACCTTTCTGCTTGTAGAAGATCCATTAGGATTATATATACTAAGGTCAAAATCCTGACATAACAACAAGTTTTATTCAAAAACAAAGCAGAGGTGGCAAAAGAGAGGATAAGATACTCATATTCATCGTTCCCATATCGTAGAAAGCTCACACTCATCAAAGATATTTTTCACATAAGAGGGAAAGAACTTGAAAAATGAAAAGGAAAATGAGCAATAACCAATACAAAGGAATTCACAATTCAACAAGCAGAAAAGAGAGCATACTGAAGCCAAGGCCGAAGCAAAAGCCGTGCCTTCAGTAGCCGCACATCTGGTGCAATCACAGGGTACCCAGAATAGGTCACTTCCTGTATCAAGAGCCACCATGAACTTCACTCCCGGTGTCCCTAGTTGAACTGTTGTATAATGCAAACTGTAAGAATCTCCAAAAAAAAAAAAAACAGAGAGAAAAAAGAGTTAAAGAAAACCTGGGAAGCATAATCAACAGGTATATAATGGAAAAAAAATTATAATAAAAATTGAGTTTAAAAGTACACGATGATATAACGTTGATGCATAAGTCGGGTGAGTCTTGACTGCTATGGTGGAAGATATGAAAATTTTGACTCTTATAGCAAAATGATGATATAATGTAATGTGTCAGCGTCTAATAAGTGTGATGTTAAGACTATGCTTTGATGCTCTTATGGGCTTAAAAATAGATGCCTAGCTACCTATTGGACTTTGAGAACTAGTCATCGGCCCCGTTTTTTAGTCCCCAGACGGCAGACACCATTTTCTTCGATGAAGTTTAATCGGAATATTTTCCGACAGCCCCAAATCAAAAATTGTATTTTTTCGAATACCCTCTTTTTAAAAATGCATTCTTAAACCCTGGCGTCTTCTTCAGCTCCACCACCACACCTTACATATGCTAACCAAGAAAAGGAAAATAATGAAGTTCAACCCAAGGGTTTCAAGCAACCGCCGCAAGGCTCACTTCACAGCACCATCAAGCGTGAGGCGCGTGCTAATGAACGCGCCTCTCTCAGCCAAGCTCCTGTCCAAGTACAACAGTCGATACCTCTCTTTTTTCTTCCAGAAATTACGCGGACCCCTTAAGGTTTATGTTATCGAAAAAAATTGCCATCACATTTAGAACCACGAGATTTATGTTGCCATTAATCTTACCCATTGTGATTTATATTATCAATACACTTACACCGAACCTGAATAGTGAATAGATCATTGAAATTTATTTCTCTTTCTATTTCTATAAAGATAAAAGATAATCTAATACTGCACTAAACAAAGGTCAAATTTTTTGGACTTGTGAGGTCAAATATTTTGACTGAACTTGAACAAAGGTCCAGAGTTAAAAGAAAAAGTAATTAAAGAGAGAGACCCCTAATAAATACACAATGCAGTTGAAGTAAAAACGAAGAAAGAGAAAACATACAATCCGAGGGAGCTGATCCGGAAGGTGGAGTTGCCATCGGAGAAAGCAAGTGCGGCGGGGTCAAATTGAGAGAGCTTGCGGCCACGAAGAAAGCGGTCGCGGTCAGCCAATTCAGCGTAGTACTCAAAGGTTCCCTTTTTGGGCCAGTGATTGGGGATTCCGGCGGCAGTTTGGGACCACTTCTTGACGGGGTCGGAGAAGCGGTGGTGCATGGTGAAGGTGAAGACACGGGCATCGTCGTTAAAGCACCAGCAAGTGGAGAAAAAGAAGAAGGGGAGGAAGAGGAAGAGGATAATGATTGGGCAGAAACTGAGCATTTTCTTTGTTTCCTCTGCTACCTTAGATACAGATATTACTATTGAGCTTGAATTTTGGGATGAAATCTAGGGTTTGGTGTGATAAGTGAGAAAGAGAGAGGATCTTGGAATGAGATCTTTGAACAGAGGCATCACTGAGCCAAGTTAAAACATGGACTAGTTTGGTGGGATGTATTTGATCGATGAAAAGGCCATGTGAGTGGGTCCCGCAAGCCTCCATTTTGACAGTTAATGACGGTTGGAATCGCGGGTTTGGTTTCGTTATGTTCTTTTGCACTGCCTACGGTTTCTTTTTACTACTTTTTTGTGTTAATTAAATTTTTGGTCTAGTAAATAAAGGTGAATTCTGTGTTTAGTATCCGTAAATTTTTTATTTTTCCAAGTTCGTATATGCAAAATTTAAAATTTTGGAGTAAGTTTCTCTGCTCATCTGGTTTTGTTCAATATTGACCTTACATTAGGAAGTTCATGCCACCATTGTTATGTGTACTAGTATTTGGGCATGTGCATATGTACGAGCAAGAGTGCGCAAATTTCTCATCTATTACTATTACTGTTATAAAAAATAAAAAAAAAAGTCAAGTTTTTAAATTATTTCTAACTATCTAACTAACACTAGCGTTTTGGCAAGTCTATCCGCATTTTCATTATCGTATTTTTATCGTAAAAAGTTATTTATAATAAAATGATATCAGTAATTATGAATATCATGTTATACATTAAAGATATTCATTTTCGTATAAGTATAATTTATTAACTATGTGCATTTTTTTTTTTGAAGGGATGTGCATTCTTACCTATGAAGCTCTACAATGTGAAACCACATAATTTCAATGAAATTATTCATGCATTGTTATTTTACATTTTTTTTTACTCTTTCACCCCTTGTTTTTATATTATTATTGTAGAAATCTATATGTGGATCACATATACTAAATAGTTGGCGTCTATTAAAAACCAAGTTTCAATTTCAATATTAGAGTTTCTAAATATCATTGTTGCATGACTCGAAAATGCCAAAAACGTAGAAGCTAATACTATATAAGTTTATTCTTATCATTGTTGTATCATCTCATGCCGCTTTGTGCCATCAAGCCTTGGGGTAACCGATAGCTTGTTGCCATAAAGACCTTCAACTTCAACCATGGTTGCTTAATGTAGGCCAAATTTTGTCATGCATTCTTTTGTAAGGGATTGTGACTTTATGTCTCTAAAGCATGGGTACTCCTATCTGACTACCGTACACGTTTGGGTACTTGAATGGGTACGTCTGGGTATTTGAATGGGTACGTACCCACCGACCGTACCCACCATGTGGTGCAACTGAACATAATTTTTTTCCAAACTATGTGTTTTGTTCACAAGGATAAGAGAAAGCCATCTTTATTCAATATTTTTCAATTTTCTTCTCACTCTCTTTCATTTTAACTCGAAAAAACACACAAGTGTCAAATTTGTTTCACCTGTTGCTGACTTGATCCCCTCTGCCCCTCACTATGCTTGACCCCCTCCACCACTCGTTGAGCTTGACCGCCTCAACCTCTCACGTTACCCCTCATTATGCTTCTCTCTTTCATTAGTTTGGTGTCTCCCTCTAAACTGTCTCCCCTGTCTTTGTTTCCCTTTTCTCCGTTTTGTTCTCTTACTAATAGGTACTTCTGTTTTTCATGTTCTATAAATATTTCTCTGTTTTCTTTTTCTTTGTTATGATGAAATAATGAATACTATCTTGATTTAAAACAACAATGAAAAGTGGTTTTATGCTCATATTTTGTTTTGATTTTTTTTTCACACATCAAGTGTTGAAACTAGTTTAGGAATTCAACCACTCTTTTTTTTCCTATTATGCACCGTTTTTTTTCCTCTTTTGTGTTATTTTTCTAATGTTTTTGATTTTTTTATCAATTGTTACATAGTGCAAACATTATAGGTTGTGTGGTAGGAAATTATTAATTCCTATGAATTTCAATTTGTTGATTGTATTTTTATTTTTGCAATTTTTTATTTTTAAAATTTATATATAATTATATTTATAAATTAAATATATATAAGAACGTACCCGTACCCTAATTTTTTTAAAATGCCGTACCCCGTACCCGTACTCATGTAAGACACCATCATACACCCTTAAATATCAATAGGGTAGGAGGGACACAGTTTGTCCCACTTGCATAATTAGAAACGCTCTCCACCATATTAAATTCGAATTAAAATGGAAATATTAACGATGAAGAAGTAGATCATAGTAGAATGAGAGCGTTCAACCACATAAGGAATCATAAAAACAAATTTTGAAACAGGTACTTTAGTAAAACGTAAAATTAATTTGAAAAACTAACAATTTTGTGCAACCTACATGTAAAGAATTGAGAACACAAATAAATTCATTGCAAAGAAACCAATTAGATATGCACCACTTAAATTCTGCGTGACTCAACTATACAAATTGAAATAATTATATTATAAGAGAGACCAAACTTTCATAAGTGCTCATTTTAACAAATATTATATTAGTCATCATGAAATTTACAACTCATTGTAGGATGTTGATTACAGGAAAATGAAAGACTGAATTTCATAAAATAAATAAATAAATAAAATTTCAATATCAAATCCTTGAAGCACTTCCAAAACGTCCCAAATCCTTGAAACACTACCAAAACATCTTTTATCAGACACATAACCCCACTTCGACAAAAACTTTCTAAATCTCAAGTTTCATTGATCTTTTTTTGAGTAATATTTTTTCTTCAAATTAATTTGGAAGAGAGTTAGTAAGTAAGGATTATACCCATAATTTTTTAAACAACTTATTGACTTTAGCGGTTATGTTTCTAAATTTTCAAATTCCAAGTTCTGAGTATGTAACTACTCCTTGGTGATGTAATAATTGTAATTTGTGGATGAAAGTTGTTCCTATGTTGAAATAATTTGGAAAGTACATATTATCTTTTGTATTCAAGTTGTTTGTCAAAATACGGAACAGACCAAAGAGATATGTAATGACATTTCATCAAACAGTGTTTGTGAATAAAAGAGAAAGAAAACAAACTCATTTTCCCAATTCTCATCTCAAACCCCATAGTCCTTATAACAACAAAATAAGAACATACGTGGACAAAGATGGCAACGCAGGCATTACTTTGAATTCAAACTAAAACGCCTTTGCTTCCTGGTATTCCGTGTGTTTTCAATCAAGTGCCATTTATTTTCTATGTTTTCGCTTTTGTGGCCGATCAATAAGAAAATCTGCATAAAAAGAAATAGATCATTATTCCTAGACAAAAGAAATTGGTTTTGGTTATGAAGTTTTTTAATATTGGATGTGGGATAGAATGAGCATATAACTTTCCTCTTTTCTCTTGGCAAGTGAAAAGAGCGATCATGAATTAAAAAAAATCTGATAATGAATCATGAATAAAATAATAATATGGATTTTTGAAGAAATAAAACAACATGAGTAAGAAATAAAATGAATAATTTCATTGCATCTTTTTTCTAATTTACTTAAGAAATTTTAATTTACCTTCGGTAGAGGGATCATGAGTATTGTTTATTGGCTTGGGTGAATATGGAACCATAGGCACATCAGTTCTCCATGAACTGTTGCTTCCAGATTTTGCATCTGCAGGACAATAAAGTTAGATTCGTGCATAGAAACTCCCGTGCACCACCCGCATTTCGATTGTTCTGTTTGTTTCGTAAAGAGTTATTTGTCATAAAATAGTACATTTGTAAATCAACATTCTTATCATCATGGTTTACGGTAAAAGTTGAAAAATTTCATTGATGATCTTCATTACCTATATGAAACTATTTTATGCCTTGCTTATTATGTGAAAAACTGAATTTTGTATTAATGAAACTACTAACACATATTATGTTATTATTGAAAAATATCACTGCAAATACTTACAAAACTACTAAGTTTTGTCCTGAACCTAAACTCCTTCATAAAAAAAAAACAAATCAAATACATTTATGTGGTCATCCCATGTTCTATATCTAATTTGCCTATTATAAAAAACATGTTAAACACTAATATAAGAAAGTGAAAAAACAAAAATAAGAAATAGCAGTAATAGCAATTGCAACAACAGTTATATCAATTATTTACCTTTGAAACGCACGGGGAAAATATCTAATACTGTTGTAAAAACACCCACATACATAACAATGATACGTAGTAGGGTTAACCAAACTGAGACCTTCCTTGACCAACCCAGATCCCTTCACTCAAGGCTCAACGTCCTGACAATTCAAAGGCTTATTGCCTACTACTCGGACTGACTACAGGTTAACCAATATCACGTCCCAATTGGATGAATCAAGACTGAACACAAGATCGGTACATCATCAAAGCTCGCCTGGCCTCCGCGCAGGTCGGAACTCTGTCAGTTAACCCGACCTCGGACGGACCAGGACAAGTTGCCTCTAACCAACCTTCTACGGGTTTAGAGCGCTCCATCCAACCTGATCTTCATCAGGTCGGACCGCCCCCCTATGGTCGCTAACCGAACATACACTCGGCCTCCATTAGGAGCTCACCGAGTGGCCCAACTAGGGATGGGTAGGCATTCAACCGACCTCGGGACGCCGTACAGGTCAAGCCATACACCCTACATCCTTAATACGGGCTAGACATGAGACCAAATGAACCGTCCAGGCTCTCTGATACACAGTACTACGCAGTCTATCCACTATACAGCCACAGATATTTATCAGATATTTTACAAAGCCTGACGTCAGCATGGTGACCCTAACGGGCCTCACCACAGGCCCATACCCGCATACCCTATAAAAGGCATCATCATGCCTTAGGGTCAGGTAAGGTTTTCTCATCCCTATGTTGACACTCTGCACACACTCTTAGTTGACAAAGGGAGACCCTGGGTATTCCAATTGAATACTCAGAAATGTTCCATCACCGTCACATACAAACCCCTGATCTCACTCAGATTTCAGGACCATTAGTCATCAGTCTTGAGGTCCCCGAGGTCAGGGACACTTCCTATTTACCAGATCCACTACATTGGTGCCGTCTATGGGAAACGTTAAACTTCGATTCCCAACCACCGTCGGAAGATGACCAAATTTGATATGAACGCTAACAACGGCCCTGTCCAGCACCCTCCAAAACAGCATCAGGACCCAGGTACGCCTGGGATCCTCACAATCGCTGGAGGTCTCACCAGTGGAGGCGAGAAACGGATTGAGCAGAAGCGTTACGTTGGCCAGATCTGTGGCCGAAAGGCCACGAAAAGGGTTAAGCGAGAGGCCACCACCTCGCTTAGCTTCGACGAGAGTGACTATAGCAACATCCTGAGGGACCATGATGACCCCATGGTCAGCACCGCCACGGTAGGAAACTACACAGTCCACAGGATGCTGGTGGACCAGGGTAGTTCGGCTGATGTAATATTTGAACCCCTATTGAAATTTTTGGGCCTGAAAAGGTGAGATTTATCCCAAGTATCAGAACCTCTGGTAGGGTTCGCAGGGGACGCAATATTCTCCCTGGGTTGGATCCGCTTTCTTGTGAGCATGGGAGCAGGACTGTCTGCTCAAATGCAGATGATTAACTTCCACGTTGTCGCGGCCGGGGTCCCGGGTCGTCCTCGGGGCCTCGCCTACGAGTGGAGTTGGTAGATCCAATTTGGAGATTGGGGTTGGTTGACCCAATTGGAGTTGCCATCGCATTTTTTTCCAAAAACACGAAAAAGTAACAATTAATTAAAACAGATAAAGCATGGTCTCGAACTAGATAGATTCCAAGTTCGGGAGTCGGTTACGAGCCGGGGAAGGTATCAGCACCCCATTCGAAAATGGTACCTTTGATTGATTTTAATTAAAAGACCTAAATAATTGGTTTGCAAAAAAATATTTGTTTTTTATTGTTGTGCCTGACAAGGTTGCCTTTGGTCCTACGTATCCTCATAAGGAATCAAGGCTACGTAGTTCTTAATTAACTTTTAATGTTTTTTAATTTTATTACAAAAATGTTTGAAGCAGAGAGAAAATATGCACAAGATCTTGTCATTTAAGCAAGAAAAAGTGGATTTCCAAAACACATTTTGTTAAAACTTAATTAGTAAAATCTATTTAATTTTTATCAAAAAAACATTTTTTTCTTCTAATTCTTATAATTATTTATATAAAAAAATTTATTTTTTATGTGTACATATTTTTGTGCGGAGAGACAACCTGAAAGATCTGTCCACTGAATTTGGGAGAGAAAATCGACTTACCAAACGCAACAAATTTTAGAACAATAATTAAAAAAATTTAAATTTTTAATTCATTATTATTGTAAATAAAATTATTTTTATATATTTATTTTTGGTGCGGAGAAGAAGTCCAAAAGATCTCACCACAAATATTAAAGTTGGGTGAGAAAAATTGATCACTAAAACACAACCAATTTTAGATAACAATAGAAAAAATGGCTACACTTTAAATGATTATTTAATTATTTTTAAATAAAAATATAAATTTAAAAGGAAAAAAAAGGAAGAGTAATAAATAAATAAAAATAATAATCATAAAAAAAACCTGATGCTGCAACGGAGGGAGTTGTGCAGCAGATTTTGAATTTGAGTGCTTAGCACAGTAACCGAAAGAAGGAAAAAACAAAACAAAACAAAACAAACCGGACGTGGCAGAAATGGAGTACCACGTACGAGTCTCACTGGGCACAAGTGTGTTTTTTTTTTATTATTTATGTGCACCTCTCGCCCAATTTTTGTATGTTTTCTATGCACATCTCTTCAAAAAAAATTTCCCCCTCCAAAGTGAAGAATGACATCTAGTAAAAAAATCCGGTTTAGAAAAATTTGTCCAAAATCAATTGTAATCTTTTTCAAATATTTATGATTAAAACAAATCTTCAATTAAATCAAATTGATTCTCAATTTCTCAAATTTCTCAATTTCTCAAATTGATTTTCAAAATTTTTTAAATTGATTCTCAATTTCTCAAATTGATCTTCAAAATTTTTAATTGATTTTGAAATGATTCTCAAAATTTTATAAATTGATTTTTTATTAATTCTCAAAATCTTTCTCTTTTTAAAAATAATTGATTTTCAATCTTTTGAATTGATTCTCAAAAAAAAAAATTTCAATCTTTTGAATTGATTGTCAAAATTTGAATTGATTTTCAATCATTTCAAAAAGAGGATAATCCTTTCCAAATAATTTTTTGATTTGAAATAAAAAGTTTTCAATTAAAAAAAATATTCTCAACTCAATCAAATTGATTCTCAATCCTCTTTAATTGATTTAAAAAAATTACTTGATTTGCAATCGATTCTCAATTTATTTTAGAATTAATTTTCAATCTTTTCAAAAAAAAATTGAAAATCTCTTCCAAATAAAACATATCATCAACTAAATTCAAATTGATTTTCAATCTTCCTTTATTGATCATCAAAATTTTTTTAATTGATTTGTCAAAATTTCAACATAAACTTTTCAATTAATTCTTATTTTGAAAATTTCAATGCAAACCTTTTATTTTATTTTATTTTTTATTTTTTATAAATAAATGCCAAAAATAACTTAATACACCTGAATTAGAAAATAATGGGTCCAAACAAACTCTTTTTTTATTTTATTTAAAAAATTCAATTATAACAACTTGAGGATAAAAATCTAATTAACCAAAATATTTATAAAATATAATTTTTGACCCCGGACAAAATTGAGTGGCTACACACGTGGTCGACTGGCCTTCATCATATAACGGTAGTATATTGGGCAGACCATGTATACATGCTTTCGGCGCAGTGTTCATGAGATGGAAATGAACAGTGTGTGTTATAGTGGGTTTAGAAACTTCTCAGTTGTAAAAGGTACAATGATTTGTAACGACCTAACTTATATTCATTAGTTTATTTAGAAAATACTGATAATCGTTATGAAACGTATGAAAATAAGGAAGAAGAGAGGAAACAATATATTATGAGATATTCAGTGTGTATTTTACATCATAGTTGAGTCATATTTATAGGGAGATAGGAAACCCTATTATGGAGTGGTATCAACTAAATATAAACACAATCCACCATAATATGTTGTGGTATCAACTAAATATAAACATAATCCAATAGATAGTCATCCACTAATTAGATAAATATGAATTGTTTATAACACTCCCCCTTGGATGACTATTACAAAAATATGTCTCATTAAAAACTTTACTAAAAAAAAATACATAATTTTGATACGCAAATGAATACAGCCTCGTTAAAAACCTTACCAGGAAAACCCAGTGGGATAAAACCGTGGTTAAGGTAAAAAGAGTGCAGTGCGTATTTATTGCTCCCCCTCATGTGAACAAACATCTTTGAAACGACGAAGACCAATCTTCTGTATTAGTTGCTGGAATGTTGTAGTTGGTAAAGACTTTGTAAAAAGATCTGCTAAATTCTCGCTTGAACGAACTTGTTGAACACTTATGTCACCATTCTTCTGTAGGTCATGAGCATAAAAAAATTTTGGTGAAATATGTTTTGTTCTATCTCCTTTAATGTATCATTCTTTCAATTGGGCAATACATGCAGCATTATCTTCATATAGAATGGTCGGATTCATTTTTCCAAATAATATACCACAATTTTGTTGTATGTGTTGAATTACAGATCTTAGCCATACACATTCTCGACTTGCCTCATGTAACGCTAAAATTTCCGCATGATTAGACGAAGTGGCAATAATCGTTTGTTTCATAGATCGCCATGAAATAGCTGTGCCACCGCATGTAAATACATAACCGGTTTGCGATCGCCCATTATGAGGGTCAGATAGATAACCTGCATCGGCATAACCGATAAGGTCTGATTTAGTCATGTTTGAGTAAAACAAACCCATATCCATTGTACCTTTAAGGTAACGGAGTATATGCTTAACTCCATTCCAGTGCCTCCTTGTAGGCGAAGAGCTATGTCTTGCCAATAAATTAACAGAAAATGATATATCTGGTCGTGTGTGACTAGAAAGGTACATTAATGCCCCAATCGCACTAAGATATGGTACTTCAGGACCAAGTAGTTCTTCATCTTCTTCTTTAGGTCTAAAAGGATCTTTATTCACGTCAAGTGACCTTACAACCATTGGACTACATAATGGGTGTGATTTGTCCATGTAGAATCGCTTAAGAACCTTTGCAGTATAGGTCTCTTGATGTACCAAAATTCCATTATTTAAATATTCCACTTGTAAACCAAGACAAAACTTTGTTCTTCCCAGATCCTTCATCTCAAATTCTTTCTTCAAGCAATTTACAGCTTTTGGAAGCTCGTTAGGAGTTCCAATAATATTCAAATCATCAACGTAAACAGCAATTATAGCAAATTCCTTGCCACACCTTTTCAAAAAAATACATGGACAAATTGGGTCATTTTTATATCCTTCCTTGATTAAATATTCACTTAAGCGATTATACCACATGCGTCCAGATTGCTTTAATCCATAAAGGCTTTTATTCAATTTAATTGAGTAACCTTCTCGAGAACCTGAATTATATACTTCAGGTAAATTAAATCCTTCAGGAAGTTTCATATAAATGTCATTTTCAAGAGAGCCATATAGATAGGCTGTAACGACATCCATTAGACGCAAATCGAGCCCTTCACGTACTGCCAGACTAATTAAGTATCGAAAAGTACTTGCATCCACCACAGGAGAATATGTCTCCTCAAAATCAATGCCAGGTCTTTGCGAAAAACCTTGGGAAACTAATCTTGCTTTATATCTCATAATTTCTCCTTTCTCATTTCGCTTGCGCACAAAAACCCATTTGTATCCAACTGGCTTTTCGCCTTTAGGTGTACGAATTACAGGTCCAAATACTTGTCGCTTTTCAAGCGACTTCAATTCTGCCTCAATTGCGTCTTTCCATTTTGGCCAATCATTTCTTTGTCTACATTCCTTAATAGACTTTGGTTCATGATCCTCATCATTTATAATTTCAAGCGCTATATTATATGCAAAAATATCGTCGACGTCGATTTCATTTCGGTTCCATTGAATTCCATTCATGACATAATTTATTGAGATCTCTTTGTTTTCATAATTTTCAGGTACCTGAGTTTCTTCTGGAATTGAACTATTAATTATGTCTGAAGGCTCTTCAAGAGCCATTATATCCTCGAATTGACCATCTTCTTTCTTAGCTCCTTTTCGTTTTCGAGGATTTTTATCTTTGGAACCGATGGGTCTGCCACGCTTCAGACGTGCCTCAGACTCATTTGCAATTGTATTTTGTCCAACAGGGACATCAATTTTTATTGGAGCATTAGCAGCTGGAATATGTGACTTAGTCACTCTTTTTAGGTCAGTGAAGGCGTCTGGCAATTGGTTAGCTAAATTTTGCAAATGAATTATCTTTTGAACTTCAAGTTCACTTTGTTTTGTACGAGGATCAAGATAAGATAATGATAATTCTTTCCAAATAATTTCTTTTTCCGGCTGCTTATTTTCTCCCCCTAATGTTGGGAAAATAGATTCATCAAAACGACAATCGGCAAATCGAGCCGTGAATAAATTTCCCGTTGTTGGTTCGAGATATTTTATTATGGATGAAGATTCATATCCAACATATATTCTCAACCTTCTTTGAGGTCCCATCTTAGTGCGTTGTGGTGGAGCAATAGGAACATATACCGCACATCCGAAAATTCTTAGATGGGAAATGTTAGGTTCCTGACCAAAAACCATTTGTAAAGGGGATGATTTGTTAAAACTTGTTGGCCTGATGCGAATTAGTGCTGCAGCATGCAAAATTGCATGTCCCCAAGCAGTTATTGGAAGTTTTGATCTCATAAGTAAAGGCCTTGCAATTATTTGTAATCGTTTAATAAGTGATTCCGCAAGTCCATTTTGTGTATGAACATGTGCTACAAGATGTTCAACATCAATGCCAATAGACATGCAAAAATTATTAAAAGTTTGAGACGTAAATTCACCAGCATTGTCAAGGCGTATTTTCTTAATTGGGTAATCAGGAAAATGTGCTCTAAGTCTAATTAGTTGAGCAAGTAATCTCGCAAATGCATGGTTACGAGTTGACAATAAACATACATGTGACCATTTAGTTGATGCATCTACTAAAACCATGAAATATCTAAATGGTTCACATGATGGGTCTATTGGCCCACATATATCACCTTGTATACGTTCCAAAAATGTTAGTGATTCATACTCAATTTTTCCAAGTGATGGCCGAATGATCAACTTCCCTTGGTAACAAGCAACACATGAAAGACAATTAGTTTGAAGAATCTTTTGGTTCTTCATTTGGTGTCCACAAGAATTTTGAATTATTTTTCGCATCATAATAGATCCGGGATGGCCTAACCGGTCATGCCAAACAATGAACTTATTATTATCCACAAACTTTTGGTTTGCGACATGATGTATCTCAATTGTTCTAATGTATGTGTAATACAAACCAGAGGAAAAAGTAGGCAACTTTTCTACTATGCATTTCTTATTTGAAATCACTTTTGTAATATAAAGGAATTCAATACCTCCTTGATTCGTTGTCTCTATGTGATATCCATTTTGACGAATATCCTTGAAACTTAATAAGTTTCTTTGAGACTTAGTAGAGAGTAATGCATTATTGATACACAATTTTGTTCCTCCAGTTAGTATTATATTTGCTCTTCCGGAGCCTTCAATTATATTTGTACTACCAGATATTGTATTAACATTTGCTTCTTGCATTACTAGGTAGGAGAAATATTTTTATCCTTGAGAATTGTGTGAGTTGTTCCACAATCGGCAAGACACATTTCTTTATTTGAAGCACGTAAAGGGATACTCATTCTTACTACGATACAAAAAAAAAGATAATTAATATGAATTCTTAAAAAAATGAAATGGTAAAACTTGAAAATAGAAACTTTATTGCTTCATTAGAGAAAGGAAAACACATTCTAGACCTAAATACTTTATTGGAAAAAGGGAAAAACTAAAATAAACTAAAACCAATAACATCTAATTAAATTTTGTCAGTTCCATCTCCAGATAGAAAATCAAAATTTTCATTTGGATCAGTAAAGAAATCTGAAACATCTAGAGAGCTGGTATTCATATGGCTGTAATCAGGATTGTCTTCTTCAAAAGCAAAATTTGTTTCTATATTTTTCCCTTTTTTCTTGATTGATTCTTGGTAAGGCTTGACAAGATGTTCAGTTGTACGACATACACGAGCCCAATGGCCTTTGATACCACAATGATCACATTTCTTTTCATTATTTTTGCTACTTTGAGCACCTTTTTCATTATTTTCACCCCTTTTCCATGTATGTTTCGAATAACCACCACGATTATGTCTACCTTGTTTATATCCACGACCACGATTGGGTCCATATCCACTATAACCGTTTCCACGAACATGATAACTACCGCGGCCACGACCACGACCATGAGTTTGTGCATGAGAATTGTGGCTGTGTGTTGCTACATTCGCTTCAGGGAATGGAGCAGTGCCCGTTGCATAGGATTCATGATTTTTCAGTAACAACTCATTATTTTGTTCAGCCACAAGAAGACAAGAAATTAATTGAGAGTATTTCTTGAAACCTTTTTCACGATATTGCTGCTGAAGGAGCAATTGTTTTGCATGAAATGTGGATAATGTTTTTTCTAACATATCATAATCAGTGATTTTTTCTCCACATAATTCCATCTGAGATGTAATTCTGAACATGGTTGAGTTATGCTCACTTATAGTTTTGAAATCTTGTAAGCGCAAATGCATCCAATCATAACGGGCCTTAGGCAAAATTACAGTTTTTTGATGATCATAGCGCTCTTTTTATGTTATTCCAAAGAATAAGTGGATCTTTAACAGTGAGATATTCTGTTTTCAACCCTTCCTGGAGGTGATGGCGTAAGAAAATCATAGCCTTAGCCTTATCTTTGTTAGATGCCTTATTACCCTCTTTTATTGTTTCTCCAAGACCTTTTGCATCTAAATGAATTTCAGCATCTAAAACCCATGACAAATAATTCTTGCCAGTGATATCAAGGGCAAAAAATTCAAGATTTGCAAGGTTTGACATATTGATTCTATAATAAATAAGGAAAATAAATAAATTAGATAATATCCAAAAATATTCTTTACCATAAATAAATTAGATTACATAAAAAAATATTATTTGCAATTGCATAAAAAGAAAAAAAAAACACCGAGAAGTTTGGTAATTGCATTTTTTTTCCGGTTCCTTTGCATATGCATACAGTATTTTGTTTTTCTTTTCTCGGTTCTTTTGCATTTGCATATACATACGATATTTTTTTTTTCGGTTCCTTTGCATATGCATACATTATTTTGTTTTTCTTTTCTCGGTTCTTTTGCATTTGCATATGTATATGCATGGGCCACGGCTGAATATGTACAGCTTTTTTTTTTCACGGCTTATGAGATCTTTAGATCCTTTCATACTTTTTTTTTCAGATCAAACTATTTTTCTCTTTCTTTCTACATATACGTTGCACTTGCAGATAAAAAAAAATTATGAAGAGAAGAAGAGAAGCTTACTTTACTATTGGAGGAAAAATAATAATAATAAATAAATAAATAAAAAAAATTACCTTGCTTTTGATGAATTAGCTTTAACACCTTTTTAGAGGAAAGAACGATCGTGCTGATAACGTGTTATGAAACGTATGAAAATAAGGAAGAAGAGAGGAAACAATATATTATGATATATTCAGTGTGTATTTTACATCATAGTTGAGTCCTATTTATAGGGAGATAGGAAACCCTATTATGGAGTGGTATCAACTAAATATAAACACAATCCACCATAATATGTTGTGGTATCAACTAAATATAAACATAATCCAATAGATAGTCATCCACTAATTAGATAAATATGAATTGTTTATAACAATAATTTTTTTAAAAATATTAGTTGAAGTCATTACTGTTCTAATCTCGCGGAAGGAATAAACATAACTCAAGTCATAGAATTATAGAAATAATTTACATCATACATTTTTTTTGTCAAAAGAGTTACAACTTTGATAGTAGTAGTAGCAGCAAGTACAACACAAGTTAACTGAAACAAACATAACTAGACTAGACTCTAAGCCATTGTATTATATTACAACAAAATATATATAACGACCCAGAGCATTGGTTCGAAACTCATAAACTCAAAACAAAAAGCATAAAGGAAAAGGAAACCTAGAGAGTACCATCATCCACTATCCATCAGCATGCACCCGACTTAGTCGTCAATGCCCCACTGACTTCCGATCAAGTTCCCCATGGGATCATCCTCCGCCACTTGGTTCCTGCCTTCCGTCGGGTCCTCGTCCTCTATTCGGTCCTCTTCCTCCTCCTCGTCCTCCTCCGCCTGTGCCGGACCACTAGGCACATATTCCGAAGTCACAAACCTGACTCTGCGGGAAGGACCAGGAAGAGACGGGACCTCAGCAATAATTCTCTTAATTAAGGGAGAAGGACTTGCCAAAATGGCGCGTCTCGGATAACGTCTAGGTGGTGGTGGAGGGGATCCATGTCAATACGTGAATGCTGGTGGAAAGGTGACTTCAACATCACCCTCATACATTTCTCTATGCCCCTCATACTGCTACTCCCCATCACGGAGTGGTCTCATCTCCACGTAGAATAGGTTGCAGGCCATGACCTAACAAACAAAAACGGCAGGGAGTAAGTCATAACCAAAGCACATGTAAATAGTAATCAAAGGAACTAAAAATAACAAACACAAATAATCAAGTATCAAGTAACGATGCATAAACGAGTGTACACCATTATTCACAATCTCATTATCTTATAATTAATGGCATGATGTATGAATTCTAATATCAATATCCACACTTGGATCCAATATCTTTACAACCCTTTGTCCATAATCAAATTACTAAGTCAGGGAAAGCAATTGGGAGTAAACGCCTTTCATCCAAGTGGGCATGCACAACGATCATGTGTATCCACGGTTCCAGGGATAAGGGCCTTCGTAAAGGACCGTCCTTCGTAGTCAAGATATGCCCCTAGAGGTCGATAGAATATATTACAATTTAGAAAAACTATCCCGGGTGTGGTCTGTAGAACCAGCCCATCTTAGGACCATTTTACCCATAATAATCCACAAGGGTCACTTGACGAATCATCGCTAGACCTAACCTCTGCACATTCTCAATCCGATTCTTCGAACCATCTGCGTCTTTCCCAACACCCTATCTCACCCTCCGCAACATCACGTGCGAATGCAAATAATCATTTCTCTTTTCATTACTAATTCAATTTCATAATCATTATTCCACTTTATGGTTAATCATCCTCATTTCAACACTTTAATTAGTCCAATATTCATGAATTTCATTCTCAAAATGAAACATAGGGTTTGGCTAAGGCTAAGTGTCATAAAAATTGGTCATTTGTGTTATTGAACCAGGTTTAATCGATTAATAGGGTTGGTTAATCGAGTACCACGTGGAATTTCAAATTCCTGGTCTCAGATGGTCACGATAATCGATTATCAGAGGCTGGTAATCAATTATAATGCAGAAAACTGCACTAAAAATGGGGTTTTGAGACACCAAACTTTGATACACTTTTCCCCAACCAAAATCAGCACTTAACACCAATCAAACACATTATGTTACACATGTTAACACATTTCAAACTCACAGAATCACCAATTCGATAATCAAATCTCAAATATTGCATAAACACGTAATAACACAACTTGACATATGAAATTCGATTTTCTTGCTTAATAGCCAAAGATCAGTATTTGTTTAGCTTATATTCAGTAATTGAAACTTTCTCAAATCAATCATTGGGCTCAACCTGACCTCCAAGTCAGAATCCCAATTCAAAATTCATTTTAGAGTTTTGCCCTTGAGTTCAAGTGAACTCCTATATTTTTAGTTGATTGATTACTATTCTAGAACTTAGGATAACTTCTCCCTTACCAACTTGAGGTGTATGAACGGATTGAAGGCTGGAGAAAGGGGTTTGATTTTTCACAAGCACAGGTTCAGCTACAACATTTTGTTTTCAGTTTCAACAGGGTGAGTTCATCAGGATTTTTCAATAAGAATAAACCAAAAAAAATAGTACATAATGGTTAGAACCTAAACTAGGATATGTAAACTCAAGATTAAAACGATTCTTAGGCTCAGAAAAAGCTTGAGCTCACCAAACGGACTCAAAGATCAGAGCTTCACAAGACTGGTTTTATGGGTTTTCATCATTAACAGGGTCATTTCCTTAACTTATAACTTGAGCTACAGGGAATGGATTTGAGTGGTTTCAGTTTCTATATCAAGATTGGATATAGAACATTGATTATGTAGGGGTTTCAAGACTTAGAGTAACTCAGAAAGGGGAAAACGAAAGAGAGTAAGTTGGCACTAGAAAACTTGGTTTTGAAGAGTTGATGAGAGGCGATTACTTCATGGGTGGGAAATCCCTCATTCCCAAGGCCTTAACACGTATACACCCTCTTGTAGCCGTGATTGACAAGTAGGAGATGACAAGGAAGGGTAAAAATGCATTGCCCCATGTCAAATCGTGCAAAACCGCCTTCAACACTGCTGCAGAAACCTGTGTTAATCAATTACCAGGCTTGGGTAATCGATTATCACGTTGAAATTTTTAAATATTCAAAATATTATATTTTATTTATGCTATCGTGTTTGTTTGACAAAGGATTGTTGGACTTCAAACCAAAATTTAGGCTACATGTGTTTGACGGCACATTTCATTGATGAAGATTGAAAGCTACATAAAAAGATCTTGAATTTTTGCCTAGTTGAAAACCACCAGGGTGAAATCATTGGTATTTAAATAGAGAGATGTTTAAGAGAATGGGGAATTGAAAGAGTGTTTACAATCACGGTTGATAATGCAAGCTCAAATGATAAGGCCATTGCATACATTCAAAAGAAGTTTGATGCTAGGGGTGGGCTAGTGTGTGGTGGCAAATATTTGCATATGAGGTGCTACATTCATATTCTAAATTTGATTGTTAGTGAGGGGTTAAAGGAACAACAACCTTCCATTGATAACATTAGGAATGTACATATTAGGTCTTCACCGTCAAGACTTAAAAGCTTCAAAGAATGTATTGAGGCTGAATTGATTGAGTCTGGAAGCCTTGTACGCTTGGATGTTCCAACTAGGTGGAATTCTACTTACCTTATGTTGGAACATGCCGAGAAGTATGAGAAGGCATTTGACAGGCTTTATGATCAAGAATCATATTTCTGAAAATGGTTTGGTAAAGATGACAAAGAGAAAAGGAAATACGGTCCACCTACCGAGAGGGATTGGAATCATGCTAGGATATTTATTCAATTTTTGGCTATCTTTTATAAAATGACTTTGCGATTCTCTAGTTCTTTGCATGTGACATCAAACAAAGTTACATATAGGGAATAAAATATCTTTTGGATGCCTACTTTGGTCCTGAGGTTTTTGATGTTGGAAACCAACAAGCGGGCTTAGCAATTACTAGAGGGGGGGTGAATAGTAATATGGAAGCAACAGTGACTAATTTTCGGTGCAATTAAAAGATAATTGATCAAAAGCTTGTTTTTCTGAAACTGGGCAATTTACTCGAGTGAATTTAAAAACACTCGCGTGTTTTTCAGAAAACCTGAAAAACACTCGCGTGAAAATGAAGAACACTCGAGTGAAATGCTACGAAATACTCGAGTGAATTGAAAAACACTCGAGTGTTTTATGCAGAACAGAAAGGAGCAGTTTCAGAGAAATTTAGCAAAATGATTCAATTTCTTAAAGACTAATCCAGGGCAGATATAAATCAAAGTAGAGGGCAATTAAACTAAGTTAAAACAAGTTGAAAACAAGTTAATTGCAACCAATTGCTACTAGAATTATAAAAGCCCCTTTCTAGAGAACTTAGGGTTTGGTTTTACTTGAAAACTAAGAAAGCTATAAAAGAGAGAGACAACACCAATTTTATCCTGGTTCACACTCAATCTAGAGTGCTAATCCAGTCCCCCTAATCAACTTAGGAGTTTCTACTAGTAATCAAATTGTTAGAAATTACAAGGATAAATTGAGATTCCTCACTCAATCCTAACCCTTTTCAAGAGTGTACCAAACTCTTGAACTTTCTACCCCAACTTGATTTGGTGATGAAGAGTCCCTTCTTCTTAAGCTCCTTGGAACCTCCAAGAGCCCACCAAGCTAAGAATCATCTTAGTCTTTGTGCTTGAGAACCTCCCAAGACTTGAGAACTTGGATACCTCACCAAGTACTTGGATACCTCACCAAGATTTTCTAAACAAGCTAAAGTGTTTGAGTGTTTGAGAATTTTACAACAAATAATTCTCTTACAATTGAAGCACACTCTCTTAACTCACTAAGACAAATAATAAAGATGAATGCTTGGTTGAGTTTAGAGAGAGAAAATGATTTTAACACTTGAGAGAGAGAGAATCAATGATAGAATGTAAGCTTGTCCTTCTTGGATAATGACCACTATTCAGAATATAAGTGAGGGGACAAAAAGGAAGCAAAAACCAAGTTATTCTCCCTTTTTGTCCTCTTCTAACGTTTAAAAAATTTGCTGACAGACCTAAATCACTCGAGTCTTTTTGAAAACACAAACACTCGAGTGTTTTAGTCAACTCTGATAGTGTTGCCTTTTTACTTTATCCAACGGCTATATTACTGAAAATTCATAAATCACTCGAGTGAATTGAGAATCACTCGAGTGAATTGGTCAATGTTGGAAAAATTAAGTTTTCTAACATTGTTTTCAATTCTCTTCTCAAGACTGATTGGTTTTAATCTCAACCTTTCATGCATGAATATCATTTGACCCTATGTGATAATAAAAACCTAAACTACCCACTCTCATAAATAAAATACATTAAGAATGAATGAGAATGAATAATTAAACTAAGCACTTGATCTTCTTTATTGTTGGGCTTGCATTCTTCAAATTAAGTCCATAATTTAATTACATTGTCATCATCAAAATTAATCCACCTTAATCGGAGACTTGATTTTACAATCTCCCCCTTTTTGATGATGACAAAATAATTAAACATCTAGCACTTGAGAGCTCCCCCTAAATCTAGGAACCTTTTTAACCTGTACAATCCATAAAATGCCAAGCACAACGTAATACAATAATAATCATAATTAAGTGCTCATTGGTATCAGAGTAAGAGCATATATCATCAGAGTGTAAACAAGAAAGCGGAAAAAAAATATGCTCTTTGCTCTTTAATCTCCTTTCTCCCCCTTTTTGTCATGATCAAAAATATAACATTTTGGAAACAAAGGTGGAGAATGAAGGATACCAATAAGAAAACTTTCCCTTAAGAGTAAATAAGAATCAAAATATGACTATGAAGCGATAAAAAAAACTTTAAAGAACATGAAAACCATGAAGAAAACATGATTAATGCATAAATATCATAAATTCATCATTCCACACACACCATCCATAGACCATGAAACATGAGTTTTAAACAAAGTACACCCAACTCCAAAAACAGTAAAATACTCAAAAGTTTCAACATAGCTAAAAATAAAGTCATAGACATAAAAAGTAGTGCAAAGGAACATCATGGACTCAAGAGGGTGGTGGCTGCTGATCATCATCACGATGATAGGGCTGGAATCTCCCAAGAGCTGACAGAATCTGACTGAGATCGGAGCGCACATGTCCAAAGTTCGCATCCACACTAGCAGAATGGGCATCAAGCCTACCATGAAGAGCTGAGTGCTGGATGTCCATATGAGTCCTCATATCAAACATAGTTGCACGCTGCTCTTGAAGTTGATTGTCAATAGCATCCAAGCGCCCATTAATGCGATCAACTCTCCCAGTCATATAGGATCTAAAGTCCTGAGCCTCATGAGCCAATGAGGCAAACCTCCCATCAAAACCATCCATGCGCTTATCCATATACACCCTGTGCTCTGCAAATGTGGTGTGCCAGGACCCTGGCATATCAAAGTTGATCCCATCAGTAGGATCATCCTGGGGTAATCCACTACTCCCTCCTGCCTGCTGATCAAAAGTGGCCTGCTCCTCCTCCAACTGCTGAGGGTCAACGCCCAACTGATCTACAGCCTGCTGAACATTGCCCTGACCTCTCAGAGCAGCTGCCTCATCAAAGTACATACATCGATCACCGAAGTACTCGATGTCCATCTTACCCAAAGAATTATCAGAAAAGGCATGGATTTTTGCAGGAAGACGAACGACAGACTCTATTTCTGGAATAGGAACCTCAAAATGTTGAAGGAGTCTTCACACATGCATCGGGTAAGGGAGGTTTTGCTTAGGTTTGGAGTCGGAGGCTTGTTTCATTCTAGCAAGGATAATGGAGGCCCAATTCAAAACATTACCATTTAGAATGGCATCCATTGCTCTAAGCTCAATTTGAATTGGGCGGGAGTAATTTGGAGAAGTTTGGGGCAACAAAATATGGCAAATGAGATAGTGGAGGACTCTATTGTCGGCAGTCATGTGGTTTGCTTTCTTCTCGCCCTTGAGATACACACGATCGAGGCGAAGTAAGTTTCGGAAAATAGGGTCAACATCCCCTTTAGATGTGCCTTCACCCGATCGTGATATCCCAAAAACTTGGAATAAAGCCTTAGGGGTAACCTCAAAATGTTTTCCTAACACGGAGGTCTCATATGAGTTTCCATTTTGCCTAAAGTTTGCATAAAATTGCCTAACTAACCTAATGTAGATAGGTCCATTAAAGGATAGGAAACCCATGAGCTTTTGAGTTTTGAGGGCATTGACAAAAGGAAATCCTCTACTATGGAGATAAGCTTCACTTACCCATGTTTGTGTAGCATAATCGTTGGAAGCAAACTTTCTTTCCCTCTCAATGCAATTTGCCCTTTGATAGAAATCATCCTCCTCTTCAATGGGTTCCTCCATTCTAGCCTTTTTCCCTTTTCTTCTATTGTCCGAAGATGAAGCCATTTGCACTTACAAGTGAAAGACTAGAAGAAATTTTGAGAAATTGGGGTTTTGGGGAGTTAGGGTTTTGGAAAGGGAATGATGAATTTGATGGTTAAAAATGTGAATTTGATGTGAAATAAGGATGGGAATGAGTTTAGAAGATGAAATCTTGTTGAAATATGAAAGAAATATTGATTTTGGGTGAAATATGTGAAGAGAGGGGTGAGAGAACTGAGAAAACGCGAGTGAAGAGAGAGAGAGGTTCGAGCAAATCTGGAAAAATCACAGCAACATCAGACTAAAACTGACGAATTCACTCGAGTGAATTTAAAAACACTCACGTGTTTTTCAGAAAACCTGAAAAACACTCGCGTGAAATTGAATTTACTCGAGTGTTGGCCGAAAGCGTGATTTTTCCTTAGACTCAAAACACTCGAGTGATTTAAGAAACACTCGAGTATTTTCCATCAGACTTGCTCAAAAACTTTTTCAATTAAAACTGATTTAATTTTGAATTAAAATCACTCGAGTGATTTTAGAAACACTCGAGTCTTTTTATCAGTTATGTTGAAAATCACAGTTTTTAAAACACAAAATACAAAATTCACCACATTTAATGAAAACAATAGATGGGAAACATGATCACACACAGTTAAAACATAAATTTATAAGCTCTTAAGGCAATTTCAACCAAGTATCACCACACACTAGAGTTAGACACATTTGATGATTTTCGAATGACACAAATCAATTAGTTTATACTTGACTCATCTAAAATACCAAGTTCACCTCTTATATGATAGAAGGTATCCCTTGGTAAGGGTTTTGTAAAAATGTCCGCTAATTGATTTGTGGTACTTACAAATTCAATTGTGCAATCACCCTTTTGAACATGATCTCTTAGGAAATGATGTCTAATTTCAATGTGTTTAGTCCTTGAGTGATATACCGGATTCTTAGTTAGATTGATAGCACTCGTGTTATCGCATTTTATTGGAACACTTTCTAATTTTAAACCAAAATTCGCTAATTGTTGTTTCATCCACAAGAGTTGAGCACAACAACTACCGGCGGCGATATATTCCGCTTCGGCGGTGGAAAGAGCAACACAAGCTTGCTTTTTAGAAAACCATGACACTAATGAACTTCCCAATAAATGGCAATTACCACTAGTGCTTTTGCGATCAAGCTTGCATCCCGCAAAGTCGGAATCCGAATAGCCAACTAAACTAAGACTAGCATCTCTAGGATACCATAATCCGGTGTTAATTGTTCCTTTAAGATATTTAAAAATATGTTTAACCGCGGATAGGTGTGATTCTTTAGGATTAGCTTGAAAACGGGCACACATGCATACACTAAACATAATATCCGGTCTAGATGTGGTAAGATATAGAAGACTACCTATCATGCCCCTATATTTACTAACATCAACCGGTTTACCTATGTCATCCTTGTCTAGGTAGCATGTTGTGCTCATGGGAGTGTATGCTTCTTTGCATTTGTCCATTCCGAATTTTCCACGGAGCTCCTTGCAATATTTTCCTTGATGCACAAAAATTCCCTCCTTGACTTGCTTGATTTGAAGTCCTAGGAAGAACTTGAGCTCCCCCATCATGGACATTTCAAATTCCTTTTTCATCAAATTAGAGAACTTTCTACACAAGGACATGTTAGTGACACCAAAGATAATATCATCTACATATATTTGCACTAACAAAATGTCCTCTTTGGTTTTGTAGATGAATAGTGTATTATCAACCTTTCCCCTTTGAAAACCACTTTCTAATAGAAAGGTACTTAATCGATCATACCAAGCTCTAGGAGCTTGTTTTAATCCATAAAGTGCCTTTTTCAACTTGTAAACATGGTTTGGAAACTCTCGACTTTCAAAACCGGGTGGTTGCTTAACATACACTTCTTCATTTATGAAACCATTCAAGAAAGCACTCTTGACATCCATTTGATAAAGAGTAAAATTCATGATTGATGCAAAGGCAAGCAAGATTCGGATTGCCTCAAGACGTGCAACCGGAGCAAAGGTCTCATCATAATCAACACCTTCCTCTTGGTTGTACCCTTGGGCAACAAGTCTCGCTTTGTTTCTTATAATCAAACCGGGTTCATCAAGTTTATTTCTATAAATCCATTTTAAACCAATTATGGTATGATCATCGGGTATAGGCACTAATTCCCAAACATCATTTCTAATAAATTGATTTAGTTCTTCTTGCATGGCCATAACCCAATATTCATCCATAATTGCTTCCTTAATTGAATTTGGTTCGATTTGAGAAACAAAGGAAACAAAATGACAAATGTTTTGAATTGACCTACGAGTTAATACTCCCTTTGAAAGATCTCCTATGACATTGTCAATAGGGTGAGCTTTCACCGTTTTCCAAGCCGGATCAAGTTCATCTTTGACTTCTCCTTCATCCTTTGACTTTTCCATCTCTTTGTCAACATTTGAAATCTCAAGTCCATCATCACTACCCTCACATAAAACACTATCTTCTTTCGAAGACTCATTAAAAACAATGTGAATAGATTCTTCAATAGTCATAGTTCGTTTATTATAAACTCTAAAAGCTTTGCTATGAGAAGAGTAACCCAAAAATATTCCCTCATCCGATTTAGAATCAAATTTTCCAAGTTGATCTTTTCCATTGTTTAAAATGTACACTTTGCATCCAAAAACATGGAAATGGGATATATTGGGGTTTCTACCTTTGTAAAGCTCATAGGGGGTTTTCTTTATCATGGGCCTAATTAAAATTCTATTCATTACATAACAAGCCGTATTAACGGCATCGGCCCAAAAGTATTGAGGTACTTGAGAATCATTTAACATGGTTCTAGCAAGTTCCTCTAGCACCCTATTTTTCCTCTCAACAACTCCATTTTGTTGTGGAGTTCTAGGTGCCGAATATTGGTGCTCAATTCCATGCTTATCACAAAATCTATCAAATTTATAGTTTTCAAATTCACCTCCATGGTCGGTTCGAATTATAATCACTTTTTGGTTTACTTGGTTTTGTGCAAGCTTAATATAGCGTTTAAAAGACTTGTAGGCCTCACTCTTAGCACTTAAAAATAATGTCCATGTAAATCTTGAAAAATCATCAACAATCACCAAGGCATAGTAGTTGCCACCAAAGCTTTTTACTTGAGAAGATCCAAACAAGTCCATATGAAGCATTTCCAATGGTCTTGTTGTGGACACATCATTTTTGGAACCAAAATGATTTTTAGTTTGTTTGCACTTCTTGCAAGGAGTGAAATCACCTTTAATTTGAAAATTGAGCTTTGGTAAACCAACTACTAAGTCTTTGGATTGAAGTTTCTTAAGTTGATTTACATTAATGTGAGCAGTCCTACGATGCCATAACCAAGTATCACTTTCTTTGCTAATTAAACATTTTGAAACTACAGAAGTGATATTATTCAATTCAACCATGTAAGTGTTATTAGACCTTTTTCCAACAAATTTGATAGATTCATCTTTGTCACTTTTTATGAGACAATGAGTAGAGGTAAATAATACATGGTTACCAATATCACATAATTGACTAATGCTCAAAAGATTATGTTCTAATCCTTGAACATAAAGTACATTATCAATAACCAAGTTGGAAGAATTACCAATTTGACCTATACCAAGTATTTTGCCTTTGTTGTTGTCCCCATATGTGACATATCCCTTTTCCTTAGGAGTAAGCTCAATTAAGTGTCGCTTATCTCCCGTCATGTGCCTAGAACATCCACTATCAAGTATCCAAAGTTGCTTTCCGGTTCTAAGGCACACCTACAAGACACAATCACTTGCTCATTTTGGGTACCCAAATTATGTTGGGTTCCTTTTTGTTAGTCTTGGATGATTCTTCCTTCTTAATCCAAACATAAGTACCATTTTGAATTCCAAAATTTTTGATATGGCACTTATTGTTTGTATGTCCAAATTTTCCACAATAAAAGCAAGTTGGTTTCTTTGTAAAATCAATTTTTGAGAATGAACCAACCTCTTTATTTTTCTTTTTCTTGTGGACATATCCTAGACCGGTTTTGTTTGAATTGTGTCTAAGAGAACCAATTAACCGATCTAGGTTTCTATCACTTTTGTTAAAAGTGTTGAGTTTGATTTTCAAATCATTAACTTCATTTTCAAGCACACAACACTTTTCACAATGAGTGATGGTATATGATTGATTTGCATTCTCACAAACATGACTAGAGTTAGCAAGTTCCAAGGATGCATTTTGGAGTTTCAAATCATTAATAGATTTTTCTAATTCATTGATTTCCTTTTGATACTCCAAAAGCTTCTTTCCTTTTTCTTTGTTAACTTTAGCAAGTCTTTCAAATTGAGTTAACATTTCATTATACTCATTTAGCAAATCATCATAAGAAATAGTATGAGAGGAGGTGTAAGAATAGTTAGAGGATACCTCATCCTCACTCTCATTGTCATTTATTTCACTACTTGAGGAGGCTTCATTGTCACTCTTGGCCATGAGGCATAGCTTGGCTTCCTCATCATCCGAACTACTTGAGGATGACTTGGAATCCTTTTCCGGTTCATCCCAAACAATGTAAGCTCTCTCCCCCTTCCCATCATGGGCCTTCTTATCATTCTTTCTCAAGTGGGTGGGACATTCCATTTTTATATGTCCTACCCCACCACACTCATGACATTTCACGCTCTCACTTGAGCTCTTGTTTCTTTGCTTGTTATCCTTGGATCTTTTGTCTTGAGGTCTCTTGTCCTTAGAGAATGATGAACTACCCTTTTTGCCTTTGAGGAATTTGTTGAACCTCTTGGCAAATAAACCAATCTCTTCCTCATTTAGAGCATGATCGGAGCTTTCACTCGAAGATTCATCTTCATCCTCTTTTGACATTTTGGTTGAGGCTTTTAGAGAGATGCTCTTCTTTTTCTTGTCCGAGTCTTCATTTAAGTGAAGTCTTGATAGTTCCATCTCATGTTCTTGGAGCTTCCCAAACAAGGTGGTCAAGTCCATAGATTTTACATCCTTAGCTTCCTTGATGGCGGTCACCTTAGGTTGTCATCTCCTATCAAGACATCTCAAGACTTTGTTAGTAGTTTCACCATCTCTAAATTCCTTTCCTAAGCCAATCAATTGGTTAATGATTTGTGTGAACCTTGTTTGCATATCATTGATAGACTCATTAGGGAACATATGAAAGAGCTCATATTCATGAGTTAAAGCATTTAATCTTGAGTCTCTAACTTCACTAGTTCCCTCATGAGTAATTTGCAAGGTATCCCACATTTCTTTAGCCGATTGACATTGTGAAATCCTATGAAATTCATTTTTGGACAAAGCGGAGAAGATGATATTTTTAGCTTTTAAATCATATGAAACTTTCTTTTTATCATCTTCATTCCAACTTGTCCTAGGAATAACAATGGCTTCACCATTAATCACTCTTCTAGGAATATAAGGACCTTTTTCAATTGCATCCCAAACATCGGTGTCTATTGCTTCTACAAACACTCTCATCCTAACCTTCCAATAAGAATAATCTTCACCATTGAAGATTGGAGGTCGGTTAAGAGACATAGACCCTTCTTGTTGATTGCTAGAGCCCATTTGTTTCCAAAAGGATCTTTTTCGAAAAAGCTTTTACGCTCGATCTTTTGACCGAGCTCTGATACCACTTGTTGGAAACCAACAAGCGGGCTTAGCAATTACTAGAGGGGGGGGGGGTGAATAGTAATATGGAAGCAACAGTGACTAATTTTCGGTGCAATTAAAAGATAATTGATCAAAAGCTTGTTTTTCTGAAACTGGGCAATTTACTCGAGTGAATTTAAAAACACTCGCGTGTTTTTCAGAAAACCTGAAAAACACTCGCGTGAAAATGAAGAACACTCGAGTGAAATGCTACGAAATACTCGAGTGAATTGAAAAACACTCGAGTGTTTTATGCAGAACAGAAAGGAGCAGTTTCAGAGAAATTTAGCAAAATGATTCAATTTCTTAAAGACTAATCCAGGGCAGATATAAATCAAAGTAAAGGGCAATTAAACTAAGTTAAAACAAGTTGAAAACAAGTTAATTGCAACCAATTGCTACTAGAATTATAAAAGCCCCTTTCTAGAGAACTTAGGGTTTGGTTTTACTTGAAAACTAAGAAAGCTATAAAAGAGAGAGACAACACCAATTTTATCCTGGTTCACACTCAATCTAGAGTGCTAATCCAGTCCCCCTAATCAACTTAGGAGTTTCTACTAGTAATCAAATTGTTAGAAATTACAAGGATAAATTGAGATTCCTCACTCAATCCTAACCCTTTTCAAGAGTGTACCAAACTCTTGAACTTTCTACCCCAACTTGATTTGGTGATGAAGAGTCCCTTCTTCTTAAGCTCCTTGGAACCTCCAAGAGCCCACCAAGCTAAGAATCATCTTAGTCTTTGTGCTTGAGAACCTCCCAAGACTTGAGAACTTGGATACCTCACCAAGTACTTGGATACCTCACCAAGATTTTTTAAACAAGCTAAAGTGTTTGACTGTTTGAGAATTTTACAACAAATAATTCTCTTACAATTGAAGCACACTCTCTTAACTCACTAAGACAAATAATAAAGATGAATGCTTGGTTGAGTTTAGAGAGAGAAAATGATTTTAACACTTGAGAGAGAGAGAATCAATGATAGAATGTAAGCTTGTCCTTCTTGGATAATGACCACTATTCAAAATATAAGTGAGGGGACAAAAAGGAAGCAAAAACCAAGTTATTCTTCCTTTTTGTCCTCTTTTAACGTTTAAAAAATTTGCTGACAGACCTAAATCACTCGAGTCTTTTTGAAAACACAAACACTCGAGTGTTTTAGTCAACTCTGATAGTGTTGCCTTTTTACTTTATCCAACGGCTATATTACTGAAAATTCATAAATCACTCGAGTGAATTGAGAATCACTCGAGTGAATTGGTCAATGTTGGAAAAATTAAGTTTTCTAACATTGTTTTCAATTCTCTTCTCAAGACTGGTTGGTTTTAATCTCAACCTTTCATGCATGAATATCATTTGACCCTATGTGAGAATAAAAACCTAAACTACCCACTCTCATAAATAAAATACATTAAGAATGAATGAGAATGAATAATTAAACTAAGCACTTGATCTTCTTTATTGTTGGGCTTGCATTCTTCAAATTACGTCCATAATTTAATTACATTGTCATCATCAAAATTAATCCACCTTAATCGGAGACTTGATTTTACAATTTCAATTCACTCGAGTGTTTTATGCATTTCACTCGAGTGTTCTTCATTTTCACGCGAGTGTTTTTCAGGTTTTCTGAAAAACACCGAGTGTTTTTAAATTCACTCGAGTCAATTGCCCAGTTTCAGAAAAACAAGCTTTTGATCAATTATCTTTTAATTGCACCGAAAATTAGTCACTGTTGCTTCCATATTACTATTCACCCCCCCTCTAGTAATTGCTAAGCCCGCTTGTTGGTTTCCAACATTTGAGTTGTACCGATTTAGTCCATAGAGTTTGTAATGGCATTTTAGTCTCAGAGATTTTTAAAATGGATCATGCTTCCTAAAGTTTTTGAGTTGTACCAATTTGGTCCACAGTGTGACCTAATTTAAGGACTAATGTGACACATTTTAACAATTTTAGGGAATAAAATATCTTTTACGTAATCTAAAAATTACTACCTTCGTTTTTTATTATCTGTCATTTTTTGTAGAGATTTTGTGTCCCTTCTTATCTTTCCTTTTGAGGATTTCAAGAGTATAATACATGTTATTTTTTTCATGTTTGCTCATATTCAATAAGTCTTGGTTTACGTAAGTAGTAGAGAAAAATTAATGATTATAAAAAGAGAAAGAATAAAGTGAGGAAAAACATGATGTATTGAAAATTTAAGTATTGATTATATTTTTTAAAGGGTGTATTTTGTTTGAAATTCGAGAAATAAATAAGAACAGAGGGAATAAATTGGTATAATTAAAAAACAAATTGGATTTGTAACTAAAAGATAACGAACTGTAAAATTCAATATACCTTTTAGCGACATATGCATATACCTTATTTAGATATATGGAAAATCACAAAAGCTAAAAGGCACAATAGATTGAGATTTTCATCATATTTACAGAAATGCCATTAATGAAAAGTAGCAAGTTCTCATGTTTTTATTTTTTATTTTTTTTTACTATTCTCAGAACACAGATCAAAACATCATTAAATTGTTCTCTATCTATTGTTTTTAAAACCAAAAGAAAATATAACTTGTTTTGATAACACTTTTTCTAGATCAGTGAAAACAAATTTTATTGTTTTATTTTTTTAAAGAACAAAAAACAGTTTTAAAAAGGAGTAATCAAATAGGCTCCAATACATCATTCTTCTTGACTTAAAACCTATTACATATTGACATGTGAGAAATGATCAAGCCAAATCTTTAAAATTTTTCTAGAGAAATATACATGCAAATATTATGAAAAAGTTAGATATACTTGTCCTTGAGCGTAGAGGAATTATTGCATGGTCTAGGATTATTGGTTTTCATCGCATTCAGATCATTTATTTGAAATATTTTAATTATCAAAATATTCCTGATCAATTATATGGATGAGATTGAGAACATTGGTCCTGAACTATGCAATAATTCATTCTAATCGTATGTGCAAAAAATTACACATACGCATGAGATTAGCAAACTTGGCAAAATTTTGATTTGTTTGGTTATACATTTCATGATTATCGTATGTGAAAAAGTTACATATATGTTGATCCCAACATATTATCTAAAAATATTAATATTCCAAGGTTAGTCCGTACAATTTTAAAATTTGTATGCTATACTGCCTTAGCATACAAATAATAAAAAAGAAAAAGTGTATATGTATATATATATATATACGTGAACATATTTTGAGAAAAATCAATTTTTGAGGAGTCAAAAATTAAAAAAAAAGGTAAAAACAACTTATCCTTTTTCACAAATATTAAATCTCAGCCCGATCCATTGTTTAATTTTTGGCCCCCTATCATGTAATTTTTTCCTTCCATTTTTTGTAAAAAAGATAAAAATCTCCTTCACGTTAAATAATTTCCGATTTTTGGATGTCGGAAATATAAAAAAAAATACACTTACAACACACTTAATCTGAAATATGTTTCAACTCACTGGTGTCGGATAGTCAAAAGTGAAAGTGTTTGAGTTTGGTGGTGCTCGTGCATCACTGAAATAGTGAAGAAGAGAGCGGGGACATAATAGTACGAAGCCAAGAAAGCACCGCATCTTTCAAGAACAAATTCGAGCTTAACGTGAATTTTTCAAAGTTGTTTTTGGCATAAAACAACAAAGGATTGGTGGATTTGATATCGAGGATGACTGGTTCAGGAGTTTGGTTTACTCCATCTAATTCATATCATGGGATTGATAACTATACCCATGCCTTAAGAGATGTATATCTCAGTTCCTCTATTCTTTTCTTCACTAATCTCTCAAGTTATGATCACTGATGCCCGCGCACCACCAAACTCAAACACTTTGATTTTCGATTGTCCAGTATTAGAAGTGTAAATATTACTTTTGATATCGACGTGTGAGAACATATTTTTGACTGGAATATGTTGAAAGTGTTTTTTCTTTTATTATATTTTTAACACTCCAAAATAAAAAAATATTTAACGTGAAAAAATATAATGGTCTTTTTTTTTTGGTTTGCACCCTGGTATCCGGCCCACTGGGCCGACTAATCCAATTCGAGGGGGTCTCGAGGTTAAGGTTTTATTCCTCTTCCAACGTTGTTGCGGGGGATCGAACCGTGGTTCGCCCTACCAAGTGCAATCTCTGACACCATTGCACCAACAGCTCGTTGATAAAAAATATAATGGTCTTTAAAAAGAAAATGGAGGCAAAAAATTATATGATATGTCAAAAATTAAAACTTAATAAATACCAACCCCGTTCGGAGAGGAATAGACGTGACCCAATTGCACAACAGCAGCAGCACTAACCAAGACCATAGTTACCAGGTACATGGTACCATCAGATGGTGAAATGAATCGAAATTGGTAAGGAGTTGGTTTATGATGCCCGAACATGAACTTTGTTCATCACTTTTTACATTAACAAGATTTTCGAGCTCGCTCGTGAATTCGGGAATAACCTCTCCTTTCACAAGGTACTCTCTCTCTCTCTCACAAATTCCTTGTACCACCTGCGCAGGCCTCACAAGTCACAACTATACTCTCACGGTCTCACTCCACCGTCTCGCTCTCAAAACTCTCGTCTCTCTCCGCCTCACCCATTCTCCTAATCCACATATTCATCTCGGTACTTTCTCACTCTTGCCACTTTTCTTCCATTTCCAATCTTATAATTTATGCTGCGGTTGATTACTAAAGAGTGTTTTTTGTTTTGTTTTGTTTTGGGGTTTTGGATAGTAAGGGAGATCGAACGAAGAAACTCAGGCAAAAATGAAGATGGTTACTTCTTTCAACATGAAGGTAAATTTGGAGGCCTATGTTGTTCTTCAGGTCATGAAATACGAGAATGCACGCCACCTATTTGGAGTATCAGTTTTTTTTTTTTAATACTGAACCATGGTCGAATTTAGTTTCAAAGTTCTTTTCTTTCTCAGGCGAAATTGTCTCCTCATGGTTTAATTAAGGCTTGTTTGGTTTTGAGTTCTTTTTCTTAGATAGGAGTAAAAAATTTTATTACCTTATGTAACAACTTACAAAGCTATTCAATTATTTTGCCGCCTTCTACTAAGGTTTCAAGAAAAATTGAATAACCAAAATTCAGAACATCAAACAAACAGAATACCAAAAAGCTAAAGCGTGGCCTATCGATCCTTTAGTCCTCCGGAATTTGAAGCCGGAGGTGTTAGAAAAGTTACCGCAGGATGACTGGCTTGTGGCAGCCAAACATCCTTTCTTGTCATATGTGATAAGTTGCAGCAACATAAGCAGACCGGCTAATAGCGTGCCTTCGTTTCCCCCTTTTGAAAGCATAAAGATGACAACTATTTTGTCTTCCAAATCTCCATTCCCATTGATCAGGCTTTAGCCATTGGCAAATCTACTTCAGTCCCACATAGACAGCAATCATAATTTTCCAGATCCATGTAATTCTGTTCTGAATCATAAGCCAAAAGATCATTGAATCTTTAGGAATGTTGTATCTACTGCATATTACTCTACCATTAACCATCTATAGGCAGTGGCTATAGTGTAATGGCCATGGGTTTACATCGTCCATTTCCCATATTCAAATCCTTGACTAAGTTGTTCTTTCACTTTGTTAATTCTCTTTCTGTGCCCACTGGACTGAAGAGAAGGTTGATGCTTATTTTTTGGTAAAATAATTGCATATTTTTTCAAAACCCTTTCATCAAATTATTTTATCCTGAGCTATTTTAAATAAAAATAAGCTAATTCACAAATACACATTAGTGTTTTCAACTGAATCATTTATTTGAAGCCAGTTTCAAAGTTATCTTTATGTCTGATATCATGTACTTCATAATTTATCTTCTCAGAAAGCCGCTGCTGGACTGAGACGCATTAGTCTTGATGGTCTCCGATAGCGGGTTTTTGATGCCAAGGGCCAGGTTAGCATGAAGTTTTTCCTTTTTCGTTTATCTTGAACAACTGTTAGTGTGTATGAGCCCATAACATGAAGTTTTCCTTGTTGAGCTTAAAGGGCATGTCATAGTATCACCTTGTGAGTTGTGATTGGTTAGTTACGTGATGCACATATTGTTTGGTATATTCATTTCGAGTAAGAATAACATGTAACATATTACATTAATGAAATTCTTAACAAACATTCTGTTTTTTGGCTTTCGTATCAAGTATGACTGCGATTTGAAAATCAAACCTTGTGAAAAGTTATCAAACACTATAAGACTTGCCAATTTCATGAAAATTTTCTTTGGGAAGCATTCTGAAGGTGTATGGATCTTTTGTAATATGTATTTATTAATTAAACTAGCTCAGAAGGGTTAATGTAATATCATGTGTAGAAGTGGTACAAATGTAGCATTTTTGGGACTAATTATTAGGTGTAATTAGTTATAAGCAAGAGCTAGTTTAGATGATACAATGTTTTTTGAGCTTCTGACATCTTACACACTTTTGATATGTGGCCAACTACTAAACAATTTGCTTATTTGAAGTCATCAAATCAATTTGCTAATTCGTACTCTCCTTTTGAATAGATTCTTGGGAGGTTAGCATCTCAAATAGCTACTGTAATTCAGGGAAAAGATAAGCCCACTTATACACCTAATCGCGAAGACGGAGATGTGCATTGTGCTTAATGCAAAGGATATTTGTGTGACTGGGAGAAAACTTACAGACAAGGTCTACTACTGGCACACAGGGCAAGTGCTTTGCATTTAGTACATGGCTAGAGCGGACAAAATATTAACTTCGAGTTTTATGGAAATCAAATGATTTTTTTATGGTTTAGATAGCTATCTTATAAGAAATTCTGCCACCAATATTATCATTGAAAAAACTTAGGTGAAGTTCTTTAGGTGCTTGTAGTGCTATTTACCAAAAGAAACATTATGGGTCTTAACGCTTTAGTTAACTCATTAATCAGCAGTAAGAAAAAAATACCAATGTTATGTCTTTATTTGTGAAAAGTACCACAAACATACGAGAAACTTCACCTAAAATATTATAATTGCTTTTTATTAATTGGGTTTCTTGTGCCCCATGATATGACATCATTTTGACATAAAATATTGGCTCATAGGTATGTGGCCACCTCAAGGAAAGGACCCTAAAGGATCAGATGGCCAAAGACCCTACAGATGTCATTCGCAAAGCCGTTCTCCGTATGCTTCCAAAAAACAATCTACGTAATGTAAGTGCTACATGGACCTATATTTTTGGGAATTTTGAACTGACTATGGAATTTATTTATTTATTTATTGGTTTTCTTAATCTTAGCCCTGAGAGCTAATAATAAACACCTAAGAGTGGAAGTGTTTTCTTAAAAAACTAAATATATTAAACTTTATACTTCTTAAATACACAAATTCCCATAAAAAACCCATATACTTTTAGGGGCATATCATCGGCCCTTAAAATCGAGTTCGAGAAAATCCTTTATTTAATTACACAAGCGTCCAGACGTAGAGAGTTCTATACTGCAAGAGTGGAATATTGCAAGAGTAGAATCCCATTCAAGAGTAGAATCCCATTCAAGAGAAACGAAGTTTCCAGAATTGATTCCTACCGTAGGAAAAAGTGACTGGGGCAGTTATTTGTTTCTAGATAGGCCCCATGATTTTTTCGCGTTTGTTTTAACAAGTGGAACCCATAATTTTAAAAACTATCTCTAGAATTTTTACTTCCGAGATTATTATACTTATTATATATATGAAAATAAAAAAGTTATACTCATAAATATAGTAACCAAACAAACTTGTGTTCAATAGATCCAAAACCAACGAGGCTTGGTTCAGTTGGTGTAAGGCCCCAACTGAAATCTTGGGAATGGGACACGGGTGCTAGTAGCCCCGGGTTCGATTCCCACTAAAAACATCTCGCTGGGAGAGCCAGCCACGCAGCTCGCTCCGGATAGTCTCAAGGGTTCCCTGGTATTAAGGGTGCTCTTGGGGATACCGGTGGTTCCGCAATGAATACGGACAAAAAAAATAGATCCAAAACACCCATAACCATTTGGAACCAAAATGCAATTGACCCAAAAGAACAAAAGGAAAGAATGAAAACTGAGTGTTCTAGCATGCATTGTATCCTTAAACAAATGACAATCCTTTTAGCAATTATCCTTATCTCTTGGAAGAATCGCCATTTGTCACATTTGTGTTGAATTTCTGGATAAATACCAAAATTTTCAACAAAGTAGAGTATTGATCCTCAGGGAACAAGGTAAATTTCTATTGATTCTTAATTTTAAACTTGTTAAGTGGATTTTTTTGGTTTAGACGTGGATTAATTAAAACTTTATTTGGAAGTATGGGAGAGATTTCACCAACTAACTCTTGTGTATTCCGATGATTCAATGATTTATAATTCAATTAATTATATTGATGCAATGCTCTTTAAGTCTTTATATTGATTCCTCACATATAAATTTCTAAGAATGATTTCTTAAATATGGATTCCTCGCATAGTTAATAAATCACCCAGCATTAAGGTTAAGCATTTTCTAGCAATCGAATACATTATTATCTATTCCTAACATAATAATGTATGGAGTATTTCATTCAAATCAGATTCTAACAGTTTTTTCCAGACACATATTAGAGTCGAGTTTAAGAAATTAGTGATTAGTTAATTTCAGACATTAAGAACAGTAATGAAAATACCAATATAATTATAACTGAATTAAAAATACATCACCGGAATACAATTGAGCTTCGTTGATTACATCTACTCCCACATGGAGATTAGTTCCTCATGACTTTATTCGAATTAGAAGATTCGAATTTGGATTACAAACATTGATTCAAATAATCATTCGAATTCAATATCTCTATCAATGTATTCATAAGGCTAAAATCTATTCTAGAACATTAGCTCATGTTATTGGAAGTCTTCATTATGATTCCCCCTCCCCCTCCTTCTTCTTGGTTGAGTTTGAGGCCAATTTATAGAATTATGCCAAGAGAAGAGACAATTTAGGTTTCAACTTGTGGACAACATGGATGTGATAACTTGAGCGGCGGTTATGACCCTTTAGATGGCTGAATTTGACAATTGTTATTTATGTAGAAATTGTTGCATTTTCTCTGAGCTTTATGTGGAAACAAAGAGATCCTTATTTGGACATTCAGAGAGAAAGTTATGGTCAAAACCGTGAGACATGCCTTGCATTTTGCTTGTGATGTGAGGGAGGTTAGGTCCAGCCAATTGATAGCAAGTTTTACTCAATTTTTGTCCGAATTAGAAAAAGACTATTTCTACAAAACATGTAGGAATTTCAGTTAGCTTTATATTAAGACCAAGTTTGTATCATTTAGAGTTTGGAGGCGAATGTTATGGCTAAAATAATGAGACATGTCACTGGTCAAAGACACATTAGCATGCATCAATTTAGGAGATGATTTTGAGAATCTCTCAGGCTGAATTTGAACATGATTATTTCAACGAAAGTTGTAGATAATTCTCTTAGCTTTACATAGATACCAATTTCGAAGAAATCGGATAATCGCTGCCCAAGATCGGGCCAAAACACCGAAACATATCATGATCAAAATTATATTAGCTTAGTAAATCATTTCCTCCATGGATACTTTGGCTTGCAAATATTTACTCCTTGAGAATATTTAATGTTTCCTGCAAAATGAATATTATAAGATCAATATATTTTAATTTCATTGTATATTTCATTCCTGGAGATATAATTATAAATATCCTAAGTTAAAAGCGTTTTACGCAGAGAATCATAAAATTTAGTGAAATAAATGCCCAAAATCGTAATATATTCTTAAGTAAAATTTACACTTATCAAACTCCCCCCAACCTAGAACTTTGCTTGTCCTCAAGCAAAAAGGTAATGAAACTAATCCTGGAAACAAATTTATGCCCATAAGATAAAATGTTAGAATTACAAAAGAAGATCCATAATCAAGGTAATGTTCAAAACAAAGCAACTTTTAACATGTGAATATTTCTAAAGTTAGAAACATTACAAGTAGTAGCTCAAATCAAAATTAGTTAGAAAGGAGAAAAGATAACGACAATGCCTAAATTTTTACACTTGAAAATTAATAAACATGACAAATTAGTTTCGTAAAGAACACGATGAAACTGTAGCTCCTCTCAAGGATGTCACACATTCTCTCTATTAGATGAAGTGTTTGCCTATTTTTCTTGAACATTTCACATTCTCACTCAAGTGTATAAGGTAATGTGTTTCACTCAATTTCACAATTGAATCATGTTACTTTAAATTTGATTTTCATCTAACTTCCAAAACTCAAAATATACAAGTATGCATAAATCAAAGGACCTTTATTAAAGGTTGTAACGTGGTCAAAGGTAAAAAGGGTGAGTTAAATTTTGGTAATGAAGGCTAAAAACCAAAGAAAATATAGGAGCATAATTATGAAAATTGATGCTTTCTTTTTATTCCAACTTTCCTCTATTTGAAGATTTTCCTTCAAATTTTTCTCTTTTATGAGAATTGATGCTTTCTCTTGATAATATTTCTTTTTGTAACTTATTTGTTCCTTCTTTTCCTCCTTCTTTCTTTCTTTCTTTTCTTTTCTTTTCTTTTTTTATTTTTTTTATTTTTTTTATTTAGAAAGAAAGGAGATTTTTCTCTTTTTTAGAAAGAAAGGAGATTTTGCCAAATGATTTCTCCCAACCTATTTCAACCAAATTTCTTCATCTATCAATTAATGCTCTAGTATTTTCTAAGGCTTGGGTTAAATCAATTGTTTTTTAGTTAAAGTTAAACGTTATTAGGTGAAAATAGAAAGAATTGGATATTTTAGGCTCAAAGGGGTTATCAAAAGATAATTATGTTAGGTTGGCTATTTGGCTAAATTGGTTTAATGAAAAGAATGCCCTTATCATTTTTACACAACAAGTAAATTATGAAATTCAGAAAAGAATCAAGCAAATTCAAGTACATGAAATCAAAAGTGACTTATTCAAGAAGATGATATCTGTAGTCCAAAATTCCTCACTAGGTAATGAACTAAAATTTCAATCAGGTTCTATCAAAACATCATTGCCATATAATTAATAGTTCAATGGCCAAATTCAGGTATTAATGTTATAATTTCTTTTTAATAAATAAAATCTTGAAAATTGAAACTAAGCCACTTGTATCAGTCTCTAATTAAAGAAAGATAAACATGTTTAGTTGCTTTTTGTACTGATATTAGCCTTAACAATGAGTCTCTTAGTAATCTAAAAATTCATCAAAATTAAGGCATCAAAATAAAAATTAGTGTTCCTTTAAAACAGGATATGAAACCAAGATAATAGGATTAAAACATAAAATCACCAAGATAATAGGATTAAAACATAAAATCAGTGTTCCTTAGTTGTCTTCCTACCCCCCCTAGGAACATAGGACTGTCCTCAGGCCAAAATAAGTTTACCGCATAATTTTAATTTAATTTTTTTATTATTTATTTTTTTTAAGTCATTGAATTTTGTTTATTTTTATTTTATTATTTATTTATTTATTTTATTTTTTTGAATTTTGTCGACCGACCCTAGTTACATCTTCCTACAAACGGTCGAAAAACTTAGGAAGGAACTTAAGCCGACTCACCATGTATGCATAGTATAAAATTATAAAGTTTAATACTAAAATTCAAAAATATTAATATTACCGCTGGGGTGCCTCCCAGAAGCGCTTGTTTAACGTCATTAGCTCGACGCCTGATTCATTTAGGGGTCATTGAGATGGATGATAGTGGTAATTTTATCAACGTCACCACCTAGATACAACTTCAGTCTTTGGCCATTGACTATCCATCTCCTGTTTGTTCCAGGGTCTTCTAATTCCACCGCCCCATATGGTTTGATTTCCTTGATAATAAAAGGGCTGTACCATTTTGACTTTAATTTTCCTGGAAATAATCTCAATCTAGAATTAAATAAAAGGACAGATTGACCAGGTTGAAAATTTTTCTTTAAAATTTTTTTATCATGGTAAGCTTTCGCTTTTTCCTTGTAAAGCTTTGAAGATTCATATGCATTTCTGCGCATTTCTTCCAACTCATGCAGCTGGATTTTTCTTTTGTTACCTGCTACATTTGGGTCAAGATTGAAAAACTTTAAAGCCCAATGTGCTTTATGTTCTAACTCAACTGGTAAGTGACAAGCTTTTCCATAAACCAACTGGAATGGGGATAGACCTGTGGGTGCTTTGTATACTGTTTTTACGAGAATTCTTTTAATTTCTCTATTAGAAACTTCCGCTTGACCATTGGTCTGCGGATGGTAGGGTAATGCTACTTTGTGTCGGACACCATAATGTTCTAGGGCCTTTTGAAGTTGTTTATTGCAAAAATGGGATCCTCCATCACTGATGAGGATCCTTGGAGTGCCAAACCTACAAAAAAATATTTCTTTTTAAAAATTTTACAACGGTTTTGGCATCTGCTTTAGGTGTTGCAATAGCTTCAACCCATTTAGAAACATAATCCACTGCCACTAAAATATATTCATTTGAAAAAGATGATGGCAGTGGTCCCACAAAATCTATGCCCCAACAATCAAAAGCTTCTATTTCTAGGATGTTATTTAATGGCATTTCATTTCTTCTCGAGATCTCTCCAGTTCTTTGACAATTATTGCAATGTTGTACATGGAGGTGGGCATCTTTGAAAAGTGAAGGCCAATAGAAACCTGATTGGAGAACCTTTGCAGCAGTTCTCTCTCCATTGAAATGCCCCCCATAAGGTGAATTATGGCAGTGCCACAAAATACTCTTGGCTTCCTCATTTGAGACGCATCTTCTCAGCAAACCATCAGCTCCAATTTTGAATAAGTGAGGGTCATTCCAAATATATTGCTTTGCATCTCGAAAGAATTTCTTCTTTTGATGCCAGTTTAGATTTTCTGGAATGACACCTGCTGCTTTAAAGTTTGCCAAATCTGCAAACCATGGTCTTGCTTGAACTAGCAGCAGCTTTTCATCAGGGAATTCCTCTTGAATTTCAGCTTCTTTCTCAGTCATATCCCTGTTTCTTAATCTTGACAAATGGTCAGCAACAAAATTATCGCTGCCCTTCTTGTCTTTGATAACCAAATCGAATTCTTGTAACAAAAGAACCCAACGAATGAGCCTTGGTTTTGAATCGGATTTGGTTAACAAATACTTAATGGCAGTGTGATTTGTATAAATAATTACTTTTGAACCTATCAAATATGATCTAAATTTTTCCAATGCATATACAATCGCTAGCAATTCTTTTTCAGTTGTTGCATAATTAATTTGTGCTTCATTTAGAACTTTACTAGCATAATATATTGCATGAAAAATTTTAGAATGTCGTTGTCCTAAAACTGCCCCTACAGCATAATCACTAGCATCACACATGAGTTCAAAATCAAGATTCCAGTTAAGGGCAATAATGACAGGAGCAATAATAAGTTTTTGTTTTAATAAATTAAAAGCATTTAAGCAATCTTTATCAAAATTAAAGGGATTATCTTTGATTAATAAGTTACTAAGGGGTTTTGCTACTTTTGAAAAATCTTTAATGAATCGTCTATAAAAACCTGCATGTCCCAAGAAACTTCGAATGCCCTTCACATTTGTTGGTGGTGGAAGTTTTTCAATGACCTCCACTTTGGCTTTATCAACTCCTATGCCCCTTGATGAAATTTTATGGCCTAGTACCACACCTTCTGTTACCATAAAGTGACATTTCTCCCAATTTAGTACTAAGTTCGTTTCAACACATCGTCTTAATACCGTGTTCAAGTTCTCCAGGCAATCATCGAATGATTTCCCAATTACAGAGAAATCATCCATGAAAACTTCAATGCATTTCTCCACCAAATCTGAAAAAATAGAAAACATACATCGTTGAAACGTGGTCGGTGCATTGCACAATCCAAATGGCATTTTTCTATAAGCAAAAATGGCAAAAGGACATGTGAAAGCTGTCTTTTCCTGATCTTCTGGATCCACCGCTATCTGATTATACCCTGAATAACCATCCAGGAAACAATAGAACGCTTTTCCCGATAATCTTTCCAGCATTTGATCCATGAAAGGTAATGGGAAATGGTCTTTCCTCGTTGCTTGATTCAATTTTCGATAGTCGATGCACATTCTCCACCCTGTAACTGTTCGAGTAGGAATTAATTCATTCTTATCATTACGGATTACTGTCATACCTCCTTTCTTTGGCACTACCTGAACTGGACTTACCCATGCACTATCAGAGATTGGATAGATCATACCTGCATCTAGAAGCTTCATTACTTCCTTCTTTATTACTTCTTTCATGGTTGGATTCAATTGTCTTTGAGGTTGCGCTACTGGTTTGAAATTTTCCTCCATGTGAATTTTATGCATGCAATAAGATGGACTTATTCCTTTGAGATCGGATAATGTCCATCCTATGGCTCCCTCATTAGCTTTTAATATTGCGATCAGTTTCTCTTCCTGTACAAGTGATAAAGAATTACTAATGACAATTGGTTTATTACCTCCTTCTTCGAGAAAAACATACTTTAAATGATGCGGTAACATCTTCAACTCCAATTTTTGTTCCTCGGTTTGCGGCTGTTGTGGTAACTTTTCAATTTGAGCTCTTTTTGATGAAAGCTCTTTTGAGGCATCTAAATCTCTGAGGCATTCATTGATTTCCTTCTCTTGCTCTTCGTCAAGATTATCACATGCATTAATTAAAGCTTTTTCTAACGGACTTGATTTGTATAATTGCTTACCTGTTGAAAGAATAACTTCATCAATGGTATCCATTCAGTAACACTGTTGATTCTCTTTTGGATGTTGCATGGCTTCAAACACATTAAAGTTGACTTCATCATCTTGAACTCTCATCTTTAATTTGCCATCGTCAACATCGATGATGACCTTGGCAGTTTTCATGAAAGGTCTTCCAAGAATGAGTGGTACTTCTGCATTTTCTTCGATGTCCATTACAACAAAATCTACAGGAAATACAAACTTGTCTACTTTTACTAATACATCTTCAGCAATACCGTAAGGGAATTTCAATGATCTGTCCGCCAATTACAATGTCATTCTAGTTGGGTGAATCTCTAAGTCACCAATTCTTTTAAGCATGGATAAGGGCATCAAGTTGATACTGGCCCCAAGATCCAGTAATGCCTTTCCCACTGGCAATGTACCAATGGTGACAGGAATTGTGAAACTTCCAGGGTCTTTGGATTTTTGAGGCAAGGATTTCTGAATAATAGCACTACATCCTGCTTCAAGTTCCACAGTTTCTTCAGAAAATCTTCTTTTCTTTGTTAATAGTTCTTTCATGAACTTAGCATAAGTAGGCATTTGTTCCATTGCTTCCATAAATGGAATATTGATTTGCAATCTTTTGAATATATACATGAATCGTGCAAATTGTCTCTCTTTGTCTTTTTTAGAAGGAGCATGTGGATATGGAAGGTTTTTTAATTGTGGTACTTGCTTTTCATCATTCTCGTTTTGTTTCTCATTTTCTCTCATTTTCTTTTTCTTCTTCATTATTTATAACTTTGTCTTTATTTTTATTTTCATCATCAATTTCTTTATTTACCCGATTTGCAACAATTAAATTATCACCTATACCTTTTCCTATTACCTTACCACTTCTTGTTGTAATTGACTTCCATTGTTCTTTAGGATTGGTTTGAGTATTGGCTGAGAATTGGCCTGAGTGTTGTTCGCTTAACTGCTTGGCTAACTGACCCACTTGTGTCTCCAAATTCTTAATTGAGGCTTCAGTATTTCTATGATTTTTCATTGATGCTTGTATGAATTTTTCCAAGGTATCCTCCATTTTTGACATTCGGTCATGCATTGAAGGATTTTGTTGTTGATATGGAGGTTGCTGAAATGGAAGCTGCCTATTTGAGGAGCTTGCTTCTTGTTTGAAACCAAAATTTTGATTTTGATTACTTCTCCAACCTTGTTGAAAATTATTTCCATAAGAGTTGTTATTAAAATTACCTTGTCGGCCTTGATTGCCCATGTAATTGACCTCTTCTTCTTGAATAACCGAAGGATATGAGCAATGGCCGTTAGGATGATTACCTCCACAAAAATCGCATTTCAAACTTTGTGACGGTCCATGATTAGAGCTTACCACATGCAATTGTTGTGGAAGCTTGGCCATTTGCTTCGTAAGAGCTTCAATTTGTTGAGTCAAGATTTTATTTTGTGCGAGTATTGCATCGGAAGTGCTTAAATCAAGCATCCCCTTTTTCTGTATTGACCTTCTGTTATGTTGGGCTTGTCGATCGGTAGCAGCTAAGACATTAATGATTGATGTAGCTTTTTCAGCGTCTACATTCATCATTGTGCCTCCTGCAGCAGCATCAAGGATCATTTTTGTATCTGACCTTAGACCATTGCAAAAAATATTAAGCTGGTCTACATCTTCGAATCCATGATTAGGACACTTCCTAAGCAAAGATTTAAAGCGTTCACATGCCTCACAAAATGATTCATCTGGTCCCTGCCTAAATGTAGAGATATCAGCTTTTGCACTAATATATCTAGTAGGTGGAAAGAATCGAATTAGGAATTTATCTTCTACATTATTCCACTTAGTTAAGCTTTGATTAGGGTGAGATTTTAACCATTCTTTAGCTTCACCAATTAAAGAGAAGGGAAATAATTTTAAGTAGGTTGCTTCTTGATTGTCTTCTTTAAAGCCCATAGTCCCACATAACTCATAAAAAGTTGCCAAATGAGCATATGGATCTTCGTGGTCCAATCCGGCGAATGGATGTGCACTAATTAGATTGAGATATGTTGGCTTGATCTCCATCGCCTTGAATGATGATGGAATGGCTATGCTTGAAAAGTGCCTAGGCCCTTGGTGCATAGCATAGTCTCCAAGTGTTCTTTTAGGTGTATTAGTGCTGCTATCTCTTTGAGTGTCATCTTCATTCGCCATCTCGTCAGTTTGTGATGAACTTTCTTTTTCTTCTTGCTTTTGCCTTCTAGTTTGACTTCTTTTTCTCCTTAGAGTCTTTTCAATCTCCTGATCAAACTGCAATTGATCTGCAGAAACTTTACCACGTAATAGCATAAACTAGAAAAACATAAAGCAAGGGATAACACAACATATAAAATAAACTAACTAATTAAGAAAAGAAAATTAATTCTTTCTACTTAACAAGCTCAAAATTTAAGAATTTATAAAAAATTAGCGCTTATGTTCCCCGGCAACGGCGCCAAAATACTTGTTGAATTTCTGGATAAATACCAAAATTTTCAACTTGTAGATAATGAAAGTAGAGTATCGATCCTCAGGGAACAATGTAAATTTCTATTGATTCTTAATTTTAAACTTGTTAAGTGGATTTTTTTGGTTTAGACGTGGATTAATTAAAACTTTATTTGGAAGTATGGGAGAGATTTCATCAACTAACTCTTATGTATTCCGATGATTCAATGATTTATAATTCAATTAATTATATTGATGCAATGCTCTTTAAGTCATTTATATTGATTCCTCACATATAAATTTCTAAGAATGATTTCTTAAATATCGATTCCTCGCATAGTTAATAAATCACCCAGCATTAAGGTTAAGCATTTTCTAGCAATCGAATACATTATTATCTATTCCTAACATAATGATGTATTGAGTATTTCATTCAAATCAAATTCTAACAGTTCTTTCCAGACACATATTAGAGTCGAGTTTAAGAAATTAGTGATTAGTTAATTTCAGACATTAAGAACAGTAATGAAAATACCAATATAATTATAACTGAATTAAAAATACATCACCGGAATACAATTGAGCTTCGTTGATTTCATCTACTCCCACATGGAGATTAGTTCCTCATGACTTTATTCGAATTAGAAGATTCGAATTTGGATTACAAACATTGATTCAAATAATCATTCGAATTCAATATCTCTATCATGCATTCATAAGGCTAAAATCTATTCTAGAACATTAGCTCATGTTATTGGAAGTCTTCATTATGATTCCCCCTCCTCCTTCTTGGTTGAGTTTGAGGCCAATTTATAGAATTATGCCAAGAGAAGGAGACAATTTAGGTTTCACCTTGTGGACAGCATGGATGTGGTAACTTGAGCGGCGGTTATGACCCTTTAGATGGCCGAATTTGACAATTGTTATTTCTGTAGAAATTGTTGCATTTTCTCTGAGCTTTCTGTGGAAACAAAGAGCTCCTTATTTGGACATTCAGAGAGAAAGTTATGGTCAAAACCGTGAGACATGCCTTGCATTTTGCTTGTGATGTGAGGGAGGTTAGGTCCAGCCAATTGATAGCAAGTTTTGACTCAGTTTTTGTCCGAATTAGAAAATGACTATTTCTACAAAACATGTAGGAATTTCAGTTAGCTTTCTATTAAGACCAAGTTTGTATCATTTAGAGTTTGGAGGCGAATGTTATGGCTAAAATACTGAGACATGTCACTGGTCAAAGACACATTAGCATGCATCAATTTAGGAGATGATTTTGAGAATCTTTTAGGCTGAATTTGAACATGACTATTTCAACGAAAGTTGTAGATAATTCTCTTAGCTTTACATAGATACCAATTTTGAAGAAATCGGATAATCGCTGCCCAAGATCGGGCCAAAACACCGAAACATATCATGGATCAAAATTATATTAGCTTAGTAAATCATTTCCTCCTTGGACACTTTGGCTTGCAAATATTTACTCCTTGAGAATATTTAATGTTTCCTGCAAAAAGAATATTATAAGATTAATATATTTTAATTTCATTATATATTTCATTCCTGGAGATATAATTATAAATATCCTAAGTTAAAAGCGTTTTACGTAGAGAATCATAAAATTTAGTGAAATAAATGTCCAAAATCGTAATATATTCTTAAGTAAAATTTACACTTATCAATTTCTCACAATTGTAGATAGTAATCCAGCATTCCAGGTACTTGGAGAGTCAGACAAGAATTATTATCCGATATTGCTCGTGTAAGTCTCTATAGACTTATTTTATTATGGATACTAAAATGTCAGTCTTTTTAACAACTTAGTTGAACTTTCTGTAGCCATCAATGATAAATTTGACAACTCAAGATCCACATTCATCAATCCATGTCAATAAAACGGGAGCAGAGCACATGGTCTTAATTTTTTTAGGAAATTTTGCAAAAACTCTTATCATTACATCGTCTAGGATATTTAAGGTGTCCCCATCCAAGTTTCCAAGGTGAAAACTTGACTGGTTTTGATGTATAACGTTGGGAGCTAGTCCCTAGTGAAGGAACGTAGTAACTTAGGTCAGTATTTGAGTATGTGTTTGTGTGAGATGAGTTGAACATACCTGGATAGCAATGCTGGTTATATAGGACTGCGTTGGTAACTTGGGCTTATCATTATATCTTGGCAGGATTGTGCTTATCAAGCTGTTAGGATAAAGACAATCCTGGAAGTCGTAGTTATCCCAATCAGCTTATCAAGGTGAGTGATCGTGTTGAACAGTTATGCAGATAAAAATTATTAGGTTGGACCCAACCAACTTGGGCAACCTAGCTAACATGGAGGGATTGGTTAAACCTTAATAGCATCAATTATTTTGGAGTAATTTAGTTGGACCTAGTCAACTTGGCCAACCTGGGTCAACTTGGCCAACCTGGCAAACTTGGTGGGCCTAGTCAACATGGTTAACATGGATTCTTTAACGTAGCCATATAGTCCATAACAGATGTTATGAAAAAAAGCATATCAGTATCATTAAGTTTACTAATGGATGGGCTTAACGATTTTTGTTGGGTAATAGAGTTTGTGGGGAGATGCGGTGCACCATGATGAGATCAAGACAGATTGACAGAAGCAAGGTAGTTAAAGCGAGATTTAAGTTTGGCACGGGAAGGGGGGTAGGATCGTATAAGCGGTGAAGCGTAACACAAAGAGTAGTTTCAACCAACATGCAAAATTGCATTTTTTTTTTAAAAAACATACACATATATATTCCAAAAATACTCATATATATCCTAAATCCCAATTCAGACCCTACACATTTAGTCAAAGTTACAGTGGGAGGGGGCTGGTTGAAGTTAGCGTGGGAGCAAAAGGTGAAGTTATAGTGAGAAGGAGGGGCTGGTTGAAGGTTTTAACATTTTAGGGAAGAGGGGAGTTGAGGAAGAAAAAAAAAACAGATTATGTTGAAGGAAGAAGGGTTTAAGGAAGAAGAGAGGCTTATAGAAGAATAGTGAAAATTAAAAAGGTTCAGATGGGTGGGAGTGAGAGAATGAAAGATAAAAATATAAGAGGGTAAAACTCACATGTTACTGGGCGGATAATAGTGAAAAAAAAAAGTTAAAATTAGGGTCAATGTCTCTAGGCCGCAAAAAAGGGGGTTTTTGGGCTGCAACCGGGTCAAAACCCAGTACTCCTCCTTCTTCCTCATTGCAAAAAAGCGCAGCGACTCAAAACCGCTTCAACGCGTCAGAACGACGCTCTTGGCTGCGTCGCCTTCTTTATGCTTTTCAAGTCGCGCCGACGTGAGTTCTTGGGTGCAACTCATTGAATTGTGCGCTTCAACATGTTGGAGTGCGCTTTTGACTACCATGGCCAGAAGCCTTACCAGAGGCATATGGCAATACTTATAGCTCACCTATTAATGTAAATAAACCATTAGGACCTGGAGTGCGTGTTGGAATTGGTCAATTGCTGTTAAAGAGGAAATTAAGGAAGTTCTTTCTTAATTTTGGTTTTGTAAAATTCGGAAACCATTTATTTTTTAGAAATATTAAAAAAGGAAAAACCAAATTAGCGGAGAAATGAGTTTGCATGCGCTTATAAATACAGATTAAATGTTTTTATTATTCATTCCAACAGAGAGAAAGTGCGAAAGAGAGAAAAGAGAATGAGAAAATATTTTATAGAATTTATTTTCTCCAGAATATTTTCAGTTTTTTCTAATAATGTAGCCGCAACATAATAAAAGAGCTTTATTGTTGTTGTTATTATTATTATTCTGTATTTATATTGTTTCTCACAAATTTGATTAAGAGAAATTTGACATAATTTCTCAACAATTGGTATCAGAGCCAATTGTTATTTTTACAATAACCGGTTCAAAGGGAGTCAAATTTGAGTGGGAGAAATGGCTGCAAAAGAAGGAAAGGTGAAAATTGATAAGTTCGATGGTGAGGACTTTGGCTTTTGGAAGATGCAGATAGAGGACTATTTGTATCAGAAAAAATTGTATCAACCTCTATCAGGAAGCAAACCAGAGGGAATGAAAGATGAAGATTGGGCTCTTCTCGACAGACAAGCCCTTGGAGTTATTCGATTGACGTTATCCCGCAATGTTGCATTTAATATTGCAAAAGAAATTACGATGGCAGGTCTTATGGCGGCTCTTTCTAATATGTATGAAAAGCCGTTAGCCTCAAACAAAGTCCATTTAATAAGGCGGCTATTTAATTTGCGGATGACAGAAGGTGCATCGGTGGCTCAACATCTCAATGAATTCAATGTAGTCACAACCCAATTGAGTTCAGTTGGAATCAAATTTGATGAGGAAGTCCAAGCATTGATACTTTTGTCTTCCCTACCAGAAAGTTGGAATGCTACTGTCACAGTTGTGAGTAGCTCTTCGGGAAACACTAAGTTAAAATTCAAAGATGTTCGTGATCTGGTTCTTAGTGAAGAAATTCGACGGAGAGAGTCATGTGAATCTTCAACCTCTTCAGTTTTAAATACAGAGTCAAGAGGGAGAAATTTAACCAGGGGAAATGGACGCGATAAATCCAAGGAGAGAAGGTCCAGATCCAAGAATCATAGAAGTCTTCAAAGCTCAAAGACAATTGAGTGTTGGAATTGTGGAAAGACCATGCACTATAAGAATCAGTGCAGAAGTGCGCCGAAGAATCAAACCATGAAAAAGGAGGCAAATGTTGCTTCTACCCCAAGAGGAGATGATGCGTTGATATGTTCTTTAGAGAACAAGGAAGAGTCTTGGATATTAGACTCTGGAGCATCTTTTCATGCCACTTCACAAAAAAAATTTATTTGAGAATTATGTCCTCGGTAACTTTGGTAAAGTGTATCTTGGTAATGAACAATCTTGTGAAAGTATGGATAGAGGTATAGTTAAGATTAAGTTAAATGGGTCTGTATGGGAATTAAAAAATGTTAGACATATTCCCGAGTTGACAAAGAACTTAATCTCAGTAGGCCAGTTGGCCAGTGAAGGCTATACTACAGTCTTCCATGGAGATCATTGGAAAATTTCAAAGGGTGTAATGACAATTGCTCATGGTAGAAAGAGTGGTACTCTTTACAAGACAGCTGGAGCAAGTCATTTGATTGCAGTTGCAACAAATGAAAATCCTAATCTATGGCACCAAAGGTTAGGCCATATGAGTGAAAAAGGGATGAAGATCATGCACTCAAAGGGTAAGCTACCAAGTCTTCGGTCAATAGAAATTGACATGTGTGAAGACTGTATACTTGGAAAGCAGTAACGAGTTAGCTTTCAGACAAGTGGAAAAACCCCGAAGAAGGAGAGACTCGAGTTAGTTCACTCTGATGTTTGGGGACCAACGACGGTTCCATCCATTGGTTCGTGACTTTTATTGATGATCACTCTAGGAAGGTATGAATATACTTTTTGAAACATAAGTCTGAAGTATTTGAGGCCTTCAAGATTTGGAAAGCCATGGTAGAAAATGAAACAGGATTGAAGATCAAGAAGCTTAGAACCGATAATGGTGATGAATATGAAGACACCAGATTTAAGAAGTTTTGCTATGAGCACGGGATTAGAATGGAGAGGACTATGCCAGGTACGCCTCAATACAATGGTGTGGCAGAACGTATGAATCGAACGTTGATGGAAAGAGCCAGAAGTTTGTGTTTGCAGTCAGGCTTACCAAAGCAGTTTTGGGCAGAAGCAATCAACACAACAACTTACTTAATCAATCGAGGTCCTTCGATTCCATTGGAGCACAAAATACCAGAAGAGGTATGGAGTAGAAAAGAGGTAAAACTCTCACATCTTAGAGTTTTCGGTTGTGTAGCACATGTGCACATTAGTGATCAAGGTAGAAATAAGCTTGATCCTAAATCGAAGAAGTGCACTTTCATCGGTTATGGTGAAGATGAGTTTGGCTATAGATTATGGGATAACGAAAACAAAATGATGATTTGTAGTGGAGATGTGATCTTTAATGAAAGAGTGATGTACAAGGACAGGAATAACACATGCAATAAAAACTCAGAACAGAGTAGGCCAGTGTATGCAGAGGTGGATGATGTCCCAGAAACACCTCAATTTGAGACTCCTCAGCCAGAGGAATCAATTGAAAATAATGATGTTGAAAAACTTGACACACCAGAGCTTCCTATTCCAGCTCCTGTTTTGCGAAGGTCCTCTCGACCTCCCGTGCCTAACAGAAAATATCTTAATTATATATTGTTAACTGATGCAGGGGAGCCTTAAAACTACGATGAAGCATGTCAGACAACAGACGCTAGTAAGTGGGAGCTTGCTATGAAAGATGAGATGAAGTCTTTCATATCCAATCAAACATGGGAGCTAGTAAAGTTATCTGCTGGGAAAAAGGCACTTCACAACAAGTGGTTGTATTGAGTGAAGGAAGATCATGATGGATCCAAGAGATACAAAGCCCGACTAGTTGTTAAAGGATTTCCGCAAAAAGGAGTTGATTACACTGAAATCTTTGCTCTAGTTGTGAAGCTCAATACTATAAGATCTGTTTTAAGTATTGTAGCCAGTGAAGGACTATACCTTGAGCAACTAGATGTGAAAACTGCATTTCTTCATGGAGACTTAGATGAAGAGATTTACATGCATTAACCTGAAGGTTTCTTAGACGAAAAGAAAACGAACATGGTGTGCAGACTAAAGAAAAGCTTGTATGGTTTGAAACAAGCTCCAAGACAGTGGTACAAGAAGTTTGAAAGCTTTATGCACAAGGAAGGTTTCTAGAAGTGTAATGCCGACCACTATTGTTTTCTCAAGAGGTATAAGTCCAACTATACCATTTTGCTACTTTATGTTGATGACATGTTAGTAGCTGGCTCAGATATGGACAAGATCATAAGCTTGAAGCAACGATTGTCAAAAGAGTTTGATATGAAGGATTTAGGTCCAGCAAAGAGGATCCTTGGAATGCAAATCACGAGAGATAAGCAAAAAGGTATTTTGCAATTATCTCAGGAAGAGTACATCAACCGTGTTTTGCAGAGATTCAACATGAGCGACGCTAAAGCAGTTAACACACCTTTGGCTAGCCATTTTCGTCTGTCTAAAGATCAATGCCCTCAGTTGGAGGAAGAAAAGGAGTTCATGGCAAAGATACCATATGCTTCCGCTATTGGAAGTTTGATGTACGCGATGGTCTGTACAAGGCCAGACATTGGTCATGCAGTTGGAGTTGTTAGCAGGTTTATGTCAAATCCAGATAAAGCTCATTGGGAAGCAGTTAAATGGATTTTGAGGTATCTGCGAGGCACTACAAATAAGTGTTTGTACTTTAGCAAAGGAGAGTTAAAAGTACAAGGTTACGTAGACACAGATTTTGGCGGTGAAATAGATCATCGAAGAAGTACAACTGGTTACATTTTCACTGTTGGTAATACAGCTGTTAGTTGGATGTCACAGGTACAGAAGATTGTTGCCTTATCTACTACAGAAGCTAAGTATGTAGCAGTAACAGAAGCCAGTAAAGAATTAATATGGCTTCAGGGATTGTTAACAGAGTTGGGTTTCATTCAAGAAAAGAGTATTTTGCACAGTGACAGTCAGAGTGCAATACATCTGGCAAAGAATTCAACATATCATTCTAGAACCAAACACATTGGACTTCGTTATCACTTCATTAGATCTTTGCTTGAAGATGAGGTGCTAACTTTAAGAAAGATTCTTGGAAGTAAGAACCCTGCACATATGTTAACAAAGGTGGTAACCATGGAAAAGCTGAAGTTGTGCTCAACTTCTGTTGGCTTGTTAGAATAACAGGCAAGATTACTACATTGATCGAAGTGTGAAGACAGATTAAAATCAGTCTTCAAGTGGGAGATTGTTGGAGTTGGTCAATTGCTGTTAAGAGGAAATTAAGGAAGTTCTTTCTTAATTTTGGTTTCGTAAAATCGGAAACCATTTATTTTTTAGAAATATTAAAAAAGGAAAAATCAAATTAGCGGAAAAATGAGTCTGCATGCGCTTATAAATACAGATTAAATGTTTTGTTTTTATTATTCATTCCAACAGAGAGAAAGTGCGAGAGAGAGAAAAGAGAAGGAGAAAATATTTTATAGAATTTATTTTCTCGAGAATATTTTCAATTTTTTCTAATAATGTAGCCGCAATATAATAAAAAAGCTTTATTGTTGTTGTCGTCGTTGTTGTTATTATTATTCTGTATTTATACTGTTTCTCACAAATTTGATCAAGAGAAATTTGACGTAATTTCTCAACAGTGCGAGCACAATTGACAGGGTTTAATCGTATTGCTTTAGTATTGTATTAGCACTTGGATTATTAAAGTGAGAAGAAGAGGACTGGGTATCTGTGTTATAAGTGTGTATAACCACCGTTAACTGCCTCTTGCTGCAGGGGTGTTTTCTTATGGCATGACTATTGGAGTACCCTTTGTTTTTTCACATTTTCTAACAGTGGTTTTTCACTACATAAGCAACTCAACTGAATTTTTAGTCCAGCCTATCAACCTTGAAAAGTTTGTTAAGTGGACCGCACAACCACCTATCTTACACTATTAGTTGACAATTCATTCCCATTTCCCATTCTATTATTTCTTGGCTTCTGGCCTCCAAAGATAACGTTTCAGGTGGTGCCACACCAATATGGCACCACCTATGATGCCAAGCTTTTCAACCATTGATGTTATACAAAAAGTAATCAATGGCCATTATATTGTACCGGTAAACTATTCATCCAGTTCTATAATTTCCGCAGTACATACGACAAGAAGGTACACATAATACTATCTGCTGCCCAATGGTACTTATATTTATTTATTTTTAATTTCTGCGAATCCATTTTATCGGTCACTATTAAATATGGAGTACTTGTTTTTTATATGTTGAAAGACTCACCTGCCACCATAATCAGCATGCGATTTGAGTCAGATTAAAATATACATAGGTAATACTTGAGGAACGGTGGCCAAAAAAAGAAATATTTATTTAATTTTCTTTATTTATCTGTCTTATTATATAAAAATACATACTTTAAAAAATTTAATAATTTAATAATTTTTAATTTTTAATGAATTCATTTTTTTAATATATTTTTTTTCTCTCTAATCATTAATTTTCCTTTATCACTTGCATAAATTAAGACCCAATTGAATAATAATAAACATGAAAAATAACAACTTTTATAACCTGCATTATTTTTTTATGAGGGAAATCTCACCGTCATTGTCGCACATTGACGACTCTGATGGGCAACCCCGCCTCCAGGTCATAGCCTGCAAATTGCCCGGAGGAGGTCAACCACTGTCGAAGGAGCGACAGGCTCATACCGTCGAGATGAGATTCGAACCCGTGTCCTTGCGGACAGAGGACAAAGTCCCAAGTCAGGTGTGCCACACCTCGTTGGTAACCAGATAAATATTTGTTTTCCATGTGGGACAAATAAATTGAAGCTAAAGGAATATTAAGATATACAAATACTAACGCAAATGAAATTTTTCATATGAGTCTGTTTTTTTATTATTATTTATGTAAAACACTTACCATATAAACTTTAAAGTTGTTATGTACTTTTTTAAAAAATTATTATATATAAAATTGATTATTTATGTCACATATTTGTCCCGATAGATCATATTCGTATTCTTGAGGTATTAATTTTGGGAAAAATTCTAAATTTACTCTTTAAGAATTCAAAAAATAGAAAATTTGCAAAAAAAATTGAAATATTAGCAAGTGTCATAAAGTTATTGTCTTGTTCTAGATCAAGTCGTTCACTAAGGCCACAAAATGAGACCTAGTGAGGCGGTTTGACCTAGAATTGATATATGATTCTCTGAGTTTCACAGGTATCAGTAGGATTACCTGGGTTGCCCTAATCACAGTGTTTGCAGCGTGTACTTAGGGTTTAGAAAGCGTGTCTGAGCCCCATGTAGCATTGTACTACTTATAGGGGTGGTTGGATGCCCTAATGGGCCAGCTGTGTTAAGGCCCAGACAGTCCAGTCCAGTATGAACCGTAAGAGGATATGAGCCGAGGAGACTTATCGGCCGTCATCCTGTCCTTGTTGGCTTTGGTGGGGTGAAGGCCAAGTTGGAGGAGCGAGCTCAACCTGTTTAGGCTATGTCTATTTGCATGTAAGGCGTCGATCTCGGCCTGTCAGTATGAGCGGCTGAGTAGGGTGAGCTCGGTTAGGTAGGGTCCAATACCCTGTGACCTCGGCTAGAGGTTTAGTCCACCACAGTTATTAAAGTACATTTCCAATGAAAAATAATGTGTTTAACATGTTGAGAAATCCTGAATTTGATTTTCTAGTGTTCACTTATTCGACTTTTTATTATTCCTTAAAGAATGTCATTATTCATTACCTTATGTAAACAATGTCATTAGGCAAATATTTTTTAAATTTTTTTAAGGGAAGGGAGAGAAAGTGTAGCCACCAAAATTAAAATATGTTAAAACATTTTTATGTCTCGTAACTCTATTATTTGAGTTGACTCTAAATCAATAATAATAAATTAATAATAATACTTAATCTGTCCAATAAAGATAGTAAAAAATTGCAAAAATAAAAAAAAGGAAATATACACTTAATTATTTGTCTAACACATCAATTATCAAACGATTGATTTAATGCATTTTGCATAGATCAACCAATAACAATTTAAAATTTATAACACCTAAGCATTAAGCAGCACATGAAAAAAGTTGATTTGATTTGGGTTGTTATTAAAAGCCCACGTTTCAAAGAGCCCAGTTTTTGCATTTTACCTACAATCAATTGATGTTACCTACTATTGCAGGTAAAAATATGGATGCACGGTGTTGCCGTCACCACATTAAAACTCTTCGCCTCCAAAAGGTTTATACACCAAGACAACTTCAGTATCGACTCTAGTTTTTTTACTCCAACGCTTTGCAGGTTTATGCACTGGGTGCTTCAACTCTCTAAGCAATTGCTCATGTACATGCTCCTTATTATTTTTTTTTAAACTTATGTACCTGCATTAGATAGCTAATACTCCTTATGTCCCTTAATATAAGTCACTTTTATCTAATTCACGCAGATTAAGAAAAGTAATTATTACTCTAAATTTTATAAAAAAATATGTTGTCATTCCAAAGTTACCCCTATTTAAAACTTTACAACTCTATTCATTTCTCTCTCTATTGTAGTTATTACCCTATCATCCCTATGCAATTATGAAGGGTGTATTTGGAATAAACTCTTTAATACGACCTAGATATTCTAAAACGACTTATAAAAAAAGACATAAATTCTACCAAAATGGTGCCCTATATTAAGGGATGGAGGGAGTAGCTGTGGTTGTCAATTTTATTTTTTTTTTCATTTTCTTTTTCCTTATTTAAGATTTTTTTTTTTTTGTTCTTTATATATTATTATTACAGTACTGATCTTCTAAGTTGAATTCCTTGCATTGTTGCTAATGAATGTAGGATAGGGATCGCAAATTAAGGATCTTTCCTGGCAGTGAGCACCCTTTTGTTGATCGGCCACTTGAGCCTTATGTGATGCCTTCTAGAACAGTACGGGAAATGAGGCCACGAGCAAGGCGGGCCATGATTCGAGAACAGAAGAAGGCAGAGCAGCAACAACAGAATATCGATGGAATGAAGAAGGGTACAAAGAGAGAAGAAGTGTAAGAACAGGAGGAGAGAAAGTATTAAAAAATAAAAACAAAGAAGATTTCTTCTCTTCTTTCTCTCAATCTTCTTTCCTTTTCTTTCTTATATTTTAATGCAAGTTTACAATAAAATTGGCTTCTTATATAGGTAGAGGGAAAACTATAAATAACAACAAGACAACCTAAATATTAGGACATGGAAAGGAAAAGTCAATAAAACTAAAAATAACAATTTGACTAATTTTACAATTTTAGAAAAATGTTGTAACTTCAACACTCCCCCTCAACATTTTTTTCTTTTGTTGCAAGCCTTGTAATCATGTCATGTTGTCCTCTAAATTTTTCGAATTTTGGACCACCGAGACCTTTAGTAAATATATCTACAATTTGGTTTTCAGTGTTGATATATTTCATCTCGATATCTCCTCGTAACACTTTTTCTCTGATGAAATGATAATGGACCTCGACATGCTTGGTTCTGGCATGAAAAATAGGATTTTCTGCCAAAGGAATTGCTGATTGATTATCACAATATAAATTTATTGCATAATCAATCGGTTGATGTAGGTCTTTTAATAGCTGCACTATCCATGTGCTTTCTTGAGCTGTCATAGCTGCTGCTCTGTACTCAGCTTATGTGCTTGACAATGATACAGTCAGTTGCCTCTTGCTGCACCTCGACACTACTCCCGATCCGATAGTAAACATATAACCTGTCGTTGAACGACGAGTGTCATGGTCACTAGCATAGTCAGCGTCACAATACCCTACGACTTCACACAGAATGTTTTTCTTATAAAATATTCCATAATCAATGGTGCCTTTGATATACCTTAGTATTCGTCGAGTTGCTTCCGAATGTGACTTCTTAGGTTTCTGCATAAATCGACTTATCACACCCACTGCGTATGATATGTCAGGTCGAGTCAAAGTGAGGTAGATCAGACTACCCACTATTTGCCTATACATTGTTCCATCCTCCAGGTCTTTCCCTTCGGATGAGTAAAATTTTGCATTCATCTCAAACGGTGTTGAGATTGGTTTGCAATCTAACATACCATATTTTTCTAATAGGTCTTAAGCATACTTTTGCTGACACAGAAACAATCCATCATTGGTTCTCTCGACCTTAAGTCTGAGAAAGTGTTTCAATTCACCAAGTTCCTTCATTTGGAAACGAACAGATAAATTACCTCGAGTCCGACGAATTTCGTCTTCGTCATCTCCTGTGATGATGAGATCATCAACATATACTAGCACTATTGCTAGCTTGTCATTTTGCTTCCTCACGAACAAGCTTGAATCTACTGGTGCAACAGAGTATCCACTTTGCACTAAGAACTCGGAAATTTTTCCATACCAAGCTCTCGGTGCTTGTTTCAACCCGTATAGTGCTTTCTTTAGCTTACACACATAACTCGGGTGAGTTTTACTTTCGAAACCCCTTGGCTGCTCCATAAAGATTTCTCGATCCAACTCACCATGGAGGAATGCATTCTTAACATCCATTTGCCAAAGACTCCAAGACTTATTGGCTGCTAATGCTAACAAAATACGTACGGTGGTTATCTTAGCTACTGGACTAAATGTCTCATCATAGTCCAGCCCGTACTTCTGTGAAAAACCTTGTGCCACTAAACGAGCCTTATACCTTTCTATAGACCCATCAGGACGAGTCTTTATTTTGTATACCCATTTACATGAAATAGGTTTCATACCTGTCGGTTGTGGCACCAATTCCCAGGTTTCATTCTCTTCTAGAGCCTTCATTTCTTCTTCCATTGCATCTCTCCACTCCTTGGAATGAGCTGCATCTTCATATCTACTTGGTTCTTTCGCATCATTGTCTTCTATTAAGGCCGCATTAGCATATCTAGGATTCGGTTTAGGAATCCTTGCAGATCTCCTGAGCTGTATCTGAGGAATCTCCTCCTCTAATTCCTCGATTTGGTTGGGTCTCTGATCCTCTGGAGATTCAATGTGAATACCTGTTTGCCAAGGACCTTTACCTTTCTCTGGCGATATTGCTTTGACTTGATCTGATGTTGGTTCACCATCATTAGACTCTCCTTGTGAAGGTGGTTCTTCTTTTGCCTTTGATTGGACCTCTAGTTGCTTTTGTAATTGCTCTTCCATTTCCTTGGAATCAGGTAATAATGTTGCTTGTGTGGACCACCATGATGATGTCTCATCAAACACCACATTTCTGGATACATAGCAACGTCCTGTTATTGGATCACAACATCTCCATCCTTTTCGCTGACTATCATAGCCAACAAATATGCAGCGAACCGCCTTCTTGTCGAACTTGCTACGCTCCTGGCTTGGCACAAACACATAGCAAACACATCCGAATACTCGAAAATAACTCACCGATGGCTTTACACCCCATAACTTTTCATGTGGTGAAATTGAATTGAGTTTGGCTTGTGGTAACCTATTAATAATATAGGCAGCTCCTTTCATGCATTCGGCCCAGAATCGTGGTGGAACATTTTTGGCATGCAACATGCTCCTGCATGTCTCAGCCAAGTGACGATTCTTTCTTTCAGCAACTCCATTTTGTTGTGGAGTATTTGGGCAGGTTAGTTGTCGCTTTATGCCACACTTTCGTAGATACTGGGTGAACTCGTTTGAAGTGTATTCTCCCCCATTGTCGGTGCGTAAGCATTGAATTTTACACCCGACTTCCTTCTCAATCTTGTCTTTAAATTCCATGAACTTTATTAGGGCTTCTGATTTCTCCTTCATGAAGTCTATCCACACATACCTTGAGAAATCGTTAATGAATGTAATCATGTACTTATTTTTATTAATCGAAGGCTGCTTCACAGGTCAAAAAATATCTGAGTGTACTAATTCAAATGGCATCTCTGCTCTATATATGGATTCCTCATAGGGTAGCTCGTGAGCTTTGCCATATTGACATCCTGCACAAACTATGTTATCTTGTACCTCCAGATTTGGCAGGCCTTTTAACATAGATTTGTTCATCATCACCTTTAATCGAGAGTAGTTCACATGACCTAGTCGTGTATGCCATAGGTCTGATGTCTCATTCTTTCTAGTCTTGTCTACGTATGCCTCTTGAGCTGACATAACGTAAACAGACTCAAGTTTCCTTCCCTCCATAAGTGGTGGACTTATGGGTTTTAAACTCCGATAGACCTTGACATCTTTAGGACCAAACACCACATAGTTGCCTAAAGGCGTTAGTTGCGAGACTGATAATAAATTCTTTTTCATTCCGGGTACATGGTACACTTGGTCAACTTTCAACTCTTGTGAACTGAAACGGGGAACAATAATTGTCCCGCCAACATGAGCAATTGGTAATTTAGAGTTGTTAGCTGTCACTACTACTCGATCTCCTTTATACTCAACCATATTTAACAGCTTATTCTCGTTCCCAGTCATATGATTGGAACAACCATAATCAATAATCCAATCATTATCTTAATTAATTGATTTGTCACTCACTGTGACAAATGCTACCTCATGTGCTGCTTTATCCACGCATGATGCGGCAATCTCCTCATCGACATTCCACTGCATTTGCCTTTTATCGTCTAGCTCTAAATTAGGACTAGGCTCTTCTGAAGCAAATGACGCTCGGAAGTCCCATTCTTCTTCATCGTTACTTTGCTTATCAATAACTATGTTACCTTTTATCGTGTGATCCCTACAGTCTCGAGCAAAGTGGCCTTTTCTGCCACACTTGAAACATCGATCATCGTCTTGGTGATGCTTGTCTTTATATCGGGGGTTTCTACCTCCCCCTCGCTGTGGACCTCCCCCTGGTTGTGGACCTCTTCCACGTCGGCCTCTCTGCCAACCGTGTTGATTTTTACTTGAGCTTGCACCTTGATTGTTCCACCTTGCATTTGCCTTGTCTTCTCTAGGCATTCTCCTTTTGACGAATAAAGCCCTATTTTCCTCATTTATTGAAACATTGGACATCTGTTTTTCTAACGCTTCCTAGTTGGCCAATATGCTTTCTAACTTAGTCAAAGTTGGTTCTTTGGCCCATCCTCGAGTAGCTGTAATTATCCCATGGTATTTAGGATTCAACCCATGGATGATTATCCTCCGCTTCCTCGCCTCACTGAGTGCATCCGTCGAATCTAGTTTTGCAATTTCATTGTAAATGGATTTTACTCTGGTGAAATATTGGCTCACCATCATGTCTCCTTGTTTGACGGACATAAGCTCATTCTCCAATAACTGCAATTTCGCATCACTCTTTCTTGTAAAGAGTGTCGCCAAGGTATCCCAAGCTTCCTTTGGTGTTGTCAAGTCTTTGTAAAGTTTACACTTATTAATGAATAACAAAAAAACATAGATAGTCAAAACATTTAATAAGGGCAAAAAAGATTAAAAAAAACAATTAATGAGGCATACGAAATATAAAGTGCCCTATATATAAGACCAAAGATTTCTTCTAGAAGATGCCCTATGCATAGGACCAGAGGAAGTAGTTTTTTAGATTTTGAAACAAAAGAAGAAAAAAAATGTTTGATAAAATTGTTTTGTTAATTTTGTTCTCGAAACAAGTTCTGTATTCTTGTTTTTAAAACAAGGCGTGGGCTATAAAGGGCCACAAAGTTTGGGCACAATCATTATTGTTGGGAATTTGTTTCTTAGATTCCTCAATTTTTCTAGTTGACACTCTAAAATGAGTACTCCCTCCCTTACGGGACATTTGGTCTGGACACACAGATTAAGAAAGTGTTGATTATTGTAAGTGTTATGTATAATTTGTCCAAAATACCCTTATTTAATATTGTTATTTTGTCAATGTATAATTATTGTCCTTTGTAATAAATCTTATCTTTTTAGGAGTTTTTAATTTTTGTGTTTTACAATGCAAAATGTTGGCTGAACCAACCTTTCAAGTACTCCTGTTATTAGTAGGTAACCAACCTTTCAAGTTTCAACTGCTAAGAGAGTAGTACTACATACAGTACATCTTTCACCGAAATGAATTGAAACATGCATTTTTAGTATGGTTATAGTTTTACTTTTCCCACCAAATATTTTTGCTTTGCTCTTACTTTTCCCACCGAAATAAGGGAGTAAAATGTTTCATTAACCTTGAAGTGAGTCTTCAACTATCTCTTCAAAAAAAGAGTCTTCCACTATCTCTTGAAATGATGATTCTTCATGCACCTCCTGAAGAACTTCCTTATTTTTCTATGGGTAGTTGAAAAAGTGAATGGCAAAGACAAAATCCAATCTTAAAAGGAAGTATTACATTGACTTTTCATTTATCCATGTATTGTAAGTTGTAGTGCATTTAAATTTTTTTTTGGTAGACGTAGTGCATTCAATATTTATCATAGAAAATATGTTTATAATTAGTGGATGAAAGTTAATATATGAAAGAGATCACAGAAGTAAAATTAATGAAGAGTGAATAAAATGATTGAATGAAAGGTTAAAATTGGAAAAAAAAATGTTTATGTATTGAAAATGTAAAATGCCAAATTCAGTGAAACAAGAAAAAATGCTAAAAGGCCAAATATTCTGAAACGGAGGGAATATATTTTTCCCCAAAAATATCTTTTAAGTTTTAATGAATATATATATATATATATATATATATATTAAAACTTTTACGCTTTGTTCGCACATATATTCAATTTTTTATTTAGTACGCTAACTTTTTAGTGTTCGCACATATATTCAATTTTTTATTTAGTACGCTAACTTTTTAGTGTGTTAATTTTTATGGATATTGTTGATTGTCACGAAGTAAAATTCGTAAAACGGCCTCACATGAATTATCAACTGTTATTGGAATATCATGTTCCTGAAAATTTCACGGAAAATGTTCGTGACAAATAGCAGCATTGTATTTTTATACATACATTGAGGGGTTGGTGCAATGGTTAAATTTGCATAAATAAAAAAATTTGCACCTACGCTCTTGGCGGAGCGTATTGAGCCTTTCTCCTTCAATCTCAAATAATTCTAATCATATCCAAATAACAGCTCTTCAGGTGCTTCTTATGTGATAATTAATAAAAGTTAGAACACTCGTGTTTGATATCTTTCTCATACAATTGGAAGAGCACACAAAGTAACAAAGACAATAAAATAAAGGCAAAACTATTAGATTGCTCCCTTGTGTTATTTTTAGGTTATAAATCCCTTTATTTTTTTTTTGTTTCAATTAAGTCCGGTAAGTTGTTGCAGTTTAACAAATCTTTCATTTCCATTAATTTTTCCATTAAGTGACACATGTCACTCAACTAATGGTGCCTCATGTTAAAAAATTGTTCCATGATTTTTTAAAAAAATTTCTTACGGTTCACTTAACGGAGAAAATTAACGGAAATAACTGATTTGTTGGACAACAACAACTTATGGAACTTATTTGAAACAAAAAAACTTCAGGGACTAATTTGTAACCTAATCATCAAGTAAAGGAATTCAAGCTCAAGTTCTTTCTTTCTCTTATGCTAAGGTATGGGAGAAGTTACTTTTATGACTAGGATAGTATTTGGATGACTTAAAGTAACAGGAAGCTTTACATGAGTTTCAAGGGAACTTATATGGACAAAGCCATTATTTGACTTGGAGGTCAATATAATCCATGAGCATACCCTGGGTAAACAAAACATAATACATATGTTATTTTCAATAAACACTTGAGATAATTGTTAGATAATTAGAATGACTTATTGACTTGTTATTGACGATATGTTGAAGTTAGCCTTACAGTATTAAGTGTGATTATATCTCATTGTTATGATGTGGTGTGCTGTGATTATAAGAATTTATGTTATATGATATGATTCATGCTATTGCATGGATTGGCATTGATTCGTGAGATAACATGATGCTGCTTTTCTGTGAAACATGGAATGAGTATGTGGATTGCTTGTGCATATGTGATCTTAAGACTATTCAATAATCATTGGAAGTGAATTGGTATTGAAGTCCTGAGAAACTGATGTATGCTAATTCCGATTAAAGTAATTGGTTACCTTGAGAAGTAATAGGTTATCGTGACAGAAATTTGCATAATATTGGTAAAAATAAATCCACCTTGATTACCAAAAAAAAAAAATAATAATAAATCCACCTTTCGCCTTACAATATTAGCAAAATTAACTACTTTCACACTTATTAAGAAGGTTAGTTGATTATATTTAATTTTCTCAAATTTATGAAAAATAAGGTATTTTAGAAGAGTAATATTGGGAATGAAACAAAAATTAAATGAGAAAACAATTTTATAGGTATATTTTAAGAAAGTAGTATTGAGAATGAAATAAAACTTAAGAAGATTAATTACTTTTGCTTATACTCCCTCCGGTCCTATATATAGGGCATACTTAACCGTATTCCCCGGACCAAGGAAAGTGGTTAGTTTTGTGAATTTTACGAGAATATATTGTAACATTACAATTTTACCCCTCCACTTTACTTGGAAAGTTCACATTCATTAATGAATAACAAAAAAACATAGTTAGTCAAAACATTTAATAAGGGCAAAAAAGAGAAAAAACAATTAATGATGCATAGGAAATATAAAATGCCCTATATATAGGACCAAATATTTCTTCTAGAAGGTGCCCTACATATAGGACCAAGGGAGTATTTTAAACCAAATGAAATATGTTTTTTGTTGTTTATATTTCAAGTTAAAGGGAGTATAGGCAATCAGTTACCCTTATTCAGTAACTGATTACTCTGACCAAATTTTTCATACTAACTGTGTTTTTAAGTAGGATAACCAGTCAACAAGTGATAAACTAGTTAATCCTGAAAAAAAAACACCATAAAGCAATAAGAAATAATGGAATGGGGCTAATTGCCCATGGATTTCAATTACCTTATGTATTGCAATGATTCTGAATTAAAAGGTTAAGATAGACACATGAACAAGGATCTGAGTGTTGAACTTGGACATAGATGAAATAACATGAATAATACTTTACATACAAGAAGTATGTGAAAATATTCTAAAAATACATTGAAATTTCATCCATGGTCCCAAGTTCAACTAAGAATAAAAATAAATCATGCATCATACATCATACATGGAGTTATGGTGAACGGTGAGGAAATGGAAAAGGAAGACACCATGACTCGAAGAGCCTATAGTGAATATGATATAGTGGCTAGGTTGTGATTTGTCGAACAACAACAGAAATTGTTTGTGGGTAGAACTGACAGGATTAGCTACCCTTGTTGAGGATCGGTTCTACAATAACCACAACAGTTCTACCGGTCACTTGGTCATTTCGGGGGTCGGTTAAGGGTGGTCTCTGCTAGAGCCAAACCAAAACCAGGTTGTACTTGGACTAAGATTGATCAAGTATTATGCCAAGCATTGGTTACGAGACGCTCACTCCCAGCTGCCTTTCCCATGAGTGTGAGAAAGTGTTGTGAGGAAATGTGTGATATGGAGAATGATATTATGAATGGAAATCCAATGATTGGATATACAGAACAAAATCTTGAGATGGGATTCAGACCAAATGGAATCCAAAGATTGGGTAGATCTAGTGATTGGATTGCATTGTGAGACAAGCATGCATACATGTTGTTGCATAACAAGATGATAATATGTGATTATGATTATGTGATACCATGCATCATATGCATACCTATTTGTTGAATGTCTTTGTTTACTTTGTGCCTTATATTATCTACCAATAGTCATAAGACAATGACTCATTCTCATTTCACTTAATGTTGTTAGGTCTCAAGATCTCAACCTATATGTCATATTCCTATTGAGTCAACAACTATTTCGGCAAAGAAAGGAAAGAAGGAAACGTATATTTGATTTTTATCATGCTTGATTCATATACAACCCCAATGTTCAACAATTTTTTTTTTAAATTTTTTTATAAAGGCTTTATTTTGATAAATTAATTTATTTTTTTTAAAAAAAAAGCCAAATATGAAACTCTTGTGGTTCATACTTAACTTCATGTTTTTAATTGGTTGAAAATCAAAGCTATAACCGTAGACTTATGGAGGATAATTTCATAGCTATCTTTGATTTATTCGAAACGCACAAGATGCAATATGAAATAATTGTTTGCCTAACGGTTTGCTGGACTTTGTGATCAGCTAAGAATGCTTTTGTTTAGGTCTACTTCTTATGACTTGCTGAAAATAATAGTGGACGATGTAAAAATCAAATCTTGTATTTGGTTTTCTACATTATCGGGTAGGAACATATCTTTTATAACTTGATGCATAAGTCACATCTCTTGTATCTCAAATGCTCAAGTTCAACAATCTTCCCCTGGTGGTCGTGGGCTACGATAATTCTTGTACTCCTTTAATAAAATCATTTGATTATCAGAAGATTTAAAAAAAAAAACCCAATTTTGGGATAAAGTTGTTCGACGACCAAAAAAATTGGCTTAATTATGTTATAGGTTTACAAGTCCCTAAAATTTGGGATACTTATGTCAAATACCCTAATTCTATTTTTTTCAATATCTGACTTCCGGAACTTACTTCTAGATTTGTCATATACCCCTACTACCAATTCTAGTCAATTTTGCTGACATGTAACATCAGAATCCTAGTCAATTGTAAGAGGTTGGTCATGTGATGCTGCGTGATGTCACACAGGCGAAAACGATCTCTCTCTTCAATCCTTTTTTTTTTCTTTTTTTATTTAACTAAAAATATAAAATTTTATGCTTTTTAGTTTTTTAATTTAAAAAAATAAATGGACTCTTCGCCCACAGGGCATCGCATGTCTAACCTCCTGTGTTTGATCGGGATTTCGATGTTAAATGTCAGCAAAATTAGCCAAAATTGGTAGTAGAGGTATATGACAAACCCAAAAGTAATTTCGAGATATCAGACATTGGAAAAAAAAAGAATAAAGGTATCTGGCAAAAGTACCCCAAACTTCAAAGGCTTGCGACATAATTAAGCCAAAAAAAATTATAAGATGTTTCACAAGGACAAATGACTTCCAAAAAGGTGTGAGCTTTGCTGCTTAACATTGTGCAACATCTCACAAAGCCATTATCATTCTAGAAAGAGTTATAAAAGGAAACATTTAAAAACATGAATATTTGATGAATGAAAATGGAAAGTACCAAAAGAGAGATAGAACATAATTCAAGATACATTAGAAAAAAATGAAACTGAAGAGAATTTTCAAGATAAAACTAGAAAGTGAAATCAAAGAATGTTTTCCACATTTTAAATGAGATAAAATTTTCCACTTAAAAGAGCTTATCAAAAGCTATTTTCATGAACTATTTTTTCACTTGGATAAGCTGTTCTTATAATAAGTTCTGACTCATATGAGCTCTCAAACAGATATATCCCCCAATCACATGCCTCCACCAATATCACACCGCATCACAATCAATAACCAGAGTTACGTAACATTCAAATTGTTTGGCTTTTAGATTCTCGGTGTTGCTAGGAACAAATCCTCTTGTTAAAATAACATACTGATATGAAAGGAAAACACAACTTTTGCAAATAAATTTTACAAACCACAGGCCTTCAAGCACTGTCATTATATTTGTATAAGTTATCGGGGAAAGGTTACATACAGCGGGTAAAAAAGGTTTGGCCCACATACCCACCTGCCATAGCCCTCTTCACATTAGACTCGAACAACTTCGGGTTATCTCTCAAGACAGCAGCAGCATCATGATTCAGTGGATCCTCATAATTTGGTTCCTGCAAAAAGAAAAAAAAAATGATTAGTACAGATTGTACTCTAAAAAGTTGATCATATCCCCAAAATTGGTAAAAACCAGAGTTTTACCGTGAAGAGATGATACAATCCATAGATAACAGTGTTTATGTTAAGGACAGGTTTCCAATCTTCTCGTAAGATATTGAGGCAAACATTTCCTTCCAAGTCAATATTTGGATGGTAGACCTGCATATGTGAAATGTTGCAAAATAATTTATGATTTCGAAATAGACTAGGAAAACCACAAATATGTCACTTATACTCGCAACCAGAATCAGTCATGTATGGTGTAAATACATAAAGCAACAGTTAATAATAATGCTAAAGACAATAAGGATTTTCCCACCTTTGTCTTGCATTTGACCTTTGGTGCCTCGTGGGGATAAATTGGAGACACTTGGAAGGAAAACAAAAATGTGCCACCTCTGTCACAACAAACGAAACATAGTAGAGAGTAAGGAGGTTTTCTATTTTTTTTCCCTTCACCTTGGAAGTGGGGAATGGGGATGTAGACCCCAACCAGATTATAGATTTTAGTAAGTATTTGAAAGGAAAAAAATGCAGAAGAAGAAAACAGCTAAGAAGTTCATAAAGCTTAATCACGGTTAAATGAAATGTGCAGATAACATGGAAAGTTCTTACAGATAATATCCATCATCAGGTCGGATTGTGACTTCAAAGTTCATCAAGTCATCTTTGCCGTTGGGAAATTGTATGGTACAAGATTTTGGTAGATTCAGCTCACTTATATCTGCAGGATATGACACTCCAATGTGATAAAATGAACTTGTATAACCGAAGAAGATGGCAGAAATTACAGGGTCTAGCAATGTTGAAATAAATAAATGTCTAAGGAGCAGCAACTAAAATACAACTTGAGAAACAATGTCATAGATAGTTCATGCTTAACAGTTAACATCTCATTACAAGATAGCAGTTGTCATCACCACACATTGCAGGAGAGTACCAATTACTAGTATATTAAGCTAGCCAATGGCAGATTAAATTCTTGTTTATCCTATACCGGAAAGAAATAACCTTCACATCCTTGAATATAGGGGTGGGTAAAAGACGACCGCTGTGGAAAAGCATAAACAACCACCAGATGATTCCCCCTGTTAAATCACACTTTAAATCCATGCTCTACTGTACTCTAAGCATGATGGCCATTGATAGCCAGAAGAAACTGAACAAAGGAGGATGAAGAAAAGAAACTATAATAGCTGAATAGCATGAACTAGCTCAAGGCCCTTTCAGAATATTTTTTTAAAATATATATTGTCAGTTCTTAAATCGCCTCGCATAAATCAGTTATTCCAAAATCTGAAACTAATCCTTGAGTTTGGCCATATCAATGAACTTATCAATCTCCTAAAGGATGAATGACCAGTTGTCAGTTTAAGTCAAAAAGCTTGAGAGTTGATGGGTCATTTTAACTTGCAAAAGTTTTGGCAATCCCATGAGATGAAAAGGGTACTCTATACACCAACCAACCAAGCCTTAGTCCCACCAGGTTGAGTCGGCTACATGGATCAAACGACGCCATAGTAGTTGGTCGATCCTTCTTAATTGTTTCGCCTATGGTTTTTCTTGGTCCTCCTCTGCCCCTAGAATAAACAAACCTCTTCTAATGGCAAGCCAGAAGTTTGATGGAGGCTGGAAACTAAGTATGGATGGTACTCGCATGCAATCGAAAGTAATTGACATACTGCGAACAGCATCATTCATTTCTTTCAAGAACCTTTAGTCCCTATCTCCCTCGAACTTGGTGGAATGTAATTCCTATTTTAGATATTCACATCATTATGCTACTCTGACAAATTCATCTATCAGACTCTTACATGTTACAACCAAAGACTTTGGGTTACGACCCCCCCCCCCCCCCCCCCCCCAAACATATTTCTCTTTGGGGCCTAATGGCCAAAACAACAATTGAGTTACTCTCTCACTCTCACCTCTTTGGTCCTAATACCTTAAAAAAAATCAAGGTACTTATATCTACCCCGAAATAAACATTTACTAATCAAATCAAACAAAAGAGGTAAGCATCTAAATTCTTACACCCAAAGCTAGAACGGCCAAGAAAGCAGCAAGAAATTCATCTTGCAAAACAAAATCTAGAATCACAAAATGTAACCACGTGTTTGATACACACCATTATGAATATAAAGCAAAGTGCCCAAAGTAAAATTTCTTGAATTCAGAATCATATTGTTTTTAAAGAAGCTGCTTTAGATATATTATGCTTTTTTATCTTCATCATATATCTACAGAATATCTCTTGTAACTAAGCTAGTGAAGCGGATAATATTACTTTTTCTATATACTGCTATCAAACAACTCAATAACATTCCAAATGCCAAGTAAATTAACTAAACACTTTAACACATTCTCCATCATGCCCCAAGTCCCCACAAAATTTCCTACTCTAGTAATTCCATGTTACATAAATTCCAACTCCTTTGACAGCTCAATTTTTTGAAGCACAAAATCACTCATATCTGATCAACTGACTGTTACATTCAAGACAGACAGCACCTCACAAGTTGTAGAAATTATAAACCAGGAGTAAATACCGAAACTCTTCCCCGAGAAGTTGTACCTCCCCCTTTAGTTTCTGAGGAATAAATATCTCAATTTGATCCCTAAAGATTCAAATATCAGTCAAATTAATCTTTTTCACGGCAAAAATTTTAGGGATATATTAGTCTCCACCTTGGTAAGGTAGCTGTCTTGTGACCTGAAGGTCATTGATTCAAATCCTGAAAACAATCTCTCCACTTGCGGGGTAAGGCTGCCTATATCTACCGACTACCACTCAGGCCCCACAAGGGGGAACCCCACGCACGCACTGGGCCGCACTTTGATGGTCCCTACCATGAGCTATTTTGAGCAACATATAAGATTCTTGGGAACCAAGTTGAAATTTCTTATAGCCTAGAACAAATTTGGGTATTTACTCATACAATATATCGAAAAACCACATCCTATATAAAAAGGGTGGGTTAAGGGAACCTTTGTGAAGGCGCAACTCCCCAGCAGATTGCTTCTTAACTGGTGGTCCTCCACTCGCATTCTCTGCAAGTTCTCTCTGCTTTTCCTTTACTTTAAACAGTTTAATCATTGTCCTGCAAAATCATTATATACAATCATACCATAATAATTTATTTGTCAGTCTACTACTCCTCTGTTACGTATCTAGTATGTTTTAAGAATATGTACGAGTTTTAAGAAATATTAAATGATACAAGAATTTGGTGTATTTTGACCAATGAAACAGATGGAGTAAGTTTTTTTACCCACAAAAAGGGAAAAAAAAAAAAACCCTTCCAATAAACGAAGTATGAAACCCTAGAAAAAGGAAATTAATAACCCTTCAATTATAAAATCTAAGTTGAGAATGCAGAGAAAAAGGGAGATCAATAGCGTAAATCTGAGATAGGGTCAGCGAGTACAAAGAACAACGAAATACGATAACAAGATCGAGAGAGAGAGAGAGAGAGAGAGAGAGGAAAAGGAATAGAGAATTAGAATGAAAAGAAACCTGCTTGTTTGAGAAAAATATCTGGAGAGAGAAAGAAGAAGAGGACGAAGGACAGAGAGAGTTTGGGGTGTTAAACGCAGCAAGTACTCTTCTCTTTGATTTTTGTTTGTTTTCCCCTTCAAAATTTGTTAACTTTGAGACTCAAGTTTGATTTATGAATCAAATTTATTCAATTTAAATTGAAAATTGAACTTGCTATATAAATGCATTGAATTTGAGTTAAGTATAATTTGATTTATTAGGATGATGAATTCCATATATTATCCTATTTAATTTTTATTTTTGTGTATTGAAAAATGAATTATTTATCATATAACATGGTTAGAGTTAAGGTGAAAACTCCATATATTGTATTTCGGAAATAAATAATCACAATTCAAATTGATAGCCATAATAAATAATATGCATTGATGTACTAAAAATTGATCATGAATGTGCCATGATATCTTGAATAAAGTGGAAACGAATTGGATGGTGGGCATGGTTCAGTTTTCAAATTGAACCAAAATGAACCAAAACCAAATCTTGTTAGGTTTTATAAATTGAACTGTTTTTAAAAAGAGTGATGATATAGAGACCTACAAAATGAACCTAAATATCAATCTACATCATAAGAATGTTACATGTGTCACTTGTTAACCAATCAATGGTAGGCAACTGACACATGTCACTCTTTTTACGGTGTAGGTTGATTTGTAAGCTCATTTTGAAATGTGACGTATACTGTGGAAGTATCGTTGTGTATCACTACTGATCGAGGCCGTACCCGATCAAAATAAAAGGGGTTTATTATTTAGTACTAGGAAGGTGATCCTAGGTCGTTTCCCAGCGAATATCGGTCTAAGCAAAGTATCAAACACGTAGTGTGCAGTAAGCTGGGGGGTTTTTGTGTGTAACAATTGTGAAGAACAAAACATAAACAAAATATTAAAACTAACAAAATCAGAACAAAAGTGGGCAAACCCCTTTGGCTACGTACACTACTCAATCCTAGCTCACTAAAGATCGACTCCTCTCCTCTCCTCTGTCCAACTCGTGAGACCTAAATACTAAGCGAAAATTCAGTTCTCACCCCAAAACCCTAGCTTCTAATTAAGCATCAGAAACCAAAGCATGGGATTTTTACGAGTTAGCATAAATTACGCATTCACACTCATGGATTATCGCTAATAAATAGAACTAAGTGAACCATAAATAGAGATAAACCACGAAAATAGTAGAGAGAAATTGAAATAGCATTAAGAACAAGAGCTCATGAGTATGTGATACAATACCAAAGGGATTAACCCTTGAAGTTAGCCTTCCATGGTCATAAATAAAGAAAAACGTGTAGAAAGGGGGAAGAACAAAACCCTAGCAGCCACCACTTGCTATGAAGAGCCAAGAGAGAAGTTCTAACCTAGAGAGAGTGAGAAATCTGAAATGGGAGTGAGGTCATGGGGGTTACACGAATTTTCCCTCTTTAGTCATGAAAATGGGCCTAAAACATGGGCACAAGTCCTAAGAAACACTATTTTGAAAATTACAATTAAAAAGGGACCTAAATGCAAATTACAATCTTCACTTCAATACTTCAATCTTCATTTCCAAACTTCTCAAAGTGTCCTTGTGCCAAATATTACCTGAAAATAGAAATAGAATTAATTAGGCTAAATAATTCCAAATTAAACAATATTCGGAATATTAGTCCAATAAACTCTAAATCACTAAATCAAGCTAATCAATGTCAAATGGGCAACAAGTATCAATAATAGGAGTAAAATAATGCAAGGAATAATGGGAAATAAAATGCTCATCAAATACCCCCACACTTATCCTTTTGCACTCCTGGGCAAAACCAAAAGATAGGACTATGAAGATCAATATGCACCAAAGTGAATCATGCAACAAGATGACTACAACTAAGAAATGCAAACCTAAGAGATTACATACTTCACAATGAATTCTAGGAAATGCAAAGAAATGGGCAAACTCAAGCACACAAAATGGTTAAGGATCAAAGAGTCAAAGCATCCGTGAACATCATCCAATTACTTCACGTATGCAAAGAAACCAATGACATCAAGAGGATAGTCACAAAGATGATAGAAACTCACAAGGATCACTCAAAAGTGTTTACACTCAAGTGTTTGGGGTTAATCATTATTTACACTCAAGGCACATCATGAAAAAAAAACACAACCATAAGCTTGACAAGCCTCTAACATCAACTATCAACACACATGCACAAAATGATCAAAAGGTCTTTTAAGGGTTGTAATGGGGCCAAGGACAAGGTAGGATAAAATATGGGAATGTAGCTAAAACCAAGGGAATAGAGGAGCAATGGGGAATAAGTAAAAAGTAAGCAAAATCCACCCCAAAATCAACAACCACTAATTCCAATCCTCTTTGCCTCAACAACCTTTTATTCACTTTTTTTTTCTTTTTCTTTTTTCATTTTTTTTGTATTTTTGTCTTCTATTTTTTTTGAGAGATATACAAAAAGAAAAGAAGAAATAACACAAATGGCATGAAGATGAAGGAATAACTACAACAACCAAAGAGGCAAAACTAAGAACTCAACCAATTGAAGCATAGAGCACACTTCTTACCTAATACCCATTCCCAAAACAATTCCAAAACTCCAAAATTCCCTAAGGTTAGGACAATCATGGTTTTTCAGTCATAGGCTTGTAATGAGCTAAAGAACAAGGAAAGGGATAAAAAGGCTCAAAGGGGCTAGCAAAGGATACATTCATTCAAGGTAGGCTCATATGGCTAGTAGCTTATTCAAGAAAGAAAGTGCCTAAATCATTTCAAAATGTGCATGAGCAATCAAGTATCAACAAGAGTCAAGTCAAGTTCTAGAGTGCAAGTAATCCAGAGTGCAATCACACATGAAGAAAATTAGGTGGCATATATAGCAATCTACCCACAATTAAGGCTCAAATCCTCACAAAAGGGACAATTCTATCACAGTGTTACTACCTCTTAATTATCAAAAGCAACTTTGCACACAGAAATGCATGAATTCAGACACAAGATACCAAGACTTTACTAAAATGAAGCAAAAAGATGCAAGAAAATGCTCAAAACTAAGTAAAACCTAAAAAAAATCAAAGCAAAAATATGCAACCTAAACTACTCTCCCCCCCACACTTAAATCACACATTGTCCTCAATGGAACACAAATAGCAGAATCAGACAGATATAGACAAGTGTAATAAAAGTAGTAAGGAAGGAGAAAAGAAGACTCCCTAAGTCATGGTTGTTCAAAAGTGGGGTCGAACAATGAGGCCTCCTCCACAGGTGCATCATCCAAAGAAGGGGTGGTTAGGAAAGGCTTGAGTTGGTGGCCATTGAATTTGAAGCTCTTGTTCGTGGACTCACTCTTGATCTCCACAGTGCCATAAGGAAACACCTGGGTGACTACAAACGGTCCAATCCATTTAGAGCGGAGCTTTCCACTCATGAGTCCAAGCCTAGAGTTGTAGAGCAAAACTTTTTGACCAACCAAGAACTCCTTTCTGGAAATTGAGCTATCATGAAGCTTCTTGGTCTTCTCTTTGTAGAACTTGGAGTTATCGTAGGCCTCCAAACGGATCTCATCTAGCTCACTCAACTGCAGCTTCCTCTCCTCACCCGCTTGATCAAGAGCTAAGTTACATTGCTTCACAGCCCAATATGCACGGTGCTCTATCTCCACAGGCAGGTGGCACGCCTTATCAAAGACAACCCGATAGGGTGACATCCCTATGGGTGCCTTGTAAGCGGTCCGATGGGCCCACAGAGCATCCTCCAATCGTGTGCTCCAATCCTTTCTATTAGGCTTCATCATATTCTCCAAAATCCGCTTGATCTATCTGTTTGAAATCTCAGCTTGCCCGTTGGTTTGGGGGTGATAGGGTGTAGAAACTTTGTGCACAACCCCATACTTCTTGAGCAAAGCTTGCATGGATCTATTGCAGAAGTGTGTGCCTTGATCACTGACTATGGCTCTAGGTATGCCAAACCTGCAAAGGATATTAGACCTGACAAAATCTACAACAATCTGAGCATAATTAGTCCTGGTGGCCTTAGCTTCCACCCATTTGGATACATAATCCATAACAAGTAAGATATAATAAAAACCAAAAGAAACAGGAAAGGGGCCCATGAAATCTATACCCCAGACGTCAAACACCTCACAGAACAACATAGGTTGTTGCGGCATCTGTTGCCTCCAAGATAGGGCGCCTCTTGCTCTTTGACATTGCTCACATGAGCTGCAGATGTTGCTTGCATCCTTGAAGATGGTAGGCCAATAAAATCCAGAATCCAGCACCTTTCGTGCTGTCCTTTGAGTCCCAAGGTGGCCTCCAACTGGTGAAGCATGGCAAAACTGGAGAACCGATTGGATCTCATGGTCTGGAATGCACCTGCGAATGACCTGATCGTTGCAAAAACACCACAAATAGGGGTCATCCCATACATAATACTTGGCATCGCTCTTTAATTTGTCTCTTTGAGCTTTGGATGCCAAGGCAGGAAAAACAGAAGCAACCAGATAATTAACAATGTCTGCAAACCAAGGAGTTTGGGGAGGGGGATGGGAAACATGTAAAGATAAAACCTGCTCATCTGGGAAGTCATCCCGGATAGGAAATGCATCCTCCTCTCTCTCTATTCTGCTCAAGTGGTCTGCGACAAGGTTATGCGCACCACTCCGATCTTGAATCTCAAGATCAAACTCCTGAGGGAGTAACATCCACCTAATCAACCTAGGTTTGGAATCTGTCTTTTTCAAAAGATACTTCAGAGCAGCATGATCAGTGTACACTACAACCTTAGAACCAAGCAAATATGATCTAAACTTGTCAAGTGCAAAAACAATAGCCAAAAGTTCTTTTTCAGTTGTTGTGTAATTAACCTGTGCTGCATCTAAAGTCCTAGAAGCATAATAAATCACAAGCGACAGCTTACCAACCCTTTGGGAGAGAACTGCTCCCAAAACATAATTTGAAGCATCAGTCATGAGCTCAAATGGGAGGGTCCAATCAGGTGGTTGGATGATGGGGGTGGTGGTCAGTGCTTTCTTCAATTCATCAAATGCCCTCTTGCATTGGTCTCTAAATTCCCATGGGGCATCCTTTTGAAGCAGCTTGGATAGAGGAAGGGCAATGTTGCTAAAGTTCTGAATAAACCTGCGATAGAAACCTGCATGACCAAGAAAAGAACGCACCTCTCGTACGCAAGAGGGGTAAGGCAAATGTGATATTACATGCAGCTTAGCAGGGTCAACTTCTATGCCCTTGTGCGAAACAATGTGCCCTAAGACTATGCCTTGTTCTACCATGAAGTGACATTTTTCAAAATTCAAGACAAGGTTAGTCTCAATGCACCTGTTAAGCACCTTAGTCAAATTATCAAGACATGCATCAAATGGGGATCCATAAACACTAAAATCATCCATGAAGACCTCTATGCAATGCTCGAGCAAGTCAGCAAAAATACTCATCATACATCTTTGAAATGTGGCAGGAGCATTGCATAGGCCAAAAGGCATCTTCCTATATGCAAATGTGCCAAAAGGATAGGTAAATGTGGTCTTATGTTGGTCCTCTGGTGCAATGCAAATTTGAAAATAACCAGAGAAACCATCTAAGAAGCAATAATGAGATTTACCTGCCAGGCGCTCCAACATCTGATCAATGAAGGGGAGAGGGAAATGATCCTTGCGAGTCGCCTGGTTGAGCTTTCTGTAATCAATGCAGACTCTCCAACTGTTCTGCACTCTAGTGGGAATCAGCTCATCCTTCTCATTTTTGACAACTGTGACACCAGACTTCTTGGGAACAACTTGCACCGGGCTCACCCAAGTGCTATCTGAAATTGGGTAGATGATACCCGCTTGGAGCAACTTGGTGACCTCTTTCTTAACCACATCAAGAATCTGGGGGTTCAACCATCTTTGGGGTTGTCTCACTGGTTTAGCCCCATCCTCCAACAAAATGCGGTGCATGCACATGGAGGGGCTAATTCCAGGAATATCAGCTAAAGTCCATCCAATTGCCCTCTTGTTCTTTCTTATCACATCCAGCAGTTTCTCCTCTTGATCAACAGAAAGTGAGGTAGAGATGATCACTGGGAGTTTCTGCTCATCCTCCAAGTAAGCATATTTGAGATGAGGAGGGAGGGGCTTCAGGTCCAATGAGGGTGCCTGCTGCATAATAGATGGAACTAAAGGGACAGCAGAAATGGATTCTGCTGCCTGCACCTGAACAAGTGAATCAGACTCATGCATAACAGATATGAGGTTAGGGTTAGCATTAGCATTATCTGAATCTATAACATATAAATCATCAGATGCAGTAGCAGAGTTTAGAAACTGAGCTATTTCAATGCATGCGGTGCACCATCCAGAATTAGTGCATGATGGACAAGTAAATGAATCAGTGAAAGATGACAATTCAAAATCATGATGCAAAAAGTCAAGCATATGCTCATCTATCAACTCATTAAGCAAGTCCACATGGAAGACAGAGTGATCCTCAGGAAAATGTTTCATAGCATGGAAAATGTCAAATCGGATCACACTGTCATCAAACTCCATGGAAAGTGAACCTGAATGCACATCTATCTTGGTTTGGGCCGTTTTCAAAAATGGCCTCCCCAAAATAATAGGAACAACATTACGGGGGGAGTCATCTTCCATATCAAATATGTAAAAATCAGCAGGGAAGATCAACTCTTCAACCCGAACCAAGACATCCTCTATCAAACCTGCGGGGTGGGCAGTACTTCTATTTGCCAATTGAATCACCACACCCGTAGGTTGAAGAGGTCCAAGAGAAAGAGACTTAAAAACAGACATAGGCATGACATTTATGGATGCTCCTAAATCTAGCATAGCATTTTCAAACTTGACATTGCCTATGATGCAAGGTATAGAGAAAGTTCCAGGATCCTTACATTTTTCAGGAATGTGAGGGATAGGTTTACCTATGAGAGCGGAGACATTCCTTCCCATGCTTATCCTCTCATTGCCCTTGAGTCTTCTCTTATGAGTGCACAACTCCTTAAGGAACTTCGCATACCTTGGAATCTGTTTTATTGCATCAAGAAGGGGTATGTTGACTTCCACCTTCCTGAATGTGTCAAGAATGTCCTTGTCCACCTCTTCCACCCCCCTTTTGTTTTAAGGTACTCTTGGTGGGAATGGAAGAGGAATATGAGGAGGTTGCAGGACAACAGCAGGGTTTGTGGTTGAAGTCGAGGAAGGTTGAGTTGGATGATTCTCTTTGGTGCTAGCTTGCTCGCCTTCATCTACCACTTGGCTCTTCCCTTTAGAGGAAGCTAGAGCATCATTGTTGAGGTGAGGTTGTGGTGTGGGTGTGGCAATCTGCTTTCCTGACCTCAGGTTGATGGCACTCACATTCTGATTCTGAGGGTTGATCACAGTTTGGGATGACAACTTGTCAGAATTTTGAGATTGCAAGTTGTTGAGAGAAGTTGCCATTTGACCCATCTGATTTGTCAAAGTCTGAATGGATACCTCTTGTCTCTGAATGGATGCTCTAGTCTCTTGTTGAAATTGGAGGTTTTGCATGTTCATTTTCCTCACCAACTCCTCCAAGGTAGGTTGGTTGGATGGAGAGGCTGATGGTGCAGGATGAACCACTTGCTGCTGTTGTTGTTGCCTTTGCTGCTGGATTGGAGGAGGTACATATGGTGGTCTACTCGGTCCAGCGGTGTTCTGAAATGGAACATTAGGAGAAGGTTGCTGTTGTTGATCAGACCACTTCAGGTTGGGATGGTTCCTCCATCCAGGGTTGTATCTATTGGAGGAGAGGTCATGATTGTGTTGTTGTGGGTCTCTATTGTTGTATATGTTTGCTGCATATGCCTCAGGTTGGTCACCACTGGTCATCGGCTGTTGCTGCTGAAGGGAAGGGCATGCATCTGTGGGGTGCTCAATGGATGTGCATATGCCACACACTCTAGCAGGAAGTATCATCTTTTTCTGATTGACAGCCAATTGTGTGACCAATGTTGTAAGTGAATCAATTTTCTGCTCAAGCTTCTCAACCTTGCCCGAGTCTGCACCAACATCATTTACATCCCTCACAACTATTGCATCACTATTGCTTCTTGCATGGAATTGCTGACAGTTGGAAGCCATCTTCTCAATTTTGCTCCTGGCTTGTAAGGGTGTCATATCTCCCAATGTACCACCACTTGCAGCATCTACCATGTTTCTCTCCAGGAAGTTGAGGCCTTCATAGAAATATTGAATAAGCAGCTGCTCTGAGATCTGATGGTGGGGGCAGGAAGCACACAACCTCTTGAATCTCTCCCAATATTCATAGAGACTCTCTCCATGTTGTTGCCTGATACCAGAGATTTCCTTTCTGATTGCAGTGGTCCTATTTGCAGGGAAGAATTTTTCCAGAAATGCCCTCTTCAAGTCATCCCAGCTTGTGATGGAACCAGGGGCCAAGTCAGATAACCAATCCTGGGCCAGACCCTCTAAGGAATATGCGAATGCTCTGAGACAGACATGATCCTCTTGCACATCATGAGGTTTCATTGTGGTGCACACCATGTGGAATTTCTTGAGATGCTTATGAGGATCCTCACCTGCAAGACCATGAAACTTGGGCAAACAAATGGATTAGTCCTATTCTAAGCTCAAAAGGAACATCCTCATCAGGATACCGGATACACGAGTCTTCAATAGTGAAGTCAGGTGCAGCCAGCTCCCTAAGTGTCCTTTCCCTTGGTGGGGGTTGAGCCATGTTATCACAATGTACAAAATCAGATTGAACAGAAGCAGAAGGAATAGAAGAAACAGAAACAGAATCAGAATTAGGACTATAAGATGACTCTAACTCACTATCTAATGACTGATTCCTATTTTGTCTAACTAATCTGTGATGAGTTCTATCAATTTCAGGGTTGTAAGGATGCAAATAACTTGGGTTGCCCCTAGTCATGTACTGAACAGAACAACATCAACCATAGCATACTGTAACAGATATGCATGACCAAAATCGGAAACAAAATTTTTTATTTATTTTTTAAAGCACCCTAAAATCATGAAAACATATCACAGAAAGTTTGAGGACGAAATTCAAAAGGGAACCAAGTCAAACAATTAAAACAGTGACCAAAAACTAAGAAAATAGAACTTGTAAAATAAAAAAGAAATAGTAAACAGGCATTTTCGGGATCCAAACGAAGCGGTTTTACAATGAAGTGGTAAAAATCAGATTATTCAGAAAATTCCCTTCGATTTGATATAAAATTCGTCAAATTCCGAGTTACTGATCAAAAGTTATGCCTATTTATAGTAAGTGCTGCTGAAACTTGGAAAATTTTTCTGGAACTCACAACCAGTGCCTATCTGAGTGTCTGTGATGCATCAACATACTAATATATGATGAAACAAGTGTGGATACCAATTTTCGTGCAAAAATTCCACCCACAGCTATGTCGAATGGCACTCACAGAATCACTAAAATAGCATCAGTTATGCAGAACAGCAAATCGGCAAACAGGGCAACTTTCAATCAGTTATCAGAATGCTTATTCACACACTAACTGCACTAACTAATCTAACTAACTACTATATGATCTTTGGCAAGAACCGATAATCCCTGGCAACGGCTCCAAATTTTGATTGAGGCCGTACCCGATCAAAATAAAAGGGGTTTATTCTGTAGTACTAGGAAGGTGATCCTAGGTCGTTTCTCAGCGAATATCGATCTAAGCAAAGTATCAAACACGTAGTGTGCAGTAAGATGGGGGGGTTTTTGTGTGTAACAATTGTGAAGAACAAAACATAAACAGAATATTAAAACTAACAAAATCAGAACAAAAGCGGGCAAACCCCTTTGGCTACGTACACTACTCAATCCTAGCTCACTAAAGATCGATTCCTCTCCTCTCCTCTGTCCAACTCGTGAGACCTAAATACTAAGCGAAAATTCAGTTCTCACCCCAAAACCCTAGCTTCTAATTAATCATCAGAAACCAAAGCATGGGATTTTTACGAGTTAGCATAAATTATGCATTCACACTCATGGATTATCGCTAATAAATAGAACTAAGTGAACCATAAATAGAGATAAACCACGAAAACAGTAGAGAGAAATTGAAATAGCATTAAGAACAAGATCTCATGAGTAAGTGATACAATACCAAAGGGATTAACCCTTGAAGTTAGCCTTCCATGGTCATAAATCAAGAAAAACGTGTAGAAAGGGGGAAGAACAAAACCCTAGCAGCCACCACTTGCTATGGAGAGCCAAGAGAGAAGTTCTAACCTAGAGAGAGAGTGAGAAATCTGAAATGGGAGTGTGGTCATGGGGGTTACACGAATTTCCCCTCTTTAGTCATGAAAATGTGTAACACCCTAATAATTACTACCCTTAATTCCCAAGTTTAAAAAAAATGTGTACTCAGGATGGACTGGATACATGTCAAGCAAGAAGACAATGGATATTATCCCCAAAGTGTGCATTTTCAGCAGAGAGTCGTCAAAGGGTGCGTTTCTATGGATCTGCGGCTAATTGGTTGATCTCTATCGATCGGAGTCCTATCAAATGCACAGGGTCCCAAAAGACTGAGATTATCACTTGCGGTGTTTCGACGTAACGTCTTGATTGAGATTCCACTTCGTGACTTCACTTTTATCCCGTTCACCTTTTACTCCTTCAAGTGAGTCTAGCAAGGTCCATTTTAGAATCAATCTTCACCACATTCGCATTCTACTTCGATGCTACTTCATTCCCATACGTTTGACAATTCCAATTCGATAAAAGAATTCTTAGAGATCGGTTCCACTTGAGGGTCAAGGTCAAGGTCTAGTTGTTGTTTCTCAATTCGGTGTTGTTTTGGGAACGTCTTGTTTTATCCCTAGTTTAACTCTCGTTCGATCCTCCGCAGAGCGTTTGGAACTATCGGTTTGGTAGCCCTATAGCTTATGGTATGGTTACTAGTTTTTGTCGCTCGGACATGATCCGAATTGAGTCGTTAAGTCTCCCTCACTTTGTATCAACTTATCTGATTATGCCGGTGCCCGGAAGCAGGGAATCGAATGTGTCAGCTTCTGATTGGAGCGAGAGATCTTTGATTCGCGATCAAAAGTCGCTACTTCAAGGTTAAGTCAAACCAAGGAAAGTGAGGAGGAAAAGATCTACTTGCACGAATTGAGATACTAACTAAGCCTTTAATATGTCAGTAATCCTTTACAATCTATTTCGAGTTGGATCTCAAGGAAAGCTTGAATGAGTTTGATACTCAACAAGAAAGCTAATGGAATCTGACCTTTCTATCACCTTAAGTCTTGCACTACTCTCAAAATCGAGATTCGTGTTGGGTGAACGACCCGTTGGTGGTCATTCATTCAATTTGTTTGGTCTCTGTGTAGAGACTTCAAGAGGTTACCAGTTAAGCTTTTCTAATGGGTGACTATTCAGGAACCTTGGTAAGATTCCCTATGAGACTTGGGTTATCTAAGTTTTAGTTTGGCTTTTTGATGGTTAGGGGTGGTGCTTATAGAATTTATTCCATTCTTTCTAAGGTAGGGTATTCGATTACGCTATTCTTAAATAGATAATATGGCTTAAGGCTCATATGCCTTGGTTTTATTTTGGGCCTACTACCCGCTTTCGTTTAAGGAGCTTGGAAAGGACCCCATTCGGGTTGATTTCTTTGCTTCTAAAGGATCTACTCCCTTGGAGGGTTTCCATTTCTATTGTTTCAATTTCATTAGCAGGATTGCAATGGTATCATCCGTTAGTAGTTGCAAAGATTGAGGTGATCAATCTCAACCTCGCGTCTACCAACAGCGCACCATTGCCGGGTTCTTATTTTTGCCGAAAACCATTGTTCGATTGTTCAATCTTTGTTGATCTCGGCGTGGATACTTGGTAAGGTTGTCCAGATTTGCTTTACTCGCGGCGACCGTTCAGGAATCTTGTTGATAAGACTCCCAGTAGGTTTTGGACTGCCAAAGTCTGGTTTAGCTTTTCAGGGAAGCTGGAGATGGTTTCTAGGGTGAACTTGATTCCCTTAAGAACTTCATGTGAAGGATTCGAAGAAGGTACCGTTCAAGTCAGCTTACTTTCTTCTAATGGTGGTACTTCTCATGAAATCTTATGTCGGATTGGTTCTTGTGCTACTTCGAAGCTTTCAATGACATTGACAATCGACAAGCGCGAAGATCAAGATGGTCAGTCTCAATCTCACATTTACCAATAGCAACATCATCGTCAGGTTTGTTGACAATATCATCTCTTAATAGTTGCAAGAGTAAGGACGACCAATCCTACCCTTACACTCTATTAAACGACGACACATCGAGGGATCTAGTTGAGTTTAAACTAACATCCTATAGTCTATTGCTGTCACAACCTAGTCCTGGAGAAGTTAGGAAGTGAACACATATATAAATATGTAGTTATATATGTATCCTATTCGCCTAACTTAGACACTTGACTATACATATCGGTTACTCGCTTGGTGAGTAAACCACAGGAGTTGTGAGTCCAAACTCCAAAGGCCGAGGAAAAACTGCTCTGATACCAAAATTGTAACACCCTAATAATTACTACCCTTAATTCCCAAGTTTAAAAAAATGTGTACTCAAAAATTCCTTTTTAATATAATAAAATCACCCGTCAAACGGACGGAGTTTTGCTTGTTTTTCGGACTAATCCAAAATTCAACCTGTGATAAACAATTTCAAATAAACAACCAATAGCCAGCAGGGCTTCAAATTATATCTCTAAAACATATCAAGGCCCAAAGGGCTCCAAATACATAAGAGTGCATTAATTAATCGGAGTAATAGCGAAAAATACTAAGTTTGAGTGTCATAATCAAAACATATAACTTTGTTAAAACAAAATACACTAAGTCTCAATCAAAATATACATATTAAATTTACATCCAAATATTATAATAGACTTAGGTCCATATTATATTTTAAACCCAAAACACCCTACTCTCCCTGTAAGGGAAAGTACTCCTGCTCGGCCGGGGGTTGTGCCTGCTCAATCTCAGCACCTGTAAATGTAAGGGAGTGAACATTGCACATGAATAGAAAAGCAGTTTCTAGATAGACATAACAACTAACCAGGCCAAACACAATTAGCAATTTATTCACATAAATACAAATTCATTGCCAGCATACCATATTTTCCAATTCCATTATTTTATAAATGTCGGTTCCCTTTTTAGTTAGTTCATTTCCACCATTTGATTCCCTTTTATTCATTTTCTCCGTTCCCAAAGAAATCCCTTTTTAAACCCTTACCTTTTCCTTATTTTTACGGTGTATGTATGTCTCCACCAAATCGAAGGCCTACATACATACACCAATCACGATGTATGTCTCCACCAAATCGAAGGCCTGCATACATCGCGTTTCCATTACCGTTACCTTGTCCAATTTTATCCCCTTACCTCTTTCCTTATTTTTACGGTGTATGTATGTCTCCACCAAATCGAAGGCCTACATACATACACCAATCACGATGTATGTCTCCACCAAATCGAAGGCCAACATACATCGCGTTTCCATTACCATACCTTGTCCAATTTTATTCGCTTACCTCTTTCCTTATTTTTACGGTGTATGTATGTCTCCACCAAATCGAAGGCCTACATACATACACCAATCACGATGTATGTCTCCACCAAATCGAAGGCCTACATACATCGCGTTTCCATTACCATACCTTGTCCAATTTTATTCCCTTACCTCTTTCCTTATTTTTACGGTGTATGTATGTCTCCACTAAATCGAAGGCCTACATACATACACCAATCACGATGTATGTCTCCACCAAATCGAAGGCCTACATACATCGCGTTTCCATTACCATTACCTTGTTCAATTTTATTCCCTGTTTCCTTTATTCATTTCCTTTTATTTACGGTGTATGTATGTCTCCACCAAATCGAAGGCCTACATACATACACCAATCACGATGTATGTCTCCACCAAATCGAAGGCCTACATACATCGCTTTTCCTTTACCGTTTACCTTATTTTATCCATTGTCCTTTCCTTTTTCCTTTTTATTTAGGGTGTATGTATGTCTCCACCAAATCGAAGGCCTACATACATACACCATCGACGATGTATGTCTCCACCAAATCGAAGGCCTACATACATCGCCCCTTTTACGTTGTATTGTCTCCCCCAAATCGAAGGCCTACAATACAACCCAAATTTTTACGATGTATCGTCTCCCCCAAATCGAAGGCCTACGATACACCACCATATTTATGCATTTTTAATTGTCCATATTATATGCCATTACTTTGCCTACCAATTCCATTTAATATTTACCAAGTCATTCCAATCACAAAAACCATCATAATTATAACCAAATAGCCACAATTCACATTTCACATAAACAATTAGAGTGCAAACATTAACCAAACTTCAACTTTTCATATAATCATACAATAACCACATTTTGTTCACATGTCCCAATTATTGATTCAAAGTCCTAAATTAGAGGTTTATGCCATTTATTATCCTCAATTAAAACCTAACCTCATTCTTTACTTCCTAAAGTTCCATAATTGCCAATTAAGCCTATTTCCAACATTTTCCTTAGTTCCTAAATTGAGATTTCTAATTTTCTACCCTAACACGTAAACTCCTAGCCAACCATTATATCTAAATACAAACCCTTTCATAGAACAAGCCAATGCTCACTATAACCACTCCTTTACCTTAACCTTGTAGAGAGAGAAGGGAGTACCAAACCCTAACTCTTTGAAATCTCCCCCTTTTGAGTTTCAATCAAATAGCCTCCAAGTGTGTAGTGAGAGTGAGGAGGAGAACTTGATCCTACTTAGCCATGGTGTAGAGAGAGAAATCTTCAAGGCTATGGAGGAGAGAGAAACTATACCCACAGTGACCAAACAAAGCAAGAACGATTAGAGATTGATGATAGTTTGTGTAAGTTGAAGGAGAAAGGAATGAAACTCAAATCAACTTACTTAGATGTGATGATTCTCCATGGTGGGTGTTCTTGAAGCTTCAAGGATGGAGAGAGAAAATTGGGGATTGAAGTGGGTGAGAGGAAATAGAAGAGATTGATGAATGATTATGTGTTAGTGTGTGATGGGGATTGATTTTTGGTAGTTTATTATGGATCTAAGGGAGGATTTGAGGATGAAATTAGAGAGAGAGAAGAGAGAGCTTCGTGCCCTAGAGAGAGAAAGACAAAGGAATGAATGAGGAAGAAGACCCCAAGCACGTTTTATTTCTAATGCAGTACGCACTACTCGAGTAGTCAGTGGACTACTCGAGTAGTCCAAGTTTTCTGGACTTTCTGTTTCTCCCAACTACTCGATTACTCAGTGAATTACTCGAGTAATTGGTGAATTACTCGAGTAGTCCTGGTACTACTCGAGTAGTCTGACCAGTTCTCTTTTTCCTTGGCATTTCAAAATGCCATAACTTCTTCGTTACCCGTCGGATCTCGCTCAAATTTGAAAGCAAGCTTCCTCACATATTACCCTTCACATCCAATGGTGGAACTTACGTTTTGAGTTGTAAATATTTTATTTTTAATTTCCTAATATAGGGTGTTTACAACACCGAAAACATTGCTTCTAACGCTCTTTTGTTCATCTTTCAACCTCCTTTTTGATGCCAATACTTCTTGACTTCCTTATGGCATTCAAAGAACTCCTAATCCATAATTTTAAATCCTTTTTACAATAATCCTTACTTCCAAATCTTATCATTATTCTAATTACTCTTAGAATTAAAATTCAGGATGTTACAAAATGGGCCTAAAACATGGGCCCAAGTCCTAAGAAACACTATTCTGAAAATTACAATTAAAAAGGGACCTAAATGCAAATTACAATCTTCACTTCAATACTTCAATCTTCATTTCCAAACTTCCCAAAGTGTCCTTGTGCCAAATATTACCTGAAAATAGAAATAGAATTAATTAGGCTAAATAATTCCAAATTAAACAATATTCGGAATATTAGTCCAATAAACTCTAAATCACTAAATCAAGCTAATCTATGTTTAATGGGCAACAAGTATCAATAATAGGAGTAAAATAATGCAAGGAATAATGGGAAATAAAATGCTCATCAACTACCAAGCTTGTTCGTAATACATTCGGGGAATGTATTTTGTTGTACCGCGAAAGGTACATAGTACAGGAATTGTACACCGGAGTTGAGGATGGGCGTTCGAGAGTTGAACTAGTTTTGAAGTTTAGGTTTTGAGAGATAGATATCATGCATCATGCCACTCTGTTGAATCAAAGAGATTTTGATGAAGTCAAATGAATCAGTTCTGTTCTCGGCCAAGGCTTTGATGAAGTCAAATGAATCAACGTATCGGGTCTCGGTCTTTGGTGAACCAATTCCGTGTGTTGATTTCAGTCTTTGATCAGCTCGGCACATGCTCGGCTACATGTAGCAAGTCAGCAGTTCAGATTCAAGCTCAAAATATGATCGGACTTAGATATCGAGTCTGAAGATCAAGAACAAGCTCGGTAGTTGCTCAGGTGCAAGTTCGGAAGACGTTCAGAATTTGCTCAGTCGAACATGAAGCACAAGCAGAGATATCAAGGTCAAACAAAAGCTCAGTTCGGAAGATGCTCAGAAGATGTTTGGAAGATGGTTAGCAGTTGCTTTGAAGAAATGTAGATTGAACCAGCAACAAGTCAGAAGCTTAGATGCAAGCTCGAAGATGATCAGCCAATGTAGTTGAACCAGCAGCGAGCCAGAAGTTTTGTTCGAACGAGTAACATGTTATATCATCAACTCGGAAAAACCATCAGCTCGGACCTTTGGTACAGCCAAGTCAAAATCTTAAGTAAACAGCTCAACCGAAGTTAAGCTCAGCCTGTCCGAGTAAAATAGCAAAGCATAAACGCGTCAGAAGTTTTGCTCGGCCTTCGCTACAGTCAAGTGAAGTGTCAAGTCAGATGCTTGGCCTAAGCTCGGTTGACAAAGTTGACTCAAGCCAAAATGCAAATGCTTGGCCAAAGTTCAGAGTTAAACTCAAGCCAGAATGCAAAGCTCGGCCACATCTCGGAAGTCAAAGGTCAAGATCAAGCTCGGTTTCACACTTGCTCAATTTTCAGTGCAAGCATCATCAAGCTCAGACCTTCAGCCCGGTTCAAGCTCAGTTCTGTCTTAGCTCTCTGCTGCATAAGAAATCAAGTTCCCAAGCTCGAACAAATGACAAGGTCTGATACTGTTCATCGTCTTCTACATTCAGTTGTCTCAACGCCGCAAAACTTGAGTTTCAAATTCAAAAAGGGATTGAATTCAGAAAGGACATTACGTGTCTCTATACGTTGCTGTGAATTGGAAGCACTGGAATCATTCTTTGGAAAGGACATACGTGGATAAGAACGTTGCAGCAAAATGGATAATATCTGGAATATTCGTTGCAAGGACAATATGTCACAAAATATCTTTCCTCAATGTGGGTGCTGAGATCAGTATAAAAGCCCAGCTTTCCTTTCTCTAGATACACATGAAATACACGAACAAGAGAGAGCAACAACAGCAGCAACAACATTTTCTTAGAACACAGAGAAACAAAACTTTCACATTCGAAATCTAAGTTTCAATCTTCTCTGTGAAATCCCTTCCTTAATCGATTACTCACCAGATACACAAACTTTCTAAATCATACTCTGTTGAGTTTTCGAGTTGGAGTCATACTCTTCTTTCATCATTGTAACCCGTTTGAAATGAAGTTGTTCTTGAAGGTTTCAAGAAACTTCGGTGTTGTAAAGTGCTGAAGAGGTTCTTCAGCCATTAATTTATTTGGGGTAGATTTCTAGGGTTTGATACACTCTTGAAGGGATAGGTTTAGAGAGGTTCTCTTGTAAATCCTTGTGTAACCATTTAAATTGATTTGAGTAAAAGCTCCCTAAAGGTTTTAGGGGGGACTGGACGTAACTCTCAAGTGGGTGAGAGTGAACCAGTATAAAATTTTCTGTCTTTTTCTTTACTATTTTCCGCATTATCTGTTCTTTCTTGCATTTGCATATTTCCGAGCATTTAGTTGGCAGAACCGAACCTCTGCTCATTAATTTGTGCTCGCTAAGTTCACGCTGCAAAAATCGGTTTCTGTGTGTAGCAGCTTGGATAATCTATTGCTCAGCTTAGACAATAGATTGTCAGCATCTGCTCGGAAAAAACTCGGCAATTTTTATAAAACCAGCAAGCATAAATTAACAACTTTCAATTAATTCAAAAAATTGGTATTATTGCTTCAAATTACTATTCACCCCCCCTCTAGCAGATTGTTAAGCCGCTTGTTGGTTTCCAACAAGTGGTATCAAAGCTCGGTCGAAAGATCGAGTGTAAAAACTTTTTCGAAAAGATCCTAGAGGAAACCAATGGGCTCTAACAATCCATTCGGTGGTGAAGGCTCTTCAATAAACCGTCCACCACTGTTTAACGGCGATGGATATGCTTATTGGAAAGCTCGAATGAAAATCTTTATAGAAGCAATTGATATCGATATTTGGGACTCAATTGAAAATGGTCCTTATGTTCCAAAAAATAAAATCGGAGATGATGTTATAGAAATCCCAAGGACAAGTTGGGATGATGATGATAAACTAAAAGTATCTTACGATTTGAAAGCCAAAAACATCATCACTTCGGCTTTGTCCTACGATGAGTTTTTCCGAGTTTCGCACTGCAAAAATGCGAAACAAATGTGGGACACTCTACAACTCACACATGAAGGAACCAACGAGGTCAGACGAGCTCGATTAAATACATTGATGCATGAATATGAGCTATTTCGCATGCAACCAAATGAATCGATTAGTGACATGCAAAAGCGATTTACTCATATTGTAAATCATCTCACTGCTCTCAGAAAAACATTTTTAAACTCTGAAGTTATTAACAAAGTGCTGAGATGTATGAGCAGGGAATAGCAGCCCAAGGTAACGGCCATCATGGAATCCAAAGACTTGGATACCATGGACATAACAACTTTGTTCGGAAAACTTCAGGAGCACGAGATGGAGCTCGACAGACTATCAATGGATGAGGAGTCAGACAGAAAGAAAAACGAGATCTCTCTCAAGGCCTCTACAAAGAAATCAAAAGCAAGAAAAGACTCCTTGGACAGTGACTCTAGCTCGAACTTGGACGAAGAAAGCTTCAGCCTCATGGTGAAGAAGTTCGGGAAATTTTTCAAAAACAAAAGGAACTTCAGCTACCGAGGAAAAGAAGTCAGAGATGACCAACACCACAAGAGCTCAAAAGAAAGAATAAAATGTCACGAGTGTGGTGAACCAGGGCACATCCAAGCATACTGTCCCAAGCTTCAAAAGAAAGGCAATGCCGAAAGAAAGAATGGGAAAGAGCACAAACCGAAGAGAGCTTACATAGTCTGGGATGCACCCGAAGACAATGAAACCTCAGACACCAGTTCATCAGATGATGAAGAGAAGGCAAATATGTGCCTAATGGGAAGGCAAGCTATACACACATCCTCGAGCCGAACAATTACCGAGCAAGAGTCGGAGATGTTTGAATCATGCTTGGATTATGACGAGGAAAATCCGACCATGTTCTTACTGGGCAGAAATCATGAGGAAGCATCACCGAGCCGAACAACTTTCGAGCATAACTCTGAGGTAGCTTCCAACACTGATACTGATTCTGATAATGATTCTGATTCTGATGATTATAATGAACTTTATGTTGCATATATTGAAATGCAATCTGAATTCAAGAAACTTGCTAAAAGTTATACAAAATTGAAAAAGAATATTTTAAACCATAAAGAGCAAGTTCTTGAATTAGAAAAATACATTGATCAATTAAAATGCAGTAATGAATCTTTAAAACATACTATCACTAAATTGAAGAATCAAAATTGTGAAAGTTGCATCAAGTACCAAAACAAAATTAAAGATTTGAAAACTAACTGTGAAACTCTTACAAAAAATGATAAGATGTTCGACCGAATTCTTGCCGAACAAAGGAACTATTCAAACAAATCGGGTCTTGGTTACATTCTTGCCAAAAAGAAAACTATTAAGAAGGTCGGCTCATTTTCAAAAGTCAATCACTCTAAAATGCTGATCTGTACTTACTGTGGCATACATGGACACATGCCAAATGAATGCAAAATTAGGCATTATGGTGTGACCAAGGGCTCTTATGTTTGGATAGTCAAAATGAAAGACCCACATGCTAACCCCCAGGGACCCAAAACAGTTTGGGTACCCGAAACAAACAAGTGATATGTTTGTATTGTAGGTGTGCTTCCAAGCAAGGGATAATCGGTGGTATCTGGACAGTGGCTGCTCGAAGCACATGACTGGGGACAAGGAGCATTTCACTGAACTTTCATATAAGGAAAAGGGCTATGTCACTTATGGAGATAACAACCGAGGTAAAATCTTGGGTGAAGGTAAAATAGGAAATTCCTCCAACTTGATTATCGATAATGTTTTACTTGTAAAAGGAATAGAGCATAATCTTTTAAGCATTAGTCAACTATGTGATATCGGTAATCATGTTGTTTTTACCTCCACTCACTGTATTATTAAAAGTGACAAGGACGAATCTGTTAAATTTGTTGGTAAGAGAAGTAACAATACCTATTTGGTTGACTTAAATGAAATCATTTTTTTGGTGTCCACATGCTCGGTCAACAAAGAAGGTGATACTTGGTTATGGCACCGTAGGACAACACATATAAATGTAAATCAATTGAAGAAACTACAATCCAAAAACCTAGTAATTGGTTTGCCAAAGCTGAAATTTGATGTTGAAGGTGTTTGCACTGCTTGTAAAACATGCAAACCGACTAAAAATAAAAATAACTTTCCTTCCAAACCAGTGGTATCCACAACAAGGCCATTAGAGTTACTTCATATGGACTTGTTCGGACCATCACAGGTAAAAAGCTTTGGTGGCAATTATTATGCTTTAATGATTGTTGATGATTTCTCTAGATTTACTTGGACTTTATTTTTAGCATCAAAAAGTGATACTTATCAAAGATTTAAGGATCATGTCAAACGTGTCCAAAACCAAGTCAATCAAAAAGTTGTTGTAATTCGAACAGACCATGATGGCGAGTTCGAGAACTACAAATTTGACAAATTCTGTTCTAAGCTCGGCATTGAACCTCAGTTTTCAGCTCCAAGAACTCCCGAGCAAAACGGAGTTGTTGAACGAAAAAACCGAGTTCTCGAAGAGCTTGCTCGAACCGTGTTGAATGAATATCATTTACCGCATTATTTTTGGGCTGATGCAGTTAACACGGCATGCTACATGATGAACCGCATTCTAACCTGACCAATTTTAAAGAAAACACCCTATGAACTTTACAAGGGTAGAAAACTGAACATATCTCATCTTCATGCTTTTGGATGCAAAGTTTTCATTTTAAATAATGGCAAAGAACATCTCGGAAAATTCGATTCAAAAGCGGATGAAGGGATTTTCTTAGGTTATTCTACTCATAGTAAAGCTTTTAGAGTGTGTTTAATAAAAGAACTTCCACTATGGAAGAGTCTATCCATGTGGTGTTTGATGAGTCTCCGAAAGGAGACACTATGAGTTGTGCAGGAAACTTGGAAAATTCAGTTGTGGAGCTTGTTCCGAGCACAACTGAAACTAGAGCTCAAAAGGATGATCCTGCATCAACAGCTGAAACCAGAGCACAGAGAGACGAGCTCTCTCCGAGTTGAACTCAGGCCGAACTTCCTCCGACTTGGAAAACAAACAAGAATCATCCGATAGAAAATGTGCTCGGAGACATCTCGAAAGGAGTTCTTACTCGGCGGTCCATTCAAAACTTCTGTAATTTCGTTTCTTTCGTTTCTCAGATTGAACCTGATTCTGTTAATGCTGCGATTGAGGATGAACATTGGGCTATGGCTATGCAAGAAGAACTGAATCAATTCGTCAGAAATGATGTTTGGGATTTAGTTCCTCGGCTTGATGATCATACCATAATCGACACTAAATGGATTTTTTGAAATAAAATGGATGAATCAGGGGTAATCATAAGAAACAAGGCAAGGCTGGTTGCTCAAGGCTACAACCAAGAGGAAGGCATCGATTACGATGAGACCTTTGCTCCAGTTGCTAGGCTTGAAGCAATACGGATCTTGCTCGCTTTTGCATCGTTAATTAATTTTACTTTGTATCAAATGGATGTAAAAAGTGCATTTTTGAATGGATTCATAAATGAAGAAGTGTATGTGAAACAACCTCCTGGATTTGAAAGCCATGAATTTAGAAATCATGTTTACAAACTTAAAAAGGTACTTTACAGATTGAAACAAGCTCCTCGAGCTTGGTATGATCGGTTAAGTTCCTTTCTTTTAGAACAAGGCTTTGAAAGAGGGAAAGTTGACACTACACTGTTCATTCTTAAATCGAACAAAGACATTTTATTAGTACAAGTGTATGTTGATGATATAATATTCGGTGCTACTAATATGTGTCATGTCCTCTTTAATCATATTATAGGCAAGTCTTTATAGTTTAATAAAGATTAAAGTACTAAAGATTTAGGTTATGGACTTGTGTCATAAAAATAGTGGTAAATAAGATTTTCCATAACAAGGTATTGTTATCTCGTACTCATAAAGTAAAATTCTTATGTATCTAATAAAATAATATAATATCGGAGTATGCAGAATTTAAGATCAACGGAACCTTGGAATGATAAATACCAAACTGCCAAATATATATATAGATGATTTGGGTCTAACATATGATGTTTTAGAGCTTAATTTGACTCCCTTTTGCTTAGTTTTGGTTTGTCTCTTAAGTATTTTAGGTAGATTTTGTTTAGTTTTTAATTAGTTTAGGAAATTTTATTTCCTTGAACGTTTTGATCCGTTTTGGGTATGTTTCAGGTACTTTTGGAGCTTAAATGAAGAAAATATTATTAGAGTTGAAAAGAGGATAAAAGGACCTTGAAAATGGCACAAGAACGGAGAGAAACAGAGCTAGAAGTAAAGTAACACGCCCAGGCGCGAATGCAGCGAGAAAAAGTGGGTCATCAGAGTGGCGCGCCCAGGCATGGAGCTTAGCGCGCCCAGGCGTTGAGATTAGCGCGCCCAGGCGCGCTCACATCGTTAATTCAGAGTCATCAGACCTGGCGTGTAACACCCCAAAATTTTAATCCCCGATTAATGAAATGTTAATTATAAATTAATTATAATTAATTATTTCCATATTAATCCTTGATTAAAATATGTATTCATATAGTTGGTATATGTGTGTGAATTGATTTAATAAATATAATAAATGCCTAAAATGAGTATTTTGCATATTAGTCCCTGGGTTGGGACCTAGAGGTAATTATAGGAAAGATTTTGGAGGGAAAGTAAATAAAATAATTATTTTTCAAAAATTGGGAAAAATACTCGAGTATTTTCTGAAAAACTCGAGTATTCTGGACAGAGTTGCACGAGTTAGTGCGTTTGGTGAGTCACCACCACCGATTCCCCTTCGTTGACACGAATACTCCTCCATGAACACATCAACAACTTCGTGTCGCTGTGCATGATCCTTCAAACCTAGTATTTAAGCTCAAAACCGAGTGAGGAGCAACCATTTTGCCAATTTGTTGATGAGTTTGTATGTTAGGGTTCTGCAATCATTTCCTTCGATTCTCCTTGTGTGCTTATATTCAAGTAACAAATCATACACCAATACAAAGCTCACATCACGAGCTTTGTATAGATATAAAGTTTGTGAGCTGAGAGTGAGTGTGCTGTTAGAATCAAAGCTGAGAAGTTGAGGTTTGGGTGCTGTCATCAGTTCTGGGAGCTCACTTTGATCATTGATTGTGGTAAGCTCACGAGTCTCTGAGTCTCAAATTCAGTTCCTTTAGTTAGATGATGTTGCATAGAGTCTAGAAATACTAATTTCCCCAATTGTTATCTCTGTCTTCCATGTAAACCAATTCAATCTTGGGGATGTATTCAAAACTGCTCTGCATGTTGGTGCTTGAAGTGGTTCTTGGTGCTGTGGGGCTTTTTCTTGCAATTTCTTGTTTGATTCACGTCTGAGAGGTAAGGGGAAGTAATTATATTCACTAGATAGAGATTAAATTCCATTATTTGTGTTAGAGAGCCACCAAGAGGCTCTAAGGGCTTAGTTTGAATAGGATCTTTGGTTTGGAGACCAATCCATGCTCTATGACTGTGATGAGCAAGTTTTATATCATGCATGCAAGCTTAAATGACCATTGTTTTATGAGTATTATGCTTATTTTGCAATTTGAGGTGTTGAGTTGCTAAATTTTGTAAATTATGCATAAATGGTTGATTCTCTGTCAAATTGGTTATTTGATAAGAAACGAGTATTGCAACATGTTCAATATATGGTATGTGAACTGTTTTGATCATTGGTTTGGGTTAAAAATGTTTAGAAATTGCAATGGTATGTAAAAACCAAGTTTCAGTCTGGTTTGTCTGCAGATACTCGAGTATTTGGCTTAACACTCGAGTATTTCGTGGTGCACCAGAGTGAAAATTGGCGCACCAACTTGAGAATCAGATTGGACACTCGAGTAACAGAATACTCGAGTATCTCATGAATTACTCGAGTATATTTATGAAGACCTGAAAATCTAAATCTCTGAAAAGACATGAACGACTCGAGTATAATTATGAACCACTCGAGTAGAATCTGGAAAATGATAAACTACTCGAGTATTTTGGAAAACACTCGAGTATTTTTAGTCAGATACTTAAAAATACCATTTTTAATTCTAAAACATTTTGTAACTCTTAAAGGACAATACACCAAGTGATCCTGGACTTAAAGGAAATTGATTGATGTTATGATATTTTCATTTGAATAATGATACGTTGCTTGAGAGGCACGTAATGTATTAATAATAGGATAAAACATCAATCAATCCCTTCTAAGTAAAGTTAACGCATTCATATTGGAGTTTGGATGGTAGGACGTATATCATGTTCTTGGTAAACATGTGGAGGGCCTCTGGGAGTGCCAATACGCTTGCTTGATGACACGTCGTTGACGTGGTCGGCTGAGTGGATGCCGATATGGTTATACCGTTTGGATGATGGTCCGTTTGGATGACGGGATATGCTCGGGTGGCATGGATACCAAGCTTGTCGTGTACATTCTAGGTGAATGTACGAATTGTTGTATAGCTAGGAATACAACGCACTGTTGAGTGCTGGGTTGTCAGGGATGGACGTCAGAGAGTGACATAGTATGATGGAGATAGGCTTGAGAGCTAAAGTCATGCATCATGCCACTCATTTAAATTAATTGTGATAAATGAAATAAGTGTGAGCATCCTATGTGCATTCATTAACTGCTAAGTGTTATATGTGATTGTTGTTAATTGATGCATATTTACATATTCATATTGCACAATTTATTCTCTATTGGTTATGTGTATAGAATTGCTTACCCCTATGCCCTTGTAGGTGATGTCTCGATACATTGCCTGCATCGAGATCCGACCACTTCCTAGTGGCATATGTATCTATGAGGACCATCGCGCGGTGTTCGAGGGAGAGGTAGAGGTTACCTTCTACCACCCGAACCCGTTGATCCGATTCCGTCCTCGTAGATTTAGGATTCCCATCATATACACTATGCATGTACCCCCATTTTACACTTACCATGGACCACCTCCCACGCGACCAGCTCGCTCTTACCATAGTTTTCGTTTTCGACCTACCCGCTGTCACCCTTTTACTTCGAGAGTCGTCCACGAGGAGATTCCCCCTTCTGATCCGAGGAGCCCAGTCAGGGTTTCACCATCACCTGACCCGGTACCCAGTGGTAGGGTACACTCTCCCTCGGATGAGATCGAGGAGGATCCGGTGGAGGACGAGAGTGGGAGCGAGCCTGTCGTGCATTCTACTGGGAGTGATTGGAGGGACGATGATCCCTAGGTATATGCATATGGTATGTGATGAGGATCGGTGGATCCGATGTGCGGATGCTGTGGAGGAGATTTGCTGCTGCTGCTATGTTGATGATGATGCTACTACCTTACTACTTATGTTTCTTGGAGACTGCTGCTATCACTACTACTACATCTGATGATGCCAGATCTACGTGACCACCCTTGGAGTTTATGTTTTGGTTATGTACATATATTGTAGATATACTTTTGGAGTACTCTAGGGGTTTAGATACACTATTATGTAGATCTGTTTATGGGCTTGTATATGTTGAATCTTGGAGACTTTGATCATGGGACTATGTACTCACTACTCTTCATATATATATATATATATATATTGAAAACTTATGTTTATCTTACCATTAAATCGCATAGTCCGATAAATTCCGCTTTACTCTGATTTAATCTATTTAAGAGTTCGGCTATAAATATTATTTGATGGTATCAGTTTTATCCAACAAAGCATGGGTAACTTTGATTACTTGTATGATACAAAGATGTTTCCAAAAAGCGAATGTTACCCTATTTGTGAAAAGGTTTTAGAGATCGCCGAACTCGATACAAATGTTTTGAAATAGTTTAAAGTTTAATTCTCCAAGAATTCCAAATGACGATTCGTGCACCCGCTATATAAGAAAATTTTATTTTCCATATTTTCTTAACACTCACAAGTCCATATATTATCCAATATAAAAGCTTAATTACTATATTAAATTTGGGTAATTAGAAAGGGTGTCACACTGAGTGGTATCAGAGCAAAAAGTCAGATCCTGTAGTAGTGGAAGTAGTTCAGAAAGGTAGCCATCAACATCAAGCAGGTATCTCCAGGGCATGCACATTATTTTGAATGTTATTATTTTGCTTGTTGAGCTTAAAATACCCTTGATTTGGTTTCTATCTTGTCTCATTTGAGTACAAGACACAATTGATTGTAGATTTGAACGTTTAAGTTATAGCCTTAGTATAAGGGTGTAATGGAAGTTTCTTTAGTTCAACATATGTGACCATAAGTCCATAGCGCAGGTCTAATATGGCAACTAGAAACCAAAATCACACCAACGCGATGTTAGAAAGGATCACCACGATGCTGGAAGCCATACAGCGACAATCTCAACAACCATCTCAACCGGTCAACCCGTCTCATCAGTGTAATGTGGGTAATGCTGAGGAGAAGACTTTGGATGATTTTAGAAGCTGTAATCCGCCAAAGTTTGAAGGAGGATTTAAACCGGAAGAGGCCAACAAGTGGATTCACACCATGGACAAGATCTTGAGAACGTTGGAGTGTTCTGATGCTCAAAAGGTGGCGTATGCAACCTACATGTTAGAGGAGGAAGCTGAGAACTGGTGGAATCACACGATGCAGCTTCTGCAATATGAAGGAAGAGAGGTAAGTTGGGGAGTATTCATGGAGAAGTTTCTCCAAAAGTATTTCCCTGAGGACTTGAGAAGGAAGAAGGAGGTAGAGTTCTTGCAGCTGAAGAAAGGAAACATGAGTGTGGGTGAGTACGCAGCTAAGTTTGAGGAACTGATGAAGTACTCTCCATACTATCATAACAATCCAGATGAGAGGAGTAAATGCATTAAGTTTGAAGGAGGCCTGAGGCCAAAGTTGAAGTCGATTTTCAGTTACCAGCGGATTCAAAGCTTTCCTGCACTTGTGGACATGTGTAGGATGTATGAAGATGACACAAAGGCTGAGGAGGTGCAAGCCTCGGAGAAGAAGGACAATTAGAACTATGGACCTCAAAGACGGAAAGGTTTCAACAACCGAGGCAAAGGTCCGTATGATCGCCGAGGGAAAGGTAAAGGAAAAGCTGGTGGGTCTGATGGAAGGAATTATCGGAGCGAGGCTCCATTCTGCGACAAGTGCAAGCGCAATCACTATGGCCGTGTGTGTTGGGGGACAAGTGGTTGTTTTAACTGTGGAATGCCGGGACATTTTGCAAGAGACTGCAAGGAACCGGCCAAAGCCAACTCAAGAGGAGCTGCTGAGAGACCTATGGCTCAAGGAAGAGTTTTCACCCTTAGTGGTGTGGAAGCAAATCGGTCTTCTGATTTGGTGCAAGGTAAATACTTGCTTAATGGTCAGTTTTGTCATGTTTTGTTTGATTCTGGTGCAACGCATTCATTCGTTTCGTATGAATGTGTAAACCGGTTAGGCTTGATGATGTCTGAAATGCCTTATGCTCTCAAAGTAGAAACCCCTACCAATGCTCCTGTTGTAGTTTCTAGAGCATGTCTTAACTGTTGTATAGAAGTGTTAGGACAAACCTCTAAAGTAGATTTGATCTGCTTACCCTTAGTACAATTAGATGTGATCTTGGGGATGGACTGGTTAAGTCAAAACCAAGTAACCATTGATTGTGATAGAAAAGTAGCAACCTATAGAAACCCAAAACCATCCGGCTATGTGTGCTTGTTCAACTATGAGGTGGAGGAGAATGGTCCAAGGATGGAAGAAATCCCTATTGTCAGAGACTTTCCGGAAGTTTTTGCTGATGAGATCCCTGGTCTACCACCAAGAAGAGAAATTGAATTCGGTATCGACTTAGTTCCGGGAGCTGGTCCCATTTCTATCGCTCCCTATAGAATGGCACCACCGAAAATGGCGGAAATGAAGAAGCAGATTGAGGAACTGTTACAGAAGCAAATGATTCGACCAAGTGTGTCACCTTGGGGTGCTCCGGTTTTGTTTGTCAAGAAGAAGGATGGCAGCATGAGGATGTGCATCGACTACAGACAATTGAATAAGGTCACGATCAAGAACAAGTATCCATTGCCGAGGATAGATGACCTTATGGATCAAGTTCGTGGAGCTTCGGTACTTTCCAAGATTGATTTGAGGTCGGGGTACCATCAGATCAGGATAAGAGAAAAGGATATCTCTAAGACTGCATTTCGATCTCGATACGAACATTATGAGTATGTCGTGATGCCGTTCGGATTGACTAATGCACCAGCCATTTTCATGGACTACATGAATCGAATCTTTAGACCTTATTTAGATTCGTTCGTGGTTGTGTTCATTGATGATATTCTCATTTACTCTAAGAGCTCGGAGGAGCATGCCGAACACTTGAGGATAGTGTTGAGCATCCTAAAGGAGAAGCAATTGTACGCCAAACTTACAAAGTGTGAGTTCTGGCTGAAGGAGGTCAAGTTCTTAGGGCATGTGATTTCAGACAAGGGAATAGCCGTTGATCCGACGAAAGTGAGTTCGGTTTTGCAATGGGAGCAACCAAAGTCGGTCACGGAGGTGAGAAGCTTTCTTGGTTTGGCTGGGTACTATAGAAGGTTTATAGAAGGTTTCTCGAAGATCGCACTGCCTTTGACGAAGTTGACTCGGAAAGATCAACTATTCCTATGAGATGAGAAGTGTGAAAGGAGTTTTCGAGAATTGAAGGAAAGGTTGACATCGTCTCCTGTATTGGTTCTGCCCGATACCCAGAAGAGTTTTGATGTGTACTGTGACGCGTCGAAACAAGGTCTTGGGTGTGTTTTGATGCAAGAAGGGCAAGTCGTCGCCTATGCCTCGAGACAGCTAAAAGTTCATGAAATGAACTATCCAACTCATGATTTGGAGTTGGCAGCTGTGGTATTTGCATTAAATATCTGGAGGCACTATCTCTATGGCACTACATTCCGAGTGTTCAGTGACCATAAGAGTTTAAAGTACCTCTTCGATCAGAAAGAGTTGATTATGAGGCAACGTCAATGGATGGAGTTTTTGAAAGATTATGAGTTCGAGCTCCATTACCATCCGGGGAAGGCCAATGTTGTGGCAGATGCATTGAGTAGAAAGGCAATGCACATCTGTGCAATGATGGTCAGAGAAGCTGCACTGATAGAGGAATTCCGGGATTTGAGTTTGACGATGCAAGTGGAGCCGACAAGTATCAAGATGGGAATGCTGCAGATTGCTAATGAGTTTCTACAAAGGATTCGGGAATTGCAACACAAGGATGGGAAACTCATGGAAAAGAGGAAATTGATGGAAGAAGGCAAGGAATTGGAATTTCAAGAAGGGAAGGATGGAATCCTTCGCTTTAAAACAAGGATTTGTGTGCCTGATGATTTAGAAGTAAGAAGGATGATTCTGGATGAAGCGCATAAGAGTAAGATGAGTATGCATCCGGGAGCTACCAAAATGTACCAGGACTTAAAGAAGCTATTTTGGTGGCCTGGTTTGAAGAAAGACGTAGCTGAGTATGTGGCCTGTTGTTTGGTGTGTCAAAAGGCCAAGGTGGAACATCAAAGGCCAGGAGAAGAGTTATTTCCTTTGGAGATTCCGTTGTGGAAATGGGATAGCATCTCGATGGATTTCGTGTCGGGATTGCCAAGGACATCTACTGGTCATGATGCAATCTGGGTGATTGTGGATCGTCTCACGAAGTCGGCGCATTTTATTCCTGTTAACATGCGCTACTCGTTGGAAAAGCTCACCCAGTTGTACATCAAAGAAATTGTTCGTCTGCACGGTGTACCATCAAGCATTGTATCTGATCGCGATCCGAGGTTTACATCGAAGTTTTGGGAAGATCTGCATAGAGCCTTGGGTTCAAGATTGAAACTGAGTTCTGCATACCATCCTCAGACTGATGGCCAAACGGAGAGGACTATTCAGCCATTGGAGGACATTCTACGAGCCTGTGTTTTGGAAGGACAAGGGAATTGGGAACAGATGTTGCCACTCGTGGAGTTCACTTACAACAACAGTTACCACACGAGTATTGGAATGGCACCATTTGAAGCTTTGTATGGGAGAAAATGTCAGACGCCGTTATGCTGGTTTCAAGTGGGGGAGAATTCTCTGGTTGGACCAGATTTTGTGCAAGAGACCACGGAACAGATCAAGATGATACAAGAGAAGATGAGGGCAGCTCAAAGTAGGCAGAAAAGCTATGCTGATAGAAGAAGGAAACCTTTAGAATTCGCCGAAGGAGACCATGTATTCATTAGAATAGTACCAACCAAAGGTGTTAGTAGGGCCTTGAAAACTCAGAAACTATCACCTAAATTCATTGGTCCCTATCAAATCCTCAAAAGGGTCGGCCCAGTAGCTTATCAATTAGCTTTGCCTCCGTCATTAGCTAACCTTCATAATGTATTCCATGTGTCTCAACTAAAAATATATGTCCATGACCCCACCATTGTCCTTAGAATCCAACCTGATGACTTAGAAATTCATGAGAACCTAACCTTCAAAGCTATGCTAGTTCGTATTGAAGATCGAAGAATCAAGCAGCTTAGAGGGAAAGACATTTGTCTGGTCAAAGTCGTCTGGGTGTGTGGCGATGTAATGGAAGCATCATGGGAACTAGAGGATAAGATGCGTCAGGATTATCCTGACTTGTTTGTATGAGTTGAATTTCGGGGACGAAATTCCTTGTAAGTGGGGGAGTAGTGTAACACCCCAAAATTTTAATCCCCGATTAATGAAATGTTAATTATAAATTAATTATAATTAATTATTTCCATATTAATCCTTGATTAAAATATGTATTCATATAGTTGGTATATGTGTGTGAATTGATTTAATAAATATAATAAATGCCTAAAATGAGTATTTTGCATATTAGTCCTTGGGTTGGGACCTAGAGGTAATTATAGGAAAGATTTTGGAGGGAAAGTAAATAAAATAATTATTTTTCAAAAATTGGGAAAAATACTCGAGTATTTTCTGAAAAACTCGAGTATTCTGGACAGAGTTGCACGAGTTAGTGCGTTTGGTGAGTCACCACCACCGATTCCTCTTCGTTGACACGAATACTCCTCCATGAACACATCAACAACTTCGTGTCGCTGTGCATGATCCTTCAAACCTAGTATTTAAGCTCAAAACCGAGTGAGGAGCAACCATTTTGCCAATTTGTTGATGAGTTTGTATGTTAGGGTTCTGCAATCGTTTCCTTCGATTCTCCTTGTGTGCTTAGATTCAAGTAACAAATCATACACCAATACAAAGCTCACATCACGAGCTTTGTATAGACATAAAGTTTGTGAGCTGAGAGTGAGTGTGCTGTTAGAATCAAAGCTGAGAAGTTGAGGTTTGGGTGCTGTCATCAGTTCTGGGAGCTCACTTTGATCATTGATTGTGGTAAGCTCATGAGTCTCTGAGTCTCAAATTCAGTTCCTTTAGTTAGATGACATTGCATAGAGTCTAGAAATACTAATTTCCCCAATTGTTATCTCTGTCTTCCATGTAAACCAATTCAATCTTGGGGATGTATTCAAAACTGCTCTGCATGTTGGTGCTTGAAGTGGTTCTTGGTGCTGTGGGGCTTTTTCTTGCAATTTCTTGTTTGATTCACGTCTGAGAGGTAAGGGGGAGTAATTATATTCACTAGATAGAGATTAAATTCCATTATTTGTGTTAGAGAGCCACCAAGAGGCTCTAAGGGCTTAGTTTGAATAGGATCTTTGGTTTGGAGACCAATCCATGCTCTATGACTGTGATGAGCAAGTTTTATATCATGCATGCAAGCTTAAATGACCATTGTTTTATGAGTATTATGCTTATTTTGCAATTTGAGGTGTTGAGTTGCTAAATTGTGTAAATTATACATAAATGGTTGATTCTTTGTCAAATTGGTTATTTGATAAGAAATGAGTATTGCAACATGTTCAATATATGGTATGTGAACTGTTTTGATCATTGGTTTGGGTTAAAAATGTTTAGAAATTGCAATGGTATGTAAAAACCAAGTTTCAGTCTGGTCTGTCTGCAGATACTCGAGTATTTGGCTTAACACTCGAGTATTTCGTGGTGCACCAGAGTGAAAATTGGCGCACCAACTTGAGAATCAGATTGGACACTCGAGTAATATATGAACTACTCGAGTATTCTGGGTAATGAAATACTCGAGTATCTCATGAATTACTCGAGTATATTTATGAAGACCTGAAAATCTAAATCTCTGAAAAGACATGAACGACTCGAGTATAATTATGAACCACTCGAGTAGAATCTGGAAAATGATAAACTACTCGAGTATTTTGGAAAACACTCGAGTATTTTTAGTCAGATACTTAAAAATACCATTTTTAATTCTAAAACATTTTGTAACTCTTAAAGGACAATAAACCAAGTGATCCTGGACTTAAAGGAAATTGATTGATGTTATGATATTTTCATTTGAATAATGATACGTTGCTTGAGAGGCACGTAATGTATTAATAAAAGGATAAAACATCAATCAATCCCTTCTAAGTAAAGTTAACGCATTCATATTGGAGTTTGGATGGTAGGACGTATATCATGTTCTTGGTAAACATGTGGAGGGCCTCTGGGAGTGCCAATACGCTTGCTTGATGACACGTCGTTGACGTGGTCGGCTGAGTGGATGCCGATATGGTTATACCGTTTGGATGACGGTCCGTTTGGATGACGGGATATGCTCGGGTGGCATGGATACCAAGCTTGTCGTGTCATTCTAGGTGAATGTACGAATTGTTGTATACCTAGGAATACAACGCACTGTTGAGTGCTGGGTTGTCAGGGATGGACGTCAGAGAGTGACATAGTATGATGGAGATAGGCTTGAGAGCTAAAGTCATGCATCATGCCACTCATTTAAATTAATTGTGATAAATGAAATAAGTGTGAGCATCCTATGTGCATTCATTAACTGCTAAGTGTTATATGTGATTGTTGTTAATTGATGCATATTTACATATTCATATTGCACAATTTATTCTCTATTGGTTATGTGTATAGAATTGCTTACCCTTATGCCCTTGTAGGTGATGTCTCGATACATTGCCTGCATTGAGATCCGGCCACTTCCTAGTGGCACATGGATCTATGAGGACCATTGCGCGGTGTTCGAGGGAGAGGTAGAGGTTACCTTCTACCACCCGAACCCGTTGATCCGATTCCGTCCTCGTAGATTTAGGATTCCCATCATATACACTTTGCATGTACCCCCGTTTTACACTTACCATGGACCACCTCCCACGCGACCAGCTCGCTCTTACCATAGTTTTCGTTTTCGACCTACCCGCTGTCACCCTTTTACTTCGAGAGTCATCCACGAGGAGATTCCCCCTTCTGATCCGAGGAGCCCAGTCAGGGTTTCACCATCACCTGACCCGGTACCCAGTGGTAGGGTACACTCTCCCTCGGATGAGATCGAGGAGGATCCGGTGGAGGACGAGAGTGGGAGCGAGCCTGTCGTGCATTCTACTGGGAGTGATTGGAGGGACGATGATCCCTAGGTATATGCATATGGTATGTGATGAGGATCGGTGGATCCGATGTGCGGATGCTGTGGAGGAGATTTGCTGCTGCTGCTATGTTGATGATGATGCTACTACCTTACTACTTATGTTTCTTGGAGACTGCTGCTATCACTACTACTACATCTGATGATGCCAGATCTACGTGACCACCCTTGGAGTTTATGTTTTGGTTATGTACATATATTGTAGATATACTTTTGGAGTACTCTAGGGGTTTAGATACACTATTATGTAGATCTGTTTATGGGCTTGCATATGTTGAATCTTGGAGACTTTGATCATGGGACTATGTACTCACTACTGTTCATATATATATATATATATATATATATATATTGAAAACTTATGTTTATCTTACCATTAAATCGCATAGTCCGATAAATTCCGCTTTACTCTGATTTAATCTATTTAAGAGTTCGGCTATAAATATTATTTGATGGTATCAGTTTTATCCAACAAAGCATGGGTAACTTTGATTACTTGTATGATACAAAGATGTTTCCAAAAAGCGAATGTTACCCTATTTGTGAAAAGGTTTTAGAGATCGCCGAACTCGATACAAATGTTTTGAAATGGTTTAAAGTTTAATTCTCCAAGAATTCCAAATGACGATTCGTGCACCCGCTATATAAGAAAATTTTATTTTCCATATTTTCTTAACACTCACAAGTCCATATATTATCCAATATAAAAGCTTAATTACTATATTAAATTTGGGTAATTAGAAAGGGTGTCACACTGAGCGCCCAGGCGCGCGAACTTCGTGAAGGCCCAATTGGGCTGATTTCTGATGCGTTTTTCAGGGGATTAATTAGGATTTCATTTTATCTTTTAAATATAGGTTTTAGAACTAGGTTAGGCAGCTTCTAGAGAGGGAGATTACATAATTTTAGAGAGTTTTAGAAGAGGATAAGATCAAGGATTGGAAGATCCAAGGCTTTTCCATGGTAATCATGCATTCTTCTATTACTTTTGTTCTTATTTTCATGATATGTAACTAAAACCCTTTGTTAGGAATTGGTGAATTTGTATGGATTAGTTTATTGATTTCAAGAATTGATGTTTTTCATATTCTAAATCATGTGTTTGATGGTGTTTTTGCTGTTATGCATAGAAGTAATTAATCTATGTTTTGGATCTCTAATTCTTCAATTGAGAGATTAGGAATTAGAATAGGCAAAGCCTTCAAACAATATAGTTATTCAACAAGTAGGGATACAATTGGGTAATTATATACCATGATTAATTCCCTTTTCTTAATTAAGATTATTCAATAGTTTAATCTCTTAAGGAATTAAGGATTATCTAATTGAATAAGAAACGGTAATTATACAAGAGGGATCGAATAGTTATCAATTTAGGAATTTGTTCATGATTTAGGGAAAAACAGAGATTCATGATAAATAAACAACGCATACAATGAAACCATGTTCCTAACATCTTTCTCAAATCGTTCACAACTTTTATTTATTTTCTGTTTTTAATTTATTTTCTATTTTTATTTTAAATCAATCTTAATTAATTAATTAGAAACCAATAGATTTTGCTTTTAACTACTCTTTGGTGAGAACTAATTGAACAATTTGCAATCCTTGTGGGAACAATATCTGATCTTATTGACTATATTATTATCCGATCTAGTATACTTGCTAGAGAGTGATCAAGTTTTTGGCGCCGTTGCCGGGGATTGAAATTCGTTTCAATTAATTTTCGGTACTTAGTAGTAGTTTTAGGTGAAATTTATTTATTTTTTTAGTTAGTTTCTTGTCTCAACAGGTGCTGCGTAATTTTTCTCTTATTTTTGTTTTGTGCAGGAATTTTTATTAATTTAAGTGCAAAGGGGAGAAAAATTCAACACTAGAAGAGGGGAAAGACGAACATTGAAGATGGCTGGAGGAGGAGGATCTCACGGATCCTCTCCGCCTCCTCCTCCCAGGAAGACTTTGGCGGAGTATGGAACAGTGGACCCGGAACTCTTTGCTTCCAGCATAGTCCGGCCAGCCATCACTGCAACTGCATTCGCAATTGATCCACAATACATCCACCTCATCATGCAGGATCAGTTCCGTGGTGTGCCGAATCAAGACCCCAGGGACCATATTGCCAACTTCCTGGGCATGCTTGGCTTCTTCAAGATCGAGGGTGCTACAGACGAGGCCATCAGAATGAGGATGTTCCCTCTCTCACTGAGGGGCGAGGCGCTAACTTGGGTGAGCAACCAGGCACCAGGGAGTTTGTCCAGCTGGAAAGTACTTGTCTCCAAATTCATGGATAAGTTTCTTCCAGCTGGGATGCAAGCGAAGCTGAGGCAAGACGTTCACTCATTAATGCAAGAGGACAACGAGCCGTTGCATGAAGCTTGGCAGCGTTACAACCAGCTACTGAGGAGGTGCCCAATATATATGCAAGACTGGCAACAAATTCAATTGTTCTATAATGGGCTCAACCGATTCAATCAAAGCATGGTTGATGCAGCAACTGGTGGATCGCTAATGAAGAAGACCGTTGAAGAGGCCAAGGAAGTTATTGCAAATATGGCATTCAGCAGTAGTCAAGGATTGAGGACCCAGGTGGAGCAGAGTGTTCTGAAGAGTAATGATCTGGATTCTAGTGAAACCCAGATCTTAATCGAGCAGAACAAGCAAATGCAACAACAAATGGCCACATTAATGAAGCAGATGAGCCATATCAGTGTGGCGGTTGCATCCAACAATATGAAGTGCGACTTTTGTGGGGGAGGTCACCAGAATGATGATTGTGCATTTGAAGTCAATAAGGGTCCAGCAACCATTGAGGAGCAGGCCAAGTTTGTGGGTGGCGGAGTACTTAAAAACTATACGTACCCCAACATCTACAATCCAAGGCCAACAAATCAGCCTCACACCTCATGTTCTAGCTCAACACCCAATCCATCACCGCCACAGAAGCAAGGCTGGGAGAAGGCACTTGAAGCAATGGCTGCCACAACCAGTACATTCATGGAAGAAGCCAGGGCGAATTTTGCCAATCAGGAAGTCAGCATTCGCAACTTGGAGGTGCAATTGGCTCAAATAAACAATCAGATATCCGAGATTGCAACCAATTACAAAGAGCGATGCATGGCGGTCACCCTTCGAAGTGGCATGTCGTATGAGGAGCCACAGAAGAAGGGTGATGCAATTGAGCTTGAGAAGAAGGATGAGGGGTCAAAGCAACCAAGTGGAGGAGGCTCAAATGCAAGGCAACAGATGCAGGATCCACCTACGGATCAAGAGATAGAGAAAGGCACACCCAAACCAGCACCACTACCTCCAAGGATTCCATATCCTCAGAGGTTGAAGAAAGAGGATGACCAGAAGCAATTCTCCAAATTCCTGGAGATGCCACAGAAGGTGGAGATCAACATACCGTTTGCAGAGGTACTCTCACAAATGCCTCTGTATGCGAGATTCATGAAGGAGTTGCTGACAAAGAAGAAGCGGATGCTCACTGATGAGACGTTCCTGATAGTAGAGAAGTGCAACAACATCATCAAATCCAACCTTCCACCAAAGCTGAAGGACCCAGGTAGCTTCACTCTTCCAATTAGCATAGGCAAGGAGTACTCAGGTAAGGCTCTATGTGACTTAGGAGCTAGTGTTAACATTATGCCTTTGTCTATTTGTGAATCATTGAACTTAGGAGAGATTAAGCCTACCTAGGGATGGCAATTGGACTCGGACCCGTGGGTACCCGAGGGTAATGCCCGCAATGGGTCCGGGTCTGGGTCCAAAAAAGAGACCCGTGGGTTCAAAGAATGGACCCGTTTGGGTACCCGCTTTGATCGGGTCTGGGTCCGGGTCTGAGATATTCAGACCCGTGGGTACCCGGACCCGTTCATATTTACAAATATGCATTATATATATATATATAATTTAGTATGTTTGTGTTTAACGAGAGAATTTCTTTGATGTCTGCTAGTGTTTAATGGTGGTAGGGATAAATATTAAGTAGAGTGTGTAATAATGTATTAAGGATCCCTCGGTCTATAAAAAAAAAACATAGAAATTAATTTAAAAAATAATTTTTTCTTTAAAAAAAATTGCCAATGGATACCCGCAAAACCCGTCTGGGTACCCGAAGACTCGCCTACCCATTATGCAGCGGGTACCCGAGCGGGTCCGGGTGGGTCCGGGTCCAGTAATTAAAGAACGGGTCCGGGTCTGGGTACCCCATTACCCGGACCCACCCGGACCCATTGCCATCCCTAAGCCTACCCCGACAGTACTTCAGTTAGCTGATAGAACCACCCTCCGCCCATATGGAGTGGTGGAAGATATTCTGGTTAAGGTGAAAGATTTTATCCTGCCCTTAGATTTCATGGTTTTAGATATAGAAGAGGATGAAAATATTCCTCTAATTTTTGGAAGGCCATTCTTGGCCACAGCAAGGGCAGTGATTGATGTGCTTAGGGGAGAAGTAATTCTTCGAGTGAATGGTGACCAAACTATAATTACAATTTTTGAAAAACCACCAATCACCGCGGAGAACTTTGCTCCTCTCATGTGCATTCAGCACTTCAATGGAGTGAGTATTAAGAAGAGGCTGAATGGCAAGGTGCCACCCTTGAAGGGATCTTGGCAACCACCCTAACCTCTGAAAAGAGGTGACCCGTCAGGCTCGTGACGTTAAACAAGCACTAGTTGGGAGGTAATTGCTTTTATTGAATTATTTTGATTTGAGACCCCTATTTCTTTCATGAGTGTGTTCACTTTGGTTTTGTGTTCTAGAACTTGACCTGTGACCATTTTGAGATTGATAATTGTTTTCATGCATGAAGATGATTAAGGCAATTAGGATGTGTTTTTGTGGCCTTAAGATGATTTGAATTGATAAATATTCCCTTAGTTGCCCATTTTGAGCCTAATTTCATTATGATTTTTCTTTGGTACCTTGCATTGATTGCATATTCTTTGTTAGTACCTTGGGAATTTTGATTGAGCAATTGAGAGGAATATAGAAAGAAAAGGTGAAAGTAATTGGTGAAAAGTGTATGAGTTCTTTTTCTCTTCCAAGTAAAAAAAAAGAAGAAAAAAATAATAAATGTAAAGGAAGAGAATAGAAGGAAAAATGGAAAAAGAAAGGAAGAATAAGATGTTTCTGATGTGAGTGTGAGTCTTTATTGTATTCATTGCTCATTCATGGTTTTTGAGGGAAGCTTGCTTTTGTAAATATTTTTGCGTGTTAGCCTTTGTTTATCCCTTCTTTCTTTTATCCCACCTTTCATCTTTTAGCCATGGTCTCATTACAACCAAAATTAAGACCTTTTGATTTGTGCATGCATTCAATAATTTCAGTGGAGATTTGGGTCTATGGTCAAGCATATGGTAACACTTTACTATTGTATGAACTTGAGTGAATTGTTAATACGCTTGATACACATGAGAGATATACACTGAGAGGTTGAGCGTGCTCACTAGTTCTGAGTTGGGATTGGTTTTGTTTCTTTAACCAAGTTTTGATATGTGAATAGCTTGAATAAATATGTAGCTGTGTTGATGAGTCGAAGTCTTAAATTAGGTGCTGTACATTTTGATTTGGATGGTAGTCTTTTGTTTTAGAATTTTTATTTTACTTTTGCCTGGGACATGCAAAATTCTAAGTTCGGGGGTGTGATTTGGGTCTAACATATGATGTTTTAGAGCTTAATTTGACTCCATTTTGCTTAGTTTTGGTTTGTTTCTTAAGTATTTTAGGTAGATTTTGTTTAGTTTTTAATTAGTTTAGGAAATTTTATTCCCTTGAACGTTTTGATCCGTTTTAGGTATGTTTCACGTACTTTTGGAGCTTAAATGAAGAAAATATTATTGGAGTTGTAAAGAGGATGAAAGGACCTTGAAAATGGCGCAAGAACGGAGAGAAATGGAGCTAGAAGTAAAGTAACACGCTCAGGCGTGGAAATGGCATGCCCAGCCGCGCATGCAGCGATAAAAAGTGGGTCATCAGAGTGGCGCGCCCAGGCGTGGAGCTTAGCGCGCCCAGGCGCGCTCACATCGTTAATTCAGAGTCATCAGACCTGGCGCGCCCAGACGCGCGAACTTCGTGAAGGCCCAATTGGGCTGATTTCTGATGCGTTTTTCAGGGGATTAATTAGGATTTCATTTTAACTTTTAAATATAGGTTTTAGAACTAGGTTAGGCAGCTTTTAGAGAGGGAGATTACATAATTTTAGAGAGTTTTAGAAGAGGAGAAGATCAAGGATTGGAAGATCCAAGGCTTTTCCATGGTAATCATGCATTCTTCTATTACTTTTGTTCTTATTTTCATGATATGTAACTAAAACCCTTTGTTAGGAATTGGTGAATTTGTATGGATTAGTTTATTGATTTCATGAATTGATGTTTTTCATATTCTAAATCATGTGTTTGATGGTGTTTTTGCTGCTATGCATAGAAGTAATTAATCTATGTTTTGGATCTCTAATTCTTCAATTGAGAGATTAGGAATTAGAATAGGCCAAGCCTTCAAACAATATAGTTATTCAACAAGTAGGGATACAATTGGGTAATTATATAACATGATTAATTCCCTGTTCTTAATTAAGATTATTCAGTAGTTTAATCTCTTAAGGAATTAAGGATTATCTAATTGAATAAGAAAGGGTAATTATACAAGAGGGATCTAATAGTTACCAATTTAGGAATTTGTTCATGATTTAGGGAAAAACAGAGATTCATGATAAATAAACAACGCATACAATGAAACCATGTTCCTAACATCTTTCTCAAATCGCTCACAACTTTTATTTATTTTTTGTTTTTAATTTATTTTCTATTTTTATTTTAAATCAATCTTAATTAATTAATTAGAAACCAATAGATTTTGCTTTTAACTACTCTTTGGTGAGAATTAATTGAACAATTTGCAATCCCTGTGGGAACGATATCTGGTCTTATTGACTATATTACTATCCGATCTAGTATACTTGCTAGAGAGTGATCAATAGAGATGAAAAGTAGATTAAGTGAAAGTAACGTAAGTACATCAGTGTCCAAGGTCCAGGTGGTGATATCCCATTGTTGTATGTGAATTTCGCAAGTGGCAAAATCTGATCCCAACTTCCTTGTTCTTCCAATGCACAAGCTCGCAGAATATCCTCCAATGTTTGAATGGTCCTTTCGGTCTGCCCATCCGTCTGAGGATGGTAAGCTGAACTCATCTTGAGCCTTGTTCTCAGGGCTTGCTGTAAACTGAATCAAAACCTCGACATGAATCTTGGATCACGATCTGAAATGATAGTGGAAGGTATCCCATGCAGCCGTACCACTTCCTTGATGTAAAGCTGGGTATGCTTTTCTCAAAGAATAGCGCATATTCACCGGAATGAAATGCGCCGACTTAGTCAAACGATCAACAATTACCCAGAGTGCATCATGGTTTGCAACCGTCCTTGGTAATCCTGTCACAAAATCCATCGAAATACTATCCCAATTCCATTGCGGGATATCCAAGGGTTGCAATTTTCCTCCAAGCTTCTGGTGTTCCATTTTAACCTTCTGACAAATTAAGCAAGAAGCTACATAATCTGCTACATCTTTCTTGAGAGCCGACCACCAGAACATGCTTTTCAAGTCTTGGTACATCTTAGTTGATCCTGGATGAATACTCATCTGACTTTTATGTGCTTCATCCAATATCAATCTCCTAACTTCTGGATTCTTTGGCATGCAAATCCTCGTTTTGAAACGAAGAATTCCATCCGATCCTTCTATGAAATGTGGCTCCTTCCCTCCTATCATCAACTCCCTCTTCTCCTTTAGTTCTTCATCCTCTCGTTTCAATTCACGAATTCGAGCCAAGAATTCGTTAGAGATTTGCAACATGCCCATCTTAATACTGGTTTGTTCTACTTGCATAACCAGACTCAAATCCTGAAACTCTTCAATCAAAGCTGCCTCTTTAATCATCATCGAACTCACATGAATCGCTTTTCGACTCAAAGCGTCTGCCACAATATTGGCCTTGCCAGGGTGATAACGAAGCTCAAAATCACAATCTTTCAAAAACTCCATCCACCGACGCTGCCTCATATTCAATTCTTTCTGATCGAACAAATACTTCAAACTCTTATGGTCACTAAACACTCTAAATCTAGTGCCATAGAGATGATGCCTCCAAATATTTAGGGGAAAAACTATTGCAGCAAGTTCCAAATCATGGGTGGGGTAATTTACCTCGTGAATCTTTAATTGACGACATGCATACGCCACAACTATTCCTTCTTGCATCAACACTATGACATTCCGTATTTTCCTAGCTAAGATAAATAAATTTTCATTAAAGAGGAGTTTTGAGATATTGTTTTACAAAGGATATTTAGTGAGTATTTTATTCGGTTACGTAATAAGTTGTAGATTTTATGGAATTTTGGTAAACAAATATTTTTATGGAGCTCAAGTAAATGATTTTATTGAATTTGGACTGATTTAATTAATGAGAAGTGAGTTATGATTTTATTGTTGGTGATTTCTTATAGGAATGAATTTCCTTGTGAACTTTAATAGATTTAACAAACTTCAGAAATTCATAACTTTTTAACCGTAACTCCGAATTTTACGATCTTTATATGAAAACGATCGTATTGAAATGTAGATTTCAAAAATGTAATTTTTATAATTTTCTGGTTTGATTTACGAAAATTATTTCTCAGATCTGTAAAGTACGAATTTTGAAGATATTGATCATGAAAAATAGTTTTTGATCTCTAATGAACTTTTCCTTTTGAGAATCTCTTTTATATATGAAAAGGTGATTTTAGAAAATGAAAATGCAATGTATATGTATGTGCATATGTATGTGTTGTGTGATGCATGGAATGATAAAATAAATAGGAATAAAATAACATATCTTTAAGAAAGTGATATGATGCATGATTTGATTTATTTCCCTAAATTGCTCTAGCTTGTCCACCACTCAAATACTCTTGCATGCAACATTTCGGATTACCAAAACTACCCTTGGATTTGAAATTGAAGTTCCTAAATTACCCTTAATTTTTTGGGGCTTCTAACCCATTTAACCCTAAAACCCAAGCCCAAAACCATGCCCCAATAAATACCCCTCTTCTCCCTCATTCATACACCCTATTGATTCATTTGCTTCATAGAATTAACAAAAAAAAATAAAGAAGAGGAGAGAAGAAGAAGGTGAGGCCGTGGGAGAGAGGAAGAAGGAGGAAGAGGAAGTTGATTTTCTAGCTTATCTTCTTTGATTCTCCATCTAGGTATTGATCTTATAACTTGATTCCTCTTCCCTTTTTCTTTGTAATTTTCGGTTTACATTTGAAGTTCATGGAAGTTTTGTGCTTTGAGTCAAAGAAGCTCTTGCATGTTGATTTTCTTTGTTCCTTTTTACTTTCTAAGCTTATTTCTATTTGGATTTGAGTTTAAAAAAAAATGAGTGAACATGCATCAACCTCTATGATGCTCATGGTTTTGAACCCCATTTGTGTAGAATGATTTTTGATTCTTGTTTGTAAATGTTGATGCATGCTAGATCTAGTATTTTTAATTGCATGCATGTGATTTTTTTAGTTGATCTTAACTTTTTCTCTACATGCATGTAAAGACCCATAACCTTTATGAATGAATGAGTGATGGGTACTATTTTGTCTTATCTATTTCTTATTGCATGTCATTTTTATAAATAGATCTAGACTTTTTTTTGGTAAAGAAAAAAATTGCATTACCAACGAACAAGTTTAAAAAATACACATCCCAAGGCGATAATTTAGTTCCTAGCCACCTTCTAGGAAGGGTTCTAGGCATCTAAACTACCCCAAAATAATAACAAATCAACAACTAAATAAACCAGGCCTACATCACAGCCCTTATTCTACCAAAAATAAAGCTAAGAGGGCCATTATTGCCAGCCCAATTCGTAAGGGAGCTCACTAGTTTCACTGCCAATTCACTTTGAAGTAGAACCAGTGCTTGTGTTGGCTGAAGTTTCCTATGTCGGAAAACTCGTCGGTTCCTCTCCATCCAGACCCCTACACACACGCTGCCACCACTGCTGTAACTAGCTGCCTCCTCTTCTTGTTTCTAAACCCATGTTGAAGCCATCTAATCCAATTAGGGAATCTATAGTAAGTAACATCAACCCCAATCCAGTTCCCTGCTAATTGCAAAAGCTCCTTGCTCCACTCGCACTCGAAGAACAAGTGGCTACATGTCTCCTCCTCACCTTCACAAAGCTCGCATAAAGTCGAGATTTGCAAAAATGGTAACCTGTTCTTCGTTTTCAAGCTCCCATGAACCAGAAGCCAGAGGATGAAGTTGTGTCTCACAATGCTCAATCGATTCCATATCTGGCGATGAAAAGGAAACACTGGCTGCTCTCCAATCAGGTAAGCATACCCTTCCCTGATAGTGTACTGTTGCTGGTTAGATATCAAATCTGAAAATTGTGTGATTAGTTTGTCTCTAGCTTTTAATATCTGCTTCCAATGCCAATTACTTGTCTGAGATGCATGAACATTTAGGAATTGATCCCTTTTTAAGTATACTGCTTGAATCCAGCGAAGCCAAAGAGATATTTTGTTTGTCTGAATTTGCCATGCTTGGTTCCCTATGGCAGCTAGGTTCCAAAGACTAATGTTCTGAAAACCCAATCCCCCATGCTTCTTATCTCTGCACACTGTATCCCAAGCCACTTGAGCCTTGGCTATACCACCTTGATCCTTGCCCCATAGGAACCCTCTACAAGCTTTCTCAATTCCTCTAATCACAGCTTTAGGGATTATAAAAGTAGTAGCCCAATAAACATGCATAGTCATGAGGACAGATTGAATTAGTTGGGCACGCCCCTGAAATGACAAATTACGAGTAGTCCACATGTTCAACCTCTTAGTTATCTTGTCAATCAGCACATTACATGTAGTCACACTCCACTTTTTAGCTGTTATGGGTAGTCCCAGGTAAGTGAATGGGAAAGCTCCAATGCTAAAACCTGTGATGTTCACCAATCTCTGTTGTAATCCTCCACTACCTCCTGCAATATACATCTGAGATTTACTCTGATTTGCACTTAATCCAGAACTACTAGCAAACTCTGAGAAAGCCCTACATAGAATTCTCGCACTACTTTCATTAGCCTTACAAAAAATCATTAAGTCATCTGCAAATGCCAAGTTTATCAACCCAATTCTTTTGCACATAGGATGGAACTTGAACTCTCTAGATTTAGGTGCATAGATTAGCTTCCTTGTTAACATTTCCATCACCATAACAAAGAGAAGGGGGGACATGGGGTCTCCCTGTCTGAGACCTCTAGTGCTAGTGAACTTGCCATAACTACTGCCATTAATCACTAACTTGAATGATACTGTTTTGGAACAAACCATAACCAACTGTATAAACTTTTCTGGGAATTTTAGGGCCTCCATACTTCTTTGAATAAAATCCCAGTTAACACTGTCATAAGCCTTTTTAAGGTCTACTTTCATCAAGCATCTTGGAGACACATTTTTCCTTCTATAGAGTCTAAGAAGGTCTTGGGTTATGAGCACATTGTGTAGAATCGATCTGTCCTTTATAAAAGCCGCTTGGTTTTCATGAACCAGAAAAGGCAAGAACTCTTGTAATCTTTTACAAATCAATTTGGAAATAGCCTTATAAATCACATTGCAACAAGCTATAGGACGATAGTCACTTACAAGATTAGGACAGTCATTCTTAGGTATTAGCACAAGCAGGGTCTGATTTGTCTCCTTAAGCAGTTTACCATTAGTGAAGAACTCTTGCACAGCCTCAATAACATTAGTACCAATCACTGGCCAAGCTGCCTTATAGAAGGCAGCCCCTAACCCATCAGGCCCAGGGGCCTTATCATTCCCCGTCTGAATGAAGCACTGTTTAACCTCTTCAGGCTCAAATAGTTTTAGAAGCCTCAGCTGCTGCTCAGGACTTAGAGTTTTTCCTTGATTTATTTCACCCTCTGTCATACACCAAGGTCTACACCCATCAGATAGTAGAGTCTTATAAAAAACTTCAAAAGCCTCCACTATATGTTCCTGTTTTGTATGCACCCTGCCATTGCTATCTTGAATTGTCAAAATCCTATTTCTATACCTTCTTGTTCTAATAGCCTGATGAAAGAATTGGGTGTTCAAGTCTCCCTCACAAAGCCAGTCTTGCTTTGACTTCTGCCTCAAAAATACAACAGTAGCCTGGTAGACCTCATAGTGTTCCTCTCTGGCCTCTTTTTCTATTCTCTGAAGGTGAGTATTGAGAGGATCATTCTGGAGCATCTCCTGAACAACATCCAACTTTTCTCTTGCCTGAGTTTCCTTCCTGTCAATATCTCTGTATTTCCTCATATTAAGGTCAATCAGCCCAGTTTTAACTTTCTCCAGGTTTCTCATGACTCTGTACATAGCACACCCTTCACCCTCTAGACTCCAATGCTGCTTCACAATATCTAGGAATTCACTATCCATTTCTAGATGATTATGGAACTTGAAAGTACTCCCTCTTCTACTGACATTAGTGGACCATTTCACAACCATAGGGCTATGATCTGAAATGCCTTTGTTTGTAAACTCTGTTTGCACCTCTGGCCAGTCTCTTCACCACTCTACATTCACCAAAACTCTATCAAGTTTACAAATGATTCTATCGTCACCTTCCTGTTTATTGTTCCAAGTATAGTAGTAGCCTCCATACTTCATATCCTCCAATTGACAATGAAAAACAAAGTCTCTGAAATCTTCAATTTGTTGTATATCTAGCTGATGGCCCCCTAATTTCTCTTGTATGTTCAAACAACAGGTTAAATCACCCATCAAAACCCATTTTTCAAGCATACTCTCTCCTATCTCCTTCAGGTCCTTCCACATGTCACCTCTTCTTTCTGCATCATTGTGGGCATAAACAAAAGTAGCATAGAATGTTATGTTTTCTGGTCTGTGTATTATTTTGCAATGGACAAATTGGCTGGTATGGTTAACCACATCTACATGGAACATATCTTTCTTCCAGACAACCCAGATTCTCCCCACTGGATGGTCCTCCAGATTAATATAGGAACCCCAATCCTCAAACAACTTGTTCCTTATCACATTAAAAGAACTAGCTCTTATTTTATTTTTTAGAATAGCCATAACACCTATATTATACAAACTCAACAACCTTTTAACCTCTTTTTGTTTCAGGGGTTGGTTAAATCCCCTGGTATTCCATGCTCCTATATTATCCATTAATAATGAGGGCAGTAGATTCCCCCTTATTACCCTTTCCCTGGGCTTTCCTTCTAGTTAATACTGGAGTCCATTTCCCTTCTTTATGCTCTTTCATATTCTGACCATCCTTCTCCTTGTCAATCCTCTCTGGCTGAGTTTCTTTGACCACAGAAACCTCCTCTTCCTCCTCTACACATTGCTCTTGCAAAACCTCTTTAACTGCTTGTGTTGCTGCTTCCAAATTCTCTTCTGGAATTTTGCCTTCATCTATATTCTTGTTTAGCCTCAGAGCATCATCCACCTTTTCTATATCTTCCTTTGAAGGCCTCCTTTTCTCAACCCATATCTTCTTGGTTTGTTTTCTGCAAGATTTACTGTCATGGCCATACATGGAACAAGTAGCACATAGTACTGGTTTCCACTCATAATCAACATTCTGTGCAATGATATTCTCCTTTTCATCCTCAAAGAACACCTCATCTGGGAGGATTGAGGGATTGACCTCCACAAGCACCCTTGCATAGTTAATTCTATTTCTCTCCTTAGTTACATTGTCCACCATGATAGGGGTTCCCACAAGGCTGGCAATCTTGCTCAGTGCATTAGCACCCCAGAACTTGAGGTTTAAGTTTGGCAATTGGACCCAAACTGGTACAGAGTCATGAAAACTTTTAGACACAGGCTTCCCTGTCCAAGGTGCTATAATTAGAGGCTTTTTATCAAAATGGTATATTCCAATTTCTAGGACTGCATTTCTAGCCTCCATAGTGTTAAACCTTACAACCACAGTTCCATCACCATTCATGAGTACTTTATCAATGCCACGTTGTCCCCATACCTTTCTAATATACCCATTCAGTACTGCATAGGGAGGCCGTGCCCCTAGGACATAGCACACAATCGCCTGCTGCCAATATTTTTCTTCACTCTCAATATCCGATGCCACGATTTTCCCTAATGCAACCCCTTCTTTAATGTTAGGCTCCACAAAACTCAATTTTTCTCCAGCATTGCGTAGTTTGGTAATGTCGAACGAGTCCCATATTGAAGCTCTTATAGGCTGCTCCTCAATAGTGATTGGATCTAGCATCCTGGTGGGTGTTTTCTGTGTCATCATCTCATTATTCATGCATTCTCCTTCTTCTTCAACAACCGCCTTTCCTTTAATCTTTGCTCGCAATTCATCTAATTTTTTCAGTAACAACCCTGCTTTCTTGGGGCTCAAGTCATCTATGTCTTCCATGTCTTCATCGTCAAGGTTCAAAAGGTCAAGGTTTTTTGGAATTGTGTTTGGGGTGGGGGATTGGTGGGGTGAGGGGGACTTGGGTGGGCGCCCCTTCTTTCTTTCCATGGAGGCAAGCGGCGGTGATCAGAGATCAACCGCGAGTCAAGACAGGGAAACACAAATAGAAACCCTAGCAGAGAAAAGTCAAACCCAAGTCATACCCTTGAATAGGGAAACACACTAATAATAGATTTATACTTGTTGAAGCTTTTATGATGGAAAAGTGATTCTTTTATGTTTAAAGTAATGATCTTTAGAAAAGTTAAGAGTTTTCCTGAAAAGGTTTATTTTTTTAAAGTTAAATAGTTCATGCATGTCATTAAAAAGTGAAGAAGAATGAATTTTAATTGTGTATGTGATTTTTATTTAGTAAAGTGTTGAACTTTGGAAAAAGATTTAATTTTTACTTACATGCAAAAAGGTTTCATATTTTATCTCACTTTATTTTTGCTCTTATGAGCCAAATGACTAAACTCCTCTAAAGGATTGTTGATCCATAAAAGGAATCAAGGAAAATTAATTTTTCTTCTTTGAGAAGGTGATGGCCGAATTGGACAAGGAGGAAAAAGAGTGATTTTTCCTTTGCATGTGTATTTATTTTGACATATATTTAATTTGTATGTTTCGGTTTTAAGCTCTTATGGCTAAAGTTTTGATTTTTCATGATTTAATGTGGATCCATGTTGATGCATTAACTAGATCCATGATTTTAATAACATGCAAGTATAAATCAAAGTTTAGATCATGAAAATGTTTTGGTTTGAACAATTTGATTAAGTGCTGAAATTTTGATCTATAAGTGATTTCCTTGTAAGAAACTTTGAGAGACGATAGTTATACTAATTGGATTGCCTTGAAATTTTAATATGTGATCCTTGATGCTATTAAAATGAGTTCTGGAAAATTTGAAGGGATTTGGAATTGTTTTGGCATTTTAAATGAATTTTGGTTGTTCGGTGTTGATTATGGAAGTTTAAGGTTTTCAGTGAAAAAGATTTGGATAAGTAGTACTTGCATATGTTCGATGATTCTGAAACTTGGAAACTTTTTTACGTAGGATAAATGGATTGTCTCTGAATTTTTATATGATTTTTAAGGTTGGTTTGTTAATCAAAATGGAGTCATTTGTGTGAAAACGATTTCGGAAAAATAAGCTTTTCGGGTTAAACCTAAACAGAGTTTTTGACCCTAAACTACTCTAAATGACTTGAAATTTTTATTGTAGTTTCCTTATCATATATAGAGGTTCTCTGTAAAATTTGAAGAGATTTGGAGTTAATTTGATAATTTTCTAATGGCAAAACAGTGAACCGTTTGGTTCAGATTTTCCAGACTAAGTGACAAGTTTAATTGAAAAAGTATGACTTTCACAACTCCAAATAATCTAAAAGTTTTATGAGATGGTATTGATTGTGTAATGAATATTTATACCAATTCTTATGCAATTCGGAGTTGAACTACTATTTTTAATTGTGGCATTTTAGCCTCAGGTCAGCAACAGTGTTGTTGTGATTTTTAGGCCAAATCTGATCTGAAACCTAACTTAGGGTTGTTCAAATGACTTGAAAATTTTATATGATGAACTTTGGCATATATGTGTATCTTCTGGAAATTTTTAGGATTAAACAAATTGATTTGGTATAGTTTTAGATTTTATCTTTTGTGCTTTCCCGTAATCGAACAAAAGCTCTTTTTAAATGTTTTCGACAAATATGAATTTTTGTACTTTATTTTGTGACTTGGCTGGACCTGTATGATGATCATGATGCCTTTAAATTATTGAATGAGTGATTGCTTGATGATATGTTTAGGCTATGCATGAATGAGTTTGCAAGGTAATTGTTTATGGTGTTTTCGGATTTTGCAAAAAGGTGATTTGAAGTTTATTTCTCCGCTGTCCAGCGTTGATTTAACTTGTGTAACACTTCGAAAAATGTTTTCAATTAAGTTGGAGTTTGAGTTTCAAAAATAATGGATATAGAGGAAAGTTGAATTGAAAAAGTGGCGTTTTTCGGTGTTTTCGAGTCTTGGTTCGTGGCTGTCCGGAATGGACCAGCAACCAACTCATTTATTTAAAATGATTTCGTTAATTGTTTATAATGATTTCAAAGTATTTAAAGTAAAGTAAAAAGTTGAATTTGATTTAAAGAAGTCCTGACGTTTTACGATTCCCCGACAAGAAGTGAAAGGAGTTTTCGAAAAACACGTTTTGATTCTGAGTATGACGATTATTTAAATAGACATGTGACGTTAGTGTCTTCTATTTTAGTACAAGGTGCTTATAAGCCTGGAAGTTGGAGCAACTGACAGTTGGGAGGACCCGTAACAATTTTGGATAAAGTATTTGCTGGATTTGAGGTGAGAGAGAAGCTTTCCTAAGACACCGTGGTATTTAGGTGATTTATTAGGACGTTCCGAATCATCTCAAAGATCGGAACTTGGTGGTTCTGAGTCAGTAGTATAGTGGCAATTGTCTGTGTTTGTGTGGCCACTTATACGAAGGAGACAAAGACCACATGTTGTTATGTGATGGAATTATATGATGATGATTTGAAATAGTATGCTTGTGTTATCTGTTTAAATGTTTAATTATGCATGATGATATTTGAATTGTTGATTAATAAGAGTAACATGCTGATGGACGTCTGTTACGTCTTGAAAATGAGATAATGTTGTGAAAGTAAAAGATACAAAGAGAGAAGTGTTACCCGGTTGGGTTTAAGTCCTTATTGAATAAGGCAACTTTGATAAGACAATGAGAAACGATATGAGTTACGATTGTGAAAAGATTTAAGATATCATGAAAGTCCTAAGAATGTGGTAAGAGATAAGATATGATGTGAACGAAAGTATCGTAATGCCGTCGGGCAAGAGCTGATGATAATGATGCTGATGAGCCAGAGCTGAGGAAAGTAATGCTGTTGTTGTTTATTGGAAGAGATATGTGATATGAGTTGAGCTTTGCTCCTCCGCTGATTGAATGAGACTTGTCTTGAGTTGAGCTTTGCTCCTCCGCTATTGATCACTTGAAATGAGACTTGCCTTGAGTTGAGCTATGCTCCTCCGCTGATGTTCTGGAAAGAGTTATGTTGCTATTCTGAGAAAGCTCACGAGATGTGATTCAAGATTGTCGATACAATCCCAGCTCTGTGCTATGTTAAGAAAAGAAAAGAAAAGTAATGTTTTAAATTAGTGGTCGAGACTCGTTGAAGGGATGCACCAAGGATGAGCCGACCTTAGGGTAATAACTAAACTCTAAAACTCTTAAAAAGACATTGATGAATGCGGTGAGCAATGAGTGCGAAGTAGTGGAGAGGAAGATACCATGGGTATCTGCGGATACTCAGGAGGAGATTGCATTAGGGGAGGGCAATGACGGTGAAACATCAATAAGCCTTGAGTACTTTATAGGTGGAATGAATTCCATATGTGGTAAGGGCAGATCGGTCCGATGTTGTGGTAAGTTCTACACCCGGAACTAGAATAGTACTTTCACCCCCTAGATTGCAAATCTTGAATAGTGAGAGGGACTGGAACGGGGCTCTGTGATTTTGCCACTATACCGGATTTTCTACAGTGTGCCTTGATTATATGATTTGATTTGAGACTGTACCGGATTTTCTACAGTTCTCTTGGCATTGAGTATTTTGTTGTGATAGCTGTCAAGCCCGCGTGGTAAAGTCCTGTACTCCTGTTTGCTTCCGACTAGATTGGGTGGATGACCGAGGAGATGTAGACGTGTGTGCTAACTACGAACTAAACTTTTACCTCGATGATATTATGAATTCCCCAATCATCGATGGGCGCGAACTCATAAGACGTAATAAGAGAAGATGAATATTGCAGTAATAAGAAATGATCTCGATATTGAAAAGTATGGAAAGATGAATGAAACCCTACGAAGATGGAAATAAATGAAAGTGAAAGATTCGCAAGATGTGATTGAGAAAAGCATGTGAGAAAGAAAGAATTATATGTCGCAAAGAGATTAATGATATTGATAAGCGAAAGTAAGTTTGCGTGATGAATGATTAATTGATGATGATTATGATTATGAATGTGGTGATGCATATATGTTATTTTGTTACGTTTGTGTGGTCTTGATATTTTGCCTATTGTAAACCCACACCGTCGACGATGCGTCATTCGGAATGCTTACTCTCTCCTGCCTCGTTGTTTTGTTGGTGGATGCTGATGCCACAATGAGCAGATTTGTGCAAGAGGATCAAAAGAATGCGGAAGGTTTGGTACTACCCGATGATGATGAGAGATTCGATGATGCCGAGGAGTACCCTGAGCTAGAAGGAGTTCCCGTCAAGGATGGAGACAAAGATTAATGCGTAGGCCTAATGTTGAGGTCTCCCTTTTCAGAGTATTGTACTCCCTTAGCAGGTACTTAGACATCATTTGCTGTATCCACATGTACACCCGAATCATGTTTTCTAAAGCTGGAATAATCAATGCTAAGTTTTCAGGTTAAGAACGAAAGAACTGGGTCCTTAAAACCAAATTGGTGAAAGTAAGTTTCAAAGTGCGATGTTTCGTAACATCTCGGTTTGGAACTTGAAGTGTAACGTGAGATATGAGAATCAAATTTCTATTGCAAACTATTTTGATAAAAGATTTTGGAACTTGGAGATTCTCATGTCCATGTTATGTTATATAAAAAAAAAATTAGCCCAAATTTTCACTATATTGAATTGAAGAAATTATATTTTCATGTTGCCAAATCGGGGTGTTACAAACACACTACTGAGTCCTTGCTTCGATGCATCACAATACACTTCATACTCCTTGTGAGGGTCAGTAAGATTAACACTAGTGAGGATGTTAATCTTTCTGACACTTCTCATCCCACATAAATGGCTGATCCTTCCGAGTCAACTTTGTGAGTGGTAGTGCGATCTTTGAGAATCCTTCAATAAATCTTCTGTAATAGCCGGCCAGTCCTAAGAAACTTCGGACCTCAGTAACTGACTTAGGCTGAACCCACTGCAGGACTGAATCAACTTTAGCTGGGTCTACGGCTATACCTTCCTTTGAAATTACATGCCCCAAAAACTTAACTTCCTTTAACCAAAACTCACACTTGGAAGGTTTGGCATAGAGATGCTTCTCCTTCAGAATCTTCAACACTATCCGGAGATGTTCAGCATGCTCTTCCAGATTCTTAGAATATATCAGGATATCATCAATGAATACCACAACGAATGAATCCAGATATGGTCTAAAAATCTGGTTCATATAATCCATGAAAACAGCTGGTGCATTAGTCAATCCGAACGGCATTACAACATACTCATAATGTCCATATCGCGATCGAAATGCAGTTTTAGGAATATATTCCTCCTTAATCCTGATCTGATGATACCCAGATCTCAGATCTATCTTAGAAAATACTGAAGTTCCTCTAACCTGATCCATCAGGTCATCAATCCTTGGCAAAGGATACTTATTCTTGATAGTCACCTTGTTCAACTGTCTATAATCTACACACATTCTCAAGCTTCCATCCTTCTTCTTAAAAAACAAAACTGGAGCTCCCCATGGTGATACACTTGGTCTAATAAGCTGCTTTTGCAGTAACTCCTCTATCTGCTTGTTCAATTCAACCTGTAAAATCAAATCTCCGATTAAGGTGGATTAATTTTGATGATGACAATGTAATTAAATTATGGACTTAATTTGAAGAATGCAAGCCCAACAATAAAGAAGATCAAGTGCTTAGTTTATTTATTCATTCTCATTTATTCTTATTGTATTTTATTTTATTTATGAGAGTGGGTAGTTTAGGTTTTTATTCTCACATAAGGTCAAATAATAATCATGCATGAAAGGTTGAGATTAAAATCAATTAGACTTGAGAAGAGAATTGAAAACAATGTTAGAAAAACTTAATTTTTCCAACATTGAGCAATTCACTCGAGTGATTCTCAATTCACTCGAGTGATTTATGAATTTTCAGTAATATAGCCGTTGGATAAAGTAAAAAGGCAACACTATCAGAGTTGACTAAAACACTCGAGTGTTTTCAAAAAGACTCGAGTGATTTAGGTCTGTCAGCAAATTTTTTAAACGTTAGAAGAGGACAAAAAGGAAGGATAACTTGGTTTTTGCTTCCCTTTTGTCCCCTCACTTATATTCTGAATAGTGGCCATCATCCAAGGCAACAAGCTTACACTCTATGATTGATTCTCTCTCTCTCAAGTGTTAAAATCATTTTCTCTCTCTAAACTCAACCAAGCATTCATCTTTATTATTTGTCTTAGTGAGTTAAGAGAGTGTGCTTCATTTGTAAGAGAATTATTTGTTGTAAAATTCTCAAACACTCAAACACTTTAGCTTGTTTAGAAAATCTTGGTGAGGTATCCAAGTACTTGGTGAGGTATCCAAGTTCTCAAGTCTTGGGAGGTTCTCAAGCACAAAGACTAAGAGGATTCTTAGCTTGGTGGGCTCTTGGAGGTTCCAAGGAGCTTAAGAAGAAGGGACTCTTCATCACCAAATCAAGTTGGGGTAGAAATTTCAAGAGTTTGGTACACTCTTGAAAAGGGTTAAGATTGAGTGAGGAATCTCAATTTATCCTTGTAATTTCTAACAATTTAATTACTAGTAGAAACTCCTAAGTTGACTGGGGGGACTGGATTAGCACTCTATATTGAGTGTGAACCAGGATAAAATTGGTGTTGTCTCTCTCTCTTTTATAGCTTTCTTAGTTTTCAAGTAAAACCAAACCCTAAGTTCTCTAGAAAGGGGCTTTTATAATTCTAGTAGCAATTGGTTGCAATTAACTTGTTTCAACTTGTTTTAACTTAGTTTAATTGCCCTCTACTTTGATTTATATCTGCCCTGGATTAGTCTTTAAGAAATTGAATCATTTTGCTAAATTTCTCTGAAACTGCTCCTTTCTGATCTGCATAAAACACTCGAGTGTTTTACAATTCACTCGAGTATTTCGTAGCATTTCACTCGAGTGTTCTTCATTTTCATGCGAGTGTTTTTCAGATTTTATGAAAAACACGCGAGTGTTTTTAAATTCACTCGAGTAAATTGCCCAGTTTCAGAAAAACAAGCTTTTGATCAATTCTCTTTTAATTGCACCGAAAATTAGTCACTGTTTCTTCCATATTACTATTCACTGTTGCTTCCATATTACTATTCACCCCCCTCCATATTACTAGGTATATGTATTTAGGTTAAGTTAGGATATGTGTTTATGTATATATATATATATATATGTGTGCTCGTGTGTATTCTTAGGTGTTAGTGTTTGTGTTGGTGTCCTTGTGTGTATGTGTGTATTCGTTGTGTGATCGCATCGTTAGGTTTGGATAGAAAAGTGTTCTAGAGTCGGTAGTATAAATCGGAGGGTGATCGGTTTATATCCTCGATTAATGTGGTTATGGTTGATTGAGTGGGTTGTGTAGGATCGAGTGCCTAAGAGTTCCGGAATCCTTATGGATGATTTTAGGGTTCGATCTCGATAGAGTGAATGGTTAAAGGATCCTAGGATAGAGCCTTGAGTATAAGAATAGACCCTAGTGTCTATGTTCGGAGAATTCCCTCAAACTCACACTTCAATTGAGTTCCGGAATCCAATAAAGGTGCGAGGCAATTGGGATCAATTCGATCCTATTGGTTATGCCTCGAGAGTGGTTGGTATTAGGGTTAAGCGGATATAGAATATGTCTTAGATCGATCGAGTTAGATCGAGTGTTTAAGAATAGGTTAAGTCTAGATTTTGGAGTGTCGATTCGTTCGTCTTTTCGTGTTTGTGAATTGTGTGTTTATTGTTGTAATTGATGATGAGAGTGGTGTTTGCATGTGTGTGTGTGTAGAGGTGTTTAGAAAGTGCTTAGATAGTGGTATTATGATAGGATAAGTTAGTGTGTGTTAGGAATGGCTTAGAACCCTTGGAATGCCTGAAAGAAAGGAAAAAGTAGTGCATTAATCGATTAATGGGTCTGTTAATCGATAATATTTGAGCACCATTCAGGCACTAATCGATTAAGGCATAACTTAATCGATTAGATTGTTGTGCACCTTCTGGCCCTAATCGATTAACTCAGATGTTAATCGATTAATCCTTTGTAAACAATGAGTGTTAATCGATTAACCAAAGTGGTTAATCGATTAACCACTTATGTTCAGACTTAAAAACACGATTTTTATTGTGTTGCAGCCATTGTTTCCTTTCCCCATCGAGTTCCTCTTCTCTTCTCAACCCCAAACTCTTCCAATCTTCATACTAACACCAAATCAAACCAAATTAACACCCTATAATCATTCCCCATCAACTTCCTATCATTCTCCATCAACCAAAACACCAATTTCCTCTCTTTCTCTCAAATCCCCAGTTTCCCTTTCTAAACCCTAACTCCCTCAATCTTTCTCATGGAGTGGGCAATCCTCAAAGGGAGCTAGGAATTGGTTCAGGAGCATGGAACTAGGGGCTTAGGAGCTTAATTCCAAGGACTTGGAGGAGTGCATGTCTCTCTCTCTCCTTCTCCTCTTCTCTACAACTGGTAAGGGGGGACTCTTTCCACACTTTGGGTTAGGGATAGTTAGAGTTTATAATAGGATTTGAGTTTAATAATTAAATTAGAGTGTGGGTAGCAATCAGTGTTAGATTAGAGTTGTTCTTGTAATTTTTAATTAACTTTGATATTTTTATAAATGTTTATATTAAATTATTTCTTTGTAAATTGTAAAGTAGGAAGTGAAGAACCCTAGGGAGCTGACTTATTTTACTGCACTCTGAGACATACCTGTGTATGTCGACTGGTTGTTGGTTATCTGCTGGTTTGTTGTTTGTTATTGATTATAAATTAATTATTGAACAATCTAAGTGCTATATGTTTCTAATTGTGATTTAGTGTTACAATTGTTAAGTTGTGAAATTGAAAATGGAATGTGAATAGATAGTTTAAGAGAATAAAGAAAAGGGAAAGTGTAAATGGTTAAGGGATAAAGTGTTGGAATCGAATAGTGGATTAAAATGAATAATGGAAGTTAAAAATAATTATGAATGAAAAGGGAGCTGTGGATGTGACTGCATTGTGTTGCCTCTATCTTTAATTTGGTTATTATTCTTATATCTTTATTATGAATTGCATACTGTCCTTTTAATTCATTGTGCTGTGAAAGATCTCACCCTTAGTGGATAACAATTTAGGTACACGTTCAAGAAGCTTGGAGATCAGAGTGCGCAGCGGAACAAGTCGAAAGAAAGGAAACTAATTTTGTATTCTTATTCTATATTGAAATTGGGTACCCCACGTTTTGTAATTAAATGTTTTGTAAAAGTAAAAGTTTAAGTCTTTCGTTGTATGTCCAAACTCTGATTTATGTATTTTACTCAATGAAACAACTTTTAAAGTTCCTTGCTTATTTCCGAAATTTTTATTTCTATATATTTTTATATTAAGAAAATCGGGGTGTTACACTTATCTCTCACGGGTTGAGGTAGGAGTGAGTGTTACCTCTGCTTATGTTTGGGTTGCTAGTGTGTTCATAACGGGTGCTAAGAGTGGGTGTTAGATTAGGGAAGAGACATGGGGAAATATTAGGGAGAAGGATGAAGAGTGATGAAAACAAATGAATGATCTAGAGTTATGTGTTCAGGAGATGAGTGGAATTATTTGCATACTTGCTAAGTGCTTTTAATCATATTTTGTTGCTGTATCAATGTTTATGAGTTGTGTTATTCATTGCTTATGTTGCATATTTAAATCTGTCTGTAGCCGAGTGCAAGAGGCCGAGAGGGGGTTATGTGTAACATCCCTAATTTAATTCCAAGCATAATTAGTGAATTAATAGGCTTAAAAGTTAGGGAACGAATAGATTAATTGCTTAAAGAATTTTGAGTGATAGGAGAGTAGTAATTATAAGTACTAGGGGTTGTGTGGAAGACATTTGTAGCAATGGGCAAGATTAACTATGCGGAATCGGGGGTTAAATCGGCGTTTTAGATGTTAGAAATCAACCGAAAAGAGAAAATTAGAAATTTATTATAGGATGCTAAGAAAATAAATTCCACCGTTGGATATGAAGTTTAAGGGGTTAAGAAGCTTGTCTAAAAATTTGGACCCGATCCGACGATTAATGAAAAAGTTACGGCGAATCGAAGTTTGAAAATTCTGACCCACACCCAGGCGCACCAGCCGGCGCCCAGGCACGCACCACTATTCATTGGTGCTAGGACAGGTAGATTTCCGCTTAGGCGCACCCTCCCGTGCGCTCAGGCGCGCGTATGTTGCACCAGCCGCGCACCAACACGCGTTTTGGCATGCCATTTCTCCTCCCAGCCAGCGGTGCCATGCACCAGCTCGTGTGCTGGTGCTGTCCTCGCGCTCAGGCGCACCAATCATGCGCCCAGGCGCGCGCGCAGACCAGATCAGATCTGGTGCGTCCGTTGCCAAACGTGGGGCCAAAGTCATGGGCTTTTGGCCACATGATGGTGGCTGGCTTCCAAGGCAAAAAGAGAGGTGTTGATCACTGTAACACCCCGATTTGACAACTTGAAAATAAATTCTTTAATTAATATAGTGAAAATTTGGGCCAATTTATTTTTTTTTTTTTTTAAAACAGTGTTACACAAGGTGATAACACTTAGATTTTCAAATCATGTTTGCAATTTTAAACTCATGTTCTCACATTGCATAAAACCTTTCAAGTTCTAAACCGAGATGTTACGAAACATCGCACTCTGAAACTTGTTTTCACAAAACACATTTAAAAGCCCATTTCGTTTGTCTTAACCGTAAAACTTAATCTCGGTTATCCAGTTTTATGAAACATAATTCGGGTGCACATGTGGATGTAGCTAATGATGTCTAAGTACCTGGTAAGGGAGTACAATACTTGAACATTGACACTATAATAATAGATCTCCGTCCAACGTAATGCTCCTCCGAGGGGTCGAACCTTCGGTCATCGAGTCCTCGAGACGAGCTTGACCTCCTCCTCCTTCGAGATTCCATCTCGGTCTTGTCTTCGTAGGCCAATGCTTGCAGCGCCAATTTCCAATATAAACTACTCACTCTGTCACCTGTGGACATCATCACAGAAGTCCAGAGGGAAGGGGGAAAGACAGAGAGAGTAAGCATTCCGAACGACGTATCGTCGACGGTGTGGGTTTACGATAGGCAAAGTATTAAGACAATACAGGCATACAACAATACACATTCATAGCACAACAATACAGCAGATATTTATGCAGAATGCATGAGAATGAAATGCAATTGTCGCATTATCTAACACTTTATCTCTCACTTAAGGGGATTCTCTTAATTAGCTCATCTTGCAAAGTCGAAGTCTCTTAATCAGATTGTCTCGCAAAATCGAAGTCTCTTGTCCACATATCTCAAGTCTGTAACATCGGAAATTCAGGCTTTATGGTTTGGGTCTACATCTCCTCGGAATCCAACCACCTAGTTCGGAAGCAATCAGGAGTACAGGATCTCTAACCACACCGGCTTTTACTGGATGGCAAAGTGAATGCATTCATAAAATAATGGCCCGGGAAATAAATAAAATAACCTCATCCGGCCGTGTTCGAGCATCCTTCTCACTGATCAAGATTTAGTCAAGGGGGTGTCAGTCCTCTGTCTAGTGTACATGTGGTACTTAGTCCACACCACTGAGTGACCAGCTCCGACTGGTTCAGCCAGGGCCCCTATGGTTTTTCCCACCTAGACAGACTTCTCAAGGCTTTTTGACGAATCACCGTCATTGCCGTCCCCTATCCTAATAATCCAGGTGAACACCACAAGGGTAATCCAGATGTATCTTCCTCTCCACTACTTCAGGTTAGGGTTTTAAAGTCATGAGGTTACACTTGTTTGATCTAACGTCGACCCATCCTAAGTCATCTCCGTCATACAGCTCCGACTATATGCGGAATGCTTCTGTGGGACTCGACCACTATGTATGACGGGCTCCGACCCATCCTGAATCATTCTCGGCATACGGCTCCGACCAGTATGCAGGATATCCACAATCTCTCCGACGGGCTGCGACCCATCCAAAATCATCATCGACATATAGCTACGACTATATGCGGAATATCAATCATCATTCTGACGGGCTACGACCCACTCAGAATCACATCAGCATATGGCTCCGACCATATGCGGGATATCCATCAATCTTTGGTAGATAGGCTCCGACCTATCTCAGACCACTTCTCAACATATGGCTACGACCATATGGAGACTATCTCATCATGTGGCTACGACCACTTGGAAATTATCTCAACACATGGCTACGACCATGCGAAAATCATCTCAACATATGGCTTCGGCCATATGGAAAATCTCTCTCTTAGGATTCGACACTCTTTGCGTCCGGTCCAAAGACATCATCGTCGTCATCATATCATCAACTCGATCCACGTGCTTGGCGCATCAGCATCATCCGGTTCTGCCGCGTGTTCATCCCTTAGAGACTCGCTCTAATCGTTGGGGAATTTCTTATTGTTTTCTATGTCTTATCCATTTTCGCGGGATGTTGCATTATGCACATGTAATAACAATATAAGCAATATATCTCAACATAAACGAACATATCAATCAATAAATACCATGTGATGGCATAAGTCTGAGTCTTCGTATACCACGATACAAACAATCACACAATTTATCGGGTATACTACTAGCTACAATAGACATTTACTCCGACTTTGAGAGAGTACGGAGTGTCCTAATAGATCACCTAAATACCACGGTGTCTTAGGGAAGCTTCTCTCTTACTTCAACTCCAGCAAATACCTCGTCCGAAATCGTTGCGGGTCCTCCCTGCTGCCAGCTGCTCCAGGTTCTTGACTTGTACGCACCTCATACTAGATAGGAGACACTAACGTTACTAGTCTATCTAAATGATCGTCACACTTAAAATCCAAAACGTGTTTTTCGAAAATCGTTTTCACTTCTTGCCGGAAAACCGTAAAACGTCAAGATTTTCTCAAAACCAAAATCCAACTTTCACTATACTTTAAATACTTTGAAATCATTATAAGAAATCAATGAAATCATTTTAAATAAATGGATCGGTTGCTGGTCCGTCTTGGACAGCAGCTCGCTCGATCCCGAAAACATCGAATAACACCACTTTTGAAATCTAACTTTTCTTAAATCACGTACCTTTTAAAACTTAAACTTTTAAAACCAATCAAACACATTTTCAGGATTGAAAAACGATTTAAATAAAAACTGGACAGCAAAGATGATAGCCCATAAACCACTCTTTTAGAAAATCCGAAAACATCGTAAAATCGCATTTTTTTTCAACCAAATTTATCTTATATTAAATACTCATAAAAACTCATTTTCAAATCACTTTGAAAGAATTTTTGAATAAGAAATACAACTTATAAAAACTCTGGACAGCATCATATTCCAAGTTTTAAATTCATTTTCCATTGTCCCCAAACCAATTTAAATCCATAAACAAATTAAGCATCTCGAAAACAATTCAATAAACACTTTGATCAATACTTTCTCAAGTCCAAACACTCAAAATCAAACATGGGCAGCATGATGCTTCAAATAAGACAAACCATTTAGCACATAGTACATAACACATAGCACATTTTCAAATTATAATTTCAAACTAATAGCCTAGACCGAAACACCGTAAACAATTAACTTTGTAAACTCACTCATGCCTAGTCTAAACATACCATCAAGAAATCACTTATTCAATTATTTCAAGACATTACAATCATCATACAGATCCAGCCAAGTCATGAAATGAAGTACAAAATTCATGTTTGTCAAAAACATTCAAATAAAGCTTTTGTTCAATTATGGGAAAGCACAAAAGATAAAATCTAAAACTATACCAAATCAATTTTTTCACCCTTCAAAATTTCCAGAACATACACATATATGTTAAAGTTATTCACATAAAATTTTCAAGTCATTTGAACAATCCTAAACTAGGTTTCAAATCAGATTTTGTATGAAAAGCGAGATAGGACTGTTGCTGACCTGAGGCCAAAATGCCATGATTAAAAATAGTGTTTCAACTCCGAATTGCATGAAAATTGGTATAGACTTCCCTCATACAGTCAAGACCATCTCATAAAAATTTCAGATTATTTGGAGTGGTGCAAGTCATATTTTTGTAATTAAATTTGTCATTAAGTCTGGAAAATCTGAACCAAACGGTTCACTGTTTTGCCTTTAGTAGAATTATCAAATCAACTCCAAATCTCCTCAAATTTTACAGAGAGCATCTAGACAGGTTCAGGAAGCTACCATAAAAATTTCAAGTAATTTAGAGTAGCACAAGTTTGAAAATTCTATCCATCTTTAAACTGAAAAACTTGTTTTCTCCAAAATCGTCTTCACAAAATTGGTTCTTATAGAAATAGGAAATCGATTCCAAAAATATTTCAAAAATTCAGAGAAACTCATTTTACCATACTTAGATTAGTGACAAAATTTCAGAATTATTGAGCATGCACAAATATTATTTATCAAGGTTAAAAACACACATATCCAATTTTCAGCACAAAGCTTTATCAAGTAAACTTGTTCATTTATTCCAATCATCACATAATCACAAGTCATCAAGTTGAACATCATGTTCACATACCGGTTTATGCATATATCTTAATCAAATAAAGAGGTCAAACTCTTAAGCATATACAAACCGAATCATGCATCATTAGTCTTTTTAAAAATTATTTCTTTAAGGAATAATTTCACGAATCAACATATAGTTTCATGACATGAACACATATACATTCAAGAAAATTTAGCTCCAAAGTTAAGGTCCAAACCGTGACCTTAACTAGGTTTTCTCAAAAACATTTTTCAAAGATTAAAGACTTCTAAAAACAACTTCAAATCCAATAACAATTTCACATAATTCATCAAGCAAGTAAAAACATAACCCTAGCATGTTTTCCTACACAAAACCGTGAGCATCATTACATCTCTAAACAATTTTTATTTCACATCAAACACTTAAGATCAACACAAAGTTCATGGAAATCACATATTCATCAATTAGACTTAAGAAAATCTTAATCTTCCTAGTAAGCATGTAAAACCGTGGCTAGCACATCAAGGTCACAACATCACATAAATTCCCATTCATTCAAATCATCACTAAATTTCAAGATCATGACATGCAAGAGATCAAACATAAGGAAAATCAACTTTCATTCATATCATCATCAAAACCGTGACCATCATAAAGAAAATCATCAAGAAAATTCAATCATCCACAAAGATCTTCACATTAAAACTCTAACATCAACAAATCATAGTTCAAGCATAGATCTTGGCATGCATGAAGTTAAAAACACTAGATCTTTGGAAAGTCATTCATGAAAACTTCAAATCAAACTCTTTTTCAAAAATACTTTTAAGAGATCAAGAAGAAATCTAAGGATCATGAGAGAAAATACTTTCTTAGCAAAACTTCAAGATCAAGTTCAAAGATCAACATGCATGTTATTGAAATCTTTAGATCTAACATAAAAACAAACATGCATCACACTTTTTTTAAGTAAAATCAAAGTTTAGAAAGAAAGCATGAAAACGAAAAAGAGTCAAAGAAAAAAGGTTAAAAACTTTTAAGATCATGAAGCAAAATTCTTACTTAATCAAAAACTTTAAAGAATCAAGTCCAATTCTTTGATTTCTCTCCTCTCTCCTCACGGTTTTCTCCCTCCTTTTCCTAAGTCCACGGTTTCTCCTTTTTTTTCTTCACTATCTTGGCTTGGTTTCACTTAGATTGTGAAGAGTTTGGGTTGGTTCTCCTTCTCTCTATGTTTGGCCACTCTCTTTCTCTCACTTTGTCACTAAGAGCTTGATGATGCTCTTAGTGTTATGTGTTTGGTCTTAGAAAGAAATGAAGGAAATGAAGCTACATAAAGTGTGTGTGTGTCTTGATCACTCTCTCTTGGTTTCACTCTCACGGTTTTGATGGTGTTGGTGGGTGTGTGTTGGTTTTGCTTGTGTTAATAAGAGAAAGAAGAAAGGATGAATAATGAAGAATGAAGAATGAAAGAATGAAAACAACTCACTCCTCCCCACACGGTTTGGTCCTTCTTTTATCTTTCTCACTTTCTCTTATTTGCCATCAAGGGCTTGCATGGGGGGTTTCTTTGCAACTACTTGGGGACTAAGTTACAAAACTTGGAGGCCAAGTCTTGCTCCTAAGTCCCCCACGGCCTCCTTCCTCTCTCCTTCCTATTTCTTCAATTTTTTCACCCTTTAGGTCATGCTTAGGTCATGAAGGTGATGTCATGGGTTTGACTTTGTAGCATGCCACTTGGTAACCAAGTAAATGAGCTTGGTGTCCAAGCCATGCATTTGGACATTCGGCCATAGGGCATTAGGGTAGACTAGGTTAGCTTAATTAGGTTTAAGGCACTAATTAGGGTTTAATCGTGATTAGGGTAGGATTAGGATAATTAATCTAGGTTTAGTCCACTAATCCTCAGTGATTAAGGCTTAATCAAGGATTAAGGCACTAATCAAAACTTAATCATAGGTTTAAGGAAAACTAATTCTAGGTTAGCTCACCAACCTAGAGGATTTAGGTCTTAAGAGAGTGGTTAAGTTCTTAATCAAGAATTAAGAACTCGATTAGGGTTTTAATCCATGATTGGGATACCAATTAGGGTTTCTAGGGATAACTCTAGATCAAGACGATTGGACTTTGATTTCTTTGAAACTTAGAGGAAATAATTTTCCATCTTAAAACCATAAAATCATATAAATCAATTAAGAAGACAAAATCTCAATAAAAACCTCAAGCAATATGATTCATTGAAAACCTTAGAAAATCAAGCACATAAAATCACACACAAGTAAATTAAATTTCAAAGCATAAAAAAAACCCATCATGAATCAATTTTCAAATCAATTAGGTTAAATCTATAAAAATGCATAAAGAGATTCATTTCACTCAATAAAATCATTTGCTTAAACTCTATAAAAATCTTTGTTTACCAAAATTCCGTAAATTCGAAAATTGATTACGTAATCGAATAAAATACTCATCGAAAATCATTTGTAAAACAATATCTCAAAATTCTTCTTTAATAAAAACTTATTTATGTCGATCGGGAAAATACGGAATGTCACAATCACCACACTCCCTCACACTCCATCATCAACACAATACCATCATCCCCACCATTTCTCTCAAGCTCAAGAGCAATTCCATCATCCTCTTCATTCCTCCCTCAAGCACCATGAACACAAAACCACACCAAACACCATGATCAAGGCACCTTCAACCTTGATCTTCAACACCATCATCCACCCTCTTGATCCAAGGAGCAAAACATCATCATCTCCACTTTAAACCCAAAAGGTTAAGATCATTCCATCATCATCCTCAACCTTCAAAAACCTAGAACCAAAGGTAACCACACACCACCACCCAAAAATACCATGGTCTCTCTCCTCACCCTCATGAAATCCCTCCCATCATCAAGAACTCCTAGACATCATCAACCATGAAGCACCCAAAACCAAGCCATAAAATTGACCCACCCATCATTCCCATCAAGATCAAGTAAGAGTTTGGTCAACAAAATCCTTCCTCCTCTCCTCCACCAAATTCGTGACCTTCTCCCTCTCTATTTCCATGGGTTTGTAAACCTAACAATTAGGGAGAGTTATACCCATCAACCTCATCATTAAAGACAAGAAGTAGGAGATTAAGGCTAGGGATTCAAGGGTCAAAGTGTGAACAAGTCAAAATGTAGAGGAGCTAAGGATAAGGAACTCAAACACCAAGGGTCCATGGGCTAGGGCTTGAGATTCATCACCACCTCTTAAGAAGGTAAGAGGGGTTTGTGTTACCTTTCCTAAGGATATAGATTCTAGGTTGTTGTAATGATGACTAGGTGTAGATAATTAATTAAGAGAATAAACCATAGGATAATTAAAGTGCATGAAACGAACCTTGGGGTATAATTGCTACTAAATGTGTAGATTATATGTTAATTAAGTAGGAATTGAAGAACCCTAGGGAGTTGACTTAATTTATAGTACTCTGAGACATACCTGAGTATGTCGACTATTTTGTTTACCAACTGTGGATTGTTATTTGTCATTGATGTATGTTCATATTGTGTTGGGTTTGGTGACTCGTAAAGCAAATAATGGACTAAGGGTTAACGTAGGCAAGTCATATAGAAAGGGCTAAGTAAGGAGGAAAGGATGGAAATTTATGAGCAAGTAATTAAAGAATGGATTAAGGACAAATAGTTTGGTAAAAGGGAAGTGATGTTAATTGAGTTATAAGTTAGAGAATGGTGATTGTGTGACAAGGAACCTTGATGGATGTCGTGCCTGATTAAATGTATTAAGTGTAAATGTGACCATAACGGTTGAATGATAATATGTGTTATTGAGATGATGTTGTGCTTGAATATTCATGACGTGTGATTTGGTGATGTTTATAAATTAAGTGCTCATTTTGTTAAATGATTGTGATATGATGTTGATTAGAAACCAAGGCAAAGAATGGTAATCAAGTATAAATTAAATGATAATGGAAAGTGCAGTTGAATTGAGTATTGGTGCATTGGTACACTAGGTGCCCCTGCCGGGTGTACCAAATTCCCAAGGGCCAAGTGCTCACCAGGCCAAATTCCCATTAGGTCCAAATGCCCTATTAGGCGTCAATGCACCAAGACTTAATTCACTGCCGAAATAATTGACATAAAATGTGTTGGAAATGTGAAAACGAGAATGAAATCAAATAATTGATATGTACAAGATATGTGGAATTTATGACAGCATAGCTTGACAGGGTGAAGCCTTTTGGGTGTGAAAGTCCTGGTTGAGCGAGAGACCCTTGGGTGTTCCAAATGCCTGGCAGGAGCATTAAAATCCTAGTGATGCAAACCGGTTGTAACCGGGAGAGTTACCCGGGCGCAGTAAGACGTTATCGCGCATGGGTGCGAACGCAGTAGGTCGTGACCAGGGAAGAATGAAACATACCCGGGCCCAGTAAGATGTTATCGCGCATGGGTGCGAACGCAGTAGGTCGTGACCAGGGGAGAATGAAACATACCCGGGAGCAGTAAGTCGTGACCGCGCATGGGTGCGGACGCAGTAGGTCATGACCAGGGGAATAAGATAATATACCTGGGCGCAGTAAGTCGTACCAGCACGTGAGTGCGGACGCAGTAGGTCGTGACCAGGGACAAAATGAAAGTGAAATGTGAATGTAATGAAATTGAATAGTAACTTAAGGTTGAATGTAGGATTGCTAGGAAGGTAGTATGGTCATAGGGCTTAATTTATCGAAAACGAACTTGTATGTAATTACCTGAAAAGGAATATTAAGTTAATAGATAATTTCTATTGTGATAGGGCCTAGTTTGTCAGCTATGCTTCTTAGAAGCTATTTTCCTTAGTACTGTGTAATGCTACCCTTCTTACTATATTTTTACAGGTACCGAAGGAGCATACACAAGTCTGGCCCAGCAGGAGTACATTCCACCACGTGGAATGTACATAGTTTTTAGCGACCATCTATCAGTCATGGGTTATTTTGGGAAGTTTATTTGTATTTCAATTACTTTGTAATTTTGGAAAACTAAGAGTTTGAGAAGTTATTTGTATTTCTTTTGAACTAATGTTCTAAATGGACTGAACAATATTTTGGGCCCTGCTGGTTTCTGATGTATTTAAACCTGCTTTGGATAAATTTTACAGGTTAAAGTAATATTTTGGAAATGCATTACAAACAAAGAAAACTCCGTTCGATTTTACGGAGAAGTTTTATAAGTGAACAACAGGATTGCGAGCTTTTCTTATGAAAGGAAACTAATCAAACGTTTTAAAAAGAAATTTTTAAGTCGCTATATATAATTTTAAGGGTAATTATGGGAAAATAATTTAGGTGTTACATTTATGGTATCAGAGCAGTTTTTCCTCGGCCCGAAGGGAGTAACTGATTACTGCTGTAGTTACTCATCAAGCGAGTAACTTGAAATAGAAATAGAACTGCTTTCTGATTTAGTGAGTGTCGTTACTAGCATGGTAATAGAAATAGTTACGAAGTCTAGTCTGGTAAGTACTCTAGATCTTCTTAGGCTAGACTGAGCTATTTGAGGGGTGCGTTTAGCATCTGACAATTTCTTTCGAGAAGCATGGTAAGCATTTGAAAATCTTTTCTAAGTTCATTTAAGTATGTTAAAATTACCATGCAAAACCTGAAAATCTTGTGGAAAATCAATGAGTCATATTTAGAAGTGGACGAATGACGAGACTAAGGAAAGCAATACCCCAACGGGCATGAGCACTAGATTGCTACCCCACCGGGAGGAAGCGATCTTTAGTTTCGCACCAAGTAAGCCAATTCTAAATGTGATGCACCAAACAAGATTTCAACATTTTGAAACTAATAGGTTAAGAAATTCAAACTTAAGTAAGATGAGAATGGTCTTATCATCGATATGATGTATGATTGAGCCTGATCACCTCAAGTGTACATCTATTGGGAGATATCATCATCCTATCCTTAAGTTTTGGCGAGTATTTTGGGAATTTAGTGAGATCCCAAATTTAGGAGGATTAGAGGTCTTTGTCATAGGTTTCTGTATGCGTAAATATTTTAGAATCAGAGTTGTGCAACGAAAGTGTAGGAAGTATTGTCTTGTCTTAAGATAAGAGAAGTAGCTAGTTAGGAATCTTAGTTAGCTGTGATAGATTGCTAGTATTTATACATCTAGAATTGAATATAAGAAACCCTAAGATAGTACATAGTAATAGTCCTAAGTCTAGGCATTAGGTGCTTAAAATCCTAAGTGATTGCATAGAGCTAGGTTATGTGTTTGGAAATGAATGAATATGATGCTATGTATTGTCTTGAAATTTGCGTACATGATGATTTGTGCATGTTGAAAACTGTTTTGCGCTTAAAACTATTCGCAAGCTTCTTCATAGAACGGTGTTGCTATCCACAAATCGCTTGGTTCCCAAGCATAAACATTTCAAAAAAATTAGGAACCACTTGATTTTCAAGTGTGATAGTCACCCCAATGAATTTTCATGTTTTGAAATTGAGTTCAAAAATGAATTTTTCTGTTCTGATAGAACCAGAAATTCTTCCAAATTGAGTACTAAGTTGAGTAGAGAAATTTTGAAAAGCTAGTGAGACAACCAAGGATTCCTAAGTGATCAAGCGGTGAACTAATTTATTCTTTTAATCGATCCCCATGTTGATTAAATAGGAACCCTTCTATGTGACTTTATTCAATTCGGAATGAAGCTTAGTTGTCAAACTCAAAGTCAAAGGGAATGTGGCTATTTTGATTGTTTGAGAAGCATTGAAATAAACTTTCTAGTAAACCACATACTCCCATTCTCATTGAGTTTGCTAATCTTGAGAAAGGTTAAAATCCTTCACCTACATCTCCCGAAATTAGATGGAGAAAATCCTTTACAAAAAGATATGCTTTGCTTTATAAAATTTGTTTTTGGAACTTCATCCAAGTTATTTGGCATGAACATATCAAAGTTTTAAAGTGTGAAATAAATTTTCCTGATTTAACCTTTTCCTAGGAATTTTACGTAAAACAAATCAAAATGTTTTCCATCAAGGAAGGAATTTGATTTTTCAAGAATAATGAACCTATCGACACACCATCACATTAATATTGTTGATGTGCTACCTTGACTTATGCATATATAAATACCTTCCTTGTATGATAAGCAAAATTTCTAAGCATAGATGAACGCATACATGTTTTTCGGCATATCCTTTTGATTTTATAAATGCATAAATGCACGAACGAATTTCCCGAACGCTATTCTGATTTTCATAAAGGTACACATACCTTGAATGTATGGGGTCTTATCTATTGAATTTTAACCTTCATGCAAAGTGATTTCTTTTAATCAAAGTTTTTATCATGGCATAAAAATTTTCAAGCTCTTCTTGGATTGCATTTGAAATGTGCACAGATTATCTAAGATGAGTATATAGACTTAGATCTGAATTCTAGGGCTGATTCAGGTAGATCAGGATTGGATTAGAATTAAGTAGAGATTGCTAAGTTAGTGTTTGCAATCATGCGCTGATATGAAATGTTGGTGTGCATATTTGAAATTTGATTGTTATGTATGTGCTAACTGTTTACTTGTCAATGAGTGTGATTACTTAGGACTTAAGAATAGTGCCTAAGTTGTAGATCACTAGGTAAATTGTGATTAGATCTCTATTAATGCTGCCGTTTAGATCGAGTATAGAAATAGCTTTGGGTTGTTTTGAATGCGGCAGTTATTAAGTTATAGTGCTATTTGTAAACCTGGCAATGACCCTATCATTAATGGATATGAGATTAGACTGATACCCCGAATCTTATGTTCATTAATGATTGATGTCATCTGAGGACTATAAATGGCACAAGACCAATCAAGTCTAGAATGTAAAAACCAATTTGATTGGCACCCCTTTCCAGATGTTTAAAGTAAAACGTTTGGGAAAGACCCAGTTGACCTTAGAAGCCATCTCCAATCTAATGGGGAAATTGCTCTTGATTTTAGAAACCTGAGGTTTATTAAAAGTCTTTTTATTAGAACTCTTGCAATGTTTGACTGACATCGGAGTAAACCTCAAAAACCTTAGAGCATTTTGCTTCTAGTCTAACCAAACCAAACCACGATTTGTATCCTTCATTGGATGCATGAGTCCGGAGGCGTACTTAAGCAAGGTAGTATGCCGATTCAAAGTGGGGGAGTAGAACCTAGTGCAGTGTGAATCGTAGTTTAGAAAACCCTTTGTTGGGATGGTTCTCCATTTGAAGGAAATGAACGAAATTTCGGGGACGAAATTCTAATAAGTGGGGGAGAACTGTAACATCCCTAATTTAATTGCAAGCATAATTAGTGAATTAATAGGCTTAAAGGTTAGGGAACGAATAGATTAATTGCTTAAAGAATTTTGGGTGATAGGAGAGTAGTAATTATAAGTACTAGGGGTTGTGTGGAAGACATTTGTAGCAATGGGCAAGATTAACTAAGCGGAATCGGGGGTTAAATCGGCGTTTTAGATGTTAGAAATCAACCGAAAAGAGAAAATTAGAAATTTATTATAGGATGCTAAGAAAATAAATTCCGCCGTTGGATATGAAGTTTAAGGGGTTAAGAAGCTTGTCTAAAAATTTGGACCCGATCCGACGATTAACGAAAAAGTTACGGCAAATCGAAGTTTGAAAATTCTGACACACGCCCAGGCGCACCAGCCGGCGCCCAGGCGCGCACCACTATTCATTGGTGCTGGGACAGGTAGATTTGCGCTTAGGCGCACCCTCCCGTGCGCTCAGGCGCACGCATGTTGCACCAGCCGCTCACCAACACGCGTTTTGGCGCGCCATTTCTCCTCCCAGCCAGCATCTGGTGCGGCGCCATGCACCAGTTCGTGTGCTGGTGCTGTCCTCGCGCTCAGGCGCGCCAATCATGCGCCCAGGCGTGTGCGCAGACCAGATCAGATCTGGTGCATCCGTTGCCAAACTTGGGGCCAAAGTCATGGGTTTTTGGCCACACGATGGTGGCTGGCTTCCAAGGCAAAAAGAGAGGTGTTGATCACCACACTCCCTCACACTTCATCATCAACACAATACCATCATCCCCACCATTTCTCTCAAGCTCAAGAGCAATTCCATCATCCTCTTCCATCCTCCCTCAAGCACCATGAACACAAAACCACACCAAACACCATGATCAAGGCACCTTCAACCTTGATCTTCAACACCATCATCCACCCTCTTGATCCAAGTAGCAAAACATCATCATCTCCACTTTAAACCCAAAAGGTTAAGATCATTCCATCATCATCCTCAACCTTCACAAACCTAGAACCAAAGGTAACCACACACCACCACCAAAAAATACCATGGTCTCTCTCCTCACCCTCATGAAATCCCTCCCATCATCAAGAACTCCTAGACATCATCAACCATGAAGCACCCAAAACCAAGCCATAAAATTGACCCACCCATCATTCCCATCAAGATCAAGTAAGAGTTTGGTCAACAAAATCCTTCCTCCTCTCCTCCACCAAATTCGTGACCTTCTCCCTCTCTATTTCCATGGGTTTGTAAACCTAACAATTAAGGAGAGTTATACCCATCAACCTCATCATTAAAGACAAGAAGTAGGAGATTAAGGCTAGGGATTCAAGGGTCAAAGTGTGTACAAGTCACAATGTAGAGGAGCTAAGGATAAGGAACTCAAACACCAAGGGTCCATGGGCTAGGGCTTGAGATTCATCACCACCTCTTAAGAAGGTAAGAGGGGTTTGTGTTACCTTTCCTAAGGATATAGATTCTAGGTTGTTGTAATGATGACTAGGTGTAGATAATTGATTAAGAGAATAAACCATAGGATAATTAAAGTGCATGAAACGAACCTTGGGGTATAATTGCTACTAAATGTGTAGATTATATGTTAATTAAGTAGGAATTGAAGAACCCTAGGGAGTTGACTTAATTTATAGTACTCTGAGACATACCTGAGTATGTCGACTATTTTGTTTACCAACTGTGGATTGTTATTTGTCATTGATGTATGTTCATATTGTGCTGGGTTTGGTGACTCGTAAAGCAAATAATGGACTAAGGGTTAACGTAGGCAAGTCATATAGAAAGGGCTAAGTAAGGAGGAAAGGATGGAAATTTATGAGCGAGTAATTAAAGAATGGATTAAGGACAAATAGTTTGGTAAAAGGGAAGTGATGTTAATTGAGTTATAAGTTAGAGAATGGTGATTGTGTGACAAGGAACCTTGATGGATGTCATGCCTGATTAAATGTGTTAAGTGTAAATGTGACCATAACGGTGGAATGATAATATGTGTTATTGAGATGATGTTGTGTTTGAATATTCATGACGTGTGATTTGGTGATGTTTATAAATTAAGTGCTCATTTTGTTAAATGATTGTGATATGATGTTGATTAGAAACCAAGGCAAAGAATGGTAATCAAGTATAAATTAAATGATAATGGAAAGTGCAGTTGAATTGAGTATTGGTGCATTGGTAGACTAGGTGCCCCTGCCGGGTGTACCAAATTCCGAAGGGCCAAGTGCTCACCAGGCCAAATTCCCATTAGGTCCAAATGCCCTGTTAGGCGTCAATGCACCAAGACTTAATTCACTGCCGAAATAATTGACATAAAATGTGTTGGAAATGTGAAAACGAGAGTGAAATCAAATAATTGAAATGTACAAGATATGTGGAATTTATGACAGCATAGCTTGACAGGGTGAAGCCTTTTGGGTGTGAAAGTCCTGGTTGAGCGAGAGACCCTTGGGTGTTCCAAATGCCTGGAAGGAGCATTAAAATCCTAGTGATGCAAACCGGTTGTAACCGGGAGAGTTACCCGGGCGCAGTAAGACGTTATCGCGCATGGGTGCGAATGCAGTTGGTCGTGACCAGGGAAGAATGAAACATACCCGGGCGCAGTAAGATGTTATCGCGCATGGGTGCGAACGCAGTAGGTCGTGACCAGGGGAGAATGAAACATACCCGGGCGCAGTAAGTCGTGACCGCGCATGGGTGCAGACGCAGTAGGTCGTGACCAGGGGAATAAGATAATATACCCGGGCGCAGTAAGTCGTACCAGCACCTGAGTGCGGACGCAGTAGGTCGTGACCAGGGACAAAATGAAAGTGAAATGTGAATGTAATGAAATTGAATAGTAACTTAAGGTTGAATGTAGGATTGCTAGGAAGGTAGTATGGACATAGGGCTTAATTTATCGAAAACGAACTTGTATGTAATTACTTGAAAAGGAATATTAAGTTAATAGATAATTTCGATTGTGATAGGGCCTAGTTTTTCAGCTATGCTTCTTAGAAGCTATTTTCCTTAGTACTGTGTAATGCTACCCTTCTTTCTATATTTTTACAGGTACCGAAGGAGCATACGCAAGTCTGGCCGAGCAGTTGGTGGAATGTATATAGTTTTTAGCGACCATCTATCAGTCATGGGTTATTTTGGGAAGTTTATTTGTATTTCAATTACTTTGTAATTTTGGAAAACTAAGAGTTTGAGAAGTTATTTGTATTTCTTTTGAACTAATGTTCTAAATGGACTGAACAATATTTTGGGCCCTGCTGGTCTCTGATGTATTTAAACCTGCTTTGGATAAATTTTACATATTAAAGTAATATTTTGGAAATGCATTACAAACAAAGAAAACACCGTTCGATTTTACGGAGAAGTTTTATATGTGAACAACAGGATTACGAGCTTTTCTTATGAAAAGAAACTAATCAAACGTTTTAAAAAGAAATTTTTAAGTCGCTATATATAATCTTAAGGGTAATTATGGGAAAATAATTTAGGTGTTACATTATGCGAAATGTGGTTAAATGCTGAAGGAAGGAAATATAAGTTAAAAGATTAAATAATGAGAGAAAGGAGCGGAAAAGGGAGTAACTAAGGGGCTGAGCCGAGAGAGGCCGAGTAAAGAAATGGTTAAAAGGATAAAAGAAATTAAAGAGAAATGGTTGTGTGATTGGGTCATAGAAGACGCGTACTGGGTGCGTGCATTGATTGCGTCAGACGCATACTGGGTATGCGCAACTGTAAGACGGGTACTGGGTACTCGCAGTTATGATTCACACGAGGTTCCGAGCACGGAATCGGTGGGATGTGCTCCTGGTCATTAAAAAGACGCGTACTGGGTGCGTGCATTGATCGCGTAAGACGCCGAGAGGCGTTGCTGTAAGACGGGTACTGGGTACTCGCAGTCATGGACACATCTTAACTCCATAGAAGAATCGGCGGTAGTGCTCCTGGTCATAGAAGACGCGTACTGGGTGCATGCATTGATCGCGTCAGAAACATACTGGGTATGTGCAGCTGTAAGACGGGTACTGGGTACTCGTAGTTATGGACACTCTGGAATCCGACCCTAAATGGTGTAAGACATGCACTGGGTGTATGCAGCCGAGAAGAGTAAAAGATTGTAAAATATGTAAAAGATGAATGATGAGTAAAGAGATCCGAGAAAGAAAATGGAATACCGAGAAAGGAAAGTAATGGCCGAGTAACCAAGTATAGGAATTGAGGGAAAGAGTACAAGGGTAAACAATCGGAAAAGTAGAGGTAGTACTGGTCGGTAACGAATTTATTAGAAACTAAAACGGACCTAGTAGAATGAGGCTGTATATATATGATTGGTCATCTGATTTTGTAACATCCTCAACTTAAATATATGATATATGTTAAATTATTCCAAGTTATTATGAGAATTGTTAAGTTTAGGAAGAGATTTTGTGTAGAATATCAAGTTGGATTTGATAGAAAGCCTATGGAAATGACTTTGGGATAGAAAAATCATCAAAATATGACTTTTCCACTAAATAATCGATTACTTGGATGGTCAGTAATCGATTACAAGGCCCCTGGTGAAAACAATAAAAAGTTGCAGCAATTATAATCGATTATCTCATATGAAGTAATCGATTATTTTGAGCTATAATCGATTATCTTCAGGGCTTTAATCGATTACAAGGCTTCTGGTGAAAAGCCCTAAAAATGTTGCATTGAAGGAATAATCGATTATCAGGTTAAGATAATCGATTATTTTAGGGTCTGTACAAAAAAAAAGAAGAGAGAGAGTGCACGTGATGCACTCTCCACCACTCAATTGGAATCTCCCTTTTTGGTTATCAATTTTTATCCACTCACTTGCCTTCCAAACTAAAATAACAACACTCACTCTTCTCTCTCTCCCTCCATTGTTCGACTTCATCTTCTTCTTCTTGGGGTCCCATTTGATTTCTCCACCTATCAAGCACAAACAAGAGCCCCCACACCCATTTCACCCACAAATCTTGTGATTCTCCTCTTCAAGTAAGTATTAAGTATTGGGTTTCCTCTTTCTCACTCTTAAAATTCGTTCTCCCCTTTCTCTCTCTACAATCCATGGTGGTTTTAGAGTTCTAAGCCATGAAGCTCTATTTCTCTTCAAGCTTTGGCATGGATCATGGTATAAATGATGATCTTTTCCTTTTGTGTCTGTATTCTAAGTTTTGTTTTCATCTTATGGTTGTTGGCTCCTTGGGTGGAAAGAACTCAAGTGTAGAACAAGCTAAATCTCTTTATCTCTAAGAGTTTGAGGTAAGGAGGTTTGTGTTACCTTAATCTAGGGGTTAGGTTGTATTATGTGTATATTGGGTGCTTGGACATGTTTGTTAGTTTGATAGGAAACCCTAGGATAGTCAATAATTTAATAAACTATGATTTTGCCTTTAAGAATATTGAAAAGTGATGATATGTGCAAATGTGACTCTGATAATTGAATTGATATTGGTATGTGATGTTATGTGCAATTTGTGATTTCGATAATTGATTTAAATGTAGAACATGGGTAAATTATATGGAACCTGGAAGTTATGAATGGTAATGAGCATGATGATTTGGAATAAGAAAAAGAGGAATTTTAGCAAGTGAAAATATAAGGGTATGATGGAATTATGAAATTCATGAGATTGGAAACCAATGAGATAATTTGGAAACAAAATTCAAAGATTTAAAGATTTACAATTGCGTAGTGGTGGTATGAGGTACCTTCCGGTGTGGAGGTGAAGTACCCACCGGCCAAACTGTATGAGGTACCTTCCGGTGTGGAGGTGAAGTACAGTGGTGTGAGGTACCTTCCACTGTGGAGGTGAAGCACCCATAGGCCAATTTGTATGAGGTACCTTCCGGTGTGGAGGTGAAGTACAACGGTATGAGGTACCTTCCGGCGTGGAGGTGAAGTACCCACTGGCCAATTTGTATGAGGTACCTTCCGGTGTGGAGGTGAAGTACAATGGTATGAGGTACCTTCTGGTGTGGAGGTGAAGTACAATGTTATGAAATATCCTAAAGAATGAAATGGAACACGAATTATAATAATGTATAGAATTTGAAATCATGTGGTGTGATCTCTGAAATGGATTAAAGGGATATGGGATGTGTATGTCTTTGTTTTGGAGTGTTTAATTTGTAGTATGAACTATATTTGACTACTTGTGTATGGCCTAGTGATTCAGTATAGCATGATAGAAACTGCTTCCCTATTTTATTGTGTAATACTCACCTCCTTACCATTTTTCAGGCACTGAGTCAGAGTTTACACCAGGACCGGCCGAGCAGGATTACTCTCCCTCACAGGGAGAGTAGGGTCATGGGGTTTTAGATGCACACTCACCTAAGCCTCACATATTCTTTTTGTTGTACATGTGATGTTTATATTTTTGAGTGAGGCTTAGGGTGTTTTATTTTTGGGGTATAGTTTATGAAACTTTTCTTGATCCAAATACTTGGTTTGTGATAAAACTTTGAAAACTGAAGTCTTCCGGGTTGAGCCCATGGGGCAATTATATGATGCATATTTTTATACTTTGAGCCCTGCTGGCTACTGTTGTTATGCAATTGAATGTGTTAATCAGGTGAACATTTTGGGAAAAGTCAGATAAACAAGCGAAACTCCGTTCGTTTGACGGTGGATTTTAATAGAATAAAAATGGAATTTTCAAGCCCGTATTTTAAAATAAGGGGAATTTAAGGGTAATTAAACTTAAGTGTTACATTTATGGTATCAGAGCAGTTTCTCCTCGGCCTTGGAGTTAAGCAAACTCCACATGATTACTCACCTAGCGAGTAATGAATGCTCATAGTAAAAGCCTAGGAGTTTAGTAGTATGATTATAGTATTATGTAAACATTTAGTATTTAAGTCTTATTTGTCTGCTCTCTTTGGCTAAGCAGTATGGCTGGAAGAAGGGCTGCTAACGATGGGCTTGCAGCCATCCTGGAGCATCTGTCACAGATGCAGCAACAGCAGGGAGAGCAGATGGCAGCTGCCGCAGCAGCAGCTGCTACAGCAGCAGCAGCAGCTATGCAACCAGCCCCAGTAGAGGTGGACTGGATGACGAGGTTTCGCAAGAATGATCCACCTCGTTTTGATGGTGGAAATGACCCTGATGGAGCCCAGAGATGGATCCAGGAGATCGAGAAGATCCTCCGCTCTATCCAACCACCAATGGAGCAACATGTCCGACTGGCGGAATTTATGTTAACTAATGAAGCTGAGCATTGGTGGGACCAGCAGAGGAGGGGATTGGAGGCGGCTGATCCGGTGGTTTCTTGGGAAGTATTTGATCGAGGCCGTACCCGATCAAAATAAAAGGTGTTTATTCTGTAGTACTAGGAAGGTGATCCTAGGTCGTTTCCCAGCGAATATCGGTCTAGGCAAAGTATCAAACACGTAGTGTGCAGTAAAATGGGGGGGTTTTTGTGTGTGACAAATGTGAAGAACAAAACATAAACAGAATATAAAAACTAAGAAAATCAGAAACAAAAGCGGGCAAACCCCTTTGGCTACGTACACTACTCAATCCTAGCTCACTAAAGATCGATTCCTCTCCTCTCCTCTGTCCAACTCGTGATAACCAAATACTAAGCGAAAATTCAGTTATCACTCCAAACCCTAACTTCTAATTAAGCATCAGAAACCAGAATTGGAGTTTTTACGAGTTAATACAAATTAAGCATTTATATTCATGTATTATCTCTACGAAATGGAATTAAGCAAACCACTACACATCGATAAACATGAAAACAGAGAAGAGAAAATGAAATTGCATTAATAACAAGAGCTCAAGAGTAGATAATACAATACCAAAGGGATTAACCCTTGAAGTCTAGCCTTCCATGGCCATAAATGAAGAAAAACGAGTAGAAATGGGGAAGAACAAAACCCTAGCAGCCACCATCACTTGGGAGAGCCAAGAGAGAAGTTCTAACCTAGAGAGAGAGTGAGAAATCTGAAATGAAAGTGTATCTTGGGGGTTACACGAATTTCCCCTCTTTAGTCATGAAAATGGGCCTAAAACATGGGCCCAAGTCCTAAGAAACACTATTCTAAAAATTACAATTAAAAAGGGACCTAAATGCAAATTACAATCTTCACTTCAATGCTTCAATCTTCATTTCCAAACATTCCAAAGTGTCCTTGTGCCAAATATTACCTGAAAATAGAAATAGAATTAATTAGGCTAAATAATTCCAAATTAAACAATATTCGGAATATTAGTCCAATAAACTCTAAATCAATAAATCAAACTAATCAATGTCAAATGGGCAACAAGTATCAATAATAGGAGTAAAATAATGCAAGGAATAATGGGAAATAAAATGCTCATCAGTATTCAAGGGTCTTTTTCTGGGAAAGTATTTCCCTGAGGACGTGAGAAGGGAGAAAGAGATTGCCTTTCTCCAACTGACTCAAGGCTCCATGTCAGTTGGGGATTATGCTGCTAGATTTGAAGATCTTATCCGATTCTCTGATTATCGGGATGCCAGTGAGCGTGGCAAATGTGTCAAGTTTGAGTCGGGGCTCAGGACTGATATTTGCCTCTCTTGCGAATACCACAATATTGATAATCTGGCCCGTTTGGTCAACATGGCGAGCACTTATGAAAAGGGGATTAAGAGGAAGATGGCAGAAGATAAAAGCAAGACGGTGCAGAAAGGTGGTGGTCCTATAAGGGGCAAGGGAGCGGTGCAGCGACCAGGCCCCTATGCAGGCCCTATGGGGAGTTCACCTGGTCCTATTCCGCCTTGTTCCCACTGTGGTAGGCATCACCGAGGTGTATGTTGGAATTTGGCTCAGAATCAACCAAGTGTCACATGTTTCAAATGTGGGCAACCCGGTCATATTGCAACTAACTGCCCGAAGAATGCTGTGAAGAAAGAGGCCAATGTGACTAGGGCGCAGAGGGTTGGTGACGGCCGCCCACTTCAAAGGGGAAAGGTGTACACTCTTGATGGAGAAGAGGTGACTGAAGCTGATGAGTTGATCCGAGGTATTGGTCTAGTAAATGGTATTCCTTGTGGTATTCTCTTTGATTGTGGAGCTACGCATTCTTTCATTTCTGTCAATTGTATGGAGAGATTAAAACTGTCTGCAGTTGAGATGCCATTTAAGTTGTTTGTTTCTACCCCTACTAATTCAGCTGTGGTTACATCATTGATATGCTTGGATTTCCCACTTCGAGTTTTGGAGCGGGAATTCCGAGTGAATTTGATATGTTTGCCCTTAACCAAGCTGGATATTATTTTAGGCATGGACTGGATGTCCCAGAACCGTGTCCTTCTTGATTGTAGTCAGAAGTCAGTAATTTTCTGTCAAGTTTCGGTGTCGGCTGTAGATGATGAGGAAGCATCAAATATTGGTAAAATCCCAGTGGTTTGTGAGTTTCTGGATGTTTTTCCTGCTGAAATTCCCGGATTACCTCCAGCCAGAGAAGTAGAATTTGGCATCAATCTTATGCCTGGTGCCGGCCCGATATCTAAAGCGCCTTATAGAATGGCCCCTCCAGAATTAGAAGAGTTAAAGAAGCAGTTGGAGGAGCTATTAGCCAAAGGAATCATTAGGCCAAGTGTTTCCCCGTGGGGAGCTCCTATCCTCTTTTTTAAAAAGAAGGATGGAAGTGTCCGGATGTGCACTGATTACCGGCAGCTAAATGCGGTGACAGTGAAGAATAAGTATCCACTCCCGCGCATCGATGATTTGTTGGATCAGCTTCGGGGAGCTGCAGTTTTCTCAAAGATTGACCTCCGATCTGGATATCATCAAATCCGTATCCGAGAGGAGGACATTCCTAAAACTGCTTTTAGATCTCGGTATGGTCATTTCGAATATGTTGTGATGCCATTCGGTCTCACGAATGCTCCTGCCATTTTCATGGACTATATGAACAGGATCTGTAGGCCGTACTTGGACTCATTCGTCATCGTGTTCATCGATGACATTCTCATTTATTCTAAGAGCCCGAAGGAGCATGAAGAGCATTTGAGAACGGTGCTTCAAGTTCTCAAGGACAAGTGTCTTTATGCGAAGTTCTCCAAATGTAGTTTTTGGTTGAATGAAGTGCACTTTCTGGGGCATGTGATTTCTGAGAAGGGTGTCGCAGTGGACCCTTCTAAGGTGGAGGCAGTGCTTAAGTGGGAGAGACCCAAGTCCATTACCGAGATTAGAAGCTTCCTTGGTATGGCTGGGTATTATAGGAGGTTCATTGAGGGGTTTTCGAAGCTAGCCCTTCCTTTGACTACTCTCACGCGGAAAGGTGTTCCGTTTGAATGGTCCCCAGAATGTGAAGATAGCTTCCAGGAGTTGAAAAGGCGATTGACTAGTTCCCCGGTGTTGATTTTGCCGGATCCAACTCAATCCTTTGTGGTTTATTGTGATGCTTCCAAGCAAGGGTTGGGTTGTGTGTTGATGCAGCAAGGACAAGTCATAGCCTATGCTTCCAGGCAGTTGAGGCAGCATGAGCAAAACTATCCCACTCATGATCTTGAGTTGGCGGCAGTAGTTTTTGCTTTGAAAATCTGGAGGCATTATCTATATGGTTCAAAGTTGGAAGTCTTCAGCGATCACAAAAGCCTTCGCTATCTCTTCGATCAAAAGGAATTGAATATGAGACAGAGGAGGTGGATGGAGTTTCTGAAGGACTATGATTTTAGTCTTCAATACCACCCGGGCAAGGCCAATGTAGTGGCTGATGCACTAAGTCGCAAGACTTTGCATGTCAGCAATTTGATGGTGAAAGAGATGCAATTGATCCAGGAATTCAGTGACCTTAATTTGAACATGCAAGTGAAAGAGAAGAGCATTGTTCTAGAAATGTTGCAGGTTACCAATGATTTGATTGAACTTATCAGGGAAAGACAAGCTGGTGATGAGGAGCTACAGAAGTTGTTAGAAGGGGCAGCGGCCAATGAAGAGCCCGACTTTGTGAAGGGTTCTGATGGCATTATCCGGTTTAGGGGTCGGATATGTGTTCCTATGGATTTCGAATTTAGGAGGGATATTCTATGGGAAGCACATCGAACCAAAATGAATTTTCACCCCGGTGCAACGAAGATGTATCAAGATTTGAAGAAGATTTATTGGTGGCCAAAGTTAAAAACTGATGTAGCAGATCATGTATCTCATTGCCTTACTTGCCAGAAGGTTAAGATTGAGCATCAAAAGCCTGGTGGTCTGTTGAGATCACTTGACATCCCGGAGTGGAAGTGGGATAGTATAGCTATGGACTTTGTGACAGGTCTACCTAGGACTGCTGCAGGATGTGATGCAGTTTGGGTGGTTGTGGACCGTCTTACAAAGTGTGCCCCCTTTATTCCGATTCACAAGAAGTACACTATGGAGAAGTTGACTCAGTTGTATATCAGGGACATAGTGAAACTACATGGTGTTCCTACTAGTATTGTATCCGATCGTGATCCGAGATTTCTGTCCAGATTTTGGCAGAGTCTTCAGGAGGCGTTGGGTACTAAGCTGAAATTTAGTACGGCTTATCATCCACAGATAGACGGGCAATCGGAGCGTACTATTCAAACCCTTGAGGATTTGTTGAGAGCATGTGTTCTGGAGCAGGCTGGTAGTTGGGAGCAATTACTGCCGTTAATGGAGTTTACTTACAATAACAGCTTCCACTCCAGTATCGGTATGGCACCATTTGAGGCTCTCTACGGAAGAAAGTGTAGGACGCCTCTGTGTTGGTTTCAGATAGGTGAGAATCTGTTGACAGGCCCTGAGATTGTGAAAGAAACAATTGAGAAGATCACAATGATCAAGAACAAGATGAAAACTTCCCAGGATCGCCAAAAGAATTATGCTGATAGGCGAAGGAGACCTTTGGAGTTTGAGGTTGGAGATCATGTGTTTTTAAGAGTGTCTCTGGTTACTGGGATCGGCAGAGCAATTAAGTCCAAGAAACTAACTCATCGGTTTGTTGGACCTTATGAGATATTGGAGAAGGTTGGCCCAGTAGCATATAGGATTGCTTTGCCCCCGCATCTAGCTAGACTTCATGATGTATTCCATGTCTCTCAGCTAAGGAAATACATACATGATCCTACTCATGTGGTTGCATTAGATGACTTGCCTTTGAAGGGGAATTTGACTTTTGAGGTGTTGCCAGTGAGGATTGAAGACAGACAAGTGAGACAGTTAAGAGGCAAGGAGATTTTCTTGGTGAAAGTAATATGGAGCAGGAACAATGTGGAGGAGGCTACTTGGGAGTTGGAAAGCAAGATCAGACAATCTCATCCACACTTATTCGAGGAAAGCTGAATTTTGAGGACGAAATTCGGGTAAGTGGGAGAGGATTGTAACATCCTCAACTTAAATATATGATATATGTTAAATTATTCCAAGTTATTATGAGAATTGTTAAGTTTAGGAAGAGATTTTGTGTAGAATATCAAGTTGGATTTGATAGAAAGCCTATGGAAATGACTTTGGGATAGAAAAATCATCAAAATATGACCTTTCCACTAAATAATCGATTACTTGGATGGTCAGTAATCGATTACAAGGCCCCTGGTGAAAACAATAAAAAGTTGCAGCAATTATAATCGATTATCTCATATGAAGTAATCGATTATTTTGAGCTATAATCGATTATCTTCAGGGCTTTAATCGATTACAAGGCTTCTGGTGAAAAGCCCTAAAAATGTTGCATTGAAGGAATAATCGATTATCAGGTTAAGATAATCGATTATTTTAGGGTCTGTACAAAAAAAAAGAAGAGAGAGAGTGCACGTGATGCACTCTCCACCACTCAATTGGAATCTCCCTTTTTGGTTATCAATTTTTAGCCACTCACTTGCCTTCCAAACTAAAATAACAACACTCACTCTTCTCTCTCTCCCTCCATTGTTCGACTTCATCTTCTTCTTCTTGGGGTCCCATTTGATTTCTCCACCTATCAAGCACAAACAAGAGCCCCCACACCCATTTCACCCACAAATCTTGTGATTCTCCTCTTCAAGTAAGTATTAAGTATTGGGTTTCCTCTTTCTCACTCTTAAAATTCGTTCTCCCCTTTCTCTCTCTACAATCCATGGTGGTTTTAGAGTTCTAAGCCATGAAGCTCTATTTCTCTTCAAGCTTTGGCATGGATCATGGCATAAATGATGATCTTTTCCTTTTGTGTCTCTATTCTAGGTTTTGTTTTCATCTTATGGTTGTTGTCTCCTTGGGTGGAAACAACTCAAGTGTAGAACAAGCTAAATCTCTTTATCTCTAAGAGTTTGAGGTAAGGAGGTTTGTGTTACCTTAATCTAGGGGGTAGGTTGTATTATGTGTATATTGGGTGCTAGGAGATGTTTGTTAGTTTGATAGGAAACCCTAGGATAGTCAATAATTTAATAAACTATGATTTTGCCTTTAAGAATATTGAAAAGTGATGATATGTGCAAATGTGACTCTGATAATTGAATTAATATTGGTATGTGATGTTATGTGCAATTTGTGATTTCGGTAATTGATTTAAATGTAGAACATGGGTAAATTATATGGAACCTGGAAGTTATGAATGGTAATGAGCATGATGATTTGGAATAAGAAAAATAGGAATTTTAGCAAGTGAAAATATAAGGGTATGATGGAATTATGAAATTCATGAGATTGGAAACCAATGAGATAATTTGGAAACAAAATTCAAAGATTTAAAGATTTACAATTGCGTAGTGGTGGTATGAGGTACCTTCCGGTGTGGAGGTGAAGTACCCACCGGCCAAACTGTATGAGGTACCTTCCGGTGTGGAGGTGAAGTACAGTGGTGTGAGGTACCTTCCGGTGTGGAGGTGAAGCACCCATAGGCCAATTTGTATGAGGTACCTTCCGGTGTGGAGGTTAAGTACAACGGTATGAGGTACCTTCCGGCGTGGAGGTGAAGTACCCACTGGCCAATTTGTATGAGGTACCTTCCGGTGTGGAGGTGAAGTACAATGTTAAGAAATATCCTAAAGAATGAAATGGAACACGAATTATAATAATGTATAGAATTTGAAATCATGTGGTGTGATCTCTGAAATGGATTAAAGGGATATGGGATGTGTATGTCTTTGTTTTGGAGTGTTTAATTTGCAGTATGAACTATATTTGACTACTTGTGTATGGCCTAGTGATTCAGTATAGCATGATAGAAACTGCTTCCCTATTTTATTGTGTAATACTCACCTCCTTACCATTTTTCAGGTACTGAGTTGGAGTTTACACCAGGACCGGTCGAGCAGGATTACTCTCCCTCACAGGGAGAGTAGGGTTATGGGGTTTTAGATGCACACTCACCTAAGCCTCACATATTCTTTTTGTTGTACATGTGATGTTTATATTTTTGAGTGAGGCTTAGGGTGTTTTATTTTTGGGGTATAGCTTATGAAACTTTTCTTGATCCAAATACTTGGTTTGTGATAAAACTTTGAAAACTGAAGTCTTCCGGGTTGAGCCCATGGGGCAATTATATGATGCATATTTTTATACTTTGAGCCCTGCTGGCTACTGTTGTTATGCAATTGAATGTGTTAATCAGGTGAACATTTTGGGAAAAGTCCGATAAACAAGCGAAACTCCGTCGGTTTGACGGTGGATTTTAATAGAATAAAAATGGAATTTTCAAGCCCGTATTTTAAAATAAGGGGAATTTAAGGGTAATTAAACCTAAGTGTTACAGATTTAATATTTGTTTATTTGCTAATTGACTATTTGTGTTTGGCTTGGTAGATCGGTATGTCATATTAGAAATTGCTTACTTAAGTTCTGTGTAATGCTCACCTCCTTACCATTTTTCAGGTACTGAGCCCGAGCAGACGCAGTCCCCGGCCGAGCAGGTTCACTCTCCCTCACAGGGAGAGTAAGTCATCTGAGTCGGATAATTAAGATAGGTCTCGACTAGTTGGCCGAGCTAAAATACTGCTTTTGTATTTCACGTTTTGTATAATCGACTGATGTAACTAAGTTGTTTTGCTTTCTTACTTTCGTATGAGCTAAGTCTTCCGCTAAAAACTCTGACGTTAATATTAATGAAATGAATTAATATTTTGATCATCATTATAATCTTTTCTTTTATACCGCTTTTAAAAAGAAAATTTTAAGTCCTAATTTTCGGTTTAAGGGTAAAATTCAAATAGGGTGTTACTTTTTTGGTATCAGAGCAGTATCTCCTCGGCCTATTGGAGTTGCAAGGGACTCCAGTGGTTACTCACCAAGGGAGTCAATAGAGTTTATAAGTAGAGTCAAGTGTCTAGGTTAGTCAATAGAGTTTATAAGACATATAGATGTATCTACATTTTTATTTAATTATTCGATCATTGATTGGCTTTCTCTCCATGACCAAGCAGTATGGCTAGAAGAAGAGCTGATAATGACTGAATTGCTGCTCTATTGGAAACTCTGGTTCAATTGGAGCAGAACCAAGCGCAAGCTCAGCAGAACCAGGCCGAGAATCTTGCTCTGAACATAGCCGCGACCGCAGCAGCTGCAGTTGCAGCTCTTTAGCCTCCACCTCCGGCTCCGGTCGAGATCGACGGATGAGCCGATTTAGGAAGAATGAACCACCTCGGTTCGAAGGAGGTTACGATCCAGACGGAGCTCAGAGATGGCTCCAAGACATTGAGAAGATTTTCCGATCCCTGCAACAGCCCTATGAGTACCGGGTGAGGTTAGCTGAATTTGTGCTGGTTGGTGAAGCCAAGCACTGGTGGGAGCAGCAGAGTCGAGGATTGGAAGCGGCTAATCAAGCCATTACTTGGGATTTGTTCCGAACTCGATTCCTTGGCAAGTATTTTCCTTAAGATGTTAGGAGGGAGAAAGAGCTCGCCTTTCTTAAGTTGGAACAAAGGAACCTAAGTGTCGGGGAATATACCGCTCAGTTTGAGGATCTGATCCGATACTCAGGAAGCTACCGAGATGCTGACGAATGCACCAAATGCATCAAGTTCGAGTCTGGTCTCCGAGATGATATCCGACTTACATTCGAGTATCAGAATGTGGCCAACCTCTCGCAGTTGGTGAATATGGCTAGCACATATGAGAAAGGGCTCAAAAGGAAGGCCGACGGAAAGCGAAGCAAGTTGACACAGAGAGCAGTGGGTCCTATTAGGGGAAAAGGGGTTGTTTCGAGGCCTACCCCCTATGTGAATCCGAGCTCTAAGACACCAGCAGTATCAAGGAGCGGTGGTCAGATGGTGGTTGTCCCTGTCCCCTATCCGATATGTCAGCATTGTGGGAAGCAACACAAGGGAGAATGCTGGAGTCTGGATCCGAGCAGAGCAAGAGGATCCTGTTTTTGCTGTGGCATGCCTGGTCATTTTGCAGCTCGGTGTACCGAGAATATTGTGAAGGAAGAAGTTAATGTGACAAGAGCTCAGTAGACTGGTGCTAACAGACTGATGCAGAGAGGCAAGGTTTACACTATGGATGGTGAAGAGGTGATTGACGCCGATGAGCTGATCTGAGGTACTTTTCATGTAAACAGTATTCCCTGTGTCATGTTATTTGATTGTGGAGCCACACATTCTTTCATTTCCCTCGATTGTATGAATAAACTGAAATTATCCCCAGTAGAGATGCCTTACAAGTTATCCATTTCTACCCCTACCAATTCTTCTGTAATCACCTCCCAAATGTGCTTGGAGTGCCCTATCCAAGTATTAGGCCGAGAGTTCAAGGTCAACCTAATTTGTTTGCCTCTGACTAGATTATATATTATCCTCGGTATGGACTGGATGTTTCAACACCATGTTCTGCTTGACTGCCGTAAGAAGACCATGATCTTTAGTGACTCTTCTGTTGCAGTCTTAGAGGCAACAGAGGAACCAACTATAGACCAAATTCCTGTGGTCGGGGAGTTTCCAGAGGTCTTCTCGGACGAAATTCCTGACTTACCGCCGAGAAGAGAAGTAGAGTTCAGTATAGACCTCGTTCCGAGAACTGGCCCAATTTCAATTGCTCCGTACCGAATGGCACCTCCCGAGTTAGAAGAGCTCAAGAAGCAACTAGAGGAACTTTTGGCCAAAGAGCTAATCAGACCGAGCGTGTCACCTTGGGGAGATCCAATCCTGTTTGTTGAAAAGAAAGATGGTAGCCTCAGAATGTGCACCGATTATAGGAAGCTCAACGCAGTAACAGTAAAGAATAAATATCCCCTGTAACACCCCGCAAATTCCTCGTATTGAATTAAAATACTAAAGAGATTTATTTTGAGAAAAATGTTTTTTTTAAAGAATATTTTCTTAAACAAATTTCTTAATTCACATTTTCAAAGTGGAAAATGAATTTAAAGAAATGATTTCCATGAAATAATGTGATGAGTTTTAAGTTGAGTTTGAAAAATAATTATGTGATTGATATTTTTGGTATTTTAAGGGAATTGTGATTCTTTTTAGTTAAATGATTTTATAAATAAGAAAATCTATTTTCTATGTGTGTACATGCATATGTATGTACGACCTTATATGTAGGTATGCTTAGAATTATGAGGAATTTAATTAGTAAATGAACATGATTATATGTGAATGTATGTATGTGTAACGTGTAAGCATGTATGTGTACATGAGTGTGTGAATGCATGAATATATGTGTGTACCGTGTGTGCCATGTGTGTGTATGTGAGAAACCTAGAAATTTCCTAAGTTGTAACCAAGCCCTAACTAAGTGAACTAAATCCCAACCAAAACCCTAACTAAATGGTGGAAAAACCCTAATGGAAAGCAAAAAAAAAGTCTTGCACCTAAGTGACCCCTAAACACCCTAATGTTCCCTACATGTTCCCTTAAGAAATGTTAACCTCCACCCATGCAAAAATAGGGAAGGCCGAATTTACCCCTCCCATTTACACCCTTGGCCGAACCACATGAGGACATAAAGGGAAGTGCATGAGTTGCTTTTATAAGTCACCACCCTTAGTTCACTTCCCACACTTTTGCTTCATTTCCTTCATTTTCCATTCCATCTACCAAACACATTTCTAAGAGTTCCCTTTTAGCTCTTAGAAAAGAAAAGAGAGAAAGAGAGGATGGTGTGGCCGTGAAGAGGAAGAGAAGAAGAAGAGGAGATAAAAACCAAAACCTAGAGTTTAGAAGCTAGAAGACCAACCTTTCTTTGGTGGGTATCTCGAACGAACATGAAGAAGTTGTGATAGTATAGATTTCCTTTTTATTTTCTAATTTTCCTTTCTTTTCTTCCTTTGCATGTCTTGTTTATGTTGGATCATAAACTTTTAAGAATCAAAGAAGTTTGTTAACCTCTAATCAACGGATTCTATAACTTGTTTAAAGTTTTTCATAAAGGATCTTAAAGCTTTTCCAACTAAATCTTCTAGATCTAAAGATTTGATGAGATTTTTGTAAAGCTTTAAGTAAATCTCTTTGCATGTTAATTCTTTCTTTTTAAAACCGTGGACTATGGAGTGTTTATGAGTTTATTTAAGGAATCAATGAAAGATCTAAACTTACTTGATACTAATATTGGGATCTTGGGTGTTGCATGTTGATTTGATGATGATCTTGATGATTTGAGTACATGCATGTCTTGTTTATGTCTTGATCTTAAATTTTTAAGAATGAATGAACTTATGAAACACTAGATACTAGACTATATGATTCGACCATGACTAAAGAAATTAGGTCTTGATGTTGTTGATTTGATCTAAGTGGTTGCATGTTAATTCCATGTTTAGAAAAATTGATTTGAATTGTTGAAATGTCTAATTTTGATTTTATTTTGACAAAGCTTTGGTTTTTTGAATTTTGACCTTTAAAAGCTTTAAATCTTGTTTTGATCTATAAAGAAATTATGTTCTTAAAGTCATGCATGTTGTTTTTCAACAAGAGGACTTGATTTTCTTCAATGATCATCACGGTTTTAACTTCTTCTCACCCAAAGTAATTTTTCATCTTTGATTTATGCTACTATACTTGATTTGCAAAATCTAGGTGCATGCATGTTATTTTTAAGAGAAAAAGGTTTGATTTGTTTTAGAGATCATTACGGTTTTTCAAAGAGTCAAAGAAACGAGCTTTTGGAAATCTATCTCTAACTTGATCCATGTTCTTGCATGATAAAGATTTAAAATAAAATTTGATCCATGTTCTATGTGCATTCGGTCTAAGTCTAGGGTTAGGAAACCATGACTTACCTCCATAAAAAAAAAGGACACATGCATGTTACTTTCTTTGATTTAAGAACTTTGTCTTGTCAAAGTAGGATTCGGCCTAGGTTAGATAAATAGACTAGGGTTCTTTTTCATAAGAATTGACTTAAAGTAATGAGTATGTCTTGTGAATTTAGGTTAAATTAAGTGCTTGAAATAATTAAATTGATTATTGTGTTTATTTGTAATTCTTGACTTGTTTTCTTTAATTCCATTCGGCCATATAGTATAATTAAGCCTAGGAGATTTAGTTGCATGAAAATGAACTTACATAGCAATTTTTGAAAAGAAATTAAGTGATTTAAAGTAAGAAAACAAATGTGCTTAAGTTATATTTTAGGCTCAATTCGGTTTGTAAGTGTGTGCATGTTTGAGTGTTTTGTTTTATGAAAATAAATACTCTGGAAATCCAACGTGACTATTCTTCATGCTAATTGATGTTTGAAAAGCGAATAACTTATATGATTTAGTTTATGTTGTCTGTTGTGTTTGTGTGTTAAGTTGATGTTTGGAAAATAATTGAGTTTGAAATTAATTGATTTTAAAATAATTTGATTTATTTGGATTGTGGGATTTTATTTAGTGGCTGTCCAAGATTTGTTTTATGATGAAAACTTGAGTTTTAAAGTATTAGTTTAAACTAAAGAATTGTTTAAAGCAAAAAGTATACTTTTACGGTGTTTTCGAGTTTTTGTTAAAATGATTTTTATAAAAATAACTCTTTTCTGTCCAGAATTATTTGGACATGCTTCTTGTGTTTAAAAATATTTTCATGTAATTTAAAGTGTGGTTTTTAAGTGATATTTGATTTAAGAAAAACCCGGATTGAAAACAGGGCATTTTTCGGTGTTTTCGAACGTAATTGAGGTGCTGTCCAAATTGGACCAGCAACCACATAAATTGATTTAAATCATTTTATGAAATGTTTTCAAATGGTTTTAAAAGACTTACAGTACTAAAAAGAATGAGAGTTGTTCCGATAAAACAATGGTGTTTTAAGTTTTTCGATAAAGAACGAAAGGTATCACGAACTAAGAAAAGATTTTCTTAACACACGTTAGTAACGTAAGTGTGTTTTATTTAATACGAGGAATGAGAAGTGTCTAGGTTATGGAAAATATTTTCTTAATACCAGTTAATAACGTAAGCGTATTTCATTTAGTACGAGGAATCTTAAAGACGAGGGATTGGGGCAGCCGGCAGCACAAAGGACCCGAGGTGACGGTACGCACTTAATAGCTGGACCTCAGGTGAGAGAGAGGCTTTCCTAAGACACCGTGGTAGTTAGGTGATTTATTAGGACGTTCCGTATCATCTCAAAGATCGGAACTAAGTGGTTCGGAGTCAGTAGTATAACTGGCAATTGTTTGTGTTGTGTGGCCACTTATACGAAGGTGACAAAGACCACAATGTTATTGTGTGATGTTGTGTGCATGCTTTTGTTTATTTACTTAATTATATCTGATGATACTTATTACTGTTGGTTGTAATGAGTGAATGGCTGATGGACGTCTGTTACGTCCTGAATAAGGAAGTGAAATTAATGAAATTGAAAGTAAAGTTATAAGTATGAGAAAATAATAATGATAAGGTACAATGAGAAAGGAATAATGGTTGGAAACGAAGTATGTGTTGGAAAAGAAAGAGAGAATTGAGATTGGGGAAAGAATGAATGATAATGTTGAGTACGAGCCAGAGCTGGGAAGAGTGATGTTGATTGTTGGAACAAGGTGTGAATTGAGTGGAGCTGGGCTCCTTTGTTTTCGGTTTTAGACTGGGACTAGTGTTGAGTTGAGCTTGCTCCTCCATTAGCGCTCAGCAAAGATATTATTTTTGAAAAAGGTTTTTACAAAATGATTTTTGAAAAAGGTTTTTGAAAAGCAGTTTTTGAAAAGGTTTTTGAGAAGAGCTTTTTGAAAAGATTTTTGGAAAAGAGATTTTGTGGGAAATGGTGAAAATAAATTTTTAGAAAAGGGTTGTGAAAAGAAATTCTTTTGAAAATGTTTTGAACAGAGGTTCTGAGAAATATTATAAAAAGTATTTTCAAAGAAGTTTTTGAAAAGAAGTTTTGTGGAAGGCTGTGAAAAGAGATTTTAGAAACTTTGTGAAATGAGATTTGTGAGCGGTTGTGAAACTAGATTTTTGAGAAAATTTACAAAAGAGAATTTTATGAAAAGGTTTATGAAATGAGATTTTGTGAAAGCTTATAAAATGGCATTTGAGAAAGTTTGTGAAAAGATGGTTTTGAGAAACGACTGCGGAATGAGATTGTTAAGAGAAATGGTGAAATGTATTTGGTGAATGAGATTCCGGTTGAGAATTCATTGATGTGATCCCAGCTCTGTGCTATGTGAGAGATGTTGAGAGAAAGATGGTGCCAAGTTAGTGGTCGGGACTCATTGAAGGGTTGCACGAAGGATGGGCCGACCATTAGGATAATTAAAAAGATTAAAAGACTTTAAAAGACATACGCGGTGAGGTATAAGAGTGCGAAGTAGTGGAGAGGAAGGAACCATAAGTATCTGCGGATACTTAGGAGGAGATTGCATTAGGGGAGGATGATGACAGTGAAACGTCAAGAAGTCTAGAGTATATTTCTAGGCAGAACGAACTCCACATCTGGCGCACTAACGTGGTGGGGACTGGGTCTAATGCCGTGGTAAGTTCTGCGGGCCCACTAGAAATATACTGTTACCCCCTAGATTGCAAATCGAGAGCAGTGAGAGGGACTTGAGTGGGGCATCTTGTTTGCCACTGTAGTGAGACAGTGTGCCACGTATATGAATTGATATGATTATGATTTGAGGCTGAGTCCTCCTGGTATGGGACCATTTGTTGTTGAGACAGTTGTCGTGCCCGCACGGTAAAGGTCCTGTACTCCTATTTGCTTCCGACTAGGTTGGGGTGGATGACCGAGGAGATGTAAACGTGAGTGATCGCCGAGATTGAAATGAATACTTGATGGTATTTTAACACTCCCCAATTACTAGAGGTTATGAATTGATAAGATTGGAGGAAAAGAAATATGGTGATGAAATGGAAATGAATGAGAAAAGAAAGAATGTCCATAAGATGTGGAAGTAAAGAAGAAATGAGAAAGGATAACAATGATGCTAATAATGTAAGATAATAATGATGATAATATCAATACCCTGTTTGGTTGTTGTGTGTTTGTATACTGTATTGTGTGTATGTTTGGTCCTATTATCTTGCCTATCGTAATTCCACACCGTCGACGATACGTCGTTCGGATCGCTTACTCTCTCCTGTTCGTTGGCATATCGATGCTGCTGGTATCTCAACGGGCAGACGGAGTATTGTATGGAAGTCACCGTACGAGGATTCAGTAACTACGAGGAGAAGGCACGTTATGAGAAGCAGAAGAACTTCACGTCCCGATGGAGTGATGCTGGAGTCCAATAACAATGAGAGAACAATTACGCGGGTGGCACCATCTTCGAGAGCGAGGAGAGGACGCACGAAGGAGAAAGAGCTACACCCCCTGGCTTTCAGTAGGAAAGTTCAAGAATTGTGTTGGTAGTTAGGTTTTATGAGTGCTTTGAGTTAAGGATTACCAAAGTGATGAACTAATTGTGTAACCCATCTAATTTTGGAAAATGCCCTACTCTTGTGCAACTTTGTGAGGAATATTTAATGTCCTTTCGAGGAAATGCAAGTAACTACTTTTGAATTGGAGCCAAACCATTTTCTTTGATGAATGTTTTTGGAAACCCAAATGATTAAGTTTTGATTTTAGTAACAACTCGGTTTTCGAAAGAGAAGGTTGAAGGATGTCAATAACATTTTCAAAACCCTTCAACAATGTTTAACAAAAAAAAAAATTTGGCCTCATTTTTGCAACTTTAATAAGTAAAAGTTAATTATTTTTGGTTTACGAAAATCGGGCTGTTACATCCCCTCCCTCGGATTGACGACTTGCTAGACCAGCTTAAGGGAGCGTCCGTGTTTTCAAAGATAGACCTCCGATTAGGATACCACCAGATCCATATCCGAGAGGAAGATATTCCGAAGACAGCTTTCAGGACAAGATACAGGCACTTTCAGTATGTGGTTATGCCCTTCGGACTTACCAACGCCCCTGCCATCTTTATGGATTACATGAATAGGATCTTCCAACCCTACTTGGATTCGTTTGTGATAGTCTTCATCGACGACATCCTCATCTATTCCAGAAGTCCGAGTGAACATGAGAAGCATTTGAGAACGGTATTGCAGATTTTAAAGGACAAAGAACTCTACGCCAAGCTTTCAAAATGTAGTTTTTGGCTCAAAGAGGTTCACTTCCTCGATCACGTAATATCCGAGCACGGTGTTGCAGTTGATCCCTCTACGGTGGAAGCCATTCTTAAGTGGGAGAGACCCAATTCGGTAATCGAGATCAGGAGTTTTCTCAGTCTTGCAGGGTACTATAGAAGATTCATTGAAGGGTTCTCTAAGTTGGCCCTTCCGTTGACGTCGTTATCCAGAAAGGATGCGCCTTACCAGTGGACCGAAGGATGCGAACTGAGCTTTCAAGAGCTGAAGAAAAGATTGACGAGTTGTCTAGTATTGATCTTGCCAGATCCGACCAAAGCGTTTGGCGTATTCTGTGACGCCTCGAAGCAGGGTCTCGGCTGTGTATTGATGCAACAGGGAAAGGTGGTGGCCTATGCCTCTAGATAGCTTCGGCAACACGAACAGAATTACCCCACGCATGATCTCGAATAGGCAACTGTGGTGTTTGCTCTTAAGATTTGGAGGCATTACCTGTATGGCACGAGATTTGAAGTGTTCAACGATCATAAGAGTCTCGGCTACCTGTTCGACCAAAAGGAGTTAAATATGAGGCAACGCAGATGGGTGGAATTCTTAAAAGACTACGACTTCAACTTGCATTATCATCCTGGAAAGGCCAACGTGGTGGCCGATGCGCTGAGCAGAAAGAGCCTTCACCTGAGTAATATGATGGTCCGAGAGATGCAATTGATGCAGGAGTTTAGTGATCTCAACCTTGGCGTACAGAAGAGGGAAAATAGTGTCATACTTGAAATGTTGCAAGTAACGAATGACTTAGTGGGCTTCATCAAGGAAAGACAGGCCATCAACTTAGAACTCTAGAAATTGCTGGAAAGAGCAGGAGACAAGGATGAACCCGACTTCACTAAAGGATCCGACGGTCTCATACGATTTCGGGACCGAGTCTGCATCCCCATGGACTTTGAAGTCCGAAGAGATATAATGGAAGAGGCCCATAAAACAAAGATGAATCTCCATCCGGGAGCCACAAAAATGTTCCAAGATCTGAAGAGGCTGTTTTGGTGGCCGAAGTTGAAGTCGGACGTGGCAGATTATGTGTCTCGGTGTTTGGTTTGTCAAAAAGCCAAGATCGAGCACCAGAAACCGGGAGGATTGCTCAGATCTTTGAGATTCCACAATGGAAGTGGGACAGCATCTCGATGGATTTTATGTCGGGCCTACCGAGAACAAGATCAGGGTGTGAAGCTATTTGGGTTGTGGTGGATCGACTGACAAAGTGTGCCCATTTCCTGCCGATCAGCATGAAGTACAGCCTAGAGAAGCTGACAGAACTGTACATAAAGGATATTGTTAGACTTCACGGTGTTCCGAGCAGCATTGTGTCGGACCGTGATCCTCGCTTCTTATCCCGATTCTGGCAGAGTTTGCAGCAAGCCATGGGTACAAAGTTGAGGTTTAGCACTGCTTATCATCCTCAGACCGACGGACAATACAAGCGCACCATTCAGACCCTAGAGGACTTGTTGAGGACATGTGTGCTCGAACAGTTGGAAAGTTGGGAGACACTTCTGCCCTTGGTCGAATTTACCTACAACAACAGTTTTCATTCGAGCATCGGAATGGCTCCTTTCGAAGCGTTGTATGATCGGAAATGCCGAACGCCTTTGTGCTGGCTCCAGATAGGAGAAAACTTATTGATTGGTCCAGACATTGTACATGAGACAACCGAGAAGATCCGAATGATACAAGGAAAGATGAAAGCAGCTCAGGATCGCCAGAAGAGCTATGCCGACAAAAGAAGAAAACCCTTGGACTTCAATGCAGGAGATCATGTGTTCCTGCGGGTGTCCCCTGTAACGCGTATTGGCCGAGCTATCAAATCAAGGAAGTTGACCCCTCGGTTTGTCGGACCAGTTGCCTATCGGATTGCTCTACCTCCACACCTGTCTAAACTCCATGATGTATTTCACGTCTCGCAACTCAGGAAGTACATTCATGCCCTCGCATGTGATAGCAGTGGATGAATTACCCTTAAAGGACAACCTGACCTTCGAGGTTCTTTCGGTCCGAATTGAGGACAGGCAGGTTAGACGACTCCGAGGAAAAGAGATTTCCCTGGTCAAGGTTATCTGGAATCGGAATGATGTAGAAGAGGCTACGTGGGAACTCGAGGAGAAGATGAAACCGTCATATCCGCAGCTATTCAATGCCGACTGAATTTCGAGGACGAAATTTCTGTAAGTGGGAGAGGAATGTAACATCCCAATATTTAATATTCAATATAATAATAAATTTAAATATAAATTTATTTAGTAGAAGAACGAGGCCTTAGAAATAAGAATAGGGTCGTGAGGAAAAATAGGAAGCGTGGGCCGACCAGATAAGGTAATGCTGGATCTCGGACCGATCTCAGCCGAGCTTAATGGAGACAGAACTCGAAATCTAGCGTCGACTCGGAAAAGCCGACCGCAACCAACCTCGCGGGGTTGACCGAGAGGAGACTCGGACTACTGCAACCTCTCCGTGTTCAGGCCGAAGTCCCTCCTCTCCTATTTCCCGAGGCAGCTCAAGCTGAGTTGCCAGTTCCTTGAGTTTCGCGCCTTCCGTACAACTGTCGTTGTCAATCACTTTATGTCCTTGTCAAGTCACTGTTGATAGCTTCCTTTAGAAGCCAACAAATCCTATCCACATGTCCCAAGCTTCTTAGAGAAGTGTCCATTATGGACCACACAAATATTTCCCACATGGGAATAAAAGAAAACCCACAAACAACACAACAACACTTTCCACCTTCCTTCTCTTTCGTCTTCCCCTTTTTCTCTGAAGTCCCAGCACCCATAGCTCTACCTACACTCTCTTCTCACTCACGAAAAATCTCTCTCTTCTTCACCATCAAATACTCACGAACTAGAGTCTACTCTCCTTCATCTCTTTCACCTCGTCAAACGTTCCCTGGACCGTCGCTGTGTTGGGTGTGCAGCGAGGAGAGAACGATTCAAGGGGTTCTAAGCTCAAGAGGTCAACAACAAGAAACCACACTCAAGCTCTCAAACTCTTATCTCTTACGGGTTGAGGTAAGGAGTGAGTGTTACCTTTGCTTAGGTTTGGGTTGCTAGTGTGTTCATAACGGGTGCTAAGAGTGGGTGTTAGATTAGGGAAAAGACATGGGGAGATATTAGGGAGAAGGATGAAGAGTGATGAAAATGAATGAATGATCTAGAGTTATGTGTTCAGAAGATGAGTGGAATTATTTGCATACTTGCTAAGTGCTTTTAATCATATTTTGTTGCTATATCAATGTTTATGAGTTGTGATATTCATTGCTTATGTTACATATTTAAATCTGTCTGTAGCCGAGTGCAAGAGGCTGAGAGGGGGTTATGCGAAATGTGGTTAAATGCTGAAGGAAGAAATTATGAGTTAAAAGATTAAATAATGAGAGAAACGAGCGAAAAAGGGAGTAACTAAGGGGCTGAGCCTAGAGAGGCCGAGTAAAGAAATGGTTAAAAGGATAAAAGAAATTAAAGAGAAATGGTTGTGTGATCGGGTCATAGAAGACGCGTACTGGGTGTGTGCATTGATCGCGTCAGACGCATGCTGGGTATGTGCAGCTGTAAGACGGGTACTGGGTACTCGCAGTTACGATTCACACGAGGTTCCGAGCACGGAATCGGTGGGATGTGCTTCTGGTCATAGAAGACGCGTACTGGGTGCGTGCATTGATCGCATAAGACGCCGAGAGGTGCAGCTGTAAGACGGGTACTGGGTACACGCAGTCATGGACACTCCTTAACTCCATAGAAGAATCGACGACAGTGCTCCTGGTCATAGAAGACGCGCACTGGGTGCGTGCATTGATCGCGTCAGACGCATACTGGGTACTTGCAGTTATGGACACTTCGGAATCCGACCCTAAATGTTGTAAGACATGCACTGGGTGTATGCAGCCGAGAAGAGTAAAAGATTGTAAAATATGTGAAATATGAATGATGAGTAAAGAGATCCGAGAAAGAAAATGGAATACCGAGAAAGGAAAGTAATGGCTGAGTAACCAAGTATAGGAATTGAGGGAAAGAGTACAAGGGTAAACAATCGGAAAAGTAGAGGTAGAACTGGTCGGTAACGAATTTATTGGAAACTAAAACGGACCGAGTAGAATGAGGCTGTATATATATGATTGGCCATCTAATTTAATATTTGTATATTTGCTAATTGACTATTTGTGTTTGGCTTGGTAGATCGATATGTCATATTAGAAACTGCTTACTTATGTTCTGTGTATTGCTCACCTCCTTACCATTTTTCAGGTACTGAGCCTGAGTAGACACAGTCCCTGTCCGAGCAGGTTCACTCTCCCTCACAGGGAGAGTAAGTAATATGAGTCGGATAATTAAGATAGGTCTCGGCTAGTTGGCCGAGCTAAAATACTGCTTTTGTATTTCACGTTTTGTATAATCGACTGATGTAACTAAGTTGTTTTGCTTTCTTACTTTCGTATGAGCTAAGTCTTCCGCTAAAAACTCTGACGTTAATATTAATGAAATGAACTAATATTTTGATCATCATTATAATCTTTTCTTTTATACCGCTTTTAAAAAGAAAATTTTAAGTCCTAATTTTCGGTTTAAGGGTAAAATTCAAATAGGGTGTTACATCATGAGCCAACAACTGGGTAGTATGATTCCACCAATATTCAGCTTGTCCTTCTAGCATGAAAACAGCATACGCTATCTTCTGAGCATCGGAACATTCCAAAGTTTTAAAGATCTTGTCCATCTTCAAGATCCACTTGTTAGCTTCTTCAGGCTTGAATCCACCAGCAAATTTTGAAGGATTACAACTCCTGAAATCGGACAAAGTTTTAGCCTCAGATACTGCTACATTCACCGGAGGCGGATTGGCTGGCTGATGCGATTGCTGATATCGATGTTGATTTTGCTGCATGTTTTCCAACACTGTAGTAATTTTATCCAACATCTCATTTGTATGGTCTCTATAACGCACCGCCATAGTTGACCTGCACTATGGACTTGGGTGATTAAGGTCTATCTAAACCTCTGTATACTATCTATTTCTAGCTTAGACAACACATTCATAAGACTTAACCTATAAGAAATAGATCAGATAGCGATGAAACATTACTCATATGGAGAACCTTTCTGTCGGATCATGCTTGCGAGGATCAAGAATCAGGACCATATGCTCTTATACCATAATAGGGTGTCACGTCCTCTTTAATCATATTATATGCGAATCTTTATGGCTTAATAAAGATTAAAATACTAAAGATTTAGATTATGGACTTGTGTCATAAAAATAGTGGTAAATAAGATTTTCCATAACAAGGTATTGTTATCTCGTACTCATAAAGTAAAATTCTTATGTATCTAATAAAATAATATAATATCAGAGTATGCCGAATTTAAGATCAACGGAACCTTGGAATAATAAATACCAAACTGCCAAATATATATATAGATGAAAAGTAGATAAAGTGAAAGTAACATAAGTACATCAGTGTCCAAGGTCCAGGTGGTGATATCCCAAAGTTTCAAATAAGACAAGTCCATGAAAACTAAAAGATAGACCATCTCATTGAGATCTCTCCCAAAACTATATACAAAATAATACAACTAAAAAATATGGAAACTCTCAGCAAATGGCCCAATGATCTTCCTACAAGTCATGTTCCTCCATAAGTCTCCAGTAACAGCTCCACTCATCCCACATCCTAACCATCCGTACTATGCATCGCCCAGTGGATCCCCAACTCCCCACTGGCTCCCAGTGGAGTTCTTGACTAGCTCTCCCTCACTCTCTGCCTCCTCGAGATCCTCCTCTACCTCGTTCGACTGAGTCGGTGCCCTACCACTAGGCACTGGGTCAGCTGAAGGAGTCCCATGAACTGGACTCATCAGACTAGGCACAGGAGTCCCCTCATGAATCACTCAGGAAGCAGAGGGATGGGATCGGGTGGCTGCTCTCAAAACGAAAAGTATGAAATTGACGAGCTGGTCGAGTCGGGGGTGGTCCATGATAAGTATAAAACGGGGGCACATGCAAGGTATAGATAATAGGGATGCGGAACCTACGAGGACGGACACGAGCCAAAGGGATAGGGTGGTAGAGGATCACCTCTACCTCCTCCTCAAACGTGGCTCTGTGGTCCTCGTAGTACCACACTCCACTAGGGAGTGGGCGCAACTCGATGCAAGCTAGATAGCGAGCCATCACCTACAATGGGCATAAGGGGTAAGCAATACAGTCCACATAATCGAATAAGAATAATAAAAGCAGGTAAACAATCACATATACCATGTAGTCAAGTGATATGCATAAACATATGAGCAAGCCAATTTTCAATTATAATTAGTCTCTTTAATTATATGGCATAATGCATGCTCACTATCTCAATTTCCTGAGATTCTCCAATTATCACTTTATGGACGTCCAACCAAACAACCCATATACGTGCTTAAGACGTATAATGAACCTGCTTGGAACATAATCCATGACGTCACTACCAAAGTGCACGTCGCGTCACCAAGACGTAGCAGCATCCCACAATACTGCACACATTACCAAAATGTGTCATCAAGCAAGTTGTATCCAGATTGGTACTCCCAGAGTACCCTCCTCATGTTTCACGAACATGACAAACGATATCCTATCGCCATAACACCATGTATGAATGTACATAAATGTTCCATTTAAGATAATCCTTTAATCTCGTTATGTGCAACATGCAATACATTCACCAAGGTAATTATCAATGTAATTGAACCCATCATATTTCCTTTGGAACATAATTCATCCTTTGCAATCCATCCTTGGTTTAATTAAATTTGACTTTGTTGAAAATGGTATTGTTTTAGCATTCTGGTTAACAAGACTCGAGTGGTGTTTCAAAGACTCGAGTAGAGTTTCAATCTGCACCAAATACTCGAGTGGTTCTTAGTAAGACTCGAGTGAATCATAAGTTTTCTGAAAAGTTTAAGTCTCAGGTTTTCTAAAAATACTCGAGTAGATCATGAAATACTGGAGTCTTCATCAACCCAGAAGACTCGAGTGGATCATGCAAGACTTGAGTGGTTCATCAGAAAAGTTCATTAATAACATCAATCAATACTCGAGTCCTGGGTCAGAGGCTCGAGTGTTGGTGCCATCAGGCGCACTGGTGCGCCCGAAATACTCGAGTCTCGAGTCAAAGACTCGAGTGTCGACAGACAGATAACACTTAAAACTTGAGTTTTAACACACCATTTTCAGTTCTAATCAAATTCAATCAAAACCAATGCTGAACAGAGCTAACATTATGTAAGTTAAACATGTTCCAACACAGAAATTACATTATATTACTGTGAATCACAACTGAGCATCAATTATGCATAAAAACCACATTTTGAGCAACTTAACATACCAAATTCAATTCTAATCATTTTTGGCATGAAAACAACTTGCATATAGTACACATGCAACATAAAAAACTTGCTCAAATCAAAGTTAATGCTCAGAAAGGCCTCCAAGTCTTAAACCTATTTCAAACTATGCCCGAAGAGTCTCATGGTGACTCCACAATAAAATCCTACAAATTAAACTTTTTCTAGTGAACAATTAGCATCACCCTTACCTCTAGGCCGTGAATCAACAAGAAATTCGCAGAGAAATTGGCTGGAAGTCCTAAACCCACAAAACCCTTTGCATTCAGCCATAGTTGAACAGAGTCCAAAGACCAGAGGTTTAAACATGTAAAATCATTTTAAAAATTGGGGAAAATGATTAGGAACTATTCTCTGCAACAAGGAATAAAGGTAGAAATGAATTTGAGGGTTGTAGGACTCATGTACTTACCAAATTCCGAGCTCAAAGTAAGCTCCAGACCTCAGTTTTCTGAACTTGACAACAACAACACCAATCTTTCGAGCTTCGATTTTTCCTCCTCACGAAGCCTCAACTCACAATCTTTGTGTCTTTGTAAAGCTCGAGATGTGAGCTTCACAATGGTGTATAACACTCAATCTCACACTCAGAAACGAAGGAGACGAAATCAGGAACCCTAGACTTAATAATTTCAGAGCAATTCGACCAAAATGGTCGATTTCCTTCATCAATCATCTTAAATACTCACTTCCATTTCTCATGCATGGTGACACGAAGCCCACTATCGAGTCCTTGATTTGTTTTCGTGTCAACGATTGAAAATCGTTGAGTGCTGACTCATCAAACGCACTAACGAGTGCAACATTGGCCAGAATACTTTCCTGAAAGACTCGAGTCTTTTGGTCAAAATTTGAAAAATATAAATTTTAATTCCCTTCCCTCCAAAAACTTTCTAATATTACTTCTAGGTCCTAAATCAGGGACTAATATGCAAAAACCCTATTTTTACATATTATTAATTATTAACATATTTCCCATGCCTTTTCACTTATCACAAGCACACACATCATCACATAATTAATCTAAATTAATCATAAAAAGGAATATTTATAATTTAAGAAAATAATTTTAAATAACTTTTATAATTATAATTCCATTACATCAGGAAATAAAAATTTGGGGTGTTACAATATGTCTTTATGCAAGAAGTTTTCAGACCTTATGAAGGGCGAGTTTGAGATGTCAATGATGGGTGAGCTTACATATTTCCTCGGACTGCAAGTGAAACAAGTCAAAGGAGGAATCTTTGTGCATCAAGGCAAGTACTGCAAGGAGCTCATAAAGAGTTTCGGGATGGAGAACTGCAAGAGTGCAGCAACCCCGATGAGCACCTCATGCTACCTTGACAAGGATGAGTCAGGTAAGTCGGTAGATGTAAGTAAATATAGAGGTATGATAGGAAGTCTTCTATATTTAACTGCATCTCGGCCCGACATTATGTTCGGAGTCTACATGTCTGCTCGGTTTCAAGCCAATCCAAAAGAATCTCATTTGTCGGCTGTTTGTGGTATCCTGAGGATGCCAACCTTAGTTTGATTGGGTATTCGAATTCAGATTTTGCGGGATGCAAGCTTGACCGAAAAATCACGAGTGGAACTTGTCATCTTTTGGAAAGTTCACTAGTGTCTTGGTTTTCTAAAAAGCAAGCTTGTGTTGCTCTTTCAACCGCAGAAGCTGAGTACATTGCTGCCGGAAGTTGCTGTGCTCAAATCCTTTGGATGAAACATCAACTCTCGGACTTTGGCTTGCAATTGAATCACATTCCTATTAAATGTGACAATACAAGTGCAATCAATCTAACTAGGAATCCAGTGTATCATTCATGAACAAAACACATTGAAATAAGACATCACTTTTTGCGAGATCATGTTCAAAAAGGTGACTGCTGATTTGGGTCTAATATATGATGTTTTTGGGCTTAATTTCACTTCCTTTTGCTATGGTTTTGGTTTGTTTCTCTTGTAAATATAGGTATTTTGTATTAGTTTTAGGAATTTTTAGTTTTATAGAATCTTTTGAACGTTTTGATCTGTTTTGGGTATGTTTCAGGTGTTTTGGAGAAAATGTCATTGGACCTGAGAAGAGCATAAGAAGACCTTGAAAATGGCACAAGAACGGAGAGAAACGGAGTCGAAAAATACTTTGCACGCACATGCGCATGGATGGCGTGCCCAGGCGCGCGTGCTTCGGTGATTATTGAGCAACAGATAGCACGCGCCCAGGCGTGCTGCGTCACACGCCTCGGCGCGCTAGGTTCGTGAAGGCCCAATTAGGTTAGGAATTAGGGGGTTTAGAATTAGGTATATATTATGTATTTTATGTATTATGTATTTCCCCAATTAGGCCCAATTGTATTTTATGTATATATTAGAGGGTTTAGAATTAGGTTAGGAAGTCAATAACAGTCGTTAGCAGTCAATTAGAATGATTTAATTAGATTAGAGCTTTGAAGGAATATTACACACTTTTGGAGATCATTCGAAGGAGGAATCCGGAGAAGATTGGAGATTTGAAGCAGTTTTCTATGGTAATTTAGGAATGAATTCCATAGTTATTGTTTTTCTTCTTTTCTCTATTATGTGTAACTAAACCTTTTGTGTTAGGAACACGGTGGATTTGTATTTGTAATTTATTTTTATGAATTAATGTTTTTTAGTTTTAAATCATGTGTTTAATTGTGTTTTTATTGTTATGCATGGAAGTAGCTAATCCATGCTTTGGATCTTCTAAATTTGAATTGGAAAATTAGGATTTGAAATAGGTCATGTGTAACACCCTATAATATTTACCCTTAATTTCCTTTATATCAAAAATACGGATTTAAAAATTCACTATTAATTCCTGAAAATCAACCGTCAAACAGACGGAGTTTCGTCTGTTTTTCGGACATTTCAAAAACTTCAACCTGATAAACACATTATTTAATATCAGCAGTAGCCAGCAGGGCTCAAATATAGATATAAGTGCATCACATAGTTGCCCCATGGGCTCAAGTGTAAAACAATCAACGTCAGTGTGTCAGAGTGCCAGCAACAGTGCTAAGTATGCAAAACAAGAGACCATATCCGCAACTATGCCCAAAAATGAATCATAAGCAAATGCACCAAATAAACTATCCTAAGCCTCTCACAAAAGAGCATATACTGCACATATACATCAAATAACATAGAGGCTTAGGTAAAAAGAATGCATCTAAACCCAACCCTACTCTCCCTGTGAGGAAGAGTACTCCTGCTCGGCCTGGTCATGTGTAAACTCATCCTCGGTACCTGTGGAAATAGTAAGGAGTGAGTATTACACATAAAATGGGGAAGCAGTTTCCAATTACGACATAATGCTATACCAAGCCATACACATTTAACAATTCGATAAAAATATAATAAAGCTCAAGAAATCACAATTCATTATCAAAGTATTCCATTGGTTTCTCAAGTCAATCTTGCCTATTCATTCCTATACATCATTTTCATAAAGTCTTTTATTCCTTACACTTTAATCATATTCATAATTCTTTTCAATTTGTCCCTAGTCACGACCTACTGCGTCTGCACTCCTATGCACTCACGTCTTACTGCGTCCGGGTATATTTTTCATTCTCCCCTGGTCACGACCTACTGCGTCTGCACCCCTGTGCACTCACGTCTTACTGCGTCCGGGTATATTTTTCATTCTCCCCTGGTCACGACCTACTGCGTCTGCACTCCTGTGCACTCACGTCTTACTGCGTCCGGGTATATTTTTCATTCTCCCCTGGTCACGACCTACTGCGTCTGCACCCTTGTGCACTCACGTCTTACTGCGTCCGGGTATATTTTTCATTCTCCCATGGTCACGACCTACTGCGTCTGCACTCCTGTGCACTCACGTCTTACTGCGTCCGGGTATATTTTTCATTCTCCCCTGGTCACGACCTACTGCGTCTGCACCCCTGTGCACTCACGTCTTACTGCGTCCGGGTATATTTTTCATTCTCATTTTTCTTTATTAACCTTTCCTCTTACTCATATTAACCATTTCATTTTCCAGAAAACCACTTGATTTCTTATCAAGTAAATTACTCAAAATTAATCACCACATTACACATTTGCATCATCAACTCATCACAAACATATCTCATAAGTTAATTAGCATCTATTAAACAACTTTATTAATACCGTCACCGTTATCCTTAATTTCCATTCTTTGCCTTGGTTTTTTTAAAATAAAATCATATCTCATTCATTTAGCAAAATAAGCACTTTAAATTATAATCATCACCAAGTCACAAGTTTATATACCAAATATTAAAATGAAGCTTTTCATCACCTAATTATTTTCCCTATGTCACAAGCTCTAATTATTAACTACCCTATGGTATAACCACCTAAACTAACACATAACTCTTAGTACCCATTATATACATATTGTAAACTAAACCCCAGAGTAAGGTAATACTCACTATAACCCACTCCTTACCTCAAGCTCTTAGAGATAGAGAGAGAATTTGTGCTTGGAACTCACTTGAGAAAGAGCCACAATTCAAAAGAGAGGGAGGAACCTAAAATCAATAAAATAAAGGAACAAAATATCAAACTTTGCCCAAGAATCTTGAGGAAATTCGTGACCCATCAAGTTCCTCAAGGTTGTTGACTAAAGCTTCAAGGGAGGAAGAGGGAGAGAGAGAAATTTGAATTCTAGAGAGAGAAAGAGAGGAATACAATCAACATTCACTTACTTGGAGCAACAAGGAAGGACTTGGGGATGGACTTGGAGTGATCCTCTTGAGGATTGATTGATGAAAATGGATGATTTGGTGCCCTAGGAGAGAGAGAATTCGAGTTTCTCAAGAACTAAGAGGTGGACGCACCTTTATTTTTTTTTCAGCATCTACAGCTTTTAATCGATTATTAATCGATTATGCCATTTTTCATTTTCTGACCTTAATCGATTAAGTTGCAGTTTAATCGATTAAGCTATTCAATTTTGCAGTACCCAGACTTTGAATGGCCATAACTTCTTCGTTACCCATTGGATCTTCCTCAAATTTTAAGGCAAGCTTCCTCACATATCCTACTTCACATCCAACGGTGGAATTTATGTTTTAAGCTACCAATCTTGTTATTCTAATTTCCTAAGTTCCTATGTTTTAAACTTACAGTTGCATGCTAATTTGGCTAAGTTTCTAACTTATGCTCTCATTTCTTCTACCCTAAGACCATCGCAACATAAATTACAATATAAATAAAGTTTGGGATGTTACAATTATCTCCCACTTACCCGAATTTCGTCCCCGAAATTCAGTTGTCCTCGAACAAGTGTGGATGAGATTGTCTGATCTTGCTTTCTAGCTCCCAAGTAGCCTCCTCCACATTGTTCCTGCTCCAAATGACTTTTACCAAGCTGATCTCCTTGCCTCTTAATTGTCTCACTTGCCTGTCTTCAATCCTCACTGGAAACACTTCAAAAGTCAAATTCTCCTTCAAAGGCAAATCGTCCAGTGTGACCACATGAGTAGGATCATGAATGTACTTCCTTAGTTGGGAAACATGGAATACATCATGAAGCCTAGCTAAGTGAGGGGGCATAGCAATCCTGTAAGCTATCGGACCAACCTTCTTCAAGATCTCATAAGGTCCAACAAACCGAGGAGTTAGCTTCTTGGACCTAATGGCTCTACCAATCCCTGTGATCGGGGACACCCTCAGAAACACATGATCCCCAATATCAAACTCCAAGGGTCTCCTTCGCCTGTCAGCATAATTCTTCTGGCGATCCTGGGAAGTTTTCATCTTGTTCTTGATCATGGTGATCCTCTCAGTTGTTTCTTTCACAATATCAGGACCTGTCAACAAATTCTCTCCTATTTGGAACCAACACAGAGGTGTCCTACACATCCTGCCATAGAGAGCGTCAAATGGTGCCATGCCAATACTGGAGTGAAAACTGTTATTATAAGTAAACTCCATCAACGGCAGTAACTGCTCCCAACTACCAGTCTACTCCAGAACACATGCTCTCAACAAGTCCTCCAGTGTCTGGATAGTACGCTCAGATTGTCCGTCTGTCTGCGGATGGTAAGCTGTACTAAATTTCAGCTTAGTACCCATTGCCTCCTGAAGACTCTGCCAAAATCTAGACAGAAATCTCGGATCACGATCGAATACATTACTGGTAGGAACACCATGCAACTTGACTATGTCCATGATATACAACTGAGTCAACTTCTCCAGAGTGTACTTCTTGTGCATCGGAATGAAATGAGCACACTTTGTGAGACGGTCCACAACCACCCAAACTGCATCACATCCTGCAGCCGTCCTAGGTAGACCCGTTACAAAGTCCATAGCTATGCTATCCCATTTCCACTCCGGGACCTCAAGTGATCACAACGGACCACCAGGCTTTTGACGCTCAATCTTAACTTTCTGGCAAGTAAGGCAATGAGATACATGATCTGCTACATCGGTTTTCAACTTTGGCCACCAATAAATCCTTTTCAGATCTTGGTACATTTTTGTTGCACCCGGATGGAAATTCATTTTGGTCCGATGTGCTTCCCACAGAATATCCCTTCTGATCTCGAAGTCCATGGGAACACATATCCGACCCCTAAATCGGATAATGCCATCTGAACTCTTTACAAAATCGGGCTCTTCATTTCCCGATGCCCCTTCCAACAACTTCTGTAATTCTGCATCATCAGCTTGTCTTTCTCTAATAAGACCCATCAAGTCATTAGTAACCTGCAACATTTCTAGAACAATGCTCTTCTCTTTCACTTGCATGTTCAAATTGAGGTCACTGAACTCTTGGATTAACTGCATCTCCTTCACCATCAAATTGCTGACATGCAAAGTCTTGCGACTTAATGCATCAGCCACTACATTTGCTTTGCCTGGATGATACTGGAGATCGAAATCATAGTCCTTCAGAAACTCCATCCACCTCCTCTGTCTCATATTCAACTCCTTTTGATCGAAGAGATAGCGAAGGCTTTTATGATCGCTAAAGACTTCAAACTTTGAGCCATATAGATAAATCCTCCAGATTTTCAAAGCAAAAACTACTGCCTCCAACTCAAGATCATGAGTGGGATAGTTCTGCTCATGCTGCCTCAACTGTCTGGATGCATAGGCTATGACTTGTCCTTGCTGCATCAGCACACAACCCAACCCTTGTTTTGAAGCATCACAATACACTACAAAGGATTGAGTCGGATCCGGCAAGATCAACACTGGAGAACTAGTCAATCGCCTCTTCAACTCTTGGAAGCTCTCTTCACATTCTGGGGACCATTCAAACTGAACACCTTTCCGCGTAAGAGTGGTCAAAGGAAGGGCTAGTTTAGAGAACCCCTCAATGAACCTCCTATAATACCCAGCCATACCAAGGAAGCTTCTGATCTCAGTGATGGACTTGGGTCTCTCCCACTTAAGCACCGCTTCCACCGTAGAAGGGTAAACAGCCACACCCTTCTCAGAAATCACATGCCCTAGAAAATGCACTTCATTCAACCAGAAACTACACTTGGAAAACTTGGCATAAAGATGCTTGTCTTTGAGAACTTGGAGCACCGTTCTCAAATGCTCCTCATGCTCCTTCTGGCTTTTGGAATAGATAAGAATGTCATCAATGATTACAATGACAAATGAGTCTAAGTACGGCCTGAAGATCCTGTTCATGTAGTCCATGAAGATGGCAGGTGCATTCGTGAGACCGAAAGGCATCACCACATATTCAAAATGCCCATACCAAGATCTAAAAGCAGTTTTAGGAATGTCCTCCTCTCGGATACAGATTTGATGATATCCAGATCGAAGGTCAATTTTTGAGAAAACTGCAGCTCCCCTAAGCTGATCCAACAAATCATCAATGCGTGGGAGCGGGTATTTATTCTTCACCGTCACCGCATTCAACTGACGGTAATCAGTGCACATGCGAACACTCCCATCCTTCTTTTTAACAAAAAGAATAGGAGCTCCCCACGGAGAAACACTTGGCCTTATGAACCCCTTAGCCAAAAGCTCCTCCATCTGCTTCTTCAATTCCTCCAACTCTGGAGGGGCCATTCTGTAAGGCGCTTTAGATATCGGGCCGGCACCAGGCATCAGATCAATGCCAAATTCTACTTCTCTGGCTGGAGGTAATCCGGGAATGTTAGCTGGAAAAACATCCGGAAACTCACAAACCACTGGGAGTCTACTAATATCTGATGCTTCCTCATCATTTAATGCCGACGCTGAAACTTGACAGAACATTACTGACTTCTGGCTACAATCAAGAAGGACACGGTTCTGGGACATCCAGTCCATGCCTAGAATGATATCCAGCTTAGTTAAGGGAAAACATATCAAGTTTACTTTGAATTCCCGCTCTAATACTCGAAGAGGGCAATCCAAGCACATCAAAGATGTAACCACTGCTGAATTTGTAGGGGTAGACACAGACAATTTAAAAGGCATCTCAATAGCAGATAACTTTAATCTTTTCATGCAATTGACAGAAATGAATGAGTGTGTAGCTCCACAATCAAAAAGAATGCCACATGCAACATCATTTATATGGCCAATACCTCGAATCAGCTCATCAGCCTCTGTAACTTCCTCGCCATCCAGGGTATACACCTTGCCCTTCTGAGTTACCCGATTGTCACCAGCTTTCTGTACCTTGGCCACATTCACCTCTTTCTTCACTACATTTCTTGGACAATTCATCGCAATGTGACCCAGCTGACCGCACCTGTAACAGACTATCCCACCCTTGCTCGGGTCCAGCCTCCAACAATCTCCCCTATGCTGCTTACCACAATGTGGACAAGTCGGAATAGGACCATAAGTACTCACTACTGGGCCTGTGCTAGGCTGGGAGTAAGGACCTGGTCGCTGCACCGAACTCTTGCCCCTAATATGACCTCCAGCTTTCTGTACACTTTTGCTTCTTTTCTCAGCTGCTCGTTGTTTCCGACTCTTTTCATAAGTACTAGTCATGTTGATCAATTGAGATAGATTGGCGATGTTCTGATACTCAAAAGCCACCTTGATTTCAGAACGAAGTCCGGTCTCAAACTTGATGCACTTGGTCCTTTCATCAGCATCCCTGTAACTCCCTGCATATCGGATCAAGTCCTCAAACCTAGCAGCATACTCCCCAACGCTCAAGTTCCCCTGCACAAGCTGCAGAAAGGCTATCTCCTTCACTCTATGAACATCCTCAGGAAAGTATTTGCCGAGGAAACGGTCCTTGAACAACTCCCAGGTGATCGCCTGGTTGCTCGCCTCCAAGCCTCTCCGCATCTGTTGCCACCAGTGTTCTGCTTCACTAGTCAACATGTATTGTGCTAGCAGAACCTTTTGTTCCTCCGGTGGTGCCATGGTATTCAGGATCTTTTCAATCTCCTGCAACCACAGTTGTGCCCCATCGGGATTGAACCCTCCTTCGAACTTCATCGGATCATTCTTTCTGAATCGTGCCAACCAATCGATAACAACTGGAGCTGGTGGCTGAGGATTCATTGCTACTGTTGTGGCTGTTGCTGCTGCTGCAGCTGCTGCTGCTGCAGCTGCTGCTGCTATGTTATTCCCCTGATTCTGTTGCAGCTGTACCAGTTGTTCCAGAATAGCGCGGATCCCATCATTATCGATCCGCCTACCAGCCATTCTGTTTAATCATGCATAAGGCCAACAGTTAATGCTCAATAGCATGATTAGTAGTACAAACAGCCTATCAATATATTCTAGACTTTAAACTATAATTATCGATTACTCGCTTGGTGAGTAATCACTGGAGTAACTCATAACTCCAATGGTCGAGGGAAACTGCTCTGATACCATAAATGTAACACCCTATAATATTTACCCTTAATTTCCTTTATATCAAAAATACGGATTTAAAAATTCATTTTTAATTCCTGAAAATCAACTGTCAAACGGACGAAGTTTCGTCTGTTTTTCGGACATTTCAAAAACTTCAACCTGATAAACACATTATTTAATATCAGCAGTAGCCAGAAGGGCTCAAATATAGATATAAGTGCATCACATAGTTGCCCCATGGGCTCAAGTGTAAAACAATCAACGTCAGTGTGTCAGAGTGTCAGCAACAGTGCTAAGTATGCAAAACAAGAGACCATATCCGCAACTATGCCCAAAAATGAATCATAAGCAAATGCACCAAATAAACTATCCTAAGCCTCTCACAAAAGAGCATATACTGCACATATACATCAAATAACATAGAGGCTTAGGTAAAAAGAATGCATCTAAACCCAACCCTACTCTCCCTGTGAGGAAGAGTACTCCTGCTCGGCCTGGTCATGTGTAAACTCATCCTCGGTACCTGTGGAAATAGTAAGGAGTGAGTATTACACATAAAATGGGGAAGCAGTTTCCAATTACGACATAATGCTATACCAAGCCATACACAATTAACAATTCGATAACAATATAATAAAGCTCAAGAAATCACAATTCATTATCAAAGTATTCCATTGGTTTCTCAAGTCAATCTTGCCTATTCATTCCTATACATCATTTTCATAAAGTCTTTTATTCCTTACACTTTAATCATATTCATAATTCTTTTCAATTTGTCCCTAGTCACGACCTACTGCGTCTGCACTCCTATGCACTCACGTCTTACTGCGTCCGGGTATATTTTTCATTCTCCCCTGGTCACGACCTACTGCGTCTGCACCCCTGTGCACTCACGTCTTACTGCGTCCGGGTATATTTTTCATTCTCCCCTGGTCACGACCTACTGCGTCTGCACTCCTGTGCACTCACGTCTTACTGCGTCCGGGTATATTTTTCATTCTCCCCTGGTCACGACCTACTGCGTCTGCACCCCTGTGCACTCACGTCTTACTGCGTCCGGGTATATTTTTCATTCTCATTTTTCTTTATTAACCTTTCCTCTTACTCATATTAACCATTTCATTTTCCAGAAAACCACTTGATTTCTTATCAAGTAAATTACTCAAAATTAATCACCACATTACACATTTGCATCATCAACTCATCACAAACATATCTCATAAGTTAATTAGCATCTATTAAACAACTTTATTAATACCGTCACCGTTATCCTTAATTTCCATTCTTTGCCTTGGTTTTTTTAAAATAAAATCATATCTCATTCATTTAGCAAAATAAGCACTTTAAATTATAATCATCACCAAGTCACAAGTTTATATACCAAATATTAAAATGAAGCTTATCATCACCTAATTATTTTCCCTATGTCACAAGCTCTAATTATTAACTACCCTATGGTATAACCACCTAAACTAACACATAACTCTTAGTACCCATTATATACATATTGTAAACTAAACCCCAGAGTAAGGTAATACTCACTATAACCCACTGCTTACCTCAAGCTCTTAGAGATATAGAGAGAATTTGTGCTTGGAACTCACTTGAGAAAGAGCCACAATTCAAAAGAGAGGGAGGAACCTAAAATCAATAAAATAAAGGAACAAAATATCAAACTTTGCCCAAGAATCTTGAGGAAATTCTTGACCCATCAAGTTCCTCAAGGTTGTTGACTAAAGCTTCAAGGGAGGAAGAGGGAGAGAGAGAAATTTGAATTCTAGAGAGAGAAAGAGAGGAATACAATCAACATTCACTTACTTGGAGCAACAAGGAAGGACTTGGGGATGGACTTGGAGTGATCCTCTTGAGGATTGATTGATGAAAATGGAAGATTTGGTTCCCTAGGAGAGAGAGAATTCGAGTTTCTCAAGAACTAAGAGGTGGACGCACCTTTATTTTTTTTTCAGAATCTACAGCTTTTAATCGATTATTAATCGATTATGCCATTTTTCATTTTCTGACCTTAATCGATTAAGCTGCAGTTTAATCGATTAAGCTGTTCAGTTTTGCAGTACCCAGACTTTGAATGGCCATAACTTATTCGTTACCCGTTGGATCTTCCTCAAATTTTAAGGCAAGTTTCCTCACATATCCTACTTCACATCCAACGGTGGAATTTATGTTTTGAGCTACCAATCTTGTTATTCTAATTTCCTAAGTTCCTATGTTTTAAACTTACGGTTGCATGCTAATTTGGCTAAGTTTCTAACTTATGCTCTCATTTCTTCTACCCTAAGACCATCGCAACATAAATTACAATATAAATAAAGTTTGGGATGTTACATCATGCAATTAAACAGCATAACTATTCAATTAGTAGGAATTTATTGGATTCTTATGTAACTTTTCATAAATTCACTGTTCTTAATCAAGTTTATTCAATGGTTTAAATTTCTATGGAATTAGGATTATTCAAGTTGAATTAAGTAATTTCATGAGAGGAATCTAGAAATTACTATTTTATGAATTTATTCATGATTTAAATGAAAAATATTGATTTATAATAAATGAATGAATATACAATGAAACTAAGTTCCTAACCAAGTTTTTCTCATTATAAATTTATTTTATTTTATTTTTCAGTAGTTTAATTTCTCTTTTCATTTATTTATTTAATTCTGGATTTTATCTTTTTAATAGATTTTATTCTAGATTTTTCCTTAGGTAGGAATAGATTTAACAATTGTGAGTCCCTGTGGGAACGATATCTGGTCTTAATCAACTATATTACTATCTGATGTAGTATACTTACTAGAGAGTGAACAAGTTTTTGGCGCCGTTGCCGGGGACTTGAATTAGTTTAATTTGTTTTGGCACTAAGAAGTAATTTGGAGTGAAATCTATTTTTGGGACTTAATTGAAATGCACAATGATGACTTGTAAGGAATTAGAATTTTTTTATTTTGTTTTGACTTCACACCCTCTTACTTATTATGCAAATACCCCTATTGATGAGATTGAAAAGTTGTATAAGTAATTTTTCATAGAAAAGTTAGTACAAAAGTTGCCCGTTAATTAAGGAAGACTTAAGTGATAATTTCTCTAAAAATTTGAAGAAGAAAAAGAAATTAAGGTGCATCTGAGGAAGAAGAGGTGAAACAAAACAAAACAGATGAAGGTAGAATATTAGTGGAGAAATTTGACTTATCCTTGCGTGCTGAATTTTATGAACTTAAAAATTGTGTTAAATCTGTTGCATATGTGGATGAGTCAAAATTTTTCAATTATGTTCGACCTTTGAGTTTGCATGATGTTTATTCAAAACATCAACATGAGTCATTGTTGTACAAAGGGATGAATAAAGATCCTAATAATTTTGTTTTCCTTGTTCATGGAATTAACACCTTCATGAATAGGGAAAAAGATAAATGTGATGAGATGATGCATGCTATAAGGAATGTACCTTTTGACTCTGGTGGGATTGAATTTATTTCTAAAATTTCCTTACTTCATCATCATTCATGCTCATTCCCATGGGACATGGGAGTAACTTGTTATTCCTATATCACATGGGAGTTGAGCCATAAAATTTGGGATCCTGGTGGATTCTTTGTAATTATGTAGTAGTGTAGGTTTTAATTTTCTTTAGTTAGTGAATAAGGAGTTGAAACTTCCTATAAGTAACAACTAAAGAGGTGCTTTATAACACTATTTTTAGTTGTTCATGTGACACAGGTAAATAAAATTTGGGGGGAGTCTCCTTCATGCTACATCAATAGAAAAAGCTGTGCTACAAAGGTACTAAGTTTGGGGGAATGTCTTCTCATTTTTGTTAGTGATGAGTATTTTATTCAGATGTGGTAGGAAGTATTCCAGATTTATTCCATGTAATTTTTTTTATTTTGTAGTTAGGTATGTTTAGTTTAGTTTGCTTGAGGACAAGCCAACCTTTATGTTTGGGGGAGTGGACAAAATAAAAATTTTCAGATCTGAATTTTTTCTCCCATTTTTGGTGTTGGTTTGTGTCTTAGGTAGAGGTTTTGTAATTATTCTAGACTTAGGATTATTTTTATGATGATAGGTGTATATACTTTGTTTAGGATTAGACTCATTGATTCATGTTATTTATTTGTTGAGCTGTAAATATTTTTGAAATTTGGTTATTTTGAAAAAGTTTTTCAGAACTTGAGATTAGTGAATTGACTTTAGCTTAGTGAGATTTTGAGCCTATATTGATGGGGTATGTGAATTGATTTGGGTCTAACATATGATGCTTTAGAGCTTAATTTGACTCCCTTTTGCTTAGTTTTGGTTTGTTTCTTAAGTATTTTAGGTAGATTTTGTATAGTTTTTAGAAAGTTAGGTAATTTAGAACCCTTTGAACGTTTTGATCCGTTTTGGGTATGTTTCAGGTACTTTCGGAGCTTAAATGAAGAAAATAAATATGGAGCACGAAAGAGGATGAAAAGACCTTGAAAATGGCGCAAGAACGAAGCAAAACGGAGCCGGAATGAGTCCCGCACGCCAGGGCATGGAGCCCCCCACGCCCAAGCATGAATGCAGCGAGAAAATGCACCCAGTACAGACCTGGCACGCCTGGGCGCACAGCCCTGGGCGCCCAGGCTCGAATACCGCGTGAAAGTGACGCTGTTCGGTATTTTGATCATAACTTGAGATAAGCTTATCCAAATAAGGCGATCTGGGTATCATTTTAAATCTAAGGAAAAGATCTACAACTTCGCCAGAAATAGCCTTCCTCAAATTCGTCCATCTTTGGGGTCAAAATAAAGGCCGAAGTTGCTGTCAGATACGAGAAAGCCTAATTGGGCCACTTTCTGATCAGTTTTGCTCCAATTCAATTACGATTAGTTTTATCTTTTAAATATACGTTTTAGAATTAGGTTAGGAAGCCATTAGCAGTCATTAGAGTTTTTAGAAAGGGAGATTACATAATTTTAGAGAGTTTTAGAAGAGGAGAAGATGAAGGATTGGGAGATCCAAGGCTTTTCCATGGTAATCATGTATTCTTCTATTTCTCTTGTTCTTATTTTCATGATATGTAACTAAAACCCTTTGTTAGGAATTGGTGAATTTGTATGGATTAGTTTATTGATTTCATGAATTCATGTTTTTCATATTCTAAATCATGTGTTTGATGGTGTTTTTACTGTTATGCATAGAAGTAACTAATCTATGTTTTGGATTTCTAATTCTTTAATTGAGAGATTAGGAACTAGAATAGGCCATGCCTTCAAACAATATAGTTATTCAACAAGTAGGGATACAATTGGGTAATTATATAACATGATTAATTCCCTGTTCTTAATTAAGATTATTCAATGGTTTAATCTATTAAGGAATTAAGGATTATCTAATTGAATAAGAAACGGTAATTATACAAGAGGGATCTAATAATTACCAATTTAGGAATTTGTTCATGATTTAGGGAAAAACAGAGATTCATGATAAATAAACAACGCCTACAATAAAACCATGTTCCTAACATCTTTCTCAAATCGCTCACAACTTTTATTTATTTTCTGTTTTTAATTTATTTTCTATTTTTATTTCAAATCAATCATAATTAATTAATTATAAACCAATAGATTTTGCTTTTAACTACTCTTTGGTGGAAATTAATTGAACAATTTGCAATCCACGAGTGGAACGATATCTGGTCTTCTAGACTATATTACTTTGCGATCTAGTATACTTGCTAGAGAGTGAACAAGTTTTTGGCGCCGTTGTCGGGGATTGAAATTCGTTTCAATTAATTTTCGGTACTTAGTAGTAGTATTATTAGGTGAAATTTATTTTATTTTTAGTTAGTTTCTTGTCTCAACAGGTGCTGCGTAATTTTTCTCTTGTTTTTTTTTTGTGCAGGAATTTTTATTAATTTAAGTGCAAAGAGGAGAAAAATTCAGCACTAGAAGGTGGGAAAGACCAACATTGAAGATGGCTGGAGGAGGAGGATCTCACGGATCCTCTCCGCCTCCTCCTCCCAGGAAGACTTTGCTGGAGTATGGAACAGTGGACCCGGACCTCTTTGCTTCCAGCATAGTCTGGCCAGCCATCACTGCAACTGCATTCGCAATTGATCCACAATATATCCACCTCATCATGAAGGATCAGTTCAGTGGTGCGCCGAATCAAGACCCCAAGGACCATATCGCCAACTTCCTGGGCATGCTCGACTTCTTCAAGATCGAGGGTGCTACAGACGAGGCCATCAGAATGAGGATGTTCCCTCTCTCACTGAGGGGCGAGGCGCTAACTTGGGTGAACAACCAGGCACCAGGGAGTTTGTCCAGCTGGAAAGTACTTGTCTCAAAATTCATGGATAAGTTTCTTCCAGTTGGAAAGCAAGCGAAGCTGAGGCAGGATGTTCATTCTTTCATGCAAGAGGACAACGAGCCGTTGCATGAAGCTTGGCAGCGTTACAACCAGCTACTGAGGAGATGCCCAATATATATGCAAGACTGGCAACAAATTCTACTGTTTTATAATGGGCTCAACCGATTCAATCAGAGTATGGTTGATGCAGCAGTTGTTGGATCGCTAATGAAGAAGACTGTTGAAGAGGCCAAGGAATTTATTGCAAATATGGCATTCAGTAGTAGTCAAGGATTGAGAACCCAGGTGGAGTAGAGCGTCCTAAAGAGCAATGATCTGGATTCAAGTCAAGTCAAGATCTTAATCGAGCAGAACAAGCAAATGCAGCAGCAGATGGCTGCATTGACGAAGCAGATAAGCCATATCACTATGTCAGCTGCAACGAGCACTCTGAAGTGCGACTTTTGTGGAGGAAGTCACCGGAATGGTGATTGTGTATTTGAAGTCAGTAAGGGTCCAGCAACCATTGAGGAACAAACCAAGTTTGTGGGTGATGGAGTACCTAAAAAAAATACGTACCCCAACATCTGCAATCCAAAGCTAACAAATCAGTCTCACACCTCATGGTCCAGCTCAACACCCAATCCATCACAGCCACAGAAGCAAGGTTGGGAGAAAGCACTTGAAGCAATGGCTGCCACAACAAATACATTCATGGAAGAAGCAACGGCGAATTTCGCCAATCAGGAAGTCAGCATTCGCAACTTGGAGGTGCAATTGACTCAAATAAACAATCAGATATCAGAGATTGCAACCAATTACAAGGAGCGATGCATGGCGGTCACGCTTCGAAGTGGCAAGTCGTATGAGGAGCCACAGAAGAAGGGTGATGTAACTGAGCTTGAAAAGAAGGATAAGGGGCCAAAGCAACCAAGTGGAAGAGGCTCAAATGTAAGGCAATAGACGCAGGATCCACCTGCGGATCAAGAGATAGAGGAAGGCACACCCAAACTAGCACCACTACCTCCGAGGATTCCTTATCCTCAAAGGTTGAAGAAAGAGGACGACCAGAAGCAATTCTCCAAGTTCTTGGAGATGCTACGGAAAGTGGAGATCAACATCCCGTTTGCAGAGGCACTCTCACAAATGCCTATGTACGCGAGATTCATGAAGGAGTTGCTGACAAAGAAGAAGAGGATGCTCACTGACGAGACGTTCACGATAGCAGAGAAGTGCAGCAACATCATCAAATCCAACCTTCCACCAAAGCTGAAGGACCCAGGTAGCTTCACTCTTCCAATTAGCATAGGCAAGGAGTACTCCGGTAAGGCTCTATGTGACTTAGGAGCTAGTGTTAATATTATGCCATTGTCTATTTGTGAAGCATTGGACATAGGAGAGATTAAGCCTACCCCGGCAGTACTTCAGTTAGCTGATAGAACCACCCTCCGCCCATATGGAGTGGTGGAAGATATTCTGGTTAAGGTGAAAGATTTTATCCTGCCCTTAGATTTCATAGTTTTAGATATAGAAGAGGATGAAAATATTCCTCTAATTTTTGGAAGGCAATTATTGGCCACAGCAGGGGCAGTGATTGATGTGCCTAGGGGCGAAGTAATTCTTCGAGTGAATGGTGACCAAACTATAATTAAAATTTTTGAAAAACCACCAATCACCGCGTAGAACTTTGCTCCTCTCATGTGCATTCAACACTCGAATGGAGAGAGTGTTGGAAAGAAGTTGAAAAGCAAGGTGCCACCTTTGAAGGGATCTTGGCAACCACCCTAACCTCTGAAAAGAGGTGACCAGTCAGGCTCGTGACGTTAAACAAGCACTAGTTGGGAGGTAACCCAATGTTTAGGTAGCCTTTCCTTAGTTTAGTAGTTTTTAGGAAATTAGTGTAGGTTATTTTTTTTATTTTATTTTATTAAAAAAAAAAGCATCAGGTACAGACGTGGTGCGCCTTGGCGCGCAGCTCTGCACTCCTGGGCGCGCACTGGGCGAATTTGCCCAAAAGTTTGGGGATTGTTATTTGTTGATATATTTTATGCTCTTTTCCCCATCACAGCCAGTCCCTGTACCTGTACAACAAAAATATGTAATTTCTTTCTAGGATTTTTCTTTTTTTTTAGTTTTATTGCTTGGTTATTTATTTGGATTATTTATTATTTGCATCAAGCTATATATTTTGTAACAATTATGAGTTAATATTTCCCCATTAGAGATGTTATTTTGGGCACTTGTTTTTAATGACTTATATAAAGTTTGGGGGAATGTTTTCTCACTTTTGTTAGTGCTGATTATTTTATCAGATGCAAGTAGTAAGTGTTCCAAATTTATTCCATGTAATTTTTTATTTTGTAGTTTTAGTTTAGTTTAGTTTGCTTGAGGGCAAGCCAACCTCTAAGTTTGGAGGAGTGGACAAAATAAAAATTTTCAGATATGAATTTTCTCCCATTTTTGGTGTTGGTTTGTGTCTTAAGTAGAGGTTTTGTAATTATTCTAGACTTGGGATTATTTTTCTGATGATAGGTGTATATACTTAGATTAGGATTAGACTCATTGATTCATGTTACTTATTTGTTGAGCTGTAAATATTTTTGAAATTTGGTTATTTTCACAACATTTTTCAGAACTTGAGATTAGTGAACTGACTTTAGCTTAGTGAGATTTTGAGCCTATTTGATGGGGTATGTGAATAATTTGAAATATTTTGATTTGAAACCCCTATTCTTTCATGAGTGTGTTCACTTCAGTTTTGTGTTCTAGAACTTGACCGGTGACCATTTTGAGATTGATAATAGATTACATGCATTAAGATGATTAAGGCATTTAGGATGTGTTTTTGTGGCCATCAGATGATTTGAATTGATAAATATTTCCTTAGTTGCCCATTTTGAGCCTAATGATATTATGATTTTTCTTTGGTACCCTGCATTGATTGAGTATTCTTTGTTAGTACCTTGGGAATTTTGAATGAGCAATTGAGAGGAATATAGAAAGAAAAAGTGAAAGTAATTGGTGAAAAGTGTATGAGTTATATTTCTCTTCCAAGTAAAAAAATAAAAATAAAAATAAATGTAAAGGAAGAGAATAGAAGGAAAAGATATTGAAAAAGAAAGGAAGAATAAAATGTCCTGATCTGAGTGTGAGTCCTCATAGTATTCATTGCTCATTCATAATTTTTAGAGGGAAATTTGTATTGCATTTTAGCCCTTAGTTTTATCCCTTCTTTCTTTTATCCCACCTGACTCTTTTAGCCATGGTCTCATTACAACCAAAATAAAGACCTTTTGATTTTTGCATGTATTCAATAATTTCAGTGGAGATTTGGGTCTATGGTCAAGCATATAGTAACACTTTACTATTGTATGAACTTGAGTGAATTGTTAATAACCTTGATACACATGAGAGAAATACACTGAGAGGTTGAGAGTGTTCACTAGTTCTGAGTTCTGATTGGTTTTGTTTCTTTAACCAAGTTTTGATATGTGAATAGCTTGTATAAATATGTGGCTGTGTTGATGAGTCGAAGTCTTAAATTAGGTGCTGTACATTTTTATTTGGATGGTAGTCTTTTGTTTTAGAATTTTTATTTTACTTTTGCCTGGGACATGCAAAATGCTAAGTTTGGGGGTGTGATTTGGGTCTAACATATGATGTTTTGGAGCTTAATTTGACTCCCTTTTGCTTAGTTTTGGTTTGTTTCTTAAGTATTTTAGGTAGATTTTGTATAGTTTTTAGAAAGTTAGGTAATTTAGAATCCTTTGAACGTTTTGATCCGTTTTGGGTATGTTTCAGGTACTTTCGGAGCTTAAATGAAGAAAATAAATAGGGAGTACGAAAGAGGATGAAAAGACCTTGAAAATGGCGCAAGAACGAAGCAAAACGGAGCCGGAATGAGTCCTGCACGCCTAGGCATGGAGCCCCCCACGCCCCGGCGTGCATGCAGCGAGAAAATGCACCCAGTACAGACCTGACACGCCTGGGCGCGCAGCCCTGGGTGCCCAGGCGCGAATACCGCGTGAAAGTGATGTTGTTCGGTATTTTGATCATAACTTGAGCTACGCTTATCCAAATAAGGCGATCTTGGTATCATTTTAAAGCTAAGGAAAATATCTACAACGTTTCCAGAAATAGCCTTGCTCAAATTCATCCATATTTGGGGTCAAAATTAGGGCCGAAGTTGCTGTCAGATACGAGAAAGCCTAATTGGGCCACTTTCTGATCAGTTTTGCTCCAATTCATTTAGGATTAGTTTTATCTTTTAAATATACGTTTTAGAATTAGGTTAGGCAGCCATTAGCAGTCATTAGAGTTTTTAGAGAGGGAGATTACATAATTTTAGAGAGTTTTAGAAGAGGAGAAGATCAAGGATTGGGAGATCCAAGGCTTTTCCATGGTAATCATGTATTCTTCTATTTCTCTTGTTCTTATTTTCATGATATGTAACTAAAACCCTTTGTTAGGAATTGGTGAATTTGTATGGATTAGTTTATTGATTTCATGAATTGATGTTTTTCATATTCTAAATCATGTGTTTGATGGTGTTTTTACTGTTATGCATAGAAGTAATTAATCTATGTTTTGGATTTCTAATTCTTCAATTGAGAGATTAGGAACTAGAATAGGCCATGCCTTCAAACAATATAGTTATTCAACAAGTAGGGATACAATTGGGTCATTATATAATGTAGGGTTTGCCGACCATATAAGGACTCAAGTCTCATTTAAGGGACTCTTCAAGGAGCTTTCCCTCGGTTTACTAAGTACAAACGTCCCCCGCTCGGACTCGTTGGCTCTGAGCATACAAAAGGACCAGGTTCGGACTTGATGGGACCGAGCCTTATCAAACGGTTTTCCACTCATCAGGCTCGGGACTCTAGGGCCGAGACATACCGTCGGCTTGTGGATAGATTCAGACCCATTCAGGTTTCTTATCCCCTCCGCAAATCTCTCCTAGATTCTCGCTAACAGCCTAGACATGAGATCTTGAGCTGATCCTATCTAGATTCTAAGATTTTAAACCTCCGGTATTATCTCACAGAATCCTGGTTTAGCTCTACCCTGATACAGGGCCCATACGGCCCATATCAGCCTCCTCCAAACCCTATAAATAGCTCATAACAGCTAGGGTTTCAGGTACGTACTCTCATCCCTAAGTTGACACTCTGCACACACCTGTTGACTGGGGAAACCCTGCTTTTCCCAAATGGAACTGCAGAAACACCATAAAGTCACATATTAACACTTGATCCTCTCTTGGGCTCCTGGTTCCATAATCTTGAGCACTTAGAGGGTTAAGAACATAGTGTTCAAGGACACTACATTGGCGCCGTCTGTGGGAACGGATAATCAGTATCCCCACCACTCACCGCATTAATGGGGAATGATAATGACAACAACCAAGGAGACCTCCGTCGTCGGCTTAGGGGAAGGCCACCTAAGAACGCTGGACCAAGGAATGTTGGTGGAAGGAATGTAAGGGACAGACTTGCCCCTGGAGGACCCCCTGAGGGCAACCAGGTTGAAAATCCCCAGGATCCTCCAGTTTTCCAGCCTGCTGATCCAGTTGTTCCGGAGGTCCAAGCGCCAGCCACCGTCCCTCCGGTTGTTGAAGGCCACGAACGACGATCTCAGCCGCGTCGCGTGTCTGATGGCCATGTGTCGGAATGGCGTGACACAGCGGATTCTGGGCCATATCAATCTAGGAGGGCCCCTGCCGGATCGCGAACTGGGGAGGAGCGACGAGTTGAACGTCATGCTCGCGATAACTCCCGAGCCGACCGATCTGATAGGGGAGTACCACACTTTACTACAGGCCGCTTTGGAACGCTTCAGGGTGGCGAACGTTCCGAATCTCAAGGAAGATCCTACATGACAACCTCTTCGGCCAGGAGGAGAGAGGAGTCAATTATGGAAATACTGAGAACCCAAACTTCATTGATTGAAAAGCAAAACCAGGCTATTGCTACTCTACAACAGCAAAGCATGGCTAGACTTGCCGAGCAAGGCCCTCGCGTGGCTCTCGGCAACCCAATTAACCTTCCCCCACCGCCACCCCTCAATTTGAATGTGAATCCTAAACCGGCAGTTACAGAACCCCATCCTGGACACCCCTTTACAGCAGCAATTATGGCATTTCGGACTCCACAAACCTATATGGGCCATCAGAATGTCTCCCGGTACAATGGGACGACCGATCCGATGGATCACATTGCATCTTACGAGTCTTCCATGATGTTTTATGGAGGAGAGGATGAAATGAAATGCCGAGCTTTCTCAATGACGTTAGGCCCGGCGCCGTTGAGATGGTTCAACTCCCTACCAGCTAACTCCATTAGTTCTTGGGCTGAGCTTAGAAGAGTTTTCCTGAATCGATATACAGCCAGCATGTCATAGCCCAAATCAGACCATTCATTAGTTGGAGTTGCACAAAGACCTGGCGAGTCTTTACGCGACTATCTGGCTCGGTATCAGCAAGAGGCCAGTGGCATATCTGGTTTGCAGTCGGGGGTATCCGTTCTTCTGCTGACCCAAGGACTGCAAGATGGAGATTTCAAGGATTGTCTGATCGGGGAACCACCTAGTAACATGGCGGAACTGAGAGAAAGATCCAGGAAATATGTTAATCTAGAGGAGTTCCGAAGGATTAGCACTGCAGCAAGGAGTGCCGAAGGACGACATGAGCAACGTCCTCGCCAAAACGAGGCTCGTCAGAATGATCAATTCCGAGATAAGGGAAGGAAAGATAAGAGAGAACAAGAGAGAGGAGAAAAACTGCCTCCCAAAGGCAAGTTTGATGAATATACCCAGTTAACAGTCCCGAGGAGTCAAATCCTTCGTGAGACTATGCATACAGAGATGCGTAACATCACTCGGCCACCGGCCTTGAGAAAGGCGGCCCAAAAGGATAGGACGAAGTATTGCGATCATCATGGTGGATGGGGGCATACCACCGACCAATGTATCCAGCTGAAGGATTTGATCGAAGAGATGGTAAGGGATGGTAAGCTTCAACACTATATTGGAGAAGCGTTGCGCAAGCGTTCCAGAAGGAAAAGCCCCTCGCCTCCCAGAACTGAACAGAAGAGGAATAAAAGCCCTTCTCCACCAGCGGGCGGAGCCCCTATCCAGCAATCCGAGAAAGGCAACGATTTCCTCATTGGCACCATTGCTGGAGGATTTGCTGGTGGTGGGGAAAAGAAGTGCGATCGCAAGAAGTATGTGGGACAAGTTCTCTCGGTGGCAAGCCGACCGATACAAAAACCCAGAAAGAAAAGTGTGGTCATCAGTTTTAGCGATGAGGATTTTGAAGACATCCTACAGGACCACAATGACCCAATGGTCGTCACGGCAAGGATTGGAAACTATGAAGTAAGAAGGATTCTCGTCGATCAAGGGAGTTCGGCGGAGATCATGTTTTTGGATTTGTTCGAAAAATTGAAGTTGAGAAGGTCGATCTCACCCCGTTCGAGGGAAGCTTGATCGGCTTCACGGGACATTCAATTGTTCCTTTAGGCCATATCCACCTCCCAGTGACCATGGGGGAACCACCTTCTGCTCGGACTGAAATGGTGAAGTGATTAGTTGTCCAGGCTCCCTCGGCGTACAATGCTATCTTTGGCCGAACGGCACTCCAGTCCTTCGGCTCCGTTGTTTCGACGGTTCACTTGGCCATGAAATTCCCGGGGTCGGATGACAGGGTAGTGACAGTATGGTCCGAACAGGAGTTGGCTCGGAAGTGCTACAACATCAGTTTGGGGAAGCTAAAGTTGGATGATGAGAAAATTATGCAGGAACTATTGAACAAAGGAAGTGTCAACTTGGCTGATCTCGACGTAAGAGAGGAGGATGAAACTAGACCGACCCCTCAGGGGGACTTCAAAAAGGTAATCCTAGGCCCCGAGCCATCTCGTTGCGTCAAGATCGGAGTTGGCCTATCTGAGGAACTAGAAAAGGAGCTTGCTGAATTACTAATGGAAAATAAGGACTTGTTTGCCTGGACTTCGGCAGACATGCCGGGAATCAATCCTAACTTCATCTGCCACAAGCTAAGTGTGTATCGTGGCGCTAAGCCAGTGTGTCAAAAAAAGAGAAGGGTCGGAATCGAGAAGGCACAGGCGACAGATGAGAAAGTAGCCGAGCTACTGGAAGCAGGATTTATCAGAGAGGTAGTGTACACTGATTGGTTGGCCAATCCCGTGTTAGTCAAGAAATCCAATGGGAAATGGAGGATGTGCGTGGACTACACAGATTTGAACAAGGTTTGCCCCAAGGACCAGTACCCACTTCCTTGCATTGATAAACTGGTGGATAGCTCGACAGGTTATCAAAGGCTATCCTTCATGGATGCTTACTCGGGGTACAATCAGATCCCAATGTACCCCCCGGATCAGGTAAAAACCTCGTTTATCACAAAAAACGCCACATATTGTTACAATGTGATGTCATTCGGGTTGAAGAACGCTGGGGAAACATACCAGCGGCTGATGAACAAGGTGTTTGGTCCTCTGATTGGGCCGAGGATGGAGGTTTATATAGACGATATGATTGCAAAAAGCTTAAAGGAGGAAGATCATGCTAAAGATTTAAAGGAAATCTTAGGAAGGATCCGGCAATTTAATATGAGATTGAACCCGGAAAAATGCACATTCGGAGTTCCGGCAGGGTCCTTCCTCGGATTCATGCTTACTGAGCGCGGAATCGAGGAAAATCCAGAAAAGTGTCGAGCTATTCTGGAAATGAAGAGTCCGTCGGATATCAAGGGTGTACAGCAATTGACGGGTCGGGTTGCAGCTCTCTCAAGGTTTCTATCTCAATCAGCTAGGAAGGCCCTTCCCTGGTACAAGCTGTTGAGGAAGGAGAAGGAAAAGGCGTTTGAATGGGATGAAGCATGCGAAAAGGCCTTTACTGATCTTAAGCATTATTTGGCATCACCTCCAATTTTGTCTAGTCCGAACAATGGTGAAACTCTTTTCTTGTACTTATCAGTGGGAGACTCGGTGATCAGTTCGGTTTTGGTTCGGGAGGAATCTGGTAAAGAGTTGCCCATCTATTTTGTTAGCCGAGCTCTCTAGGGACCAGAGTTGAGATATCAAAAAGTGGAGAAATTAGCTTTCTGCTTGATTGTTACTGCCAGACGACTGTGCCAATATTTCCAAAGCCACCATATCACGGTCAGAACGGCCCAGCCGATCCGTCAAATATTGCAGAAACCTGATTTGGCTGGAAGGATGGTAACCTGGGCAATTGAGCTTTCCGAGTTTGAAACCACTTTCGAACCAAGAAAGGCGATGAAGTCTCAGGCTTTGGCTGATTTCCTCACCGAGTTTACTGAGCCATTGACGAGCTCAACCTCGGATTGGAACATTTATGTGGACGGATCAAGTAACAAACTTGGAGCGGGGGCAGGAATAATTTTGGACAACTCCGAGGGAGTCACCCTCGAGTACTCTTTGAAGTTCGGATTTTCAATGTCGAACAATCAAGCGGAGTATGAAGCCGTTTTGGCAGGATTGAGGATGGCAAAAGAGGTGGGGGCCCGAGAGGTAAAAATTTTTAGTGATTCTTAGTTGGTGGTTTCACAGGTCAAGGGCGAGTTTCAGGCTAAGGAACCTATCCTTCAAAAATACTTGGAAAAGGTAAAGTTCCTATCCTCCGAATTTATGAAGGTCGAAATCTGCCACATTCCGAGGGAAAGTAATAGCCGAGCGGATATTCTTTCCAAACTCGCATCAACAAAAAATTCTGAAAACAACAAAACTCTGATTCAAGAAATGGTGCATGGACCTAGCGTTGTCCTCTCCATTTCAGTGGATCCGAGCTGGATCACTCCAATTGTAGGTTACTTGGAACAAGGGATTGTGCCAACTGATCCGGTCGAGGCCAAAAAACTCGTCAGAAAAGCATCGCAGTTTACCCTTGTAAGTGGAGTCCTGTTTCGCCGAGGGGTTAGCGGCCCAATGCTCAGATGTTTGGACCCTGCCGAAGCAAAACAAACGTTGGAGGAAGTTCACGGGGGGGTTGGAAGTCATCATGTTGGTGGGAAATCACTGGCTAAAAAGATCCTAAGGGCAGGATACTACTGGCCGACCCTTCAACAAGATGCAATCCACCATGTGAAGAGATGTGAGAAATGTCAGTTCCACAGTGATGTATATCAGACACCCGCCGAGGAACTCCATTCACTTTCATCTCCATATCCCTTCTATCAGTGGGGAATGGATTTAATCGGATCGTTCCCTACCGCACCAGGACAGATCAAATGGGTGATAGTGGCCATTGATTATTTCACAAAGTGGGTTGAAGCTGAGCCGCTTGCTACCATTTCATCAGCAAAGGTTCAGAAGTTCTTCGAGAGATAGGTCGTAGCTCGATTCGGAGTTCCGCAAGTGGTAGTAACAGACAATGGAACCCAATTTGCGGCAAAGGCATTCAAGGATTTGGTCAACGCTCTGAGCATTAAGCACTATTTTTCCTCAGTCGAGCATCCCCAGACTAACGGGCAAGTAGAGTCCGTTAACTGATCCATCATTCAGGGAATCAAAAGAAGACTCGAAGGTGCGAAGGGGAATTGGCTGGAAAACTTGTATGAGGTACTTTGGTCGTATCGCACAACCATACAAACCTCAACAGGAGAAACACCTTATCGGCTCACTTATGGGTCTGACGCAGTCATTCCCATTGAAACAATCATCCCTTCATTCCGAGTTATGCAACAGCTGAATCCCCTCAACAGCACTATATTGTGTGAGGATATGATTTTGTCGGAGGAAGTCAGGGATTTAGCCGCCGAACGAGAGAAGCATGCCAAAACGATGCAAGCGAAAGGATATAATCGTACGGTTGTGCCCAGAGAGTTCGAGCTAGGCGAACTTGTCCTAAGAAGAGCTGATATTGGTCTCAAAAATGCAAAGGACGGAAAACTGGCCCAAAGCTGGGAAGGACCATACCGAGTAGCCTCTAAGACTGGAACAGGAGCCTACAAGCTCGAAACTCTCTCGGGAGCCCTCATCAACAACACTTGGAACGCGACAAAGCTCAGAGCATACTATAGTTAGAATTTTTCTTTCATTTCAATTTTATAGTGTATTGTTTTTATTATTTATTTCTTTTAAATGATGGTGTACGCTCGGTGAAATTCCGAGCCCATTGTACTTTCTGCTTCTGGTTAATAAAAAGACTTGTTATTGAATTCATTGTATTACGTACTTTTCCTCATATTCGGTTAGCCACCGTTTATGACGCGAACGATTATAAACAGCTCTAACAAGAGCTTATAACTCGTCAAGTACTCTTAGTAAGATTCCCGATTAAATCATGATTTTTTCGAATCATTTTATATTGTGGATAGAGGAACCCACCTCGGCTAAAGTGCTGGAGTTCCGAGGTCTTAACACTTGAATTCTTAACAAAGAGCATAAAAAGAAGCATAACATGATTACGGATATTTTAAAATATTCCAAACGAAACAGTAATACAAGTTTAAACCCATCTACTGGGGCAATTACAAAAAAGAGCAGAATAATCAAACTATTCTAAATCGGACAATACAATGCTGTCAGCATTGAATGTGTCCTCTTCTTCTTCTTCACCTTCAGCATCCTCGGCTCCTTCTCCCTCGGAATCCTCGGCCAAATGATCAGGAAGGTCGACGTTGTTCAGATCAATGGGAACCCCACTCGGGCCGACAATTCGACCTTTTTTGACAGCAAAATTAGGGTCAGCACCCTTGGTCACGAGCCCAGGATTCAGAACGCGGAGTTGCTCGGCAGTGTTGTAGAAAGAATCTTCAATTGCATGGTCCCAATTGAACAGATTCTCCTTAGCTGCTTTCTTATGCTTGAGAGCTTTCGCACTCATCTTCTCCAAGGAAGCTCGGACCCTGAGTATCTCGTCCTTAGCATACTCATGTTGCTCCTCAGCCACTGCAGCAGCTTGTTCGGCCATACGAGCTTTCTTTGTAGCTACATGAAGAGCAGTAGCATCCTCCTCAGCCTTTTTCTGGATCTCTTCCGACCTCTTTATTTGTGCCTCGACATCCTGAAGTGTTCTCTCAGCCCGAACTTTGGCCCCCTCGGAATCTTGGGCAGCCTTTTGAAGTCGCTCGTTTTCAGCTACCAGTTCTTGAATCTTTTTATTCAGGCCTTGAACCTAAATTTCCAAGTAGTCTTCCCGCTCGTTCGCCTCATATCTTTTCTTCTTTTCCTCGGGGGCCAATCCGGCATAGGCGTCATCACCATGATGACCAAGGTGATGGAAAATGCTCGCACCCCGTAAGAAGCTTCTCACCAACGACTTGCAGTTATTTTCCCATGTCCCAGGGCTCCAAGCTTCAATTACCTCGGCATTTTCAGGAGGGAAGACAGTGGCAATGAATGAGTCGGACATCTTCTTACCCCACACCGTCTTGGCAGCTGCATCTTCCTTACCCTCGGGAATTTCTACCCCTTTGTTGGACTTGCTCAAATGGAACCAATCTCCAGCGAGACCTTTTCCTTTGTCCAGCTGAGTCCTCTTGAGGGGGCGCTCGGGAATGCCTTGAGGAGATGAACGAGCTTCCACTTCAATATTCACCGTGTCGATAACACGGTCCCTTTGGATCACCTGTTCAACACCCGTAACCCTTACAGATGGGGTGGTATTGGGGATAACGGTCGGACTTTCAGAATGGGTCGGTCCAGAAGACTGACTCTTGATTGGAGATCCGGATGCGGTCTCTTTGAGTGCAGCCAGCTGCGATACTCTAGCTGCCCGAGCTTCACTCTTCTTGGCCTTGGTTGCTTTCTTCCCCATTGCTTCTACAAGAAAAATGGATTAACACACCGAAAAAAAATTTGTAGCACCCAGCTCCGCCTTCACTTCGTCTCGCGTCTCTTTCAGCAGAATTCGTTTGGTATCAATTTGACCATTTGCTTGAAGGTATTCCCAAACATGGTCGCATAATCGCCTTTCGGCTTTTGTTAAATCCGCCTTATAGTCGAATTGATACAAGGAGGATCCTCGGTTATAAATGTTAGTCGTCCAACCCAATGGAAACCGAGGCACGACCTTGATCACTCCACCTTCTTCAACCCGTTCCATGAACCAACATACTTCGGCCCCAGTATACTCGTATTGGAAGAAGAGAGGTTTAAAAGATTTCCAAGAGTCTGTCACCTTGGCGAAAAGGGCATGCCCCCTCCGAGCCTTTAGGGACACCCAAAGACCCTTGGAATCACCAAACTTATTTACTTGGGGAGCATATAACCAAAAGAAGGACCGTACTGTCGCGACCGAGTTTTCAACGTCGCAGAATTGTTGGAAGGCTCGGACGAAAGCCCACCCACTTGGATGCAATTGGCTAGGGGCTATTCCTAGATGAGTGAGGACTTCAACCTCGAAGGTGGAGAAGGGCAAGCGGATACCGACTTTAGTTGCTACTTCTTCATAGAAATAAAAATATTGACGATTTTCCGGCACTTGGAAGCAAATCCGATCGTCGATTCCCAAAGGTCTTAATACGAATTCTGAGGTGTTTCCATCGGCTCTCGGAGGTGTCAATATTGGCCGAAGATGATTAAGACTATTTGTTGTCAACAATGAAGGTCTCGTCCCCAGTACTTCCCGATCAAAAACAGCATCGTACTGCGCATGATTAGGCGGCAAAGGATATTCTTCAGGGTTGGTAACACACCTGCGTTCCACCATATCTGGGGAAAAAGCAAAAGGCTCGGCGTTAGGGTTTTTTATAGCACGAGTTTTTATTTTTAACTTAAGGCCGAGCCCTGGACTTTTTCCCCCTTCCCCCGGTGGACTCTCCAAAGGTTCTTTCCCCCTGGTGTCAGGATCGGGGCTAAGACTAACTTGGGCTCGACGCTCGGCAAATCTGTAAGCTAACAACCACTTACTCTCATCTGCGGGATTCGATGGGTATTCTACAGCTAATGGTTTTAACTTGGTGGATCCCTGGTTAGTTGGGGGAGTAGTAGAAGGATGTATAGAATCGTCAGTATCAGAGTTTCCCTCATCCCCAGAATTCCCAGAAGAACTTAAAGAATCACTATCACTAGAAGGTTCCTCTCCTAATTTCCTGCAGAGTTCACGATAAACTCTCCTCAAACGTCTCCACCCTCTCATGGTTTAAAGGTAAAGAATCTTAAACACAGCTTACCCAGAACAAAAACCCAGAACCCAGAAATCCCCTAAAGCCAGACTCCCTGCAAAACCCGGAACAAAAACCCAGAACCCAGAAACCCCATAAATCCAAACTCCCTGCAAAACCCATAACCAAAACCCCTTTACAAAAAGCAGAAATCGCACAAACAGAGGAAATCGCAGAAATAAAAATAAGAAGAGTATAGGAAGTTACCTGCTTTCAGTTGCTGGAAAGGATAATGGGAGTAGGTTTTGGATTCGAAGGCGGAGACGTGGAAAGGAGATTGGAAAGAGAATAATGAGATTTTGATTTTAGGGGATTCTGGAGTGAGGAAAGGGAAAATGAATGTGGGTAGTAAGAGGTTGAAAGGATTCGGACTAATGAAGGAAATGGAAACTTTTCAGTTTCCCTCCATGTTTCGCATTTGGGCCGAAAGCCCATCAACCCATGCAACCACTCGCTGGATGAGACGTGGCGGTTTCAACAGGTACTTTTTCAAATTTCAAAAATTGCAATGATTTGGCACAATTTACAAGAGAACGCGCCGTACCTAGAGAAACCAAAACGTCACCTCGGACAGCTGTTGCACATTCGAAATAAGACATCTAGAAGGTCCAACCCTAAACACATGCTACCTCGTCACAGACTTTATAAAGTCTTACGAGATGGGGGGCTTGTAGGGTCTGCCGACCATATAAGGACTCAAGTCTCATTTAAGGGACTCTTCAAGGACCTTTCCCTCGGTTTACTAAGTACAAACGTCCCCCGCTCGGACTCGTTGGCTCTGAGCATACAAAAGGACCAGGCTCGGACTTGATGGGACCGAGCCTTATCAAACGGTTTTCCACTCATCAGGCTCGGGACTCTAGGGCCGAGACATACCGTCGGCTTGTGGATAGATTCAGACCCATTCAGGTTTCTTATCCCCTCCGCAAATCTCTCCTAGATTCTCGCTAACAGCCTAGACATGAGATCTTGAGCTGATCCTATCTAGATTCTAAGATTTTAAACCTCCGGTATTATCTCACAGAATCCTGGTTTAGCTCTACCCTGATACAGGGCCCATACGGCCCATATCAGCCTCCTCCAAACCCTATAAATAGCTCATAACAGCTAGGGTTTCAGGTACGTACTCTTTCCCTAAGTTGACACTCTGCACACACCTGTTGACTGGGGAAACCCTGCTTTTCCCAACTGGAACTGCAGAAACACCATAAAGTCACATATTAACACTTGATCCTCTCTTGGGCTCCTGGTTCCATAATCTTGAGCACTTAGAGGGTTAAGAACATAGTGTTCAAGGACACTACATATAACATGATTAATTCCCTGTTCTTAATTAAGATTATTCAATGGTTTAATCTATTAAGGAATTAAGGATTATCTTATTGAATAAGAAACGGTAATTATACAAGAGGGATCTAATAATTACCAATTTGGGAATTTGTTCATGATTTAGGGAAAAACAGAGATTCATGATAAATAAACAATGCCTACAATAAAACCATGTTCCTAACATCTTTCTCAAATCGGTCACAACTTTTATTTATTTTCTGTTTTTAATTTTTTTCTATTTTTATTTCAAATCAATCATAATTAATTAATTAGAAACCAATAGATTTTGCTTTTAACTACTCTTTGGTGGAAATTAATTGAACAATTTGCAATCCCCGAGTGGAACGATATCTGTTCTTCCTAGACTATATTACTTTGCGATCTAGTATACTTTCTAGAGAGTGAACATGAATAATTTGAAATATTTTGATTTGAGACCCCTATTTCTTTCATGAGTGTGTTCTCTTTAGTTTTGTGTTCTAGAACTTGACCGGTGACCATTTTGAGGAAACCGCAATTGGTGGTTGAAACAACTAAGGAACCTTAGGAGAACACCTAGAAGGGGGGGTTGAATAGGTGTAAAAGAAAACTTGAAAGATTTTCGAACGAAACAAATCGAAACAATTAAAACAAATGATTTTTGCAAATTCTACAGCATTTAATCGATTATTCTGAAGTTTAATCGATTAAACCTGAAAGTTCAAAGGTCCTTAATCGATTAAGAATGTGCTTAATCGATTAAATCTATCAGAAACTGAAAAATCACTTTTCAATCGCATACGAAAAACAATTAATTCACACGTAAGATCAGAGATTCAGCGAAAACAATTAATACCTATATTCTTATTGATTACCTAGATTATGAAAATGATTTTCCCCAAGTTAATTTGAACAATAAAGATTCAATTCAATCAATTATAAAAATCAATTATTTCTAGGTTTTCAATCAAGAACACAATCAATGATTTGAATGTAAAGAGTTAAGGGTTTAGAGATACAACACAGTGATTTATCCTGGTTCACTTTCATCCGCTTGAAAGCTACATCCAGTCCCCTCTTCAACCAAGAGAGATTCTTCACTATGAGGAATTAGAGTTCTCAAATTACAAGTAAATGCCTCACAAGACTTCCTTCTTGCTAGCCTACAAGAGATACCACACCCTTGCCTTGTAATCCTATTGATCTTCTCTCTAATCTAACCTCTACCCCTTGTTGATAATCGAAACAACAAGTCTTCTTTGCTTGATGATAATCCACACACCAAGGCTTCACTTTGCTTGATTCACAATCAAGACTTTCTTCTTCTTCAATTGCTTGAATGAACTTGCTTGATGATAAACGACACACCAAGTCTTCTTTGTTGTTGTAGATGGCTTGCCTTTTGCAAAGATTACAACACAATTGAAAGCACAATAACAATCCTATTAATCTCAATCAATAGCTATGACAATTCACAATAAGAGATTCAAAGGTTCTTGATCAAAGAATATGAAAATATGAAAGCTTTTATCTTTGTAATTGAGAGAGAATAGAATGGCTTGATTCTTGTAAAATTGATTATGAAAGTGTTCTAATTAATCAAAAAGATTAGGAAAAGGTTTATATAGAATACCCAAAAGTTGTAGCACTTGAAAACTGATTTTGAGAAGTGAAAAACGTAAATCGATTAAATCCCTTCTTAATCGATTAATAATCGATTAACAATGTTCTTAATCGATTAGACACTGATGAAACTTGATTAAAACTTGTTTTCTCAAAACCTAACCTTTCCTTTAAAACCTTTAAGCCACCTATTGATTCTAGGTTAAGTGAAAACTCAAATTATGATTTAATCATGACTTATGAAAGAGATTCACTACCCTCTATTAACTCTAACCAAACTCATCAAAATAAAAGAACCTAAGAAGCTTGAGAGGCAAAAGATAAAACAATTACAATTACACTCAAACTAAGTCTTCATGAGCTTGTTTTCTCTCTTCTTCTTGTTTGTTGTTGCTTGTTGAACTTGAACTTGATCAACACCTGTAGCTTGTTCAAAACCTTTTGTCATTATCAAAACATTTTCAATGGAACTTACAATCTCCCCCTTTTTGAAAATGACAAACATGTTTTGAAGTTGTTTGAAGTTGTTGACGCTCTAACTATTTGAATACTTGGTGAGACTCTTGCTCCCCCTTAATCAATGCAATTTACATTTGAAATCCAATTGATAGAAGCTTGACTCTCCCCCTATCTTCAACAACTTTGCTCAACCTATATAAAACAACAAAAAAAACCATTCTCCCAAAAACATATCATTTCTCCCATTCTTCAAAACATACCATTTCTCCCCCTTTGGCATTATCAAAAAGTAATATATATACCAATTGAAATATAAAATACTAAGCCAAAATAGAGAAATTCACATTTATTTCTTCAAAGTAAAATATACCATTATCAATGTTGTGAAGAAATAACAATATAACACCAATAAACTTTGAAATATAACAAGTACTATACTTTGAAATGTGATACCAATTGGCAAGAAAATATAACAATGAATTATGAACCAATAGAAATACTAAGAAGTCATAATACCAATTGAGATATCATCAATGTAAAGAAAAATCACAACAATAATAGCATGATAATCATCTAATAATCAAAATTAGTAGCATTGAGTGATCAATATCAATTATACCAATTGAACTTTAGAAAAGTAATACTACTTGAGAACAATTCAATTATACCAATTGAGAAGACTAAACAATTGTAAATATTCAACAATATCATTTTACCACTTTGTAGGACATTCACTTGAGATGCAAATGTAATACCAATTGAAGATGCAAATGTATGAATAACATTTGTAAGCCCTTTGCTCTTCAATCATACCTACAAAACAATCATGCTTTGCTTTTTGGTATCCAAATGGTTTTGGATCCATTTTTGTTAGTGTAGGGACTTTCACCCTTTTTCATCCAAACAAAATCTCCTTTAGGTATACCATGCACTTTAACATAACACACATTTGAAGTATGTCCATGAGTACCACAATAGAAACATGTTGGTGCAATTGAGAAATCAACTTTTGAAAAATCAACAACATTTCTATGAGAATTACTCTTAGCATTAGTATAACCCAAACCAAACTTGTTTGAATTTTCTCTTTGAAAATCTAACAATGTGCGCAATCTAATATCACCACTTGTGAAACTTGCAAGCTTATTTTTAAAAATAGCATTTTCATCTTTAAGCAACTTGCAATTCTCACAATCAACCACAATATTCACTCTACTAGCACAATCACAAGAAGAACTAGCATATATAAGATCAAGAGTTTCATTTTCAAGATTAAGCTCATCAACTTGTTTTTGAAGTTCTAAAATCTCTTTTTGATGTTTCAAAATGAGCTTCTTTTTTTCAATGTTTTTCAAAGCTAGTTTTTCAAATTGTTCATGCATTTCTTCATAAGCATTATATAACAATTCATATTTAGAAGAAATTTCGGATTTAGTATGACTTACATTGCTATCCTCGCTTTGATAACTTGATTCATCATTTGAACTTTGTTCTTCATCATCTACTAGAGTTATCAAGTTGAGACAAGCGGCTTCTTCATTATCCGATGAACTACTCGATGTGCTTTTCTTGTTATCTTCATCACTATCCCAAACTATGTATGCCCTTTTAGTTTTATTTTCTTTCTCCTTATTCTTAAGATACTTAGTGCATGAGTACTTGAGATGACCGCGCTTTCCACATTCATGGCAAACTACACCTTCTTTTGAAGTCTTGGTCTTGAAGTGTGGGGAATCCTTCTCTTTACCTTTGTCTTTGTTCAACCTTCCTTTTCTCCTTAGAAATTTGTCAAACTTCCTTAGCAAAAGTTTCATGTCTTTTTCATCAACATCCGAATCGGAATCTTCACTATCATCATCATCGAAACTCTCTTCTTTTTTGTATGATCTATTGACTTTAAGAGCAAGTCCCTTTCTTCCTTTGTTCTTATCCGACTCTTCATTGATACTTAATCGTCCAAGCTCCATTTCATGTTCTTGAAGCTTTCCAAATAGTGTTGCTAGATCCATAACATCCAAGTTTTTAGATTCAACAATAGCCGTTACTTTTGGTTGCCAATTCCTGTCTAAACATCTCAACACTTTGTTAGAAAGTTCACCTTGTAAGAAAGTCTTACCAAGAGCAAGTAAATGGTTAATAATATGAGTAAAACGCTTTTGCATATCATTTATAGATTCATTTGGAAGCATTTGAAACAATTCATAATCACGCATTAAAGCATTCAATCTAGCTCTCCTAACCTCACTAGTTCCTTCATGAGTCACTTGTAAAGTGTCCCACATTTCCTTAGCACTAGTACATTGAGAAACTCTAAAGAACTCATCATAGGATAAAGCGGAGGTGATGATATTCTTTGCTTTAAAATCATATTGAACTTTCTTTCTATCATCATCTTTCCACTTATCCTCGGGGATCAATTGTTCTACACCTTCAACTAAACTAGAGGGGATATGAGGGCCTTTTTCTATTGCTTTCCAAATTTCACTATCTATGGCTTGGATAAAGATTTTCATTCTAACTTTCCAATAAGCATAGACTTCTCCGGCAAACAATGGAGGACGATTTATTGAATAACCTTCACCACCAAAGGGATTCGTAGAACCCATTGCGATTTTCTTAAAGGATCTTTACGAAAAAGCTCTTATGCTCGTGTCTTTCGACCGAGCTCTGATACCAATTGAGGAAACCGTAATTGGTTGTTGAAACAACTAAGGAACCTTAGGAGAACACCTAGAAGGGGGGGTTGAATAGGTGTAAAAGAAACCTTGAAAGATTTTCGAACGAAACAAATCGAAACAATTAAAACAAATGATTTTTGCAAATTCTACAGCATTTAATCGATTATTCTGAAGTTTAATCGATTAAACCTGAAAGTTCAAAAGTCCTTAATCGATTAAGAATGTGCTTAATCGATTAAATCTATCAGAAACTGAAAAATCACTTTTCAATCGCATACGAAAAACAATTAATTCACACGTAAGATCAGAGATTCAGCGAAAACAATTAACACCTATATTCTTATTGATTACCTAGATTATGAAAATGATTTTCCCCAAGTTAATTTGAACAATAAAGATTCAATTCAATCAATTATGAAAATCAATCTTTTCTAGGTTTTCAATCAAGAACACAATCAATGACTTGAATGTAAAGAGTTAAGGGTTTAGAGATACGACATAGTGATTTATCCTGGTTCACTTTCATCCGCTTGAAAGCTACATCCTGTCCCCTCTTCAACCAAGAGAGATTCTTCACTATGAGGAATTAGAGTTCTCAAATTACAAGTAAATGCCTCACAAGACTTCCTTCTTGCTAGCCTACAAGAGATACCACACCCTTGCCTTGTAATCCTATTGATCTTCTCTCTAATCTAACCTCTACCCCTTGTTGATAATCGACACAACAAGTCTTCTTTGCTTGATGATAATCCACACACCAAGGCTTCACTTTGCTTGATTCACAATCAAGACTTTCTTCTTCTTCAATTGCTTGAATGAACTTGCTTGATGATAAACGACACACCAAGTTTTCTTTGTTGTTGTAGATGGCTTGCCTTTTGCAAAGATTACAACACAATTGAAAGAACAATAACAATCCTATGAATCTCAATCAATAGCTATGACAATTCACAATAAGAGATTCAAAGGTTCTTGAACAAAGAATATGAAAATATGAAAGCTTTGATCTTTGAAATTGAGAGAGAATAGAATGGCTTGATTCTTGTAAAATTGATTATGAAAGTGTTCTAATTAATCACAAAGATTAGGAAAAGGTTTATATAGAATACTGATGAGCATTTTATTTCCCATTATTCCTTGCATTATTTTACTCCTATTATTGATACTTGTTGCCCATTTGACATTGATTAGCTTGATTTAGTGATTTTGAGTTTATTGGACTAATATTCCGAATATTGTTTAATTTGGAATTATTTAGCCTAATTAATTCTATTTCTATTTTCAGGTAATATTTGGCACAAGGACACTTTGGGAAGTTTGGAAATGAAGATTGAAGTATTGAAGTGAAGATTGTAATTTGCATTTAGGTCCCTTTTTAATTGTAATGTTCAGAATAGTGTTTCTTAGGACTTGGGCCCATGTTTTAGGCCCATTTTCATGACTAAAGAGGGGAAATTCGTGTAACCCCCAAGACACACTCCCATTTCAGATTTCTCACTCTCTCTCTAGGTTAGAACTTCTCTCTTGGCTCTCCCAAGTGGTGGTGGCTGCTAGGGTTTTGTTCTTCCCCATTTCTACTCGTTTTTCTTCATTTATGGCCATGGAAGGCTAGACTTCAAGGGTTAATCCCTTTGGTATTGTATTATCTACTCTTGAGCTCTTGTTATTAATGCAATTTCATTTTCTCTTCTCTGTTTTCATGTTTATTGATGTGTAGTGGTTTGCTTAATTCCATTTCGTAGAGATAATACATGAATATAAATGCTTAATTTGTATTAACTCGTAAAAACTCCAATTCTGGTTTCTGATGCTTAATTAGAAGTTAGGATTTGGAGTGATAACTGAATTTTTGCTTAGTATTTGGTTATCACGAGTTGGACAGAGGAGAGGAGAGGAATCGATCTTTAGTGAGCTAGGATTGAGTAGTGTACGTAGCCAAAGGGGTTTGCCCGCTTTTGTTTCTGATTTTCTTAGTTTTTATATTCTGTTTATGTTTTGTTCTTCACATTTGTCACACACAAAAACCCCCCCCCATTTTACTGCACACTACGTGTTTGATACTTTGCCTAGACCGATATTCGCTGGGAAACGACCTAGGATCACCTTCCTAGTACTACAGAATAAACACCTTTTATTTTGATCGGGTACGGCCTCGATCAAATACCCAAAAGTTGTAGCACTTGAAAACTGATTTTGAGAAGTGAAAAACGTATTTTAAAATTCAGTTCTACAATACTTAATCGATTAAATCCCTTCTTAATCGATTAATAATCGATTAACAATGTTCTTAATCGATTAGACACTGATGAAACTTGATTAAAACTTGTTTTCTCAAAACCTAACCTTTCCTTTAAAACCTTTAAGCCACCTATTGATTCTAGGTTAAGTGAAAACTCAAATTATGATTTAATCATGACTTATGAAAGAGATTCACTACCCTCTATTAACTCTAACCAAACTCATCAAAATAAAAGAACCTAAGAAGCTTTAGAGGCAAAAGATAAAACAATTACAATTACACTCAAACTAAGTCTTCATGAGCTTGTTTTCTCTCTTCTTCATTTGATGTTTGTTGTTGCTTGTTGAACTTGAACTTGATCAACACCTGTAGCTTGTTCAAAACCTTTTGTCATTATCATAACATTTTCAATGGAACTTACACATTTTGAGATTGATAATTGATTACATGCATGATGTAAGACCCTATATTTTGAATAAATAAATAAAAATTATATATTTAAAATAATAATATTATTATATTGAATAAAATAATGAATTTTCTGAAATTAGGTTAAAATACTCGAGTATTTGGGGAAGACTCGAGTACAGTAACTAGCTGTTAGGAAAATTTGAATTTTTAGTTGGAATACTCGAGTAGTTAGTTAAAATACTCGAGTATTCAGTAGTGTTGCTAAGTGTTTTGAAGCTGGTGCGTCACCAATACTCGAGTATTGTCCAAAATACTCGAGTAGTTCGAGCAGTGGTGCTAAGTCTATATGTCGGTTTTTATTTGAATTTCGAACCAAAACGCGTTTTCCCTTGGTTCCTAGCACAGAGTTGGACATTACTTCGAAGGAGGGTAATCCTAGGCTATAAATAGGTGAGCCATGAATCCTAAACACCCTCAAATCTCTCTGAACCCGAATTGTTGACAAAATTTCCTCTGTTTTGAAGTGCTTACTTTAACCACTTCATTCTCTCTCAATTCTCATCCATTCCCTTCGAAACCTAAACACAAACTGAAGTTCTAATTCCAATCTTGAATTAGAACCCGAAATCACTCCAAATAGCCTCCTGTAGATCAAGTTCTAGGCAATCGAAGTTCAGTTTTCAAAGCTGCGAAAACAGAGCAAGTTTAGCATCAAATACCCATCTTTCTTGAATCCGTTTGGTAAATCCAGGAAATCTTTCAATTCCAAACTTGTTTCTATTTAAAGTTGGCATTTCCTAGTTTCTAAAGCTAACTTGTTTCATTCTTTTTCATGTCTTATTCATTGTGAATTTAATGGCCAAAGTCAGCCAAGTGCAACAGTTTTGCACCAGTCCAGGGATCAAGTTTTGATTCAACCCTTTTTCTTTGCAACCAATCCTTTCTTTAGCTTCTCTGAGGTAAGGGAGGAGTTACCTAAATACTAGAATGAGTAATTTCAAGCTAGAAATGTAGGAACCATTAAAGGTTCAAAGAGGGATGCAACTTGAATTGGGATTCTGACTTGGAGGTCAGAGACCCATGATTTTATGATTCAAACAAGTTTAAATGAACCTAATAAAGCTCACTGTAATGTGTTTCGAAATTAAAATCAAGTGGAAATGGATTTCACAGTTTAAAATGGATATTTTCAAGTTTGAATGCAACCTGTGATTTGCTGTTAATTGATGTTGTTGCAGTTGTGTTTAAGTGTTGTAACATGTTTGTTTTATGTGCCTAAGTTGCTGTTTTGCATAGGAATGGATAAATAAAGCAAGGAATTCGAATTGGTATTGAAAGTGCGGAAAACTGGTGTTGTTGCAGCAAAAAGACTCGAGTATTTTAAGGAGTACTCGAGTATTCTGGAAATTGGAAGAACGACTCGAGTAGATCTTTAAAGACTCGAGTATTTTTGCATGAACTACTCGAGTAGTTCATGAACTACTCGAGTATTCTGAACAATTTTTCAGAAAACTCTTACTTTCTAAAATTTTCTTATAATTAACTCGTTTAATATCAATATCTCTTATTCCCGTTGGTTGATGGTTATCCTGGAGGTGTCCTACTGGAATTTTATTCAGTGGTTGATTGTTTCCCTACAGCAGTCCCAACGGAAGTGCGTACACCCATTTGGTTGATATGATCCCTAGATGTCCCAGTGAAAGTTTTACTCACTTGGTTGATATTTTTCTATGGGAGTCCCAATGGGGTTGTTGCAATAAAAATCCACCAATAGGAGGCTATGCCCCGATGGATTACTAAATAAATAATTATACGCTATTTCTAAAACCATCACAAAGTGGCTAGGCCGCTGATGGATTTTTCTGAAAGGAGAATTGTAACTAAGTAAACCCATCGCAAAGTGGCTAGGCCACTGATGGTCTTTTTCGAAAAGCACCAGCACCAGCTAAAAGAAAATTTGAATGAAAACTAATGAAATGGAATGCTGATGAGAATAATGAAAGAATAAAATAAGATTTGCATATGATATGGGAATCATGCATGGTGAAAGGAATTGCTCCGATTTGATTTGAGATAATAACTCAGGATAGGGCGTAGAAAGCCACCGACACTGTATGTCATGGAGTTTAGCTCTCAATCAATCTTGATGCCTGGAATGTGAATCCGCTCCAGTTCGAAGAAAAAATAGGTTTGAAATGGATACCCGAAAGGATGCCTATAACGCCCCAAAAACTAGTTCAATAAAAATACGAGTTAACAAAAACTTTTTTTCTATAAAGACTGTGAAAACCAAAAGTACTTTTCATTAGAGTAATATTTCTTGTACAAAATATTCTGAGTGTAAAGCATGTATGATACAAAACCCCAAAAACCCTTTTTACACCCAGAGCATTGGTCTTCACAACTCGATCCTTCTGCAAAAGGATTCGGATGACGAGACATCATCCTGGCTGTTCCTTCTAGACAACTTTCACTCTTACAGGAGTGGCTTCAGTCTTGTCTTTTGAAAGAACCTACCACCACAAACATGGTAGATGGGAGTAAGTCACTTGTCATATCGCCTAAGCAGATTATATGATTGGTCAAACACAATCATAACATATATCATTTCAACATAATAAATGCATGCTCAAGTGTTTTATTAAACAATGATAGATATAACCATTAATCTTTCATGCCATGCATGCACGTCTCTCAAATCATTTCTCCATAATCAACTCATCCAGAAAAACAACACTCTGGGATAGACAATCGTGTGCTCGATATTTCCACAACCCGTATAGCGGCCACACCATCCTATACTGGAACCCCATCGACCACGATCTTAAAATGATACAAGGGGATGATCCCTGAACCACTGTCCACCAATAGTTCTAGGTCCTTGTCATTTCTACGGTGGCGGCCACACCGTTCCAACCGTCTCATGTAGTGGCCACACCATACTACATGGTTTCCAATCCCGCATGCACCTCACTCATTTTACAATTCCCTGTACACCATGCATGAGATGCATAACACATATATTAATCATCACATTATACACATGGCGGCCATTCCGTTCCATGCCTTCATATAGCGGCCACACCGTACTATATGGAATCACACACATATGGCGGCCACACCGTTCCACATGTCTTCGTATAGCGGCCACACCGTTCTATACGGAATCCTTTAAGTGTATCATACATGTGGCAGCCACACCGTACTATACGAATCCTTTAAGTATAATGACCTCGTGTAGGAGTTAATCCTCAACATATGTGGATCAGGGTAATTCCACTTATTCAACTTTAACGTATCCAAATCGGAGCAACAAGCCCTAACGCATTTGGATCCGGTCTTCATAATCCGCAAGCATCACCATACTCGTATTATCCTTAATAATACATCTTTTGGTCACAATTGGGGTAAAACAATAGGGTTTGACTTGGGTTGACTTCTCTCTGCTAGGGTTTCTTCTTCTTGCTTCCCTTCTTGCCTCATGGTGGTCTTTGATCGCCGTCGCTTGCCTCAATGGCAAGAAAGAAGGGCAGAACTCCCAAGTCTCCCTCCTCCCAAACCTCTTCTCGTTCTCCTTCTAATGCTATTCCCAAAAATCTCGACTTAGAAAATCTAGATGAAGATGATCTTGAGGACATCGATGCCTTGAGCCCTACGAAAGCTGCTTCTATCCTGCAAAAACTAGATGCTTTACGTGCTAAGATAAAAGGAAAGGCTGTTGTTGATGACAATGATGGAAAAATGAATGCAAGTCAGGCAGACAAGAATATTACCAGGTTGGTCGAAAGCAGTGGCAATGGTGAACAGCCAAAAAGAGCCTCAGTCTGGGACTCATTTGATATCTCCAAGTTACGTAATGCTGGTGAGAAACTAAACTTCATCAAACCTGAAATTAAAGAAGGCATGGCAATGGGGAAAATCAATGTATCAGACATAGAAAATGAAGAGAAATACTAGCAGCAAGCTTTAGTGTGTTATGTGCTGGGGGCTAGACCACCATTTGCAGTTCTTAATGGATATTTAAGGAAAATATGGGGCCAACATGGTATTGATAAGGTGCTTATGAATGGTGATGGAACCATGGTGGTAAGGTTCAACAGTGTGGACGGCAGGAATGCAGTGCTGGATATTGGAATATACCATTTTGATAGGAAGCCAATTATTATTGCTCCTTGGACAGGGAGACCTGTTACAAAAAGTTTTTTGGAGACTGTCCCAGTTTGGGTACAACTGCCAAACCTGAACCTAAAGTTCTGGGGTTCAAGTGCTCTTAGTAAGATTGCTAGTCTGGTGGGTACACTCATTATGGTGGATAATGTTACAAAAGAGAGGAATCGTATAAACTATGCCAGGGTTCTGGTAGAGGTTAATCCAAGTATTTTGCCAGAGGAGGTGTTCTTTGAAGATGAAATGGAGAATGTAATAACCCAGAAAGTTGAGTATGAATGGAAGCCAGTGTTGTGTGCAGCATGCTCCATGTATGGCCATGATAGCAACACATGCAGGAGGCAGACAAAGAAGATTTGGGTAGAAAAGAAAAAACCTTCAAGGGAAGATATTGAAAAGATGGATGAGGCTTTGAAATTGAATAGACAGATTCAAGAAGGACTGATTCCTATAGAGAATGTTGAGAGTGCCAGTCAAGCAGTGAATGAGGTCATTCAATCACAATGTGAGAAGGGAGAAGCTGACATAGTTGTTAAAGAAACTCAGGTGGAAAGTCAGAAAGAGGAAGGGTTAGAGGTGGATCAGAGCATAAAGGAGCAAAAAGAGGGCAATTGGACTCCAGTCCTAACTAGAAGGAAAGCTCAGGCAAAGTTTAATAAGGGGGATTCTTCTGCCCTTGTTACTAATGGATAGTATAGGAGCATGGAATACTAGGGGGATTAACCAACCCCTAAAACAAAAAGAGGTTAAAAGGTTGATAAATAATAATAATGTAGGTATTATGGCCATTCTGGAGAATAAAATCAGAGCTAATTCTTATGATGTGATAAAGAATAAGTTGTTTGTGGATTGGGGGTCTTTTATTAATTTAGAGGACCACAACATTGGAAGGATATGGGTGGTCTGGAATAAAGATATGTTCAAGGTGGATGTGATTAGCCATACTAGCCAACTTGTGCACTGCAAAGTTAACCACATTCCAGGGAATATTGATTTTTATGTTACATATGTGTATGCGCATAATGAAAGTGAAAGAAGAATGGATCTGTGGAAGGAGTTGCAGGAAATAGGAGATAGTATGCAAGATAAATGGGTCATTATGGGAGACTTTAATTGCTGTTTGAATGTTCAAGAGAAAGCTGGTGGAATCCCTCTAGATGTGCAACAGACAGTAGATTTCAGGGAAATGGTTATTCATTGTCAACTGGAGGATATGAATTACAGTGGCTGCTACTATACTTGGAATAATAAGCAGGATGGAGAGGACAGGATTCTCTGCAAGCTGGATAGGGTTCTGGTTAATATGGAGTGGTGTAGAAGCTGGCCAGATGCTCATTCAGAGTTTCTAAATTGTGGTGTCTCTGACCATAGCCCTATGCTTATCAAATGGGCTATGGTTGAGAACAAAATGAGCCATTCACTTAAATTCATGAATCACCTTACACTAGATAATGAATTCCTGAGCATAATTCAGAGTCTATGGAGGTTTGATGGAGAAGGTTGTGCTATGTTCAGGCTTATGAGAAACCTTGAACGAGCTAAGCCAGGGATGATTGAATTGAATCAGAGGAAATACAGAGACATTAATCAAAAACAAAATCCTGGCTAGGGACAAACTTGATGTTATTCAAGGGTTGCTGCAGGCTGACCCCATGAATAACCATTTGCAGAAGCTTGAAAGGGATGCTAGAAGAGATCATTATGAGGTTTATCAAGCAGCTGTTGTTTTTTTGAAGCAAAAGGCAAAGCAGGATTGGCTGTGTGAGGGGGACATGAATACAAAGTTCTTTCACCAGACTATAAAAAACAGAAGGTACAGGAATAGAATATTGAGGATAGAAGATACAAATGGAGGGATCAACACTAGTCAGGAGCAGATTGTTCAAGCTTTTGAAGATTACTATAAAGACTTGCTATCTGATGGTGGGAGACAGTTGTGCATGAATGAGAATGAAATCAAACAAGGTAAAACCTTGGACCCTGAGCAACAATTACAACTCCTAAAACCTTTTGAAAATGATGAAATCAGACAATGCATCTTTTAAATGGGGAGTGATAAGGCCCCTGGACCTGATGGCTATGGAGCAGCTTTCTACAAAGCAGCTTGGCCAGTGATTGGTGAAAGTGTCATTGAGGCTGTGCAAGAATTTTTTTACAGTGGTAAGATGCTAAAGGAGACTAATCAAACCTTGCTAGTGATGATACCTAAGAAGGACTGCCCCAATGTAGTAAGTGATTTTCGCCCTATTGTCTGTTGTAATGTTATTTACAAAGCTATTTCTAAGCTGATTTGTAAGAGAATGCAAGAGTGTTTGCCTAATGTGATTCAAGATAATCAGGCAGCTTTTATAAGAGACAGGTCTATACTGCACAATGTTTTGATCACCCAGGATCTTCTCAGATTATATAGAAGGAGAAGGGTTTCACCAAGGTGTCTAATGAAGGTTGACCTAAGGAAGGCCTATGATAGTGTCAGCTGGGATTTTTTCAAGAGAAGTATGGAGGCTTTGAAGTTCCCAGAGAAATTTGTTAAGTGGGTAATGGTTTGTGTCAAGTCAGTTTCCTTTAGACTTGTCATAAATGGCAGTGTGCAAGATAGATTTTATAGCAGCAGAGGTCTTAGACAAGGTGACCCAATGTCACCTTTATTGTTTGTAATTGTGATGGAGATGTTAACCAGGAAGCTAATGAAGATTGCTAAGGAAAGGGATTTTAATTATCATCCCATGTGCAAAAGAATAGGACTGGTAAATATAGCTTTTGCAGACGACTTGATAATTTTTTGTAAAGCTAATGTAAAGAGTGTTACTCTCTTGACGAGAGCTTTCAATGAATTTGCTAAGAGCTCAGGGTTGAATGCTAATACAAGTAAGTCTCAGCTTTACACAGCTGGTATTAATGAGGATTTGATTCAGAGGCTGATTGGTATTACTAGATTCAGTAAGGGTGAATTCCCTTTCACTTACCTAGGGTTGCCTATTACTGCCAAGAAGTGGAGTGTGACAATATGTAGAATTTTGGTTGACAAGATTACAAAAAGACTTAATATGCGGACTTCTCGAAATCTATCCTTTCAAGGGAGAGCTCAATTGATTCAGTCAGTTCTTATGTCAATGCACGTATACTGGGCCACTACGTTTATCATTCCAAAAACAGTGATCAAGGAGGTTGAAAGGGCTTGTAGAGGGTTCTTATGGGGCAAGGATCAGAATGGGAAAGCCAAAGTGCAGGTGGCGTGGCACAAGGTATGTAAAGCTAAGAAGTTTGGGGGATTAGGTTTCCAGAACATTAAAATCTGGAATGTAGCTGGTATAGGGGCACAAGCTTGGTAACTTACTACAAACAAAATCTCACTTTGGCTAAGGTGGATTCAGGCAGTGTACTTAAAGGGCGAAGCTTTCTCAAATACGCAAGCCACACAAACAAGCAACTGGCATTGGAAGCAATTAATAAAAGCTAGAAATAAGCTAAGGAACAAATTTGCAGATCTAGAAGAAAGACAACATCAATACACAATCAAGGAGGGGTATGATTACCTGGTTGGAGCACAAGAAACTTTCACCTATCACCATCAGGTATGGAATCCGATGAGCATCGCCAAACACAATTTCATATTCTGGTTGCTAGCTCATGGGAGCTTGAGGACCAAGGACAAACTCCAATTCATGCAGATTTCACCCCTGTGTGATCTCTGTGAGGATGCGGAGGAGACATGCGCGCACCTCTTCTTTGAGTGTGTGTGGAGCAGAACCCTTCTTCATTATGCAGGGGACTGGATTGGGGTAGAAATGAATCATTTCAGGTTGACTAATTGGATGAGATGGCTAAAAAATGGTTTCAAGAACAAGCATAGACGAAGGATGGTAACGGCGACCATGGCTGCATGTCTCTATGGTGTGTGGATGGAGAGGAACAGAAGAGTCTTCAGACATGAGAGATTGCAACCACATCAAGCTTTTGTTTTAATCCAGAATGAGCTAGCTATTAAATTCGTTAGTGGACATAGTAGTTGGGCTAATAATATTGGGCCAGCAATATATGATAGAATAAGAGCCCTTGTTTAATTTTTGCTTGGCCTTGTTCGGCCTATTTTGTTTGGTTTCAATTCATTTTTTTGGGATAATCTAAGCCTAGAACCCTTCATAGAAGGTGGCTAGAATTGGATTATTGCCTTTGATGTGTATTCATTTGTTCGTTGGTAATGCATTTTTCTTTACCAAAAAAATACATCTTTTGGTCATTATCCTCTTATATTCCAAAACATTAATTACCAAGTAACTCAATCAGTATTATCAATTACACAATCCTTAGATTGAGACATTAGGTTTGATCCACCTATTATCCTGAGGTAATAACTTCTACCTAATGTCCTTATCCGGAACTTAGCCCTTTTTAGCTGACAGGATTATACAACTAATCAATAATCAATTGCCTTGTCAGCTCATTATAACCAATCATAATTCATTGCTCATCATCAATGTTAAGCCAACAAAAACATTATCAATTCCATTAGAACAAAACCAAAGTTCCAATTAAAAGATAATTCTTAGTAAATTAGATGAATAAAGATTTACCCCTTTCTAACTTGTTAACATCATGCTTAACTCATTTAGAAACTAAAATAATAGTTAGGTAAAACCTTTAAGGATTTTAAGAAAACTAAATTAATTATTCTCTTGTCTTAGGTCCTAACCGGTTACAGAATCTGCTAACCGGTTAGAGGCAGCAGTACCTGAGAACAAACCAGTCTCAAATTCAAGTCTTATTCATTTTAGAACCACATTAAGCTCTTCACAAAACATCATGCAACCACTTAGAGCATTATTAGAATATGATTTAATTAAATTAACAAAGGAACAATGACTCTAAAATTATAACAAGACTTAAACATATCAAGGCATACTTTGCAAGTTCTAAGTCCATCAACATAAACCTCAAAATAAAGCCTCATTATAAAACCATAACATAATCCATCATTCATTAACTTATTTACTTTCAATTACTAGTTCAAATATTAGTCCAGACTTATATCATATCCACCCTTAGTGATTGCTATACAAAACTTGAATAACTAGTTTATGCTGTCAGGCACTAATCGGTTACCAACATCCACTAACCAGTTAGTCTATGCAGTCTGAGAGCAGAACAGGCTTCCTTCATACTTCAAATCAATTCCAAATGCATTTCTTTCGCTTATGACAACTTAAGGTATATGCCTAAATAAAATCATATTAAGTTACAATCCTAAATCATTGCCCTTAACATTCTTAATCCCTTGATTCCTTCATGTAGCATAGTTCTTGTCATGCACTTGTAACTTAAACATATACCCAATTTTCTCCAAATCCAATTATCAACTTAAGCCAACATTATACAGAGCTTTCCAAATTTGTACAAGAGAGTATTCTAATTCAATTTGGATGTGTATTGTTAAAACAATGAACACTTCATGATTTATGATTAACTTATTAATCAATTCAATAATACCATTAAAGTATCATCATAAATCATATTCGACATGTTCACATGATCATAGAGTGATTCCAAGTTATGGAAGTTAATCATAATAAACTTAATTAGCTATTTTCCCCTTTTTCTCAGGTTCTAACCGGTTAGAATTTCCCATTACCGGTTAGATTATGCAGGTCCTGAGAACAAACTGCACTTTAACATGTGCAAACCCATTCCATACTCATAATTAAGTTTCAACCAGACTTGAGTATCAACTAACACATCTTTCTTCACTTGTTACAAGACTTATTTCACTTGCTAACACAATTTATATGCATCAATTCAATTTATTAAGTGATCAATCAAGCATACATCATCCAAACATAACCAATCTTACTTAAGCATGTTCTTTACTTTAATTTTTGCAGTAAACTCACAACCATATTTTCGCACAATCTTCATTAAGAGTTACAACTTAATACTCATTCAATTTAATACCAATTCATATTTATATCATAGTGGCCAAGTGGTTGTCTTGACCTCCATGTCAAGAAACCATGTCTTGGTCCAATTCACAAACATACACACACAAATCTCCACAATCAATAATCCTAGCAATATGAACGACTTCTCCCATACCTTGGACGATTTGGACAGCATCTAGACAAGCTTTAAGATGCCTAAAACAACAGCTACAGAGCTCACAGAAGCAGCCACACCATAACAGCAACCAAAGTAGCAAAAACCCCCTTCAATTGCAAGCTCACACAATCACAACTCACAAGTTTGATGTGCAACAACTTAAGGCAAGTTGTATGCATGAATTAGAGATGATTTTGGCAGAGTTTCAGTACAGAAAACGCAAGGGAAATTGAACAAGAACACAGGAACAAAGAACCCTATTTATAGATCAAGAAAATGGAGGTGAATGAGAGGGTGAGTCATCAACCAAGGACACCCATCCTTCCCTCAGCCCTACACGCATCCCTGACCTTCCATTAGGGTTCCACGCATCCTAGGAAGGCTTAAGGAAGAAGAATCGTCATGATTTCCAGCTCAAACCGCCTTAATTTTATGCAGATGCAGTGGCACTAACCGGTTACTGGTTTTTCTAACCGGTTAGCCACTGCTAAAATTCAGAAATTATCCTTAAATGTTTCTTTGACAGAAAGAAAATAAGGGTTTGACCAAGGGTTTGACTTTTCTCTCTTCTCTCTCACGGCTGCATAGGGTTTTCTCCTAGGTTGCTGGCGTGGCCACCATGGCCAAGAAGAGAGGGAGGCCTCCGAAGTCTCCTTCACCACAAACTCCGTCTACTGTGTCTCAGCGTAACAAACAACAGTAGGTCTTTGATTTCTCCCAACTTGATGATGAGGATATGGCAGCCATTGATGCCTTGTCCCCTAAGCAACTGGAATCTTTAATGTAAGGTATTGAGTTGATCCGCGACAGAGTAAATAAGAAAGAGGTTCCTACAACACAAAAGGAGAAAAGTGATGATCATCAGCATACAGAAGAAAACAATAAAAATGAAGAACGGAAAGCACCTGAACCAGAGAGGAATGTCCACCCTAGACCTAATGTGTGGGATAATTTTGATATATCTAAACTACGTAATGCTGGTGGTAAATTGAAGTTTCACCAACCAGAGTTGAAAGATGGAGTGGCTATAGGGAAGATTGATCCCTGTGATGTTGAGGAGGAAGTGAAATATTGGCAGAATTCCATAGTTGGTTATGTGCTTGGTGCAAACCGCCCCTACCCTGTCCTGAGTGGCTTTATAAAAAAATCATGGGGTCAGTATGGAATTGACAAAATACTTATGAATACGGATGGCACTCTAATTGTTAGATTTAACGATGTGGAGGGGAGAAATAGTGTGTTGGAGGTGGGTATTTACCATTTTGATAAGAAGCCATTGATCATTGCCCCTTGGACAGGAAGATCTGTCACAAAAAAATTTTCTGGATAGGGTGTCTATTTGGGTGCAACTGCCAAATTTGAATTTGAAGTTTTGGGGTGCTTCTACACTAGGGAAGATTGCAAGTCTGGTTGGAAGACCAATCATGGCAGATAAAGTAACTGAAGAGAAGAATAGAATTAGCTATGCAAGGGTGTTGATAGAAGTAGATCCAACAGTCCTTCCTGAGGAAGTGCATTTTGAAGATGAGAAAGGAAACATTGTTTCTCAAAAGGTGAGTTATGAATGAAAGCCTATTCTATGTACTAAATGTTCATCTTATGGTCATGATGTTAAGATGTGCAAGAAAGGGGTGAAACAACAGTGGGTTATTAAGAATAAGCCCAATCAACAAGAGGTACAACAACTGGATGATGCTCTGAAATTGCAACACAATATTGACACAGGGACTGTGCCTCAAGAGAATGTGGAAGAAGCAAGGAGTGCAGTGGAAAAGGTGATCACTACACTTACAAAATCTGATCAAGCCCTTGATAAAGGTAAACAAAAGGAGGGGGAAAATGAAGGATGGGTTACAGTCAATACAAGAAGTAAGGCTCAGCAAAGGGTAATTGATATGCAGAGGGGTGAGAATTCAGGTGACCCTCCAAATGGATAGGATTGGTGCATGGAATATTCGAGGCTTGAACCATCCTCGAAAACAAAATCAGGTTCTTGAGATGTGTAGGAAGAATAAAATTGGTTTGTTTGCTATTTTAGAAAATAAGCTGAGACATTCTAGTTTTCAGCATGTTCAGAATAAAATTGCCTGTGGATGAGGTTCTTTTATTAATTTGGATGTTTGTGAGATTGGGAGAATTGGGTCATGTGGAGAAAGGATGTATTTGATGTGCAGGTGATAGCTAGGTCTCCTCAATATGTCCATTGTCATGTCACTATTAAGCTATCTATGAAACAGTTGTTTGTTACGTTTGTGTATGCTGTTAATGATGTGCAGACTAGAAAGGAGTTGTGGCAGGTTTTAAGTGGGGCTCAGAGTTGTGTTACAATCCCTTGGCTTGTTTTAGGGGATTTTAACACATGTCTGCAGCAGTGTGAAAAGGTTGGAGGCAGCTTTACTGATCCTACTAGCTGTAGGGATTTTCAAGATTGTGTTGATGTTTGTGGCTTAATGGACATGAGATACTATGGGTGTTTTTACAGTTGGAGTAATAAGCAGGAAGGGGAGGACAGGATTATTTCAAAACTGGATAGAGCTATGGTGAATATGGCATGGTGTAGGGAGTGGCCAAATGCTTTTACTGTGTTTACAAATCCTGGCCTTTCTGATCACTCTGGTATTATGATTGACTGGGGACAACATGATGAGAGGAGGAAATGTTCTTTTAAGTATTTTAATATGTGGGCTAGCCATCATGGTTTTCTGAAGATTGTGGATCAGTGCTGGCAGAAGCACTATGATGGGAGTAATATGTATTCGTTTTGCAAGAAACTTAAGGATGTGAAGAGTGTTAGAATTATTGATAGGATTGGCAGCCGACACCCAAGAGGGGGGGTGAATTGGGTGTTTATAAAAACATTGGAAAATATTCGAATTAAATCGTTTTCAATGAAATAGATAAACTTTGCAACGGAAAACTCTTAAAAACGATGAAAACGATTATGCAAGCGGAAGCAAACAATAATAACAACGATTAATATTACTCGCGAAGATAAGAAACACTATAACAACGAAAGGTCTAACGCGCGTTGATTAATTTAAAATAATTAAATTAATATATATTATATTTACGTTGCGAAGGAGATAATTAACAGAATAAGAATATGCGCAACAATAAATAAAAGAGATAAGGGATAGAAGAGATTGCACCGGAGATTTTTATCCTGGTTCGGCAAACCCGACCTACTCCAGTCCCCAAGCGACCCGCTTGAGCTTTTCACTAAACCAAGATGCCACGCGTCCCCAAGTACAACCAGAGCATCCCGCAAGCTACTAGGAACCTCCTTTCGCCAGGGACCTCAAAAACAACCAGATAGCCTAACTACTAGGTGCCCCACCGTTCGTCTAGCACTACCCAATACACAAGGGTTCCTCACCCTACAACCACGAACGCCGCACGTCCGCACTAGGAGATTCACTCCCTAGTCACTAAGGGTCACACACCCCTTACACAAATGGTTATGGATATGGAGATTGAGTACAACCACTATAATGCACTCTTCTTAGTGCAGATACAACAATATGGGCTTCTAACAAAATTGTGTTCTATATAACACTAATACAACAATAACGCTCTAATGGTCCTGAATTTAAATCACAAGTACTATGGCCAAGAAAAGGTTTTCTTCTCAAATAGATATTAACAATAAAACCAGAGAATTGGAGAAGGAGAAGAGGAAGAAGAGGCGATCAGAAGAAAAAGGTTGGATCAGAAAATAGAAAATGATCAAATCATTTTAAACACATTTTTAACACATGTTTAAAATCAAAAACCAATCTTAAAGATTTAAGAATTAAAACCAATGATTTGAAAATATTTGAAATTCAAATTTTGAATTTGAAAATAGAATCAGAATCAAATCAAAAATGATTTTGGAAATAAATCAAATTTAAAATAAGAATGAAATCAAATCCGGAAATATTCAAACCAACAAGCACTTTTTATGCATTTCTTTTGGTAGCATAACTAGCACTTTTTATCTCACCTACAAAACCACTTGAGAGCATTTCTTTTGGTATCCAAAAAGAATTGGATCCATATAGATTAGTAGCACAAGCATAAATAGGCATTTTGGTATTTCAAATATTGAAGCACATGAAGAACAGCATAGTCAAATGCACTTAGAAAAATGCTCATGTACACAAATGCATGTCTTATATCAATATATATATCTAGTATGTCATGACATGGAATCAACACATAAAGAGTGTATTCATGTGATAAAAGGAATTTTTAAAAAATATTTTAACACACATGATACAACTCAATATATGGTGAAAAAATAATGCAGTATACACACAAAAAATATAATCATGTGCTTAAAAAGATTTTCAAATAAATCAAGACACACATGATTTATTTTATCCAAAGAGTGATCATGATAGATAAAAGATTTTCAAAAAGATTTCAGCACTCAATGTACACCTTGGTATGCACAAAAAATAGAGTAGTCCAGGTATACCTTTGTGTAGTCGTTGTTATAGGTGGAATGATAATTTGATACCTTGGACTTGTTGATCAATGAGGCGTTTGTCCTTACCCATTGCTTCTTGCTTGAGGTCCTAGACCATTTGATTTCACTTTTATGCATGTGAGAAGCTTTGGTTGTAGGTACTTTTCTCCTTTGACCAATCCATCTATTTCTTGTCCTCTTAGACATCACCCTTGATAGTTTATCCTTTTCTCCACCACTTGATTCATCCTTAGGCTTGTTTCGTTTCTCAACCCATACACTTATTGTCCTCTTAGGTACACCCCATAAGACTTTCTTTTGACCACTTAGATCTTCTTTTTGTTTGGATTCCTGCACATTTAGAACACTAGAAGAACTTTTTGGTACCCATTTCATCTTGGGTCCTTTGGGGTTAGTCTTAGGTTCCTTAGAAGCCTTTGGAACCCATTGCAAATTATTTCTCAAATTAAAATTTTAACGATAAAAGCACAAATGAGAAATATGTCCTAAACAACCACAATAATTGCAAATAATGGGTTTGGATGATGGTTTGACTTTTTCAAAATTATTTTCATGAAACTTGGAATTTTTGTCATGATAGTGAGAAATACTATTGTCAACAACTTCACTTGATTTTTGTATATCAATATCATTTTCAATTTCACTTTCAAGTAAAGAAGTTGAGGAAATATATTTTTCAATATCATCACACTCAACAAATACATTCTCATAATGATTTTCAAGATTTATGCATTTTCCAAAAATGGTTGAGAAACTATTTTCTAAAAACATCTCTTTATCAAAAATATCTCCATTTTTCAAAATATTGATTTCATTTTCAATTTGAAATAATTTTTGTAAAGAGTCCAAGTTTCTATTTTCTAAAGATATCAAATCATCATTCAAATCATTATATGTATATTGCAGAAACTTAGAATATAGACTATTTTGAATTACCCCATGTTCCTCATGGGCCAAGTGTTTGGATGTTTCATTTTCATCTTCAATTGATTCCTCATCCGAAGAGCTTGATTCCCCCATTGAGTCCATGAAGCTTTCAAATAATCCTTCTAGTTCATCGTCATCGTACATTGAATTACTCCCCACGCTTTCAATATCATCATATTCTTCGTCCAGGGAGTTTGATATCTCATGCTCAATATCATTTTCTTCTTTCTCCTTCTTTTTCCTGTGGACACTTACACTTTCAACAAGATCATTAGTAGCATAGTGTAAATGTAAAGTGTCCCAAATATCTTTAGCACAATCAAAATCCTTAATTCTAGCATATGCATCATGGTTTAGAGCATTTTTCAAAACATGCATAGCTTGAAAATTCAAGGAAAAAGATGTTTCATCAAAACCATTAAGAACAACATGAAATAAACGAAGACTAATAGATTGTAAAAATATTTTCATTCTCGCACTCCAATAATGAAAATTATTTCCATCAAAAAAGGTGCTTCATCGAATGAAAATCCCTCCATATTAAAAACAATAAAATATCCCAATGCTACCAATCTACAATGGATCTTTAACTCAGGCTGTTAGGCCTATACCAGAGCACGAAGCTCTGATACCAATTGTTAGAATTATTGATAGGATTGGCAGCCGACACCCAAGAGGGGGGGTGAATTGGGTGTTTATGAAAACATTGGAAAATATTCGAATTAAATCGTTTTCAATGAAATAGATAAACTTTGCAACGAAAAAACTCTTAAAAACGATGAAAACGATTATGCAAGCGGAAGCAAACAATAATAACAATGATTAATATTACGCGCGAAGATAAGAAACACTATAACAACGAAAGGTCTAACGCGCGTTGATTAATTTAAAATAATTAAATTAATATATATTATATTTACGTTGCGAAGGAGATAATTAACACAATAAAAATATGCGCAACAATAAATAAAAGAGATAAGGGATAGAAGAGATTGCACCGGAGATTTTTATCCTGGTTCGGCAAACCCGGCCTACTCCAGTCCCCAAGCGACCCGCTTGAGCTTTTCACTAAACCAAGACGCCATGCGTCCCCAAGTACAACTAGAGCGTCCCGCAAGCTACTAGGAACCTCCTTTCGCCAGGGACCTCAAAAACAACCAGATAGCCTAACTACTAGGTGCCCCACCGTTCGTCTAGCACTACCCAATACACAAGGGTTCCTCACCCTACAACCACGAACGCCGCACGTCCGCACTAGGAGATTCACTCCCTAGTCACTAAGGGTCACACACCCCTTACACAAATGGTTATGGATATGGAGATTGAGTACAACCACTATAATGCACTCTTCTTAGTGCAGATACAACAATATGGGCTTCTAACAAAATTGTGTTCTATATAACACTGATACAACAATAACGCTCTAATGGTGCTGAATTTAAATCACAAGTACTATGGCCAAGAAAAGGTTTTCTTCTCAAATAGATATTAACAATAAAACCAGAGAATTGGAGAAGGAGAAGAGGAAGAAGAGGCGATCAGAAAAAAAAAAGGTTGGATCAGAAAATAGAAAATGATCAAATCATTTTAAACACATTTTTAACACATGTTTAAAATCAAAAACCAATCTTAAAGATTTAAGAATTAAAACCAATTATTTGAAAATATTTGAAATTCAAATTTTGAATTTGAAAATAGAATCAGAATCAAATCAAAAATGATTTTGGAAATAAATCAAATTTAAAATAAGAATGAAATCAAATTTGGAAATATTCAAAAATGATTTTCTGAAATCAAAAAAGTAAAATAATATTTTTGAAATCAAAATCAAATCAAATAGATTTAAAGAATAAAATAAAATAGAATAAAATCAATTTTGAAATCAGAAACAAATAAAATAGATTTAAGGAATAAAATAAAAGATTTGAATCTTAAACCAAAAAGGAATATTTTCAAAACTAAAACCAAATTCGAATTTTGAAAATAAATCAGAATCAATTATGTAAAAACAAATCAGGAAATAAATCAAAATGATTCTGACACGTTTTTCAATAAAACTTGAGGTAATCGATTACTTCAAGAAGATAATCGATTATCCCTTTAAAAATAGAAACTTTTAAATTCTTTTGAAAAACCAATAATCGATTACAACATAGAATTTAATCGATTACTTCACTTCTGTTTAATATATGATGCAACTGATATAATCGATTATCACTGGTCAAATAATCGATTACATAGCCTCTGAAAAATATATGATGCAACTCCAGTAATCGATTATCTGTGCCAAGTAATCCATTACTTTCATACAAAAAGTAATGGATTAGCCAGGTTCAAATACTCGATTACACTCTCTCTGGATTTTCTATGATGCAACATAAATAATCGATTATCTTGAAAGAGTAATCGATTATCTCTGTCAAAACTTGTCTTAACAGATTTTCACAACTTAGAGAAATCCAGCTAGAGGTTGTCAAGATATATTTTCACAGTGAATCAATTAAGATATTAAAAATACGTTTTTAGAAAAACTCTTTTTGCAATTAAAAACATTTTTCATAAACTAAGTTAAAAAAAGATTTTCATGAAAACACATTTTGCAATTAAAACATTTTTCATAAAATGTCCTTTTCTTCTCCTTAACATGAAAAACTAATTTTGGCCATTAGACACTTGTAATAAAAATTCATTACCTTACAAATTTCCTATGGGCCAGGCTATACTAAACTTGAACATGAAGCTTGAGCCTTGACTTTAGCTTTGAAGCTTGATGCTTGAACTTGATGCTTGAAACTTTGAATCTTGTTTGTATTACTCTTTACGTCCTTTGGGGCAAGCTTGACTTCCAACAAAGAGCCCTTTAGCTAAATTAAACAGAGATTACTTCTCTAATATTGATGCTAGGGAACGTGATCTTAGAGACAGACTGGATGCTATTCAGTCTGAGTTGGTGTTAAGACCTATGGACCCTGAGTTACATGCTGCTGAAAAGATCATTGCTAGTCAATATAGTAAGGTTCAGAATGATGCTATTTCCTTCCTTGCTCAGAAGGCTAAGGTGAATTGGCTGAGGGATGGAGATTGTAATTCTAAGCTTTTCCATGACTCCATCAGGAAAAGAGTTTACCATAACAGAGTGTTAACGCTTATTGGAGACAGAGATGAGATAGTAGCAGGGCAAGAGCAGATTCAGAGTATGTTTGAAGAATTCTATCAAAATCTGTTTTTTTCCAGAAGCAGGGGAGAGATTTTCAGTCAGGCTGTGATTGATCAAGGCCAAACTCTAACTATTGATCATCAGTTAGCTCTTATCAGGGTAATTTCTGATGAAGAGATAAAAAAGGCACTGTTCTCTATCAACCAAAATAAGGCTCCAGGACCTGATGGCTTTGGCTCAGGGTTCTTTATGGCAGCATGGGACAGAGTGGGTAAGGAGTTTTGTATGGCAATCAGGGAATTCTTTGATTCTGGCCACATGCTCAGAGAAATCAGGGAATTCTTTGATACCAAAGGTAGATTCTCCATCAAAGGTTACTCAATTTAGACCTATTGCTTGTTGTTCTACTCTCTATAAAACTATTGCTAAAATTATTAGCAGTAGAATAGCAGATGTGCTCCCTATGCTGATTCATGATAATCAGACTGCTTTTATTAAGGACAGGAGTATTCTTCATAATATCCTGTTATCTCAAGAGCTAGTGAGATTCTATGGGAGAAGGAGAGTCTCTCCTAGGTGTATGCTTAAGCTGGATATAGAGAAGGCGTATGATACTTTGGAGTGGAATTTCATTGAAGAGGTGCTTATGGCTTTCAAGTTTCCCTCTAAGTTTGTTGGTTGGGTTATGAGCTGCCTTAAGTCTGTCTCCTATTCCATAGTTGTAAATGGCCAACAGGGACAAAGATTTAGTGGATCTAGGGGAATTAGACAAGGTGATCCCATGTCTTCCCTCATTTTTGTGTTGTCCATGGAGATCCTTACTAGGAACTTGTTATTGGCTTCTAATCACAGGAACTTTCGGTTTCATCCAGCTTGTAAGGACACAAAATTAGTGAGTTTGGCATTTGCTGATGACCTTATGATTTTTTGTAAGGCTCATCCAGCTAGTGTTAGAATTGTGGATGATACTATAAAGGAGTTTGCTGGTTGGTCTGGGTTACAAGTCAGTCCAGAGAAATCAAACATTTTTATGGCAGGAGTTTCCACTGATGTTCAGGAGCAGCTAATTGAAATCACTAATTTTAAGAAGGGGAGCCTTCCTTGCAGATATTTAGGGATTCCTCTATCATCAAAGAAGTGGAATGCAAGCACTTGTCAGAGTTTGATAGATAAGGTTATGAAGAATATCAGATACTGGAAAACTAGGAACTTATCCTATCAAGCAAGAGTCTGTCTAATTAATGCTGTCCTAATGAGTTTCCTTGTCTATTGGGCTTCAATCTTTGTTATTCCTACTTCTGTTATGAAGGAAATTCAGAAACAATGTCGTAGCTTTTTGTGGAATGCTAAAAGTGATGGTTCCTATCAAGCAAAGATTTCTTGGTCTACTGTTTGTACTGAGAAACGTTTTGGAGGTCTGGGAATCCAGAACTGTGAGGTCTGGAATATAGCTGCACTTGGAAAGCAAGTTTGGAACATAGCAGAGAAAAAAGATTGTCTATGGATTCGCTGGATTGGGGCATACTACATCAGGGATCAATCTTTCTGGGATTGTCAGTGGATTCTGAAGGCTTGATGTGGTTCTATGTTCAATTGTGTTTTGATGAAGACAAAGTGTTTGGTCAACCTACAACAACAACAAGAAGACTAGTTTATCTCTCATTCATATTATTGTATTATAATGTTTTTATTCTTTTATTATATGAGTGTTGGGTGGTAGACTAGGTTAGATAATCTCAATTTGATTTATAAGAATTTAATATGTTTAGGAATTGAGATTACATTGATAGAGAACTTAGCTCAAAGATTTATTAAAATTAACAAGTGAAAATTGCAAAATAATAGAAAAAGATTTTTACAGTGTTTAATCGATTAAAACACAGTTTAATCGATTAATAATCGATTAAGGAAATATTTAATCGATTAAGTACTGTTGTATCTGATTAAATAAAAGCTTTTCTAATGCATTTGGAAAAAGGTTACGAACCATAATTTTTCAAGAGCAATTTTTCACTATCTTTCACACTTTCATGAGCTAATATTCTTAGATAAAATCACTCTCTATCAAATCTTTTTAGAATCTCAATTCTTCTACATATTTCATTCTTATTGTGTCAATATTGAGATTAAAGTGCTTGTAAAATTCTTAGTTGAATGTATTGGTAACAAAGAGGTTACTTTGAAGATTCAACAAACAAGTTTTCAATTGAAGAAATTGGAAAGGAGCAAGGTTGAGCAACATCTTGGGCTTCAAAGGTTTCAAGGCTAAAAGCTAAGGTGGATTGGAAGCAACTTTCAATCAAGAAGAACACGAAGAAGAATTAAGAGATTGGGTAGTGTAACATCCCGCATTTTCTGGACTCAAATAAATTAATGAAATTTTATTTAAAATGGATTTTTGGGAACTTAAGAAAGATTTTTAGTTAAATGTTTTAGCAAATGATTTTATTTGAGTGTGATTTCATGAAAACCAAGTTATGATTTTGTTATTTGAGAACGAGTTTTCTTTTTACCAAAATGATTTGAGGTTTTAAATGAATTATCTCTTTAAGTCTTTGATTTATGTGAAAATATGCTTTTATTTCAAAGTTAGGTTTATTTTACAATTAAATTGATAAGTGGATTGATTTTCTTTAAAGATCGAATTTTTGGAATTTTTGGACTTGTAATTGTGTGTTTTTGTGTAATAGATTATATATGCAATTTAATTAGAAAATTTATATGAATGAATGCATGAATTATGTGAATGTGAATATATGTATGATGTATGTATATGTGTGCCGTATGCTTTGAGAGGAAACATGATATCCTAAAATATTATATGCATGATCAAATAGGTGCATTATTCCATGATTTAATTCTATGTGTTGTTATGACAACATGAAAAGAAATTATATGTATGTGTGCATGTGTTGTTCGGCCATTTAGGAATAGGAAGGCCAAGAAGAGTGCATTTTCTTAAGTGGTAAGAAAATGGAAAAATTAAATAGAAAATAGGAGGAAATAGGTGGTGTAACTCATGATGCCTAGGGAAGACTTTCTTCCACCTTGTCTCCCTTTTGATGAGACCTCTCCCATGCAAATTTTTGAGTTGACCAAATGGCCCATGAACCTATCCATTGAACCGAGGCTAAAAGAGGAAATTCCATGCCCTTGTATTACTCTTAAAACCGTGTGAGTAGGAGGAGTGTCGGTTAGTTCATTTCCTTCATTTCCACCAACATAAACACTTAGTTTCAAGAGTACCATCAACTCTTGAGACTTTAGAGAGAAGAGAGTAAGGCCGTGAGGAAGAGGAGAGAAAGAAGAGTGCGAATCCATAGTTTTCAACCCAAACTTCTTTTATTTTCTTCCCAACCACCCTCTTCTTCAAGGATTAGAAGAGAAAAGCCACCCATCAACTCTAAGAGGAGGAAGCCGAAGCAAAACCCTAGGAGGAGAAGAGAAGGGTTTGAAGCTTGAAGATTTAGTTAGAGGTCTTGATCTAAGGTAGTCATTTGAGAGAGTTTGGTGTAGTGATTTTGATTTGTAAAGGACTTTAATATGGAAATTGTCTAAGTTTAATTTTGTGGTGCATGTATTTATTTCCTCATGATCTTGGAGTTTTGTTGCCTTGCATGTTAATTTTATGATTTGATCTTGAATAAGTGTACTTGGATGTTTTAATTCTTAACTTGTTCTTCACGGTTTTGCTTAAGTTTTGTGTTTAAGCTTATGTTTTTGCCTTGATCTTCTTTTGCATGTCTTGATCTATGATTGGTCTTTGAGAAAACATGAAGTTTGAGTTTGTATGTTTTTTTTGAGCACCAATCTTAATTTTCCTTGCATGCATGTCACGGTTTTCAAAAGAAAATAGGACAAACAAGCTTTAGTAATAATTTTTATGTAAAAAGAATTTGAATCAAGATTTTGTTTGTGTGTGATGATGATTCGGTTGGTACCTTATGAAAGAAAAATGTTGTTTCAAAAGTTTTGCATGATTTGATCTTGAATTTGATCTTTGCATGTGAGAATAAAATTGTAAGATCTTGCCTTTATGCATGTCCTTATTCGGTCAAGCCTAGGAAAAATAGGAAACCATTGTAAGTCATCATTTCATTTGCTTGCATGATGAAATTGTCCCATCTAGAGATTTTAGGTACATGCATGAAATTGTTTAAGAGATCTCGATATGCTTCTTGATTTTTATGTTAAGAAACAAATTTTTGTTTGCCAAATTCCTTGTGAAGCTCACGGTTTTGCATGTATAAGTGATCAAGATAATTCATTTCATTTCGCATGTGTGTTTTATGATTAAGATTAGGGATTTCTAAACCTATGGACCTTGAATCTTTTGATTCCAAACTTAAAAGTAAATTTTTCATAATCCCATTAGGTTTAGAGACAAATCTTAAGCCATTTTGCTCTCTTATGTGATATTATTTGAATTAACTTGTATAGAAGTAAGTTGGTTTGATAGATGATTGTATTGAGTGACTTTTCCTTTTTGGTCCCATTCGGTCTTGATGTGAAAGTAAAGGAATTAGATTGATTTTCCTTTGTGTGTTGGTTTATATGATGATTGGCATTATTCTAAGATAGTGTGCTCTTTTCTTCAAGTCATTATTTAGAATATGATGTTTGAAAATAGGGTGATGTGTGTGTTAAGTGCATGTGTTAGTAATCATTGGTGTTTGAAATATAAACCTTGTCTCATGTAGGATGAGACTTGGCCATGCATGGAAATTAGGTGCATGTATCTGATTCTTGATTCTATGTGCATAAATGATGAATAGTTTGTGACATTATAACTGTTTAGATGTGTTTGAATGATTTGAGTGTTTAATATTTCTAAAAGGTTTCGATTAAATTCTTGTGTTACTTTCTTTTAATTTAATTCGGTTTTAAAGAAAATAAAATGAATAAAATGATTTGAAAAGTATTGTTTTAAAAAGGATTTTTACATGATTTCTAAAGTTCATGGTTTTTAATTAAACAAATGATTTTTTTGAAAACCCTAAGATAATGTGGCCTTTATAAGAGCCAAGGAAGCATTCATGTTTTGTTAAGCAAGTTTTTGAAATGAATGTTATGAGTTTTAAATTCCTAATTATATGGTTAAAGAAATGTATTTATTTAGTTGAGAATTAGAAATCAAAGTGATTTTCAAATAAGGAGTTTTGATAAGCGTGTCTTGTTTTCTAAATAAATCTATAAGAACAAATTTTAATAAGAGAAATTATTTGAGTTCCAGTAACAATCGGGGAGCGGTTACGGGCATCGCAGTGGAAACCAAGGATCGTCGTGGGAATTATCGTCAATCAAGGTAAGAGAGAAGCTTTCCTAAGACACCGTGGTAGTTAGGCGATTTATTAGGACGTTTCGTATCATCTCAAAGATCGGAACTAAGTGGTTAGAGTCAGTAGTATAAGTGGCAATTGTTTGATTGTGTGGCCACTTATACGAAGGTGACGAAGACCACATTGATGCTGTGTGATGATTGTCTGTTGATAGCATGCTTTAATGTCTTTATTTAATTATGCCTGAGGATATTTATTGTTGTTGATTAAATAAGTAATATGTTGATGGACGTCTGTTACATCCTGAATAAGGAAATAAAAATGAAATGAATGAGTTGTGAAAGTAAGAAAGTAAAGGCACAATAAGAAAAGAATAATGAGTGAGAAAAAGGTATGTGTTGGAAAAAGAGAGAAAGAGTTGAGATTGCGGAAAGAATGAAATGATAATGCTGAGAACGAGCCAGAGCTGGGGGAGAGTGATGTTGATATGAGATGTGATTTGAGCGGAGCTGGGCTCCTTTGTCTTGGTTTTAGTCTGGGACTAGTGTTGAGTTGAGCTTGCTCCTCCATTAGCGCTCAGCAAAGTTGTAACTTTTGAAAAGGTTTTTGAAAAGCGGCTTTTGAAAAGGTTTTTGAAAAGAGATCTTCAAAAAGATTTTGAAAAGAGATTTTTGAAAAGGTTTTCGAATAGCAGTTTTTTGAAAAGATTTTTGAAAAGGAACTTTTTGAAAAGATTTGTGAAAATCAATTTTTGTGAAAGAACTATGTAATGAAAATTTTGAGAAAAGTTTGTGAAAGGAAATTTTTGGAAAGAGGTTTGAAAAGAGGGATTTTTGGAAAACGCTTATCAAGAGAGATTTTCTTTTAAAAGTTCCGTGAAATGTTATGTCTTTGAGAAAAGCTTTGCGAAACAATCTTTCTGAAAGAGTTTTGTGAAAAGATGTATTTTGAAGGAAGTGTTTGGAAAACAATCTTTTTGATAAAGTATTTGGAAGGATAATTAAAGAGAGTCTTTTGAACTAACATTTTTGAGAAAAAGTTGGTGAAAACTATGTTTCTGTGAAAGTTATGAAATGGTGTGTTGAGATAGTTTTTGAAAAGATGAGTATGAGAAATGGGGAATGCTGAGGAAGTTTGAGAAATGAGATTCGAGTTGTGGATGTGGTCCCAGCTCTGTGCTATGTGAGAAGTGATGAGAGAATGTTTGTGCAAAGTTAGTGGTTGGGACTCGTTGAAGGGTTGCACGAAGGACGGGCCGACCTTAGGATAATTAAAAAGATTAAAAGACTTTAAAAGACATACGCGGTGAGGTATGAGAGTGCGAAGTAGTGGAGAGGAAGATATCATAAGTATCTGCTGTAGGATTCTCATGTTTTGATGCTAACAATTTCTCTCCAAGCAACAACATTGGCAACAAGCAAGCTACACCACATGAAGATTAGAATTAGGATTTTTATTAATTCTATTTCAATGTAATCTTTATTTTTATGCAATGCATCTCATTGGTGTGGGTAGCTTAGGTGATTTTAAGAATATTTAAATAATGTTTGATTAAGAGTGAAGATACTTTAAATCTTGATTAAATAGCTCTATTAAAAGTTTTGTGAAAATCCTTTTAGAAAAACTTTGTTTTTATTCAGATTCTGATCAGTTTACTCGAGTAATGAGTATTGGGTCACTCGAGTAATTTATGTCATGATAGGTTAATCGAGTAATGGTTTACACATCACTCGAGTAACTTAATCTGACATGTTTTAATCGAGTGATGTTATATGGTTTACTCGAGTAATTCAATCAGTGTTTGAAAATTTTAAAAGGACATAATTTTCTCTTTCACAAGGGACAAACATTTTTTTCTTACAATTTTCTATACACTTTCAAAAGCAATTCAAGAGCTATTTTACATCTTTCAAGAGCTATCAAGATTCAACAAAGAACTTTTCATTCTTCACTCTATTTCTCTCATTGTTCAAATATTCTTGAGATCATAATTTTTGTTCTTAGTGGTTGTTGAAGATTTGCAATTTATGATTGCATCATTGAAGTTTCAACACAAGTGAAGAATCTCACAAGGAAGACTTTGAGGATCAAATCAAAGCAAGAAAAGAGGATTGGTTGGAAGCATCTTCAATCAATTAGCAAGAAAATCTAGAATTCTCAAAAGGGGTAGATTAGATCAAAGTGTTTGGTACACACTTTGAGTTGGGTTTTAAGATAGGAGAACTAAGAATCTAGTTGCATCTTAAAACATTGTAAAATCTACATTTGAAGATTTCTAGTGAAGAATCTCTCTTGATTCAAGAGGGGACTGGAGTAGCTTTCAAGTGGGTGAAAGTGAACCAGGATAAATCCTTGTGTCTCTTTTATTTTCATTCCTTGTATTGCATTAATTCATTAACAATTGCATTTTTAGGTTAGAATTGGGGTTTTCTTAATTCTACTCAATTGATCTAAAATTGCATGTTAATATTACTTAAAGTTGTTCATATTAATCATTCATAATTTGTTGAATCATCATAGCATTGTTATTCTTGAAGAACTCCATTGAAAACTGAGTTTTAATTGAATTTTACCCAGTTTACTCGAGTAAAGTTCTTGTCACTCGAGTAATCTGCTTTCAGTTTATGAACAATACTCGAGTAGGTTTTCTGTTACTCGAGTGATTTAAAAATAGCTTTCGTAATACTCGAGTGATTTGCTGAATACTCGAGTGAAATTATTTTTGCTTGCGTATTACTCGAGTGAAGTCTTGAGTTACTCGAGTAATCTGAATTGATTTTTTTAAGAAAATTTATTTTCATAAAATCATTCTCTTAGGTGGACGAAAAATCTGTAATAAGGCTTCAATATTCTATTCACCCCCCCTCTAGACTATATTGAGCCGCTTGTTGGTTTCCAACATCTGCAGATACTTAGGAGGAGATTGCATTAGGGGAGGACAATGACGGTGAAACGTCAAGAAGTCTAGAGTATATTTCTAGGCAGAACGAACTCCACATGTGGCGCACTAACGTGGTGGGGACTGGGTCTAATGCCGTGGTAAGTTCTGCGGGCCCACTAGAAATATACTGTTGCCCCCTAGAATGCAAATCGAGAACAGTGAGAGGGACTGGAGTGGGGCATCTTGTTTGCCACTGTAGTGAGACAGTGTGCCATGTATATAAATTGATATGATTATGATTTGAGGATGAGTCCTCCTGGTCTGGGACCATTTGATGTGTGACAGCTGTCATGCCCGCACGGTAAAGGTCCTGTACTCCTGTTTGCTTCCGACTAGGTTGGGTGGATGACCGAGGAGATGTAGACGTGAGTGATAGCTGAGAATGGAATGAATTCCCCGACAATATCTTATGATTCCCCAAGTAAAGAAATGTTATGAATTGATAAGATTGGAAAAGAAAAAGTTCTGAGTATGAAATGGAAAAAGGAATAAGAAAGAATGTAATGAGGAGTGAAATTAAGTTTGTAAAAATAATGAAGGATGATAATAACAAAAGATAATAATGATAATGATGATAGTAACATGCTTGTTGCGTGTATGTGTGTTGCATTGTATGCTTGTGTAGTCCTATTATCTTACCTATCGTAATCCCACACCGTCGACGATTCGTCGTCCGGATCACTTACTCTCTCCTGTTCGTTGGCATATCGGTGCTGCTGCTATTTCAACGGGCAGATGGAGTACTGCATGGATATCGTCATGTGTAATAAGTGTGGAAGAGGTTGGAAGCACACCCCATGCGGCTGGGCATGGACCGGCTACACAGAGATCGTGATCCCAGACTCGGAGCATCAACTGAGCGGAGCTGACTTGGGGTTGCACTTGGGGCATGTCACCGTACGCGGATATGGGAGTTACGAAGAGAAGGAGTGGTATGAGACTCAGAGGAACTCCATCGCTGTAGATGGAGTAGAGCTGGAACCAAACGACAAAGGGAAAACAATGACCGAGATGGCGTCTTCATCGAGAAGCAAGAAAGGGCGCAAGGAAAAGAGGAAGGAGTTACATCCGATAGTGTTCAATAGGAAAGTTTAAGAATAAGATTATAGTATATGTTTGTGAAGAGTGTTTTAAGTTAAGGATTACCTAAGTGATGAATCATCCATGTAACTTAACTTGTTTTGAGACACGTCCTACATTTGTACCATCTTGTGAAGAAGGTTCAATGGCTTTTTGAAATACAAAGAACTACATTGAACTGGAACTAAACTTTTTCCTGAAAAATGTTTTTTGTAAACTTAAGTGGATAAGTTTTGGTTTTAGTAACAACTCGGTTTTCATTGAAGGAGGTTTGTGAACACCAAGACTTTTCCATGACGTTTTCCAATACTTCAACAATGTTTTTAAAAAAAAAATTGGCCTCATTTTTACAACGTTAATGAATAAAAGTCAATTATTTTGGTTTACGAAAATCGGGCTGTTACAAAATGGTATCAGAGCTTATGGTAATCCTTAGTGGCCTTAAGCATGGGCTTACATGCTTTGCTTGTGTGTAACTCTGTGTGCTTGCTAGTATCAGTATAGGAGTATAAGGTTAAGCTTTCGTCTCATAGGACATGAGACTAGTTGTATCACAACATCAACCGTGTTAGTTTAAGAAACCTTTTGGTTCCATAGCTTGCAGGAATAGACCATGAATGGATTCTGTGAATGATACCCCTTACCCCTGATGTTTCATCCGTGATTATTAGACTTAGGTTTAATACCCCTAGCACACCTTTTGTACAAGGATAGCTAGTACCTTTGAGAATATAGTATAACCTACCTGGACTTCCGTGTTTGTTGAATTACTTCAACAAAACAGTTCTTGTTGCTAAAATTCGAACTTTTCTTCATCAGCCCTACCATCAACCCATAGCCTTACCGATCTTTTCTAAGATCCATTAGTCCAAACTGTGGAATTAGAAGTGTCATAGTTACCAAAATAGTTTAGGCTTGAACAATTGAGGAAGGATAAATAGTTTAAGTTGAGTAGGAATATAAGATTACACTGGATTTAGTTATGAGTTTGATCAAAGTTGGGGAGTCAGAAGGAAGAAAGAGGTGTATATTACCTGTTATTAGAGGAAATCCTGAGGAGAGTTTGAGGATTTGGATTGCCATGCACCCTAATCCGAGGTTTAGACGGTGAAAGTGATAGGTCTGATTAATGCTTAGGATGAATCTAAGGAAAAAGGTGAGGGTGTTTGAGGAAGTGAGTAAGCCCAAGATGTACTAGGATTCCCTTAAGTTAGAGAAATGATAGACGAAAATCATAGGTTAGAAAGAGAACTGAAAAAAGGAGTGATTATTGTGAGCTATTAAGAACCTAAATTGTAGAAAATATTGGATATCCGAGGATTTTAGGTGAGACATCATACTTTTGGAGATGTGTGAATTTTTGTTTGCTTGATTTTCCCTAAGTCCGTACCTATGGTTGGACTTTCTATGACGACAACCAGCTAAGGGAGCGACGTTTTCTTCGGTTAGTCCGATGGACTTAACCCGATCCGACGCTCGAGCGGTTGTACGAGTGCGACTTCTTCGTCCGAAAGCAACAAACGAGGAGCAAGACAAGATGAATTAGACCATCAAAAGGGGAATACGACCACACAGCGAGAGAAGAATGTTCTTATAGGAATCAAAGCGACGTAAGAATTTTGTGCTCTGCTACCCAATCCACAACGTATTTCTCGGGGATGAGAAATCTTTAAGTTGGGGAGAATGTAACATCCCACATTTTCTGGACTCAAATAAATTAATGAAATTTTATTTAAAATGGATTTTTGGGAACTTAAGAAAGATTTTCAGTTAAATGTTTTAGCAAATGATTTTATTTGAGTGTGATTTCATGAAAACCAAGTTATGATTTTGTTATTTGAGAACGAGTTTTCTTTTTACCAAAATGATTTGAGGTTTTAAATGAATTATCTCTTTAAGTCTTTGATTTATGTGAAAATATGCTTTTATTTCAAAGTTAGGTTTATTTTACAATTAAATTGATAAGTGGATTGATTTTATTTAAAGATCGAATTTTTGGATTTTTTGGACTTGTAATTGTGTGTTTTTGTGTAATAGATTATATATGCAATTTAATTAGAAAATTTAAATTAATGAATGCATGAATTATGTGAATGTGAATATATGTATGATGTATGTATATGTGTGCCGTATGCTTTGAGAGGAAACATGATATCCTAAAATATTATATGCATGATCAAATAGGTGCATTATTCCATGATTTAATTCTATGTGTTGTTATGACAACATGAAAAGAAATTATATGTATGTGTGCATGTGTTGTGCGGCCATTTAGGAATAGGAAGGCCAAGAAGAGTGCATTTTCTTAAGTGGTAAGAAAATGGAAAAATTAAATAGAAAATAGGAGGAAATAGGTGGTGTAACTCATGATGCCTAGGGAAGACTTTCTTCCACCTTGTCTCCCTTTTGATGAGACCTCTCCCATGCAAATTTTTGAGTTGACCAAATGGCCCATGAACCCATCCATTGAACCGAGGCTAAAAGAGGAAATTCCATGCCCTTGTATTACTCTTAAAATCGTGTGAGTAGGAGGAGTGTCGGTTAGTTCATTTCCTTCATTTCCACCAACATAAACACTTAGTTTCAAGAGTACCATCAACTCTTGAGACTTTAGAGAGAAGAGAGTAAGGCCGTGAGGAAGAGGAGAGAAAGAAGAGTGCGAATCCATAGTTTTCAACCCAAACTTCTTTTATTTTCTTCCCAACCACCCTCTTCTTCAAGGATTAGAAGAGAAAAGCCACCCATCAACTCTAAGAGGAGGAGGCCGAAGCAAAACCCTAGGAGGAGAAGAGAAGGGTTTGAAGCTTGAAGATTTAGTTAGAGGTCTTGATCTAAGGTAGTCATTTGAGAGAGTTTGGTGTAGTGATTTTGATTTGTAAAGGACTTTAATATGGAAATTGTCTAAGTTTAATTTTGTGGTGCATGTATTTATTTCCTCATGATCTTGGAGTTTTGTTGCCTTGCATGTTAATTTTACGATTTGATCTTGAATAATTGTACTTGGATGTTTTAATTCTTAACTTGTTCTTCACGGTTTTGCTTAAGTTTTGTGTTTAAGCTTATGTTTTTGCCTTGATCTTCTTTTGCATGTCTTGATCTATGATTGGTCTTTGAGAAAACATGAAGTTTGAGTTTGTATGTTTGTTTTGAGCACCAATCTTAATTTTCCTTGCATGCATGTCACGGTTTTCAAAAGAAAATAGGACTAACAAGCTTTAGTAATAATTTTTGTGTAAAAAGAATTTGAATCAAGATTTTGTTTGTGTGTGATGATGATTCGGTTGGTACCTTATGAAAGAAAAATGTTGTTTCAAAAGTTTTGCATGATTTGATCTTGAATTTGATCTTTGCATGTGAGAATAAAATTGTAAGATCTTGCCTTTTTGCATGTCCTTATTCGGTCAAGCCTAGGAAAAATAGGAAACCATGCTAAGTCATCATTTCATTTGCTTGCATGATGAAATTGTCCCATCTAGAGATTTTAGGTACATGCATGAAATTGTTTAAGAGATCTCGATATGCTTCTTGATTTTTATGTTAAGAAACAAAATTTTTGTTAGACAAATTCCTTGTGAAGCTCACGGTTTTGCATGTATAAGTGATCAAGATAATTCATTTCATTTCGCATGTGTGTTTTATGATTAAGATTAGGGATTCTAAACCTATGGACCTTGAATCTTTTGATTCCAAACTTAAAAGTAAATTTTTCATAATCCCATTAGGTTTAGAAACAAATCTTAAGCCATTTTGCTCTCTTATGTGATATTATTTGAATTAACTTGTATAAAAGTAAGTTGGTTTGATAGATGATTGTATTGAGGGACTTTTCCTTTTTGATCCCATTCGGTCTTGATGTGAAAGTAAAGGAATTAGATTGATTTTCCTTTGTGTGTTGGTTTATATGATGATTGGCATTATTCTAAGATAGTGTGCTCTTTTCTTCAAGTCATTATTTAGAATATGATGTTTGAAAATAGGGTGATGTGTGTGTTAAGTGCGTGTGTTAGTAATCATTGGTGTTTGAAATATAAACCTTGTCTCATGTAGGATGAGACTTGGCCATGCATGGAAATTAGGTGCATGTATCTGATTCTTGATTCTATGTGCATAAATGATGAATAGTTTGTGACATTATAACTGTTTAGATGTGTTTGAATGATTTGAGTGTTTAATATTTCTAAAAGGTTTCGATTAAATTCTTGTGTTACTTTCTTTTAATTTAATTCGGTTTTAAAGAAAATAAAATGAATAAAATGATTTGAAAAGTATTGTTTTAAAAAGGATTTTTACATGATTTCTAAAGTTCATGGTTTTTAATTAAACAAATGATTTTTTTGAAAACCCTAAGATAATGTGGCCTTTATAAGAGCCAAGGAAGCATTCATGTTTTGTTAAGCAAGTTTTTGAAATGAATGTTATGAGTTTTAGATTCCTAATTATATGGTTAAAGAAATGTATTTATTTAGTTGAGAATTAGAAATCAAAGTGATTTTCAAATAAGGAGTTTTGATAAGGGTGTCTTGTTTTCTAAATAATTCTATAAGAACAATTCTAATAAGAGAAATTATTTGAGTTCCAGTAACAATCGGGGAGCGGTTACGGGCATCGCAGTGGAAACCAAGGATCGTCGTGGGAATTATCGTCAATCGAGGTGAGAGAGAAGCTTTCCTAAGACACCGTGGTAGTTAGGCGATTTATTAGGACGTTTCGTATCATCTCAAAGATCGGAACTAAGTGGTTAGAGTCAGTAGTATAAGTGGCAATTGTTTGATTGTGTGGCCACTTATACGAAGGTGACGAAGACCACATTGATGTTGTGTGATGATTGTCTGTTGATAGCATGCTTTAATGTCTTTATTTAATTATGCCTGAGGATATTTATTGTTGTTGATTAAATAAGTAATATGTTGATGGACGTCTGTTACGTCCTGAATAAGGAAATAAAAATGAAATGAATGAGTTGTGAAAGTAAGAAAGTAAAGGCACAATGAGAAAATAATAATGAGTGAGAATAAGGTATGTGTTGGAAAAAGAGAGAAAGAGTTGAGATTGGGGAAAGAATGAAATGATAATGCTGAGAACGAGCCAGAGCTGGGGGAGAGTGATGTTGATATGAGATGTGATTTGAGCGGAGCTGGGCTCCTTTGTCTTGGTTTTAGTCTGGGACTAGTGTTGAGTTGAGCTTGCTCCTCCATTAGCGCTCAGCAAAGTTGTAACTTTTGAAAAGGTTTTTGAAAAGAGATCTTCAAAAAGATTTTGAAAAGAGATTTTTGAAAAGGTTTTCGAATAGCAGTTTTTTGAAAAGATTTGTGAAAATCAATTTTTGTGAAAGAACTATGTAATGAAAATTTTGAGAAAAGTTTGTGAAAGGAAATTTTTGGAAAGAGGTTTGAAAAGAGGGATTTTTGGAAAAGGCTTATCAAGAGAGATTTTCTTTTAAAAGTTTCGTGAAATGTTATGTCTTTGAGAAAAGCTTTGCGAAACAATCTTTCTGAAAGAGTTTTGTGAAAAGATGTATTTTGAAGGAAGCGTTTGGAAAACAATCTTTTTGATAAAGTATTTGGAAGGATAATTAAAGAGAGTCTTTTGAAATAACATTTTTGAGAAAAAGTTGGTGAAAACTATGTTTCTGTGAAAGTTATGAAATGGTGTGTTGAGATAGTTTTTGAAAAGATGAGTATGAGAAATGGGGAATGCTGAGGAAGTTTGAGAAATGAGATTCGAGTTGTTGATGTGGTCCCAGCTCTGTGCTATGTGAGAAGTGATGAGAGAAAGTTTGTGCAAAGTTAGTGGTCGGGACTCGTTGAAGGGTTGCACGAAGGACGGGCCGACTGTAACACCCTATATAATAATTACCCTTAATTACCCAAAAATTAGGATTTAAAATTTCTTTTAAAATGGATATGATAATTACCAAAATAATATTTCTTTTCATTAATACCAAAGACATCAGAGTTATAAGCAGAAGACTTTAATACATCAAAATCAAAAGCATAAATTAAGTACATCCAGTTCGGTCATTCAAAATACAAATCAGTGTTTTAGCTCGGCCCAACTGGCCGAGACCCAATACAAAACAATATTTTAGCTCGGTCGAAATGGCCGAGACCCATCCACCTATCTAACTCTAAATAACTTACTCTCCCTGTGAGGGAGAGTGATCCTGCTCGGCCGGGGACTGCGTCCGCTCGGGCTCAGTACCTGAAAAATGGTAAGGAGGTGAGCATTACACAGAACTTAAATAAGCAGTTTCTAAAATGCCTTACCGAACTACCAAGCCAAACACAAGTTGGAACATCTTCCTTTTGACTCACTTCTACAAGTCCCAAATCATAAAAATTATTTTAACCTAATTGATTTAAGAATTGACTTAAAAGAGTTTGATTTCATAATGGATTTATATGCTTGATTTACTTGTGTTGTGATTTTGTGTTTGATTGCTTAAAGTCTTAATTAAGATTTTGTTTTCCTAAATTCATGAATATGATTTTAAGATGGAAAATTATTTTATTTCAATTTTCAAAGAATCAAAGTCCAATCGTCTCTAGAAACCCTAATTAGCATCCTTGATCTTTGATTAAACCCTAATCAAGTTCTTAATCCTTGATTAAGCACTTAATTACTCTCTAAAACCCTAAATCCTGAAGGTTAATGAGCTAACCTAGAATTACCTTTCCATAAACCTATGTTAGAAAAGATTAAGTCTTTGATTAGCACCTTAATCCTTGATTAAGCCCTAATCTCTAAGGATTAGTGGACTAAACCTAAATTAATTTTCCTAAACCTACCCTAATCATGATTAGAGCCTAATTATCACCCTAAACCTAATTAAGCTAACCTAATCTACCCTAAACCACCCTATGGCCGAATGCATGTGAGCCTTACTTGGCCACCAAGTAGCTTTGCTTAGTCACCACAAGTTGCATGCCTTAAAGTCAAGCTCATGACATCATCTACATGACCAAAGCATGACTTAAGAGGGGAAGGAAAAATAAAAGAAAAAGAAATAGGAAGGAACAAGGAAGGAGCCGTGGTAAGGAACCAAAGCCAAGGAAATTGCAAACAAACCCCCCATGCAAACCCTTGATGGCAAATAAGAGAAAGTGAGGAAAGATAAAGAAGGGACCAAAACCGTGTGAGGGAGAGAGTGAGTTGTTTCATTCTTCATTCTTCCATCTTCACCATTTCTTCTTTCTCTCATCAACAACACCAACACACACCAATCAACACTCTCAAAACCGTGAGAGTGAAGAGAGAGTGATCCAAACACCTACACTTCCCTTGTTTTCATTTCTTTCCAAGACCAAACACACAACACTAAGAGAAAATCAAACTCTTAGTAAAAAAGAGAGAGAGTGACCGAATTGTAAGAGAGAAAGAACCAACCCAAATACTTCACAATCCAAGTGAAACAAAGACCAAGATAGTGAAGAAGAGAAGGAGAAAACCATGGACCTTAGAAAGAGTAAATGAACCGTGAGGAAAGGAGAGAAACCGAAGATATTGGACTTGATTCTTGAAAAGTTTTGATTAAGTAAGAATTTTATTTCATGATCTAAAAGTTTTAAACCTTTTTCTTTGATTCTTTTTCGTTTTCACACTTTTCTTCTAAGACTTTGATTTTTACTTGAAAAGTGTGATGCATGTTTGTTTTTATGTTAGATCTAAAGATTTTACTAACATGCATGATTATTTTTGAGCTTGATCTCAAAGTTATGTTAAGAAAGTGTTTTTCTTTTCAAGACTTTTTAAACTCATCCACTTTTCCTTGGATTTTCTTAAAGTGTTTTTGAAAAGAATTTGGTTTTGAATTTCCATGAAAGATTCTTTAAAGATCTAATATTTTTGGTTGCATGCATGTTTATATCCATGCCTAAACTATGATATGTTTGATTACTTGAATTATTTGAAATAATTGAACTTTTCCTTGATGATTTTCTTTATGATGGCCACGGTTTGGTGTTGTTATGCATGAAAGCTTAATTTTCTTTTGATTGATCTTTTGCATGTTACAATCTTGAGTTTAATTATGTTTTGAATGAATAGAAATTATGTGATTCTCTATGATTAGTCATGGTTTGTATATGTAGGTGATAAGGATTAAGATTTCCTTAGGCTTAAGTGATGAATATGTGATTTCCATGAACTTTGAGTTGCTTTTATATGTTTGAGTGAAATAAAAATTGTTTAGAAACCTATGTATGCTCATGGTTTCATGAGTAAACATATGCTAGGATTATGTTTCTATTTGCTTGATGAGTTATGTGAAATTGTTGTTGGATTAGGAGTTGTTTTTAAGTCTTGAATCTTTGAAAATGTTTTTGAGGAAAACTTAGTTAAGGTCACGGTTTAGACCTTAACCTTCGAGTTAAATTTCCTTGAATGTGTATATGTCGATGTCAAGAAATTATGTGTTGACTTGTGAATTTATGATGCATACGGTTTTAACATGTTTAGGTGTAATGAGATGAAGTTTTGTTAAGATAAAATTGATTAAGTGAAAGTTACATGAAAAATTGTCTAAGTGTATGTGTGAAACATGATTCGGTTGTATGTGCTTAAGAAGTTTGATTTCCTTATTTGATTTAGCTATATGTGTAAATGAGTATGTGAACATGTTATGTTTGATTTGATTTGATGACTTGTGATTATGTGATGTTTGAAATGAATGTTTGTTTGATTTAATTTATGTAGGTATCATGCTGTCCACATGAAATTCTAAGTGTTTGAACATTGTTGACCAAGGTGTTTATTTGATTGATTTCGAGATGCTTAGTTTATCTATGTGTTTAAATTGGTTTTGAACAATGGAAAAATAAATTTAAAAATTGGGACATGATGCTGTCCAGAATTTTCTAAGTTATATTTCTTGTTTTAAAAAGTGTTTTAAAGTGTTTTAAAGTTGAGTTTTCGTGAGTAATTGATATAAGACAAAATTGGTTTTAAAAGTGCGATTTTTCGGTGTTTTTGGAATTAAACTCAATGCTGTCCAAGAGGGACCAGCAAAGAAACTTTTTAATTAAATTGATTTATTTGGTTGTTTTCCCATGATTTTAAAGTATAAAAGTTAGTGTTTGATTTTGGACAAGTTTGAGTAAAAGAATTGATGTTTTGATTTTAAATAAAGACGAAAGTTTGGATATTTCTTAAGTTGCTTTGAGAATAATTTTAAGAGTAATATTTGAATAAAGTTTAATAATCATATGTCTATCTTCTGGGACTTGAAAGAAGTTGGAGTCGGGCAGACTAGGAAGGAAGCAGATCGTTCGGAGCTCATAGAATCGGTAACTGCGAACCCAGGTGAGAGAGAAGTTATCCTAAGACGCTTTGGTGTCTAGTGAGTGTGCTAGGACACTCCGTACTCTCTCAATGTCGGAGTAAAGGTCTATTGTAGCTAGTAGTATACCCGATAAATTGTGTGCTTGTTTGTATCGTGGTATACGAAGACTCAGACCTATACCATTTCATGGTATTGATTGATTGATATATTTGTGTACGTTGAGAAATGTTGTTGCTTATATTGTCATTGCATGAGCATAATGCATCATCCCGCGATATAAGATAAGAATAGAAAAGACATAGAAAACTTTAAGGAATTCCCCGACGATTAGAGCGAGATTTTAAGGGATGGAGCACGCGCTACGGAACCGGATGATGCTGATGCGCCGAGTACGTGGATCGAGCTGACGATGTGACTATGACGACGATGCTTTGAACGTGGACGCAATGACTGTGGACTTCTACAAAGAGTGTTTCCACATGGTCGTAGCCATGTGTTGAGATGGTTTCCACATGGTCGTAGCCATGTGTTGAGATGATTTCCATATGGTCGTAGCCATATGTTGAGATAGCCTCCATATGGTCGTAGCCATATGTTGAGAGCGAGTTGAGATAGGTCGGAGCCTATCTATCAATGATTGATGGATATCCTGCATATGGTCGGAGCCATATGCCGATGGTGATTCTGAGTGGGTCGTAGCCCGTCAGAATGATGATTGATATTCCGACTATAGTTGTAGCTATATGTCGATGGTAATCCTGAATGGGTTGTAGCCCGTCAGAGAGATTGTGGATATCCTGCATATGGTCGGAGCCATATGCCGAGAATGATTCGGGATGGGTCGAAGCCCGTCAGATACAGTAGTCGAGTCCCACAGAAGTAATCCGCATATGGTTGGAGCTATATGACGGAGATGACTTAGGATGGGTCGACGTTAGGACGAACGAGTATAACCCCACGACTTAAAACCCTTACCCGAAGTAGTGGAGAGGAAGATACGGTGTTTACCTGCCTGGTAATCACTTGATGATTAGGATAGGGGAGGGCAATGACGGTGACTCGTCAAGAAGCCTAAGAGGAGTCTGTCTAGGCGGAAAAAAAAGCTACAGTGACCTGGGTTGACCATCCGAGGTTGGGTAGGTAGTCTGGTGTCGTAGCTGAAGTACTGCATGATCACTAGACGGATGACTGACACCCCCTTGACTAAATCAGGATCAGAGAAGGGATACTCGAACACGGCGGAGGTGGACACCCTTGTCATGACAATCTTTCCCGGCCATTTTATATTATATTTTGGTGTCGTCTCCCAGAGCCGGTGTGGTTAGAGATCCTGTACTTCTGATTGCTTCCGACTAGGTGGATGGATTCCGAGGAGATGTAGACCTGAACCTAAAACCATAATGCTTGAATCCTGATACTATGGACTCGAAATATGTGGACAAAGAGACTTCGACTTTGCGAGATGAGCTGTCCAAGAGATTCGACTTTGTAAGATGAATTGATTAAATGATTCCCTTAAGGAAAAGACTTAGTGATCGATAATACGCCGATTGCATCGCATTCTCATGCATCTTGCATAATTATCTGTGGCATTGTTTGTTGTATTGTTTGTAAGTTCTGGTATGCGGGTCGCTAGTGTAAATCCAAGAAGTCGATGGGAGTAATTCCATTCGGATAACTTACTCTCTCAACTTCTTCTGCACATGTGACTATGAATCTCCGATTCTAAAAGACGATGGAGCTGGTGCTGCTTCTCCCGGAAGAAGGACTTGCTGATCGTGATGTGCGGACGAGAGGGCTGTTGCTGGACGACGGAGACTGCCATTGGGAACTTACGTTCCGGATCGAGAAGGGGACACTGCTTAGTAGATTATAGTTAGGTTCTAATGGACCCTTGCATGATATGTTTATCAAGTGTACCCCTTTTCTTTTGTAATGTTTTGGCAAGGTAAACGTTATGTAAGAATGGCACCGCTGATCTACGGTGACTTTTTTAAAGGAATCTTTAAGACCTGTTTTAAACTGTTTTCCGAAAGACTGTCATAATCAGACAGATAACTATTTTAAGTAAATCTTTTATGTTTTCTATAAGTGAAATGTTTTACCTATCTGTTGAAAGTAAGTTTTCAATATTGAACTATTTTTAGAAACTTGGGCAAACGTTTTTGAGAAAAAGGTTTTGAAAGTAATACCTTGTTTTGGGAAACTTAACCGATGAGTTTTATTATTGTTTTCAAAAAAAATCCCTATTTTTCATGAAAGAATTAATTAGTAATTTAAAAGTGGTTGTTCTCGAGTTTTCCAAATCGGGGTGTTACACTTGGTGGTATCAGAGCAATGGTTGTCCATGTGGCCTGAACATGGCCTTACATGTTCTCTGTTGTGTGATCTCTAGATATACTAGGTTGTGTGATTAGATGCGTTAGTAGGTGTATTAAACTATTAGTGCGTTAATGAATATAGCTTACGATGTCTGGAAGAGGAGGAGGTAGACATGCTCCTGAAGTAGCTCGGAACACCGAGGATATGCTACATGACCTGACTGCTGCTGTCCTGGGTATGAGTGAGAAACTCAATATGATGCATCAGCAGGCTCAGCAGAACAACCAGAACCAAAACTTAGGACCTCACGAGTATAGGGGTTTAGATGAGTTTTGTAAGAGGAACCCTAAAGAATTCGCCGGTGGATATGCCTCGGAGAATGCTAATGAGTGGATTAGGGAGTTGGAAAAGATCTTCACCGCTATGCAATGCACCGATGCTCAAAAAGTGACCTACGCGGTCTACATGCTAACCAAGGAGGCATCTGACTGGTGGGAGAATACAAGGCAAGTTATGGAGGTTCAACAACAAGCTGTTACTTGGGACTCCTTTAAGCAAAGGTTCTTAGAGAAGTATTTTCCTATCGACATGAAATTGAAGAAGGAAATTGAGTTCATGCACCTGACTCAAGGGAATATGTCGGTCGGCGAGTATGCTGCGAAGTTTGAGGAGCTAGTGAAGTACGTGCCGCACTACAATCAACCCGGAAACGACCAGTCGAAATGCGCGAAATTCCTAGATGGACTTAAGACTGAGATTAAGATGGCTTTTATACATATGGGGATCGAGAGCTTTCCACTCTTAGTGAGCAGATGCAGAGTCTACGAGGATGGGCTTAAGGCGAAGAACACGGGCAATAAGACTGCCTTACCTTCGAGTTCCCATGGACCAATGAGGAACACCCCCAATTACCAGAATGTGAGGCAAGGAACCCAGCATGGGCGAGGACCCTACGATCGATCTGGAGGAAGAAGGGATAATCAGTATAGAGGATCATGGTTCCGCAGGAATAATAATCGCAACAATGGCAACCGGGGTAATAGGAGCGCCAACACTTGGAGCAACAATGGAGGTAGGAATCGTCCCAATAATACTGATAGGAACTCTGAAACATCACCTCCCTACTGTACTCAGTGTCGTCGACACCACTTCGGTCAATGTCGCTCCAAGCTGGTCTGCTTTAACTGCCAACAGACCGGCCACTATGCAAACCAGTGCACTAAGCCAAGGCAAGAGAGGAATGTTTCGACTGCTGCTAAGCCTCAAGAGAAAGGAAGAGTTTTCACGATGAGTGGTGTAGAGGCTTCAAACCACGATGGTCTCATCCAAGGTACATGTCTTATACGTGATAATTCCTTAAATGTGTTGTATGATTCGGGTGTCACACACTCTTTTATATCTAATGATGTTGTGAGTAGATTGCACTTAATGGTAGCTTCTCTACCGTATGATTTGATTGTGTTTACCCCTACTAGTGACCCTGTAACATCCCAAATTTAATTCCTAGTATAATTGATGATGTTCAAGCTTAGAGTGAAGGAAATAACGATATTGAGTTAAAAATAGTGGATTGAAGGCTTGATTTAGGGTTAACAACATAGGATATTAGGAAATTCAAAATAAAAGATTTACAACTCTAAACACAAATTCCACCGTTGGATGTGAAGATTGGTGTGTAGGGAAGCTTGCTTTAAAATTTGAGGAAGATCCAACGGGTAACGAAGAAGTTATGGCCATTCAAAGTCGGGGTGCTGCAAACTCTACAACTTAATCGATTAAGCTGCAGCTTAATCGATTAAGTCCAGAAGGTGGGGGAAACTTTAATCGATTAATAATCGATTAACTACTGTAGATGCAGAAAAAAATAAAAGTGCAAAACGTGTTCTTCTCTTCCAAAATTCGAACCTCTCTCTCTCTCTCCTCTAGGGTTCCATTCTTCATCATCAAATCCACCAAGATCAAGTGGGATTTCTTCATTTCATCAAAAAATCTCTTCCTCCTTGCTCCAAGTAAGTATTCAAGCCTTTGATTCCTTCCCTCTCTCTCTCTCTAATTCGAGTTTTCTCTCTCCTCCCTCTTATGGAGGTTCTCAATTCTAAGCTTAGAACCTTCAAGTTTTCCATGGGGTTTAGTTTGAGCATCATGGAATGAGCAATAATCCTCATTTTTGTGGCTTATTAATAGGTTCTATCACTCTCTTGTGGATTTTGAGCTCTTGGTGGGCAAACTCAAGCATAGGACACTTGGAATCTCCTTATCCTTAAGTGTTTGAGGTAAGGGGGTGGATATAGTGAGCTTTGCCTTGTTCTAGGGAGTAGGTTCTAGTTAGTACATAATACTTGTTAGAGTTATGTGTTAGGGGAGAATATTAGATTATAAATCCCTAGGTTATTGAATATGAAATCCTAATTGATTAAATGTGCATGATGATTGGATGTTAAGATTAGGGTTATGTACTAACTAGAATTGGGTAATGTGATAATAAAGTTGGCATAAATGATTTCCATGATTATTGATTTTATTTGTAAAGTTGTGAAATGAATTGATATAGGGAGAAAGGGAATGGAAACGATTAAATGTCATGAATGTTCATATTTGTATCTAATTGCTAAATGAGTAAGAATATTAAGTATTATCAATTGTGAATAAAGGTCATGGCTTAGGAATTGAACTTGTGAATATAGGAAACAGAAGTAAAACGATTATGTGGAAATAAAAAGTAAAAGATGATATATGCAAAATTAAAATGAAGGGCGAATCTAAATGTTGGACTATAAAAGAGAATACTATTTGGTATGATTGTGATAATTGAGAAAGGAAAAGAATAAGGATACTACAAGAATGACTAGATGTTGAATGTGTGTTGTTGTACTTAAATGTGTTACAATTAATTGAACAGGAAAGCGAATAATTCTTGGCCTCTGAATTGAGGCGCCAAATATTGAGAATGTGGGTTATGCGTTGGCCTCTGCTTTGAGGTGACGATTAAAGGAAAGATTTGATAATTGATATAAGGAATGAGTATGGATAAAGAATGAATGGGAAATGTGTGTAAGTGTATTTATGATTGTATGTGCTATGTTGTTTGTGTAAGATGGTGAAAGTATGATTTGGCCTCCGATGTGGGGTAATGTGAAATGAAAATGAAAGTGTGCGTTGACCTCTGACCTGAGGGATGCCATATGAACTAAAGTGGTTGGGTGTTGACCTCTGACCTGAGGGACACCGGATAAAATGTGTATTGGTGTGTTGACCTCTGACCTGAGAGACACACCGCGAATTAAGTGATTGGAGTGTTGACCTCTGACCTGAGGGACACAGAATGAAATAAAGTGTTGACCTCTGACCTGAGGGACACGATATGAATTAAAATGAATTGAGTGTTGACCTCTGACCTGAGGGACACCGGATTAAATAATGAGTTGGGTGTTGACCTTTGACCTGAGGGACACCGGATGAAATGTGTATTGGTGTGTTGACCTCTGACCTGAGAGACACACCGTGAATTAAGAGATTGAAGTGTTGACCTATGACCTGAGGGACACAGTATAAATCATAATGAATGAGGTGTCGACCTCTGACCTGAGGGACACATAATTTAAATAAGGAAAAGAATGTGGGCCTCTGTTTTGAGGTGATAAATGTGTTGCATGAAATTGTGCATTGGCCTCTGATTTGAGGTGATGTACTGAAATAAAATGTGTATAGAAAATGAATAAAAAGTAAAGGAAATGATTGATGAAATGAATATTGAAAATGGAAATTTGGAATGATTAATGAATATGGAAATTATGAAATGTGCATGGCGTGCTATATGTGAATATATTCTCTATTTGCTAGTTGTGTTTGACTTAGCGGGTTGTTATGTCTAGTTAGAAACTGCTTTCTATTTCATGTGCAATGCTCACTCCCTTACATTTTCAGGTACGGAGATTGAGTTGGCACAGCCCCCGGCCGAGCAGGAGTACTTTCCCTTACAGGGAGAGTAGGGTGTTATGGGTTTAGATTATATTATGAACTTAAGCCTCTTACACTATTTTGATGTAAAATTTGTTATTCATATTTTAAGTGAGGCTTAGGATGTTTTATTTTGACAAAGTTATATGTCTTGGTTATGACACTCAAACTTAGTATTTTCCGCTATTACTCTGATATATTTGGAGCCCATGGGGCCTTGATATAATTTAGGAATATAATCTAAAGCCCTGCTGGCTATTAGTTGTCTATTTGAAAATTGTTTACCACAGGTTAAATTTTGGAATAGTCCGAAAAACAAACAAAACTCCGTCCGTTTGACGATTGATTTTAATGAAATAAAAATGAATTTTTAAGTCCGTATTTTATTATAAGGGGGAAATAAGGGTATAAATCCTAGGTGTTACAGACCCAGTCACAGTTTCGACTTTTTGCCCTAAGTGTCCAATAGTGATAGATGATAGGACTTTTCCCACAGACCTGATAACGTTACCCTTTTCTCAAATTGATGTTATCTTAGGAATGGACTGGTTATCCGCTAACCATGTTCAGTTGAATTGTTTCACTAAAACCCCTATCTTTTGGAAACCCTGACGAACCCTTCCCAAAGCACGTAACTGCCAATCAAGTCATGGCTTCTCTGAGAGAGGGAGCCCATGTATACATGATCTCAACTTCTTTGGACGTCGATGCGGACAATCACATTCAAGAACTGTAGTGGACTTGCAGTAGACCGAGCGTCGACCGATTAAAAGTCTCATGACTCCTACTAAGTACGATACTGATACAGGGCCAACGATCGGACCTTATACCGAGCAAACTGGGTTTCTACATATAGGTCACGTACTGATGAGGTTAACACCGAGCATAGGACTCTCAATCTGATCCTTATCGTTTACAGTATCATCAAAGCCGTAACCACTCCTAGATTCCCACGACTCTTGGCTAGATAAAACAGCCTTGGATAATGTTTATCATTTAGAGGATTTATTGATATGATTTTATCATACCCTTAACGAGTCCTATTTGCCTTCTAACTCTTCAGGAAGCTTATCAAGACGGCACAACCCACACAGGTAATCCCCTATAAGAACCACCATGCTAAAGGGGCAAAGGTACATCTTCTCATCCCTAAGTTGACACTAGCACACACATTGTTGACTAGGGAGAACCTGATTATCCCAACTTGATATTCAGAAATCCTAAAAAGTCCTACATTAACATCTTAGCCGGGATCATTCTTGAAGGCTCTTCCATAGCTTTAAGGTTGATCTTGGTAAAGGACACGACATTGGCGCCGTCTGTGGGGATCTGAATAACATATCATTCCCACCACCACCATGGTTACCACCAGAAGTCAAGTTGGTGACCTCCGTGACCGCATCACCCGCACCCGTTGCAGGCCCAGAAACGCTGATAACAACAACCCACAGCCCCATTCTGCTGGTGATCTGCGCGATGTTCTCAACCATAATCGTGCAGATAATGGACAACCACCACGAACCTCCCATTCTGGTGCAGCGAATAATTCTCAGCCACCAAACCATTCACAAAATCATCCACCCCCTCATCGCAGCATTAATCGTAGTAATAATCACGCTACTCATTCCCAAACACCACAATCTTCTCATCCTAGGACTAGAAGCAACCCCCAACCGCTCCAAGTTCTACGAACCATACTGCCTCCACCACCACCACCACCCCCTCCAACACCACCACCCTCCACCCATGGTGATTCGAGCAGCACAGCCCCAACCACTCGAAACACATCCAGGACCACTGGAACTCGAGCACATCATGGCCGAAATACCCAACGTACCCCTCTTGTCCCACCCAATCCCGACCACATAAGTACAACGCCTAGAACCAGATTGAATCCAGGAAGAATTGCTCCTGGAAACTCTCATCATAGCCACTCCATCGGAAGGTCCTATGGAACATCTACATCTGCTCGGGCTCGGGAGCAAGAGATGATTAACATCCTAAACAGACAAACGGCTTTAATTGAACAAGAAGGACGAGCTATTGCCGACCTCCAACAGCAAGCTATGGCAAGGATTGCACAGAGTCAACCATCCACCATACTACCCCAAAATACAATACCTCAAACCATGGACCCACAACCACTCCCAGTAATGCAGCTTCCCCCGCCACAAAATACCCACGCTAACCCTACCATGAACCAGGATCAGGGTGATTTTCACCCTGGTCATCCCTTTACTCCATATATTATGGCATTCCAAACTCCTCAAGGTTACTTGGGCCCTACTAATGTACCACACTACAACGGCCTCACTGATCCAGTGGACCATATTGTCTCTTATGAAGGAGCGATGAATTACTACGGAGGAGGGGAGGAGATGAAATGCCGAGCCTTTTCCATGACCCTAGAGCCGTCAGTGTTACGATGGTACTCATCCCTCCCTCGGAACTCAATTAATTCTTGGGAGGAGATGAAAAGAGTGTTTCTAAATAGATACACGGCTAGTTGCATCCAGCCCAAATCCGACCACACCTTAGCAGCAGTGACTCAGAAACAAGGTGAGTCATTGAAGGATTATCTTTCGCGATTCCATGCAGAGGCTAGCTCAGTTCCTCGATTAGAACCTGGTGTGGCAGTACTATTGTTCACACAGGGTTTACAGTCGGGAGACTTCAAAAAATCTTTAATTGGAAAACCTCCAAAAGATATGGCCGAGCTAAGGCAGGGGTCGAATAAGTTCATTAATTTGGAGGAATTCCACAAGGGACAGAAAGTCAGAGAAGAAAGGCAACAGGACGACAACATAGGAATGATCGAGACCGAAGGCTAAAATAAACAAAAGCGTGACGAACGTTTTGGTGGAAGACAAGATAGGAATGATCGAGACCGAAGGATTCCTCCAAGGAATAAATTTCAGGAATACACTCCTCTAACTGTTCCAAGGAGTCAAATCCTGAGGGAAACAATGCAGACTGACCTGCGCTCGGCCCAAAGACCTCCGTCTTTGAGAAAGGGCGCACAGCGTGACAGGTCAAAGTACTGTGACTTCCACAGAGGATATGGCCACACGACCGACGAGTGCATCTGGTTGCACGATTTGATTGAAGAGATGATCAGAGATGGCAAGTTACAACAATACATCAGGGATGCAGCCGGCCGAAGAAGTAGGAACAGATCTCAGTCACCAGCAAAGTCCAAACGGCAGAGAAGTAGGTCGCCAGACGATAGAAATGCCGGGAGGAAGAGAACCGATCCCACCCCAGCTCCTGATACGAATGCTAATAAAAATGAATTCTTGGTTAATACTATTGCGGGAGGTTTTGCTGGAGGTGGAGAGAAGAAAGCCGACAGGAAGAAATACATCAGCCAAATTCTGGCAGTCAGTCAGAAGCCTATAGCCAAGAGATCAACAAAAAACGTTCCCATTGTTTTTGATGACAGCGATTTGGATGGAATCCTCCCAGGACATAATGACCCCATGGTGATTACTGCCCTTATTGGTAATTACGAGGTTAAACGAGTCTTCATCGACCAAGGGAGCTCGGCGGATATCATGTTTTTCCCTCTGTTCAAAGCCCTTAAACTCAGGGAGTGCAATCTCACTCCCTTCGAAGGTGAATTAATTGGTTTCACGGGGGATACCATTGAGCCAAAGGGATACATCCAACACCCCGTAACCCTCGGACAACAGCCTTCGGCCAGAACCGAGATAGTCAAATTTTTGGTGGTTGATTGTCCAGCGGCCTACAATGCCATTCTTGGGAGAACTTCTCTACAGGCATTTGGGGCGGTAATATCTACAGTTCACTTGGCTATGAAATTCGTCGGAACTGATGATAGAGTGGTGACTGTCAAGGCCGAGCAAGAAGCAGCAAGGAAATGTTACAACGCCAGTTTAGGGAAGGTTAAAAACAAGGATCCGAGCAATTTGGAAAAAGTCTCTTTGGGAAAGGGCAACGTTAATCTTGCGGATCTGGATATGAGGGATCAATCCGACAGAAATAGACCAACCCCGAAGGGACAGTGGGAATTCTTGACATTGACCAATGATCCCCTTAGGCAAATAAAAATTGGATCTGACCTACCCGCAAACGTAAGAGAGGAGTTAACCACTCTGTTGATTTCAAATAAAGATCTGTTCGCATGGACATCAGCGGATATGCCAGGAATCGACCCAAATTTTATCTGCCATAAGTTGAGTATCATTCCGGGGTCGAAACCGGTGGCACAACGCAAAAGGAAGGTTAGTGCGGAAAAGGCCGCTACCATTGAAGAAAAGGTTGCTGAATTACTCCGAGCAGGTTTCATTAGGGAAATTGACTATACAGACTGGTTAGCTAACACCGTCTTGGTCAAAAAACCCAATGGAAAATGGAGGATGTGTGTCGACTACACATACTTGAATAAAGTTTGTCCTAAAGACCAGTATCCTCTTCCCGTTATTGACAAACTCGTCGACAGTTCAGCCAGTTACAAACTCTTGTCCTTTATGGATGCTTACTCTGGTTACAACCAGATCCCTATGTTTCCGGATGATCAAGATAAAACCGCATTCATCACCGACAAGGCAACTTATTGTTATAATGTCATGCCTTTCGGGTTGAAGAATGCGGGTGCTACCTACCAGAGGATGATGAACAAGGTTTTCCAAGGCATGATCGGCTCGAGCATGGAAGTATACATCGATGATATTATTGCAAAGAGCAGACAGAAAGAAAACCATGCCCAGGACCTCGCAACAATACTGGACCGAGTAAGGAAGTACTCCATGAGGTTGAATCCGGAGAAATGTGTGTTCGGAGTCCCAGCCGGTTCTTTCCTCGGTTTTATGTTAACCGAGAGAGGGATCGAAGCCAATCCAGATAAATGCAAAGCAATACTTGAAATGAGGAGCCCAGCTAATCTTAAAGAAGTTCAACAACTCACGGGCCGAGTGGCAGCACTCTCCAGATTCTTATCCCAAGCTGCTCGGAAAGCCTTGCCATGGTACCAGCTCCTTAGGAAAAACAAAGAATTCCTTTGGGACGAGCACTGTGAGCAAGCTTTTGATCAATTAAAGGAGTATCTTTCCAGCCCACCCGTCATCCACAGCCCACTTCTTGGTGAAAACCTCATTCTATACATGTCAGTAGCAGAAACAACGGTCAGTTCGGTTTTGGTAAGAGAGGAGTCAGGTATTGAGGCCCCAGTATATTTTGTTAGTCGAGCGCTTCAAGGACCGGAGCTGAGATATCAAAAACTGGAAAAACTCGCGTATTGTTTGGTTGTGTCAGCTCGAAGATTGAGACAGTATTTTCAGGCACATAGAATATTGGTAAGAACAGCCCAACCTCTCAGACAAGTGCTTCATAAACCCGACTTAGCAGGTAGGATGGTTTCGTGGTCTGTCGAACTATCCGAATTCGACATTGCCTACGAACCAAGGAAGGCGATGAAATCTCAAGCTCTTGCCGATTTTGTCACTGAGTTCACAGATATCCCTTCAAACGTCTCTCAAAACTTATGGTCAGTATACGTTGACGGATCAAGCAATAAGAAAGGAGCGGGAGCAGGGGTCATCATTGAAAACCCCGAAGGATTATGCATGGAATACTCTTTGAAATTCGAGTTCCAAACATCGAACAACCAAGCAGAATACGAGGCAGTTCTTGGAGGCCTCAAAATGGTTCATGAGTTCGGAGCAGAGCGAGTATCAGTTTTCAGCGATTCACAACTAGTAGTTTCTCAGATCAAGGGTCAGTACTCGGCAAAGGAGCCTATCCTACAAAAGTATCTTGAAGAGGTAAAGCGAATCATCTCAAACTTTTCAGAATTTGGCATTTCCCATGTCTCGAGGGATTCGAATTCCCGAACCGACATTTTATCTAAATTGGGAAGTACAAAGGGGTCGGAAAATAATAAAACATTGATACAAGAAACTATTCCCCGACCGAGTGTCATTTTGGCTATCTCATTATCCCAATCATGGATGGATCCGATTCTTACTTATTTGCAACATGGGTTCGTCCCCCAAGATCAGGCAGAAGCTCAAAAATTGATTAAGAAAGCAGCTCAATACACAATTCTGAATGGAGTTCTATACAAAAGAGGCTTTGGCTCCCCCATGCTCAGATGTGTCAACCCATCCCAAGCTGAGGAGATTCACGGCGGGATTTGCAGCCACCATATGGGTGGAAAATCCCTTGCGAGAAAGGTAATCCGAGCGGGTTACTTTTGGCCTACACTGCAAAAGGATGCCATGGATCATGTTAAGAAGTGTGTTCAATGCCAATTCCACAGCGACATTTACCAAAGACCGGCTGAAGAGTTACACTCCCTCGGTGCCCCTTGGCCCTTTTACCAATGGGGTATGGACATCATTGGGAAGTTTCTCACCTCACCAGGGCAACTCAAGTTTGCGGTAGTGGCTGTCGACTATTTCACTAAGTGGATTGAGGCGGTCCCGTTAGCAACAATCTCCTCGGCCCGTATTCAATCTTTCTTTGTGAAGGAAATTATCTCTCGGTTCGGGGTGCCTCATTCCATAGTTACCGATAATGGATCACAATTTGCAGCCTCTCACTTTCAACAACTAGCAGCTGACTTGGGAATCACTCACTACTTCAGTTCTGTTGAACATCCACAAACAAATGGGTTAGCCGAAGCTGCCAACAGAACCATCTTGGATGGAATTAAGAAAAAACTCGGTAATGCAGCCGGAACTTGGGCGGATAAACTTTCGAGCGTTTTATGGTCACACAGGACAACTGTACACTCATCTACTGGACAGACTCCTTTTCGTTTGACATATGGCTGTGACGCAGTCATTCCGATCGAAAAGCGAATCCCTACCTTTAGGACTCTTGAACTTCCTTTAGAAACTAACGACCATCTGATCAGCGAAGAGCTCATTCTTCTCGAGGAAATTTGAAAGAACGCCGCCGCTCATGAAAGAAAAATGAAGGAGCGGCAAGCTCGGGAGTACAACAAGAAGGTTCGTGTGCGAAGTTTTGAAGTAGGGGATTTAGTCCTTCGCCGAGCGGATATCGGCAAAGAAAATGCTGGAGTTGGAAAATTGAAGCCAAAGTGGGAAGGCCCATACCGAGTGAAAGCTAAATCCGGATCTGGTGCTTACAAATTGGAGACTCTCTCAGGCATGGAAATCAACAACAGCTGGAACGTGGCCAAACTCAGAGCTTATTACAGTTAAGCTCCTATTTTATTTCACTTTTTACATATAGGTTAGTTTATTGCTCGAAAATGTTTAGGCGGAATAAACGAAGGATAACATCCTTCTTAGCTTAGAAACAATTGTTAGGAGTTAGTTGACAAACGAGCAACATCGTTTTTTGTATTCTTTTATTAATAAAACGCAGTCCACCAATTTCCTTCAATCTCTTTTATGAACATTGTGATGTGACATACGCCTCATTTTGTTCGGCTAGCCACCGAGCAGAATCGAGATACAACTCTTTATGAGAGTTTAACAACGTATTCATAGAACGCCCGAATTCAGGAAATTACTTTCCTTGCTTCGCGGTCCGAGGGTCCCGCTTCGGCTAAAGTCGGCGATCCGAGTTCTACTCACAATAATTTATTCAAATAACGCAGTTCCTAAATTAGCCTGTTTGATTGATAATAGCAGTAAAATCAAGGGTCACGTGACAAACGGAACCCAAACACAATTGATATAAAGAAAAGCGGATTAAAATTTAAACAGAAGCAAAAAAGTTGTTCACGGTCATAAAGAAGTATGCTCGATTACAACGAGCAACAAGATTAACGCTCGATTACAACGAGCTACAAATTAAAGCAAAAATTGTTCAGAAAAGACGCTCGGTAACAACGAGCAAAGAAATATTAAACTAGACAGAATTGCAACAAAAAATGATCATTACTCAATATCGGACAGAATAACGTTGGAATCATCGAAGTCAGGGGCTTCGGTCAGATCAACAAGAGGATTTGGCAGATCCTCACCTTGTAGATCAACTTCAGCCTTGGTCTCGATATCAATTAGCTTTCCATTCTCGAGAAGATGAAGTGGATGAGCTCCGACCACCCTGAACTCAGTCTCAGGGTTCAAAAACTGAATTTGCTTGATGGCTGAGACAAAAGAATCATCGACGCTTTTACTCCAGTTATAGAAGTTGGTTACTGCCTTTTTCTGGTGTAGAAGGGCTTTCTCCTTCAATTTTTGAGCAACCACAGCAGACCTATCAACTTCTGCCCTCAGCTCTTCCATCCTCTGTCGGCTCTCCTCTAATTCCTTCTTCAATGCTTCCTCGGCTTCCTTCTTCTTATCTTCAGCAACCTTTTGGGAAACCTTCAAAGCATCCCTCTCCTTAATTAGCTCATTTTTATCAGCTTTCATGTTTTCCAACTCATTCTTTACACGATTCAGCTCATCTGAGAGGCTAGCTTTTTGAGCAGCAGACAATTCGCAAGCCTCCCTCTGCTCGGCATTATAACCAGCAAAAAGTCCATCAGGTTGCTTAGCCAAAAAATACGCAAGGTTGGCACCCCACAACAGATATTTGGCAAGAGTCATGTTACAACGAGACCATTGATCAGAAGAAAGAGTTCCAAAACGAGTGCAGTCAGACTCAGAATAGATGTATTGACCAAATCTTTCATCAAATTGTTGGTCCCATATAGATGTTTCCGGAGGGGTCGCAGCAGAAGAAGGAGCGTTGTCAGAAGAAGGAACAGCAGCAGCCTTAGCACTTGAACCTTCAACCCGAGGATTCGCCCCTTCGGTCACTATCTCTTTTCCTTTATCAATCCGTCGGCGACGAAGCTGAGGCTGAAGGGGTGAAATGTTTTGAACTTGGCCGCTAGGGCCCAGTGAAATCGTAGCACCGACAGCTACCACGTTTGAAGTTGGCCAAGGGGATGCCTCGGCTGGTGATGCAGTTGGAGTAGAGATACTCAGGCTCAGGGTACTCAAGCTTGAAGACCCGGATGCCGTGCTCGTTGCCTGGGTCTTCCTTTTCTTTCCCCCTTGAACCAAAGAAGCCAGCCGAGAAGCCATTTTTTCTGCAAAGTACAAAGAAAAACAAAGTAAAATTAGAACTGATCAACTTAGCAAATGCAAACAATCAAAAGAAAACAGTTTTACCAAGTTCTGCTTTAACATCCGATGATGGGATGTTCACAATATCCTTAGTTTCTATCCTCCCATTAGATTTCATGTAACTTTCAACTGCTCGACACACCTCCTTCTCATGTTCAGCCAGTTCTTTCCAATCTGAAGAGTATGAGGCTATCGATTGGTTAAAGAAGCTCGCAGTCCACTGGAGAGGAAACCGAGGAATTGGTCGGGATTCACCAGGTCGGGTGAACCAGCAAACTCCATTGCCAATAAAGTTGTATTTAAAGAAAAAAGGTTTAAAACCCTTCCAAGATTCAGAATACTTTGTGAAAAGGGTATAGCCATTGCGGGATTTCAGTGAGACCCAGGGTCGTCTTGCCGATCCTTTCTCAAAATTATTGCATTGAGGAGCAAATAGGTAGAAGAAAATTGGAAGAGTGCAAGACCACTCCATGGCTGTGCACACTTGCTGGAAACCCCTCACAAATGCCCAAGCGTTGGGATGCAGCTGGGATGGGGCCACTCTTAAAGTGTTCAAAACACCTATCTCAAAATCGGTAAAAGGCATCCTAACCCCTAGCCGAGTAATGACTTCTTCATAAAAATAAAAGCCCGGGTTACCCGCCGGAATTTGACTGCAGACCCGTTCATTCAAACCCACAGGACTAATAGAGTATTTGTAACACCCCAAAATTTTAATCCCTGATTAATGAAATGTTAATTATAAATTAATTATAATTAATTATTTCTATATTAATCCTTGATTAAAATATGTGTTCATATAGTTAGTATATGTGTGTGAATTGATTTAATAAATATAATAATGCATAAAATAAATGCTTTGCATATTAGTCCCTGGGTTGGGACCTAGAAGCAATTATAGGAAAGGTTTTGGAGGGAAAGTAAATAAAATAATTATTTTTCAAAAATGGGGCAAAATACTCGAGTATTCTGGACAGAGTTGCCTGAATTAGTGCGTTTGGTGAGTCACCACCACCGATTCCCCTCCATTGACACGAATACTCCCTCCTCAACACCTCAAGGCTTTCGTGTCGTTGTGCATGGAAGTCCTCCTTGTCTATTTAAGCTCATCAACGTCCCTTGGTTGAGAATTTTGATCAAACTTGTAGAAATTAGAGAAGTTAGGGTTCTGAAGTTGTTGCCTTCGATTCTTCTTCAATTCTGAGTGTTAGGATTCGAGTGATACACGAATACAAAGCTCACATCACGAGCTTTGTATAAACACCAAAATCGTGAGGATTGAGTAAGTGTGGTGGAAGATTCAAGGAGTTGAAGTGAAGTTGTTTCTGTCAAGCTTTGGTCTAGGAGCTTACTTTGATCTTAATTTCTGGTAAGCTCATGAATCCCTGAGTCTCAAATTTGGTTTCCTTAGTGAGTTCATGTTGCATAGAGTCTAGAAAATCTAATTTCCCCAATTTTATTCTTTGTTTCATGTATGAACCAATTCCATTTTGGTGTTGCACTCAAAATGCTCTGCATGTGATGCTTGAAGCTGATCTTAGAGTTGTGGAGCCTTTCTTTGGGGATTCTTTGTTTGATTCACGTCTGAGAGGTAAGGGGAAGTAATTTCTTACACTAGATAGAGTTTAAATTCCATTAATTGTGTTAGAGAGCCATCAAGAGGCTCTAAGGGCTTAGTTTGAATAGGAACTTTGGTTTGGAGACCAATCCATGCTCTATGACTGTGTTGAGCAAGTTCTAAATCATGCATGCAAGCTTAAATAAATATTATTTCATGAGTATTGTGTTTATTTTGCAATTTGAGGTGTTGGATTGCTAAATTGTGTATTTTATGCATAAATGATTGATTCTTTGTCAAATTTGTTATTTGATATGAAATGAGTATGGTAACATGTTCAATATATGGTATATGAACTATTGTGATCATTGGTTTGGGTTAAAAATTTTTAGAAATTGAAATGGTATGTAAAAACCAAGTTTCAGTCTGTTCTGTCTGAAAATACTCGAGTATATGGCTTAACACTCGAGTATTTCGTGGTGCACCAGTGTGAAAATTGGCGCACCAACTTGAGAATCAGGCTCGGCACTCGAGTATTTCAGACGCAACAAGAGTAAAAATTGATGAACAACTCGATTAATACATTAATTACTCGAGTATTCTGGGCAATGAACTACTCGGGTATCTCACGAATTACTCGAGTATATTTATGGAGATCTGAAAACTTAAGTCTCTAAAAAGACATGAACGACTCGAGTCTAATTATGAACCACTCGAGTAAAATCTGGAAACTGATGAATTACTCGAGTATTATGGAAAACACTCGAGTATTTTTAGTCAGATATTGAAAAATACCATTTTCAATTCTAAGTTATTTTGTAACACTTAACAGACAATAAACCAAGTGATCCTGGACTTAAAGGAAATTGATTTATGTCATGATGTTGTTATTTGAATAATGACACTTTGCTCGGGAGGCACGTAATGTATTAATAAAAGGACAAAACATCAATCAATTCCCCTTTAAGTAAAGTAATGCATTCATTCTGGAGTTTGGATGGTACGACGTATATCATGTTTTTGGTAAACATGTGGAGGGCCTCTGAGAGTGCCAATACGCTTGCTTGATGACACGTCGTTGACGTGGTCGGCTTAGTAGATGCCGATATGGTTATACCGTTTGGATGACGGTCCATTTGGATGACGGGATATGCTCGGGTGGCATGGATTCCAAGCTTGCCGTGTACATTCTAGGTGAATGTACGAATTGTTGTATACCTAGGAATACAACGCACTGTTGAGTGCTGGGTTGTCAGGGATGGACGGCAGAGAGTGACATAGAAGGATGGAGATAGGCTTGAGAGCTAAATTCATGCATCATGCCAGTCATTTGCATTAATTGTGATAAATGAAATCAGTGTGAGCATCCTACTTGCATTCAATACTTGCTAAGTGCGAAATGTGATTGCTATTTATGATTGCATATTTACATATTCACATTGTACAATTTATTCTCTGTTGATTATGTGTATAGACATGCTTACCCCTATGCCCTTGTAGGTGATGTCTCGTTACATTGCTTGCATCGAGATCCGGCCACTTCCTAGTGGCACATGGATCTATGAGGACCATCGCGCGGTGTTCGAGGGAGAGGTAGAGATTACCTTCTACCACCCAAACCCGTTGATTCGATTCCGTCCTCGTACATTTAGGATTCCCATCATATACACTATGCATGTACCCCCGTTTTACACTTACCATGGACCACCTCCCGCGCGACCAGCTCGCTCTTATCACAGTTTCCGTTTTCGACCTACTCGCTCACACCCTTTTACCTCGAGAGTCGTCCGCGAGGAGACTCCCCCTTCTGATCCGAGGAGCCCAGTCAGGGTTTCACCATCACCTGACCCGGTACCCAGTGGTAGGGTACACTCTCCCTCGGATGAGATCGAGGAGGATCCGGTGGAGGACGAGAGTGGGAGCGATCCTGTCGTGCATTCTACTGGGAGTGATTAGAGGGACGATGATCCCTAGGTATGTGCATAGGGTATGTGATGAGGATCATAGGATCCGATGTGTGGATGCTATGGAGGAGATCATGCTGCTGCTGTGTTGATGATGATGCTACTACCTTACTACTTTTGCTTCTTGGAGACTACTGCTATCACTACTACTACATTTGATGATGCCAGATCTACGTGACCACCATTAGAGTTATATTTTGGTTATGTATATATGTTGTAGATATACTTTTGGAGTACTCTAGGGTTTGGTTACATTGCTATGTAGATCTGCCTATGGACTTGCATTTCTGGATCTTGGAGACTTAATGATGGGACTATGTACTTATGACTCTTTTATATATAAAATCTATGTTTATATTAACATCAATTGCATAGTCCAATAATTTTCCGCTTACTCTGATTTAATCTATTTAAGAGTTCGGCTGAGAAAAGTATTCGATGGTATCAGTATTATCAAATCAAGCAAGAGTGCTTCGTTTACTTTTTATTAAACAAATTCGATTTCAAAAGACGAATGTTACCCAACTTTTGAAAAGGTTGTAGAAATCGCCGAATTCGAAACAACCGTTTGAAATGATTTAGTGTTTATTCTCCAAGAATTCCAAGTGTCGATTTGTGCACCCGCTTTTGAATGAAAAATTTTATTTCCATATTTTCTTAATACTCGCAAGTCCATATATCATCCAATATTATAGCTTAAGTACTATATTATATTTGGATAAGTAAGAAGGGTGTCACACTTAGTGGTATCAGAGCAAAAGTTAGATCCTGTAGTAGTGGAAGTAGTACCAGAAAGGTAGCCATCAACATCAAGCAGGTATCTCCAAGGCATGTACATTATTTTGAATGTTATTATTTTGCTTGTTGAGCTTTAGATACCCTTGATTTGTTTGTATCTTGTCTCTTTTGAGTACAAGACACAATTGATTGTAGATTTAGACGTTTAGGTAATAGTCTTAGTATAGGTGGTGTAATGGAAGTTTCTTTAGTTCAACATATATGACCATAAGCCCACAACGCAGGTCTAATATGGCAACTAGAAACCAAAATCACACCAACGCGATGTTAGAAAGGATCACCACGGTGTTGGAAGCCATGCAGCGACAAACTCAGCAACCATCTCAACCGGTTAACCCGTCTCATCAGGGTAATGTGGGTAACGTTGAGGCGAAGACTCTAGATGATTTTAGGAGTTGCAATCCACCAAAGTTCGAAGGAGGATTTAAACCGGAAGAGGCTAATAAATGGATTCACACCATGGATAAGATTCTGAGAACGTTGGAGTGTTCTGATTATCAAAAGGTGGCGTATGCAGCCTACATGTTAGAGGATGAAGCTGAGAATTGGTGGAATCACACGGTGCAACTTTTGCAATATGAAGGAAGACAAGGTAAGCTGGGGAGTATTTATGGAAAAATTTCTCAACAAATATTTCCCTGAGGATCTAAGGAGGAAGAAGGAGGTAGAGTTCTTGCAGCTGAAGCAAGGGAATATGAGTGTGGGTGAGTACGCAGCCAAGTTTGAGGAGCTGATGAAGTACTCTCCGTACTATCAGAACAACCCGGATGAAAGAAGCAAGTGCATAAAGTTTGAAGGAGGCTTGAGGCCCAAGTTGAAGTCGATCTTCAGCTACCAGCGAATCCAAAGCTTTCCTGCACTCGTGGACATGTGTAGGATGTATGAAGATGACACAAAAGCTGAGGAGTTGCAAGTTTCAGAAAGGAAAGACCCTCAAGGTTTTGGACCGCAGAGGCTTAAGGGTTTCAACAACCGAGGCAAAGGCCCGTATGATCGCCGAGGGAAAGGCAAGGGAAAAGCTGGTGGTTCGGATCGAAAGAATTTTCGGAGTGATGCACCATTCTGTGACAAGTGCAAGCGCAATCACTATGGCCGTGTCTGTTGGGGGACAAGTGGATGTTTCAATTGTCGGAAGCCGAGACATTTTGCAAGAGACTGCAAGGAACCGGCCAAAGCCAACTCAAGAGGGGCTGTAGAGAGGCCTATGGCTCAAGGAAGGGTTTTCACCCTTAATGGTGTGGAAGCAAGTCGGTCTTCTGATCTGGTGCAAGGTAAATACTTGCTTAATGGTCAGCCTTGTTATGCTCTATTTGATTCCGGTGCTACGCATTCATTTGTTTCATATGAATGTGTGAATCGGCTAAGTTTATCTGTGTCTGAATTACCTTATGTTTTGCAAGTAGAAACCTCTGCTAATGCTCCTGTAGTTGTTTCTGGAGCATGTCTTAACTGTTGTATAGAAGTGTTAGGACGAACCTCTAAAGTAGATTTGATCTGCTTACCCTTGGCACAATTAGATGTGATCTTGGGAATGGACTGGTTAAGTCAAAACCAAGTAATCATTGATTGTGATAGAAAAGTAGTGACCTATAGAAATTCAAAACCCTCCGGCTACGTGTGCCTGTTCAACTCTGAGGTGGAGGAGAATGGTCCAAGGATGGAAGAAATCCCTATTGTCAGAAACTTTCCGGAAGTTTTTGCTGATGAGATCCCTGGTTTGCCACCAAGAAGAGAGATTGAATTTGGTATTGATCTAGTTCCGGGAGCCAGTCCCATTTCTATCGCTCCCTATAGAATGGCACCACCGGAAATGGCTGTAATGAAGAAGCAGATTGAGGAACTATTGCAGAAACAGATTATCCGACCAAGTGTGTTACCTTGGGGTGCTCCAGTTCTGTTCGTCAAGAAGAAAGATGGTAGCATGAGGATGTGCATCGATTATCGGCAGCTGAATAAGGTGACCATCAAGAACAAGTATCCGTTGCCGAGGATAGATGACCTTATGGATCAAGTTCGTGGGGCTTCAATATTTTCCAAGATTGATCTGAGGTCAGGATACCATCAGATCAGGATTAGAGAAGAGGATATCTCTAAGACTGCATTTCGATCTCGATATGGACATTATGAGTATGTCGTGATGTCATTCGGATTGACTAATGCACCAACTATCTTCATGGACTACATGAATCGAATCTTTAAACCTTATTTAGATTCATTCGTGGTTGTGTTCATTGATGATATCCTTATTTACTCTAAGAGCCCAGAGGAGCATGCTGAACACTTGAGGATAGTGTTGAGTATCCTGAAGGAGAAGCAGTTGTACGCCAAACTTACAAAATGTGAGTTCTGGCTGAAGGAGGTTAAGTTCTTGGGGCATGTGATTTCGGACAAGGGAATACCCGTTGATCCGACGAAAGTGAGCTCGGTTTTGCAAATGGAGCAACCGAAGTCGGTCACGGAGGTGAGAAGCTTTTTGGGTTTGGTTGGTTACTACAGAAGATTCATTGAAGGTTTCTCAAAGATTGCACTGCCTCTGACGAAGTTGACTCAGAAAGATCAACCATTCCTATGGGATGAGAAATGTGAAAGGAGTTTTCAAGAGTTGAAGGAAAGGTTGACATCATCTCCTGTATTGGTTCTGCCCGATACACAGAAGAGTTTTGATGTGTATTGTGACGCATCGAAACAAGGTCTTGGGAGTGTTTTGATGCAAGAAGGGAAAGTCGTCGCCTACGCCTCGAGACAGCTAAAAGTTCATGAAATGAACTATCCAACTCATGATCTGGAGCTGGCAGCTGTGGTGTTTGGATTAAAAATCTGGAGGCACTATCTCTATGGCACTACGTTTCGGGTGTTTAGTGACCATAAGAGTTTAAAGTACCTCTTCGATCAGAAGGAGTTGAATATGAGGCAACGTCGATGGATGGCGTTCTTGAAAGATTATGAGTTTGAGCTCCATTACCACCCTGGGAAGTCAAATGTAGTGGCAGATGCATTGAGCCGAAAGGCAATGCACATCAGTGCAATGATGGTCAGAGAAGCTGCACTGATAGAAGAATTCCGGGATCTGAGCCTGACAATGCAAGTGGAGCCGACAAGTATCAAGATGGGGATGCTGCAAATTGCCAACGAGTTTCTACAAAGGATTCGGGAACTGCAACACAAGGATGAGAGACTCAAGGAGAAAAAGAAGTTGATGGAGGAAGGAAAGGAGTTGGAATTTCAAGAAGGAAAAGATGGAATCCTGCGTTTTAAGACAAGGATATGTGTCCCTGATGATTTGGAAGTAAGAAGAATGATTCTGGATGAAGCGCATAAGAGTAAGATGAGTATGCACCCAGGAGCTACTAAGATGTACCAGGATCTAAAGAAGATATTTTGGTGGCCTGGTTTGAAGAAAGACGTAGCTGAGTATGTGGCCTGTTGTTGGGTGTGTCCAAAGGCGAAAGTGGAACATCAAAGGCCAGGAGGAGAGTTACTTTCCTTGGAAGTTCCCGTGTGGAAATGGGATAGTATCTCGATGGATTTTGTGTCGGGATTGCCAAGGACATTTACTGGTCATGATGCAATTTGGGTGATCGTGGATCGTCTAACCAAGTCAGCGCATTTTATTCCTGTTAACATGCGCTACTCTTTGGAAAATCTCACCCAGTTGTACATTAAGGAAGTTGTTCGTCTGCATGGGATACCGTCAAGCATTGTGTCAGATCGCGACCCGAGGTTTACATCGAAGTTCTGGGAAGACCTGCATAAAGCTCTGGGTTCAAGATTGAAGTTAAGTTCCGCATACCATCCTCAGACTGATGGTCAAACAGAGAGGACTATTCAGTCACTGGAGGACATTTTGCGAGCCTGTGCGTTGGAAGGTCAAGGGAACTGGGAACAAATGTTGCCACTCATGGAATTCACGTACAACAACAGTTATCATACGAGCATTGGAATGGCACCATTTGAAGCTCTGTATGGAAGGAAGTGTCAGACACCGTTGTGCTGGTTTCAAGTGGGGGAGAATTCGTTGGTTGGACCAGATTTTGTGCAAGAAACCACGGAGAAGATCAAGATGATACAAGAGAAGATGAGGACAGCTCAGAGTAGGCAGAAAAGCTACGCTGATAGGAGAAGAAAACCTTTAGAGTTTGCTGAAGGAGACCATGTATTCATTAGAATAGTACCAACAAAAGGTGTTAGTAGAGCCTTAAAAACCCAGAAACTATCACCTAAGTTTATTGGTTCCTATCAAATTCTCAAAAGAGTCGGCCCAATAGCCTATCAATTGGCTCTGCCCCCGTCATTGGCTAACCTTCATAATGTATTCCATGTGTCGCAATTGAAAAGATATGTCCATGACCCCACCATTGTCCTTAGAATCCAACCGGATGACTTAGAAATTCATGAAAACTTAACCTTCGAAGGTATGCCTGTGCGCATTGAAGACCGAAGGATCAAGCAGCTTAGAGGGAAGGATATTCGTCTGGTCAAAGTCGTCTGGGTTTGTGGTGATGTGATAGAAGCATCTCTGGAATTAGAGGATAAGAAGCGTCAGGATTATCCTGAGTTGTTTGTATAAGTTGAATTTCGGGGACGAAATTCCTTGTAAGTGGGGGAGTAGTGTAACACCCCAAAATTTTAATCCCTGATTAATGAAATATTAATTATAAATTAATTATAATTAATTATTTCTATATTAATCCTTGATTAAAATATGTGTTCATATAGTTAGTATATGTGTGTGAATTGATTTAATAAATATAATAATGCATAAAATAAATGCTTTGCTTATTAGTCCCTGGGTTGGGACGTAGAAGCAATTATAGGAAAGGTTTTGGAGGGAAAGTAAATAAAATAATTATTTTTCAAAAATGGGGCAAAATACTCGAGTATTTCTCGGAAAACTCGAGTATTCTGGACAGAGTTGCCCGAGTTAGTGCGTTTGGTGAGTCACCACCACCAATTCCCCTCCATTGACACGAATACTCCCTCCCCAACACCTCAAGTCTTTCGTGTCGTTGTGCATGGAAGTCCTCCTTGTCTATTTAAGCTCATCAACGTCCCTTGGTTGAGAATTTTGATCAAACTTGTAGAAATTAGAGAAGTTAGGGTTCTGAAGTTTTTGCCTTCGATTCTTCTTCAATTCTGAGTGTTAGGATTCGAGTGATAGACGAATACAAAGCTCACATCACGAGCTTTGTATAAACACCAAAATCGTGAGGATTGAGTAAGTGTGGTGGAAGATTCAAGGAGTTGAAGTGAAGTTGTTTCTGTCAAGCTTTGGTCTGGGAGCTTACTTTGATCTTAATTTCTGGTAAGCTCATGAATCCCTGAGTCTCAAATTTGGTTTCCTTAGTGAGTTCATGTTGCATAGAGTCTAGAAAATCTAATTTCCCCAATTTTATTCTTTGTTTCATGTATGAACCAATTCCATTTTGGTGTTGCACTCAAAATGCTCTGCATGTGATGCTTGAAGCTGATCTTAGAGTTGTGGAGCTTTTCTTTGGGGATTCTTTGTTTGATTCACGTCTGAGAGGTAAGGGGAAGTAATTTCTTACACTAGATAGAGTTTAAATTCCATTAATTGTGTTAGAGAGCCATCAAGAGGCTCTAAGGGCTTAGTTTGAATAGGAACTTTGGTTTGGAGACCAATCCATGCTCTATGACTGTGTTGAGCAAGTTCTAAATCATGCATGCAAGCTTAAATGAATATTATTTCATGAGTATTGTGTTTATTTTGCAATTTGAGGTGTTGAATTGCTAAATTGTGTATTTTATGCATAAATGATTGATTCTCTGTCAAATTTGTTATTTGATATGAAATGAGTATGGTAACATGTTCAATATATGGTATATGAACTATTGTGGTCATTGTTTTGGGTTAAAAATGTTTAGAAATTGAAATGGTATGTAAAAACCAAGTTTCAGTCTGTTCTGTCTGAAAATACTCGAGTATATGGCTTAACACTCGAGTATTTCGTGGTGCACCAGTGTGAAAATTGGCGCACCAACTTGAGAATCAGGCTCGGCACTCGAGTATTTCAGACGCAACAAGAGTAAAAATTGATGAACAACTCGAGTAATACATGAATTACTCGAGTATTCTGGGCAATGAACTACTCGGGTATCTCACGAATTACTCGAATATTTATGGAGATCTGAAAACTTAAGTCTCTAAAAAGACATGAACGACTCGAGTCTAATTATGAACCACTCGAGTAAAATCTGGAAACTGATGAATTACTCGAGTATTATGGAAAACACTCGAGTATTTTTAGTCAGATATTGAAAAATACCATTTTCAATTCTAAGTTATTTTGTAACACTTAACGGACAATAAACCAAGTGATCCTGGACTTAAAGGAAATTGATTGACGTCATGATGTTGTTATTTGAATAATGACACGTTGCTCGGGAGGCACGTAATGTATTAATTATAGGACAAAACATCAATCAATTCCCCTTTAAGTAAAGTAATGCATTCATTCTGGAGTTTGGATGGTAGGACGTATATCATGTTTTTGGTAAACATGTGGAGGGCCTCTGGGAGTGCCAATACGCTTGCTTGATGACACGTCGTTGACGTGGTCGGCTTAGTGGATGCTGATATGGTTATACCGTTTGGATGATGGTCCGTTTGGATGATGGGATATGCTCGGGTGGCATGGATTCCAAGCTTGTCGTGTACATTCTAGGTGAATGTACGAATTGTTGTATACCTAGGAATACAACGCACTGTTGAGTGCTGGGTTGTCAAGGATGGACGTTAGAGAGTGACATAGAATGATGGAGATAGGCTTGAGAGCTAAATTCATGCATCATGCCAGTCATTTGCATTAATTGTGATAAATGAAATCAGTGTGAGCATCCTACTTGCATTCAATACTTGCTAAGTGCTAAATGTGATTGCTATTTATGATTGCATATTTAAATATTCACATTGTACAATTTATTCTCTGTTGATTATTTGTATAGACATGCTTACCCCTATGCCCTTGTAGGTGATGTCTCGTTACATTGCTTGCATCGAGATCGGACCACTTCCTAGTGGCACATGGATCTATGAGGACCATCGCGCGGTGTTCGTGGGAGAGGTAGAGATTACCTTCTACCACCCGAACCCGTTGATTCGATTCCGTCCTCGTAGATTTAGGATTCCCATCATATACACTATGCATGTACCCCCGTTTCAAGGAAGGTCAATCAAATGATCCGGAGTTTCAAGCAAAGAAGCAGTTGATCACTGAAGGAAAAAAGACTGAGTTCCAAGTGGGAACTGATGGAATATTAAGGTATAAGGATCGGATTTGTGTGTCACAAGACAAGAGAATAAGGGAAATGATTTTAGAAGAAGCTCATAAGAGTAAGCTGAGAATCCATCCTGGAGCAACCAAAATGTACCAGGACTTGAAGAAGGTGTTTTGGTGGCCTGGTATGAAAAGAGAAGTAGCGGAGTATGTGTCGAGATGTCTGGTATGTCAGAAAGCTAAGATTGAGCACAAGAAACCCGGCGGAGTGTTATAACCATTGGAAATTCCAAGTTGGAAATGGGACAGTATTTCCATGGATTTTGTAACTGCTTTGCCTAAGACCCGAAGAGGATTTGATGCTATTTGGGTAATTGTTGATCGATTAACCAAGAGCGCTCATTTCCTGCCTGTCAATGTGAAGTATCCATTGGAGAAGCTAGCAACCATATATGTCAATGAGGTAGTGAGGCTTCATGGAGTGCCAACAAACGTCGTATCAGACAGGGATCCGAGATTTGTTTTGAAGTTTTGGAATAGTCTACATGATGCACTTGGAACAAGACTCCAGTTGAGTTCAGCTTATCATCCTCAGACGGATGGACAATCAGAAAGGACCATTCAATCGCTAGAGGATCTTCTTAGAGCTTGTGTTCTGGAACAAGCAGGAGAATGGGATACTCTTCTACCATTGATTGAGTTCACGTACAACAATAGCTATCACTCAAGCATAGGGATGGCTCCTTATGAGGCTTTGTATGGTAGAAAGTGCAGAACGCCGTTATGTTGGTTTGAAACTGGGGAGAATCTTATTCTAGGTCCAGAAATGGTTCAACAAACGACAGAAAAGATTAAAATGATTCAGGAGAAGATGAGAAGTGCTCAAAGCCGGCAGAAAAGTTACTATGATCAGAGAAGGACTCCTCTCGAGTTTAAGGAAGGTGACCATGTATTCATGCGAGTAGTAACCACTACTGGGATTGGTAGAGTGCTTAAGACCCGAAAACTTACCCCAAAATTTATAGGACCTAACCAAATCCTGAAGCGTGTAGGACCAGTAGCTTATGAAATTGCCTTACCCCCAATGTTTTCCAACCTACACAATGTCTTTCATGTGTCGCAACTTAGAAGATACATTGGTGATTCTTCTCACATCATCGAACCCGACTCTATACAACTCAAGGAAAATCTTTCGTACGAGACTTTGCCCTTAAGGATAGACGGTCGGAGTGTAAAGACTCTTTGAGGAAAGGAAATTCCTCTAGTTAAGGTTATATGGGATTCTGTGAATGGTGAAAATGCTACTTGGGAGCGTGAGAGTAGCATGAGAGATTCGGATCCTCATTTGTTTGAAACAGGTACGTGATTTCTCGAGGACAAGAAATTTATAAGTTGGGGAGGATGTAACATCTCCATTTTGAGTCACTTCTACAAGTCCCAAATCATGAAAATTATTTTAACCTAATTGATTTAAGAATTGATTTAAAAGAGTTTGATTTCATAATGGATTTATATGCTTGATTTACTTGTGTTGTGATTTTGTGTTTGATTGCTTAAAGTCTTAATTAAGATTTTGTTTTCCTAAATTCATGAATATGATTTTAAGATGGAAAATTATTTTATTTCAAGTTTCAAAGAATCAAAGTCCAATCGTCTCTAGAAACCCTAATTAGCATCCTTGATCTTTGATTAAACCCTAATCGAGTTCTTAATCCTTGATTAAGCACTTAATTACTCTCTAAAACCCTAAATCCTCAAGGTTAATGAGCTAACCTAGAATTAGCTTTTCATAAACCTATGTTAGAAAAGATTAAGTCTTTGATTAGCACCTTAATCCTTGATTAAGCCCTAATCTCTAAGGATTAGTGGACTAAACCTAAATTAATTTTCCTAAACCTACCCTAATCATGATTAGAGCCTAATTATCACCCTAAACCTAATTAAGCTAACCTAATCTACCCTAAACCACCCTATGGCCGAATGCATGTGAGCCTTACTTGGCCACCAAGTAGCTTTGCTTAGTCACCAAGTTGTATGCCTTAAAGTCAAGCTCATGACATCATCTACATGACCAAAGCATGACTTAAGAGGGGAAGGAAATATAAAATAAAAAGAAATAGGAAGGAACAAGGAAGGAGCCGTGGGAAGGAACCAAAGCGAAGGAAATTGCAAACAAACCCCCATGCAAACCCTTGATGGCAAATAAGAGAAAGTGAGGAAAGATAAAGAAGGGACCAAAACCGTGTGAGGGAGAGAGTGAGTTGTTTCATTCTTCATTCTTCCATCTTCACCATTTCTTCTTTCTCTCATCAACAACACCAACACACACCAATCAACACTCTCAAAACCGTGAGAGTGAAGAGAGAGAGATCCAAACACCTACACTTCCCTTGTTTTCATTTCTTTCCAAGACCAAACACACAACACTAAGAGAAAATCAAACTATTAGTGAAAAAGAGAGAGAGTGACCGAATTGTAAGAGAGAAAGAACCAACCCAAATACTTCACAATCCAAGTGAAACCAAGACCAAGATAGTGAAGAAGAGTAGGAGAAAACCATGGACCTTAGAAAGAGTAAATGAACCGTGAGGAAAGGAGAGAAACCGAAGATATTGGACTTGATTCTTGAAAAGTTTTGATTAAGTAAGAATTTTATTTCATGATCTAAAAGTTTTAAACCTTTTTCTTTGATTCTTTTTCGTTTTCACACTTTTCTTCTAAGACTTTGATTTTTACTTGAAAAGTGTGATGCATGTTTGTTTTTATGTTAGATCTAAAGATTTTACTAACATGCATGATTATTTTTGAGCTTGATCTCAAAGTTATGTTAAGAAAGTGTTTTTCTTTTCAAGACCTTTTAAACTCATCCACTTTTCCTTGGATTTTCTTAAAGTGTTTTTTGATGAGCATTTTATTTCCCATTATTCCTTGCATTATTTTACTCCTATTATTGATACTTGTTGCCTATTTGACATTGTTTAGCTTGATTTAGTGATTTAGAGTTTATTGGACTAATATTCTGAATATTGTTTAATTTGGGATTATTTAGCCTAATTAATTCTATTTCTATTTTCAGGTCATATTTGGCACAAGGGCTTTTTGGACATTTTGGGAGTGAAAATTAAATCTTCATTCCCAAAATTAAATCTTCACTCCCAAAATGTCCAAAAATCCCTTGTGCCAAATATGACCTGAAAATAGAAATAGAATTAATTAGGCTAAATAATCCCAAATTAAACAATATTCAGAATATTAGTCCAATAAACTCTAAATCACTAAATCAAGCTAAACAATGTCAAATAGGCAACAAGTATCAATAATAGGAGTAAAATAATGCAAGGAATAATGGGAAATAAAATGCTCATCAAATACCCCCACACTTATCCTTTTGCACTCCTGGGCAAAACTAAGAATTAGGACTGAGAAAATCAATATGCACCAAAGTGAATCATGCAACAAGATTACTACAACTAAAGAATGCAAACCTAAGAGATTACATACTTCACAATGAATTCTAGGAAATGCAAAGAAATGGGCAAAATCGAGCACACGAAGAAAATAAGGACCAAAGAATCAAGGCATCCATGAACATCATCCAATTATTTCAAATATGCAAAGAAAACCAATGACATCAAGAGGGTAGTCACAAAGATGATAGAAACTCACAAGGATCACTCAATAGTGTTTACACTCAAGTGTTTAAGGTTAATCAGTGTTTACACTCAAGGCACATCATGAAAAACAAACACAACCATAGGCTTGACAAGCCTCTAACATCAACAATCAACACACATGCACATTAAGATCAAAAGGTCTTTTCAGGGTTGTAATGGGGCCAAGGACAAGGTAGGATAAAAATATGGGAAATGTAGCTAAAACCCAGGGAATAGAGGAGCAATGGGGAACAAGTAAAAAAAATAAGCACAATCCACCCCAGAATGAAATGATAAACATAACAACAACCTCTAATTCCAATCCTCTATGCCTCAATCAACCTTTTATTCCATTTTTTTCTCTTTTTTTTTCTTCTTCTTCTTCTTCTTCTTTTTTTTTTAATTGCATTACATTGCAGAACTTCATGAACGAAAGAAAAGAAGAAACAACAAAAATGGCATAATGAGATAAAGCCATAATTACATCACCGACCATAGAGGCAAAACCCAGAACTCACAAGAGATGAAGAACAAAGCACCCTCGCTTACTTAATACCCATTCCCAAAACAATTCCAAAGCTCCAACATTCCCTAAGGTTAGGACAATCATGGTTTTTCAGTCATAGGCTTGTAATGAGCTAAAGAACAAAGAAAAGGGATATAAAGGCTCAAAGGGGCTATCAAAGGATAAATTCATTCAAGGTAGGCTCATATGGCTAGTGGCTTATTCAAGAAAAAACAATGCCTAAATCATTTCAAAATGTGCATGGGAATATCAAGTATCAACAAGAGTCAAGTCAAGTTCTAGAGTGCAAGTAATCCAGAGTGCAATCACACATGAAAGAAAAATTAGGTGGCATATATAGCAATCCACCCACAATTAAGGCTCAAATCCTCACAAAAGGGACAATTCTATCACAGTGTTACCACCTCTTAATTATCAAAAGCAACTTTACACACAGAAATGCATGAATTCAGACACAAGATACCAAGACTCTACTAAAATGAAGCAAAAACATGCAAGAAAATGCCCAAAACTTAGCAAAACCTAAAAAATCAAAGCAAAAATATGCAACCTAAACTACTCTCCCCCCAACACTTAAATCACACATTGTCCTCAATGGAACACAAATAGTAGAATCAGACAGATATAGACAAGTGCAATAAAAAGAGTAAGGAAGGAGAAAAGAAGACTCCCGAAATCATGGTGGGTCAAAAATGGGGTCGACCAATGAGGCTTCCTCCACAGGTGCATCATCCAAAGTAGGAGTGGTTAGGAAAGGCTTGAGTTTGTGGCCATTGACTTTGAAGCTCTTGTCTGTGGACTCACTCTTGATCTCCACAGTGCCATAAGGAAACACCTGGGTGACGACAAACGGTCCAATCCATTTAGAGCGGAGCTTTCCACTCATGAGTCCAAGCCTAGAGTTGTAGAGCAACACTTTTTGACCAACCAAGAACTCCTTTATGCAAATTGAGCTATCGTGGAGCTTCTTGGTCTTCTCTTTGTAGAACTTGGAATTCTCATAGGCCTCCAAACGGATCTCATCTAGCTCACTCAACTGCAGCTTCCTCTCCTCACCCGCTTGATCAAGAGCTAAGTTACATTGCTTCACAGCCCAATATGCACGGTGCTCTATCTCCACAGGCAGGTGGCATGCCTTACCAAAAACAACCCGATAAGGTGACATCCCTATGGGTGCCTTGTAAGCAGTCCGATGGGCCCATAGAGCATCCTCCAATCGTGTGCTCCAATCCTTTCTATTAGGCTTCACCATCTTCTCCAAAATCCGCTTGATCTCTCTGTTTGAAATCTCAGCTTGCCCATTGGTTTGGGGGTGATATGGTGTAGAAACTTTGTGCACAACCCTATACTTCTTGAGCAAAGCTTGCATGGATCTATTGCAGAAGTGTGTGCCTTGATCACTGACTATGGCTCTAGGTATGCCAAACCTGCAAAGGATATTAGACTTGACAAAATCTACAACAACTTGAGCATCATTAGTCCTGGTGGCCTTAGCTTCCACCCATTTGGATACATAATCCACAGCAAGTAAGATATAATAAAAACCAAAAGAAACAGGAAAGGGGCCCATGAAATCTATACCCCAGACATCAAACACCTCACAGAACAACATAGGTTGTTGCGGCATCTGTTGCCTCCAAGATAGGGTGCCTCCTGCCCTTTGACATTGCTCACATGAGCTGCAGATTTTGCTTGCATCCTTGAAGATGGTAGGCCAATAAAATCCAGAATCCAGCACCTTTCGTGCTGTCCTTTGAGTGCCAAGGTGGCCTCCAACTGGTGAAGCATGGCAAAATTGGAGAACCGATTGGATCTCCTGGTCTGGAATGCACCTGCGAATGACCTGATCACTGCAAAAACGCCACAAATAGGGGTCATCCCATACATAATACTTGGCATCGCTCTTCAATTTGTCTCTTTGAGCTTTGGATGCCAAGGGTGGAAAAACAGAAGCAACTACATAATTTACAATATCAGCAAACCAAGGAGTAAGGGGAGGGGGATGTGAAACATGCAAAACTAAAAGCTGCTCATCCGGGAAGTCATCCCGGATAGGAAATGCATCCTCCTCTCTCTCTATTCTGCTCAAGTGGTCTGCGACAAGGTTATGTGCACCACTCCGATCCTTAATCTCAAGATCAAACTCTTGGAGGAGCAACATCCATCTAATCAACCTAGGTTTGGAATCTGTCTTTTTCAAAAGATACTTCAGAGCAGCATGATCAGTATACACCACAACCTTAGAACCTAATAGATATGATCTAAACTTATCAAGTGCAAAGACAATGGCTAACAACTCTTTTTCAGTTGTGGTGTAATTAACTTGTGCTGAATCTAAAGTCCTAGATGCATAATAAATCACATGAGACATCTTACTAACCCTTTGGGAGAGAACTGCTCCCAAAGCATAATTCGAGGCATCGGTCATGAGCTCAAATGGGAGAGTCCAGTCAGGTGGTTGGATGATGGGAGTGGTGGTGAGTGCTCTCTTTAGCTCATCAAATGCTTTCTTGCATTGGTCTCCAAACTCAAATGCGGTATCCTTTTGAAGCAAGTTGGATAGTGGAAGGGCTATCTTGCTAAAGTTCTGAATAAACCTGCGATAGAAACCTGCATGGCCAAGAAAAGAACGCACCTCTCGCACGCAAGAGGGGTAAGGCAAATGTGATATTACATGCAGCTTAGCAGGGTCAACCTCTATGCCCTTATGCGAAATAATGTGCCCTAAGACTATGCCTTGTTCTACCATAAAATGACATTTTTCAAAATTCAAGACAAGGTTAGTCTCAATGCACCTATTAAGCACCTTAGACAAACTATCAAGACATGCATCAAAAGAGGAACCATATACACTAAAATCATCCATGAAGACCTCTATGCAATGCTCAAGTAAGTCATTAAAAATACTCATCATACATCTTTGAAAAGTGCCAGGAGCATTGCATAGGCCAAAAGGCATCTTCCTGTAAGCAAATGTACCAAAAGGACAGGTAAATGTAGTCTTATGTTGGTCCTCTGGTGCAATACAGATTTGGAAATAACCAGAGAAACCATCTAAGAAGCAATAGTGAGATTTACCTGCCAGGCGCTCCAACATCTGATCAATGAAGGGAAGAGGAAAGTGATCCTTGCGGGTCGCCTGGTTGAGCTTCCTATAATCAATGCAGACTCTCCAACTGTTCTGCACTCTAGTGGGAATCAGCTCATCCTTCTCATTTTTGACAACTGTCACCCCAGACTTCTTGGGAACTACTTGAACCGGGCTTACCCAAGTGCTGTCTGAAATGGGGTAGATAATACCAGCTTGCAGCAGCTTAGTGACCTCTTTCTTTACCACATCAAGAATCTGGGGGTTCAACCGTCTCTGGGGTTGTCTCACTGGTTTAGCCCCATCCTCAAATAAAATCCGATGCATGCACATGGAGGGGCTAATACCAGGTATGTCTGCCAAAGTCCATCCTATTGCCCTTTTGTTTGCTCTAATCACATCCAGCAGTTGCTTCTCTTGATCAACAAAAAGGGAGGTAGAGATGATCACTGGAAGTTTCTGCTCAGCCTCCAAGTAAGCATATTTGAGATGAGGAGGAAGGGGCTTCAGGTCCAATAAAGGTGCCTGCATCACAGATGGAACTAAAGGAGCAGCAGAATTGGATTCTGTCGCCTGCACCTGAACAAGTGAATTAGACTCATGCAAAACAGAAATGGGGTTAACATGATCTGAATCTATATCATATGAATCAACAGTTGCAGTAGCAGAATTTAAAAACTAGTCAATTTCAATGCATGCAGTGCACATTTCGGAATCAGAACATGCAGAACAAGTAAATGAGCTAGTGAAAGATGGCAAATCATAATCATGCAAAAAGTCTAGAACATGCTCATCAATCAGATCATCAATCAAGTCAACATGAAAAACAGAGTGGTCATCAGAAAAATGTTTCATAGCATCAAAAATATTGAATCGAACCACACTGTCATCAAATTCCATGGAAAGTGTACCTGCATGCACATCTATCTTGGTTCGGGCTGTTTTCAAAAATGGTCTCCCTAATATGATAGGGACAGCACTACGAGAGGTGTCCTCTTCCATATCAAGAATATAAAAATCAGCAGGAAAGATAAGCTCTTCAACCCGAACCAAGACATCTTCTACCAAACCTGCGGGGTAGGCAGTAGATCTATTTGCCAAATGAATAACCACACCCGTAGGTTGAAGGGGTCCAAGTGAAAGAGATTTGAAAACAGACATAGGCATAACATTAATAGATGCTCCTAAATCTAGCAAAGCATTCTCAAATTTAGTATTACCTATGATACAAGGCACAGAGAAAGTTCCAGGATCCTTACACTTTTCAGGAATATGAGGGATGGGTTTACCTATAAGAGCAGAGACATTTCTTCCCATGTTGATCCTCTCATTGCCCTTGAGCTTCCGTTTGTGTGTGCATAGATCCTTCAAGAACTTTGCATACCTTGGAATCTGCTTGATTGCATCAAGAAGGGGTATGTTGACTTCCACCTTCCTGAATGTGTCAAGTATCTCTTTGTCAATCTCTTCCATTTTCTTGCTTTGAGTCACCCCCCTTGGTGGGAAAGGAAGAGGAATGGGGGGTGGTTGTTGGGCAGCAGCAGGTGTTGTGCTTGTGGAAGGCTGAGCTGGAGGGGATTTTCTGGTACTTGTGTGCTCACTCTCCTCGACCATTTGGCTCTTCTTGTTGGTTGAAACTAGATCATCTTTGTTGAGGTCAGATTCTGGTGTGGGTGTGACAATCTGCTTCCCTGACCTTAGACTAATGGCATTCACATTCTGGTTTGGATTGATCACTGTTTGGGATGGCAACTTGTTAGAATTCTGAGATTGCATAGTGTTGATTGCTGTTGCCATCTGTCCCATCTGATTGGTCAAAGATTGAATGGAGGCCTCTTGTCTTTGAATGGATGCTCTAGGTTCCTGTTCGAATTGGAGATTTTGCATGGTCATCTGTTTCATCAGCTCTTCCAATGAAGGCTGCTGCTCAGTACTAGGAGCTGGTGGTGCAGAATTAGCCTGTTGTTGTCTCTGTTGCTGGACTGGAGGAGGTACATATGGTGGTCTAGAATTGTTCTGAAATTGAACCTGTGAAGGTTGCTGCTGATCAGACCATCTCAGGTTGGGATGGTTCCTCCAACCAGGGTTGTATCTGTTGGTAGAGAGATCAAAGTTCTGTGGCTGCTGGTTTCTACTGTTGAAGATGTTGGCGGCATATGCTGAAGATATATGAAGATTTGGGAATGAAGATTTAATTTTGGAAGAGAAGATATATGATGAAGTGAAGATTGTAATCTATCTTTAGGATTAGTTGAGATTTAGTTATATCTTTTAAGATTTAGATTTTATCTATAAGATATTTTTAGATTTAATTTAGAGATAAGCTTTCCTTAGGATTTGGGCCCATGATTTAGGCCCGTTTTGAGATTTAAAAAGCAAAATTCGTGTAAACCCTGGAGGGAGAGCTTCCATTCACGTTTTTTACATTCTCTCTCATAGAGAAGGCTTAGTTTTGCTCTCCAAGCTTGTGGTGGCTGCTAGGGTTTCTCTCTCTTCCCTTTTTTTTTCTACACGTTTTTGACTTATTTCATCATGGAAGGCTAAACTCTTAGGTTAAATCCCTTTGGTAATGTATCACATACTCTTGAGGTTCTGTTCTTAATGCTATTTCGTTTTTATTCACTATTTTCATGCTTATTGATATGTTATGGTTCGCTTAGTTCCATTCTATAGAGATAATCCATGTGTATGAATGCTTAATTTATGCAAACTCGTAAAAACTCCATGCTTTGGCTTTTAATGCTTAATTAGAGGTTTGGGTTTTGGGGTGAGAATTGAATTTTCGCTTAGTATTTAATTCTCACGAGTTGGACAGTGAAGAGGAAAGAAATTGATCTTTTGTGACCGATGATAGAGTTGTGAACGCGAGCCAAAGGGGTTTATCCGCTTTTCCTTATCTGTTTCTTCGTTTTGATTTAATTCTGTTTTGATTTCAATTATTCAATATTCAATACAAAAAAAAACCCCCTGTTTTCTATGCATACTATGTGTTCGACCTTTTGCTTGATAAGATATTCCTTGGGAGACGACCTAGGAGTCACTTCCTAGTACTATACTTAAACTGTTTTTATTTGTATCGGGTACGGCCTCGATCATTTTTGAAAATAATTTGGTTTTGAATTTCCATGAAAGATTCTTTAAAGATCTAATATTTTTGGTTGCATGCATGTTTAGATCCATGCCTAAACTATGATATGTTTGATTACTTGAATTATTTGAAATAATTGAACTTTTCCTTGATGATTTTCTTTATGATGGCCACGGTTTGGTGTTGTTATGCATGAAAGTTTAATTTTCTTTTGATTGATCTTTTGCATGTTACAATCTTGAGTTTAATGATGTTTTGAATGAATAGAAATTATGTGATTCTCTATGATTAGTCACGGTTTGTATATGTAGGTGATAAGGATTAAGATTTCCTTAGGTTTAAGTGATGAATATGTGATTTCCATGAACTTTGAGTTGCTTTTATATGTTTGAGTGAAATAAAAATTGTTTAGAAACCTATGTATGCTCACGGTTTCATGAGTAAACATATGCTAGGATTATGTTTCTATTTGCTTGATGAGTTATGTGAAATTGTTGTTGGATTAGGAGTTATTTTTAAGTCTTGAATCTTTGAAAATGCTTTTGAGGAAAACTTAGTTAAGGTCACGGTTTAGACCTTAACCTTCGAGTTAAATTTCCTTGAATGTGTATATGTCGATGTCAAGAAATTATGTGTTGAATTGTGAAGTTATGATGCATACGGTTTTAACATGTTTAGGTGTAATGAGATGAAGTTTTGCTAAGATAAAATTGATTAAGTGAAAGTTACATGAAAAATTGTCTAAGTGTATGTGTGAAACATGATTCGGTTGTATGTGCTTAAGAAGTTTGATTTCCTTATTTGATTTAGCTATATGTGTAAATGAGTATGTGAACATGTTATGTTTGATTTGATTTGATGACTTGTGATTATGTGATGTTTGAAATGAATGTTTCTTTGATTTAATTTATGTAGGTATCATGTTGTCCACATGAAATTCTAAGTGTTTGAACATTGTTGACCAAGGTGTTTATTTGATTGATTTCGAGATGCTTAGTTTATCTATGTGTTTAAATTGGTTTTGAACAATGGAAAAATAAATTTAAAACTTGGGACATGATGCTGTCCAGAATTTTCTAAGTTATATTTCTTGTTTTAAAAAGTGTTTTAAAGTTGAGTTTCCGTGAGTAATTGATATAAGACAAAATTGGTTTTAAAAGTGCGATTTTTCGGTGTTTTTGGAATTAAACTCAATGCTGTCCAAGAGGGACCAGCAAAGACACTTTTTAATTAAATTGATTTATTTGGTTGTTTTCCCATGATTTTAAAGTATAAAAGTTAGTGTTTGATTTTGGACAAGTTTGAGTAAAAGAATTGATGTTTTGATTTTAAATAAAGACGAAAGTTTGGATTTTTCTTAAGTTGCTTTGAGAATAATTTTAAGAGTAATATTTGAATAAAGTTTAATAATCATATGTCTTTCTTCTGGGACTTGAAAGAAGTTGGAGTCGGGCAGACTAGGAAGGAAGCAGATCGTTCGGAGCTCATAGAATCGGTAACTGTGAACCCAGGTGAGAGAGAAGTTATCCTAAGACGCTTTGGTGTTTAGTGAGTGTGCTAGGGCACTCCGTACTCTCTCAATGTCGGAGTAAAGGTCTATTGTAGCTAGTAGTATACCCGATAAATTGTGTGCTTGTTTGTATCGTGGTATACGAAGACTCAGACCTATACCATTTCATGGTATTGATTGATTGATATATTTGTTTATGTCGAGAAATGTTGTTGCTTATATTGTCATTGCATGAGCATAATGCATCATCCCGCGATATAAGATAAGAATAGAAAAGACATAGAAAACTATAAGGAATTCCCCGACGATTAGAGCGAGATTTTAAGGGATGGAGCACGCGCTACGGAACCGGATGATGCTGATGCGCCGAGTACGTGGATCGAGTTGACGATGTGACTATGACGACGATTCTTTGAACGTGGACGCAATGACTGTGGACTTCTACAAAGAGTGTTTCCACATGGTCGTAGCCATGTGTTGAGATGGTTTCCACATGGTCGTAGCCATGTGTTGAGATGATTTCCATATGGTCGTAGCCATATGTTGAGATAGCCTCCATATGGTCGTAGCCATATGTTGAGAGCGAGTTGAGATAGGTCGGAGCCTATCTATCAATGATTGATGGATATCCTGCATATGGTCGGAGCCATATGCCGATGGTGATTCTGAGTGGGTCGTAGCCCGTCAGAATGATGATTGATATTCCGACTATAGTTGTAGCTATATGTCGATGGTAATCCTGAATGGGTTGTAGCCCGTCAGAGAGATTGTGGATATCCTGCATATGGTCGGAGCCATATGCCGAGAATGAGTCAGGATGGGTCGGAGCCCGTCAGATACAGTAGTCGAGTCCCACAGAAGTAATCCGCATATGGTTGGAGCTATATGACGGAGATGACTTAGGATGGGTCGACGTTAGGAAGAACGAGTATAACCCCACGACTTAAAACCCTTACCCGAAGTAGTGGAGAGGAAGATACGGTGTTTACCTTCCTGGTAATCACTTGATGATTAGGATAGGGGAGGGCAATGACGGTGACTCGTCAAGAAGCCTAAGAGGAGTCTGTCTAGACGGAAAAAAAAGCTACAGTGACCTGGGTTTACGATCCGAGGTTGGGTAGGTAGTCTGGTGTCGTAGCTGAAGTACTGCATGATCACTAGACGGATGACTGACACCCCCTTGACTAAATCAGGATCAGAGAAGGGATACTCGAACACGGCGGAGGTGGACACCCTTGTCATGACAATCTTTCCCGGGCATTTTATATTATATTTTGGTGTTGTCTCCCAGAGCCGGTGTGGTTAGAGATCCTGTACTTCTGATTGCTTCCGACTAGGTGGATGGATTCCGAGGAGATGTAGACCTGAACCTAAAACCATAATGCTTGAATCCCGATACTATGGACTCGAAATATGTGGACAAAGAGACTTCGACTTTGCGAGATGAGCTGTCCAAGAGATTCGACTTTGTAAGATGAATTGATTAAATGATTCCCTTAAGGAAAAGACTTAGTGATCGATAATACGCCTATTGCATCGCATTCTCATGCATCTTGCATAATTATCTGTGGCATTGTTTGTTGTATTGTTTGTATGTTCTGGTATGCGTCGCTAGTGTAAATCCAAGAAGTCGATGGGAGTAATTCCATTCGGATAACTTACTCTCTCAACTTCTTGTGCACATGTGACTATGAATCTCCGATTCTAAAAGATGATGGAGCTGGTGCTGCTTCTCCCTGAAGAAGGACTTGCTGATCGTGATGTGCGGACGAGAGGGCTGCTGCTGGACGACGGAGACTGCCGTTGGGAACTTACGTTCCGGATCGAGAAGGGGACGCTGCTTAGTAGATTATAGTTAGGTTATAATGGACCCTTGAATGTTATGTATATCATATTACCCCTTTTCTTTTGTAATGTTTTGGCAAGGTAAACGTTATGTAAGAATGGCACCGCTGATCTACGGTGACCACTTTTAAAGGAATCTTTAAGACCTGTTTTAAACTGTTTTCCGAAAGACTGTCGTAATCAGACAGATAACTATTTTAAGTAAATCAGTTATGTTTTCTATAAGTGAAATGTTTTACCTATCTGTTGAAAGTAAGTTTTCAATATTGAACTATATTTAGAAACTTGGGCAAACGTTTTTGAGAAAAAGGTTTTGAAAGTAATACCTTGTTTTGGGAAACTTGACCGATGAGTTTTATTATTGTTTTAAAAAAAATCCCTGTTTTTCATGAAAGAATTAATTAGTAATTTAAAAGTGGTTGTTCTCGAGTTTTCCAAATCGGTGTGTTACACAAGTAGTCAATTAACAAATAGTAACAAGTAATCAAACCACATGCATACATCATCATGTAATATTATTTAGCTCGGCTCACATCCTACCATCTAATTTAGCTCGGCTCACATCATTACCTAGTTTACCCTTTACCCTTTAGCTATACCTCGGCACATCCTACCGATTCCCCTTATCCTCTTTCCTTAAATCATACACTCGGCATCTCGGCCACTATCCTCTTACCTCGGTAAACCATCTCTCTACCTCGGACTCATTACTCATTATTCCATTTTCATATATTTTACAATCTTTTACTCTTCTCGGATGCATACACCCAGTGCATGTCTTACACCATTTAAGGTCGGATATCGGAGTGTCATCCATAACTGCGAGTACCCAGTACCCGTCTTACAGCTGCACATACCCGGTATGCGTCTGACGCGATCAATGCACGCACCCAGTACGCGTCTTCTATGACCAGGAGCACTACTGCCGATCATTCTATGGAGTAAGGAGTGTCCATAACTGCTAGCAACCAGTACTCGTCATACAGCGGTGCATCTCGACGACTTACGCGATAATTGCACGCACCCAGTACGCGTCTTCTATGACCAGGAACACATCCCACCGATTCCGTTCTCGGAACCCTGTGTGAATCATAACTGCGAGTACCCAGTACCCGTCTTACAGCTGCACATACCTAGTATGCGTCTGACGCGATCAATGCACGACCCTGGTACGCGTCTGCTATGACCCGATCACACAGCCATTTCTCTTTTATTCCTCTTATCCTTTTACCATTTTAGTTCGGCCTATCTCGGCTCAACCCTTTAAATTATTCCTCTTTACATTAATCTCATTATTTTATTAGCTCGGCCTCTCTCGGCTCAACCTCTTAATCTTTCTAACCATCTATTTAGCTCGGCCTCTCTCGGCTCACCCTTTTAACCATTTCCTTATTCCATTATCTTTTCTCATTATCTGACTTATTACTCTATCTCTCCTACTTTCTATATTTACCATTTTCTCAACCCATTCGCAATCTCTCCCAGCTCGGCCCAACTCGGCCACAGATATGAATAACAAATATCAAAGCTCATAAACATTTATACACAAAGTTCATAAACACTTATACAACAACAATAAGAATAAAAGCATTCAACCAATCCATCATGTAAATACCAACATATAGCATAAAACAACATTCTTCCCTACTTCAAACTCATGTTCCTAGTTCATTTATTAGTTCCCTTTACCCTTTTTACCTCTTCTTTCTATCATTAACCTATATTCATTCCCTAATCTACACCCACTCTTAGTACCCTTTATGAACACCCCAGAAACCCAAACTCAAGTAGAGGTAACACTCACTCCTTACCTCAAACCGTGAGATATAAGAGTTGAGAGCTTGAGAATGGCTTTCCTTGGCCTTGACCTTGTAAGCTTAGCACCCCTTGAATCCTTTCCTCCAAGCTGCCACAACTCCACCAAGCTACACACGAACTCCACAGTGGTCCAGGGGCGTCCGAGACGGAAGAGAAGACGGCGGGGAGGAGCTCTTCCGGTTGGATGGAAGAGAGGGAGGAAGAAAGTGTTGGGGTTTTGGTTGATGGATTTTCCAAAGAGAAAGGGAGAGAGACGTAGAAGAAAGAGAGAATGAGGAGGCAAAGTGTGTTATGGGGTGTATTTGGATTTTCTTTTATTCATTTGAGGGAAACATTTGTGTGGTCCTCATTGGAGGCTTCTTGGGGAAGCTAGAATGTGTGGACAGGATTCATTGGCTTCCAAAGGAAGCCATGAATAGTACATTGAAAGGGACATAAAGCAATGATAGTGACATAAAGTGAATGACAATGACATAAAGTGAAGGATAGTACCGTACGGACGGTACAAAAACCAAAGGGTCAACAACTCAACATGAGCTAGCACGGAGGAGCTAGGACGTGTCGGCTCGGGTACGTCGGCTAGGATACGTCGGCTCGGTTTGCAAGAACAGCAGTAGTCCGAGCTTCCTTCTCGGATGATACTGTGAGGTGCGCTGAGGTCGGCTAATCCAGACTGGACAACAGGTTCCGTGTTTGGTTCCCATCCAGCTCGGCTCATATGCACATAATCTCATCTAGCTCGGTCGAGATCGGACCGAGGTCCTATACTTAAATCCTAGGTCGGCCTATGCTCATACTACCCTTCTAACCTTGTACAATTTCTAAGGCTTAATCCTATCCTTAAATAAATATTTATATACTAAAATTATATTATTTAATAGTAATTTTCAGGATGTTACATTCCTCTCCCACTTACAGGAATTTCGTCCTCGAAATTTAGTCGGCATTGAACAGTTGTGGATATGACTGCTTCATCTTCTCCTCGAGTTCCCAAGTAGCTTCCTCCACATCATTTCGATTCCAGACGACCTTGACCAAGGAGATTCCCTTTCCTCTGAGCCGTCTGATCTGTTTGTCCTCAACTCGGACTGGAAGAACTTCGAAGGTCAGGTTGTCTCTTAGCGGCAGCTCGTCCACTGCTATCACATGTGATGGGTCATGAATGTACCTCCTGAGTTGCGAGACGTGAAATACATCATGGAGCTTAGACAAGTGCGGAGGTAGAGAAATTCTGTAAGCTACTGGTCCGACCTTTTCCAATATCTGGTACGGTCCAACAAACCGAGGGGTCAACCTCTTTGATTTGATAGCTCGGCCAATACCGGTTACAGGGGACACCCGCAGGAATACATGATCTCCCTCAACGAAGTTCAAGGGTTTCCTTCTCTTGTCAGCATAGCTCTTCTGTCGATCCTGAGCTACTTTCATCTTTCCTTGTATCATTTGGATCTTCTCGGTCGTCTCATGAACAATGTCAGGACCAATCAACAGATTCTCTCCTATCTGGAACCAGCATAGCAGCGTCCGACGTTTCCGACCATACAATGCTTCAAAAGGAGCCATTCCGATACTTGAATGGAAACTGTTGTTGTAGGTGAATTCGACCAAGGGCATAAGTGCTTCCCAACTTTCCGACTGTTCGAGCACACAAGTCCTCAGCAAGTCCTCAAGGGTCTGAATGGTGCGCTCGGATTGTCCATCGGTTTGAGGATAATAAGCCATGCTAAACCTCAACTTTGTACCCATGGATTCTTGCAAACTCTGCCAGAATCGAGATAAGAAGCGAGGATCACGGTCCGACACTATGCTGCTCGGCACACCGTGAAGTCGGACAATGTCCTTGATGTACAGTTGCGTCAGCTTCTCTAGGCTGTACTTCATGCTGATCGGCAGGAAATGAGCACACTTTGTAAGTCGGTCCACCACAACCCAGATGGCTTCCTGCCCTGACCTTGTCCTTGGTAGACCCGACACAAAATCCATCGAAATGCTGTCCCACTTCCATTGTGGAATCTCCGAGGATTTGAGTAATCCTCCTGGTTTCTGATGTTCGATCTTGGCTTTCTGGAATGTCAAACACCGAGACACATAATCGGCCACATCGGTCTTCAACTTCGGCCACTAAAATAACCTCTTCAGATCCTGGTACATCTTTGTGGCTCCTGGGTGGAGACTCATTTTCGTCTTGTGGGCTTCTTCCATTAACTCTCTTCGAACTTCAAAGTCCATAGGAATGCAAACTCGGCCCCGAAATCGTATGAGACCATCAGGTCCTTTAGTGAAGTCGGGCTCATCCTTGTCTCCGGCTCTTTCTAGTAGCTTATGGAGTTCTAGGTCGGCAGCCTGTCTTTCCTTGATGAAACCCACAAAATCATTGGTTACTTGCAGCATTTCCAGTACAACACTGTTTTCCTTCTTCTGTATGCCGAGGTTAAGGTCGCTAAACTCCTGCATCAATTGCATCTCTCGGACCATCATGTTACTCAGATGAAGACTCTTCCTGTTCAGGGCGTCGGCCACAACGTTGGCTTTTTCCAGGATGATAGTGCAGGTTGAAATCATAGTCTTTCAAAAATTCTACCCATCTGCGCTGCCTCATGTTCAGCTCCTTCTGGTCGAACAGGTAGCCGAGACTCTTGTGGTCACTGAACACTTCAAACTTCGTGCCATACAGATAGTGTCTCTAGATCTTAAGGGCAAACACCACGGCTGCCAATTCAAGATCATGGGTGGTGGGGTAATTCTGCTCGTGCTGCCGAAGTTGCCGAGAGGCATAAGCCACCACTTTTCCCTGTTGCATCAACACACAGCCGAGACCCTGCTTCGAGGTGTCACAGAATACGTCAAAAGGCTTTGGTTGGATCGGGCAAAATCAATACGGGCGAGCTCGTCAACCTTTTATTTAGCTCTTGGAAGCTCTGCTCGCACACCTCGGACCATTGGTAGGGTGCATCCTTCCTGGTTAACGAAGTCAACGGTAAAGCCAGTTTAGAGAATCCTTCAATGAATCTCCTGTAGTACCCTGCAAGACCGAGGAAACTCCTGATCTCAGTTACCGAGTTGGGTCTCTCCCACTTAAGCACAGCTTCCACCTTGGAAGGATCAACTGCTACACCTTGCTCGGATATCACATGTCCGAGGAAATGAACCTCTTTGAGCCAGAAACTGCACTTAGAGAGCTTGGCGTAGAGTTTCTTATCCTTCAAAACTTGCAACACCGTTCTCAGATGCTGCTCGTGTTCGCTCGGACTCTGAGAGTAGATGAGGATGTCGTCGATGAAAACTATTACAAACGAATCCAGGTAAGGTCGGAAGATCCTATTCATGTAATCCATGAAGATGGCAGGAGCGTTGGTAAGTCCGAAGGGCATAACCACATACTCAAAATGCCCATACCTCGTCCTGAAGGCTGTCTTCAGAATGTCTTTTTCTCGGACTCGGATCTGGTGGTATCCAGATCGGAGGTCTATCTTTGAGAACACCGACGCTCCCTTGAGTTGGTCCAATAAGTCGTCAATCAGAGGGAGGGGATATTTGTTCTTCACCGTTACCGCGTTGAGCTTCTGATAATTAGTGCACATTCTGAGGCTACCATCATTCTTTTTAACAAATAAAATCGGAGCTCCCCAAGGTGAGACGCTTAGTCGGATTAGCTTCTTGGCCAAAAGTTCTTCCAGCTGCTTCTTAAGCTCTTCTAGCTCGGGAGGTGCCATTCGGTACGGAGCAATTGAGATTGGGCCAGTTCCCGGAAGAAGGTCTATACTGAACTCTACTTCCCTGCTCGGCGGTAAGCCAGGCATTTCGTCCGAGAAAACCCCTGGAAATTCTTCGACCATAGGAATTTGGTCTAAGGTCGGTTCCTCTGTTGTCTCTAACTTCGCAACAGAAGGGCCACTAAAGATTACGGTCTTTCCTCGGCAATCGAGCAGGACATGATGTTGAGACATCCAGTCCATGCCGAGGATAATATCTAGTTTGGTTAAGGGTAGACAAATCAAATTGACTTTAAACTCTCTGCCTAAAACTTGGATAGGACACTCTAGACACATTTTAGAAGTGATTACAGAAGAATTGGTTAGGGTAGAAATGGATAATTTGTAAGGCATCTCTACTGGGGATAGTTTTAGCTTGTTCATACAGTCAAGGGAAATGAAAGAATGTGTGGCTCCACAATCAAATAGCACAGCACATGGAGTACTGTTTACTTGACAAGTACCTCGGATCAGCTCGTCAGCATCGGTCACTTCTTCACCATCCATAGTGTAAACTTTGCCTCTCTGCATTGGTTGGTTAACACCAGCCTGTTGTGCCTTTGCCACATTGACTTCTTCCTTCACAACGCTCTCGGTACACCGAGCTGCAAAATGACCAGGCTTGCCACATCGGAAACAAGATCCTCTTGCTTTGCTCGTATCCAGACTCCAGCATTCTCCCCTATGCTGCCTCCCGCAGTGTTGGCATAGGGAGCAGATCTCTGAACATCTCCTTTTCTTCGGATAGGCCCCACTGCTTTCTTTTCCAACCTGCTCCGCTTTCCGTCGGCTTTCCTCTTGAGCCCTTTCTCATAGGTGCTAGTCATGTTTACCAGCTGTGAGAGATTGGCCACATTCTGATATTAAAGCGAGCTGAATATCATCACGGAGACTAGACTCAAACTTGATGCATTTAACGGATCAAATCCTCGAACTGAGCAGCATATTCTCCGATACTCAAGTTCCTGTGTTCCAGCTTGAGAAAGGCGAGCTCCTTCTCTCTCCTAACATCTTCGGGAAAATACTTTCCGAGGAATCGAGCTCGGAACAACTCCCAAGTGATAACTTCATTAGCCGCTTCCAGTCCTCGGCTCTGTTGATCCCACCAGTGCTCGGCTTCACTAGCCAGCACAAACTCGGCCAACCTCACCCTGTACTCATAGGGCGGTTGCAGAGATCGGAAAATCTTCTCAATGTCCTAGAGCCATCTCTGAGCTCCATCTGGATTATAACCCCCTTCGAACCGAGGTGGTTCGTTCTACCGAAATCGGCTCAGCCAGTCGACTTCGGCTGAAGCCGGAGGTTTAGGCTAAAGGGCTGCAGCTGCAGCTGCTACGGCTGCGGTGATGTTCTGAGCGAGGTTCTCAGCCTGATTCTGCTGAGCCTGCGCTTGGTTCTGCTGCAGTTGAACCAGAGTTTCCAACACAGCAGCAATTCGGTCGTTATCAGCTCGTCTCCCAGCCATGCTGCTTGGTCATGGAGAGAAAGCCAATTAACTTCCGAATAATCAAGTAAATATATATATAAACATATATACCTATGAGCTCTATTGTCTAACTTAGACTTCTAGACTTTACTTATTTGTCACTCTCTTGGTGAGTAACCACTTGAGTCCTTTGCAACTCCAATAGGCCGAGGAGAAACTACTCTATTACCAAAAATGTAACACCCTATATAATAATTACCCTTAATTACCCGAAAATTAGGATTTAAAACGGATATGATAATTACCAAAATAATATTTCTTTTCATTAATACCAAAGACATCAGAGTTATAAGCGGAAGACTTTAATACATCAAAATCAAAAGCATAAATAAAGTACATCCAGTTCGGTCATTCAAAATACAAATCAGTGTTTTAGCTCGGCCCAACTGGCCGAGACCCAATACAAAACAATATTTTAGCTCGGTCCAAATGGCCGAGACCCATCCACCTATCTGACTCAAAATAATTTACTCTCCCTGTGAGGGAGAGTGATCCTGCTCAGCCGGGGACTGCGTCTGCTCGGGCTCAGTACCTGAAAAATGGTAAGGAGGTGAGCATTACACAGAACTTAAATAAGTAGTTTCTAAAATGCCATACCGAACTACCAAGCCAAACACAAGTAGTCAATTAACAAATAGTAACAAGTAATCAAACCACATGCATACATCATCATGTAATATTATTTAGCTCGGCTCACATCCTACCATCTAATTTAGCTCGGCTCACATCATTACCTATTTTACCCTTTACCCTTTAGCTATACCTCGGCACATCCTACCGATTCCCCTTATCCTCTTTCCTTAAATCATACACTCGGCATCTCGGCCACTATCCTCTTACCTCGGTAAACCATCTCTCTACCTCGGACTCATTACTCATTATTCCATTTTCATATATTTTACAATCTTTTACTCTTCTCGGATGCATACACCCAGTGCATGTCTTACACCATTTAAGGTCGGATATCGGAGTGTCATCCATAACTGCGAGTACCCAGTACCCGTCTTACAGCTGCACATACCCGGTATGCGTCTGACGCGATCAATGCACGCACCCAGTACGCGTCTTCTATGACCAGGAGCACTACTGCCGATCATTCTATGGAGTAAGGAGTGTCCATAACTGCTAGCAACCAGTACTCGTCATACAGCGGTGCATCTCGACGACTTATTGCACGCACCCAGTACGCGTCTGCTATGACCAGGAACACAACCCACCGATTCCGTTCTCGGAACCCTGTGTGAATCGTAACTGCGAGTACCCAGTACCCGTCTTACAGCTGCACATACCTAGTATGCGTCTGACGCGATCAATGCACGCACCCGGTACGCGTCTGCTATGACCCGATCACACAGCCATTCCTCTTTTATTCCTCTTATCCTTTTACCATTTTAGTTCGGCCTATCTCGGCTCAACCCTTTAAATTATTCCTCTTTACATTAATCTCATTATTTTATTAGCTCGGCCTCTCTCGGCTCAACCTCTTAATCTTTCTAACCATCTATTTAGCTCGGCCTCTCTCGGCTCACCTCTTTAACCATTTCCTTATTCCATTATCTTTTCTCATTATCTGACTTATTACTCTATCTCTCCTACTTTCTATATTTACCATTTTCTCAACCCATTCGCAATCTCTCCCAGCTCGGCCCAACTCGGCCACAGATATGAATAACAAATATCAAAGCTCATAAACATTTATACACAAAGTTCATAAACACTTATACAACAACAACAATAAGAATAAAAGCATTCAACCAATCCATCATGTAAATACCAACATATAGCATAAAACAACATTCTTCCCTACTTCAAACTCATGTTCCTAGTTCATTTATTAGTTCCCTTTACCCTTTTTACCTCTTCTTTCTATCATTAACCTATATCCATTCCCTAATCTACACCCACTCTTAGTACCCTTTATGAACACCTCAGAAACCCAAACTCAAGTAGAGGTAACACTCACTCCTTACTTCAAACCGTGAGAGATAAGAGTTGAGAGCTTGAGAATGGCTTTACTTGACCTTGACCTTGTAAGCTTAGCACCCCTTGAATCCTTTCCTCCAAGCTGCCACAACTCCACCAAGCTACACACGAACTCCACAGTGGTCCAGGGGCGTCCGGGACGGAAGAGAAGACGGCGGGGAGGAGGTCTTCCGTTTGGATGGAAGAGAGGGAGGAAGTAAGTGTTGGGGTTTTGGTTGCTGGATTTTCCAAAGAGAAAGGGAGAGACATGTAGGAGAAAGAGGGAATGAGGAGGCAAAGTGTGTTATGGGGTGTATTTGGATTTTCTTTTATTCATTTGAGGGAAACATTTGTGTGGTCCTCATTGGAGGCTTCTTGGGGAAGCTAGAATGTGTGGACAGGATTCATTGGCTTCCAAAGGAAGCCATGAATAGTACATTGAAAGGGACATAAAGTGAATGACAATGACATAAAGTGAAGGATAGTACCGTACGGACGGTACGAAAACCAAAGGGTCAACAACTCAACATGAGCTGGCACGGAGGAGCTAGGACGTGTCGGCTCGGGTACGTCGGCTAGGATACGTCGGCTCGGTTTGCAGGAACAACAGTAGTCCAAGCTTCCTTCTCGGATGATACTGTGAGGTGCGCTGAGGTAGGCTAATCCGGACTGGACAACAGGTTCCGCGTTTGGTTCCCATCCAGCTCGGCTCATATGCACACAATCTCATCTAGCTCGGCCGGGATCAGACCGAGGTCCTATACTTAAATCCTAGGTCGGCCTATGCTCATACTACCCTTCTAACCTTGTACAATTTCTAAGGCTTAATCCTATCCTTAAATAAATATTTATATACTAAAATTATATTATTTAATAGTAATTTTTAGGATGTTACACCGACCTTAAGATAATTAAAAAGATTAAAAGACTTTAAAAGACATATGCGGTGAGGTATGAGAGTGTGAAGTAGTGGAGAGGAAGATACCATAAGTATCTGCGGATACTTAGGAGGAGATTGCATTAGGGGAGGACAATGACGGTGAAACGTCAAGAAGTCTAGAGTATATTTCTAGGCAGAACGAACTCCACATGTGGCTCACTAACGTGGTGGGGACTGGGTCTAATGCCATGGTAAGTTCTGCGGGCCCACTAGAAATATACTGTCGCCCCCTAGATTGCAAATCGAGAACAGTGAGAGGGACTGGAGTGGGGCATCTTGTTTGCCACTGTAGTGAGACAGTGTGCCATGTATATGAATTGATATGATTATGATTTGAGGCTGAGTCCTCCTGGTCTGGGACCATTTGATGTGTGACAGCTGTCGTGCCCGCACGGTAAAGGTCCTGTACTCCTGTTTGCTTCTGACTAGGTTGGGTGGATGACCGAGGAGATGTAGATGTGAGTGATAGCTGAGAATGGAATGAATTCCCCGACAATATCTTATGATTCCCCAAGTAAAGAAATGTTATGAATTGATAAGATTGGAAAAGAAAAAGTTCTGAGTATGAAATGGAAAAAGGAATAAGAAAGAATGTAATGAGGAGTGAAATTCAGTTTGGAAAAATAATGAAGGATGATAATAACGAAAGATAATAATGATAATGATGATAGTAACATGCTTGTTGCGTGTATGTGTGTTGCATTGTATGCTTGTGTAGTCCTATTATCTTACCTATCGTAATCCCACACCGTCGACAATTCGTCGTCCGGATCGCTTACTCTCTCCTGTTCGTTGGCATATCGGTGCTGCTGGTATTTCAACGGGCAGATGGAGTACTGCATGGACATCGTCATGTGGAATAAGTATGGAAGAGGTTGGAAGCACACCCCATGCGGCTAGGCATGGATCGGCTACATAGAGATCGTGATCCCAGACTCGGAGCATCAACTAAGTGGAGCTGACTTGGGGCTGCACTTGGGGCATGTCACTGTACGTGGATATGGGAGTTACGAAGAGAAGGAGCGGTATGAGACTCAGAGGAACTGCATCGCTGTAGATGGAGTAGAGCTGGAACCAAACGAAAAAGGGAAAACAGTGACCGAGATGGCATCTTCATCGGGAAGCAAGAAAGGGCGCAAGGAAAAGAGGAAGGAGCTACATCCGATAGTGTTCAATAGGAAAGTTTAAGAATAGGATTATAGTATATGTTTGTGAAGAGTGTTTTATGTTAAGGATTACCTAAGTGATGAATCATCCATGTAACTTAACTTGTTTTGAGACACGTCCTACTTTTGTACCATCTTGTGAAGAAGGTTCAATGGCTTTTTGAGATACAAAGAACTACATTGAACTGGAACTAAACTTTTTCCTGAAAAATGTTTTTTGTAAACTTAAGAGGATAAGTTTTGGTTTTAGTAACAACTCGGTTTTCATTGAAGGAGGTTTGTGAACACCAAGACTTTTCCATGACATTTTCCAATACTTCAACAATGTTTTTTAAAAAAAAATTGGCCTCATTTTTACAACGTTAATGAATAAAAGTCAATTATTTTGGTTTACGAAAATCGGGCTTTTACAGGTAGACTCTCTACGATTTGGTACATCGTATGAGAAAAGGGTTAGGATTGTGTGTGTGAGGAATTCTAACTAATTGTATACTAATCTTTTTATTTCTTAGTGAAGCAAATCTCCCAAATCAGAGAGGGAGGACTGGATGTAGCTCACGGTGGTTGTGAGTGAACCAGGATAAAATCTTTGCGTGTTCTTCGTATTTTTAGTTCTTTACTTTTTGTGAATTAAATTCAATCTTGCGAGAGTAATTGATTTAGAATTAGATTGGGGAAGTTAATTACGTTTTCTATATCTTTGATTAATTGATTCGTAGTTAATTACATTAAGTTAAATTCTTAGTTTCTAGAGTTTCTTACAAATCTTGAATTGAATTGAACTTTGATTTTCTGCAATTTAACAATGTTTAATCGATTAGTAATCGATTAAGGGAATTCACCAATCTGACGTTAATCGATTAAATTGCAGGTTAATCGATTAAAAGCTTAAAAATTAAGTGTTTTCTGAATTGATTTTGATTTCTTTTTAAATTGGGTATCGACGCTTAACACTTCTATTCACCCCCCCTCTAGAAGGTTATTTTAGCCGCTTGTTGGTTTCCAACAAGTGGTATCAGAGCTCGGTCGAATAAACCGAGCTTAAAAGCTTTTTCGAAAAGATCCTTTGGAAACCATGGGCTCGAATCAAAATCCTTTTGGAAGTGAAGGTGCTGCAATAAACCGTCCCCTGCTATTTAGTGGTGAGGGATATGCTTATTGGAAAGTAAGAATGAAATTTTTTATCCAAGCGATCGATTTTGAAATTTGGAAAGCGATTGAAAAAGGTCCTCACATCCCCTCTACTTTAGTTGAAGGTGTAGCACAATTAACCCCCGAAGATAAGTGGACGGATGATGATAAGAGGAAAATTCAATTTGATTTTAAAGAAAAAAATATCATCACCTCTACTTTATCTTATGATGAATTCTTTAGAGTTTCACAATGTGCTAGTGCTAAGGAGATGTGGGACACTCTTCAAGTGACTCATGATGGAACTAGTAAGGTTAGGTGTGCTAGGTTGAATGTTTTGATGCGTGAGTATGAATTGTTTCAAATGCTTCCTAATGAATCTATTAATGATATGCAAAAACGATTTACTCACATTATCAATCATTTGCTTGCTCTTGGTAATAATTTTTTGCAAGGTGAACTTACTAACAAAGTGTTGAGATGTTTGGATAGGAATTGGAAACCAAAAGTAACCGTCACTGTGGAATCTAAAAATTTGGATGCTATGGATCTCGCAACACTATTTGGCAAATTACAAGAGCATGAAATGGAGCTTGGGCGTCTAACCATGAATGAAGAATCGGACAAGAAGAAAAAGGGTATTGCATTGAAGGCTTCATCAAAAGTTATAGATACTCAAAATGATTCTTCCCTAGATGACGATTCGGATTCGGAATTGGATGATGAGTCACAAGCTCTCATGGTTAAGAATTTCAGAAAATTTCTCAAGCGGAAAGGAAATTCTAGAAGACTTAATTCAAGAGAATCTAAGGAAACTACTCAAAAATCAAAAACTCCAAGAGACAAGATTATATGTCATACGTGTGGGAAAGATGGGCACATCAAATACCACTGTCCTCAAAAGCCAAAGAAGTCCGAAAATGATAAGAAGAGACCTAGCAATCATAAAGCTAAGAAGGCCTATATTGTTTGGGACGAACCCGAAGATGAAACTAATTCTAGCACTTCGGATGATGAAGAATCGGCAAATTTGTGTTTGATGGCTAAGGATGACATAGAAGCTTCCACTAGTGATGCGTCTCTTGAGCATTCAAGCTCAAAAGAGGTACATTCTAAACGTAACTCTGATTTGGATTCCGATAGTGAATCATGCTCTTCCCCTTCATATGATGCACTTTATAATGCTTATGTTGATATGCATAGTGAACTTAAGAAATTAGCTAAAATCAACATAGAAGCTAAGAAAGCCATTTTGAAGCATCAAGAAAAGATTATTGAAATGCAAAAACATATTGATGAGCTTGTGCTTCAAAATGAGACTTTAGAACTCATATATTCAAATGCATCATGTGATTGTTGTATTACTACTAATGTGATTTCCGATTGTGAAAAGTGCAAGGCTTATGAACTTGAACTTGGTGATTTGAAAGAAAAACTTGCAACTTTTACAAAAGGGAAAAGGAATTTAAATGATTTACTTTCTAGACAAAGAGATAATTCAAATAGGGCCGGTTTGGGATACACTATACCAAAGAAGAAATCCTATAGAAAAGTTGGAAATTTTTCAGAGGTCAATTTTACTAGAAAACCAACTTGTTTCTAATGTGGTATCTTTGGCCATACTTCAAACGTTTGTAAAATCAAAAAGTATGGTGTACCCAAAAAGGAATTTATTTGGATTATTAAAGGAGAGAAACCGGAAATTAACCCCCAAGGACCCAAAATCGTTTGGGTACCTAAGTCTTCCAAATGATTTTATTCTTCGAACGAGAGAGGATCGTTGATATTTGGACAGCGGTTGTTCAAGGCACATGACGGGAGACAAGAGACATTTCATTGAATTTTCTCTAAGAGATAAGGGTCACGTCACTTACAGCGACAACAATCGTGGAAAAATCCTTGGTGTAGGTAAAATCGGAAACGCCTCAAATGTTATAATAGATAATGTTTTGTATGTTGAGGGTCTTGAGCACAACTTACTTAGTATTAGTCAATTGTGCGATATTGGAAATAGCGTTATTTTTACCTCAAACCATTGCATTATTAAGAGTGATAGTGATCAATCCATTAAGTTTGTAGGAAATCGGTGCAATAACACTTATTTGATTGACTTAAATGACATTACTTCCTTATTTTCAAAATGTTTTATCAACAAATAAAGTGATGTTTGGCTTTGGCATCGGAGAGTTGCTCATGTCCATTTAAAACAATTAAATAAAATTTTATCCAAGGACTTGGTAGTTGGTCTTCCAAAGCTTGATTTTAAAGTTGAAGGAGTTTGTAATCCTTGTAAAAAGTGTAAACAAACTAAAACTAATTTTCCACCTAAAAAGGTGATTTCTACTACAAGGGTTTTGGAACTCATTCATATGGACTTATTTGGACCTTCTCAAACTATGAGTTTTGGAGGCAACTATTATGGACTTGTTATTTTGGATGATTATTCTCGTTTTACTTGGACTTATTTTCTACCTTCTAAAGATCAAACTTTTCAACGTTTTAAAACCTTTGCCAAGCTTGTTCAAAATAAAGTCAATCAAAATATAGTGGCTATTCGAACCGATCATGGTGGTGAGTTCGAAAATCATCTTTTTGATAAGTTTTGTGATAAGTTTGGTGTAGAGCATCAATTTTCTACTCCTAGAACTCCTCAACAAAACGGAGTTGTTGAGCGGAAAAATAGAGTTTTAGAAGAGTTAGCTAGAACAATGTTGAGTGATAGCAAAGTTCCTAAGTATTTTTGGGCCGATGCTGTTAGTACCGCTTGTCATGTTTTGAATAGAGTTATGATTAGGCCCTCTCTTAAGTAAACCCCCTATGAGCTTTTCAAAGGCCGAAAGCCTAATATATCTTATTTTCATGTTTTTGGATGTAAATGTTTTATTTTGAATAATGGAAAACATGTTTTGGGAAAATTTGATCCAAAAGCGGATGATGGGATATTTTTGGGTTATTCTAGTCATAGTAAAGCTTTTAGAGTTTTTAATAAACGAACTTTGACTATTGAAGAATCAATAAATGTTGTATTTGATGAATATCCGGAAGGAGATAAAGGTACTTTTAATGTTTCAGGTATTGATATCTATGAAGAAGTACCACAAGTTCCGGATGAGAAAGAAAAGGAGATGGAGAATCAAGTTGAAAGAGAAAATGATATTACAAGTGGAAATGAACTAGCACATGAAGATCATGGATTACCTCCGGCATGGAAAACCAACCGTAATCACCCATTGACAAACGTACTAGGTGATATTGCTAAGGGAGTGGTAACACGAAGCACCTTACGTAATATTTGTCATTTTGTTGCATTTGTTTCGCAAGTAGAACCTAAAGACATTCATGAGGCAATCCTAGATGAACATTGGGTTATGGCAATGCAAGAGGAGTTGAACCAATTCGAGAGGAATAAGGTTTGGGAACTTGTGCCTAAACCCGATGATCGTCCGGTGATAGGTACTAGATGGGTATATCGTAATAAGCTAGATAAATCGGGTTTTATAGTTAGAAACAAAGCTAGGTTGGTAGCCCAAGGGTATAGCCAAGAATAAGGAATTGACTATGATGAAACTTATGCCCCCGTAGCTAGATTAGAAGCTATTAGACTTTTACTCGCTTATGCATCAATTATGAACTTTAAATTGTATCAAATGGATGTCAAAAGTGCGTTTCTTAACGGATACATTCAAGATGAAGTGTATGTCTCAAAACCACCCGGTTTTGAAAATTTTGAATATCCAAATTATGTTTTGAAATTGAAAAAGGCCTTATATGGTATTAAACAAGCTCCTAGAGCTTGGTATGATCGTTTAAGTACTTTTTTAATTGACAAAGGTTTTAAAAGAGGTGTTGTGGACAATACACTCTTCATTGAAAGATCCGGTAAGGACATACTTTTGGTACAAATTTATGTAGATGATATTATTTTTGGTGCTACTAATGAAAAACTTTGTAAGAAATTTTCAGATTTAATGCAAAGTGAGTTCGAAATGTCTATGATGGGCGAGTTAACCTTCTTCCTTGGACTACAAATCAAGAAACTTGACACTGGGATTTACATTCACCAAAGAAAATATTGAAAGGAATTACTCAAGCGCTTTGGTATGGATTCTTGCAAAGAGGCCTCAACACCAATGAGTGCAACATGCTACATGTAGAAGGACGAAAGTGGAAAATCCATAGAGGTAACAAAGTATCGCGGTATGATAGGTAGTTTATTGTATTTAACTGCTTCCCGTCCCGATATTATGTTTAGTGTATGCATGTGTGCGAGATTTCAATCAAATCCCAAAGAGTCACATTTAACCACCGTTAAGAGAATCATGAAATATTTGAAAGATACTACTAATACCGGATTATGGTATCCTAGAGATGCATTTTTAAACTTAGTAGGATATTCGGATTCCGATTTTGCGGGTTGTAAAGTTGAAAGAAAAAGTACATGTGGTACTTGCCATTTCATTGGTAGTTCACTTGTATCGTGGTTTTCTAAAAAGCAAAATTGTGTCGCTTTATCAACCACGGAAGCCGAATACATTGCGGCCGGTAGTTGTTGTGCACAAATCCTTTGGATGAAGCAACAACTCTCGGACTTTGGTTTGTTTTTGACAAAAATTCCAATTAGATGTGATAATACCTCCGCAATTAATCTTACTAAAAACCCGGTATTACACTCACGAACAAAGCATATTGAAATACGACATCATTTTTTAAGAGATCATGTTCAAAAAGGAGGCATAATTGAATTTGTATCTACCTCAAATCAACTTGCCGATATTTTTACAAAACCCCTACCTAGAGATACCTTTTATTTCATTCGAAGGGAACTTGGTATTCTAGGTGAATCCACTATTGGTTAAGTTGTATTTGATCATTTTTTTTAAAGTCAATCTCTTTGTATATGCCTATTTCTATATGACTTGTTTAGAGCAATTTTTGTGTTTAAAGCTAATCATGTTTCTCTAATGTCTTGGTTATATGTGTTCTCTCATGTGCTTTGCTTGATATGTGCTTCAATTTGCTAATGTGCTGATTTATATGTGTTTATGTGTTTTGGATAGGTTTTTAAATGAGTTTAGCACAAAAGTTTTTGTAAAAACTAAGTATTTTAATGTTTTAATCGATTAAGTCTCTGTATAATCGATTAAGAAAAATTGCTCAATCTGACCTTAATCGATTATCTGCAGTTTAATCGATTAAATGTAAAAAATACACAGGCCTTAATCGATTAAATTGCAGCTTAATCGATTAAGTACAACACATTCTGAAAAATAAAAAGCTTATCTTTTACACACGCGTTTCACTCTTTCACATTCTCAGACACGTTTTTCTTCTTCTTCCACGCGTTTTCTCTCTACTCCACACGGTTTTCATCTTCTTTTCACCAAATTCACATGATTTCTTCATCAAATCTTCATTATTCTTCACTCTAATCACTCTATTGTTCTTCTATTTCACTAATTTTACACTCAAATCCCTATTTTCACAAAACCCCCTTTCTCAAACCCTAAGAGCATCATGTCCTCCTCATCTACTGGTAAACGCAAGAAGCAACGGGTAAACTTGGATTTGGATTCGCATTACTACTCAAAAGAGGTTCGGAAGGAACGTGAGGCTGGTTTTGAAGACCGGGAGTTTGGGATTATCCGCTTTCTCAACATGAAGTGGCTGCAAACTCAGAGGTTTGACTGTGTTTCTCTGTTTCAAGAGCAACGGCTCACTAAATTTCTGAATTTTAGGTCCAATTATCATCCTAGGCTTGTTAGAAAATTTTATGCAAATTTGAAGGTTACTAATGGAAAGTACAAGTATGTTGTTAATGGAAAATTGATAGTTATTAAGCCCTCTGATTTGAATCAACTCTTTGGATTGAGTACTACTGGAACTTATTTGAATGATAATAATGATGATACTTTGGTTGATGTGGACCCCGCGAACGTGTTTAAGCAAACTTTGAGGCCGGGTCATACTTGGACTAAGGGTACTAAGGGTGTTGGTATGATGAAAGTTGATTCTCGATTACTGTTGTATGTGATTTCATATTGTTTGATGCATAAGACAAATCAAAATTATAGTCAAGCTTGTAACATCCTGATTTTCTTTTATATTATAAATTGAGTTTTTATCAAATTAAATGATTAATCCTTGAAATTAATTATTAGAGCGTTGATCAGTTTTTTAAATTATCTTATGGTATTTATGAAAGTATATTATATATATATATATATATATATATATATATATATATTTTTAAAGCAAGTTCATTTAAAGTAATTACCCTATTTGAAAAATATACTTTGAATACTTTACTTTGTTTTTGATACATTCAATATAAATTTGTTTTAATACTTCCAAATTTCTAATTTTATGATTTTCCAACATGTAATTATTTGATATTTAAACCTTAGTGTTTGTATTTCTATATTTATGTTTTTTTTTTTAAAAAAAGGAAAGTAAGAGGTTATTGTTGGAAAATTTTAGAGAACCCTAAGGGTTCCCTTTGGACTGAGCCGGCCCTAAACCGCCCCTCCCCTTCCTCTTGCTTTCCTCCGGTTCTCCCTCTCTCTAGTTCCTTTCTCTCTCTTAACCATTGCCTGCCGCCACCGATTGAGCCTCAACGTCACCCATGAAGCTCGCTCGCCACCGTGACACGAAGCCACCATCACTGTACTGTTCTCCTTCTCTCCTAGCCCTCCATCGCAACATACTCTCTCTCTCCTTGAAACCGCGTCACCGCCTTAGCCTCCCTGCCGCCGATCGAAGCCAGAGCCGCTGTCGCCATTTCTCGAGACTCACGGACCAGCCACAATATTGTCTCATCCTTAAGCCACCATCGTGATTCTCCCTCTCTCTCGGTTGGGACATGAACCGTGACTCACCCACCTACTTCGCCGCTGGTCCCTCCGTCGTCGTCACCCAAGGAGGATTCGAGTCAACCCATCATCACAGGGACCTCATAAATCACGAACCAAACACAACTTTTGAGTTCCAAGCCACCATCTCTGTCACGGGCTCGCTGCTGCCATCACTGTGGCGCCGCCATGGATGATGCTGCAGGCGTATTGCTGCTGTCGTGGTGCATCAACGTGTTGCATCAGATTCGTGGCCGTTTTCGCCACCGACGCCGATCATGGGCACCGTTACCGCCATAAAGGAATGGGTGTTGTTGATGTTGTGTGGGTCTGAACCGAACCCGGTTGGTTGCCCCGACGATCCAACATCAAAGTTAGGGTAAATCCCTATCACCTTTTTAATTGCTCTTCGTTATATGTTAATAATAATTTGATTTTACTAACGGTTTAGCATTAATAACAATGATTTAGTGTTAAATGAATTTTGGGAAAAAAAATAACATGCAGTTTAGTATTGATTTTCTGTTACATAGTTATTTATAATGATTTTAATTAGTTACTCTGACTTGGGATAATATTGGATTAACTGTTATGTCGAATAATGAATTTTAAAGAGTATTTTTGTGAAAGGTGCTGGGTTCCTAAGTAAGTGAGCTGTCGTTTAGTTTGGTTGAGTTGTCCCTGGACTAAATGATATCTCAGTTAATTAGGAATCTGATATATACGACATAGCGTTAATTCGAGTCGAAACGTTGAGCATTAATTTCAAATTGAAGGGGAGTGTATTATTGGGACTTTTGAGATCTGTTTAGACTTATTTTTGAGCAAAGAACGCTCTCTTTCAATCCGAAATTAATGGTGCCAAGTCACGACATTTGATTTTGTGACTTGAAGCTAAAACTACCTAACTTTAATGTATTTTTGAATATTATGTTAGTATTGAAAGTTAATATATTTTCAAGAAAAAGCTTTATTTAAGGGACTATGGTTTTGATGTTATTTGACTTTGATTCATGAATTTTAATTAAAGGTTTTCGAAATTAACCTGTTTGATTTTCAAGTTAAAGCCCCTTTTCGTAAAACGCATGATGATATTTAATTCGTATGACATGGTGAGACGACGAAGGAGCTTGAGAACTTGTCGCCATGTGTAAGAAATGGGCTAGGATACTTTTGGACAGTGTCGCACAAAAAGGAGCGTGTCTTTGGAAAAGCAAGGTAAGGAGTGGGTATTAGTGAGTATTACCATACTCTGGGGAATAGTTTGTGGTATGTATATAATGATTGCTAGGAGTTATGTGTTAGTTAGGAAATTAGAAAACCTAGGGGTGAAACTAAATAAAATTGATAATAATGATCTTAATTAATGAGAGTGCCTTGGTTAAGTAATAAAAGTGAATGTAACTCTAATAAATGTTTGTGATTAAGTATATGCTTAGTTGGTGCTAAATGTGATGATATATGTGTTTGGTGCTAATTGTTTATAAATAAATGTTAAATTGTTGTAAAGAATGTGAAGTTGTGGCTATGTGATTATATATGTGTTGATCATTGAGGCTTGGTTTGACTTTTGTGAAAATGGACTGGAATGATGGAAAATTTTGGTTTATATATATATCTACTTGGAAAATGAATTTTTGATATGGAATAAAAGGGAATGCAGTGTGACTTGATCCTTGGGCAAGCCGGCACACTAGGTGCCCTGCTAGGTGGTGAATTGCCTGCTAGGGCCAAATTCCTGTCAGGCCAATTGCCCATTAGGTCCTAAATTCCCGTTAGGCGTCGGTGCGCCAAAGGATCAATCCCACTGCATAACCACCTGAAAATGAATAATATGTGAATTGGAATTTATGGGAAATGAATGTTAATTAAATTAACCAGCATTGTCCTAACGGGTGATGCCTAATGGGTGTCTCAGTCCTGATAGGTTTAAAGTCCCTAGTAGGTGCCGAATTGCCTAGCAGGTGCATCAATTCCTAGTGGTGCAATGGTAATTGGAAATTAAGGAAAGGGAAATAGTGTATCTAATGAATAATGGAAATGAGCAATGAAATTAAGGAATTTGGAATTATTGTTTAATTGTGTGTTAAGGGGAATATGAATTAATTAAGGCATATGGAATGATTATAACTGGAATCTGATTTTGGTTGTTTAAAATTGTGTGCTATTTGATTTATTTGATATTTGTGATTGGCTTAGTTAGTTATTATGTCATATTCAGAAACTGTTTTCCCATTTTATGTGTATGCTCACTCCCTTACTATCCTTTACAGGTACAGAGATTGAGATTGCACTATTACTGGCCGAGCAGGAGTGCACTCCACACCGTGGAGTGTAATTTAGTTTAGAGTGTATCATGGTCATTTTATTATAATTAATCTATTTTGGGTTTTTGAAATAATCTAATCACTGTAAGCCCGAGTTTGTTATATGTCGTTGTTAGGGCTGGTAAAGTTAATTATTATATTTAGAAGTTGAAATGTTTTTCTGGATTGTACTGGTTTGACAGGTGAAAATTTTAAATTTTTGGGAAGTCCGATAAACAGAGGAAACTCTGTCGGATTTTCATTAAGTTTTAAAACGAAATTTTCAAGTCCTAAGTAAAAATCAACTAAATTATTAGTAATTAAACTATATAATTGTTAGGGTGTTACAAAGCTAATGCGGATGAGTTGAGGATCTTTTATGGTATTCGGAATCACATTCCAATCAGTTGGTCTAGAGTCATTATTGATAGGATGTTGTTAGCTGTTGCTTCTACTGGTTCTGCGACTCTACCATATGCTATGTTGGTTACTAGACTACTTGTGTATTATGAGGTTCCTATTTCTGAGGATGAGTTGGAAATTGAGGTGAATGATCAGAATTGTATTACTGCTTCTGTTTTGCGATCTCAAGGTCTACAGGAATATCCAGAGGCAAATAATTGGATGTGGAAATCTGATGTGGCTAAGATTTTGGCACAACAGCAGGATGAGGAAGATTTGGCAAGACATATGGCACAGATGGAACAAGAAGGTGGTGCTGGTCCCTCTGCTCCTCCTCCATCTGATGGAATAGATGTTGAGGATTTTATGAACATTCTTGATGATGCAGAACAAGAGCATCCCCCTCCTAGAGCTGATCCGGGTTTTGATTACCGTGCACTGCATGATAGCTTGTCTGGTTAGATTGATGATCGTTTTCGGTTGATGGAGACTAGGCAACAAGAGCTTCTTGAGCGCGGTTTTGCTGACATGGCGATTCGCCAGCAGGCGACGGAGGATAGGTTCTTTGGTGCTCTTGGGAGACATTTTCCACAGCCACCCCCTTGATTTCTGTTGCTATTATCTTATGTTTTTCGACTTATCTCTGGATGTTTATTCGTTATGTTTCTGGTTTTATGGTTTCTGGTTTAGTTTTTATCCGGTTTGGACTTGTGTTTTAGTATGGTATTTCAGACTTATGGTGGTGTACTTATGTTTCATACTTATGGTGTTTTTATGATGTTTTGGCTATGTAACTTTGATGGATTATGCACATTCCTTATGCTTTGATATTATATTTTGTTTGGTTTATGTGCATTGTTTCTTATAGTCATTACTTATGCTTTATATAGTCTGGACATTTGTTATTGGTTTTACTTCTCACTTTTGGCAAAGTATTATTGTTATATCTTTTTGATAATGCCAAAAGGGGGAGAAAGGTTTGGTTGATTTGTTTTGTAGGTTGAGTTACTTCCTAAGTGTGCTAACATTTAGGGGGAGTATTTATTCAATGGTGATAGTTTGTCATTCATCAAAAAGGGGGAGATTGAAGGCTTGATGTGGTTCTATGTTCAATTGTGTTTTGATGAAGACAAAGTGTTTGGTCAACCTACAACAACAACAAGAAGACTAGTTTATCTCTCATTCATAATATTGTATTATAATGTTTTTATTCTTTTATTATATGAGTGTTGGGTGGTAGACTAGGTTAGATAATCTTAATTTGATTTATAAGAATTTAATATGTTTAGGAATTGATATTACATTGATAGAGAATTTAGCTCAAAGATTTATTAAAATTAACAAGTGAAAATTGCAAAATAATAGAAAAAGATTTTTATAGTGTTTAATCGATTAAAACACAGTTTAATCGATTAAGGAAATATTTAATCGATTAAGTACTGTTGTATCTAATTAAATAAAAGCTTTTCTAATGCATTTGGAAAAAGGTTACGAACCATAATTTTTCAAGAGCAATTTTTCACTATCTTTCACACTTTCATGAGCTAATATTCTTGGATAAAATCACTCTCTATCAAATCTTTTTAGAATCTCAATTCTTCTACATATTTCATTCTTATTGTGTCAATATTGAGATTCAAGTGCTTGTAAAATTCTTAGTTGAATGTATTGGTAACAAAGAGGTTACTTTGAAGATTCAACAAACAAGTTTTCAATTGAAGAAATTGGAAAAGAGCAAGGTTGAGCAACATCTTGGGCTTTGAGGGTTTCAAGGCTAAAAGCTAAGGTGGATTGGAAGGGACTTTCAATCAACAAGAACACAAAAAAGAATTAAGAGATTGGGTAGACTCTCTACGATTTGGTACATCGTATGAGAAAAGGGTTAGGATTGTGTGTGTGAGTAATTCTAACTAATTGTATACTAATCTTCTTATTTCTTAGTGAAGCAAATCTCCCAAATCAGAGAGGGAGGACTGGATGTAGCTCACGGTGGTTGTGAGTGAACCAGGATAAAATCTTTGCGTGTTCTTCGTATTTTTAGTTCTTTACTTTTTGCGAACTAAATTCAATCTTGCGAGAGTAATTGATTTAGAATTAGATTGGGGAAGTTAATTACGTTTTCTATATCTTTGATTAATTGATTCGTAGTTAATTATCTTAAGTTTAATTCTTAGTTTCTAGAGTTTCTTGCAAATCTTGAATTGAATTGAACTTTGATTTTCTGCAATTTAGCAGTGTTTAATCGATTAGTAATCGATTAAGGGAATTCACCAATCTGACATTAATCGATTAAATTGCAGGTTAATCGATTAAAAGCTTAAAAATTAAGTGTTTTCTGAATTGATTTTGATTTCTTTTTAAATTTGGGTATCGACGCTTAACACTTCTATTCACCCCCCCTCTAGAAGGTTATTTTAGCCTCTTGTTGGTTTCCAACAAGTGGTATCAGAGCTCGGTCGAATAAACCGAGCTTAAAAGCTTTTTCGAAAAGATCCTTTGGAAACCATGGGCTCAAATCAAAATCCTTTTGGAGGTGAAGGTGCTGCAATAAACCGTCCCCCACTATTTAGAGGTGAGGGATGCGCTTATTGGAAAGTAAGAATGAAAATTTTTATCCAAGCGATCGATATTGAAATTTGGAAAGCGATTGAAAAAGGTCCTCACATCCCCTCTACTTTAGTTGAAGGTGTAGCACAATTAACCCCCGAAGAAAAGTGGACGGATGATGATAAGAAGAAAGTTCAATTTGATTTTAAAGCAAAAAATATCATCACCTCTGCTTTATCTTATGACGAATTCTTTAGAGTTTCACAATGTGCTAGTGCTAAGGAGATGTGGGACACTCTTCAAGTGACTCATGAAGGAACTAGTGAGGTTAGGCGTTCTAGGTTGAATGTTTTGATGCGTGAGTATGAATTGTTTCAAATGCTTCCTAATGAATCTATTAATGATATGCAAAAACGATTTACTCACATTATCAATCATTTGCTTCATCTTGGTAAGAATTTTTTGCAAGGTGAACTTACTAACAAAGTGTTGAGATGTTTGGATAGGAATTGGCAACCAAAAGTAACCGCCATTGTGGAATCTAAAAATTTGGATGCTATGGATCTCGCAACACTATTTGGCAAATTACAAGAGCATGAAATGGAGCTTGGGCGTCTAACCATGAATGAAGAATCGAACAAGAAGAAAAAGGGTATTGCATTGAAGGCTTCATCAAAAGTTATAGATACTCAAAATGATTCTTCCCTAGATGACGATTCGGATTCGGAATTGGATGATGAGTCACTAGCTCTCATGGTTAAGAATTTCAGAAAATTTTTCAAGCGAAAAGGAAATTCTAGAAGACTTAATTCAAGAGAATCTAAGGAAACTACTCAAAAATCAAAAACTCCAAGAGACAAGATTATATGTCATACGTGTGGGAAAGCTGGGCAAATCAAATACCACTGTCCTCAAAAGCCAAAGAAGTCCGAAAATGATAAGAAGAGACCTAACAATCATAAAGCTAAGAAGGCCTATATTGTTTGGGACGAACCCGAAGATGAAACTAATTCTAGCACTTCAGATGATGAAGAATCTGCAAATTTGTGTTTGATGGCTAAGGATGACATAGAAGCTTCCACTAGTGATGCGTCTCTTGAGCATTCAAGCTCAAAAGAGGTACATTCTAAACGTAACTCTGATTTGGATTCCGATAGTGAATCATGCTCTTCCCCTTCATATGATGCACTTTATAATGCTTATGTTGATATGCATAGTGAACTTAAGAAATTAGCTAAAATCAACATAGAAGCTAAGAAAGCCATTTTGAAGCATCAAGAAAAGATTATTGAAATGCAAAAACATATTGATGAGCTTGTGCTTCAAAATGAGACTTTAGAACTCATATATTCAAATGCATCATGTGATTGTTGTATTACTACTAATGTGATTTCCGATTGTGAAAAGTGCAAGGCTTATGAACTTGAACTTGGTGATTTGAAAGAAAAACTTGCAACTTTTACAAAAGGGAAAAGGAATTTAAATGATTTACTTTCTAGACAAAGAGATAATTCAAATAGGGACGGTTTGGGATACACTATACCAAAGAAGAAATCCTATAGAAAAGTTGGAAATTTTTCAGAGGTCAATTTTACTAGAAAACCAACTTGTTTCTAATGTGGTATCTTTGGCCATACTTCAAACGTTTGTAAAATCAAAAAGTATGGTGTACCCAAAAAGGAATTTATTTGGATTATTAAAGGAGAGAAACCGGAAATTAACCCCCAAGGACCCAAAATCGTTTGGGTACCTAAGTCTTCCAAATGATTTTATTCTTCGAACGAGAGAGGATCGTTGGTATTTGGACAGCGGTTGTTCAAGGCACATGACGGGAGACAAGAGACATTTCATTGAATTTTCTCTAAGAGATAAGGGTCACGTCACTTACAGCGACAACAATCGTGGAAAAATCCTTGGTGTAGGTAAAATCGGAAACGCCTCAAATGTTATAATAGATAATGTTTTGTATGTTGAGGGTCTTGAGCACAACTTACTTAGTATTAGTCAATTGTGCGATATTGGAAATAGCGTTATTTTTACCTCAAACCATTGCATTATTAAGAGTGATAGTGATCAATCCATTAAGTTTGTAGGAAATCGGTGCAATAACACTTATTTGATTGACTTAAATGACATTACTTCCTTATTTTCAAAATGTTTTATCAACAAATAAAGTGATGTTTGGCTTTGGCATCGGAGAGTTGCTCATGTCCATTTAAAACAATTAAATAAAATTTTATCCAAGGACTTGGTAGTTGGTCTTCCAAAGCTTGATTTTAAAGTTGAAGGAGTTTGTAATCCTTGTAAAAAGTGTAAACAAACTAAAACTAATTTTCCACCTAAAAAGGTGATTTCTACTACAAGGGTTTTGGAACTCATTCATATGGACTTATTTGGACCTTCTCAAACTATGAGTTTTGGAGGCAACTATTATGGACTTGTTATTGTGGATGATTATTCTCGTTTTACTTGGACTTATTTTCTACCTTCTAAAGATCAAACTTTTCAACGTTTTAAAACCTTTGCCAAGCTTGTTCAAAATAAAGTCAATCAAAATATAGTGCCACTGGAAACAACTATTAAAAGTCAGAGACAAGATTAGAGCTGGGTTTCAAAATAATCGCTGGATTGCAAATCCTGATGGTGCTTACACCATTCAAAGTGGGTATCGATTCCTAATTGGGTCTCTACCTACTTTCCCTATGTGCAACTTTATATGGAATCGTGTGAGTGTTCCTAAGCATTCGTTTATCACATGGCTAGCTGTACATGCAAAACTTCAAACCAGAGATAAGATGAGGTGGAGTTACATACCAAACTTTGTAGCCTCTGTCTCTCAGCTGAAGAATCAATCCATCATCTCTTCTTCGAATGCGTTTGGAGTAGAGAATTGGTCGCTCAGTGTGAAATCTAGATGGGAATCGATCGTCCTCCTCTCCGATTTGTAAGATGGTGTCGGTGGATTATGCATGCGGGTAGAAGAAGTTGGAAACGTCGATTGATTTGGGCAGTGTTTGAGGCTATTATCTACCATATCTGGAAAGAAATAAATTAAAGAACTTTTAACAATAGTTCTAGTTCTCCTTCTCACAGGCTTAGATTAATTAGGAAAGAGGTAGCTTATCGTATTTTATTTTGTATTAAGAAGTTTAAGAGGTGGCCTGATAGGCTTTTAGTTAGTAGAATATGTAATGAGCTTTAGTCTTTACCTCAGTCTTTAAGGCTGAACCCTTCCTAGAAGGTGGCAGCTTTTAGACTAGGTTGTTTTTGACTTTTATGGTTGTATATTTTGCTTGTGGTAATAGATTTTTTCTTCTACCAAAAAAAAAATTCAGAAATTCACTGTTTTGCTGAAAAATTAATATAAAAAGATTTACTTCTCAAAATACAATTTCCACCATTGGATGTCAAGATAAAATCATCATAAACTTTGTCTAAAAATTTGAGTATGATCCAACGGTTAATAAAAGAGATACAGTCCAATCTTTACATGATATTTTACTAAAATCTCATTTTCTTAAATGATAATTCATTTTCCAATAAACTATTTTCATAAAATACTCTTATTTATGAAATTTATTTATTAAAATAAATATTTATTTATATTTCCTCTTTATAAAAATGAGGGATGTTACACTCTCCCCCACTAAATTGAATTTCATCCCCGAAATTCGTTTTATAAAATTTTCACTTTCCAAAATATTTTCATAAAATAATAAAATTTTAATCTTACCTTTATCAAAATGTTTTGGGGATTTTCCCCCACTAAATAAATTTTGGTTATATTTTTCTCAAAATTTCAATCTCCAAAATATTTATAGAAAATATTCCAGATGAATTTTTCTAAACAAATCCTTTCAAATGGAAAAATTCTAAATAACAATTTTCCAATCAAAACATTTTGCATAAAACTTTAGAAAATACTTTTTCCGCTGCGCACTCTGATCACTCGCGCACGATTAACGAATCATTTATATGACTTTATTCCTTAATGGTTGTAAACATTCGGGTGATCAGTCCTAATATTCAAACCATTAGTAATAAAATCATTCCTTTCAGATATAACCTTTCGCAAGAAAGGTCATACGATATATCTTTAAGTTAGATGAACTTAAAGATAGGGTTTTCATCACCATCAGATTTAGCTAGATAGCCAAACGCTAGAGACATTTCCGTTGGGGAGACAAGGATTTGTCCTATCCCGGTGGTTTTTAATCGATCTCTCTAGTCTTAACTAATCTTTCTATCTCCGTAGTGTCCACATATATTTATCACATCCAATTGTGATAAAGGTTTCGATCACAGAAATTCGGGTCAAAGATGACATCTAGATCTTCAAAATACTAAACGATTCAATTAACGTAATCGAAAGAAATAGCTGACTACGTTAATTCAGATTAGGAGAAAGGACAATCTAAGGGTTTACCTCACTTGCCTCACTTGCTACCCGATCCTTTCTTGCTTTTATTCTCCGGACAATCTGGCGAATAGTGCCCCGGCTTCCTGCAGTTGAAGCATACTATTCCCTTGGGTACACCACAGCTTGATCCGAAGTGATGTGCCCCACACTTTCCACATTCAGGTGGATAAGTGATTCCTTTCCCATTTCCTTTCTGGTTACCATTCTTTGATTGATATTTTCCTAATCCCAATCTATACAGATCCGGCTCCTCATATTGTTCTTTCTCTTCTTCCTCCAGCTGAGCTCTCATTTCCTCAATCTTTCGTTTCTTCTGAATTCGGACATTCTTTTCATAAACCTCCTTTGCTTTCATATCATCTTCGTAGATTCTGCACATGTTTACCAACATCGGGAAATTCCTTATTCCCTGATAACTGATTCCTGGCTTCAGATCCGGGCGTAGTCCATTCTCAAATTTTACACACTTTGATCTTTCATCTGGATGATTCTAGTAATATGGAGAATACTTCATCAATTCTTCAAACTTTGCAGCGTATTCTCCAACATCCATCTCCCCTTGCTTCAGTTCCAGAAATTCAACTTCTTTCTTTCTCCTTATATCCTCTGGGAAGTATTTTTCTAAGAACTTTTCTTTAAATACCTCCCAGGTGATGTGCTGATCCTCGGCTTCCAATAATTGCCTGGCATGATCCCACCAAGTTTCCGCTTTATCATTCAACATATAAGTCGAATACACCACCTTTTGTGCATCTGAACAACCCATAGACCAAAAGATTTTCTCAATTTCTTGCAACCATTTCTGAGCTCCTTCTGGATTATACCCTCCTTCGAACTGAGGGTGATTGCATTTTCGAAATTCGGTGAGTCCTCTAAACTCAGCAGGTTCAACATTGCATTGGTGCGGTTGATTCGCTTGTTGTTGATGTTGTTGCATATTCTCTAATACAGCAGTGATCCTCTCTAACATTTCATTCGTATGGTTTGGTTTCTCGTTGCCATAGTAGACCTGCACTCATAGAAACTTAGGTCAGAGTCACACAACTTATTGAGTATGGGAAGGACCATACTCCACAGCCGAGATTTGGAACCATTGCTCTGATACAATAAAAGTGTAACGCCCCAAAAACTAGTTCAATAAAAATACGAGTTAACAAAAACTTTTTTTCTATAAAGAGTGTGAAAACCAAAAGTACTTTTCATTAGAGATATTTCTTTTACAAAATATTCTGAGTGTAAAGCATGTATGATACAAAACCCCAAAAACCCTTTTTACACCCAGAGCATTGGTCTTCACAACTCGATCCTTCTGCAAAATGATTCGGATGACGAGACATCATCCTGGCTGTTCCTTCTAGACAACTTTCACTCTTACAGGAATGGCTTCGGTCCTGTCTTTTGAAAGAACCTACCACCACAAACATGGTAGATGGGAGTAAGTCACTTGTCATATCGCCTAAGCAGATTATATGATTGGTCAAACACAATCATAACATATATCATTTCAACATAATAAATGCATGCTCAAGTGTTTTATTAAACAATGATAGATATAACCATTAATCTTTCATGCCATGCATGCACGTCTCTCAAATCATTTCTCCATAATAACCTCTTCTAGAAAAACAACACTCTGGGATAGGCAATCGTGCGCTCGATGTTTCCACAACCCGTATAGCGGCCACACCGTCCTATACTGGAACCCCATCGACCACGATCTTAAAATGATACAAGGGGATGATCCCTGAACCACTGTCCACCAATAGTTCTAGGTCCTTGTCATTTCTACGGTGGCTTCCATACCATTCCAACCGTCTCATGTAGCGGCCACACCGTACTACATGGTTTCCAATCCTGCATGCACCTCACTCGTTTTACAATTCCCTGTACACCATGCATGAGATGCATAACACATATATTAATTATCACATTATACACATGGCGGCCATGCCGTTCCATGCCTTCATATAGCGGCCACACCGTACTATATGGAATCACACACATATGGCGGCCACACCGTTCCACATGTCTTCGTATAGCGGCCACACCGTTCTATACGGAATCCTTTAAGTGTATCATACATATGGCGGCCACACCGTTCCACATGTCTTCGTATAGCGGCCACACCGTACTATACGGAATCCTTTAAGTATAATGACCTTGTGTAGGAGTTAATCCTCAACATATGTGGATCGGGGTAATTCCACTTATTCAACTTTAACGTATCCAAATCGGAGCAACAAGCCCTAACGCATTTGGATTAGATCTTCATAATCCGCAAGCATCACCATATTCGTATTATCCTTAATAATACATCTTTTGGTCATTATCCTCTTATATTCCAAAACATTAATTACCAAGTAACTCAATCAGCTATTATCAATTACACAATCCTTAGATTGAAACATTAGGTTTGCTCCACCTATTATCCTGAGGTAATAACTTCTACCTAATGTCCTTATCCGGAACGTAGCCCTGTTTAGCTGACAGGATTATACAACTAATCAATAATCAATTGCCTTGTCAGCTCATTATAACCAATCATAATTCATTGCTCATCATCAATGTTAAGCCAACAAAAACATTATCAATTCCATTAGAGCAAAACCAAAGTTCCAATTAAAAGATAATTCTTAGTAAATTAGCTGAATAAAGATTTACCCCTTTCTAACTTGTTAACATCATGCTTAACTCATTTAGAAACTAAAATAATAGTTAGGTAAAACCTTTAAGGATTATAAGAAAACTAAATTAATTATTCTCTTGTCTCAGGTCCTAACCGGTTACAGAATATGCTAACCGGTTAGAGGCAGCAGTACCTGAGAACAAACCAGTCTCAAATTCAAGTCTTATTCATTTTAGAACCACATTAAGCTCTTCACAAAACATCATGCAACCACTTAGAGCATTATTAGAATATGATTTAATTAAATTAACAAAATAACAATGACTCTAAAATTATAAGAAGACTTAAACATATCAATGCATACTTTGCAAGTTCTAAGTCCATCAACATAAACCTCAAAATAAAGCCTCATTATCAAACCATAACATAATCCATCATTCATTAACTTATTTACTTTCAATTACTAGTTCAATTATTAGTCCAAACTTATATCATATCCACCCTTAGTGATTGCTATACAAAACTTGAATAACTAGTTTATGCTGTCAGGCACTAACCGGTTACCAACATCCACTAACCGGTTAGTCTATGCAGTCTGAGAGCAGAACAGGCTTCCTTCATACTTCAAATCAATTCCAAATGCATTTCTTTCCCTTATGACAACTTAAGGTATATGACTAAATAAAATCATATTAAGTTACAATCCTAAATCATTGCCCTTAACATTCTTAATCCCTTGATTCCTTCATGTAGCATAGTTCTTGTAATGCACTTGTAACTTAAACTTATACCCAATCTTCTCCAAATCCAATTATCAACTTAAGCCAACATTATACAGAGCTTTCCAAATTTGTACAAGAGAGTATTCTAATTCAATTTGGATGTGTATTGTTAAAACAATGAACACTTCATGATTTATGATTAACTTATTAATCAATTCAATAATACCATTAAAGTATCATCATAAATCATATTCAACATGTTCACATGATCATAGAGTGATTCCAAGTTATGGAAGTTAATCATAATAAACTTAATTAGCTATTTTTCCCCTTTTCTCAGGTTCTAACCGGTTAGAATTGCCCACTAACCGGTTAGATTATGCAGGTCCTGAGAACAAACTGCACTTTAACATGTGCAAACCCATTCCATACTCATAATTAACTTTCAACCAGACTTGAGTATCAACTAACACATCTTTCTTCACTTGTTACAAGACTTATTTCACTTGCTAAGACAATTTATATGCATCAATTCAATTTATTAAGTGATCAATCAAGCATACATCATCCAAACATAACCAATATTACTTAAGCATGTTCTTTACTTTAATTTTTGATGTAAACTCACAACCATATTTTGGCACAATCTTCATTAAGAGTTACAAGTTCAGATTTATATCATAGTGGCCAAGTGGTTGTCTTGACCTCCATGTCAAGCAACCATGTCTTGGTCCAATTCACAAACATACACACACAAATCTCCACAATCAATAGTCCTAGCAATATGAACGACTTCTCCCATACCTTCGACGATTTGGACAGCACCTAGACAAGCTTTAAGATGCCTAAAACAACAGCTACAGAGCTCACAGAAGCAGCCACACAGCAGCCACACCATAACAGCAACCAAAGTAGCAAAAACCCCCCTTCAATTGCAAGCTCACACACTCACAACTCACAAGCCTGATGTGCAACAACTCAAGGCAAGTTGTATGCACGAATTTGAGATGATTTTGGCAGAGCTTCAGTACAGAAAACGCAAGGGAAATTGAACAAGAACACAGGAACAAAGAACCCTATTTATAGATCAAGAAAATGAAGGTGAATGAGAGGGTGAGTCATGAACCAAGGACACCCATCCTTCCCTCAGCCCTACACGCGTCCCTGACCTTCCATTAGGGTTCCACGCGTCCCGGGAAGGATTAAGGAAGAAGAATCATCGTGAATTCCAGCTCAAACCACCTTAATTTTATGCAGATGCAGTCGCACTAACCGGTTACTGGTTTTTCTAACCGGTTAGCCATTGCTAAAATTCAGAAATTCACTGTTTTGCTGAAAAATTAATATAAAAAGATTTAGTTCTCAAAATACAATTTCCACCGTTGGATGTCAAGATAAAATCATCATAAACCTTGTCTAAAAATTTGAGCATGATCCAACGGTTAATAAAAGAGATACAGTCCAATCTTTACATGATATTTTACTAAAATCTCATTTTCTTAAATGATAATTCATTTTCCAATAAACTATTTTCATAAAATACTCTTATTTATGAAATTTCTTTATTAAAATAAATATTTTATTTATATTTCCTCTTTATAAAAATGAGGGATGTTACAATGCCGAACTGTGAAGCATGAATGAGGAGTAGGCATGCATCATGTCACTAATGAAATTAAATATGAGTTAATTGAGTTTGAGCATATATATATATATACTTGCATTCTGGATGCTATCTGATTACATGTGCTTGTTATTTTTAGCCTCTGTTATGCTCTTTTGTTATTGTATTTAGCTATGACTCACTCCTAATCCCTTGTTGTAGGACATGGCAAGGAATATGATGTGCGTGGAAATGAGGCCGCTCCCTAATGGGGAGTGAAATTTTGAGGATCACCGGTCCACATATGAAGGGGACATGGAAGTCACTTTCCGTCACCCAAATCCATGGTCCCGAATGCGTCCGCATCGTACAAGGATCCCAATGATGTACATTATGCACATTCCACCAAATTTTGTATTTCGCCATGGAACACCCCCACCACCACCAAGACGTTTTCCGAGATGCACCCTTCCACCAAGTCCATCACCCTCTGAGGAAAGAATCATTTTGGAGGTTCTTGCTCCCTCTCGTCCTTCCACTAGAGCCCGATCTCGGACTCCCGTTTATGTGCCATCTGATCCGGCACATGAGGAGGAAGAGGAGGAGGAGGATCCCATAGAGGATGAGGATCCAGTGGAGGATGCTAATCCGGTGGTGGATGATGAATTCAAGGAAAACTCATCTGGAAGTCAGTGGGGAACTGATGACTGAGTTGAGTTTTGGATGATGGAATGTGGATAATGCAACTCATCAGGTTTCTCTTACTTATGTTATGTTATAGTTTGAGTTTCGAACCAATTTCTTTAGGTTGTTATAAGTTTTGTTGTAATATATGTAATATAATGTAATGACCTAGAGTATCTAAGTTAAGTTGAATGTTTTAACTTTTATGTCTTGATATAATGAAAGATGTACTTTTTTTTTACTTTGAAATGAAACATGAAGTATTGATGTTTTCCCTTCATGATGTCTTTGATGTTTTCCGCAAGAATTGAAAATGATGGTGACTTGACTTATGAAAAAGAAAAAAAAATGGTCGTGTTTTCGAATATAAGTATTTTATTGAGAGTAGAAAGTTGGGTCGTCACATTTAGTGGTATCAGAGCAATGGTTCAACTCTCGGCCTTGGAGTGTGGCTTTACACACTAACCATTGTGTATTATAGAATGATGATTGTATTTTTATAGATAGAATAGCATAATCTAATTAAGTTTTCCCCCTTGGATTCTTTAGGATAAGATGGCTGGACGAAATAATGCTAACATTGCTGAGGCTCTAACCCGTATGGCTGCGGTTCTGGAAAACTTGCAGCAAACCCGTCCTCCAAGGAATGGAACCCCGACGGAATTTCAAGGCCTAGATTCATTTCGTTGATGTAAACCCCCTGGCTTCTCGGGTGGCCGTTGTCCCGAGCAAGCCCAGTTTTGGTTAGCTGAAATGAATAAGATCTTTTGAACGCTGACCCTCACAGAGGCTCAGAAGGTCACATTTGCTGCATACATGCTAAATGGAGAGGCTGCGACTTGGTGGGAGCAGACCCGCCAATTCTTGGAATATGATCATCGAGAGCTCACTTGGGAAGTCTTCACGGAGAAGTTTCTAGAGAGGTATTTTCCGGACGACGTCAAGATCTAGAAAGAAATGGAGTTCCTCGATCTGAGGCAAGGCAGCATGACCGTCGATCAGTACGCTGAGAAATTTGAGGAGCTGATGAAGTACTCCCCGTACTTCCAATATCATCCTGATGAATACTCGAAGTGCACGAGATTCGAAAATGGACTGAGGTCGGACATCAAGCTGGCTGTGAGCGTGCAGAGCATTCGCCACTATCCAACATTGATTAGTGCATGTCGCATCTTCGAAAAGAACAGTTTCAAAAGGGAAGCCGGCCAAGGAGGCCATGGACCACACCGACATCAGCACAAGAATAATCGTGGGAATCGTGAAGGCCCTTATTCGCATAAGGGGAAAGGTAATGCAACACCCTTGAGAGCCGTCAGCCTCCCAGAAGCATCTGCAGTTTGCAACAAATGCCAGAAGTTCCATCCAGGCAGGGAGTGCTGGAGAGACAAACCACCGACCTACTTCAATTGTGGAAAGATCGGGCATATTTCTCGTTTCTGCCCGCAACCCCAGCACCAAGTCAACCAAGGACAAGGAAGTAAGCCATGGATCAATGGAAAGGTGTTCACTATGTCCAGAGCAGAAGCAGAGCAGGCTGACAATCTTGTGCAAGGTAACCATTCCCTTAATGGCATGCCTTGTCGCTTTTTATTTGATTCCGGTGCAACACATTCTTTCATCTCCGAAGAATGTGCCAAGCGTTTATGTCTGTCTGTTTCGGAGACCCCGTTTAATCTGAGTGTATCTACCCCCACGAATGCACCTGTTGTTGCATCAAGAGCATGTGTCGGATGCGTTGTTAGCATAGGAGGTCAGATTTCTCGTGTAAATCTGATTTGTTTGTCGTTATCCAATCTCGACGTTATCTTGGGTATGGATTGGATGGCATCCAATCATGTGGTAATCGACTGCAAGGCTCGAACGATCGTTTTCCCTAGTGTGGAGTCTCCTGCCATTCAACTGGAAGGTTATGTGTGCCTATTTTCGGTTGTCGCTGAAGAAAAGAAGGATGAAGTGAAGATCGAAGACATCCCAATTATTTGAGATTTCCCCGAAGTTTTTGCCGATGAAGTGCCCGGTTTGCTGCCGCATCGAGAGATAGAATTCAGTATTGACCTAGTTCCCGAAACTGGTCCTATCTCTATTTCCCCGTATCGTATGGCCCCAGCGGAGTTAGCCGAGTTGAAGAAACAAGTGGAAGATTTGTTAGAGAAATAGTTCATCAGACCAAGTGTGTCGCCTTGGGGAGCGCCAATCTTGTTTGTGAAGAAGAAGCATGGATCTATGAGGATGTGCATTGATTATAGGCAACTCAATAAGGTTACGATCAAGAATAAGTACCCGTTTCCGAGGATTGATGATTTAATGGATCAAGTAAAAGGGGCATCTGTGTTTTCAAAGATTGATCTGAGATCGGGTTATCATCAGATCCGTGTGAAGGAGGAAGATATTCCAAAGACTGCTTTTCGGTCACTCTAAGGACACTACGAGTATGTGGTGATGCCATTCGGTTTGACCAACGCACCTGCAATATTTATGGATTATATGAATAGAGTGTTCCGACCCTATCTGGATTCCTTCGTCGGGGTATTCATCGATGATATTCTCATATATTCGAAGAATCCGGAGGAGCACGCTAATCATTTAAAGATTGTTTTTGAGACTTTGAAGGAAAAGAAGTTATATGCCAAGCTGACCAAGTGTGAATTTTGGCTTGAAAAAGTCAATTTCTTGGAGCATATAATTTCAAAGGATGGTGTTGCTGTGGATCCAGCCAAGGTAGAAACAGTTTTGCAATGGGAAAGACCGAAGACAGTTACTGAAGTTAGAAGTTTTCTTGGGTTAGCTGGATATTATCGGAAGTTCATCGAAGGTTTTTCCAAGATAGCCCTTCCGTTAACTCGATTAACCCGGAAAGAGAAACCTTTTGTCTGGGACGAAAAGTGTGAAGTTAGTTTCCAGACATTAAAGGACAAGTTAACATCGTCTCCAGTGTTAACTTTGCCCGATCCTCGGAAAGGCTTCGATGTTTATTGTGATGCGTCTAGACAAGGTCTGGGTTGTGTCTTAATGCAAAAGGGGAAAGTTGTTGCTTATGCATCTCATCAGTTGAAAGTGCATGAGGAAAACTATCCTACTCATGATTTGGAATTGGCTGCTATTGTCTTTGCCTTGAAGATTTGGAGACATTACCTGTACGGTAATACGTTTCAAGTATTCAGTGACCATAAAAGTCTGAAGTATCTCTTCGACCAAAAGGAACTGAATATGAGACAACGAAGGTGGATGGAATACTTAAAGGATTATGATTTCAAATTACATTATCACCCCTGCAAAGCCATTGTTGTAGCAGATTCTTTGAGCCGAAAAATGTTGCACGTAAGTACGATGTGTAGGTTTCTATGTTTTGATGCTAACAACCTTTCTCCAAGCAACAACATTATCAACAAGGAAGCTATCTCATGAAGAATAGAATTAGGATTTAGTTTGATTCTAATGCAATGTAATATTTAATTTTATGCAATGCATATCATGAGAGTGGGTAGCTTTAGGTGATCTTAATGAAGCTTATAATAATGTTTGATTAAGAGTGAAGAAAACTTAATCTTGATTATAATAGCTCATATTAAAGTTATTGTGAAAATCCATTTGAAAAACTTTGTTTTTAGTCCATATCTGATCAGGTCACTCGAGTAATGAGTTTGCCTTTACTCGAGTAATGTGTGTTGTTATAGGTTAATCGAGTAATGAGTTATTCGTCACTCGAGTAACGTATTTCAACATGTGTTAATCGAGTAGTGTGTTACACTTCACTCGAGTAACTTGAACAGTGGCAGAAAAATTATAAAAGGACTTCATTTTTACATGAACAATGTTACACACTCTTTTACAATTTTATTTTGAGCAATACACTTTCATTTTTCAAGAGCTATTACACACTTCCTTTGAGAAATCAAGATTCAACAAATTTCTTCTATTCTTCACTCAAGATTAGTCATTGTTCTAAGTTTTCTTTGAGATCAATATTTTTTAGTTCTTAATTGTGTTGAAGCTTTGCAACAAGAGGTTGCACATTTCAAGAGTTCAACAAAGGTGAAGAATTTCACAAGCAAGTCTTTGAACGTTTATCAAAGCAAGATTGAAAAGGATTTGGTTGGAAGCATCTTCAACAAATCAACAAGAGAAGACGGAAATTCAATTGGGTTAGAATTTCAAAGTGTTTGGTAGACACTTTGAAGAAGGGTTAAGATAGGATAGCTTTGTAAGAAAGTTGCATCTTAAACATTGTAATTCTAACAATTGAATTTGTCTAGTAGAAACTCTTTATCATTTTGATAAAGGGGACTGGATGTAGCTTTCAAGTGGGTGAAAGTGAACCAGGATAAAATCACCGTCTTCATTGTTTCTTTTCTTGTTTGCATTAATTCAAGAACAATTGAATTTTAGGTTAGAATTGGGGTTTTTCAATTCATTATCAATTGACCTAAAATTGGTTGGTAAATTTACTTGCAATTGTTCATAGCATTCATACATAGTTTGTTGAATCATAATAGTATTGCGATTCTAAAAGAATTCTCATCAAAACTCTTTTACTATTCGATTTTTACCCAGATTACTCAAGTGAATTGTGGATTACTCGATTAATCTGAAAGTTGTTTTGAACTTTATTCGAGTGAGACTTCTGATACTCGAGTGAAATAAAATTTGCTTGCGTAATACTCGATTAAAAGGTATTTTACTCGAGTAACCTGACTTGTTTTTGAAAGAAAATTTATTTTCTTAAAATCATTCTCTATGGTGATCGAAATATCTGTACTAAGGCTCCAATATTCTATTCACCCCCCCTCTAGACTATATTGAGCTGCTTGTTGGTTTCCAACAAGTGGTATCAGAGCTCGGACGAAAAATCCGAGCCTTAAAAAGCTTTTTCGAAATGATCCTTTTACTTGGAAACAATGGGCTCAATTTCAAATCCTTTTGGTGGTGAAGGAGCTTCCATTAACCGCCCCCACTATTCAATGGTGAGGGATACGCTTATTGGAAGGTCCGAATGAAATTTTTTATACAAGCCATAGATATGGAAATTTGGAACGCCATAGAGAATGGACCATTTGTTCCACAAACTAAAGTAAATGATGTTGTTTCTGTAAAACCAAAATCGAGTTGGAACGATGATGATAAGAAGAAAGTTCAATTTGATTTAAAAGCGAAAAATATCATCACGTCCGCTCTTTCATATGATGAGTTCTTTAGAGTGTCTCAATGCGTTGATGCTAAACAAATGTGGGACACACTACAAGTCACACATGAGGGCACGTCTGAGGTTAGAAGGGCTAGGTTAAATACACTCATGCATGAATATGAACTTTTTCGTATGTTACCTAATGAAAATATAGGTGACATGCAAAAGCGTTTCACACATATTATAAATCATCTTTCGGCTCTTGGTAAAGTACTAACAAATGGTGAAGTTGTTAATAAGATTTTGAGATGTCTTAGCAGGGAATGGCAACCTAAGGTGACAGCCATTATGGAAGCTAAGGACTTGGACCAAATTGACTTAGCAACTCTATTCGGAAAGCTTCAAGAGCATGAAATGGAGCTTGGAAGGTTATCCATGAATGAAGATGCCGATAGGAAGAAAAATGGAATAGCTCTCAAATCAACTTCAAAATCCCTTAAGGCACAAGAGGAAAACCCTCAAATGGATGACTCGGACTCCGACATAGATGATGAGACTCTTGGCTTGTTAGTCAAAAAGCTTGGAAGATTCCTTAAGAAAAAGGGTAACTTTAATAGAAATAGACCAAGAGATTCTAAGGACACTCAATCAAGGAACAAGACTAACAAAGAGAATATCAAGTGTCATGGGTGTGGGAAGCTTGGTCACTATAGATCAAATTGTCCAACTAACTCTAAGAAGTCCGAAGGTGACAATTGGAAGCCCAACTCATCTAAAGGCAAAAGGGCTTATATAGTGTGGGATGAACCGGAGAATCAATCCTCATCTAGCTCATCGGAAGATGAAGAACTTGCAAACCTTTGTTTAATGACGAAGCTTGATGAAGAAGAATCTTCGAGCATGAAATCAAGTGAAAACGTCAATGAGGTAGATTATCTTTCCGATGCTAGCTCTAGTTCTAATTCCCCCTCATTTAATGAATTGTACAATGTGTATGTAGAGATGCATAAAGAGTTGAAGAAACTTGCTAAAATAAATGTTGAAAGAAAGAATTTTATTATGAAGCAACATGAAAATATTTTGGAACTTCAAAACTCTTTAGAGGAGCTTAAGCTTCAAAATGAAACACTTGAACTCATTTATACAAACTCTACATGCAATTGCGAATTGAAAACAAATGAGACTCCATCTTGTGAGAATTGCAAATCCTTAGAAAAAGAAGTTTTCAATTTAAATGATCAGATTTCAAGGCTCATGAGAGGAGATACATGCTTAGATCATTTGCTTTCAAATCAAAGGAACAATAGTAATAGATCCGGTCTTGGCTATACCAAACCTAAGAAACGCAATTATCGCAAAGTTGGTGTATTTTCTAAGATTAATTTTTCTAAAAACCCAACTTGCCATTATTGTGGGATTTTTGGGCATACCACGAATAAATGTAACATAAAGAAGTTTGGTATACCAAGCGGTGAATATATTTGGATTGTTAAGGGGAGCTCACCCCATGCTAACAACAAAGGACCCAAGACAACTTGGGTACATAAATCAAACAAATAATAATTGTTTTGTAGGTGTGTCTTCGAACCAAGGAACGTAGATGGTACTTGGATAGTGGGTGTTCGAGACACATGACGGGAGACAAAACGCACTTCATTCAACTTACTTCAAAAAGTGGTGGATATGTGACTTACGGCGACAACAACAAGGGCAAAATTCTAGGAGTCGGGAAGATTGGTAACGTATCTAACCTTGTCATAGAAAATGTCCTATACGTAGAGGGCTTAGAACACAATTTGCTTAGTATAAGCCAACTATGTGATATGGGCAATAATGTGACTTTTACTCCGGAATTATGCTTTATTAAGTCTAGTATAGATGATAGTGTTAAGTTTGTTGGTCGTCGCTCTAATAACACTTACTTAATTGATTTGGATGAGATAACTTCACTATTTTCAAAATGTTTTAAATCTTTTGATGATAAGATTCGTCTTTGACATCGACGAATTGCACATATTAATGTGAATCAATTAAATAAACTTTTGCGAAAAGACTTAGTGATTGGTTTACCTAAACTAAACTTTAAGCTTGATAGCATTTGTGACTCATGTCAAAAATGCAAGCAAGTTAAAAGCTCTTTTAAACCTAAAAATGTGATAAGCACAACAAAGCCATTGGAGCTAATCCACATGGATTTGTTTGGCCCATCACAAGTTCGAAGTTTAGGTGGCAATTACTATGGATTTGTTTTAGTAGATGATTTTACTCGATTCACATGGACTTTATTTTTATCCGCAAAAAGTGAAGTTTACAAAAGTTTTAAAAAGTTTGCCAAACTCATCCAAAATCAACTAAGTTTGAAAATAGTGACTATTAGAAGTGACCACGGAGGTGATTTTGAAAATACTAAGTTTGATGCGTTTTGTGATAAGTTTGGTATTGAACATCAATTCTCAGCCCCTAGAACTCCGGAGCAAAACGGAGTTGTAGAAAGGAAGAATAGGGTATTGGAGGAACTTGCACGTACAATGTTAAAAGAATCTAAAGTTCCTACATACTTTTGGGCCGATGCGTTAAACACCGCTTGTTATGTGATAAATAGGATTCTTATTCGTCCGCATTTAAATAAAACACCTTATGAACTTTTAAAAGGGCGAAAGCCAAACATCTCATATTTTCATGTATTTGGGTGTAAGGTGTTTATCTTAAATAACGGAAAGAATCAAGTCGGCAAGTTTGATTCCAAAGCCGATGAAGGTATATTCATAGGTTATTCAACCCATAGTAAAGCATATCGTGTCTATAACAAAAGAACATTAACCGTTGAGGAATCCGTGCATGTTGTATTTGATGAATCTCCGAGAGGAGATCGTGTTGTTTCTTGTGATGATGATAATATAGGTACTCTTATGGATCTTGAGAAGTCAACACCACAACAATTAGAGGAGACGCAAGTAGAACATGAAGAGGTGCAAACACATGATAAAGACTTAGCACAAGAGACACAACCTCAACAACCAATAGCTTGGAAGTCCAACAAAAATCATCCGGTTTCTAACATCTTAGGTGACATTGCTAAGGGGGTGGTAACCCGAAGCACTTTAAATAATTTCTGTTATTATGTTGCCTTTGTATCTCAAATAGAACCTAAGAATGTCAAAGAGGCTCTTCAAGATGATCACTGGGTTATGGCCATGAAAGAAGAATTAAATCAATTTGAAAGGAATCAAGTTTGGGAGCTTGTGCCAAAACCTAATGATCGTCCTGAAATAGGGACTCGTTGGGTCTATAGGAATAAGTTAGATGAATCGGGTATTATTGTTAGAAATAAAGCTAGGTTGGTAACACAAGGTTATAGTCAAGAAGAAGGAATTGATTACGATGAGACTTATGCCCCCGTAGCTAGATTAGAAGCTATTCGTACTCTTCTCGCTTTTGCATCTATCATGAATTTTAAATTGTACCAAATGGATGTCAAAAGTGCTTTTCTTAACGGATACATTCAAGAGGAAGTTTATGTCTCACAACCTCCTGGTTTTGAAAGTTTTGATCATCCGAACTACGTTTTTAAGTTGAAAAAGGCTTTGTACGGTCTTAAACAAGCTCCTAGAGCTTGGTACGATCGACTAAGCAATTTTTTATTGGAAAAAGGTTTTAAACGAGGTACTGTGGACACTACTCTCTTTATTGAACGTTCCGGTAAGGATATTCTTTTGGTTCAAATATACGTTGATGATATTATATTTGGTGCTACTAATGATAATTTGTGTATGAAGTTTTCAGATTTAATGCAAAGCGAATTCGAGATGTCGATGATGGGAGAGCTTACATTCTTTCTTGGCCTTCAAATAAAGCAACTCAACGATGGCATTTATATACATCAAAGTAAATATTTTAGAGAGCTTCTCAAACGTTTTGGCATGGACTCGTGTAAATCCGCTTCTACTCCAATGAGCGTTGCATGCTACCTAGATCAAGATGAGGCTGGAAAAGCGGTAGAGGTAACAAAGTATCGTGGAATTATTGGTAGTTTGTTATACTTAACTGCATCTAGGCCTGATATCATGCTTAGTGTTTGTATGTGTGCACATTTTCAAGCTAAACCAAAAGAGTCGCATCTAACTGCTGTCAAAAGAATAATGAAATACTTAAAAGGTACAACCAATACCAGTTTGTGGTACCCTAGGGATGCTTTTTTAAAACTTATAGGTTATTCGGACTCTGACTTTGCCGGTTGTAAAGTTGAGCGAAAAAGTACAAGTGGAACTTGTCATTTAATTGGTAGTTCGCTTGTATCGTGGTTTTCTAAAAAGCAAAATTGTGTTGCTTTATCGACCGCGGAGGCCGAATACATAGCTGCCGGTAGTTGTTGTGCTCAAATCCTTTGGATGAAGCAACAATTATCGGATTTTGGTTTAAATTTGACAAAAATCCCTATAAAGTGTGATAACACTTCGGCAATCAATTTGACTAAAAACCCGGTATTGCACTCAAGGACAAAGCACATTGAAATTAGGCATCATTTTTTGAGAGATCATGTTCAAAAAGGTGATTGTATTATTGAGTTTGTTCAAACTTCGGATCAATTAGCTGATATCTTTACAAAACCTTTACCAAGGGATACATTTTATAAAATTAGAAGAGAACTTGGTATTTTTGATGAATCAACTATTAGCTAATTGTATTTGATGCTTTTAGAAATCACCTTCAAGCCTATTTCAATATGATTTGTATTTTGAGTTGTTGTATTTTGATAAAGTGTTTCATAAATCTTTTGGTATGTAGTTGTGTGTGTATGTTTTTCTATGATATGATTACTTGCTTTATTTGAATGTGTGTTAATTGCTAAATGCTAAGTGTTTCTATGTGTTTGTGTGCATGAAAATGATTTTGCATGAAAATTTGAAATTTTAAGTTTTTCAGTAGTTTACTCGATTAACAGATGTTTTCACTTGAGTAATTTTTAAATCTCTTTCGGCTTACTCGATTAATTGCATCTGTCACTCGATTAATTTTTAAATCTCTTTCGGCTTACTCGATTAACTGATACTGTCACTCGAGTAAAATATTTTCATCTTTCGGCTTACTCGATTAAACTTGATTTCACTCGATTAAGGAACGAAATACTCGAGTAACGTATCATTTCACTCGAGTAACGCGCGTCAGTATAAAACCTGAACTGCTGCATTTTGCATCATTTTTTCCAAATTCTTCTCTCTCTTCATACGAGTTTCTCTCTTCTTCTCTCTAAAGTTCATCATCAATCCGTCCCAAATGGCCTAACATCATTCATTAAAAACAAAATCCTTCCACATATCAACCTTATAACACCATTTCTTCATGTGGTTCATGTTGTTCTTTGGACATTTTATTTTCTTTTATATGCATTTCACTGACTATTTTATGGTTATATTTTCTATGTTATGTTTTAGACTATGTTTATGTATTTGCTGTTCATGGTTGATGACTATGTTGGATACATTGTGGTACTATGTTTTGTGGTGCTTTGTTTTGGATTGTTATATTTAAAATTATGGCACTATTCTGGATTGTTATATGGTTAGAGACTATACTCTGATTTTGGATTTTATTCATTACGTCTTAACTATATTTTCATTCTTTATCATAGTTACTACACTAACCTTCCACTTTTGGCAAAGGATTTTTCTCAACATTTATTTTTTTTAATGATGCCAAAAGGGGGAGAATATTTTGTTGATGTTGTTCTTGTAGGTTAAGTTTTATTTTATTTTTCCTAAGTGTCTAACATTTAGGGGGAGTATTTTAAAACTTAGTGCTTAATTGCAAAGGAGGTTTGTCATCATCAAAAAGGGGGAGTTTGTAGGTTTCTATGTTTTGATGCTAACAACCTTTCTCCAAGCAACAACATTATCAACAAGGAAGCTATCTCATGAAGAATAGAATTAGGATTTAGTTTGATTCTAATGCAATGTAATATTTAATTTTATGCAATGCATATCATGAGAGTGGGTAGCTTTAGGTGATCTTAATGAAGCTTATAATAATGTTTGATTAAGAGTGAAGAAAACTTAATCTTGATTATAATAGATCATATTAAAGTTATTGTGAAAATCCATTTGAAAAACTTTGTTTTTAGTCCATATCTGATCAGGTCACTCGAGTAATGAGTTTGCCTTTACTCGAGTAATGTGTATTGTTATAGGTTAATCGAGTAATGAGTTATTCGTCACTCGAGTAACGTATTTCAACATGTGTTAATCGAGTAGTGTGTTACACTTCACTCGAGTAACTTGAACAGTGGCAGAAAAATTATAAAAGGACTTCATTTTTACATGAACAATGTTACACACTCTTTTACAATTTTATTTTGAGCAATACACTTTCATTTTTCAAGAGCTATTACACACTTCCTTTGAGAAATCAAGATTCAACAAATTTCTTCTATTCTTCACTCAAGATTAATCATTGTTCTAAGTTTTCTTTGAGATCAATATTTTTTAGTTCTTAATTGTGTTGAAGCTTTGCAACAAGAGGTTGCACATTTCAAGAATTCAACGAAGGTGAAGAATTTCACAAGCAAGTCTTTGAACGTTTATCAAAGCAATATTGAAAAGGATTTGGTTGGAAGCATCTTCAACAAATTAACAAGAGAAGACGGAAATTCAATTGGGTTAGAATTTCAAAGTGTTTGGTACACACTTTGAAGAAGGGTTAAGATAGGATAGCTTTGTAAGAAAGTTGCATCTTAAACATTGTAATTCTAACAATTGAATTTGTCTAGTAGAAACTCTTTATCATTTTGATAAAGGGGACTGGATGTAGCTTTCAAGTGGGTGAAAGTGAACCAGGATAAAATCACCGTCTTCATTGTTTCTTTTCTTGTTTGCATTAATTCAAGAACAATTGAATTTTAGGTTAGAATTGGGGTTTTTCAATTCATTATCAATTGACCTAAAATTGGTTGGTAAATGTACTTGCAATTGTTCATAGCATTCATACATAGTTTGTTGAATCATCATAGTATTGCGATTCTAAAAGAATTCTCATCAAAACTCTTTTACTATTCGATTTTTACCCAGATTACTCGAGTAAATTGTGGATTACTCGATTAATCTGAAAGCTGTTTTGAACTTTACTCGAGTGAGACTTCTGATACTCGAGTGAAATAAAATTTGCTTGCGTAATACTCGATTAAAAGGTATTTTACTCGAGTAACCTGACTTGTTTTTGAAAGAAAATTTATTTTCTTAAAATCATTCTCTACGGTGATCGAAATATCTGTACTAAGGCTCCAATATTCTATTCACCCCCCCCCTCTAGACTATATTGAGCTGCTTGTTGGTTTCCAACACGATGATGGTGAAGGAAGCTCAGTTAATTGAAGAATTCCGAAACTTGAATCTGGCAGTTCAGTGTAAACCGGAATGTATCAAGCTAGGAGTGCTTCAAGTGACAAGTGAATTCCTTACTCAAGTAAGGGACTTGCAGAAATCAGATGAAGAATTGTTAGAAGAGAAAAGATTGGGTTTGGATGGTGTAGAGCCTGATTTTCGAGTGGGAGCTGATGATATTCTAAGGTTTCGAGATCGTGTATGTATCCCAGCTAATCAGGAATTGAAGAGAGTAGTTTTGGACGAAGCACACAAAAGCAAGTTAAGTATGCATCCTGGAACGACAAAGATGTACCAAGACCTGAAGAAGATGTTTTGGTGGCCAGGACTGAAGAAAGATGTTGCGTCTTATGTTGCGTCTTGCCTTGTTTGCCAAAAGGTGAAGATTGAACATAAGAAGCCTGGAGGAGAATTGCAACCTTTGAGCATACCGAAATGGAAGGTTTCGATTCGATCTGGGTCGTGGTCGATCGGTTAACCAAGTCGGCTCATTTCATTCCCATCAATATGCAATATCTGTTGGAGAAGCTCGCAAGATTGTACATCAAGGAAGTCGTCAGATTGCATGGAGTGCCCTCAAGCATTGTATCAGATCGTGATCCTCGTTTCATTTCTCGTTTCTGGCAAAGTCTACATCAAACTTTGGGAATGCAGCTAAGGATGAGTTCGGCTTACCACCCGCAAACAGGTGGTCAATCTGAAAGGACAATTCAATCCCTAGAAGATTTGCTTCGAGCATGTGTTTTGGAGTACCAAGAGAGTTGGGATCAATTGTTGCCACTTGTGGAGTTCACCTACAACAATAGTTATCACGCAAGCATCGATATGGCCCCGTACAAAGCTCTTTATGGAAGAAAGTGTAGGACCCCACTATGTTGGTTCCAAGTGGGGGAGAGTGCTCTCATCGGACCTGAGTTGATTCAAGAAACGACCGAGAAGATCAAGGTTATTCAAGAGAAGTGAGGACTGCACAAAGTCGTCAGAAGAGTTATGCCGATCAGCGAAGATCCAAGCTAGAATTTCAAGAAGGAGATCACGTGTTTTGTGTGTAGTTCCAACGACCGGTATTGGAAGAGTGATGAAGCCGAAGAAGTTGACTCCGAAATTTATCGGCCCGTATCAGATTTTAAAGCGAGTTGGTCATGTCGCATATCAGATCGCCTTACCCTCGTTTTTGTCCAATCTGCACAATGTATTCCACATCTCTCAGCTTCGCAAATTTGTCCAAAATCCATCTTCAATCATCCAGCTGCAGCAAGATGTTGTACCATTCAAAAAGAATCTCACATTCGACGTTGGGCCCGTACGAATAGAAGATCAGCGAATCAAGAAGCTGCAAGGAAAAGAGATCCCATTAGTGCGAGTCCTTTGGGGTCAGAATGGAGTATCTGACTCTACATGGGAATTAGAATCTAGGATGAGAGAAGAATATCCGCATATTTTTGTGTAAATCAAGAATTTCGGGGACGAAATTCTGTTTAAGTGGGGGAGGATGTAAGACCCTATATTTTGAATAAATAAATAAAAATTAAATATTTAATATAATAATATTATTATGTTGCATAAAATAATGAATTTTCTGAAATTAGGTTAAAATACTCGAGTATTTGGGGAAGACTCGAGTACTGTAACTAGCTGTTAGGAAAATTTGAATTTTTAGTTGGAATACTCGAGTAGTTAGTTGGAAGACTCGAGTATTTAGTAGTGTTGCTGAGTGTTTTGAAGCTGGTGCGTCAGCAATACTCGAGTATTGTCCAAAATACTCGAGTAGTTCGAGCAGTGGTGCTAAGTCTATAAGTCGGTTTTCATTTGAATTTCGAAGCGAAACGCGTTTTCCCTTGGTTCCAAGCACAAAGCTGGACATTACTTCGAAGGAGGGTAATCCTAGGCTATAAATAGGTGAGCCATGAAGCCCAAACACCCTCAAATCTCTCTGAACCCGAATTGTTGACAAAATTTCCTCTGTTTTGAAGTGCTTACTTTAACCACTTCATTCTCTCTCAATTCTCATCCATTCCCTTCGAAACCTAAACACAAACTGAAGTTCTAATTCCAATCTTGAATTAGAACCCGAAATCACTCCAAATAGCCTCCTGCAGATCAAGTTCTAGGCAATCGAAGTTCAGTTTTCAAAGCTGCGAAAACAGAGCAAGTTCAGCATCAAATACCCATCTTTCTTGAATCCGTTTGGTAAATCCAGGAACTCTTTCGATTCCAAACTTGTTTCTATTTAAAGTTGGTGTTTCCTAGTTTCTAAAGCTAACTTGTTTCATTCTTTTTCATGTCTTATTCATTGTGAAATTAATGGCCAGAGTCAGCCAAGTGCAACAGTTTTGCACAAGTCCAGGGATCAAGTTTTGATTCAACCCTTTTTCATTGCAACCAATCCTTTCTTTAGCTTCTCTGAGGTAAGGGAGGAGTTACCTAAATACTAGAATGAGTAATTTCAAGCTAGAAATGTAGGAACCATTAAAGGTTCAAAGAAAGATGCAACTTGAATTGGGATTCTGACTTGGAGGTCAGAGACCCATGATTTTATGATTCAAACAAGTTTAAATGAACCTAAAGCTCACTGTAATGTGTTTCGAAATTAAAATCAAGTGGAAATGAATTTCACAGTTTAAAATGGATATTTTCAAGTTTGAATGCAACCTGTGATTTGCTGTTAATTGATGTTGTTGCAGTTGTGTTTAAGTGTTGTAACATGTTAGTTTTATGTTCCTAAGTTGCTGTTTTGCATAGGAACGGAGAAATAAAGCAAGGAATTCGAATTGGTATTGAAAGTGCAGAAAACTGGAAACTGGAAGAACGACTCGAGTAGATCTTTAAATACTTGAGTATTTTTGCATGAACTACTCGAGTAGTTCATGAACTACTCGAGTATTCTGAACAATTTTTAAGAAAACACTTACTTTCTAAAATTTTCTTAACTCGTTTAATATCAATATCTCTTATTCTCGTTGGTTGATAGTTATCCTAGAGGTGTCCTACTAGAATTTTATTCAGTGGTTGATTGTTTTCCTACAGGAGTCCCAACGGAAGTGCGTACACCCATTTGGTTGATATGGTCCCTAGATGTCCCAGCGAAAGTTTTACTCACTTGGTTGATATTTTTCTATGGGAGTCCCAATGGGGTCGTTGCAATAAAAATCCACCAATAGGAGGCTATGCCCCGATGGATTACTACATAAATAATTATACGCTATTTCTAATACCATCACAAAGTGGCTAGGCCGCTGATGGATTTTTCTGAAAGGAGAATTGAAAGTAAGTAAACCCATCGCAAAGTGGCTAGGCCGCTGACGGTCTTTTTCGAAAAGCACCAGCACCAGCTAAAAGAAAAGTTGAATGAAAACCAATGAAATGGAATGCTGATGAGAATAATGAAAGAATAAAATAAGATTTGCATATGATATGGGAATCATGCATGGTGAAAGGAATTGCTCCGATTTGATTGGAGATGCTAACTCAGGATAGGGCGTAGAAAGCCACCGACACTGTATGTCATGGAGGTTAGCTCTCAATCAATCGTGATGCCTGGAATGTGAATCCTCTCCAGTTCGAAGAAAACATAGGTTTGAAATGGATACCCGAAAGGATGCCGAACTGTGAAGCATGAATGAGGAGTAGGCATGCATCATGTCACTAATGAAATTAAATATGAGTTAAATGAGTTTGAGCATATATATATACTTGCATTCTGGATGCTATCTGATTACATTGCTTGTTATTTTTAGCCTCTGTTATGCTCATTTGTTATTGTATTTAGCTATGACTCACTCCTAATCCCTTGTTGTAAGACATTGCAAGGAATATGATGTGCGTGGAAATGAGGCCGCTCCCTAATGGGGAGTGGAATTTTGAGGATCACCGGGCCACATATGAAGGGGACGTGGAAGTCACTTTCCGTCACCAAAATCCATGGTCCCGAATGCATCTGCGTCGTACGAGGATTCCAATGATGTACATTATGCACATTCCACCAAATTTTGTGTTTCACCATGGAACACCCCCATCACCACCAAGACGTTTTCCGAGATGCACCCTTCCACCAAGTCCATCACCCTCTGAGGAAAGAATCATTTTGAAGGTTCCTGCTCCCTCTCGTCCTTCCACTAGAGCCCGATCTCGGACTCCCGTTTATGTGCCATCTGATCCGGCACATGAGGAGGAAGAGGAGGAGGAGGATCCCATAGAGGGTGAGGATCCGGTGGAGGATGCTAATCCGGTGGTGGATGATGAATTCAGGGAAAACTCAACTGGAAGTCAGTGGGGAACTGATGACTGAGTTGAGTTCTGGATGATGGAATGTGGATAATGCAACTCATCAGGTTTATCTTACTTATGTTATGTTATAGTTTGAGTTTCGAACCAATTGCTCTAGGTTGTTATATGTTTTGTTGTAATATATGTTATATAATGTAATGACCTAGAGTATCTAAGTTAAGTTGAATGTTTTAACTTTTATGTCTTGATATAATGAAAGATGTATTTTTTTTACTTTGAAATGAAACATGAAGTATTGATGTTTTCCCTTCATGATGTCTTTGATGTTTTTCACAAGAATTGAAAATGATGGTGACTTGACTTATGAAAAAGAAAAAAATGGTCGTGTTTTCGAATATAAGTATTTTATTGAGAGTAGAAAGTTGGGTCGTCACACATGAAAATGATTAAGGCATTTAGGTTGGATTTGTTTTCCCTTAGTTACCCATTTTGAGCCTGATATAAATATGATTTTTCTTTGGTACCCTGTATTGATTGTTATTTTTGTGAGTACCTTAGGAATTTTGAATGGGCAATTGAGAGAGGGACATTTCAAAAGTATGAAAATTGTGAAAGTGTTGTTGAGTTACTCTTCTTCCAAAAGAAAGAAAGAATTGAGAAAAAAGTGAAAATTGATGAATGATAAGAGAAAAGAATTTTGTTTGGAAGAGGTAGTAGAGTAAAATTGAAAGAAAAGAAGTTTGAAATAGTTGTGATTTGAGTGTGAGTCCTCATAGTATTTATTGCTCATTCATAATTTTTAGAGGGAAATTTGTTTTTGCATTTTAGCCCTTAGTTTCATCCTTTCTTTCTTTTATCCCACCTGACACTTTTAGCCATGGCCTCATTTCAACCAAATTAAAGACCTTTTGATTTGTGCATATTTTTAATAATTTCAGTGGAGATTTGGGTCTATGGTCAAGCTTATGGTAACATTTAACTATTGTATGAACTTGAGTGTTCACTAGTTCTGAGTTTTAATTGGTTTTGTTTCTTTAACCAGGTTTTGATATGTGAGTAGCTTGTGTAAATATGTGGCTGTGTTGATGAGTCGAAGTCTTAGATTAAGTGTTGTACATTTTGATTTAGATGGTTGTCTTGAGTTTATGAATTTTTATTTTACTTTTGCCTGGGACATGCAAAATGCTAAGTTTGGGGGAGTGATTTGGGTCTAATATATGATGTTTTTGGGCTTAATTTCACTTCCTTTTGCTATGGTTTTGGTTTGTTTCTCTTGTAAATATAGGTATTTTGTATTAGTTATAGGAAATTTTAGTTTTATAGAATCCTTTGAACGTTTTGATCCGTTTTGGGTATGTTTCAGGTGTTTTGGAGCTGAATTTCGAGAAAATGTTATTGGAGCTGAGAAGAGCATAAGAAGACCTTGAAAATGGCACAAGAACGCAGAGAAACGGAGTCGAAAAATACTTTGCACGCCCAGACGCGTGGATGGCGCGCCCAGGCGCGCGTGCTTCGGTGATTATTGAGCAACAGATAGCGCGCGCCCAGGCGTGCTGCGTCACACGCCCAGGTGCACTAGGTTCGCGAAGGCCCAATTGGGCCAATTTCTGAGCAATTTTGGAGGCTTTTATTAGGATTTGTATTTTATGTATATATTAGAGGGTTTAGAATTAGGTTAGGAAGTCAATAACAGTCGTTAGCAGTCAATTAGAATGATTTAATTAGATTAGAGCTTTGAAGGAAGATTACACACTTTTGGAGATCATTCGAAGGAGGAATCCGGAGAAGATTGGTGATTTGAAGCAGTTTTCTATGGTAATTTAGGAATGAATTCCATAGTTATTGTTTTTCTTCTTTTCTCTATTATGTGTAACTAAACCTTTTGTGTTAGGAACATGGTGGATTTGTATTTGTAATTTATTTTTATTAATTAATGTTTTTCAGTTTTAGATCATGTGTTTAATTGTGTTTTTATTGTTATGCATGGAAGTAGCTAATCCATGTTTTGGATCTTCTAAATCTGAATTGGAAAATGAGGATTTGAAATAGGTCACGCAATTAATTAGGATTCTAAATCTAAATCAACATAACGGGTCTCGGTCTTTGGTGAACCAGTTCCGTGTGTTGATTTTAGTCTTTGATCAGCTCGGCACATGCTCGGCTACATGAGCAAGTCAGCAGTTTAGGTTCAAGCTCGAAATATGATCGGACTTAGATATCGAGTCTGAAGATCAAGAACAAGCTCGGCAGTTTCTCAGGTGCAAGTTTGGAAGACTTTCGGAATTTGCTCAGTCGAACATGTTGCACAAGCCAAGATATCAAGGTCAAACAAAAGCTCAGTTCGGAAGATGCTGACAAGATGTTTGGAATATGGTTAGCAGTTGCTTTGAAGAAATGTAGATTGAACCAGCAGCAAGTCAGAAGCTCAGATGCAAGCTCGAAGATGATCAGCCAATGTAGTTGAACTAGCAGCGAGCCAAAAGTTTTGTTCGAACGAGTAACATGTTATATCATCAACTCGGAAAAACCATCAGCTCGGACCTTTGGTGCAACCAAGTCAAAATCTTAAGTAAACAGCTCAACCGAAGTTAAGCTCGGCTTGTCCGAGTAAAATAGCAAAGCATAAATGCGTCAGAAGTTTTTCTCGGCCTTCGCTACAATCAAGTGAAGTGTTAAGTCAGATGCTCGACCTAAGCTCGGTTGACAAAGTTGACTCAAGATCAAATGCAAAGTTCGGCCAGTGCTCGGCTCAGACTCAAAACTCAACATAATATACAAAGCTCGGCCAAGGCTCAGACGTCAAGGTCACTCAAGCCAAAATGCAAATGCTTGGCCAAAGTTCAGAGTTAAACTCAAGCCAGAATGCAAAGCTCGGCCACAGCTCGGAAGTCAAAGGTCAAGATCAAGCTCGGTTTCACACTTGCTCAATTTTCAGTGCAAGCATCATCAAGCTCAGACCTTCAGCCCGGTTCAAGCTCAGTTTTGTCTTAACTCTCTGCTACGTAAGAAATCAAGTTCCCAAGCCCAAACAGATGACAAGCTTGGATACTGTTCATCGTCTTCTACATTATGTTGTCTCAACGCCACAAAACTTGAATTTCAAATTCAAAAAGGGATTGAATTCAGAAAGGACATTACGTGTCTCTGTATGTTTCTGTGAATTGGAAGCATCTGGAATCATTCTTTGGAAAGGACATACGTGGATAAGAACGTTGCAGCAAAATGTATAATATCTGGAATATTCGTTGCAAGGACAGTATGTCACAAAATATCTTTCCTCAACGTGGGTGCTGAGATCAGTATAAAAGCCCAGCTTTCCTTTCTCCAGATACACACGAAATACACGAACAAGAGAGAACAACAACATCAGCAACAACATTTTCTTAGAACACAGAGAAACAAAACTTTCACATTCGAAATCTAAGTTTCAATCTTCTCTGTGAAATCCCTTCCTTAATCAATTACTCACCAGATACACAAAATTTCAAAATCATACTCTGTTGAGTTTTCGAGTTGGAGCCATACTCTTCTTTCATCATTGTAACCTGTTTGAAATGAAGTTGTTCTTGAAGGTTTCAAGAAACTTCGGTGTTGTAAAGTGGTGAAGAGTGTAACATCCTGACTTTTTAATTTAAAATACATTAATTAAAATCTTTGATTTCATTAGTTAACAATTAGGATTCTATAAAAATTTTGGCGGAGTTTCGTTTGAATTTCGGACTTTCCCCAAATAAATTTAAAATCCTGTCAAGTCCAGAACAGTTTCAATAAAGTAGAAAAGAGACTATAGAGTTGTTTTTGAAATCATTCAAAAGGGATATTATTATATCCACTCCAAACACTAATACTTTCATAAAAATAATTATAGAGTCCCTTTTACAAAATCAAAGAAGTTTCAACTCCGAATAAATATAAAATTAAATACCACTTAAATTTATTAAAAATATTTTACATAATAGCATCTTAGCTTGGTTGCTAAGGTGATGCGACTATGAGGTCACAATCACAATTATGCTCTCTTTAAAAGAGAGTGGTGATTCTCGGCATAGAAGCTATGGACGTCTTTCTCCATTGGGTACCTAATATGGTCAACAGTAAGGGTGAGTAATTTGAGAAATAATCAAGGGAAACACTTAAAATAACAGTAATAAAGTATAATTAGACATACCCACACACATTTATTCATATTCATTTGTCTTATCCAATTTCACTATTTCTAGACCGTAACATTTTACTATTCCTTTATACTATATATATATCCACAATCCATCACATAACAATGCTTTGATGCTCAATAATATGAGTGTGAAATGCACTTTATACCATTATGGTTTAACTCCTGAATCCAATGTAACACTTTCCACTTTACTTTATACACTTTACACTTTCATTGGATTCAGTGAATTAAACCTATTATATAACAATGAATGCACTTCTCCATTTACAATAACCATAACACTTTAACGATTGGGTACATTGTTCTTCACATTCTCCCCGCAGGAGGGTTCCTCACACAATGTACCTTAACACTTTATCCGATAACAACACAACCTCCTCACAACCCTCCCTCCAATTTGGGAAAAAACCGACCAGGAGTAAGCATTTCTCAACCTCTAGTTGGGTGCTTCACCTCCACTTAGGAAGATCCCTCGCTCACCCGCTTGCACAACACTTCACCTCCACTTAGGAAGGTCCCTCATGCGATTTGGGTTGATTTGTCCAAATCGGGCTTTAGCATAAATCACCCTCGACTGGCCCAAAGAAACCAAAGTAAATAGAATTATTATGGTTTGCATAGAACCAACCCCCAATACGGGAAGCAAACCCGTATCCTTTGCAGGATCAAAGTTCTCCATAATAATTCCTAACATTTACTCTTGTCCTCATCAATCGCAAAGCGACGTATGTTTTTCCCCGTACAGCTAGGGTCCACCTTACTCCATAATGCACGTGTTTCTAATTCATTTTATGTGGTTTTCATTAGTTGAACCTTTAATAATTATATCCAATTGGTTGGGTCTCTAACTTAGGATTTGGCCATGCTTTATATATATATATATATATAGACAATCACATCCAACAACAATAGGTTCACAATCGTGCCATTCATTCATTTCGTTTCATAACAATTACAACAATTTATTTCTAACAGAATCCTAAGTTCATAACATACATACACTCATAGTAAACGTATATAGCATATCACACCAATAATCATAATCATATTATTCATTTAATCAATTAATTCAGTAACAATCTAATTATCAATTACTACACACCCTAAGTCAATTGCACACATTTTTGCTTTCCAACATAACAATGTCAACATACAAATCAAACAGACACATATAAAATACATCTAATTATAGCCCTATTACTATTATTAAGCCCTTCCCCTAATTAAGACCAAAGTACCCCCCTTACCTTAAGGAGAGAGAAAGAGAATTGGGATTTTTGTGGGAGCTCCACACCAAGCTCCAATCCATGCTCCATGACTCCTATTCCTTGCCCCTCTAACTTCTCCTAATGCCAATTGAATGATTTGGAGGCCCAATTTGATGAATTAGAAGAGTTAGGGTTTTGGGGTTTTCATTTGGGGGTTTTTGAGAGAGAGGAATTTAGGTGAGATTGAGAGAGGGAAAATGATTGGGGATTGATAGGGAGTGATTATATGAAGTTAATTTCATGAGATTGGGTGTTAATTTGATGGTTTGAAGAAGATTAGAGAAGTGGGAGTAGAGAGCTCGAGCTTGAGGAGAGAGAAGGAGTTGCTGAAAATGATTTGGAATTCACGTGTTTTTCAACTTAACTGAAGGGGTTAATCGATTAATTCGACCCCTTAATCGATTAATCAAGGCCATTAATCGATTAAGGCCGAAAGAGCAATGAAATTTAATCGATTAATCTGCTATCTACTTGAGTAGATCCGAAAGGTGCTTAAATTCTAATCGATTAAGGCCCTTATTACTCGATTAACTCAGTGCAAAATGGCTTTCTTTCACACTTCTAAGACTCTTAGGCTTTCACAACTCTTTCTAACTTAACTTAACACCAAAACCTACACTCTAAACACAATCTAACCTATTCTTAACTCAATCCAACTTACACTTAGCTAAATTTCTAATTCTAAACAAGTCTAAACAATTCTAAGCAATTATAACTACTAATATCAATACTAATTAACACTTCTAACTGAATCTGACACTTAAGGATTCTCTAACACTTATGAAATTCTACTAACTAATATTCCTAATGTCTTTATAAAATTGGGGATGTTACAATACTCCCCCACTTGAAGGAATTTCGTCCCCGAAATTCGACTGGGTTCAAAGATCTAAAAGAGATATAGAGCTATGTGCTCTAGAACACGATGGACCTTATCTTGGTCAATGAGAGGGCTATGGCCTTTTGGGGACTCACTCCCCCACTTAAAACACAACTACGGCTAAGGTTTTATTCTCAAGGAAACTAACCTGTCAAGCAATCAGAGAAGCAACAAGTCCTCAATTCTCCTCTAACATATGATCATTCAAAAGAATAGAGACTACAATATTAGGAAAATATTTTAAACAGATAGTTATGAATAACATGCTAAAAAAAAAAGAACAAAACATAAAGCATTTATCAATAAAAAGAAATCCACCTAACAAAACATAATTCAGACACAAGCAGAATAGATAACAGTGCACATCAACAGTTTTAAAATGTTATTTGTTTATCTAAAATCAATACAAAGGGGTATCATGGTTTGGAGAGAAAATCATGAAATGAATAGGGTTTACAAACGATAAAGTACAGGAATCAACATTCGAAATCGGGGGATAAATACCAAAACCATGATGCACCCCAACACATAAATTAGTTTGCAATCTTACTTATGAAAATAGATGTTTGATATTATAACATATAGAAAGAATAAGGTTTGGAATGTCCACATGAAATGAGAACATAAGAAAAGTTACAAATTTCATTTTACAAGGAGCATTTTCTCAAAGAGGTAAACAACATTAGGGAATACTTTACATATGGACATGATTGGAAAATGAGGGTTATAATAAAAGATAGGTCTAAGAATTGTTCTTAGAAAATTAAACTGATGTTCATAAAGAGAATTGCACATAATACATAATAGGTATACCTTAATAGTAATATGCATAGGGAAAATAAATTATCAATTACCCCAAAACTTAATTCATGAAAATTATAAGTTTTATCATGTGTAACACTTTCTCTAAGAAAGAAGTTACATTGAAAATATATGTATATACTAATGAAAGAATCAGAATTAGAAATTGCCATGCAAGGAACACAACAAGGTTTATAAAAAGCCAAACTTGAAACTAAAGCTAAAGGATTTTCATAAAAGAAATACGAGGTACTTATTTTAAAAGAATTTGATTGGATAATTAGTTAATAAGGATTAGTAAAATATTCTTTCAAAATCATTCTCAAAATGGGTAGAAATATTCTTTACCGAAAACTAACTTTGATTCGTAGACGAAACATATAAAAATACTTAAAGGTTGGGAACTATCATAAAAGATCCCAATTAATTTGATTATTAAAGTAGTTTAACTTAGCATATAATATTGGTAAACTTGAAATTGTAAATACACACATATGCACATATAAGTCAATCATTCAGAAACACATACAACCTATTTCCTACATGAACATCTATGCATCTCTATGACTTAGACTTAAACTCTAAGACTCCATCAAATCAGACTCAACTTTTACTACTCGATCTACGACTTAGAAGCTAAGGAGGTACTACACTCAACCTAATAGATAACTCCACTAAACAAGGCCTCCACTAATCCTATGTTTATTATTTCTATAAGGCTCAAGGCTTCCTATTCGGTTCCTAAGGTTAGGATTTTATATGATGATTTCTCATCTCTAATCCTAATTGAGGCTTAACTATTACAATCTAGACTTCAACACTAAGACTCTCCCACCGGATGCTAAAATTGGGACTTTAACATTCAACAAACTACATTCCTTGAAATAGTTCATAAAGGTTTTGAAAATCGTTTGTAGTTTCGGAATGCCGCTTGCTCAATTGTACCTACACATTTCCTCGGAATTCTAAGTGAACTTAAAGGAAAAAACATAACTTTCCTCACCTTACTTAAGTTCTAACTTAAACCTTAACTCTAAGATAACTTACATTGCCTTTACTCCACCTTGCTACCTTCACTTACATTCCTCAAATTCACATTATTGACTTGCAAGAAAAGATTTGGCATTTGGTGATAAAGTACTTTTAAAGATTTGCATCTTCTTCATCATAAGAAAAACACTTTGTATTCGAAAAATTCTTTTTCATTTAAAATTTTGACAAAATTGTCAGATACGAAAAAGACATGTCAAGCTTTCAAAAGTTTAAAGTGTTTTTATAAGTTTTCCAAGGTCATTTCACATTAGCTTTGAAAATAATTCAGAAGCTTTGTGGACTCTTTGGACCAAGCAAACGTGAGTCCTCTATGATTCGTCAAACTCAAATAAAAGGAATGTACCCCTCGGCTAAAATTTTAAGTTCATTTAAATTTTCAAATCTTAATGAATACATTTCCTTTTATTTTAACCTCGAAGTTCAAACTTTGATTCGAACTAACTTATGCCGCATTCGGTGAATTCCCATCTAATCGACAATTTGTGTAATTTGAGACTACGCTACACCATTACTCAGTTAGTTAGGATTTCACATTATTGACAATACATTCTTAAAAAAAATGGTGTTGCAACACTTAATCAATTATCAAAGTTGGAATCAATTTCATGCCTTGGAAAATATTAGAATACTAGTATACTTGACATTTATTTTCGTTAAAAATACTTGGATCTTTCAAAAAGAAAGTCTCAAAATAATCCGATGCAAAATGATTTATACTTCCTCATTAACAGTATGTTTATCACCAATATAGTGTAGGAATGTAAAAAGGCACTTAGGTCTCACTAAGTCGACACTTAGTGATTAAAGTGAAAGACAATTAGAAGGGTTAACTCGTATTCGCTCCCGCTGCGCACTCTGATAAAGAATGCCCGGAGTGTACAAAATTGGGTGGTCTCAAATACCCTTCCTATTCCTAGACATAAAAATAATTTTGGCAGTTATTTGATTGGATTCAAGGACGTAATGATCTTATCTTCCAACAAATGTAAATCTCGAGGTGGCCAATCTCGATTTCACATTATATTGAAGATAATATCACTTCTCGTACTGCCTGAGTTCCAATTAAATAATCTGAAATAGAACAAACAACTACTCATCTTCGATTCAAATGAGGACTTTGAAACTTCACCAAAAGAAAAGTTGCAGCCCTTTATTATATTTGAAATGGTACTCAATTTCAAAACTAAGGTTTAGTTCTTCCCGTTGGGGTAGCAATTTCATGCCCTGACCCGTTGGGAGTTTTCACTTCCCTTAGTCTCTACTTTTCGTCCACTTCTAAATATAACAAAGTAACAATTAAAAATTTAGTTTCAATCCCTCTTTTAAATTGAAGGTAGAACCTCAAGGTTGCTACGCTATAGCTATCACTATTGCACACTGCTAAACTATACCAATTACAACTAAAGATGCATGAACTTAGTGTCAGAGTATGCAGTCTATCTAACTATCCTTAGTTACTCTCATGTTGAGTAGCTCTTTTGGGAGTAGGAAATCCATACTCCACGGCCGAGAATTGCAACCATTGCTCTGATACCATCTGTAACATCCTGACTTTTTAATTTAAAATACATTAATTAAAATCTTTGATTTCATTAGTTAACAATTAGGATTCTATAAAAATTTTGGCGGAGTTTCGTTTGAATTTCGGACTTTCCCCAAATAAATTTAAAATCCTGTCAAGTCCAGAACAGTTTCAATAAAGTAGAAAAGAGACCTATAAAGTTGTTTTTGAAATCATTCAAAAGGGATATTATTATATCCACTCCAAACACTAATACTTTCATAAAAATAATTATAGAGTCCCTTTTACAAAATCAAAGAAGTTTCAACTCCGAATAAGTACAAAATTAAATACCACTTAAATTTATTAAAAATATTTTACATAATAGCATCTTAACTTGGTTGCTAAGGTGATGCGACTATAAGGTTGATGAGCATTTTATTTCCCATTTTTCCTTGCATTATTTTACTCCTATTATTGATACTTGTTGCCTATTTGACATTGTTTAGCTTGATTTAGTGATTTAGAGTTTATTGGACTAATATTCTGAATATTGTTTAATTTGGGATTATTTAGCCTAATTAATTCTATTTCTATTTTCAGGTCATATTTGGCACAAGGGCTTTTTGGACATTTTGGGAATGAAGATTTAATGTTGGAAGAGAAGATATATGATGAAGTGAATATTGTAATCTATCTTTAGGATAAGTTGAGATTTAGTTATATCTTTTAAGATTTAGATTTTATCTATAAGATATTTTTAGATTTAATTTAGAGATAAGCTTTCCTTAGGATTTGGGCCCATGATTTAGGCCCGTTTTGTGATTTAAAAAGCCAAATTCGTGTAAACCCTTGGGGAGAGACCTTCCATTCACGTTTTTTTTACATTCTCTCTCATAGAGAAGGCTTAGTTTTGCTCTCCAAGCTTGTGGTGGCTGCTAGGGTTTCTCTCTCTTCCCTTTTCTACACGTTTTTGGTATTTTTCTTCATGGAAGGCTAAACTCTTAGGTTAAATCCCTTTGGTAATGTATCACATACTCTTGAGGTTTTATTCTTAATGCTATTTCGTTTTTATTCACTGTTTTCATGCTTATTGATATGTTATGGTTCGCTTAGTTCCATTCTATAGAGATAATCCATGTGTATGAATGCTTAATTTATGCAAACTCGTAAAAACTCCATGCTTTGGCTTTTAATGCTTAATTAGAGGTTTGGGTTTTGGGGTGAGAATTCAATTTTCGCTTAGTATTTAATTCTCACGAGTTGGACAGTGAAGAGGAAAGAAATTGATCTTTTGTGACCGATGATAGAGTTGTGAACGCGAGCCAAAGGGGTTTATCCGCTTTTCCTTATCCGTTTCTTCGTTTTGATTTAATTCTGTTTTGATTTCAATTATTCAATATTCAATACAAAAAAAAACCCCTGTTTTCTATGCATACTATGTGTTCGACCTTTTGCTTGATAAGATATTCCTTGGGAGACGACCTAGGAGTCACTTCCTAGTACTATACTTAAACTGTTTTTATTTGTATCGGGTACGGCCTCGATCAAATTTGGCGCCGTTGCCGGGGAGTATCGGTTCTTGCCAAAGGTCATTAGTAGTTAGTTAGTGTCGTAGTTAGTATAGTTATTATAGTGTGTCGTGTCTGATTTAGGGTCTAGTATTCAATTCTGATAACCGATTGAAGTTGCACTGTTTGCTGTTTTGCTATTTTGTTGCAATTAGTGTATTTGATTGATTCTGTGGTTGCTAGTTCACATAGTTGTGGGTGGAATTTTTGCATGAAAATTTATATCCACACTACTTTTATCATATAAAAAGGTTTTGAGGCACCACGATCACTCAGATCATCACTGGTTGTGAGTTCCAGAAAAATTTTCCAAGTTTTAGCAGCACTTTCTTCAAATCGTCGCAACTTTTGACCCGTAACTCGGAATTTGACGAATTTTATATCAAATCGAAGGGAATTTTCTGAATAATCTGATTTTTCTCACTTTGTCAGAAAACTCCTTCATCTGGATCCTGAAAAAGACGTTTTACTATTTCTTTTTTATTTTACAAGTTTTATTTTCTTAGTTTTTGGTCTCTGATTTAATTGTTTGACTTGGTTCCCTTTTGAGGAGAGGAAGCTGCAGTTGAGTGAGCTAGATGAGATCCGTTTGGAGGCCTATGAGAATTCCAAGTTCTACAAAGAGAAGACCAAGAAGCTCCATGATAGCTCAATTTGCAGAAAGGAGTTCTTGGTTGGTCAAAAAGTGTTGCTCTACAACTCTAGGCTTGGAATCATGAGTGGAAAGCTCCGCTCTAAATGGATTGGACCGTTTGTAGTCACCCAGGTGTTTCCTTATGGCACTGTGGAGATCAAGAGTGAGTCCACAGACAAGAGCTTCAAAGTCAATGGCCACCGACTCAAGCCTTTCCTCACTACCCCTTCTTTGGATGATGCACCTGTGGAGGAAGCCTCATTGGTCGACCCCATTTTTGACCCACCATGATTTAGGGAGTCTTCTTTTCTCCTTCTTTACTACTTTTATTCCACTTGTCTATATCTGTCTGATTCTGCTATTTGTGTTCCATTGAGGACAATGTGTGATTTAAGTGTGGGGGGGAGAGTAGTTTAGGTTGCATATTTTTGCTTTGATTTTTTAGGTTTTGCTAAGTTTTGGGCATTTTCTTGCATGTTTTTGCTTCATTTTAGTAGAGTCTTGGTATCTTGTGTCTGAATTCATGCATTTCTGTGTGTAAAGTTGCTTTTGATAATTAAGAGGTGGTAACACTGTGATAGAATTGTCCCTTTTGTGAGGATTTGAGCCTTAATTGTGGGTGGATTGCTATATATGCCACCTAATTTTTCTTTCATGTGTGATTGCACTCTGGATTACTTGCACTCTAGAACTTGACTTGACTCTTGTTGATACTTGATATTCCCATGCACATTTTGAAATGATTTAGGCATTGTTTTTTTTTTGAATAAGCCACTAGCCATATGAGCCTACCTTGAATGAATTTATCCTTTGATAGCCCCTTTGAGCCTTTATATCCCTTTTCTTTGTTCTTTAGCTCATTACAAGCCTATGACTGAAAAACCATGATTGTCCTAACCTTAGGGAATGTTGGAGCTTTGGAATTGTTTTGGGAATGGGTATTAAGTAAGCGAGGGTGCTTTGTTCTTCATCTCTTGTGAGTTCTGGGTTTTGCCTCTATGGTCGGTGATGTAATTATGGCTTTATCTCATTATGCCATTTTTATTGTTTCTTCTTTTCTTTCGTTCATGAAGTTCTGCAATGTAATGCAATTCAAAAAAAAAAAAAGAGGAAAAAAAAGAAGAAGAAGAAGAAGAAGAAAAAGAAAAAAAATGGAATAAAAGGTTGATTGAGGAATGGAGGTTGTGAATTAGAGGTTGTTGTTATGTTTACCATTTCATTCTGGGGTGGATTGTGCTTATTTTTTTTTACTTGTTCCCCATTGCTCCTCTATTCCCTGGGTTTTAGCTACATTTCCCATATTTTTATCCTACCTTGTCCTTGGCCCCATTACAACCCTGAAAAGACCTTTTGATCTTAATGTGCATGTGTGTTGATTGTAGATGTTAGAGGCTTGTCAAGCCTATGGTTGTGTTTGTTTTTCATGATGTGCCTTGAGTGTAAACACTGATTAACCTTAAACACTTGAGTGTAAACACTATTGAGTGATCCTTGTGAGTTTCTACCATCTTTGTGACTACCCTCTTGATGTCATTGGTTTTCTTTGCATATTTGAAATAATTGGATGATGTTCATGAATGCCTTGATTCTTTGGTCCTTATTTTCTTCGTGTGCTCGATTTTGCCCATTTCTTTGCATTTCCTAGAATTCATTGTGAAGTATGTAATCTCTTAGGTTTGCATTCATTAGTTGTAGTAATCTTGTTGCATGATTCACTTTGGTGCATATTGATCTTCTCAGTCCTAATTCTTAGTTTTGCCCAGGAGTGCAAAAGGATAAGTGTGGGGGTATTTGATGAACATTTTATTTCCCATTTTTCCTTGCATTATTTTACTCCTATTATTGATACTTGTTGCCTATTTGACATTGTTTAGCTTGATTTAGTGATTTAGAGTTTATTGGACTAATATTCTGAATATTGCTTAATTTGGGATTATTTAGCCTAATTAATTCTATTTCTATTTTCAGGTCATATTTGGCACAAGGGCTTTTTGGACATTTTGGGAATGAAGATTTAATGTTGGAAGAGAAGATATATGATGAAGTGAAGATTGTAATCTATCTTTAGGATAAGTTGAGATTTAGTTATATCTTTTAAGATTTAGATTTTATCTATAAGATATTTTTAGATTTAATTTAGAGATAAGCTTTCCTTAGGATTTGGGCCCATGATTTAGGCCCGTTTTGTGATTTAAAAAGCCAAATTCGTGTAAACCCTTGGGGAGAGACCTTCCATTCACGTTTTTTTTACATTCTCTCTCATAGAGAAGGCTTAGTTTTGCTCTCCAAGCTTGTGGTGGCTGCTAGGGTTTCTCTCTCTTCCCTTTTCTACACGTTTTTGGTATTTTTCTTCATGGAAGGCTAAACTCTTAGGTTAAATCCCTTTGGTAATGTATCACATACTCTTGAGGTTTTATTCTTAATGCTATTTCGTTTTTATTCACTGTTTTCATGCTTATTGATATGTTATGGTTCGCTTAGTTCCATTCTATAGAGATAATCCATGTGTATGAATGCTTAATTTATGCAAACTCGTAAAAACTCCATGCTTTGGCTTTTAATGCTTAATTAGAGGTTTGGGTTTTGGGGTGAGAATTCAATTTTCGCTTAGTATTTAATTCTCACGAGTTGGACAGTGAAGAGGAAAGAAATTGATCTTTTGTGACCGATGATAGAGTTGTGAACGCGAGCCAAAGGGGTTTATCCGCTTTTCCTTATCCGTTTCTTCGTTTTGATTTAATTCTGTTTTGATTTCAATTATTCAATATTCAATACAAAAAAAAACCCCTGTTTTCTATGCATACTATGTGTTCGACCTTTTGCTTGATAAGATATTCCTTGGGAGACGACCTAGGAGTCACTTCCTAGTACTATACTTAAACTGTTTTTATTTGTATCGGGTACGGCCTCGATCAAATTTGGCGCCGTTGCCGGGGAGTATCGGTTCTTGCCAAAGGTCATTAGTAGTTAGTTAGTGTCGTAGTTAATATAGTTATTATAGTGTGTCGTGTCTGATTTAGGGTCTAGTAGTCAATTCTGATAACCGGTTGAAGTTGCACTGTTTGCTGTTTTGCTATTTTGTTGCAATTAGTGTATTTGATTGATTCTGTGGTTGCTAGTTCACATAGTTGTGGGTGGAATTTTTGCATGAAAATTTATATCCACACTACTTTTATCATATAAAAAGGTTTTGAGGCACCACGATCACTCAGATCATCACTGGTTGTGAGTTCCAGAAAAATTTTCCAAGTTTTAGCAGCACTTTCTTCAAATCGTCGCAACTTTTGACCCGTAACTCGGAATTTGACGAATTTTATATCAAATCGAAGGGAATTTTCTGAATAATCTGATTTTTCTCACTTTGTCAAAAAACTCCTTCGTCTGGATCCTGAAAAAGACGTTTTACTATTTCTTTTTTATTTTACAAGTTTTATTTTCTTAGTTTTTGGTCTCTGATTTAATTGTTTGACTTGGTTCCCTTTTGAATTTTGTCCTCAAACTTTTTGTGGTATGTTTTCATGATTTTAGGGTGCTGAAAAAAATAAAGAAAAAAATTTTAAAAAATAAAAAATTTTGTTGCCTATTTTGGTCATGTATATTAGTGACAGTTTGCTATGCTTCATGGTGTTCTGTTCTGTACATGACTAGGGGCAACCCAAGCTACTTTCATCCATATAACCCTGAAATTGATAGAACTTATCACAGACTAGTTAGACAAAATAGGAACCAGTCCATAGGTAGTGAGTCTATTGAGTCTTTACATAGTGAGTCTGCTTCTTTTTCTTCTATTCCTATAAATTCTGATTCTTATTCTGATTATTCTGAAAATATGGCTCAACCTCCACCACGTGAGAGGACATTGAGGGAGCTGGCTGCACCTGATTTCACTATTGAAGATTTGTGCATCCAGTATCCCGATGAGTCGTATGAGCTAAGGTCTGGACTAATTCATTTGTTGCCCAAGTTTAATGGTCTTGTAGGTGAGGATCCTCATAAACATCTCAAGCAGTTCCATATTGTCTGTGCTACTATGAAACCACATGATGTGCAAGAGGATCATGTTTGTCTTAAGGCATTCCCACACTCCCTAGAGGGGCTAGCCAAGGATTGGTTGTACGATCTGGCCCCTGGTTCTATCACAGTCTGGGATGACCTGAAGAGGGCATTTTTGGAGAAATTCTTCCCTGCATGCAGAACAACAGCAATCCGAAAGGATATATCAGGCATCAGGCAACAAGTTGGAGAAAGTCTCTATGAGTATTGGGAGAGATTCAAGAGACTGTGTGCGAGCTGCCCCCACCATCAGATCTCAGAGCAGCTGCTTATTCAATATTTCTATGAAGGTCTCAACCTCATGGAGAGAAACATGCTTGATGCTGCAAGTGGTGGTGCCCTAGGAGACATGACACCTTTAGAAGCCAGAGTCAAGATTGAGAAGATGGCTTCCAATTGTCAACAATTCCATGCAAGGGGCAACAGCGATGCAATCATAGTGAGAGGAGTGAATGATGTTGGCACAAGTTTTGGTAAGGTTGAGAAGCTTGAACAGAAGATAGATTCACTTACAACTTTGGTCACTCAATTGGCCATCAACCAGAAGAAGTTGTCTCTGCCTGCTAGATTATGTGGCATATGCACATCCGCTGAGCACCCCACAGATGCATGCCCTTCTGTGCAGCAACAACCCACGACTGGTGCTGACCAACCTGAGGCATATGCCGCCAACATCTTCAACAGTAGAAACCAGCAGCCACAGAACTTTGATCTCTCTACCAATAGATACAACCCTGGTTGGAGGAACCATCCCAACCTGAGATGGTCTGATCAGCAGCAACCTTCACAGGTTCAATTTCAGAACAATTCTAGACCACCATATGTACCTCCTCCAGTCCAGCAACAGAGACAACAACAGGCTAATTCTGCACCACCAGCTCCTAGTACTGAGCAGCAGCCTTCATTGGAAGAGCTGATGAAACAGATGACCATGCAAAATCTCCAATTCCAACAGGAAACTAGAGCATCCATTCAAAGACAAGAGGCCTCCATTCAATCTTTGACCAATCAGATGGGACAGATGGCAACAGCAATCAACACTATGCAATCTCAGAATTCTAACAAGTTGTCATCCCAAACAGTGATCAATCCAAACCAGAATGTGAATGCCATTAGTCTAAGGTCAGGGAAGCAGATTGTCACACCCACACCAGAATCTGACCTCAACAAAGATGATCTAGTTTCAACCAACAAGAAGAGCCAAATGGTCGAGGAGAGTGAGCACACAAGTACCAGAAAATCCCATCCAGCTCAGCCTTCCACAAGCACAACACCTGCTGCTGCCCAACAACCACCCCCCATTCCTCTTCCTTTCCCACCAAGGGGGGTGACTCAAAGCAAGAAAATGGAAGAGATTGACAAAGAGATACTTGACACATTCAGGAAGGTGGAAGTCAACATACCCCTTCTTGATGCAATCAAGCAGATTCCAAGGTATGCAAAGTTCTTGAAGGATCTATGCACACACAAACGGAAGCTCAAGGGCAATGAGAGGATCAACATGGGAAGAAATGTCTCTGCTCTTATAGGTAAACTCGTCCCTCATATTCCTGAAAAGTGTAAGGATCCTGGAACTTTCTCTGTGCCTTGTATCATAGGTAATACTAAATTTGAGAATGCTTTGCTAGATTTAGGAGCATCTATTAATGTTATGCCTATGTCTGTTTTCAAGTCTCTTTCACTTGGACCCCTTCAACCTACGGGTGTGGTTATTCACTTGGAAAATAGATCTACTGCCTACCCCGCAGGTTTGATAGAGGATGTCCTGGTTCGGGTTGAAGAGCTTATCTTTCCTACTGATTTTTATATTCTTGATATGGAAGAGGACACTTCTCGTAGTGCTGTCCCTATCATATTAGGGAGACCATTTTTGAAAACAGCCCGAACCAAGATAGATGTGCATGCAGGTACACTTTCCATGGAATTTGATGACAGTATGGTTCGATTCAATATTTTTGATGCTATGAAACATTTTTCTGATGACCACTCTGTTTTTCATGTTGACTTGATTGATGATCTGATTGATGAGCGTGTTCTAGACTTTTTGCATGATTATGATTTGCCATCTTTCACTAGCTCATTTACTTGTTCTGCATGTTCTGATTCCGAAATGTGCACTGCATGCATTGAAATTGACCAGTTTTTAAATACTGCTACTGCATCTGTTGATTCATATGATATAGATTCAGATCATGCTAACCCCATTTCTGTTTTGCATGAGTCTAATTCACTTGTTCAGGTGCAGGCGGCAGAATCCAATTCTGCTGCTCCTTTAGTTCCATCTATGATGCAGGCACCTTTATTGGACCTGAAGCCCCTTCCTCCTCATCTCAAATATGCTTACTTGGAGGCTGAGCAGAAACTTCCAGTGATCATCTCTACCTCCCTTTCTGTTGATCAAGAGAAGCAGCTGCTGGATGTGATTAGAGCAAACAAAAGGGCAATAGGATGGACTTTGGCAGACATACCTGGTATTAGCCCCTCCATGTGCATGCATCGGATTTTATTGGAGGATGGGGCTAAACCAGTGAGACAACCCCAGAGACGGTTGAACCCCCAGATTCTTGATGTGGTGAAGAAAGAGGTCACCAAGCTGCTGCAAGCTGGCATTATCTACCCCATTTCAGACAGCACTTGGGTAAGCCCGATTCAAGTAGTTCCCAAGAAGTCTGGGGTGACAGTTGTCAAAAATGAGAAGGATGAGCTGATTCCCACTAGAGTGCAGAACAGTTGGAGAGTCTGCATTGACTATAGGAAGCTCAACCAGGCGACCCGCAAGGATCACTTTCCTCTTCCCTTCATTGATCAGATGTTGGAGCGCCTGGCAGGTAAATCTCACTATTGCTTCTTAGATGGTTTCTCTGGTTATTTCCAAATCTGTATTGCACCAGAGGACCAACATAAGACTACATTTACCTGTCCTTTTGGTACATTTGCTTATAGGAAGATGCCTTTTGGCCTATGCAATGCTCCTGGCACTTTTCAAAGATGTATGATGAGTATTTTTAATGACTTACTTGAGCATTGCATAGAGGTCTTCATGGATGATTTTAGTGTATATGGTTCCTCTTTTGATGCATGTCTTGATAGTTTGTCTAAGGTGCTTAATAGGTGCATTGAGACTAACCTTGTCTTGAATTTTGAAAAATGTCATTTTATGGTAGAACAAGGCATAGTCTTTAGGCACATTATTTCGCATAAGGGCATAGAGGTTGACCCTGCTAAGCTGCATGTCATATCACATTTGCCTTACCCCTCTTGCGTGCGAGAGGTGCGTTCTTTTCTTGGCCATGCAGGTTTCTATCGCAGGTTTATTCAGAACTTTAGCAAGATAGCCCTTCCACTATCCAACTTGCTTCAAAAGGATACCGCATTTGAGTTTGGAGACCAATGCAAGAAAGCATTTGATGAGTTAAAGAGAGCACTCACCACCACTCCCATCCTCCAACCACCTGACTGGACTCTCCCATCAGAGCACCGTGCATATTGGGCTGTGAAGCAATGCAACTTAGCTCTTGATCAAGCGGGTGAGGAGAGGAAGCTGCAGTTGAGTGAGCTAGATGAGATCCGTTTGGAGGCCTATGAGAATTCCAAGTTCTACAAAGAGAAGACCAAGAAGCTCCATGATAGCTCAATTTGCAGAAAGGAGTTCTTGGTTGGTCAAAAAGTGTTGCTCTACAACTCTAGGCTTGGAATCATGAGTGGAAAGCTCCGCTCTAAATGGATTGGACCGTTTGTAGTCACCCAGGTGTTTCCTTATGGCACTGTGGAGATCAAGAGTGAGTCCACAGACAAGAGCTTCAAAGTCAATGGCCACCGACTCAAGCCTTTCCTCACTACCCCTTCTTTGGATGATGCACCTGTGGAGGAAGCCTCATTGGTCGACCCCATTTTTGACCCACCATGATTTAGGGAGTCTTCTTTTCTCCTTCTTTACTACTTTTATTCCACTTGTCTATATCTGTCTGATTCTGCTATTTGTGTTCCATTGAGGACAATGTGTGATTTAAGTGTGGGGGGGGGGAGTAGTTTAGGTTGCATATTTTTGCTTTGATTTTTTAGGTTTTGCTAAGTTTTGGGCATTTTCTTGCATGTTTTTGCTTCATTTTAGTAGAGTCTTGGTATCTTGTGTCTGAATTCATGCATTTCTGTGTGTAAAGTTGCTTTTGATAATTAAGAGGTGGTAACACTGTGATAGAATTGTCCCTTTTGTGAGGATTTGAGCCTTAATTGTGGGTGGATTGCTATATATGCCACCTAATTTTTCTTTCATGTGTGATTGCACTCTGGATTACTTGCACTCTAGAACTTGACTTGACTCTTGTTGATACTTGATATTCCCATGCACATTTTGAAATGATTTAGGCATTGTTTTTTTTTTTGAATAAGCCACTAGCCATATGAGCCTACCTTGAATGAATTTATCCTTTGATAGCCCCTTTGAGCCTTTATATCCCTTTTCTTTGTTCTTTAGCTCATTACAAGCCTATGACTGAAAAACCATGATTGTCCTAACCTTAGGGAATGTTGGAGCTTTGGAATTGTTTTGGGAATGGGTATTAAGTAAGCGAGGGTGCTTTGTTCTTCATCTCTTGTGAGTTCTGGGTTTTGCCTCTATGGTCGGTGATGTAATTATGGCTTTATCTCATTATGCCATTTTTATTGTTTCTTCTTTTCTTTCGTTCATGAAGTTCTGCAATGTAATGCAATTCAAAAAAAAAAAAAGAGGAAAAAAAAGAAGAAGAAGAAGAAGAAAAAGAAAAAAAATGGAATAAAAGGTTGATTGAGGAATGGAGGTTTGGAATTAGAGGTTGTTGTTATGTTTACCATTTCATTCTGGGGTGGATTGTGCTTATTTTTTTTTTACTTGTTCCCCATTGCTCCTCTATTCCCTGGGTTTTAGCTACATTTCCCATATTTTTATCCTACCTTGTCCTTGGCCCCATTACAACCCTGAAAAGACCTTTTGATCTTAATGTGCATGTGTGTTGATTGTAGATGTTAGAGGCTTGTCAAGCCTATGGTTGTGTTTGTTTTTCATGATGTGCCTTGAGTGTAAACACTGATTAACCTTAAACACTTGAGTGTAAACACTATTGAGTGATCCTTGTGAGTTTCTACCATCTTTGTGACTACCCTCTTGATGTCATTGGTTTTCTTTGCATATTTGAAATAATTGGATGATGTTCATGAATGCCTTGATTCTTTGGTCCTTATTTTCTTCGTGTGCTCGATTTTGCCCATTTCTTTGCATTTCCTAGAATTCATTGTGAAGTATGTAATCTCTTAGGTTTGCATTCATTAGTTGTAGTAATCTTGTTGCATGATTCACTTTGGTGCATATTGATCTTCTCAGTCCTAATTCTTAGTTTTGCCCAGGAGTGCAAAAGGATAAGTGTGGGGGTATTTGATGAACATTTTATTTCCCATTTTTCCTTGCATTATTTTACTCCTATTATTGATACTTGTTGCCTATTTGACATTGTTTAGCTTGATTTAGTGATTTAGAGTTTATTGCACTAATATTATGAATATTGTTTAATTTGGGATTATTTAGCCTAATTAATTCTATTTCTATTTTCAGGTCATATTTGGCACAAGGGCTTTTTGGACATTTTGGGAATGAAGATTTAATGTTGGAAGAGAAGATATATGATGAAGTGAAGATTGTAATCTATCTTTAGGATTAGTTGAGATTTAGTTATATCTTTTAAGATTTAGATTTTATCTATAAGATATTTTTAGATTTAATTTAGAGATAAGCTTTCCTTAGGATTTGGGCCCATGATTTAGGCCCGTTTTGTGATTTAAAAAGCCAAATTCGTGTAAAGCCTTGGGGAGAGACCTTCCATTCACGTTTTTTTTACATTCTCTCTCATAGAGAAGGCTTAGTTTTGCTCTCCAAGCTTGTGGTGGCTGCTAGGGTTTCTCTCTCTTCCCTTTTCTACACGTTTTTGGTATTTTTCTTCATGGAAGGCTAAACTCTTAGGTTAAATCCCTTTGGTAATGTATCACATACTCTTGAGGTTTTATTCTTAATGCTATTTCGTTTTTATTCACTGTTTTCATGCTTATTGATATGTTATGGTTCGCTTAGTTCCATTCTATAGAGATAATCCATGTGTATGAATGCTTAATTTATGCAAACTCGTAAAAACTCCATGCTTTGGCTTTTAATGCTTAATTAGAGGTTTGGGTTTTGGGGTGAGAATTCAATTTTCGCTTAGTATTTAATTCTCACGAGTTGGACAGTGAAGAGGAAAGAAATTGATCTTTTGTGACCGATGATAGAGTTGTGAACGCGAGCCAAAGGGGTTTATCCGCTTTTCCTTATCTGTTTCTTCGTTTTGATTTAATTCTGTTTTGATTTCAATTATTCAATATTCAATACAAAAAAAAAAAACCCCTGTTTTCTATGCATACTATGTGTTCGACATTTTGCTTGATAAGATATTCCTTGGGAGACGACCTAGGAGTCACTTCCTAGTACTATACTTAAACTGTTTTTATTTGTATCGGGTACGGCCTCGATCAGAGGTCACAATCACAATTATGCTCTCTTTAAAAGAGAGTGGTGATTCTCGGCATAGAAGCTATGGACGTCTTTCTCCATTGGGTACCTAATATGGTCAACAGTAAGGGTGAGTAATTTGAGAAATAATCAAGGGAAACACTTAAAATAACAGTAATAAAGTATAATTAGACATACCCACACACATTTATTCATATTCATTTGTCCTATCCAATTTCACTATTTCTAGACCGTAACATTTTACTATTCCTTTATACTATATATATATATATATATATATATATATCCACAATCCATCACATAACAATGCTTTGATGCTCAATCATATGAGTGTGAAATGCACTTTATACCATTATGGTTTAACTCCTGAATCCAATGTAACACTTTCCACTTTACTTTATACACTTTACTCTTTCATTGGATTCAGTGAATTAAACCTATTATATAACAATGAAAGCACTTCTCCATTTACAATAACCATAACACTTTAACGATTGGGTACATTGTGCTTCACATTCTCCCCGTAGGAGGGTTCCTCGCACAATGTACCTTAACACTTTATCCGATAACAACACAACCTCCTCACAACCCTCCCTCCACTCTGGGGAAAAACCGACCAGGAGTAAGCATTTCTCAACCTCTAGTTGGGTGCTTCACCTCCACTTAGGAAGGTCCCTCGCTCACCCGCTTGCACAACACTTCACCTCCACTTAGGAAGGTCCCTCATGCGATTTGGGTTGATTTGTCCAAATCGGGCTTTAGCAGAAATCACCCTCGACTGGCCTAAAGAAACCAAAGTAAATAGAATTATTATGGTTTGCATAGAACCAACCCCCAATACGGGAAGCAAACCCGTATCCTTTGCAGGATCAAAGTTCTCCATAATAATTCCTAACATTTACTCTTGTCCTCATCAAGCGCAAAGCGACGTATGTTTTTCCCCGTACACCTAGGGTCCACCTTACTCCATAATGCACGTGTTTCTAATTCATTTTATGTGGTTTTCATTAGTTGAACCTTTAATAATTATATCCTATTGGTTGGGTCTCTAACTTAGGATTTCGCCATGCTTTATATATATATATATAAACAATCACATCCAACAACAATAGGTTCACAATCGTGCCATTCATTCATTTCGTTTCATAACAATTACAACAATTTATTTCTAACAGAATCCTAAGTTCATAACATACATACACTCATAGTAAACGTATATAGCATATCACACCAATAATCATAATCATATTATTCATTTAATCAATTAATTCAGTAACAATCTAATTATCAATTACTACACACCCTAAGTCAATTGCACACATTTTTGCTTTCCAACATAACAATGTCAACATACAAATCAAACATACACATATAAAATACATCTAATTATAGCCCTATTACTATTATTAAGACCTTCCCCTAATTAAGACCAAAGTGCCCCCCTTACCTAATTAGTGCCTCAAAACCTTTTTATATGATAAAAGTAGAGTGGATATAAATTTTCGTGCAAAAATTCCACCCACAACTATGTGAACTAGCAACCACAGAATCAATCAAATACACTAATTGCAACAAAATAGCAAAACAACAAACAGTGCAACTTCAACCGGTTATCAGAATTGACTACTAGACCCTAAATCAGAAAGGACACACTATAATAACTATACTAACTACTAATGACCTTTGGCAAGAACTGATACTCCCCGGCAACGGCGCCAAATTTGATCGAGGCCGTACCCGATACAAATAAAAACAGTTTAAGTATAGTACTAGGAAGTGACTCCTAGGTCGTCTCCCAAGGAATATCTTATCAAGCAAAAGGTCGAACACATAGTATGCATAGAAAACAGGGGGGTTTTTTTGTATTGAATATTGAATAATTGAAATCAAAACAGAATTAAATCAAAACGAAGAAACAGATAAGGAAAAGCGGATAAACCCCTTTGGCTCGTGTTCACAACTCTATCATCGGTCACAAAAGATCAATTTCTTTCCTCTTCACTGTCCAACTCGTGAGAACTAAATACTAAGCGAAAATTCAATTCTCACCCCAAAACCCAAACCTCTAATTAAGCATTAAAAGCCAAAGCATGGAGTTTTTACGAGTTTGCATAAATTAAGCATTCATACACATGGATTATCTCTATATAATGGAACTAAGCGAACCATAACATATCAATAAGCATGAAAACAGTGAATAAAAAAGAAATAGCATTAAGAACAAAACCTCAAGAGTATGTGATACATTACCAAAGGGATTTAACCTAAGAGTTTAGCCTTCCATGAAGAAAAATACCAAAAAACGTGTAGAAAGGGGAAGAGAGAGAAACCCTAGCAGCCACCACAAGCTTGGAGAGCAAAACTAAGCCTTCTCTATGAGAGAGAATGTAAAAAACGTGAATGGAAGCTCTCTCAAGGGTTTACACGAATTTGGCTTTTTAAATCACAAAACGGGCCTAAATCATGGGCCCAAATCCTAAGGAAAGCTTATCTCTAAATTAAATCTAAAAATATCTTATAGATAAAATCTAAATCTTAAAAGATATAACTAAATCTCAACTAATCCTAAAGATAGATTACAATCTTCACTTCATCATATATCTTCTCTTCCAAAATTAAATCTTCATTCCCAAAATGTCCAAAAAACCCTTGTGCCAAATATGACCTGAAAATAGAAATAGAATTAATTAGGCTAAATAATCCCAAATTAAACAATATTCAGAATATTAGTCCAATAAACTCTAAATCACTAAATCAAGCTAAACAATGTCAAATAGGCAACAAGTATCAATAATAGGAGTAAAATAATGCAAGGAATAATGGGAAATAAAATGCTCATCAAAGACTTTGTCGTATCCGGTAGAACTAACACAGGTCCGATTGTCAGCCTCCTCTTTAATTCTTGAAAATTCTCCTCGCACTTCGCCGACCATTCAAATTCTTGTCCTTTCCTCGTCAGCTTCGTCAAAGGCAAAGACAAACGAGAAAATCCTTCGATAAACTGACGATAATACCCTGCTAATCCTAAGAAACTACGGATTTCCGTCACAGACGTGGGTGTCTTCCATCCCAATACAGCCTCCACTTTTGCAGGATCTACCGCAATTCCTTCCTTCAAGATCACGTGACCCAAGAAATGCACTGAGTCCAACCAGAAATCGCACTTCGACAACTTAGCATAGAGCTGTTTGTCCTTTAGCATCGCCAAGACTGTCCTTAAATGCTCAGCGTGTTCCTCCTTAGACTTGGAGTAAATCAAAATATTGTCGATAAATACGACAACAAATGAGTCCAAGTAAGGGTGAAAAATTCTATTCATGTAGTCCATGAATATCGCAGGAGCATTCGTTACACCGAAGGGCATAACCAGATACTCGTAATGACCATAACGAGTTCGGAAAGCAGTCTTGGGAATATCTTCCTCCTTTACTCTTATCTGATGATATCCTGATCTAAGGTCGATTTTGGAAAATACAGTCGCTCCCTTCAATTGATCCAACAAGTCGTCAATTCTGGGCAGAGGGTACTTGTTCTTGATCGTCACCTTGTTCAATTGCCGGTAATCCGTACACAAACGCATACTACCATCCTTCTTCTTAACGAACAAAACCGGTGCTCCCCAGGGTGAAACACTATGTCTTATCATCTTCTTTTCCAACATCTCCTCCAATTGCTTCTTCAATTCAGCTAACTCTGTCGTAGCCATCCTGTAAGGTGCTTTGGAAATCGGTCCAGTTCCAGGTATCACGTCAATTGAGAACTCCACTTCTCGAATTGGCGGTAAACCAGGTATCTCTTCCGGAAAAACTTCGGGAAAATCCCGAACTACGGGTAATTCGTGCAGCTCCTTGTCCTTTTTGACGTCCAACGAAGCCAGAAACATGTAAGCTACCGCGCCTTCTTTCAATGAAGTTTGAATTTGCTTGGCAGATAAATGCTCAAGGTCATTGGGTTTAGGCAAAGAAGATTGGGTTTCACTAAAGACTAACGATTTTTCGGAACAGTTCAGTAGAACATGATTCCTAGTAAGCCAGTCCATTCCTAGTATAATGTCTATTTGGGAAAGGGGTAGTTGAATTAAATCAACAAAATAAGTGTTTCCTTCTATCTCTAAGGGACAATTAGAGCAATAGGTAGACACTATCACAGGCTTATCAGTAGGGGTAGAAACAATCAAGTTATAGGGTAAAGCATCTACTTCCAAATTTAATCTATTCACCACATCATGAGAAATAAAGGAATGAGTAGCTCCCGAATCATACAATACTAACAAGGAATTCTTATAAATGAAACATTCACCTTGGATAAGATTAGCAGCATTCGCAGCTTCTATTCCGCTCATCGTGAACACTCTCCTGAGCATAGTAGGACGATTAGCATTCCCCGAATTGGCTGTTCGCTTAGGCTCCCTGCAATCTCTCGCAATGTGACCAGGCTTATCACAGTTGAAACAGTTCAAATTCCTTGATGGGCACATCGGACCAAAATGATTACGACCACACTTGTTACAACGAGGAGGTACGTTCCCTGATCTCGCTCCACCGAAATTGTTACGATTACCACCGCTATGATCCATACGATTCCCTCCATAGCTGCTGCCCCCACGGTTTCCACCGCAATTACTGCTACCTCCGAAGCCTCCACCTTGTCCACTTCCTCCAAGACGTAAATCTCTTCTTCCACTCGAACCAGAATACGGGTGCGGAGTCCTATACCTTCCTCCGGAATCTCTATGAAAAGGAAAATTACGAACCGGTCCATGAGATGAAGAAGGGTTCACTACCCTCTCAGCCGCTCCTCTTGCTTTCAGACCTCCTTCGTACATACGACAGTGATTCACCAAACTAGCAAAATTATCTATTTCTAAATGAGAAAAAGCTAACTTAATCTCAGGCTTAAGACCATCCCTAAATTTAGCACACTTCGACCGTTCATTCTCTCCTCCAGCATATTGGGGTACATACTTAACTAGCTCTTCGAATTTCGAAGCATACTCATCAATCGATAAATTCCCCTGACTCAACCTTAGAAATTCCATCTCCTTCTCGGTCCTCAAATACAACGGAAAATACTTCTCAAGAAACCTTTGCTTAAAAGCCTCCCATGTCAGCGCTTCTCCCAGATTCATCATCACTTGCTTAGTTACCCGCCACCATGCTGCAGCCTCCCTTGTCAGCATAAACCCAGCGTAAGCCAACTTCTCCTCATCATTACACTGCACCATACCCCCAAATATACGCTCTAAATCCTCTATCCACTCCACAGCTGCTTCCGGAGCAAAACCTCCCGCAAACTCCTTCGGGTTGCGACGACAGAATTCATCCAATCCCTTGTAGCCTTGGGCTTTCAAATTTTGAGCTTGCTGCTGAACGTTGAAATTCTGCTGCGCCTGACGATGCAACGCTTGAAGATTGTCGTTGACTCCCGTCATTACTGGCGCCATCCGAGTCATGAAGTCTGCCGCATCTGGGTGATCAGCATCCTCACCAGGGTTTCGCGAACTCGAACCGGAAGGTCTTCCACGCGTACGACTCATCTTAAAATAAAGCAGAAAGAGGTTCAATGCACGATAACACAGAATCCTAGACTCTAGACACACAGAGTACACAAAGTAAGCACATAAGACTTGGCTTAAGGCCACTGAGAATTACCATTGCTCTGATACCACCTCTGTAACAGCCTGATTTTCACTTCCAAAACCTTAATTGACTTATCATTGCTTTGTTACAAAAATGCGGCCATTTTTTTTTAAATATAAGTTCACTAACGACTATCACCATCCTTTGAAAATCGAGTTGTCACTTTCGAAACTTCTCACTCAAAACAATATCATGGAAACAAACATCATTTTCATTAATAGTAAAACAGGTGCCATAAGTGCTGGAGTCTCACTCCAAAGGTTTCCAAAAACAGGCCACCATTACAAAAGATTACAAACCATATTTAAAAGTAGCTGATTACATCATTGTTACATCATAAGGAAATCCTCAGTAGGAACTCAGATCCTAGACACACTACATACACTGGACACAAAGCAAGGACATCATTCTTCAGTGGAACTAGCGTTGGTCTCCATATCCTCACTTGAATCCGCCTCCGCTTCGTGATTGGAATCACTGGTGTCCTCTTCCTCCATCGGTTGAGGAATCACAGCCGCCAATGGTGCAGGATCACCATCGTACTCGTGATGCTCCCTTGGTCCACCGTCTTAATAGTCACGTAGAGTGACTTGTCCCACGTGAACATCCAAACTCGTCCCTCGCAGAATGTGCCTCGAATCATCGATTTCCAACCGGGTTTCACCTCTCCAAATCCAGCCATCAGGTACCATCTCCCATGCTCCTCCCTCCAGGGGCCACATATGGATTGCTACACGATACGCCATCTACCCGTTGCAATACCGGCGGATGCCAATACGACAACCAGGTAGGAGAGAGTTAGTGTGCCATACACTAACAAGTTGACCGTAAGGTCTCAGGGTAGACTCGATAGAAAGAAGAACAGACAACAATGACACTTGACCAGTATACAAAATGAGACAAGATACCAAGAGCGTAGAGAACACACGGATATACCAATTTAACAGAATGGGATAGCAAAGCAGGTAACATAATAATCGAAATGAACAAGGTATGTAAATAATGAATAAGCATAAACCACCAATCCAGAAACATGATTCTCATAATAGAACAGCATCAACTTATCAATTTTCTTCTCATCATTCAATTATATCTTTACTCTTTGGTTATTAAGTTTTATCACAACTCAGTTCACTCAATGAGGTAGGGGGAAAAACCATCACTGAGGAAAAAAGCACTCTCTACATCTCCTCGGTCTCCATCCAAACCTAGTCGGAAGCCAACAGGAGTACAGGACCTTTACCACGCGGGCATGACATCTGTCTCACACATAAATGGTCCCAGACCAGGAGGATCTCGTCCTCAAATCAATTCAATCTCATAATATCAAGGCTCATTGTCCACGTAGTGGCAAAACACAATGCCCCGTTCCAGTCCCTCTCACTGTTGTAGACTTGCAATCAAGGGGGTGACAGTATCCCTTCTAGTTAGCTATGCGGAACTTGCCACGGCATTAGACCCAGTCCCCACCACGTTAGTGTGCCACTTGTGGGATTCGTTCCGCCTAGAAATATACTCAAGGCTTCTTGACGTTTCACCGTCCTTGCCCTCCCCTCATGCAATCTCCACCTGAGTATCCGCAGATACCCATAGTATCTTCCTCTCCACTACTTCACACTCATATACCTCACCGCGTATATTAAGTCTTTTAATGTCTTTTAAGTCTTTTAAAGTCTTTTAGCATCTTTAGTTAACCTAAGATCGGCTTGCCCTTAGTCCATCCCTTCGACAAGACCCGACTACTAATGAACACATCTTTTCCCCACTTTCACATAATCACATCATCACTTTCTCAAGCCACACGGCCACAATGCCATCACATCATTCTCATCTTGGAACTTACTAACATGGTCTCGGCTCCACGAGCACAGTCTCTTTATCCGGCACTTTGTTGCTCCTCAACATTTCCTTTGAATCACACCATACATTGCTTTTTCACTCATAATCATACTTTACTTTCTCTTTTAATCTCTCATAACCAATCACAATGACATCCAGACTCATCACGCGAATTATAGCACATTCATAAGAGAATGGTAAAGAAGCCAACATAAAATAGAAGTAGACATGCATCGAATCAAAGAAACATAAAACAGAACATATTGCGGAAAAATCATGACATCACCATCCGAGCAACTATGTTATGGGCTCACCACACTCTCACTCACCTCTTAATCCAGCAAGAGAAATACTTTGACCTTGGAGATCTCTAGCTTATCTTTGAGAATGGTTCCCACCATCCACTGAATAACCTCGAGGTAAATAAATACACTTTTATCAAAAATAATTTCAATTAAAATTCACAACTTGATCTTTTGAATAGGAAATCCTTTACTTTCTTTATTCTTTTCTTAAAATACAAGTGATTATCAAAACAACTTTCAATCTTTTCTCATAATTGAAATCCTTTGAAAATCATTTGAAAACTTCACATTAAAATAAATAAAACAAATGGTTTATGTGGCTGTATGGAAGAGTCCAGCCACCATTTCAAGTTGGAAAACATTGAAAAAATCCACAATTTTCCTTCTAACTTTTTATACCTCACATAACACTTGAAATCCACATTTTTCACAACTCAAAAACATTTTTAAAAGTGAAATACTTTGAAATAAATTTTTAGACAGCAAAGGACAAAAGAAATCAAACCATGAAAATACTTTTGAAAATAATTAAATACATTTTCCCATTTTCTTTATCAAAACCGAATTGAACATACTAAAACAACACAATAACTTTTCTTAAAACAAAGTCATAAAACACAATCATTTTAAAGGGACAATTACATGCAAAAAGAATCTAGCCTATTCAACCTAATATAGACTGAATCATCACTAGAGAAAAACAAAGTCTTTGATGCATTTTTCTTTCATGCAAACACCTTTTATTTAGCCAACCAAAAACATGCACTTTAAAACACATGGTTTTAGGAAATAACACTCCCTTTTTCTTTCTCAAAACCGTGACCTACAAGTCACTTCAAACACCATTTCATTTTCATTTCCCTTTGCATGTGCCCTAAAAATCATATAAATCAAAAAGAAAACACATGCAAGAAACTTTTCATGAAAAACCATCATGGTCTTTGGTTTTCAAAGCTTGACCGAAAATTACATTAACAAAATCAAGTGAAAAACATAAATCCTTAGCTTTGAAACACATGAATTTAGATCAAAACAAAAATCATTTGAAAAGAAAATTGTTTTCCTTTGTTTTTCCTCAAAACCGTGACATGCAAGTCAAGAAACAAAACTTTTGAGTTCAAAAATCACAAATCAAAGCTTCAAGATCAAATTTATTGAAAATCAAGGCAAGAAAACAAATCTTTTTCAAGATCAAAGCAATAGATCAAAGACTTTCGAAATGAAAATCAAAGATTAAAGATTTAGAAAAATCAAAGTTGAAATCTGTAGTGTTCCATTGTTAGGGAGACACCACGATGTGTGTTTTGGGTTGTTGCAGCTGACGAGGGTGACCCCGGTCCTACGTACCCCCGGTGATAAGGGGATCAAGCCACACGTAGTTCTTGAGAGTAGGGATGAGAGACATACCTTAGCCCCTATAGCATAGTGGTTCTTATAGGGGATTACCTGTTAGGTGTGTTGTGATACCTTATGGGCCTGTTGGGCCCAATAGGGCTGACGTGGCTCTTAGAGGATAAGAAGGGTGAGTCCTTCATCCTTATCATTTACTAGGGAGTTTTAAACTTATCCGTTGAGTCGTCGGTCGGCATTGAAGGCATGCGGTCGGCTTATGGGTCCGGTCCACTACATAAGCCCCCCAGCTCGGGAAGTGTCATATAGACTCTGAGCCGAGTTTAGATCCTTTCTGTGCTGGGCAGATCAGACGTCCGATTTCCGAGGTTGGAGGTGACATAGAAGACTGTTTAAAGCCAAGACCTTTTTCCTGGAAGAGTATCGCAAATGGTTGATAGCATTCTTGATACTCAAATAATGACACTGAAAGAATAAACCTAAAGGAGACTCTTACACCCGTTGTATTGAGGTGTGTCAAGAGTCTCATCACCAATTGGATCGTAAGCTTTACGGGTTCATGCTATCGGAATGAGCACCTTAGCCGAGGCGTATTCCTCTGCCCGCGATGTATTCGACCTGTGGTCAAGTATCGGGTCGCAGTCCTCCTTTCCACTTGTAGCAATGTCGACCTGGTCGGCTAACCGAGATCGTGGGCATGCAAGTGTGTAGGAACGTGATCCAAAGTGAGTGATTGAATTAAAGTAAGCCCTCGATGAGAGAGATGGATACCAAATCTGATGGCGATAGGCGGAAATGTTGCAACATCCTTTACAGGGAGATGATCATATGTTACCAGTGTCTAGGTCGGCCTATGTCGGCTATGTACCTATTCCATTACGACGTAAGCCCCCACTCCATAAAGCTTGAAGAGGCTTGTGTTCAGTTCATAAGAATTGAGATGCTTGATGCTGATGTCCGAGGCACCCTCAAACTCGGTATAAACCCAAAAACTCAATGGGAGATCTCCAAAGGTACTGGTTGACAAAAATGATCGTCAGCGCGTGGCGAGCATAGAAACTTCCTTGTTAAAGTTCTTCCCAAATGACTCCAAGGCCTTGGAGTACGTTGTTGATCCCGAGCAGCGGGCAATGAGACAGAATGTGGCCGCTCGGGAGGAAGTCCTCACTCCCCAGTTGGCGAAAATATGCTGACACATAGGAGAACATGATCGGATTCTTGACGAGCAGAAGGAGTATACCGGGGATGCCGAGAAAACAAAGAGTGAGAAAAGCGGTAAAGCTTTAAAGGGCTTGTGCCGAGTTCATAAGAATTGAGATGCTCGGCGGGAGGTTTCCAGAGATACTAATCGGTGACAATGATACTTGGCGTATGGCGAGCATGGGGACTTAGATTATGTTGCTACTCCCGAGCAGCAGACGATGTGGCAGAGTATGGCTACTTGAGAGGGAGTCCTCAGACCCCAGCTGGCTGAGATGCGCTCAATGTCGGAGAACAATGTTGTCGAGCTAGAGAAATAAGCCGAAGTTGAAGCCGAGAAATTAAGCCGAGAGGGCGAAAAGTGAGATCATCTTCAACAAAACAATCTGAGAAAATTCCTTGTGGATAGGACAGGATGTAGCACTGATTCTTTCGTCAACGATGTTAATCAATTATAACTGCTGAACCCCTCGGAAATCGGAATAGTTTGTCAGATCCTTATTAGTAGGTCATCGAAGGGAAGCTCGGAACAACAAAGCCGAAACGGAGCTTGCTTGCATAATATCAAAGGATGTCTGATAAGGCCCTGTTGCGTTCGGTAGATGCATGAATGTTGAATAAAACACGATCTTCGCAATTGTCAGAACATGAGGGTGGACGAATGGTGTGAGACTCTTTTAGAGATCCTGAGTTGCTTGTACCTCCACAGTTGTACCTTTCATCACATATACAGAGATAGGAATTAGAATATTAAATTAGAAATGAGACAAGAGTGGTGCATTCACTTTGTAAACTGAGTCATATTTTAGGCACTAAGCAAGTAGTATGATACTTGTAGCATAAATAAAGCGACCATGTGTACCACTCATGGCCAATAATTACAACCATCTCATAAAAGCCAATATGTGTAATTAAGATATAAAACTTAAACGTAATAAAGAGCAATGACTTAAATTTAGGATAAAGAAAGATTAATTCCCTGATTAAGCGAGAGGAGTGTTATATTCTTTAATTTGGATCGGCTGTTCTCTGAGTTGTCGGACATGTCTTCGTCTTTTTATTTTCAAAACCTTTAACCCGATAACAGGAGTATTATCCGAGGAAACATCAGAAGGATTGGTGATTGGGAGAATGAATGTGCAGCAGAATAGCCTAATCAGAGCGTACTTCCCCAACTAAATCGGATTCCCCCTCCGAGAATGCTCTGCCATTTAGATCAGATTCATCCAAACCTGTGTGAGAGGCTTGAGGATTTAGACCTGTGAAGGAGTGCATTGTGACGGGGTTGAATGTTTGCAAGTTGTGAGGGCGGGGTTAGAGAAAACGTCTGAGGGGCACAAGATCTGTGGTCGGCTTGTGCATGCTTTCGGATGATAGGAATCCTGACTTGGGTTATGCGCGAAACACTCGCATCATTTTAGGCCATCGTGCTCGGGCTATCACGTCCGATAGTTCCGACCATCAAATTTGTACCTTTACATGATGTATGAAAACAACTATTAGAATATCAAGTAGTAAATGATATGTAATGATATTAATAGCGAAGTATGAGCCGTTTCACTGTTAATTATGAGTATTATCTAACATAATATAATGTTGTGCAGCAAGTGATTCAATAATGATGAATGTGAGGTTTAAAGTATGCAATGTACATCACGTAAATGAGATAATGAGAAAGATCCTTCCCTGTTTGTCTTTATAGTTAGACTATTTTTGAGCTTTGATGCGTTCGGCATCCTTTTTGGCATGAACGTTGATATGCTCGGCATCAATTTGGCATAGAGACATTTCCTCTTCTACTGCTAGATCGTGTGCTTGCTCGGTACTCTTCATCTTCTTCCACCCAAACACCCTGTATGTCGTTATGGGTGAACCATTGTATAGCGCCCTTGTGAGCAATGTTGGGATCTCGAGAAGAGATGTTGACGGGGATCGTCTTTTGGCTTTTAGTGACCATGAGAGGCAAGGGTGTCGTGGTAGAAGGGACCGTTCAATTCGAGGATGTCATTAGTCGGTTGATATCATAGCCTGATATCCTACTGCGGGTGTAGGGATCTGGTAGGAAACCGGTGGGATGGACTGTTTACCCATATTTGTACCTCGTATATGTATACAAAATTAATAATCAGTAATCGTCATTTGAACTGACAATGTATAATAATTAAATTGCAATAATGAAAATTATTGGCAAGTTTACGGAATAAAATATTGGTATGTAAATAGTATGATTCTAAAAAGATCACACGTAACAAATATAATAATGACAATAATTAAATACCGTGCAACCAGACAGGATTGCCCATGAAAAGAAGCATAATTTCAAGTATATCATGCGCAATAATTGTAATGAATGACATTTATAAATATGTCAGAGCATTTAATGACAACAAACCAAATGAAAGCATTAATTTAGGAATAATGACAATGTGCGGTTGTCGGAAACTAATGTACGTCATTCAACAGGCGATATATCTATATAAAGAATTATTATCCTATCACAACAGGAGAGACAAAGATTTAAAGGCATTCAGCAGCACGAAGATTTGCTCAACAAAACATTACGTAACAGCATGGAGAATATCGAATAATAAGCGACTTGTAAAGGGATTATAAGGAACTAAGTATTCAAAGCACATGTCCAAAATATTGCATCGGGTAAACTAATATAAGCATGTGTGCGAAGTAGTCATGTAAAATGCCAAGTAAATAGGAAAGCAATATAGGAACGAGAATTCCTTCCCTGATTCGCCGAGGTGAGGAATGTTGGATCGAAGACTATTGGATTGAAGTCTTTTGTCAATCCTCTTAAAATGGGCTTTGTTGAGCGTTGAGGGTCGACCTCTGTTTTCCTTAAATATGATTTTCTCTATGCTCGGAACACGAGCTTCAAGAGGGGAACTTGGCGCGGGGGTCCTCGCTCTTCGCTCGGAGCACAAGCTTCAAGAGGGGACCTCGGCGTGGGGGTCCTCGCTTTCACCCCTAGATTCCAAGTAAAGTAACATTATTGTATTCGTGATACTCGAAAAATTATTTGTCCATTAATGGGGATCTCGGAATGGGTTATTCAGTCGCTCGGGCCATCGTACGTGTACCTCGCATATGCGCACAGAAATAATAATTAATTAGTTATTGTCGTTTCAGATTGACAATTTATAAATATTAAATAATAAATAATAAACAACATGTAATCAAACTAAATGGCAAAAATATAAATTATTTTTGTCTCTAACTAATAGTAAAGTGAGTCAATAAAATATTTGTGGCATTATTAAAAATTAGAAAGAGTAACTTCCCTGATTTAAAAAGGTAGGTTGCTGAATTGTTGGGCCATAGAGTTGTTGAGGCCCGTTTTTCTTTTTGGTGCAGCTTGGGCCAATAGTCCATTCCTCCTCTTTTCTTTTTCTTTTTTTTTTTTGCTGCTCAGACCCTTTTTTTTTAACTCTTCTTCTTTTTTTTTTAGACTGTTGGGCTTCAGCCGAGTTTTTTTTTTTTTTTTTTTTAGAACTGTTGGGCCTTGTGGCCCGTTTTTGCTTTGGGAACCCTAGGGTTCCCTCTTGGTTCTGCATCGATAGGGGCTACTCAACGTGCAGCGGCGGCGTCGAACGGAGCACCTGGAGCGCCGGTGCGAAGGACCGATCGAAGGTGGTGCAGATATGGTGGTTCGGGACGCCGGCGGGAGTGCACGCGATTTCCAAATCTTATAACTGGTGGCGGTGGCGGTGCGGTGATAATCGGGACCGATGCTTCTTACACCGGTGGTGGCGGAGATGGTGTGTTCGCCGAAGAGAACACCGTGTACAGAAAACAGAGGGGATCGTGAACAGAGGAAAGTGCGGTGCATCGACGGAGAGAGAATGAGCCTAATGCGATCGCGAACGAACCGGCGACCCCGATACGACGGTGGCTTCGCTGTTTCTGGTAAAGGCAGAGGCGCTGCCAAGTGCTTCTCGCCATCGATCTTGATGATGACGAAGATTGAAGAGCGGAGCGAGTTGGGGCAGCGAATCACGAGTCGCTGTGCAGGGCCATCGCGGAAGAGGAGATCGCGGAAGAGAAGAGGAACCGCACAGGTCTTTGTGGTTGGTGGCCTCGGTGGTTCGGTGCCTTCACCTTTAACAGAGGTGCCATCACTGTGTCGATGTTTGCCTTCTTGTTCTTCATCGCCTTCAGCAGCGACGATGGGTGACCAGTATCCGCCATGGACAGCCCAACAACGGTGGCATGCTTCTTTCGCTTGGGCCTCTTCATCTTCTTTGCTTCTGGTGTAGCTTCCAGCCGGTGGCGGTGCGGTGATAATCCACGAAGAAGCACGGGGAAGAGAGAGTTTGGACCGCGAAGAAGGGACCATCCACGATGGCGTTGACCGCGCCGGCAGCGGCGGTGAGCCCAGAAAGGATCGTCAGCAAGGCTTCTTCAATTTTCTTTTCCTTTTTTCAATTTTTTTTTTTGTGGATGGGAATCGGAGTTTAACGATCCCCACAGACGGCACCAATGTAGTGTTCCATTGTTAGGGAGACACCACGATGTGTGTTTTGGGTTGTTGCAGCTGACGAGGGTGACCCCGGTCCTACGTACCCCCGGTGATAAGGGGATCAAGCCACACGTAGTTCTTGAGAGTAGGGATGAGAGACATACCTTAGCCCCTATAGCATAGTGGTTCTTATAGGGGATTACCTGTTAGGTGTGTTGTGATACCTTATGGGCCTGTTGGGCCCAATAGGGCTGACGTGGCTCTTAGAGGATAAGAAGGGTGAGTCCTTCATCCTTATCATGTACTAGGGAGTTTTAAACTTATCCGTTGAGTCGTTGGTCGGCATTGAAGGCATGCGGTCGGCTTATGGGTCCGGTCCACTACAAAATCAAAGCATGAAAACCATTTAGATCAACTTTATCAAGCATCAAACTAACATGCATGGGCTCAAAATAAAATAAAAATCATCATAACCTAAACTTCTAGACATAGCCGAATGATAATGTCCATGGTTTAAGGTTCTACAAGTTTGTTTGGTCTTTGAAACTAAAGATCAAAGCTAAATAAGCATTTACAAACATGGATCTACAAAGAAATTAGACATGCATCAACAAAGGAACTTTACAAATCTTAGAAAATTATGAACTACCACTAACACCCTATGATCTTCGAGTAAACCAAAGAAAAAGAAAGGATCTTCAACCTTCTTCACTTAGTCTTCAAGAATCCTAAGGCTTTGGGTTTGATCTTCTTCCTCCTCTCTTCTCCAAGCTCTTGGGTTCTCTCTCTCTCTAAGTCTCTCTCTAAGAGTTTGTTGATACTCTTAGAAATTGTGTGTTGGTTTGGAATGAAATGAGAAATGAATGGGAAAGGAACTATGGTTGAGGGTATAAGAAAGCAACAAAGCTTTTCCCTTCTTGCCCTTAAAATAATTCGGCCAAAGAGTGTTGGATGAAGGGTAATTTTTGCATCATCAAAGCTTGCATGGCTCAAGCCAAGCCATGAGACAAATAGAGTAAGATTAGGCTTAATCTTTGATCTTATTGGTTGGTCAAACTCTTAACTAAGCTTATCACTAAACTAAACCTAGGGCTACTAACTTAGGGTGCAAGAAAGTCAAAACTTGCATCATGCATGCACCTACACACACACACACACGGCCGACACATATGCACACACATGCACCTTGAATCATTTTTATTTTCTTTCTTATAATTCACACTTTCTAAAAATACCAAAATATCAAATACTTAAATAATCCACTTTAAAAAAATTCAATTCAAACTCATAAGGTTTTTCTCATAAAAATCATTTTCCTTAAATCCTTTTATCATTTGAAATCATAAAATAAATTCAATTCAAGAAGTACTCTTTCAAAATACCCTTTTGAAAACATTTTCTCAAATCGATTTCTTTACCAATTAAAACATATATGAGGTATTCGGATGGGGTGTTACACATTCTACATTTCCTGCCATAAAGTGCCTCAAAGGGTTCCATTCCGATGCTAGAATGGAAGCTATTGTTGTAAGTGAATTCCATCAGCGGTAAGAACTGCTCCCAACTACCAATCTATTCTAGCACACAAGCTCTCAACAAATCCTCTAAAGTCTGAATAGTATGCTCATATTGCCCATCAGTTTGCGGATGGTAAGCCGTACTAAATTTCAACTTAGTACCCAAAGCCTGTTGGAGACTCTGCCAAAATATGGATAAGAATCTCGGGTCATGATCTGATACTATGTTGGAGGGTACACCATGAAGCTTCACTATATCCCGAATGTACAACTGATTCAACTTTTCTAAACTGTACTTCATATTTACCGAGATGAAGTGAGCACACTTCGTCAAACTATCCACCACAACCCAAACAGCATCACACCCTGCAGTGGTTCTGGGCAAACCGGACACAAAGCCCATAGCAATACTGTCCCATTTCCACTCAGGAATATCAAGTGATCGCAACGGACCACCTGACTTTTGGTGTTCGATCTTCACTTTCTGGCAAGTCAAGCAATGAGATACATGGTCCGCCACATCTATTTTACACTTTGGCCACCAATAGAGTTTCTTTAAATCCTGGTACATTTTTGATGTACCTGGATGAAAACTCATTTTTGTCTGATGAGCTTCCACTAATATATCCCTTCGAACCTCAAAATCCATAGGAACGCATATTCGGCCTCTAAACCGAATGATACCATCTAAACACTTGATGAAATTGGGCTCTGCCTTGCCCGCTGCTCCTTCTAGTAATTTCTGAAGTTCTTCATCGTCGGCCTGTCTTTCTTTGATAAAACAAATCAACTCATTTGTAACTTGCATCATCTCCAGAACAATGCTTTTCTCCTTCATTTGCATGTTCAGATTAAGATCACTAAATTCCTGTATCGGCTGCATTTCCTTTACCATCAGGTTGCTAACATGTAAAGTCTTGCGGCTTAATGCATCAGCTACAACATTAGCTTTTCCCTGATGGTACTAAAGATGGAAATCATAATCTTTCAGGAATTTCATCCATCTCCTCTGTCTCATATTCAAATCTTTTTGATCAAAGAGATAGCGGAGACTCTTTTGATCACTGAAGACTACAAACTTGGTGCCATACAAATAATGTCTCCACATTTTCAATGTAAATACAATAGATGCTAACTCCAGATCATGAGTTGGATAATTCTGTTCATGTTGTCGCAATTGTCTAGATGCATATGCTATGACTTTATCCTGCTGCATAAGCACACAACCCAAACCATGCTTTGAAGCATCACAATAAACATCAAAAGGTTGGGTCAGATTCGGTAAAATCAAAACCCGTGAGCTAGTCAGTCTCCTCTTCAGTTCTTGGAAACTGCATTCACACTGTTGAGACCACTGATAGGGAACATCTTTTCTAGTCAACGTAGTCAGTGGAAGAGTCAACTTGGAGAATCCTTCAATGAATCTCTGATAATAACCCGCCATGCCAAGAAAACTTTTGATTTCTGTCACTGTTGTGGGTCTCTCCCACTTTAATATTGCTTCCACCTTGGAGGGATCTACAGCAACTCCCTGTGCAGAAATAATATGACCCAAGAAATGAACTTCACTCAACCAGAAGCTACACTTAGAGAGCTTGGCATAAAGTTGCTTTTCTTTGAGAATTTGCAGCACCATCCTCATATGTTCCTCATGCTCACTTGGACTCTTAGAATAGATGAGAATATCATCAATGAATACTATTACAAAGGAATCCAAATAAGGCATGAAGATTCTATTCATATAATCCTTGAATATTGTAGGAGCGTTAGTTAAACCAAAAGGCATCACAACATACTCAAAATGCCCATAACGTGTCCTGAATGCAGTTTTAGGAATATCCTCCTCACGAATATGAATTTGATGGTATCCCGATCGGAGATCAATTTTTGAAAACACTATTGCACCCCGTAGTTGATCAAGCATATCATCAATGCGAGGGAGCGGATATTTATTCTTCACTGTCACCGCATTCAACTTCCTGTAATCAGTGCACATCTGGAGGCTACCATCCTTTTTCTTAACAAAAAGAATCGGAGCTCCCTAGGGTGATACACTTGGCCTAATCAGCTTCTTGGCCAACAACTCCTCTAACTGCTTCTTCAACTCTTCTAATTCAGGAGGTGCCATTCTGTACGGTGCTATAGAAATTGGGCCAGTACCAGGCTTTATGTCAATACCAAACTCTACTTCTCTTTTTGGAGGCAATCCGGAAATATCTGCAGAACAGACTTCCAAAAATTCACAAACTATTGGAATTTGGCTAACATCAGATACTTCATCCACTTCCATGGCAGATAAAGAAGAATCATTAAAGATAACGACCTTCTGACGACAATTAATCAGAACATCATGCTGAGACATCCAATCCATTCCCAAAATGATATCTAACTTGTTCAGAGGCAAAAAAAATTAGATTCACCTTGAAATCCCGCCCCAAGACTCGGAGTTGACATTCTAAACACATTTGAGTAGTCTCCACCGAAGAGTTAGTAGGTGTAGAAACTGACAACTTAAAAGGCATTTCTACTGTTGACAACCCTAGCTTCCTCAAGCAGCTAATAGAAATAAAAGAATGCGATGCTCCACAATCAAATAACACTCCACAAGTATTACCATTAATAGAACATGTACCTCGAATCAGCTCGTCCTCATATGTCACCTCTTCACCATCAACAGTGTACACTTTGCCCCTTTGCATTGGCTGACTTACACCAGATTTTTGTGCCTTAGCAACATTGACCTCTTTCTTTAAAGTGCTCTTAGGATAGTGAGAAGCATAATGACCGGGTTGTCCACACTGAAAACAAAGACCCTCCCTTTGATTCGGGCCAAGACTCCAACATACTCCCTTGTGATACTTCCCACAATGTTGACAAAGCGGGGGAGGACCAAAAGTAATCGCCTCCTGCCCTATTCCTCTTGATGCTGCAACCTTAGGATTAGAATAAGGGCCAGATCTCTGGATAGGACCCTTGCCTCTAATAGGACCAGTCGATTTCTGAGTTGTCTTGCCCCGTTCCTCTGCCAACTCCTGCTTAAGAGAATTCTCATATGCACTCGCCATGTTCACAAGTTGAGAAAGATTGGCTATCCCCTGATAAAAAAAAGTAGTCCTGATCTTGGCATTGAGACCAGATTCGAACTTGATGCACTTAGTGCGTTCATCTGCATCTCTGTAGCTGCCTTAATAGCGAATCAGATCCTTGAATCGAGCTGCATACTCTCCAACACTGAGATTTCCTTGCTCCAATTTGAGAAAAGTAATCTCCTTCTCCCTTCGAACGTCTTCCGGAAAATACTTTCCCAAAAAACTGATCTTAAAAAGATCCCATGTAATCATCTCATTGGCTGCTTCCAGACCTCTCCTCTGTTGTTCCCACCAATGTTCTGCCTCGCTAGACAGAACATACTCCGCCATCCGAACATACTGATCCACTGGTGGTTGCAGCAAGCGAAGAATTTTCTCTATTTCTTGGAGCCATTTCTGAGCTCCATCCGGGTTGTATCTCCCTTCAAATCTTGGCGGATCACATTTCCTGAATCACGCCATCCAGTCAATTTCAACGGGAACGGGTGGGGGATTCAATGCTGCTGCTGCTACGATGGTTTCAGCTTGATTTTGCTGCATTTGAGCCTGGTTCTGCTGAAGTTGTGCTATATTTGTTGCCTGATTCTGGTTCATTGGAATCAGGTTCTCCAATATAGCAGCCATCCGATCGCTCTCGGCACGTCGCCCAGCCATACTGTTAAGTCATGGAGGGAACAACCAGTTAAAGATTGAGTACTTAGTCAATGATGTAAATGTCCTACTTCTAAACTTAAACTCTTTCTAAACAAATCAATTACTCGCTTGGTGAATAACCACTGGAGATGTGAGTCCACACTCCAAAGGCCGAGGGAAACTGCTCTGATACCATAAATGTAACACCCTATTAATGATTACCCATAATTACCCCATAATGAAAAATATCAACTTAAAAATTTCTTTTTAAAACTATTTGATTTATAAAAATCTCTGCCAATCCGGACAGAGTTTCCCTTGTTTATTGGATAATCCAAAAATTAAGTTTTCCTGAAACCTGTGCAAATCATATATAATCATTTGTTCCAGAGCCAGAAGGGCTAAAATATCAGAGTTCATAAGATACATCCACATCATAATCTAATTATATTAGAGATAGCAGCAAGTATAAATAAGTTTTGGAACTGTTAAAGTTTTCCCAAAAATAATATACTTCCTTCCTATAGGAAGTGATCCTGGATGACCCAAAAAGAGTAATGCTTTACAATACATTTACAAAAACAACATCAGCATAAACTAAACCCAAAACAACGAGGACGACCATAGTTCTGAACAACCACTAACTACTCTCCCTGTGAGGGAGAGTGCACCTGCTCGGCCGGGGGTTGTACAAGCTCAACTCTGTACCTATAAAAATATTAAGGGAGTGAGCATTGCACATGAAATAGGAAAGCAGTTTCTCATTAGACATAATCACCCACTAAGCCAAGCACAACTATCAATTAGATCATATAACGCACATTATTCGCACAAACATATCATGCAATCACACTTTAGTAATTTCATTTTGGATTTCCTTAGCTAGTTTCATTACTTATCATTTTGCTTCTCTTTTCATTTCTTTCATCTTTTTATCACCATTAGGAATTTGCGCACCTGTTAGGTCATTTCTCACCCATTAGGAACAATTTTCACCCAATCCAGGTCATTTCCACCTATTAGGCCACGGTTTCACCCGCTAGGACTATATGAATTTATTCTTTTACTTCTCTTAGTACTCTTTCTCTTTTATATTTTCTTATTATTTGTGCAACATGATTGATCTGTTGGGTACACCCGCCTAACGGGTCATTTGAGGGGGCCTAATAGGTCATTTTCACCTGGATGGGTCATTTGGACCTAATGGGTCATTTGTCACCTAACAGGGCACCTAATGGGTCGGTGTTTCCCAAGGATCAATCATTGCTGCAACTTAATCATTTTTATAATTCAATTTAGTAACATTCAAGTTATTTATCAATTACATAATCATTGTCTATATCCAATTATAATATACAAACATAAAAGCAACTTTCCAAGCATATTCATAGTTTCAAGTTGCATCAAGAACTAACATCATCAAGTAAACACATACATAGCCACACTTAACATCAAGCACATTTAGCATCACATACATATAAAATTCCTATGCTTTCCCTAGGGTTCCTTTTTATCTCTTTACCTAAATCAACAATATTCTATTTCTTCACTAGCCTAGGGTTTTAATAACACCAAAATAAACACATAAATCCTAGTAAGTTCTTATGAACTAATTAGAACCTCTTCCCTAGGACAAGCCAATACCTGCCCCCTTACCTCAACCCATAAGAAATAGGGGTGAAAATTCAAAGTCCTGGCTCCTTGCACCACAACCAAGAAGCTCCAATGGAATGAGAGGGAGGAGAGTGATCTTGACTTTCCTTAAAGCCTTAAAAACGAAAAAGATCATGAGAGTGTGGTATTTCAAGTAGTGGGGTCCAAAATTTCAACAAGAGGTGGAAAGGAAGGAGAAATTCATGTGGAACAACAAGGAGAAAGGAGGAGAAATGAGATTTACCTATTAAGCTTGATGATGATTATTGATGGTTGATGAACTTGAAGAGGAAGAAGAAAACAACTTTGTCCTAGGTGGAAGGGGGGAGAAAACCGTAAGAGGAGAGTGGAGGAAGAAGATGAGTTGATGAAGAAGAAAATGAATAAGAGTGAGGGAGTGTTGGGTCTTTTTGTTTATTTTTCAATAGAAAGAATTATGTGGCCAAGAACAAAAGCTTCCATGAGAAGCTTCCAATCGTGTGGTTTAAAACGCATTTTCTCCTTAACAGCTCAGACCAGTTTCGCTCGAGCGAGCGATTCTTCGCTTGGGCGAAAATTATTCAGTCAATCTGGGTTGATCACGAGCTATTTTCGCTTGAGCCAAAGTATTCTTGCTGGAGCGAGTATCATTTTCGCTAGAGCGAGCTGGTTCTTGCTGGAGAGAAAACTACTCAGTAAATCAGGGTCTGAAATAAGCTGTTTCGCTTGAGCGAGTGAATTTTCGCTCAAGCGAGGACTTAAAAGTCTGCTTTTGTTTACTTCAAATTGCTATGACTTCTTCGCTACCCGTTGGATCTTGCTCAAACTTTAAGATAAGCTTCCCCATATATCCTACTTCATATCCAAGGATGGAATTTATCTTTTGAGCTACGAATCTTATACTTTAAATTTCCTAAAGCTCTATGCTTCTAACCTCAAACTACATTTCTACTCAACAAATTCTAACTTATATTACTTTTTCCTTTACTCTAAGCTTATTAACATACTAATTTGGCTTAGAATAAAATTAAGGATGTTACATATCTCTTCTCCCAGTATGTGTAACTAAACCTCTTGTTAGGGATAGAGTGAATTTGTATGGATTTTAATTGGGCTATTTATTTATGAATTAATGTTTTCCTTTTTAATCAATTATTTAACCAATTGGGCCACTTTTTGATCAGATTTGCTCTGATTCAATTAGGATTATTTTAGTCTTTAAATATAGGTTTTTCCATCAGGTTTAGCAGACTTTTCAGAGGAGTTTAGAATACAAATTAGGATTAGAAAAGAGATGCTAGAGAATCATATTGAGAGCATGGAGGCAAGGCACAAGGATTGAAGATCAACATTGCTGAAGGGATCCACTTGATGATTGAAGATCTCTTTGGGGGTAAATTCATTATTGTCTATGATTATGAGTTTTTTCCCATTCTTGTATCTCTTCTCCCAGTATGTGTAACTAAACCTCTTGTTAGGAATAGGGTGAATTTGTATGGATCTTAATTGGGCTATTTATTTATGAATTAATGTTTTTCCTTTTTAATCAATTGTTTGGCTGCGTTTTAATTACAATTCATAGAATTAGCTACTTTATGTTTTGCTTTGGTAATCTAAACCTTAATTGGAAGATTAGGATTTAGATTAGGTCTTTCAATCAAACAATATAATTATTCAACTCGTAGGAATACTTTTGGTTAATTGTATAACTTTCATAAACTAAAACTGACTTAAGGGATTAAGGGGTAAAGCTTAGTAAGAAACGTAATAGCCATGAGGGATCTAGCTTTTATTGTTTCTGAAGTTGTTGATTTAGTGGAAAACAGATTTTCATAATTAGTAACCCGATCCTACAATGAAACCACATTACTAACCTTTTCGATAATTGTTTTCTTCTTATTTTATTTTCTGTTTTTATTATTCAATTCTTCCTCTAATCGTTCTCAAAACCAATACAAGTTTCACATAGTAATCTCAATTAGGTGAAAGAAATTAGAAACAATTTGCAATCCTCATGGGAATGATAAATGGTCTTACTGACTATATTACTTGTGACCCGGTATACTTGCTGGTAATCCAACAAGTTTTTGGCGCCGTTGTCGGGGATTGAAATTCGATTCTAATTTTTTTTTTCGTACTTTTTGTAATTACTTGTGTAAATTGTATCTTCTCCTGTATAACTATAGTTTTCATAATGATTTAGATTGTATTAGATTTATTTCATATCCCTTTTCTTTATACTATTATGAACAAAATATAAGTGATAGGAAGGCCCCATGGGAAATAGCTTTAGAAAAATTACAAGCTACACTTGAGAAAAAAATGCCTCATGTGGAGCCAATTCCTTCTGTGGAGAAAGCTCCCTGGGAAATACCTGTAGAAAAATTTGTTCAAACCTCTAAAGATTTTACCAATTTTCAGATTCAAGGTCCCAGTTCAAGGAACCTTGAAATCAAAGTTGAACACATTTCAAAGCAGTTAGATGAAGAGTCACAAGCATCACCAGCAATTTTTGACTCTCTTCAAAGAGAGGAAAAAGTGGTGGTGATGGATGTGATCAATGATGAAACCCTTATGGAGGAGCAAGTTGAAGAAAATGTGCATAATAAGTTTGAGGAAGTAGACTGAAATACAACAATAGAAGGTGTGAATATGGTAGAAAAATTTGATCCACCCTTGAATGATGAAGTTCTTGCACTAAAAAATTTGATTAAATCTATTACATGCCTGGAGGACTCAAAATTTTTCCATTATATTCAACCTTTGTGCTTTCATGAAAAATCTCAAAATCAATCTAAATCATTGTTGAACAATAGGGAACCTGAGAAGGCATTCTTCCTAACTCATGAAGTTTACACCTTCATTATGGATGGGGAAAAAGATAATTTGTCTGGGATGATGCATGGAGTAAGGAATGCACCTTTTGACCCTGGTGGGATTGAACTCATTCTTAAAACTTCCTTACTTCATCATCATCATCGAGGGTTTGTCCCATGGGATGTGGGAATAACTTGTTATTGTTGCATCACATGGGAGTTAACCTATAGGATTTGGGATCCTGGTGCATTCTCTTTAGTTTTGTAGTAGTGTAGGTTTTGAATTTCTAGTTAGTTAGTGAATAAAGAGTTGGAGCTTTCTATATTTGACTACTAATGAGGTGTTTCTAGCACCATTTTTAGTTGCTCATGTGACACAGGTGAATAAGTTTGGGGGAGTCTCCTCCATGGTGCATCAAGAGAGAATGTTGTGCTACAAAAGGGAAGTTTCCTAACTCCTTGCTTTGGTTTTTAAATTTTTATTTTTTAGTTTTAGTTTAGATTAGTTTGCTCGAGGACAAGCTAACCTCTAAGTTTGGGGGAGTGATACAAAATAAAAATTTTTCAGATCTGAATTATTCTCCCATATTTGGTGTTGGTCTGTGTCCTTGGTAGGAGTAGGTAATTATTCTAGGCTTAGGACTGTTTTTCTGATGATAGGTGTAAATACTTAGTTTAGGATTAGACTCACTGATTTTTGATACTGAACGGATTGAGCCATAAATATTATTTTAATCTGGTTATTTTGACAAACATTTTGAGAATTTGTGATTAGTGAACTGACCTTTAGCCTAGTGAGATTTTGAGCCTAAACACTGAAGGGGTATGTGATTTATTGAATTAATTTGATTTTAAACCCCTATTTCTTTCATGAGTGTGTTCACTTTGGCTTTGTGTTCTAGAACTTGACTTGTGACCATTTCAAAATTGATAATTGTTTGCATACATGAAAATGATTAAGGCACTTAGGATGTGTTTTTGTGGCCTTCAGATGTTTTGCATTGATAATATTTCCCTTAGTTTCCCATTTTGAACCTAATGAAATTATGATTTTTCTTTGGTACCCTGCATTAATTGCGTGATTCGTTGTGAGTACCTTAGGAATTTTGAATGAGCAATTTTGGAGGAACGATTCAATAAATAAATAAAAAAAATGGTACAAAGTGTTGTGAGTCTACTTCTCTTCCATAAAATAAATGAAATAAAATAAAAATAAAGAGAAATTTGGAAGAGAGTAGAGGAAAAAATTGAATGAAAAGAAAAGAAGAATAAAATAATTGTGAGTGAGTGTGAGTCCTCTTTGGTATTTATTGCTCATTCATAATTTTAGAGGGAAATTTGTTTTTGCATTTTAGCCCTTAGTTTGGTTCTTTCTTTCTTTTATCCCACCTGACACTCTAGCCATGGCCTCATTACAACCCATTTAAGACCTTTTGATTTGTGCATGGTTTCAATACTTTCAGTGGCGATTTTGGTCTATGGTCAAGCTTATGGTAACACTTAGACATTGCATGAACTTGTGAGCATTATTGATATATGACCCTTGATACACATGAGAGATACACACTGTGAGGTTGAGAGTGTTCACTAGTCCTGAGTTCTTGTGGAGTTTGTTATTCTAACCAGATTTCAATTGTATGAATTGCTTGTGAAAATAGGTGTCTGATTCTGTGACACGAAGTCCTAGATTAGGTGTATACATTTTAATTTAAAGGGTTGTCTTGTGTTATAGAATTTTTATTTCACTTTTGCCTGGGACATGCAAAATTCTAAAGTTTGGGGGAGTGATTTGGGTATAATATATGATGTTTTGAGCATGAATTAGACTCCCTTTTACCAAGGATTTGGTTTGTTTCTCTTGCAAACTTAGGACTTTTAATATAGTTTTAGGAATTTTCAATAGATTAGGAGCCTTTGAACGTTTTGATCCGTTTTGGATATGTTTCAGGTACTTTTGGAGCTCAATTGAAGAAAATAATTATGGAACTGAAAAGAGGACGAAAAAACCTTGAAAATGGCACAAGAACGGAGCGAAACAGAGTCGGAGCAGGTGACGCACGACCAGGCACCCAGGCGCGCACACCTCCTCAGCACCAGCGCCTCAGACCTGGCGAACCCAGGCGCGCGCAAACACGCACCACGTAACAAGTAGTAGATCAGCTGGCGCGCCCAGACATGTGGCCTTGGGCGCCCAGATGCGCAGACTTCGTCCAGGCCCAATTGGGCCACTTTTTGATCAGATTTGCTCCGATTCAATTAGGATTAATTTTAGTCTTTAAATATAGGTTTTTCCATCAGGTTTAGCAGACTTTTCAGAGGAGTTTAGAATACAAATTAGGATTAGAAAGAGATGCTAGAGAATCATATTGAGAGCATGGAGGTAAGGCACAAGGATTGAAGATCAACATTGTTGAAGGGATCCACTTGATGATTGAAGATCTCTTGGGGGTAAATTCATTATTGTCTATGATTATGAGTTTTTTCCCATTCTTGTATCTCTTCTCCCAGTATGTGTAACTAAACCTCTTGTTAGGAATAGGGTGAATTTGTATGGATCTTAATTGGGCTATTTATTTATGAATTAATGTTTTTCCTTTTTAATCAATTGTTTGGCTGCGTTTTAATTACAATTCATAGAATTAGCTACTTTATGTTTTCCTTTGGTAATCTAAACCTTAATTGGAAGATTAGGATTTAGATTAGGTCTTTCAATCAAACAATATAATTATTCAACTCGTAAGAATACTTTTGGGTAATTGTATAACTTTTATAAACTAAAACTCACTTAAAGGATTAAGGGGTAAAGTTTAGTAAGAAATGTAATATCCATGAGGGATCTAGATTTTATTGTTTCTAAAGTTGTTGATTTAGTGGAAAACTTATTTTCATAATTAGTAACATGATCCTACAATGAAACCACATTCCTAACCTTTTTCATAATTGTTTTCTTCTTGTTTTATTTTCTGTTTTTATTATTCAATTCTTCCTCTAATCGTTCTCAAAACCAATACAAGTTTCACATAGTAATATCAATTAGGTAAAAGAAATTAGAAACAATTTGCAATCCTCGTGGGAACGATAACTGGTCTTACTGACTATATTACTTGTGACCCGGTATACTTGCCGGTAATCCAACAGGAAGCAAACCAATCCTCTGATCTCGTGCAAGGTAACTACTTGCTTAGTGGTCAGTCTTGCAATGGTTTTTTGATTCAGGAGCTACACATTCGTTTGTTTCTTATGAATGTGTGAATCATTTGAGAATGCTTGTGTCTAATTTACCTTATGTTCTTAAGGTAGAAACCCCTACAAATCTCCCTGTTTTTGCTTCTAAGATGTGTCTTAATTGTCATGTGAAAGTGTTAGACCGAGTCTCTAGAGTAGACCTGATCTGTCTGCCATTATCACAATTAGATGTGATGTTGGGAATGGACTGGATGAGTAAAAACCAAGTGATCATTGATTGTGATAAAAAGGTTGTAACATCCCAAAGTTTCGCTTGTATTAAATAACGAAATTTACTAAATTAAATAATGAATCCTTAAATTTATCATTAGAGTGTAGAGCATTTTCATAAAGTATCCTACAGTGTTTACGAAAATATATCTTACTTATATATTTTAAAGTAGAATCATTAAAACAGTTACCCTTATTGAAAAATATATTTTCTGTACTTTAATTTGCTTTCGACATATTTAATTATTAAATTTGTTTTAAGAACTTCAAGACTTTTAACTTTATGATTTTATGGAGGTAATTATTTGATGCTTACATTTTATTATTAGTATTTCTTGAGATTTACAATAAACAAATAAAGAAAAATGGTATTAGTGTTTTAAAACCATACTAACACAAGTAATAGTAATAGTAATAGTAATAGTAATAAAGCTCTCTTCTCTCTCTTCTTCTCGTGGTAAACCTTGTTTACCATTGGCGCCGCCATGGCTAAAAAGAAGGGGAGGCCGCCAGCTACACCACCATCCTCATCCAAAAAGTCTCTAGGAGTTGACTCTGCTATTGATCCTTTGTTAGACTTGTCTCTTGTGGAAGAGGAAGACTTTGCCAAGATTGATTGCTTGGACGCCAAGCAAGCGCAACAACTTCTGAGCAGCCTTGATGTGATTAAAGCAAGAATTAAAGGGAAGGCGATCGTGAATCCTGCACACAGAGAAACAAACGTGAATGATAATGATGGTACTCCTTCCAACATATCAAACCCTAATTCTAGTCCAACAGTAGTGGAAAGTCAGATCCCTAAGGTGAGTAATCAGGATTCAATGAATGAAAATGTAGCCAGATCTGCCTCAGTGTGGGCTTCTTTTGACATCACTAAAGTGAGGAATTCAGGGGAAAAATTATCTTTTGTTAAACCTGACTTGAAGGATGGGATCTCTATTGGGAAGATTGAGCCTTCTGATGTGGAAAAAGAGGTTGAATTTTGGCAGAACGCTATTGTTTGCTATGTCCTAGGTGCTAAACCGCCTTACTCTGTGTTAAGTGGTTTCATTAAAAAGGCTTGGGGGCAATATGGAATTGACAAAATCTTAATGAATAATGATGGCACCATTGTAGTCAGATTCAATTCCATGGAGTCCATAAATGTTGTATTGGAGATAGGGGTGTTTCATTTTGACAAAAAGCCTATAATTCTTGCACCTTGGACTGGCAGACCTATGTCTAAGGGTCAATTGGACAGAGTTCCAATTTGGATCCAATTTCCTAACTTAAGCCTAAGGTTTTGGGGGGCTGCTGCCTTGAGTAAGATTGCAAGCTTAGTAGGGCTGCCAATTATTGTTGATAAAGTAACACAAGACAGAAACAGGATTAACTTTGCTAGGGTGTTGATTGAGGTGGACCCTGCCACTCTTCCTGATGAGATTTTCTTTGAGGATGATAAAGGGAATATTATCACACAACAAGTATCATATGAATGGAAGCCAATTTTGTGTGGTAATTGTTCTATGTATGGTCATGATAGCAAGATGTGTAGGAAGAATGTGAAGAAGCAATGGGTGGAGAAGAAGAAGCCTACTAGAGAGGACATTGAAGATCTAGATTCTAGATTGAAATTAAAGAAGGCCTTAGAGGAAGATTTGATCCCACAGGAAAACATAGAAGCAGCCATGGACCAAGTGAAAGACTTGAGCAAAGGAGATGTTCATATTATGGTATTGTCTGATCAGGGGCAGAAGGATTATGGAGATAGTAATCAGGGTCAGACAAGTAAGATGGATGGCAATACTCATGATGAGAACAGCAGAGGTGAGAAGGATAGTCAAGGGTGGAGTCCTGTGAAAACTAGGAGTAAAACTGATAATAAGGTAATTTCTAAAAAGGGTGAGGCTTCTCCCCTTTTAATCCATGGATAATATTGTTGCTTGGAATATAAGAGGGCTTAACCACCCCTCTAAACAAAAGGAGGTTAGGAGTTTTTATTTAAAGAATAAAGTAGGTTTATTAGGTGTGTTGGAGAATAAAGTGAGGATCAACTCTATAGCTACTGTTATGCAGAATATGGGTCCTGGGTGGGGTTATTTTTCTGATGCTGACATTTGTTCTGTGGGAAGGATTTTGGTGATGTGGAAGAAGGATGTGTTTGATGTTATGATTATGGCAAGGTCAGGCCAGTACACTCATTGCTTGGTAACTTACAAAGGTGATAATTCCAAATTCTATGTTTCTTTCATTTATGCTTCTAATGATGCTACTGAAAGGAAGGAATTATGGAATCTTATCAAAGGTGTAAGCTCCTTTGTTGATTTGCCTTGGCTGTTGATTGGAGATTTTAACTCTATGGCTGACCCTAGTGAAAAGGATGGTGGTGTACCTCTTGAGGTGGGGCAGTGTCAGGATTTGAGAGACTGTTTGTAGTCGTGCATGCTTGAGGATATGAAATACAAAGGTAGCTACTACACTTGGTGCAATAATCAAGATGGAAGGGCTAGGATTCATTGCAAACTAGACAGAGCAATTGTTAATCAAATTTGGATTGATAAATGGCAATTTTCAGAAACTAATTTCATGTTTCCAGGAGTATCAGATCATTCCCCTATGTTGGTGGAATGGTGTCAGCATAGTGAGAAAGCAAAATCAGGATTTAAGTTCTACAATATGTGGTCTACTAATCCTGATTTTTTGACTCTTGTGAACTCAGGCTGGTCTATCCCAGTGGAGGGTTATACTATGTTTCAGGTTTCTCAAAAGCTTAAGCATCTAAGGAGAGTTTTCTCTGATTTGAACAGAAGATGTTATGCTGATATTGTTGTTAAGGAGGCAGATTTAAAGGAGAAGTTGCTTGTAGCTCAGGCTCAATTATTGGTTAATCCTAATGATCATATTCTTCAAGCTGAAGAAAGGAGGCTTTTCGCTCAGCATAGGCAAGCCAGTAGTGATGCTCATAGCTTTTTGAAACAAAAAGCTAAAATTGATTGGTTGCAAGAGGGTGATCAAAACTCAAAGTTTTTTCATCTTGCTATTAAGCAAAGGGTGTACAGGAACAGAATTATCTCTATAAATGATGCTCAAGGTGGTATTGTTTCAGGTCAGCAGCAAATTTCAGAGGTTTTTGTTGACTATTATAAAGGCCTTTTTTCCAGGAAGCCTGGGTACATTTGGCAAGAGGATGTTGTTAATCAGGGAAGGTGTATGAGTTTAGAGCAGCAGATTCAGTGCATTAAACCTTTCTCAAATGATGAAATCAGGAATGCTTTCTTCTCTATTAGTGCTGATAGTGCCCTTGGTCCTGATGGATATGGGGCTGGCTTCTTCAAGGCTGCTTGGGAGGTAGTGGGTTCTGACTGTATGAAGGCAGTTAAAGAGTTTTTTCACACAGGGAGAATGTTGAAAGTTATAAATTTTACTACCTTAGTTATGGTGCCTAAAACTGATTGCCCTAATTCAGTAACTGACTACAGACCTATAGCATGTTGTAATGTGATTTACAAATGCATATCTAAATTGCTCTGTTCTAGATTGAGATTGATTCTGCCTAGTATCATTCAAGATAACCAAGCTGCTTTTGTGCAAAACAGGAGTATTATTCACAACATTCTAATCACTCAGGAATTGCTTAGGCTCTATGGTAGACGTAATGTGTCACCTAGACGCTTAATGAATATAGACATTCGTAAGGCCTATGACACTCTGGATTGGAATTTTATTGAGGACATGTTCAGGGCTTTTAAGTTTCCAGACAAGTTCACTAATTGGGTGATGGTTTGCATCTCAACTGCCTCCTTTCAAATCAGTATCAATGGTAGTGCTTCTGAGAAGTTCCAGGGATCTCGTGGCATTAGACAGGGGGATCCTATTTCTCCTCTAATTTTTGTTATGGCTATGGAAGTTTTAACCAGAGGACTTCAGAAGGCAGCCCTTCATAGAAACTTCAGGTTCCATCCTATGTGTAAGGACAGCAGACTCATCAGTTTGGCTTTTGCTGATGACCTTATGTTGTTTTGTAAAGGTCATCCAGCAAGTGTGAAGATTATTTGTGATGGTTTAAAGGCTTTTTCTCATAGTTCTGGTCTTTATGCTAATGAGGAGAAGTCTCAATTGTTCATGGCTGGAATGAATGAGTTCAAGCAGGCTGAGCTCATAGGCCTAACTGGATTTTCTAAAGGTTCCTTTCCTTTTAGATATCTAGGTATGCCTATTTCAGCAAAAAAATGGTCTAATAGCACATGTCAAATTCTGGTGGATAAGGTCAGTAACAGGATTAGGTGCTGGAGCTCAAGGAATCTATCTTATCAGGCAAGGTGTTGTTTAATTAACTCAGTGCTTATGTCTTTACATGTGTATTGGGCTAGTATTTTTATCATTACTAAAGCTGTGCTTCGTGAGGTTGAGAAGAATTGCAGAGCCTTTCTTTGGGGGAAGAATCAGAATGGTCACTACATAGCAGGTGTAGCTTGGGAATTAGTGTGTAGACCTAAATCTAAAGGTGGATTAAATTTTAAGAACACTATTTTGTGGAACTATGCAGCATTGGGCAAACAAATTTGGCAGCTAATCAACAACTCAGAAAGTTTATGGATTAGGTGGATAAGCTCGATCTATTTAAAAGACTCTGATTTTTGGGGGTATGTTACTAAACCTACTGATAGTTGGCATTGGAAACAAATAATCAAGGTTAGAGACAAATTAAGACCTGGGTTTGTGAATAATATCTGGACTTTATCCCAATCTGGCGATTTCTCTATTTCCAGCGCTTATCAATTCTTGCTGGGTCCTCTTCCATCCTTCCCCTGGCATAGATTTGTGTGGAATCAAGTGACAGTTCCAAAGCATCAATTCATTGTGTGGCTAGCTATGCACAAAAGATTAAAGACTAAGGATCGAATGCATGTACCTGATCTTATCCGTACGTTTTGTGGCTTAGAGGATGAAACACATGAGCACCTTTTCTTTGATTGTGTGTGGACTCGATCGATCCTTGAGGAGTGATGCAATTGGTTCTGCTTGGATGTCATGCATTACAAGTTTCAGAGATGGCGATTTTGGATTCTGCGAGCATTTCCGGATAAACGAAGAAGACGAAGCGTGTATGGGTTATTTGCCAGCATCATTTACACTCTGTGGTCAGAAAGGAACAAGAGGTTATTCACTAACCACTTGCAATCTAATGCTCAACTGGTGACACGTATCAAGCATGATGTGGCTGTTAGAGTTAATTTTTGTTATCCTTTGTTTATTAATTGGTCTAATAAGGTCCTTGTAAATAGAATTAGAGCTGAACTTTGATTTGGCATTTTTGAGGCTTTGAACCCTTCCTAGAAGGTGGCAAAGTTCTCTTAAATGGCCTTTAGTTTTGTTTAATATTTTCAAGTGGTAATAGATTTTTCTTATACCAAAAAAAAATAGTAATAATAATAATAATAATAATAATAATAATAAATAAAAAGAATAATAATAATAATAAATAAAAATAAAAAGAGTAATAATAATAATAATAATAATGTAATAATAATAATAAAAAAATAATAATGTAATAATAAAAAAAAAGAAAAAAAAAATAATAAGAAGAAGGGGGTTCGAAACCCTCCCTCCCCAACTTCTTCTTCTTCTCTGTTAAGAGAACCACCGCCGGCCCTAACCCCATCTCTCTCCCTCCACCGGCTCGCACCGCCACAAGCCACCACCACCAGTCCTTGGCCGATCTATCTCTCTGTCTCTCTCACGTGTTCTCTGTCTCTCCCGAACCATCTCTCTCTTCCTCTCTCTCCCTGGAGCCGGACACCGGTGCCACCGCACCGCGCTCCTCCCTTCCACCAGTCGCGAATCGCGACCCCTTTCCCCCTTTGGCCAAGCTCGAACCGTCGCACGCCGCCACCGTTTCTCCCTACGCCTCCATCACCAACAGATCCATCGTCCCCTTGTTACAGATCCGGAACCGGGCCAGACTGCCCCAGCCACCCACCAGCCGCACCAACCACCACCACCCTCACCGTCTTAGCCTTCTCCGCCGTGTAATCCCTCTCCCTTCCGAACCATCGCTCCGTCTCTCTCTCCACGGATCTCATCCGCGCTGTTATCAACCCGTGACCGTGCCGAGCTTGTGTCGGGTGCCCCGAAGCTCGAAGCTTTTGCCTTGGTTCAAACCGGGATCGTGCTCGCCATCGACGTTGACGGCCGGTGCGCCGCCACTCACCGGTATCGACCGCCACCAACCCGTCATTACCCCGGGTCACTAAAGCTTCACGGATCACTACTCTTTCTCGTCGGCAAGCCCCAAAGTTGAGGTTATCTCTTTATTTTCGTTAATCGAGGTAAGGGGTGCTTTACCTTGCTTTAAAGAGTACTTTCTAGTTAGTTATAATACCTGCGAAGAATATATGGGTATGTTTGTGAACGAATCTTAGGGTAATTAATCGAGACTAAAAGTAAAGGATAAAAATAAACAAAAGAAAATCTAACTGGATAGTGTGATTTGAAATATGTGTTTTATGTGCAAAAATGTAAATATGGACTGTCGCATGTTATAGATTATGATGTATGTTTGCTATTTGATTTCATATATGCTCAAGGTTAAAATGCTATTATATATATATATGGTTATTGGGAAAAAATATAAATGTGCTTGGATTGTATTTAAGTTGATTGTAGATGATGATGATGATATGTTGAATGATAAATAGAGATGTTGAATAAAGGTAAAAAGGGGAAATTGAATTGTATGAGGATATGTACAATCAAATATATGCTTGGAATTGATATTTAGAATGGATAATATAGACCTAAGTGTGAATCATGACCTTAAAAGAAAAGGGGTTTGAATTGATGTGTAACTTAATGGGCATGCTAAGTGTTAGTTATTAATGTGTAGGCCTAACTGATAAAATGCGAATTCTTGAAGTGTACTTATGTATGAATGATAATTGAGATATATGTGTGGAGTACAATTGGAAATTAATGGATACAACAACTAAAGAGTAAGAGTATAAACCAAGGAAAATGATTTAAATATGAAATGTGTTTATTCGGTGCTAGACGTGCATGATTGCTTATTTGCTAGTGTGTGTTGTGGAAATGTGTGAAAATGAATATATGTATATATATATATGGAATAGAAAGAGAATAAGGGCGATGCAGTTAAGCCGTAACCCAGAGAAAAAGAAAAAGGACGATGTGGTTAAGCCGTAACCCAGAGGAAAAGAACTAAGGGCGATGCGGTTAAGCCGTAACCCAGAGAAAAAGAAAAAGGGTGATGCGGTTAAGCCGTAACCCAGAGAAAAGGAAAAAGGGCGATGCGGTTAAGCCGTAACCCAGAGAGAAAGAAAACGGGCGATGCAGTTTAGCTGTAACCCAGAGGAAAAAGAGAAAAGAAAAGTGAAAGCAAGAAAATAGCAAAAAGGAATGAAAAGAAAGAAAAGAGTAAAGAAAAGAGAAATGTATTAGAAATGAAAAAGAAAGTATAATAAGAAAAGATTATACAGGTGTATGAATTTGAATTGTTTGAGTTAGCTAAGTTTTGAACTACTTGAAATGTTTGTGTTTGACTTTGTAGGTTATTATGTCTAGTTAGAAGCTATTCTCTACTTCATGTGTAAAGCTCACCCTTGCAACCATTTTTATAGGTTCAAAGTTTGAGCAGACTCAGTTTCAAGCTGAGCAGGAATAATACTCCACCACGTGGAGTGCTCGCTCATTATTTTTTTGAGTGGACTGTAGTGTAATTTTGTGAAAAACTGTTATTTTTGTAATTTAAAATATGTATTAGTTATGCGCCCTAAACTTATATTAGTAAGGGCATTAGGATATTATCAAATATAAAATGTGTTTGTTTTATGTTTTAAATTGTTCTGGTCTGAACAGGTACAAACAGGAAATTTTGGGAAAGTCCGAAAAACAGAGGAAACTCTGCCCGTTTTCCGGAAAAATATTCTTAAGTATTTTAATTTAAAAAGAAATTTTCAAGTACCTATTTTAATAAATCATAATTTTAACTAATTTTTTTTAGGGTGTTACATTTATGGTATCAGAGCAGTTTCCCTCGGCCATGGAGTGTGGACTCACTACTCCAATGGTTACTCACCGAGCGAGTAACCGAAGTGTGTAACTAAGTGTCTAAGTTAGTTAGCAGTATGTATATATGTATAGATATATAATTGTTTAACTATTTGATCTTTAACTGGCTGTCCCTCCATGACTAAACAGTATGGCTGGGAGACTGGCCGACAATGACCGCATTGCTGCAACCCTCGAAACTCTGGTTCAGTTGCAGCAGAACCAAGCCCAAGCTCAGCAGAACCAGGCTGAGAATTTTGCGAATATGCAAAAAAAATCAAGCCCAGAACATCGCAGCAGCTGTAGCAGCCGCAGCAGCAGCCATGCAACCTCCACCACCAGCTCCTGTGGAGATTGACTGGTTGGCTCGATTCAGAAAGAGCGAACCGCCTAGGTTCGAAGGGGGCTACAATCCAGATGGAGCTCAAAAGTGGCTCAAGGAGGTAGAAAAGATCCTTCGTTCTTTGCAACCACCAGCCGATCATCAGATTCGATTAGTTGAGTATGTTCTGAATAGCGAAGCGGAGCACTGGTGGGAGCAACAAAGAAGGAGTTTAGAGGCAACAAATGAAACTATTACGTGGGATCTCTTCAAGGTCCATTTCCTTGGGAAGTACTTTCCAGAGGACATTAGAAGGGAAAAAGAGATGGCCTTCCTCAAGTTGGAGCAGGGGAACATGAGTGTTGGTGAATATGCGGCAAGATTTGAAGATTTGATCTGATATTCAGGCAGCTACAGGGACGCAGATGAGCGCACCAAATGCATCAAGTTTGAGTCCGGTCTTCATGCCAAGATTAGGACTGCTTTTGTGTATCAGGGCATCGCCAACCTCTCAGCTTGTTAATATGACGAGTGCTTATGAGAAGGCCCTCAAGCAAGAATTGGCAAAAAAGCAGAGCAAGACGGCTCAGAAATCAGATGGTCCTATTAGAGATAGGGGTCCAGTTCAGAGGTCGGGCCCTTATTCTCATCCTAGAGCAGACGTTCCTCTTGCAACGGGTCAGGATGCGACCATCACCTACACTACGCCACCCTGTTCACTTTGTGGAAAATTCCATCGTGGTAAGTGTCGGCTAATAAATCGATGCAAGAAAGAGGGCCTTTGCTACCAGTGCGGACAACCAGGGCACTTTGCCACCAACTGCCCCAAGAGCACCCTAAAGATAGAAGTGGACGTGGCTCAGGTGCAAAAGGCAGGTTTAAACCAACCCGAATTAGAGAGAAATGGTGGAAGCCTCGGTTCAGCGGATTGGAGGTATGTGTTAGCTACTATGTAATATAATTCACTGCAACTAAATGTGTGAAAAGATTAGGACCTACTAAAAGGTAGAGACACTTTCCGAATCCTAGGCCTCTATCTTCGCTAGCTCTGTAATAAGAACTACGTTGAACCTGCTCTACTTACGATTTCAATCCTTAACCCCTTACAACAAGGGACCGTGAGATTTAAGAAATATGCGAATTCCATTTATAGTTTCTTAGCTAGTTGTGAAAAGCCTTAGAAATAATCGGTCAACTATAGGATTCTGATGAAACTTAGTTAAATCCCGATATGATGTTGTCACTCGATAGATTCTAAGGTTAGGAAGTGCTAACAAGGGAAGAGACCGGCTCGGAAAGTAGATCCATACACCGACAACCACACTAAGGCAGCAGTCCCAAGAAATGCGAACCAAAGTGTGGTCGTTTCCATTACTAGACACCATGTTCGCATTTCAGAAAGTCTCACCGCGGTGTGTGCTAGTACAAGGATCGGATTGCTAAAGAGGGTCCTTGTCACCAGTGTGAACAACTGGGACTTTTTGCAGTATAGTGTCCCAGAAATACCCCGTGGATAGAAGTGGATGTACTGCAAGGCAACAAGCAGGTAGGAGCCGATCTGGGCAAATAGGAGTGGTCTTGGACGAGTTAAGTGGAGGTATGCCTTATGTGAGATGTTAATTTCTTGAAACCGAACGGGCAAAGAAGTTAGGACAGTTTTCTTTTTTTTAAGTAGAAATTCTAAATGAATTCTAGGTTGATCTCATTAGTTTCTTATTAAGATTTCCCAAAACTTACTCTTCTTAGAATCTAAATCCCTAAACCTTTCTAATGTGGTGTTGTGAAATTCAAGAAGTACGCACTTTAACCGATCTTTAAGACAACCATGAGGAGCCGTAGGAAGAACCGAAAAGTTGTAGGACTCTAATTAAAATCTAAACTAAACCTTGTGATGGCATTGTCATTTAATAGAGAGTAGGGTAAGGATTGGCCATCCTTACTCTTGCATCTGTTAAAGGATGATACTATCAATGAAGATAGCAATGATGTGCTGTTGATAGATGCGAGGTTGGGACTGATTGTAACACCCCAAAATTTTAATCCCTGATTAATGAAATATTAATTATAAATTTTATTATAATTAATTATTTCTATTTTTAATCTTTGATTAAAACCTGTGTTTATATTGTTAGAATTTATTTTTATAATTATATTTACGCATATTAGTCCCTGATTTGGGACCTAGAAGTAATTATAAGAAAGGTTTTGGAGGAAAAGAAAATAAAATATATATTTTTCAAAAACTGGCCAAAATACTCGAGTATTTTTGAGAGTACTCGAGTATTCTGGTCAGAGTTGCACGAGTTAGTGCGTTTTGGTGAGTCACCACCAGCGATTCTCGCTGAGTGACACGAATACACCACTCTCACACGTCCATGGCTTTCGTGTCGCTGTGCATGGACCTCCAATACTTGTATTTAAGCTCGATTGCTTCTGAGAATCAAGAATTTTGGCAAATTGTTGAAGAAGTTTGGGTATTAGGGTTCCTGAACCGTTTCTTTTGATTCTTCCTCTATGCTTTGATTTAATTTACAAACTATACACCAATACAAAGTTCACATCTCGAGCTTTGTATAGACACCAAAGTTGTGAGCTGAGAGTGTGTGTGTTGGTTGAATCGAAGCTGGGAAGTTGAGGTTCGTTTGCTGTCATCAGTTCTGGGAGCTTACTTTGATCACTGATTGTGGTAAGCTCACGCACCTTCTGAGTCTCAAATTAGTTTCTATAGTTAGTATGTGTTGCATAGAGCTTAGAAATACTAATTTCCCCAATTGTTATCTCTGTTTTCTATGTCAACCAATTCGGTTTTGGTGCTCTGCTCAAACTGTCTTGCATGTTGGTGCTTGAAGTCGTTTTTGGTGTTGAAGGAGTTTTTCTTGCGAATTTTCTGTTGATTCACGACTGTGAGGTAAGGGGAAATCTTTCTATTCACTAGATAGAGTTTAAATTGCATGAATTTGATTATAGAGCCACCAAGAGGCTCTAAGGGCTTAGATTGAATAGGGAAATTGGTTTGGAGATCAACTTGTGCTCTAAAGTTGTTTTGAGCAAGTCCCATATGATGCATGCAAACTGTTTTGAACTTAAATTCACAAGTTTATTGAGTATATTGCAATTTAGTATGTTGAGTTGTGAATTTTCAAGTTTTATGCATAATCCTTTGAATCTCTGTCAATTCTGTAATTTGGTGTGTTCTAAGTGCTTGAACATGTTTAATATATGGTATATGAACTCTGTTGATCATTGGATTGGATTAGAAATGGTTAGAATTGAAAATGGTATGTAAAAACCAAGTTTTCAGTCTGTTCTGTCTGATAATACTCGAGTAGATGGCTCAATACTCGAGTATTTCGTGATGCACTAGTGTGTCTTTTGGCACCACGACTCGAGTATCAGGTTTAGGACTCGAGTATTAACAGATGCAGCAAGAATGTTTTCTGATGAACCACTCGATTAATACATGAACTATTCGAGTATGATGGGTTGATGAACGACTCGAGTATTTCATGAACTACTCGAGTATTTTTAGAAAAACCTGAAACTTGAATTTATGAAAAAGTGAGAACGACTCGAGTATAATTATGAATTACTCGAGTAAAACTGGAAACTGAAGAACTACTCGAGTACTATAGAGAATACTCGAGTATTTTAGCCAGAAACTTAAAATACCATTTTTAATTCTGAATCATTCTGTTAATACTTAAATGATAATAATCCAAGTGATCTAAGGCTTAAAAGAAATTGATTGATAATGGTATGAAATTATGGAATTAATAATGCGAGATATTATTAATTGAGATATACCAATCAATTCTTTTAAGTTAAGAAATTGAATTCATTCTGGAGTTCGGATGATAGATCGTTTATCTTGTTTTGGTAACATGAGGAGGGCCTCTGGGAGTGCCAACTGACGGCTTGCTTGATGACACGTTATGGTTGACGACGTGGCCAGCATAGTGAGATGCTGATGATATGGTTATTCCGTTTGGATGATGGGACGTTGCTCGGGTGGCACGTTATGTACCATTTCCAAGCTTGTCGTGTACATTCTTGGTGAATTTTCGAATGTTGTACACCTAGGAGTACAACGCACTGTTGAGTGCTGGACGAAGTAAAGGATGGACGTCAGAGAGTGTCATAGACTGATGGAGTTAGGGTTGAGAGCTAGATTCATACAATCATGCCGCTCATACATTGATAAATGAAAATAAGTATGAGCATCTTACTTGCATTAAATACTTGCTAAGGGATAAATGTGGTTGTTGATTATTGCTGCATATTTACATACTTAAATTGTGCATATATTTATGCTCTATTTATTATGTGGAAAGAATTGCTTATCCCTGTGCCCTTGTAGGTGATGTCACGTTACATCGCTTGCATCGAGATCCGGCCACTTCCTAATGGCATATGGATCTACGAGGATCACCGAGCGGTGTTTGAGGGTGAGGTAGAGGTTACCTTCTACCACCCCAACCCACTGATCCGGTTTCGTCCTCGTAGGTTTAGGATCCTCATCATATACACTATGCACGTACCACCCTTTTACACTTACCATGGACCACCTCCCACACGACCAGTTCGCTCATATCACAGTTTTTGTTTTCGACCTACCCACTCACACCCTTTTTCTTCTAGAGTCGTCCGCGAGGAGACTCCCCTATCTGATCCGAGGAGCCCTGTTAGGGTCTCGCCATCGCCTGACCCTGTACCCAGTGGTAGGGTACCCACTCTTTCGGATGAGTTAGAGGACGACCCTATGGAGGACGAGAGTGGAGGCGAGCCTGTCGTTCATTCTACCGGGAGTCATTGGAGGGACGATGATCCCTAGGTATGTGCATAAGGTAGATAATGAGGATCAGGGATCCGGTGTGATGGATGTTGTGGAGGAGATTTGCTGCTGATGATGTTGGATGATGACTGCTGCTACTTCTTGGATACTTCTACTACTACTATGCTGCTACCAGTGCCATGAGACCAGCTTTAGAGTTTTATATTTTGATATGTATATATTGTGGATATACCTTTTGAAAACTCTTGAGTTATGGTCTATTTTTTATGTATATATATATGCATAGCCTTATGGACTTGTACTAGGATATGGAGATCTTTACCTCTGGACTATGTATTACGTACCTTTTGCTATATATAAAATCTATGTTTATATTATGGTTTATTACATAGTCGTGTTATTTTTGCTTACTCTGATATTGATTTAAAAGGAATTCGGCTATGACATTTTGAAATGGTATCAGTTACTCAAATGAACAACGGGATGGCATTACTTAAGTTCCATTATATGAAATGTAATATACTCTATTTTTTTTAGAGAGAATGTTGTCTACGATTTGCGAAACTATTTCTTGAGTAAAGCAAATGTCGAATTCAGTTTTAAAAGTAATCCATAAATTATTCTCCAAATATCCTATCTGTTAGTTTGTGCCCCCGCCTCTATAGAAAATAAAAAGAAAACTTTATTTCCTACATTTTCTAACACTAAACAAGTCCATAATTATCGATTAATAGTATATTTATTACTCTAATTTCGAGTATTATATTAAGGGTGTCACACTGAGTGGTATCAGAGCAAAAGTCAGATCCTGTAGTAGTTGAAGTAGTTCCAGAAAGATAGTCATCAACATCAAGCAGGTATCCACAGGGCATATTTATTGTTTTGAATGCTAGTATCTTGCTTGTTTCGAGCACTAGATACAATTGAATGTTTTGTTTGAGGTTATGGTTATAGCCTTAGTATAGGTGGTGTGATGAACGTTTCTTTAGTTCATCATATGTGACCATAAGTCCATAGCGCAGGTCTATTATGGCAACTAGAAACCAAAATCATACTAACGCGATGTTAGAGAGAATCACCGCTGTGTTGGAGTCTATGCAGCAACGACAACAACAGCAACCTCAGCAACCACCGCAACCGGTTAATCCACCTCATCAATGTAATGTGGGTAATACCGAGGCTAAGAGTTTGGCGGATTTTAGGAATTGTAATCCACCCAAGTTTGAAGGAGGATTTAAACCTGAGGAGGCTAATAAGTGGATTCATACCATGGATAAAATCTTCAGAACGTTGGATTGCACGGAAGCTCAGAAGGTGGCGTATGCAGTCTATATGTTGGAAGATGAGGCTGAGAACTGGTGGAACCATACAGTTCAGCTTTTGCATTATGAAGGAAGGGAAGTGAACTGGGGTGTATTTATGGAGAAGTTCCTCAATAAATACTTCCCTGAGGATCTGAGGAGAAAGAAGGAAGTGGAGTTCCTGCAGCTGAAGCAAGGAGACATGAGTGTGGGTGAGTACGCAGCCAAGTTCGAGGAATTGATGAAGTACTCTCCATATTACCAGAACAATCCAGATGAAAGGAGCAAGTGTATCAAGTTTGAGGGAGGCTTAAGGCCTAAGCTGAAATCTATTTTCAATTATCAAAGGATCCAAAGTTTTCCTGCACTAGTGGATATGTGTAGGATGTATGAGGATGACAAGAAGGCAGAAGGATTGCAAGCACCAGAGAGGACAGATAGTCAGAATTATGGGCCTCAGAGGCGCAAAGGTTTCAACAATCGAGGAAATGGACCATATGATCGCCAAGGGAAAGGCAAAGGAAAAGTTGAAAGTAGTGGGGGAGGAAATTTCCAAAGTTAGGCTCCTTACTGTGAGAAGTGTAAGCATCATCATTATGGAAGAATCTGTTGGGCAACAAGTAATTGCTTCAATTGTGGGAAGCAGGGTTATATTGCACGTTACTGCAGAGAACCTGTGAAGAGTAACCCCATCGGACCTGCTAGCAAACCAATGACTCAAGGCAGAGTGTTTACCCTTAGTGGAGTAGAAGCTAATCAATCCTCTGATCTCGTGCAAGGTAACTATTTGCCCGATGGTCAGTCTTGCAATGTGTTGTCTGACTTCGGTGTTACGCATTCATTTGCTTCTTATGAATGTGTGAATCGTTTGACTTTGCCTGTATTTGAATTGTTCTATGTTTTTATGATAGAAACTCCTACGAGCGTTCCTGTAGTTGTTTCTAAGGCAAGTCTTAACGGTTGTATAGAAGTGTTAGGACGAGTCTTTAGAATAGATTGATCTGTCTACCTTTATCGCATTGGGATGCGATCTTGGGAATCGACTGATTGAGTGCTATTATAGGACCATAGGTGGACTTCCTTAAGTCAAGTACATTTAACCAAGGTAACCCGAAAGAATTAGCCTTTCATATGAAATAAGAATGCAAGGAGGATTTTCAGTAATTGAAGGGAAGGCTAACATCCTCTCCTGCGTTGCTCTTACTCGATTCATGTGAAGGTATTAAAGAATAATTTCATGTATCGAGGCAAGGACCTGAAAGAGAGTAGTCTTAAGGAAGGAAGGTGGGTGTGTATGCATCAAAGTGATCGAATACACACAGGGTAAGCTCTTGTTGCATGACTTGGAGTTTGCAACGAGTATGTTCACTCTAAAAGATTGAAGGCTTTGTCTCTATGGCACTATGTCTTGGGAATTTAGAGACCAAAGGAGTATGAAGAAATTGATTCAATCAGAAGAAGAAATTGAATTAGAGTCATCATCGATGGAGGGAGTTTGAAAGTTTTGATTTCAAACTCCACTACTTACCTAGTAAAGTGAACGGTAATGACAAACATTGAGTCGAAGAGCAGTTCATGCGAACTTTAAGGTGACTAAAGAGGCTATTCTAAGTAAGGAAGTTGAAAAGAAATAAGAGATTGACTTATGGAAGAGAAGGAAACCAATTTCCCTAAGTGGACGGAAGAAATTCTTCGTTTTATACAAGAATTTACATTCCGAATGATACGTGAACTGGGAGTGAAATTTTTGGAATTATGCACACAAGAGATGGATGAATAGAAGGTTATGTCACTTCTATGTTAAGTGGTGTAGCGAATAACTTGTGGGAACCGTATAGGACGGATGTTGAAATAAAGGACCGATACATCGCTTGAGTAACATTCAAAAAGAAGTCTTTGGAAACTGAAGTGAATTCTCAAGAGGCATGAGGAGGATATAAGGGGCTGGATTGCTGAAAATAAAAATGAGAAAGTATTAGTCTTGGAGAAGGCATTTCCAAGTTCAAACGATTGAGGAAGTACGTTTCATAACAACCTTGATGGGAGGTTCAAATATGTGAAGTTTAGAATGGATTATGTCCGAACCTCAAGCCAGCTATCAACTATCAGTGAATAAGGAATTTTCCGATATTGGAAAACACGTGTGGAATTTATAAGGACGATGGAGGGGCACAAGAAGTTGGTAGAACGAATGTCCAAACCCAGTATAAGAGGGACACAGGCAAAGGAAGTATTCAATTAAATGAAGAGGGAAGGTGGTTAAGTGAATTAATTATGGAAGAATGACAAATTAAAGAAACCCCGATCGTGGGGATTATCTAGTATGCTAATAATAAGTAAAGAACATGACCACTTCTATGTGTAAAGTATGAGGTGCGTCACTTTGGACTAAGTAGTGGTGTACCTATGAGGACATTCAGTTGCAGCTGTAAGAGACTGAGGTTTTAATTCACCAGATTCAGCAAGGGTTAAGAGTAAGGGGGGAATGAACGTCCAGCGAATTAAGCTTGGAAAGGTGTTCAACCTGCTAGGATGTGAGTTAGATCTGAATATATATTCTTCCTCTGATCTGAATTAACGTAATCAATGTTTTTGATTGCGTTAATTAAATCGTTTTGTAATCTGAAACCTGAGCAGGTCTTTGACTTGAATTTTTGTGATCAAAACCCTTATCACAGTTGGATGTGATAAATATCTTTGGGGCGCTACAGAAAGAGAAAGATCAGTTAAGACTAGAGAGATTAACAACCACCGGGATAGGACAAGTATTTGTCTCCCCAACGGAAATGTCTCTAGAAATTGACAATCTGTCTAAGTCTGATAGTGACAATAATACTCCTTATCTGTAAGTTCATCCAACTTAAAGATATATTGTATAGTCTTTCTTGAGAAAGATTATATCTGAAAGGGATGATTTTATTATTGATAGTTAAAATAGCAGGAATAAAGTCATACGAATGATTCCTTGCTCGTGCTTGAGTGATCAGAGTGCGCAACGGGTCAAGTTTTCCTCAAAAAGATCTTTGGAAAATGTTTTAATTGAGGAGTGTGTGTGTGTGTATATATATATATATATATATATATATATATATATATATATTTAAAGGGTATTATTTGAAAAAGTTTTTCCTCGAAAAAGTTTATTGGGAAAAGTTTTAATGTAAGCTATGTATTTGGAACATCTTGTCCGAAAAAAAAATGTATTCGAAAGATTTTATTTGAGTTAATTGTGAAATAGTTTTCGAGGAAGTTTAAGAAAACCCTTTTAGGAGAGAAAGGATTGGTATATGCTTTTGAACGCAAAGTTTTATTCGAGAAAAGTTTTATTTGAAATATTTAGTTAAATATTTTGAGACAGGGAATTTAAAGAAGTGTAAGAAAAATTCTTTTAAGTTGGGAAGGATTTTCCCTAATGATATTTTGAAAAACAATAACATCAGAATAGTCTTTTATTTAATTTTGAGATTGTGTAATTTTGAAGAGTGAATTTTGGGGATGAAATTCCTTTTAAGTGGGGAAGTAGTGTAACACCCCAAAATTTTAATCCCTGATTAATGAAATATTAATTATAAAGTTTATTATAATTAATTATTTCTATTTTTAATCTTTGATTAAAACCTGTGTTTATATTGTTAGAATTTATTTTGGTAATTACATTTACGCATAAATAAATATTTTGCATATTAGTCCCTGATTTGGGACCTAGAAGTAATTATAAGAAAGGATTTGGAGGGAAAGAAAATAAAATATATATTTTCAAAAACTAGCCAAAATACTCGAGTATTTCTGAGAGTACTCGAGTATTCTGGTCAGAGTTGCATGAGTTAGTGCGTTTTGGTGATTCACCACCAGCGATTCTCGCCGAGTGACACGAATACACCACCCTCACACGTCCATGGTTTTCGTGTCGCCGTGCATGGACCTCCAATACTTGTATTTAAGCTCAATTGCTTCTGAGAATCAAGCATTTTGGCAAATTGTTGAAGAAGTTTGGGTATTAGGGTTCCTGAACCGTTTCTTTCGATTCTTCCTCTGTGCTTTGATTTAAGTTACAAACTATACACCAATACAAAGTTCACATCTCGAGCTTTGTATAGACACCAAAGTTGTGAGCTGAGAGTGTGTGTGTTGGTTGAATTGAAGCTGGGAAGTTGAGGTTCGTTTGCTGTCATCAGTTCTGGGAGCTTACTTTGATCACTGATTGTGGTAAGCTCACGCACCTTCTGAGTCTCAAATTGGTTTCTATAGTTAGTATGTGTTGCATAGAGCTTAGAAATACTAATTTCCCCAATTGTTATCTCTGTTTTCTATGTCAACCAATTCGGTTTTGGTGCTCTGCTCAAACTGTCTTAAATGTTGGTGCTTGAAGTCGTTTTTGGTGTTGAAGGAGTTTTTCTTGCGAATTTTCTGTTGATTCACGACTGTGAGGTAAGGGGAAAGCTTTCTATTCACTAGATAGAGTTTAAATTGCATGAATTTGATTAGAGAGCCACCAAGAGGCTCTAAGGGCTTAGATTGAATAGGGAAATTGGTTTGGATACCAACTTGTGCTCTAAAGTTGTTTTGAGCAAGTCCCATATGATGCATGCAAACTTTTTTGAACTTAAATTCACAAGTTTATTGAGTATATTGCAATTTAGTATGTTGAGTTGTGAATTTTCAAGTTTTATGCATAATCCCGTGAATCTCTTTCAATTCTGTAATTTGATGTGTTCTAAGTGCTTGAACATGTTTAATATATGGTATATGAACTCTGTAGATCATTGGATTGGATTAGAAATGGTTAGAATTGAAAATGGTATGTAAAAACCAAGTTTTCAGTCTGTTCTGTCTGATAATACTCGAGTAGATGGCTCGATACTCGAGTATTTCGTGATGCACCAGTGTGTCTTTTGGCACCACGACTCGAGTATCAGGTTTAGGACTCGAGTATTAACAGATGCAGCAAGAATGTTTTCTGATGAACCACTCGAATAATGCCTGAACTACTCGAGTATTATGGGTTGATGAACGACTCGAGTATTTCATGAACTACTCGAGTATTTTTAGAAAAACCTGAAACTTGACTTTTTGAAAAAGTGAGAACGACTCGAGTATAATTATGAATTACTCGAGTAAAACTAGAAATTGAAGAACTACTCGAGTTCTATAGGGAATACTCGAGTATTTTAGCCAGAAACTTAAAATACCATTTTTAATTCTGAATCATTCTGTTAATACTTAAATGATAATAATCCAAGTGATCTAAGGCTTAAAAGAAATTGATTGATGATGGTATGAAATTGTGGAATTAATAATGCAAGATGTAACATTCCAAAATTTAAACCTAAGTGCAAATGAATTAATAATAATTGGGATAATTGAGATAATAATAATAATATCATAAATAGGTATTCAAATAAGTGTTCAAACATTAGAAAAGGTTAATAATAATAATAATGGGTTAGAAAAGAAAGAAGCATTAAATTGAAGTTAGGAACAGGCTAGAAAAATAGATAATTCGGTATTAAAACATAACGTAGGTTAGAAAATCAAAATAAAAGATTTAGGACTCAAAACAAAATTTCCACCGTTGGATATGAAGATATGATTTTTAGGAAGTTGCTCGCCAAATTTGAGCAAGATCCAACGGTGAACGAAAAAGTTATGGCCATTTGAAGTTGGGAGAAAATAGCTGAAAAATAGAAAAATGAAGTAGCAGTACCTGTGCATTTCGCTTAAGCTAAAATTATTTCGCTTAAGCGAAAATGTCACAGTTTCAACACCAAAAGAGCTCGCTTAAGCGAGTAGATTTATCTTAAGCGAAATGGGTTCCATGGCATCACTGTGAGGGCTTTGCTTAAGCGAAAATGCTTTGCTTAAGCGAAAATCCTGCGATCTGCAACACGTTTTCGCGATTTTGGGGGCATTTTCGGGTTTTCGCTCCACCCAAACACCATTTAAGCCACATATTCGAACCATGGAGGGGAAAACACAATCTCTATCACCCTCTCCTCCTCTCCACTCGAAAATCACCTCCTCTCCAAGCTAGGGTTTGGTTCTTGATCACTCACCCTTCCATTGGAGCTCCCCTTCAAGCTTGTCATCAAGGCATCATCATCAAGTTTGTTTCCCTCTTCTTCTCCATGGATTGAGCCTTTGATTCAAGCTCCTTCATCCCTCAATCTTGCTTCTTTTGATTCTAAAGGATTGAGTAAGTAATTAAATCACTCAATTCCCTTCTCATTCATTAATTGTTGATTATGGTGTTCTTTTTCTAAGATAGAGTTGTTCCTCTTATTTTCCAACAAAGGGCCATGGATTTCTCCATCACTTGAGGTTCTCCTAATTACAAGGGTTTGAGAGACACTATCATCCTATTATTCTTGTCCCTAGCCTCCTCTCTACACTACTTCAAGGATTATTGTGAGTATTGAGCTTGGAGGAGCACTCTTGATTTTAGGGTTCAAACCCACTAAGGTTTTCTCTCTCTTTTATTCCAATCTCAAGGTAAGGGGATGTGCCGCCGTACGGTGGATTGTATAGCTAGCGGTGTGTGAGTGTGTTGAGAATATTTGGTTTGTTAGAAAAATTAGGATAGGGATAGAAAATAGATTAATTAGGAAGTTTAGAAGTTTCCCTCATTAAATGATTAAATTATATGTATTAAGTGTTGTTGGATTATTTTTGTGGCATTTAATTTGTTGATGCATGCTAAGTGCTTGTATGAGTTATGTATGTAATTAGGAAACGGGCTTTTACAAAGTTAAGGGATAAATGACACTTAGGGTAATTAAATAGGCAATAAGAAATAGGTATTAAACACAAGGGAAATTTTAGTATAATAGGAAAATAAATTAGACATAAAAAGTGGAAGAACGAATAAGAAAAGAAAGGTAATTAAGATTAAAGATTCCCTGGTGTGCGAATACTAGCCCTAGAAGACGTGAGGAGGGGTGCTATAAGTCGGGTGCGCAACACCTGCAGTAAGTCGCAGGCCTACCAAAGCGCAGGGGTTGTGTAAGTCGTACGGTCTTTTGAGGTCCGTACGCATCGGTAAGTCGTATCCTCTGAAAGATTGGGGAACGCAGTGGAGGGATTCGCATAACCATCTCCCCGGGTTGTGAGTACTAACCCTAGAAGACGTGCGGAGGGGCGTTGTAAGTCGGGTGCGCAACACCTGCAGTAATTCGCAAGCCGACCAATCGCAGGGGTTGTGTAAGTCGTACGGTCTTTAGGGATTCGTACGCCTCGGTAAGTCATATCCTCTGAAAGATTGGGGAACGCAGTGGAGTAGCTCACAAACGCCGAAAAGAAAAGAAAAGAAAAGAAAAGAAATGAAAAGAAATGAAAAGAAAAGAAAATGAAAAGTTAATGAAGAGAATAAGAAAAAGGGTTAAGTAGTTAAGGAAATAATTTAAATAAAATAGAAACTAATAATAATAAGGAAGTGGACATAGGAAATTATCCGGTGGGTGGTTAGTAACTATGGAGATGCATGTGTTTGTAGCATAGAGTATGAATTATGATTTCTTATTCATGCCCAATATTTGCTAATTGTAATTATTTGTGTTTGACTTGGCATATCTTATGCATTGCTAGTTAGTGCGGTACTCACCCTTACAAACATTACAGGTACCGAGTTTGAGCACACTGAGCCGGAGGCCGAGCAGGACCCCACTCCCACTGAGGGAGTGTGATAGTCTTTTGTTAGTGTTGATGATCGGATTCCGGGCCATATTTTGAGTCTCTTGTGTGATATATGTTAGAGGCTTGTATTATATTCTTTTTGTTGTATATATTTGCTTGGTGGGTTGGCCCGGGATCCATACACCCTTGGGGTTGGGTGTTATCTTTTATTTATGAGTATTGGCATACTTGATGTATTTCTGCTGGTGAAACTCTGATTTTATGACTGGATGTGATGATGTGGTGACGATGCACTAAGTCCCACAATGGATGGCCCTATGAGGCTTATGATGTTTATTTACATTTTCTGGAATTGCCATAACTGGTTCTGACAGGTGACAGGAAAAACTAAATTTTGGGAATATCCGAAAAATAAACAGGACTCTGTCCGTTTTTCAAGAAGATTTTAATTAACATTTTAAGAATTAAAAGGAAAATTTTCAGGTTGTAAATTTTAAAATAAGGAAATTAGCTTAGGGTGTTACACAAATGGTATCAGAGCGTTTTGTCCTCGGCCTCAGAGTGAGAATTACTCTATTGGTTCACTCACCAAGAGAGTGACCAAAGTCTTGTGTCAAGTATAGGTACATATATAGGTACATACACTAGAATAATTATATTTTCTAGAATAACATTTAATTGTGTATGCATATTTGTGCATTTATTTTTGATTTCTCCAGGTACTAAGTGTTATGGTGGGTAGTGGCAGTGACAATGTTAGGATCACTGCCAACATAGGAGGATCGGTTCAGACAAACCAGGAGCAAGCTAAGGTAGTGCCCACAAATACTCCCATGGTGACAGGAAGTGACAAGGCACCACAGGCACTACAGGACATAGCCCTGTCAGATACTCAGTGGCTAGCAGAGTTCCGGTGGAATAATCCTCCGAAATTCAAGGGTAGCGATGACATGGCGAAAGCACTAGGATGGCTACAGGAAATCGAGAGGATTATCCGTGCTATGACACCCCCAATGGAGCAGATGGTCATTATGGTAGAGCATGCACTTGTCGGGGAAGCCGCATGCTGGTGGAATCAAGAAAGAAGGATGTTGGAGGCATCTAATCAAGAGGTGTCCTGGAGAGTGTTCAGAACTAAATTCCTGGCGAGGTACTCTCCAGAGGTGATTTGCAGGGAAAAGGAAGTCGCCTTCCTAAATTTGACTCAGGGGGACATGAGTGTAACGGAGTACACCACCCTATTTGAGGACCTTATCCAGTTTGCCTCAAGCTACACTGGGGCTGATGAGAAGACGAAGTGCATCAAATTTGAAGCGGGACTTCGTGGAGATATAAGGACTCTCTTGGAGAATCGTAAAGTCAGGACACTTGCTCAACTGGTGGACTTGGCCCGAACTTGTGAGAGAAACTTATAAATGTCTGCTGGTGGAAGACACAAAGTTTGGAAAGTAAGGGACCGTACCAAAGGAAAAGGACTAGCTCAGACATCAAGTCCACAAGCCAACACTCGCACTAGAGCAGCAGCTCCCAGAGTTAAGAACCAGAGTGCGACAGTTTCCACTAACCAACCATCATGTCAGACTTGTGGAAAATCTCACCGAGGTGTGATGCCGGTACAAGAATCGTATTGTGAAAGATAGCTTATGCTTTCATTGTGAACAACCGGGACACTTTGTTGAAAATTGTCCCCATATCACTCCATGGAAGAGAGTGCAAGTACTGCAGAGGCAACAGGCGAAAGGAAGTCCATTCGGACAAATGGGAGAAGCGTACAGCCTGGACCAAGCAGAAGGACTGGACATGGATGATCCAAACGAAGGTGCGTGTTATTTTGAAGTAACGCTTTGCTAAAGAATCAACTCATAGAGAGCCTAGAATTACTTTCAATTAGAATTATTTCCTAAATTCTAAACTTCTCTTTCCTTTCAGTAGTAAGACCTCCTAGAGTATCTCCTTAGTGATAATATTCCGACCATTTCACAACGGAATACTAAGAGACATACCTGGAACATCCTTCCCATTCTTTCACCTAAGTAACCGTGAAACACTATAGAAAATTATCCATCAAGTTAAAGCTTTAGTAAATACCCAATCCAGTGTTGGTGTTGTCATTTGATAGAGTGTAAGATCGGGATTGGCTATCCTTCTCTTACATCCGTTGAAAGACAATACTATCATACAAGGGAACGCGGTGATGTGCTGTTGATAGAGGTGAGATTGGGATTAGCTACCCCAGTCTTCGCGTTTATTTACAGACGACAGCATTGCAAATCTTGAAGAACGTGATGATGTACTGTTGCTAGATGAAGGATTGAGACTAGCTACCCCAGTCCTTGCATTTACTGGCAGATATATCATTGCAAATCTCTCAAATCTGATTAGAACCATTGACATAGAAATTCCGACCTGAAGAAGGTCAAATTAGGTTCAAGCTCACTAGAAATCTTGTGGAAATTCGTGGCAATCGATTGTGCGACAATCTACCCATAACAATCCTATCTAGTATAATAACATAGAGAGATGCAAGTACGTGAAACCGCCATATCTTAGGAAACCCAACAAGTAGTTTATCCAATCTTGTTGTCTGAACCCGTCGCCTAATCAAAAAGAAAAACCATTAATTCTTAACATCTGTTCAGTTACCCCTTGGTATCGATCTACGTAAGTATGTTGATACTAAGTAGGGGAGAACCTTATAGTCCTATCCGAAACCCATCCGAGTGATGGCAAAGAATGAGAACAACAACCTAGCAAAACTAGAACGTAAACTGCATTAGTGTACCCATAGAAATATCAAAACCCAAAACGGATGAGATGTCGGACATCCGCTGTTATCTCTTCCCACACTTTGGAAAGGTATAACAAACTTGCACAGGCCACCAATATCTCTCAAATTGATGATGACATTATGTCGGGCATCAATCCAACTTTTAACAATGTTATCCTCATCAATGGCTGCCCAAGACCGTTATTCTTAAAAACCTCCCGTAAACCGCTAAGAAGGTCACTAGGAACTGGCGGAGAACCAACCTCGAACGAGTTAGGATAAATCCGAACGAACACGGAACTGAGAAGTAGAATTAAATCTTGATCCCTATTCCCAAGTAACAACCGACCTTAGCTTCTTTCAAGACGAAGCGGAGCTAGGAAGCGAGTAAGCTGGAACGACAATGAAATAGGATTCGGATGAAGTCAAGTTGAATGTCGGACTGACTTTTGCTAAATTCAAGCAAGGAAATGAAGTGCTAATAATTCTTCAAGTGTTGTGATTAGGAGAACTGCAACCTAACAACAATGCCATTCTTAGAGTCTCAGGACTCTATATTGTGGCCCGAATGACCAAAAACCTTGGGTTGCGCACCTAGAAGAATAAACAGGAGTCTGATCAAAGGGAGTGAACATTTCAGGGAACGAGCGGAAGTTGTGGCAATTAAGTCTCTTGGACAAAGTCCGAGTACGGGAGTAAATGACGAAGAAATGCGAGGTTGCGGTGCATTAGTTCTCAAGGGTTTGTAATCTCCCTAGGTTACTCGATGGAATTTCGGGGACGAAATTCAAATAAGTAGGGGAGAAATGTAACATTCCAAATTTTAAACCTAAGTGCAAATGAATTAATAATAATTGGGATAATTGAGATAATAATAATATCATAAATAGGTATTAAAATAAGTGTTCAAGCATTAGAAAAGGTTAATAATAATAATAATGGGTTAGAAAAGAAAGAAGCATTAAATTGAAGTTAGGAACAGGCTAGAAAAATAGATAATTCGGTATTAAAACATAACGTAGGTTAGAAAATCAAAATAAAAGATTTAGGACTCAAAACAAAATTTCCACCGTTGGATATGAAGATATGATTTTTAGGAAGTTGCTCGCCAAATTTGAGCAAGATCCAACGGTGAACGAAAAAGTTATGGCCATTTGAAGTTGGGAGAAAATAGCTGAAAAATAGAAAAATAAAGTAGCAGTACCTGTGCATTTCGCTTAAGCGAAAATGTCACAGTTTCAACACCAAAAGAGCTCGCTTAAGCGAGTAGATTTCGCTTAAGCGAAATGGGTTCCATGGCATCACTGTGAGGGCTTCGCTTAAGCGAAAATGCTTCGCTTAAGCGAAAATCCTGCGATCTGCAACACGTTTTCGCGATTTTGGGGGAATTTTCGGGTTTTCGCTCCACCCAAACACCATTTAAGCCACATATTCGAACCATGGAGGGGAAAACACAATCTCTATCACCCTCTCCTCCTCTCCACTCGAAAATCACCTCCTCTCCAAGCTAGGGTTTGGTATTAAACAGGCAATTAGATAGGCAATTAGAAATAGGTATTAAACACAAGGGAAATTTTAGTATAATAGGAAAATAAATTACACATAAAAAGTGGAAGAACGAATAAGAAAAGAAAGGTAATAAAGATTAAAGATTCCCTGGTGTGCGAATACTAGCCCTAGAAGACGTGAGGAGGGGTGCTATAAGTCGGGTGCGCAACACCTGCAGTAAGTCGCAGGCCTACCAAAGTGCAGGGGTTGTGTAAGTCGTACGGTCTTTTGAGGTCCGTACGCATCGGTAAGTCGTATCCTCTGAAAGATTGGGGAACGCAGTGGAGGGATTCGCATAACCATCTCCCAGGGTTGTGAGTACTAACCCTAGAAGACGTGCGGAGGGGCGTTGTAAGTCGGGTGCGCAACACCTGCAGTAATTCGCAAGCCGACCAATCGCAGGGGTTGTGTAAGTCGTACGGTCTTTAGGGATTCGTACGCCTCGGTAAGTCGTATCCTCTGAAAGATTGGGGAACGCAGTGGAGTAGCTCACAAACGCCGAAAAGAAAAGAAAAGAAAAGAAAAGAAAAGAAAAGAAATGAAATGAAAAGAAATGAAAAGAAAATAAAATGAAAAGTTAATGAAGAGAATAAGAAAAAGGGTTAAGTAGTTAAGGAAATAATTTAAATAAAATAAAAATTAATAATAATAAGGAAGTGGACATAGGAAATTATCTGGTGGGTGGTTAGTAACTATGGAGATGCATGTGTTTGTAGCATAGAGTATGAATTATGATTTCTTATTCATGCCCAATATTTGCTAATTGTAATTATTTGTGTTTGACTTGGCATATCTTATGCATTGCTAGTTAGTGCGGTACTCACCCTTACAAACATTACAGGTACCGAGTTTGAGCACACTGAGCCGGAGGCCGAGCAGGACCCCACTCCCACTGAGGGAGTGTGATAGTCTTTTGTTAGTGTTGATGATCGAATTACGGGCCATATTTTGAGTCTCTTGTGTGATATATGTTAGAGGCTTGTATTATATTCTTTTTGTTGTATATATTTGCTTGGTGGGGTGGCCCGGGATCCATACACCCTTGGGGTTGGGTGTTATCTTTTATTTATGAGTATTGGCATACTTGATGTATTTCTGCTGGTGAAACTCTGATTTTATGACTGGATGTGATGATGTGGTGACGATGCACTAAGTCCCACAATGGATGGCCCTATGAGGCTTATGATGTTTATTTACATTTTCTGGAATTGCCATAACTGGTTCTCACAGGTGACAGGAAAAACTAAATTTTGGGAATATCCGAAAAACAAACAGGACATTGTCTGTTTTTCAAGAAGATTTTAATTAACATTTTAAGAATTAAAAGGAAAATTTTCAGGTTGTAAATTTTAAAATAAGGAAATTAGCTTAGGGTGTTACACAAGATATTATTAATTGAGATATACCAATAAATTCTTTTAAGTTAAGAAATTCTATTCATTCTGGAGTTCGCATGATAGATCGTTTATCATGTTTTGGTAACATGAGGAGGGCCTCTGGGAGTGCCAACTGACGGCTTGCTTGATGACACGTTATGGTTGACGACGTGGCCAGCATAGTGAGATGCTGATGATATGGTTATTCCGTTTGGATGACGGGACGTTGCTCGGGTGGCACGTTATATACCATTTCCAAGTTTGTCGTGTACATTCTTGGTGAATGTACGAATGTTGTACACCTAGGAGTACAACGCAGTGTTGAGTGTTGGACGAAGTAAAGGATGGACGTCAGAGAGTGTCATAGACTGATGGAGTTAGGGTTGAGAGCTAGATTCATACATCATGCCGCTCATTTAACCTAACATTGATAAATGAAAATATGTATGAGCATCTTACTTGCATTAAATACTTGCTAAGTGCTAAATGTGGTTGTTGATTATTGCTGCATATTTACATACTTACATTGTGCATATATTTATGCTCTATTTATTATGTGGACAGAATTGCTTATCCCTGTGCCCTTGTAGGTGATGTCACGTTACATCGCTTACATCGAGATCCGGCCACTTCCTAGTGGCATATGGATCTACGAGGATCACCGAGCGGTGTTTGAGGGTGAGGTAGAGGTTACCTTCTACCACCCTAACCCGCTGATCTGGTTTCTTCCTTGTAGGTTTAGGATCCCCATCATATACACTATGCACGTACCACCCTTTTACGCTTACCATGGACCACCTCCCACACGACCAGCTCGCTCATATCACAGTTTTCGTTTTCGACCTACCCGCTCACACCCTTTTTCTTCTAGAGTCGTCCGCGAGGAGACTCCCCTATCTAATCCGAGGAGCCCTGTTAGGGTCTCGCCGTCGCCTGACCCTGTACCCAGTGGTAGGGTACCCAATTCTTCGGATGAGATAGAGGAGGACCCTGTGGAGGACGAGAGCGGAGGCGAGCCTGTCGTTCATTCTACCGGGAGTCAGTGGAGGGACGATGATCCCTAGGTATGTGCATAAGGTGGATAATGAGGATCAGGGATCCGGTGTGATGGATGTTGTGGAGGAGATTTGCTGCTGATGATGTTGGATGATGATTGTTGCTACTTCTTGGATACTTCTACTACTACTACTGCTGCTACCAGTGCCATGAGACCAGCTTTAGAGTTTTATATTTTGATATGTATATATTGTGGATATACCTTTTGAAAACTCTTGAGTTATGGTCTATTTTTTATGTATATATATATATATATATATATATATATATGCATAGCCTTATGGACTTGTACTGGGATATGGAGATCTTTACCTCTGGACTATGTATTACGTACCTTTTGCTATATATAAAATCTATGTTTATATTATGGTTTATTACATAGTTATGTTATTTCTGCTTACTCTGATATTGATTTAAAAGGAATTCGGCTATGACATTTTGAGATGGTATCAGTTACTCAAATGAACAACGGGATGGCATTACTTAAGTTCCATTATATGAAATGTAATATACTCTATTTTTTTTAGAGAGAATACTGTCTACAATTTGCGAAACTAGTTCTTGAGTAAAGCAAATGTCGAATTCAGTTTTAAAAGTAATCCATAAATTATTCTCCAAATATCCTATCTGTTAGTTTGTGCCCCCGCCTCTATAGAAAATAAAAAGAAAATTTTATTTCCTACATTTTCTAACACTAAACAAGTCCATAATTATCTAGTAATAGTATATTTATTACTCTAATTTCGAGTATTATATTGAGGGTGTCACACTGATCACCCTGATCCTTACGTTTACTGACGGCCGATATCATTGCCACCTTCTAAAAGAAGTCGGAGCAACCGAAGTAGGAACTTTCATTTCCTTAGAAGCCAAATTAGATCCCAACGAGCCATAGAGAACCTTACCAAGATTCGTAATGGTTGTTCGCGAGAAACACAAATTTTAGCAACTTTGCCAAGTAATCATACCGAAACCAATTAAGTTTACCCCTCGGCCGCACCCTCCATCTAGTACGAGAACATAGATGTGTGTTGTAACACCCCAATTCTTATTCACAAAATAGCAAGTAAAAGTCTATAATTAAAATAATGTACTTAAAAATTTCTTTTCACAAATCAAATTTACAAATAATTTTGGGCATCCATTTACAATATAGTAGCACAAAAATAAAGTTTCCTTCTTTCCAGTCTTCCGCTGCGACACTCTGATCCACAAGCTCCTTAGCAATCACCTAAAATGTTAACCACTAAGGGTGAGACCTCTTCACAACACAGTGAATCATAAGATAGTAAATAGCTCATAACAGAAACTCAAGCATAATAATCAAATCAAGCAATGAACTAACAAAATGCATCACATTCGCGTATTATCCATATGCCTTTCTAATTCTTTCATTCTTTCCTTATCTTTCGCTCACCTTTCGGTGGGTCCTATTACCATTATCCACACACCACTAGGGCGGGCCCTATTTACATTTACACACTCCATATTGAAGGGTCCATAACATACATAATCACGCTCCCTTAGGGAGGGTCCATTATTCACATATATTCACCATATTTACATATATTCACACTTCCTATAGGAGGGTCCATTATTCACGCTCCATTATGGAGGGTCCATTTATATACACGCTCCGTTATGGAGGGTCCATTTATATACAGGCTCTGTTATGGAGGGTCCATTTATATAGACGCTCTGCTATGGAGGGTCCATTTATATATTTTCACGCTCCACTTAAGGAGGGTCATTATCCATACTCCTTTCGGAGGGTCAATATCCATATTTCCACTCCGCTATGGAGGGTCATTATTCATTCATACATATTTCCACTTCCATTGGAAGGGTCATCAATGGGGCGGCCGAATTACTGCTAACGGTAAGTGATAATGTTCTTTATTGGAGAGTTGATGTTCATCATGATATTGGAATCCAAGGTATTCAGGCTTAATGGCTTTGTCTTCTGAATAACCGTCATACCGGTTTTGCGAGGTAAGGAATCCTATGTCAGTCAACGAGAAGTCTTCTTCTTCACCAGTTTGGAGGAATAGAGGATTTGGGCCACTAATGGGCCTCTTAACCGGTAATCCGGTTTCATGGGTTAGTGGGCTACTAAAGAGCCTTTTATGTTGAGAAACTGATTCAAATAAGAGCATGACCATTATAGGACCTCCAAATCCGATAAACCGGTTGCTCGACGCCCAAGTCCCTTAAAGGGCCTTTTTATCATATAAGCCGATTTACTGAAGATTTGGACCCTTAAAGGGCTTATATTATTGGTTAACTGGTTTCATCAAGTCAAAGATCCTAATTGGACCAGATCATACAGATAAGCCGATTTACTGAAGTATAGTTCTACTTCTGGTCCATAACAGTTGCCCCCCAGACCATGGTTTATAATTATGAACCTTGGTTTTGTTGCCTTTATGAAAAATGGTCCATTTGGAAGCTTAATAAGTTTTGTAAAGCATCCAAACTTCACACCGGTAATTCCTCCATATAGAACTCCTAGCCGATTTAAGGTTGTCAAAAAGGCTGGGTCTTGATAGACTTCTTCTCTTTTTGTCTGCTATCATACGGTAATCCGGTTTACCGGCTACCAAAGGATCTTTGACAGACCTCTTCCTTTGGATTAAGCCACAAAAAGAATTCAGCCTTGTATTCTGGTTAGCCGGTTAACCGATTTCCGTACTGCTAAAATACCCATAAACGTCCTTCTAACCGGTTTACCGTATAGCCTGTTAGTGCCGGAATTTGAAATCAATACCTCACTGTCAAATTCCAACTCCCAAAGAGGTGATTTTTACCTTTTCATAAAACACGTCCCCCAAAAAGTCATACTTTTCAATCCTTACCAAGATGTTTGCAGGGGAGTCACTCATGTCAGTAGCTATTTCCAAGGGAAAGTTTGAATTTGAATTTCAAATTTTGGAGAAGCTAATCCTTCTAGCCCCAGGACCTACAAGCAAGCTTACCTTCCCTAGGAATCTTCCTCTTGACTGTCGTGCCTATCTGGTTACTCCCTAGGCGTTTCGAATTTCGAAATTCAAATGCTCCTTAGGCCAAGCACTTTTCAACAGCAGTATCCAAATCAAGGGTACCAGTTATCCGGTTTACCGATTTTGCATCGTACCTTCATTGATAGAATTTGGACAGAGAACCGACTTAACCTCCCCCACTCTTGTTATTAATAAGGAGACTTTTCCCTGACTCAGAAATTAGCAATGAATGACAGTAAATTAATGTCACTTTTCAACTTCCCAAACTGACATAAAGTACCTCTTGTCATTAATGAGAAGTCTTTTCATTGGCTACTTTCACTTATCAAGGAACTTGAAAAGATTCCTTTGACCAACTCTCATGAATTCTTTCTTATTACTTGTAGTCTTTTCCTGGCCCTTTGGGAATTCGAGTTTATCTATAAATAAGGGGGTTTGTTTCATTTCAAACTCACTCCTTCTTCACTTGAGAACTTAAAAATCAAAGAGCAGCAAGAGAATTTGTTCAGCCCCTCTTATCCTCTAAAAATCGTGTTTTGCTTTTCTTCTCCTGGAAATTCGTGTGACTTCTTTCCTCTACTAATCTTCTTAGTTCCAGCTTCTCCTATACCTTCAGGTAATTCCTTGCTTTTTTCTAATGGATAATCTTCCTCTTTCTGTCATTTATCCTACTGAGAGCTTTTCCTCTTCTTCATCTTCTTCTTCAAACAATACAACAACTAATAATATACCTCCTATTAATTCTTCTTATTCACATTTAGGAAGTTCTTCCATTAGTTCTTCTGAAAAATTTATGCTGGCTAGGGTGTCACACTGATCCTCCATAGACAATGCCCAGTCCAATACGTTGCTTTAAGTTATAAGTATGTTCCTTTATATTTGAAATAATTGACGCTTGATACATTTTTTTCGTTGCTATGAGGAAATTTAAATAGTGGACTCCAATTTTTTTAGATATTTGCTTATTTAATTTATTTTCCGCTAGAAAATGTTAGTCGTAACTTGATGTTACAGTCGGCAAGCCCCGAAGTTGAGGTTATCTCTTTATTTTCGTTAATCGAGGTAAATACCTTTGAAGAATATATGGGTATGTTTGTGAACGAATCTTAGGATAATTAATCGAGACTAAAAGTAAAGGATAAAAATAAACAAAAGAAAATCTAACTGGATAGTGTGATTTGAAATATGTGTTTTATGTGCAAAAATGTAAATATGGACTGTCGCATGTTATAGATTATGATGTATGTTTGCTATTTGATTTTATATATGCTCAAGGTTAAAATGCTATTATATATGGTTATTGGGAAAAAATATAAATGTGCTTGGATTGTATTTAAGTTGATTGTAGATGATGATGATGATGATGATATGTTGAATGATAAATAGAGATGTTGAATAAAGGGAAAAAGGGAAAATTGAATTGTATGAGGATATGTACAATCAAATATATGCTTGGAATTGATATTTAGAATGGATAATATAGACCTAAGTGTGAATCATGAACTTAAAAGAAAAGGGGTTTGAATTGATGTGTAATTTAATGGGTGTGCTAAGTGTTAGTTATTAATGTGTAGGCCTAACTGATAAAATGCGAATTCTTGAAGTGTACTTATGCATGAATGATAATTGAGATATATGTGTGGAGTACTATTGGAAATTAATGGATACAACAACTAAAGAGTAAGAGTATAAACCAAGGAAAAATCAACACTTTAAGGAAACAAGTTCATTTTGTCAAAAATCAACATGCATCAAGTCATTCCTTCAAACTAAAATCATTTATATATATATATATATATAAACCGAATCCAAATCAAGGACTTTAACTTTATTATATGAAAATGTGATGTGCAAATGGAGATTATCATAAAACACAACTTTATTTCTAAAGTACTCACTAAAACCGTGACATGCAATGAGAAATAAAGGGGTATTTTGCAAAACAACAATCATCATACTTATATATATCATATATTCAAGTTTAATCATATATTTTAAGCTTGCATGATATCAAAAACAATTCATTAGGCACATATAGCATAAAAACGTTTATTCTTTACCAAGATCAAAGCTTTGTGGACAAAAATCATTTCCAAACACCTTATTCCAACCGTGTATACACTTAGGGGTTATGTAACATCCCAAAATTTACTATGTGGTTAGGTGTATTAGTTAGTAGAATTTTGATAGGTTTCATAGTAATCTTAAGTTTCGATTTTCAGTTGAAAGCGTTAATTGGTATTAGATTTGTATGTGTTAGGGTTAGCATTTAGTTAAGTGTAAAGAGATATGGAGTAAGAATAGATTAGAATGTGTTTAGAATGTAGGATTTAGCTAAGGATAAGTTAGAATGAGTAGGGAGAGCTTAGAACTCTTAGAAGTGTGAAAGAAAGGCAATTTTCATTGAGTTAATCGATTAACTGAAGCATTAATCGATTAGATTTTATGCAACATTCAGCCACTACTCGATTAATGGGTGTCTTAATCGATTAGATTTTTAGCCACATTCTGGCACTAATCGATTAAGGTCAAGACTAATCGATTAATCCTTTGTAATTGTCAAGTGTTAATCGATTAACCAAAGTGGTTAATCGATTAACCACTGATATATCAGACTCTAAACACGTGTTTTTGGCCATTTTCACAAAGTCCCCCTCTCTCCTCTCACACGAATTCTTCTTCTTCTCTTCTTCCCTAGGGATTTTGATTTCTCAAGCAACCACCCAAAAGATCAACAAATAAAACCCCCAAATCATCTCCCTATCACTCCCTCATGCATTTCCCTCTCCCAATTCTCAATTTCCTCTCTTTCTCATAAAACCCCAAATTAACCCTAAACCCCAAATTGTGCAATTGGTCAAGTGGAGTCTCAAATTGGTCCAAGGAGCTTGGGGAGCCATAGGAATCAAGAGGGGAAGAACTTAGGAGCTTGGATTAGAGTTGGTGTTGGTGCTCCCTCAATTTCTCACTTTCTCCTCTTCTCTTCAAGAGGTAAGGGGTGTACTTTGGGTTTATTATTAGAGAATGGATTTAATTATAGTAATAGATTTATAATTGGGTATATTTGTTGATTGGTTAGATTGATGGTTAGAAGGGTAGTGTTAAGATAGAAACCCTAGGAGTTAATGACTATTCTTTATGTGTGCTTTATGTTAATTGATTAGAAATTGTTGTTGTACTTGTAATTATTATTGTTGTAAGTATAAAATGACATTCATATAGTTATGCATCAAATAGGGCCAAGTCTTTCTCAATTGGGTTTAAACCAAATTAATGATATTTTCTAAAGAATAAAAAGGGCTTTGAATTCAATTGAGAAATACTTAGAATATTGGATCATGCACGGTGTAAAGGTGGACGTTAGGAGTAGGGGAAAAACACAAGTCGTTTTACGATTGATGAGGGCAAAAGTAAATTACTGGGATTATTATGGAGAACTTTGATCCTGCAAAGGATACGGGTTTGCTTCCCGTATTGGGGATTGGTTCTACGCAAACCATAGTAATTCCATTACTTTGGCTCGTTTTGGCCAGTCGAGGGTGATTTCTGCTAAAGCCAATTTGGGCAAATCAATCCAAATTGAATGACGAACCCTAGAGGGGTGAAGTACTATGCAAGCAAGCATGACGAACCCTAGAGGGGTGAAGTGTGGTATGACGAACCCTATAGGGGTGAAGTACTTCGGTTGAGAAATGCTTACTCCTGGTCGGTTTTTCCCCAGAGTGGAGGGTGTATGTGAGGATATTATTGTTATTGGAAAATGGGAAAAGTGTTAAGGTACATTGTGTGAGGAACCCTCCTTCGGGGAGAATGTGAAGCACAATGTACCCAATCGTTAAAAGTGTTAAATTGTTAATTGTTAATGTTAAAGTGTGAAAGTGAAAAGGGAAAGTGTGAATGCATTGTTATAGGTGATTTAGTTCATTGAATCCGATCAAAGTGTTAAAGTTACTAAAATGAAATGAAATGTTTAATGTTGGATTCGAGAATTAAACCACCTAAGTGCGACGTTAGAAGGGCATAACCATGTGATTGTGCATTATAGCATTATATTAAAGCATTATACCCTCTATATTTATAGTTATTAAACTGAACAGTGTTGTGGTGCTTTATTTGTTAATCGAATTGTGAATTGTTTAATTGTTATTGTTTATATATGAATATGCCTCCTTATGATTTATTACTGTTTTTAAACGTGTTCTTTGATCTAGATTTCAAAGTACTCACCCTTACAGTGGACATATTAGGTACATCAAGGATTCAGGCACAAAATGTCAAGGCCGAGAAAGGTATACTCATACTAGAGAGTATATTGGTTTAAGTGACCTAATGCTCATGAAGTTCGAGCAACCATTCTTCGATTCTTTAATGTATAGAATCCGTTTTGTAAAGAATTGTAATTGTAAATAATGATTTCATTTTGTTAAGTGTATTTGTATATTCTCTGTTTTTGGACAAGTTGAAAGTATTTCATAGTATTGTATATTTTGGAACTAAAAGTTATATTTTACTTGATTTTGCAAACTTTTATGGACTGACAGGTTTAATTTTATTGGGGGAAAAGTCCGATTTTCAAAGGGAACTCCACCAAAATTTTTATAAACCCCAAACTTTTTCTCAAGTAAATGTTATTTAAAAAGTAATTTCTCTAAGTATAAAAAGTAGGATGTTACAATATGGTATCAGAGCAATGGTTGCAATCCTCGGCCCGGAGTATGGATTTTCCTACTCCCAAAGAGTTACTCCACACGAGAGTAACTAATAGGTAGTTGATTAAGTAGTGAACTTTAGTGTTTCATGCATGCATAATTAGTCGGAATGAGTATAGCTTAGTAGGGTGATTCGTAGTTTAGTAGTCATAGAAGTGTATCTTCGATTTAAAGGGGGCTAACTAAATTTTTCAAAGTATAACTTTGTTGTATTTATAAATAGACAGAAAGTAGAGACTAAGGGAAAGGAAAACTCCCAACGGGATAGAGCATGAAATTGCTACCCCACCGGGAAGGACTAACTCTTAGTTTTGAATCAATCGTGTCTATTTGAAATATGACAAGGGATTGAGATTTCGCTTTAAAATGAAATTTCAAAGCCTTCTTTTGAATCGAAGACGAGTCATTCCTTATTTGATTGGAACTCAAGTAGCACGGAAATGATTTTATCTCCAATGCAATGTAGAATCGAGACGGATCCCTCGCATTTTGTATTCATTGGTAGATGACATCGTTGAGTCCTTGAATCTAATCGAATAATTATTGGAGTTATTTTCTAAGTTTAAGAATAGGATTGGTATTAGAAGTTGTCTAGATTATACACTTCGAGCATTCTTTATCAGAGTGCACAGAGGAAGTGAATAGGTGTGAACCCATTGCAATTGCCTTTAGCTGTTATTACTAAGTGTCGTCTTATTAAGACCTAATTGCCTTCAACATTTCCACATTATATTTTGGTGATAAATTTACACTGATTTTAAGGCATGAAAATGCTTTTGCAACAGATTTTTCCAAGATTTTATTTTTTTAAAAAATATTAGTACTACGATTTGAAATGAATGTCAAGTACAGTAATGTTTTAATATCTTTCAAAGTATGGAATTGATTCAAACTCTGATAATTGATTGAATGTCGCAACATTAAATTTCAAGAAAGTTTTACTTATAATGTGAATTCCTAACTGATTGAATGATAGTGTAATTTACTCGTAAGTTACACCAATTATCAATTGATAGGAATTCAATTAAGGCGACACAAGTCAATTTGAACTCCCAACTAAAATGAAAGGAAAGGCATTCACTAGAATTTGAAGAGGTGAATGACATTAAACTTTGGACCAGAGAATCCGTTCCTTTTATTTGGGTTTGACAACTATAGAGGACTCTTAATTTCTTGGTTAAGGGAATCCTCCAAACTTCTGAATCAGTTCCAAATGGATGTGAAATGATTTTTTTAAAGCTCATGAATAATTTGAACTTGTAGTGCTTGACATGTCTTTTCCTAAACAATAATTTTGTTTAAGTTTTAAATGAAAAGAATTTACAGAAGTATAAAGTATTTTTCTTCATTGTAAAGAAAATGCATATTTTTGAAAGTTCTTTTATCACCAAGTACCAAACCCTTTTCACAGAAGTTGGTACATCATTGTTTTTACTCTAGTGTGGAAGTGGAAAATGTGAAGTGAAGGTAGTAAGGTGAGTTAAAGATAATGTGGCTATCCTAGAGTTAAAGTCTAGTCTAGAACCAAACTAGAGTAATGGATGTTGTTCCTTCTTCCTTCAAGTTCATATAGAACTCCAAGGAACTTGTTGTATTTCATGAACAAACTGTATTCCGGAAGTGCAAACTATTTTCAAACCATTATTAACTCTTCCATGGAATTTAGTTTGTGGATGTTAAAGTTCTAGTTTTAACATCCGTTATAAAAGTCGTAGAACCAAAGTCTAGTTAGTAATAGGGAAGTCTCAACTAGGATTTGAGGGCAAGTCTTGGTTGTTTGATCTTTGAGCCTAAGGGACCAATTAGGAAACCTTAAACCTTAGGAAGAATAGAAAGTATAGGGTAAATGAAGTCTTGTATCGTAGAAATTTCTTTTAGATTGAGTGTAGAACCTCAATAGTTTTTCATTCATAGATTGGGCGGTAGAAGCTAGGTTCAATTGGTTTGAGTCCTAGAGTTTTAAACATAGGGTGTAGGCATATAGATGTGCATATAGGAAGCGATTTTTTTTTTCGAACGCTGGAATTTTTATGTATATGTATTTACGATTTTTAAACTTATTAGGACTATATGTTAAGTCCAAATGTTTTCATGAACCTTTTCTTATGATTTTGGGTAGTTCCCAAATTTCAAATTCCTTCAAGTATTATATATATACTACTTCAAATCGATTTTTAACTAAGATTGTTTTCTACCTCCTATTGAAAGTGATTTTAAAAGAGTATTATATTAGTTTTTATTAACTAATTACCAAATCAAATTTTCAAAGTTAATTGCCTTGTGTCCCTCACATGGTAATTCAAAATTTCCATCTTTTCCTAAGACATCTATATTTTTCAAAGTAATGTCTTTCGTAAAGAAAACTTCGCAAGTGCTAAACTTGTGATTTTGATACATTGGTTTTGTTTGGAGAACAACTTATTTTCTATACATAGGATTGAAGTGTATTTATTTTCACTATAACCCCAATGTTTTCAATCATAGTTATAGTCCGGGTATTTTCCCATTTTGACTATTCTTAAGAAAATGTTTAGTATAAACTAAAGTTTTAACTTGTATAACATATTTCTCCCATGATTGACAATCCGGAATGTAGGGACATTCCAAAACCTTTTCTCTTTCATGATCAACAAACTTGTTTGAAGATTGATAGTGTCTCCTCTATTAATCCTCAACCTTATTTTTCTAATCGTGTTACATACCGGTGAAGGCTATGTAACTACCGAGGATTGTCAAGAAATTGTTTATACCCTTGATTTTAAACCTTATGTATCTCACCAGTAATTTTCAAAACCTTATTTTCATCCGTACATCAATCATAATTCCATGTGATCCTAAGGGAGTCTTGCCATTTGCAAACTTTTCAAACCTTTTTCTTCTCTTCAATGCAAAACTCCTTTTGATGTGTATGGATCGTTTTTACTTCTTTGTGTTGAATTGATATTCTGCTTTTCTTTTAAGGAATGCACTATTTGATAAAATTTAAATGATTTTCTTTTACTTAATTTATAATTGATTTTGAAATGAAAATCTTGATATATCATAACACTTTGATGTTTTGTTTTTGTGTTCGATCTTTTCCTTAATTTATGTTTGAATTATAATTTTGTGACATTGGTTTTCTTAAATTATGAACGTTTTGTGTTGATTTTCTTTATATGTGTTGTGTATAGGTAGATGCTTTAATAGATTGGATACCTAGATTTTATGGAATAATGTTATGTTGTATTGATCATAGGTCGATCTCTCTCTCCGTGGTTGCGATTAATAGTAATGGATTAGGATTCCAAGAGTAGAACCCTAACGATTTAGTAGAACTTTTCATATAAAGTCTCGTTAGTAAGTGAGTGGACCTAGTAAAGAAACCCAACCGGAGTTGCATCCTAAGTGGGGGAGTGAATCCCCAAGGTTCTGTCTATCCTGAAGTAGGTTAAGACCTCTTGTTCAATCAGGCATATAGCTCTGTATCATCCTTTTAGTTGAAGTAAGCCGAATTTCGGGGACGAAATTCATATAAGTGGGGGAGAATTGTAACATCCCCAAATTTACTAACTGGTTAGGTGTATTAGTTAATAGAATTTTGATAGGTGTCATAGTAATCTTAAGTTTTGATTTTTCAGTTGAAAGCGTTAATTGGTATTAGATTTGTATGTGTTAGGGTTAGCATTTAGTTAAGTGTAAAGAGATATGGGGTAAGAATAGATTAGAATGTGTTTAGAATGTAGGATTTAGCTAAGGGTAAGTTAGAATGAGTAGTGAGAGCTTAGAACTCTTAGAAGTGTGAAAGAAAGGCAATTTTCATTGAGTTAATCGATTAATTGAAGCATTAATCGATTAGATTTTATGCAACATTCAGCCACTACTCGATTAATGGGTGTTTTAATCAATTAGATTTTTAGCCACATTCTGGCACTAATCGATTAAGGTCAAGACTAATCGATTAATCCTTTGTAATTGTCAAGTGTTAATTGATTAACCAAAGTGGTTAATCGATTAACCACTGATATATCAGACTCTAAACACGTGTTTTTGGCCATTTTCACAAAGTCTCCCTCTCTCCTCTCACACGAATTCTTCTTCTTCTCTTCTTCCCTAGGGCTTTTGATTTCTCAAGCAACCACCCAAAAGATCAACAAATAAAACCCCCAAATCATCTCCCTATCACTCCCTCATGCATTTCCCTCTCCCAATTCTCAATTTCCTCTCTTTCTCATAAAACCCCAAATTGTGCAATTGGTCAAGTGGAGTCTCAAATTGGTCCAAGGAGCTTGGGGAGCCATAGGAATCAAGAGAGGAAGAACTTAGGAGCTTGGATTAGAGTTGGTGTTGGTGCTCCCTCAATTTCTCACTTTCTCTTATTCTCTTCAAGAGGTAAGGGGTGTACTTTGGGTTTAGTATCAGAGAATGGGTTTAATTATAGTAATAGTGGAACAACCCGATTTTCGTAACACAAAATAACCAACTTTTATTTATTAAGTTGCTAAAAATGAGGCCAATTATTTTTTAAACATTATTGAGATGTCATTGGTATACTTTGACATCCCTCATGGAAAACCGAGTTGTTACTAAAACATATACTTACTTACTTGAATCTCTAAAAACATTTATCATTGGAAAATGATTTGGTTTATAACCCAACATAGTTCTTTGTATTTCATCAGAAGAACTTATACAGTTCTCAAAAGGTTTCATTCTTACACTTCTTCAAAAGTAGGGCATAATCTAAAATAAGCTGAATTACATAAATAGTTCATTACTTAGGTAATCATTGACTCTAGATACTAACAACAGACTTAGACTATGAAAGGACTAAGGCCATCTTAACTAAACACACTACACCCGATTCTTCCGAATGAAGACAACCGGTTGCCGCTTCCTTTTCTTTCCTGACCTTTTCTTCATACCGGAGGATGATGCTATCTCCGTTGCTGACTCCTCTTCAGAACTTGGCTTCAGCTCTACTCCAAACAGCCTTACGGATTCCTCCTTAGCTTTATCCCGTGACGGTGGTTCATTACCATCGTGCCCCAGAATAGAGACACTTCCCAAGCATGATACCGCCGTTAACCCACTCAGTTTATGTTCTAGATCCGGAATCACAATCTGGGTACATCCCGTCCACACCCATCCATAGCGTGTGGGTTTCCAACCACTTCCCTGACGACGCCATGTGGTGATCTCCATGCGATGCTCCATCTGTCCGTTGCGATACCAGCAACACCGATATGCCAACGAGACAGGAGAGAGTAAGCATTCCGAACAACGCATCGTCGACGGTGTGGGTTTATAATAGGCAAGATATTAAGACAATACAAACATAACAATGCAACATAAACACAACACAACATTCAAGTTTATCATCATCATCATCATCATTCATTATCTTGCCAAACTTATTTTCACTTCTCAACATGAACATTCTTTCTTTCTCAATTCCTTTCTCGATCTCAACTTGTGAATCTTTGAGTTGCATTCATTTCCATTTTCATATAGTTTCATTCACTTTTCCACACTTTCATTCTCGATTCGTTTCTTATTATCAATATTCCATAAGATTTTGCTTCTTATAATTATAAGTCTTTTCATGACTCTTAAACTTTTCTTATCAAGTCTTATTAGATCACGTCATCGATGATTGGGGAATTAAAATATCATCGAGGTACTTGTTTCGTTCGCAGTTAGCACACACGTCTACATCTCCTCGGTCATCCACCCAACCTAATCGGAAGCAAACAGGAGTACAGGACCTTGACCACGCGGGCTTGACAGCTGTCTCAACAAAATACTCAATGCGAGGAGAACTGTAGAAAATCCGGTATAGTCTCAAATCAAATCATATAATCAAGGCACACTGTAGAAAATCCGGTACAGTGGCAAAATCATAGAGCCCCGTTCCAGTCCCTCTCACTGTTCAAGATTTGCAATCTAGGGCGTGACAGAACTATTCTAGTTCCGGGTGTAGAACTTACCACGGCATCGGATCGGCCCATCCTTACCCCTTATGGAATTCGTCCCACCTAGAAAGTACTCAAGGCTTCTTGACGTTTCACCGTCATTGCCTTCTCCTAATGCAATCTCCTCCTGAGTATCCGCAGATACCCATGGTATCTTCCTCTCCACTACTTTGCACTCATTGCTCACCGCATTCGTCAATGTCTTTTTAAGAGTTTTAGAGTTTAGTTATTACCCTAAGGTCGGCTCATCCTTGGTGCGTCCCTTCAACGAGTCCCGACCACTAATTTAAAACATTACTTTTCTTTTCTTTTCTTAACATAGCACAGAGCTGGGATTGCATCAACAATCTTGCATCTCATCTCGTAAACTTTCTCAGAATAACAATGTAACTCTCTTCAGAACATCAGCGGAGGAGCATAGCTCAACTCAAGGCAAGTCTCATTCCAAGTGATCATCAGCGGAGGAGCAAAGCTCAACTCAAGACGGAGGAGCAAAGCTCAACTCAAGACAAGTCTCATTCCAAGTGATCATCAGCGGAGGAGCAAAGCTCAACTCATATCACATCTCATTCCAGTGAACATCAGCAGCAATGCTTTCATCAGCTCTGGCTCATCAGCTCTTGCTCAACAGCATTATTTTCATTAGCATGATTATTATTGATTCTTGCTCTTCAGCATTACGATACTTTATCTCTTATTCCATTCTTACGATTTTCTTTACACCTTAAATCATTTCTCATCTCAATGTCTTATCAAGTTGCCTTATTCCATAAGGACTTAAACCCAACCGGGTAACACTTCTTTCTCTTTGTATCTTTTACTTTCACAATCTTATCCACATTATCTCATTTTCAAGACGTAACAGACGTCCATCAGCATGTTACTCTTATTAATCAACAATTCAAATTTCATCATGCATAATTAAACATTTAAACAAATAAACATAAGCATGCTATCTCAAATCATCATCATATAATTCCATCACATAACAACATGTGGTCTTTGTCTCCTTCGTATAAGTGGCCACACAAACACAGACAATTGCCACTATACTACTGACTCGGAACCACCAAGTTCCGATCTTTGAGATGATCAGGAACAACCTAATAAATCACCTAAATACCACGGTGTCTTAGGAAAGCCTCCCTCTCACCTCAAGTTCCAGCAAATAAAGCACACGATCTCCGAAGATCCTTGTCGCTGTCAGCTGCTCCAATCCCTCGTCTTTAAAATTCCTCGTATTAGACAGAGCACGTTTTTATTATTAACTTATATAAGAAAATCTTCCCTTAACTCAAACACATTTCATTCCTCGTCGATTAATTTAAAACACGCTTGTTTTCTCAAAACAACTCTAACTTTTACCAAATCAAATATCGCTTGAAAACCATACTTTAAATCACATGAGTACACTTTTAAAGTTAAGAAACAAATCCAAACAATTCTGGACAGCAAAGAATTGTTTTGCAAATTCTCTTTAATAAAATCCGAAAACACCATAGAAGGACTTTTTACTTTAAATAATTCTTTAGCTCAAAACAATCACTTTCACACTTTAAAATTCAAGCTTTTTGTCATGAAACAAATCTTGGGCAGACATCAAACACAATCCATCAATTCAAGTTATTCAAAGACAACAACCTTACAATCAACTAGTCTTCAAAGTTATTTTCGTACACAAACATTCTCAAGTAATTACTTAACACTCAAATAACAACAATACTTTGATAAATCAATTCATATGAATCATATACTTCTTAAATATCAATTAGCATTTAACAAAATAAAGTCCTACCCTATTTAATTAGTCTTGGCCGAATCATGCATCAAGGCTAAACAATATTTATAGATTTTTCTAACATTCCATAAAGCATCAAAACAATACTTTTCCAATTAAACCCAAACATATAATCAATTAACAAACATTAAATCATTTATACAACACATAATCACTTTTAAACAATTTCATTTTCATGTCTGCCTACTTTATCAAAAAGAGGACCGATTTGTACAAACCAATATAAACCAAAGATTACAAGTTTTTAACACTTCAAGTAACTCAATTCTTTTCAAGTATTATCATGCAAATGTATTTTCAGGAAACAAAGTCCATCTAAGCATATTCATATGGTTAGGCCGAATAGAGTAAGAAAATAGTCTAAGAATCACAAACCAAAATACTTAACATCAACACATGAAACATACTCATTATCACATGTCATTTCATGAAAAAAGATTCTAAAACCTAGTTAGACATGCATTGGCCGAATATATGAACAAGTCAAAGCAAAGATTTGTTTAACATCAAAGACATAAAATCATGAAATTATTTCTTCCTTTTTAATTCAAAAACCGTGAGCTTTATCTTGAAAAATTAGCAAACTTTTAATTCATTTCCTTAACTTGAATTAAATCAAAGATCACACCAAAGTCTTATCTTTCATGCCTTAATAATTTCATGCATGTATTTTAAAATCCTTAGATTAAACTAATATCAACATGCATGCACCCTAAAGGATGATCAAAACATGATCTTTACCCTTCCCAAGCTTGACCGAATTTCATCATCCCCAAAACAAATTTTCTTTCAAATCTTTTTGCATGCATAATGTCTTAACACATAGATCAAGTCATGCTTAAGCCAAAAATAATTTTTAAAGCATGAAAACTTAATCTTTCTTCAAAACCGAAACATGCATCAAGGTTTGAGAAAAATCTTTTATTAAAACTCACATGCAAAGCTCAAGATCTCAACTTTATTGTTAACCAAGTTTAGATTATACACTTTCCAACCCAAGAATCACATGCATGTGCTTAAATCAACCAAATAGCCATAGAATCAACATGCAATCACCATCAAGCATATATTTCACTAGATCTTTAACATGGAAAGAGTAAAATATATAGATCAAGATAAATATTTCAACTTATTTTTCAAAGAGACATCAAATAACATTTTAAGAGTAAACATCAACATACATGAACTTAGATCTTCACGAATCAAGTCACAAAATTAACATAAAAACACAAATCAAAGATCAAAATCATTTTAAGTAAAAAAGGAATCAAAACAGTGAGCATCATCAAGTTGATGCATGTTCATTTCTTTGATTACACTCTTAGATCCAAGTAGAGATAGGTGTAGAAAATCATGAGAAGAAAGAAAATACACATGCAAAAGAAAAGAGAATCACAAAGCCTAAAAGAAAATCCTAACTGTAACACTCTTTAAATAATCATATTATTATAAAGTAAATTGAATATATCTATGATAAATACTTGTTGGTGTTATGAAAATCCTAATACCAAAAATTTCATTTTTATCGAAACTTGACCATGCTTTTGGGGCTAAATCTGGGTTCGAAATAAAATTGGAGTTCATCATAATAACTTGAATAAAAGTTGAAGTTCCCAAATTGGAAGGTACTTGATAAAATCAGAGTTGGCGGAAAACATTATATCAGCTCAAGGCATTATATTTATTTACGAAAGAGTTACAACCAGTATTTCTATTAATATAAAATAAGATGTTAGTGTAAAGAAACTTTGATGTTTCCTCTTTGATCGCCTTTCTCAAAAGTATAATATAAACTCTATTATTAGAGAAATATTTCAGAGCTGATCCAGGTTCTTTGTCCCCCCATCCATTCCGATGGATTCCCGATAGCTGTGCACGAAGACGATAATTCCCCTTTCTCTGTTCCCTGAGTACACTTAAGGGTCTCCTACCCTTACTAGTCTGTTGTGATATTAGGATGTTGATTCATAACCTAACAAGGGCACAGGAGTAAGCATATACATTCGCATAATCAAATGAGACAGACATAAGAAAAAGTTTCGACAATCACAACTATTCAATTATCAAGCAAGAATGCAAGTACATATGAGCACACCCATTTTCAAATATCCCAATTCTTGTAATGCAGGTGGCATGATGCATGATTTCCATCCACAACTGAGGCATCCATCTTCTTTTGATATCTGGCAATAGATATCCCAGTGTTCCCAGAACACCGCCATACGTTCCCAGAACGTAGGGCAAACCATACTTGGAAAAAAATAAGCATCACTCCCAGAGTGTGCATCATGTTCCCAGAACGCCTACGTTCCCAGAACGCATAAAACCAGGTCCCAGACACTGGCCACATTCCCAGAATGTGTCATCAAGTAGGTTACAAATTCGGTACTCCCGGAGTACCCTCCTCATATTCCCAGAATATGAGAATAATTTCTTGCCAACCTATTCCCATTCTCTCTGAATGAATGCACAATTATTAAGGTTGGTTTTTATCTTTGAATTAATCATTGTGATTTAGAATTGTCTTAAATTCACCTTTGAATGATTGATTTGAGGTATAAAGCTTTGGCATGAAAATTCATCCTTGCATTAGCTTAAAACATGCCAATCAACATAGATTGAGTAAACTTAACCAATGGTAGCAACCCTTCAATTAAAAGGCTTAACTTTTTATTTTTCAGTTTCAGGTACTAACCGGTTACAGTCTCAGGCTAACCGGTTAGAATTACAGACCTGAACTGGTTTACCATTGAAATTCAGAAAACTCTTTTTCTTGAATTCCCTACCCAATCCATAAACAAATTTCAACATTGTTTTATACCTCAAATTCCACTGAATTCATCATTCAAAGTCTAAATCACCATTCATTCTCAATAGATCATAATCTTCTCTTGAAGGTGACTCAAAACATTAAGGTATTAACTCCTCAAGCACAATCTGAATCAAACAGTGATTGTTCACATGTTTTCAGATTCATTCCAAGTGAAATTAGAGTTTAGATTTGAGTAGAAAGGGTAGGAACACAAGACCAATTTCAGAAAACTCATTTTCTTTGAAATTACACATTAATCAAATTTCCGTTCCTATTTATCTGTCATATTTCAAACAAAACACGTCCATTAAGAAATCCAATCATTAATCAAATTTCCAATGCATTAATTATGTATTTTCCTACTATACCCTTTCTCTCTCTATAATCATTAATTTTTCTACACTACTTACATAAACCAAGACATATTAAATAGGGGCAAACATGGAAAATAACATTTATTACACTCTTGAAATCCTCAATACGACAGATAAAAAGAAACAAAAAATCTCTTCAAAAAACGACAGATAAAAAGGAACTGAGGGAATATTAAAGAGTTTATTCCAAATACATCCATCATAATTGCATAGGGGTGATAGGGTAATAATTACAATTAAGGGAGAAATGAATAGAGTTGTAAAGTTTTAAATAAGGGTAACCTTGGAATAACAACATATTTTTTGATAAATTTAAAAATAATAATTACTTTTCTTAATCTGCGTGAATTAGGTAAAAGTGACTTATATTAAGCGACGAATAAGAATATGAATATCCAAGTTATCTTATCGGACACGAGCCACACAAAGCAAGTGACACAACGACCGGAAATAAAACAATTGAGGAAATGCACAAGAGAAAAAGGTATACGTTGCGCTTTAAAACTCATCCAATCCCATATATCCCATGATCCTATCTCTCTCCCGCATTAACTCATTGGTGGAGCATGGTTGGTCTTCCTTGTCATCACTAGCCACTCCCATTCTTTCCACTTTCCACTCTCCTTCATTGTTTTGTTTTATACCGGCATTGAAACAAACATGAGAAACACGGCATCAATGTGCCGCCACTCATCATCGTCTTCATGAATTAAAGACCCCAATTTCTAACAATTACCCCCTCCCTCCCCTACAAACATCTCAACTCTTCGATCCTAATCATTCTATTAGAAACTAACAGCCCAAGAAACACTATCTTAAATCTTTAAATCAGCAATAAAACAGAACATGAGTTCACTGAATCTGAACACATGGGCACGGCCCAGTTTCGTTTTGAACCAAACTACCAGATCCAGATCCCCAACTTTTCACCTCTTCCGCAGCCTCACAAAAAGGTCACAGCTTTGTTCTTCATTCTTCGTCTCGGCAGTGCTCACAAAGGAAGACACCCTGAAGGAGAAACCCGCATTCAATTTCAAGTCTTACATGGTTGAGAAAGGGCGCTCCGTGAACCAAGCCTTAGACGACGCCGTTTTGTTACGCGAACCGCAGAAGATCCACGAGGCCATGCGGTACTCGCTACTCGCTGGCGGCAAGCGCGTGAGGCCGGTGCTCTGCGTCGCGGCCTGCGAGCTTGTCGGCGGCAGAGAATCCATGGCCATGCCAGCCGCATGCTCAATTGAGATGATACATACCATGTCCCTCATTCACGACGACCTCCCCTGCATGGACAACGACGACCTCCGCCGAGGGAAACCCACCAACCACAAGGTTTTTGGCGAGGACGTCGCTGTTCTTGCAGGGGATGCCCTATTGGCTTTCGCCTTCGAGCACATCGCCGTCTCCACAACCGATGTGCCGAATGCGAGAGTCGTCCGAGCGATCGGAGAGCTCGCAAAATCGATTGGCACCGAAGGCCTCGTCGCGGGGCAGGTGGTGGATATTAATTCGGAGGGGTTAGCTGATGTTGGGCTGGAGAGATTGGAATTTATTCATGTGCATAAAACCGCGGCCCTCCTCGAAGGCGCGGTTGTTCTTGGAGCGATTCTCGGAGGTGGAAGCGATGAAGAGGTGGAGAAGTTGAGGAAGTTTGCGAGGTACATCGGATTGATGTTTCAGGTTGTGGATGATATTCTTGATGTTACGAAGTCGTCGGAGGAGTTGGGGAAAACTGCAGGGAAGGACTTGGTGGCGGATAAGGTAACGTACCCTAAGCTTTTGGGGATCGAGAAATCGAAGGAGTTTGCTCAGAAATTGAACAGGGATGCACAAGAACAGCTCTCTGGGTTTGATCCGGATAAGGCTGCTCCTTTGATTGCTTTAGCTAATTACATTGCTTTTAGGCAAAACTAGACTCTGTTGTGTAACAATTGTTTGTTTAGAAAAACTAGATTGGAGTTTCTTATTACATAATATCATTGGAACTACAGATGTGTCATGTATCTATGCCATGGTCTAAATTATAGTTAAGTTGCTTTGATGGTAATTGCCAGCATTTAAGGGTATGTTTATCAGAATTGTAGCTAAATGTGGCTGATGCAACCATAATTGCGGTTGAACGTGGTTGTGGAGACAGCTAAAACCATAATATTATGGTTAAAGTTCAAAATTTAAAACTTTGACGTGGGACTTAATCCATGTATTTTATATGATGTTTAATGATACGATCCCTTCAACTTGTAATTAAATATTATACTACTTTCTTCCTTAGAAAGTTTACCTTATTTTTTAATTTCTTTTTCCTTGCTCAAGTTTCCTCCATTAAGATCAAGTTTATTTGCAGCCTTTTCATTGGTCTGCTTTTTGCTTTTAAAATTACGCACAGGACATATTCTATGTTACTCGAGCAGTGAGCCCATGGAGGATGTTAAAGAACTGGTCTTACAAACATTGTTGGTGAGTTGTAGCAGGTATTCTAAATGTTTCTCTGTTTTCCAGTCTACTAAATTGATACAGTGATCATACAATGAGTTGGGGCTAAACAGTTCTATTTTCTGTTTTGGTTAGACCCTGCAAGTTTTTGGAAATTATGTGCAGGGATGGATATATTGTTGCGGTCTTGGGGATAATCAAACACCTGAGTAGGCACAACATGAGATATGTTTAATTCGATAGAGGAATATTGAAGCATGTGTCCTGCTTTGTGATTTTGAGTAAGAAGCAGCAGTCATCCTTATTAGTTACTAACTTACTAATACTTTAGGCTGCTGAAGCAATCCGTTGGATCCAAATCTGTTCGGCATTTTCTTCAAAGATGCCTTCTTCTTGACTGTTTATTTATTTATTTTTGGCTTAATTGCATTTTTTGTCCCCAGATTTTGTCAATTTGGTGAACTTAGTCCCCCTACTTTTAATTTTGGTGAATTTAGTCTTTCAATCATCAATTTGTGACGATTAAAAATTGAAGGACTACATTCACCAAAAATTAACAAAATTGGGGAACTAAAATTGCAATTAAGCCTTTATTTTTGACCTTTTCTTTTCACACCCCCATTTTTCTCTCCACCCCCCATTTTTTCCGCCTCACATGAGGTGGAAGTGTAAATTTATTGGTTTTTCCGCCTCTTGAGAGGCGGAAAGGGTAAAAAAAAGCGCTTCCGCCTCAGGAAAAAATGGGGGATGGGGAGAAAAATAGGGGGTGTGAAAAGAGAAAGTCTTATTTTTTTGGTGTGCATCATGACTGTTTATTTAAATTTTGTATAATCAAATGAAACTTGTTGATCCTAATTTTTAGTTTTACTTTTGACTCATTTTTTTATTACTGGAGGCTGCTGTAGCAGTCAGTTGGATCTAAACACGGTAGGCATTTTCTTCAAAGATGCCTTCTTCATAGATTCTTTATGTTGTGTATCATCAAACCAAAATTGTAATTCTTTTGACTCCTTGTTTATCGGAGCTGCAGTAGCAATCAGTTTGATCCAAAAAGGTGGGCATTTTCTTAAAAGATACCTTCTTCGCTGATTATTATTTTAATCTTTTATCATAAAATGAAACATTTTAATCCTGTTGACTCCTTATTTTATTATACTTTCCATGAAAGCTATTGCTTGTTATTTGTTTTCTTGAAGAGAAGTTTGTTCTTCATGCATCAATAGTTTTTTAAATTAAACATACCAAAGGTGGAAAAGAAAAGGGAGAACACTATTTTGTTTTGTGTGAATAGTAAAATGACTGTTAAGATGTTGAATGCTTTGAGAATTGGGGTAGGAATATCAAATTTGCTTGTCCACTTCTTTTAATTTTATTTAACCAATTTGATCAATGCGGACTTTTTAATGTTCCTTCCAGGCTGATGTAAAGGACACTAAAGTTTGGCGAATTGCTGATATCTTTAAGCAAAGAAACTGATACTATTCGGATTAAGGAATGGAAGGCTCGTGCACTATCGTGCCAAGTTATAATACAGATGCCCACTTAAAATGGGATCTAGTTTTTTATGCCCTAGTTAATTCTTGACCCCAAAAATTTTTTTTCCCAAAATATCCTTTCATATATATATATATATATATAACATTTTTTTTGTCGAAACCTGGCGATGTCTGGGCTTCACATTTTTTGTGGCCTAACTAATCCACCTCGAATCCGCGAACTGTGCGAATCTTTGACTCAACGGTATGGATCCTTCCCAAGAATTGTTGCTTCACTGAGATTCGAGTCTTTGACCCTGAAATCTTTAAGCGTCCAATCAGTTTTCACTAGGTCAATCTACTTGGGTTATATTTTTAACATTTTATATGCCGAGAGATAAATGTACGAGTTTTAAAATTACATATGCTGGATTCTTAGAGTATTAAAATTTTTGCTTAGTACGTTTAGAGATATGTGTATTTTTTTACATTTTATATGCTTAAAGGTAAGTATACAAGTTTTAAAATTACATTCCGTAACTCTTAAAGTATTAAAATTTTTCTCAGTAGATTTGGGGTGGGGATACGTGCAATATTTACACTTAAGCTGCTCCATTAGCATACTAAGCAAAAAAATTATTTTTTTGTCCAGTAAGCTGATTATGCTTACCCTGGTGTATATGTATATTTGCACATTCATATTCTTCCACTAGTGGCTCCACTTGCAGTAATAGGAAGGTGAAAAAGGAAAAGAAACAATAGGAAAGAGGATGGAGATGAGGGGAGGATGAAATCCTTACCATCTCACCGTCGTCAAATCCTTACCATCTCCGCGCCAACTCGTCGTCATTCTACAGCTCACCGTGCCAAATCCTTACCATCTCCACGAACGCGCCAGACCCTCATGATGTCGCCGTCGCGACCTCCTTGCCACTAGACCAGCTCCCCCGAATACCGCGACCCTACCTCTCTCAATCTCTCACTTAGCCTCACCGTCACTAGACCCACACCGCCAGATCTCTAGGTTGATGTCTTGTCTCACCCCACCGTCGACCTAGAACCTGGCGTCGGGCTACCATGCAATCCAGTCGTTCACTCCATCGACATCGGCCTTAACATCGACCCTTAGTGAGTAGTGAGTACCAATTTTTCCTATTTGTTTTTCTTAATTTTTCATCACTGTATACCCTCTGCTAATCTCTAACAAAATAGTGTGTGTTACTCTGCCAATATTAGTGTAGTACTGTTCATGCTGGTGAAAAGGGATTCGATGCTGGGCGTGCCAGTTCGCCAATTTGGACGAACACGAGTCAAAAACGAGAATGGAAATATCAAGCGATTGCGGGATTCGACTGATTAAATGATAATCTTGTGTCGCGATTGGACTATTTTCGGTCTTTTTGGTTTTATCTTGGCAAATACGTAAATGGGCTTGGGAAAACGTAAATGACGAGAAAGTAAATCGACAGAAACGTAAAGGGAAAAGCGGTAAAGTGCAGGAACGTAAAGGTTAAAGCAGTAAACATGCGCGAATTTAAAGGTGCTAGAAACGTAAAGGCAGAATTTAAAAGTGCTGAAAAAGTAAAGGAAAACGAAAAGATTGCATTGAAGTCGTAAAGTGCTGGGAATGTAAAGTGGTTATTACAATGGCATTTTCTCCGTTAATCTACTTGCGGTGAGATGTTAGGATGATTACCAATATGCCAACCCCGATTACAAACAAGTAATTACCTATTTATAGTCCTAAAAATCAACTACCCTTACACTACATTATTGGGCACGTTCTGCATAACCGCAACAACCACGTCCTAACTAAGCAACTACCCACAAAATAACTACCCACGACGCAGTTTCTTCGTTTGTTCTCCTTTTGCCACGTGTCTTCGGTAGTTTTCGATAATTCTTCGTCGACAAGCATCTTCCCACAGCTGAAATAAAGCAACTTTGAAACTCTTGGGATTTTTACACAAGTCCTTTGCCAGCTTTGTCGAAGTGACATCCTCCTGCCTTTTGGGTTTCTAGGATCCCTGTCGACACCAAGCTCCTTTTGACAAGGTGTCGGCCTCTATTGAATTAATCCCCCTAGTCGATTTTGATAACATAATTACTGACTTAGCCATGATTTTGGCCATCAACCTAGCAAGTGATCATGTTACAATCTCTCCTGAGGGATTATCCATAGAGTACTTTTCCTTTCCCTCTTTAAATGGAAAGATACTCAAAGCTTTTTCTGGGAAAATGTTTCAACTTTGAGTTACGGAAGACTCCTAGGTACCACCTAAACTAGTATTTCAACTGGAGTGTGCCCTTCATCTAGGCTTTTCATCTTAGCTTGAAATACAATAGGTGATCCCTATGTAATCTCACGTGTTTAATCTTTCACCATTAACAGTAGGGGTGTAACGGTCCGGTCCGGTTCGGTCTCTAATGGATTTTAGGGACCAGACCGATAAAATTAATGTGGTCCGGTCCAAAAGTTTTCCATATGCAAAGACCGGATTGGATCGGACAGTTCATGAACGGTCCAGTTCGGTCCGGTCCGGTCTATTTAGACCACAATAATAAAAATTAATAAAAACATGTTTTTTTCTTTTTTTTCATTGGATAACCTGTTTTTATTTTCTGTTTTATTTTGTTTTATTTTTTTATTTTGGATCATGGAATTTAAAACAGATTGCATTCAAGTGAGCCAAGTTTCAAAGAAGCAAAACGGTGTTACAATGATAACCACACTTATTTCCTCAAGATCATAGCACACGGCAAAGGAATGCAGCATTCTTTCTTGTCTTGTACAATTATGCATACAAGAAGGAATAATAATGCAGCAGACAATATTTTTATTTTTAAAAAATTAAATAAAATATTTTAAATCAATAATCTTAAACTATATAAAAAAAATTGTCTATTTTTTTTTAAAAAAAATATTTGAACTACCGGTCCGGTCCGGTCTTTGTGGTCTCAAAATTTGTGAGACCGTGGACCGGATCATAGTAGAACGGTGCAGAAATATTAAGACCGGACCGGACCACGAGATCATATCAGACCATATTTTTCGGTCTGGTCTGGTCCGATCCGACCGATCTCGCGGTCCGGGACCGGATCAATTACACCCCTAATTAACAGGGAAAGGTGGGGATTCGGAGTAAGGATTTTGAAATTGTTCCTCTCTCTTCCGAATCCCTTTAATCTCACGTGTATTTTCAGCATGTTTAATCTCACATGTTTAATCTTTCACATGTTTAATCCCTATTTAATCTCACATGTTTAATCTCGCATGTTTAATATTCCTTATTTGTTTTAAGAATCAAATCTTGGATTTATTTTCTAAATCTTTTTTATTCTGTTTTGATTTTAAATCTGATTTAAATCTATTTTTTTATTTCTGAAATCTTTTAATTATTGTTGATTTCAAAAATAATCTTTATTTATTTGTTCTTAAATCTATTTTAAGAGAATCCTATATTTCTACTTTTTCTTATCTGATAAAAAACTCGTTCTTCTTCTTCTTCCTCAACAAAAACATATTCTTCGTTGTTGATTTATTCTTCTATTGGCCTTAGTTCTTGTGAATTAATATTCTTCATTATCAGTAGAGCATTACTTGTTGTATCTGTGTTATTAAGAACACATCAATTGTATCATTCACAAAGTTATCGTATTCAACCATAGTTGTAGGGAGTGGAACTCCTAGTTGAACGTGTGGCACGTTCTTAGGGTGAAGAACCCTTGTGTGATTATTTGAGGTCCCTAGCGAACGGAGGTTCCTAGTAGTGTGCGGGGCGCTCTTGGTTGTAATTGGGTGCGGCTCAATTTTCAAGGTTATAAAGGCTCAAGCGGGTTGCTTGGGGACTGGACGTAGGTCTTTCGCTGGAAAGACTGAACCAGTATAAAATTGGTTAATGTGTTCCTCTTCCCTTATCTCTTTATTTTTCCGCATTATTTTTGTTTAAATCGTTTTCGCGCAACTCTATTTATTTTATTATCCGTCGCTTTGCGTTCACGTTCTAAATCTTAATCTCTCCAAAAAACTATTTTTTAAACGTTCGAGTATTTTCCGATAAATTTAATAAAACTCGATTCACCCCCCTCTCGAGGTTTGAGGTCGATCCTAACAATTAGGAGAGAGATTACATAGAAAGAGTTTGATTTAGGATTATGAAGAAATTAGATTCTGACAGAGGTTTTAGGTTTTCTTTGGGTGGGGGGGGGGGGAATATTTTTTTATCTTTTAATTAGGATAATAATCATTTTATTAAAATAACCCTACTATTAAATTTATATCTTCAAAGCTAAAAAGGATTTTTTTTGTTAAAAAATTTTGGGACATTATGCTAACATAATCCTTTTAAAAAAAGGAGTGTATTCATATTAGCAATCCCATATGGATAAGCTATTTAAAGAAATAACTTTACATTGAAAGACAACCAATTTAATATTTTAACAAACAACCAATTTGATTCCTTAGCTTCACCTTTATGGATTCAATTCTATGAATAAAAGTTTGAGACTTCGAGTTGAGTTTTGAGCTAAGTTCTATTTAAATTATTTTTCAGCTCAAACTTGATTATTCGATATTTTTTTAGTAAGACAAGGACATTATCTACTATATTTATATAGAAAGATCATTTATCGAGACATCACGTTTGTCACGTGAAACTTATCCAATCTTATGATTAACTTGAGATAATCATATAAAAAATACTAATTATACAAAAAAAAAAAATCTATCCATCAAATAAAAAAGATAAGCATGTATAATTTTGTTTTAATTCTGATTTTTATATTAAAGGTGATAATTATATTCAACAAATGCTAAATTATCATGTACCGTGAAATATGAAATATTTTGATTCAACATGATAAAGTTAATTATCATATAATAAATGTTAATTTCTTCATCAAATAAATAAGGAATATCCAAGATAAAAAGTGTTATCTTTAATTTATATAAGGAAGTTAAAAACTTATCAACAAGATAAGTTAAATTAATTCTTTTTTAAGTGTAGGGTTTATTTGAAACCCTGATTTTGTGTGTAATTATTTTTTGTGTTGTTTAATAATAATCTTTATTTTATAATAAAAAATAATAATAATCATTACTTAAAAAAATTTAATATAAAAGTTTTAAAACATTAACAACCCGTGCATTGCACGGGGTAAAAGCTTTTGCCTAACTTTATTAAATTTTGATCCATTCCCAATATCACTTTCCTAAAACATCTCTAGAAAATTATAATATTAATTAATATTTGTTTCATTCTCAATACTACTTTCCTAAAATACCTCTATTTTTTTATAAATTTGAGAAAATTAAATACAATCAATTAACCTTCTTAATAAACGTAAAAATGATTGAAATTGCTTATAACTTGAGCCGGAAAAAGTATACTATAATCGAGTCAATTCATGAACTAACAATGAAACTATAAATAGGTCGAGTTTAAAGTGGTTATCTATGTTTTAAAAAAAGAAGAAATATATAGCATTGAAAATCTAGTCAAACACCCACCTAGGCACCTTGTCACTCCAAATTCAATTTCTCATAAACGATATCGCATCATCATAGTTATCGTGTCATATTCATAAAACGTTATCTCTAAAATCCAAATTAGTTTCTTTTGCCATATTAAAAATAAAAAAAGTAGAACTCAATTTCAAACAATGACTGTTTTCCATTGTCACGGGACACCTATAAATTAAGTTCCCCATTCATTTTCTTCACTTCATCATTTTATATCATTCATTCATTCTCTTCTCTCTCTCTTTACATTCCTCAATTTCTATTCATGGCATTAAAGAAAACCCTCGCCCATCTCCTCCTTAACATAAACAAAATCTCATCGCAATCTCATACGAATTTCCGAATTTACTCTTCGTCCGTTCAATCTCTGATTCCTTCAACCGTCGGCAAATCCAACATTGCACCTGATCCTGGAGAATCATGCATATTTTTCCACAAGGGGACCGTTAACCAGCCGGAGCCACGGCCAGGGATGCCGCCGGCCGGTGACATTCTCCGGCAGCTTAGGGACATGGACATTGCGAGGAACCGAACCCGACTCGAGGGGCTTCCACCGCCGGAATCGAGTGACGGAGTGACGGTGGTCGAGGAAGCGAGGAAGTTTCTCAGAGCGGTGCAGATTGAAACGGTGAAATCGAAGCTGCGGAAGGTGAAACAGAGTTGTGTAACTTATTCAGAGTTCATTCAGATTTGTTTGGAAAATTGTGAGAATGAAAATCAAGCGTTGAAAGTTGCGAAAATGCTGGATGATTCTGCAGCAGTAATTATAATGGGAGACGCAGTCTTTCTAAGACCTGAACAGGTACGTTTCTTTTTATTTAATTTTGGCTTTATTTTTGATGGATTTTGGTTGCTTTGTTGAATTGTTGTGTTGTGTTACATAGGAGTCACGGCGGAGAAAAATAATAAAATAATATAAGAGCACTGATAAATTTCCATTAAATTCATTTTTCAAGAACTGATGAGGTTATATGATGATTTGTTTTTTCCACAGGAAATTGAGAATTTGTTGTTTCGTCAGATTTAAGACGTGCTTTCACGTTTCAGATGCTAAATTAAGGCCATAAAAGGAGAGCAAAGAACCTCTTTCTACATCTTCACACCTTCCCTTTCAGAAATTCACTAATAATTAAAAAAAAAAAGAAAAAAAAAAAAAAAAAGAACAGAAGGTAAAGCCAAGGCAAGCTATAATGTGATAACTGATAAAGTCGGATCAATCACATTTAAAATATTTTATATATTTTTTAAGAAAAATATTAATTTTTAAGAAAAATATTAACAACTATCTAAAAGTATTTGTTGAAAGTTAAAAATAATAGGAGTAGAAAACTTTTAGAAAGCGTAACTTTTGATATCTTTAAGAGAAGAAAAATTAAAAATTTATGATATTTTTTTATTTTAAAAACAGTAAAACACTTGTTAACAAGAATTTTTTTAAAATGAAATCTACAAGTTACAATAACAAAATAAATATTTAAGTCTAAAGGAAGTTAGGAACACTATTTTTGCTTGGGTATTGTTAGGAGAATAGGACCTCCTTCCACCCCCTTCTTAAAAACTATTTTAGGGCATTTGATAACATATCCTTTTAACGAATTTTAGGGCATTTTTTTTATAATGAATTTTAGGGCATTTAATTAACGTATCCTTTTTTTTTGGTAGACTAATTAACGTATCCTTTTAACTTTTAATTAATTACCTTTTTTTATTTAGTTCTTATCAGATGACCCAACACAAGTAAAAATAGAAATTAGTATTCAATACTTTTTATTTTACGAGAATAATACAATACTCTTTACAATTTTGGCACAATTCACTTAAGCAATTTATTGAAGATTCGATCACCAACTTTTGTGATTGAGTATACAAAATCTTAAGAAAGTTATCTAAAAAGACTAAGTATACAAAATCTTAACTAGTAAATAAAGTTATAAGTTTTAAAATTTTATTAATTTTTAAGATAAGTTTGTATAATATGATATTACATTTTGAAATACCATACCATGTGCACTTTTAGTACTATTTTATAATATAATTATAATTATTTAACAACTATCAATAAATGTTATTTTTTTCGTAAAAAAATTAATTTTTAGTTTTAGATTTCATTTTTTAATTTTTAAAATGAAAAATAATATATATCATCATAACACATAATTGTACAAAAATATCAAAATCAAATAAACATATCACTTATGAATCAATCATTAATGAAAAAATGCCATGCACTCTTAAGATATGATTGGACACGTCTATTTGTGGTAAATTTTCATTGAAGCTACAGTTTTATAAAACAAAAATATCATTTTGAGAACTACGATAGTGAGTTGTCCTTTGTTCTTTAATTTCATGGTTTTTTTAGATTTGTTTGTATATATTAAAAATATATATATCATTTTGAGAACTACATAGTGAGTTGTCCTTTGGTTCTTTCATGGTTTTTTGAGATTTGTTTGTATGGATTATAAAAAAGAAAATAAAAGATAAAGATAATATAATTTGTCATAAGAGAAGTTGTAGAAAATTATGAGTATACAAATAACACTGCCATTGAAAAATATGCACGATAGAAAAATAAAAAATTTTCGGGGTAAATTTGGGAGTTGGTCTTCTATATTGGTACACATAAAAGACGTATTTGAGTAAAAAAAAATTTGCCATTAAGTATTAGACTTTTTATTTTAGATACTCCTATTATGCTATTAAGTAAGTTTTTTTTAATGATCAAAGTCAATATCAAAGAAAAAAATTTAATTAATAAATTGATCAAACATGTTTTAAGCGGTCAAGTCATTTTTTTCCTCATAGAGTTGTCCTTTACTTTTTTTAAAAAATAATTAGGGACGGAGGAGGGCGAAAGAAGGGCTTATTTTCGGTTGCAAGTGGATACCATGCGTTCTTGTTTTTTTGGCTGTTAGATATATGAGAAAATGTCTATTCTATATCATATTTTCAGGCAAAGATGACGTAGGAAAAGAAAAATAAGAAAAGATGAATAAAATGTAAGTTGTGATAAAATGGAAAAAAAAAAAAAAGAAAATGAAGTGTAAAATGTTATAAAAAGAATTAGGAGAATATTACTTCTGTATTTTTTAAAAAATAATTATTGGACGGAGGATGGCTAAAGAAAGGCTTATTTTCGGGAGCAAGTGGCAGCATGGTTCTTAGATAATATTATAAATACATATAATATAACGTTTGGTGTGTATCAAGAGTATTTTTCAATGAAAAATTAATTCTCTTCAAAGCGTAGAGATTATCGAAGTAAAATTTATCTTTATCAATAAAACATTTTCCAAACCTATAACAAAGATCAAATCCCTTATATTATGCTTTAAAAAAATCTAATCCTTTACTAATTATGCTCAACTTTGCTTTGTTGGTATACATATAAATATATAATACAATGCTTCAAAGTGAAAAAAAAAAACAAAAGTTTGGGTCATTCATAGATGATACCGAGTAAATGATAAATCAAAATATACTAGTATTAGGCCTAGTTTATCCAAACTCTCAAACTTTTGGTACAGGTTGCAAAATCAATTCAGGCTCTACTCCCAATACCAGTGGTCAATGCTAATGAATCCGTACGAAAGGAATTAGAAGTAATGGAGAAAGAGAAGGCAGTCATTGACAACAAAGCTGACACTCATGCTCGCCGTGAGCTCTGGGGTGGATTAGGTTTCTTGGTGATGCAAACAGCAGCGTTAATGAGACTCACATTTTGGGAACTTTCTTGGGATGTAATGGAGCCCATATGTTTCTATTTGACATCTATGTACTTCATCGCTGGATACACTTTCTTCCTAAGGACCTCAAAAGAGCCTTCCTTTGAAGCTTTCTACCAAAGTCGCTTTAGTACCAAACAGAAGCGCCAAATGAAACTTCACAATTTTGACATTGCAAGGTATAATGAGCTGCGAGCTGCCTCACCATTGGCTGAATTGGATTCAGCTGAGGATCAAATATTGAGTAAATTTCATAATAATCTTTAATTAGAAATAGTACCCTTTTTTTGTTAGAAGCCCAATTAACGAAAGGCCGAAAGGGAGTGAGACCCACCAAGTAAGGCTAAAGAGGATTACTAAAGTATCCCCTTATTTGGATGATTACATCCAATAACAATTATGTGTAGTGTTGGATCATTATCATTGGATGTCATAGTACTGGGGGACAAATTCCTTTTTGCATAGAATATGTTATTCCTTGTTATTTTATGTTTATTTTGCGTGAGTAGAAAGTTGTGATCAGGCCTATGATTTGTGTATAAATACTGAACAGTAAAATGAGAAAAGGAATGGAAAAAAATTATCCTCAATTTCTTATCTCTACAATTCTTAGGACTCTCTTGGTACTCGAAACCTGGAAAACCTTAGCAATCATCTAACAACTTTGGTGTTTTCATTGCCTCCTTATGGCTGACAACACACGTTCCAAAATCCTTTCCCAGCTTGAAGAAGATATACTTCACCTCACCCACAACCAAAATACAACCAACCACAAAATTGATGAGCTCTTACACCGAATGGTTATCCTTGAAACAATTTCACTATTGTAACATCCTAATTTTATTCTAAGTATAATTAGAGTGATAAATAGCTTAGAATATTTAAGAAAATTATGTTCAAGAATAATCAAGGTGATAAATTAGGATTATGTTTAGGGCTATGAAGGAGTTGGAAAACCATAGCAAAGAATGGGAAGTTGAAAGATGAGAAAACAAGTGTAGAAAATGGAGATTTTGGTGTTATAAACACTCTACTTTAGGAAAATATAAATAAAAGATTTACAACTCTAAACACAAATTCCACCGTTGGATGTGAAGAGTGGTATGTAGGAAGGCTTGCTTTCAAATTTGAGCAAGATCCGACGGATAACAAAAAGTTATGGCCCGTTGAAGTGCAAAGAAATGGTGGACTGAACTGCTTAATCGATTAACCCATGGGTTAATCGATTAAGACCTGATCAATGGTAAATAAATAAAAAGGCAATTAGCAGTGGCTACTCGAGTAGCCACTCTGCTACTCGAGTAGCTCGTGAGCTGTAGCAAAAAAATAAAAGCGATCCAAGTCCCCATTTCATCACAAAACTCGATCCTCTCTTCTTCTCCACCCAAGAACACTCAACCCATGACCTATAGACCTTGAAAACTCAAGCTCTTGTGCCCAATGATCATCATTCCTCAAGGTTCTAAGTATCGATCATCTCTTCTCCACTCTCTCTTTGGGGATTTCTCTCACTCCATGGCTATTGCTCCCTCTCTCGCCTCACCTCACACAAGTGCTAGGTAAGTGGAGCAAGTTTTCTTCTTTCCTTTCCTCCATTTATGTTGGGTTTGGCCTCAAAATCTCGAGCAATGTTTTGAAAACCGGACCGGTTATTGAACCGGTCAAGGTACTGGTTCAAGGTTCAATGGTTGGACCGTGATCGAACCGTGGTCCAACCGGTCTTAATGTACGCGTGTGTATATAATCATATATTTTAGTACTTTTACCTTTTTGTGCCTTTTTGCTTTTTCTCTATTGATTATTGTTGTTGCCTTATTGTGCGTCACTCACTGTTTTTTCTTCTTTCACTTCACTTCTTTGCCTTTTTGGCTTTTTGATTTTTGATTTTTCTTAGTTCTAAAATCTAAAGTTTTAATATTCTTTCTCGTTTAGATGAGAGCAAACACGTAATCAACTAGTGAGACTTATATTGGTTTCGTTTGAGTTTCCAACATATAGGATTTCGTTATTTTTAAAAAAAATTAAAAAAACCCAATTTTTTGCTTAATTTGGGCTTCTAAATTCAAACCGGGTCAAACCGGTTTTCCACCGGTTTTGACCGGTTTTCCACCGGTTTTGATCGGTTTTGGCGGTTTAATACCGGTTCATCCGGTTCAATCTCGGTTTTTTGCAGAGCGGTTTCTGACTTATTCCGGATCGGCACCTCCAACGGTTCACGGGTTGAACCGGCCGATCCGGTCCGGTTTTCAAAACCATGATCTCGAGAGGGGGAGAATCGAGTTTTATTAATTTATTGCAAAATCCCTTACAAATTAAAAAAATTGTTTTGCGATGGAGAGATTAGACGTTTGAGAAGGAGAGCGAAATCGATTTATAGAAAATTAAGAGTAGCGCGGAAACGTAAATAAATGAAAGTGCTGAAAATGAAAGAGGTAGGGATAGAAAAGCTTGCGCCGTGATTTGGGTCTAATATATGATGTTCTGAGTATGATTTAGACTCCCTTTTACTATGGATTTGGTTTGTTTCTCTTGTAAATTTAGGACTTTTTGTATAGTTTTTAGGAAGTTAGGTAATTTAGAATCCTTTGAACATTTTGATCCGTTTTGTGTATGTTTCAGGTACTTTCGGAGCATAAATGAAGAAAATAAATATGGAGCATGAAATAGGATGAAAAGATCTTGAAAATGGCGCAAGAACGGAGCGAAATGGAGCCGGAGCAGGTGACGCACGCCCAGGCGTGAGGCCCTGGGTCCCCAGGCGCGCAAAATGCGACAAAGTGACACTGTTCGCTGTTTTGAACATAACATGAGCTACACTTATCCAAATGACGCGATATTGGTATCATTTTAAAGCTAAGGAAAATATCTACAACTTTTCCATAAATAGCCTGGCTCAAAGTTTTCAATATTTGGGGTCAAAATCAGTGCCGAAGTTTCTGTCAGATACGAGAAAGCCCAATTGGGCCACTTTCTGATCAGTTTTGCTCCAATTCAATTAGGATTAGTTTTAGACTTTAAATATAGGTTTTTCCATTAGGTTTTGTAGACTTTTCAGAACCAAATAAGAGATTAGAATAGAATTAGGATTAGAGAACAGAGACTGTTATGCAATTGAGAGCAAGGAAGCAAGGCACAAGGATTGAAGATTGGAAGATTGAAGATCTCTTGGGGGCAACCTAATTATTGTATATGATTATTAGTTTTTCCTATTCCTTGTATTTCTTCTTCCAATATGTATAATTGAACCTCTTGTTAGGAATAAGGTGGATTTGTATGGATCTTAATTTGACTATTTATTTATGAATTAATGTTTTTCCTTTAAAATCAATTGTTTGGTTGTGTTTTAATTACAATTCATAGAATTGATCACTTTATGTTTTGCTGTGGCAATCTGAACCTTAATTGGAAAATTAGGATTAAGATTAGGCCTTTCAACCAAACAATATAATTATTCAACTCGTAGGAATACTTTTGGGTAATTGTATAACTCTTATAAACTAACTCACTTAAGGGAATAAGGGGTAAAGTTTAGTAAGAAACATAATTGTTGGAGGGATATAGCTTTTATTGTTTCTGGGGTTTTTGATTTATTGGAAAATATATGTTCATAATTAATAACCTGATCCTAACAATGAAACCAAGTTCCTAACCTTTTCCATATTTGCTTCTAAATCCTTTTTGTTTTCTGAATTGTTTCATTCTACCTTTTCTCCATTATATCTCTAAACTCAAAACCCATACAAGTTATACATAGTAATCGCAATTAGGTGAAAGAAATTAGAAACAATTTTCAATCCCTGAGTGGAACGATAATTTTAATTACTCTTTATTACTTGTGCGATCGATACACTTGCCGAATCACCAACACACCGAAAATTTTATACTCGTTCAGCCTTCCCGTCGAAAGGCCTAGTCCAGTCCCCAAGCGACCCCCTTGAGAGTTCTATAACCAGCAATTGAGCTGCACCCAATTACAACCGACAGCACCCCACACACTACTAGGAACCTCCGTTCGCTAGGGGCCTCAATATCACACAGTAGGGTTCCTCACTCTACGAACGCCTAAACGTTCAACTACGGGATTCTCTCCCTAACCACTAAGGTTCAGTACAAATAGATGAGAGTGATTACAACAAGTATAACGTGTTCTCAAAACACATATACTACAATCAAAGCTCTATGATAATGAAGTTTTTCTTTTTGAAGCTAAAGGCCAACAAGTGATTTTAGAGTTCTTCCAAAAATATGATCGTGATGTTCAGAGAAAAGCAGGAGAAGAAGAATAACGTGAATTCAGAAAAGTGTCAGAGTGATTCTTCTAAAGATAGAATGTTAGAGTGATATTTAAAAATAAAACTTTTATAAATCAAAAATATTTAAACCAACAAATTAAAATCAATTTTAAATCAAAACAAAATAAAATATGATTTTGTAATAAGTTTTAAAATCAAAAATGATTTAAGAAATAAAACAAAGATTTGATTCTTAAAACAAATAAGGAAATAATTCAAACTTAAAATCAAATTCGAATTTTTGAAAATAAATCAGAATCATTTACATAAAAACAAATCTGGAAATAAATCAAAGTGATTCTGACATGTTTTTCAATAAAACTTGAAGTAATCGATTACTTCAGGAAGGTAATCGATTATCCCTTCAAAAATAGAAACTTTTAAATTCTTTTGAATAATAATCGATTACAACATAGTATTTAATCGATTACTTCACTCCTGTTCATTATATGATTCAACTCATATAATCAATTACCACTAATCTAATAATCGATTACTTTGTCTCAGGAAAATGTATGATGCAACAATTATAATCGATTACTTGATCCAGGTAATCCATTACTCTCATACAGAAAGTAATGGATTATCCAAGTTCACTTAATCGATTACACACTCTCTGGTTTTTCTATGATGCAACAAAGTTAATCGATTACTTTAGGCAGTTAATCGATTGCTCCTTCTTGCATTTGTAAAAAATAGATTTTCATAAGATAAAAATATCCAAAGTTTTGTTTCATCAATCATTTACACAAAAACTAAGATAGAAAAACAGATTTTCATGAAAACACTTTTTCTTCTCCTTTAACTGAAGAACTCATTGGCCTTTTAACTCATTAAGAACAAAAACTTCATTACCTTACAATATGTCGGGAAAAGGCTTCTAGACTTATATCTTTGCTTGAATCTTCAACTTTAACTTGAAGGGACTTGTGAGCTTGAATCTTGAGTTTGTTATCATCAAAACATTAACTTGAATTCTGCTTGAACTCCATGAGAGAGCTTGGTGCTTGACTTCCAACATTAGCTTGACTTCAAACAATTTATACATGGCCATCATGACCATCTCAAACCCTTGTCTTCTCTTTTGATTATTAAGGAGGTTATGGCTCTTCCCCTCTCTTGAGTTTCTTTCTCTATCTCAAGGAAGTTGGTGAATTCATCAACCCCATCTTATTATTACTTCTTGTCACTCTCCAGCTTGTCTCCTAACCGCTCCCCTTCATCACCGCATTTGGTTCATACGGTGTCTGTAACACCCTCATCTTTTATAAAGGAAATAAAATAATTTATTAGAAATTGTAGTGGTGGAAGAGTAAAAGTTCTCTTTATTCAAGATTAGCAGATAAAATTTTTCTTTTAAATTAAATCATTTCGATGTTACAATGGATCAAATCCAGTAATGTATCTCTTCCTTTTTCCGCTTGAGTCTCTGGCTTGATCGGTGGGTTGACTTCATCAACTACTTATACCTACCACAAAAGACTAGATGGGAGTAAATCACTTGTCATATCACGTCAAACAGATTAATGATTGAACAACATACACAAACATCACAAATCATGATGCATATGATGCATGCTCAACAAGTGTCTTATCACTCAGAATTATTAATTATTAATCTGTATGCAGTGTCCGACTCTTTCACTCATCTCCCGAAAGGATCCATAGGTACATTCATCACTTTCATCAACATTTCAATTGTATAAGGATTACACGTACACTGGGTCCTGACGCCTACAGATACTTCCTCTGTATCTGCACCAGGTCCTTTCCCAAGGGACACGTCATACCGGGACATCAACTCTGATATGCTGCCTACAGATAGCGTCCTATCTGCACCAGGCCTCTTCCCACAAGACACAGTATATCGAGATCTCTTGATCTTCCGCCTACGAATAGCGTCTTATTCGCACCAGGTCTCTTCCCACAAGACACGGTAAGATTGGGATTCAAGTAGTATATCGCCTACAAATATTCTCTTATTCGCACCAGGCCCGTTCCCACCAGACACGATATACCAGGATTCTCATCACTCGTATATACTCATTTCACAATCAAATACTTGTACCTTCTGAATTCTTTCGGGCTCAACCTTCATACCAATCATGCATGAAGGACTCTTCATCATCTCATTCCACTTTTATTTACAATTACACTTGCATTATATACAATCCTTTGTTGTATACAATCCACAATCATCATTTAAATTCCATAATCATTTGACATCGTATTCATTATTTTACATCCTCAAAAATTCATAAATATCATTCTTTCAATTCCATAATCATTTCTCTTTTCATAATTATTTTCATTTCATAATCATCATTTAACTTTCATAGTCATTCGTCATCACAACCATCACATAAAATGTCCAATCATTCATAAACAAACTTCTCAAAGTCAATATAGAAGTTTGGTTAAGGCTAGGTGTAATAAAAATTGGTAATTTTCCCTTCAGAGGTCAGGGTAATCGATTACCAGAGGATGGTAATCCATTAACACACAAAAAAATTCAAGTTTTTATGTGCAAATAAACCTGGTAATCGATTACCACGAGTGGGTAATCGATTATCCTGCAGAAAACAACACCAGAATTGAGGTTTTGACATACCAATCTTTTGTACACTTCACTTTAACCAAAACCAACTCAAAACAGATTCAAAACACATATAAATACATATGTTCAATCATATTTCAAGAAACCAAATCGTCAATTTCATATTCAATTTCCTTAAAGTGCATAAAACACGTAAAACCACAACTTAACATAGGATTTTCATTTTCCTTGCAGAACAGACCAAATTCATTGTTGCCTTAACTCATATTCATCATTATAAACTTTCTCAAATCCATATTTTTATAAGGAACCATGGGTTGTCTTGGTCTCCAAACCAAGCAACTTTGTCATGGTTTATGTTTAACATATTATGCATACATAATATCACAAACCTTCAAAAATTAATCCTAGCGATGTGAATGAAATCTCCCATACCTATTTGAAGTTATCAAGTGGATTCGTGGCTGGAAGGATCGAACTCGAATGAGAAACAGAATCAACAACAGCTTGCAGCCCAACTGGAAACAGCTTCGATGAGCTGTTTTCACCAGGATTTTTCAATAAGAGTGAATCAGATAAAACCGTGAAAAAGAGTTAGAACACAAACTAGGATGTATAAACTTGAGATTAGGACAAGTTTGAATCTCAAAGGATGCTCGAGCTTACCACACGAATCCAAGGAATATGGCTTCCCGAATCTGAATTCTGCAGATTTCAGATTCAGATACTGAACTTTGCAGGAGTATAACTCCTTCTACACTCCACCAAATCGAACAAACTTGGTATCAATTTGAAGAGGGTTAAACAAGCTTTAATTTGTATAGGATTTGTAAGGATTTGAGGCTTAGATCATAGCAAACGAATTAGAGGAAGTTGATGACAGAGAAACACGATTTTTGCAGCTCTTAGGTGTTGTTCTTGTGTTTGTGTGTGCATACTCCCTCCATATATTTAAATTAAACACCCTAAGATGTCCCTTTCAGTCCCCTACAGTGTCCATAAGATTTTTATGGTGTTTTGTGGCTGGAATCATGGAAATCCCTCAGCCATTCTTCAATAACCGACCTATTTTTGGTTCATCAAGGTCATGATAATCGATTACCACGATCTGGTAATCGATTACTTCACTTAAAATTGGCCAGACTTGAAATTTTGACCTTGGTAATTGATTACCGGCTCTGGTAATCGATTACCTAGACTTTTTGACCTCCAAATACAAATTCCACTGTTGGATTTGAAGATAAGAGGGTTGGGAAGCTTGTCTCCAAATTTGGGCACGATCTGACGGTTAACGAATGAGATATGGCACAATCTTTGGGTGATGTTTTCACTAAAATTCACCTTGATGATTATTTACAAAATATTCACGTAATATCTGCTTGATATTCACTTAGTATCAAATTGGTATCTACTTAATATCTATTTTATATTTACTTCATATCTACTGAATATATTTCATTTATGATTTGAGGATAATTCCGGTGGGTGTTACAGTGTCAATTTTAAAGCTTTAAAAGCTAGGGTTTGGTACTTTCTCTCTCTATACTTGGTTGAGGTAAGAGGGGGTATTACCTTAGCTTAGGGAGTATATTTCTAGTAGTTGATATTAGTAATTATGAACGATTGATTTTATATGTTAACGAACCTTAGGGTAGTCGATAATGGTAAAGAATAAGGAATTAGTAAGATAGAACACCCACTTGACCATTATTGTTCTATATGCTTTATATGATGGTTTGAATATGATATTTGTGAGACCCACAATTTTTCCCAATTTATTTGTGATATTTTATTTTATTTTAAATTATTATATTATATTTTATTTTTAATTAAATTATTTTATAATGATTTATGATACCTTGATTTATATTGTTTAAAGTTTGCATACTTATTTGTTTATATATGTATAAATACACGTGATGTAGATATATGTACTTACAAATATTTTCTTTGATGAATTTAAGTTGTATTCTTACTATGAAAATATTTTTATAGCATTTTATTATTAAAATGATATTTGAATATGAAAGGATTTTTGAAAGGTTATAGTGTTTTATCTTCAAAAATTCATGTCTTTTTAATCGTAAGTCCAAAAATTAAAAACTTTTTGTCAAAATGATCGTATTGAAATGTAGAGTATGATAATGTAAAGTTTTGGATTTTATTATGGAGTTTTCAAATTTTTATTTCTGTTACTGCACAATTCGATTTTTAGAAGAATTAAGCTTGAAAATATTAATGTGAGCCATTTAATGAACTCTTTGACCAAGAAATATTTTTACTTGCATGCAAAGTTTATTTTTTGAGTCCTCATTGGGTTCACCGTCCATAAATAATATTTTTTTATTTATTTTTGAATTTTAAATTGTTAGAATAATTATTTGATTGGTGGAAAAAAGTGGCAATTTAATAGCAGAAATTTTCCTTCTTCTCTAAGGATGTACACGCCTATCAACTCAGTTCAAGAGGGAATGAATTCAAATTTTTACTTGTGAAGGAAGAATTGAAATTCAAATGAATATGGTTTTTGGTGCAAGCTTTAATTAACTTGGAAAACTCATGATTTTAACTTGATAACCAAGCATAGGAAGTAAAAATTTTTCTTCTTCCCCAAGCCTACAAAACCGTGTGGCTGCTCATATTTTGGGGTGTTAAGACAATTTTTGTTTTCTTATATAAAGAGGTCTTGAAACCTTGGCACCATTACACAAAACTTAACTTTCAAACAAGAGTGAAAAAAATTAAAACAACCCTAAGGAAGAGAGGAGTTGGGCGTGGCATCTAGGAGCAGAGGAGGAGGAGATTTTGCACATCATTGAAGTATTTTCAATTGCTTAGGAGAAAGGTATTTCTATTAACTTATAATCTATTTCTTTTGGTTTTGTTTTAAGCTTTTATTTTGGGATTTTTCTTCAAACAGTAAAGCTTCTATTATGATTCTTCTTTTTCTATTTCATAAAAACCTAAGATGAAAGTTTTAAATTATTTTAAGTGTTTGTGAAATTTTGTTCATGGTCATGTGAATAAGGATTGAAAGGGACTTAAAATGAAGTTTAAAGAACCAATATTTTCCCTTTTAATTTCCCTATGATGGCCGAATATATGAATATATAATAAGGAAGTAAAAATTTGATATGCATCATATGAACTTGTTTAAGTGATTTTTAGAATTTTTGAATAATGAATGTTTGATGTTTTACAATGAATTCTTAAAGGAAATAATCATTTTATGGATAAACAAAATTGTATTTGGAAATTATTGCAAAATTATTTTTATTTTCTGGGTAGGCCGTGAGACCTACATGATTTAAAAAAAAAGGAAAAATTTTATAATTGTTTGATGTTATGTGCATAATCTTTTCTTTGTTTATTATGGTTTGTACATGATTAAAAGGATTAACATGTGATTATGTGGAAAGTAATTGGATTTCTGTTCTTATTTTTTTAGCATGGCCGAATTAATATGTTAATATCATAAGAGTGTTACTTTAATTTTTCTAAGTGTTTAGGTGATTATACGATGATTGTACCTTGATTATTTGATGTAATTTCATGAATTAAGAATCAAATAAATGGCTTTTGATGAAAAGAAAATAATTCGGGAAAAATTTATTTTAATTCTGGAAAAATTTTTATTTATGTTGGTTGTGTGACCTAAGATGATTTTTTTATGTGCATTTGTAATGTGTTTATGTGTATAAGTGATTAGTATAATGTATAGTATGAAAACATAAGTTTTGAAATGAATAAAATATTTATTTTCTGGAAAATTAAGTTTCGGTCTAGATTTTATGTAAATAGGAAAAACATGATTATTTTTCGAAGTTGAGTTATTTGGAGTCTTTAGATTATATGCCTTTAAGTGTATGTGTTAGAACTTGTAGAATATTGATTTTTGAATGAATGCAACCTGTTTTGATGTGGCTGTACAGCAAGCCTAAAATTTTTATTTTAATCAAACTTCAAGTCATTTTTATAAGGCTTAATTATGTCACAGGTCCCTGAAGTTTGGGGTACTTTTGTCAGATACCCTTAGACTTTTTTTTTTCAATGTTTGACTCCCCGAAGTTACTTCTGGGTTTGTCATATACCCCTACTATCGATTCTGGGCAATTTTGATGACATGTAACATCAGAATTTTAGTCAGATGCAGAAGGTTGGTCATGTGGTGTCGTGTGATGTCACACGGTCGAAGACGACCTCTCTCTTTAATTTTTTTTCTTTTTTTATTTAACTAAAAATATAAAAATATTAAGTTTTTTAGTTTTTTAAATTAAAAAAACAAAAGATCTTCGCCCACAGGGCACCAGGTGCTTAACCTCCTGCGTCTGATCAGGATTCTGATGTTACATGTCAGGATTCTGTTGTTACATGTCAGCAAAATTGGCCAGAATCGATAGTAGGGGTATATGACAAACCCAGAAGTAACTTCGGGGAGTCAGACATTGAAAAAAAAAGTATAAGGGTATCTGACAAAAGTACCCCAAACTTCAGGGACCTGTGACATAATTAAGCCTTTTTATAATAGAGCTTGTAATTAAGCTATAGGAAAAAGTGACACTATTTTTGGATTAACAGTTTAAGAGAAAAGTAATTTTTAAGATTGATAATGCATGCTATCCAGAAATTTTAATTTGATTGCATTAGTCTTAAAAAAAATGTTATGATATGATAAAGTGCATGATTTTATGTGTTAGGAATTTTAGTTGAAAGATATAAGTGTACAAATGTTTAAAAAAGTAATTTTTATATGCTATCTTGAATATCTGATAAGTTGCATTAACTCTATAAACTATTTTGAGTTTAGGAATGAATGAGTTTATGTCCTATATGAATTGTGTATGCTTTTGATGTGGTTTTGTATTATTTTGGAGCAAGTTCTTTACTTCATAAAGTTAATTTAAATGTTGCATCCAAGATAAATGCCTTAACTCATGTTGTATGATTTATCTGCAAATGGTAGTTGTTATAAGATAGTTGGAAATTAGTTTTTGAGTAATTGAAGTTTTGGAATTTATTTTTGAGATGTGATAATAAAGTTCTAAAAGATATTTTATTTTGGAAAAGGTTTTCATGATTTAAAAAGCTAAAAGAAAAAGTGATTTTACTGAGGCAGTAGTCTGTTTTTGGTCTTCAAAGAGGTTTTATGTCACTGATGTAGTAGTCTGTTTTTGGTTTTCAAATACGTTTTAAAATACTGATGCAGTAGTCTGTTTTTGTTTTTCAAAGAAGTTTTAAGTTACTGATGCAATAATCTGTTTGTGGTTTTCAAAGAGGTTTTAAGTTACTGATACTGTTTTGTTTTTTTTAAAGGATTCTAAGTGCTTTTGAAAAAGAAATTATTTTGTTAAGTATTGGTAAAATGTCCTTTTAATAAATTTTGAGTTAATTTGTTATTTGGATTATGTGTATCAAATTTTTAAAGGTTCGAGTGAAGCGAATTCGGATTATCAGGATCATATTTCCCGAGCTTCAAATCCACGTGAGAGAGAAGCTTTCCTAAGACATAATGGCATCTTTGGGTAACCTTAGGATGTTCTGTATCATCTCAAAGATAAGAACTCCGTAATTATCTGTCAATATACGTGACGGCAATTGTTTGTGCGTGTGTTTGGCCGATCGGACGTTGAGACGATAACTCTTGTGTGTTTGACTGTCTGTTATTATTTATCTGTATTGTATTTTATGAGCATTATATTATCTGCTTTGAATTATGATTATATGCTGAGCAAGTTATGAAATGATTATTGTGATATGATTATCTTAGGAGAATTATATCCTAATGAGATACTTGATGATATAATGATGTTGGAGTAATTATGTGATGAATTGTTGAGAAATTGTGATCTGGAAATTATGTTAAGATCTGAAATGTGAGCTGTAATTGTATCGTCTAAAGTTAGTATACAGTGATGGTGCATCGTAGCACATATAACTGTGATGTATATCTCAATCGCACTGTCTTCGGACGTGCTTGATTTTAAGTAGCTGGCCATGTGAATGATGTGTCATGGTTGCGAGCTTTGTGGATTCCACTGTATGTAGGGAGGTGTTTGTTCGTTTTCTTTTTAGAGGTCGAGGCCTGTTAGAAGCGCGACTTAGAATGGGTCGACCAATGATAGGTTAATCAAATAAAATATTTTTCTAAAAGACTTAAAATACTTAAAAGACTTAAAAGCTTAATCCTTTCCTAACTCTACATTGAGAGAGAAGTAGTGGAGATGAAAGATACCATATACTTGGAGATCGGTGTATCTTCGAGTGGTGACTGTGATAGGGGAAGGCAAGGACGGTGAACGTCAAGAAGCCTCGAGTGCTTTTTTAGGTAGGACAAGACTACAATGACTTGTCTTTCGGTTGTGGGACATGGTCGTAGCAAGGACTACACGATCAACTAGAGAAAGTATTGTCGCCCCCTTGATCAAATTAGAGATGGTGAGAGGGAACCCGAACGGGGCTAGATGTCGCCGTATTTTTTGAACTGATTCGATCATTGTATATTTGATTTAATTCGGTCACTGAATGTTTTAGTACGTACTCTTCGACATCGATGCCAGCGTGGTTAAGGTTCCTGCACGTCCCATCTGCTTTCCGACTTAGGCAGTGGTTGGATATTTGAAGAGGAGATGTATCGTGTGTGCTGACTTATTCCCGTACCTCAATGATTTTCCTCCCTAAGTCATTGATGATTATGTTCCAGCTAAGATGAGATAAGTGAAAAGTTATAAGTTTGAAGAAACTCTTAAAGTAACAAAGTGAAATTATGATTAAAACTGTGATATGAGATTATGACTTGATGAGTTATGGATGGAATCGCGATGATGCTTATCACGAGGATGTGATATTAGATTGTTCAATTTCCTGCTTATGTATCTTAATGATTGGATATGTGTGTGTGTGTGAATCTTAATGTGACCCCATTGAGTAAGTCCATGCCGTCGACGATTAATTCGTTTGGATAGCTTACTCTCTCTGCTTTCCCTTTTTCTGTGGGCATTGGGAATGATGTCCACAGATGATAGATCCAGTCATTTGTCGTATAGAGATTTCTAATAGTGGAATGGTGTCCTTCGATTCTTTTGGTCCACGGGTAGTAGACTGGATGGCTCTGGGAAGGACCGGCACAAGTGGAGCTTATTGGTCTGGAGCTGATTGTCAGTGGGAGTTCGACCCCAATGCGGCGCCAGGAGTAGAGTGTGAGACCCACAATTTTACCCAATTTATTTGAGAATTTATATTTGAATTTAAAATATTATATTTGATTTTTGATAAGTTGTGATACCTGAATTTAATTAAAATCGTATGAATTATATATATATATATAGATATATGTACACGTGACATATATATTATATACATATGCCTACCAACATTTTCTCTAATATATTTTAATTATATTCTTAGAATAAAATATTTTAAGGTATAGTATTTGATTTAAATGATCTTTGAAAATGGAATGCTTTTTGAAGGATTAAGGTGTTCTATCTTCAGAAATCCGTATCTTTTAAACCGTACGACGAAAAATTACAAATGATATGTCAAAACGATCATATCGAAGTGTAGATTATGAAAATGTAAAGTTTTGATTTTTATTTTTGAGTTTTCAAACTTTTATCACTGCTACAGTACTGAACGAATTTGTGAGCTTTAAGTGTGAAAATGTGGTTTTAATGCATTTAATGGCTCTTTGACCCAAAAAAAAATATTTTTATGAATAGAAAATGTATTTTTAAAATACCTGATTGGCTGCACCGTCCAAATAAAATATAATTTCGTATTTTTTTTAAATTATAAATTAATTTAGCTTATGAAGTGCATTTTTGGAGGAAATGATCTTAGAATTTCAAAAATTCATAAGTTTCAAACCGTAAGTCCAAAAACTATAAAATTTATATGAAAACGATCGTATTGAAATGTAGCTTCTAAAAATATAATAATTGTAATTTTTTGAGGTATCCTTCGAAAATATTTCTCTGCTGCAGTAACTGTATGATTTTATATGCTTTATTTTGATTGGTTTTTAAGGAGGTGAATTCAAAGTGAGTCAATGGAAATTTTTTTCCTCACTATGACCAAGGAGTGCCGTCAAAATGAAGGAAAAAGAGAGGAAAATATCTTCTGAAAATTAGTGGAAGCATCTCTTGGAATTAAGGCTTTAGGAGTTAGAAAAATCCCCATAAATACACATTCATGTTCCAAAGTAAAAATTGAAAATGGTTGACTCAACTTGGGAAGGGGGGACGAATGTTACATCAGAACCTTGGGGGAGAATGTATTCTCACTTCACCTATAAATAGAACCCAAGACCCCTCCTATTTTCACACATGACAAACAATCCATTTTTGAGAGAAAAAATTAAGAAAGTCTTGAGAAATAGAAGGGAGAGGGCGTGGCACTCTTTGAGGGAAGGAAGGGAAATTTTCATACTCATTTTGAAGGTCATCTTGCTAAGGAAGAAAGGTAACTCTATACTCTTATTTTAATTTCTTATTTTTAAGCTATTACTTTGTTATAACTAAAATAATAATACTCTTCTATGGCTATGAATCTCTTAAAAGTTAAATCTCCAAATCTCTTCTTTGATACATTATTCTACAATAAAAAAATGAATTATGATATATGTATATAAGTTTTTGTTTTGTTGGTCAAATGAAAAAAGAATAAAAAGGGACAAAAAATTGTTTAAAGAGAAGTAATCTCCCCTTTTTATCCTAGGATGGCCGAATATTTTAGAGAAGGAAGGAAGTAGTATTTAAATTTTATTTGATGGTAATTTATTCTTTATATGTAATAGGTATTGTAAATATTTGTTATTGTTATGATCTTCTTTTTGGTTATGTAATTCACAAGTTTAAATCTCTAAATACTCTTTTGATATAGAATTTTAAATTTTGTATAGGAATGGTATTTATTGGTCATATGAACAAGGAATGAAAGGGACTCAAAATGAGGTTTAAAGAAATTAAGATTTCCCCTTTTGTTTTATTGTGATGACCGAATTTATTGTATAAAAATAAATAAATAAATCTCTTAATCTCTTCTGTGATTATAAAATCATAGACAAAAAGTCTCAGATCTCTTCTTTGGTATTGAATACAAAATTTCATTGTGATTATTGATATAACTTTGTTGGAAGTCAAATGAATGAGGTTTAAGAAAAAGGGACAAAGCAAAAATTGTTTAAAGAGAAAAATAATCTCCCCTTTTTCTTGGCCTTGATGACTAAATTTTTGAAGAAGAAATAATAAATAATATTATGAAATTTTTTACAATATAGGAATTTATATTTTATAGAAATTTTGTATCTGTTTGAAGTATTTTATTTCTTTTGTTTGGATTCAAGATGGATGTATAAGGAATGGGAACTAAATAAGATTCTGAAAATTTTTGTGTTACTGAAACTATAAGATTTAATGTAGTATTAAAAAGAAAAGAAAAATTTTAGTCTTTTGCCTTGTTTGTTTTTGGCCGTGATATATATATATATATATATATATATATATATATATATATTAGGTAATAGTTGTTGTTATTATGTGTATAAATGTTATGTGACTTATTTCTTAAAAAGAATTTGAATAAATGGGTGATTGTTTGATCTCTGATGTTGTAAAAGTGAAATGAAAATAGTTTATGAAAACAAATAGAATTCTGGATTTTTTTTGGTGTTAATAGTGAGGTATAATTGATTTTTTAGTAAAAGTTACAAAATGGTTTATATTATTTTGTTTGGTAATTTTAGGAGTAAGTGAGTAATTTTTATTTTGTGTTTGTGTAAATATATGACTATGTAGTTAGTAGCATTGTAAATTAGTTGCTGTACAAAAAGTAATTTTCCTTAAGAAGTGATTATTTTTATGTTTTTTTTGGTAAAAAGAAAAAATTCTATTTCCAACAAACCATATATACATCAAAAGTTCCACTCCGATCTCCCTCTGCCACCTTCTAGGAAGGGTTCAGAAAAGAAAAAAGAGAAAGACAAAAAAGGATTAAGAGCCACCTTCTAGGAAGGGTTCCCTTAATCACTGATACATTCCAATCTCACTACAAATTCTATCTACCAAAGACTTATTTGTCCAACTTCTAAAATTAGAAAAACAAAATTTAACCCTGAAAGCAAACTCTTTTTTAATTAGAGAAAATCTATAATGAGGAGAATGAAAGCAATTAGTGAAGATTCTGGTGTTTCTTTCTATCCACGTGTGATAGATTACAGCCACACAAAGACCCCAAAGCAATCTTCTCTGAAGCTTCCTTCGAACCGCGAAGAAGATCCAGCGCTTCCAATGTCTGAAGCTTGGAGGAAAGCCATGGAAGTCCACCCAAGACATGCAAAGGGAGAGCATCTCCTTGCTCCAGGTGCAATCAAAGAAAAGGTGTCTCATCGATTCCTCTGATGCAAGACACAAACTGCAATGATTAGGTAAGTAGCTCCATTTCATTCTGTCTCTAGTTTGGAGTTTATCATGCATAGCTAGCCACCCAATGAATCTATGTTTAGGCACACTAACATTATTCCACACAACCTTTGACATGATGAAGGGCATTCGATTTCCCTTAAGAAATCGATACCCTGATTTAATGGTGTAGACACCATCTGCGCTCGCTAGCCATTGATCATTCTGAAAACCACTTCTAAGCTTGTCCCTGATCTTCAATAGTTGCCGCCAGTGCCAACTTTGGCCTTGAACCCATTCACAATCCCAAAAGGATTGCGATTTTATATAGTAAGAATGCACCCAACGAACCCAGAGGCAATCTTGCTTCTGAGAAATACTCCAAATTTGCTTCCCTAAGGCAGCCATGTTCCAAACACCACAATCAGAGATGCCTAAACCTCCAAATCTCTTTTGATTACAAACTGTAGACCATGCTACTTTAGCATGGTAAGGACCATCTGCAACTGAATTCCAAAGAAAAGTTCTACATTTTTTCTCAATCTCATTAATCACTGATTTAGGAATTATAAATGTAGAAGCCCAATAGATGTGAAAACTCATGAGAACTGAGTTTATGAGACAGACTCTAGCTTGATAGGATAGATGCCTAGATTGCCAGCAACTGATACTTTTCACAATTTTATCAACCAACAAATCACAAGTAGCAACATTCCACTTCCTGGATGATAAAGGAAGACCTAAATATTTACAAGGGAAAGATCCCTCTTGAAAGCCAGATAACTCATGAATAATCCTTTTAGTGTCTTGAGTAACCCATGCCATATAGATATGAGACTTCTCTGAACTGACTTGGAGACCAGACCATGCGGCAAAGTCATTTAGAGCCTTCTTAATTATTTTGATGCTGGCTGGATGGGCTTTGCAAAAGATTAACAAATCATCAGCAAAAGCTAGGTTAATAAGCCTTAATTCCTTACAAGCAGGATGATATATGAAATTCCTTTCACAAGCAGAGAGATGTAGGCATCTGGTCAAAATGTCCATAGCCAAAACAAAAAGGAGGGGGGACATAGGATCCCCCTGCCTAATACCCCTTGAAGGCCAGAATCTATCACCCTGAATTCCATTAATGACAATAGAGTAGGATACAGACCTAACACAAGCCATAATCCATGAAATAAACTTTGCTGGGAACTTTAGGGCTGCTAGCATGGATTCAATGAAATTCCATTCCAATGTAGCAAAGGCCTTCTTAATATCAAGTTTCATCATACACCTAGGAGAGACTCTCCTTCTCCCATAAAGTCTGACCAGCTCTTGAGAAAGCAAGATATTATGCAGAATGCTTCTATCCTTGATAAAAGCATTTTGATTATCATGCACCAAGAATGGAAGCACAGTAGCAAGCCTGTTACTCAAAATCTTAGCAATACATTTGTAGAGGGTAGAGCAGCAAACAATAGGCCTGAATTGATTGACCTTTGAAGGGAAATCAATTTTAGGAACCAGCACAAGGTTAGTATGATTAATCTCTCTAAGCATATGACTAGAGTCAAAGAAATCCTTAATGGCCCTGCACATGTCCTGACCAACACAATCCCAGGCCGATTGAAAGAATCCAGACCCAAACCCATCAGGGCCTGGGGCTTTATTTTTATTAATTGAAAACAAACTCTGCTTTATTTCATCATCAGTTACTGGTTGAATAAGAGCAAGCTGGTGATCTCTATTTAAACAATTACCTTGATTAATGACCTCCTGAGAGAAAACATCTCCTGTGCTTCTACTATAAAAGAGATTCTGATAAAACTCCTCATATAATTCCTGAATTCCCCTCTGGTCGGAAACTGGCTCTTCATTATCATTGAGAATTCTGAGAATCCTGTTTTTATAGTTCCTCCTCCTTATAGATTCATGAAAATATTTAGTGTTGGAGTCACCTTCATGCAGCCAGTTAATCTTAGCCTTCTGTTGAAGAAATAAGTAGGCATCATTCTGCACCTTACTGTATTGAACAATTAGCTCCCTCTCAGCTTCTATAAGATCAGGATCCATAGTAGTTGATGAAAGCTCTATCTGAATAGCCTCAAGCTTGTCTCTTAAGTCTGCCTCTCTGACATCTATCTTTGAAAAATATTTTTTGTTAAGCAAAGAAAAAGGCTTCTTAAGATCCCTAAGCCTTCTACACAAAACATACATCCTGCTTCCTTCATAATGTCTCTGCCATCCTTGCTTAACAATACTAGAGAAAGAATTATGATTTGCCCACATGTTAAAATATTTGAAAGACTGTCTCACATTCCCAGATTGATCTCCCCATTCTATTAGAATTGCTGAGTGATCAGAGAAGCCAGGTGTAGTAAAATTTGCCAGAGTAGTTGGTCATTCCCTGCACCATTCCAAATTCACCATAGCCCTATCAAGTTTAGAAATGATTCTGTCAGAACCAATTTGCTTATTGCTCCATGTAAAGAAACAACCAGTTTGATTCATATCAATTAGCCCACATTCATCAATGCAACCCTGAAAATCACCAGCACTGGCTGTGTCTAAGGGGCCTCCTCCACTCTTTTCCTCCTGCTTTAAGATTGTATTGAAATCTCCTAGGACAAGCCATGGAATATTGATAAACCTGTGAATGCCACATAGAACCTGCCAGAGCTCCTTCCTTTCCTGGTAGTCATTCTCAGCATAAACAAAAGTAACAAAAAATGACTTTTGAGATTGGATCACTGTTACATAACAGTGACCATATTGAGTAGATCTAGCAATCACTTGAACCTCATAAAAGTCCTTTCTCCACATCACCCATATTCTCCCAATAGAACAAACATCTAAATTAATAAAAGAGCCCCATCCATAGGCAATATTATTTTGAACTTGCTGAAAAGAAATACTTCTAAGCTTATTTTCTAAAATAGCAAAAAGACCTACTTTATTCTTTCTATACAAATCAAGAACCTGATTTTGTTTTCGAGGATGGTTCAAGCCTCGAATATTCCATGCACCAATCCTATCCATGGGGAGGATTGGAGGTTTCACCTCTATGCACCTCTGGATTCCTTTGATGTAATTTACTTCTAGTAGTCACTGTAGTCCAACCATCATTTTCAATCTCCTGTTGCTTTCCTCTGTCCTCTGCTTGCTTGCTTATGGATAACTCCTTTATAACAGCATCAACAGAAGCTAGACCTAACTCAATATTTTCCTTATTAATAGTCAAAGTAATTATTTTAAGTATATGAAATTATATAACTAAATGTATTTGAAAATTTAAAGAGTATTTTCTTATATATATAATTATGGCCGAAATTTATTGAAGAGAAGAAAAACAATGTTTGATAATTTTCTTAATTGATTTGATGATTGTTTGTTATGAATGAATGGTTATTAGTGTGTGTTATGTATTCTGATCTGGAAATTTTCTCAATTCTGAAAATTATTATTTTCATAAGGTATAAGGCCCCAAATAATGATTTTTATATGTGTTTATAATGCTTAACTTCTTTATATGTAATTAAAGTATGTATAGGAATGTTAGAGTCTGTTAGTTTAATTTTTTTGGAGTAATGCAACTTTATTTGGTGTTGCTGTCCAGAAAAGATTTTTATATAGTTACATGACATTTAAATGTTAATTAGATAATAGAACTTGTAATTATGTTACAGGAAAAAGTAGCATGAGTTTTGAATGAACTAAAAAGTGATTTTTGAGTTTGTATTATAATGCTGTCCAGAATCTTAGTTTGAACTATATCAACTCTAGAATTTGTTTTGACTTGATAAGTGAATGAGTTCATATTTCAGAATGATTTTTGATGTGTTAAGTGTTTGTATTGATTTTTTTAAAAAAATGTGTTTCTTGACTGTCCAAATGATTAAAAGATTTCATCGAGTTTAAGTTATTTGTTTAAGTGGATTATGTTAATATTTGAATGGTAGTTGTTATATAAGCATTTGGAATTGAATTATGAGTTAATGAAAGAATAAGTAGTCTCTTTTGATTTAATTGATTAAGTTCTAAATTTTGTATTAAATTTATAGATCTTAGGATGTGTATATGGTTGTATATGAATGATAGAACATGTTTATTCCAATTTTTAAAATTGATGCAACTAGATTTTAGTGGCTGTCCAGCAAGCAAAATTATTTTGTTTAACTTATATAGAGTAAAAAGAAATTATAAAAGTGATTTTGTGAAAGTATGATTTGATGTTATTTGTTTAAATGAAGTGTTGTATTATTTGTATAAATGTGTGGATGATAAGGGTTGTATGTCTTTGAAAAGTGATTTTAACTTGATGATTGGTTTTAAAAATTTTATTCAGTAATGTTTAAGAGGCCTTGAGTTTTGGAGAAGGAATGATTTACTTTTCCAGTGTTGTATATTCTAATACAAAGTCTTTTGATTTCCAAGGTTATTTAAGAAAGTGGTATTTGTTAAAAGTATGTTTTTCAAAAAGGAATTATTTTAAATTACCTGATACCTCAAAAAGGATTTCTGTTTTAAAAAGAATTTCTGTTTTAAGGTACTTCTAGTACTCTTGGTTTTGTCTTTACCAAAGTAAAGAGATAGTATAAGGTACTTGCTTGATATTGATTGTATGTCGTTCCTCGTTTAAGAAATAAAGGGAATTAAAAGTGAACGAGCTGTTGGAGCTGTGAACGCAAAGGTTGAAAACAGAGTAAGCATGGATCCCAGGTGAGAGAGCAACCTTCCTAAGACATAATGGCACTGAGGTAGCATTAGGGCGTTCCGTATCATCTCAAAGGTCGGAACCAGGAATCTATAGGTTGAGTAGTAAGACGGCAAATGTGTGTGTGTTCCGCCGTCCTTACGAAAAATACGATTCCTCAATAATAATTGTATGTCTGTTAGTAATTGTTAAATCATGTTGTATATCCTGAAGTTGTATATGGTATATTGCCTTAATGATTTTGGAATGATAAAATGATAAGTGAAGAGATAACAAATATGTTGGGATTATTTTTGAGATAATGATTTATCCTATGGAAGTGTGCTCAATGTATATTGAATTGTTGTTCCTATGAAAAAGACTTGAAATATTTGGAAGTATTATTTTGAAAAGAAATTATGAGAAATGATTATTCGAATCTTGTGAAAATTAATGATCGTGTTGTGTACAGTGATGGTGCAAGCGACACAATGACTTTATTATATTCCCTTAAGTGACTGGCCACGTGAATGACTTTGCCGTGGTTCATGTCTTGTGGATTCCACTGTACGATAGGGAGGTGTTTGCTGTGGTCCCTTAGAGGTCGAGACCCGTTAGAAGCACGGCTTAGAATGGGTCGACCAAACTTAGGTTTAATAAAAGACTTAAAAGACTTAAAAGACTTTAAGCTTAAAATCCTTTCTAACTACGTTGAGAGTGAAGTAGTGGAGAGGAAAGATACCGTATACTTGGAGGTAGGTGTCTCTTCAAGTGGTGATTGTGATAGGGGAGGGCAATGACGATGACTCGTCAAGAAGCCTAAGAGCGCTTCCCTAGGCGGGACGATGTTACAATGATCAAGGTCACCTGCTGGGCGTTGATCGTAACGAGGACTGCACGTACAACTAGGGATAGAGGTGTCGCCCCCTTGAGCAAATCTTAGATGGTGTAGAGGGAATCCGAATGGGACTAGAAGCCATCGTTTTTGTGAAATGATGAATTGTTATTGTATTTTGTTACTGGCCAACTTGCGTGGTTTCAGCTGGTACGTACCCTTTGGCTTTGATGTCAGCATGGTTAGGATTCCTGTGCATCCCATCTGCTTTCCGAACTAGGACGTGGTTGATATTGAAGGAGGAGATGTATCGTGTGTGCTAATCTACCCTTACCTCAATGATTTCCCTCCCTAAATCATTGATGGTTGTGAAAAGACTTAGTGGAAAGTTATGAGAATGGAACACTTGAATAATGAGATTAAAATGTTGATGATATGATAAGGATAACGTAGTAATGTTATGATTATGGTGAACCCATGATAACTATGAGATGTTAATGGGATAATGTTATAATGTAAAGCTTATGCTTTGTTAAAGTTGTATGTGTGTGAGTTCTAATGTGATCCCTTAGAGTAAGTCCATGCCGTCGACGACTATTTCGTCCGGATCGTTGACTCTCTCTCTTCTTTCCTTCCCCTGTGGACATTGGGGACAATGTTCACAGATGTCAGATCATGTAGCATTTCAAGTGATGGTTGCTTAAGTTGGAAGATGATCGTGAGATCAAGTATATTTTTAAGGAGGATGCAAAAGCGGCAAGCCGAGGAATTTTTCAGATACTTGTGATGGAGGATAGCAATGAAGAATAGTAGTCTAAGTTAGTAGATTCCTTATTTTGTATTCCATCTTTGGATGGGTAGGACATGATTACTCTATCCCGAATGTAATCCCTGTTGTAATAAATGATTCTTTGAAATAGAATAAAAGAAGTTTCTTTTATTATATATCATGTTCATAAAGTAATTAAACTATTTTTCCGCAAGTTAACCATCAACTAAATATGACATTGAGAAAATGAGTTTTTGGAAATGTGTTGGATGGTAACATCTCTTTTTGGAAATAGAATTTTAGGACGCAAGTACCAAAACATTTTTGTAAACCAAATGAATCAAATTGTATTTATGAAAACCTTTTTGTAAAAGAATTAAACTGAATTGATTTTGATAATGTTATATTAAAAAAAAATGGCGCAAATTTTTAGTGAAAATTCTAAGTCCAAATTGGGGTGTTACATTTAGTGGTATCAGAGCGATGGTTGTCCTTAGTGGCCTTAAGCATAGCCTTATATGCTTTCCTTGTGTGACTCTGGTTGTGTTTGTTTGTGTCTAAGTTGTAACGGTTTAGTCTTAGAGTAAACTAAGGTTTAGAGTTGGTGCAGAATTGAAGATGCATTGTCTTTTTCAAAGTTTGGCATGTCAAGGCAATGGTAGCAATGACGTGAATCCCGAACTCCTAAGAGTACTAAGGTTAAGATTAAAGTTAGCTTTCCCATATTTGGAGTTTCCGAAGAGTGGATCGAGACAAAGTGACTCGTTGGTAGGAGACCTTCCGACGGGAAAAGAAAGGGAAAACCTGCTATTGGAAAAGGTGCAGTATTGTGAAGATTGTCAGAGAAGAATTGAGCTCGAGTCAGGGCATTACCCTACTTCATTTCGATTTTTGAAAAGACCCAATCACCCTTTCGTCTGACTATTGAGCTTGAATTCCGCATTTTTGTGATAATTTGACCCTTTCAAATTAAAAAGACTTCCTTTTTGTCAGAAAATACCTAATCTAATGATCACCTGCTATCAAACTATTCAACCAAATACCAAAAATTCAGTAAATTCAAAGTTCTTTTCTCGAATTCTTGCAGCTAAAACATAACCCTACCACATAAAGGTATGAAGGAAGTAAACACTTGTATGCATAGCACGTGAATGTTAGGAGGCTGAAGGGACAAAGTGAGGGTACGGTTGTGTGAAAAATTAGGAATTTTGGGAATAATGGTTTAGAGTCGGTCCCTAAGAGGTACTAAGAAGGCAAGGAAGTAAGTGAAAAGTCGGGTAGTTAGGGAGTAATCATAGTCTTATGGTGAAGGTTGTGTAATAGGTGGTATAAGCTTGATCAAAGTTGGGGAGCAAAAGGTTAAGTAGAGTCTATGTTAGAAAAATGTAGTGACAAGTATCCGTACGGCATAAGTAGTATAAAGATAAGCAGTAACTCAGTCGATGATTATGGTTTTGATATGCATACAAGAAATTGCTTCTGGATTGACACCAAGTTCGAAAATAACAAACTCTTCTTATCAAGTTTATTATGTAAATACCAATATCCCTTATGAACAATTCGTACCCACTTACCTTTAATGCTTCTAGTCTGGTCAAACAAAATTTTTGAGACACAAAGATTGTTTGTTGCCTACTCTTGAGCTTGACTCAATTTGACTCACGCACGACGTTACATCAAAGACTGACCAGTAAAAGAGTATTGATCAACGAAGACATCGAAGGAAGGATATATCCTCGAAAGAAGTAAATGACAAGTGAAGGGTCGTGAGAATGTATGAATAACCCTGTTTGTTTTCTTGCTTGTTCCTGTTCGTATTTCTCGGGGACGAGAAATCTTTAAGTTGGGGAGGATTGTGAGACCCACAATTTTACCCAATTTATTTGAGAATTTATATTTGAATTTAAAATATTATATTTGATTTTTGATAAGTTGTGATACCTGAATTTAATTAAAATCGTATGAATTATATATATATAGATATATGTACACGTGACATATATATTATATACATATGCCTACCAACATTTTCTCTAATATACTTTAATTATATTCTTAGACTGAAATATTTTAAGGTATAGTATTTGATTTAAATGATCTTAGAAAATGAAATGCTTTTTGAAGGATTAAGGTGTTCTATCTTCAGAAATTCGTATCTTTTAAACCGTATGACGAAAAATTACAAATGATATGTCAAAACGATCGTATCGAATTGTAGATTATGAAAATGTAAAGTTTTGATTTTTATTTTTGAGTTTTCAAAGTTTTATCACTGCTACAGTACTGAACGAATTTGTGAGCTTTAAGTGTGAAAATGTGGTTTTAATGCATTTAATGGCTCTTTGACCAAAAAAAAAAATATTTTTATGAATAGAAAATGTATTTTTAAAATACCTGATTGGCTTCACCATCCAAATAAAATATAATTTCGTATTTTTTTTTAAATTATAAATTAATTTAGCTTATGAAGTGCATTTTTGGAGGAAATGATCTTAGAACTTCAAAAATTCATAAGTTTCAAACCGTAAGTCCAAAAATTATAAACTTTATATGAAAACAATCGTATTGAAATTTAGTTTCTAAAAATATAATAATTGTAATTTTTTGAGGTATCCTTCGAAAATATTTCTCTGCTGCAGTAACTGTATGATTTTATATGCTTTATTTTGATTGGTTTTTAAGGAGGTGAATTCAAAGTGAGTCAATGGAAAATTTTTTCCTCACTATGACCAAGGAGTGCCGTCCAAATGAAGGAAAAAGAGAGGAAAATATCTTCTGAAAATTAGTGGAAGCATCTCTTGGAATTAAGGCTTTAGGAGTTAGAAAAATCCCCATAAATACACATTCATGTTCCAAAGTAAAAATTGAAAATGGTTGACTCAACTTGGGAAGGGGGGGACGAATTTTACATCAGAACCTTGGGGGAGAATGTATTCTCACTTCACCTATAAATAGAACCCAAGACCCCTCCTATTTTCACACATAACAAACAATCCATTTTTGAGAGAAAAATTAAGAAAGTCTTGAGAAATTGAAGGGAGAGGGCGTGGCACTCTTTGAGGGAAGGAAGGGAAATTTTCATACTCATTTTGAAGGTCATCTTGCTAAGGAAGAAAGGTAACTCTATACTCTTATTTTAATTTCTTATTTTTAAGCTATTACTTTGTTATAACTAAAATAATAATACTCTTCTATGGCTATGAATCTCTTAAAAGTTAAATCTCCAAATCTCTTCTTTGATACATTATTCTACAATAAAAAAATGAATTATGATATATGTATATAAGTTATTGTTTTGTTGGTCAAATGAAAAAAAGAATAAAAAGGGACAAAAAATTGTTTAAAGAGAAGTAATCTCCCCTTTTTATCCTAGGATGGCCGAATATTTTAGAGAAGGAAGGAAGTAGTATTTAAATTTTATTTGATGGTAATTTATTCTTTATATGTAATAGGTATTGTAAATATTTGTTATTGTTATGATCTTCTTTTTGGTTATGTAATTCACAAGTTTAAATCTCTAAATACTCTTTTGATATAGAATTTTAAATTTTGTATAGGAATGGTATTTATTGGTCATATGAACAAGGAATGAAAGGGACTCAAAATGAGGTTTAAAGAAATTAAGATTTCCCCTTTTGTTTTATTGTGATGACCGAATTTATTGTATAAAAATAAATAAATAAATCTCTTAATCTCTTCTGTGATTATAAAATCATAGACAAAAAGTCTCAGATCTCTTCTTTGGTATTGAATACAAAATTTCATTGTGATTATTGATATAACTTTGTTGGAAGTCAAATGAATGAGGTTTAAGAAAAAGGGACAAAGCAAAAATTGTTTAAAGAGAAAAATAATCTTCCATTTTTCTTGGCCTTGATGACTAAATTTTTGAAGAAGAAATAATAAATAATATTCTGAAATTTTTTACAATATAGGAATTTATATTTTATAGAAATTTTGTATCTGTTTGACGTATTTTATTTCTTTTGTTTGGATTCAAGATGGATGTATAAGGAATGTGAACTAAATAAGATTCTGAAAATTTTTGTGTTACTGAAACTATAAGATTTAATGTAGTATTAAAAAGAAAAGAAAAATTTTAGTCCTTTGCCTTGTTTGTTTTTAGCCGTGATATATATATATATATATATATATATATATATATATATATATATATATATTAGGTAATAGTTGTTGTTATTATGTGTTTAAATGTTATGTGACTTATTTCTTAAAAAGAGTTTGAATAAATGGGTGATTGTTTGATCTCTGATGTTGTAAAAGTTAAATGAAAATAGTTTATGAAAACAAATAGAATTCTGGATTTTTTTTGGTGTTAATAGTGAGGTATAATTGATTTTTGAGTAAAAGTTACAAAATGGTTTATATTATTTTGTTTGGTAATTTTAGGAGTAAGTGAGTAATTTTTATTTTGTGTTTGTGTAAATATATGACTATGTAGTTAGTAGCATTGTAAATTAGTTGCTGTACAAAAAGTAATTTTCCTTAAGAAGTGATTATTTTTATGTTATTAATAGTCAAAGTAATTATTTTAAGTATATGAAATTATATAACTAAATGTATTTGAAAATTTAAAGAGTATTTTCTTATATATTAATTATGGCCGAAATTTATTGAAGAGAAGAAAAACAATGTTTGATAATTTTCTTAATTGATTTGATGATTGTTTGTTATGAATGAATGGTTATTAGTGTGTGTTATGTATTCTGATCTGGAAATTTTCTCAATTCTGAAAATTATTATTTTCATAAGGTATAAGGCCCCAAATAATGATTTTTATATGTGTTTATCATGCTTAACTTGTTTATATGTAATTAAAGTATGTATAGGAATGTTAGAGTCTGTTAGTTTAAATTTTTTGGAGTAATGCAACTTTATTTGGTGTTGCTATCCAGAAAAGATTTTTATATAGTTACATGACATTTAAATGTTAATTAGATAATAGAACTTGTAATTATGTTACAGGAAAAAGTAGCATGAGTTTTGAATGAACTAAAAAGTGATTTTTGAGTTTGTATTATAATGCTGTTCAGAATCTTAGTTTGAATTATATCAACTCTAAAATTTGTTTTGACTTGATAAGTGAATGAGTTCGTATTTCAGAATGATTTTTGATGTGTTAAGTGTTTGTATTGATTTTTTAAAAAAAATGTTTTTCTTGACTGTCCAAATGATTAAAAGATTTCATCGAGTTTAAGTTATTTGTTTAAGTGGATTATGTTAATATTTGAATGGTAGTTGTTATATAAGCATTTGGAATTGAATTATGAGTTAATGAAAGAATAAGTAGTCTCTTTTGATTTAATTGATTAAGTTCTAAATTTTGTATTAAATTTATAGATCTTAGGATGTGTATATGGTTGTATATGAATGATAGAACATGTTTATTCCAATTTTTAAAATTGATGCAACTAGATTTTAGTGGCTGTCCAGCAAGCAAAATTATTTTGTTTAACTTATATAGAGTAAAAAGAAATTATAAAAGTGATTTTGTGAAAGTATGATTTGATGTTATTTGTTTAAATGAAGTGTTGTATTATTTGTATAAATGTGTGGATGATAAGGGTTGTATGTCTTTGAAAAGTGATTTTAACTTGATGATTGGTTTTAAAAATTTTATTTAGTAATGTTTAAGAGGCCTTGAGTTTTGGAGAAGGAATGATTTACTTTTCCAGTGTTGTATATTCTAATACAAATTCTTTTGATTTCCAAGGTTATTTAAGAAAGTGGTATTTGTTAAAAGTATGTTTTCCAAAAAGGAATTATTTTAAATTACCTGATACCTCAAAAAGGATTTCTGTTTTAAAAATAATTTCTGTTTTAAGGTACTTCTAGTACTCTTGGTTTTGTCTTTACCAAAGTAAAGAGATAGTATAAGGTACTTGCTTGATATTGATTGTATGTCGTTCCTCGTTTAAGAAATAAAGGGAATTAAAAGTGAACGAGCTGCTGGAGCTGTGAACGCAAAGGTTGAAAACAGAGTAAGCATGGATCCCAGGTGAGAGAGCAACCTTCCTAAGACATAATGGCACTGAGGTAGCATTAGGGTGTTCCGTATCATCTCAAAGGTCGTAACCAGGAATCTATAGGTTGAGTAGTAAGACGGAAAATGTGTGTGTGTTCCGCCGTCCTTACGAAAAATACGATTCCTCAATAATTATTGTATGTATGTTAGTAATTGTTAAATCATGTTGTATATGGTATATTGCCTTAATGATTTTGGAATGATAAAATGATAAGTGAAGAGATAACAAATATGTCGGGATTATTTTTGAGATAATGATTTATCCTATGGAAGTGTGCTCAATGTATATTGAATTGTTGTTCCTATGAAAAAGACTTGAAATATTTGGAAGTATTATTTTGAAAAGAAATTATGAGAAATGATTATTCGAATCTTGTGAAAATTAATGATCGTGTTGTGTACAGTGATGGTGCAAGCGACACAATGACTTTATTATATTCCCTTAAGTGACTGGCCACGTGAATGACTTTGCCGTGGTTTATGTCTTGTGGATTCCACTGTACGATAGGGAGGTGTTTGTTGTGGTCCCTTAGAGGTCGAGACCCGTTAGAAGCACGGCTTAGAATGGGTCGACCAAACTTAGGTTTAATAAAAGACTTAAAAGACTTAAAAGACTTTAAGCTTAAAATCCTTTCTAACTACGTTGAGAGTGAAGTAGTGGAGAGGAAAGATACCGTATACTTGGAGGTAGGTGTCTCTTCAAGTGGTGATTGTGATAGGGGAGGGCAATGACGGTGACTCGTCAAGAAGCCTAAGAGCGCTTCCCTAGGCGGGACGATGTTACAATGATCAAGGTCACCTACTGGGCGTTGATCGTAGCGATGACTGCACGTACAACTAGGGATAGAGGTGTCGCCCCCTTGAGCAAATCTTAGATGGTGTAGAGGGAATCCGAATGGGACTAGAAGCCATCGTTTTTGTGAAATGATGAATTGTTATTGTATTTTGTTTGCTGGCCAACTTGCGTGGTTTCAGCTGGTACGTACCCTTTGGCTTTGATGTCAGCATGGTTAGGATTCCTGTGCATCCCATCTGCTTTCCGAACTAGGACGTGGTTGATATTGAAGGAGGAGATGTATCGTGTGTGCTAATCTACCCTTACCTCAATGATTTCCCTCCCTAAATCATTGATGGTTGTGAAAAGACTTAGTGGAAAGTTATGAGAATGGAACACTTGAATAATGAGATTAAAATGTTGATGATATGATAAGGATAACGTAGTAATGTTATGATTATGGTGAACCCATGATAACTATGAGATGTTAATGGGATAATGTTATAATGTAAAGCTTATGCTTTGTTAAAGTTGTATGTGTGTGAGTTCTAATGTGATCCCTTAGAGTAAGTCCATGCCGTCGACGACTATTTCGTCCGGATCGTTGACTCTCTCTCTTCTTTCCTTCCCCTGTGGACATTGGGGACAATGTTCACAGATGTCAGATCATGTAGCATTTCAAGTGATGGTTGCTTAAGTTGGAAGATGATCGTGAGATCAAGTATATTTTTAAGGAGGATGCAAAAGCGGCAAGCCGAGGAATTTTTCAGATACTTGTGATGGAGGATAGCAATGAAGAATAGTAGTCTAAGTTAGTAGATTCCTTATTTTGTATTCCATCTTTGGATGGGTAGGACATGATTACTCTATCCCGAATGTAATCCCTGTTGTAATAAATGATTCTTTGAAATAGAATAAAAGAAGTTTCTTTTATTATATATCATGTTCATAAAGTAATTAAACTATTTTTCCGCAAGTTAACCATCAACTAAATATGACATTGAGAAAATGAGTTTTTGGAAATGTGTTGGATGGTAACATCTCTTTTTGGAAATAGAATTTTAGGACGCAAGTACCAAAACATTTTTGTAAACCAAATGAATCAAATTGTATTTATGAAAACCTTTTTGTAAAAGAATTAAACTGAATTGATTTTGATAATGTTATATTAAAAAAAAATGGCGCAAATTTTTAGTGAAAATTCTAAGTCCAAATTGGGGTGTTACATTTAGTGGTATCAGAGCGATGGTTGTCCTTAGTGGCCTTAAGCATAGCCTTATATGCTTTCCTTGTGTGACTCTGGTTGTGTTTGTTTGTGTCTAAGTTGTAACGGTTTAGTCTTAGAGTAAACTAAGGTTTAGAGTTGGTGCAGAATTGAAGATGCATTGTCTTTTTCAAAGTTTGGCATGTCAAGGCAATGGTAGCAATGACGTGAATCCCGAACTCCTAAGAGTACTAAGGTTAAGATTAAAGTTAGCTTTCCCATATTTGGAGTTTCCGAAGAGTGGATCGAGACAAAGTGACTCGTTGGTAGGAGACCTTCCGACGGGAAAAGAAAGGGAAAACCTGCTATTGGAAAAGGTGCAGTATTGTGAAGATTGTCAGAGAAGAATTGAGCTCGAGTCAGGGCATTACCCTACTTCATTTCGATTTTTGAAAAGACCCAATCACCCTTTCGTCTGACTATTGAGCTTGAATTCCGCATTTTTGTGATAATTTGACCCTTTCAAATTAAAAAGACTTCCTTTTTGTCAGAAAATACCTAATCTAATGATCACCTGCTATCAAACTATTCAACCAAATACCAAAAATTCAGTAAATTCAAAGTTCTTTTCTCGAATTCTTGCAGCTAAAACATAACCCTACCACATAAAGGTATGAAGGAAGTAAACACTTGTATGCATAGCACGTGAATGTTAGGAGGCTGAAGGGACAAAGTGAGGGTACGGTTGTGTGAAAAATTAGGAATTTTGGGAATAATGGTTTAGAGTCGGTCCCTAAGAGGTACTAAGAAGGCAAGGAAGTAAGTGAAAAGTCGGGTAGTTAGGGAGTAATCATAGTCTTATGGTGAAGGTTGTGTAATAGGTGGTATAAGCTTGATCAAAGTTGGGGAGCAAAAGGTTAAGTAGAGTCTATGTTAGAAAAATGTAGTGACAAGTATCCGTACGGCATAAGTAGTATAAAGATAAGCAGTAACTCAGTCGATGATTATGGTTTTGATATGCATACAAGAAATTGCTTCTGGATTGACACCAAGTTCGAAAATAACAAACTCTTCTTATCAAGTTTATTATGTAAATACCAATATCCCTTATGAACAATTCGTACCCACTTACCTTTAATGCTTCTAGTCTGGTCAAACAAAATTTTTGAGACACAAAGATTGTTTGTTGCCTACTCTTGAGCTTGACTCAATTTGACTCACGCACGACGTTACATCAAAGACTGACCAGTAAAAGAGTATTGATCAACGAAGACATCGAAGGAAGGATATATCCTCGAAAGAAGTAAATGACAAGTGAAGGGTCGTGAGAATGTATGAATAACCCTGTTTGTTTTCTTGCTTGTTCCTGTTCGTATTTCTCGGGGACGAGAAATCTTTAAGTTGGGGAGGATTGTGAGACCCACAATTTTACCCAATTTATTTGAGAATTTATATTTGAATTTAAAATATTATATTTGATTTTTGATAAGTTGTGATACCTGAATTTAATTAAAATCGTATGAATTATATATATATAGATATATGTACACGTGACATATATATTATATACATATGCCTACCAACATTTTCTCTAATATACTTTAATTATATTCTTAGACTGAAATATTTTAAGGTATAGTATTTGATTTAAATGATCTTAGAAAATGAAATGCTTTTTGAAGGATTAAGGTGTTCTATCTTCAGAAATTCGTATCTTTTAAACCGTATGACGAAAAATTACAAATGATATGTCAAAACGATCGTATCGAATTGTAGATTATGAAAATGTAAAGTTTTGATTTTTATTTTTGAGTTTTCAAAGTTTTATCACTGCTACAGTACTGAACGAATTTGTGAGCTTTAAGTGTGAAAATGTGGTTTTAATGCATTTAATGGCTCTTTAACCAAAAAAAAAATATTTTTATGAATAGAAAATGTATTTTTAAAATACCTGATTGGATTCACCATCCAAATAAAATATAATTTCGTATTTTTTTTTAAATTATAAATTAATTTAGCTTATGAAGTGCATTTTTGGAGGAAATGATCTTAGAACTTCAAAAATTCATAAGTTTCAAACCGTAAGTCCAAAAATTATAAACTTTATATGAAAACAATCGTATTGAAATTTAGTTTCTAAAAATATAATAATTGTAATTTTTTGAGGTATCCTTCGAAAATATTTCTCTGCTGCAGTAACTGTATGATTTTATATGCTTTATTTTGATTGGTTTTTAAGGAGGTGAATTCAAAGTGAGTCAATGGAAAATTTTTTCCTCACTATGACCAAGGAGTGCCGTCCAAATGAAGGAAAAAGAGAGGAAAATATCTTCTGAAAATTAGTGGAAGCATCTCTTGGAATTAAGGCTTTAGGAGTTAGAAAAATCCCCATAAATACACATTCATGTTCCAAAGTAAAAATTGAAAATGGTTGACTCAACTTGGGAAGAGGGGGACGAATTTTACATCAGAACCTTGGGGGAGAATGTATTCTCACTTCACCTATAAATAGAACCCAAGACCCCTCCTATTTTCACACATAACAAACAATCCATTTTTGAGAGAAAAATTAAGAAAGTCTTGAGAAATTGAAGGGAGAGGGCGTGGCACTCTTTGAGGGAAGGAAGGGAAATTTTCATACTCATTTTGAAGGTCATCTTGCTAAGGAAGAAAGGTAACTCTATACTCTTATTTTAATTTCTTATTTTTAAGCTATTACTTTGTTTTAACTAAAATAATAATACTCTTCTATGGCTATGAATCTCTTAAAAGTTAAATCTCCAAATCTCTTCTTTGATACATTATTCTACAATAAAAAAATGAATTATGATATATGTATATAAGTTATTGTTTTGTTGGTCAAATGAAAAAAAGAATAAAAAGGGACAAAAAATTGTTTAAAGAGAAGTAATCTCCCCTTTTTATCCTAGGATGGCCGAATATTTTAGAGAAGGAAGGAAGTAGTATTTAAATTTTATTTGATGGTAATTTATTCTTTATATGTAATAGGTATTGTAAATATTTGTTATTGTTATGATCTTCTTTTTGGTTATGTAATTCACAAGTTTAAATCTCTAAATACTCTTTTGATATAGAATTTTAAATTTTGTATAGGAATGGTATTTATTGGTCATATGAACAAGGAATGAAAGGGACTCAAAATGAGGTTTAAAGAAATTAAGATTTCCCCTTTTGTTTTATTGTGATGACCGAATTTATTGTATAAAAATAAATAAATAAATCTCTTAATCTCTTCTGTGATTATAAAATCATAGACAAAAAGTCTCAGATCTCTTCTTTGGTATTGAATACAAAATTTCATTGTGATTATTGATATAACTTTGTTGGAAGTCAAATGAATGAGGTTTAAGAAAAAGGGACAAAGCAAAAATTGTTTAAAGAGAAAAATAATCTTCCATTTTTCTTGGCCTTGATGACTAAATTTTTGAAGAAGAAATAATAAATAATATTCTGAAATTTTTTACAATATAGGAATTTATATTTTATAGAAATTTTGTATCTGTTTGACGTATTTTATTTCTTTTGTTTGGATTCAAGATGGATGTATAAGGAATGTGAACTAAATAAGATTCTGAAAATTTTTGTGTTACTGAAACTATAAGATTTAATGTAGTATTAAAAAGAAAAGAAAAATTTTAGTCCTTTGCCTTGTTTGTTTTTAGCCGTGATATATATATATATATATATATATATATATATATTAGGTAATAGTTGTTGTTATTATGTGTTTAAATGTTATGTGACTTATTTCTTAAAAAGAGTTTGAATAAATGGGTGATTGTTTGATCTCTGATGTTGTAAAAGTTAAATGAAAATAGTTTATGAAAACAAATAGAATTCTGGATTTTTTTTGGTGTTAATAGTGAGGTATAATTGATTTTTGAGTAAAAGTTACAAAATGGTTTATATTATTTTGTTTGGTAATTTTAGGAGTAAGTGAGTAATTTTTATTTTGTGTTTGTGTAAATATATGACTATGTAGTTAGTAGCATTGTAAATTAGTTGCTGTACAAAAAGTAATTTTCCTTAAGAAGTGATTATTTTTATGTTATTAATAGTCAAAGTAATTATTTTAAGTATATGAAATTATATAACTAAATGTATTTGAAAATTTAAAGAGTATTTTCTTATATATTAATTATGGCCGAAATTTATTGAAGAGAAGAAAAACAATGTTTGATAATTTTCTTAATTGATTTGATGATTGTTTGTTATGAATGAATGGTTATTAGTGTGTGTTATGTATTCTGATCTGGAAATTTTCTCAATTCTGAAAATTATTATTTTCATAAGGTATAAGGCCCCAAATAATGATTTTTATATGTGTTTATCATGCTTAACTTGTTTATATGTAATTAAAGTATGTATAGGAATGTTAGAGTCTGTTAGTTTAAATTTTTTGGAGTAATGCAACTTTATTTGGTGTTGCTATCCAGAAAAGATTTTTATATAGTTACATGACATTTAAATGTTAATTAGATAATAGAACTTGTAATTATGTTACAGGAAAAAGTAGCATGAGTTTTGAATGAACTAAAAAGTGATTTTTGAGTTTGTATTATAATGCTGTTCAGAATCTTAGTTTGAATTATATCAACTCTAAAATTTGTTTTGACTTGATAAGTGAATGAGTTCGTATTTCAGAATGATTTTTGATGTGTTAAGTGTTTGTATTGATTTTTTTAAAAAAATGTTTTTCTTGACTGTCCAAATGATTAAAAGATTTCATCGAGTTTAAGTTATTTGTTTAAGTGGATTATGTTAATATTTGAATGGTAGTTGTTATATAAGCATTTGGAATTGAATTATGAGTTAATGAAAGAATAAGTAGTCTCTTTTGATTTAATTGATTAAGTTCTAAATTTTGTATTAAATTTATAGATCTTAGGATGTGTATATGGTTGTATATGAATGATAGAACATGTTTATTCCAATTTTTAAAATTGATGCAACTAGATTTTAGTGGCTGTCCAGCAAGCAAAATTATTTTGTTTAACTTATATAGAGTAAAAAGAAATTATAAAAGTGATTTTGTGAAAGTATGATTTGATGTTATTTGTTTAAATGAAGTGTTGTATTATTTGTATAAATGTGTGGATGATAAGGGTTGTATGTCTTTGAAAAGTGATTTTAACTTGATGATTGGTTTTAAAAATTTTATTTAGTAATGTTTAAGAGGCCTTGAGTTTTGGAGAAGGAATGATTTACTTTTCCAGTGTTGTATATTCTAATACAAATTCTTTTGATTTCCAAGGTTATTTAAGAAAGTGGTATTTGTTAAAAGTATGTTTTCCAAAAAGGAATTATTTTAAATTACCTGATACCTCAAAAAGGATTTCTGTTTTAAAAATAATTTCTGTTTTAAGGTACTTCTAGTACTCTTGGTTTTGTCTTTACCAAAGTAAAGAGATAGTATAAGGTACTTGCTTGATATTGATTGTATGTCGTTCCTCGTTTAAGAAATAAAGGGAATTAAAAGTGAACGAGCTGCTGGAGCTGTGAACGCAAAGGTTGAAAACAGAGTAAGCATGGATCCCAGGTGAGAGAGCAACCTTCCTAAGACATAATGGCACTGAGGTAGCATTAGGGTGTTCCGTATCATCTCAAAGGTCGTAACCAGGAATCTATAGGTTGAGTAGTAAGACGGAAAATGTGTGTGTGTTCCGCCGTCCTTACGAAAAATACGATTCCTCAATAATTATTGTATGTATGTTAGTAATTGTTAAATCATGTTGTATATGGTATATTGCCTTAATGATTTTGGAATGATAAAATGATAAGTGAAGAGATAACAAATATGTCGGGATTATTTTTGAGATAATGATTTATCCTATGGAAGTGTGCTCAATGTATATTGAATTGTTGTTCCTATGAAAAAGACTTGAAATATTTGGAAGTATTATTTTGAAAAGAAATTATGAGAAATGATTATTCGAATCTTGTGAAAATTAATGATCGTGTTGTGTACAGTGATGGTGCAAGCGACACAATGACTTTATTATATTCCCTTAAGTGACTGGCCACGTGAATGACTTTGCCGTGGTTTATGTCTTGTGGATTCCACTGTACGATAGGGAGGTGTTTGTTGTGGTCCCTTAGAGGTCGAGACCCGTTAGAAGCACGGCTTAGAATGGGTCGACCAAACTTAGGTTTAATAAAAGACTTAAAAGACTTAAAAGACTTTAAGCTTAAAATCCTTTCTAACTACGTTGAGAGTGAAGTAGTGGAGAGGAAAGATACCGTATACTTGGAGGTAGGTGTCTCTTCAAGTGGTGATTGTGATAGGGGAGGGCAATGACGGTGACTCGTCAAGAAGCCTAAGAGCGCTTCCCTAGGCGGGACGATGTTACAATGATCAAGGTCACCTACTGGGCGTTGATCGTAGCGATGACTGCACGTACAACTAGGGATAGAGGTGTCGCCCCCTTGAGCAAATCTTAGATGGTGTAGAGGGAATCTGAATGGGACTAGAAGCCATCGTTTTTGTGAAATGATGAATTGTTATTGTATTTTGTTTGCTGGCCAACTTGCGTGGTTTCAGCTGGTACGTACCCTTTGGCTTTGATGTCAGCATGGTTAGGATTCCTGTGCATCCCATCTGCTTTCCGAACTAGGACGTGGTTGATATTGAAGGAGGAGATGTATCGTGTGTGCTAATCTACCCTTACCTCAATGATTTCCCTCCCTAAATCATTGATGGTTGTGAAAAGACTTAGTGAAAAGTTATGAGAATGGAACACTTGAATAATGAGATTAAAATGTTGATGATATGATAAGGATAACGTAGTAATGTTATGATTATGGTGAACCCATGATAACTATGAGATGTTAATGGGATAATGTTATAATGTAAAGCTTATGCTTTGTTAAAGTTGTATGTGTGTGAGTTCTAATGTGATCCCTTAGAGTAAGTCCATGCCGTCGACGACTATTTCGTCCGGATCGTTGACTCTCTCTCTTCTTTCCTTCCCCTGTGGACATTGGGGACAATGTTCACAGATGTCAGATCATGTAGCATTTCAAGTGATGGTTGCTTAAGTTGGAAGATGATCGTGAGATCAAGTATATTTTTAAGGAGGATGCAAAAGCGGCAAGCCGAGGAATCTTTCAGATACTTGTGATGGAGGATAGCAATGAAGAATAGTAGTCTAAGTTAGTAGATTCCTTATTTTGTATTCCATCTTTGGATGGGTAGGACATGATTACTCTATCCCGAATGTAACCCCTGTTGTAATAAATGATTCTTTGAAATAGAATAAAAGAAGTTTCTTTTATTATATATCATGTTCATAAAGTAATTAAACTATTTTTCCGCAAGTTAACCATCAACTAAATATGACATTTGGTAAAATGAGTTTTGGAAATGTGTTGGATGGTAACATCTCTTTTTGGAAATAGAATTTTAGGACGCAAGTACCAAAACATTTTTGTAAACCAAATGAATCAAATTGTATTTATGAAAACCTTTTTGTAAAAGAATTAAACTGAATTGATTTTGATAATGTTATATTAAAAAAAAATGGCGCAAATTTTTAGTGAAAATTCTAAGTCCAAATTGGGGTGTTACATTTAGTGGTATCAGAGCGATGGTTGTCCTTAGTGGCCTTAAGCATAGCCTTATATGCTTTCCTTGTGTGACTCTGGTTGTGTTTGTTTGTGTCTAAGTTGTAACGGTTTAGTCTTAGAGTAAACTAAGGTTTAGAGTTGGTGCAGAATTGAAGATGCATTGTCTTTTTCAAAGTTTGGCATGTCAAGGCAATGGTAGCAATGACGTGAATCCCGAACTCCTAAGAGGACTAAGGTTAAGATTAAAGTTAGCTTCGCACATTTGGAGTTTCCGAAGAGTGGATCGAGACAAAGTGACTCGTTGGTAGGAGACCTTCCGACGGGAAAAGAAAGGGAAAACCTGTTATTGGAAAAGGTGCAGTATTGTGAAGATTGTCAGAGAAGAATTGAGCTCGAGTCAGGGCATTACCCTACTTCATTTCGATTTTTGAGAAGACCCAATCACCCTTTCGTCTGACTATTGAGCTTGAATTCCGCATTTTTGCGATAATTCGACCCTTTCAAATTAAAAAGACTTCCTTTTTGTCAGAAAATACCTAATCTAATGATCACCTGTTATCAAACTATTCAACCAAATACCAAAAATTCAGTAAATTCAAAGTTCTTTTCTCGAATTCTTGCAGCTAAAACATAACCCTACCACATAAAGGTATGAAGGAAGTAAACACTTGTATGCATAGCACGTGAATGTTAGGAGGCTGAAGGGACAAAGTGAGGGTACGGTTGTGTGAAAAATTAGGAATTTTGGGAATAATGGTTTAGAGTCGGTCCCTAAGTGGTACTAAGAAGGCAAGGAAGTAAGTGAAAAGTCGGGTAGTTAGGGAGTAATCATAGTCTTATGGTGAAGGTTGTGTAATAGGTGGTATAAGCTTGATCAAAGTTGGGGAGCAAAAGGTTAAGTAGAGTCTATGTTAGAAAAATGTAGTGACAAGTACCCGTACGACATAAGTAGTATAAAGATAAGCAGTAACTTAGTCGATGATTATGGTTTTGATATGCATACAAGAAATTGCTTCTGGATTGACACCAAGTTCGAAAATAACAAACTCTTCTTATCAAGTTTATTATGTAAATACCAATATCCCTTATGAACAATTCGTACCCACTTACCTTTAATGCTTCTAGTCTGGTCAAACAAAATTTTTGAGACACAAAGATTGTTTGTTGCCTACCCTTGAGCTTGACTCAATTTGTCTCACGCACGACGTTACGTCAAAGAGTGACCAGTAAAAGAGTATTGATCAACGAAGACATCGAAGGAAGGATATATCCTCGAAAGAAGTAAATGACAAGTGAAGGGTCGTGAGAATGTATGAATAACCCTGTTTGTTTTCTTGCTTGTTCTTGTTCGTATTTCTCGGGGACGAGAAATCTTTAAGTTGGGGAGGATTGTGAGACCCACAATTTTACCCAATTTATTTGAGAATTTATATTTGAATTTAAAATATTATATTTGATTTTTGATAAGTTGTGATACCTGAATTTAATTAAAATCGTATGAATTATATATATATATATATAGATATATGTACACGTGACATATATATTATATACATATGCCTACCAACATTTTCTATAATATATTTTAATTATATTCTTAGAATGAAATATTTTAAGGTATAGTATTTGATTTAAATGATCTTAGAAAATGAAATGCTTTTTGAAGGATTAAGGTGTTCTATCTTCAGAAATCCGTATCTTTTAAACCGTACGACGAAAAATTACAAATGATATGTCAAAACGATCGTATCGAAGTGTAGATTATGAAAATTTAAAGTATTGATTTTTATTTTTGAGTTTTCAAACTTTTATCACTGCTACAGTACTGAACGAATTTGTGAGCTTTAAGCGTGAAAATGTGGTTTTAATGCATTTAATGGCTCTTTGACCCAAAAAAAAATATTTTTATGAATAGAAAATGTATTTTTAAAATACCTGATTGGCTGCACCGTCCAAATAAAATATAATTTCGTATTTTTTTAAATTATAAATTAATTTAGCTTATGAAGTGCATTTTTGGAGGAAATGATCTTAGAATTTCAAAAATTCATAAGTTTCAAACCGTAAGTCCAAAAATTATAAAATTTATATGAAAACGATCGTATTGAAATGTAGTTTCTAAAAATATAAGAATTGTAATTTTTTGAGGTATCCTTCGAAAATATATCTCTGCTGCAGTAACTGTATGATTTTATATGCTTTATTTTGATTGGTTTTTAAGGAGGTGAATTCAAAGTGAGTCAATGGAAAATTTTTTCCTCACTATGACCAAGGAGTGCCGTCCAAATGAAGGAAAAAGAGAGGAAAATATCTTCTGAAAATTAGTGGAAGCATCTCTTGGAATTAAGGCTTTAGGAGTTAGAAAAATCCCCATAAATACACATTCATGTTCCAAAGTAAAAATTGAAAATGGTTTACTCAACTTGGGAAGGGGGGGGGGGACGAATTTTACATCAGAACCTTGGGGGAGAATGTATTCTCACTTCACCTATAAATAGAACCCAAGACCCCTCCTATTTTCACACATGACAAACAATCCATTTTTGAGAGAAAAAATTAAGAAAGTCTTGAGAAATTGAAGGGAGAGGGCATGGCACTCTTTGAGGGAAGGAAGGGAAATTTTCATACTCATTTTGAAGGTCATCTTGCTAAGGAAGAAAGGTAACTCTATACTCTTATTTTAATTTCTTATTTTTAAGCTATTACTTTGTTATAACTAAAATAATAATACTCTTCTATGGCTATGAATCTCTTTAAAGTTGAATCTCCAAATCTCTTCTTTGATACATTATTCTACAATAAAAAAATGAATTATGATATATGTATATAAGTTATTGTTTTGTTGGTCAAATAAAAAAATAAAAAGGGACAAAAAATTGTTTAAAGAGAAGTAATCTCCCCTTTTTATCCTAGGATGGCCGAATATTTTAGAGAAGGAAGGAAGTAGTATTTAAATTTTATTTGATGGTAATTTATTCTTTATATGTAATAGGTATTGTAAATATTTGTTATTGTTATGATCTTCTTTTTGGTTATGTAATTCACAAGTTTAAATCTCTAAATACTCTTTTGATATAGAATTTTAAATTTTGTATAGGAATGGTATTTATTGGTCATATGAACAAGGAATGAAAGGGACTCAAAATGAGGTTTAAAGAAATTAAGATTTCCCCTTTTGTTTTATTGTGATGACCGAATTTATTGTATAAAAATAAATAAATAAATCTCTTAATCTCTTCTGTGATTATAAAATCATAGACAAAAAGTCTCAGATCTCTTCTTTGGTATTGAATACAAAATTTCATTGTGATTATTAATATAACTTTGTTGGAAGTCAAATGAATGAGGTTTAAGAAAAAGGGACAAAGCAAAAATTGTTTAAAGAGAAAAATAATCTCCCATTTTTCTTGGCCTTGATGACTAAATTTTTGAAGAAGAAATAATAAATAATATTCTGAAATTTTTTACAATATAGGAATTTATATTTTATAGAAATTTTGTATCTGTTTGAAGTATTTTATTTCTTTTGTTTGGATTCAAGATGGATGTATAAGGAATGTGAACTAAATAAGATTCTGAAAATTTTTGTGTTACTGAAACTATAAGATTTAATGTAGTATTAAAAAAAGAAAAATTTTAGTCTTTTTCCTTGTTTGTTTTTAGCCGTGATATATATATATATATATATATATATATATTAGGTAATAGTTGTTGTTATTATGTGTTTAAATGTTATGTGACTTATTTCTTAAAAAGAGTTTGAATAAATGGGTGATTGTTTGATCTCTGATGTTGTAAAAGTTAAATGAAAATAGTTTATGAAAACAAATAGAATTCTGGATTTTTTTTGGTGTTAATAGTGAGGTATAATTGATTTTTGAGTAAAAGTTACAAAATGGTTTATATTATTTTGTTTGGTAATTTTAGGAGTAAGTGAGTAATTTTTATTTTGTGTTTGTGTAAATATATGACTATGTAGTTAGTAGCATTGTAAATTAGTTGCTGTACAAAAAGTAATTTTCCTTAAGAAGTGATTATTTTTATGTTATTAATAGTCAAAGTAATTATTTTAAGTATATGAAATTATATAACTAAATGTATTTGAAAATTTAAAGAGTATTTTCTTATATATTAATTATGGCCGAAATTTATTGAAGAGAAGAAAAACAATGTTTGATAATTTTATTAATTGATTTGATGATTGTTTGTTATGAATGAATGGTTATTAGTGTGTGTTATGTATTCTGATCTGGAAATTTTCTCAATTCTGAAAATTATTATTTTCATAAGGTATAAGGCCCCAAATAATGATTTTTATATGTGTTTATCATGCTTAACTTGTTTATATGTAATTAAAGTATGTATAGGAATGTTAGAGTCTGTTAGTTTAAATTTTTTGGAGTAATGCAACTTTATTTGGTGTTGCTATCCAGAAAAGATTTTTATATAGTTACATGACATTTAAATGTTAATTAGATAATAGAACTTGTAATTATGTTACAGGAAAAAGTAGCATGAGTTTTGAATGAACTAAAAAGTGATTTTTGAGTTTGTATTATAATGCTGTTCAGAATCTTAGTTTGAATTATATCAACTCTAGAATTTGTTTTGACTTGATAAGTGAATGAGTTCATATTTCAGAATGATTTTTGATGTGTTAAGTGTTTGTATTGATTTTTTTAAAAAAATGTGTTTCTTGACTGTCCAAATGATTAAAAGATTTTATCAAGTTTAAGTTATTTGTTTAAGTGGCTTATGTTAATATTTGAATGGTAGTTGTTATATAAGCATTTGGAATTGAATTATGAGTTAATGAAAGAATAAGTAGTCTCTTTTGATTTAATTGATCAAGTTCTAAATTTTGTATTAAATTTATAGATCTTAGGATGTGTATATGGTTGTATATGAATGATAGAACATGTTTATTCCGATTTTTAAAATTGATGCAACTAGATTTTAGTGGCTGTCCAGCAAGCAAAATTATTTTGTTTAACTTATATAGAGTAAAAAGAAATTATAAAAGTGATTTTGTGAAAGTATGATTTGATGTTATTTGTTTAAATGAAGTGTTGTATTATTTGTATAAATGTGTGGATGATAAGGGTTGTATGTCTTTGAAAAGTGATTTTAACTTGATGATTGGTTTTAAAAATTTTATTTAGTAATGTTTAAGAGACCTTGAGTTTTGGAGAAGGAATGATTTACTTTTCCAGTGTTGTATATTCTAATACAAAGTCTTTTGATTTCCAAGGTTATTTAAGAAAGTGGTATTTGTTAAAAGTATGTTTTCCAAAAAGGAATTATTTTAAATTACCTGATACCTCAAAAAGGATTTCTGTTTTAAAAAGAATTTATGTTTTAAGGTACTTCTAGTACTCTTGGTTTTGTCTTTACCAAAGTAAAGAGATAGTATAAGGTACTTGCTTGATATTGATTGTATGTCGTTCCTCGTTTAAGAAATAAAGGGAATTAAAAGTGAATGAGCTGCTGGAGCTGTGAACGCAAAGGTTGAAAACAGAGTAAGCATGGATCACAGGTGAGAGATCAACCTTTCTAAGACATAATGGCACTGAGGTATCATTAAGGCGTTCCGTATCATCTCAAAGGTCGGAACCAGGAATCTATAGGTTGAGTAGTAAGACGGCAAATGTGTGTGTGTTCCGCCGTCCTTACGAAAAATACGATTCCTCAATAATAATTGTATGTCTGTTAGTAATTGTTAAATCATGTTGTATATCCTGAAGTTGTATATGGTATATTGCCTTAATGATTTTGGAATGATAAAATGATAAGTGAAGAGATAAAAAATATGTTGGGATTATTTTTGAGATAATGATTTATCCTATGGAAGTGTGCTCAATGTATATTGAATTGTTGTTCCTATGATAAAGACTTGAAATATTTGGAAGTATTATTTTGAAAAGAAATTATGAGAAATGATTATTCGAATCTTGTGAAAATTAATGATCGTGTTGTGTACAGTGATGGTGCAAGCGACACAATGACTTTATTATATTCCCTTAAGTGACTGGCCACGTGAATGACTTTGCCGTGGTTCATGTCTTGTGGATTCCACTGTACGATAGGGAGGTGTTTGGTGTGGTCCCTTAGAGGTCGAGACCCGTTAGAAGCACGGCTTAGAATGTGTCGACCAAACTTAGGTTTAATAAAAGACTTAAAAGACTTAAAAGACTTTAAGCTTAAAATCCTTTCTAACTACGTTGAGAGTGAAGTAGTGGAGAGGAAAGATACCGTATACTTGGAGGTAGGTGTCTCTTCAAGTGGTGATTGTGATAGGGGAGGGCAATGACGGTGACTCGTCAAGAAGCCTAAGAGCGCTTCCCTAGGCGGGACGATGTTACAATGATCAAGGTCACCTGCTGGGCGTTGATCGTAGCGAGGACTGCACGTACAACTAGGGATAGAGGTGTCGCCCCCTTGAGCAAATCTTAGATGGTGTAGAGGGAATCCGAATGGGACTAGAAGCCATCGTTTTTGTGAAATGATGAATTGTTATTGTATTTTGTTTGCTGGCCAACTTGCGTGGTTTCAGCTGGTACGTACCCTTTGGCTTTGATGTCAGCATGGTTAGGATTCCTGTGCATCCCATCTGCTTTCCGAACTAGGACGTGGTTGATATTGAAGGAGGAGATGTATCGTGTGTGCTAATCTACCCTTACCTCAATGATTTCCCTCCCTAAATCATTGATGGTTGTGAAAAGACTTAGTGGAAAGTTATGAGAATGGAACACTTGAATAATGAGATTAAAATGTTGATGATATGATAAGGATAACGTAGTAATGTTATGATTATGGTGAACCCATGATAACTATGAGATGTTAATGGGATAATGTTATAATGTAAAGCTTATGCTTTGTTAAAGTTGTATGTGTGTGAGTTCTAATGTGATCCCTTAGAGTAAGTCCATGCCGTCGACGACTATTTCGTCCGGATTGTTGACTCTCTCTCTTCTTTCCTTCCCCTGTGGACATTGGGGACAATGTTCACAGATGTCAGATCATGTAGCATTTCAAGTGATGGTTGCTTAAGTTGGAAGATGATCGTGAGATCAAGTATATTTTTAAGGAGGATGCAAAAGCGGCAAGCCGAGGAATCTTTCAGATACTTGTGATGGAGGATAGCAATGAAGAATAGTAGTCTAAGTTAGTAGATTCCTTATTTTGTATTCCATCTTTGGATGGGTAGGACATGATTACTCTATCCCGAATGTAACCCCTGTTGTAATAAATGATTCTTTAAAATAGAATAAAAGAAGTTTCTTTTATTATATATCATGTTCATAAAGTAATTAGACTATTTTTCCGCAAGTTAACCATCAACTAAATATGACATTGATAATATGAGTTTTTGGAAATGTGTTGGATGGTAACATCTCTTTTTGGAAATAGAATTTTAGGACGCAAGTACCAAAACATTTTTGTAAACCAAATGAATCAAATTGTATTTATGAAAACCTTTTTGTAAAAGAATTAAACTGAATTGATTTTGATAATGTTATATTAAAAAAAAAATGGCGCAAATTTTTAGTGAAAATTCTAAGTCCAAATTGGGGTGTTACATTTAGTGGTATCAGAGCGATGGTTGTCCTTAGTGGCCTTAAGCATAGCCTTATATGCTTTCCTTGTGTGACTCTGGTTGTGTTTGTTTGTGTCTAAGTTGTAACGGTTTAGTCTTAGAGTAAACTAAGGTTTATAGTTGGTGCAGAATTGAAGATGCATTGTCTTTTTCAAAGTTTGGCAAGTCAAGGCAATGGTAGCAATGACGTGAATCCCGAACTCCTAAGAGGACTAAGGTTAAGATTAAAGTTAGCTTTCCCACATTTGGAGTTTCTGAAGAGTGGATCGAGACAAAGTGACTCGTTGGTAGGAGACCTTCCGACGGGAAAAGAAAGGGAAAACCTGTTATTGGAAAAGGTGCAGTATTGTGAAGATTGTCAGAGAAGAATTGAGCTCGAGTCAGGGCATTACCCTACTTCATTTCGATTTTTGAGAAGACCCAATCACCCTTTCGTCTGACTATTGAGCTTGAATTCCGCATTTTTGCGATAATTCGACCCTTTCAAATTAAAAAGACTTCCTTTTTGTCAGAAAATACCTAATCTAATGATCACCTGTTATCAAACTATTCAACCAAATACCAAAAATTCAGTAAATTCAAAGTTCTTTTCTCGAATTCTTGCAGCTAAAACATAACCCTACCACATAAAGGTATGAAGGAAGTAAACACTTGTATGCATAGCACGTGAATGTTAGGAGGCTGAAGGGACAAAGTGAGGGTACTGTTGTGTGAAAAATTAGGAATTTTGGGAATAATGGTTTAGAGTCGGTCCCTAAGTGGTACTAAGAAGGCAAGGAAGTAAGTGAAAAGTCGGGTAGTTAGGGAGTAATCATAGTCTTATGGTGAAGGTTGTGTAATAGGTGGTATAAGCTTGATCAAAGTTGGGGAGCAAAAGGTTAAGTAGAGTCTATGTTAGAAAAATGTAGTGACAAGTACCCGTACGGCATAAGTAGTATAAAGATAAGCAGTAACTCAGTCGATGATTATGGTTTTGATATGCATACAAGAAATTGATTCTGGATTGACACCAAGTTCGAAAATAACAAACTCTTCTTATCAAGTTTATTATGTAAATACCAATATCCCTTATGAACAATTCGTACCCACTTACCTTTAATGCTTCTAGTCTGGTCAAACAAAATTTTTGAGACACAAAGATTGTTTGTTGCCTACCCTTGAGCTTGACTCAATTTGACTCACGCACGACGTTACGTCAAAGACTGACCAGTAAAAGAGTATTGATCAACGAAGACATCGAAGGAAGGATATATCCTCGAAAGAAGTAAATGACAAGTGAAGGGTCGTGAGAATGTATGAATAACCCTGTTTGTTTTCTTGCTTGTTCCTGTTCGTATTTCTCGGGGACGAGAAATCTTTAAGTTGGGGAGGATTGTGAGACCCACAATTTTACCCAATTTATTTGAGAATTTATATTTGAATTTAAAATATTATATTTGATTTTTGATAAGTTGTGATACCTGAATTTAATTAAAATCGTATGAATTATATATATATATAGATATATGTACACGTGACATATATATTATATACATATGCCTACCAACATTTTCTCTAATATATTTTAATTATATTCTTAGAATGAAATATTTTAAGGTATAGTATTTGATTTAAATGATCTTAGAAAATGAAATGCTTTTTGAAGGATTAAGGTGTTCTATCTTCAGAAATCCGTATCTTTTAAACCGTACGACGAAAAATTACAAATGATATGTCAAAACGATCGTATCGAAGTGTAGATTATGAAAATGTAAAGTTTTGATTTTTATTTTTGAGTTTTCAAACTTTTATCACTGCTACAGTACCGAACGAATTTGTGAGCTTTAAGTGTGAAAATGTGGTTTTAATGCATTTAATGGCTCTTTGACCCAAAAAAAATTATTTTTATGAATAGAAAATGTATTTTTAAAATACCTGATTGGCTGCACCATCCAAATAAAATATAATTTCGTATTTTTTTTAAATTATAAATTAATTTAGCTTATGAAATGCATTTTTGGAGGAAATGATCTTAGAACTTCAAAAATTCATAAGTTTCAAACCGTAAGTCCAAAAATTATAAACTTTATATGAAAACGATCGTATTGAAATGTAGTTTCTAAAAATATAAGAATTGTAATTTTTTGAGGTATCCTTCGAAAATATTTCTCTGCTGCAGTAACTGTATGATTTTATATGCTTTATTTTGATTGGTTTTTAAGGAGGTGAATTCAAAGTGAGTCAATGGAAAATTTTTTCCTCACTATGACCAAGGAGTGCTGTCCAAATGAAGGAAAAAGAGAGGAAAATATCTTCTGAAAATTAGTGGAAGCATCTCTTGGAATTAAGGCTTTAGGAGTTAGAAAAATCCCCATAAATACACATTCATGTTCTAAAGTAAAAATTGAAAATGGTTGACTCAACTTGGGAAGGGGGGGGACGAATTTTACATCAGAACCTTGGGGGAGAATGTATTCTCACTTCACCTATAAATAGAACCCAAGACCCCTCCTATTTTCACACATGACAAACAATCCATTTTTGAGAGAGCAACGACGACGAGAAGTATTATGTTCGTCTTAGGTCTAAGTTGTTAGATTGAGTCCGTCTGCTCTGATAAAACTGATGTAAGCTCTAGTCTTGGCAGAGACCTTATTTTGTTCAATCAAATGTCATGACCTTTTCATAAAACAGTTGATTTTGAGAAAGGTAATTGTTCGATCATAATAATAAATCGTTATACTTTTTCAATTAAACTCAATTGTCGAATTTCCTAAAAGTAGTTAAATATTTTTCGTAAATGAACCTTTTGAAGAAATGACACTTTGAGAAAATGATTTTTTGAAAATGTGTTGGTAATGTCTCAGTTTGGAATAGAATAACAATACAGATATTTTATAAACTAAGTTATTTCAATAGTTAAAAGTTAATCTTTTCGAAATAAACTAAAATGAAATGTTTTTTTTTTTAAAATTGACCAATTTTTTTGGCTAAAATTCTATGTCCAAATTGGGGTGTTACAATATTTGATATGTGTATGAGAAAGTATGCTTATATGTTGGTTATGTGATTTTATGATTTCGGGGAATTAAATGTGAATCTAGGGAACTAAGTGGAACTTGGAATATCTCTAGGTTTAATAGTTGAGTTATCCCTAATAATAAGAATGAATAAAATAAGGACGAGTAATTAAAGTGTTAAAAGAAGACAAGATAATATGTGTGAAGAAAGTGAATCAAAAGATGAAAAAGAAATAATAGAACAAATGAATATGGTATGCGAATATCAGGCCGTGTAAGACGTACGTCCGGGTGCAATAGGTCGCATGCGCAACATGTGCAATAAGTCGCGAGCGGTACGTATGTAGTGGTTGTGTAAGCCGTACGATGGAAGGGCGTACGCAACGGTAAGACCCCCCCGGTGTGGAAGCGTAGTGGTGGGTTCGCAGTAACCGACAGGTTTTGTGGATGCTGGGCCGTGTAAGACACACAGCCGAGTGCAGTAAGACGGACGCGGTACGTGTGTTGTAAGTCGTGAGCGGTCTGTGTGCAGTGGTTGTGTAAGCCGTAAGACAGAAGGGCGTACGCAATAGTAAGACGCCCCGGTGTGGGAGCGCAGTGGTGGGTTCACAAACCTTAATGGAAGAAAATATGATAAGATGATAGAAGAAATAAGAATAGGAAAATCAAGAAAGGAAACAATATTAGTGTCGACGACAGTTAGTAAGCGAGAAACCTTGGGTGATGCATGTGTATGTAACTAGAAGGAATGATTTGATGTTTATATAAATGTTGTTATGTGTTCATATGCTATTTGTGTTTGACTTAGCTATTTACTATGTCTATTAGATTTCATTCGCTAGGTTCTGTGTAATGCTCACCTCTTAACTGTTTTTATACAGGTCCAAAGTTTGAGCAGACCGATGTTGAGGCTGAGCACGTGCATACTCCCTCACAGGGAGTATTGAGTGTTAGTAGCAGGGCTGATGTTGAGTCCTGGACCGGGTTTTGAGTCTTTTTATGTTGTATTGCTTATTTTGGGACTTGTAAATATGTATTTTGATATAGATATTCAGCAGGGCCGGCTCAGGACATGTCTCTTTTGGATTTGGGTATTTTGGGGGATAGTCTTATTTTCACATACTTGTTTCTATTCCTCTACTGGTGTTTAGCTATGGTGTATGGCATGAAATGACTTCATGTGGCATGATACCACTAGATATGATATGATATGAATCTAGCTATCTAGTGTTATTTGAAAATGATAATTACAGGTTTAACAGGGAAAAAAACTAATTTTGGAAAGTCCATTAAATATAGTAAACTCCGCCAAATTTTTCGGAGAATTTTATAGAAGTTTAAGGTTTTAAAAAGGAATCTTCAAGTTGCTAATTTTGTTTAAGGATCTAATTAGAGTTTAAAAGTTAGGATGTCACATTTTGGTATCAGAGCGGTTTTTCCTCGGCCTTGGAGTGTGGACTCACAACTCCAGTGGTTTACTCACCAAGCGAGTAACCAATAGTCAGTGTCAAGTATCTAATAGCAAGTATAAGTTCATATATTTGTAGTTATATGTAGCTGAATGGTTACTTCATCATACTTGGGATAACCTATTCATTCCTCGGGACATAGCTATTATGGTGGGGAGACGTGCGGAAGCGAATCGTATGGCGGCTATTCTTGAGAATCTGATTCAGATGAACCAGGATCAGACGGAGAACATAGCAACAGCTGCAGCAGCAGCAGTAGCAGCATTACATCCTCAACCACTAGCTCTAGCCGAGATCGACTGGTTGTCACGCTTCAGGAAGAGCGAGCCGCCTAGGTTTGAGGGAGGTTATAATCCTGACGGGGCTAAAAAATGGCTCAAAGAAATAGAGAAGATCCTCTGTTCTCTGCAACCTCCTGCTGATCACATGGTCCATTTGGCCGAGTATATGTTAACTGGTGAGGCCGAGCATTGGTGGGAGCAACAGATGAGAGGCTATGAGGTGGTGAATCGGGAAGTTACTTGGGATCTTTTCAAGATCCGTTTTCTTGGGAAGTATTTTCCTGAAGACGTGAGAAGGGAGAAGGAGATATCTTTTCTTAAGATGGTGCAGGGAAATGTGAGTGTCGGCGAATATGCGACAGAGTTTGAGGATCTGATTCGGTATTCTGGCAGCTACAGGGATGCGGATGAGCGTACTAAATGCATCAAATTTGAATCCGGTCTCCGCTCTGAAAGTAGACTTGCTTTTGAATATGAGAATATTTCTAATCTATCTCAACTTGTAAATATGAAGAGCACCTATGAGAAGGGACTCAAGCAAAAATCCGCTGACAAGCGGAGCAGGGCAGCCCAGAAATTAGGTGGCCCTATCAGAGGCAGGGGCCCAGTGCAGAGATCAGGCCCTTATTCTAGTCCTAGAGCAGCAGTCCCTAGGACAGAAGGATAGGGTGTCATCCCCTCAGGTCCTATCACCCCATGTTCCTCATGTGGAAAACCTCATCACGGTGCCTGCTGGTTCAAGGAGTGTCATTTGAGAGAGGGTCTTTGTTTCTTATGCGGACAACCGAGTCATTTTGCTTTGAATTGTCCCAAAAGTACTATGAAGCAGGAAGTTAATGCCACCCAGGGTCAGCGTGCAGGCGGAAGCCAGCCCATTCAGAAGGGCAAGGTCTATACTATGGATGGAGAGGAGGTGGAGTTGTCTGACGAGCTCATCAGAGGTACCTGTACTATTAATGATATATCTTGTGGTGTACTATTTGATTGTGGTGCTTTCCATTCTTTCATCTCTCTTAGTTGTATGAAGAAGATAGGACTATCATCTGTTGAGATGCCATTTCAATTATGTTTTTCTACTCCAACTAGCTCTTCTGTTATTACATCTCAAATGTGTCTTAATTGCCCACTTTGGGTACTGGAGCGGAACTTCATAGTGAATCTTATTTGTCTTCCCTTAACTAATCTGGATATCATCTTGGGCATGGATTGGATGTCTAGCCATCATGTCTTGATTGATTGTGAGAAGAAATCTATTTTCTTTAATTCTCCTTCTCTTGTGGCCATAGAAGTTGATGAAGAGGTTGATGTAAGCAAAATTTCTGTGGTCAGAGAATTCCCAGAAGTCTTTCCTAAAGAGATTTCGGGACTGCCACTGCACAGAGAAGTTGAATTTAGTAATGATCTGGTTCTTGGAGCAGGGCCAGTTTCCATAGCTCCTTACAGGATGGCAACTACTGAGTTAGCAGAGTTAAAGAAGCAGTTGGAGGAGTTATTGGCGAAGGAGTTTATTCGGCCTAGTGTATCCCCATGGGGAGCTCCGGTTCTTTTTGTCAAGAACAAGGACGGAAGTTCCCGGATGTGCATAGATTACAGGAAACTCAATGCGAGGACGGTGAAGAACAAGTATCATTTTCCTCGCATTGATGACTTACTAGATCAGTTGAGAGGTGCTGCAATTTTCTGAAAAATTGATCTTCGATCTGGGTATCACCAGATTTGCATCAGAGAGGAGGACATTCCTAAGACCGCATTCAGGACTCGCTATGGGCATTATGAACATGTTGTGATGCCTTTTGGTCTAACTAATGCACCCGCGTTATTCATGGATTTCATGAACAGAATCTTTTGGCTTTACTTGGATTCCTTTGTGATAGTTTTCATTGATGACATTCTGATCTATTCAAAGAATCTGGGTGAGCACGAAGAGCATTTGAGAATGGTGTTGCAGGTATTGAAGGAAAAGCAGCTTTATGCCAAGTTACATAAGTGCAGCTTTTGGCTTGATGAAGTGCATTTCTTGGGCCATGTTATTTCTAAGGAGGGTGTTGCTGTGGATCCCTCTAAGGTGGAAGCGGTGTTAAAGTGGGAGAGGCCCACAACGGTAATCGAAGTGAGGAGTTTCCTTGGCATGGCAGGTTACTATAGGAGATTCATTGAAGGATTCTCCAAGTTAGCTCACCCGCTAACTAAGTTAACCAGAAAAGATGTGCCTTATCAATGGTCGCCCCAGTGCGAGTAGAGTTTTCAGGAGTTGAAAAAAAGGTTGACCAGCTCTCCAGTTCTGATATTGCCAGATCTTCAGTCCTTTGATGTTTATTGTGATGCCTCGAAACAAGGGCTAGGTTATGTATTGATACAACAGGGTAAAGCAGTTGCATATGCATCAAGGCAACATGAGCAGAACTACCCAACACATGATTTGGAGTTAGCAGCTGTAGTTTTTGCTCTAAAAATTTGGAGACGCTATTTATATGGCACACGATTTGAGGTCTTCAGTGATCATAAGAGTCTTAAATATTTTTTTGATCAAAAAGAACTGAATATGCGGCAAAGGAGGTGGATGGAATTTCTAAAAGATTATGATTTCAATCTCCAATACCATCCTGGCAAGCCGAATGTAGTAGCAGATGCCTTGAGCCGAAAGTCCTTGCATATTAGTAATTTAATCGTGAAAGAAATGCAGTTGATGCAGGAGTTCAGTAACCTCAATCTAGGGGTGCGGGTAAAAGATAAAAGCAATATTCCTAAAAATGTTGCAGGTTACTAATGAATTTGTAGGTTTGATCAAAGAAAGATAGGCTGACGATCCAGAACATCAGAAAAACTGCTAGAAAGGGCAGCTGAAGATGAAGAGCCCAATTTCAAAAAGGGTTCAGATGGAATCATCAGGTTCAGAGGTAGGGTGTGCATTCCTATGGACTTTGAAGCAAGGAGGATGATCCTTGAGGAAGCTCACAAAACTAAATTAAGTCTTCACCCAGGTACCACAAAGATACATGTATCAGGATTTGAAGAGATTATTCTGGTGGCCAAAGTTGAAGATGGATATTGCAGATTATGTTTCCAGATGCTTGGTCTATCATAAAGCAAAGATTGAGCATCAGAAACCGGGAGGCTTGTTGCGATCCCTTGAAATTCCCGAGTGGAAATGGGTTAACATTGCTATGGACTTCGTTTCAGGTTTACCAAGGACCACTTCAGGGTTTGATTCTATCTGGGTTGTTGTGGACCGGCTGACCAAGTGTGCTGATTTGGGTCTAATATATGATGTTTTGAGCATGAATTAGACTCCCTTTTACTATGGATTTGGCTTGTTTCTCTTGAAAATTTAGGATTTTTTGTATAGTTTTTAGGAAGTTAGGTAATTTAGAATCCTTTGAACATTTTCATCCGTTTTGGGTTTGTTTCAGGTACTTTCGAAGCTTAAATGAAGAAAATAAATATGGAGCATGAAAAAGGATGAAAAGAGCTTGAAAATGGCGCAAGAACGGAGCGAAACGGAGCCGGAGCAGGTGACACACGGTCAGGCGCACAGACCCCACACGCCCAGGCACGCGCACCATGAGAATTGCACCATTTTACTGACCTGGCACGCCCAAGCGTGAGGCCCTGAGCGCCCAGGCGCCCAAAATGCGAGAAAGTGACACTGTTCACTGTTTTGACCATAACTTGAGCTACGCTTATCCAAATGAGGCGATCTGGGTATCATTTTAAAGCTAAGGAAAAGATCTACAAATTTGCCAGAAATAACCTTGCTCAAATTCGTCCATATTTGGGGTACAAATCAATGCCGAAGTTGCTGTCAGACACAAAAACGGGATTCTAGAAGGATTTTAATGATAAATTCTATTTGTAAATAAGATTCTTAAAGATTAGTTTATTCTAATAAGATCTTATCTTATTATATCAATTGGGATTAGTTTTAGACTTTAAATATAGGTTTTTCCTTTAGGTTAGGTAGACTTTTCAGAGCAAAATAAGATATTTGATTAGAATTAGGATCAGAGAAGAGAGGTTGTTATGCAATTGAGAGCAAGGAGACAAGGCACAAGGATTGAAGATCAACAATGGAGGAATTCGCTTGAAGATTGAAGATCTCTTGGGGGTAATCAGATTATTGTCTATGATTATTAGTTTATTCCATTCCTTGTATTTCTTCTCCCAATATGTATAATTGAACCTCTTGTTAGGAATAAGGTGGATTTGTATGGATCTTAATTTGACTATTAATTCATGAATTAATGTTTTTCCTTTCAAATCAATTGCTTTGTTATGTTTTAATTACAATTCATAGAATTGATCACTTTATGTTTTGCTTTGGTAATCTGAACCTTAATTGGAAAATTAGGATTAAGATTAGGCATTTCAACCAAACAATATAATTATTCAACTCGTAGGGATACATTTGGGTAATTGTATAACTTTTATAAATTTTATTCACTTAAGGGATTAAGGGGTAAAGTTTAGTAAGAAACATAATTGCCATGAGGGATCTAGCTTTTATTGTTTCTGGAGTTTTTGATTTATTGGAAAACATATTTTCATAATTAATAACCTGATCCTACAATGAAACCAAGTTCCTAACCTTTTCCATATTTGCTTCTAAAACCTTTTTGTTTTCTAATTTGTTTCATTCCTTTAATTCTACATTCCTCTCTCTAAACTCTAAACCCATACAAGTTATACATAGTAATCACAATTAGGTGAAAGAAATTAGAAACAATTTGTAATCCCTGAGTGGAACGATAATTTTACTTACTCTTTATTACTTGTGCGATCGGTACACTTGCCGAATTGCCAACAAGTTTTTGGCACCGTTCCCGGGGAGAAACAATTAATAATTATCCTTTTTAACATGTTTTTGGGGGATAACTTGTGTAACTTGTCCATTTTCAAGTATAACTATAGTTTTAATAATGATTTTGATTGTGATAGATTTAATTCGGATCCCTATTCTCCATACTATTATGCACAAAACATAAGTAATAGGAAAACTTCATTAGAAATAGCTTTAGAGAAATTAGAAGCTACAACTAATGAAAATTTTTATGTTTAGCCAATTCCCGTGGAGAAAGCTCCATGGGAAATAGCTTTAGAGAAATGTGCTCAAACCACTAAAGAATTTGTTGAAGAAGTCAGAACCTTTACCCGATTCAAGGTTCCAATTCAAGGAACCTTGAAATCAAAGTTGAACACATTTCAAAGCCATTAGATGAAGAGTCACAAGCATCACCAACAATTTTTGACTCTCTTCAAAGAGAGGAAAAAATGGTGGTGATGGATGTGACCAATGATGAAACTCCTATGGAGGAGCAATTAGAAGAAAATGTACATAATAAGTTTGAGAAAGAGGACCGAAATAAAAATTTAGAAGGTGTGAATATGGTAGAAAAATTTGATCCACTCTTGCATGATGAATTTCTAGCAATTAAAAATTTGGTCAAATCTATTGCATGCTTGGATGACTCAAAATTTTTCCACTATATTCAACCTCTCTGCTTTCATGAAAAATATAAAAATCAATCTAAATCATTATTAAACAATAAGGAGCCTGAAAAGGTGGTTTTCCTAATTCATGGAATTAACACCTTCATGAATGGGAAAAGAAATAATTTGTCTGAGATGATGCATGGAGTAAGGAATGAACCTTTTGACCCTGGTGGGATTGAGCTTATTTTTAAAACTTCCTTACTCCACCATCATCCAAGGTTTGCCCCATGGGATGTGGGAATTGTAACACCCCAATTTGGACTTAGAATTTTCACTAAAAATTTGCGCCATCTTTTTTTTTATATAAACATTTCCAAAATCAGTTTATTTTAATCCTTTTACAAAAAGATTTTCATAAAACAATTTGATTCATTTATTTACAAAATAATTGCAACATAAAATTCCTTTCCAAAAAGAGATGTCACTAACACTTTTCCAAAAAGCTCCTTTTCGTGATGCCAAAAGTATTCGATGGTTAACTTGCGGAAAAACATTTAATTATTTAATGAACTTGGTACATACCAAAGGAACTTCTTTTATTTCATTTAAAATAATCCATATTACAACTGGGGTTGGATTCGGGATAGAGTAATCATGTCCTATCCATCCAAGGATGGAATACAAGACAAAAACTATCCTAGACTATAAGTCTTCATCATTTCCTCCACCGCAACTGTCTGGAATATTCCTTGATTGCTGCTTCTGCTTCCTCCTCGTATGTACGTCGTTTCGCGATCCTCTTCCAACTTGAGCAACCGCTACTCGAGATAGTACATGATCTGTCATCTGTGAACATTGTTCCCCAATATCCATAGGAAAGGGAAATAGAGAGAGTAAGCACTTCCGTACGATATGATCATCGACGACGTGGGCTTACCATAGGGGAATATTAAGACCATACAAGCATATCATAAAACAATATTTACATCATTATTACTAATCCCTTATAAACAACTTCAGCTAAATACCATAGGGTCCTTTCCACCAAAAGGATAATCTTCATGAAACCATATCCATTATATTTAATTATCTTTAGGCTCTAAGTTTCATTATCATAACCACCGGAAATTCAAGAGGGGGTACCACCACCGAGGCTCAAGGGTTTGATAGCACACACGTTACATTTCCTCCATCATTCCAACCACATCCTATTTCGGAAAGCAGATAGGACGCACTGTAACATCCCGAATTTTAACCCGTAGTATAATTATAATAATAATAGATTGAAATAATAATAATAACAATTATAAAGTGTTAGGAAATATCGGAATGAGAACGCCATGATTTCTTTTACGTTATAAACTATAAGTTTTATCGAATTAAATAATTGTTTCTTGAAATCAAATTATTTAGGTGTTGGATATTTTCGTAAAAAATGCATTATGTTAATTGTAAATGTATATTTAATTATATTTTAAAATAAAATTCATTTGAAACAATTGCCCTATTTGAAAAATAAACTTTCTATGCTTTGCTTTGGTATTTATAAAGATATAATAATAAATAAAATTTTGTTATTTCCTATTTTCTAGCTAATTTCTAATATTATAGTTTCCCTATATGAAGTTATATGATGCTAAAGTTTTATTATTAATATGTTTGGGGCTAAGAAATAAATAAATAAATAAAAGTAAGTTTAAATTTAAAAAAAAAAAAAGAAAAGATGTGTTGTGTGTGCTGTGTAAAGGGGGAGAAAACCCTAGCCAACCCCTTCCTTGTTTTGCCGCCGCACAGCCCCCCTCCCCCAACTTCTTCTTCTTCTTCTTTAAGCTGTGGGGGCGCCGGCCCTAACTCCCACCGCTCTCTCCCTCCGTTCCAGTCGCCACCACCCTGTAGCCATGGCCGCCGCTCGCTCTCTCTCTCTCCTCCGTCGGCGATCGCGTTTTCCCCTCCCCAGGTGCACCGCCGCTGCTTCGCGATCCCTCCTTGGTTGCAAAACCATCGCCGCCCCTGTTGGTTGCTGCGCCACTGCTATGGAGCCATCGCCATCACCGCCAATGCCTCCTCTGTTCCGTTTTGCCGCCGCCACCTAATGAGGGTTCGAACCGAACCGAACTGCCACCACAGTGAACCTCGTAGCCGCCATCAACACTCACGAGGTTGTCCACCTTTCCCCACCGTGACCTCCATGGTTGAAGCTTGCAACCACTACCTTCGCTGTTCTACTCCGATCTCTCTGCGAGTCCCATATTCCAGCCACCTTCTCCTTGTGGCGGCCAATGTTGTTGCTGGTTTGGAGTGTGAACCGGTCTGGCCATGGACCGGGTTAGACCGGGGTTGCTATTGTTGTCGAGTTTTGGGTCTGCAGAGGTTTAATCGTGAACCGGGTTCGAGTCTCCTTGCTGTATCGTGAAGCGAATCGGGTCGAAACAGGTGTGGGTATTTGCTGAACCGGGGTTTGTTGCTACTGCTGGTTGGGTTCAACCGAATCGGGTCGGTGCGGATTCTTGGATCGGGATCGAATGGACCGTTGCCGAATCGGGAGCTCGCTGCACGCCTTCAAAATTGGTTCTAATAGAACCCTGAGGTAAGGGGTTTCATTACCAATCCTTAAGGGGTATATTTCTGGGTAGTTATATCTATCGCTAGGACCGGGGAAATGTTAATTGTGAATGAACCTTAGAGTAGCCCGCTAATAATGAAGGAAGATAATTAGGAAAGAAAATTTAGTTAAAGTAGAGTTGAAACAATTAGCAACGAAATAAACGGGATAATAAGAAAGAAATAAATAAACGGAATTATAAGAACGAGTGAGTAGCGTAAGTGAGAAAATGGAGAAATTAGAGATTAACTATGGAGAGCCGGAATTAAATAAAGAAAGTGTAGGAATGAGTTGAGAGCTAAATTAGGATAAAATAAGGTTAATAGAAATAAATGGAGTGAATGAGTATTTAGCCATTAGAGGAAGGAAATAAACGGAAAATATGAAAGAGAGAGTTAGCGGAAAAAGAAATAATATAATTGGTTCTAAAGGCATGAGCTAGGAATTATTAAATATGAGTGATGTAGGAAAAAGAGAAACAAAGGAAGAGAAGAAGAAAAAGAAAAGAAAAAGAAAAGGTAAATAACTGAGAGTTAGTATGAGAATAATTAGTAACGAAAAGTACCTAAGTATAAGATGGCAAAGAAATAATAATAAGTCGTTAAGGGAAGGATTGAGCGAAGTGAGACGATAATGGAGGATAAGGAAGAGTTAGGAAATTAAAAGTATTGGATAAAATTAAGGAACTGAAATTAAAGGGATAAGACTAATACGATAATAAAGGGAAAGGATTAAAACGGCAGGAGGTCGTTAGACCCTGTCACCATAATCTGAACGGCGGGAGGTCGTTAGACCCCTGTCACCATAATTTAAAACGGCAGGAGGTCGTTAGACCCTGTCACCATAATCTGAACGGCGGGAGGTCGTTAGACCCTGTCACCATAATTTAAACGGCGGGAAGTCGTTAGACCCTGCCACCATAATTTAAACGGCGGGAGGTCGTTAGACCCTTTCACCATAATTTAAGCGGCAGGAGGTCGTTAGACCCTGTCACCAATAAAAGATTAAAGGAACGAAAAGGTAACCGACATGTTAACCAGATAATGGAATTAAAATGGAAATACAAATGGAAAATGGGAATAAAAAAGGAAAATGACGAAAGTAATGAGGAACAAGGATAATTAGAGGTTAGGGATTTTTTTTAAAAGAAAACAATTAGAAAGGAAAAGAATTGGGAAACAGTTAGGAGGTAAAAAGGAAAGAAGAACATGAATTGTTTAGCATAGTATAGGCTTGAATGGTTTTGGCGTGTCGTATATAGCTGCTTAGAAATCTCTCTTTAAGTTCTGTGTGATGCTTCCCCTTTGTGGTTAATATTTTTCAGGTACACAAGTGGAGCATACACCAGTGCTGGCCGAGCAGGAAACCCTCACCACGAGGGGTGTCTTTTATGATACCAAGAGTGAATTTTAATTAAGTTTAAGAATGTATTTTTATAATTAAAATGTGTGTATTAGTGTATGCCCAGAGTTGGGTATTTGTGGGCATTAGGTTTTCATTTATTGTAATATTTATGATTTAAGCTTTTGAACTATTCTGGTCTGAACAGGTACAAACAGGAAAATTTGGGAAAGTCCGAAAAACAGAGGGAACTCTGCCGGATTTTCGTCAAAATTTTCAAGTCCACTTTTTAATAAAACTTAATAAAACTAATTATTTGTGAGGGTGTTACATTTATGGTATCAGAGCAGTTTTTCCTCGGCCTTGGAGTTTGGACTCACAACTCCTATGGTTTACTCACCAAGCGAGTAGCCAATAGATAGTTATATGTCTAAGTTAGTTTGATTAGGAATTAGGACTTGGAATAATATCGCTAATTCATAGTTGATTTCTTGGTGTTTGTTTCAAACTTCACCAAGTGTTCAAATCCACTTTCCCCATTTGTTGTATTGTCATACTTGGAAAACGTGTAATTGTCAAGACTAAGGGTAGTGAAAGACCCCAACGGGTCAGGGCATGCTAGCTGCCACCCCAACGGGAAGGATTAACCCTTGGTATTGAATAAGAGCACGAATTCAAATGTTGACAATTTAGACAAAATAATTCCAATGGCATTTCCATACATTTAAAACCATGATTTAAGTCGTGCCACTCTCCTTAACGGGAATAGCAAGTTGCCTACCGTATAGTAAAATTCGATCATATGGGAATAACTTTACCACCAATGGAATGTAAGGTTGGACATTCTCACTCCAATGTTACACCATTGAAGTTTCTGGATTTAGGAGTACAAGTTGATAATTTGAAATCCCCTGTAGATTTGAAATTCTCTAAAATCAGAATGCGCAGCGGACATACCGGAAGGATCATCCTATAAAATCCTATAGGTCTTTCGTTCCTCTTTATGTATCAAATCTACATATGGTGTTCCGAACTTGGAATGTTGATTCTGTTGTGCAAAACCTTAATATTGGTTTAGTGTCTTGAACCTTTATTTCTTCGCTTAAATCTTGACCTCTTAGGTATTAATTGTAGAATCCAAATTTCATTTTTACTCGGAATATCAATTGATTGTGAATGATTTTTATTAACTCGTGATGCACTTGCTAATGTACGACTTCTTGAGTACATTGCATCCATCATTCTCATTTCTATGCGAACACTTGAATTCTAAACGGAAACTTACCTATTCTTGTTCTTGCATGGGTTGGATCTTACATACACCCGTGGCCTTTTGATATCAATTGGAATTCCTCTATTGACATCGAAGATCGAATTTCTATTCATAATGAATAAGATTCCTTGTGGTTCAAACGTAATTGGAGAGTCATTAGCTCTTCCTTTAATCACGTCTTGGATTATGAAGGCAACATACAGTTAAGACTTGGTAAGTCAAAACCTAAATTTATCTTGGATTCATAATCCCTACCATCTCTTACACGTCAGGGAGTTTGATTAGCTGGTAATTATTTTCAATTTCTATTGTATCGTGACCGTCTTAGAATCGACTTGTTTCTTGCTAAGTTGAAACATTAAGGGTAACATGGAATCATTTTCATGTGACCCATGATTGGATGATCATGTTTATTTTGGTCATGCCTCCAATTATTTTCAAAGAGGTAGCTCTTGAGACTTTATCCTTGTTCCTTGTTCGAAACTGAAAATGATTTTAGATGATATCCTGATTTACCTTACCCTCGGATTTGATTGGCACTTTCATGAGTTTATTATGTCATGTCTCTCTAATGTTGGCAGCTGAATCTCCTATCCTATCCGAAATAAAATTGACATCAAAGGAAGTCTGGATACCACCAACTGTTATCCCATATTGTTGTGCTGCTGTCTAATTTAAGGGTCCTAAGCCTCCTGCTCGTTAGGAGTAGAGTAATAGGTGTCAGAGGCCACGAGAGAATCGAGCTACATTAAATTTTGGAAAGCCAGCAGGTACCATTACCGAGACTAATCGAGTCAACCATCATTCCTTAGAGAATGCATCTTTCGATAATTCCCTATTGAAAATGCATTCTTCGGGATAATTTCCATGGTCTTTTTGCTTTGCGTGTACCTAGTCATGCTGATGTTTCTCAATGCCTGCGGTTTCATGATCCTTCCATGTTGGCGGTCTATCCATACTCGTCAGATAACAGATAGCATGGACCTTCTCAACCTTGTCACCCAACACATCCTTGATCACCTTGCAAAGATCATTAGACTCCTCCTTGAGTGCTTCGAGTTTCTTCTTCTCGTCTTCACTCTTTTCGAGCCTCAGGCATCAAGTGGGAGAACTTAGAAGTAGACACGAGAATTCGCCAAATCGTAGAAATTCAGTATAACCAATGCTCCTCAATAGGTGCCACCTTCAATCTCGAAGAACCGTCAAGAAGTTAGCTAATCCTTAGAACTGACCCAGCCTATTATTTGACATAGACATAACCAAGTATGTCGATGCCAAGTGGGGGAGAACATAGTAACCCAACAGGAATCTAGTCCAAGTAAATAAAAGGAAACAAGAAGGAAAGTCGAGCGCGAATGAGGCATATAGTGTTCAAAGGCGAACACGAAGATGCTAAGAAGTATGGATTGCGAAATATCTTAAGTAGAAGAACGGAACTGATGGGGAAGTAAACAGTGTGGTCGAAAATCACGTCAAGGGATGGTTCTCCATTTATGGAATTGGTCGGAATTTCGGGGACGAAATTCTCCTAAGTGGGGGAGAATTGTAACATCCCGAATTTTAACCCGTAGTATAATTATAATAATAATAGATTGAAATAATAATAATAACAATTATAAAGTGTTAGGAAATATCGGAATGAGAACGCCATGATTTCTTTTACGTTATAAACTATAAGTTTTATCGAATTAAATAATTGTTTCTTGAAATCAAATTATTTAGGTGTTGTTTATTTTGGTAAAAAATGCATTATGTTAATTGTAAATGTATATTTAATTATATTTTAAAATAAAATTCATTTGAAACAATTGCCCTATTTGAAAAATAAACTTTCTATGCTTTACTTTGGTATTTATAAAGATATAATAATAAATAAAATTTTGTTATTTCCTATTTTCTAGCTAATTTCTAATATTATAGTTTCCCTATATGAAGTTATATGATGCTAAAGTTTTATTATTAATATGTTTGGGGCTAAGAAATAAATAAATAAATAAAAGTAAGTTTAAATTTAAAAAAAATAAAAAAAAGAAAAGATGTGTTGTGTGTGCTGTGTAAAGGGGGAGAAAACCCTAGCCAACCCCTTCCTTGTTTTGCCGCCGCACAGCCCCCCTCCCCCAACTTCTTCTTCTTCTTCTTTAAGCTGTGGGGGCGCCGGCCCTAACTCCCACGCTCTCTCCCTCCGTTCCAGTCGCCACCACCCTGTAGCCATGGCCGCCGCTCGCTCTCTCTCTCTCCTCCGTCGGCGATCGCGTTTTCCCCTCCCCAGGTGCACCGCCGCTGCTTCGCGATCCCTCCTTGGTTGCAAAACCATCGCCGCCCCTGTTGGTTGCTGCGCCACTGCTATGGAGCCATCGCCATCACCGCCAATGCCTCCTCTGTTCCGTTTTGCCGCCGCCACCTAATGAGGGTTCGAACCGAACCGAACTGCCACCACAGTGAACCTCGTAGCCGCCATCAACACTCACGAGGCCGTCCACCTTTCCCCACCGTGACCTCCATGGTTGAAGCTTGCAACCACTACCTTCGCTGTTCTACTCCGATCTCTCTGCGAGTCCCATATTCCAGCCACCTTCTCCTTGTGGCGGCCAATGTTGTTGCTGGTTTGGAGTGTGAACCGGTCTGGCCATGGACCGGGTTAGACCGGGGTTGCTATTATTGTCGAGTTTTGGGTCTGGAGAGGTTTAATCGTGAACCGGGTTCGAGTCTCCTTGCTGTATCGTGAAGCGAATCGGGTCGAAACAGGTGTGGGTATTTGCTGAACCGGGGTTTGTTGCTGCTGGTGGTTGGGTTCAACCGAATCGGGTCGGTGCGGATGCTTGGATCGGGATCGAATGGACCGTTGCCGAATCGGGAGCTCGCTGCACGCCTTCAAAATTGGTTCTAATAGAACCCTGAGGTAAGGGGTTTCATTACCAGTCCTTAAGGGGTGTATTTCTGGGTAGTTATATCTATCGCTAGGACCGGGGAAATGTTAATTGTGAATGAACCTTAGAGTAGCCCGCTAATAATGAAGGAAGATAATTAGGAAAGAAAATTTAGTTAAAGTAGAGTTGAAACAATTAGCAACGAAATAAACGGGATAATAAGAATGAAATAAATAAACGGAATTATAAGAACGAGTGAGTAGCGTAAGTGAGAAAATGGAGAAATTAGAGATTAACTATGGAGAGCCGGAATTAAATAAAGAAAGTGTAGGAATGAGTTGAGAGCTAAATTAGGATAAAATAAGGTTAATAGAAATAAATGGAGTGAATGAGTATTTAGCCATTAGAGGAAGGAAATAAACGGAAAATATGAAAGAGAGAGTTAGCGGAAAAAGAAATAATATAATTGGTTCTAAAGGCATGAGCTAGGAATTATTAAATATGAGTGATGTAGGAAAAAGAGAAACAAAGGAAGAGAAGAAGAAAATGAAAAGAAAAAGAAAAGGTAAATAACTGAGAGTTAGTATGAGAATAATTACTAACGAAAAGTACCTAAGTATAAGATGGCAAAGAAATAATAATAAGTCGTTAAGGGAAGGATTGAGCGAAGTGAGACGATAATGGAGGATAAGGAAGAGTTAGGAAATTAAAAGTATTGGATAAAATTAAGGAACTGAAATTAAAGGGATAAGACTAATACGATAATAAAGGGAAAGGATTAAAACGGCAGGAGGTCGTTAGACCCTATCACCATAATTTAAAACGGCAGGAGGTCGTTAGACCCTGTCACCATAATCTGAACGGTGGGAGGTCGTTAGACCCTGTCACCATAATTTAAAACGGCAGGAGGTCGTTAGACCCTGTCACCATAATCTGAACGGCGGGAGGTCGTTAGACCCTGCCACCATAATTTAAACGGTGGGAGGTCGTTAGACCCTTTCACCATAATTTAAACGGCAGGAGGTCGTTAGACCCTGTCACCAATAAAAGATTAAAGGAACGAAAAGGTAACCGACATGTTAACCAGATAATGGAATTAAAATGGAAATACAAATGGAAAATGGGAATAAAAAAGGAAAATGACGAAAGTAATGAGGAACAAGGATAATTAGAGGTTAGGGATTTTTTTTAAAAGAAAACAATTAGAAAGGAAAAGAATTGGGAAACAGTTAGGAGGTAAAAAGGAAAGAAGAACATGAATTGTGTAGCATAGTATAGGCTTGAATGGTTTTGGCGTGTCGTATATAGCTGCTTAGAAATCTCTCTTTAAGTTCTGTGTGATGCTTCCCCTGTGTGGTTAATATTTTTCAGGTACACAAGTGGAGCATACACCAGTGCTAGCCGAGCAGGAAACCCTCACCACGAGGGGTGTCTTTTATGATACCAAGAGTGAATTTTAATTAAGTTTAAGAATGTATTTTTATAATTAAAATGTGTGTATTAGTGTATGCCCAGAGTTGGGTATTTGTGGGCATTAGGTTTTCATTTATTGTAATATTTATGATTTAAGCTTTTGAACTATTCTGGTCTGAACAGGTACAAACAGGAAAATTTGGGAAAGTCCGAAAAACAGAGGGAACTCTGCCGGATTTTCGTCAAAATTTTCAAGTCCACTTTTTAATAAAACTTAATAAAACTAATTATTTGTGAGGGTGTTACACGCACAGGAACCCTAACCATGCTGGCATCGATGTCGAAGGGTATGCACCAACAAGTATCCAACAACCGAAGTAAAATCATTTCATCAATACAGTTTCAAAAATACAGCGACATCTAGCCCCATTCGGATTCCCTCTCACTATCTAAGATTTGCTCAAGGGGGCGACAACACTTTCTCTAGTTGATCGTGCAGTTCCTTGCTACGATATTGCCTACAACTGAAAGACAAGTCCTTGTAGTCTTGTCCTGCCTAGAGAAGCACTCGAGGCTTCTTGACGTTCACCGTCCTTGCCCTCCCCTATCGCAATCACCACTTGAAAGTACACCGGCCTCCAAGTCTTCGGTATCTTTCCTCTCCACTACTTCACTCTCAACGCGTAGGTTTAGGAGAGGGGTTCCTAAGTCTTTTAAGTCTTTTAAGTCTGTCATTAATCCTAGTTTTGGTCGACCGATTCTAAGCCTCGTTCTAACGGGTCACGACCTCTAAGGGAAACATCAAACACCCTCTACAGTACAGTGGATTCCACAAGACTTAGATCACGGCACAGTCATCCACGTGGCCAGTCACTCAAAGGGGATATTTAGTAAAGTTATTTTTGTGCCGCTTGCACCATCACTGTACACTACTATCGCTTTCGCAATTTCACATTATTCTTTAACCATTCTTATATTTCATAATAATATTTACAAAATATGTCAAGTCCTTTTCATGGAATGACCGGTCGAAAAAAACAAAGAACTCTTTTCATAGGAACCACCGAACATTAATTATCTTTCCACAAGATGAATCATTATTTCCAAAATATAATATACAATTCAAAAAAATATACAACATGGCATAATCAATTAGCAACCGACATAAATATCGAGGAATCGTGTTTTTCGTATAAACGGCGAGATGCACACTCAATTGCCGTTTTACTACTCGACCGATAGATTCCTAGTTCCGACCTTTGAGATGATACGGAAAGTCCTAATATTACCCTACATGCCACTATGTCTTAAGAAGTCTTCTCTCTCATCTGAGATCCACGCTTACTTTGTTTTCAACCTTTGAGTCCACAACTCCAGTAGCTCGTTCACTTTTGATTCCTTTATTCTTGAATGATGAACGACATACAATTAATATCTAATGAGTACTTTGTACTACCTAAGTAAAGGCTAAACCCAAAGTACCAAAGTACCTTAAAACAGAAGTCCTTTTTAAAACAGAAATCCTTTTTAAGGCTTTAGATAACTTAAACAATTCCTTTTAACATCAAGAAATCCTTTTTGCAAAACAAAATTTAAAACTCACTCCAATACTTGAAAACCTTTAAGAATACATTTTTATTTTCATAAAAACCATACTACATTGCTTATATAACAACTACCATGTTCAAGCACGTATACACATAAACAAACATTTACATTTTGACTATCATAGATTTCTTAAACTTTATATTACTTTAAAAGAGACTCAACATTATAAAACTCATACATGCATGAATTAACCTAATTCCCATAGTCACACATATACCATTTAGAGAAGCATCATATCAATTAGACATCAATTTTCATAGCATTCATTCATTTATCTAAAAACACTTAACTCTATATCAAAATACAACCCATTTCATATCAAACAATATGACACTCATACCCAAACATATACATACATATATTTAGCAAATCAAAATCATTTTTAGAATTACATAAATCAATTTATCAAATTTGGATAGCAACTACACACAAACTTGAAATTCACTTTTCTCATAAACTGTACCTCTAAAAATCATGCCTCTTTTTCCTACTTACGAAACACAAGTCCTATTATCTAATCAACATTTAAATAGCATAAATCATATTAAAACAATTCTGGACAGCCAGGTAAGATAGAGTTGCATCATTTCAAAATCACCCAAAAATGCATCTTTTTCAAATTATTATTAAAGGATACATATAGCATGGTCTAGAAATAGAGTCAAACTAAATAAAATAACATTTTTACTTTATAAAACAATTTTGGGACAACATAACCTACAAGTCTTGCAAAATCACTTTTTTTCTTTTTAGCTTTTAAATTATGAAAATCATCTCCAATCATAATATAACTTTTAAAACACAATCAAAATATCTTAAAAATAAACCTCAATTTTTTTCTTTACTACAGATCTCACTCTTAAGTACCTCAATTATTAACCAGAGACAAGATGAAATGGAGCTACTCACCGAATTTTTGCAGCTTATGCATGGCGTCTGAGGAGACTGTTCAGCATCTCTTTTTTGTTTGTCCATGGAGTCGTGATTTGATGCAACTGTGTTTGAATTGGCTGGGCGTTTCGAGCTTTCCCTTCCGGTTCAGCAGATGGTGTAGATGGGTGATGCATGCGTGTCGGAGATGGCAGCGTCGGTTGATTTGGGCGGTGATGGCTGCTGCTGTGTACCACATATGGCAAGAGAGGAATTCAAGGGCTTTCAACAATTGCAGTTCTTCCCCTTTTCATAGATTTCGTATTATTTCTAAAGATATTGCTTTTAGGGTCTTGTTCTGTGTTAGAGATTTTAGGAGGTGGCCAAATAAGCATTTAGTTGGTAGAATTTGTAATGAACTCTAGCATTTATTGTTAAAGGAACCCTTCCTAGAAGGTGGCCTTTAATTAATAAGTGTTTTTTGGGTCTTAGTCATCTTATCTGAACCCTTCCTAGAAGGTGGCAGGTAGGAACTTTGATCTTTGTACTGATTTTGCTTATGCTTGTGGTATAGAATTTTTTCTTCTACCAACAAAAAAAAAACAACTACCATTTAAGGGCTATTCATACAGCATGAATTTGAAGTATTTTTCTTTGATGCACATTTCAATCAAGCAGTAAACAAATTTTTGCATAATCATGTTATAAACACATATAACATATTGAGAAAATAAACTCAACTATTCTAAGTTAAAAATACTTTTTTTCTATCAATAATGAAATTAAGTTACAGATTATAAAGCAAAATCACTTTTAAGCATCAGTACATTCACAAAATCACTTTTAAACTTCCTTGCTAATTTTTAACTACTTATAATAAAGTTCATAGCATAAAGTACACATTACCAATTCATTTCAAAATAATTTCTATTCTTGATGCAACTATTTTAAAATCTTGAACGACATATACACTATTTCTTAAAACTCAGTTTTCTCCTAAACGGTTTATCAGATACACATGCCGCTTTTTCCTAAATTCTTTTTACGAATTCTATTATATTAAAATGATTAAATCTAAGTCACATAACAATAATTTCACCTGCTGTACAGCCACCACAATTTGTTGCATTATCTTAAGAAAATAAAGCAAACAAACTTAAATAATTATATACAAATTAAGTACTACTAACACATATCAAAATAATCATTTGGGGTCTTATATCTTAATAAAATAATAACTTTCCAGAATTAAAATAATTTTTCAGAATTAATTATTTTTCAGAATAAATAAACACCTATATACACTAATAATCACCTATTCACATCAAACAATTATTAAATCAATTAGGAAAATTATCAAACTCTATATATATATTTTTTCTAAATAATTCGTCCACTGTTCAACAATTAGGAAAAATAATTTTAATTTTTAAAACACCAATACATCATAGTTACATAATATTATACCTTCCTAATAATTGTTTTAATCATCAATAAAATATAAAATAGACATCTTTCATAAAAATCATTTTTTTACAGCAACTAAACTCACAGCTTAACTTAATCACATAGTCATATCATCACACAAAAATACAATTCTTATCAATCTATTTTTTCTTATTAAAATTACCCAATTACTCCTAGAATTATCAAACAAAAGCACTATAAATCATTTTGTAACTTGTACTCAAAACAAATTATATTTTTCGGCCAATAACAACAAAAATCCAGAATTAAATTTATTTTCATAAAACCATTATCATTTCATTTTCATATCAAAACATCAAGGATCAATAACACCCATTAGTTTGTACTTTTTTTTTAAGAAATAAATCACATAAATTAACAACAACTACCACCTAATATATACATTGTAACACCCCTAATTTTCGTCTCCCGAATAATAGGAAATTAATAATAAAAAGTTTTATTATTAATTTATAGAAATTTTTCCAAGTTTATGTTTTGTATTTAATTAAGCCTTAAATATAAAAATAAGTTGAAATATTTTTATATGGCAAATAAATGCAAAATATAAGGATATTGCATTTTGGTCCCTGAATGAGGACTTAAATGTAATATTGAAAAGGTTCTTGGAGGGAAAGATTTAAAAATATTAATTTTTAAATTTTGAACTAATCTAACCGGTTAGTAATGCCCTGTAACCGGTTAGACGATGAACCCAGAAACTGGGTTAGTGGATTTTGATGAGTAATCACTTGATTAATCTCGAATTCGCCACGATTACAGCTTGAATCTTGTGGAAAACCACGCGTCAACCTGCATGTTAGTTCAATTTGTTTATAAATAGTTGAATTCTGAAGAATTGGGAGTTGGTTCTGCTGAATTGTGTTGAAGAAGAACAATTAGGGTTCCAAATTCGTGCTGAGCAATTCGTCTCCTTCTTTGAGAGTTAGAGAGAGAAACACACCTTTCTGAAAAGCTTGAATCAAGGGCTTTTCAGTGATATACACCTTGTGAGTTGAGTGTTCGTGTGGGTGGAGGAATCAAGCTTGGAAGCTAAGAGTGGGAAACTGAGTCCTGTTTTCTTCCTGTTCTGGAAGCTGAATTTCAGCTTTAATTTTGGTAAGTACAGTTCACCATTAAGCCTCAAATCTTTTCTACCTCTTAGTGCATGTTACCTATTTTGAGTCCTAATGGTTTTCCCCCAATTTCTTTGGCCATTTTCTATGTCAAAACTTCTGGTCTTTGGAACCTGTTGGTGGAATTCGTGGCTGAGAGCAGATTTGAGGAATTGTGGGGAATCTGTGGTCTTTCTTCAAAATCAGTGTTGATTGTCATCAAACTCTGTCTTAAGGTATGGGAGAAGTCTACCTTATACTAGATTCAGACTAAAAATCAAGTGATTTAGGATTTGAGTTAACAAAACTCAAAAGGGCATTATGTGCAATATGGCACAAAGGCTTGGAGGCCAAATTCTTACTCAATATTGTTTGAGCAACTTTATGTTGGTGCATGCAAAGGATATTGATGCTGAATGTAACACCCTAATAAATATTACCCTTAATTCCCAAGTATTAAAAATGTGAACTTAAAAATTCCTTTTTAGTTTAGTAAAATCATCTGTCAAACGGACGGAGTTTTGTCTGTTTTTCGGACTTTCCAAAATTTAACCTGTATAAACAATTTTCAAAAAAACAACTAATAGCCAGCAGGGCTTCAGATTATATTTCTAAATCATATCAAGGCCCCATGGGCTCCAAATATATCAGAGTAATAGCGGAAAATACTAAGTTTGAGTGTCATAACCAAAACATATAACTTGTCAAAATAAAACATCCTAAGCCTCACTTAAAATATGAATAACAAATTTTACATCAAAATAGTGTAGGAGGCTTAAGTTCATAATATTCTTCCATATCCCATAATAACCCTACTCTCCCTGTAAGGGAAAGTACTCCTGCTCGGCCGGGGGCTGTGCCAGCTCAATCTCCGTACCTGAAACTGTAAGGAAGTGAGCATTGCACATGAAATAGAAAGCAGTTTCTAACTAGACATAACAACCCACTAGGTCAAACACAATTAGAAAATAAGCAAATATTCACATATTTCACAACATACTCATTTCCTTATTTCCATATTCATTATTCATTTCAACATCCATTTCCGTTATTCATTTCAACATCCATTTCCTTTACTTTTATTTCTTTTCACACACTTTCTTCATATAGGTACATCACCTCAAATCAGAGGCCAATGCACAGTTTCATTCACCACAATTATCACTTCAAGTCAGAGGCTCTCATTCATTTCCTTATTTAAATTACGTGTCCCTCAGGTCAGAGGTCAACACCCATTCATTATACTTCATTCTGTGTCCCTCAGGTCAGAGGTCAACACTTCAATCTCTTAATTTGCGGTGTGTCTCTCAGGTCAGAGGTCAACACACCCATACACATTATATCCAGTGTCCCTCAGGTCAGAGGTCAACACCCAACTCATTATTTAATCCGGTGTCCCTCAGATCAGAGGTCAACACTCATTAACATTCATTTCATCTTGTGTCCCTCAGGTCAGAGGTCAACACTCAATTACTTTAATTCATTTTGTGCCCCTCATAGCAGAGGTCAGACTAATCATCACTTTCCATTAATCGTCACCTCAAATCAGAGGCCAACGCACTTATCACATTTTCATTTACCATTACCTCACATCAGAGGCCAAATCATACTTTCATCTTCTTACACAAACAATTGTAACATATACATTTGCTCATTCATACGATATCCACATTCTTCACACAATTAAATACAATGGCACACATTCAAAACCTAATCATTCTCATCATAAACCATTTATCACAAGTTAAGGAATGCCACCTCAAAACAGAGGCCAACATATATACCACATTCTCAATATTCGGCGCCTCATTTCAGAGGCCAAGAATTATTCACTTTCTTGTTCAATCAATTTTAACACATTCAAATACAACAACACACATTCCACAACTAATTATTCATGTAATCACCTTATTCATTTCCTTTCTCAGTTATCACAATCATACCAGATAGTATTCTCTTTCATAGTCCAACATTTATATTACACTTCATTTCAAGTTACATATTTCACCTTCTTACCTATTTGCTTTATCACCACATAATAAAATCACCTTTTACTTTTTGTTTACACAAAATCATTTGCTTCCATATCCGATATTCACAAGTTCAATTCATAAGCCATGACCTTTGTTCACAATTGACAATATTTAACATTTAAACTCATTTAGCATTTAGGTACAAACACGCACATTCATCACATATAGTCGTTTCCATTCCATTTTTTCTTCCTATATCAATTACTCCATAGCACCTACATTTACTTGCAACATCAATCAATTATTATTGTATCCACAACTTGACAATTAAACCAATAATCATAAAAATCATTTATGTCAACTTCACTTTCACATTACCCAATTTCTCATGTACTTCAATATAATCATTAACCAAATTTCATTTATCAAATAATTCATTCTTATATTATTGGGTTTCCTTTTCCTAGCCTTAACATCCAATCATCATGCACATTTAATTAATTAGAATTTCATATTCAATAACCTAGGGATTTATAATCTAATGTTCTCCCCTAACACATAACCCTAACAAGCATTATATACTAACTAGAACCTACTCCCTAGAACAAGTCAAAGCTCACCATATCCACTCCCTTACCTTAACCAAAGAGAGGGAAAGTGGAAGAACCTAAGCCTTCGCTCCGCACGCTCCCAAAACAAAGAGCTCCAACGCACGAAGGTAACGAGAGTGATGATAATCTTCCCTAAATCAAAGGAATGGGATGAGGATGAAATTATTGCCCCATTTCAAGAGGAAATTCAAATTTCCCCAAAGAAGGGAAAGAGAGAGAGCAAATCCAAATTAGAGAGAGAGGAACTTCAAGAATCATGAATACTTACTTGGAGAGACAAGGAGTGACTTGATAATGGACCTTGGAGTGATTCCCTTAAGGTTTGGTGGATTTGGGATGAGAGGTTTTGTGCCCTAGAGAGAGAAATTTCGAGTTCTTTGGCAAAAATCACGCGTGAAATGCTTTTATTTTTTTCCACTGCAGGGTCGTTTAATCAATTATTAATCGATTAAGGGTTTCAAACATTCTGGACTTAATTGATTAAGCTGCAGCTTAATCGATTAAGTTGCAGGATTTTCAGCACCCCGACTTTGAATGGTCATAACTTCTTCGTTACCCGTTGGATCTTCCTCAAATTTTAAAGCAAGCTTCCCTACATACCAATCTTCACATCCAACGGTGGAATTTGTTTTTAGAGTTGTAAATCTTTTATTTTGAATTTCCTAATATCCTATGTTGTTAACCCTAAATCAAGCCTTCAATCCACTATGTTTAACTCAATATCATCATTTCCTTCACTCTAAGCTTGGCCATCATCAATTATACTAGGAATTAAATTTGGGATGTTACAATTCTCCCCCACTTATTGGAATTTCATCCCCGAAATTCCGTTAGGTTCTGTAAATGGAGAATCAGCCCGGTGATAGGACTTGTGATTCCTATCTTTAATTCCCTTTGGTTTCTTCCGTCGGTCTTTCGATTTGCCCTTACCTTGACAGAATTTAAATTAGGGTAGGAAGTGCTCCCCCACTTGGCATCGACATACCCAAATACCGCTATGCTAGAGGATATGAAACGGATTTGAATTCAATTTCGATCGTATTACAATTAACTCTGGGGCAGGAGTTGTAAGAACTAGATGTAGAAAACTCGAAATGCGTAGCAGTCCGGCATAGTTCTAGAATCTTTTCTTGAAGAGGTGTCCTGAAATCATGGCATACGAAGATTCGTATAGAGTATAACGCCTTAAAGTTTGTCTCTCACAAGGATTTGACTAGCACCGATAGGATTTTAAAGCTTTTCAAAAACACAGGCATTCATGAACAAGAAGCACCCTAAAAGGTTAAGAGCTTCCCCAATTGCTTAGTTGGTTAGAGTAGACACAATTCCTACTAAATGCTCCACAATCAACTTCTTCCATGAATCGATTAAAAAGAATAGGAAGGAAGAAGTCCACATTAGTTCCAAGATTTACCCAACTACCAAAGGTGAAGGGTACGTCAACTTGTCGTTGGCTGGGTCAATTATCAAGATTGTTTGGTCTTAACGCAGGGATTTACAAATTTGACACAACCGGCTATTCTTATGAGTGGTTATCTACGAACCGGGAAAAGATTCGAAGCAACTGTCAAATTGCTTCAAGATTGGTTTAGTTGATATGATGGTTAAGAATAACTTCTGGAGAGCTGTCTTAACTCATCCAAGGGATTAGCACTTAGCTATACTACTTCAGAACAAGTAGCATATACCAAGACTTCCTTTCTTTAAAACTATTTTCTATCTACTCTCTAACTCTATATGAAGCTTTTGAACGAAGGTTTTTCTGGGTTAGGTTGGTTTCACTTGCAAGAATTATTTTCCTTGGAAGTTACTACTTTGGTTGTCTACTTTCACTTTAAAGGTTACAATGATAGCATTTATTGATAGATGCAAGAATTGAGGTGATCAATCCCATCCTCACGTCTACCAACAACACATCACTGTCGGGTTCTATCAATAATGTCATCATTTAACAAATGCAAGGATTAGAGTGATCAGTTCTAACCTTACATTACGTCAAATAACAACATCACAACATAGTATTGGTCACTTGACACTAGAGTTCTCAAATTTAAGAATTCTTTCTAAGGTCTTTCATACGTTATCTATAAGAACAGAATTGTATTTGGAAAGGCAGATTTCCAACATGTTTTTAAGCAGTTCTAATCTAAGACATTACTAATCCCCTATTTAGCTAACTAAGGAGAAAACTATCTCCACCACAATCGAACATAGAAATATTACGCATGGACTTGGCAAACATTAGTTACCTACGACCATATCCATTGGGTCCACCTCGTCACCCTCGACGGTGAATAACTTCCCCTTATGCAATGATGGACCACCACGGGCCTTCTGTGCCTTAGCAGCATTAATTTCCTTCTTCATTGTGTTCTTAGGACAATTTGAAGCAAAATGTCCGGGTTGTCCACAGTGAAAGCATAACCCCTCCTTTCGACCCAATGTCCAGCACACTCCCCTATGCATCCGGCCGCAGTGCTGACAAGTCGGTATTGGACCATAAGCATTCACGGTTGGTCCGGATTCCCTAGGAAACGTGACCGCGGAATGAGAGTATGGACCAGACTTCTGAATCGGTCCCTTGCCCCTAATAGGACCAGACAATCTCTAAGATGCCCTGCTTCGCTCCCCTGCTTGTTCCTGCTTGAGAGAATCTTCATAAGCACTGGTCATGTTCACAAGTTGAGAGAGATTAGAGATTCCCTGATAGACAAAGACAGTTTTGATCTTGGAATTGAGACCAGCCTCAAACTTGATACACTTAGTGCGTTCATCTTCATCCCGATAGCTGCCAGAATAACGAATGAGATCCTCAAACTGAGCTGCATATTCTCCAACACTGAGGCTCCCTTGCTTCAGTTCAAGAAAAGCCACTTCCTTCTCCCTCCTTACATTTTCCGGAAAGTACTTTCCCAGAAAACGGATCTTGAAAAGATCCCATGAAATAAGCTCATTAGCTGCTTCCAGACCTCTCCTCTGTTGGTCCCACCAATGTTCCGCCTCGCCCATCAGAACATACTCCACTAGTCGCATATACTGATAACCCGGTGGCTGCAACGAGCGAAACACCTTTTCCATCTCTCGGAGCCATCTTTGAGCTCCATCGGGGTTGTAACCCCCTTCAAACTTCGGCGGATCGCTTTTTCTAAAGCGGCCCATCCAATCAATCTCCACTGGTGGTGGTGGAGGAGGCTGAAGTGCTACTGCAGCTACAACAATGTTCTGGGCTTGATTCTGTTGCAGATTTGCAAGATTCTCAGCTTGTTACTGTTGAGCTTGGGCTTGGTTATGCTGCAATTGAACCAGAGTTTCAGGAATTGCAGCAATTCTGCCATTGTCAGCCCGTCTCCCTGCCATACTGTTGAGTCATGGAGGGACAACCAGTTAATGATAAAACAATTAAACAAAACTACTATTATCCTACAACTTAGACCATAACCTAAGTACATTGGTTACTCGCTCGGTGAGTAGCCATAGGAGTAGTGAGTTCATACTCCAAAGGCTGAGGGAAACTGCTCTGATACCATAAATGTAACACCCTAATAAATATTACCCTTAATTCCCAAGTATTAAAAATGTGAACTTAAAAATTCCTTTTTAGTTTAGTAAAATCATCTGTCAAACGGACGGAGTTTTGTCTGTTTTTCGGACTTTCCAAAATTTAACCTGTATAAACAATTTTCAAAAAAACAACTAATAGCCAGCAGGGCTTCAGATTATATTTCTAAATCATATCAAGGCCCCATGGGCTCCAAATATATCAGAGTAATAGCGGAAAATACTAAGTTTGAGTGTCATAACCAAAACATATAACTTGTCAAAATAAAACATCCTAAGCCTCACTTAAAATATGAATAACAAATTTTACATCAAAATAGTGTAGGAGGCTTAAGTTCATAATATTCTTCCATATTGAGGAAATCGCAATTGGTGGTTGGAGAGACTTAGGAACCCTAGGAATACACCTAGAAGGGGGGGTTGAATAGGTGTTGAAGCTACCTTGAAAGATTTTCGAACGAAACAAATCGAAACAATCAAAACAAATGATTTTTGCAAATTCTACAGTACTTAATCGATTAACCTGCAATTTACTCGAGTAGTACTCGATTAAACTTGAACTTAATCGATTAAATATGACAGAAACAGAAAAATCAATTTTTCATTCGAATACGAAAATCAATCAATTCACATGCAAGATCAGAGATTCAGCGGAAATGATTAACACCTATATTCTTATTGATTAACCTAGTTATGAAAATGATTTTCCCTTTATCAATTTGAACAATCAAAGATTCAATTCAATCAATTATGAAAATCAATCTTTCTAGGTTTTCAACCAAGAACGCAATCAAATGACTTGAATATAAAGAGTAAGGGTTTAGAGATACGACACAGTGATTTATCCTGGTTCACTTTCATCCACTTGAAAGCTACATCCAGTCCCCTCTTCAACCAAGAGAGATTTTCTTCACTATGAGGAATTAGAGTTCTCAAATTACAAGTGATTGCCTCACAAGACTCCCTTCTTGCTAGCTTACAAGAGATAACCGACACCCTTGCCTTGTAATCCTATTGATCTTCTCTCTAATCTAACCTCTACCCCTTGTTGATAATCGACACAACAAGTCTTCAATTGCTTGATGATAAACCACACACCAAGGCTTCACTTGCTTGATTCACAACCAAGACTTCTTCTTCTTCTTCAATAAGAATGCACTTGCTTGATGATAAAATCGACACACCAAGACTTCTTGTTTGTTGTAGTGGCTTGCCTTCTTGCAAAGATTACAACACAATAGAAAACACAAAACAATCCTATGAATCTCAATCAAGAGTTGTGACAATTCACCATAAGAGATTCAAAGGTTCTTGATCAAAGAATATGAAAATATGAGAACTTTGATCTTTAGAAAATGAGAGAGAATAGAGTGGCTTGATTCTTTGTAAAACTTGTATGAAAATGATTCTAACTGATCACAAATAATAGGAAAAGGTTTATATAGAATACCCAAAAGTTGTAGCACTTGAAAACTGATTTTGAGAAGTCAAAAACGTATTTTAAAAATCAGTTCAGCAGTACTTAATCGATTAAGCAAGTCGTGTACTCGAGTAGTACTCGATTAAATTATCACTTAATCGATTAAGTTGGTACTGTACATGTTCAAAACTTGTTTTCTCAAAATCCAACCTTTCCTTTAAAACCTTTAAGCCACCTATTGATTCTAGGTTAAGTGAAAACTCAAATTATGATTTAATCATGACTTATGAATGAGATTCACTACCCTCTATAATAATCTACCCAAATAAAAAACCTATGAAGCTTGAGAGGCAAAAGATAAAAGAAATACAAATACACTCAAACTTAGGTCGCTTTCTCTCTTCTTCATTTGATGTTTGTTGTTGCTTGTTGAGCTTGAAACTTGATCAACACTTGTAGCTTGTTCAAAAACACTTTGTCATTATCAAAATATTCATCATGTTCATCATGGAACTAACAATCTCCCCCTTTTTGAAAATGACAACCCATGTTTTGAAATCGCTTGAAGTTGTTGATGCTTGAAACATTTGATCACTTGAGAAGACTCTTTCTCCCTCTCAATCAATGCTATAACACTTGAATCCAATTGAGATAGAAGCTTGATTCTCCCCCTATCTTAAACAACTTAGCTCAACCTACATAAAAACAACAAAACAACCTTTCTCCAAATATAATATCATATTTCTCCCATGTTTTAAAAACATACCATTTCTCCCCATTTGAGAAACATTTCATTTAATTCAAAACATCATATTTCTCCCCCTTTGGCATTATCAAAAAGTAATATATACCAATTGAAATATAACATCTAAGCCAAGGTAAGAAATCAATGATCATTTCTTCACAACATTGATACCAATTGAACAAATACAATAGAGCTTTACTTTGAAATGTGATATCAATTGGTAAGAGAATATAACAATAAAATATAATACCAATTGAGAACTAAAAAGATCATAATATCACTTAACAAAGAAGATATCAATGTAAAGAAGAATCAATAATCACAAAAACATGATAATCAACTAATAATCTCTCAATGATACAAATTGAATTAACTAAACATTTAGAAAAGTAATATCAATTGAGAAGATACCAATTAAGATAATATATCAATATCAAATATTACCACTTTGTAGGACATTCACTTAAGATGCAAGTGTGATACCAATTGAAGATGTGAATATAGACATTCATAGTTGAGACCAATTGAGAACATGTGTCATTCATTTGCATCTTCAATCAAACCTACAAAACAATCATGCTTTGCTTTTTGGTATCCAAATGGTTTTGGATCCATTTTTGTTAGTGTAGGGACTTTCACCCTTTTTCATCCAAACAAAATTTCCTTTAGGTATACCATGCACTTTAACATAACACACATTTGAAGTATGTCCATGAGTACCACAATAGAAACATGTTGGAGGATTTGAAAAATCAACTTTAGAAAAATCAACAACATTTCTATGAGATTTACTCTTAGCATTAGTATAACCCAAACCAAACTTGTTTGAATTTTCTCTTTGAAAATTTAACAATGTGCGCAATCTAATATCACAAATGGTGAAACTTGCAAGCTTATTTTTCAAAATAGCATTTTCATCCTTGAGCAACTTGCAACTCTCACAATCAACCACAACATTCAATCTACTAGCACAATCACAAGAAGAACTAGCATAGATAAGATCAAGAGTTTCATTTTCAAGATTAAGCTCATCAACTTGTTTTTGAAGATCTAAAATCTCTTTTTGATGTTTCAAAATGAGCTTCTTTCTTTCAATGTTTTTCAAAGCTAGTTTTTCAAGTTGTTCATACATTTCTTCATAAGCATTATGTAACAATTCATATTTAGAAGAAATTTCGGATTTAGATTCACTTACATTGCTATCCTCTCTTTGATAACTTGATTCATCATTTGAACTTTGTTCTTCATCATCTACTAGAGTTATCAAGTTGAGACAAGCGGCTTCTTCATCATCCGATGAACTACTCGATGTGCTTTTCTTGTTATCTTCATCACTATCCCAAACTATGTATGCTCTTTTAGATTTAGAATTTTTCTTGTCTTTCTCCTTCTTCTTGAGATACCTAGAGCATGAATACTTGAGATGACCGGGTTTTCCACATTCATGGCAAACTACACCTTCTTTTGATGTCTTGGTCTTGTAGTGTGGGGAATCCTTCTCTTTACTTTTGTCCTTGTTCAACCTTCCTTTTCTCCTTAGAAACTTGTCAAACTCTTTTAACAAAAGTTTCATATCTTTTTCATCAACATCGGAATCGGAATCTTCACTATCATCATCATCAGAACTATCTTTCTTTTTATATGCACTTTTGACTCTAAGAGCAAGTCCTTTCCTTGATTTGTTCTTATCCGACTCTTCATTGATACTTAATCGTCCAAGCTCCATTTCATGTTCTTGAAGCTTTCCGAAAAGTGTTGCTAGATCCATAGCATCCAAATTCTTAGATTCAACAATAGCCGTTACTTTTGGTTGCCAATTCCTGTCTAAACATCTCAACACTTTGTTAGAAAGTTCACCTTGTAGAAAAGTTTTACCAAGAGCAAGTAAATGATTTATAATATGAGTAAAACGCTTTTGCATATCATTAATAGATTCATTTGGAAGCATATGAAACAATTCATAATCACGCATTAAAGCATTCAATCTAGCTCTCCTAACCTCACTAGTTCCTTCATGAGTCACTTGTAAAGTGTCCCACATTTCTTTAGCACTAGAACATTGAGAAACTCTAAAGAACTCGTCATAGGATAAAGCGGATGTAATGATATTCTTTGCTTTATAATCATATTGTACTTTCTTTCTATCATCATCCTTCCACTTATCCTCGGGGATCAATTGTTCTACACCTTCAACTAAACTAGAGGGGATATGAGGACCTTTTTCAACTACTTTCCAAATTTCACTATCTATGGCTTGGATAAAGATTTTCATTCTAACTTTCCAATATGCATAGCCTTCTCCGGTAAATAATGGAGGACGACTTATTGAAGCACCTTCACCACCAAAGGAATTTATGGAACCCATTGCGATTTTCTTAAAGGATCTTTACGAAAAAGCTCTTATGCTCGTGTCTTTCGACCGAGCTCTGATACCAATTGAGGAAATCGCAATTGGTGGTTGGAGAGACTTAGGAACCCTAGGAATACACCTAGAAGGGGGGGTTGAATAGGTGTTGAAGCTACCTTGAAAGATTTTCTAACGAAACAAATCGAAACAATCAAAACAAATGATTTTTGCAAATTCTACAGTACTTAATCGATTAACCTGCAATTTACTCGAGTAGTACTCGATTAAACTTGAACTTAATCGATTAAATATGACAGAAACAGAAAAATCAATTTTTCATTCGAATACGAAAATCAATCAATTCACATGCAAGATCAGAGATTCAGCGGAAATGATTAACACCTATATTCTTATTGATTAACCTAGTTATGAAAATGATTTTCCCTTTATCAATTTGAACAATCAAAGATTCAATTCAATCAATTATGAAAATCAATCTTTCTAGGTTTTCAACCAAGAACGCAATCAAATGACTTGAATATAAAGAGTAAGGGTTTAGAGATACGACACAGTGATTTATCCTGGTTCACTTTCATCCACTTGAAAGCTACATCCAGTCCCCTCTTCAACCAAGAGAGATTTTCTTCACTATGAGGAATTAGAGTTCTCAAATTACAAGTGATTGCCTCACAAGACTCCCTTCTTGCTAGCTTACAAGAGATAACCGACACCCTTGCCTTGTAATCCTATTGATCTTCTCTCTAATCTAACCTCTACCCCTTGTTGATAATCGACACAACAAGTCTTCAATTGCTTGATGATAAACCACACACCAAGGCTTCACTTGCTTGATTCACAACCAAGACTTCTTCTTCTTCTTCAATAAGAATGCACTTGCTTGATGATAAAATCGACACACCAAGACTTCTTGTTTGTTGTAGTGGCTTGCCTTCTTGCAAAGATTACAACACAATAGAAAACACAAAACAATCCTATGAATCTCAATCAAGAGTTGTGACAATTCACCATAAGAGATTCAAAGGTTCTTGATCAAAGAATATGAAAATATGAGAACTTTGATCTTTAGAAAATGAGAGAGAATAGAGTGGCTTGATTCTTTGTAAAACTTGTATGAAAATGATTCTAACTGATCACAAATAATAGGAAAAGGTTTATATAGAATACCCAAAAGTTGTAGCACTTGAAAACTGATTTTGGGAAGTCAAAAACGTATTTTAAAAATCAGTTCAGCAGTACTTAATCGATTAAGCAAGTCGTGTACTCGAGTAGTACTCGATTAAATTATCACTTAATCGATTAAGTTGGTACTGTACATGTTCAAAACTTGTTTTCTCAAAATCCAACCTTTCCTTTAAAACCTTTAAGCCACCTATTGATTCTAGGTTAAGTGAAAACTCAAATTATGATTTAATCATGACTTATGAATGAGATTCACTACCCTCTATAATAATCTACCCAAATAAAAAACCTATGAAGCTTGAGAGGCAAAAGATAAAAGAAATACAAATACACTCAAACTTAGGTCGCTTTCTCTCTTCTTCATTTGATGTTTGTTGTTGCTTGTTGAGCTTGAAACTTGATCAACACTTGTAGCTTGTTCAAAAACACTTTGTCATTATCAAAATATTCATCATGTTCATCATGGAACTAACACATATCCCATAATAACCCTACTCTCCCTGTAAGGGAAAGTACTCCTGCTCGGCCGGGGGCTGTGCCACTGAAACTGTAAGGGAGTGAATATTGCACATGAAATAGAAAGCAGTTTCTAACTAGACATAACAACCCACTAGGTCAAACACATTTAGCAAATAAGCAAATATTCACATATTTCACAACATACTCATTTCCTTATTTCCATATTCATTATTCATTTCAACATCCATTTCCGTTATTCATTTCAACATCCATTTCCTTTACTTTTATTTCTTTTCACACACTTTCTTCATATGGGTACATCACCTCAAATCAGAGGCCAATGCACAGTTTCATTCACCACAATTATCACTTCAAGTCAGAGGCTCTCATTCATTTCCTTATTTAAATTACGTGTCCCTCAGGTCAGAGGTCAACACCCATTCATTATACTTCATTCTGTGTCCCTCAGGTCAGAGGTCAACACTTCAATCTCTTAATTCGCGATGTGTCTCTCAGGTCAGAGGTCAACACACCCATATACATTATATCCAGTGTCCCTCAGGTCAGAGGTCAACACCCAACTCATTATTTAATCCGTTGTCCCTCAGATCAGAGGTCAACACTCATTAACATTCATTTCATCTTTTGTCCCTCAGGTCAGAGGTCAACACTCAATTACTTTAATTCATTTTGTGCCCCTCATAGCAGAGGTCAGCCTAATCATCACTTTCCATTAATCGTCACCTCAAATCAGAGGCCAACGCACTTATCACATTTTCATTTACCATTACCTCACATCAGAGGCCAAATCATACTTTCATCTTCTTACACAAACAATTGTAACATATACATTTGCTCATTCATACGATATCCACATTCTTAACACAATTAAATACAATGGCACACATTCAAAACCTAATCATTCTCATCATAAACCATTTATCACAAGTTAAGGAATGCCACCTCAAAACAGAGGCCAACATATATACCACATTCTCAATATTCGGCGCCTCATTTCAGAGGCCAAGAATTATTCACTTTCTTGTTCAATCAATTTTAACACATTCAAATACAACAACACACATTCCACAACTAATTATTCATGTAATCACCTTATTCATTTCCTTTCTCAGTTATCACAATCATACCAGATAGTATTCTCTTTCATAGTCCAACATTTATATTACACTTCATTTCAAGTTACATATTTCACCTTCTTACCTATTTGCTTTATCACCACATAATAAAATCACCTTTTACTTTTTGTTTACACAAAATCATTTGCTTCCATATCCGACATTCACAAGTTCAATTCATAAGCCATGACCTTTGTTCACAATTGACAATATTTAACATTTAAACTCATTTAGCATTTAGGTACAAACACGCACATTCATCACATATAGTCGTTTCCATTCCATTTTTTCTTCCTATATCAATTACTCCATAGCACCTACATTTACTTGCAACATCAATCAATTATTATTGTATCCACAACTTGACAATTAAACCAATAATCATAAAAATCATTTATGTCAACTTCACTTTCACATTACCCAATTTCTCATGTACTTCAATATAATCATTAACCAAATTTCATTTATCAAATAATTCATTCTTATATTATTGGGTTTCCTTTTCCTAGCCTTAACATCCAATCATCATGCACATTTAATTAATTAGAATTTCATATTCAATAACCTAGGGATTTATAATCTAATTTTCTCCCATAACACATAACCCTAAAAAGCATTATATACTAACTAGAACCTACTCCCTAGAACAAGGCAAAGCTCACCATATCCACTCCCTTACCTTAACCAAAGAGAGGGAAAGTGGAAGAACCTAAGCCTTCGCTCCGCACGCTCCCAAAACAAAGAGCTCCAACGCACGAAGGTAACGAGAGTGATGATAATCTTCCCTAAATCAAAGGAATGGGATGAGGATGAAATTATTGCCCCATTTTAAGAGGAAATTCGAATTTCCCCAAAGAAGGGAAAGAGAGAGAGCAAATCCAAATTAGAGAGAGAGGAACTTCAAGAATCATGAATACTTACTTGGAGAGACAAGGAGTGACTTGATAATGGACCTTGGAGTGATTCCCTTAAGGTTTGGTCGATTTGGGATGAGAGGTTTTGTGCCCTAGAGAGAGAAATTTCGAGTTCTTTGGCAAAAATCACGCGTGAAATGCTTTTATTTTTTTCCACTGCAGGGTCGTTTAATCGATTATTAATCGATTAAGGGTTTCAAACATTCTGGACTTAATCGATTAAGCTGCAGCTTAATCGATTAAGTTGCAGGATTTTCAGCACCCCGACTTTGAATGGTCATAACTTCTTCGTTACCCGTTGGATCTTCCTCAAATTTTAAAGCAAGCTTCCCTACATACCAATCTTCACATCCAACGGTGGAATTTGTGTTTAGAGTTGTAAATCTTTTATTTTGAATTTCCTAATATCCTATGTTGTTAACCCTAAATCAAGCCTTCAATCCACTTTTTTAACTCAATATCATCATTTCCTTCACTCTAAGCTTGGCCATCATCAATTATACTAGGAATTAAATTTGGGATGTTACACTGAATTCTGGATTTGAATGCTTATTATAGGTTTTGTTGTATTGAATTGTGTTTATGTTCATTTATATGCAATTTGATGCAAAAAGCTTAATGCATGCACCTTGGACTTGTTTCTGTGGTGAAACCTGTTTATTTAAGGTATATATGTACCCTGCTAAAGGATGAAATTTGGTTAGATTTGAGAAATAAAAAGAATGATGTATCAAAACTCTAGTTTTAATGGACTGACTGCATAATCTAACCGGTTAATCGATATTCGTAACCGGTTAGACACTGCAGAATTTCAAAAGAAAATCAGTTTATAAAACAGTCCTGAAGTTTCACAAATTTTACTCAAATCTACACTTTGATTTCATTAGAAAGAATCTGAAATTGAGGTAACAATACTGTCTTGGTTCAGATTTAAGGGTAAAGGGTTAATACCTTAATTTGATGGAATAATTTCAAGAGGAAATTATGCTTTATTGGAAACAGAATGTGATTGGGACTTTTGAATGATGGAAACTGTGATTTTTGAGGCATAAAACAATGTTTAACTTGTTTATGGATTGGGTAGAGAATTCAAGAAAAAGGGTTTTTCTGAATTGCAATGGTAAACAGTTCAGGTCTGTAATTCTAACCGGTTAGCCTGAAACTGTAACCGGTTAGTACCTGAATCTGAAAAATAAAAAGTTAAGTTTTTGAATACCATTGATTTTGTTTTACCCAATCTAAGTTTAAGGGCATGTTTTGAGATGATCCCAAGGAGAATTTTATGCCAAACATTATGCCTCAAATAAATCATTCAAAAGAGAAATTGGAATATTTCTAAATCACATTAATTAATGCAAAGATAAAACCAACCCCGATATTTGTGCATCCATATAGACTGGAAGTCTGGTTGGTAGGAACGTTTATCATATTCTGGGAATATGAGGAGGGTACTCCGGGAGTACCAAATTATAACCTATTTGATGACACATTATAGATATGTGGCCAGTGTCCGGGACCTGGTTTTGATGCGTTCTGGGAACGTATGCGTTCTGGGAACGTGGTGCACACTCCGGGAGTGATGCTTATTATCCAAGTATGGTTCGGTATTACGTTCTGGGAACGAATGTCGGTGTTCCGGGAACACAAGGGTGTAATGGATGGACGTCCAAGATGGACTTTTAGAGGCCTCAGTTGTGGATAGAAAATCATACATCATGCCACTTGCATTATAAGAGTTATAATGTTGAAAACTGGTGTGCTCATATGTATCTGCATTATTATCTGTCCACGATATATTTGTGATTGTAATTTTAGTCTTTATCAATTATGTATATGTGTATACTTACTCCCTGTGCCCTGTTTAGGTGATGGCTAGATACCTAGCTTGCATCGAGATACGCCCTATCCCTAGTGACATATGGACGTATGAGGAGCACCGTGCCACTTTTGAGGGGGAAGTTGAGATCACTCTCTACCACCCTAACCCTCTGGTGCGAGTGCGACCTCGTCGATTTAGGATCCCATTTGTCTATACTATGCATGTTCCACCTTTTTATACATATAGAGGACCACCCCCGGCTCGACCTATGCTTCGTTTTCATAGTTTTCGTTTTAGAGCTGCCACTCGTTCCCATCCTTCCTCCCATAGAGTTGTCACTGAGGAGACTCCTTCTCCTGGTCCGACTGACTATGATAGGACTGCTTCTGCATATCCTAGACCCAGTGGTGGGGTCTCTACATAGTCAGGCGAGGTCGAGGAGGACCCTGTGGAGGATGAGAGCGAGGAGGAGGTGCGCGTTGAGCCGACTGTTTCTGCTAGAGGTGGACCCGCTGGTTCATAGGAGCCTGCATAGCGTAGATGTTTTTGGATCCTAGATCCTAGGGATAGAGCTGTGGAGGATCAGAGAAGCTGCTGAGGACACAGATGACTTGCTCTGAGACTTCTACTTTTGGATTTTGTTATATATTGTATATATTCGAGAGGTCTTAGAGTGAGGTTTTATTTTATGCAGCTGGTCTGTATATGTTTCATCAAAACTTGCTATCTCGACTTTTTATCACTTGCTACTGACTGTACTGATGGGGTTTATGATATGACTTATATATATATATATGGTGTTTTCGTTACCTCAGCAGTGCCCCATAAGTATTACTTTTACTTCCGCGAACTTTGATTTCCATTTGAAAAGAATTCGGCAGTAGGTTTATGATTTATATATTTATATCCAACTCGAGAGGCAATGGTATGTTCTAATAATAACTACGAATAATGTTTTCTATAATCAAGGAAATGTTATCTCGAGAGCCTTTTCGAATCTAAGATATTATTAAGCCGAATTCAAAAATGGTTTATGTTAAAAAAAAAAGGTTTATGAACGAGCAAGTACTAATCCTAAAAAGGAAAAATTTTCTAGTCCTAATTTTTATAGCAAATACTCAACAATTTGGAAATATAAATTATTTTCAAGTTAAAAAGAGAGCGTCACACCCTTTGGTGGTATCAGAGCATTGGTCCTGTCCCTCATGGCTCGAAGATGCAGCTAAGTATGATATTCAATGTTGATTGAATATATTTTGAGTAAGTTAGTAGCATTTATGTTTTAAAGACCTTTTTAGTGACCCAAAGCCCATAGTGCAGGTCTTTCTATGGCAACCAGAAATAGAAATATTACTAATGAAATGTTAGAACGAATTACGACCGTGCTGGAAGGCATGCAGCAGCAGCAGAGACAACAACCATCTCAAGGGCGAGCTGGTAACCCATCTGCTGGTAACATGGTGAATCAGGACGCTAAGACTCTGTCGGAGTTCAGAAAGTGCAACCCACCAAGGTTTGAGGGAGGATATAAACCTGATGAGGCGAACAAGTGGTTGTATGAGATTAATAAGATTTTCCGAACTTTGGAGTGCTCGGATGAGCAGAAGGTGACCTATGCAGTTTACATGCTTCATGGGGAAGCTGAAAACTGGTGGGATCACAATGTCCAATTGCTGAATTTTGAAAGAAGGGCAATCAACTGGGGAGTATTTATGGAGAAATTTCTTAATAAATATTTTCCAGAAGATTTGAGGAGAAAGAAGGAAGTGGAATTCATGCAATTGAAGCAGGGGGATATGAGTGTAGGAGAGTATGCTGCCAGATTCGAGGAACTGATGAAGTACTCTTCCTACTACTTAAATAACCCTGATGAAAGGAGTAAGTGTGTTAAGTTTGAAGGTGGGCTAAGGCCGGAGCTGAAGTCTATCTTCAGTTATCAAAGGATTCAGAGTTTCCCTGCACTTGTGGATATGTGCAGAATGTATGAAGATGACAAGAAGGCTGAGTTGATGGGAAGTCAAGTGAAAGGGGTTGGACAGAACTATGGACCATATAGGAAGAAGAAGTTTGATCATCGGAATAATGGTCCATATTCTAGGAACAAGGGTAAGGGCAAGGCGGTGATGGATAACAAGAACAAGTCTCGCGATAATGCTCCTTATTGCGAGAAGTGCAGACGTTATCATCATGGTCGGTTTTGCTGGTCCACAGGAGGATGTTTTAAGTGTGGGAAGCAAGGTCACTTTGCTCGTGAATGCAAAGAATCTGTAAAGGGTGATGCAAAGGGATCTGCTGGCAAGCCTGTGGTGCAAGGAAGAGTGTTTACCCTGAGTGGTAATGAAGCAACCCAAACCCCGAATCTCGTGCAAGGTAACTTTCTGCTTAATAACCAACCTTGCAAAATCATGTTTGATTCTAGAGCCACACATTCTTTTGTTTCTCCTGAATGTGTAAATAGGTTGAATCTTGTTGTTTCCAATTCACCTTGTTATCTTAGTATAGATACCCCTACGGGAATACCGATCTTCACTACTAAAGTCTGCCTAGGATGTAATGTAGAAATTCTGGGTCGTCTTTCTAAGGTAGATTTGGTTTGTCTTCCTAAGTTACAATTGGATGTGATCTTGGGTATGGATTGGTTGATGAAGAACCAAGTGATCATCAATTGTGAGGAAAAGACAATTCAATATAGGACCCTTGAACCAGAGGGTTATATGTGTTTATTCTCGGCTTCTGGGGAGGAAGAGTCAGTGCCGATGAGGAGATTCCGGTGGTGAGGGAATTTTCGGAAGTATTTCCTGAAGATATACCAGGATTACCTCCGAAGCGAGAGATAGAGTTTGGGATTGATTTAGTCCCTGGAGCTGGTCCCATCTCTATTTCTCCTTATAGGATGGCACCACCAGAAATGGCAGAAATGAAGAAGCAGATAGAGGAGTTGCTGCAGAAACAGATGATCAGGCCAAGCGTTTCGCCTTGGGGAGCTCCATTACTGTTTGTAAAGAAGAAAGATGGGAGTATGAGGATATGTGTGGACTACAGGCAGTTGAATAAGGTCACTATTAAGAACAAGTATCCTTTGCCAAGGATTGATGACCTTATGGACCAGGTTAAGGGAGCTGCAGTATTCTCCAAGATTGATCTGAGATCGGGTTATCATCATATCAGGATAAAGGAGGAGGATATACCCAAGACTGCATTTCGATCCCGATACGGTCATTATGAGTATGTTGTGATGCCGTTCGGATTGACTAATGCACCTGCTATTTTCATGGATTATATGAACCGGATCTTTAGACCATATTTAGATTTATTTGTGGTGGTATTCATTGATGATATTCTGGTCTATTCTAAAAATCCGGAAGAGCATGAAGAGCATCTCAGGATTGTGTTGAAAGTATTGAAGGAGAAGCAATTATATGCCAAGCTTACGAAGTGTGAGTTTTGGTTGAACGAAGTGAAGTTTTTGGGGCATGTAATCTCTAAAGAAGGAATTGCGGTGGATCCAGCAAAAGTAAGTTCAGTGCTAAGTTGGGAACAGCCTAAGACTGTGACGGAGGTGAGAAGTTTCTTAGGGCTGGCTGGATACTATCGTCGGTTCATAGAAGGATTTTCTAAGATTGCATTGCCTTTGACTAAGTTGACTCGGAAAGATCAACCGTTCGTGTGGGACGATCGGTGTGAAGTTAGTTTTCGTGAGTTAAAGGAAAGGTTAACATCGTCTCCTGTGTTAATCTTACCTGATCCTCACAAGAGCTTCGAAGTGTACTGTGATGCATCTAAGCAAGGACTGGGTTGTGTATTAATGCAAGGAGGAAGGGTAGTGGCTTATGCATCGCGACAATTGAAGAATCATGAGGTGAATTACCGGACACACGATTTAGAATTGGCTGCGATCGTGTTTGCCTTAAAGATATGGAGACATCATCTCTATGGCACTATATTCCAAGTATTTAGTGACCATAAGAGTTTGAAATATCTGTTTGACCAGAAAGAGTTGAACATGAGGCAGAGAAGATGGATGGAGTTTTTGAAAGATTATGACTTTAAACTCCACTACCATCCGGGTAAAGCCAATGTGGTTGCAGATGCTTTGAGTCGGAAAGCAATCCACATAAGTGCGATGATGGTTAAGGAAGCAGCATTGATTGAGGAATTCAGAGACCTGAGCTTGTTAACACAAGTGGAACCATCAAGTATCAAGTTGGGGATGTTGCAGATCACCAACGAATTCTTGGAAAGAATTCGGGAGCTGCAACAAGTGGACGAAGAATTGATGGAAAAGACGAGACTAAGCTCAGAAGGAAGGGAACCTGATTTCAAGATTGGACAAGATGGAATCCTTCGTTTCAGGACAAGGATTTGCATACCAAGAGGTCAGGAAGTTAGAAGGCTGATTCTTGACGAAGCCCATAAGAGTCGGATGAGTATGCATCCTGGATCAACCAAAATGTATCAAGACTTGAAAAAGATGTTTTGGTGGTCTGGATTGAAAAAGGATGTTGCCGAATACGTGGCGGCGTGCTTGACTTGCCAAAAAGCTAAAGTAGAACATAAGAAACCAGGAGGACAGTTGCAACCTTTGAGTATTCCCCAGTGGAAGTGGGATAGCATCTCAATGGATTTTGTGTCTGGTTTGCCAAGGACAGCAGCAAATCATGATGCAATCTGGGTAGTTGTAGATAGGTTAACCAAGTGGGCGCATTTTATTCCGATAAATATGCGTTATCCTTTGAACAAGCTTACCCAGGTCTATATCAAGGAGGTAGTTCGTCTTCACGGAGTGCCTTCGAGTATTGTGTCGGACCGAGATCCCAGATTTTCTTCGCAATTCTGGAAAAGTTTGCATGATGCTATGGGAACAAGATTGAAATTGAGTTCTGCGTATCATCCATAGACGGATGGCCAGACGGAAAGAACGATTCAGTCTTTGGAAGATGTGTTGAGGGCTTGTGCACCTCTTGCAGAATTCACGTACAACAACAGCTATCATGCGAGCATTGGAATGGCGCCGTTCGAGGCATTGTATGGAAGGAAATGTCAAACCCCGCTATGTTGGTTCCAAGTGGGGGAGAATGTGATGATTGGACCGGAGATGATACAGCAGACATCTGAGAAGATTAAGATGGTTCAGGCAAAGATGAAAGCGGCTCAGAGTCGGCAGAAGAGTTATGCGGATAAGAGGAGGAAACCATTAGAGTTTTCAGAGGGCGATCATGTGTTCCTTCGGATAGTTCCGATGAAAGGAATCAGTAGAGCTTTGAGAACCCGAAAGCTTTCGCCTAAGTGTATAGGTCCATACCAAATTCTTAAAAGAGTTGGTCCTGTTGCTTATCAACTAGCTTTACCACCCTCTTTATCCAATTTGCACAACGTCTTTCACGTTTCGCAATTAAAGAAGTACGTGCATGATCCATCAGTTATTCTAAAACTCCAACCTGATGACCTAACTTTGAAAGAAGACCTGACCTTTGAGACCAGACCAGTTCAGATAGAAGGTCGTGAAGTTAAGCAGCTCAGGGGAAAGGAGATACCTTTAGTAAAGGTCATATGGGAAAATGCTGACGTATCTGAAGCGACGTGGGAATTAGAGGAAAAGATGCGTCAAGAGTATCCGGAGTTGTTTTTGTAAACTAGAATTTCGGGGACGAAATTCCTTTTAAGTGGGGGAGTAGTGTAACACCCCTAATTTTCGTCTCCCGAATAATAGGAAATTAATTTTTATTATTAATTTATAGAAATTTTTCCAAGTTTATGTTTTGTATTTAATTAAGCCTTAAATATAAAAATAAGTTGAAATATTTTTATATGGCAAATAAATGCAAAATATAAGGATATTGCATTTTGGTCCCTGAATGAGGACTTAAATGTAATATTGAAAAGGTTCTTGGAGGGAAAGATTTAAAAATATTAATTTTTAAATTTTGAACTAATCTAATCGGTTAGTAATGCCCTGTAACCGGTTAGACGATGAACCCAGAAACTGGGTTAGTGGATTTTGATGAGTAATCACTTGATTAATCCCGAATTCGCCACGATTACAACTTGAATCTAGTGGAAAACCACGCGTCGACCTGCATGTTAGTTCAATTTGTTTATAAATAGTTGAATTCTGAAGAATTGGGGGTTGGTTCTGCTGAATTGTGTTGAAGAAGAACAATTAGGGTTCCAAATTCGTGCTGAGCAATGTTAGAATTATTGATAGGATTGGCAGCCGTCACCCAAGAGGGGGGGTGAATTGGGTGTTTATAAAAACATTGGAAAATATTCGCTTTAAAACGTTTTCAATAAACTTAAAGAGATTTTGCAGCGGAAAACAATATAATGATGAAAACGATTGCACAAAAGCGAATAATATTAATAATATTATGAAAACTAATATGCGCGGATACGAATTAAAAAGAACAACGAAAACGAATGATACCACGCTAATTAATTTAAAATTTAAAATCCTTTAAATTAATTATTATGAAAATAATCGATATGATGCGCAACAAATAAATATAACAGCGGAAAATAAAGAGATAAGGGATAGAAGAGATTGCACCGGTGATTTTATCCTGGTTCGGCAAACCCGGCCTACTCCAGTCCCCAAGCGACCCGCTTGAGCTTTTCACTAAACCAAGACGCCATGCGTCCCCAAGTACAACCAGAGCGCCCCGCAAGCTACTAGGAACCTCCTTTCGCCAGGGACCTCGAAACACAACTAGATAGCCTAACTACTAGGTGCCCCACCATTCGTCTAGCACTACCCAATACAGAAGGGTTCCTCACCCTACAAACACGAACGCAGCACGTCCGCACTAGGAGATTCACTCTCTAGTCACTAAGGGTTACACACCCCTTACAACACTGGTTATGGTATGAGAGATTGGGTACAAGACCTATAGTGCACTCTCAATAGTGCGGATACAACAATATAAGGCCACTCTAACAATTATGTGTTCTAAATAACACAGATACAACAATTAAGCTCTAATGATAATGAAGTCTAGATTAGGTTGTTACAAGGCCAAAATAAGGTTTTGTTTTCTTAGAAAAGATGTGAACGTGAAAACCAGAAGATGATGGAGAAGAAGAGAAAGAACGTGATTATCAGGAGATGTCGAAGTGAAAATGATTTTTCAAAACAAAATAAATAGAGTTCCTTTTGAAATCAAAAACAAATCAAAAGAATAAAATAAAAGATTTAAGAATTAAAACCAAAGATTTGAATTTTGAATTTTGAATTTGAAAATAGAATCAGAATCAAATCAAAAACGATTTTGGAAATAAAATAATTTAAGTTTTAAAATACAAACCAAATAAAAAAGATTTAGAAAATAAAACAAAGATTTGATTCTTAAAACAAATAAGGAATATTTTCAAAAATAAAATCAAATTCGAATTTTGAAAATAAATCAGAATCAATTAAGTAAAAACAAATCTGGAAATAAATCAAAATGATTCTGACACGTTTTTCAATAAAAGTTGAGGTAATCGATTACTTGAGGGAGGTAATCGATTATCCCTTTAAAAATAGAAACTTTGAAATTCATTTTAAAAACCAGCAATCGATTATCACATGCATGTAATCGATTACTTCACTTCCGTTTAATGTATGATGCAACTCATATAATCGATTACCACTATTCTAATAATCGATTACAGAGCCTCTGATTTTTATATGATGCAACATTATGTAATCGATTATCTCAAAGCAATAATCGATTACTTTGTCTCAGGAAAATATATGATGCAACAATTTTAATCGATTACTTGAGCCAAGTAATCGATTACTCTCATAAGAAAGTAATGGATTAGCAAAGTTCATTTAATCGATTACAAGCTCTCTGATTTTTCTATGATGCAACAAAGTTAATCGATTAACTTAGGCAAGTAATCGATTATTCTCTTTTGCATACATAAAAATATTCAGAGTTTTGTAACATCAAGTATTTTCACCAAAACTAAGATAGAAAAACTGAATTTCACAAAACTTCTTTTTCTTCTCCTTAATTATGAAAAAATATATTTAGAAAAAGCTTATATTGGTCTTTTAACATAATATAAACCTTGACTTCATTACCTTACATGATGTCCTAAGGGAAAGGGTTAAAAGATCTTCTATTTACTTGAGCCTTCAACTTCATTTGCTTGATTCTTCAACATGAAGCTTGGACTTGAAGGATGAATATCTTGTGATTGCACTTGATATGAACTTGAGAATATTGAGTTTGTTATCATCAAAACCATATAGAATATTTGCACTTGAAGTCCTTGGGAAAGCTTGACTTCCAACACTCCCCTTTTTGATGATGACAAACCTGTATTCTGAATGATCTGCATCACAAGTGTTATACAAGCAAATGTATATATAATAAACACATCCTTATCCCTAGAACACAAATAATACAACAAGGATACAAAAAGGATATATAACATATTAAATGCTTCGCATCCTTGCAACATTCAGCATCATTCAACATCATTCAGGAATTCTTCTCCCCCTTTTGTCAACAGCAAAAAGTGGGTTCAGAATTCTTCTCTTGTTGTTATGCTTGAATTTTTCTTCTCCCTCTTTTGTTTTTCATTAGATATGCTATGAAGCTCAGAATTCTTCTCCCCATGAGTAAGCTTGACTTCTCACTTTTCTTTCCATGGGAGTTATCACATGATCCCTTTTGTTTTCATTTCGCCCATATCCTTTGTAAGAGAAGCATGTCTTTTGTCAAATATCTCTCCCCTTTTGATCAATTTAAACAAAATGCTAAACTCCCCCTGAAACACTGGGTAGAAGCATTAATAATAACAAGGAGATTTGTTACATACTTTACTCCCCCTATTTTGACATCAGCATAAGGAGTTATGGGAAACAAAAAAAAATTTTGTCCCAATACATAGTTAAAGAGTTGCATGATGTCAAGATAGAGTGAAGTAGCATACATGTTTTTATGCAAATTTGAAAAAGTTTTTCTCCCCTTTTCTAAAAGAATGATTCAACCAAGCACGTTATAAAGGGAGATCAAATGCATCAATAAAACATGTTTATGCTTACTATATAAAGCAACATCAAAACTTTATGAGCCTATATGCCATGACAAAAAATATTTAATGCAATTTAATTCAGCAAACTTTGTCATCTAAGGCATATATCACATAAACAAGATGTATCACAAGAATGAAAAGTTTTAGGAGTAATGATACTTATCGAGATGAGATTTTTCAAGATAGTAAGCTTTGGAGTTCCTTCCATTCGGATATTCAAAAATTCTTTAATTTAAGGAACTCTCCTCTTATTCAATGCGTTGCACTTCTTCCACTCCAAGAGATCGTCTTGATATTGCCGTATCACCTTCAAGTATTTGAGTATTGCCTAGTTCTCTTTTCATTTTAATCCATTAACGACGTTGGTAGAGGACGTTGCATACTTATACTTGTAGGAATACCTGCAAAACTAATTAGCACGTTTCTCTTGGTATCCAAGTTAATTGGATCCTTAGGAGTTAGTAACACATGAATATAGTGTATGCTGAAAGATAATTTATTCTTAAAAAAAATTTGTACCAACATATCGATGAAGGAATAAATAAGATTTCAGCATCAAGATAAACATGTGTGACACAAAGATAAATATCATATAGTAAAACAAATAAGTGCAATGATACTTATCGAAGGTGTTGATTTTCCACATCATAAGGGATGCTTGTGCACTTGTGGAGTTCTTCCTTTAAGTCTCTCGTTCTTATTAAACAACATGTTAAGAGCTCCATTCAAGTCGCATTTCCCTTGATTGAGTCCATGACCTTCTTTGGTATCTTTTCATTTAAGTCCATCGTGCATGCATTCCTTGTGAGAATTCCAAGGCTTGGCACTAGTAGTGATACCTACAAAACTGCTTAAGGAATTTTCTTTTTGGTATCCGAAGACTTGGATCCTTAAGGATTAGTTGCATCTCTTCATTAATATCAAGGATATTATGAAGGCAAAATATGAATAAACAATTTTAAACATATGCACTAATCATAAAAAGAATTAACATCATGCTTATGTTATAAGTCCATGTCGTACCAAACATGTCCTTACAAATACAAGCATGTCCTCATATATCAATGCAATATCATTACATATAAAGCGTAATCATGTGATAGGAGATAACAACAAAAATTTTAACCTCACATGATGTAACACACTACATGTAACAGGTATCTAGGACTATACCAGAAATAATCATGTGCTAAAAAGAATTTTCAAAAAATGTAAAGCACACATGATTTAATTCAACCAAGGAGTGATCATGATAATTAAAAATATTTTTTTAAAAAAAAAATTATCACCCATGATATGATCCACCTTAGTATGAATAAAAATTAGAATAGTCCAAGTATACCTTTGTATGGTCATTGATATAAGAAGAATAAGAGGTAGGTACCTTAGGTTTGTTGACCAAAGAAGTATTCGCCTTTACCCATTGCTTCACTTTTTGATTTTTGACCATGTTGGTTCTTCCATATTCCTTGTGTGAAGCTTTGTTGTTGGTAGGCTTGATTCTCCTTTGACCGACCCATCTATTTCTTGTCCTCTTAGGTGCCACCCTTGATAATTTCTCCTTTACTCTTCCACGTGGTTCATGCCATTGCTTCTTACTTGAGGTCCTCAACCTTATGATTTCACCTTTTTGCACGTGAGAAGCTTTGGTTGTGAACATCTTCTTTCGACCACATTGCTTATTTTTGGACCATTGACCCTTTGACTTCATTGACTTTCCCTTACGTTGTCCAATTGGTTCACCCTTTGATTTCATTTCCTGCACATTTATAACACAAGGAGAACCTTTTGGTACCCATTTCATCTCATGTTCCTCATGGGCCAAGTATTCGGATGTTTCATTTTCATCTTCCATTGATTCCTCATCCGAAGATCTTGATTCCTCCATTGAGTCCATGAAGCTTTCAAACAACCTCTCTAATTCAACTTCATTGCATGATGAACTACTCCCCACGCTTTCTGTTTCATCATCATAATCTTCGTCCAGGGAGTTTGATATCTCATGCCCAATATCATTTTCTTCTTGTTCCTTCTCCTCCTTTTTCCTGTGGACACTAACACTTCCATGAAGATCATTAGTAGTATAGTGTGTGTTCAATGTGTCCCACATATCCTTAGCATTCAAACAATTTTCAATAATAGCATATGCATCAACATTCAAAGAATTTTTCAAAATATGCATAGCTTGAGTATTGAATGAAAAGGATTTTTCATCAAAATCATTTAAAACATGTTTTTGATCAAAACCATTAAAAACAACATGCCATACACGAAAACTAATTGATTGTAAAAATATTTTCATTCTAGCACTCCAATAGTGAAAATTATTTCCATCAAAAAATGGTGCTTCATCGAATGAAAATCCCTCCATATTAAAACAAAAAAAATATCCCAACGCTGCCAATCTACAACGGATCTTTGAACTCAGGCTGTGAGGCCTTTACCAGAGCACGAAGCTCTGATACCAATTGTTAGAATTATTGATAGGATTGGCAGCCGTCACCCAAGAGGGGGGTGAATTGGGTGTTTATAAAAACATTGGAAAATATTCGCTTTAAAACGTTTTCAATAAACTTAAAGAGATTTTGCAGCGGAAAACAATATAATGATGAAAACGATTGCACGAAAGCGAATAATATTAATAATATTATGAAAACTAATATGCGCGGATACGAATTAAAAAGAACAACGAAAACGAATGATACCGCGCTAATTAATTTAAAATCCTTTAAATTAATTATTATGAAAATAAACGATATGATGCGCAACAAATAAATATAACAGCGGAAAATAAAGAGATAAGGGATAGAAGAGATTGCACCAGTGATTTTATCCTGGTTCGGCAAACCCGACCTACTCCAGTCCCCAAGCGACCCGCTTGAGCTTTTCACTAAACCAAGACGCCACGCGTCCCCAAGTACAACCAGAGCGCCCCGCAAGCTACTAGGAACCTCCTTTCGCCAGGGACCTCGAAACACAACTAGATAGCCTAACTACTAGGTGCCCCACCGTTCGTCTAGCACTACTCAATACAGAAGGGTTCCTCACCCTACAAACACGAACGCAGCACGTCCGCACTAGGAGATTCACTCCCTAGTCACTAAGGGTTACACACCCCTTACAACACTGGTTATGGTATGAGAGATTGGGTACAAGACCTATAGTGCACTCTCAATAGTGCTGATACAACAATATAAGGCCACTCTAACAATTATGTGTTCTAAATAACACAGATACAACAATTAAGCTCTAATGATAATGAAGTCTAGATAAGGTTGTTACAAGGCCAAAATAAGGTTTTGTTTTCTTAGAAAAGATGTGAACGTGAAAACCAGAAGATGATGGAGAAGAAGAGAAAGAACATGATTATCAGGAGATGTCGAAGTGAAAATGATTTTTCAAAACAAAATAAATAGAGTTCCTTTTGAAATCAAAAACAAATCAAAAGAATAAAATAAAAGATTTAAGAATTAAAACCAAAGATTTGAATTTTGAATTTTGAATTTGAAAATAGAATCAGAATCAAATCAAAAACGATTTTGGAAATAAAATAATTTAAGTTTTAAAATCAAAACCAAATAAAAAAGATTTAGACAATAAAACAAAGATTTGATTTTTAAAACAAATAAGGAATATTTTCAAAAATAAAATCAAATTCGAATTTTGAAAATAAATCAGAATCAATTAAGTAAAAACAAATCTGGAAATAAATCAAAATGATTCTGACACGTTTTTCAATAAAAGTTGAGGTAATCGATTACTTGAGGGAGGTAATCGATTATCCCTTTAAAAATAGAAACTTTGAAATTCATTTTAAAAACCAGTAATCGATTATCACATGCATGTAATCGATTACTTCACTTTTGTTTAATGTATGATGCAACTCATATAATCGATTACCACTATTCTAATAATCGATTACAGAGCCTCTGATTTTTATATGATGCAACATTATGTAATCGATTATCTCAAAGCAATAATCGATTACTTTGTCTAAGGAAAATATATGATGCAACAATTTTAATCGATTACTTGAGCCAGGTAATCGATTACTCTCATAAGAAAGTAATGGATTAGCAAAGTTCACTTAATCGATTACAAGCTCTCTGATTTTTCTATGATGCAACAAAGTTAATCGATTAACTTAGGCAAGTAATCGGTTATTCTCTCTTGCATACATAAAAATATTCAGAGTTTTGTAACATCAAGTATTTTCACCAAAACTAAGATAGAAAAACTGAATTTCACAAAACTTCTTTTTCTTATCCTTAATTATGAAAAAATATATTTAGAAAAAGCTTATATTGGCCTTTTAACATAATATAAACCTTGACTTCATTACCTTACATGATGTCCTAAGGGAAAGGGTTAAAAGATCTTCTATTTACTTGAGCCTTCAACTTCATTTGCTTGATTCTTCAACATGAAGCTTGGACTTGAAGGATGAATATCTTGTGATTGCACTTGATATGAACTTGAGAATCTTGAGTTTGTTATCATCAAAACCATATAGAATATTTGCACTTGAAATCCTTGGGAAAGCTTGACTTCCAACAAGCAATTCGTCTCCTTCTTTGAGAGTTAGAGAGCGAAACACACCTTTCTGAAAAGCTTGAATCAAGGGCTTTTCAGTGATATACACCTTGGGAGTTGAGTGTTCGTGTGGGTGGAGGAATCAAGCTTGGAAGCTAAGAGTGGGAAACTGAGTCCTGTTTTCTTCCTGTTCTGGAAGCTGAATTTCAATTCAGCTTTAATTTTGGTAAGTACAGTTCACCATTAAGCCTCAAATCTTTTCTACCTCTTAGTGCATGTTACCTATTTTGAGTCCTAATGGTTTTCCCCAATTTCTTTGGCCATTTGCTATGTCAAAACTTCTGGTCTTTGGACCCTGTTGGTGGAATTCGTGGCTGAGAGCAGATTTGAGGAATTGTGGGGAATCTGTGGTCTTTCTTCAAAATCAGTGTTGATTGTCATCAAACTCTGTCTTAAGGTATGGGAGAAGTCTACCTTATACTAGATTCAGACTAAAAATCAAGTGATTTAGGATTTGAGTTACAAAACTCAAAAGGGCATTATGTGCAATATGGCACAAAGGCTTGGAGGCCAAATTCTTACTCAATATTGTTTGAGCAACTTTATTTTGGTGCATGCAAAGGATATTGATGCTGAATTCTGGATTTGAATGATTATTATAAGTTGGAAATTTCTATTATGCAACCTAATTTTGGGTTGTTGCTAAACAATCCTTTGTATGAACCAATGATGCATTGCCACCTCATGTATTGTTGCCATGTCATTTTTTAAAAAGTCAAAACTCATAAGTGTCAAAAATATGTGAGACGGCAAAGTATTATTGGTTAAACAAAAGATTGTATGACAACAACCCAAAATTAGGTTGCATGGAAGTAATGCCCTTATAAGTTTTGTTGTATTGAATTGTGTTTATGTTCATTTATATGCAATTTGATGCAAAAAGCTTAATGCATGCAACTTGGACTTGTTTCTGTGATGAAACCTGTTTATTTAAGGTATATGTACCCTGCTAAAGGATGAAATTTGGTTAGATTTGAGAAATAAAAAGAATGATGTATCAAAACTCTTGTTTTAATGGACTGACTGCATAATCTAACCGGTTAATCGATATTCGTAACCGGTTAGACACTGTAGAATTTCAAAAGAAAATCAGTTTATAAAACAGTCCTGAAGTTTCACAAATTTTACTCAAATCTACACTTTGATTTCATTAGAAAGAATCTGAAATTGAGGTAACAATACTGTCTTGGTTCAGATTTAAGGGTAAAGGGTTAATACCTTAATTTGATGGAATAATTTCAAGAGGAAATTATGCTTTATTGGAAACAGAATGTGATTGGGACTTTTGAATGATGGAAACTGTGATTTTTGAGGCATAAAACAATGTTTAACTTGTTTGTGGATTGGGTAGAGAATTCAAGAAAAAGGGTTTTTCTGAATTGCAATGGTAAACAGTTCAGGTCTGTAATTCTAACCGGTTAGCCTGAAACTGTAACCGCACTAGTACAGATTGGTCATTTCAGACCGGTTCTGCACCCCATTTCAGACCGATTCCGAAACCAGTCTTAAAAGTGGCGGTCTTATTGATATGCCTTTAAATGAGACTGGTTCCGAACCAGTCTCGTTCCCAACTAAAGAGACTGGTTCCGAACTAGTCTGAAAATAAAAAGATAACCAGTCTCTATTAAAAGATGGACCGGTCTCATTGAGTATTTTGAATCGGTCTCATTTAAACTAAGAACCAGTCTGATTGAGTGATTTGAACCGGTCTGAAAACAAAAAATAACCAGTCTCATTGAGTATTTTGAACCGATCTCAATAATTATTATTATTTTTTTTTTTTGCTTTTTGAACCAGTCTCATTGAGTATTTTGAACCGGTCTCAATTAATTTTTTTTTTTTTGCTTTTTGAATCAGTCTCATTGAGCGTTTTGAACCGGTCTCATTAAAATCTGAACCAGGTCTCAATTAAATTTTTAACCAGTCTCGTTTGATGTTTTCAACCGGTCTCAATTAAAAAAACACAAATATATAATAAAACTAATAAATAATAATTATCTAGACATAACTAGATTCTAAAATTATATTATAAAAACCACGTTATATGCACATCTAGTACAAGTTTGATCAACACAAGTATATAACACCATGCTTAGTGAAACTAACATAAACTACACAAAAGTCTTATATCTAGAGCGATAAGCTGCAAACTATCTCTTCCTGAATCAAAAATGCATCCTTCTATCTTCTCCAACCATCACATCCCGCCTTCCCCGGTCCAACAATCTATCAAGATAGAATATAAAACATAGCTGCAAGTGAATACATAGCTTTCCATGGTAAGAAGAAACATACAATTTTCTAAATATAGATCCAAAGTATGTAGTATAAAACAATTCTTGCAGCCACTTAACTTCCATTTGAAAACTATTTACCAAACATATAAAAACACTAACTGATTCAAGAATATAAAAGGAAATTAGCTTCCTGCAACTTAGCTTCCTGCAACTTAGCAGATTCAAGAATATAAAAGAAAATAAAAACCAACTTAGCTTCCTGCACTGCAACATTTGTAAGGAAATTCACCCAAATATAAAAGGAACCTAGAAACCTACTTATAATCAAGAATATGAAAGGAACCTATCCAGCAACCTACTAAATTACTTACCAAACAAATCAAGTTAAGAATGATGTTCTTTTTCTCACTTATAAGGTGTGGTTGTACAATAAGAATATCAAATAACTACTAAATAATGAAATCAGGGTTGCCAGGAAAGTATTGTCTATTGTGTTGACTATATTGATGTGAGAGTCACTGATATCTCAAACTTGCATTAAAACAAAGCACAAAGTTAATTACGGCAAATGAGAAGTTCAGAAAAGTTGAAGAAATTCTTGTAAGGATTACTGAAACATATGTGAAACAATCCAGAAATACAAAGATTAATGAGTTCCATATAGAATTTAGAAAGCACTTGCAACTATGGATAAAAGTTAATAACTTGAGCTGTAAATAATTGTTGTAACCGAAATGAATAATGCTAACTACAGAACTATATCAATCATGATTGGGCAGTACTACCGGCATTGCTCCTTAGAAGACTAAGATATGTACAATTATGCACAGTTAATAGAATGGTAGAAACTTTTTTCCATAGTAATACCCTTCAATATCACTACTTATCGTCATCCATCACGAAGCCATTAAGATGATACTTTTCATAACACCTTCTGGATGAAAAAATCAAATTCAAATGAGACAGAAAAAGAGCACCAGATACAAGAACGATGACACATCACATTACCTAGTATCGGGACGAGAGGAAGGATCAGGATGCAGAAGCCAAAGACAAAATCCAGCTTCCTTTGGATTTTCTGATAGAAACCTTGATGGTAAGATTCTATAACCCAAATCTGACATCACAGCTGACCGCACCTTCCATGACTCAATATTGCACAGCAACTGAGGGAAACATCAACTAAAATGTTAACAAATACATCATGAGTAGCTTCTAGGTGATGATCTAAATAGTTGAAAAGTAAAAAAATTGACCAGGACAAACATTTAATAAAATAGTTAAAAGGATCATATTTAACCATTCTAATCCAGAAAGTATGAATAAAACTTAATAACTTCAACATATACGTCTCTAAGTCATTTAAAATGGTTAGGTATGGTATGTCAAACAGACATGACTTGCTAAGAAGCTATCTCTTGCTAGGCTGCAGCAACCAAACTCACATATCAGTATAACGCCATTGTTATCATACTTGAAAAAAATGGTGTATATAAATAAAGTCTCTAAGGTCAGTTTAATCAATGAAAGTTTGGCTACCAAGAGGTAATACATAAGCTTTAATGAAAAGCAACAAAGGATGGGACAGAATATTTCCTTACCTCAAAAAGAAGAACTCCTAGGCTATAAATATTTGAAGACAACGTACAAATTCCTTCATTGAGCTCTTCTGGACTACAATACCACTTCTCTTCTAGCTGCATGGTTGCAGATATAAACTGCTTTTCTTTGGTAGAAGTATGTTGAAAATTAGAACCGTTTTGGCACAAACTTTCTTTACTCCTTGATTTCATGGGCCCGTTCATGTAAGGGTCAGATTGATTCACTGCTGTAGTGCTGCAGCCAAGAATAGAGGTCAAGTGATGCTGCAGCCTGAGAGATCTTGTCTCCTCTCGTGGCCTTTGCTGTTTTGTACTCAAACTTTGGCAAGCACATATATCATGTTCCAAAGGCCTTTTCCTATTCACTTTTGTGCTTGTGTTTCTCCATTTCAATGCAATCATCACTCTCAAAGCGCATATGTTAGCAAGCAATTAATCAAACACAAATACAGCTTCATTAAAACAATAAATAAATCCTTAAAAAAAAGCAGAGCCACTCAAATCGAACAGAGCAGAGAGCAAAGCGAGATTTCAAAGTGTCGGTTATCCCTCAAAAGCTAAAAGCAGAAAAGCTTAGATCGAAGAAGAGTAATAAGAGTACCGAAGCAGTGCTAGAAAATGAAGGGCGGAGGTGAGCGGCGCGTCGATCAACGGCGAGGAGGAGTAAGCATACGAAGGGTTGGCGATGATGGTGGTGCTTAACGGCGAAGCGGAGAAGGGCGAAGGGCAACAATGGCGGTGCTTTGATGGGAGCTGACGAGAGACGGACAGAGTGAAGGAGATGAGACCTCTGATGGCAAACGGAGAGATTGAAAGTGGAGGACAGTGCCGGTGGTGTGACGGTGGGGCGGGGGCTGTGTATGGTGCGTGAGTGAGTGAGGGACTTTGGAGGAGTGAATTTGGAGGGCTTTTTTTGGATCTAGGCGGGTTTTTTTAGGGTATTTGGAGGGTGAGTGCCTTTGTCCGTGCAGTGCACAGGGAGACAATTAATGTATTTTTTAGACTGGTTGTCTAAATGAACCACTCTCATTTGAACTTAAAGTCAAATTTAGACCGGTTCAACACGGAACCAGTCTTAATAAAGGGTCTAAAGAGACTGGTTCCTTGCGAAACCAGTCTGATTTGTACTACTGTATGCGGAACCAGTCTGATTTTAACAAATGACCAAAAAAGAGACTGGTTCCTTGTGGAACCAGTCTTATTTATTATATTTTCAGATTGGTTATACAAAGTAATCAGTCTAATTTTAACAAATGTTCATTAAGAGACTGGTTCCGCACGGAACCGGTCTGAATCAAGTGGTCTAAAATGTGTTTTTTGTACTAGTGCCGGTTAGTACCTGAATCTGAAAAATAAAAAGTTAAGTTTTTGAATACCATTGATTTTGTTTTACCCAATCTAAGTTTAAGGGCATGTTTTGAGATGATCCAAAGGAGAATTTTATGCCAAAGATTATGCCTCAAATAAATCATTCAAAAGAGAAATTTGAATATTTCTAAATCACATTAATTAATGCAAAGATAAAATCAACCCCGATATTTGTGCATCCATATAGACTGGAAGTCTGGTTGGTAGGAACGTTTATCGTATTCTGGGAATATGAGGAGGGTACTCCGGGAGTACCAAATTATAACCTACTTGATGACACATTATAGATATGTGGCTAGTGTCCGGGACCTGGCTTTGATGCGTTCTGGGAACGTATGCGTTCTGGGAACGTGGTGCACACTCCGGGAGTGATGCTTATTATCCAAGTATGGTTCGGCATTACGTTCTGGGAACGAATGTCGGTGTTCCGGGAACACAAGGGTGTAATGGATGGACGTCCAAGATGGACTTTTAGAGGCCTCAGTTGTGGATAGAAAATCATACATCATGCCACTTGCATTATAAGAGTTATAATGTTGAAAACTGGTGTGCTCATATGTATCTGCATTATTATCTGTCCATGATATATTTGTGATTGTAATTTTAGTCTTTATCAATTATGTATATGTGTATACTTACTCCCTGTGCCCTGTTTAGGTGATGGCCAGATACCTAGCTTGCATCGAGATACGCCCTATCCCTAGTGGCATATGGACGTATGAGGAGCACCGTGCCACTTTTGAGGGGGAGTTTGAGATCACTCTCTACCACCCTAACCCTCTGGTGCGAGTGCGACCTCATCGATTTAGGATCCCATTAGTCTATACTATGCATGTTCCACCTTTTTATACATATAGAGGACCATCCCCGGCTCGACTTATGCGTCGTTTTCATAGTTTTCATTTTAGAGCTGCCACTCGTTCCCATCCTTCCTCCCATAGAGTTGTCACTGAGGAGACTCCTTCTCCTGGTCCGACTGACTATGATAGGACTGCTTCTGCAGATCCTAGACCCAGTGGTGGGGTCTCTACATAGTCAGGCGAGGTCGAGGAGGACCCTGTGGAGGATGAGAGCGAGGAGGAGGTGCACGTTGAGCCGACTGTTTCTGCTAGAGGTGGACCCGCTGGTTCATAGGAGCCTGCATAGTGTAGATGTTTTTGGATCCTAGATCCTAGGGATAGAGCTATGGAGGATCTGAGAAGCTGCTGAGGACACAGATGACTTGCTCTGAGACTTCTACTTTTGGATTTTGTTATATATTGTATATATTCGAGAGGTCTTAGAGTGAGGTTTTATTTTATGCAGTTGGTCTGTATATGTTTCATCAAAACTTGCTATCTTGACTTTTTATCACTTGCTACTGACTGTACTGATGGGGTTTATGATATGACTTATATATATATATATATATATATATATATATGGTGTTTTCGTTACCTCAGCAGTGCCCTATAAGTATTACTTTTACTTTCGCAAACTCTGATTTCCATTTGAAAAGAATTCGGCAGTAGGTTTATGATTTATATATTTATATCCATCTCGAGAGGCAATGGTACGAATAATGTTTTCTATAATCAAGGAAATGTCATCTCGAGAGCCTTTTCGAATCTAAGATATTATTAAGCCGAATTCAAAAATGGTTTATGTTAAAAAAAAAAAGGTTTATGAACGAGCAAGTACTAATCCTAAAAAGGAAAAATTTTCTACTCCTAATTTTGATAGCAAGTACTCAACAATTTGGAAATATAAATTATTTTCAAGTTAAAAAGAGAGCGTCACATACATAGGCCTTACAGCCAAAATTCAGAAATAAAATAAAATCAAATTACACAATGATTTCTAAATACAAACTATTATACTCAACACCTTAAACCTTTCATTAATCTAACAAAGTTTCAAACAATTATATACATATGAGAATTTAACTTTTCATTTTCTTACTTCACAAAATTCGGTCATCACTGAAATAGAAAGGGGAAACCTTAGTCTCTTTAAACCTCATTTTGAGTCCCTTTTTATTCATTGTTCATATAACCAATAACCTTATTCATTTACAAAATCTAAACAACAATTTTAAAACACAATTTTTATATATAACTTGAGGCAATAAAATTTCAAATACCACTTCCTTATTTTATCAATAAAACTCGGTCCTCATTGGATTAAAAATGGGAGACTTTTCTCTTTAACAATTTTTGTTTTGTCCCTTTTTAATCTTCATTCATTTGACCATTCACAAACAACTCATAATTCATTCTTATAATTCTATATCAGAAGAGAGTTTAGAGATTTCTAGCTTTAAGAGTTTTATAACCATAAAAGGATATTATTATTTTAGTTATAACAAAGTAATAGCTTAAAAATAAGAGATTAAAAATAATAAGATTATAGGATTACCTTTTTTCTTTTAGCAAAATAAACTTCAAAGTGAGTATGCCAATTTTCCTCCTCCCTTTCCTATGTCACGCCCCACTCTCTCTTTTTCTCAAGGCTTCATCATTTTTTTTAGTGTATGTTGTGTGAAAAAGTATGAAGGCATCAAGGTTCAAGGTCTCTATTTATAGGCTTAGGAATTTTGTACTTTTACCCAAAAGCCCATGAGATTTTCGGCCACAAGAGTGAGAAGGTGGTCAACATTTTCAATTTTTACACTTAATAGGATCTAGAAACATGTATCTCTCATTAAATCATTTTTTTGTAACTCCTAAGCAATTAATTCTCATACATTCACCATGAGTTGAATTCAGAAAATATCCTCCTCCTAGTCTTCTATTTGGACGGTGCTAGTTGGCTAACATAGGGGAAGAAATTTTGCATTTACTCACTTGATTTTACCTCACTTTGGTCCAATAAAACCAATATTTTAATTAATCCAAAAATCAGAAAGAAAATCTAACTATCTGGACGGTGCAGCCTATCATAGGCTCCCAAAAATACATATTTTTCAAATACAATTTATTTTTAGCTCATATAAATAATTATAGGCACAAAAATAATTTTTCTCAGTATTATAAACATATATTCGTTTTTTATTGCTACAGATATAAAATTTTTGAAGCTCACAAAATAAAATTAAAAATTTTATATTTTTGAAATATACATTTCAATACGATCGTTTTCATTTAAAATTCATAATTTTCTGACTTACGGTTTGAAAGTTATGAATTTTTTTAGCTCTAAAGCTATTTCCTTCAAAAATGCATTTTGGCAAATTAAAATTCAAAAATACAGAATTAATATTATATTTGGACGGTGCAGCCAATAGTATATCTTTAAAATATATTTTCCATAAGTAAATAAAATATACCTTGGTCAAAAGGCATTAAATGGCTTTAAACTCATATTTTCAAACTAAAAACACAAAATTCGTATTTTTCACTGTAGCAGAAATAAAATTTTGAAAACTCCAGAATAAAAATAAAAACTTTACATTTTCATAATCTATGTTTTGATACGATCGTTTGGACATATAATTTGTAATTTTTTGACTTACGGTTTAAAAGATATGAATTTCTGAAGATATAACACCTTAATCCTTCAAAAAGCATTTCATCTTCTAAGATCCGTTAAATCAAATACTTTACCTTAAAATATTTCATTTAAATACACTAGGGAAAACATTGGTATGCGTATATATATAATATATATATCACGTGTATATATACATATATATATATATAATTCATACGATTTTAATTAAATTCAGGTATCAAAATCAAATATAATTTCTTAAATTCAATTATAAATTCACAAATAAATTGGGCAAAATTGTGGGTCTCACAATCCTCCCCAACTTAGAGATTTCTCGTCCCCGAGAAATACGCACAGAGACAAGCAAGGAAACAAACAAGGTTACCACTTTTTCTTTCTTCAAGAATATTTCTTTCCCTCGATGTTCTCGTTGATCAATACTTTCCCGGTGGTCCGTCTTTGATGTAACGTCGTGCGTGAGTCGAATTGAGTCAATTTCAAAGGTAGGCAATAGATATCAATTGTGTCTCGTTTCAATAGTAGTTTGGGTCAGACCAGAAGCATTAAAGGTAAGTGGATACGAGTTGTTCGTAAGGGGTATTGGTATTTACATAATAGACTTGATAAGGAGAGTTCATTATTTTCGAACCTGGGGTTAGTCCAGAAGTACTTTCTTGTATGCATACCATAATCATCAGCTGAGTTACTGCTTATCTTCATACTACTTATGCCATACGGGTACTTGTCACTGCATTTTTTTCTAACATAGACTCTACTTAACCTTTTGCTCCCCAACTTTGATCAAGCTTATACCACCTATTACACAACCTTACATCAAAGCCCACCATGATTACTCCCTAACTACCCGACTTTTCACTTACTATCCTGCCTTCTTAGTACCACTTAGGGACCGACTCTAAACCATTATTCCCAAAATTCCTAATTTTTCACACCATCGTACCATCACCTTGTCCCTTCAGCCTCTAAAATTCATGTGTTATGCATACAAGTGTTACTTCCTTCATAACTTTATGTGGTAGGGTTCTGTTTTGGTCGCGAGATTCCAAGAAAAGAACTTTTGAATTTACAGTATTTTGGCATTTGGTCGAATAATTTTATGGAAGGTGATCATTAGATTGGGTATTTCCTGACAAAAATGAAGTTTTTTTAATTTGAAAGCGTCAAATTATCGCAGAAATGCGAAGATCAAGCTCACAACGGGATAAAAAGGTAATTGGGTTTTCACAAAAATTGAGAATAATGTAAGGTAATGCCTTGACTTGAACTCAATTCACCTCTAGCCATCTTTAAAATACCACACTTTTTCCAACAACTGGTTTCCACATTCTCACAAGAAGTTCTATACAACAGACTTAAGTACAAACATTCATTGATTTCACAAAATTATATCATAGGAAAAGCAAAAGAAGGAATAATCCTTCAACATAACAGTCAAGAAGCAAAGGTTAAATCCAACAAGAGAAGCAAACACAACTAGTGGATAACTCCACACTATTTAAACAACTTATAACATAGCAACAACACTTAAACAACGAAAAACTCCTAAAGCATAAACGTAGGTACTGCCGTTACTTCTTCTGGTTATAGCATAGACCCTTCCATATCCCAACAGGGCGATTAGAACCTAATTTGCGTCTTGGCTCTGGGCAATCTTTTGAGATGTGTCCTGGTTTGTTGCAGTTAAAGCAGTTCGGGTTTTCATAAGGGCAGTTCGGTCCATAATGGTTCCTATTGCAGCGAGTGTACAACGGAATCACTCCTCCTTGACCTTTTTCACTATTTCCATTGCTGCGAGCATTACCATTGTTGCTTTGATGGTTGTTGTTACGATCATTTCCATGCCTATTCTGATTGCCACCGTTACGATTGTTGCCTCTAGCTGAATTATTTCCTCCAGTTTTGCGGTCTCTTCTCCCACTAGACCCATTGTCTCTTCGTTCACCTCCCTGTCCATAAGGACCTTGATATCGGGCTCCACTGTTTCCGTTTCCATTTCTTGAGAGGTGCCTCACAGGACCACCACTTGTAACTTGTGCAGCTGACTTTCCTATCGAGTCCCTCGACTTCAGACCACTTTCCACAATACTCCCTTTATTCACCAAGGTCATAAACACCGTTATCTCCAAGGGTGCTAGAGCTTGCTTAATTTCCGTCTTCAAACCATCCAGGAATTTCGCGCACTTAGACCTCTCATTTCCAGCTTCTCCATAGTAAGGCATAAACCTTGCCAAGTTCTCAAATTTGACAGCATACTCGCCTACACTCAGATTACCTTGTTCCAATCGTAGGAATTCCATCTCCTTAGCTGTTTTCAGATGCTCCGGGAAATACTTCTCTAAAAGCCTATTCTTGAATTGGTTCCAAGTTATCGCACCAGCTTCTCCAGCCAAAGCTTGCCTCTCATTACGCCACCAATCGGCCGCTTCTCCCACCATCATATATCCAGCATAAGCAACCTTTTGTTCATCCGTGCATTGCACCATTCCTCCGAATATTCTCTCCAGATTTGCTATCCACGTTTCAGCTTCTTCAGATGAATAACCTCCAGCAAACTCCTTCGGATTTCTGCGGCAAAACTCATCAAGACCTCTGATTCCTTGTCCACCAGCATTTGCATTTTGATTCTGTTGAAGTTGTTGTTGCATAAGGTTCATGTTGTCCCTTACTCCTGCCAAAACCGCAGTTGTCTGGGCCATGATAGCAGCTTGTTGTTAGGCGTTCATCGGTTCCCTATTTGCTTGTCGACGTGCCGTTGCGATCCTAGTACAGGTTTAACTCTTAGACTAAGGAAACATCTATACACACCAAAAGGACTAACTCACATCTACACACCAACTAAGGCAGAGTCACACAAGGAAAGCATATAAGGCTATGCTTAAGGCCACTGAGGACAACCAATACCACTAAATGTAACACCCCAATTTGGACTTAGAATTTTCACTAAAAATTTGCGCCATTTTTTTTATATAAACATTTCCAAAATCAGATTATTTTAATCCTTTTACAAAAAGATTTTCATAAAACAATTTGATTCATTTGTTTACAAAATATTTGCAACATAAAATTCCTTTCCAAAAAGAGATGTCACTAACACTTTTCCAAAAAGCTCCTTTTCGTGATGCCAAAAGTATTCGATGGTTAACTTGCGGAAAAACATTTAATTATTTAATGAACTTGGTACATACCAAAGGAACTTCTTTTATTTCATTTAAAATAATCCATATTACAACTGGGGTTGCATTCGGGATAGAGTAATCATGTCCTACCCATCCAAGGATGGAATACAAGACAAAAATCCACAGTACAGTATTAGTCTTCATCATTTCCTCCACCGCAACTGTCTGGAATATTCCTTGATTGTTGCTTCTGCTTCCTCCTCGTATGTACGTCGTTTCACGATCCTCTTCCGACTTGAGCAACCGCTACTCGAGATAGTACATGATCTGTCATCTGTGAACATTGTTCCCCAATATCCACAGGAAAGGGAAATAGAGAGAGTAAGCACTTCCGAACGATATGATCGTCGACGGCGCGGGCTTACCATAGGGGAATATTATGACCATACATGCATATCATAAAACAATATAAACATCATTATTACCAATCCCTTATAAACAACTTCAGCTAAATACCATAGGGTCCTTTCCACCAAAAGGATAATCTTCATGAAACCATATCCATTATATTTAATTATCTTTAGGCTCTAAATTTCATTATCATAACCACCGGAAATTCAAGAGGGGGTACCACCACCGAGGCTCAAAGGTTTGGTAGCACACACGTTACATCTCCTCCATCATTCCAACCACATCCTAGTTTGGAAAGCAGATGGGACGCACAGGAACCCTAACCATGGTGGCATCGATGTCGAAGGGTACGCACCAACAAGTATCCAACAACCGAAGTAAAATCATTTCATCAATACAGTTTCAAATATACAGCGACATCTAGCCCCATTCAGATTCCCTCTCACCATCTAAGATTTGCTCAAGGGGGCGACAACACTTTCTCTAGTTGATCGTGCAGTTCCTTGCTACGACATTGCCTACAACTGAAAGACAAGTCCTTGTAGTCTTGTCCTGCCTAGAGAAGCACTCGAGGCTTCTTGACGTTCACCGTCCTTGCCCTCCCCTATCGCAATCACCACTTGAAAGTACACCGGCCTCCAAGTCTTCGGTATCTTTCCTCTCCACTACTTCACTCTCAACGCGTAGGTTTAGGAGAGGGGTTCCTAAGTCTTTTAAGTCTTTTAAGTCTTTCATTAATCCTAGTTTTGGTCGACCCATTCTAAGCCTCGCTTCTAACGGGTCACGACCTCTAAGGGAAACATCAAACACCCTCTACAGTACAGTGGATTCCACAAGACTTAGATCACGGCACAGTCATCCACGTGGCCAGTCACTCAAAGGGGATATTTAGCAAAGTTATTTTTGTGCCGCTTGCACCATCACTGTACACTATTATCGCTTTCGCAATTTCGCATTATTCTTTAACCATTCTTATATTTCATAATAATATTTACAAAATATGTCAAGTCCTTTTCATGGAACGACTGGTCGAAAAACACAAAGAACTCTTTTCATAGGAACCACCGAACATTAATTATCTTTCCACAAGATGAATCATTATTTCCAAAATATAATATACAATTCAAAAAAATATACAACATGGCATAATCAATTAGCAACCGACATAAATATCGAGGAATCATGTTTTTCGTATAAACGGCGGGATGCACACTCAATTGCCGTTTTACTACCCGACCGATACATTCCTAGTTCCGACCTTTGAGATGATACGGAACGTCCTAATATTACCCTACATGCCACTATGTCTTAAGAAGGCTTCTCTCTCACCTGAGATCCACGCTTACTCTGTTTTCAACCTTTGAGTCCACAACTTCAGCAGCTCGTTCACTTTTGATTCCTTTATTCTTGAATGATGAACGACATACAATTAATATCTAATGAGTACTTTGTACTACCTAAGTAAAGGCTAAACCCAAAGTACCAAAGTACCTTAAAACAGAAGTCCGTTTTAAAACAGAAATCCTTTTTAAGGCTTTAGATAACTTAAACAATTCCTTTTAACATCAAGAAATCCTTTTTGCAAAACAAAATTTAAAACTCACTCCAATACTTGAAAACCTTTAAGAATACATTTTTATTTTCATAAAAACCATACTACATTGCTTATATAACAACTACAATGTTCAAGCACGTATACACATAAACAAACATTTACATTTTGACTATCATAGATTTCTTAAACTTTATATTACTTTAAAAGAGACTCAACATTATAAAACTCATACATGCATGAATTAAGCTAATTCCCATAGTCACACATATACCATTTAGAGAAGCATCATATCAATTAGACATCAATTTTCATAGCATTCATTCATTTATCTAAAAACACTTAACTCTATATCAAAATACAACCCATTTCATATCAAACAATATGACACTCATACCCAAACATATACATACATATATTTAGCAAATCAAAATCATTTTTAGAATTACATAAATCAATTTATCAAATTTGGACAGCAACTACACTCAAACTTGAAATTCACTTTTCTCATAAACTGTACCTCTAAAAATCATGCCTCTTTTTCCTACTTACGAAACACAAGTCCTATTATCTAATCAACATTTAAATAGCATAAAATCATATTAAAACAATTCTGGACAGCCAGGTAAGATAGAGTTGCATCATTTCAAAATCACCCAAAAATGCATCTTTTTCAAATTATTATTAAAGGATACATATACCATGGTCTAGAAATAGAGTCAAACTAAATAAAATAACATTTTTACTTTATAAACAATTTTGGGACAGCATAACCTACAAATCTTGCAAAATCACTTTTTTTCTTTTTAGCTTTTAAATTATGAAAATCATCTCCAATCATAATATAACTTTTAAAACACAATCAAAATATCTTAAAAATAAACCTCAATTTTTTTCTTTACTACAGATCTCACTCTTAAGTACCTTATAACAACTACCATTTACAGGCTATTCATACAGCATGAATTTGAAGTATTTTTCTTTGATGCACATTTCAATCAAGCAGTAAACAAATTTTTGCATAATCATGTTATAAACACATATAACATATTGAGAAAATAAACTCAAGTATTCTAAGTTAAAAATACTTTTTTTCTATCAATAATGAAATTAAGTTACAGATTATAAAGCAAAATCACTTTTAAGCATCAGTACATTCACAAAATCACTTTTACACTTCCATGCTAATTTTTAACCACTTATAATAAAGATCTTAGCATAAAGTACACATTACCAATTCATTTCAAAATAATTTCTATTCTTGATGCAACTATTTTAAAATCTTGAACGACATATACACTATTTCTTAAAACTCAGTTTTCTCCTAAACGGTTTATCAGATACACATGCCGCTTTTTCCTAAATTCTTTTTACGAATTCTATTATATTAAAATGATTAAATCTAAGTCACATAACAATAATTTCACCTGTTGTACAACCACCACAATTTGTTGCATTATCTTAAGAAAATAAAGCAAACAAACTTAAATAATTATATACAAATTAAGTACTACTAACACATATCAAAATAATCATTTGGGGTCTTAAATCTTAATAAAATAATAACTTTCCAGAATTAAAATAATTTTTCAGAATTAATTATTTTTCAGAATAAATAAACACCTATATATACTAATAATCACCTATTCACATCAAACAATTATTAAATCAATTAGGAAAATTATCAAACTCTATGTATATGTTTTTTCTAAATAATACGGCCACTGTTCAATGTGAGACCCCCAATTTTACCCAATTTATTTGGGAATTTATATTTAAATTTAAAATATTATATTTGATTTTTGATAAATTGTGATACCTGGGTTTAATTAAAATCGTATGATTATACCTATATATTTATATACACGTGGTATATATATATAGTAGATGCAAACCAATGTTTTCTCTAATGTATTTAATTTATATTCTTAAGATGAAATATTTTAAGGTATAGTATTTGATTTAAATGATCTTAGAAAATGAAATGCTTTTTGAAGGATTAAGGTGTTCTATCTTCAGAAATTCATATCTTTTAAACCGTACGTCGAAAAATTACAAATGATATGTCAAATCGATCGTATCAAAACGTAGATTATGAAAATGTAAAGCTTTGATTTTTATTCCGGAGTTTTCGAAATTTTATCACTGCTACAGTGCTGAACGAATTTTTGAGTTTTAAGTGAAAATGTGTGATTTTAATGCATTTAATGACCTTTTGACTCAAGTGTATTTTATTTTGAAAACAAAAATACATTTTTGAGGTTTTATAATTGGACTTCCATCCAAATAAAATATATTTTCGTATTTTCCTTATTATAAAATTATTTGAAAGCTTATGAAGTGCATTTTTGAAGGAAATGATCTTAGAGCTTCAAAAATTCATAACTTTCAAACCGTAAGTCCAAAAATTATAAACTTTATATGAAAACGATCGTATTAAAATGTAGTATCTGAATATGTGAAAAGAGAATTTTTATTTTGACATCTACGAAAAAGTACTGTACAGTAGGTAAAAGGACGAATTTTGGTATATTTAACTTAGAAAAATTATTTTGAAGCATAAACTAATTTATTGGGCTATAAAATATTTTTATCTATATATTTAAATATTTATCTAAAGTTCTTATTGGCTGCACCGTCCAGATATTTTTATTTTCTATTCATTTCTGAATTTTTAAATAAGAATGCTTTATTTTGATTGGTAGAACAAGAGGTGAATTCAAAGTGAGTCAAGGAAAAAATCTTCTTCTCCCATTACCCAAGAAGTGCCGTCCAAATCAAAAGGGAGAGAGGGGGATGTATTTTCTGAAAATTAGTGGGAGAATCTTTTGAGTTAAAGATTTAGGAGTTACAAAAAGTCACATTAATTACACATGCATGTTTCAAAGTAAAAAATTGAAACTTGTTGACTCATTTGCAATGGGGGGACGTGAACTTCAGATTTTTTGGGAGGAAATTATTTTCCCACTTCACCTATAAATAGAACCCAAGACCCCTCACCAACGAGGCTTGGTTCAGTTGGTGTAAGGCCCCAACTAAAATCTTGGGAATGGGACACGGGTGCTAGTAGCCCCGGGTTCGATTCCCACTAAAAACATCTCGCTGGGAGAGCCAGCCACGCAGCTCGCTCCGGATTAGTCTCAAGGGCTCCCTGGTATTAAGGGTGCTCTTGGGGATACCGGTGGTTCCGCAAGGAATACGGACCAAAAAAAAAAAGAACCCAAGACCCCTCCTATTTTCACACTTGACATACAATCCATTTTGAGAAAAAAAATTAAGAAAGTCTGGAGAAATTGAGAAGGAAGAGGCGTGGCACTTCTTGAGGAGGAGAGGAACAATTTTTCATTCTCATTCTTGAATTTCATTTGGCTAGGAAAAGAGGTAACACCAAATCACTTATGCTTTTAATCTATTATTAATCTCTTATTTCTATTTGTTTATAGTTAAATAAAATCTCTAAATTCTCCTATGATAAATAATAAGAACTAAAATTCTTAATTTCCGTTTTGATGTTGGAATAAGATGATTGATAGTATTTTTTTGGTATTTTATGGTCATATGAATTAAGGTTTAAGAAAAAGGGACAAATGGAATAGTTTAAAGAGAAAATCTCCCCTTTTTCCTTAACCCATGATGACCAAATTTTATGATAAATGGAAAAATAAAATTCTGGAAATTTTTGGTGTTCTTAAAGTATGAATTTGTATTTTATAAGAAATTTGTATAATTTTTATTGTTTGATTCTTTTTGGCTTTTGATTTGGTTTTTAAAAAGATGAAGAATAAGAAATAAATAATGATAGGAAAAAATTTAATCTTCTACCCTATTGTATATATATATATGGGGCGTGGCATATATATAGGTGTTGAATAGTAGTTGTTGTTAATTTGTGTGTATTTGATGTATGAATGGTTTCTTAAAAAGAATAAGGACAAATGAATGACTATTTGATTTTTGAAAGTTGATATTGAAAAAGGATATAACAATGGTTGTTTAAAGAGAGTAATCTCCCCTTTTTTTCCTCAGCCTTAAAATGACCAAAATTTTGGGTGTTATATTAAGTGAATATTTTTTGGATTTTAAGTGATAAAAGTTACTTCTCAAAAATTATATAGATTGTATTTTTATTATTTGATTTTGTTGCTTTTGTTCAATTTGAAAGTGAGTATGTAATCAAAATAATGAATAAACAATGATGAATAAAAATAAAAATTTGATGAAGGTGGTGAAGAGTAGGCCGTGAGGCCTATTGGTCTTTTTGGAATAAAAATAACAAATTAAATAAGTGTATGAGACTTGTTTAAATGAATAAAGATTTAAAGTGTTAATGGAAAATCAATTGGTTTTACTTGTTTATTGGTTTTTCTTTTCTTTTCTTTTCTGGCCGTGTGTATATATATACATATAAGTATGATAATCGTTTGATATGATGTGTATTATTAGTTTTAGTTAATAAGTGATTCATTTTTTTAAAAAAAATATAAAATAATGGATATTATTTAATCTTTGATATTCTGATATGAAAATGAAATAATAATGGTTTTGTGGAAAGAAATAAAATTCTGGATTTTTGTTGTTATTGGCCGAAAAATATGATTTATTTTGAGTACAAGTTACAAAATGATTTATAGTGTTTTTGTTTGATAATTTTCTTAATTGATGTGATGATTGATTGATAGGCATGAATGATTACCAGTTATATATTCTAATAAAAATATATTTAGAGCTGGAAATTTTCTTAATGCTGAAAAGTATGGTTTTCATAAGGTATAAGGCTTCAAATAGTAATTTTTATAGTTGTGTACTATGCTTAATGGTTTATATGTAATTGCAGTATGTATAATGTTAGAGTCTTATAGTTTAAATCTTTGAAGTGATGCAACGGGACTTATGATGTCTGTCCAGCAAACTGATATGCTTTATTTGAATCATATTTAATCATTTTATTATAGTAGGACTTGTAAAGAACTTTTAGGAAGAAGTGGCATGTGTTTTCGATGAACTGTTTAGGAGAAAATTGATTTTTGAGAACTTCTGTATGTGCTGTCCAAAATTGTAAAATAGTTGCATCAAGAATGAAAGTCATTTTGAAATATTTGGTGATGTGTGCTTTATGATGAAATCTTTATTATAAGTATTTAAAAAACTTATTTAAGAAGTATACGAATGATTTTGTGAATGTACTGATGCTTGAAAGTGAATTTTCTGTAATCTGTTTGTAGTCTGTAAATTTATTTGATTTTACAAAATTTGTTTACTGCTTGATCTGATTAAAAATTTGCATCAAAAGAAAAATACTTTAAAGTCATGCTGTATGAGTGGTATGGACATGGTAGTTGTTATAAGGTACTTAGAAGAGAAATTTGTAGTGAAAGAAAAATGGAATATTTATCCTTAGGATGTTATGATTATGTTTTAAAAGTTATATTATGATTGAAGATGATTTTCATAATTTAAAAGCTAAAAAGAAAAAGTGACTTTGCAAGACTTGTAGGGTATGCTGTCCCAAAATTGTTTTATAAAGTAAAAATGTTATTTATTTAGTTTGACTCTATTTCTAGACCATGGTATATGTATCCTTTAATAATAATTTGAAAAAGATGCATTTTCGGGTGATTTTGAAATGATGCAACTCTATCTTACCTGGCTGTCCAGAATTGTTTTTAATATGATTTTATGCTATTTAAATGTTGATTAGATAATAGGAATTGTGTTTTGTAAGTAGGAAAAAGAGGCATGATTTTTAGAGGTACAGTTTATGAGAAAAGTGAATTTCAAGTTTGTGTGTAGTTGCTGTCCAAATTTGATAAATTGATTTAAGTAATTCTAAAAATGATTTTGATTTGCTAAATATATTTATGTATATGTTTGGGTATGAGTGTCATATTGTTTGATATGAAATGGATTGTATTTTGATATAGAGTCAAGTGTTTTTAGATAAATGAATGAATGCTACGAAAATTGATGTCTAATTGATATGATGCTTCTCTAAATGGTATATGTGTGACTATAGGAATTAGGTTAATTCATGCATGTATGAGTTTTATAATGTTGAGTCTCTTTTAAAGTAATATAAAGTTTAAGAAATCTATGATAGTCAAAATGTAAATGTATGTTTATGTGTATACGTGCTTGAACATGGTAGTTGTTATATAAGCAATGTAGTATGGTTCTTATGAAAATAAAAATGTATTCTTAAAGGTTTTCAAGTATTAGAATGAGTTTTAAATTATGTTTTGCAAAAAAGAATTTATTGTATTTTAAAAGGAATTATTTTAAGTTATTTGACGCCTTGAAAAGGATTTCTGTTTTAAAAAGAATTTCTGTTTTAAGGTGCTTCGGTACCTTGGGTTTAGTCTTTACCTAAGTAAATAGATAGTATAAGGTACTTGTCAGATATTGATTTGTATGTCGTTCGTCGTTTAAGAATAAAAGGAATCAAAGGTGAACGAGCTGCTCGAGCTGTAGACACAAAGGTTGAAACAAAGTAAGCGTGGATCTCAGGTGAGAGAGAAGCCTTCTTAAGGCATAGTGGCATGTAGGGTAATATTAGGACGTTCCATATCATCTCAAAGGTCGGAACTAGGAATCTATCGGTCGAGTAGTAAAACGGCAATTGAGTGTGTATCCCGCCGTTTATACGAAAAACACGATCCCTTGATATTTATTGTATGTCGGTTGATAATTGATTATGCCATGTTGTATATTTTTGAATTGTATATTATATTTTGGAAATAATGGTTCATCTTATGGAAAGATAATTAATGTTCGGTGATTCCTATGAAAAGAATTCTTTGTGTTTTTCGACCGGTCGTTCCATGAAATGGATTTGGCATATTTTGGAAATACTATTATGAAAATATGAGAATGATCAATGGATTTTGTAAACAGTGATGGTGCAATTGGCACAAAAATAACTTTGTTACATAATCCCCTTAAGTGACTGGCCACGTGGATGACTGTGCCGTGGTTTCAAGTCTTGTGGAATCCACTATACTATAAGTAAATATGGCTATGGTCCCTTAGAGGTCGAGGCCCGTTAGAAGCGAGGCTTAGAATGGGTCGACCAAAACATAGGTTTAAGAAAAGACTTAAAAGACTTAGGAACCCCTTTCCTAGACCTACACGTTGAGAGTGAAGTAGTGGAGAGGAAAGACACCTTGATTATCTACGGATACTCAGGTATGCTTGGAGGTCGGTGTTTCTTCAAGTGTCGATTGTGATAGGGGAGGGCAAGGACGGTGAAACATCAAGAAGCCTCGAGCGCTTCTCTAGGCGGGACAAGACTACAAGGACTTGTCTCTCGGTTGTAGACAATGTCGTAGCGAAGAACTGCACGATCAACTAGAGATAGCACTGTCGCCCCCTTGAGCAAATCTTAGATGGTGAGAGGGAACCCGAATGGGGCTAGATGTCGCTGTATTTTTGAAACTGTATTGATGAAATGATTTTACTTCGGTTGTTGGATACTTGTTGGTGCGTACCCTTCGACATCGATGCCAGCATGGTTAGGGTTCCTGTGCGTCCCGTCTGCTTTCCGAACTAGGATGTGGTTGGAATGATGGAGGAGATGTAACCTGTGTGCTACCAAACCCTTGAGCCTCGGTGGTGGTACCCCTTCTCGAATTTCCGGTGGTTATGACAGTGAAACTTAGAGCCTAAAGATAATTAAATACAATGGTTATGATTATATGAAAATTTTCCTTTTGGTGATTAGTGAAATTTATTAAACGAGATTGGTAATAATGATGTATATATTGTTTTATGATATGCTTGTATGGTCTTAATATTCCCCTATGGTAAGCCCGCGCCGTCAACGATCATATCATTCGGAAGTGCTTACTCTCTCTATTTCCCTTTCTTGTGAACATTGGGGAACAATGTTCACAGATGACAGATCATGTACTATCTCAAGTAGCGGTTGCTCAAGATGGAAGAGGATCGCGGGACGACGTACATACGAGGAGGAAGCAGAAGCAGCAATCAAGGAATATTCCAGACAGTTGCGGTGGAGGAAATGATGAAGACTAATAGTCTAGGATAGTTTTTGTTTTGTATTCCATCTTTGGATGGGTAGGACACGATTACTCTATCCCGAATGTAACCCCAGTTGTAATATGGATTATTTTAAATGAAATAAAAGAAGTTCTTTTTGGTTATTGTATCATGTTCATATGTACCTAAATTATTTTCCGCAAAGTTAACCATCTATTAAATATGACATGGAGAAAATGAGTTTTTTAGAAATGTATTGGATGGTAACATCTCTTTTTGGAAATAGAATTTCTTATGACACGAGTTAAGTATCAAATTATTTTGTAAACAAATGAATCAAGTTGTTTTATGAAAATCTTTTTGTAAAAGAATTAAAATAAACTGATTTTGGAAATGTTTAAATAAAAAAAAATGGCGCAAATTTTTAGTGAAAATTCTAAGTCCAAATTGGGGTGTTACATTTAGTGGTATCAGAGCGATGGTTGTCCTTAGTGGCCTTAAGCATAGCCTTATATGCTTTCCTTGTGTGACTCTGCCTTAGTTGGTGTGTAGATGTGAGTTAGTCCTTTTGTGTGTATAGATGTTTCCTTAGTCTAAGAGTTAAACTTGTACGTAGGATCGCAATAAGCAAATGAGGTGTAGAATTTCTTGTACGAATATGGAAATCAGTTCTTGGAAAAAGTGTGGTATTTTAAAGACTGCCAGAGGAGAATTGAGTTCAAGTCAAGACATTACCCTACTTCGTTTCGATTTTTGAAAAGAACCCAATCACCCTTTCGTATGATTATTGAACTTGATTTTCGCATTTTTGCGATAATTTGACCCTCCTTTTGTCAGAAAATACCCAATCTAATGATCACCTTTCCTCAAACTATTCGACCAAATGCCAAAATTCGGTAAATTCAAAGTTCTTCTCTTAGATTCTCGTGACTAAAACAGAACCGTACCTCATAAAGTTAGGAAGGAAGTAACACTTGTATGCATAACACATGAGTTTTAGGAGGCTAAAGGGACAAGGTGATGGTATGATTGTGTGAAAACTTAGGAATTTTGGAATAATGGTTTAGAGTCAGTCCCTAAGTGGTGCTAAGAAGGGGATTTAGTGGGTGAAAAGTTGGACAGTTATAGTCTTAAGGTGAAATTGGATATCAAGTTGTGTGATAGATGGTATAAGTTTGATCAAAGTTGGGGAGCAAAAGGTTAAATAGAGTCCATGTTAAAAGAAGTGTAGTGACAAGTACTCGTGTAGCATAGGTAGTGTGAAAGTATGAAGTAACTCAGCTGGTGATTATGATTTTGATATGCATACAAGAAAGTACTTCTGGATTGACACCAAGTTCGAAAATAACAAACTCTTCTTATCAAGTCTATTATATAAATACCAAAATCCCTTATGAATAATTCACTTGCCTTTAATGCTTTTGGTCTGACTAAAGTAACATAACTATTATCTGTTGCCTACCCTTGAACTTGACTCAATTTCGACTCCCACGCGACATTATGGCAAAGGTTGACCAGTAAAAGAGTGTTGATCAACGAAGACATCGAAGGAAGGATATATTCTCAAAAGAAGTAAATAACAAAGTGAAGGGTAGTAAGAATGTCTGAATAACCTGGTGTGTTTCCTTGCTTGTCTTTGTGCATATTTCTCGGGGACGAGAAATCTCTAAGTTGGGGAGGATTGTGAGACCCCCAATTTTACCCAATTTATTTGGGAATTTATATTTAAATTTAAAATATTATATTTGATTTTTGATAAATTGTGATACCTGGGTTTAATTAAAATCGTATGATTTTATACCTATATATATATATACGTGGTATATATATATATAGTAGATGCAAACCAATGTTTTCTCTAATGTATTTAATTTATATTCTTAAGATGAAATATTTTAAGATATAGTATTTGATTTAAATGATCTTAGAAAATGAAATGTTTTTTGAAGGATTAAGGTGTTCTATCTTCAGAAATTCATATCTTTTAAACCGTATGTCGAAAAATTACAAATGATATGTCAAATCGATAGTATCAAAACGTAGATTATGAAAATGTAAAGCTTTGATTTTTATTCAGGAGTTTTCGAAATTTTATCACTGCTACAGTGCTGAACGAATTTTTGAGTTTTAAGTGAAAATGTGTGATTTTAATGCATTTAATGACCTTTTGACTCAAGTGTATTTTATTTTGAAAACAAAAATACATTTCTGAGGTTTTATAATTGGACTTCCATCCAAATAAAATATATTTTTCGTATTTTCCTTATTATAAAATTATTTGAAAGCTTATGAAGTGCATTTTTAAAGGAAATGATCTTAGAGCTTCAAAAAATCATACCTTTCAAACCGTAAGTCCAAAAATTATAAACTTTATATGAAAACGATCATATTAAAATGTAGTATCTGAATATGTGAAAAGAGAATTTTTATTTTGACATCTACGAAAAAGTACTGTACAGTAGGTAAAAGGACGAATTTTGGTATATTTAACTTAGAAAAATTATTTTGAAGCATAAAATAATTTATTGGGCTATAAAATATTTTTATCTATATATTTAAATATTTATCTAAAGTTCTTATTGGCTGCACCGTCTAGATATTTTTATTTTCTATTCATTTCTGAATTTTTAAATAAGAATGCTTTATTTTGATTGGTAGAACAAGAGGTGAATTCAAAGTGAGTCAAGGAAAAAATCTTCTTCTCCCATTGTAACACTCATTTTATGTCCTCTTACTTTATAAGAAAAGTAATAAGTTTAAGAATACTTGGACTTGTTATCGTTGGAGAAGGATCTGAAAATAAGAAATTATCCCTTCCCTGGAAAATTTATTTTCACAAACACTTGATTAATAATGAAGGTGACTCGTAAAATCAGAGTTTGCGGAAACATAATAAAATCACCATATTACCCTCCCAAAATATATCAAGTGTAACAAGTCCATTATTATAAAATAAGTATTATGATGAAACTGAATTCCTTTCATGATACCTTTTTCCAAATATGTATCATATAAATTCTATTAAAAATAGAAATGTTATAGAGCTGGTCACTAGTTCCTTGTCCAAACATCCTTCTGGTAGGATCTTCGATATCTGCACAACGGGTTCCCAACCCACGGTTTCTACACTCTGCATGCACCTAAGGGACATCTCCCCTTACTGATTCTTGTGCAAGCTAGATGCACGATCAACACCTAATAAGGGCATGGGGGTTAGCTACACATATTCGCATAATCAAATGAGAATAAAACTAACATCCACAAGTTAACATGCAGCAAATCATGATGCATAATCATATGAGCACACCCGGTTAATCGTAATAATTCTTTCAATGCAGGTGGCATGATGCATGATTTCCTTCCACAACTGAGGCCTCTCAAAGTCCATCTTGGACGTCCATCCCATACATCGTTGTGTTCCCTGAACACTGACATTCGTTCCCAGAACGTAATGCCAAACCATACTTGGATGATAAGAATTCACTCCCAGAGTGTGCATCACGTTCCTAGAACGTGTAGCAAACCATACTTGGATAAATAAGCATCACTCCCAGAGTGTGCATCACGTTCCCAGAACGCATACGTTCCCAGAACGTATAAAAACCAGGTCCCAGACACTGGCCACATATCTATAATGTGTCATCCAGTAGGTTGCTTATCAATGTGTTCCCAGAACACTATCATACGTTCCCAGAACGTATATAACCAGGTCCCAGACACTGGCCACATATCTATAATGTGTCATCAAGTAGGTTACAATTTGGTACTCCCGGAGTACCCTCCTCATATTCCCAGAATATGATAAACGTTCCTACCAACCAAACTTCCATTCTATATGAATGCACAATCATCAAGGTTGGATTTATCTTTAATTCCATTATTATACCAATGTGTTCCCAGAACACTAACATACGTTCCCAGAACGTATCGCAAACCATACTTGGAATAAAATCAAGCACCACTCCCAGAGTGTGCATCACGTTCCCAGAACGTGTCCAAGAAACCACGTCCCAGACAATGGCCACATTCCCAGAATGTGTCATCAAGTAGGTTGCATATCAATTTGGTACTCCTAGAGTACAGGGTCATGATCCCATTAATTCCATTATTATGACTTAGAAAAACACAACTTACTCATAAAATTCACCTTTGAATTTAAATTTAACCTATGCTCATAGACCTGGATTGAGAGAATATAATCATTGATATCAAAATCCTTACTCAAAACTTAACTTTTATTTTTAAGTTTTCAGGTACTAACCGGTTACATCATCACCTAACCGGTTAGAATTACAGACCTGAATATAAAACCACTGATTTTCCAAGAATCTTTTCTTAAATTATCTACTCAATCCAATAACAAGGTCTTAGCATAACAGAATACCTCAAGTTTAACACATAATATCATTCAAAAGATCTAAGTCATAATCCAATTTCATTTAGGCATAATTTCCTCTTGAAATTATCCTTTGATATTAAGGTATTAACTCCAAATTTTCAATCTGAATTATTACCACAAAATCAACTTCATTTCAGATTGAATTCCAGTGAAATTAGGGTCTAGATTTGAGTAACATTGATAAGACCACAGAACTGATTTCAGAAACTTATTTTCTTTAACAATTTTACAGTGTCTAACCGGTTACAATTATCGAGTAACCGGTTAGATTGTGCAGTCAGCACATTGAAATATGAAGTTTTGCAAACCATTCTTTTCATTACTCAAATCTAACCAATTTCAACATTCAAAAGAGTTCATATACCTTAAGTAAACATGTTTAACCACAGAAACACATTCACCTTGCATGCATTCAATTTAGATACTCACATTGCACATAATTGCACATATTTCACAACTTAATGCATCAATTCACATAATATCAAATTAAGTCATGAAATTGTCATCACAACAGCTTGCATGCATCATATTATGATTGCTCAAAAACAGAAATGAGCTTAAATTGGCCTCTAAGCCATAAAACTAATTCCAACTATGCCCTTAGAGTCTCTTGGTGACTCATCCTATTTACCAACATGTTTTTCCTCATTCTAGAAAATAGTAAGCTTCCCCCTTACCTTAGGTTCGTGCTTGATCCAAAACATTGCAGAGAGAAAGGCTCCAACACAGATTTCCATTAAATCCACAGTTCTGCTCTCAGCCACGATTTTTATCAACAGGGTCCAAAGACCAGAAGATTTGACATAGCAATTGGCCAAATAAATTGGGGAAAACAATTAGGACTCAATATAGGTAACATGCACTAGAGAATCAAAGAGGTTTGAGACTTAAAGGTTAACTATGCTTACCAAAAACGAATCTGGAATTCAGCTTCCAGAACCAGAACAACAGAGAACTCAGACTCAAACTCCTAGCTTCCAAGCTAGATTCCTCCACCCACACGAACACTCAACTTACAAGGTGTATATCACTGGAAAGCTCTTGATTTAAGATTTCCAGAAAGGTGTGTTTCACTCTCTAACTCTCAAAGAAGGAGACAAATTGCTCAGAACGAATTTGGAACCCTAATTACCCTTCTTCAACAAGAATTGCAGCAATCAACCCTTGATCTTCAGCAATTCCACTATTTATAGAGAAATTGGCCTCTCATGCATAGCGACACGCATCTCCCACCATGAATCGAGTGGGATTCGTGGCGAATTCTGGGTTAAACCGCGTGATTACTCATCAAACGCACTAACCCAGTTTTCTGAGTTCATCGTGTAACCGGTTACAAAGCCTTTCTAACCGGTTACGTGCTGATCAAATTAAAAAATTAATAATTTAATTACTCTTTCTTCAAAAACCTTTTTAATATTGCAATTAGGTCCCAACCCAAGGACTGAATTACAATATTCATATTTTTGTACAAAATAACCATATAAAAATATTTCTCATATTTTTATATATAAAAACACACAATGTTAAAAAAACTAAAACTTTACAAACCAACATAAATCAATTATAAAATAATTGTTATAATTAATTTCTTGGTTATTTGGGAGACGAAAATTAGGGGTGTTACACTACTCCCCCACTTAAAAGGAATTTCGTCCCCGAAATTCGTCTTTTGAAATTTTCTACTTTTCCAAAGTGTTTTTATACTAGAAAACTTCATCTAGTTCCCAAAAATTTGTCCTTTAGGGGACTCCCCCACTTAAAAGAGTTTCGATATAATTCCTTTATTTCGAAACATTTCTAATAAAATATTTCACTTAAATAAAAATTCTTTGCATAAAAACTCTTATGTGAAAGAATTTCTTTTAAAAGAAATACTCTTTACACTTCACATAAATATTTTTCAATTAAAACATTTTCCAATAAACTTTTGGGAAAAACTTTTTGGACTGCGCACTCTGATCTTTCAAGCACGATCAAAGAAACATTTGTATGACTTTATTCCTTAATAGTTTGTGACATTAGGGTGATCAGTCCTAATATTCAAACCATTAATAACAAAATCATCCCTTTTAGATATAATCTTTCACAAGAAAGATCATACGACAGGTCTTTAAGTTAGATGAACTTAAAGATAGGGTAATTATCACTATCAGACTTAGTTAGATAGTCAAATTCTAGAGACATTTCCGTTGGGGAGACAAAGATTTGTCCTATCCCGGTGGTTGTTAATCTCTCTAGCCATAACTGATCTTTCTATTTCTGTAGTGTCCACAGTGATTTATCACATCCAATTGTGATAAAGGTTTTGATCACAGAAAGATTGAAGTTGGACTTCCAACAGGATATTGATATTCGCAAACGATTAGATTAACGTAATTGAAAACATTTAACTACGTTAACTCAGATCAAAGGAAGAGATAGGCTTGGGTTGTCTACGTTAGGATCACACTCAACTCTCATCTCAGCCGGTGAATTCTTCTTGTGCTGGATTCGTCCATTTCTTTCTCACCTTTTCCTTCAAGACAATTCGGTGAATAATACTCCAGCTTCCTACAATCGGAATTGGCTATTCCCTTAGGTACATCACAACTAAACTCAAAGTGATGTGCCTCACAGTTTTCACCTCGAGATGAACAAATGTTCCCTTTCTTATTTCCTCCTCTCCTGTTTGAAATTTACGAATCTGATTCAAGAATTTGTTGGTGATTGGCAACATTCCCAATCTAATACTAGAGGATTCCTCTTGCGTTGCTAGACTTAGGCCTCTGAATTCCTCGATCAGGATAACCTCCTTAACCATCTTTGAGCTCACACGAATAGCCTTTCAGCTCAAATCGTTCGCAACCAGGTATGCTTTACCAGGATGATAATGGAGCTCAAAACCATAGTCTTTAAGAAACTCCATCCATTGCCTTTATCTTACATTTAACTCTTCCTCTTCCTATTGACATCCATACTTTCGAACTCCAAACTTGTTCATAAGTCACAACCTTCTCATCTTAACACCTATTGTTTCCTTTGCATCATCCAGCTAAATCCTCTACCTTCTCCAATTGGAGTGGCTCCTTAATTTTCAACTCTCGATTAATCCATAAGTATTATAATTCAATCCTCTTAAATCAATTTCAATGATGAATCAAGGCATTAAGTTAGTTCATCACATTAAATCCTTCCTTAAACTTTACTTAGGTAATTGATATTGAGTTTGGATTGGAGGAAGATGTCTACTAATACCAAAAGTTCCTTCACAAAGGACTTAAATTTTTATTTTAAACTTTCAGCTTCTAACCGGTTACAAGAAACTCTAACCGGTTATGAAGTATATGTTGGAAACCAACAAGCGGGCTAAGCAAATACTAGAGGGGGGTGAATAGTATTTTGAAGCACTAATACCAAATATTTCGATTGATAATTGAAGAATGGAGCTAAGACTGAATTTTCTGGAATCAGACACAAAAGACTCGAGTCTTTTGTGAAATACTCGAGTTTTTCAGTGATGAACAACTCGAGTCTTTTCTGAAATACTCGAGTTTTTCCTATCAGATAGCAGAAAAACCAGAAACGAAAATTCAGCAATTTAACTCAAATCAATTCAATAATAAACAGGAACTTATCCAATAGAATAGCAAGCAATCTAAATAACTTTTAAACACAAAGATTCCTTGAACTTGCTACCTAATTGTATAAATCCTAATTGATTGAAATGACTTAAGTCTATTGAGCTAGAAAGTAGATTAAAAGCAATAAACCAACACTCAAGCAATTTTATCCTGGTTCACTCCAATAATGAGCTACATCCAGTCCTCCTAATCACTTAGGAGTTTCTACTAATAATCAAATTGTTAGAAATTACAAAGGATTGCTTGAGAATGGCCTCACTCAACCTAACCCTTTCAAGAGTGTACCAAACTCTTGATTTCTACCCCAATTTGATTCCGGTGATTGAAGAACTCTTCACAAAGCTTCCTTGAACTCCCTTCAAGAAACTCCACCGGGCTAGGAACCTCCTAGTCTTGTGCTTGAGAACCTCTCAAGACTTCCAACACCCTAAGCCACTTAGGGTTTGCTTGGGAACAATCCAAGACTTTGAATAATCAAGCTTTTTGTATGTGTATTACTAATCTCACAATGGATTAGCACAAATAAGCATAGCTCAATGTAAGAATTGAGGCCCAAAAACTCAACTTGGAATAAAATGACAATATGAGTGAGAAGTTGAGCTTTTTGGGAATTAACACTTGAGAAGAGGAAATTAAGAAAGCTTGAATCAATATGATCTTGTTGTCTTGTTTGTTCTTGCACAAATTCAAAGAGAAATTTTACAATCAGGTTCTGAATTGCTCTCTTGGGTTGGATGAGACTCAAATGCCCTCAATTGGGTTTTTGAGTCTCTCCAACGTTCATTTTTGCTGACTGGACAAAAATACTCGAGTCTTTTGGTAAATACTCGAGTCTTTTTGGTCGGTCACGAGTGAATTGGTGCATGAACCAGACTAACGGTCATATTTGCTGACCTGGCACAAATACTCGAGTTTTTCTATAAATACTCGAGTATATACTCGAGTCTTTATCAAAATACTCGAGTATTTTGATCAGATATGGGAAAAATTATTTTTCAATTTTATTTTTCCTCTCAAGTATTAATTTTTGGTCAATCTCAACTTAATAAACATATAAAAATTTATTCCTAGAAGAGACTAACTATTTCTACCCACTCTCAACCACTCTCAACATAAATTAGAAATTTACAATTAATATTTGATTGAGAATGATTGGGCACTTGTCTTCTTTTCTTGACTTCTTGTTGATGTTGATGTTGCAATATCTTCAAGGCATGATTTGTTAATTATTTTGTCATCATCAAAACATAATCCACCTAATTAGGAGCATTGAATTCACAATCTCCCCCTTTTTGGTGATGACAAAATAATTAACACTTGTACCATTTGTTGAGCTTGAATCCACTTGAAAATGCAACTCCCCCTCACTATATGATACTTTTCACCTATCTAAAAATTCAGCTTGTGCAAGATGTTATGACAATTTAATTTTAGCACCAAGCCTATGGTATTAGAGTATTTAACAATTATCAGAGTATATACCATAATTAGAGAATTTTAGATGCAACAATATCAAGACAAGTGTATAATATCTCTCCCCCTTTTTGTCATACGCCAAAAAGATGTAACAATTTAGGAAAAAGATCAAGGGAGGAGAGGTGCATAATCGGAAAACCCCATAACCAACTATGCAAATAAAATGGAGATATAATAACGATAAAGAGCTCTCCCTGAAGCTTTGCACAAACATCATAATGAAAACCAAATTTATTAACATAAAAACATCATAAAAGGTCCAAATCAAAGGTGCAATAATAAACCCAAAGTCTCAAAACACCAAGTTCTCAAAATACAGAAAATGTAACAAAGACCAACATGATAAAAACAGAATGAAAACTAAGATAAAATCCAAAGGTCAACATCATCAAAACATCGAAGGAGCTGGAGCATCTGGAGGAGAATAAAACTGAGAGAAGAGTTTAGAGGATGAAAAACTAGTAAGATTTGACAAAACTTTGAGGAAAATCTGAGTTTTGAGGAGAGAGATATGAGAAAACCGAGAGAGAAGAGGGTCGCAAAAAAACTCGAGTCTGAGAGTATATATAAACAGTTCAAAATACTCGAGTATATTCATAAATACTCGAGTTGTTCTTTAGGATATACTCGAGTTTTTGAAAATATACTCGAGTCGATCGTGACTCAGCCCAGATTTCCCCAGAAAACTCGAGTAAAAATTGAAAAACTCGAGTTTGGTCCGAAAGTTCAAATTTCAGGAAAACGCAAAATACTCGAGTTTTTGGAAAAAACTCGAGTTTGGTCTGAAAGTTCAAAAAATTGGGGTTTTCGAAAGACTCGAGTGTTTTGAAAAACACTCGAGTATTTTTATCAGACCCTGATTAAAAACTTTTTCAATTTAAAACTGATTTAATTTTGAATTAATATACTCGAGTTTTTTTGGAAAAACTCGAGTATTTTGACAGAACAGAAAGTAAAAACACAGTTTTGAAAGACCAAACACAAATCAAACACAAATGCTTCACTACCAACTTGGAATACAGTACAGAATCACACACAATTAACATATACAATTTCAAATATCATCAAGGACAATTTAACTAAGAATCAATAACACATTAGAGTAAGACTAATATGGTGATTTTCCAAAAATGACACACAATGCAATTAGCCTATATTAGCTTCATCTAAAATACCAAGTTCTCTCCTAATATGATAAAAGGTGTCCCTTGGTAGAGGTTTTGTAAAAATGTCGGCTAATTGATTTGTGGTACTAACAAATTCAATTGTGCAATCACCCTTTTGTACATGATCTCTTAAAAAATGATGTCTTATTTCAATGTGTTTAGTTCTTGAGTGATACACCGGATTCTTAGTCAAATTGATTGCACTCGTGTTATCGCATCTAATCGGAATATTTTCAAGTTTCAAACCAAAATCCGATAATTGTTGTTTCATCCGTAACAGTTGAGCACAACAACTACCGGCTGCGATATATTCCGCTTCGGCGGTAGAAAGAGCGACACAAGCTTGCTTTTTAGAAAACCATGACACCAATGAACTTCCCAAGAAATGGCAAGTACCACTGGTGCTTTTGCGATCAAGCTTGCATCCGGCGAAGTCGGAATCCGAGTAACCAACTAGACTAAGATTGGCATCAGCAGGATACCATAAACCAGTGTTAATTGTTCCTTTTAGATGCTTAAATATATGTTTAACTGCGGATAGGTGAGATTCTTTAGGATTAGCTTGAAATCTAGCACACATGCATACACTAAACATAATATCCGGTCTAGATGCAGTGAGATATAGGAGACTACCTATCATACCCCTATACTTACTAACATCAACTGGTGTACCTTGTTCATCCTTGTCTAGGTAGCATGATGTGCTCATTGGAGTGTAGGCTTCCTTGCACTTGTCCAATCCGAATTTTTCAAGGAGCTCTTTGCAATATTTCCCTTGATGCACAAATATCCCCTCCTTGACTTGCTTTATTTGTAAGCCTAGGAAGAACTTGAGTTCTCCCATCATTGACATTTCAAATTCCTTTTTCATCAAATTTGAAAACTTTCTACAAAGAGACACGTTAGTAGCACCGAAAATGATATCATCAACATAGATTTGTACTAACAAAATGTCATCCTTGGTTTTATAAATAAATAATGTATTATCAACCTTCCCTCTTTGAAACTTGTTTTCTAATAGAAAGGAACTCAATCGATCATACCAAGCTCTAGGAGCTTGTTTCAATCCATAGAGTGCCTTTTTCAATTTATAAACATGGTTTGGAAATTCACTATTTTCAAAACCGGGGGGTTGTTTGACATACACTTCTTCATTTATAAACCCATTCAAGAAAGCACTTTTAACATCCATTTGATATAAAGTGAATTTCATGATTGAAGCATAAGCAAGTAAAATTCGGATTGCTTCAAGACGTGCAACCGGAGCAAAGGTCTCATCATAATCGATACCTTCCTCTTGGTTGTACCCTTGAGCTACTAGTCTAGCTTTGTTTCTTATAATCAACCCGGATTCATCAAGTTTGTTTCTATAAATCCATTTAGTACCAATTATGGTATGATCATCGGGTTTAGGGACTAGATCCCAAACTTCATTTCTTTCAAATTGGTTTAATTCTTCTTGCATAGCAAGAACCCAATGATCATCCTCAATGGCCTTTTTAATTGAATCGGGTTCAATTTGAGAAACAAATGAGACATAGTGGCAAATGTTTTGAATAGACCAACGAGTAAGTACTCCCTTTGACATATCTCCTATGACTTTGTCTATAGGATGAGTCTTGACCGATTTCCAAGTTGGAGGAAGTTCTTCCCTTACTTCTCCTTCATCAACTTTTGAATTCTCTCTCTCATTTTCTTCTTTTGAAAAGACAATGCCATCTTCACTAGCATCACATAAAACACTATCTTCTTTTGAAGACTCATTAAAAACCACATGAATTGATTCCTCAATAGTTAAAGTTCTTTTATTGAAAATTCTATAAGCTTTACTATGAGAAGAATAGCCTAAAAATATGCCTTCATCGGATTTGGAATCAAACTTGCCAATGTGTTCTTTTCCATTATTTAAAACAAAAACTTGGCATCTGAAGACATGAAAATGAGATATATTTGGCTTTCTTCCCTTGTAAAGTTCATAGGGGGTTTTATCCAAAGAGGGCCTTATCAAAATACGATTTAAAACATAACAAGCCGTATTGACGGCATCGGCCCAAAAATATTGAGGTACTTGAGAATCATTTAACATGGTTCTAGCAAGTTCCTCTAGCACCCTATTTTTCCGCTCTACCACTCCGTTTTGTTCCGGAGTCCTTGGTGCGGAGAATTGATGCTCAATACCATTTTTTGCACAAAATCTATCAAATTTGTGGTTTTCGAATTCACCACCATGATCGGTACGAATAATAATTACTTTTTGATTTACTTGGTTTTGCAAAAGTTTGACATGATGTTTAAAAGATTTGTAGGTCTCACTCTTAGTAGTTAAAAATAAAGTCCAAGTAAACCTAGAGAAGTCATCAACAATCACCAATGCATAATAGTTGCCACCAAAGCTTTTTATTTGTGATGGTCCAAACAAGTCCATATGAAGCATTTCTAATGGCCTTGATGTGGACATAACCATTTTTGATCCAAAGGTGTTTTTAGTTTGTTTACATTTCTTGCAAGGGGAACAAACACCTTCAATAGAAAAATTTAGCTTTGGTAAACCAACTACTAGATCTTTAGATTGAATTTTCTTCAATTGGTTTACATTTATATGAGCGGTCCTACGATGCCATAACCAAGTGTCATTTTCTTTGCTCACTAAACAAGTAGAGACCAAAGAAGTGACTTTGTTCAAATCAACTAAGTAAGTATTATTTGACCTTCTACCAACAAATTTGATTGATTTATCTTTGTCACTTTTAATGAGGCAATGGGTAGAGGTAAAAACTACATGATTGCCAATATCACATAATTGGCTTATGCTCAAGAGATTATGTTCTAATCCTTGAACATAGAGCACATTATCAATAATCAAGTTTGAAGAGTTTCCGATTTTACCAATACCAAGGATTTTGCCTTTGTTGTTGTCCCCATAAGTGACATAACCCTTTTCCTTTGGAGTAAGCTCAATGAAGTGTCGCTTATCTCCCGTCATGTGCTTCGAACATCCACTATCAAGATACCACAATTGTTTTCCCGTTCGAAGACACACCTACAAAATGAAATCACTTGTTCACTTTGGGTACCCAAACAATGTTGGGTCCCTTAGGGTTAGTGTTGGGACTTTCTCCCTTCTTAATCCACATATAAGTGCCCTTATTCATTTCAAACTTCTTAATATGGCACTCAATGTTGATATGTCCAACTTTTCCACAATAAGTACAAGTTGGTCTCTTTGATGAGTTTTTCTTAGAAAATGTTCCAACCACCTTGTACTTTTTGTCCTTTTTATGAACATATCCTAAACCGGTTTTGTTGTGATTATGTCTTTGAGAGTTCAACAACCGGTTGAGGTTTCTATCACTATGTGAGATTGTGAGTTTGTTTTTCAACTCTTTCACTTCTTTTTCAAGTTCATCACATCTCTCACATGAAGTGATAATTTCCTCATGATTTGCACAATCACTTTGATGACTAGAATTAATAAGTTCCAAGGATTCATTTTGAAGTTTCAACTCATTTATAGATTTTTGCAATTCATCAATTTCATGTTGAAACTCCAAAATTTTCTTTCCTTTTTCCTTATTAATTTTAGCAAGCCTTTTAAATTGAATTAACATTTCATTGTAGGCTTCTTGCAAATCATCATATGAAATGGAGTTTGAAGATGAACAAGAAGAGCTAGAGGTTACCTCATCATCACTTTCACTCATGCCATGATTAGCTCTTGATGAGGACTCATGATTGTTCTTGGCCATGAGACAAAGGTTTGCATTTTCATCACCGGAGCTACTTGAAGACGATTCATTGCTCTTCTCCAGTGCATCCCAAACAATGTATGCACGCTTCCCTTTGGTCTCTTGGGTCTTCTTGTCATTCTTCTTCAAGAATGTGGCACATTCCATTCTTATGTGACCAACCCCACCACATTCATGACACTTAACTCCATCATTGGTACTCTTTTCTCTTTGTTTGGAGTCTTTGGTTCTCTTGAAATTGGATGAAGATCCACCTTTCTTCCCTTTGAAGAATTTGTTGAATCTTTTCACAAACATCCCAAATTCTTCTTGATTTGGTTCACCATCGGAATCTCCACTTGTAGAGCATTCTTCAACTTCTTTTGTAGCTTTGGTTGAAGCTTTGAGTGCTATGCTCTTTTTCTTTTTGTCCGATTCCTCATGCATCCCAAGTCTTGTAAGCTCCATCTCATGCTCTTGGAGTTTGCCAAACAAAGTGGCTAAGTCCATGCTATTTATGTCTCTTGATTCCTTGATGGCGGTTACCTTGGGTTGCCAACTCCTATCAAGACATCTTAGAATTTTGTTAGTAGTTTCACCATTGCGAAATACTTTTCCCAAGGAAATCAAATGATTAACAATGTGAGAGAATCGCTTTTGCAAGTCACTAATGGTTTCATTTGGCAACATGTGGAACAATTCATATTCGTGAGTTAGAGAATTCAATCTTGCATCTCTAACCTCACTTGTTCCCTCATGTGTGACTTGCAAAGTATCCCACATTTCTTTTGCCGATTTACATTGGGAAACTCTATAAAATTCATCATGGGATAGAGCCGAAAAGATGATGTTTTTAGCTTTTAAATCAAATGAGACTTTTCTCTTTTCATCATCATTCCAACTACTCCTTGGAATTTCAACAATTTCATCATTTATTTTCTTTTTGGGAATGAAAGGACCATTTTCAATTGCATCCCAAATATCCATATCAATTGCTTCAATAAAAACTTTCATGCGAGTTTTCCAATAAACATATCCTTCACCATTAAATAGTGGAGGACGGTTTATTGAAGCTCCTTCTCCACCAAAGTTATTGCTAGAGCCCATTAAGTTTCCAAAAGGATCTTTTTCGAAAAAGTTGTTACACTCGATCTTTCGACCGAGCTCTGATACCACTTGTTGGAAACCAACAAGCGGGCTAAGCAAATACTAGAGGGGGGGTGAATAGTATTTTGAAGCACTAATACCAAATATTTCGATTGATAATTGAAGAATGGAGCTAAGACTGAATTTTCTGGAATCAGACACAAAAGACTCGAGTCTTTTGTGAAATACTCGAGTTTTTCAGTGATGAACAACTCGAGTCTTTTTTGAAATACTCGAGTTTTTCCTATCAGATAGCAGAAAAACCAGAAACGAAAATTCAGCAATTTAACTCAAATCAATTCAATAATAAACAGGAACTTATCCAACAGAATAGCAAGCAATCTAAATAACTTTTAAACACAAAGATTCCTTGAACTTGCTACCTAATTGTATAAATCCTAATTGATTGAAATGACTTAAGTCTATTGAGCTAGAAAGTAGATTAAAAGCAATAAACCAACACTCAAGCAATTTTATCCTGGTTCACTCCAACAATGAGCTACATCCAGTCCTCCTAATCACTTAGGAGTTTCTACTAATAATCAAATTGTTAGAAATTACAAAGGATTGCTTGAGAATGACCTCACTCAACCTAACCCTTTCAAGAGTGTACCAAACTCTTGATTTCTACCCCAATTTGATTCCGGTGATTGAAGAACTCTTCACAAAGCTTCCTTGAACTCCCTTCAAGAAACTCCACCGGGCTAGAAACCTCCTAGTCTTGTGCTTGAGAACCTCTCAAGACTTCCAACACCCTAAGCCACTTAGGGTTTGCTTGGGAACAATCCAAGACTTTGAATAATCAAGCTTTTTGTATGTGTATTACTAATCTCACAATGGATTAGCACAAATAAGCACAGCTCAATGTAAGAATTGAGGCCTAAAAACTCAACTTGGAATAAAATGACAATATGAGTGAGAAGTTGAGCTTTTTGGGAATTAACACTTGAGAAGAGGAAATTAAGAAAGCTTGAATCAATATGATCTTGTTGTCTTGTTTGTTCTTGCACAAATTCAAAGAGAAATTTTACAATCAGGTTCTGAATTGCTCTCTTGGGTTGGATGAGACTCAAATGCCCTCAATTGGGTTTTTGAGTCTCTCCAACGTTCATTTTTGCTGACTGGACAAAAATACTCGAGTCTTTTGGTAAGTACTCGAGTCTTTTTGGTCGGTCACGAGTGAATTGGTGCACGAACCAGACTAACGGTCATATTTGCTGACCTGGCACAAATACTCGAGTTTTTCTATAAATACTCGAGTATATACTCGAGTCTTTATCAAAATACTCGAGTATTTTGATCAGATATGGGAAAAATTATTTTTCAATTTTATTTTTCCTCTCAAGTATTAATTTTTGGTCAATCTCAACTTAATAAACATATAAAAATTTATTCCTAGAAGAGACTAACTATTTCTACCCACTCTCAACCACTCTCAACATAAATTAGAAATTTACAATTAATATTTGATTGAGAATGATTGGGCACTTGTCTTCTTTTCTTGACTTCTTGTTGATGTTGATGTTGCAATATCTTCAAGGCATGATTTGTTAATTATTTTGTCATCATCAAAACATAATCCACCTAATTAGGAGCATTGAATTCACAGTATAGTTTTAGAAGTAAAACCAAAGAATTTCAAAACCATTTTCTTTACATCATTCAATCCAACTCAAAATAGGATTTAATCATAATCTAATACCTTGATTCCAACCGAATCCATCACTGAAAGGATTTAAATCATAATCTGCTCACGTTTTCCATAATTCCTCTTGGACTAATCATATTATGTTGGGGTATAATCCATCATCACCCACCATAATTAAACAACATCCTATCATTCAATACCATCAGTTGATCTTTCCAAGTCAACTTGGCCAAAGGCGATGCGATCGTAGAAAATCCCTCAATAATCCGGCGATAATATCCAGCCAGCCCTAAGAAACCTCTCTCCTCAGTCACAGTCTTAGGCTGTTCCCATTTCAACACTAAACTTACCGTTGCTGGATCCATCGCAATTTCTTCTTTAAAGATCACATGCCCTGCAAACGTAACTTCGCTCAACCAAAACTCATCTTTGGCGAGCTTAACACACTACTACTCCTCTTGCAGGATTCTCAACACAATCCCGCGATGTTTTTCATGTCCCTCCGGATTCTTAGAAGAAACCACAAACGAATTCAAATATAATCTAAAGGTCTCGTTCTTATAGTCCATAAAAGAACAAGTGCATTAGTCAATCCGAACGGCATTATTTCCTACTCATAATGTCCGTATCGAGATCAAAAATGCAGTCTTAAATGTATCCCTGTCCCGAATCCTGTTTTGGGTTAATCCAACCGCCAACCAATCTTAGCACTTTTCTACGTGTTCCTCCCATTTGACCATTACCGATGGTACCATGTTATAAAGGCAATAGAGATAGAATCAGCTTCAAGAATTGACTTGATTCCAAACTCTATCTCTTTGCTCAAGGGTGAACCTAACATCATTTCCTACAACCAGGATTTCTTTAACCCCCTTTCTCCTTTAATATTGCTTCCCAGAAACAACATATGGGTTTATTGGATTCCCGATTCGAAACTTGGGAATCCCAATACAGGGTTGTTCTATCATCATTAATCATGATCACTTGATCTCTCGGCTCCCAAACCGTACTTAAGATCAAATGTAATCATGACACAGGTAGATAGACAAAGTCTAATACCTTAATAGAACGATTCAGACATACCTTGGAAACAACTACAAGATGATTTGTAGGAGTCTCCACTTGAGATAGCAAATTGGATAAGGCATAGAGCAACTCTGATCACTACCCTTATCCGAAAGGAACAAAAGAAAGGATAGCTTTAGAGTTTAACAAACTCAACAAGGTTGATCTTTAAGAAGATCACTGCCCTACACTCGGTCTGAAAAGTTGATTAACTTTAACACGAGTGAGGGTAAACACTCCTCCTCAGAGTCGAGGACTCAACTACAACTCCTTAAGATTTCCTTATCACTGGTTCCTATGAGAACGGAATAAACCAACATTATGGTTTTAGGTTGACCACATGTCTAAAGAGAAGCATACGGCTATCATACTTCGACTTAGACCTCATAGAACACTCCTTAATAGCAGAATAAGCTACTTATCTAGAGCCATTACCCATAACCTTAGCTCTAGTTTGGAAGTATATGAAAGAAAACTTCCTAGGAAACATTGCAAATATCGATGACCAACGTATTGGACCACACACCCAAGGACCAAGAGTCAGGACCATTCCTCTGATACCATAAAAGTGTAACACTCATTTTATGTCCTCTTACTTTATAAGAAAAGTAATAAGTTTAAGAATACTTGGACTTGTTATCGTTGGAGAAGGATCTGAAAATAAGAAATTATCCCTTCCCTGGAAAATTTATTTTCACAAACACTTGATTAATAATGAAGGTGACTCGTAAAATCAGAGTTTGCGGAAACATAGTAAAATCACCATATTACCCTCCCAAAATATATCAAGTGTTACAAGTCCATTATTATAAAATAAGTATTATGATGAAACTGAATTCCTTTTATGATACCTTTTTCCAAAATATGTATCATATAAATTCTATTAAAAATAGAAATGTTATAGAGCTGGTCACTGGTCCCTTGTCCAAACATCCTTCTGGTCGGATCTTCGATATCTGCACAACGGGTTCCCAACCAACGGTTTCTACACTCTGCATGCATCTAAGGGACATCTCCCCTTACTGATTCTTGTGCAAGCTAGATGCACGATCAACACCTAATAAGGGCATGGGGGTTAGCTACACATATTCGCATAATCAAATGAGAATAAAACTAACATCCACAAGTTAACATGCAGCAAATCATGATGCATAATCATATGAGCACACCCGGTTAATCATAATAATTCTTTCAATGCAGGTGGCATGATGCATGATTTCCTTCCACAACTGAGGCCTCTCAAAGTCCATCTTGGACGTCCATCCCATACACCGTTGTGTTCCCGGAACACTGACATTCGTTCCCAGAACGTAATGGCAAACCATACTTGGATGATAAGCATTCACTCCCATAGTGTGCATCACGTTCCCAGAACATGTAGCAAACCATACTTGGATAAATAAGCATCACTCCCAGAGTGTGCATCACGTTCCTAGAACGTATAAAAACAGGGTCCCGGACACTGGCCAAATATCTATAATGTGTCATCCAGTAGGTTGCTTATTAATGTGTTCCCAGAACACTATCATACGTTCCCAGAATGTATATAACCAAGTCCCAGACACTGGCCACATATCTATAATGTGTCATCAAGTAGGTTACAATTTGGTACTCCCGGAGTACCCTCCTCATATTCCCAGAATATGATAAACGTTCCTACCAACCAAACTTCCATTCTATATGAATGCACAATCGTCAAGGTTGGTTTTATCTTTAATTCCATTATTATACCAATGTGTTCCCAGAACACTAACATACGTTCCCAGAACGTATCGCAAACCATACTTGGAATAAAATCAAGCACCACTCCCAGAGTGTACATCACGTTCCCAGAACGTGTCCAAGAAACCACGTCCCAGACAATGGCCACATTCCCAGAATGTGTCATCAAGTAGGTTGCATATCAATTTGGTATTCCTAGAGTACAGGGTCATGATCCCATTAATTCCATTATTATGACTTAGAAAAACACAACTTCTGAATGATATCTTGAGGTATAGCTTTACTCATAAAATTCACCTTTGAATTTAAATTTAACCAATATATGCTCATAGACCTGGATTGAGAGAATATAATCATTGATATCAAAATCCTTACTCAAAACTTAACTTTTATTTTTAAGTTTTCAGGTACTAACCGGTTACATCATCACCTAACCGGTTAGAATTACAGACCTGAATATAAAACCACTGATTTTCCAAGAATCTTTTCTTAAATTATCTACTCAATCCAATAACAAGGTCTTAGCATAACAGAATACCTCAAGTTCAACACATAATATCATTCAAAAGATCTAAGTCATAATCCAATTTCATTTAGGCATAATTTCCTCTTGAAATTATCCTTTGATATTAAGGTATTAACTCCAAATTTTCAATCTGAATTATTACCACAAAATCAACTTCATTTCAGATTGAATTCCAGTGAAATTAGGGTCTAGATTTGAGTAACATTGATAAGACCACAGAACTGATTTCAGAAACTTATTTTCTTTAACAATTTTACAGTGTCTAACCGGTTACAATTATCGAGTAACCGGTTAGATTGTGCAGTCAGCACATTGAAATATGAAGTTTTGCAAACCATTCTTTTCATTACTCAAATCTAACCAATTTCAACATTCAAAAGAGTTCATATACCTTAAGTAAACATGTTTAACCACAAAAACACATTCACCTTGCATGCATTCAATTTAGATACTCACATTGCACATAATTGCACATATTTCACAACTTAATGCATCAATTCACATAATATCAAATTAAGTCATGAAATTGTCATCACAACAGCTTGCATGCATCTTATGATTGCTCAAAAACAGAAATGAGCTTAAATTGCCCTCCAAGCCATAAAACTAATTCCAACTATGCCCTTAGAGTCTCTTGGTGACTCATCCTATTTACCAACATGTTTTTCCTCATTCTAGCAAATAGTAAGCTTCCCCCTTACCTTAGGTTCGTGCTTGATCCAAAACATTGCAGAGAGAAAGGCTCCAACACAGATTTCCATTAAATCCACAGTTCTGCTCTCAGCCACGATTTTTATCAACAGGGTCCAAAGACCAGAAGATTTGACATAGCAATTGGCCAAATAAATTGGGGAAAACAATTAGGACTCAATATAGGTAACATGCACTAGAGAATCAAAGAGGTTTGAGACTTAAAGGTTAACTATGCTTACCAAAAACGAATCTGGAATTCAGCTTCCAGAACCAGAACAACAGAGAACTCAGACTCAAACTCCTAGCTTCCAAGCTTGATTCCTCCACCCACACGAATACTCAACTTACAAGGTGTATATCACTGGAAAGCTCTTGATTTAAGATTTCCAGAAAGGTGTGTTTCACTCTCTAACTCTCAAAGAAGGAGACAAATTGCTCAGAACAAATTTGGAACCCTAATTACCCTTCTTCAACAAGAATTGCAGCAATAAACCCTTGATCTTCAGCAATTCCACTATTTATAGAGAAATTGGCCTCTCATGCATAGCGACACGCGTCTCCCACCATGAATCGAGTGGGATTCGTGGCGAATTCTGGGTTAAACCGCGTGATTACTCATCAAACGCACTAACCCAGTTTTCTGAGTTCATCGTGTAACCGGTTACAAAGCCCTTCTAACCGGTTACGTGCTGATCAAATTCAAAAATGAATAATTTAATTACTCTTTCTTCAAAAACCTTTTTAATATTGCAATTAGGTCCCAACCCAAGGACTGAATTACAATATTCATATTTTTGTACAAAATAACCATATAAAAATATTTCTCATATTTTTATATATAAAAACACACAATGTTAAAAAAACTAAAACTTTACAAACCAACAAAATCAATTATAAAATAATTGTTATAATTAATTTCTTGGTTATTTGGGAGACGAAAATTAGGAGTGTTACACCCATTACCCAAGAAGTGCCGTCCAAATCAAGAGGGAGAGAGGGGGATGTATTTTCTGAAAATTAGTGGGAGCATCTTTTGAGTTAAAGCTTTAGGAGTTACAAAAAGTCACATTAATTACACATGCATGTTTCAAAGTAAAAAATTTAAACTTGTTGACTCATTTGCAATGGGGGGACGTGAACTTCAAATTTTTTGGGAGGAAATTATTTTCCCACTTCACCTATAAATAGAACCCAAGACCCCTCCTATTTTCACACTTGACATACAATCCATTTTGAGAAAAAAAATTAAGAAAGTCTGGAGAAATTGAGAAGGAAGAGGCGTGGCACTTCTTGAGGAGGAGAGGAACAATTTTTCATTCTCATTCTTGAATTTCATTTGGCTAGGAAAAGAGGTAACACCAAATCACTTATGCTTTTAATCTATTATTAATCTCTTATTTCTATTTGTTTATAGTTAAATAAAATCTCTAAATTCTCCTATGATAAATAATAAGAACTAAAATTCTTAATTTCCGTTTTGATGTTGGAATAAGATGATTGATAGTATTTTTTTGGTATTTTATGGTCATATGAATTAAGGTTTAAGAAAAAGGGACAAATGGAATAGTTTAAAGAGAAAATCTCCCCTTTTTCCTTAACACATGATGACCGAATTTTATGATAAATGGAAAAATAAAATTCTGGAAATTTTTGGTGTTCTTAAAGTATGAATTTGTATTTTATAAGAAATTTGTATAATTTTTATTGTTTGATTCTTTTCGGCTTTTGATTTGGTTTTTAAAAAGATGAAGAATAAGAAATAAATAATGATAGGAAAAAATTTAATCTTCTACCCTATTGTATATATATATATGGGACGTGGCATATATATAGGTGTTGAAAAGTAGTTGTTGTTAATTTGTGTGTATTTGATGTATGAATGGTTTCTTATAAAGAATAAGGACAAATGAATGACTATTTGATTTTTGAAAGTTGATATTGAAAAAGGATATAACAATGGTTGTTTAAAGAGAGTAATCTCCCCTTTTTTTTCCTCAGCCTTAAAATGACCAAAATTTTGGGTGTTATATTAAGTGAATATTTTCTGGATTTTAAGTGATAAAAGTTACTTCTCAAAAATTATATAGATTGTATTTTTATTATTTGATTTTGTTGCTTTTGTTCAATTTGAAAGTGAGTATGTAATCAAAATAATGAATAAACAATGATGAATAAAAATAAAAATTTGATGAAGGTGGTGAAGAGTAGGCCGTGAGGCCTATTGGTCTTTTTGGAATAAAAATAAAAAATTAAATAAGTGTATGAGACTTGTTTAAATGAATAAAGATTTAAAGTGTTAATGGAAAATCAATTGGTTTTACTTGTTTATTGGTTTTTCTTTTCTTTTCTTTTCTGGCCGTGTGTATATATATACATATAAGTATGATAATCGTTTGATATGATGTGTATTATTAGTTTTAGTTAATAAGTGATTCATTTTTTTTAAAAAAAAATATATAAACTAATGGATATTATTTAATCTTTGATATTCTGATATGAAAATGAAATAATAATGGTTTTGTGGAAAGAAATAAAATTCGGGATTTTTGTTGTTATTGGCCGAAAAATATGATTTATTTTGAGTACAAGTTACAAAATGATTTATAGTGTTTTTGTTTGATAATTTTTTTAATTGATGTGATGATTGATTGATATGCATGAATGATTACCAGTTATATATTCTAATAAAAATATACTTAGAGCTGGAAATTTTCTTAATGCTGAAAAGTATGGTTTTCATAAGGTATAAGGCTTCAAATAGTAATTTTTATAGTTGTGTACTAGGCTTAATTGTTTATATGTAATTGCAGTATTTATAATGTTAGAGTCTAATAGTTTAAATCTTTGAAGTGATGCAACGGGACTTATGATGTCTGTCCAGCAAACTGATATGCTTTATTTGAATCATATTTAATCATTTTATTATAGTAGGACTTGTAAAGAACTTTTAGGAAGAAGTGGCATGTGTTTTCGATTAACTGTTTAGGAGAAAATTGATTTTTGAGAACTTCTGTATGTGCTGTCCAAAATTGTAAAATAGTTGCATCAAGAATGAAAGTCATTTTGAAATAATTGGTGATGTGTACTTTATGATGAAATCTTTATTATAAGTATTTAAAAAACTTATTTAAGAAGTATATGAATGATTTTGTGAATGTACTGATGCTTGAAAGTGAATTTTCTGTAATCTGTTTGTAGTCTGTAAATTTATTTAATTAATAATAGAAAAAAGTATTGTGAATTTTGAATGCTTGAATCTATGTTCTCATTTAGCTATATGTGTTTGTAACATGATTTTACAAAATTTGTTTACTGCTTGATCTGATTAAAAATTTGCATCAAAAGAAAAATACTTTAAAGTCATGCTGTATGAGTGGTCTGGACATGGTAGTTGTTATAAGGTACTTAGAAGAGAAATTTGTAGTGAAAGAAAAATGGAAGATTTATCCTTAGGATGTTATGATTATGTTTTAAAAGTTATATTATGATTGAAGATGATTTTCATAATTTAAAAGCTAAAAAGAAAAAGTGACTTTGCAAGACTTGTAGGGCATGCTGTCCCAAAATTGTTTTATAAAGTAAAAATGTTATTTATTTAGTTTGACTCTATTTCTAGACCATGGTATATGTATCCTTTAATAATAATTTGAAAAAGATGCATTTTCGGGTGATTTTGAAATGATGCAACTCTATCTTACCTGGCTGTCCAGAATTGTTTTTAATATGATTTTATGCTATTTAAATGTTGATTAGATAATAGGACTTGTGTTTTGTAAGTAAGAAAAAGAGGCATGATTTTTAGAGGTACAGTTTATGAGAAAAGTGAATTTCAAGTTTGTGTGTAGTTGCTGTCCAAATTTGATAAATTGATTTAAGTAATTCTAAAAATGATTTTGATTTGCTAAATATATTTATGTATATGTTTGGTTATGAGTGTCATATTGTTTGATATGAAATAGATTGTATTTTGATATAGAGTCAAGTGTTTTTAGATAAATGAATGAATGCTACGAAAATTGATGTCTAATTGATATGATGCTTCTCTAAATGGTATATGTGTGACTATAGGAATTAGGTTAATTCATGCATGTATCAGTTTTATAATGTTGAGTCTCTTTTAAAGTAATATAAAGTTTAAGAAATCTATGATAGTCAAAATGTAAATGTATGTTTATGTGTATACATGCTTGAACATGGTAGTTGTTATATAAGCAATGTAGTATGGTTCTTATGAAAATAAAAATGTATTCTTAAAGGTTTTCAAGTATTAGAATGAGTTTCAAATTATGTTTTGCAAAAAGGATTTATTGAATTTTAAAAGGAATTATTTTAAGTTATTTGACGCCTTGAAAAGGATTTTTGTTTTAAAAAGAATTTCTGTTTTAAGGTGCTTTGGTACCTTGGGTTTAGTCTTTACCTAAGTAAATAGATAGTATAAGGTACTTGTCAGATATTGATTTGTATGTCGTTCGTCGTTTAAGAATAAAAGGAATCAAAGGTGAACGAGCTGCTGGAGCTGTAGACACAAAGGTTGAAACAGAGTAAGCGTGGATCTCAGGTGAGAGAGAAGCCTTCTTAAGACATAGTGGCATGTAGGGTAATATTAGGACGTTCCGTATCATCTCAAAGGTCGGAACTAGGAATCTATTGGTCGAGTAGTAAAACGGCAATTGAGTGTGTATCCCGCCGTTTATACGAAAAACACGATTCCTTCATATTTATTGTATGTCGGTTGATAATTGATTATGCCATGTTGTATATTTTTGAATTGTATATTATATTTTGGAAATAATGGTTCATCTTATGGAAAGATAATTAATGTTCGGTGATTCCTATGAAAAGAATTCTTTGTGTTTTTCGACCGGTCGTTCCATGAAATGGATTTGGCATATTTTGGAAATACTATTATGAAAATATGAGAATGATCAATGGATTTTGTAAACAGTGATGGTGCAATTGACACAAAAATAACTTTGTTACATAATCCCCTTAAGTGACTGGCCACGTGGATGACTGTGCCGTGGTTTCAAGTCTTGTGGAATCCACTGTACTATAAGTAAATATGGCTATGGTCCCTTAGAGGTCGAGGCCCATTAGAAGCGAGGCTTAGAATGGGTCGACCAAAACTTAGGTTTAAGAAAAGACTTAAAAGACTTAGGAACCCCTTTCCTAGACCTACACGTTGAGAGTGAAGTAGTGGAGAGGAAAGACACCTTGATTATCTACGGATACTCAGGTATGCTTGGAGGTCGGTGTTTCTTCAAGTGTCGATTGTGATAAGGGAGGGCAAGGACGGTGAAACGACAAGAAGCCTCGAGCGCTTCTCTAGGCGAGACAAGACTACAAGGACTTGTCTCTCGGTTGTAGACAATGTCGTAGCGAAGAACTGCACGATCAACTAGAGATAGCACTGTCGCCCCCTTGAGCAAATCTTAAATGGTGAGAGGGAACCCGAATGGGGCTAGATGTCGCTGTATTTTTGAAACTGTATTGATGAAATGATTTTACTTCGGTTGTTGGATACTTGTTGGTGCGTACCCTTCGACATCGATGCCAGCATGGTTAGGGTTCCTATGCGTCTCATCTGCTTTCCGAACTAGGATGTGGTTGGAATGATGGAGGAGATGTAACGTGTGTGTTACCAAACCCTTGAGCCTCGGTGGTGGTACCCCTTCTCGAATTTCCGATGGTTATGACAGTGAAACTTAGAGCCTAAAGATAATTAAATACAATGGTTATGATTATATGAAAATTTTCCTTTTGGTGATTAGTGAAATTTATTAAACGAGATTGGTAATAATGATGTATATATTGTTTTATGATATGCTTGTATGGTCTTAATATTCCCCTATGGTAAGCCCGCGCCGTCAACGATCATATCGTTCGGAAGTCTCTCTATTTCCCTTTCCTGTGAACATTGGGGAACAATGTTCACAGATGACAGATCATGTACTATCTCAAGTAGCGGTTGCTCAAGATGGAAGAGGATCGCGGGACGACGTACATACGAGGAGGAAGCAGAAGCAGCAATCAAGGAATATTCCAGACAGTTGCGGTGGAGGAAATGATGAAGACTAATAATCTAGGATAGTTTTTGTTTTGTATTCCATCTTTGGATGGGTAGGACACGATTACTCTATCCCGAATGTAACCCCAGTTGTAATATGGATTATTTTAAATGAAATAAAAGAAGTTCTTTTTGGTTATTGTATCATGTTCATATGTACCTAAATTATTTTCCGCAAAGTTAACCATCAATTAAATATGACATGGAGAAAATGAGTTTTTTTAAATGTATTGGATGATAACATCTCTTTTTGGAAATAGAGTTTCTTATGACGCGAGTTAAGTATCAAATTATTTTTTAAACAAATGAATCAAATTGTTTTATGAAAATCTTTTTGTAAAAGAATTAAAATAAACTGATTTTGGAAATGTTTAAATAAAAAAAATGGCGCAAATTTTTAGTGAAAATTCTAAGTCCAAATTGGGGTGTTACATTCAACAATTAGGAAAAATACTTTTAATTTTTAAAACACCAATACATCATAGTTACATAATATTATACCTTCCTAATAATTGTTTTAATCATCAATAAAATATAAAATAGACATCTTTCATAAAAATAATTTTTTTACAGCAACTGAACTCAAAATTAACTTAATCACATAGTCATATCATCACACAAAAATACAATTCTTATCAATCTATTTTTCCTTATTAAAATTACCCAATTACTCCTAGAATTATCAAACAAAAACACTATAAATCATTTTGTAACTTGTACTCAAAACAAATTATATTTTTCGGCCAATAACAACAAAAATCCAGAATTAAATTTATTTTCATAAAACCATTATCATTTCATTTTCATATCAAAACGTCAAGGATCAATAACACCCATTAGTTTGTACTTTTTTTTAAAGAAATAAATCACATAAATTAACAACAACTACCACCTAATATATACATAGGCCTTACAGCCAAAATTTAGAAATAAAATAAAATCAAACAACACAATGATTTCTAAATACAAACTATTATACTCAACACCTTAAACCTTTCATTAATCTAACAAAGTTTCAAACAATTATATACATATGAGAATTTAACTTTTCATTTTCTTACTTCACAAAATTCGGTCATCACTGAAATAGAAAGGGGAAACCTTAGTCTCTTTAAACCTCATTTTGAGTCCCTTTTTAATCATTGTTCATATAACCAATAACCTTATTCATTTACAAAATCTAAACAACAATTTTAAAACACAATTTTTATATATAACTTGAGGCAATAAAATTTCAAATACCACTTCCTTATTTTATCAATAAAACTCGATCCTCATTGGATTAAAAAGGGGAGACTTTTCTCTTTAACAATTTTTGTTTTATCCCTTTTTAATCTTCATTCATTTGACCATTCACAAACAATTCATAATTCATTCTTATAATTCTATATCAGAAGAGAGTTTAGAGATTTCTAGCTTTTAAGAGTTTTATAACCATAAAAGGATATTATTATTTTAGTTATAACAAAGTAATAGCTTAAAAATAAGAGATTAAAATAATAAGATTATAGGATTACCTTTCTTCTTTTAGCAAAATAAACTTCAAAGTGAGTATGCCAATTTTCCTCCTCCCTTTCCTATGTCACGCCCCACTCTCTCTTTTTCTCAAGGCTTCATCATTTTTTTTAGTGTATGTTGTTTGAAAAAGTATGAAGGCATCAAGGGTTCAAGGTCTCTATTTATAGGCTTAGGAATTTTGTATTTTTACCCAAAAGCCCATGAGATTTTCGGCCACAAGAGTGAGAAGGTGGTCAACATTTTCAATTTTTACACTTAATAGGATCTAGAAACATGTATCTCTCATTAAATCATTTTTTTGTAACTCCTAAGCAATTAATTCTCATACATTCACCATGAGTTGAATTCAGAAAATATCCTCCTCCTAGTCTTCTATTTGGACGGTGCTAGTTGGCTAACATAGGGGAAGGAATTTTGCATTTACTCACTTGATTTTACCTCACTTTGGTCCAATAAAACCAATATTTTAATTAATCCAAAAATCAGAAAGAAAATCTAACTATCTGGACAGTGCAGCCTATCATAGGCTCCCAAAAATACATATTTTTCAAATACAATTTATTCTTAGCTCATATAAATAATTATAGGCACAAAAATAATTTTTCTCAGTATAATAACCATAAATTCGTTTTTTATTGCTACAGATATAAAATTTTTGAAGCTCACAAAATAAAATTACAAATTTTATATTTTTGAAATCTACATTTCAATACGATCGTTTTCATATAAAATTCATAATTTTCTGACTTACGGCTTGAAAGTTATGAATTTTTTTAGCTCTAAAGCTATTTCCTTCAAAAATACATTTTGGCAAATTAAAATTCAAAAATACAGAATTAATATTATATTTGGACGGTGCAGCCAATAGTAGATTTTTAAAATATATTTTCCATAAGTAAATAAAATATACCTTGGTCAAAAGGCATTAAATGGCTTTAAACTCATATTTTCAAACTAAAAACACAAAATTCGTATTTTTCACTGTAGCAGAAATAAAATTTTGAAAATTCCAGAATAAAAATAAAAACTTTACATTTTCATAATCTATGTTTTGATACGATCTTTTGGACATATAATTTGTAATTTTTTGACTTACGGTTTAAAAGATATGAATTTCTGAAGATAGAACACCTTAATCCTTCAAAAAGCATTTCATCTTCTAAGATCTGTTAAATCAAATACTTTACCTTAAAATATTTCATTTAAATACACTAGGGAAAACATTGGTATGCGTATATATATAATATATATATCACGTGTATATATACATATATATATATATATATATAATTCATACGATTTTAATTAAATCTAGGTATCAAAATCAAATATAATTTCTTAAATTCAATTATAAATTCACAAATAAATTGGGTAAAATTGTGAGTCTCACAGGAATAACTTGTTATTGTTGCATCACATGAGATTTAACCTATAGGATTTGGGATCCTGGTGGATTCTTTGTAATTATGTTGTAGTGTAGGTTTTTATTTTTTAATTAGTTAGTGAATAAAGAGTTGGAGCTTTTTATGTAACTGATAATGAAGTGCTTCTAGCACTATTTTTAGTTGTTCATGTGACACAGGTGAATAAGTTTGGGGGAGTCTCCTCCATGGGCATCAAGAGAGAATAATTTTCCAGACTTGAATTTTTCTCCCATATTTGGTGTCGATTTGTGTCTTGGGTAGAAGTAGATGATTATTCTAGACTTAAGACTATTTTTCTGATTATATATGTAAATACTTGCACCACCAAAAAAGTAGTGATTTATGACGGAATATTTGCGACGGTTCATAGAACCGTCAACCGTCGTCGGTGCCTTATTTAAAATTTGGATTTGCTTCGGCTTATGTAACTGCCGCAACTTTCAAGTCTTACACGTGCAAGCCGCACGTAAGCCATTCGCTCCCTGCAATTGCTGTGACTCCCTTGCGTTCTCTCCTTTCCAGCGTTCTCTCTCTTCTCTCCCTTTGAGTTCAGCTCACTCTCACTCCCCTTCCAAATCACTCCATAAGGATCGATGACTCGGTGAGTTCATTTCTCACTCTTACTCCATAAGGATCGGGGAGTTCATTTCTCTCTCATTCATTTATCTAATCTCAATCTCTAAGTTGTGCTGCTTCTTTTGTTTGCATTTCTGAGTTTTAGGATTTCAAAATTTGATTCAATTGCTGGTCTTAGGTCCTATGGTTTGTGCTTTAGGGTTTCAAAATTTGATTTCTCCACTTCAGTTTCAAGTTCCTCTTCTTCTTTTGTTTGCATTTTTGAGTTTTAGGGTTTCAAAATGTGATTCAATTGTTGGTTTTAGATCCTATGGTTTGTGCTTTAGGGTTTCAGTTCTAATGTGGTGACTAATATATGTTGTTATTTTCCTCTAATCCAGAATTAATTTGAATGCATCTAAAGTACTTGAAAAAATGCCCAAACTAGTGGTTGTATGAGATCTCTTTTATAAGCTTTTTATACACACACAACATACTGTAGGGAATTTTTGCATATAAGGTAATTTTTGCATTTTTGCAGTGGAAGGAGACACTAAATTTCTGCTTTTATTATGTTAGGAGGATTAGAATATTTTACGGTAATCTTTACATCATATCTACATGCAAGTAAATTGTATTGCATGTCTGTGACATGAACAGTGTGCTCCTCATCTTGGAACATCCTAGACGATAATTGTCATGTATCTCTCCTAGGTTAAGCTAATATAAATTATTGTTGAGTCTTCTGGCTGAAATGATAACATTTACCATGGACTCTCTGTCCTGACTGAGGGTTGTTACTCATTCCTTAGATTTGATAAAGGTAGAATTTTGATTTTATTTGCTCTTAATAACCTCTCTTGTGCAACACTATATTTACTGGATGGATGCCAACATTACTTCAAGCTGTTAGAGGAATGACACTGTGGGAACGTTCCACGCCTGACCCTCCTCCAGGAAAGTTGGAGCTCTTCACATTTGAAAATAACTCTGTGAGACAATATTTTTCTATATCCAATATGAGGAAGAAATGTAAATATTTGAGAGAACTCTGCTTTTCTGCTCAATTTACTATTCACTCCCCCTCTAGTAAAATGTTAGGCCGCTTTTTGGTTTCCAACAGTGAGTATAACGACCTTATTATCAATTTTTTAATTTATGATATTTTCGTGTGAATTTTCTAAATAGTTTTACCTACTCACATAGTTTCTACTCTGTGAATCTGATGAGCTTATTTATGTGACTTTCTTTTACTGAATAATTTTGCATTGCTTGCTTTCCTGTACTGTGGTATTATACTAAGTCATCTTTCATCTATTGATTTTCTAGTTGTTGGAAATGTTGATGAACAATACCGGAGATCATATTCATAAGCAAGTGATTGATAAAGGAATTATTCCCATTCTGGTAAAAATTGCTAAGAAAAAGGTGAGTTTTTCTCCAAACAGACTATTTTCCTTTTAACCATGTTAAATTTTTCTTAACCTCTATTTTTGAGGCATGTTTTTGTTTTTGGAGTCAGATTTGCCTGTAAGGGAGCGGATATTTCTCCTCCTGGATGCTGTTCAAACATCACTTGGTGGAGCTTCTGGAGAGTTTCCACAGTACTATACTGCATATAATGATAGGGTGATAGGTACAAATATGTGAAGTACAACCCTGGGATTTTCTTATTGGTTTGGTCTAAGATTATTTGATTAATAGGTGGCAGCTGGACTATTATTGTCTTAGCAGAATAAGAAAGAAGTGGATTTCTTTAAGCTATGTGAATTATAGAATCTAAGTGCTTTCAAAAAGGGTTTGGTTTTTACAAGATGAAATTATAAGTTGAAGAAGCTGATATAGCACACCCTTTTTTTTTGGGTGCACATAGCACTCATTTTTCTATTTAGTTGGAAATTGAATTTCTTTTTTTGAGTACAAAAGTTTTGCAAGTAAGGGAGGTTAACCAGTCCCAAGGTTGAGCAAACCAAAGACCTTTTTGTTGATTTTGTTTGATCCTACCATTTGAGCCAACCCTCATTAGATGGAAATTGAATCTTCATTGCTTGCTGAAATGAGTATTCTTGTTCATATATGAACAGGTTAGTTGGTGCTTACCGTATATGTTAGTTGCTGTTATAGGTTTATGAAGTGCAATTTAATGATTGCATGAGAAAATTGTGCTAAGTGGTAAGCAACTTAGAATGATCCTTAGGTAGTTATGTTGGCAGCAGATGGTGTTTTTCTCTCCTTATTTTAGAGCTTATGAGTGTTATGCAAATATGATGTGTATCCGTCATTGAGAGTCTTTTTGCTAATGAGCAGCCATGACTTTCTTATTCCATTTGTATATGATACATTTGATTCAAACACATTTTTGTCATTTCTAGTTTATTTTTTGTCTTATGAAATACAATTCAATTTTTTTTTTTTGCATACATTTTATAGAGAGCAGGTCTTGCCTACACGTGGAGGGGTTGCTCAAAAAGCAGAGTTGAAGACTGTTCCTGAATCTAGGTGACTTCTGCTTTTCAATTTTAGTATACTTGTGGTAGACAAGTTCTTTAGAAAACCCTTGTGAATGGAAAACACATTTTCCTTCACTTTGTGGTATTCTCATTGTCACATTTGAGTATTAATAGAATATTTGGAAACTCTAATTTAAATGAATACAGGATTTCTTGTGATAAAAATGATTTTTTAAAATAGTTATCAAAATACATTATTTCTTTTAAATAATAAAATGAATGAGACAAGCCTTGATCTGGAGACCTGTCTACTGATCTAGTGGATAATTATCATTCTAAAGACATTTGTTCTTGTAATCATTTTCATCTAGCTATGAACATCTCTTATTCCACAATTGTATTTTGCAGCATTATTCAAAAGGCTAGTAATGCATTAAAAGTTCTGAAAGAAGTTCTTGATGCTGTTGATGCCCAAAATTCTCAGGTGAGCAAAGGATCTGTCTCTCTGATTATTAAAACCAGAATTTTGGGTAAATTAATATCGTTGCTTCCATTTACAAAGGATGTTGTTATGTTATGAGCAATCTGAAAATCTGATAAGGAACTCATTGCAATTTGCAGGTATGTTGCTTTCATTATGTCTTGGTTGATTGGTTTCATCAATTGTAGAGAAATTTTGCTTGATTTTTAGCAGTTAGAAGTTAGAACTTTAAATGCTTTATCACAATGTAGATTCTGACCAATCTGTAAATGCACTCTACAAGTTTAATACAATTATTACTGCAATCTTGATGATAGCAAGGAACCTAAAAGATCGGAAGGTATGTAATTCCCTGCATGATGAGGAGTATAGTTATTCTTATGCTTTAGCTATCTAATATATATGATACTAGATTACTAGTATATGTTTTCCTCTTGTGGACCAGCGAAGGTACCATTCTTTAATAATAAATAATGCATGGCATATTAGTTCACATAGCATTATTTATGCATGACTTGTTTACCTTATTCATAATGTCCTATGTACGCAATGCAATATTACTCATCACACTTAGCATGTATAGACTAATAATACTGTAAATCTTAAATTTTGCAACCTATTTGTAAAAATAAAAACATTATCAAGAATTATGGAACCACTATGGTTGGGCTAAGGGTATGATTTTGTTATTTTTGCTAAATATATCCTACTTAATGGGTTTTCTTTTACTGATAACTTGCTTATTATTTTTGGTTTCATTTTTTGTTCAGGCAATTGGATATGACTTTGACTATGATGAATACCACAGGTAGGTATATATATAAGTCTAGTGTACATAATTCTAAAAATCACACTATGTGTCACACAACCTCACTCTGATTATGTAATGTAATGCTAAGATAATAGTACAAGTGTTTTGGAAAAATAGAAAGATATCGGCTACAAATGCATAACACCAATGCTATAATCAAATTGTTAGCTATTTCTTCAATGGTAAGCTACTTATTCTTCGATCCGTTACCACTTAGATTTCAAGCTTTTATTTCATGCTCTCTTATCTATTCGAATTTCAATGGTACAATCCACTTGAAAATCCGAGGGTCATTATTCCCATGGGTCTGATTTTCAATGTTCAGTTTTATCAAATTTTGCTCTGCCTGTTTTGCTTTAACTCACTTGGTTTTGGTTTTCTTTTTGCTACTTGCTTTTTTACCCTCTCTTTCCCTCAATCTTCAGAGGCGTTTTTGCTCTAATCATGGTATGACTAATCAAGCTATGTAAGCTACTCAGGAAGCTGTTTAGAAATCAGAAGAGTTTGATATCAGGTAAATTTTAGTTGTCACCCCACTTCTTCCGAATCTTGTTAAAATAATAGCGTTAAAATCTTTGGTTGAAATTTATTAAAGCATGAATTGGTTTTCTTAGATTGCCACTTCCACTTGTTTTGCGCCAAGGAATTGTGAGCAATGTGATGGTAATTCAGATGGTTCTCGCAAAAGATTCAAATTCAATAGTGGAGTTTTGAAAATCTGGTAGTAGCGGATAAGGTAAGAAATTCAGATGTCTTGTGTTGAAGGAATCAAAGAGGAAGTTGAACTTTGTCATTGTGAAAAATGTTTTAGCTGCAAATTATAAGGTCTGTTGTGCTAAAAGGTGTGGTAGGTTTCCTCCTGTCTTCTCGTGTTGATTTGTTGGAAACTGACAATGTCAACTATCTGATATTACTATTATTATTATTATTCTATTTTTAGTTTTTGTGGTTTGGTTCCCTGTTTTGGAAGGTTGTTACCTTCAAGGAATTAGATCTAATTTATGGAAGCAGTTTTCTCAGTTATTGCACCCATGTGTTAGAACCTTCTCTGGAAGGGAATTAGTTATTGAAGTGAGATTGGTGTTTTTGCTTTCTAAAAAAATTTGTCTGTGAGATAAGGATGGGTGGTTATAGAAGAGTTTTAGTTGTTGCGTATCTCTTTAGAGCCAAATAGGTCAGTTTCTATTGAGTTTGACTGAATCCTGTGTTGTTGTGGTGGGCCATGCAGACAATTCAGGCAAGGCCTTGAAGTTGCAGTGTTTTAGATTGGAATCTTGGAAGTTGCTACTTTTTGGACTGAAGGAATGGAGGTATATGGAAAATCTTTGGTTGCAGCTCCTGCAAATGTTATTTATCTGTCAAGTATTTTGGGCCATGATGGTCCAGTTCCTGTTCACAAATGCGACTGGGAATCTGCTGATGGCTGTGGTTTTAAGCGCAGACGGGATGCACAATTCCATCCTTCTCCTTTCGAGAGATCTTTCTCTGCTGTCAGTCCTATCTGCAGCCAAGTTGGAGATGGCATGGATATGAGCTAGATATATATTATATAACTGAGAAAAGACTTTGTTTTCATTTCCTATGTCTCTTTGAAGTTTTTTAATTTTCTATCGTATGAGTATCAATAACTGAACATTGAACAATCCTGGATTACTTATTGGTGGACTTGATGTGTCCCCATCTGATGTAGGAAAACCTTATATTAGTATTACTGTAATTTAGTGTTTAAAATGGTTCCACTGTTTAGTAGGGATTTGAGCAGGCTCTGTGCACACCTTTATGACACTTAAATCGACTTGAGTTTCTTGCTTACCTTAGTGAGAATCAGAGTATTATGGCTGACTGCAGGGTGTTGTTTGGTCATTGCAATGCTTGAATTTAATTTGGACCTCAATGATGTGTATTTATATGGGCAATGTATTTAACCGTAACCCTTTTCTAACTGCCTTTCAATATCCTTGTGTATCTGCAATCACAAGGCAGACCTATTCTAGTAGTATTCATTACTAATACTACTGTGATGTGTTATATTCTTTATGTTTGTTATCCTTTATCCTGTAGGAACAGCTTTTGGCTGAAAAATCTATTCAGGGTTATTTACATTGTTATATTGATAACCTTGGACTTCTGTAAGCTCATGATCTGTCCAGTGGAACAAAATTGTTGGTACATATCTGGGGAAACTGGTTTTGGTTTTACTGCCTAACTCTTCCTTTTTCTGTACAGTATTAGTAACTTGTGCAGGTCTTGAAGCATGTGCTATGAAGGAGCATTCAAAACATTTTTGTTGCAATACTGAATAAATTCTTACAATTTTGAAGTTCTCTATGAAGTGTTGATAAATGTCTTATTTTCTTAATGCAGGCTCAGGCATTGGTACTTTTGCTTGAGTGTCTCTGTCTTTGCTGAGGTTTGGAGAAGAGGACAGTAATGGAGCTGTAAAGAGTTCGAGATTAAGCTGGTGATCCTGGCACTACAGAATGCCAAAAGATTTGAAGTAAGAACAGTTATGATAATGTTCATAGTAGTTGATACAAACACATAAAGGAAAGCTGAAAAAGTAGGCATACCAACCCTTACTTTACATTACTCACTGCAATATTACTCAGCTCATACTTAGCATGTATAGACTAATACTGTAAATCTTAAATTTTGCAACCTATTTGTAAAAATAAAAACATTATCAATGTGTGTATGAGATTTCTTTTTTAGTTTACTGAATATGTACCATGCATGCTGTCGGATAAAATAGAAATAGGCATTTTGCGGCGGTTAAAACTGTCGCAATTGTTTTCAAAATATAAAGAGGCATCTTGTGGCAGTTATAAACTGTCGCAATTGTTTTATAAAAATATATAGGCAATTTGTGACGGTTATAACCGTCGTAAATGTTTTTAATGGAATTTCATATTTGCAATTTGCGGGGGTTTTGAACCGCCGCAAATTTTGCGTCAAAATTCTACAGCCGTTGTCATAACCGCTGCAAAATATGATTCCCGACGGTCAGCTCTGCGTGAGTTAGAGAACCGCCGCAAATATATTTTGCGACGGTTAAAACCGCCGCAAAAGACCTCCATAAACCGTCGCAATTTTCCCGTTTTTTTGTAGTGTTGATTTAGGATGATGACTCATTGATTGTATAACACTGATTGGATTGAGTTTTAAGTTTTGTTAAGAATTGGTTATTTTAATAAACTGTTTTGGAATAAGTTATTAGTGAACTGACTATTAGCCTGTGAGATTTTTGAGCCTATACACTTGACAAGGGTATGTGATTTATATTGATTTTTGTGATTTAAACCCCTATTTCTTTCATGAGTGTGTTCACATTGATTTTGTGTTCTAGAACTTGACCGGTGACCATTTTGAGATTGATATTTGATTGCATGCATTAAGATGATTAAGGCACTTAGGATGTGTTTTTGTGGCCTTCAACTGATTTGATTGATTATATATTCCCTTAGTTGCCCATTTTGAGACTTATGAGATATTATAATTTTTCTTTGGTACCATGCATCTATTGTATTATTTTTGTGAGTACCTTGGAAATTTTGAATGAGCAATTGAGAGGAATGGCGAAAGAAAAAGTTAAAGTAATTGGTGAAAAGTGTTATGAGTTCTATTTCTCTTCCTAGTAAAAAAAAAAGAAATCATAAATGTAAAGGAATAGAATAGAAGGAAAAATATTGAAAAAGAAATGAAGAATAAAATGTTCATGATGTGAGTGTGAGTCTTTATTTTATTCATTGCTCATTCATGGTTTTTGAGGGAAGCTTGCTTTTCTAAATATTTTTGCGAGTTAGCCTTTGTTTTATCCCTTCTTTCTTTTATCCCACCTTACACTTGTAGCCATGGTCTCATTACAACCAAAATAAAGACCTTTTGATTTTTGTATGTATTCAATAATTTCAGTGGAGATTTAGGTCCATGGTCAAGCATATGGTAACACATTGTCATTGGATGAACTTGAGTGAATTGTTATAACCCTTGGTACACATGAGAGATACACACAGTGAGGTTGAGAGTGTTCACTAGTTCTGGTTCTTTTCGAGTTTGTTTTTCTAACCAGTTTTTGATAAAGTTAATGCTTGTGAATAAAGTGTCTGAGTCATGAGTCTGAAGTCTTAGATTAGGTGTTTGCATATTAACTTAGGAAATTGGTCTTGTATTCTAGAGTTTTTATTTTACTTTTGTCTGGGACATGCAAAATACTAAGTTTGGGGAGTGATTTGGGTCCAATATATAATGTTTTGAGCATGATTTAGACTCCCTTTTACTATGGATTTGACTTGTTTCTCTTGTAAATTTAGGACTTTTTGTATAGTTTTTAGGAAGTTAGGTAATTTAGAATCCTTTGAACGTTTTGATCCGTTTTGTGTATGTTTCAGGTACTTTCGGAGCTTAAATGAAAAAAATAAGCTTGGCACCTTTAAAGGACCCTACGATTCCGTTTGTTGCTAATGATACTCTAGAGTTTGATTATGAGGGTAATATGGTGCAGGCCAAGGTGGACTCAGTTTCGGTATTGAACTTGCGAGATATGGCGGTGGATAGTTTGTATTTAGCGAATGTTCACTATGAGGAGGAGAGGGGTGGAGTTGGGGTGCTTGCTGAGAATGATGTCAAGTCCTTTCGACCGAAGAGGATGAAAACATTGCTGTTTTTGCAAGGTTCTGGAGCAATTCCAAGGAGCTCACAGCAGGGTACAACGTCAAAGTTTAGGGGGAGGAAGCCAAAGGGTGTTACTTCTGTCAAACCTCTTGAGCTCTCTCTCTCAGGTCTTTCAATCCATGACTCAGGTATTGAGCATTGTAATGTTGTCTTAAGGCAAAAAGGAAATTTAGAGAAGGATGATGCTGCGGCTAAACTGTTAGGCATTGGTAAGGCTGTTGGTTTAACTTTGCAGGGGGAGGATGAGGAGGTCTTGTCATGTTTAAAGGAGATGGATAAAAGAGATAAGGAAGCTACGGCTTCTAGGAGGGAAAATATTCTAGTTAAATGAATATTTTGTCCTTTAATGTGAGGGGGCTAGGTGGGGTTGCGAAGAAAAAACGTATTCGTTCTTTAGTTCGTGCTGAGGGGATTCAGTTCTTAGCACTTCAAGAGACCAAACTTGAGATAGTAGACGGGCATACTTATGATTTTTTGTGGGGTGGTGCAGGTTATGGATCGTGTTTTCACCCTTCTAATGGTTTGGCAGGAGGACTTATAAATATGTGGGATGAGTCTGCTTTTCATCTGGTATCTACTTTCTCAGGTGATGGTTTTCTTGGTAATTGTTTATTATGGCATCAGTCTGTTAATTGCTTCTTTGTTAATGTTTATGCTCCATGTTCTATGGATGGGAAGCGTAAACTCTGGAATGACTTGAGGGAGTTGAGAATGTTGCATGGGGATGGTGTTTGGTGTATAGCTGGTGATTTTAATGCTGTGAGAAGGAGTTCTGAGAGAAAGGGAGTAAATGGATTCTTATCCTCATCCATAGAAATGTCAGAGTTCAATAATTTTATTGATGATATGAATCTTACTGATCCACCTGTCTATGGTAAGAAATTTACTTGGATTAAGAAGGATTGCTCAGCTTGGAGTCGTATTGATATGTTTATGGTGTCAGTGGCTTGGGAGCAGGAGTGGGGGAGTGCTTCTTAGTGGGTTTTTTATAGAGACTTTTCAGATCACTGTCCATTAATTTTGAAGCATGGAAACTATGATTGGGGTCCTAAGCCATTCCGCTTTAATAATTGTTGGTTGTTGGATCCTTCTTTTGAGCAGTTGGTAACTAATTCATGGATGAATAATGAGGTGGAGGGATGGTCAGCCTTTCGTTTGAAGGAGAAATTGAAACTTTTGAAGGTTGATATTAAGGCCTGGAACAAGGATGTCTTTGGTAATATTCATACCCGGATAGCTAAGCTTACGGAAGAATTGAGTGTGCTTGATGCCAAGGATGAAATTTCAACATTATCACTAGAAGAGGTTGAGCAACGACGTTGTTGTATGGCTAATTTGTGGAACTTGGTTAATCAGAGAGATAGTTTGTTACAGCAAAAGTCTAGAACACGGTGGCTTACTGAAGGGGATGCTAACACCTCTTTTTTTCATGCCTGTATCAAAAGTAGGCGAAGAAGAAATTATCTAGGGGCTTTGAAGGTGGGGGAGCAGTGGGTTACAGCTGTTAATGATTTAAAAAATGTAATACAGGTGCATTACTCAAGCTTTTTTGAGGACACAAATTTCATGAGGCCTGTTCTTGATGGGGTACGGTTTGTTGAATTGAGTACTGCATCTAATGATTTTTTGGTCACTACTTTCACTGAGGACGAAATTCAGGCTGTGGTGAAGTCTTGTGATGGGAATAAGAGCCTGGGGCCAGATGGTTTTAACTTCACATTTTATAAGCAGTTTTGGGAGTTAGTAAAGGGTGAGGTGTGCATGATGATGTCAGAGTTTCATGAGAATTCTCAGCTGCCTACGGGATTCGGTGCCTATTTCCTTGCTCTCATTCCAAAGAAGGACTGTCCACAGAGGATCACGGATTATCGCCCTATCTCTTTACTTGGCAATTTGTATAAGGTGATATCTAAGGTACTTGCTGCTAGGCTAAAACAGGTTCTTGATCCTTTGATTTCACAAAATCAATATGCTTTTCTTCCGAATAGATATATTGTGGATGGTGTAGTGATTTTGAATGAAAAAGTTGATTATGCTAGAAAGTTTATGAAAAACTGCTTTATTTTTAAAGTAGATTTTGAAAAAGCATATGATTCTGTAAGTTGGAATTTCTTGGACTACATGTTAGGCAGGCTGAATTTCTCAAATAAATGGCGTAGCTGGATAAGAGCCTGTATTTTTTCTGGAAAATTTTCTGTTCTGGTGAATGGTAGTCCAACAGGTGAAGTCAATATTAAAAGGGGTTTGAAACAGGGTGACTAGCTCCTTTTTTGTTCTTGGTTGTTGCTGAGGGTCTCACAGGTATGGTCAGACAGGCAATACAGCAGGGCAAATATGATCCTTTTCGGATTGGCACTTCTGAAGCTGTCGTATCTCTCCTTCAGTATGCTGATGATACTGTGTTTGTGGGCGAACCATCGTGGAAAAATCTTTGGACTATCAAGTCAATTCTTAGGTGTTTTGAATTGACTTCTGGTCTAAAGGTTAATTTTCATAAAAGTAGCATTATGGGTGTTAATGTTGATATGGCTTTTATGGACTCAGCTTCCTCCTTTCTAAATTGCAAAATTGGGAATATTCCTTTCATTTATCTGGGGTTACCGGTAGGTGATGATCCTCGGAAAGTGGGATGCTGGCAGCGTGTTATTAACATTGTTACAAACAGGTTGGCGAATTGGAAAGGGAGGCATTTATCTCTAGGAGGAATAATTGTGCTAATTAATTCTGTTCTAAACAGCTTGCCGGTATATTATTTTTCATGTTACATGATGCCCAAAAAGGTTCATCGTATTCTAGTTGCATTGAAAAGACGATTCTTATGGGGAGGCTCAGACGATAGAAACAAAATCTGCTGGGTTAGCTGGACCGATGTGTGTCGGCCGAAGGAAGAAGGTGGTCTTGGTGTCAAAAACTTAGAATGGTTTAATTTAGCTTTGCTAGCTAAATGGAGATGGCGGATGCTCTGTTCTAATGATGCATTATGGATGCAAATTTTGAGGGCCAGGTATGGTGAATTTAGACCAGCTACTTTATTTTCTGATCATGGTTCAGATTTTGACAGGGCCTCATGGTGGTGGAAGCATTTATGTGCTATAGGTGAGACTAGTAATTCGTTAGTCACTGGAGATTGGTTGGGTTCCCGGCTACAGCATGTTATTGGTAGTGGTGAGGATACTTCTTTTTGGTATGAGGTATGGATAGGTGGAGATTTGTTGAGAAATTTATTTCCAAGACTATATCTTTTGTCTAATGATAGGTACAAGAAAGTGGCTGAGGTTTTCAATCACACATTGCAGCGGTGGAATTTCTCCTGGCGTCAGGAGTTTTTTGTTTGGGAGTCGGAGATGTACCAAGAGTTGTTGGCTTTGTTAGGACAAAAGAATTTGTGTCCAGGGGTCAGTGATTCATGGCGTTGGGAAGGCTCTAATGATGGTATTTATACGTCACGGGATGGCTATGCAATGATACAACACAGATGTGGTACTGCGAGTAATTTAGAAACAGGGTATATTCATTTATTCAAGGATTTCTGGACAGCTACAGTGCCTGCAAAGGTTAAGGCTTTCTCCTGGCAGTTGTTACTTGACAGGCTTCCCACAAAAGTAAATTTGGGTAGACGAGGTGTTAATGTTAATTCTACTTGTGTCTTCTGTGAGGCAGAAGATGAGACCACACAACATTTATTTCTTGACTGTAGTATTATACAACATCATTGGCAGCGTTTTCTGTGTTGGATTAAACTACCTATCCAAGTCCCTTCTTCTTTGTTGGGTGCTTATAATGCTTTCTATAATTATTATAAGCGGCGGCGTGGGCAGGCTATTGGTATACTGTTGTGGCATGTCTTCTTATGGTCGGTGTGGTTACAGAGAAACTTAGTGATTTTTAGAGAAGGACATTTTGATGTTGTTGGGTTGATAGACATGATGAAGGTTCGCTCCTGGATTTGGGTTACAAATTTAGGAAAGATAAATTCTTCTTTGTCTGATTGGTTTAATAGTCCATCAACATGTATTTTGAATACATAAACTTCTCTTGTAATGTGGGGTTAGAGTACCTCTGGTACTCTCTTAATAATATACTTTGGCTTATCAAAAAAAAATATGGAGCATGAAAGAGGACGAAAAGACTTTGAAAATGGCGCAAGAACAGAGCGAAACAGAGCCGGAGCAGGTGACGCACGTCCAGGCGCGCAGACACTCACGCCCAGGTGCGGGCACCACGAGAATTGCACCATTTTACAGACCTGGCACGCCCAGGCGTGAGGCCCTGGGCGCGCAAAATGCGAGAAAGTGACATTGTTCGCTGTTTTGACCATAACTTGAGCTACACTTATTCAAATGAGGCGATATGAGTATCATTTTAAAGCTAAGGAAAAGATCTACAACTTTGCCAGAAGTAGCCTTGCTCAAATTCGTCCATCTTTGGGGTCAAAATCAGTGCCGAAGTTGCTGTCGGACACAAATACGGGATTCTAGAAGGATTTTAATGATAAATTCTATTTGTAAATAAGATTCTAAAAGATTAGTTTATTCTAATAGGATCTTATCATATAAGGGGTAAATTGAAGATTGAAGATCTCTTAGGGGTAAATTGATTATTGTCTATAATTATTAGTTTTTCTCATTCCTTATATTTCTTCTCTAAATATGTATAATTGAACCTCTTGTTAGGAATAAGGTGGATTTGTATGGATCTTAATTTGACTATTTATTTATGAATTAATGTTTTTCCTTTTAAATCAATTGCTTGGTTGTGTTTTAATAACAATTTGTAGAATTGATCACTTTATGTTTTGCTTTGGTAATCTGAACCTTAATTGGAAAATTAGGATTAAGATTAGGCCTTTCAACCAAACAATATAATTATTCAACTCGTAGGAATACTTTTGGGTAATTGTATAACTCTTATAAACTAACTCGTAGGATTAAGGGGTAAAGTTTAGTAAGAAACATAATTGTTGGAGGGATCTAGCTTTTATTGTTTCTGGGGTTTTTGATTTATTGGAAAACAGATTTTCATAATATGTAACTTGATCCTACAATGAAACCAAGTTCCTAACCTTTTCCATATTTGCTTCTAAATCCTTTTTAGTTTCTGATTTGTTTCATTCTACCTTTTCTCCATTCCTTTCTAAACTCTAAACCAATACAAGTTATACATAGTAATTCCAATTAGATGAAAGAATTTAGAAACAATTTGCAATCCCCGAGTGGAACGATAATTTTACTTACTCTTTATTACTTGTGCGATCGGTACACTTGCCGAATTGCCAACAAAAATCATTTAAAACATATTTTGGCTTAAAATCAAAACCATTAAGAACAACATGTCATAAACGAAAACTAATAGATTGAAGAAAAATTTTCATTCTAGCATTCCAATAATGAAAATTATTTCCATCAAAAAATGGTGCTTCATCGAATGCAAAACCCTCCATATTAAAACAAATAAAATATCCCAATTGGTGCCAATTTACAAAGAATCTTTGAACTCAGGCTGTTAGGCCTTTAAACAGAGCACGAAGCTCTGATACCAATTGTTAGGATTGGCAATCGTCACCCAAAAGGGGGGGTGAATTGGGTGTTTACAAATTCATTGGAAAATATTCGATTTAAATCATTTTCAACAAACTTAAATAAACTTTGCAGCGGAAAACAATAAAACGTTGAAAAGCGATTGCGCGGAAGCGAATAATAATAATAATAATATGAAAACTAATATGCGCGGATACGAATAAAATCAATAACAACGATAACCGTTACCGCACTAATTAATTTAACACAATTAAATTAATATATTAATAAAATAGTTGTTATGATGCAATAATGATAAATAACAACAACGTACATAAGCAACTATAACAACAGTAAATAAAGAGATGAGGGTTAGAGAGATTGCACCAGATATTTTATACTGGTTCAGCATTTCCAGCGAAAGACCTACGTCCAGTCCCCAAGGGACCCGCTTGAGCTTTTCTTCACTAAACAACACAGGGACAACCAGCCCCAAATACATGCAAGATCACCCCGTACACCAAGAGCACCCCGCACACTACTAGGAACCTCCGTTCGCACCCCAACTCATAGTGTCAAAACACCTCTCTTTCTCTCTCGTGGCCGAACTCTAGGGTTTAGCTGTCGCCGCCGCCGTTAATGGCCAAACGGAAAGGGAGGCCACCTAAATCTCCAATTTCAACGTTAAAGAGAGCTAATGGGAATGATACCAATCCTTCTGACTCTCCTCAGACGGTCGACTTTTCTCAATTGGATGATGAAGACTTGGCAGACATTGATAGCTTGAGTCCCAAGCAAGCTGAATTATGGATACATAAGATTGATGCTTTGCGTGCTAAGGTTAAGGAGAAGACAAACAACCATGATATGCCTTTAGTATCTAATGGTTCTGATGGATCGCGTGTGGAGGCTGCTGGAATCAGTAACGCTAATGATGGTAACCCTAATACGGGACTGGCAGATAAAAGTAGTGATAAACCTCCGAATGTCTGGGATAAGTTTGATATCTCTAAATTAAGAAATGCTGGAGAGAAACTCCAATTTTTTAAACATGAATTAAAGGAAGGTGTATGTAAGAACTACAATCGGTGGGTGAATTAACTAGAGAACACTAGGAGAACACCTAGAAGGGGGGTTGAATAGGTGTTTAATAAACCTTGAAAGATTTTCGAATGAAACGAATCGAAACAATTAAAACGAATGATTTTTACGAAATGTTCAGCCCTTAATCGATTAAGACAAGTTGTTAATCGATTAACCCTTTAAAAACACAAGTTAATCGATTAAGCTAACTAGTTAATCGAGTAATGCCTGAAAACTGATTTTTGCTTAATCGATTAACACCTTCAGTTAATCGATTAACCACTGTTAAAACTGAAAAATCACTTTTCAATCAAATACGAAAATCAATCAATTAACACATATGATCAGAGATTAAGCGGAATTGATTAACACCAATATTCTTGTTGATTACCTAGGTTATGAAAATGATTTTCCCACTTCAATTTTCACAATTAAACACTTAATTCATTCAATTATGAAAATCAATGTTTTCTAGGTTTTCAATCAAAAACAATATGAAATGACAAGAATGTAAAGAGTTAAGGGAATAGAGATACTGCACAGAGATTTATCCTGGTTCACTCACAACCACCGTGAGCTACATCCAGTCCCCTCTTCAACCAAGAGAGATTCTTCACTAAAGGAATTAGAATTCTCAAATTACAAGCAAATGCCTCTCAAGACTCCCTTCTTGATAGCCTCCAATAGATACCACACTCTTGTCTTGCAACCCTATTGAAATCTAATCTAACCTTCCCTTGCTTGTTGATATCCTCACAACAAGTCTTCCAATTGCTTGTTGATTCCTCACAACAAGACTTCCAATTTGCTTGTCAACACAACAAGACTTCCAAGACGATTTGCTTGATGAACAACCACCAAGACTTCCTTTGTTGTAGAATGTTTGCCTCCTTGCAATGATTACAACCCAATAGAAAACAATAACAATCCTATGAATCTCTTTCAAGAACTATGAAAATATCAACACATGAGATTCAAAGATTCTTGATCAAAGAATGTGAAAATTGAAAGCTTTGATCTTTGAGAAAGTGAGAGAGAATAGTGTGGCTTTGATCTTTCTAAAATGATAAGAAAATGATGTTAGTTGATCACAAATGATTAGGAAAATGTTTATATAGAATACCCAAAAGTTAGGAAACTTAAAAACTAATTTTGAGAAGTGAAAAACGTATTTTAAAAAATCAGTTTTGCAGGTGTTAATCGATTAACTCATCAGGTTAATCGATTAACCTTTGTTAAACATCACTTAATCGATTAATGTATCATGTTAATCGATTAAGACCTGTAAAACTTGATTAAAAACTTGTTTTCTCAAAACTAAACCTTTTCTTTCAAACCTTTAAGCCACCTATTGATTTTAGGTTAAGTGAATACTCAAATTATAATATAATCATGCACTTGATAGAGATTCACTACCCTCTAATTACTCTACCCAAACTCATCAAACTCTAAGACTCAAAATAAAGATATTACAATACAATACAAAACTTGAATCTTCATGAGCCTTCTCTCTCTTCATCATTGTTGTTTGTTGAACTTGTTCAACTTGGTGAGCTTCTCCATAACTTTAACTTGATCAAAACATTTGTAGCTTGTTCAAAAAATTTGTCATTATCAAAACCATCACACTAGATCTAACAGTGTAGCTATTGGTAAGGTTGATATTGATGACATCACGGCTAAAATGTCTTACTGGCAGAACGCATTGGTGTTCTATGTGTTGGGTGCGAAACCCCCTTTTCCAGTCCTGAATGGATACATCAGGAAAGTTTGGGGCCAGTATGGTGTGGACAAAGTTCTGATGAACTCTGATGGCACTTTTCTGGTGCAGTTTAATAGCCTAGAAGCTCGTAACACAGTGTTGGATATTGGTGTGTTCCACTTTGATCGCAAACCAATGATCCTTGCACCATGGACTGGTAGGCCTATATCAAGAAGCTTTATAGATCGTGTGTCTGTGTGGGTACAGTTACCTGATTTAAATTTGAAGTTTTGGGGGGCTTCTGCACTTGGCAAAATTGCTAGCCTGATAGGGAATCCAATAATGGTTGACCAAGTCACTAAGGAAAGGAACAGGATCAATTATGTTGGTTGACGTCAGTCCAACTATTCTACCGGATGAGGTGTTTTTTGAGGATGAAAAAGGAATTATCATTAATCAAAAGGTCATCTATGAGTGGAAGCCAGTCATGTGTGCCAAGTGTTCATCATATGGTCATGACTCTAAGATGTGTAAGAAGGGTGTCATGCAGCAATGGGTTGTGAAAAATAAGCCATCTCAGGAGGACATTGACAAGGTTGTGGATGCTTTGCACACTCAAGAGGCCATTATTAATTAGGTAATCCCACAAGAGAATCTTGAAAGAGCAAAGGAGTCTAGCCAAGTCAAGTTGTTCTTGATGTTGCTACTGTTCCTGATTCACCTAGCCAGAAGGATAAGGGGAAGGAACCAGTCCCACCAGAGGAAGGAGAATGGATTCCTGTCAACACAAGGAGTAGAGCCTCTAAAGGTAATGTGGTGCTAAGAGGTGCTCCCTCTAAGCAAGCTGCTGATGGATAGGATTGCAGCATGGAATGTGAGAGGGTTGAATAACCCTCAAAAACAACAAGCAATTATTGATTTTTAAAAATATTTTAATATTGGTTTGTTAGGAATTACTGAAAATAAACTGAGAAATGATGTTTTTCAGTATGTTAGGAATAAAATCGCTCCTGGTTGGGGATCTCTTGACAATCTTGATGTATGTTCTATTGGCAGAATTTGGATCATTTGGAAAAAGGACAATTTTGATGTTATTCTTCTTGGTATATCTAGTCAGTATATGCATTGCTTTGTTACTATGAAGCAGGCTCAGAAGAGTTTCTAGGTTACCTTTGTGTATGCTTCAAATGATATAAAGGCCTGGTTGCTGCTAGGAGATTTTAACACTTGTCTGTGTACTCAAGAAAAACTTGGTGGGGCTGCTATGAACCCAAGGCAAATTCAGGACTTTACGGATTGTGTATGTGCTTGTGACCTGGTGGACATGAAAGTTAAAGGACAGTTTTTCACCTGGACCAATAGGCAAATTGGAGACAGAAGAGTCTTTTGCAAGCTTGACAAGACTTTGGTTAACAATCTATGGTGCAATGAATGGCCTCTAGCAATCACTGACTTCCTAGAGCCTGGCTTATCTGATCATTGTCCCATAGTTGTTGATTTGGGACATAGTCAGATGGGGCAGGATTTAAATACTTTAACATGTGGAGTGGACATACAGAGTTCAAGCATTCTGTGCAGAGAATCTGGTCTACAAGGGTGGATGGCAGTTGTATGTTTCAGGTTTGCAAGAAGTTAAGGCTCTTGCAAAAGCCTTTATCTGACATTAACAAAGCCCATTATGCTAACATTGATAAAAGGGAGCTTGAGTTAAAGGAAAATTTGACCAGAATTCAGAGGGATCTGTGTCAGTCTCCAAATGATTTAAATCTGCAGCTTGAGGAGAAGGAGATTTTGAAGCAGTATCAAGCTGTTCAGAAGGATGCTTTTGCTTTCTTGAGGCAGAAGGCCAAACTCTTATGGCTGAAGGAAGGTGATGAAAATTCAAGCCTGTTTCACAACTCTATCAAGCAAAGACAATATCAAAATAGAGTGTTATGCCTGCAGAATGTTCATGGTGATGTTATCTCAGGTCAGGATAAAATTAGCAAGGGTTCCTTATGTTTTATCAAGACTTATTTAGCATGAAGCAGTATAGATCAGCTCTTAATCCTGATATTATGGTTGAAGGTAATGCTCTGTCCTTAGATCAGCAGGTTAGGCTTATCAAGCCTTTCTCTGATTCAGAGATTAAACTGGCTATGTTTGCAATCAATCATGAGAAAGCCCCTGGGCCTGATGGCTATGGATCAGGTTTTTTTATTGATGCCTGGGATGTAGTAGGAGATGACTGTTGTGATGCTATTAAACAGTTCTTTCAATCTGGTCATTTACTTAGAGAAATCAATGCTACTAATCTGGTCATGGTTCCTAAAGTGGCTGCTCCTAAGTTTGTGAATGAGTATAGACCTATTTCCTGCTGCAACAGTATCTACAAATGCATCTCTAAGCTTCTCTGTGACAGACTGAGTGTGGTGCTGCCAGATCTAGAGCAGGATAACCAAGGTGCTTTTGTCAAGGATAGAAGCATAATTCACAACATTTTGATCTCTCAAGAGCTGGTGAGATTGTATGGTAGGCGAAGAGTTTCCCCTAGATGCCTGTTGAAAATAGACCTTAAAAAGGCCTATGATACTATTGATTGGGAATTTATTGTTGACATGTTAAATGCTTTCAACTTTCCTGTAAAGTTTCTTACTTGGGTCCAAGCATGCATTTCCACTGCTTCCTATAACATTGTTTTGAATGGCTTGAAAGGTCCTAGGTTCATAGGTTCTAGAGGAATTAGACAAGGTGACCCTATCTCTCCTCTCCTTTTTGTTTTGGTGATGGAGATTCTGACAAGACAGTTGCAAGTTGCTTCTAAACACAAGAATTTCATATTCCATCCTCAATGCAAGGAGCTTAGACTTATTAATGTTATCTTTGCTGATGATCTCATGGTGTTTTGCAAGGCTCATCCAGCTAGTGTGAGGATTGTTTGGGAAGCTTTTACAGAATTCTCAGAGTGGACAGGACTTGAGGCCAATCTCAGTAAATCATCAATGCATATGGCAGGTGTTAATGAACAGGTTCAGCAGAATCTACTGGACATTACTGGTTTCTCTGTTGGAGCTTTTCCTTGCAGATATCTGGGGTGTCATTGATGTCTAAGAAATGGAATGCAGCAGCTTGTATGAGTTTGGTTCAGAAGGTCTCAGCCAGAATTCAATCTTGGAAGACTAGGAATCTGTCTTACCAAGGTAAAGTGTGTTTGATCAATTCAGTTCTGTTGAACCTACATGTCTATTGGGCTTCTGTCTTTATTCTGCCTAAAGCTGTATTGAAGGAGATAGATAAGGTCTGTAGAGCTTTTTTGTGGGGGAAGAATGAGGCTGGAAATTTTACTGCTAAAGTTGCTTGGGATAAGATTTGCAGGCCTAGGAAGGAAAGTGGTTTCAATATCAAAAATAGTGTATTGTGGAATGTTGCAGCATTAGGAAAACAGGTGTGGTCAATAGCTAACAAGAAGGATTGCTTGTGGATTAGGTGGATTCATGCTTATTACATCAAGGACCAGGATTTTTGGTCCTACACTGCTGCTCATGGACATAATTGGTGTAACACCCCAAAATTTTAATCCCCGATTAATGAAATGTTAATTATAAATTAATTATAATTAATGGTTCCTATATTAATCCATGATTAAAATATGTGCTTATGTAGTTAGAAAATGTGTGTGAATTCATTTAATAAATATAATTATATGTAAAATAAGTATTTTGCATATTAGTCCCTGGGTTGGGACCTAGAAATAAATATAGGAAAGATTTTGGAGGGAAAGTAAATAAAATAATTATTTTTCAAAAACTGAGCAAAATACTCGAGTATTTTCTGGAACACTCGAGTATTCTGGACAGAGTTGCACGAGTTAGTGCGTTTGGTGAGTCACCACCAACGATTCCGTGTCGTTGACACGAAATCACCACCACTCAACGTCTATGGAGGTCGTGTCGACCTGCATGAACATTTCCCCATTCTATTTAAGCCTATCAACACCGATTTGTTGAAGTTCTTGGCCAAATTCGAAGTGGTTGGTGAAGCTAGGGTTCCAAACTTCTCTGGATCGATTCTCATTCTCTGAGTCAAATTGAGCTACAAACTATACACGAATACAAAGCTCACATCACGAGCTTTGTATAAACACCAAAATCGTGAGGTTTGAGTGAGTGTGGTGGAAGAATCAAGGCTTGGAAGTGAAGCTGTTCTTGGTCAAGTCTTAGTCTGGAGCTTACTTTGATTCCAATTTCTGGTAAGCTCACGAGTCTCTGAGTCCCAAATTCGATTTCTCTAGTTAGTATGTGTTGTATAGAGTCCAGAAAATCTAATTTCCCCAATTGTTATCTCTGTTTTCCATGTAAACCAATTCAATCTTGGTGGTGCACTCAAATTGTCATGCATGTGAAGCTCAAAGTGATTTCTGGGGTTGGAGAGCTTTCTCTTGGAAATTCTTTGTTGGAACACGTCTGAGAGGTAAGGGGAAGTAATTTTGTACACTAGATAGAGTTTAAATTCTATTAATTGTATTAGAAAGCCACCAAGAGGCTTTAAGGGCTTAGTTTGAATAGGAACTTTGGTTTGGAGACCAAGTTATGCTCTATGATTGTTTGGAGCAAGTTTCTCATGATGCATGCAAGCTGTAATGAACATTAATTTATGAATTTGTTGCTTATTTTGCAATTTGAGGTGTTAAGTTGTCAAATTGTGTATTTTATGCATTAATGATTGATTCTCTGTCAAATCTGTAATTTGATATAAAATGAGTGTTGTAACATGTTCATTATATGGTATGTGAACTCTGTTGATCATTGGATTGGACTAAAAATGATTAGGATTGAAAATGGTGTGTTAAAACCAAGATTTCAGTCTGTTCTGCAATAAAACACTCGAGTATTAGGCTGGTTACTCGAGTAAAATTTTGGCAAAACAATGTATTTTGAGCAGGAACACTCGAGTACCATGCCCAGCACTCGAGTAATCGAGTGTTGCATGGGGTATGTTAAGGTAAACCACTCGAGTAATTCAGGGGTCACTCGAGTATTTTGGAAATGCTGAAGGACACTCGAGTAACTCATGAATCACTCGAGTATTTTTATGAATCTGAGACCCAAATCCCAGAAAGACATGAACACTCGAGTAGTTTGAAGAACACTCGAGTAATTTGGAAATAGTTTGAAGAACACTCGAGTCTTCTGAAGAACACTCGAGTAATTCACCCCAAAATCTTAAAAATACCATTTCAATTCTGAATCATTTAATTAATAATTGAACAACAATAATCCAAGGGATCTAGACTTAAAAGGAATTGATTAATATAAGTGTACCGTTTGGATGACGGGATGTGCTCGGGTGGCACGTTGTATATTAACCAATTTCCTTTAAGCTTAAATATGATGCATTCATTTGGAGTTTGGATGGTAGGTCGTTTATCATGCATTAGTAACATGAGGAGGGCCTCTGGGAGTGCCAATACGCTTGCTTGATGACACGTTGAAGACGTGGTCGACTTAGTGGATGCCGATATGGTTATACCGTTTGGATGACGGGATGTGCTCGGGTGGCACGGATTCCAAGCTTGTCGTGTACATTCTTGGTTAATGTACGAAATGTTGTATACCTAGGAATACAACGCACTGTGAGTTCTGGGTTGTCAGGGATGGACGTCAGAGAGTGACATAGATCTATGGAGATAGGTTTGAGAGATAAATCCATGCATCATGTCATTCATTGAAATTAACTGTGATAAATGAAATAAGTATGAGCATCCTACTTGCATTCAATACCTGCTAAGTGCTAAATGTGATTGCTATTCATTGTTGCCTATTTACATCCTCATATTGTACATATTTAAACTCTGTTGATTATGTGTATAGAATTGCTTACCCCTATGCCCTTGTAGGTGATGTCTCGATACATCGCTTGCATCGAGATCCGGCCACTTCCTAGTGGCACATGGATCTATGAGGACCATCGCGCGGTGTTCGAGGGAGAGGTAGAGATTACCTTCTACCACCCGAACCCGTTGATTCGATTTCGTCCTCGTAGATTTAGGATTCCCATCATATACACTATGCATGTACCCCCGTTTTACACATATCATGGACCACCTCCCACACGGCCAGCTCGCTTTTATCATAGTTTTCGTTTCAGACCTACCCGCTCACACCCTTTTTCCTCGAGAGTCGTCCGCGAGGATACTCCCCCTTCTGATCCGAGGAGTCCAGTCAGGGCCACACCATCTCCTGACCCTGTACCCAGTGGTAGGGTACACTCTCCATCGGATGAGATCGAGGAGGATCCCGTGGAGGATGAGAGCGGAGGCGAGCCTGTCGTTCATTCCACCGGGAGTCAGTGGAGGGATGATGATCCCTAGGTATGTGTATAGGGTGTATGATGAGGATCAGGGGATCCGATGTGGAGATGCCATGGAGGAGATTCTGCTGCTGCTGCTGCTGTTGATGATGATGTTTTCTTTTGCTACCTGGAGACTGCTACTGCTATTACTACTACTGCTGCTGCCAGATCTATGTGACCACCTCTAGAGTCTATATTTTGAGATGTATTTATTGTAGATATACTTTTGAGAACTCTAGGGCTATGGTATTCTTTAGACATAGATCTTTTGATGGACTTGTATATGGATCTTGGAGTTTCGACCATGAGACTATGTACTTATGACTTATATATATATATATATATGCATATTATGCCTATCTTACGAGTATACATAGTCTCGTTATTTCCGCTTACTCTGATTTAACTTGTCTAAAGAATTTGGCCAATGAGAAAAAAAAAGTATCAGTTCCGCGAAACGAAAGTATGGATAGCATCGCTTAATTTCTATTATGTAAATGTGATTTCAAAGTGCCGATGCTATCACGTTTGTGAAAAGGTTTCCGAAATCGCCAAATTCAATGCAATGTTATAAACCATATGAATTATTTTCTCCAAGAGTCCATGTTTTAGTTTGTGCACCCGCTTAAAGAAAATAAATTTTATTTCCACATTTTCTTCTATACTTACAAGTCCATATATTACTCGACCTAATAGTATAATTAGTGTATTAATTACTGGATCATAAGAAGGGTGTCACAATTGGCACTGGAAGCAACTGTTGAAGGCTAGAGATATGCTAAAATCAGGTTTTCAAGGAAATATGTGGTTGCTAAATTCTGGTGGGATCTACACAATTGCATCAGGTTATGCTTTCTTATCTGGACATCATCCTCATTTTCCTATGCACAGGTTTGTCTGGTAGGCATCGGTTCATTGGTTGGCTTGCTGTGCAAGACAAGCTAAACACCCTAGACAGAGTGACTTGGTTATACTGCCCAAATCATTGTTGTCTATGCTTTGCAAATCATGAATCAAGGAATCACCTATTCTTTGAGTGATCATGGTCTAGGGAGCAACTGCTTTTGAGTGCGAACTGGTTAGGAATTGATAATTTCCCATATCGCTTTGCTTACTGGTCTCAATGGATTTTGCGTGCTTTCAAAGACAAGAAGAGAAGGAGGTGTATATAGGGTCTTTGGTCTGCTGTAATCTACCAAGTCTGGACTGAGAGAAATTTAAGAACATTCAAAGATTCCAAGAGATCTGTTGATAGAGTGTTCAAGATTGTCAAGTATGATTTAGTTCAAAGAATAGCTTTTTGTTTTCCAGATTTTCGTTCTTGGCCGAATGTGACTCTTGTGAATAGGATAGCTGCTGAACTTTGAGTCCCTGGTGCTTGTTTTCATGTAAAAGGGGCCTAGTTGGTTTTTGGTCTTACTTAGATTTAAGCCTTGAACCCTTCCTAGAAGGTGGCAAGGTTTTGATCTAAGTTTTGTGTTTTTGTGAACAATTGGTTTGTGGTAATAAGAATCATCTTTCTACCAAAAAAAACCTCCGTTCGTTAGGGGCCTCAACACAAACAACTAGGAAGACCCTTCCTAGATTTTTCCCGAATAGCCTAACTACTAAGTGCCCCACGTTCGTCTAGCCACTACCCAAGTACTCAAGGGTTCCTCACTCTAAACAACAGGAACGTGCCACACGTCCAACTAGGAGATTCACTCCCTAAATACTAAGGGTCACACACCCCTTTACAATAATGGTTACGGATATGAGATTGGGTACAACAACTATAATGCACTCTTAATAGTGAGGATACAACAGTATAAGGCTTCTAACAAATGTGTGTTCTAGATAACACTGATACAACAATTAAGCTCTAATGACACTGAAATTAAATCACAAGTACTATGGCCAAAAGGTTTCTTCTCAAAAGATATGAACGTGAAAAACTTGAAGATGGAGAAGAAGAAGAAGCGTTCAACCCAGTGTTGTCAGGAATGATTCAAATCCTTTTTTATAAGAACAACAATTAACACATGTTTAAAAAAACAAAAACCAAATAATAAAGATTTAAAAAATAAAACCAAAGATTTGATACAATTTGAAATTTGAATTTGAAAAAATAAAATCAGAATCAAATCAAAAAGATTTAAGAATTAAAATAGAATAAAATCAATTTTAAAATCAAAACAGAATAAAAGAAGATTTAGAAAATAATTCCAAGATTTGATTCTTAAAACAAATAAGGAAATAATTGAAAAATAAAATCAAATTAGAATTTTGAAAATAAATCAGAATCAATCAGGTAAAAACAAATCTGGAAATAAATCAAAATGACTCTGACACATTTTTCAATAAAACTTGAGGTAATCGATTACTTCAGGGAAGGTAATCGATTATCCCCTTTAAAATAGAAACTTTGAATTTCTTTTGAAAAACCAATAATCGATTATTCATTCCACGTAATCGATTACTTCACTCATGTTTAGTATATGATGCAACTCATATAATCGATTACCACTTATCTAATAATCGATTACAGAGACTCTGATTTTTGTATGATGCAACATCATGCAATCAATTACTTCAAGGCAATAATCGATTACTTTGCTTCTGAAAAATGTAAGATGCAACAATGATAATCGATTACTTGATCTAGGTAATCGATTACTCTTATTCAAAAAGTAATGGATTATTCAAGTTCACATAATCGATTACACACACTCTGGATTTTCTATGATGCAACGAAAGTAATCGATTACTTTGAGACGATAATCGATTATCCTCTCTTGCACTTGTAAAAATAGATTTTCATAACTTAGATAAAATTATCCAGAGTTGTTTCATCATGCACTTCCACAGAAACTAAGATAAAAACTTATTTTCACTAAAAACTCTTTTTCTTCTCCTTAATTTGAAAAACTCATTTGGCCAATATACACTTGTAATAAAATTTCATTACCTTACAAATTTCCTATGGACAAGGCTTATACAAAACATGATGCTTGAAGCTTGAGCCTTGAACTGCTTGAGACTTGATGCAACTTGATGCTTGAAACTTGTAGCTTGTTTGTTATCATCAAAACTCTATCTTCTAGAAATCTTCTAGCATTGACTCTTTATGTCCTTTAGGGCAAGCTTGATTTCCAACAAAATCGACCTCCCTCTTGCTTTCTCTAGAACCTTCTTGAAACCTCTCAAAAACTCATCAAAAATCCATCAAATATCACTTAGTTTCCACCTTCCACATGGATACACACTTAAGAACCTTCATCCTCCTCTATATCCCTTCTCCAATCCTCATGTAAACTTTCAATTCCCCATCAACATAATCTTTAATTCTCAACAACTAAGAATTCCTCATTAACAAGTTGAAAGAATAGGATATATAGGCAAAGAACCACAAGATAAGAATAAGAATAAGAAAGAAATCAAGGAGTGGTGATCATAGGCTATAAGTGAAACTCCCCTTCTCCAAAGTTATTCCCACTCCTCAACCAAGGTAAGGAGGAGTTATTTCTTTATTATTTAAGCCTAAGAGTTAAGGAAATTTGTAATAGAAATTGAAAGGAAGGCATAACCTTAACTTGGATGTAGCAATTAGGTTTTGAAATGAGAACTCAATATAATTAATCAAATTGTTATTAAAACTCTGGGATAGTGGATTTAGCTTGAGTATATACTTGTGTATATGCTCTTAATATTGTCTTGTGGATTATATCATTTATTAGTGTTTGTAATGAATGTGTTGTTATCATAAGTATGATTAGGAATTCTTGATATAAAAATTACTATAGGTATAAACTAAAGAACATAATGGAGAATTGATTATGATAAAATATTTAAATGTATATCTATATTATTATCATCTATTAAGATTTTATATAGGACCAACGAGGTGTGGCACACCTGGCTCAGGACTTTGTCCTCAGTCCGCAAGGACACGGGTTCGAATCTCACCTCGGCGGTATGAGCCTGCCGCTCCTTCGGGAGTGGTTGACCTCCTCCGGACAGTTTGCAGGCTATGACTTGGAGGCGGGGTTGCCCATCAGAGTCGTCAATGTGCGGCAATGAAAGTGAGATTTCCCTCGTAAACCAAAACAAAAAGATTTTATATAGGCACGATGTGTAAAGTTAGTTCTCAATAAGTAATTGAGTAATAAGCAATAATTAATGTATAATTAATTAATGAAGACTGTTTGATACTATTATTAATTAATAGTATGTATGGAGAAATACATGGAAAGTAATAGAATTAATGTTTAAACGATGATGCTAGTTTTGGAATAATATTGATAGAACGAGTAAGATAAGGTGAGGTAATAAACTTGATTCTCAATTTATACGATTCTACTGGAAGAAAACATATACAGATAATTCTATTTGAAATACAAATTATTTCTATTCTTTTCAATTTTTATTATAAATTCCTTTAATTCTTTAGCTTAAATTATGAAGAAATATCTCATTCCTTGTGGTTTATAATTTTAGGTAATTCTCGGACAAGCCCGGAATAGAGGATTCACAATGGAGAAGGCCAAGGAAAACAAATTTTAAAAGATAATGTTCTGATTCTATGTTGTAAATCCCAATCTTTTAAATAAATTGTAACTTAAGTTTTTTTCGTAATTAAACCATTTATTAAATAAAATTTTATAAATTTAAGTGGCATTTCTTTTACAATAAACTAGGGTGTTACATGCTGCATCACCATGGCCCCGAAATCGTATTTTCGCATTCCGAATCTCCCGAGTAATGGTTCCACTTTCCGACTATCTTCCCTAACATCCATATCTCAGTCCTATTACTGTTATTAGAATTTATTCTAACCACCTTTTATACTTTAAAAATAAATTGCACTTATAAATACAATCAAGATGTTACAACTACAATTAAATATTAGAGGTACTTCCTCCGGTCTTAATTATAAGCAAAAAAAAAACATCTCACTAATGGTCTTAAATATAAGCAAAATTTAACTAACTTTCTATTCCCAATACAATCATTCCTGAAATATATCTATAAAGTGGTTGAATCATTTAATTTTTGTTTCATTCCCAATGTAAGTTTACTAAAGTTGTATATTCTTTTATGAATTTGAGAAAATTAAATATACTCAACTTTCTTAATACATGTGAAGTTAGTTATTTTTGCTTAAAAATGAGACGGGGAATAATTTTGAAAAAAAAATTATAAAGGGATCTTATATTTAAGACCACAATTTTTTACCCAAAAGAATTCTATATATAAGAAGAGAGGAAAGATAAAACTTACAATATTCAATATATTATATAATATATATGAAGAAATTATCTTAATAAGCTGCAAAATATAGTATATGTAATGGAGGGATTAAAAGGGAGGGAATACAGTAATCCCTCCGTTTTATATATAATGTTTATAGAGTTTTTGTCTTATGTTTTATATGTATTGTATTTTTACGAAATCCAATACATAATAAATGTTATTTTTTCAACACATCCTTATTTATCATACTTTTTTTTTCATTTTCAATATCTTCCTTTTTCTTCGATAATAATTATATAAGGGCATTGTAGTCGAAATATCCTAAATTTTTATATCATTTAATCATTTTTTAAAATTCGTACATAATTTTAAAATACTCAAAATACTCTTTATAAAATAATGGAGGGAGTATTTGAAACCGGAGGAAATATTTAATGAGAAGGGAGTCTTACTGGTTCTTTGATTAGAGGCATGTGTACTATTTAATGCGTAGTTGTGTCTTTCGAGTTTTGAGGCCGCAAATTAGTTGATGATTGGCAAATGCGGCAAAGTCTTGCTATCTTTATGTTAAATGGATAGTCTCTTATTTGTTGTGTTTGAGTTTCTAATTTATGAATAAATGAACGCTGCTCTGTAGCTTTCGGCAGACGTGGATAGCTCAACTAGAGAAAACGAAAGAAAGCGGCAAAACATAAAGGCACCTAATGGCAAAAACAGAAAATAACTCGTTATCAATAACTTAATTTAATCATGTAAGTACATGTGAGTCCAAAGTTTTCACTCCAATAAATAAACCTTGATGGTTCTTTATTTCTTGGTAGAGTGGGGTTTAGATTTTTTTTCATTTTTATCGTAAATGTTTATGGTGACAAATCTTAAAATTTAAAAATGTATTCTCTCTATCCTTTAATATAAGTCAGTTTTACCTAATTCACGCATATTAAAAAAAGTAATTATTACTCTCAAATTTATCAAAAAATATGTTGTTATTCCAAGGTTATTTTTATTTAAAACTTTACAACTCTATTCATTCTTCTCTCTATTGTAATTATTATCTTATCACCCTTATGCAATAATGAGGGGTGTATTTGGAATAAACTCTTTAATACTACTCCCTCCGGTCCTATATATATAGGACATACTTAACCATATTCCTCGGACCAAGAAAAGTAGTTAGTTTTATGAATTCTATGAGAATATAGTGTAACATTACAATTTTACCCTCTCAACTTTTCTTGAAAAATTCACACTCATTAATGAACAACAAAAAACACATGCATTTAATAAGGGCAAAAAAGAGAAAAAGCAATAAATGATGCATAGAAAATACAAAATGTCTTATATATAGGACCAAAGATTGCTTCTAGAATATGTCCTATATATAGGACCGGAAGGAGTACCTAAATATTCTAAAACGACTTATAAAAAGGGACACCAATTTTACTAAAATGGTACCCTATGTTAAGGAACGAAGGGAATACTATAAGAGATTAGTGGGATTTGCACAAATTATTAGATAATCTTGCATTATGTAAGAATTGCTTAATGTAAAAGTTTCTCGACTAATTTGAATGTCTAATATGAAACTTAAAATTCAATTTTTTTTTTTTGGAAAAGGAAAAATGAAAGTTTCAAATAAAAAATGAAATCAAATAAAGCAAAACAAAACAAAAGCAAAAAAAATTTGGTTTGCATTAAAGAGCGAGTAGAAAATTAATTATTTGAAATGCATCATTAATTTGGTTAGCTTGAGATTGTTTGGAATATATAAAGTGAATTAATATTGTTTGTGATATAAGAAATGTAAATATTTAATATATATTTTCAAAAACTATCTCTATAATTATTAGGCTTAAGGGCATTTTTGGTCCCCCAATTTTATTAATTTGGCGAATTTATTCCCCTTTTAATTTCGCGAATTTAGTTCTTCAATTATCAATTTGTGTCAATTTCAATTATTCCATATCTGACAAAATTACTAAGATGTTGACACAGGTTCTTTTATTGAAAAAATATGAAGAAATTGACGATAAAAGAAAAAAAAAGTGATAAATTAAGGCATAGTCTAAAAAGAAAGCATGGAGCAAGACAAAGGGTGAATAAACGAGTAATATGTCAGATTAGTCCCTGATTTTGTAAGTGTCGGTTAAGTTAGTCCATGACTTTATCGAAATAGCAATTTAGTTCCTGAGATTTCATTTTAATTCACATACATCCTTATCTTTATCCCATTTTAAAAGCAAATGCGTCCCTGCGATAGTGATGGCAGAGACTAACTTGATCGACGTTTTCTTATATCAGAGATTAAATTGTTATTTCGATAAAGTCAGGGACTAATTTGACAAAGTTGACAAAGTCAGAAACTAATTTGACATATTACTTGTAAATAAATCACGCAAATGATGGAGTAAATTGAATACATATATGAATGCATATATAAAACCATGTTCGAAGACCAAAACTAAAGGGTACAACAATTGACTTGCTTTGAGGCAGCTCTTGTTTTGGACCAACGTGGGTTGAAAGCCAAGTAGAGAACGTAGCAGTTGTTCTGTATTACTCCCTCTCTCTTCCCAGTTTCTACTTTCTTCCAATGTTTCACATCAACTTCTCATTCTCTCCCATTCTCATGTGGAAATCCCCCACCTACCAATCATCATAACAACATTATCAATGGCATCTTTCACACCTTCCTTCACCTTCTTTTCTTCTATCTTCCTCCTCCTCTTTTCCACATGCACGAGCACCTCACCTCTCGCTTCTCAACTCTTCAAGGAAGCTCCAAAATTCTATAACTCCCATACCTGCGCCACCATTAATAGCCACCACGCAAACGACACATGCTCCGCGGAGGCAGTCCACGTGGCAATGACACTTGACGTGGCCTACCTCCGCGGCTCAATGGCCGCCATTCTCTCCGTACTCCAACACTCGTCTTGTCCAGAAAACATCATTTTCCACTTCGTTTCGGCTGCCTCCAAACCTTCTTCCGCCACCATCCTCAACAAAACCTTAATTACATCCTTCCCATACTTAAAATTCAAGATCTACCCCTTCGACGATGGCGCCGTCGCTGGCCTCATCTCAACCTCCATCCGCTCTGCCCTGGACTGTCCCCTCAACTACGCCCGAAGCTACCTGGCGAACCTGCTTCCATCGTGCGTCACGAAAATCGTCTACCTCGATTCTGACTTAGTCCTTGTTGATGACATTGCAAAACTCGCAGCCACGCCACTCGGCTCTGATGACATTGTCCTCGCAGCACCGGAATATTGCACCGCCAACTTCAGTGCCTACTTTACGCCGTCATTTTGGTCCAATCCATCACTTTCTGCCACGTTCGCCGGCCGCAGGCCGTGTTACTTCAACACCGGCGTGATGGTAATTGACCTCGCGCGGTGGAGAGCCAGGGACTACACGATGAGGATCCAAGAATGGATGGAACTCCAAAAGAGAATGCGGATCTATGAGCTCGGATCGCTACCGCCGTTTTTGCTGGTTTTCGCCGGGAGAATTGCGCCGGTTGATCATCGGTGGAACCAGCATGGGCTCGGCGGGGATAACTTCCGTGGGCTTTGCCGTGACTTGCATCCGGGCCCGGTGAGCCTGCTGCATTGGAGTGGGAAGGGCAAGCCGTGGGCCAGGCTTGACGCTAACAGGCCTTGTCCGTTGGATGCTTTATGGGCTCCCTATGATTTGCTCCAGACTCCTTTTGCTCTTGGGGCGTACCTGACATCATAATTCATAATTCATTTGCTATAAAGACTCAGTTATATTAATTTTGTATGATTAAGGATTTTGTTATATATTGTTCTAAAGACAATGTTTAAACTTTAAACAATTAAAACTATAAATTTTAACTAGGAAATAATGCATTTAGAATATTATGTTCGATCTAGTGTGCATGTGCATGTGAAGATTGTGAGATCGATTATGCTAGTGCATAGTTTTGATAATGACAAATGTTTTGATCAAGCTCAAGTCATGGAGAAGCTCACCAAGAACAACAATCAACTATGATGAACAGAGAGTAAGCTCATTAAGATTCAATTTGTGTATTGTTTGTAATATCTTTATTTTGAGTCTTGGAGTTTGATGAGTTTGAGTAGAGTTTATTAGAGGGTAGTGAATCTCTATCAAGTGCATGATCATATTATGATTTGAGTATTTCACTTAACCTAAATCAATAGGTGACTTAAAGGTTTGAAAGAAAAGGTTTAATTTTGAGAAAACAAGTTTTTAATTGATTTTTACAGCCTTTAATCGATTAACAAGTAAGGATAATCGATTAACAGATTTTGCATCAGGTCTTAATCGATTAACATGAAGACTTAATCGATTAACAAGATTTTAACATGGGTTAATCGATTAACCTGAGGTGCTAATCGATTAACACGAGCAGTTATGTGTTTTAAATTAGTTTTTCACTTCTCAAAATCAGTTTTTAAGTTTACTAACTTTTGGGTATTCTATATAAACGTTTTTCTATTCATTGTGAATAACTAACTTCATTTTCATATCATTTTAGAAAGATCAAAGCTACACTATTCTCTCAACATTCTCTCTCACTTTTACAAAGATCAAAGTTCTTACTTTTCATATTCTTTGATCAAGAAACTTTTGAATCTCAAGTTTGATTGTTCATAGTTCTTGAAGGAGATTCAATAGGTTATTGTGTTTTAATAGAGTTGTAATCATTTCATGAAGGCAAGCTCAAATACAACAAAGGAAAAGTCTTGGTGTGTTGTTCATCAAGCAAATTGAAGAAGAAGAAGAAGAAGAAGAAGTCTTGTTGTGTTAACAAGCAAAGTGGAAGTCTTGTTGTGAGGTATCAACAAGCAAGTGGAAGCCTTGTTGTGGGGTTATCAACAAGCAAGGGAAGAAGGTTAGATTAGAAGTTCAATAGGATTGCAAGACAAGAGTGAGGTATCTCTTGAAGGCTATCAAGAAGGGAGTCTTGAGAGGCGGATTACTTGTAATTTGTGAATTCTAATTCCTTATTGAAGAAACTCTCTCTTGTGATAAGAGGGGACTGGATGTAGCTCACGGTGGTTGTGAGTGAACCAATATAAATCTCTGAGCAAGCTTCTCTTCCCTTAACTCTTTAGTTTTTGTCATTTCATATTGTTCTTGATTGAAAACCTAGAAAAGATTGATTTTCCATAATTGAATGAATTAGGGTTTGATTGTTCAAATTGATTTGGGAAAATCTTTTTGATAACCTAGGTAATCATTAACAGTCTTGGTGTTAATCATTTCTGTGCTATCTCTGATATTCTATGTTAATTGATTGATTTTCGTTTTCGATTGAAAAGTGATTTTTCAGTGTTTATCAGTGACTAATCGATTAACAACATCATTAATCGATTAACCATTTGAAGGTTGTCAGATGTTAATCGATTAATTGCAGGCTTAATCGATTAAGTGGTTCAGATTTTGTGAAAATCATTCGTTTTAATTGTTTCGATTTGTTTTATTCGAAAATCTTTCAAGGTTTCTTAAACACCTATTCAACCCCCCCTTCTAGGTGTTCTTCTAGTGTTTCTTAGTTAGTTCACCCATGTTAGTTTAGGCAGCCGTCACCCAAGAGGGGGGTGAATTGGGAGTTTACGAAAACATTGGAAAATATTCGATTTAAATCGTTTTCAATAAAATAGATAAACTTTGCAGCGGAAAACTCTTAAAAACAATGAAAACGATTATGCAAGCGGAAGCAAACAATAATAACGACGATTAATATTACGCGCGAAGATAAACAACAATATAACAACGAAAAGTCTAACGCGCGTTGATTAATTTAAAATAATTAAATTAATAATAATCGATACGTTGTAATAAGAATAAATATAACACTTACGCACATGCAACAATAACGAAAATAAAGAGATGAGGGATAGAAGAGATTGCACCGAAGATTTTATCCTGGTTCGACAAAGCAGTCTACTCCAGTCCCCAAGCGACCTGCTTGAGCTTTTCACTAATATTCCAAAGACGCCCCCGCATCCCCGAATACAACCAGAGCGCCCCGCAAGCTACTAGGAACCTCCTTTCGCTAGGGACCTCAACAACAACCAGATAGCCTAACTACTAGGTGCCCCACCGTTCGTCTAGCACTACCCAATATAGAAGGGTTCCTCACCCTACACACACGAACGCCGCACGTCCGCACTAGGAGATTCACTCCCTAGTCTCTAAGGGTTACACACCCCCTTTACAACACTGGTTATGATATGAGTGATTGGTACAAGACCTATAGTGCATTCTTAATAGTGCTGATACAACAATATAAAGGTCACTCTAACAAAGGTGTGTTCTAAGGAACACTGATACAACAATTAAGCTCTAATGGCTATGGTAATGGTTTCACTATAGCATAGGCCAACTCTAGGAGAATTTGGAGAAGAAGAAGAATAGAACGTGAAAAGCGTTTTTCTCAAAAGTATTATCAGGAGCATTCGCTTCAAAAAGAGAGAAAGACTTTTATTTAAAAAGATTTGAAAAGAATATTTGAATTTGAAAATAAAATCAGAATCAAATCAATTATAATTTTGATTTAATAAGAACGAAATCAAATCCGGAAATATTCAAAATTGATTTTCTGAAATCAAATAAAATAATATTTTTGAAATCAAAATCAAATCAAATAGATTTAAAGAATAAAATAAAAGATTTGAACCTTAAACCAAAAAGGAATATTTTCAAAGATAAAATCACATTCGAATTTTGAAAATAAATCAGAATCAATTATGTTAAAACAAATCAGGAAATAATAAAAATGATTCTGACACGTTTTTCAATAAAACTTGAAGTAATCGATTACTTTCTGAAGGTAATCGATTATTCCTTCAAAAATAGAAATTCTTAAATTCATTTGAAAAACAAGCAATCGATTAGACCAACAATGATTAATCGATTACATCACCCCTGTTCAATATATGATGCAACTCATTTAATCGATTAACACTAATCAATTAATCGATTACTGAGCCTCTGTTATGCATATGATGCTACATCATGTAATCGATTACTACACAGCATGTAATCGATTACTAAGCCTCTGAAAAACATATGATGCAACAATTATAGTCGATTACTTGAGCCAAGTAATCGATTACTCTCATAAGAAACTAATGGATTAACACAGTTCGCTTAATCGATTACAAGCTCTCTGATTTTTCTATGATGCAACAAAGTTAATCGATTATCTTAAGCAATTAATCGATTACTCCTTCTTGCATAATAAAAATATACAGAGTTTTGTAACATCAAGTATTTTCACAAAGACTAAGATAGAAAACAACTTTTCATGAAAACACATTTTATTGCAATTTAAAACATTTTTAGATTTAAAACGCTTCTTCTCCAAGAACTCTAAATAAGGCCTAAACATAAGTGACACAATTATTCTAGCCTTACATTGATTCCTAATGAGAACGGAGAGATAGCAACTTGAAGCTCTTTGCTTGAAACTTGACTTGCACTTTACTTTGATTGGTCCTTGTTTGGCATCATCAAAACTCTTCAACGTTCTTCCACGTTGAATTCTAACACTCCCCCTTTTTGTTGATGTCAAACCTATTCTCTGCAAGACAAGGGTTAAAGCAGTATGCATATATAAAAATATATCTCCCCCTCACACATAGGAATATCAATGTCTCCCCCTGAATTGATGCATAATCAATAAATAAAACAATTATTAGAACTTTGGCATCAACCTTAAGGTTTCCAATATCCTGCACAGTAATATCTCCAGCGCCCAAGTCAGTCAAACATAAGATAATATATAATGGGCAATTGTAAATACACTTAGTCAAATATAGGCAGAATAAAGTAAAACAAATAACATGATTTGTTTTCATCAAAACACAATGCACTAGGCATAGGGGAAATCACATATGTCCACAATTCTCCCCCTTTTTGATGATGACAAATCATTATAGAGAAATTATGAATCAAATAGCAAAACAAACATATAAGCACAATATTCATAATTTTCTATAACAATATTTCTCCCCCAATTTGACATCAGCAAAAAGAATTATGGGATAAAAAAAATTTGGCTTAATTATGTCACAGGTCCCGGAAGTTTGTGGTACCTTTGCTAGATACCCTTATTCATTTTTTTCCAATGTCTGACTCCCCGAAGTTACTTCTAAATTTGTCATATACCCCTACTACCAATTCTGACCAATTTTGCTGACATGTAACATCAAAATCCTGATCAGATGCAGGAGGTTAAGCACCCGGTGCCCTGTGATCGAAGATCCTGTTTTTAAAAAATTTAAAAAACTAAAAAAGCATAATATTTTTATATTTTTAGTTAAATAAAAAAGAGAAAAAAAATTGAAGAGAGAGGTCGTCTTCGCACGTGTGACATCACTCGACATCACATGACCAACCTCCTGCGTCTGATCAGGATTTCGATGTTACATGTTAGCAAAATTGGTCAGAATTGGTAGCAGGGGTATATGACAAACTCAGAAATAACTTCGGGGAGTCAGACATTGAAAAAAAAGAATAAGGGTATCTGACAAAAGTACCTCAAACTTCAGGGACTTGTGACATAATTAAGCCAAAAACTTTCTTTCCCAATAAACAATTTAAAAATCGCATGATGTCAAAACGGAGTGGAAATACAAAACATGTTTTCAATGCAAATATTCAAATAATATTTTTCTCCCCATTTCTAAAAGATTTTTCCAAAATAAGCATAACATGAAGGGAGATGAAAAAATGCATCATCAAAACATGATAATCCTATATGCCATGACAAAAAAATTCAATTCAACACATATTGTCATATAGCATATATCGCATTTACAAGTATCACAAGATAATTAAGATAATAGGAATAGTGATACTTATCGTAGGTGACCCTTTCTCAAGTAGCGGGAATTGATTGATTTGGAGTTCCTTCTATTTGAATATCCATCATTTAGCATTTTGAAGGGGCTCTCCTCTTGTTCAATGTATTACACATCACCTTTAAGCTACTTGAGTGGAGTCATGTCATCCTTTGACATCTTTTCCTTTATGTCCAATAGTGCATGAATCCTATCCTTAGGAAGAGGTAGCATAACTAGCACTTTTTACATCACCCATTGCTTCTTGCTTGAGGTTCTAGACCTTATGATTTCACCTTTAGGCATGTTAGAAGCTTTGGTTGTAGGTACTTTTCTCCTTTGACCAATCCATCTATTCCTTGGCCTCTTGGAAATCACCTTTGACACTTTTCCCTTTTCTTCTTCACTTGGTTCATCCTTTTGAATAAGATTCTACACATTCAAAACTCTAGGAGAACACTTTGGTACCCATTTCAACTTGGGTCCTAAGGGGTTAGTCTTAGGTTCCTTAGAAGCCTTTGGAACCCATTGCAAATTATTTCTCATATTATAATTTTTACGATAAAAGCATAAATGAGAAATATGTCCTAAATTACCACAATAATTGCAAATAATGGGTTTGGATGATGATATGACTTTTTCAAAATTATTTTCATGAAACTTGGAATTTTTGTCATGATAGTGAGAAATACTATTGTCAACAGTTTCACTTGATTTTTGTATATCAATATTATTTTCAATTTCACTTTCAAGTAAAGAAGTTGAGCAAATAGATTTTTCAATATCATCACACTCAACAAATACGTTCTCAACATGATTTTCAAGATTTATGCATTTTTCAAAAATGGTTGAGAAACTATTTTCCAAAAACATCTCTTTATCAAAAATATCTCCATTTTTCAAAATATTGATTTCATTTTCAATTAGAGATAATTTTTGTAAAGAGTCCAAGTTTCTATTTTCCAAATGTGTCAAATCATCATGTAACTCATTAAATGAATATTGCAGAAATTTAGAATAGGGAATAATTGAAGTTACCTCATGGTCCTCATGAGCCAAGTGATCGGATGTTTCATGTTCATCTGCCATTGATTCCTCATCCGAAAACCTTGCATCCTCCATTGAGTCCATGAAGCTTTCAAATAGTCTCTCTAATTTAAAGCATGGTTTTCAAGTGGTAATTGATTTGAGAAAAAGCCGGATTAAAAACAGCGAATTTTTCGGTATTTTTGGATATGTTTAAAGTGCTGTCCAAGACGGACCAGCAACCAAATCAATTGGTTTGAATTATTTTATTAGATGTTTTCGAATGGTTTAGAGGTACTTAAAGTACCAGAAAAGTTAGAGTTGTTTTGAGAAAAATAATTATGTTCTACGTTATCCGACGAGAAATGAATTATGTTTGAGTAAGAAGAGGATTTTCTTGATATGAGTTAATAACGTAAACGTGTTCTATTTAATATGAGGAATTCTAAAGACGGGGGATTGGAGCAGCTGGCAGCGACAAGGATTCGCGGAGATCGTGTACATTAAATTGCTGGACCTAAGGTGAGAGAGAAGCTTTCCTAAGACACCGTGGTATTTAGGTGATTTATTAGGACGTTCCAGATCATCTCAAAGATCGGAACTTGGTGGTTTTGAGTCAGTAGTATAGTGGCAATTGTTTGTGTTGTGTGGCCACTTATACGAAGGAGACAAAGACCACATGTTATTGTGTGATGAATTAGTATGTGATGTTATGAAATAGCATGCTTATGTTATTTGTTTAATTATATATGATGATATTTGAATTGTTGAATGATAAGAATAGCATGCTGATGGACGTCTGTTACGTCCTGAAATTGGAAATAATGCGAATAAGTTTGTAAAAGTGAATGAAATGAGGTTGTGAAAGTAAAAGACACAAAGAGAAAGATATAATACCATGTTTGGCCTAAGTCCTTATGGAATAAGGCAGCCCTGATAAGATATTAAGAAAAGAGATAATGATAAGAGATATGAGAATGATCAGAAAAGAGATAAAGAGTTGAGATTGGGGAAAGATTTGATGATAATGATGCGGATAAGCCGGAGCTGGGAAAAGTAACACTATTGTTGGTTATTGAAATGAGATGTGAAATGATTGGAGTTGGGCTCCTCAGTTGAGAAAGCAAAGATAGAGGGCCGATGAGCTAAAAGAGTTGTGTGGCCAATTGAGCAAATGTTGAAATGAGATTTTGAAAGAGATTATGAAATGCGATTCTGAGAAAGTTTGTGAAATGTTACTTTGAAAAAGTTTGTGAAATGATAATTTTGAGAAAGCTTACGAAATGAGGTTTTTGAGAAAGCTTATGAAATAAGATTTTTGAGAAAGCTTACGAAATGAAATTTTGAGGAAGTTTATGAAATAATGTTTTGAGAAAATTTTATGAAAGGATATTTTGAGAAAATTTACAAAATGATATTTTGGGAAAGTTATGAAATGATATTTTGTAAAAGTTTGCGAAATGATATTTTGAGGAAGTTTACGAAATAAGATTTTGAGAAGGTTTACGGAACGAGATTTTGTGAAAGTTTATGAAAAGAAATGTCGTGAAATGAGATGTTGAGATGTTGGGAAAGAATGTGAAATGAGATGTTCAGAAAGATTGTGAAATGGGAAAGATTGTGAAACGAGATGTTGAAATGTTGAGCAAGAGTGTGAAATGAGATGTTGAGAAAGCTTATGAGATGAGGTGCAAGATTGTTAATGCGATCCCAGCTCTGTGCTATGTTGAGAAAAGAAAGGAACAGTGATGTAAAAAGTTAGTGGTCGAGACTCGTTGAAGGGATGCACCAAGGATGGGCCGACCTTAGGTTAATTAAAAAGATAAAAGACTTTAAAAGACATTGACGAATGCGAACGCGGTGAGCTATGAGTGTGATATCGAAGTAGTGGAGAGGAAGGAACCATGGGTATCTGCGGATACTCAGGTGGAGATTGCATTAGGGGAGGACGATGACGGTGAAACGTCAAGAAGTCTTGTGTACTTTCTAGGCAGAACGAACTCCATATGTGGCATACGAACATGGTAGGGACTGGGGGCCAAATCCGTGGTAAGTTCTGCAGCGCAACTAGAACTAGTACTGACGCCCCCTAGATTGCAAATCTAGAACAGTGACAGGGACTGGAACGGGGCATCTTGATTTGCCACTGTACCCGATTTTTCTATAGTGTGCCTTGATATTACATGATTTGATATGATAGGAATTGATTTGAGACTGTACCCGAGTTTTCTACAGTTCTCCTGGCTTGGAGCCATTTGATTGTTGAGACAGCTGTCGTGCCCGCGTGGTAAAGGTCCTGTACTTCTGTTTGCTTCCGACTAGGTTGGGTGGATGACGGAGGAGATGTAGACTTTAGACGTGTGTGCTAATTGCGAAAGAAACGCGTACCTCGATGATACTTTATAATTCCCCAAATCATCGATGGTTGTGATCTGAAAAGACATGATAAGAAAAGTTTAAGAGTTATGAAAAGACATACAATGATAAGAGTGAAATCTTATGAAAGGTTGATAATGAGAAACGAATTGAGAATGAAAGTATGGAAAAGTGAATGAAAGTTTATGAGGTTGGAAGTGAATATGATTCAGCAGTTGAAATCGAGAAAGAGATTGATAAAGAAAGAATGTTCATATCGAGAAGTGAAATTAAGCTTGGCAAGATAATGATGACGATGATAATTTGAATGCTTTGATGTATTTGTGTTGCATTGTTGTGTTTGTATTGTCTTAATATCTCGCCTATCGTAAACCCACACCGTCGACGATGCATCGTTCAGATCGCTTACTCTCTCCTGTTCGTTGGCATATCGGTGCTGCTGGTATCTCAACGGGCAGATGGAGCATCGTATGGAGATCACCACCTGGAAAAGGCTTGGAAATGGTTGGAAGCCTACTCCCTATGGCTGGGTACGGACCGGTTACACCCAAATAGTGATTCAGGACCCGGATCACAAACTGAGCGGAGTCAACTTGGAACCGCATTTGGGACAAGTCACCGTGCGAGGATACAGAAGCTATGAAGAGAAGGTGCGGAATGAGACTCCGGAAAGCTCCACCACTCAATGTGGAGTGGAGTTAGAGTTGAACGACAATGGGAGAGCAGCGGCAGAGATGGCATCACCTTCGGGAGCGAAGAAAGGGCGCAAGAAGAAAGGGAAACTCCATCCGGTCGTTTTTGACCGTAAGGTTTAAGGGTAGTGTTATTAGTCTAAGTCTGTTGTTAGTATTGTGAGTCAAGGATTACCTAAGTAATGAACTATTTATGTAATTCAGCTTATTTTGGTTTATGTCGTGCTTTTGAAAAAGTATAAGAAGGTAGCTTTGTGAGAACTGTACAAGTTGTTTTGATGTGATGAAAAGAGCTATGTTTGAATTCGAAATCGAACCATTTTCCAATGACAAATGTTTGTAGAGATTCAAGTAAGTACATATGTATTTCAGTGACAACTCGGTTTTCAGCAAAAGAACTTTTAGTACACAAATGACATCTCAATAATGTTTTCAAAAAAAAAATGGCCTCATTTTTAGCAGTTTAATGAATGAAAGTCGAATATTTTGTGTTACGAAAATCGGGCTGTTACATTATGGTATCAGAGCTTATGGTAATCCTTAGTGGCCTTAAGCATGGGCTTACATGCTTTGTTTGTGTGACTGTGTGTGTTTGCTAGTGTAAGGATAGGAGTACAAGTTCCGAGTTCCCGCCTTTCTAAGATGTGAGACCCTGTCAGTGTCCCTAGTATCTGCTGTGTTGGTCTAAGGAGCTTGTTGGCTATGTAGATTAAAGGAAGTAGACCAAGTAGAGAGCGAATAGATCCTAAGTTGAGATCCCATAACCCTTGATGTTATATTATTGCTTGATAGATTCGAGTTTGTTGACCTTGACCCACTTTTTGGTACAGGAGTAGTCATTACCTTTAAGGATATAGAATGTTATTGCTGGATCCCCGCGTTTGTTGAATTGCTTCAACAAAGACAGTCATTGTTGCTGAAATTCAAACTTTTCTTCATGAACCTTACTATCAAACCATAGCATTATTGCTCCTTTCCGAAATCTAGTAGCCTGACTTGAGAAGATGAAAGTGCTATAGTTACCCAGATAGCTTAGGCTTGAATGATCATGGATGAATCAATGGTGTTAGTTGAATGAAATATAGGACAATAGTGAACTTAGTAGTAAGTTTGATCAAAGTTGGGGAGCTACAAGAAAGAAAAGAGGTGTATATTGTCGGTAATTTGAGGAAATCATGATGAGAATATGGAAGATTAGAACCCCTTTGTGCTATGTCTAGACGGTGAAAGTGATAGGCATGATTGATACTTAGGATGAATTAACGAGAAAAGTGGAGTTGTTCTAAGTAGTAAAACCAAAGTTACAATAGAATTCCCCTAAGTTGGAAAAATGATGGGTGAAAGCATTAGAGTTAGAAGGAGAACTAGAGGAAGGAGTAGTTACTTAAGAATTAGTGGGAATCTAAAGTCGTCAAGAGTAGAGAGTACCTAAGGATTTTGGGTGAAACCCCGTACTTTTGGAGATGTGTGAATTTATGTTTGCTTGATATCCCCTAAGTGTGTACCTAAGGTTGAGCTTCCTGTAACGACGAATGGTTAAGGAGCGGTATCCCCTTGGTTTAGTCCGTCGGACTTGACATGATTCGACACGCAAGTGGTAGTACGTGTGAAGTTTCTTCGTCTGAAAGTGACAAATGAGGAACCTTGTGAAGTAAATTGTGCCAGCAAAGGAAATACTATCCTGAAGTTAGAATGAGGGTGTTCTCATGGACCTCACCGTAATGCGAGAGTTTTGTGTCCTGCTGCCCAATCCGTAACATATTTCTCGGGGACGAGAAATCTTTAAGTTGGGGAGAATGTGACGACCCGCAAATTCCTCGTATTTTTCTAAGTACTAAAGAGATTTAGTTTTGAGAAAGTGTTTTTGGAAAGAGTATTTCCTTGAACGAATTTCTTATTTCATGATTTCAAAGTGGTGAATGATTTTTAAAGGAATGGTTTTCATGGAATGATATTATAAGTTTTAGAAATTGAGTTTTTGGAATGGTTGTGTATTTAATATTTTTATACTTCAAAGAGATGGTTATTTTTATACATGATTAATTGTATGAGAAAAATTTTATTTCCTATGTGTATGTGTATGTGTGCTACGTGTATGTGTATGCATGTATGTAAGCCTAGGGTTTTATTTTTAAGACAAGGAGCTAATAGAATAATTAGAACCATAAGATAGTAGAAATAAATCATGCATGAAGTGACCTAAAGCCCTAAAATTACTCCTAGATGTCCCCTTGATAAAATCCACCCATGCAACTTATTGAAGTGCCAAAATTGCCCCTCCCATTTGTGTGTAAACCGAAACCAAACCAAGGGCAAAAGAGAGACTTCACGGTTTGCCTATAAATATCTTTGGCCTTAGTTCATTTCCACACAATTCATTTCATTTTCTTCATTTCTCACTTCCTTCTAAACACAACTCTAAGAGCAAACCAAAACTCTTAGAGAGAGAGAGAAAGAGGCCGTGAGGAAGAGAGGAAGAAGAAGTGGAACCAAGCCTTTGATCATGGATTTCTCTTGAAGATCAAAGTATAGGATCTTGGAGATCACTTCTTTTTATTGGTGTGTTCAAAGATCCGTGAAGTGTTGGAGTTGATTTTGATTTCTGAGTCTTGTAATCTTCATCTCTTCTTGCATGTTTGATTTTGTAGCTTGATGATGGTTGCATGTATCATTTATGCTTTGATCTTGAATTTTTAAGAGTTAAATGAACTTGTAAAACACTAAACCAAGGACTTGATGATTCGGTTAAGGTTTTTCATGATGGATTTTGAGGCTTTTCAAACTAAATCTTAAAGATCTAAAGTGTTGCTTGAGGTTTTTGTGAAGTTTAAAGTAAATCTCTTTGCATGTTAAAATTTCTTGCTAAAACCGTGAACCATGATGTATTTAAGAGATTATTTGGTGAATAAATGAATGATTTAAATTTGGTTGATGATAAAGTTAAGATCTTGAACCTTGCATGTCTTGATTTTTGACTTGATCCTTGATAAAGCTTTGATTTTGTCTTGATCTTGAAGCCATGCATGTTGTTTTGCACAAAAAGCCTTGATCTTTCTTAGTACATATCACGGTTTTGCAAAGAACCAAGGAAACAAGCTTTTGAAAATGATTTTTGGGATACAAAGAGAGCTTGATTTATGCATTATGTTCTTGTATGTTAAAAATATAAAGTTAAACCTTGATTTATGATGATATGCATTCGGTTTAAGTCTAAGATGTAACAGCCCGATTTTCGTAAACCGAAAATAATCGACTTTTATTCATCAACGTTGTAAAAATGAGGTCAATTTTTTTTAAACATTGTTTATTAAACTTTGTTGAAGTGTTTGAAAACATTCGTGAAGAGTTTTGATGTACTTCAACACTTCCTTTCGAAAACCGAGTTGTTACTAAAATGTTTATTTTCAGAAAACTTTCATCATGATATTTCCCAAAAGACTAAGTGTTTGGTTTTCCAAAATGGAGTGTTCCACCATACAGAATTAAAACTTGGCTTAGTTACATAATTGGCACATTGCTTGGTAATCCTTGACTCAAAAACACAATTCACAAACTTAACCTAAACACTCTACTTTCGCTTCCTTCTGATGAAGACATCCGGATGGAACGCTCCTTTATTCTTACACCCTTTCTTCGCTCCCGAAGATGAAGCCGTCTCTGTCTCTGCTTCCCCGTTGTCTTTAACTCCAGCTTCCATTCGTCTGAAATGATGATCTTCACGTGATGCTCCGTCTGCCTGTTGAAATATCAGCAGCACCGATATGCCAACGAACAGGAGAGAGTAAGCATTCTGAACGACGGATCGTCGACGGTGTGGGATTACGCTAGGCAAAATAATAGGACCATACAAGCATACAATATAACACACCGGCACACAACAACCAAACATATCATTATCTTTATTATTATCATTATCATTATCATTATCATTATTGTCATCTTAGAATTATTATTATACCTTCCCATTCCTCTTTACTTTCACATCTTATAAACATTCTTTCCTTTTCTCATTCCTTTCCATTTCATCATTGTACTCTCTTTTCCTCCACTCTTATCATTTCATAACCTCAGGTGATTGGGGAGTGTTACAATACCATCAAGCATTCGTTTCAATCTCGGCGATCACTCACGTCTACATCTCCTCGGTCATCCACCCAACCTAGTCGGAAGCAAACAGGAGTACAGGACCTTTACCACGCGGGCATGACAGCTGTCACAACACGTAATGGTCCCAGACCAGGAGGATCTCGTCCTCAAATCATATCAATAATATCAAGGCTCACTGTCCACGCAGTGGCAAACACAATGCCCCATTCCAGTCCCTCTCACTGTTCTCGATTTGCAATCTAGGGGGCGACAGTATGTTTCTAGTGGGCCCGCAGAACTTGCCACGGCATTAGACCCAGTCCCCACCACGTTAGTGCGCCACATGTGGAGTTCGTTCTGCCTAGAAACATACTCTATACTTCTTGACGTTTCACCGTCATCGTCCTCCCCTAATGCAATCTCGTCCTAAGTATCCGCAGATACTTATCGTTTCTTCCTCTCCACTACTTCGCACTCTCATACCTCACCGCGCATGTCTTTTAAAGTCTTTTAATCTTTTACTTATCCTAAGGTCGGCCCGTCCTTCGTGCAACCCTTCAACGAGTCCCGACCACTAACTTTGCACAACTTTCTCTCATCATATCTCACATAGCATAGAGCTGGGATCACATCACACTCTCAAATCTCATTGCTCAAATTTTCTCAACATTCTCATTTCTCGAAATCATCTCATTCCCAAAATCCTTTCAACATCCTCAATCTTTTCCAAAAGAACCATCTTAATTTCCTCAACACATTTTCATAAACTATTTGGAAAATCTCATATCATAACCTTTCATAAAATTTCCTGTCGAAAACTTTCACATAAAAACTTTTCACAATGGTTCGCAAAACTATGGATTCAGAAACTTCTCTTCGAAAATGCCATTTCATATCAATTTCTCAAAATTATTATTTCAAAAAGACTTTCTTAAAAACGTCATTACCAAAGAACGTTCTCGAAGTTTAGAAAAATCTCCCTTCAAAACTTTCCACAAAATTACCTTTCAAAAACTTTTCTGAAAACACTTTTCATTATTTTTCTCAAAAACCTCTTTTCAAAAACATTCTCAAAAGAATTTCTTTTCATAAATCCTTTTCTAAAAATTTCTCTTCATCATTCTCTACAAAATCTCTTTATTAAAAACCTTTTCAAAAACCTTTTCAAAAATCACAACTTTGCTGGGCGCTAATGGAGGAGCAAGCTCAACTCAACACTAGTCCCAGACTAAAACCAAAAACAAAAGCAGCCTAGCTCCGCTCAAATCACATCTCTTCCTCATAATCCACATCACTTTCCCAGCCCTGGCTCGTTCTCAGCATTATCATTTCATTCCTTCCCCAGCCTCAACTCTTTCTTTCTTTTCCGACACCTATCTTATTCTCACTTATTATTCTTTTCTCATTGTGTCTTTGTTTTCAATTCCCTTACTTTCTCAAATTATTCTTTTCACTTCCGTTTCTCAATCAGGACGTAACAGACGTCCATCAGCCATTCACTCATTACAATCAGTAGCAATAAGGATCATCAGACATAATTAAATAAATAACTGAAAGCATGCACACAACATCACATAATAACATTGTGGTCTTCGTCACCTTCGTATAAGTGGCCACACAATCACACAATCGCCACTTATACTACTGACTCTAACCACTTAGTTCCGATCTTTGAGGTGATACGGAACGACCTACTAAATCACCTAACTACCACGGTGTCTTAGGAAAGCTTCTCTCTCACCTGAGGTCCAGCAATTTAATGTGTACCGTCGCCTTGGATCCTTTGTGCTACCGGCTGCCCCAATCCCTCGTCTTTAAGATTATTCCTCGTACTAAATAAAATATGCTTATGTTATTAACTGGTATTGAGAAGATATTTTCTTAACTCATTCCACATTTGTTCTTTGTCGAAAAACTTAAAAATGTAACTGTTTCTCAAAACAACCTTAACATTTTTCTAATACTTTATGTATGTTAAAGCCATTTGAAAACTATACTTTGAATTACTTGAACACATCGTCAAAATTAGGAAACAATTTTAAATAATTCTGGACAGCAAAGAGTTCATTTCACAGAATCATTTTGATAATAATTCCGAAAACATCGTAAAAGTGCTTTTATCTTGATTAATTCTTTAGCTTAAAATCAACACTTTAAAACTTAAGCTTTTATCATAAAACAAGTTTTGGACAGCCACAAATACAATCCAAAAATCTCAAATGAATCAAATCGATTTTATCTTAAAATCAATTAATTTCAAAACCATTTACGTGCTTAAACAATTTCTAAACATCAACTAACACACAATCACAACATCACTTAGATGAATTAAGTCATACAACACTTAATCAATCATTTAATCTAATCATCATTTAAACCCTTATTCACTTAATTATTTTCTACATATTTTCATTTTCACATTTACTTACTTTATGAAGAAGAGACCTATTTGAGTGAGTCAAACATATGGACTTTACGCACCCCAAACAACTAATTTATACTCAAGCATCAACTTACAAAGTATAATTATTTCATATATTATTTCATGAAAATATTTTTATACTCACTTGGGCATACATGATCCGAATAGAATCCAAGAAAGCAAGTCAAAGATCACAAGTTCAAAACACATAAAATTAACTTAATTTATTTCAAGCACTTAAACTCTATTTTCTCTTTCATGCAACAAAATAATTTACTCTTCATTTTGCTTTTGGCCGAATGCACATATATATACATTTAAACACAAAACCTTTCCCAAATCAATTTAGTTCATTTGTTTCCTTTATCTTTAATCCAAAACCGAATAGAAAAGTAATTATCACAACATTATCTCAAATAATTTAACTTAACACAATCCCACAAACATACTCATTTCTTTTAGGTCACTTCATTGAAAAAGAGTCCTAGTCTAGCTAGCATGTGAAGGCCGAACCTTACTTTGACAAGAATAAGGTTTTGGTTAACTTTTTCAACATGCAAACATCAAAATCATGAATCAAACCATGCACCCTTTTTACACCAAACTCTAAGAATTGCCTTTCTTTAAATCAAGTTTTCATTTTAAATTTTTTTTATTCATGTACTAAAAAAATATTCGAATCTAGAAAATCAATTATGCATGTACCTCTTATGAAAATCAAAACATGACTTCTTGATTTCTAAGCCTAGACCGAATACCTCATCATCCAAAATTAAGATTCAACTTCAAATCTTCATCATGCATGAGCATAGAGCATAGATCAAGACCAAATCACTTTTCAAAAGCTCATTTATTTTGGTTCTTTTGCAAAACCGTGTTGATCATTAAAGAATATTAGATCTTTTTGGTTCAAGGTCACATGCAAGGTTCAAGATCAAAGCTTTTATTTGAAAATCACATGTTTGACTCAAGATTAAATCTTTTTCAAAGATCAAAGCAAAAATCAAAGCTTTTTAAAGATCAAGTTCAAAGGTTAAACATCTTAACATCTCAAATCAAGTTTTATAAACATAAAATCAACATGCAACCACTTAAATCAATTTAAGAAGCATCAAGACCTAAATTTCCTACTCATGGCCGAATCGCTTAATCTTTGATTTGGTGATTTATGAGTTCATTTGGTCATAGAAATCCAAGATCAAAATACAAGGAGAACATGCAAAGAAAAATAAAGATCACAAGGCTATAAAGTCAACATGCATAAGGAAATCAAAGCAATCTATGGACTCTAAACACAACCTCAACAAAATCGTGATGAGGAACATTTACAAGAAGGAGATCAAAACTTTTTCAACATCAACATTCAAGATCAAAGCATAGAAATGACATGCATGACCTTTAAACCTCAAGATCACTCAAAAACAATTACATGCACTACAAAAATTAAACAAAATCCATTAAAAGTACTTTACAACATGAAAATCACGTAATCAAACTCTCTCTACCTTTATCTCTAACTTAAATCTTCAAATCTCCTCTTCTCCTCCTCTTGGGTTTGCCTCGGTCTCTTTCCTCTAGGGTTAAGGGGTAGTTTTCTCCTTGATCCTTGATGAATAAAGTGTGTGTGTGGGAAGGAGAAATCAAGGATGTTTGGGTTAAGGGTTTGGATTCTCACTCTTTTTCCCTCTTCTCCTCTTCACGGTTTCACCCTCTTTCTCTCTATGTCTCAAGAGCTTGATGGTGCTCTTGAGATTAAGTGTGTTGGTGGAAGAAAAGAAATGAAGAAGGAAATGAACTAAACACACACACTCACTCGCCCACACGGTTTTAGGGGCAAGACAAGAGCATGGAAATTTCCTATTTTGTCCTCGGTTCAAGGGTTTGGTCCATGGGCAATTCGGTCCAGCCAAGAGTTTGCATGGAATGGTCTTACTATGGACACATGGTGGAAGGAAGGTCCTCCCTAGATCTCATGACTCACCCCTCCTAATCTCCTCCTATTTCCTATTTAAATTTCAATTTTCTTAATCCTTAAGAAATCACTCCTACTTGGTCCTTCTATTCCTCATGTGGCCGAATTCCACACATACACCTACCCATGCAATTTATTTTCATTTTGTCACATAGCATGAACTCATGTAGTAAGGTACATATTTGACACATACATACATATATATATCATGCACATACACATTTGCACGTTACACACACATATATATATGCACCCATCATCACATTCATTTACCAATTAAATTTCACATGATCCTAAACATACACATACACATAAAAACCGTACGTACATATGCATACCCACATAGAAAACAAGTTAGCCATGCATCAAAATTATAATGACACCAAAAAATATCAAGCATATACTTATAGGAAACAAGACACGTTTTCATGAAATAATTTCTTGTTGAAAAATAATCCACCATTTTACTAAAAGAATCTTAAACACATAATTATTTCCAAAACTCAACTTAAAAATTCATATCATAAGTTCACGAAAAATCATTCTTTTAAAATCATTTACCACCTTGAAAACATGAATTAAGGATTTATTTAAGAAAGTACTCTTTTAAAACCTTTTTCTCAAAAATAATTATCTTTAGTATTTTAAATTAATACGAGGAATTTGCGGGGTGTTACATAAGAACTAAGAAATCATGCTTTGATTCTCATGAAAAGACACATGCATGTAGATCTTTACTTGATCTAAGAATTTTAAAGTGCATGCAAGAGATTTGAAATGAAATTTTGTTTAAGAAATGATGATGATTCGGTTTGATGTTGAGAAAAAGAAATGATGTTTTAAAATTTTTTGTGTGAGCAAGTACTTGAATTGATTTATAAATCTTGATCTTTATATGTTAAAAAAAATGAAACAGAATCTTGTCTTTTGAATGATGATATTCGGTTAAGCTTGAAAGCAATAGGAAATCATGTTTTGATCTTCATTTAAATCACATGCATGTTGATATTTATTTAAACTAAGGACTTTGAATGCATGCATGAAATTTCTAAGGTTTGAAAAATAAAACTTTGGTGTGATGCTCGATTTAATAAGTTCATTTAAGTTAAAGAAAATGAATTAAAGTTTGCTAATTTTTCCGAGAAGGGCTCACGGTTTTGGGATCCAAAAAGAAAGAAATAATTTCATGATTTTGTGTCTTTGATGTGAACAAATCTTTGTTTTAATATGTGCATATTTTCGGCCATAAATGATAAAGGTGTTAAGAAACCTTGTTTTATAAACCTAAGGATGAAAGTTGATGCTTGAACATGATTTGGTTGTTTGGAGTGTACAAAGTTTATATGTTTGACTTATTCAATTTGGTCTCTTTTTAATAAAGTAGGTGTAGTAGACCTGTAGTCGACCGAGCATCATCCGACCTAATTCACCTAACTCCGACCCTTTAAACATTGGAACAAGGCATACGGTTGGAATTATACACCGAGCAAACTGGGTTTTTACAGAGGTGTAATACGCTTATGAGATTAACCCCGAGCACAGGACTTTCATCCTTATCCTTATCGTTTACAGTCTCATCCAAGCGTAACCACTTCTCCTAGATTCCCACGACTCTTGGTTAGATAAAAAAAGTACGGGATTAAGTTTATCACCTACAGGATTTATGGATATGATCTTATCATAACCTCTACAAATCCTACTCGAATTCTACCTCTTCAGAAGACTCATCAGAACGGCCCACAACACACAGGTAATCCCCTATAAGAACCACCATGCTATAGGGGCTAAGGTACGTCTTCTCATCCCTAAGTTGACACTCGCACACACATTGTTGACTAGGGAGAACCTGTTTATCCCAACTGGATACGCAGAAATCCTATAAGTCCTACATTAATCTCTTTATTAAGGTCATTCTTTGAGGCTTTTCCATAGCTTCAAGGCTGATCTTGATCAAGGACACGACAGTAGGTAAATATGAAAATGAAACGGTTTTGAAAGCAATTATGTATTGAATAAGTGAGTGAGTGTTTGATTCTGAAAGTGTTTATTTGAAAATGAATGTTTGGTCTATAATTAAGTTAAGTGATTGAGTAATTATGTGACTTGATTTATTAAAGTGTTGTTGTTGCTTATGTGTTAGTCAACATTTGGAAAATATTTGAGTACGTAATTGATTTTGAAATTAATTGATTTCGGATAAGTTCGATTTGATTTATTTGAGATTGTTGGATTGTGTTTATGGCTGTCCAAGATTGGTTTTATGACAAAAGCTTGAGTTTTAAAGTGTTAATTTTGAGCTAAAGAATTATTTGAGACAAAAGTGCTTTTACGATGTTTTCGGATTTTTATTAAAGCGATCTTGTGAAGCAATTCTTTGCTGCCCAGAGTTGTTTAAAGTGGCTTCTTAACTTTAAAATTGTGCTAATGTGATTTAAAGCATGGTTTTCAAGTGGTAATTGATTTGAGAAAAAGCCGGATTAAAAACGGTGAATTTTTCGGTATTTTTGGATATGTTTAAAGTGCTGTCCAAGACGGACCAGAAACCAAATATGTAACAACCCAAAATTTTAATCCTTGATTAACGAAAGGTTAAATATAAAATTTATTATAATTAATTATTTCTATTTTAATCCTTGATTAAAATTTTGTGTTATGTATTTAGGAAATGTGTGTGAATTTATTTATTAAGTACAATTATGTATAAAATAATTATTTTGCATATTAGTCCCTGAGTTGGGACCTAGAAGCAATTATAGGAAAGGTTTTGGAGGGAAAGTAAATAAAATTATTATTTTTCAAAAACTGGTCAAAACACTCGAGTATTTTCTCGACTACTCGAGTATTCTGGACAGAGTTGCACGAGTTAGTGCGTTTGGTGAGTCACCACCAACGATTCCCTCTCCTTGCCACGAATACTCTCTTCTCAACACATCAATGGCGTCATGTCGCCATGCATGAACTTCCTTCTTGTCTATTTAAACTATCTAAACCGAGTTGTTGAGGAATTTTGGTAAAATTTGGATTTGTTGCTTAAGTTAGGGTTCTTGAGTCGTTCTCTTCGATTCTCCCTATGTGTTCTGATTCAAATCACAAACCATACACCAATACAAAGCTCACATCTTGAGCTTTGTATAGACATAAAATTTGTGAGCTGAGTGTGAGTGTGTTGGTAGAATTGAAGCTTGGAAGTTGGAGCTGTTTTCTGTCAAGTTGGTTCTGGAGCTTACTTTGATCCCTGATTTTGGTAAGCTCACGAGTTCTTTGAGTCTCAATTTGATTTCTATAGTTAGAACGTTGATGAGCATTTTATTTCCCATTATTCCTTGCATTATTTTACTCCTATTATTGATACTTGTTGCCCATTTGACATTGATTAGCTTGATTTATTGATTTAGAGTTTATTGGACTAATATTCCGAATATTGTTTAATTTGGAATTATTTAGCCTAATTAATTCTATTTCTATTTTCAGGTAATATTTGGCACAAGGACACTTTGGGAAGTTTGGAAATGAAGATTGAAGTATTGAAGTGAAGATTGTAATTTGCATTTAGGTCCCTTTTTAATTGTAATTTTCAGAATAGTGTTTCTTAGGATTTGGGCCCATGTTTTAGGCCCATTTTGTGTCTTAAGAGGGGAAATTCGTGTAACCCCCAAGAACACACTTTCAATTCAGATTTCTCACTCTCTCTCTAGGTTAGAACTTCTCTCTTGGCTCTCCCAAGTGGTGGTGGCTGCTAGGGTTTTGTTCTTCCCCATTTCTACTCGTTTTTCTCCATTTATGGCCATGGAAGGCTAGACTTCAAGGGTTAATCCCTTTGGTATTGTATTATCTACTCTTGAGCTCTTGTTATTAATGTAATTTCGTTTTCTCTTCTCTGTTTTCATGTTTATCGATGTGTAGTGGTTTGCTTAATTCCATTTCGTAGAGATAATACATGAATATAAATGCTTAATTTGTATTAACTCGTAAAAACTCCAATTCTGGTTTCTGATGCTTAATTAGAAGTTAGGGTTTGGAGTGATAACTGAATTTTCGCTTAGTATTTGGTTATCACGAGTTGGACAGAGGAGAGGAGAGGAATCGATCTTTAGTGAGCTAGGATTGAGTAGTGTACGTAGCCAAAGGGGTTTCCCGCTCTTGTTTCTGATTTTCTTAGTTTTTATATTCTGTTTATGTTTTGTTCTTCACATTTGTCACACACAAAACCCCCCCCCCCCCATTTTACTGCACACTACGTGTTTGATACTTTGCCTAGACCGATATTCGCTGGGAAACGACCTAGGATCACCTTCCTAGTACTACAGAATAAACACCTTTTATTTTGATCGGGTACGGCCTCGATCAAAATTTGGCGCCGTTGCCGGGGATTATCGGTTCTTGCCAAAGATCATACAGTAGTTAGTTAGATTAGTTAGTGTAGTTAGTGTGTGAATAAGCATTCTGATAACTAATTGAAAGTTGCCCTGTTTGCTGATTTGCTGTTCTGCACAACTGATGCTATTCTAGTGATTCTGTGAGTGCCATTCAACATAGCTGTGGGTGGAATTTTTGCACGAAAATTGGTATCCACACTTGTTTCATCATATATTAGTGTGTTGATGCATCACAGACACTCAGATAGGCACTGGTTGTGAGTTCCAGAAAAATTTTCCAAGTTTCAGCAGTACTTACTATAAATAGGCGTAACTTTTGATCCGTAACTCGGAATTTGACGAATTTTATATCAAATCGAAGGGAATTTTCTGAATAATCTGATTTTTCTGACTTTTTCAGAAAACCCCTTCGTTTGGATCCCGAAAAAGCCTGTTTACTATTTCTTTTTTATTTTACAAGTTCTATTTTCTTAGTTTTTGGTCACTGTTTTAATTCTTTGACTTGGTTCCCTTTTGAATTTTGTCCTCAAACTTTCTGTGATATGTTTTCGTGATTTTAGGGTGCTGAAGAAAATAAAGAAAAAAATTTTAAAAAAAATAAAAAATTTTGTTGCCGATTTTGGTCATGCATATCTGTTATAGTATGCTATGGTTGATGCTGTTCTGTTCAGTACATGACTAGGGGCAACCCAAGTTATTTGCATCCTTACAACCCTGAAATTGATAGAACTTATCACGGATTAGTTAGACAAAATAGGAATCAGTCATTAGGTAGTGAGTCAGAGTCATCTTATAGTCCATCTAATTCTGAGTCTGTTTCTATTTCTTCTATTCCTTCTACTTTCATTCAATCTGATTCTATACATTGTGATAACATGGCTCAACCCCCACCAAGGGAAAGGACACTTAGGGAGCTGGCTGCACCTGACTTCACTATTGAAGACTCGTGTATCCGGTATCCTGATGAGGATGTTCCTTTTGAGCTTAGAACAGGACTAATCCATTTGTTGCCCAAGTTTCATGGTCTTGCAGGTGAGGATCCTCATAAGCATCTCAAGAAATTCCATATAGTGTGCACCACAATGAAACCACATGATGTGCAAGAGGATCATGTCTGTCTCAGAGCATTTCCACATTCCTTAGAGGGTCTAGCACAAGATTGGTTATCTGACTTGGCCCCTGGTTCCATCACAAGCTGGGATGACTTGAAGAGGGCATTTCTGGAAAAATTCTTCCCTGCAAATAGGACCACTGCAATCAGAAAGGAAATTTCTGGTATCAGGCAACAACATGGAGAGAGTCTCTATGATTATTGGGAGAGATTCAAGAGGTTGTGTGCTTCCTGCCCTCACCATCAGATCTCAGAGCAGCTTCTCATCCAATACTTTTATGAAGGTCTCAACTTCATGGAAAGAAACATGGTAGATGCTGCAAGTGGTGGTACATTGGGAGATATGACACCCTTACAAGCCAGGAGCAAAATTGAGAAGATGGCTTCAAACTGTCAACAATTCCATGCAAGAAGCAACAGTGATGCAATAGCTGTGAGGGATGTAAATGATGTTGGTGCAGACTCGGGCAAGGTTGAGAAGCTTGAGCAGAAAATTGATTCTCTCACAACATTGGTCACACAATTGGCTGTCAATCAGAAAAAGATGATACTTCCTGCTAGAGTGTGTGGCATATGCACATCCATTGAGCACCCCACAGATGCATGCCCTTCCCTTCAGAAGCAACAGCCGATGACAAGTGGTGACCAACCTGAGGCCTATGCAGCAAACATATACAACAATAGAGGCCCACAACAACACAATCATGACCTCTCTTCCAATAGATACAACCCTGGATGGAGGAACCATCCCAATCTGAAGTGGTCTGATCAACAACAACAACCTCCTCCTAATGTTCCATTTCAGAACACCGCTGGACCGAGTAGACCACCATATGTACCTCCCCCCATCCAGCAGCAAAGGCAACAACAACAGCAGCAAGTGGTTCATCCTGCACCATCAGCCCCTCCATCCAACCAACCTACCTTGGAGGAGTTGGTGAGGCAAATGACCATGCAGAACCTCCAATTTCAACAAGAGACTAGAGCATCCATTTAGAGACAAGAGGCGTCCATTCAGACTTTGACAAATCAGATGGGTCAAATGGCAACTTCTCTCAACAACTTGCAATCTCAAAATTCTGACAAGTTGCCATCCCAAACTGTGATCAACCCTCAGAATCAAAATGTGAGTGCCATCAACCTGAGGTCGGGAAAGCAGATTGTCACACCCACACCACAACCTCACCTCAACAATGATGCTCTAGCTTCCTCTAAAGGGAAGAGCCAAGTGGTAGATGAAGGTGAGCATGCTAGCACCAAAGAGAATCATCCAACTCAACCCTCCTCAACTTCAACCACAAGCCCTGCTGTTGTCCTACAACCTCCTCCTGTTCCTCTTCCATTCCCACCAAGAGTTCCTCAAAACAAAAGGGTGGAAGAGGTGGACAAGGACATTCTTGACACATTCAGGAAGGTGGAAGTCAACATACCCCTTCTTGATGCAATAAAATAGATTCCAAGGTATGCGAAGTTCCTTAAGGAGTTGTGCACTCATAAGAGAAGACTCAAGGGCAATGAGAGGATAAGCATGGGAAGGAATGTCTCCGCTCTCATAGGTAAACCTATCCCTCACATTCCTGAAAAATGTAAGGATCCTGGAACTTTCTCTATACCTTGCATCATAGGCAATGTTAAGTTTGAAAATGCTATGCTAGATTTAGGAGCATCCATAAATGTCATGCCTATGTCTGTTTTTAAGTCTCTTTCTCTTGGACCTCTTCAACCTACGGGTGTGGTGATTCAATTGGCAAATAGAAGTACTGCCCACCCCGCAGGTTTGATAGAGGATGTCTTGGTTCGGGTTGAAGAGTTGATCTTCCCTGCTGATTTTTACATACTTGATATGGAAGATGACTCTCCCCGTAATGTTGTTCCTATTATTTTGGGGAGGCCATTTTTGAAAACAGCCCGAACCAAGATAGATGTGCATTCAGGTTCACTTTCCATGGAGTTTGATGGCAGTGTGATCCGATTTGACATTTTCCATGCTATGAAACATTTTCCTGAGGATCACTCTGTTTTCCATGTGGACTTGCTTGATGATTTGATAGATGAGCATATGCTTGACTTTTTGCATCATGATTTTGAATTTCCATCTTTCACTGATTCATTTACTTGTCCATCATGCACTAACTCTGGATGGTGCACCGCATGCACTGAAATAGCTCAGTTTCTAGACTCTGCCACTGCATCTGATGATTCATATGTTATAGATTCAGATTATGCTAACCCTAACCCCATATCTGTTATGCATGAGTCTGATTCACTTGTTCAGGTGCAGACAGCAGAATCCATTTCTGCTGTCCCTTTAGTTCCATCTATTATGCAGGCACCCTCATTGGACCTGAAGCCCCTCCCTCCTCATCTCAAATATGCTTACTTGGAGGATGAGCAGAAACTCCCAGTGATCATCTCTACCTCACTTTCTGTTGATCAAGAGGAGAAACTGCTGGATGTGATAAGAAAGAACAAGAGGGCAATTGGATGGACTTTAGCGGATATTCCTGGAATTAGCCCCTCCATGTGCATGCACCGCATTTTGTTGGAGGATGGGGCTAAACCAGTGAGACAACCCCAAAGACGATTGAACCCCCAGATTCTTGATGTGGTTAAGAAAGAGGTCACCAAGCTGCTCCAAGCGGGTATCATCTACCCAATTTCAGATAGCACTTGGGTGAGCCCGGTGCAAGTTGTCCCCAAGAAGTCTGGTGTCACAGTTGTCAAAAATGAGAAGGATGATCTGATTCCCACTAGAGTGCAGAACAGTTGGAGAGTCTGCATTGATTACAGAAAGCTCAACCAGGCGACTCACAAGGATCATTTCCCTCTCCCCTTCATTGATCAAATGTTGGAGCGCCTGGCAGGTAAATCTCATTATTGCTTCTTAGATGGATTCTCTGGTTATTTTCAAATTTGCATTGCACCAGAGGACCAACATAAGACCACATTTACCTGTTCTTTTGGCACATTTGCATATAGAAAGATGCCTTTTGGCCTATGCAATGCTCCTGCCACATTTCAAAGATGTATGATGAGTATTTTCGCTGACTTGCTCGAGCATTGCATAGAGGTCTTCATGGATGATTTTAGTGTTTATGGCTCCTCATTTGATGCATGTCTTGATAATTTGACTAAGGTGCTTAACAGGTGCATTGAAACTAACCTTGTCTTGAATTTTGAAAAATGCCACTTCATGGTAGAACAAGGCATAGTCTTAGGGCACATTGTTTCGCACAAGGGCATAGAAGTTGACCTTGCTAAGCTGCATGTAATATCACATTTGCCTTACCCCTCTTGCGTGCGAGAGGTGCGTTCTTTTCTTGGTCATGCAGGTTTCTATCGCAGGTTTATTCAGAACTTTAGCAACATTGCCCTTCCTCTTTCCAAGTTGCTTCAAAAGGATGCCCCATGGAAATTTGGAGACCAATGCAAGAGGGCATTTGATGAATTGAAGAAAGCACTGACCACCACTCCCATCATCCAACCACCTGATTGGACCCTCCCATTTGAGCTCATGACTGATGCTTCAAATTATGCTTTGGGAGCAGTTCTCTCCCAAAGGGTTGGTAAGCTGTCGCATGTGGTTTATTATGCTTCTAGGACTTTGGATGCAGCACAGGTTAATTACACAACAACTGAAAAAGAACTTTTGGCTATTGTTTTTGCACTTGACAAGTTTAGATCATATTTGCTTGGTTCTAAGGTTGTAGTGTACACTGATCATGCTGCTCTGAAGTATCTTTTGAAAAAGACAGATTCCAAACCTAGGTTGATTAGGTGGATGTTGCTCCTCCAGGAGTTTGATCTTGAGATTCAGGATCGGAGTGGTGCGCATAACCTTGTCGCAGACCACTTGAGCAGGATAGAGAGAGAGGAGGATGCATTTCCTATCCGGGATAACTTCCCGGATGAGCAGCTTTTATCTTTACATGTTTCCCGTCCCCTTCCCCAAACTCCTTGGTTTGCAGACATTGTTAATTATCTGGTTGCTTCTGTTTTTCCTGCCTTGGCATCCAAAGCTCAAAGAGACAAATTAAAGAGCGATGCCAAGCATTATGTATGGGATGACCCCTATTTATGGCGTTTTTGCAGTGATCAGGTCATTCGCAGGTGCATTCCAGACCAGGAGATCCAATCGGTTCTCCAATTTTGCCATGCTTCACCAGTGGGAGGCCACCTTGGTACTCAAAGGACAGCACGAAAGGTGCTGGATTCTGGATTTTATTGGCCTACCATTTTCAAGGATGCGAGCAACATCTGCAGCTCGTGTGAGCAGTGTCAAAGAGCAGGAGGCGCCCTATCTTGGAGGCGACAGATGCCGCAACAACCTATGTTGTTTTGTGACGTGTTTGACGTCTGGGGTATAGATTTCATGGGCCCCTTTCCTGTTTCTTTTGGTTTTTATTATATCTTACTTGCTGTGGATTACGTATCCAAATGGGTGGAAGCTAAGGCCACCAGGACTAATGATGCTCAGGTTGTTGTAGATTTTGTCAGGTCTAATATCCTTTGCAGGTTTGGCATACCTAGAGCCATAGTCAGTGACCAAGGCACACACTTCTGCAATAGATCCATGCAAGCTTTGCTCAAGAAGTATGGGGTTGTGCACAAAGTTTCTACACCCTATCACCCCCAAACCAACGGGCAAGCTAAGATTTCAAATAGAGAGATCAAGCGGATTTTGGAGAAGATGGTGAAGCCTAATAGAAAGGATTGGAGCACACGATTGGAGGATGCTCTGTGGGCCCATCGGACCGCTTACAAGGCACCCATAGGGATGTCACCCTATCGGGTTGTCTTTGGTAAGGCGTGCCACCTGCCTGTGGAGATAGAGCACCGTGCATATTGGGCTGTGAAGCAATGTAACTTAGCTCTTGATCAAGCGGGTGAGGAGAGGAAGCTGCAGTTGAGTGAGCTAGATGAGATCCGCTTGGAGGCCTATGAGAACTCCAAATTCTACAAAGAGAAGACCAAGAAGCTTCATGATAACTCCATTTCCAGAAAGGAGTTCTTGGTTGGTCAAAAAGTTTTGCTCTACAACTCTAGGCTTGGACTCATGAGTGGAAAGCTCCGCTCTAAATGGATTGGACCGTTTGTAGTCACCCAAGTGTTTCCTTATGGCACTGTGGAGATCAAGAGTGAGTCCAAAAACAAGAGCTTCAAAGTCAATGGCTACCGACTCAAGCCTTTCCTAACCACCCCTTCTTTGGATGATGCACCTGTGGAGGAGGCCTCATTGGTCGACCCCACTTTTGAACAACCATGACTTAGGGAGTCTCCTTTTCTCCTTCCTTCCTTACTCTTTTTATTACACTTGTCTATATCCGTCTGATTCTGCTATTTGTGTTCCATTGAGGACAATGTGTGATTTAAGTGTGGGGGGAGAGTAGTTTAGGTTGCATATTTTGCTTTGATTTTTTTTAGGTTTTGCTTAGTTTTGGGCATTTTCTTGCATGTTTTTGCTTCATTTTAGTAGAGTTTTGGTATCTTGTGTCTGAATTCATGCATTTCTGTGTGTAAAGTTGCTTTTGATAATTAAGAGGTGGTAACGCTGTGATAGAATTGTCCCTTTTGTGAGGATTTGAGCCTTAATTGTGGGTGGATTGCTATATATGCCACCTAATTTTCTTTCATGTGTGATTGCACTCTGGATTACTTGCACTTTAGAACTTGACTTGACTCTTGTTGATACTTGATTGCTCATGCACATTTTGAAATGATTTAGGCACTTTCTTTCTTGAATAAGCTACTAGCCATATGAGCCTACCTTGAATGAATGTATCCTTTGCTAGCCCCTTTGAGCCTTTTTTATCCCTTTCCTTGTTCTTTAGCTCATTACAAGCCTATGACTGAAAAACCATGATTGTCCTAACCTTAGGGAATTTTGGAGCTTTGGAATTGTTTTGGGAATGGGTATTAGGTAAGAAGTGTGCTTTATGCTTTAATTGGTTGAGTTCTTGGTTTTGCCTCATTGGTTGTTATAGTTATGGCTTCATCTTCATGCCATTTGTGTTGTTTCTTCTTTTCTTTTTGTATATCTCTCAAAAACAAAAAAAAAAATAGAAGACAAAAATACAAAAAAAATGCAAAAATAAAAAGAAAAAAAAAGAAGAGAAAAAAAAAGTGAATAAAAGGTTGTTGAGGCAAAGAGGATTGGAATTAGTGGTTGTTGATTTTGGGGTGGATTTTGCTTACTTTTTACTTATTCCCCATTGCTCCTCTATTCCCTTGGTTTTAGCTACATTCCCATATTTTTATCCTACCTTGTCCTTGGCCCCATTACAACCCTTAAAAGACCTTTTGATCATTTTGTGCATATGTGTTGATGGTTGATGTTAGAGGCTTGTCAAGCTTATGGTTGTGTTTGTTTTTCATGATGTGCCTTGAGTGTAAATAATGATTAACCCCAAACACTTGAGTGTAAACACTTTTGAGTGATCCTTGTGAGTTTCTATCATCTTTGTGACTATCCTCTTGATGTCATTGGTTTCTTTGCATACTTGAAGTAATTGGATGATGTTCGCGGATGCTTTGACTCTTTGATCCTTAACCATTTTGTGTGCTTAAGTTTGCCCATTTCTTTGCATCTCCTAGAATTCATTGTGAAGTATGTAATCTCTTAGGTTTGCATTTCTTAGTTGTAGTCATCTTGTTGCATGATTCACTTTGGTGCATATTGATCTTCATAGTCCTATCTTTTGGTTTTGCCCAGGAGTGCAAAAGGATAAGTGTGGGGGTATTTGATGAGCATTTTATTTCCCATTATTCCTTGCATTATTTTACTCCTATTATTGATACTTGTTGCCCATTTGACATTGATTAGCTTGATTTATTGATTTAGAGTTTATTGGACTAATATTCCGAATATTGTTTAATTTGGAATTATTTAGCCTAATTAATTCTATTTCTATTTTCAGGTAATATTTGGCACAAGGACACTTTGGGAAGTTTGGAAATGAAGATTGAAGTATTGAAGTGAAGATTGTAATTTGCATTTAGGTCCCTTTTTAATTGTAATTTTCAGAATAGTGTTTCTTAGGATTTGGGCCCATGTTTTAGGCCCATTTTGTGTCTTAAGAGGGGAAATTCGTGTAACCCCCAAGAACACACTTTCAATTCAGATTTCTCGCTCTCTCTCTAGGTTAGAACTTCTCTCTTGGCTCTCCCAAGTGGTGGTGGCTGCTAGGGTTTTGTTCTTCCCCATTTCTACTCGTTTTTCTCCATTTATGGCCATGGAAGGCTAGACTTCAAGGGTTAATCCCTTTGGTATTGTATTATCTACTCTTGAGCTCTTGTTATTAATGCAATTTCGTTTTCTCTTCTCTGTTTTCATGTTTATCGATGTGTAGTGGTTTGCTTAATTCCATTTCGTAGAGATAATACATGAATATAAATGCTTAATTTGTATTAACTCGTAAAAACTCCAATTCTGGTTTCTGATGCTTAATTAGAAGTTAGGGTTTGGAGTGATAACTGAATTTTCGCTTAGTATTTGGTTATCACGAGTTGGACAGAGGAGAGGAGAGGAATCGATCTTTAGTGAGCTAGGATTGAGTAGTGTACGTAGCCAAAGGGGTTTCCCGCTCTTGTTTCTGATTTTCTTAGTTTTTATATTCTGTTTATGTTTTGTTCTTCACATTTGTCACACACAAACCCCCCCCCCCCATTTTACTGCACACTACGTGTTTGATACTTTGCCTAGACCGATATTCGCTGGGAAACGACCTAGGATCACCTTCCTAGTACTACAGAATAAACACCTTTTATTTTGATCGGGTACGGCCTCGATCAAACGTGTTGCATAGAGTTTAGAAATTCTAATTTCCCCAATTTCTATCTCTGTTTCATATGTCAACCAATTCCATTTTGGACCTCCACTCAAAACTGTCTTGCATGTGATGCTTGAAGAGGTTTTGGTGCTGTGGAGCTTCTTCTTGCAAATTCTCTTGTTGATTCACGTCTGGAGGTAAGGGGAAGTCTTTTTATTCACTAGATAGAGTTTAAATTCCATTATTTTCATTAGAGAGCCACCAAGAGGCTCTAAGGGCTTAGATTGAATAGGGAATATGGTTTGGAGACCAAACGATGCTCTATGGTTGTGTTGAGCAAGTCTCATATGTTGCATGCAAGCTATCTTGAACATAAAATCACAAGTTTATTGAGTATTCTGTTAATTGATATGTTAAGTTGTGAAATTTTATGTTTTATGCATAATCTTGTGGTTCTTTGTCAAATATGTTATTTGATATGTTCTAAGTGTTTGAGCATGTTCAATATGTGTTTTATGAACTCTGTTGATCATTGGATTGGACTAGATATGATTAGAATTGAAAATGGTATGATAAAACCAAGTTTCCAGTCTGTTCTGCAAGAAAAGACTCGAGTACTTGGCTTGATACTCGAGTAAATTTTTGGTAAAATAGTGTATTTTGTGTAAGAACACTCGAGTATCATGCCTAGAACTCGAGTATCGACTGATGTATGGGGATATTTTATGGTAAATCACTCGAGTAATGCAAGAGACATTCGAGTGTTCTGGAGTTGATGAAGAACACTCGAGTACTCAGGAATCACTCGAGTATTTTTATGAATCTGAAACCCAAATCCTCAGAAAGACATGAACAACTCGAGTAACTGAGAATTACTCGAGTAATATGGAAATAACTGAAGAACACTCGAGTATTTTGAGGAACACTCGAGTATTTTACCCAGAATATTAAAAATACCATTTTTAATTCTGAATCATTGATTAATACTTAAATGACAATAATCCAATTGATCTAAGACTTAAAGGAAATTGATTGATGATATGGTAAATTTTTGTTTGAACGACGAGACGTTGCTCGGGTGGCACATCGGGAATTATTAAAAAGGAAAACCACCAATCAATTCCTTTAAGTTCAAATAATGCATTCATTTGGAGTCTGGATGATAGATCGTTTATCATGTTTTGATAACATGTGGAGGGCCTCTTGGAGTGCCAATTGACGGCTCGCTTAATGACACGTTATAGTTGACGACGTGGTCGGCTTAGTGAGATGCCGATATGGTTATACCGTTTGGATGACGGGACGTGCTCGGGTGGCACGGATTCCAAGCTTGTCGTGTACATTCTTGGTGAATGTACGAATGTTGTACACCTAGGAGTACAACGCACTGTTGAGTGCTGGATGAAGTAAAGGATGGACGTCAGAGAGTGACATAGAATGATGGAGATAGGCTTGAGAGCTAAGTTCATACATCATGCCACGCATTTAAACTATAGTTGATAAATAAAATAAGTATGAGCATCTTACTTGCATCCTATATCTGCTAAATGCTAAATGTGATTGTTGTTTATTGTTGCATGTTTATACCTTCACATTGTATATACATTTATGCTCTATTGATTATGTGTATAGAAATTCTTATCCCTATGCCCTTGTAGGTGATGTCACGTTACATCGCTTGCATCGAGATCCGACCACTTCCTAGTGGCACATGGATCTATGAGGACCATCGTGCCGTGTTCGAGGGAGAGGTAGAGGTTACCTTCTACCACCCGAACCCGCTGATTCGATTTCGTCCTCGTAGGTTTAGGATTCCCATCATATACACTATGCACGTACCCCCTTTTTACACATATCATGGACCACCTCCCACACGACCAGCTCGCTCATATCACAGCTTTCGTTTTCGACCTACCCGCTCACACCCTTTTTCTTCGAGAGTCGTCCGCGAGGAGACTCCCCCTTCTTATCCGAGGAGCCCAGTTAGGGTCACACCATCTCCTGACCCTGTACCCAGTGGTAGGGTACCCTCTCAATCGGATGAGATCGAGGAGGACCCCGTGGAGGACGAGAGCGGAGACGAGCCAGTCGTTCATTCTACCGGGAGCTAGTGGAGGGACGATGATCCCTAGGTATGTGCGTATGGTACATGATGAGGATCAGGGGATCCGATGTGGGATGTTGTGGAGGAGATACTACTGCTGCTGCCGATGATGATGATGTTTCTTTCTGCTACCTGGAGACTGCTACTGCTATCACTACTACTGCTGCTGCTGCCAGATCTATGTGACCACCTCTAGAGTTCCTATTTTGATATGTATATTTTGTAGATATGCTTTTGAGAGCTCTAGGGCTTTGGTTATATATTGATATAGATCTGTTATGGACTTGTAGTTGGATCTTGGAGATCTGATCTTAGAACTATGTACTCTATGACTTACTTTTATATATATATGCAAATTATGTTTATAATTATGCATAGTTCCACTGTTTCCGCTTACTCTGATTTAATTTGATCTAAAGAACTCGGCTACGAGATTTGAAAATGGTATCAGTTCTGCGAAAGAAACAAATGGATAGTATCGCCTAATTTTACTGTGAAAATATCTTTTTAAAAGTATCGATGCTATCGGAAGTTATGAAAAGATTTTATTAACTGCCGAATTCAATACACCGATGAGAATGATACAAGTTATTCTCTCCAAGAGTTCCATGTTTTGGTTTGTGCACCCGCCTTAAAGGAAAAAAATTTATTTCCACATTTTCTAAACGCTAACAAGTCCATATCTTTCCTGTTATTAGTATATTTAGTATATTAGTTACTGGATTATGAAAAGGGTGTCACATTGAGTGGTATCAGAGCAAAAGTCAGATCCTGTAGTAGTTGAAGTAGTTCCAGAAGGGTAGCCATCAACATCAAGCAGGTATCCACAGGGCATATTTATTGTTCTGAATGCTAGTATCTTGCTTGGTCTGAGCATTAGATACAATTGAATATTTTGTTTGTGGTTTTAGTTAAGACCTTAGTATAGGTGGTGTGATGAATGTTTCTCTAGTTCAACATGTGTGACCATAAGTCCATAGCGCAGGTCTATTATGGAACCTAGAAACCAAAATCACACCAATGCGATGTTAGAGAGGATTACTGCGGTATTGGAGTCCATGCAGCAACAATCTCAGCAACCACCTCAACCGGCTAATCCCCCTCACCAGTGCAATGTGGGCAACGCTGAGGCAAAGAGTCTGACAGATTTTAGGAGTTGTAATCCACCCAAATTCAAAGGAGGATTTAAACCTGAGGAGGCCAATAAGTGGATTCATACCATGGACAAGATTTTTAGAACTTTGGATTGCACGGAAGCTCAGAAAGTAGCATATGCAGTCTACATGCTAGAGGATGAAGCTGAGAACTGGTGGAATCACACGGTTCAACTCCTACACTATGAAGGAAGGGATGTGAATTGGGGTGTATTTATGGAGAAGTTTCTCAATAAATATTTCCCTGAGGATTTGAGGAGAAAGAAGGAGGTGGAGTTTTTGCAGCTGAAACAAGGAAACATGAGTGTGGGTGAGTACGCGGCCAAGTTCGAGGAGTTGATGAAGTACTCTCCATACTATTAGAACAACCCTGATGAAAGGAGCAAGTGTATCAAGTTTGAGGGAGGCTTGAGGCCCAAGTTGAAGTCAATTTTCAGCTACCAACGGATCCAAAGCTTTCCTGCACTGGTGGACATGTGTAGGATGTATGAAGATGACAAGAAAGCTGAAGAGTTGCAAGCAACCGAGGGAAAAGATAGCTGGAATTATGGACCTCAGAGGCGCAAGGGTTTCAACAACCGAGGCAAGGGTCCGTATGATCGCCGAGGGAAAGGCAAGGGAAAGGCTGGAGGTAGTGATGGAAGGAACCTTCGGAGCAAGGCTCCACTTTGTGACAAGTGCAAGCGCCATCATTATGGCCGTGTTTGTTGGGGAACAAGTGGCTGTTTCAACTGTGGGAAACCGAGACACTTTGCGAGAGACTGCAAGGAACCGGTCAAAGCCAATTCAAGAAGGGCAGCTGATAGGCCTATGGTTCAAGGAAGTGTTTTCACACTTAGTGGTGTGGAGGCAAGCCGATCTTCTAATCTGGTGCAAGGTAATTACTTGCTAAATGGTCAGCTTTGTAATGTTTTGTTTGACTCTGGTGCAACGCATTCATTTGTTTCATATGAATGTGTAGATCGTTTGAGTTTACCCATATCTGTGTTGTCATACACTTTGAAAGTAGAAACCCCTACTAGTGCTCCTGTAGTTGTTTCTAGAGCATGTCTTAACTGTTGTATAGAAGTGTTAGGACAAACCTCTAGGGTAGATTTGATCTGTTTACCCTTATCACAATTGGATGTGATCTTGGGGATGGACTGGTTAAGTCGAAACCAAGTGATCATCGATTGTGATAGAAAAGTCGTGATCTATAGAAACCCGAAACCCTCTGGCTACATGTGCTTGTTCAACACTGAAGTAGAGGAGAATGGTCCAAGGATGGAAGAGATCCCTGTTGTCAGAGACTTTCTGGAGGTATTTGCTGATGAGATACCGGGTTTCCCACTGAAAAGAGAGATTGAATTTGGAATCGACTTAGTTTCGGGAGCTGGTCCCATTTCTATCGCTCCTTATAGAATGGCACCACCGGAAATGGCCGAGATGAAGAAGCAGATTGAGGAATTGTTACAAAAGCAGATGATCCGACCAAGTGTATCACCATGGGGTGCTCCGGTTCTGTTTGTCAAGAAGAAAGATGGTAGTATGAGGATGTGCATCGACTACCGGCAGTTAAACAAGGTCACAATCAAGAACAAGTATCCCTTACCAAGGATAGATGACCTTATGGATCAAGTTCGTGGGGCTTCAGTATTTTCCAAGATTGATATGAGATCAGGGTATCATCAGATCAGAATTAGAGAAGAGGATATTCCAAGACTGCATTTCGATCCCGATACGGGCATTATGAGTATGTTGTGATGCCGTTCGGATTGGCCAATGCACCAGCTATTTTCATGGACTACATGAATCGAATCTTTAGACCCTATTTAGATTCATTCGTGGTTGTGTTCATTGACGATATCCTTATTTACTCTAAGAGTCCGGAGGAGCATGCTGAACAATTGAGGATAGTGTTGAGTATCCTGAAAGAGAAGCAGTTGTACGCCAAACTTGCAAAGTGTGAGTTCTGGTTGGAGGAAGTTAAGTTTTTGGGGCATGTGATTTCAATCAAGGGAGTAGCGAGACCCAACGAAGGTGAGCTCGGTTTTGCAATGGGAACAACCGAAGTCGGTCATGGAGGTGAGGAGTTTTCTTGGTCTGGCTGGTTACTATCGAAGATTTATAGAAGGTTTCTCAAAGATAGCACTGCCCTTGACGAAGTTAACTCGGAAAGTCCAACTCTTTATTTGGGATGAGCAGTGTGAAAGGAGTTTTCGAGAGTTGAAAGAAAGATTGACATCATCCCCTGTGTTGATTTTACCTGATACACAGAAGAGTTTCGAAGTGTATTGTGATGCATTGAAACAAGGACTTGGGAGTGTTTTGATGCAAGATGGGAAGGTAGTCGCTTATGCCTCGAGAAGCTAAAAGTTCATGTAATGAACTACCCAACCCATGATCTAGAGCTGGCAGCTGTTGTCTTCGCTCTAAAGATTTGGAGGCACTATCTCTATGGCACTACGTTCCGGGTATTTAGTGACCATAAGAGCTTAAAGTACCTCTTTGACCAGAAAAAGTTGAATATGAGGCAACGCCGATGGATGGAGTTCTTGAAGGATTATGAGTTCGAGCTTCATTACCATCCTGGGAAAGCAAACGTGGTGGCAGACGCATTGAGTCGAAAAGCAATGCATATCAGTTCGATGATGGTCAAAGAAGCTGCATTGATTGAAGAGTTTAGAGATTTGAGCCTGACAATGCAAGTGGAGCCGACAAGTGTCAAGATGGGGATGCTGCAAATTGCTAATGAGTTTTTGCAAAGAATTCGTGAATTGCAACAAGAGAAGATGAGTACAGCTCAGAGTAGGCAGAAAAGCTATGCTGATAGGAGGAGGAAACCTTTAGAATTTACTGAAGGTGACCATGTGTTCCTTAGAATCATACCGACCAAAGGTGTTAGTAGAGCCTTAAAAACCCAGAAACTATCACCTAAGTTTATTGGTCCCTACCAGATTCTTAAAAGAGTCGGTTCCGTAGCCTATCAATTAGCCCTGCCCCCGTCACTAGCTAATCTTCACAATGTGTTTCACGTGTCTCAGTTAAAAAGGTATGTCCACGATCCCACCATTGTTTTTAGAATCCAACCCGATGACCTAGAAATCCATGAGAACCTAACCTTTGAAGCCATGTCTATTCGCATTGAAGACCAAAGAGTCAAGCAGCTTAGAGGAAGGATATTTGTTTAGTCAAAGTCGTCTGGATTTGTGGCGATGTGATGGAAGCATCTTGGGAATTAGAGGATAAGATGCGTCAGGACTATCCTGAATTGTTCGTATAAGTTGAATTTCGGGGACGAAATTCCTTGTAAGTGGGGGAGTAGTGTAACACCCCAAAATTTTAATCCCTGATTAACGAAAGGTTAATTTATTATAATTAATTATTTCTATTTTAATCCTTGATTAAAATTCTGTGTTATGTATTTAGGAAATGTGTGTGAATTTATTTATTAAGTATAATTATGTATAAAATAAATATTTTGCATATTAGTCCCTGAGTTGGGACCAAGAAGCAATTATAGGAAAGGTTTTGGAGGGAAAGTAAATAAAATTATTATTTTTCAAAAACTGGTCAAAACACTCGAGTATTTTCTCGACTACTTGAGTATTCTGGACAGAGTTGCACGAGTTAGTGCGTTTGGTGAGTCACCACCACTGATTCCCTCTCCTTGCCACAAATACTCTCTTCTCAACACATCAATGGCATCGTGTCGCCATGCATGAACTTCCTTCTTGACTATTTAAACTATCTAAACCGAGTTGTTGAGGAATTTTGGTAAAATTCGGATTTGTTGCTTAAGTTAGGGTTCTTGAATCGTTCTCTTCGATTCTCCCTCTGTGTTCTGATTCAAATCACAAACCATACACCAATACAAAGCTCACATCTCGAGCTTTGTATAGACATAAAATTTGTGAGCTGAGTGTGAGTGTGTTGGTAGAATTGAAGCTTGGAAGTTGGAGTTGTTTTCTGTCAAGTTGGTTCTAGAGCTTACTTTGATCCCTGATTTTGGTAAGCTCACGAGTTCTTTGAGTCTCAATTTGATTTCTATAGTTAGAACGTGTTGCATAGAGTTTAGAAATTCTAATTTTCCCAATTTCTATCTCTGTTTCATATGTCAACCAATTCCATTTTGGACCTCCACTCAAAACTGTCTTGCATGTGATGCTTGAAGAGGTTTTGGTGCTGTGGAGCTTCTTCTTGCAAATTCTCTTGTTGATTCACGTTTGGGAGGTAAGGGGAAGTCTTTTTATTCACTAGATAGAGTTTAAATTCCATGATTTTCATTAGAGAGCCACCAAGAGGCTCTAAGGGCTTAGATTGAATAGGGAATATGGTTTGGAGACCAAATGATGCTCTATGGCTATGTTGAGCAAGTCTCATATGTTGCATGCAAGCTATCTTGAACATAAAATCACAAGTTTATTGAGTATTTTGTTAATTGATATGTTAAGTTGTGAAATTGTATGTTTTATGCATAATCTTGTGGTTCTTTGTCAAATATGTTATTTGATATGTTCTAAGTGTTTGAGCATGTTCAATATGTGTTTTATGAACTCTGTTGATCATTGGATTGGACTAGATATGATTAGAATTGAAAATGGTATGATAAAACCAAGTTTCCAGTCTGTTCTGCAAGAAAAGACTTGAGTACTTGGCTTGATACTAGAGTAAATTTTTGGTAAAATAGTGTATTTTGTGTAAGAACACTCAAGTATCATGCCTAGAACTCGAGTATCGACTGATGTATGGGGATATTTTATGGTAAATCACTCGAGTAATGCAAGAGACATTCGAGTGTTCTGGAGTTGATGAAGAACACTCGAGTACTCAGGAATTACTCGAGTATTTTTATGAATCTGAAACCCAAATCCTCAGAAAGACATGAACAACTCGAGTAACTGAGAATTACTCGAGTAATCTGGAAATAACTGAAGAACACTCGAGTATTTTGAGGAACACTCGAGTATTTTACCCAGAATATTAAAAATACCATTTTTAATTCTGAATCATTGATTAATACTTAAATGACAATAATCCAAGTGATCTAAGACTTAAAGGAAATTGATTGATGATATGGTAAATTTTTGTTTGAACGACGAGATGTTGCTCGGGTGGCACGTCGGGAATTATTAAAAAGGAAAACCACCAATCAATTCCTTTAAGTTCAAATAATGCATTCATTTGGAGTCTGGATGATAGATCATTTATCATGTTTTGGTAACATGTGGAGGGCCTCTGGGAGTGCCAATTGACGGCTCGCTTGATGACACGTTATGGTTGACGACGTGGTCGGCTTAGTGAGATGCCGATATGGTTATACCGTTTGGATGACGGGCCGTTTGGATGACGGGACGTGCTCGGGTGGCACGGATTCCAAGCTTGTCGTGTACATTCTTGGTGAATGTACGAATGTTGTACACCTAGGAGTATAACGCACTGTTGAGTGCTGGACGAAGTAAAGGATGGACGTCAGAGAGTGACATAGAATGATGGAGATAGGCTTGAGAGATAAGTTCATACATCATGCCACACATTTAAACTATGGTTGATAAATAAAATAAGTATGAGCATCTTACTTGCATCCTATATCTGCTAAATGCTAAATGTGATTGTTGTTTATTGTTGCATGTTTATACCTTCACATTGTATATACATTTATGCTCTACTGATTGTGTGTATAGAAATGCTTACCCCTATGCCCTTGTAGGTGATGTCACGTTACATCGCTTGCATCGAGATCCGGCCACTTCCTAGTGGCACATGGATCTATGAGGACCATCGCGCGGTGTTCGAGGGAGAGGTAGAGGTTACCTTCTACCACCCGAACCCGCTGATTCGATTTCGTCCTCGTAGGTTTAGGATTCCCATCATATACACTATGCACGTACCCCCTTTTTACACATATCATGGACCACCTCCCACACGACCAGCTCGCTCATATCACAACTTTCGTTTTCGACCTACCCGCTCACACCCTTTTTCTTCGAGAGTCGTCCGCGAGGAGACTCCCCCTTCTGATCCGAGGAGCCCAGTTAGGGTCACACCATCTCCTGACCCTGTACCCAGTGGTAGGGTACCCTCTCCATCGGATGAGATCGTGGAGGACCCCGTGGAGGACCCCGTGGAGGACGAGAGCGGAGGCGAGCCAGTCGTTCATTCTACCGGGAGCTAGTGGAGGGACGATGATCCCTAGGTATGTGCGTATGGTACATGATGAGGATCAGGGGATCCGATGTGGGGATGCTGTGGAGGAGATACTACTGCTGCTGCCGATGATGATGATGTTTCTTTCTGCTACCTGGAGACTGCTACTACTATCACTACTACTACTGCTGCTGCCAGATCTATGTGACCACCTCTAGAGTTCCTATTTTGATATGTATATTTTGTAGATATGCTTTTGAGAGCTCTAGGGCTTTGGTTATATATTGATATAGATCTGTTATGGACTTGTAGTTGGATCTTGGAGATCTGATCTTGGAACTATGTACTCTATGACTTACTTTTATATATATATATATATATATATATATATGCAAATTATGTTTATAATTATGCATAGTTCCACTGTTTCCGCTTACTCTGATTTAATTTGATCTAAAGAACTCGGCTACGAGATTTGAAAATGGTATTAGTTCTGCGAAAGAAACAAATGGATAGTATCGCCTAATTTTACCATGAAAATATCTTTTTAAAAGTATCAATGCTATCGGAAGTTATGAAAAGATTTTATTAACTGCCGAATTCAATACACCGTTGAGAATGATACAAGTTATTCTCTCCAAGAGTTCCATGTTTTGGTTTGTGCACCCGCCTTAAAGGAAAAAAATTTATTTCCACATCTTCTAAACGCTAACAAGTCCATATCTTTCCTGTTATTAGTATATTTAGTATATTAGTTACTGGATTATGAAAAGGGTGTCACAAAATCAATTGGTTTGAATTATTTTATTAGATGTTTTCGAATGGTTTTGAGGTACTTAAAGTACCAGAAAAATTAGAGTTGTTTTGAGAAAAATAATTATGTTCTACGTTATCCGACGAGAAATGAATTATGTTTGAGTAAGAAGAGGATTTTCTTGATATGAGTTAATAACGTAAACGCGTTCTATTTAATACGAGGAATTCTAAAGACGGGGGATTGGAGCAGCTGGCAGCGACAAGGATTCGCGGAGATCGTGTACATTAAATTGTTGGACCTAAGGTGAGAGAGAAGCTTTCCTAAGACACCATGGTATTTAGGTGATTTATTAGGACGTTCCGGATCATCTCAAAGATCGGAACTTGGTGGTTCTGAGTCAGTAGTATAGTGGCAATTGTTTGTGTTGTGTGGCCACTTATACGAAGGAGACAAAGACCACATGTTATTGTGTGATGAATTTGTATGTGATGTTATGAAATAGCATGCTTATGTTATTTGTTTAATTATATACGATGATATTTGAATTGTTGAATGATAAGAATAGCATGCTGATGGACGTCTGTTACGTCCTGAAATTGGAAATAATGCGAATAAGTTTGTAAAAGTGAATGAAATGAGGTTGTGAAAGTAAAAGACACAAAGAGAAAGATATAATACCCTGTTTGGCCTAAGTCCTTATGGAATAAGGCAGCCCTGATAAGATATTAAGAAAAGAGATAATGATAAGAGATATGAGAATGATCAGAAAAGAGATAAAGAGTCGAGATTGGGGAAAGATTTGATGATAATGATGCGGATAAGCTGGAGCTGGGAAAAGTAACACTATTGTTGGTTATTGAAATGAGATGTGAAATGATTGGAGCTGGGCTCCTCAGTTGAGAAAGCAAAGCCAGAGGGCCGATGAGCTAAAAGAGTTGTGTGGCCAATTGAGCAAGTTTGTTGAAATGAGATTTTGAAAGAGATTATGAAATGCGATTCTGAGAAAGTTTGTGAAATGTTATTTTGAAAAAGTTTGCGAAATGAGATTTTTGAGAAAGCTTATGAAATAAGATTTTTGAGAAAGCTTACGAAATGAAATTTTGAGGAAGTTTATGAAATAATGTTTTGAGAAAATTTTATGAAAGGATATTTTGAGAAAATTTACAAAATGATATTTTGGGAAAGTTATGAAATGATATTTTGTAAAAGTTTGCGAAATGATATTTTGAGGAAGTTTATGAAATAAGATTTTGAGAAGGTTTACGGAACGATATTTTGTGAAAGTTTATGAAAAGAAATGTCGTGAAATGAGATGTTGAGATGTTGGGAAAGAATGTGAAATGAGAAGTTCAGAAAGATTGTGAAATGGGAAAGATTGTGAAACGAGATGTTGAAATGTTGAGCAAGAGTGTGAAATGAGATGTTGAGAAAGCTTATGAGATGAGGTGCAAGATTGTCAATGCGATCCCAGCTCTGTGCTATGTTGAGAAAAGAAAGGAACAGTGATGTAAAAAGTTAGTGATCGAGACTCGTTGAAGGGATGCACCAAGGATGGGCCGACCTTAGGTTAATTAAAAAGATAAAAGACTTTAAAAGACATTGACGAATGCGAACGCGGTGAGCTATGAGTGTGATATCGAAGTAGCGGAGAGGAAGGAACCATGGGTATCTGCGGATACTCAGGTGGAGATTGCATTAGGGGAGGACGATGACGGTGAAACATCAAGAAGTCTTGAGTACTTTCTAGGTAGAACGAACTCCACATGTGGCATACGAACGTGGTAGGGACTGGGGGCCAAAGCCGTGGTAAGTTCTGCAGCGCAACTAGAACTAGTACTGACGCCCCCTAGATTGCAAATCTTGACCAGTGAGAGGGACTGGAACGGGGAATCTTGATTTGCCACTGTACCCGATTTTTCTACAGTGTGCCTTGATATTACATGATTTGATATGATATGAATTGATTTGAGACTGTACCCGAGTTTTCTACAGTTCTCCTGGCTTGGAGACATTTGATTGTTGAGACAGCTGTCGTGCCCGCGTGGTAAAGGTCCTGTACTCCTGTTTGCTTCCGACTAGGTTGGGTGGATGACCGAGGAGATGTAGACTTTAGACGTGTGTGCTAACTGCGAAAGAAACGCGTACCTCGATGATACTTTATAATTCCCCAAATCATCGATGGTTGTGATCTGATAAGACATGATAAGAAAAGTTTAAGAGTTATGAAAAGACATACAATGATAAGAGCGAAATCTTATGAAAGGTTGATAATGAGAAACGAATTGAGAATGAAAGTATGGAAAAGTGAATGAAATTCTATGAGGTTGGAAGTGAATATGATTCACCAGTTGAAATCGAGAAATAGATTGATAAAGAAAGAATGTTCATATCGAGAAGTGAAATTAAGCTTGGCAAGATAATGATGACGATGATAATTTGAATGCTTTGATGTATTTGTGTTGCATTGTTGTGTTTGTATTGTCTTAATATCTTGCCTATCGTAAACCCACACCGTCGACGATGCGTCGTTCGGATCGCTTACTCTCTCCTGTTCGTTGGCATATCGGTGCTGCTGGTATCTCAACGGGCAGATGGAGCATCGTATGGAGATCACCACCTGGAAAAGGCATGGAAATGGTTGGAAGCCTACTCCCTATGGCTGGGTATGGACCGGTTACACCCAAATAGTGATTCAGGACCCGGATCACAAACTGAGCGAAGTCAACTTGGAACCGCATTTGGGACAAGTCACCATGCGAGGATACAGAAGCTATGAAGAGAAGGTGCGGAATGAGACTCCGGAAAGCTCCACCACTCTATGTGGAGTGGAGTTAGAGTTGAACAACAATGGGAGAGCAGCGGCAGAGATGGCATCACCTTCGGGAGCGAAGAAAGGGCGCAAGAAGAAAGGGAAACTCCATCCGGTCGTTTTTGACCGTAAGGTTTAAGGGTAGTGTTATTAGTCTAAGTCTGTTGTTAGTATTGTGAGTCAAGGATTACCTAAGTAATGAACTATTTATGTAATTCAACTTATTTTGGTTTATGTCGTGCTTTTGAAAAAGTATAAGAAGGTAGCTTTGTGAGAACTGTACAAGTTGTTTTGATGTGATGAAAAGAGCTATGTTTGAATTCGAAATCGAACCATTTTCCAAAGACAAATGTTTGTAGAGATTCAAGTAAGTACAAATGTATTTCGGTGACAACTCGGTTTTCAGCAAAAGAACTTTTAGTACACAAATGACATCTCAATAATGTTTTCAAATAAAATGGCCTCATTTTTAGCAGTTTAATGAATGAAAGTCGAATATTTTGTGTTACGAAAATCGGGCTGTTACAGCTAGTGTGTTCATAACGGGTGCTAAGAGTGGGTGTTAGATTAGGGAAGAAACATAGGGTGATATTAGGGAGAAAAGATAAAAGGGTAAGGAAAGCTAATAAGTGAACTACGAATATGTATCCTTGAGATAAGATGGAATATTTGCTTACTGCCAAGTGCTTTTAATCATATCGTGTATTTGTTAAGTGCTTTGTTTATATTGTGGTTGTTGTACAAATGTTTGAGTTGTGATATTTGTTGTTTATGTTTCGTATTTGAATGTTGTCTGTGGCCGAGCACGAGAGGCCGAGAGTGGGAACGAGATGTGGTTAGATATCGAAGGCAGAAAAGATAAGTTAAAGAATTGGATAACGAGAAATTAGTGGAACAGGGATAATTAAGGGGTTGAGCCGAGAAAGGCCGAGTAAAGAAATGGTTAAAAGTACGAGTAATCAAAGAGAAATGGTTGTGTGGTCTGGTCATAGAAGACGCATACTGGGTGCGTGCATTGATCGCGTCAGACACATACTGGGTATGTGCAGCTGTAAGACGGGTACTGGGTACTCGCTGTTATGACTCACACAAGGTTCCGAGCACGGAATCGGTGGGATGTGCTACTGGTCATAGAAGACGCGTACTGGGTGCGTGCATTGATCGCGTAAGACGCCGAGAGGCGCAACTGTAAGACGGGTACTGGGTGCTCGCAGTTATGGACACTCCTTAACTCCATAGAAGAATCGGCGACAGTGTTCTTGGTCATAGAAGACGCGTACTAGGTGCGTGCATTGATCGCGTCAGACGCATACTAGGTATGTGCAGCTGTAAGACGGGTACTGGGTACTCGCAGTTATGGACACTCCGGAATCCGACCCTAAATGGTGTAAGACATGCACTGGGTGTATGCAGCCGATAAGAGTAAAAGATTGTAAGATATGTAAAAGATGAATAATGAGTTATGAGACTGAGAGAGAAAATGGAGTACCAAGAAAGGAAAGTAATGGCCGAGTGGTTGAGTGTAGGAGTTGAGGAAAAGAGTGCAAGGGGAATTAGTCAGATAAGAGAGGTAAAAATTGGTAGGTAAAGAATACACTGGATAATGATATGACCAAAAAGGATGAGGTTGTGTGTCTGTAATATATACATTGGTTTGATTATCTGCTATATATGCTAATTGACTTTTTGTGTTTGGCTTGGTAGTTCGGTATGTCATATTAGAAACTGCTTACTTAAGTTCTGTGTAATGTTCACCTCCTTACCATTTTTCAGGTACTGAGCCCGAGCAGACGCATTCCCCGGCCGAGCAGGTTCACTCTCCCTCACAGGGAGAGTAAGTCGTTAGAGTCGGAGAATTAAGTTTGGCCTCGGCCAGTTGGCCGAGCTAAAACACTGTTTATGTACTTTGTATTTTGGATAACTGATTCGATGTAACCAAGTTGTTTTGATTTTCTACCCTTTGTCTGAATGAAGTCTTCCGCTAAAACTCTGACAACTCAATATTAATGAAAGGAAACATTATTTTGACCATTATCATAGTTGTGTTAAAAAGAAATTTTTATGTCATAATTTTCGGTTTAATGATAAAAATCAATTAGGGTGTTACACTGACTGTCATTGTGAACACTCTTTTCTTGAATGAATCTGAACTCTGTTAACAAACCCTGAAGCCATATTAATTCTCTACTAGCTTCTGTTACTGCTACATACTCAGCTTCTGTACTTGTGACATCCAACTAACAGCTGTAGTACCAACAGTGAAAATGTAACCGGTGGTACTTCTTCAATGATCTACTTTCTCCGCCGAAGTCTTCATCTACGTAACCTTGTACTTTTAACTCTCCTTTGCTAAAGCACAAACACTTCTCTGTAGTGCCTCGTAGATACCTCAAAATCCATTTAACTGCTTCCCAATGAGCTTTACCTCGATTTGATATAAACCTACTAACAACTCCCACTGCATGACCAATGTCTGGCCTTGTACAGACCATTGTGTACATCAAACTTCTAATAGCTGAAGCATACGGAATCTTAGCCATGAACTCCTTGTCTTCCTCCAGCTGAGGGGACTGATCTTTAGACAGACGAAAATGGCTAGCCAAAGGTGTGCTAACTGCTTTAGCGTCGCTCATGTTGAATCTCTGAAAAACATGGTTGATATACTCTGCCTGAGATAATTGCAAAATACCTTTTTGCTTATCTCTCGTGATTTGCATTCCAAGGATCCTTTTTGCTGGACCTAAATCCTTCATATCAAATTCTTTTGACAATTGTTGCTTCAAGCTTATGAACTTGTCCATATCTAAACCGGCTACTAACATATCGTCGACATAAAGTAGAAAAATGATATAACTGGACTTATATCTCTTGAAGAAACAACAGTGGTCGGCACTACACTTCTGGAAACCTTCCTTGTTTATGAAGCTTTCAAACTTCTTGTACCATTGTCTTGGAGCTTGTTTCAAACCATACAATTTTTTCTTTAATCTGCAGACCATGTTCTTTTTCTTTTCTTCTAAGAAACCTTCAGGTTGATGCATGTAAATCTCCTCATATAAGTCTCCATGAAGAAATGCGGTTTTCCCATCTAGTTGCTCAAGGTACAGTCCTTCACTGGCAACGATACTTAAAACAGATCATATAGTATTGAGCTTCACAACTGGAGCAAAGATTTCAGTGTAATCAACTCCTTCTTTTTGCTGAAATTCTTTAACAAATAGTCGAGCTTTGTATCTCTTGGATCCAATGATCTTCTTTCACTCGATACACCCATTTGTTATGAAGTGCCTTTTTCCCAGTAGGTAACTTTACTAGCTCTCATGTCTGATTGGATATTAAAGACTTCATCTCATCTTTCATGGCAAGCTCCCACTTACTGGCGTCTGTTGTCTGACATGCTTCCTCGTAGTTCTCAGGCTCCCCTGCATCGGTTAAGAATATATAATTAAGATATTTTTTGTTAGGCACATGATGCAATACCCTACTTTCTTAACCCGGGTAATTAAGGAATAAATAAATAATTAAGTATTTCCTGGAAATATTATGGACTTGATAAAATATTAGAATTTATAAGAATTTCCCGGAAATATTAAAATTGATAAAATATTATGGACTTGATAAAATAATTAAGTATTTCCCGGAAATATTATGGACTTGATAAAATTTATAAGAAATAAATTTTTCTTTTTCTTTTCCTTTGAAATTCTAATAGGTTGGGTGCGCAAATCACAAAAACCTTTGGATCTCGGAAAATAACGTATACATTGATTTAACATTGGATTCGGCATCCTTTGACATTAATAAAAATATAACTTAGGAACTTATAAAATAAAGAATGAGATAGCATTCGTTTGACATTAAAACTTAGTATAACTTTGGTTATTAAAATAATAATGAAGTTATCTCTTATCGTTTCAGAACATAGAATATTTTTCCTTTCGCAATGGCATAACCAAATTCTTTTGAAATAATATCAGAGTAAGCGGAAATCATTGGACCATGAGCAGGTAATATAAACATAATAAATACATATATCCGTAGTCAGAAGATACATAGTCCAAAGAGAGTCAGAAAAAACTGGATCCAAGACCAAGTCCATAAAACTGAAAGCATAAAAAGTAAGGATCCACACTCTAGAGCTCCCCAAAATATAAACAATATATAACAAATCAAAATAAAGACTCCAGAGTTGATCCAGCAGCAGCAGTAGTAGTAGTAGTAGTAGTAGTCTAAGTCACCAGAGAAGCATCCATCCATCCATCACCAGAGTCCACGACAGCTGCAGATCGGGTCCCTGACCCACACTACCTATACTTAGCACGTACCTAAGGGTCATCATCCCTCAACTGGCTACTAGTAGAGTGCTCGTCTGGATCGTCTCCACTCCCTGCCTCAACATGATCCTTCTCCACCTCATCCGACGGGGATGGTACCCTTCCACTGGGCACAGGGTCGGGTGATGGTGCAGTCCCGACTGGACTCGTCGGATCAGGTGTAGGAGTATCCTCCCGGACAACTTGATAGGTAAAAGGGTGAGAGCGGTAAACAGATCGGAAACGAAAACGATGATGAGTACGGGCAGGTCGAGCAGGAGGTGGTCCATGATAAGTATAAAAGGGTGGTACACACATAGTATAGATAATGGGGATCCTGAATCTACAAGGACGAACACGGATAAGTGGATTAGGGTGATAGAAGGTCAACTCTACCTCACCCTCATACACTGCTCAGTGGTCCTCATAGACCCACACACCACTAGGGAGAGGGCGGATCTCGATGCAGGCGAGATAGCGAGACATCACCTACAAGGGCATGGGGATAAGCAAAATATACACATAATCGAAAGAGAGTAAAGGTTTAACAAATTATAAGCATGACAAATATTAATTCATCATATAATTCAAGTACAGGTCATTACACAAGCAAAGCAATGACAAGTAGAAATGCACATAATATGCTCACACTCAGATTATAATTCAATAACATTTAATTATTTATGAGTGGCATGATGTATCAATGTCCTATCATCAGTCCTATCTTCCATAGAAACTATATTCCCTTTTTCGGGGCGGCCACCTTGTAACTTCATGTACAATTTTGTACTCGGTACCTTTCTGGGGTACAATTCAATACAATTCCTTGGAAATGTATTACGCTCAAGCTTGGTAGTGATTCAAAACGCCACAACCTCGCGGACGTCACGCTACAACGTAATAATCACATCATCAGTATCCACACACTGGCCACGTTTTTATCGCACATAAACATGTCATCAAGCAGGACGTGTTTGGCGCTCCCCGAGGCCCTCCTCAGGTTATAAAAATAACTATGATAATTCGATCTATCATCCAAACTCCATGCATGAATGCATCACAGATAATTTCGTTGATTGGTATTTAATTTAATTGATAATATCCAACATTATCTCAAAGTAAATAAAATTCATCTCATGAATAATTATAAAATACCCAATAAATTATTTTCCTTCATATGTTCAGTCCATGAAATCTGTTTAAGTAATAAAATAATGGTTCAGAAATTAAAATGACATTTTTAAGAATTTTGAACCAGTCTAATCGATTAGATGAGCCTCTAATCGATTAGAATATCAAAATTTATAATTCTGCATCTGATAGCATCAGTCTAATCGATTAGCATACAGGTTCTAATCGATTAGATTGTTATTAGTATGCACCAAAACTTGGGTTTAACATACCATTTTCATTTCTAACCAAACTTAAGTTAAACCAAACATTTACAGAGCATTATTAGCATCAAATAGACATGCTCAACCACATAAATCATCAAGTTTCATAGAGATTTCACTTAAATGTCCAAATATGCATAAAAACCATTAAAACATCAACTCATGATATCAAATCATTATATACTCAATAATTTCATGAATTAAGCATCAATTAAGTTCTCATGCATCAAATCAAACTTGCTTCAACAAGTTTTATAGCTCAGATTGGCCCCCATGCCAAAGTTCTATTTCAAACTAAGCCCTTTAGAACCTCTTGGTGGTTCTCTACATAAAATCACATGCTTTAAACTCAATCTAGTCTACAATTAGCTTTCCCCTTACCTCACAGACTTGGTTCAGCAAAGACTTTATAGAGAACAAGCTTTAAGATTCGGATTCCCCAAAAATCCTTTGACAGCAGCACATGCAGCACAGTTTTTAGCAAAGCACCAAGATTGAATTGGTTGACATATGGAATGACCATGAAAATTAGGGAAATTAGTTTCTCTAGACTCTCTGCAACACATACTAACAAAATAAACAAGTTTGAGGTCAAATGGTTGCATGAGCTTACCACAATCAGAGTTGGAAGTAAGCTCCAGGTTCAGGTTTCTGGTTTTTCTGCAGAATGAGACTCCACTTTGAGACTTAGATTCTCCTAGCTCACTCACTCTTAACTCACTTTGAGACTTAGATTTTTAATTGTTAGATCCAGTGAGAATGTTTTGATAATGACAAAGGTTTTGAACAAGCTACAAGTGTTTGTGATCAAGCTCGAGTATGAAGAAGTTCATCAATCAACAACAAACAACAAATGATGAAGAGAGAGCAAGCTCATGAAGATTCAATTTGTGTTTAATTGTAATATATTTAATTTGAGTCTTTTATTTTAATGAGTTTGGGTAGAGTCATTAGAGGGTAGTGAATCTCTATCAAGGTCATGATAATATCATATTTTGAGTATTCACTTAACCTAAAAACAATAGGTGGCTTAAAGGTTTGAAAGGAAAGGTTTAGTTTTGAGAAAACAAGTTTTTAATTGACTTTAGCAGTAGTTAATCGATTAAGAGGAGTGGTTAATCGATTAACATGTTTTTTAACAGTGTTTAATCGATTAACAAGATGAGTTAATCAATTAACACCTGCAGTACTGGTTTTTAAATTACGTTTTTCAATTCTCAAAATCAGTTTTTAATGTTACTAACTTTTGGGTATTCTATATAAATCTTTTCCTAACCTCTGTGAATTATTAGAACACATTAGAACAACTTTCATATCATTTTTACAAAGATCAAGCCACACTATTCTCTCTCACTTTCATAGATCAAAGCTTTCTATTTTTTACATTCTTTGATCAAGAATCTTTGAATCTCTTATGTTGATATTTTCATAGCTATTGAAAGAGATTCATAGGATTGTTATTGTGTTTTCATTGAGTTGTAATCATTGCAAAGGAGGCAAACATTCTACAACACAAGGAAGCCTGGGTGGTTGTTCATCAAGCAAAGTTATCTTGGAAGTCTTGTTGTGTTAACAAGCAATTGGAAGTCTTGGTGTAAGAGGCATCATCAAGCAAGTGGAAGTCTTTGAAGCATCTCAAAGAAATTGGAAGACTTGTTGTGGGGATATCGGCAAGCAAGGGAAGAGGTTAGATTAGATTCAATAGGGTTGCAAGACAAGAGTGTGGTATCTCTTGGAGGCTATCAAGAAGTGAGTCTTGAGAGGCATTTGCTTGTAATTTGAGAACTCTAATTCCTCATAGTGAAGAATCTCTCTTGGTTGAAGAGGGGACTGGATGAAGCTTTCAAGTGGATGAAAGTGAACCAGGATAAATCTCTGTGCAGTATCTCTATTCCTTTAACTCTTTACATTCAAGTCATTTCAATATTGTTCTTGGTTGAAAACCTAGAAAAGATTGATTTTCATAATTGATTGAATTGAATCTTAATTGTGCAAATTGATTTGGGGAAAATCATTTTCATAACCTAGGTAATCAATAAGAATATTGGTGTTAATCAATTCCGCTTTATCTCTGATCATATGTGTTAATTGATTGATTTTCGTATTTGAGTGAAAAGTGATTTTTCAGTTTTAACAGCGATTAATCGATTAACTAAAAGTGTTAATCGATTAACCAAAATCAAGCTTTCGTAAATAATCGATTAACCTGTTTGATTAATTGATTAACTAAGTGTTTTAAAGGGGTTAATCGATTAATAAGATTTGTTAATCGATTAAATGCTGAGGTTTTTGTAAAAATCATTTGTTTTAATCGTTTCGATTCGTTTCTTTCAAAAATCTTTCAAGGTTTCTCTAACACCTATTCAACCCCCCTTCTAGGTGTTCTCCTAGTGTCTCCTAGTTATTTCACCCACCGATTGTAGTTCTTACAATTGGTATCAGAGCTCGGTCGAAAGACACGAGCATAGAGCTTTTTCGTTAAGATCCTTGAGGAAACTACAATGGGTTCTACGAATCCATTTGGTGGTGAAGGTGCTTCAATTAGCCGCCCTCCTATGTTTGGTGGAGAGGGTTATGCTTATTGGAAAGTTAGAATGAGAATTTTTATAGAAGCCATAGACATGAACATTTGGGAAGCCATTGAGAATGGTCCTCATATTCCCTCAAAACAAGTAGAAGGTGTATCTCAACTTACCCCCAAAGATAAGTGGACCGATGATGATAAAAGGAAAATTCAATATGATTTAAAAGCAAAGAATATCATCACCTCCGCTCTATCTTATGATGAGTTCTTTAGAGTCTCCCAATGTCATAATGCCAAACAAATGTGGGACACCTTGCAAGTCACACATGAAGGCACTAGTGATGTTAGGCGTGCTAGATTAAATTCTTTGATGCATGAATATGAATTGTTTCGTATGTTGCCTAATGAATCTATATGTATTATGCAAAAACGTTTTACATATATTATTAATCATCTCATTGCTCTTGGAAAAACTTTCATGAATTGTGAACTTGTTAACAAAGTTTTAAGATGTCTAAGTAGGGAATGGCAACCTAAGGTTACCGCAATTGTTGAATCAAAGGACTTGGACACCATGGACTTAGCTACACTTTTCGGAAAGCTTCAAGAACATGAAATGGAGCTTGGACGTTTGCATATGCATGAAGAGTCGGATAAGTACAAGGAAAGAAAAGGAATTGCTCTTAAAGCCAAAAGTTCATATAAAAAGAAAGGGAGTTCCGATAGTAATGATAATGAAGATTCCAATTCGGACATTGATGAAGAAGAGATGAAACTTCTACTAAGAAATTTTAGCAAGCTTCTAAGGAGAAAAGGAAGGTTGAACAAAGACAAAAGTAAAGAGAAGAATCCCCCACATCACAAGACCAAGACAACAAAAGAAGGAGTAGTTTGCCATGAATGTGGAAAGCCCGGTCATCTCAAGTATTCGTGCTCTAAGTATCTCAAGAGGAAGGAGAAAGAGAAGAAAAATGCAAAACACAAAAGAGCATACATAGTTTGGAATAGTGATGATGAAGAAAACAAGAAAAGCACATCAAATAGTTCTTCGGATGATGAAGAAGCCGCTTGTCTCAACTTGATAGCTCTAGTAGATGAAGAGGAAATTTCAAATGATGAATCAAGTGAACAAAGCGACGAAAGCGATGTAAGTGAAACTAAATCCGAAATTTCTTCTAAATATGAAATTTTATATAATGCTTATGAAGAAATGCATGAACATCTTAAGAAACTAGCTTTGAAAAACATTGAAAGGAAAAAGCTCATTTTGAAACATCAACAAGAGATTTTAGAACTTCAAAAACAAGTTGATGAGCTTAATCTTCAAAATGAAACTCTTGATCTTATATATTCTAGTTCTTCTTGTTATTGTGCTAGTAGATTGAATATTGTGGTTGATTGTGAAAATTGCAAGTTGCTTAAAGATGAAAATGCTATTTTGAAAAATAAGCTTGCAAGTTTCACAAGTGGTGATATTAAATTGCGCACATTGTTAAATTTTCAAAGAGAAAATTCAAACAAGTTTGGTTTGGGTTATACTAATGCTAAGAGTAAGTCTCATAGAAATGTTGTTGATTTTTCTAAAGTTTATTTTTCAAATGCACCAACATGTTTCTATTGTGGCACTCATGGACATACTTCAAATGTGTGTTATATTAAAGTGCATGGTATACCTAAAGGAAATTTTGTTTGGGTTAAGAAGGGTGAGAGTCCCTTAACTAACAAAAGTGGATCCAAAACCATTTGGATACCAAAAAGCAAAGCACGATTGTTTTGTAGGTGTGATTGAAGAGAAAAAGGCTTACAAGTGTTATTCATTATTCGATTCTTCAAATCTCAAGTGAAACTCCTACATTTTGGTACAATTGATATTGTTGGATATTCACAATTGGTATCAAGTGAATTTCTTACAAGAGATAGCAAGTATTCACAATTGGACTTACATTTGGTATATTCTAATCTTGCTATTAGTCTTTGACAATTGATATTACTTCTACAAAATTTGTAATTGGTATCATTGTGTGATTATTAGATGTTTATCATGCTATTGTGATTATTGTGATATTTCTTTACAATTGATATCTTATTTTGTTAAGTGATATGATAACTTTTTAGTTACAATTGGTATTATATTTCATTGTTATATCTCTTTCCAATTGGTATCACATTTCAAAGTATAGTTCATTAGTTTTACATTTGGTATCAATGTTGTGAAGAAATGAATGTTATAATTTCTCTTATTTTGGCTTAGTATTTTATATTTCAATTGGTATATATTACTTTTTGATAATGCCAAAAGGGGGAGAAGAGGTTGTTTTGTTGTTTTTATATAGGTTGAGCAAAGTTGTTGAAGATAGGGGGAGAATCAAGCTTATCTCAATTGGATTTCAAATGTCAAAAGCATTTATTGAGGGGGAGCAAGAGTCTCACCAAGTATCAAATGGTTCAAGCATCAACAACTTCAAACAAATTCAAAATGTGTTTGTCATTTTCAAAAAGGGGGAGATTGTTAGATCCAGTGAGAATGTTTTGATAATGACAAAGGTTTTGAACAAGCTACAAGTGTTTGTGATCAAGCTCGAGTATGAAGAAGTTCATCAATCAACAACAAACAACAAATGATGAAGAGAGAGAAAGCTCATGAAGATTCAATTTGTGTTTAATTGTAATATCTTTAATTTGAGTCTTTTATTTTAATGAGTTTGGGTAGAGTCATTAGAGGGTAGTGAATCTCTATCAAGGTCATGATAATATCATATTTTGAGTATTCACTTAACCTAAAAACAATAGGTGGCTTAAAGGTTTGAAAGGAAAGGTTTAGTTTTGAGAAAAAAAGTTTTTAATTGACTTTAGCAGTGGTTAATCGATTAAGAGGAGTGGTTAATCGATTAACATGTTTTTTAACAGTGTTTAATCGATTAACAAGATGAGTTAATCGATTAACACCTGCAGTACTGGTTTTTAAAATACGTTTTTCACTTCTCAAAATCTGTTTTTAATGTTACTAACTTTTGGGTATTCTATATAAATCTTTTCCTAACCTTTGTGAATTATTAGAACACATTAGAACAACTTTCATATCAATTTTACAAAGATCAAGCCACACTATTCTCTCTCACTTTCATAGATCAAAGCTTTCTATTTTTTACATTCTTTGATCAAGAATCTTTGAATCTCTTATGTTGATATTTTCATAGCTATTGAAAGAGATTCATAGGATTGTTATTGTGTTTTCATTGAGTTGTAATCATTGCAAAGGAGGCAAACATTCTACAACACAAGGAAGCCTTGGTGGTTGTTCATCAAGCAAAGTTATCTTGGAAGTCTTGTTGTGTTAACAAGCAATTGGAAGTCTTGGTGTAAGAGGCATCATCAAGCAAGTGGAAGTCTTTGAAGCATCTCAAAGCAATTGGAAGACTTGTTGTGGGGATATCGGCAAGCAAGGGAAGAGGTTAGATTAGATTCAATAGGGTTGCAAGACAAGAGTGTGGTATGTGACACCCTTCCGAATTACCCAAGTTTAATATAGTACTTAAGCTATTATATTGGATAATATATGGACTTGTGAGTATTAAGAAAATATGGAAATAAAATTTTTCTTTTTAAAGCGGGTGCACAAATCAACACTTGGAATTCTTGGAGAATAAACTCTAAAGCATTTCGAAACAGTTGTATCGAATTCGGCGATTTCTAAAACCTTTTCAAAAGTTGGGTAACATTCGTCTTTTGAAATCGTGTTTATATCATAGAAAATAACTAAAGCTACCCTTGCTTTATTTGATAAAACTGATACCATTGAATAGTTTTCACAGCCGAACTCTCAAATAGATTAAATCAGAGTAAGCGGAAATTATAGGACTATGCAACTAATAGTAATATAACCATAGGTATATACATATATATGAAAAGAGTTATAAGTACATAGTCCCCACATCAAGTCTCCAAGATCCAAAATACAAGTCCACAAACAGATCTACATAGCAGTGCAACCAAAACCCTAGAGTACTCCAAAAGTATATCTACAACATATATACATAACCAAAATATAACTCTAAGGGTGGTCACGTAGATCTGGCAGCATCAGATGTAGTAGTAGTGATAGCAGCAGTCTCCAAGGAACATAAGTAGTAAGGTAGTAGCATCATCATCAACACAGCAGCAGCAGCAAAGTATCCTCCACAGCAACTCCATATCGGATCCTCCATCCACATCATACACCATATACATATACCTAGGGATCATCGTCCCTCCAATCGCTCCCAGTAGAATGCACGACAGGCTCGCTCCCACTCTCGTCCTCCACCCGATCCTCCTCGATCTCATCCGAGGGAGAGTGTACCCTACCACTAGGTACCGGGTCAGGTGATGGTGAAACCCTGACTGGGCTCCTCGGATCAGAAGGGGGAGTCTCCTCGCGGACGACTCTCGAGGAAAAAGGGTGTGAGCGGGTAGGTCGAAAACGGAAACTGTGATAAGAGCGAGCTGGTCGTGTGGGAGGTGGTCCATGGTATGTGTAAAACAGGGGTACATGCATAGTGTATATGATGGGAATCCTAAATCTACGAGGACGGAATCGAATCAACGGGTTCGGGTGGTAAAAGGTAATCTCTACCTCTCCCTCGAACACCGTGCGATGGTCCTCATAGATCCATGTGCCACTAGGAAGTGGTCGGATCTCGATGCAATCAATGTAACGAGACATCACCTACAAGGGCATAGGGGTAAGCATGTCTATACACATAATCAACAGAGAATAAATTGTACATTGTGAATATGTAAATATGCAATCATAAATAACAATCACATTTAGCACTTAGCAAGTATTGAATGCAAGTAGGATGCTCACACTTGTTTCATTTATCACAATTAATGCAAATGACTGGCATGATGCATGAATTTAGCTCTCAAGCCTATCTCCATCATTCTATGTCACTCTTTGACGTCCATCCCTGACAACCCAGCACTCAACAGTGCGTTGTATTCCTAGGTATACAACAATTCGTACATTCACCTAGAATGTACACGACAAGCTTGGAATCCATGCCACCCGAGCATATCCCGTCATCCAAACGGACCGTCATCCAAACGGTATAACCATATCGACATCCACTCAGTCGACCACGTCAACGACGTGTCATCAAGCAAGCGTATTGGCACTCCCAGAGGCCCTCCACATGTTTACCAAAAACATGATATACGTCCTACCATCCAAACTCCAGAATGAATGCATTACTTTACTTAAAGCGAATTGACTGATGTTTTATCCTTTTATTACTACATTATGTGCCTCCCGAGCAACGTGTCATTATTCAAATAAAAACATCATGACGTCAATCAATTTCCTTTAAGTCCAGGATCACTTGGTTTATTGTCCTTTAAGTGTTACAAAATAACTTAGAATTGAAGATGGTATTTTTAAGTATCTGACTAAAAATACTCGAGTGTTTTCCATAATACTCGAGTAATTCATCAGTTTCCAGATTTTACTCGAGTGGTTCATAATTATACTCGAGCCGTTCATGTCTTTTTAGAGATTTAAGTTTTCAGATCTTCATAAATATACTCGAGTAATTCGTGAGATACTCGAGTAGTTCTTTACCCAGAATACTCGAGTAGTTCATGTATTACTCAAGTTGTTCATCAATTTTTACTCTTGTTGCATCTGAAATACTCGAGTGCCAAGCCTGACTCTCAAGTTGGTGCGCCAATTTTCACACTGGTGCACCATGAAATACTCGAGTGTTAAGCCATATACTCGAGTATTTGCAGGCAGAACATACTGAAAACTTGGTTTTTACATACCATTTCAATTTCTAAACACTTTTAACCCAAACCAGTGATCACAATAGTTCATATACCATATATTGAACATGTTACAATACTCATTTCATATCAAATAACAAATTTGACAGAGAATTAATCATTTATGCATAAAATACACAATTTAGCAACTCAACACCTCAAATTGCAAAATAAACATCACACTCATAAAACAATGGTCATTTAAGCTTGCATGCATGATTTAGAACTTGCTCAACACAGTCATAGAACATGGATTGGTCTCCAAACCAAAGTTCCTATTCAAACTAAGCCTTTAGAGCCTCTTGTTGGCTCTCTAACACAATTAATGGAATTTAAACTCTATATAGTGTAAGAAATTACTTCCCCTTACCTCTTAGACGTGAATCAAACAGAGAAATTCCAAAGAAAAGCTCCACAACACCAAAACACTTTAAACTCCAACATGCAGACCAGTTTGAGTGCAACACCAAAATGGAATTGGTTCGCACATGAAACAGAGAATAAAATTGGGGAAATTAGATTTTCTAGACTCTATGAAACATCAACTAACTAAAGGAACTAAATTTGAGACTCAGGGATTAATGAGCTTACCAGAAATTGAACTCAAAGTAAGCTCCAGACCAAGGCTTGACTAGAAACAGCTTCACTTCAACTCCTTGAATCTTCCACCACACTCACTCAATCCTCACGATTTTGGTGTTTATACAAAGCTCGTGATGTGAGCTTTGTATTCGTGTTTAGTTTATGACTTGAATCGAAACAGGGAAAGAGAATCGATTACTTGAATCCAGGAACCCTAACTTGGGTAGAAAACTCGAATTTGACCAAAATCCTCAACAAATCGGTGTTGATAGGCTTTTATAGACGTGGGAAAGACTCATACATCACGACACGACATCCATGGCGTTGGCATGGTGGTGATTTCGTGTCAACGAAGGGGAATCGGTGGTGGTGACTCACCAAACGCACTAACTCGTGCAACTCTGTCCAGAATACTCGAGTTTTCCGAGAAATACTCGAGTATTTTGCCCCATTTTTGAAAAATAATTATTTTATTTACTTTCCCTCCAAAACCTTTCCTATAATTGCTTCTAGGTCCCAACCCAGGGACTAATATGTAAAACATTTATTTTATGCATTATAATATTTATTAAATAATTTCACACACATAAACTAGTTACATGAATACGTATTTTAATCAAGGATTAATATAAAAATCCTTAATTATAATTCAATTATAATTAACATTTCATTAATCGGGGATTAAAATTTTGGGGTGTTACATGGTATCTCTTGGAGGCTATCAAGAAGTGAGTATTGAGAGGCATTTGCTTGTAATTTGAGAACTCTAATTCCTCATAGTGAAGAATCTCTCTTGGTTGAAGAGGGGACTGGATTTAGCTTTCAAGTGGATGAAAGTGAACCAGGATAAATCTCTGTGCAGTATCTCTATTCCTTTAACTCTTTACATTTAAGTCATTTCAATATTGTCCTTGGTTGAAAACCTAGAAAAGATTGATTTTCATAATTGATTGAATTGAATCTTAATTGTGCAAATTGATTTGGGGAAAATCATTTTCATAACCTAGGTAATCAATAAGAATATTGGTGTTAATCAATTCCGCTTTATCTCTGATCATATGTGTTAATTGATTGATTTTCGTATTTGAGTGAAAAGTGATTTTTTAGTTTTAACAGTGATTAATCGATTAACTAAAAGTGTTAATCGATTAACCAAAATCAAGCTTTCGTAAATAATCGATTAACCTGTTTGATTAATCGATTAACTAAGTGTTTTAAAGGGGTTAATCGATTAATAAGATTTTTTAATCGATTAAATGCTGAGGTTTTTGTAAAAATCATTTGTTTTAATCGTTTCGATTCGTTTCTTTCAAAAATCTTTCAAGGTTTCTCTAACACCTATTCAAACCCCCCTTCTAGGTGTTCTCCTAGTGTCTCCTAGTTATTTCACCCACCGATTGTAGTTCTTACAATTGGTATCAGAGCTCGGTCGAAAGACACGAGCATAAAGCTTTTTCGTTAAGATCCTTGAGGAAACTACAATGGGTTCTACGAATCCCTTTGGTGGTGAAGGTGCTTCAATTAGCCGCCCTCCTATGTTTGGTGGAGAGGGTTATGCTTATTGGAAAGTTAGAATGAGAATTTTTATAGAAGCCATAGACATGAACATTTGGGAAGCCATTGAGAATGGTCCTCATATTCCCTCAAAACAAGTAGAAGGTGTATCTCAACTTACCCCCAAAGATAAGTGGACCGATGATGATAAAAGGAAAATTCAATATGATTTAAAAGCAAAGAATATCATCACCTTCGCTCTATCTTATGATGAGTTCTTTAGAGTCTCCCAATGTCATAATGCCAAACAAATGTGGGACACCTTGCAAGTCACACATGAAGGCACTAGTGATGTTAGGCGTGCTAGATTAAATTCTTTGATGCATGAATATGAATTGTTTCGTATGTTGCCTAATGAATCTATATGTATTATGAAAAAACGTTTTACACATATTATTAATCATCTCATTGCTCTTGGAAAAACTTTCATGAATTGTGAACTTGTTAACAAAGTTTTAAGATGTCTAAGTAGGGAATGGCAACCTAAGGTTACCGCAATTGTTGAATCAAAGGACTTGGACACCATGGACTTAGCTACACTTTTCGGAAAGCTTCAAGAACATCAAATGGAGCTTGGACGTTTGCATATGCATGAAGAGTCGGATAAGTACAAGGAAAGAAAAGGAATTGCTCTTAAAGCCAAAAGTTCATATAAAAAGAAAGAGAGTTCTGATAGTAATGATAATGAAGATTCCGATTCGGACATTGATGAAGAAGAGATGAAACTTCTACTAAGAAATTTTAGCAAGCTTCTAAGGAGAAAAGGAAGGTTGAACAAAGACAAAAGTAAAGAGAAGAATCCCCCACATCACAAGACCAAGACAACAAAAGAAGGAGTAGTTTGCCATGAATGTGGAAAGCCCGATCATCTCAAGTATTTGTGCTCTAAGTATCTCAAGAAGAAGGAGAAAGAGAAGAAAAATGCAAAACACAAAAGAACATACATAGTTTGGAATAGTGATGATGAAGAAGACAAGAAAAGCACATCAAATAGTTCTTCGGATGATGAAGAAGCCGCTTGTCTCAACTTGATAGCTCTAGTAGATGAAGAGGAAAGTTCAAATGATGAATCAAGTGAACAAAGCGACGAAAGCGATGTAAGTGAAACTAAATCCGAAATTTCTTCTAAATATAAAATTTTATATAATGCTTATGAATAAATGCATGAACATCTTAAGAAACTAGCTTTGAAAAACATTGAAAGGAAGAAGCTTATTTTGAAACATCAACAAGAGATTTTAGAACTTCAAAAACAAGTTGATGAGCTTAATCTTCAAAATGAAACTCTTGATCTTATATATTCTAGTTCTTCTTGTTATTGTGCTAGTAGATTGAATATTGTGGTTGATTGTGAAAATTGCAAGTTGCTTAAAGATGAAAATGCTATTTTGAAAAATAAGCTTGCAAGTTTCACAAGTGGTGATATTAAATTGCGCACATTGTTAAATTTTCAAAGAGAAAATTCAAACAAGTTTGGTTTGGGTTATACTAATGCTAAGAGTAAGTCTCATAGAAATGTTGTTGATTTTTCTAAAGTTGATTTTTCAAATGCACCAACATGTTTCTATTGTGGCACTCATGGACATACTTCAAATGTGTGTTATATTAAAGTGCATGGTATACCTAAAGGAAATTTTGTTTGGGTTAAGAACGGTGAGAGTCCCTTAACTAACAAAAGTGGATCCAAAACCATTTGGATACCAAAAAGAAAAGCATGATTGTTTTGTAGGTGTGATTGAAGAGCAAAAGGCTTACAAGTGTTATTCATTATTCGCTTCTTCAAATCTCAAGTGAAACTCCTACATTTTGGTACAATTGATATTGTTGGATATTCACAATTGGTATCAAGTGAATTTCTTACAAGAGATAGCAAGTATTCACAATTGGACTTACATTTGGTATATTCTAATCTTGCTATTAGTCTTTGACAATTGATATTACTTCTACAAAATTGGTAATTGGTATCATTGTGTGATTATTAGATGCTTATCATGCTATTGTGATTATTGTGATATTTCTTTACAATTGATATCTTATTTTGTTAAGTGATATGATAACTTTTTAGTTACAATTGGTATTATATTTCATTGTTATATCTCTTTCCAATTGGTATCACATTTCAAAGTATAGTTCATTAGTTTTACATTTGGTATCAATGTTGTGAAGAAATGAATGTTATAATTTCTCTTATTTTGGCTTAGTATTTTATATTTCAATTGGTATATATTACTTTTTGATAATGCCAAAAGGGGGAGAAGAGGTTGTTTTGTTGTTTTTATATAGGTTGAGCAAAGTTGTTGAAGATAGGGGGAGAATCAAGCTTATCTCAATTGGATTTCAAATGTCAAAAGCATTTATTGAGGGGGAGCAAGAGTCTCACCAAGTATCAAATGGTTCAAGCATCAACAACTTCAAACAAATTCAAAACGTGTTTGTCATTTTCAAAAAGGGGGAGATTGTTAGATCCAGTGAGAATGTTTTGATAATGACAAAGGTTTTGAACAAGCTACAAGTGTTTGTAATCAAGCTCAAGTATGAAGAAGTTCATCAATCAACAACAAACAACAAATGATGAAGAGAGAGCAAGCTCATGAAGATTCAATTTGTGTTTAATTGTAATATCTTTAATTTGAGTCTTTTATTTTAATGAGTTTGGGTAGAGTCATTAGAGGGTAGTGAATCTCTATCAAGGTCATGATAATATCATATTTTGAGTATTCACTTAACCTAAAAACAATAGGTGGCTTAAAGGTTTGAAAGGAAATGTTTAGTTTTGAGAAAACAAGTTTTTAATTGACTTTAGCAATGGTTAATCGATTAAGAGGAGTGGTTAATCTATTAACATGTTTTTTAACAGTGTTTAATCGATTAACAAGATGAGTTAATCGATTAACACCTGCAGTACTGGTTTTTAAAATACGTTTTTCACTTCTCAAAATCAGTTTTTAATGTTACTAACTTTTGGGTATTCTATATAAATCTTTTCCTAACCTTTGTGAATTATTAGAACACATTAGAACAACTTTCCTATCATTTTTACAAAGATCAAGCCACACTATTCTCTCTCACTTTCATAGATCAAAGCTTTCTATTTTTTACATTCTTTGATCAAGAATCTTTGAATCTCTTATGTTGATATTTTCATAGCTATTGAAAGAGATTCATAGGATTGTTATTGTGTTTTCATTGAGTTGTAATCATTGCAAAGGAGGCAAACATTCTACAACACAAGGAAGCCTTGGTGGTTGTTCATCAAGCAAAGTTATCTTGGAAGTCTTGTTGTGTTAACAAGCAATTGGAAGTCTTAGTGTAAGAGGCATCATCAAGCAAGTGGAAGTCTTTGAAGCATCTCAAAGCAATTGGAAGACTTGTTGTGGGGATATCGGCAAGCAAGGGAAGAGGTTAGATTAGATTCAATAGGGTTGCAAGACAAGAGTGTGGTATCTCTTGGAGGCTATCAAGAAGTGAGTCTTGAGAGGCATTTGCTTGTAATTTGAGAACTCTAATTCCTCATAGTGAAGAATCTCTCTTGGTTGAAGAGGGGACTGGATGTAGCTTTCAAGTGGATGAAAGTGAACCAGGATAAATCTCTGTGCAGTATCTCTATTCATTTAACTCTTTACATTCAAGTCATTTCAATATTGTCCTTGGTTGAAAACCTAGAAAAGATTGATTTTCATAATTGATTGAATCGAATCTTAATTGTGCAAATTGATTTGGGGAAAATCATTTTCATAACCTAGGTAATCAATTAGAATATTGGTGTTAATCAATTCCGCTTTATCTCTGATCATATTTGTTAATTGATTGATTTTCGTATTTGAGTGAAAAGTGATTTTTCAGTTTTAACGGTGATTAATCGATTAACTAAAAGTGTTAATCGATTAACCAAAATCAAGCTTTCGTAAAGAATCGATTAACCTGTTTGATTAATCGATTAACTAAGTGTTTTGAAGGGGTTAATCGATTTATAAGATTTGTTAATCGATTAAATGCTGAGGTTTTTGTAAAAATCATTTGTTTTAATCGTTTCGATTCGTTTCTTTCGAAAATCTTTCAAGGTTTCTCTAACACCTATTCAACCCCCCCTTCTAGGTGTTCTCCTAGTGTCTCCTAGTTATTTCACCCACCGATTGTAGTTCTTAAATTTATGTCACTGAAAATCTTGAAATTTAAGCTTTGCAATGGTGTATGGTTTGTATGTTATTGTTCAGAATCAAGGAAGAACGAAGAGCTAGAAATTATGAAGCCTAACTCAGCAAATACAGAGCAACTCTTGAAGAAATTGGCAAAATGACTTCAACTCAACACTATTTGGGTTAATATAGGCAATTCCAGGGTGCATGCAGCTCGACATGCGATTAAGGACGTGTTACTGAGCTTGATTCGTGTCAAATCCTGGGAAATTTGGTTGATTACTCAGCAAAACGCACTAACACTGGTGCTGCTGTCATGTTCTAATCGATTAGACTCGAGCTCTAATCGATTAGATCAAGCAAATTTTTGAAATATTTTATTTTATTTCATTTCCCTCCAAAACCTTTTCTAATATTACTTCTAGGTCCTAAAACAAGGACTAATGTGCAAAACTATATTTTCACACAAAAATAATTATCAAATTATTTTTCATATATTCTCTCTTAACAAATGCACACACAAAATACATAATTAAATCAAAGATTAAAATAAAAGTATTTAATTATAAATAAACTTTATAATTAAACTTTCATTAATCAGGGATTAAAAATTTGGGGTGTTAGACATGAGGTCGGGAGGACCTTCGCAAAACAGGAGCTGGAATAGGAAGCTCTGGTGTGTCAAGTTTTTCATCATCTTCAATTTATTCCTCTGGCTGAGGAGTCTCAAATTCAGGAGTTTTTGGGACATCATCCACCTCTGCATACACTGGCCTACTCTGTTCTGAGTTTTTATTGCACATCACTTTTTCATTGAAGATCACATCTCTACTACGAATCATCTTTTTGTTTTCATTATCCCATAATCTGTAGCCAAATTCATCTTCACCATAACCAATGAAAGTGCACTTCTTCAATTTAGGGTCAAGCTTATTTCTACCTTGATCACTAATGTGCACATATGCTACACAACCGAAAACTCTAAGATGTGAGAGTTTTACCTCTTTTTGACTCCATACCTCTTCTGGTATTTTGTGCTCCAATGGAACCGAAGGACCTCGGTTGATTAAGTAAGTTGCTGTGTTGATTGCTTCTGCCCAAAACTGCTTTGGTAAGCCTGACTGCAAACGCAAGCTTCTGGCTCTTTCCGTCAATGTTTGATTCATACGCTCTTCCACACCATTGTGTTGAGGCGTACCTGGCACAGTCCTCTCCATTCTGATCCCGTGCTCATAGCAAAACTTCTTAAATTTGTTGTCAAGGAAACCGCAATTGGTGGTTGAAACAACTAAGGAACCCTAGGAGAACACCTAGAAGGGGGGGTTGAATAGGTGTAAAAGAAACCTTGAAAGATTTTCGAACGAAACAAATCGAAACAATTAAAACGAATAATTTTTGCAAATTCTTCAGCACTTAATCGATTAATCTGAATTCTAATCGATTAAGACCAGAAAAATCAAATTCACTTAATCGATTATGAATATGCTTAATCGATTAAATATATCAGAAACAGAAAAATCACTTTTCAATCGCATACGAAAATCAATCAATCAACACGTAAGATCAGATATTCAGCGGAAAGGATTAACACCTATATTCTTATTGATTACCTAGGTTATGAAAATGATTTTCCCCAAGTTAATTTGAACAATAAAGATTCAATTCAATCAATTATGAAAATCACTCTTTTCTAGGTTTTCAAGCAAGAACACAATGAATTGACTTGAATGTAAAGAATAAGAGTTTAGAGATACGACACAGTGATTTATCCTGGTTCACTTTCATCCACTTGAAAGCTACATCCAGTCCCCTCTTCAACCAAGAGAGATTCTTCACTATGAGGAATTAGAGTTCTCAAATTACAAGTAAATGCCTCACAAGACTCCCTTCTTGCTAGCCTACAAGAGATACCACACCCTTGCCTTGTAATCCTATTGATCTTCTCTCTAATCTAACCTCTACCCCTTGTTGATAATCCACACAACAAGTCTTCACTTGCTTGATGATAATCCACACACCAAGGCTTCACTTTGCTTGATTCACAACCAAGACTTCTTCTTCTTCAATGAGAAATTTGCTTGATGATAATCGACACACCAAGTCTTCTTGTTTGTTGTAGATGGCTTGCCTCTTGCAAAGATTACAACACAAATTGAAAACAAAATGACACTCCTATGAATCTCTTCCAATAGTTATGACAAAATCAATATGAGAGATTCAAGAGTTCTTGATCAAAGAATATGAAAATAGAAAAGCTTTGATCTTTGAAATTGAGAGAGAATAGAGTGGCTTGATTCTTTGTAAAATTGATGTAAAAATGATGTTCAATCATCACAATGATTAGGAAAAGGTTAATATAGAATACCCAAAAGTTAATATCACTTAAAACTGATTTTGAGAAGTGAAAATCGTATTTTAAAAACCAGTTCTACAGTGTTTAATCGATTAGAATTTAACTTAATCGATTAGTAATCGATTAGTCTGAACTTTAATCGATTAACCCCTGTTGAAATCACTTGAAAACTTGTTTTCTCAAAACTAAACCTTTCCTTTCAAACCTTTAAGCCACCTATTGATTTTTATGTAAAGTGAAAACTCAAATTATGATTTAATCATGCAATCAAAAGAGATTCACTACCCTCTAAAAAAACTCTACCCAAACTCATCAAATAAAAGACTAAGTCTAGAGAGGCAAAAGATAAAACAATAACAAAACTCAAACTAGATCTTCAAGTCTTCATGAGCTTGTTCTCTCTTCTTCACTTGATGTTTGTTGTTGCTTGTTGAGCTTGAAACTTGATCAACACCTTAGTAGCTTGTTCAAAACCTTTTGTCATTATCAAAACATTCTCAATGGAACTTACAGTTGTCTTCGTATTTACCACCATTATTGGTTCTAAGCTTTTTGATCTTCAATCCTGTTTCATTTTCTACCATGGCTTTCCAAATCTTAAAAGCCTCAAATACTTCATACTTATGTTTTAAAAAATATACCCATACCTTCCTAGAGTGATCATCAATAAAAGTCACGAAGTATTGTTTCCCACCAATGGATGGAACCATCGTTGGTCCCCAAACATCAGAGTGAACTAACTCGAGTCTCTCCTTCTTCGGGGTTTTTCCACTTGTCTGAAAGCTAACTCTTTTCTGCTTTCCAAGTATACAGTCTTCACAACATGTCAATTTCTATTGACCGAAGACTTGGAAGCTTACCCTTTGAGTGCATGATCTTCATCCCTGTCTCACTCATATAGCCTAATCTTTGGTGCCATAGATTGGTATTTTCATTTGTTGCAACTGCAATCAAATTACTTGCTCCAGCTGTCTTGTAAAGAGTACCACTCTTTGCTCTTTCTACCACAAGCATTTGTCATTACACCCTTTGAAATTTTCCAATGATCTCCATGGAAGACTATTGTATAGCCTTCACTGGCCAACTGGCCTACTGAGATTAAGTTCTTTGTCAACTCGAGAATGTGTCTAACATTTTTTAATTCTCATACAGACCCATTTAACTTAATCTTAACTACACCTCTAACCACAATCTCACAAGATTGTTCATTACCGAGGTACACTTTGCCAACGTTACCGGGGACATAATTCTCAAATAATTTTTTTTGTGAAGTGGCATGAAAAGATGCTCCAGAGTCTAATATCCAAGACTCTTCCTTGTTCTCTAAAGAACATATCAACACATCATCTCCTCCTGAGGTAGAAGTAACATTTGCCTCTCTTTTCATGGTTTGATTCTTCGGTGCACTCCTGCACTGATTCTTGTAGTGCCCGGTCTTTCCGCAATTCCAACACTCAATTGTCTTTGAGCTTTGAAGACTACGATGATTCTTGGATCTGTACCTTCTCTCCTTGGATTTATCACGTCCATTTCCTCTAGTTAAATTTCTGTTGGAAACCAACAAGCGGCTCAATATAGTCTAGAGGGGGGGTGAATAGAATATTGAAGCCTTATTACAGATTTTTCGTCCGCCTAAGAGAATGGTTTTATGAAAATAAATTTTCTTAAGAATTCAGTTCAGATTACTCGAGTAACTCAAGCTTTCACTCGAGTAATACGCAACCAAAAATAATTTCACTCGAGTATTCAGAAAATCACTCGAGTATTACGAAAGCAAATTTTAAATCACTCGAGTAACAGAAAACCTACTCGAGTAATGTTTATAAACTGAAAGCATATTACTCGAGTGACAAGAACTTTACTCGAGTAAACTGGGTAAAATTCAATTTAAAACTTAGTTTTCAATGGAGTTCTTCAAGAATAACAATGCTATGATGATTCAACAAATTATGAATGATTAATATGAACAATTTCAAGTAATATTAACATGCAATTTTAGATCAATTGAGTAAAATTAAGAAAACCCCAATTCTAACCTAAAAATGCAAATGTTAATGAATTAATGAAATACAAGGAATGAAAATAAAAGAGACACAAGGATTTATCCTGGTTCACTTTCACCCACTTGAAAGCTACTCCAGTCCCCTCTTAAATCAAGAGAGATTCTTCACTAGAAATCTTCAAATGTAGATTTTACAATGTTTTAAGATGCAACTAGATTCTTAGTTCTCCTATCTTAAAACCCAACTCAAAGTGTGTACCAAACACTTTGATCTAATCTACCCCTTTTGAGTATTCTAGATTTCCTTGCTAATTGATTGAAGATGCTTCCAACCAATCCTCTTTTCTTGCTTTGATTTGATCCTCAAAGTCTTCCTTGTGAGATTCTTCACTTGTGTTGAAACTTCAATGATGCAATCACAAATTGCAAATCTTCAACAACCACTAAGAACAAAAATATGATCTCAAGAATATTTGAACAATGATAGAAAATAGAGTGAAGAATGAAAAGTTCTTTGTTGAATCTTGATAGCTCTTGAAAGATGTAAAATAGCTCTTGAATTACTTTTCAAAGTGTATTAGAAAATTGTAAGAATGAAAGTCTCTTTTTTTGAAAGAGAAAATTAAGTCCTTTTAAAATTTTCCCAACACTGATTGAATTACTCGAGTAAACCAAACAACGTCACTCGAGTGAAACATGTCAGATTAAGTTACTCGAGTGATGTGTAAACCATTACTCGATTAACCTGTCAGAACATAAATTACTCGAGTGAACCAATACTCATTACTCGAGTAAACTGATCAGAATCTGAATAAAAACAAAGTTTTTCTAAAATGATTTTCACAAGCTATTTAATCAAGATTTAAAGTATCTTCACTCTTAATCAGACATTATTTAAATATTCTTAAAATCACCTAAGCTACCCACACCAATGAGATGCAATGCATAAAATAAAGATTACATTGAAATAGAATTAATAAAAATCCTAATTCTAATCTTCATGTGGTGTAGCTTGCTTGTTGCCAATGTTGTTGCTTGGAGAGAGATTGTTAGCATCAAAACATGAGAATCCTACAAACTCCCCCTTTTTGATGATGACAAACCTCCTTTCAAATTAAGCACTAAGTTTTAACATACTCCCCCTAAATGTAAAACATCTAGGAAAAATATAATAAAACTTAACCTACAAGAACAACATCAACAAAATATTCTCCCCCTTTTGGCATCATTAAAAAGATAATATTTTTGAGAAAAGTCCTTTGCCAAAAGTTGAAGGTAAGTAGTTCACAATGGTATAGAAAATATATAACAATAAAGACAATACCAAAATAAACCACAATAGTGCCTCAACGTATATAAACAACGAATATAAACGAACAACGAATATAGCACCATAAAACAGAGTATCAGAGCATCACACGATGCAGCAAATCATAGCAGATAATCAAAACGAAAACTAAACAAACTAGACCATACACAAGGTCCTAAAGTCATAGTAGCAACAGAGTCAGAAACATGAAACAGAAACATAAACAGAGAATATGCAAATGAAACATACAACAGAAATCAACAGCAAACATCATCAGCATCCACAGGAAAATGATGCAGATTTCAACAGTTCAGCTTTTAAAATCACGTAAGTTACTCGAGTAATGTTCATACGTTACTCGAGTGATTCGAGCAGAACTCGAGTGAAAGAGTATGTTACTCGAGTATGCCGAAAGATAAAAAGATTTTACTCGAGTGATGGATGAACTTAATCGAGTGAAACGCAAGTCATTTTAAAAATTAATCGAGTGACAGACAGAATTACTCGAGTAATACGAAAGAGTTTTTAAAATTACTCGAGTGAAATTTCTGTTACTCGAGTGAACTGTCCAGAATTTCAAAAATTTCAATTTTTCAGCAAAATCATTTTTCATGCACAAACACAGAGAAACACTTAGCATGTAGCAAGTAACACACATACAAATAAAGCAATTAGCATATTATAGAAAACATACACACATAACTGCATAAAAAAAAATGATAAACACTTTAATAAGATACAACAACTCAAAATACAAGTCACATTGAAATAGGCTTGAAGGTGAGTATAAAAAGCATCAAATACAATTAGCTAATAGTTAATTCATCAAAAATACCAAGTTCTCTTCGAATCTTATAAAATGTGTCCCTTGGTAATGGTTTTGTAAAGATATCAGCTAATTGATCCGAAGTTTGAACAAACTCAATAACACAATCACCTTTTTGAACATGATCTCTCAAAAAGTGATGCCTAATTTCAATATGCTTTGTCCTTGAGTGTAATACTGGATTTTTAGTCAAATTAATTGCCGAAGTGTTATCACACTTTATAGGGATATTTGTTAAATTTAAACCAAAGTCAGATAATTGTTGCTTCATCCATAAAATTTGAGCACAACAACTACCTGCAGCTATGTATTCGGCCTCCGCGGTTGATAAAGCTACACAATTTTGCTTTTTAGAAAACCACGATACAAGTGAATTACCAATTAAATGGCATGTTCCGCTTGTACTTTTTCGCTCAACTTTACAACCGGCAAAGTCAGAATCCGAATATCCTATAAGTTTTAGAAAAGCATCCCTAGGATAATAAAGTCCAGTATTCGTTGTACCCTTTAAGTATTTCATTATTCTTTTGACAGCAGTTAGATGCGACTCTTTCGGTTTTGCTTGAAAACGTGCACACATACATACACTAAACATGATATCAGGCCTAGATGCAGTTAAGTATAACAAACTACCAATAATACCACGATACTTCGTTACCTCTACCGCTTTTCCAGCCTCATCTTGATCTAGGTAGCATGCAACGCTCATTGGTGTAGAAGCGGATTTGCACGAATCCATTCCAAAACGTTTGAGAAGCTCTCTACAATATTTACTCTGATGAATATAAATGCCATCATTAAGCTGCTTTATTTGAAGGCCAAGAAAGAATGTAAGCTCTCCCATCATCGACATCTCGAATTCACTTTGCATCAATTCTGAAAACTTCTTACACAAGTTATCGTTAGTAGCACCAAATATAATATCGTCAACATATATTTGAACCAATAAAATATCCTTACCGGAACGTTCAATAAAAAGTGTAGTGTCAACAGTGCCTCGTTTAAAACCTTTTTGTAATAAAAAATTGCTTAGTCGGTCGTACCAAGCTCTAGGAGCTTGTTTCAAACCGTACAAAGCCTTTTTCAGTTTGAAAACGTAGTCCGGATGCTCAAAACTCTCGAATCCGGGAGGTTGTGACACATAAACTTCCTCTTGAATGAATCCGTTAAGAAAGGCGCTCTTAACATCCATTTGAAACAATTTAAAATTCATAATTGAAGCAAAAGCGAGAAGAATACGAATAGCTTCTAATCTAGCAACGGGAGCATATGTCTCATCGTAATCGATTCCTTCTTCTTGACTATAACCTTGTGCTACCAACCTAGCTTTATTCCTAACAATAATACCCGATTCATCTAACTTATTCCTATAGACCCACCGAGTACCAATTTCAGGACGATCATCGGGTTTTGGCACAAGCTCCCAAACTTGGTTTCTTTCAAATTGATTTAATTCTTCTTGCATGGCCATAATCCAATGATCATCTTGAAGAGCCTCTTTGATATTCTTAGGTTCTATTTGAGATACAAAGGCAACATAATAACAAAAATTATTTAAAGTGCGTCGGGTTACCACTCCCTTCGCAATGTCACCTAAGATATTAGAAATCGGATGATTTTTGTTGGACTTCCAAGCTATTGGTAATTGAGGTTGTATCTCTTGTGCTAAGTCTTTATCTTGTGCTTGCACCTCTCGATCTTCATTTTGATTCTCTTCCATTTGTTGTGGTGTTGAATTCTCATGATCCAAAAATGTACCTATATAATCATCACAAGAAACAACACAATCTCCTTTCGAAGATTCATCAAATACAACATGCACGGATTCCTCAACGGTTAATGTTCTTTTATTGTAGACTCTATATGCTTTGCTATGAGTTGAATAACCTATGAATATGCCTTCGTCGGCTTTAGAGTCAAACTTGCCGACCGGTTCCTTTCCGTTATTTAAAACAAACACCTTACACCCAAAAACATGAAAATGTGAGATATTTGGCTTTCGCCCTTTTAAAAGTTCATAAGGTGTTTTATTTAAATGCGGATGAATAAGAACCCTATTAAGCACATAGCAAGCGGTGTTTACCGCATCAGCCCAAAAATATTTAGGAACATTTGATTCTATCAACATAGTACGAGCAAGTTCCACTAATATTCTATTTTTCCTTTCTACAACTCCGTTTTGCTCCGGAGTCCTAGGGGCCGAAAATTGATGATCAATACCAAACTTATCACAAAACGCATCAATCCTAGTGTTTTCAAACTCACCTCCGTGATCACTTCTAATAGACACAATTTTCAAACTTAGTTGATTTTGGATGAGTTTGGCAAATTTTTTAAAACATTTATAAACTTCACTTTTTGCGGATAAAAATAAAGTCCATGTGAATCTAGTAAAATCGTCTACTAAAACAAATCCATAGTAATTGCCACCTAAACTTTTAATTTGTGAAGGGCCAAACAAATCCATATGGATTAGCTCCAAAGGCTTTGTTGTGCTTATCACATTTTTAGGTTTAAAAGAACTTTTAACTTGCTTGCACTTTTGACAAGAGTCACAAATGCCATCAAGCTTAAAGTTTAGTTTAGGCAAACCAATCACTAAATCTTTTCGCAAAAGTTTGTTCAATTGATTCACATTCACATGAGCAATTCGTCTATGCCAAAGACGAATTTCATCATCAAAAGATTTGAAACATTTTGAAAATAGTGAAGTTATCTCATCCAAATCAATTAAGTAAGTGTTATTAGAGCGACGACCAACAAACTTAACACTATCATCTATAGAAGACTTAATGAAGCATAATTCCGGAGTAAATGTCACATAATTGCCCATATCACATAGTTGGCTTATACTAAGCAAGTTGTGTTCTAATCCTTCTACGTATAGGACATTTTCTATGACAAGGTTAGATACGTTACCGATTTTCCCGACTCCTAGAATTTTGCCCTTGTTGTTGTCGCCGTATGTCACAAATCCATCATTTTTTGGAGTAAGTTCCATGAAGTGCGTTTTGTCTCCCGTCATGTGTCTCGAACAACCACTATCCAAGTACCATTTTCGCTCTTTGGTTCGAAGACACACCTACAAGAAAGATATCATTTGGTTGACTTAGGTACCCAAGTGGTCTTGGGTCCTTTGTTGTTAGCATGAGGAGAAGTCCCCTTAACAATCCAAATATATTCACCGCTTGGTATACCAAATTTCTTTATATTACATTTATTCGTGGTATGCCCAAAGATTCCACAATAATGACAAGTTGGGTTTTTAGAAATCTTATTCTTTGAAAAACCACCAACTTTGCGATAATTGCGTTTCTTAGGTTTGGTATAGCCAAGACCGGATCTATTGCTATTGTTCCTTTGAGTTGAAAGCAAATGATCTAAAGAAGTATCTCCTTTCATGAGCCTTGCAAGTCGATCATTCAAATTAAAAACTTCTTTTTCCAAAGACTTGCAATTTTCACAAGATGGAGTCTCATTTGATTTCAATTCACAATTGCATGTAGAGTTTGCATAAATGAGTTCTAGAGTTTCATTTTGAAGCTTAAGTTCTTCTAAATCTTTTTGAAGTTCAATTATCTTTTCATGTTGCTTCATTATGAAATTCTTTCTTTCAACATTTATTTTAGCAAGTTTCTTCAACTCTTTATGCATCTCTACATACACATTGTACAATTCATTGAATGAAGGAGAATTAGAACTTGAGCTAGCATCGGAAAGATAATCTACCTCATTGACGTTCTCACTTGATTTAATGCTCGAAGATTCCTCTTCATCAAGCTTTGTCATTAAACATAGATTTGCAAGTTCTTCATCATCCGATGAGCTAGATGTTGATTGACTCTCCACTTCATCCCATACTATGTAAGCCCTTTTTCCTTTAGAAGAATTGAATTTTGAGTTGTCACCTTCCGACTTCTTAGAATGAGTTGGACAATTCGATCGATAGTGACCAAGCTTTCCACATCCATGACACTTGATGTGATCCTTGTTAGTCTTATTTCTTGGTTGTGAGTCCTTAGAATCTCTTTGTCTATTTCTATTAAAGTTCCCCTTTTTCTTAAGGAACCTACCAAGCTTTTTAACTAGCAAGCCAAGGGTCTCATCATCTATATCGGAGTCCGAGTCATCCACTTGAAAGTTTTCCTCTTGTGCCTTAAGGGATTTTGAAGTTGATTTAAGAGCTATCCCCTTTTTCTTCCTATCGGCATCTTCATTCATGGATAACCGTCCAAGCTCCATTTCATGCTCTTGAAGCTTTCCGAATAGAGTTGCTAAATCAATTTGATCCACGTCTCTAGCTTCCATAATGGCCGTCACCTTAGGTTGCCATTCCCTGCTAAGACATCTCAAAATCTTATTAACAACTTCACCATTAGATATAACTTTTCCAAGTGCAGAAAGATGATTAATGATATGAGCGAACCGCTTTTGCATGTCACCTATGTTTTCATTAGGTAACATACGAAAGAGTTCATATTCATGCATGAGTGTATTTAGCCTAGCCCTTCTAACCTCCGAAGTGCCCTCATGTGTGACTTGTAATGTGTCCCACATTTGTTTAGCATCAACACATTGAGATACTCGAAAGAACTCATCATAAGAAAGAGCGGACGTAATGATATTTTTAGCTTTTAAATCAAATGCAACTTTCTTCTTATCATCATTGTCCCAACTCGATTGTGGTTTGACCGAAACAACATCATTTACTTTCGTTTGAGGAACAAAAGGTCCATTCTCTATGGCGTTCCAAATTTCCATATCTATGGCTTGAATAAAAATTTTCATGCGGACCTTCCAATAAGCGTAACCCTCACCACTAAATAGTGGAGGACGATTAATGGAAGTTCCTTCACCACCGAAAGGATTTGAAATTGAGCCCATTGTTTCCAAGTAAAAAGGATCTTTTCGAAAAAGCTTTTTAAGGCTCGGATTTTTCGTCCGAGCTCTGATACCACTTGTTGGAAACCAACAAGCGGCTCAATATAGTCTAGAGGGGGGGTGAATAGAATATTGAAGCCTTATTACAGATTTTTCGTCCGCCTAAGAGAATGGTTTTATGAAAATAAATTTTCTTAAGAATTCAGTTCAGATTACTCGAGTAACTCAAGCCTTCACTCGAGTAATACGCAACCAAAAATAATTTCACTCGAGTATTCAGAAAATCACTCGAGTATTACGAAAGCAAATTTTAAATCACTCGAGTAACAGAAAACCTACTCGAGTAATGTTTATAAACTGAAAGCAGATTACTCGAGTGACAAGAACTTTACTCGAGTAAACTGGGTAAAATTCAATTTAAAACTTAGTTTTCAATGGAGTTCTTCAAGAATAACAATGCTATGATGATTCAACAAATTATGAATGATTAATATGAACAATTTCAAGTAATATTAACATGCAATTTTAGATCAATTGAGTAAAATTAAGAAAACCCCAATTCTAACCTAAAAATGCAAATGTTAATGAATTAATGAAATACAAGGAATGAAAATAAAAGAGACACAAGGATTTATCCTGGTTCACTTTCACCCACTTGAAAGCTACTCCAGTCCCCTCTTAAATCAAGAGAGATTCTTCACTAGAAATCTTCAAATGTAGATTTTACAATGTTTTAAGATGCAACTAGATTCTTAGTTCTCCTATCTTAAAACCCAACTCAAAGTGTGTACCAAACACTTTGATCTAATCTACCCCTTTTGAGTATTCTAGATTTCCTTGCTAATTGATTGAAGATGCTTCCAACCAATCCTCTTTTCTTGCTTTGATTTGATCCTCAAAGTCTTCCTTGTGAGATTCTTCACTTGTGTTGAAACTTCAATGATGCAATCACAAATTGCAAATCTTCAACAACCACTAAGAACAAAAATATGATCTCAAGAATATTTGAACAATGATAGAAAATAGAGTGAAGAATGAAAAGTTCTTTGTTGAATCTTGATAGCTCTTGAAAGATGTAAAATAGCTCTTGAATTACTTTTCAAAGTGTATTAGAAAATTGTAAGAATGAAAGTCTCTTTTTTTGAAAGAGAAAATTAAGTCCTTTTAAAATTTTCCCAACACTGATTGAATTACTCGAGTAAACCAAACAACGTCACTCGAGTGAAACATGTCAGATTAAGTTACTCGAGTGATGTGTAAACCATTACTCGATTAACCTGTCAGAACATAAATTACTCGAGTGAACCAATACTCATTACTCGAGTAAACTGATCAGAATCTGAATAAAAACAAAGTTTTTCTAAAATGATTTTCACAAGCTATTTAATCAAGATTTAAAGTATCTTCACTCTTAATCAGACATTATTTAAATATTCTTAAAATCACCTAAGCTACCCACACCAATGAGATGCAATGCATAAAATAAAGATTACATTGAAATAGAATTAATAAAAATCCTAATTCTAATCTTCATGTGGTGTAGCTTGCTTGTTGCCAATGTTGTTGCTTGGAGAGAGATTGTTAGCATCAAAACATGAGAATCCTACAATTTCTTCCTCTTGACTCTGTATTTAAAACTGAAAAGGTTGAAGATTCACCCGACTCTCTTCGTCGAATATCTTCACTAAGAACCAGATCACGAACATCGTTGAACTTCAACTTATTGCTTCCTGACGAGCTACTCACAGCTATGACAGTAGCGTTCCAACTTTCTGGTAGGGGAGACAAAAGTATCAATGCTTGTACTTCCTCATCAAATTCGATTCAAACTGAGCTCAATTGGGTTGTGACTACATTGAATTCATTGAGATGTTGAGCCACCGATGCACCTTCTGTCATCCGCAAATTAAATAGCCGCCTTATTAAATGAACTTTGTTTGAGGCTGACAGCTTTTCATACATATTAGAAAGAGCCGCCATAAGACCTGTTGTGGTAATTTCTTTTGCAATATTAAATGCAACATTGCGAGATAACGTCAATCGAATAACTCCAAGGGCTTGTCTGTCGAGAAGAGCCCAATCTTCATCTTTCATGACCTCTGGTTGGCTTCCTGAGAGAGGTTGATACATTTTTTTCTGATACAAATAATCCTCTATCTGCATCTTCCAAAAGCCAAAGTCCTCACCATCGAACTTATCAATTTTCACCTTTCCTTCTTCTGTAGCCATTTCTCCCACTCAAATATGACTCCCTTTGAACTGATTATTGTAATACTAACAACTGGCTCTTGATACCAATTGTTGAGAAATTACGCAAAATCTCTCTTAATCAGATTAATGAGAAAAACGAAACAACAACTAAGCAACAACAACAACAACTAAGCTCTTGTTATTATGTTGCATGTAAACAGAAAAAGGAGAAAATACTATGTTGCATGTAAACAGAAAAAGGAGAAAATACAAATCTTTCTACCTCCCTTTTCTCTCTCATACTATTGGAATAAGGAGAAAATACAAATCTTTCTACCTCCCTTTTCTCTCTCGTACTATTGGAATGGCTAGAAAGTAAAAAACAAAATCTGTATTTATAGGTGGAGGTAAGTGTCATCCTCCGTTCATTCTGTTTTTCTATTTTTTAATGTTTCTATAATTTTAATGGCTTCCTACTTTTACGAAACCAAAACTAAGGAATGTGTTTCTTAATTTTCTCTCAACAAAGAATGCCTTTGTTATTTGACCAATTCCAACAGACGTAACATTTCGTTAGTCACGTCATTAATTAACGGTGGATCCCTAATGAGATAGAGACCAAAACAAAAAAATTTAAAATTTTAAGAATCAAGACCGATCAAATAAAAAGATAGGAACTAAAACCAAAATTTGATCAACTTTCGAGAAAAAAACTTAAACAAGCCTAAAATAAAATAAAATTTTGCTTATGAAAAAGATGAGGTAAACACTTGAGTGAGAAACTGAGTTTCTCATCACTCAATCAACGAGCCATAACGGGAGTAACCACTTGAGTAAGTTCTACATCTAACCCATGAGGTGAAGATCCTTCAAATGTTGTAGGAGATTTTTGAGTCAGAAGAGAGAGGCTAAGAACCACTTCTCCCATGGTTGGTCTGGACAAAGACTTACCTGCTGTGCAATTCACTGCCAAAAAGGCTAAATTAAGAGCATCATCTACAGGATAAACACCCCCCATCTTAGGATCCATCCATCTTCTAAGCCTCTCATGTCTCTTCTCTTTTTGATCAAAAACCCCTCTTATATCTTTCCACAGCATAACCAGCTCACCGTTTTCATTTTTTGTTAACTTCTTCTTGCCTGTCAGCAACTCCAATAGAAGCAAGCCGTAAGCAAAAACATCTATTTTAAGTATCGTAGGATCTGTGGATGTTCTGGCCATTGAAAAATTTGCGATCTTGGCCTTAAAGTTTGAGTCAAAAAGGATATTATGTGTTGTGATGTCTCTGTGGACGATACTTGGTTGAGTGTGTTCATGCATGTATTGCAGACCCATGGCAATATCAACAGCTATGCTTATCCTCTGACTCCATGAAAGGAAGGCCACTGAGCTTGAAGCAGTAGAAGACTTGGAGAACAACCAGTTATAAAGAGATCCATTTTCAGCATATTCATACACAAGGAAGCAGGTTCCATCATTCCCAGAAGAGAAACCAATCAGTTGAACCAGATTTGCATGATTTACCTTTTGTAGAATCATTAACTCTTCAGTGACATCTTCCTTGAATTCTTTTACAGCTAAAACCTGACCATCTAATTTGGCCTTGTAAACTGATTCCCCAATCCTGCATTGTTCATTGAGGTTCAAAGTAGCTCGCATAATCACATCAACTTTATACACCGTTGGCTTGCTTAAATAGCCCGAAACCCCAGAAATTAGTTTATCTCCGATCTCCACAGATGACGAACTCCTATTCTCACTTGTATCTCTCTTCATCACACAACATACATAATAAACCAGTGATAAAAGTGCGATAAGAAGAGAGCATCCCAAGCTAACACCAATGATAACAGGAAGATGATTACTTCTTTTAATTTCATGTGAAGGATTGGGCTGAGAAAGAGCTGGTAACTTTGGCACTGGGATCAAAACTGGAAGGTTGGTTCCAGCAATGAAGTTCCGGCTAAAGTTGTTTTCGGTCATTACGTCCACTGGTGATGAACCAAACTTGGCAGCTACAAGGGAAACATTGTCATTAGGCTGCCACACATAAGTAATCAGATACTGTATCCCTTGGTTCATTTGGTAGTATGAAGGGCACCTGCAGAACAAAGGGATAAATACCTCTACGCCTACCGGTAAAAGAAATGGATTTAGATCGGGGTTTAAATACTTCAGTAGTTGCTAATTGGTGAGATTCTCGAACAAAGTAGTTGAAAGAAAATAGTAGCTATCTCCTTGCTTGATAACATATTTGCTTTTGGCAAACGAAAGGTTTCCAGTGCAACCACAAGTCACAGGTATCAGTAACAGTTGGTTTGGAAAAAGGTTGTCGTACTCGTTCTTCATGTTACTTGCTCTTGCAATGGAAAAAGGACTGGTGTCAAATAAATCAGATATGTTTATAAGACTCAAGAAGTTTGGAGATTGAGCAAAGTATGTCACATAAGTATCACATGAAGGAGGGGAGTCCACAGGGCATGAGAAGTTTGTTCCATTGGTCTGCGGCAATTGTGCTAGGATATTATGGGTGGAGTAAATGAACATGAGTGCAAGAAGTAGAGGATGACAAGGAAGAAAGAAGGAAGCCATTGTTGTCAAAGGTAGCAAACGAATGGAATGTAGGATGGAAAGAGAACAGGCAATATCTTACTAGAAACAATCAGCATTGTTGAAATGCAGCATATTATTATTTATTAGTTAATAAAATAGTTTACTTTAATGAAATTCTGCTGGGATTTTTATCTTTAGCTTTAACAATTCTATAACCCCAAGGGCACTTTCCTCTAAGAATGTTTGATTTTCAAGAGTATGATAATGCCAAAACGGCTAGTTATCGTTCATGCCTCTTCTATTCCCATAAGAAGACAGCAAGCTAGGCCACGACTAAACACCAACTATTTTGATGCCTCTTAAGATAATTATGTGGCATAATATGATTTGGGTAATGTCTTCTAGATTCTTGTGCTTTCACATGAAAGTAGGAGATTTCGAGTAGATTAAAGTCCCAATTTGTTTATGCTAAATTTGTTTCTAGCACCTGACCAAATAAACAAAAAGAACCTTATACTATCCTTCAACAAAAAAGAACCTAAAGTACCCTTCAACAACAAAAAATAACCTTATAGTTGCAATTAGAATGAGAGGATTGACTGAAACAACTTAAACATTTCTCAACATCCCTAAGTTTATGAATTTTGGGTATAATTTGTAAGAATAACAACGTAAGCGATGTGTGATGATGAAGTGAGTAAATCCTATATGGGAGAGATGTGAGAAAAAATAATGGTGCATAAGCTTGGTAGGCAAAGACCAAATAGCTCATATTTTCCACGAAATTACATATCCATATTGACAAGAAATTGTCTAACAAATTCAACGTACCTACAAGCACAACTTTCAGTATAAAGTTACAAAACTTGATTCATTCAAAAGCAGAATATCAAGAATACTTATTTCTCATATCAAACTTCTTCCACCACTGGGAAGTGAAATCTTAATGGTAATACACAATAAATTACTCACTTAAACAATGAATAAGCCTTGTACACAAGAGAATGGATACCATTTGTGAGACAGCTAAAAAACTAAGCCTGCAAAAAGCTTGCATACTTAGCCCCTAAGAATAGTCGTTGGATGCAGAGCAGTGCATTTTTAGTGACCTCAGCATTCTCATGATTCATCAGTTTCATTACTCGTTCCTTAGCTTTAAGGTCCGCCACAATGATCCGCCCAGAAGGATGGTGCTGGATGAACTGTGAAAGGTCAAAGCAAGCAACAGCCAAAGTCCTTGGATCACTGGATGTGTCCAAAATTGTTATCAGGACCCTCAGAATCTGCAGAGTGGATGACGATAGAATGTATTAATAAATAATAGATAATAGATTATGTCTCTGACAACATAGAGAGTACACAATGAGATTTTACGATAATGATCACTGTTTCTTGGTCATTGCCTAAAGGCACTTCATATTCCATAATCATCTTTTTTGCATATCACACATGACGCAAAAGTATTCAGGTTCTGTTAAACAAATCTCATCTCATATCATTCAATATATCATCAAACAGTGCCATAAAGTCTAACTTAAACACAGCAAAGATTCAGAAATACTGAAGATTGCCAGCAAGCCAATTAGTAAAGCATGCAAGCAAGCCCTTTAGTAAAAGCTTACTAGCAAACCCCATAGTATTCGGTACTAACAATTTCCATCACTAATTATTTTCAGAGTGAAGACCCACTTTGGTCTCTAAAGTTTTTGCAATGTACCAATCAGTCCATAACGTGACCCACATTAGGGACTAATGTGACCCACTTTAGGTACTAACATGACCCACTTTAAAAATCTTTACGGACTAAAATGTACTTTACAAACTCTAGGGACTAAATTGGTAAAATGCAAAAACTTTAGGGATCAAAGTGGGTCTTCACTCTTACTTCCATCACAACGAAACTCATAACTAGCCAAAGAGATAAACTCCATGAGTAAACATATTATGGAAGTAATTGAAAGCCTTAAAACTTTTCTCATCATAAATTTCATGTGTGCTTAAAATGATAAGGATTGATAAAAACAGTGAACGGATGATGCATAGATACCTGGAAATCATTCTCTTCAAAGTTGGTAATATTTTCTCGCCAAAATATGCGATCTTTGTGCATGGGGGACCAATCCAGATGACCAAGCAGGACTTCTTGCTTGTACTTATCAAAAGAACTAAGTTTCTTAATGTTATCCTTAAGCCCTTCTTCAAGAGAATTTAGCGCCTCCAACAAGTCCTATGGCAAACATTTCTAATCAATAGAAGTGTTGGGGAAGTACCAGGGTTCCCGGAAATAGACTCTTTGAAAGGGAAATGAGGTAACAGGGGTTGCCAAACACAACTATTTTAAATCTAGTTTATGACAATTCAAGAAATAGAAAATCTGAACTTTGAAATTGGAACAAAGTTGAGACTAGAGAAAGTTCAAACAAATATATTACAAAATCAAGCAAAAATAAAATCAAACAGAAAGGTTATTTGGTTAACAAACAAAAATGAGTGTTTGGTGAACCTCCATCAATGTGAATTATAGTTACTGGGGGTTGTATGAATGCTCATGTATTCTAGTGCAGGAAAATGCAAATTGAAACAGAGAAGAAGATCTAGTTATTATCATAGCAGACTTATTATAGATACATGCTAAGGTAACAAAAGCATCACAATTATGCAACCCAATTTCATTAACCACACGGATAACTGATAAGGCATAAGTGATCTGCTGATTAAGAAAAATTGTATATATATATATATATATATATATATATATATATATATATATATAAGCAAAGTCCCAGGTGCTCACGCTTAATGTGCCATAGAGATCCAATCATTCCAAATTCAATTTACTATATGCACATAACATCAAATATTACTTAGATAGTATGTGCCTATTTAAATTTTGATGCATAGTGGAGAAGGCAAGAATATCTAACAAAGCAGTAGCAGATGTAGTGTACAACTACAACCCAAAAAATAACGAATATTATTGTAAAGGTCTCAATTATATTATATGTAAAATATGTAAATACAAGTATAAAACGGCTAAATATAAGTTTTCTATGCAAATATATCAAATTAATGGCAATATGTATATCAAAAATAACTTCTTGTGATTCAACTTTCAGGGGCACCTCTATTTTTTACTCAAGTTGCACAAGTAGATTGTCAGTATGAAAAATTAATGTAGCCTTGGCTCTTATATTTCTCTCACCTCATCACTCCATGCTTGTGCTTTCAAACTCTGAACAACTTGTGGCAGCTGAAAGTCAACCATCTGAGCACCCAAAGTCCCTTTTGATAGCAAGTTTTTTAGAGTCAAGACAACTACTCGAACAACCTAACAACATTGGCAAACCAAGTGAGCTAATGTTAGACTTTTATGATAGAAAAGGCTATGAAACATATCTACTTGCTAACCATGGCATGGATGAAAATATAAAAGAAGTTAATCATCATTATAATTCATTATAAAAATGTGATAACCATAAAGTCAACAAGTCAGCAGTACCTTCTCTTTTGTAGAACTCTTGACAACATCAATCAGTCGCGGAAGGGCCCTTGAAGTAGCCAAAAATTCAATTGCTGGTTCATAATAGGATAGCAGCCATATGCAGAGACATGTTTCATAAAGAAGCTGTTACAGAAAACTTCTTGATTAACTTTCCCTTATTCCTTACAAATGTGCCATGAAAGCTAACAATTTTGCTAGTACTATTTTTTGATGAGTTAATCCAGAAGCCAATGAGTTTGCTTGAACAAAGTCATTATTCGTGAAAGAAGTTTCATTCAGTATTTGGCTAGATGCACCAATTATATGAAGTTTAGCCATCTTTCAGATGCAATGCAGACTATTGAATGTCCAGCAGGTATAACATGAATATCAGACTTACCCAGCCACCTAATGGCAGAATTCACATGGCCCAAATACAGGTAAATCTTATCACTCAGCTTCTCAGAGATAAAATCAAGAAACTTACCTGAATAGACTGTTGGGTGGATGCCGGAGAAATCAATGGCACAAGCAATTTGACTCCATCTGCTTGAACAAAAGAAGACCTAACCACAGGTTCCTTAAGAAGAGTTGCAAGGCAATTGACAGCGGTTGGGACTCCACGATTAGGGTGAGAAGGTTTCTTCAGCTACAAATATAATAAATTAACAATTAGATGAAAGTGAGAAGGCATAAATAACAGAGTCTTTGACCAACTTCGGAATTCAAGATGCATTTGTATAATTCATGTAAAATAAGATCTCAGAAACTTCATATAAATCTGAATATCTGAGGTATATGTGGTCCAATTCATAAAGTTTGTTCAAGTTCAGCAAATAATGTCACCCCCCACCCCCCAATACTAGAAGATTTTACAAAATTCTCATGTGTGAACATGTTTGGGGGTTAATCATATGTTGAAGGTGTTGTTAAAATCACAGGTAGCTCGTAAGATCACACGATAAACAATTTAATAATTTACAAATAATTTAATATAAGAAACTCAAAATGTTTAGCTTTATCTCTAAGTATACATGTTTACCTCACAAAGACCTTTATATACCTGAGATTGATTTTACCATTAGAATTGTATTTGGACAAAAACAAAAAGGAAAAAGTTTCAGTATTACACACCTGTTCACAAAGCCATTTTACCAGTCCTACCAAAACATCATCGATAGTGGTAAATGGCTTCTTAGAGTTAGATGCTTCTCCATTTGAGACGATGTCATTCTGATTTTTTGGCCTGGCACTATAATTAGAAAAAGTTAATATTTTGAAAAAATTAATAAAAATAACTCTCTGAACCCTAAACACAACTTGCTACTTGATCTAAGTCTTAATAAGGGCTTGTTTGGTAGATAGGATATGAGAGACAGGATATGATACTTTGTCCTATCATGTTGAAATCTAGAGTTTGGTAAGGCAGCAGGATGAAATAGGGCTATCCTGTTAGTCTATCCTACCATGTTCACCTAGTTTATTTTCTATCCCATTGAGGGAGTTAGGTCAGAAATGAGCAGGACAAGATAGTGCAATTTTTCCCCTCATACTCTCACATAAACACCGTGGCCACCGCCACCACACATCAATGCCATCATTATCTAGTTCGCAGTCGCAGCAAACAATTGGCAAAATAAGAGTTATCCTCCTAATATCCTATGTTGCTCTCTATCCTATCAAGTTTTTATCTTGGACAATGTAGGAATGTCACACGTTTGTATTACCTGACTATTAAAGAAAGGATCTTACAACTTTTCTCTTGAATGAACCAATTTCCATTCCATAGCAATCTGAAAGATGGACAACACTGTTATGTTTTGCTTTTTGTATTTCAAAACTTCAAAGTACAGAGAAAACAATCAAAATACATAGCAATCATAAGACATTGTCAATGACAAGTATGCAAAGATTTTTTTTCTCCTCAAGTTGAACAAATCCGGAAAAAAAAAATGACGAACTGTAAGTCTCTGTTGCAAATAAAGGGTGTTGTTACTGTGGTCTGATACCATATAAATATCCCTATGAAACACAATCATCAAACAAGCACATATTTTATGTAAACACAAATGTGATCACCAATAACGGTTAAATCTAAAGAAAAGGTTTGGCACAAGTAATAGCCAAGGTTATAACCATATGCCATTTGAAACAAATGCTGAAATAAGAAAATTTTTAAAAAAATATTGGTATGCAATATAATAACAAATAAATACAATGTATGTCATCTTTCATGATTACATCAGACAAGCTAATCATTAAGATGCAAGACAAAAACATATTTGAATAAATACTTAACTTAAGAAAGGTTCATAAGTATCTTCATCCGCAAGGGTGCTATGATGAAACAGCCTTGCTCTCTTCGGGTTTGCTGCAAAGGAAGATAATTAAGATTATGCCACTGATAATACACTAACTAAAAAAATGGCCAATTTCCACATATTTACCGGCAAGCATTTCATCAATCAATGCCAAGGCATATTCTACTGTGTCCTCTTTAAAAATATCGCGCAAAACATGAATAAACACCCGGACATAAGCTGGACCATCCTGCCACACACCGAAATCAAATATTCAACAACATTAGGCAGTAAATTCTGGAATCATAATTCAAAGCTTCTCCAAGAGCACTTTAGGGCCTGTTTATCTAAGCTTTGTAAAAAATATTTATTTTGAAACTAATGCCCTTCGGGCTACTGCAGCTACTCCTCACAGCAAGCAAGTGCTGCTCCTAGGGATCAAACCTTAGCCTTTGGCTGTGAAAGATACCCGAGGCGTAGTTTTGCCCAACCACTAGACCAACTCTTTGTTGGTAAAAAAAAATAATGAAAATCAGCTTTTTCGAAAATCTATATTTTCAACTTCACAAAAATCTACTTTTTGCTAAAATGTTGAATCTATTTTTCTTGAGCCTAAACAAACAGATCCTGAATTAGACCCAAAAAAAAAAAGCACCAATCATTGTCAAAACAAAGAAAAAAAATTACATCATCCAGCAACTGAGCTCTGTGACTCTCTGATCGGTGGTCGTAACGGCGTAAGAGCTGAAGGCTCGTGCCGGAGATGAGCTTGGTGGTCATGTAAGTCTCCCATGGGATGTCCCTCCTCAGAACCTTCAACAAGACACGATAACACGTAACGTCAATCGGAAAAAAAAAAATATTAATTGAACTCAGCATTAGAATTACAATTCTAGAATTTACGACAGTGCAATAATATACAAGAACTGATAAAATGTAAAAATCGAAAGGGGGCAGATTCGGAATTTCGCGACCGGATCGAGAAGAACCTGTTCTGTGGTTAATTCAGCCTGATCCATATTCACCGAAATTGAAAACCTACAGAAGAGAAAGTTAAGATGAGAAAATATTACAATTGGGCAACGGTGACGAAAAAAATTAATTAAATCAAAATTATATTGAAATAAATAAAGTAAAATAAAATGAATGGAAGTGACAGCGAGTTGTGAAAATTTGAATGACGAGGATTGAGAGATGAAAGATGTGAGAATAGATCAAAGAGTAAGAGAGGGTCACCTTTTATTAGACCCGCGATATGGTGGTTATGGGAAAGAAGTGAGAAGAGGAATTAAGAGAGAAGTGAGATGTGAGAAGAAGGGAATTGATGAGTTTTGGAAAGAGATGGATGGATCATGGGATGCGATATCACTCCCTCCCTTCCACGTCTTCATCCCGTTGTTCCTTAGCGGTTTTTTTAAAAAACCGTTCAAACCAGTAGTGAATCGGACAAACCTATGAAAACCGAATGAACCAGTGAAAACGGGTGGTTCAACTTGTTTTGGCGGTAACAATTGGAGGAAGTAGGGGTGCAAGCGATCAAGTCTCACACCGCGAGATCTCTCATATCAAATCGAATCGGACAAAAAAATATAGTTCGGTTTGATCTTGTGATCCGGTTTGATCTCGAAATTTACAGACCATTACTTTATAGTCTGGTCCACGGTCTAATTATTTTTGAGACCGTTAAGACCGGACCGGATCGGTTACTTAAAAATTAAATTAAAAGGCTTAATTAACTTTTTAGTCCCTGAACTTAGGTGCTCTTTTGGAATTAGTCCTTAAACTTTTTTTTCGATGTTTTGGGTCTCTAAACTTTGTTCAATTTTTGGAAATGGTCATTTCGTCACTTAATGATAATATAGCCGGCAACATGTCACGTCACTTTCACGATATCGACGAGTGACGTGTTATGTAACGTCATGTGACACTACATGATTTTTTTTATTAAAAAAATCGTTTCTTTTTAAAATTATTAGAAGATTCAATTTTCATTAAAAAAATACAATTTTTAATTATTTTTATTAAATTTAATTTTTTTTAAATTTAAAAAATTCATGTGGTATCATTGGGCACATTATGTGACATCTTAACTTTTATTTCTTATTTTAAAATTAGCGACTTAAAAATTTTTATTTAAAAACTTGATCTTTTCTTTTTTTATAAAAATCCTCCGTGAAAATCGGATGAAGTTTCCTCTGTTTTTCGGACTTCCCAAAAATTTATACTTTTCACCTGTTCAATCCAGTATAGTCCAGAAAAACTTTTAAACATTTATATACATATTACTTAGTTTTTTCATGCCCTCTTAACACAATAAAACATACTCAGGGCTTGCACGATTGATATTACTAAACCAAAATAACTTCATTATAATAAATTGATTATACTTTCTCTATTAACTAGTTTACACTCCACCCTACTTCTGCTCGGCCAATAATAGTGCAAGCTTAATCTCAGTACCTGTATAAAAACAGTTAAGAGGTGAGCATTACACATAACTTAGCAAATGAAATCTAAATAGATATAATAATAACTAAGTCATGAACAATACAACAGATAATCACATAAAGTACAGGACAAATCCAAACCAACTCATTTCATTCACAAACACTTATAGTTTCATTCTCGTTTATTCATTATGATCTAAATCTTGCTTTGTTCTTCATTTTATTATTTGCTCAATTTCATTCTTTGTGTTTTGTTTATTTTATTCTTTAGGTCTTTGCAAACCCACCACTGCGCACAACTTCATGTGAGTCTTACCGCTGCACACGCCATTAAATCGTGCGGCTTACGCAACCAATGCACCCGCGGGGCATACTTACTTGGCCTGACATTCGCATAACCGTAATTACGGTACTACAGACCCACCACTACGCACCACTTCATGTGCGTATTACCGCTGCACACGCCATTAAATCGTGCGGCTTACACAACCAATGCACCCGCGGGGAGTACTTACTTGGCCTGGCATCCGCAAACCATGTATGCATATCCTAATAGGGTACTGCGAACCCACCACTGCCCACAACTTCATGTGCGTCTTACCGCTGCACACGTCATTAAATCGTGCGGCTTACGCAACCAATGCACCCGCGGGGCGTACTTACTTGGTCTAGCACTCGCATAACCATAATCAGGGTACTACGGATCCACCACTGCGCACAACTTCATGTGCATCTTACCGCTGCACATGTCAACACGTGAGTCTTATGCAACCAAAGCACCGCGGGGCGTACTTACATGGCTTGGCGTCCGCATACTAAATTCTTTAGTCGTTTATCACATTCTCTTTCTTTTCTTTATTCACAATACTCAACCGTAATTCTTCTCTTTCATTTCATACATTAACTTTTTCTTTATTCACATTATTCAACCGTAATTCTTCTCTTTCATTTATTACATTAATTCTTTTCTATATTCACATTATTCAACCGTAACTCTTCTCTTTCATTTAATACATTAATGTCTTCTCCTCCTTCGTTCTATCCTTTCAATTAGTTGGATTCTTAATTAACATCCATCGTAACAAATTATGTTCTACTCAATTATCAAATAAGGCAACCAATCACCCATACATATTTACATAGAAAATATCAAATATCAACTTACAATAATCATAACATGCATATAAAACATAAATATCAAGGGAGAGTTTTCTATTCTTTTCCTTAAATCATTATTCTTCATTATTACCGGTTACCCTAGGGTTCATTAACATACAAAATCAGGCAATCTTAATCATCACTATAAACTACCTAGATATGCATTCCTTATGCTAAGGTAACACCCCCTCTTACCTTTAAATACAATAACTCTCAGCTTTTCGTAGACATATTCCTTTTCGAATGTCGATACTCGAACCTGTCGTGGCCCATTACTATCGCTTGTGCTGGTCCTAATGTTCCTTCGTCGTCTAACTATATTATTAAATCAAATAGTAATCAATTCAATGTGCCAAAACCGACTCAATTTGAAATCTCAATAATTAACATATTTCAAAGTAGAGTATTTCGTAAGTTTTCAAATCATGAAATCATTTAATTATGATTTAGATATCAAAATAGCATAGAATTCCAAATTAAGATCATTGTCTTCTCAATAAAATAGTATAGCTTTTTATTGAAATACGCTAACTTTCAAAACTAGCATAGTCGTAAAAAATTCATTAAAGTTAATTAGTTTTAACTTCAAGTCACAAAATCAAATACTATGTTACTTGACACTATTAATTCCGAATTAAAAGAGAGTGCTCTTTGTTCAAAAACACGTCTAAATCACATTTCCAAAGTCCAAGTAATTATAACCCCTTTCAATTTGAAATTAAAGCTCAAAATTTTATCCCCAGTTAACGTATGCCGAATATTGTTTAGTTCAGGGACAATTCAACCTCACTAAACAACAACTCAATTACTTAGGGACCTGACACCTTTAACAAAATACTTTTAAAACTCATTGTTCGGCATAACGTTCAACTCAACATTATACAATTTAGAGTAACTCATTAAAATCATTAACATTGACAAATAGTTGAAGTCAATACTAATAAACCATAATAAGATTTAATTTCCGAAACAACAACATTCTAAAACAATTTGACACTAAATAATTATTACCAATACTATTATAATTAATATTATTATTACTAAAACATGTAACATCCCAAACTTTAATTCCAACAACAATTAGAATAATGATAAGATTGGGAAGTAAGGATTATTCTTAAAAGGATTTAAGTGTTGAAAACCAACAAGCGGCTCAAAAAGACTAGAGGGGGGTGAATAGTATTTTGAAGCATCAATACAAATATTTCGATTGCTTAAGAGAATAGGTTTTAGAAAATAAGTTTTCTAACAAAAATACACTACTTAATCGATTAATTTCCCTATTAATCGATTAATACCGAAGAACACTTCTGTATTAATCGAGTTACTAGGTCGTTACTCGATTAAGACCGAATGATACTTAAAAAACTAATCGATTAATGATTCCCTTAATCGATTAATACGTAGAAAATCTGACAGAAATTCAGTCTTACTTAGAACTCAATGGAGATCGCAATTCAATGATGCACTAACAAATGATGAATGAATGATTGAACAATACTAAGTAAATTTACCAAGCCAATTTAGGTTAATTATCTAGGAATTGAAAAAGCCCCAAATTTAACCTAATTAATTGATTGTTCTTGATTAATGAAAGCTTGAATGAAAAGAAAACAAAGAAGACGAGATTTTATCCTGGTTCACTCTCTACCACTTGAGAGCTACATCCAGTCCCCTCTATCAAAGATAGAGTTTCTACTAGATACTCAAATTGTTAGATTACAATGTTAAGATGCAGCTCACTCTAGCTCTCCTATCTTAACCCCTTCAAGAGTGTACCACTACTCTTGAAAATCTACCCAATTGATCTTGTATCTTGTCCTCTTGAATTGTTGAAGGATGCTCTCCAATCAATTCTGTTTCTTCTTGCTTTGATATGCTTCAAAGACTTCGAGTTATGAATTCTTCACTTGTTGTTGAAAGCTTGATTGTAACAACCTCTTGTTGTAGATTGCTTCAACACAAATTGCTAAAACTAGAAATTTGAATCTCAAAAGAAACTAAGAATATTGAATGATTGTAAGTGAAGAAGATTGAAAGATTGTTGAATCTTGATGGAACAAATGGAAAATAGTAATAGCTCTTGAAAGATTGTGAAAGTATGATTCTCAATAGCAAAATATGAAAGTGTGTGTAAACTTGTCAAAGTAGAAATGAAAAGCTTTTAAACAAAATTAATTTTTCTGTTACAACAACAATTACTCGATTAATGAAAAGCCACTAATCGATTAACCTGTGTTAACTCGTGCTACTCGATTAATGAATAAATCACTAATCGATTAACCTTTTTTAACACTAAATAGGATAGTAATATGCAGTAAAATATGATATGAATTGGCCATAACCGAGACCATAATATATACCACATAAATGTCCATAAAAGCATAGTCCATAATAGTGCAAAACATACATAATATTAGTCCAAAACAGCAGAAATTAACATCAGAAACAGAGTGCATAAACACAGTCCAGCAGCATAAACATAATCAGAAATTAAACTAAGGTCATACACAGACCCTAAATTGTTCAAACATAGCAAAGGCAAATAACAGTCCAGCAACTACTAAGTCCCAAAAACCATAAGGAGACAAAGTTCAGTAGCATCAGAGTATAGTGAAATGTGCAGCAAAAAGAGTGTAAAAACAGCAGTGAAAATCAGTGAAAACAGTAGTGAAAACCAGCAATGAACCATCATGGACTAAGGGTTAGGAGGAGGATGGGAAAAGAGACTGGAGAAGTGATCCATAAGTCGTTGCTCCATTGCCCTATTCTGAATCTCAATTCTTTGTTCCATGGCATCAAACCGATCATCTATGTGCTGAATAAGAGAGTTGTGAGCAGCCTGGGCATCAAAAGGTGCTTCCAAATTTTCAAAATCAATGAAATCTTCTACATTTACCCCTTGATCCATGTCCATGGAATCAACAGCAGGAGGGGCAGCCGGTGCAGCTTGAGGAGCAGGAGGAACTGGTTGGGCAGCTTGCTCTAATGCTTTAATTTGTGATTTCCACAACCAGGACCTTGTAGGCTTATGAAACCCAATCCGCATATAATTAATATGATGTTTATTCAGACACCATTTCCCTTCTGGATCATTTTCACAAGGTTCACCATCAGGAATTGGAACACCATAGTGACGGAGAAGCTTTGTCACATGCATAGGGTATGGCAAATATTGTGTAGATGCAGATTGTGCAGCTGTGTACATCCTAGCCAAGACTATTCTATTCCAATTAATCCTAACACGGTGCTGAATTCCATAAAACAAAGTTAGGTCATCCTCTTGCACTTGTGCATAGTTTTGGTTACCTTTGGGAATAAGACAATAGGCTATAATATACAATAAAATCCTATCCTCAGCATGCAGCAAACTAACATTTTTAGTACCCTTATCCCAAGTTTCACCAGGTCTAACAACATCTTGAAACACAGTTGCAGGATCAACATCAAGTTCTACAGACTCATTGTAACACCCTATGAAATAATTACCCTTAATTAGGATTTTAAAATTTATTTTGAGGAAATGATTAAGATAAATTGCCAAGATAATAGTTCACTTCATTAATGCCAGAGACACATCAGAGTTCAAAAGGCGGAAGACTTAAATACATCAGATACATAAAACACAAGTTTAAGTACAATCAGTTCGGTCATTCAAAATACAATCAGTGTTTTAGCTCGGCCCAACTGGCCGAGACCTAATACAAAACAATGTTCTAGCTCGGCCCAACTGGCCGAGACCCATCCACCTATCTGACTCTAAATAACTTACTCTCCCTGTGAGGGAGAGTGATCCTGCTCGGCCGGGGACTGCGTTTGCTCGGGCTCAGTACCTGAAAAATGGTAAGGAGGTGAGCATTACACAGAACTTAAGTAAGCAGTTTCTAAAATGACATACCGAACTACCAAGCCTAACACAAATAGTCAAATAGAAAATAAATCACAAGTAATCAAACTCATATATCTCAGGCATATATCAACATTTAGCTCGGTTCGCATACCCACATCCTCGTCTAGCTCGGCTCACATCATAAACCAGTTAACTCATTGCTAGCTATACCTCGGTTTATCCTCTCATGTCTCAGATTACCATCTCTATCTCGGGTTCACTACTCAATATTTCACTTTCACATAATTTACAATCTTTTACTCTTCTCGGATGCATGCACCCAATGAATGTCTTACACCATTTAAGTCGGATATTGGAGTGTCCATAACTGTGAGTACCACAATACTCGGCTTACAGCTGCGAGCACCACTATGCTCGGCTTACGCGATCAATGCACGCACCCAGTACGCGTCTGCTATGACCAGGAACACTACCGCCGATCATTCTATGGAGTAAGGAGCGTCCATAACTGCGAGTACCACAATACTCGACTTACAGCTGCGAGCACCACAATGCTCGGCTTACGCGATCAATGCACGCACCCAGTACGCGTCTGCTATGACCAGGAACACATCCCACCGATTCCGTTCTCGGAACCTTGTGAGTCATAACTGCGAGCACCACAATGCTCGACTTACAGCTGCGAGCACCACAATGCTCAACTTACGCGATCAATGTGAGCACCACAATGCTCGGCTTACGCGATCAATGCACACACCCAGTACGCGTCTGCTATGACCCGACCACACAACCATTTCTCTTTAATTCCCCTTATCTTATTAACCATTACTTTTAGTTCGGCCCACCTCAGTTCACCTCTTTAATTTATTCCTCTTTGCATTAATCTCATTATTTACTTAGCTCGGCCTATCTCGGCTCAACCCTTTACCCATTTCCGATTTCCCTTATCCCTATTATCTATCTCATCTACCTATCTCATTATATAACTTATTAGTTTGTCTTTTCGATCCACCCTGGTTACCATTCTTCTCATTCTCCATTCTCACCCTCTCTCGGCTCGGCCACAGATACAAATGCCAAATATCAAAGCATCATAAACACTTATACCTCAACAACTACATGAACAAAACATTTAGTCAATCCATCATATAAAATGCAGCATATGAAATATAGCATGTAATCAAAAGTGATATTCCATATTCACCTAAAATCCATGTTTCTAGTTCATTCATTAATTCCCCTTTTACCCTTTTTACCATTTCTCTTCTAACATTAACCTATGTCCATTCCCTAATCTAATACCCACTCTTAGTACCCTTTATGAACACCCTAGAAACCCAAACTCAAGTAGAGGTAACACTCACTCCTTACCTCAAACCGTGTGAGATAAGAGTTGAGAGTTTGAGAATGGTTCCTTGTTGCTTGTCCTTGATCTTAGCACCCTTGAATCCTTCTTACTCCAAGCTGCACACGAGCTCCATCAATCTATACACGAACTCCACGGCGGTCCAGGGGCGTCCGGGACGGAAGAGAAGGCGGCGGGGAGGAGGTCTCTGGTTGGTGGAAGAGAGAGAAAATGTTCGTGAGAAGAGGAGAGGAAGAAGATATGTTGGGTTGTTGTTGCTGGACTTTGAGAGAAAAGGGAAAGAGAGACGTAAGGAAGAGAGAGAAGAATAAAAGTGAGAAGTGTTATGGGTTATGTGTTGGGATTTTCTTTTATTCAAATGTGGAAGATATTTGTGTGGCTCTCATTGGAAGCTTCTTGAGGAAGCTTGAATATGTGGACAGGATTCATTGGCTTCTTGAGGAAGCCATGAACTGTACATTGAAAAGGACATAAAGCAGTGATAATGGCATAAAGTGGATGCTGGTACAACGTACGGATGGTACGAAACTCAAGGGCTACCAACTCAACATGAGCTGGCACGGAGGAGCTAGGACGTGTCGGCTAGGATACGTCGGCTAGGATACGTCGGCTCGGTATGGAGGAATTGTAGTAGTCCGAGCTTCCATCTCGGATAATAGGGTGAGGTATGCTAAGGTCGGCTAGTCCGGACTGGACAACAAGTTCCGCATTTGGTTCTCATCCAGCTCGGTTCATATGCACACAATCTCATCTAGCTCGGCCGAGATCGGACCGAGGTCCTATACTTACATCCTAGGTCGGCCTATGCTCATACTACCCTTCTAACCTTGTAAAATTTCTAAGGCCTAATCCTATCCTTAAATAAATATTTATATACTAAAATTGTATTATTTAATATTAATTTTCAGGATGTTACATTCCTCTCCCACTTACAGGAATTTCGTCCTCGAAATTTAGTCAGCATTGAACAGTTGCGGATATGACTGCTTTAGCCTCTCCTCGAGTTCCCAAGTAGCTTCCTCCACATCATTTCAATTCCATACTACCTTGACCAAGGGGATTTCCTTTCCTCTGAGTCGTCTGACTTGTCTATCTTCAACTCGGACTGGTAGGACTTCGAAGGTCAGATTGTCTCTTAGCGACAGTTCGTCCACTGCTATCACATGCGAGGGATCGTGAATATATCTCCTAAGTTGCGAGACATGGAACACATCATGGAGCTTAGACAAGTGCGGAGGTAGAGTAATTCGGTACGCTACTGGTCCGACCTTCTCCGATATCTGGTATGGTCCGACAAACCGAGGGGTCAACTTCTTTGATTTGATAGCTCGGCCGATACCCGTTATAAGGGATACCCGAAGGAATACATGATCTCCCTCGATGAAGTTCAAGGGTTTCCTTCTCTTGTCAGCATAGCTCTTCTATCGGTCCTGAGCGGCTTTCATCTTCCCTTGTATCATTCGGATCTTCTCAGTTGTCTCATGAACAATGTCGGGACCAATCAACAAGTTTTCACCTATCTGGAACCAGCATAGCGGCGTTCGACATTTCCGACCATACAAGGCTTCGAAAGGAGCCATTCCGATACTTGAATGGAAGCTGTTGTTGTAGGTGAATTCGACCAACGGCAATAGTGTTTTCCAGCTTTCCGACTGTTCAAGCACGCATGTTCTCAGCAAGTCCTCAAGAGTCTGAATGGTGCGCTCGGATTGTCCGTCAGTTTGGGGATGATAAGCAGTGTTAAACCTCAACTTTGTACCCATGGCTTCTTGCAGACTCTGCCAGAATCGAGATAAGAAACGAGGACCACGGTCCGACACTATGTTGCTCGGAACACCATGGAGTCTGACGATGTCCTTTATGTACAGTTGCGTCAGCTTCTCCAAACTGTACTTCATGCTGATCGGCAGGAAATGGGCACACTTTGTAAGTCGGTCCACCACAACCCAAATGGCTTCCTGCCCTGATCTCGTCCTTGGTAGACCCGATACAAAGTCCATCGAAATGCTATCCCACTTCCATTGTGGAATCTCCAAGGATTTGAGTAATCCTCCTGGTTTTTGATGCTCGATCTTGGCTTTCTGACATGTCAAGCACCGAGACACATAATCGGCCACGTCGGTCTTCAACTTCGGCCACCAAAATAACCTCTTCAAATCTTGGTACATCTTTGTGGCACCTGGGTGAAGACTCATCTTCGTCTTGTGGGCTTCTTCCATCAACTCTCTTCGGACTTCAAAGTCCATGGGGATGCAAACTCTGCCTCGAAATCGTACGAGACCATCAGGTCCCTTAGTGAAGTTGGGTTCATCCTTGTCACCTGCTCTTTCGAGTAGTTTCTGGAGTTCTAGGTCGGCAGCCTGCCTTTCCTTGATGAAACCCACAAAATCATTGGTTACTTGCAGCATTTCCAGGACAACACTGTTTTCCTTCTTCTGTATGCCGAGGTTAAGGTCACTGAACTCCTGCATCAACTGCATCTCTCAGACCATCATATTGCTCAGATGAAGACTTTTCCTGCTCAATGCGTCGGCCACAACGTTGGCTTTTCCGGGATGATAGTGCAAGTTGAAATCATAGTCCTTCAAGAATTCTACCCATCTGCGTTGCCTCATGTTCAGCTCCTTCTGGTCGAACAGGTAGCCGAGACTCTTGTGGTCACTGAACACTTCAAATTTAGTGTCATACAGGTAGTGCCTCCAAATCTTAAGGGCAAACACCACGGCTGCTAATTCAAGGTCATGGGTGGGGTAATTCTGTTCGTGTTGCCGAAGTTGCCGGGAGGCATAAGCCACCACCTTTCCCTGCTGCATCAACACACAACCGAGACCCTGCTTCGAGGCGTCGCAAAATACGTCAAAGGCTTTGGTCGGATCGGGTAAAATCAACACGGGCGAGCTCGTCAACCTTTTCTTTAGCTCTTGAAAGCTCTGCTCGCACACTTCAGACCACTGGTAGGATGCATCCTTTCTGGTTAACGAGGTCAACGGTAGAGCTAGTTTAGAGAATCCTTCAATGAATCTCCTATAGTATCCAGCAAGACCGAGGAAACTCCTAATCTTCGTCACCGAGTTCGATCTCTCCCACTTAAGCACCGCTTCCACCTTGGAGGGATCAACTGCTACACCTTGCTCGGATATCACATGTCCAAGGAAATGAACCTTGTTGAGCCAAAAACTGCACTTAGAGAGTTTAGCATAGAGATTCTTATCCTTCAAAACCTGCAACACCGTCCTCAGATGCTACTCGTGTTCACTCGGACTTCGGGAGTAGATGAGGATATCGTCAATGAAGACTATCACAAACGAGTCCAGGTAGGGTCGAAAAATCCTATTCATGTAGTCCATAAAGATAGCAGGGGCGTTGGTAAGTCCGAAGGGCATAACCACGTACTCAAAATGCCCATACCTTGTTCGGAAGGCTGTTTTCGGAATGTCTTCTTCTCGGACTCGGATCTGGTGATATCCAGATCGAAGGTCTATCTTTGAGAACACTGACGCTCCCTTGAGTTGGTCCAATAAATCGTCAATCCGAGGGAGGGGATATTTGTTCTTCACTGTTACCGCGTTGAGCTTCCGATAATCAGTGCACATTCTGAGGCTACCATCTTTCTTTTTAACAAATAGAATCGGAGCTCCCCAAGGTGAGACGCTTGGTCGGATTAGCTTTCTGGCCAAAAGTTATTCCAGCTGTTTCTTAAGCTCTTCTAGCTCGGGAGGTGCCATTCTGTACGGAGCGATTGAGATCGGGCCAGTTCCTGGAAGAAGGTCTATACTGAACTCTACTTCTCTGCTCGGCGGTAAGCCAGGCATTTCATCGGAGAAAACCTCTGGGAATTCTCCGACTACAGGAGTTTGGTCTAAGGTCTGTTCCTCTGTTATCTCTAACTTCGCTACAAAAGGGCCACTAAAGATTACGGTCTTTTCTCGGCAATCGAGCAGGATATGGTGCTGAGACATCCAGTCCATGCCAAGGATGATATCTAGCTTGGTTAAGGGTAGACAAATCAAATTGAGTTTAAATTCTCTACCTAATACTTGGATAGGACACTCTAGACACATTTTAGAAGTGATTACAGAAGAATTAGTTGGGGTAGAAATAGATAGTTTGTAAGGCATTTCTACTGGGGATAGTTTTAGTCTATCCATACAGTCAAGGGAAATGAAAGAATGTGTGGCTCCGCAGTCAAATAGCACGGCACATGGAATACTATTTACTCGACAAGTACCTCGGATCAGTTCGTCAGCATCAGTCACTTCTTCACCATCCATAGTGTAAACTTTGCCTCTCTGCATAGGTCGGTTAACACCAGTCTGATGAGCCTTGGTCACATTGACCTCTTCCTTCACAATATTCTCGGTACACCGAGCTACAAAATGACCAGGCTTGCCACATCGGAAACAGGATCCTCTCGCTTTGCTCGGATCCAGACTCCAGCATTCTCCCCTGTGCTGTCTTCCACAATGTTGGCAGATCGGATACGGGCCAGGAACAACCACCATCTGACCACCGCTCCTCGGAGCTGTTGACATTCTGGAGTTCGGATTCACATAGGGAGCAGATCTCTGGATAGCTCCCTTTCCTCTGATCGGACCCACTCCTTTTTGTGCCGACCTGCTCCTCTTTCCATCAGCTTTCCTTTTGAGCCCCTTCTCATAAGTGCTAGCCATGTTTATCAATTGCGAGAGATTGGCCACATTCTGATATTCGAATGCGAGCCGAATATCGTCACGGAGACCAGACTCAAACTTGATGCACTTGGTGCGTTCGTCAGCATCTCTGCAGCTTCCTGAATAGCGGATCAAATCCTCGAACTGAGCGGCATACTCCCCAACGCTCAAGTTCCTCTGTTCCAGCTTGAGAAAAGCGAGCTCCTTCTCTCTCCTGACATCTTCAGGAAAGTACTTTCCGAGGAAGCGGGCTTGGAACAATTCCCAAGTGATGACCTCATTTGTTGCTTCCAATCCTCGACTTTGTTGATCCCACCAGTGCTCGGCTTCACTAGCCAGCACAAACTCAGCTAACCTCACCCTGTACTCATAGGGAGGTTGCAGAGATCGGAAGATCTTCTCAATATCCTGGAGCCATCTCTGAGCTCCATCTGGTTTATATCCTTCTTCGAACCGAGGTGGTTCGTTCTTCCGAAATCGGCTCATCCAGTCTATCTCGACCGGAGCCGGAGGTTGGGGCTGAAGGGATGCAACTGCAGCTGCTGCGGCCGCGGCGATGTTTTGAGCGAGGTTCTCAGCCTGATTCTGCTGAGCCTGCGCTTGGTTCTGCTGTAGCTGAACCAGGGTTTCCAACACAGTGGCAATTCAGTTGTTATCAGCTCATCTCCCAGCCATGCTGTTTGGTCATGGAGAGAAAGCCAATTAACTTCCGATTAATCAAGTAAATGTATATATATAAACATATATACCTATGAGCTCTATTGTCTAACTTAGACTTCTAGACTTTACTTATTTGTCACTCTCTTGGTGAGTAACCACTAGAGTCTTTCGCAACTCCAATAGGCCGAGGAGAAACTGCTCTGATACCAAAAATGTAACACCCTATGAAATAATTACCCTTAATTACCCCAAAATTAGGATTTAAAATTTCTTTTAAGATGGATATGATATTTGCCAAAATAATATTTCCTTCCATTAATAACAAAAACATCAGAGTTAATAAAGCGGAAGACTTAAAGGCATCAAATTCATAAAGTATAAGTTTAGGTACATTCAGTTCGGTCATTCAAAATACAATTAGTGTTTTAGCTCGGCCCAACTGGCCAAGACCCAATACAAAACAATGTTCTAGCTCAGCCCAACTGGCCGAGGCCCATCCACCTATCTGACTCTAAATAACTTACTCTCCCTGTGAGGGAGAGTGATCCTGCTCGGCCGGGGACTGCGTCTGCTCGGGCTCAGTACCTGAAAAATGGTAAGGAGGTGAGCATTACACAGAACTTAAGTAAGCAGTTTCTAAAATGACATACCGAACTATCAAGCCAAACACAAATAGTCAAATAGCAAATAAATCACAAGTAATCAAACCCATATATCTCATGCATATATCAACATTTAGCTCGGTTCGCATACCCACATCCTCGTCTAGCTCGGCTCACATCATAAACCAGTTAACTCATTGCTAGCTATACCTCGGTTTATCCTCTCATGTCTCGGATTACCATCTCTATCTCGGGTTCACTACTCAATATTTCACTTTCACATAATTTACAATCTTTTACTCTTCTCGGATGCATGCACCCAATGAATGTCTTACACCATTTAAGTCGGATATTGGAGTGTCCATAACTGCGAGTACCACAATACTCGGCTTACAGCTGCGAGCACCACTATGCTCGGCTTACGCGATCAATGCACGCACCCAGTACGCGTCTGCTATGACCAGGAACACTACCGCCGATCATTCTATGGAGTAAGGAGCGTCCATAACTACGAGTACCACAATACTCGACTTACAGCTGCGAGCACCACAATGCTCGGCTTACGCGATCAATGCACGCACCCAGTACGCTTATGCTATGACCAGGAACACATCCCACCGATTCCGTTCTCGGAACCTTGTGAGTCATAACTGCGAGCACCACAATGCTCGACTTACAGCTGCGAGCACCACAATGCTCGGCTTACGCGATCAATGCACGTACCCAGTACGCGTCTGCTATGACCCAACCACACAACCATTTCTCTTTAATTCCCCTTATCTTATTAACCATTACTTTTAGTTCGGCCCACCTCAGTTCACCTCTTTAATTTATTCCTCTTTGCATTAATCTCATTATTTACTTAGCTCGGCCTATCTCGGCTCAACTCTTTACCCATTTCCGATTTCCCTTATCCCTATCATCTATCTCAGCTACCTATCTCATTATATAACTTATTAGTTTGTCTTCTCGATCCACCCTGGTTACCATTCTTCTCATTCTCCATTCTCACCCTCTCTCGGCTCGGCCACAGATACAAATGCCAAATATCAAAGCATCATAAACACTTATACCTCAACAACCACATGAACAAAACATTTAGTCAATCCATCATATAAAATGCAGCATATGAAATATAGCATGTAATCAAAAATGATATTCCATATTCACCTAAAATCCATGTTTCTAGTTCATTCATTAATTCCCCTTTTACCCTTTTTACCATTTCTCTTCTAACATTAACCTATGTCAATTCCCTAATCTAATACCCACTCTTAGTACCCTTTATGAACACCCTAGAAACCCAAACTCAAGTAGAGGTAACACTCACTCCTTACCTCAAACCGTGTGAGATAAGAGTTGAGAGTTTGAGAATGGTTCCTTGTTGCTTGTCCTTGATCTTAGCACCCTTGAATCCTTCTTACTCCAAGCTGCACACGAGCTCCATCAATCTATACACGAACTCCACGGCGGTCCAGGGGCGTCCGGGACGGAAGAGAAGGCAGCGGGGAGGAGGTCTCTGGTTGGTGGAAGAGAGGGAAAATGTTCGTGAGAAGAGGAGAGGAAGAAGATATGTTGGGTTGTTGTTGCTGGACTTTGAGAGAAAAGGGAAAGAGAGACGTAGGGAAGAGAGAGAAGAATAAAAGTGAGAAGTGTTATGGGTTATGTGTTGGGATTTTCTTTTATTCAAATGTGGAAGATATTTGTGTGGCTCTCATTGGAAGCTTCTTGAGGAAGCTTGAATATGTGGACAGGATTCATTGGCTTCTTGAGGAAGCCATGAACAGTACATTGAAAAGGACATAAAGCAGTGATAATGACATAAAGTGGATGCTGGTACCACGTACGGATGGTACGAAACTCAAGGGCTACCAACTCAACATGAGCTGGCACGGAGGAGCTAGGACGTGTCGGCTAGGATACGTCGGCTCGGTATGGAGGAATTGTAGTAGTCCGAGCTTCCATCTCGGATAATAGGGTGAGGTTTTCTAAGGTCGGCTAGTCCGGACTGGACAACAGGTTCCGCGTTTGGTTCTCATCCAGCTCGGTTCATATGCACACAATCTCATCTAGCTCGGCCGAGATCGGACCGAGGTCCTATACTTACATCTTAGGTCGGCCTATGCTCATACTACCCTTCTAACCTTGTACAATTTCTAAGGCCTAATCCTATCCTTAAATAAATATTTATATACTAAAATTGTATTATTTAATATTAATTTTCAGGATGTTACACTCATCATCACCAAAAAATGTGCCCTCATCATCCAAACCAAATAACAGTCTCAAATCATCAGGTTTAACAACAAAATGGTGTCCCCTTACTTGACTTTGATACACATCATCTATCTTAGTAAAATTCTGATAAAACTGTCTAACCAACCTAGGATAATAATGTGATTTAAATTCTAAAAACTTCTGAACATTCTGAACAACAAGGAGATCATGGAAACCAAACCTTTCTTTTCTCAGCCATGCAAAATTGATGTACCGAATTATCCCAAACAACCTGTTATCAAACTTTGGTGCCCTTGACTCACGCTCTGCCTGAGAAAACCACGAATTATTTCTGTCCTTGTGTGGTGGTCTCTTCTTGCGTGGAGGTTGAGGAGGATCAGAGGAGGAGGAGGCCATGATTAAGGAGAGAGAAAGGGTTAGGGTTCGGTTTTCTTAGGGTTAGGGTTTCTGGATTTGGGGAAAATCGATTTGAAGGATTTGGGAGTGAAATTGATGGTGATTTTCGGTAGAAATGATGTTGGAAGGAAGAATTATGGTTGAAATATGGTGAAAAATTGTGATTCAATAGCCCATAATAGTCAAAAGCGATTTTCGAGTATGAGAGAAGAGGAGAGAATTCGGAGAAGAGAGAGAAAGAAAAGAGGAAAAATGAGCCAAAGTGCTGAAAACGTGTTTTTATAAAATTCAAGCCTTAATCGATTAGAGAAGTCCTTAATCGATTAATAAAGGCATTAATCGAGTAAGACCGAAAGAAATTTTTGAATTAATCGAGTTAATACTTCATTAATCGAGTAAGTGCGAAAATGATTTTAAAATTAATCGAGTTACAGCTTCATTAATCGAGTAAGTAAGAAAAAGATTTAAATATTAATCGATTAATGAATGACTGTTAATCGATTAATGAGCACAAAACTCAAATTTTTGAAATTTTGAAAAAAAAATTTATGCACACAAACACATATTGTCACTTAGCATTTAAGACACATAATTAAGCAAGCAAACATATCATAGAAAAACACACACACAACTACTAATTAAGAGAATTATGAAAGGATTTTCAAAATACAACAACTCAAACAACAAAGCATAATGAAATAGGCTTAAGGTGATATAATACAAAATATCTTCAAATACAATTAGGGGTTCTTTGAGTGCCATAAGGGAGTCAAGGAGCTTTGGCATCGGAAAGGAAATTTAGAGAAGACTAAACGAGTGCAAAAATCGACGTTTTCGGTGTTCTAAACACCCTATATTAGGAAATTCAAAATAAAGTATTTACAACTCAAAACATGAATTCCACCGTTGGATGTGAAGTTGGATATGCTGGGTAGCTTGCTTTAAAATTTGAGCAAGATCCAACGGGTAGCAAAGAAGTTATAGCCCTGTGAAGTATGCAGCTTAGCTAATAAATCGTTTTTTCTCTGTCGCTCGAGCGAGAATTCGTTCGCTCAAGCGAATGCCTTTAGTGCAGACCCTGATTTACTGAGATGTTTTCGCTCTAGCGAGATCTAGCTCGCTCAAGCGAAAATGATTCTCTCTCAAGCGAAAATGGCTCGTGCAAACCCTAAATTCCCAAATTGAGTTTTTCGCTCAAGTGACTGTATTTTCGCTCAAGCGAAAATGGTCTGATGCAGCTTAAAACGCATTTTGGTCTCCTCTCTCATTCACTCCTCCATTGTTTCTCTCTCTCTAGGGCTCGAGTTTCCCCCCATTCTCTCTCTAAATTCCACCCAAAATCTTCACTCAAATCCACAATAAACTACCAAAAATCAATCCCCATCACATTTAAACACTCAATCCTTCATTCAATCTCTAAATTTTCCTCTCTCAAGTCATGGGTATGAGTTAGGGTTCCAAGAGCTTCAACACCCATTCTTGATTTCCATCATTCCAAGTTCAAGGTAAGATGATTTAAGCTTCCCTCATCTCCTCCTTAGTGTTGTACGAATTTTCCCTCACAATCTCTAACTAATTTTACTTCTTTTGTTTCATGGTCCACTTTCTCTCTCCTCCATAGCTTGGAGCTTTCTCTCTCTACAAGGTTAAGGAAAGAAGGTTGTGTTACCTTAGCTTAGGGAGTAGGTTCTCTTTGGTTATAGTGATGACTAGGGGTAGAGGGATGAGTTGAATACAACACCTTAGGGTAGTTGATATGGTCAATAAGAGGAGTATTAAGTAAAAGAGAAAGAACCCATTTGTAGTGTATGAAAATAAGTATATATGATTATGGTTAGAAAAGGAATGATTGACTAAGTAGTTAGTAAATTAGGGAAGTGATAAGAATAATTAATTGACTATTTATAAGGAAAATATAAAAGAAATAAGGATAGATAATAGAGTGAAAATAAATAGAAACTTAAGAAGTAAGATAAAAGAATAAGAAGTAAAAGATAAAATGGAAAGTGATGCTAAGGAAGATAATAATGATAATAGATTTTAAAGTCAATAAAGAAAAGAAACTTGTTGTATGCTTGTAAAGATATGGAGATTTATGATAGAAATGGAATATGACAATATAGGGATAATTGAGAGGTAGATAAAGAAAAGGAAAGCGTTAATGGTAGACTTCTTTTAATATAGGTTGACGATGGATAATAAATATGGAAAATATAGAGATAAGTATGCTAAGTGAAAATGACGATTGTTGTAGAGAATGACTTGATTTGAATGTTGATAATGAATAATGTGATTAATAAATGAATATGTTAAGAACTCTGGAGCATGGAATGGGATTAGAAGGAAATTAAGAACTGAACTAACTAGTAATGAGTGTACTAATTGAATAAGGGAACTATATTGCTAATGTAAGAAGGACCACCTATCAAGGTGTGTGGATGTAGGATTGTGAAAAGATAAATTATGATGTGTATGATTGAGTATGTATAAGGGACCCTCCCATCGGGAGTGTGAATGTGTATATAAATGGACCCTCCATAGCGGAGCGTGTATATAAATGGACCATAACGGAGCGTGTATATAAATGGACCCTCCATAACGGAGCGTGTATATAAATGGACCCTTCATAGAGGAGCGTGTATATAAATGGACACTTCATAACGGAGCGTGTATATAAATGGATCCTCCATAGCGGAGCGTGTATATAAATGGATCCTCCATAGCGAAGCGTGTATATATATATATATATATATATATATATATATATATATATATATATATATATATATATGGACCCTCCTGTAGGGAGTGTGAATATATGTGAATAAATGTGAATATGAGTATTATGGACCCTCCTTCATGGAGTGTGTAATAGGTAATAGGACCCTCCAAGATGGAGTGTGTAAATGTAAGTAGGACCCGCCTTTGTGGTGTGTGATTAAATGGTAATAGGACCCACCGAAAGGTGAGCGAAAGAATAGAAAAGAATGAAATGATTAGAAAGGCATATGTAAAGTATGGAATTGAAAAGATAAGGAAAGGTTGAGATGAATAAAAGGAAAGCGAATTAGTATATGAATTGGGTATTATGGTATAGGGTAGGACCTTGATTTGTTACTATGCTTTTGTAGAAGCTATATTTCTAAGTTTTGTGTAATGCTACCCTTCTTGCCATTTTTTTTAGGTACCGAAGCAGAGCATGCACGAGTCGTGGGTGGCCGAGCAGGGGCGCACTCCACAACGTAGAGTGTGAATATTGGGGGTGGGACCATATGTTGGTCTGAGGTTCTTAAATGGACTTTTGACGTATATATATGTATATGTATATATATATATATATATATATATGCACGCTATGTATTATCTTTTGGGGATCAAACTATTTTGTATCTTATTTATTATTTTGGAAATGAAGTATTTGAATACAATGTATTATATTTTGCTCTGCTGGCATACTGTTGATTATATGAAAATATTATTACAGATTTTCAAGGAAAACTCATATTTTTGAAATGTCCATAAAACAAAGTAAACTCCGTCCGATTTTACGGAGATTTTCATAAGCATTATAATTAACTAAGAGTTTTCAAAAGAAATTTTCAAGTCACCAAATCTATCGGGATAATTAGTATATTAATTAAGATAGGGTGTTACAAAACACAACACAGAGTAATTAAAAATGTATTAGGAATTTACTCTCAAATATGATTTTGAAGGGCGGTTCGGTTCAGACCAGTGGCAAATGTTGACGGCGCCGGGACGAGGCGAAGCTTCCCGGTTTGCTCTTCACGAACCTCCCTGCGTCGGTGGTTCAGTCTGGTATGCAACAAGCAGAGAATAGATTTGGTGGTGGCGGTGGCATTCTCCATGGCAGCAACAACCAGCAATGGCGGCGGCGACCATGACCTCTACAACCGGCGGTGATAGCGAACGGTGGTGTTCATGACTTCCTTCATGGTGGCAACATCATCCACGAGCAGCGGTCCGATCTGAAGGAGGGAGTTGCGATTCGCGACTTGGTGGAGAGGGAGCGCGCGCGTGGCGGCGGCGCGGGTTCCACGGCAGCAACAACCCAGGGATAGAGAGAGGGAGAGAGAGAGGCTTGGGGTGGAGGTAATGGTGGCTGGGTCGTGGGGAGGGGAGGGTGTGAACTCGCGATTTGAGAAGGAGAAGAAGAGGACGATGATGGCGAAGGCTATGGCGGCGGCGGCGCGGCGTTTCTCCAGGAAAAATAGAGAGAGAACCGAAAACGAGGGAGAGAGACATTGAGGGGTGCGATTCAACACATGGGGGAAGAAGGGACCTAGGGTTCCCCCCTCTCACAGCACACACATATCATTATTTTTTAAACATATACTTTCATTTATTTATTTATCAACCCAAAAGAAATATTAATGATAAGATTTTAGCATCATATAGCTTCATATAGAAAAACTATAAGGTTAGAAATTAGTTAGATACTAGGAAATAACAAAAAATTATTTAATATTGTATCATTATAAATACCAAAGTAAAGAACAGAAAGTCTATTTTTCAAAGGGTAATTATTTCAAATGAATTTGCTTTAAAATATAATTAAATTTACTTTCGTAATTAATATAAGGTATTTTATGAAAATACCCAACACCTAAATGATTGATTTCAAGAAAGAATTATTTAATTCAATAAACCTTATAGTTTATAACGTTAAAGAAATCAAATTCCAATATTTCCGAACACTTTTGCAATACTAAAATGGACCTTAATTTGTTATTCCTAAATTTTATTATTGTTATTATTATTATTTCAATCTATTAATATTATAATTATACTTGAGATTAAAATTCGGGATGTTACACGTTACCTATTGATGTGGCGAAGGTGATGTGGCGAAGGTGATGTGGCATGACCTCGGTCATATCATCATTTAAGTGATGAAAGGACCATTTCCAAAATTTGAGCAAAGTTTAGGGACTCAAAGCATCTAAAAAATCTTTAAGGACCAATTCCAAAAGAAGACTTAAGTTCATGGAACAAAAAGTTAAATAAGCCAAATTAAAATAAAAAACACTGTACTCCAAGCTAGTTGTTTCGTTATTGTGATTTTATTCATGTTAGTAGAATAACCAATAAAGTTGCACACTTTGTATCATCTTGGGCCTTTAGTAATGGCAATTGTCTATGAGATAATGAGTTCCCTATGAAAATTGTAAATTGTGTTCAGGATGATTATATACCTCACTGCAATTCTTGAATAAAATGGTTTCCATTTAAAAAAAAAACATGTGCTATATAGATCGGACCAAATCGAATCGAAACATTTATGAACGGTCTGATTCAATCTAATTTCTGTACATAAAAAATATCTGGAATGAATTAGATCGGATCATGTTAATTTAATTGGTCCGGTCTCTAATATCCATCAAAAACTAGATCGGATCGGACCATTACACCCGTAGGAGGAAGGAGTGGTTGGAGAAGGCGGCGAGCAACTCTTAGCTTTCGCATATACTACAAGAAGGAAGAAGTGACATGGCACATCACACTCTTCCATTGTGTGTGTTTTTATTAAATTTTTAAAATGTACTTCACATGTCATTTTATTATTTTTCACATTTTCGTGAATGTTATGAATCATAATCATTTTTTCATTTTATCTTTCACTACTTTTTTTTAGGGAGTGTTTCACTACTTACCTGAACTCGTAATATTACACAATAAATATAAATCATCAACTAATCATATTTTTTTATAGCAAAAATAAACTAACGAACTCTTTTGTTTTCTAATTGCTACTTTTTTCTTTGAAAATTGGCTAATTTTTTTTTATAAACTCGTTATTGTAAATACATTAATAGTAGTTATTGGAAATATAAACCCACATTGCTTTTTATAAAACATGTTGAGAAGTTGTTCTCCATTAAAAAAAACATGTAGATAAGTCATTTTCCACCAAATAATTTTTCCAATTGGTTTTAATTGCTACAAGACACTTTAATTTTTTGTTTGAATGTTGATATAGCCGTGGTAAATTTTTTTTCCTCCTTCTCTCTCTTCATCCTCATTTTTCTTTGATTATTTTAATTCCGTGTTTTACTCATGAATTGTGCATTGTAGTGAAATATAAATGACAAAAGAGTGTCTCTAACTGTGAAGAACCTTTCATGAAGTCACGAACGAATGAAAACGAGGTTCGCTGGAGATGCTCACCTAATAAAACACAACCCCATTAAATCAGCTAGGAGAAAGAACTAAATTCTTGTTGCGAGAGATGACCATATCTTCAAAATATCATCCTGATTAACGTCTTGCTTAGCTAGTCAATGTGCGCATTGATTACATTCTCTTAGCGTATGAACAATAGTAACCTTATAGGGAACTTGCATTATACGAAAAGTGCTATTGATATGAAAAGCATAGGAATGGAATTGAGAATTCTCACCAAGAATTAGAGATATAGCTTTCATAGAGTTACTTTGGCAAATTAGAGAGGGCATATTATGGCATTTGGCAATGCGTAAACCTTCGAGAATATTTTGAAGCTCAACTTGCAAAATATTTGCGACACTGGCATGCCCCGAGAAACCAAATATCCGATCACTATCTTCATTCCGTATAAGACCACCAAAACCAGATGGCCATGGGTTCCCAAGAGACCTCGCCACCAATTTACTCCAATGAACTAGCTATCGTCTTTGCTTATAGGAAACTAGTAAGTTGGCTCGTGCAATGCACGAGTATTCAAACAATGCCCTTTACAACTGGTTTGGTGGACTCAACATGATTTCTACTTTTTCATGATTTAATAATATAAATAATAATATTATTATCAACATATTATAAAATAGGAGAAGTTGAGGGCATTTTTGTCATTTTCATTTTCCCTCCTTCATCCTTGCTTTTCCCTCCAAATTTGTTTATCCGTGCATCGCACGGGAATAAATATTTATCTTAAGTTATTTTTATTAGTACAATTTGGATTACACATAAATATAAAAATTACCCGCAAACATACAATTTGCATTTCGATATTATTACAATTTGCACGGGTTATTAATGATCTTTTCAAAAAGAAATAATTTGAATCAAATATTGACATAAAAATATATAATGCCTAAACGACCCGTCATATGATAATTAACCAGAAAAAAAAAACGAATATAATGTTGTTATTTCATAAATTCTAATACAAACAAGTCATAATATAGGCAAATTGGTACTACCTCCGTCCCTAATTATAAGGCACTCTCGGGAGATTTCACGTCCATTAAGAAAGTGGAATAATTTAGTTAATTGTATTGGAAATGTGAACTTTTGATATGTATTTTCAAAATTACCCTTACTAATATTATTGGGAATCTAAAAAGTGTTAAATAAATAGGGGTGTTTGTGGAAAAAAATAATTAATGCTCATTGAAAATTGATAAAGGGCCTTATAAATAGGGACAAAATAAAAGTGTTAAGAGGGCCTTATAATTAGGGACGGAGGGAGTATTAAACATTTAAACAGAGCATCATTATGAATAATAAATTTTGGGTACAACGGAAAAAACGGATATATAAATATTAAATATGAGCTGTAATGATTTAACTTAATACAATCAAATATTTACTCAGTCATGAATTCAAATTTAAAAAAATCCAAAAATTTATACAATATGTTGCAATTTAAATTGTGAAAAATAATGATGCGTTATTTTATACTTTAGACAATATACTTATTTACAATTATGAAGTTCTAATACAAACAAGTAATTTGAAAGTTCGAATCTTATAAACACGAATTAATTAAAAGTGTGAAAACATGTCTTATATTTTGGGACAAATGTAATAATAATAATAATGATGATGATGATGATGATATATATGGTAAAAAATAGCTGCATTTGGACTTGCAAAACGAATTACTAACAAAATGCATTTGGAATGATGGATTAAATAAAACAAAAATCAAAATGAGTTGGATTTTTTTTTAATACAAGAAATTATGTTGTTAATTAAAATTAGAAATCGCATAGTTGATACATTATTAGTTAATTTTTATTAATGAAAAAGTTGGTAGCTGAAACTAGATTCAAAGGTTAATGTTTATGACTATTCATTTCTAAATACATGTAAATCATTTTTATAAAAAATTTATATTAACTTATTATTCAAAAAGACATATTTCCAAAATCTATAATCAATTTTTTTAAAAAAAAAATAAAAAATTAAACTCGTGCGATGCACGGGTAAAATTACTAGGTAATATTAAAGAGATAAGTCATGTTAATTGAAAATTGAATTTACATGTCGCAAAATATCAATTCATGAATGCTAATTCAATAAATATTCATTTTGGAAAAACCAAAGCTTAAGCATATTATAATCAAGTTTTATATTCCAATTCTAGTTGCCATACTCTTGCTGTAGCATGTGTAGAACAACAAGTACTGACTATAAATTCAATAATGCAGAAAACAATATATATCACATAGAGATACAAACAATAAAGTCTGAAGAAACTGAAACATAAAATCAAGAAATTTCCTTTTCCATTTGTAGTTTTCTTATATAGGATTATATTGGCTTCCATTAAAAAAAATAATTAAGCTGCAATAACTTGGAGGTCCCTCGTAGGAAGTGGGTTTTCTCTTTCATTGGACTGAAACCACTATATGTCCTTGTTGCCCTTAACAAAACAAAGCATGCTCAAGAAGCATAAAAAAATGACAACTTGTAAGTAATCATTCTATTACCCTATTGTCAAATAATCATGTAAGTAGTTGAAAAACAATCAAAGCAAAGCTACAACCAAATATATGAAAACAAAGGCACATGCATTCTTGGATCTAAAACATGTTAAAAAAATGCACAACCAAAAAGAATGTAAACAGACATTACTCATAAAAAGGTATTTTGTTGAACACTTTATGTACATTTCTTATAATCAAAACCAATCATTCAATCAACTAACAAAGAAAATACAGTTTCATAATCAATTAGAGTAATAGAAACCAAGCGCAAAAATTAATACTCTAAATAAGCATGTTTGCTTGAACAAAATACATTATGTTTAACTATGTCATTAAAGTGGATAGGATTTATTTGCACCTCAATAACATTTAAACATAAAATATTGTATAACCTTAAATATGATATCAAGCAAAAAATTTAAATATTGAATACTGCTAAAACTCAAATCTACGTCAATTGAATATTGCATGACCTTCAATAGGAAATCAAGCACTCAAATCTTCTATTCCATTTCCTTATTACTTTTTATTTACTTTCATTTCTCCATATGTCAATTTTAAATTTGTGAAGAACTCCATAAAAGATATTAAGGTCAAGAACACCAACATCTAATTGCATTATAATTCAAGTTGTACCTTAGCAAGTCATAGATTCATATGCAAGTCATCTTATCAAATAAATAAAACCTACACAATCACATAGACCTAGTGAGCTAGCACCATGCATATATAACAACTAAACCATCTCTTTGTCATGCTCTGCTAGGGTTCCATAAACGCAAAATTCTGCGTATGAGATCATTTTGCGTATGTGACAATTTTGTGTCTATAGATCTGTATCATCTATGTCATATCATTTATTTGGCGTCTTCTCACACTACGTGACTGCTGATATGGTGTTCCGCTAGCCACGTTAGCAAATAACAGTTTTTTCATAATGGAGTGGATCAAAATCAAAATATTTGAAAAATTAAAGACCAATCCCGGTCAAAATAATTTATAGGGACTAAAATCAAAACACGCTGAACTTTTAGGGACCAAAAACATAAATAAACCAAATCAAAACCACTAAGACAATTAAGCTCCTTCAAATTATCACACCATAGAAAATCAACTACACACAAGTTGAGCACACTAATTACACAAGTTGAGCACACTAATTACACAGCTCTAATGAACTTAAAATAAGCTATGCAAATGTATTTCACGTCACAAAATAAGATTCCACTTCAATGTGGTCGATCAATACTGTGGTCAAAAGACACGACAATCTGCTTTCTGACCACTTGAATAAAAAATACATAACCCCGGTCATTTAATTTAATTTAATCACCATATTACAAATAAGCACACTTTTCATCACTTAAGAGTTCCTTCTCATCAAGTCATACCCACAAACTTGGAAATTTTACAAAATTCTCATGTGTCAAACGCTTGTGGCAGTTTCCTCGATATGCTATGTGATTTAGTGCATCCTCGACATGTTTGTGAGTTAACCATTTGTGCAAGGTGTGTTGTTAAAATTGCAGGTAAGCCTATAAAGATTACAAGGTAAATAATTTAATATAATAAGGTCAAAATGTTTAGCTTTATTTGTACCAAGTAAACATGTTCATTTAAAAAAAAAAATATACATGTTTATCTCACAAATATCTTTATACACCTGAGTTGTTTTTACTATTATGAATATATTGCATCCGAAAAAAAAAATTTAAAGTCTTCCAGTATAACATACATCAGAAAAAAAAAAAACACTCTTTATCCAACAAGCAAAATGTCCTTGTAGTTGTCGCTTATCAAGATACTACAAAAAAGTACTTGATCTCATAAATATTTTCATTCAAGAACAAGACTAAACAACAATACTAATATAATAATTTATCACCCTAACTAAACAAAACCATAAAAAAAATATAAAAAAAAACATAAAAAGACTAACAACAATACTAATATAATCATTTATCAACCCAATTAAACAAAACCATTTTGACACTAATGTGCATAAAACTATGCTTTTCGTAGATACACATTTATCCGGTTGAGAAAAACGATATTTTATTATTGTTTGTTGATACCTAAAATAAAATCTTTGATTCAGTGATAACATTGTAAAACTATTTCAAAGAAGCGAGAAAGCTCAATTCGTGAAAAAAAAAATGTTATTTTAATACACTAGAGTTCCGGAAATCATTTTAAAATACCCTAAATCTCTAATGTGTTTATAAGTTCAAAATATTAATTTAAATATTTTTCTTGTACTTACGCTGACAAAGATGGTTTTTCTAACTCTTAAAAGCGTATCAATGTTTGAAATTATGCTCAAAGAAGTATCAGAAAATTTAAGTAATATTAATAATAGTAATAATAATAATAATAATAATAATCTGTAAAATATTACTTTAACCAAATTGATATTTATAAGCTATAACAGGTATTCCGTGAGGAGACTTTTCATTCCTTATTTCGTATAGAATGCTTTGGAATTTTTTAATCCTATATAGTAAATTATATGACAGCTGAAACATTGGTTGCTGAAAAGGTATAAGGATAATTCTATCATCTTTCAATATGGAAAACTTCCTGTCATTCGGATATGGTCAAGGGTGCTTCTAAGCCCATATTTGAGCACAGCCTGGTTACCCTGTCTGAATCCATCTCCATAAGCTGCCGAGCTATCCGACTCGATTTGGTGTTTAAAAAACTCACCAAGTTTCTTCTCAAAGTCGGATCGTTTACCTTTCTTTGATGACGTAGAAGAGGAGGAAGGTGACGATGAGGACGATGAGGATGACGAAGATGATGCACCTTCATTCCCAGACCCTGAATAGATCTCTGAATCTAACCACATATGAGCTAAGACTTGGCAAATTCCTTCCTCAACTTCTGGCCCCAGGTTGCCATAGCCTGCCAAAACTCCAAAAAGTTTCCAACTTAATAGCAAGTAATAAAAATATAAATTTCTGTTTGATTACAAGAAAGCCGAGAGCACCTTTAAGCCTAAGCCATGCGTGCATCATCTCATGAGCGAGGATCGATCCTGTTAATAACCTATAGATATAAAATTCTTGTTATTAAAGTGAATTTCAGATGCAAGGACTGTTGATAATGAAAATTAGATGGTATGAGAAGGCTACCTAGGAAGGCCATACAAAACAAGTATGGCTGTCACTTCACAGCGACGGATCAGCTTATAAGGCTCAGTTATCATATCTATGATACGGTAGCCTGCTCCTATCTTCGGTCTTTTCAAAATCTGGAATTACACGAAACAAATAAAAACCAGTATTTGATACAGAACTCTTCTTTATCAGAATTAAAAATATCTTACAGTGGTGATAGTTTGCTCTTCCGACAAGCATAGTCCTCTAGTTTCAGCTAAGTGGTGATGACCCTATAATAATTGTTGAAAGCAAAAGAACAAATTTAAAACAGGACAACAAAAAAAAAAGGATGATAAAAAGAAGAGAAATATAATAGGCACATTCCATGAATGAAAGTTCAGGAAATTTTACATTCTTTTCTCCCTCCATGGCTTCATTCAATGCTTGTCTCTCAACTAAAAGCATAGGAACTTGCTGCTCTATTTTCATATGTAAACCTTCATAAAATTCTTGTATTTCAAGGTAGAGAGGTTGGCATTCATGAGTATCCATAATAGCCGAGTCTAGACACTCGAGACATAGCTTTCGACCATCATCAAGCAAAAGGTATTTTGTGTCCCTTGACTGCACTGATTGGAAAATTTCATATTAGATAAATGAAAAGGCAGAAGGCAAAAACAGAGAAATAGGGGGAGAGATATGATCCATCAGTATCTACTTGTTGATAACTATGTGATAAAATGTTTTGGGAGCTGATATAACTGACCTCCATTCTTTCACAGCTACAACAACGAGGTGTGCCATCACGCTCATGTGACGGACAATATTTTTGTAGCCAAAAAGGATGTGCTCTATACTCAATGAGGCCAGCTGAATTTGGTGGTATCTACACGGAATGAATCAGTTATTCAATTTTACTGTACAATATGTATTACTTGCAAACAGAAAAGGACAATATGACGATTTCATTTGCAATATTCCTAAAATCTGAATATATATTTTAAAGTGTCCAGTATCTTGGATGACTGAAAAACTGTCAAAGGCCAAGTCTAGCAGTAAAAAAGAAAAACTAAGATCAAAGTGATAAACAGGCTACTTTTAACAATTACAACATGTTTTGATATAAAGTTAAACATGAATAGTTGAAAAACAGAAGATCTTACGCAGGTTTTCCATAACTTTAGATTGAAACAAAATCTAGCCAGTAAAGCATACCTGTCTCTGGAAAACAACGGATCTAACTAAGCCAATTACCAAAATTAAAGAACTAACCATATATTTTTGTGAAACCTTTGATTGAAAACAACAACTACAAAACTAACCTTACAGAAAAACTGAAAGTATAAATCAACTGTTAAGATACTTACAAAGTTCATACAAACATCACATCTTGGGTGGCACAGCTCCTTGTAGCAGGATTTATGGTAATGGCGATTTCCGGTCATGGAAAACTGTAGTTAAATAAAGATTCAAACATTACTTACAATCATAGACCACAAAAAAGTTAAGATTAAATAGTCAAATTAGTCATGAGATTATCGAAATATCAAATTAGTCTCTGAGATAAGTTAGGGACTAATTTGACCGGTGACCAAAATCTCAGGGACTAATTTGGCCGATAGTCAATAGTCTTTGTTTTTCTGTTTTTTTTTTTTTCGAAAAAACAACGTCCTTTAGGCTATTCCGTTAGTCCACGTGAAGGACCACTGATGGCCATTAACGTCAGGAACAAATGTGAGTCACATTTCCTATCTTAGGTACCAATTTGAAATTTCGAAAATCTCGGATTAAATTGATCGGTGCCCACAAAGTCTGAGATTAATCTGACATATTACTCAAAAACTAATTTACGAATTCCATAAGAAACTTCAATCTAATTTTAACTACTTTTGGGAAGCATGCAGCAATTTAAACAAGTCGCTGACCTCATGATCAGTGATTGGAAGATTGCAAGCATGACAGCGGAAACATTCTGGATGCCAGATAGCTCCCACGCAACTCAAAAATCTTCCATTGCCAATCTCGGTATTGCAACCAGCGCAGATTCTGCAAGAACATTTTCCGAGAACCAGATTTATTCTCAATTTTTATCAAGATGTTAGAATTTATGATAAGGAAACTTTATTTATGTCTCCTATATGGAATATTACAGTTGCCGCAGACTAACTAGTTAACTTTAACGATTTTCATATATGGTATATGGACTTGGACTTACTAACTACGGACAAAGATGTCATCATACCCATGGTTACCTGTATACAGGTGGAAAGAGGTGTGGAAAAGGCTGATATAAAGAATCGGTGTTAGATCGGTGAGAATCAATGCTCAAACTTTCTTGAATTGCCCTGGCAAGTTGTTCATCTTCTTCAAGTTGAACATCAGCAAGATGTCCATCTTTATCTTGCTGAGTTTTAGCAACTTCGTCATCTTCTTCTTGTGGAACATTGCCAATATATTCATCTTCCTCTTCATCAATTTCGCACAGTTGTAGATCGTCTTCAGATTCAGAGTCATCCTCTACGGTACTCCCTCCGGTCTCTAATATAAGAAAAAAATATATACTTATCTTGGTCTCAAATATAAGAAAAAGTTAATTAACTTTCTATTCTCAATACAATTATTCCTAAACTATTTCTAGAAAGTAGTGATTTCATTTAAATTTTGTTTCATTCCCAATGCAACTTTCCTAAAGTAATTATATTTTTATGAATTTGAGAAAATTAAATACACTCAACTAACAATCTTAATAAGTGTGATTTCGGTTATTTTAACTTATAATAGAGACCGGAGGAGTATTATACAAGAGAAAAATGAGATATTTTTTAATACTAAGGCAAGGGAAAATACAATTCCATGAGAAATTCCCTTTCCAAACAAATAGCAACATAAAATTTCAAAAAATGGATGTTAAGTACAATGAGTTTAAACTAAAGTCAAGCATCAACAAATCTCCAAATTCTTGGGAACAGACTAAAATTAAAGTTTGAACAAAAGACTATAACAATGAGAATGAGATCATAGTGTTTGATTGGCAAAGCATAATTGGATTAAACTAGAATGAAGAAGACACTAAGATAAGCCTAAAACAAAGGCTTCTACCTTGTAATACATCAATACGCAGTTTGCTTAGAACATACATTTTAGGTACCTCTAACATTGAATCACTAATTTTATTAAATTCAAGTTACACAAACCAACAAATTAATTTTAACCACCAATTTCCAAAAGTTTAAATCTTACCAACAACTTTTTTCCCTTTTGCATCTTCCTCTGAAAGAGAAAGCGCAATTGCACAATCAAATTCTTCTTTCTCAATATCTGTCAAATCATCCTGCAATCAGTTTACCACTAGTACAACTTTAGACAATATCATCACAAGTCTCAAAGCACTATCTTTCTAAGTAGACAAACAGACTAGAATAATGACATGACAAGTTGTAACAATATGGTCTTAGATTTTCACTAGAAGCAGAAAATGTGATTACCACTGAATAATCATGATTATCGGAGATTCTAGCATCTCTATATTTCCCATGATGTCCTCCTGAATATTTATGGTTGGATCCCTTAAGCAACTTGGTAAACCAACCCATGCAATATTTCTCGCTGCAGGTTGGCAAACCTTCTCCTGAAATAAAGCCCCATAACTAGGTAAAGAAAATATAAAAAGATATTAAGAAACTGCAACCAAGGACTTGAGCTCAATCTTCATATGTCACACATAATTTCTCTAGAATTCATAGAAGTATTACAAGATATTAGACAAACAAATGTTATGAGAAAACATGCTGTGATTCTGAAGTGGTCAAATCTAGTGCATTACATTATCACTGGCAAAAAATTGGCAACACTAAGAGAAGCTCAGTGAATATAAATACCATATGTCAAAAATCATCATATCCTAATGTGGGAATAACAATTCATCCAGTTTTGCTACTCCTCAACTAGACTGATATATATTCAAAAAAAATAAATGAATGAGAAATAATCTCCTCAGAAAACTTGCTGCATTTCTAATTTAAAACCAAAAATCCGCGATCATGTTCTTCTAAAGATATTTAAAAACGCAACAAAGAAGAAAGATGTTGAGCAGATTTCTTTGTTATTCAGAATGCTATTTCATGAAAGCGTGATTTAACTGATATCAACCATAACATAATAACTCGGTATTGTTCATAACTGGATTTCCAATCAAACATACAAGTTAGCTCAAATTTCTTCAGTTCCAAAGCACCCAAATAAGTTTTTTCCCTTTCCATTATAAAAAGCAGCACCCTATAATATCGTTACAGGGCTTGAAAACTAATGGACTCAAATTGAATTGCTTCAAAGGGAATTCAAATTCCACGTGGATGGAAAATAGAAAGAGCAACACGCACTCCACCAACCATATTCATTATATTAATTGATTGAAAACACCGCAAGCATAAAGCTTTCTGCATGATAATTTCAATTTGTTAGAGAAAAATAAAATTGTTTTCATGTAGAAACTAAACAAAAAGAAAGAGACTTATTTTCTTTGACTTTAAAGACAGAGTAGAGAACTCACAAGTAAGAGATTGGGACTCAGATGAATCCCAGTTCAAGTACAAGTTCTGATTTTCTGACTATTAATACAAAGTCAACCTTATAATAACGCTTACAGCTCTTTCTTTCTTTTTTTTTTTTTATTGTCTTGGTGGTTTCAGAAAGTGTATATTTGATAACTTTTTGAGGGGGAAGAGTGAAAAGAGGTGTACTTGGATTGTAAGCAAATTAAGGCCAAAAGGAAAGAAAAGTGCAAAAAGTGAAATCTTTTTTTTTTTTTTGAGTTCCTTAAAACCACCAAAAGGACAGAAGGGGGGAGGGAGAGAGGGTAGGAAAGAGGATAGATAGAGAGAGAGAGAGAGAGAGAGAGAATCAGCAGATCAGAAGAAAGAAGCACTTGAGCTTCAATTCAATGCCATTGTTCTGTTCTGTTCTGTTTTCCTCTGGCATGTCATGTGGGGTCCGCATGCAATTTTCTATGGTTTGTTCTACCAAATTCGTCAATAATACTCCTATTAAATAATAAATAATTATAAAAACTTTTCTGGTTGAAAATTGCTTAATTCACATGGGAAAGTTGGAGGCTGACCATTATGTATGCTCTGGTTGGTGATCGAAACCGACGAAACAATCGTGTTCCAACTATCTCCGTTTGCAACATGAGTTAGGGATTTTTTAGTTAGTTAGAAAATTTTAAATTTAGTCAATAAATTATTAATCTCGTTCTATGAATACAAATTAGAATAAGCTTATGATTTTTAAAAAAAAGAGCTTATAGCTTTTGAAAATTAGCTTTTAGAAAGCTACTTGAAATAGCTTTCAACAAAATAAACTAACTTTCAATAATTCATATACCATCTATATCTTCAAACAAGTTTTAAAATTATTTATTTTTTTATTGATTTTATTTGTATTATTTATATTGCATATGTACTGTACTTTAATAATGAAACGAGTAATATTGCATTTGGAATCTATTAATCAAGTAGCATTGCATGTGTCTTCTATTACTATGTTTGTACTAGCTACTACTAAATTATCAAGTAATTTTTATTATTTAGAGTTTTATGAACAAATTAAAATTACTAATGATAATTTAATTTTAATTAATTGTGTACTTAATTAATTATAATTTAATCATTTTTATACTTTATTAATTAATTAACTATCTATTTAATAAATAAAGAAAAAATATATATAAAATATAAATAATATGATGTAGTTTGTCCTTTTTTATCATTTAATAACTTTCAGATGCACCAAAAGCTAGTTTTACTGAACAACACTATTTCAAATAGTCAGCTAAACAGCTATAAGCTCACAGCTACAAGCTCACAGTTCCTAACTAGCTTAACAGCTACAAGCTCACAACTACAAGTTACAAGCTCACAACTACAAGTTAGTTTTGTCGTACAGACTCTAGGTTTTTATAACATCTACTCTAAATGAAAGGTTAAATAATTTATAATGGGTAAATTTATAAGAATTAACATTTATAAAATTTATGTGCATTATTTATATTAATTTTTAATGCACATTTATTTAATATGGATTGATCTCTTAACACATGTTTTGGAGCATACGTTAGAAAAATCTTTTTTATTAAACTATCATTCTTTCCAATCTTGATTATAAAAATAAATAATAGTTTCACATATGTAGTGGATATGGAAAATGAGGAAATGTTCCTGTTCGATGGACCTCAAGACCAATGACTGATGGCCCTGAAATCTGTATGAACAGGAGTTCATATGCGATGGTAATGGAATATTTCTGAGTATTCAGTTGGAATACCCAGGGTCTTCCCTTGTCAACAGAGTGTGTGCAAAGTGACAACTTAGGGATGAGAGAACTTACCTGACCCTAAGGCATGATTATGCCTTTTATAGGGTGTGCGGGTGGATAGGGCCCAAAGGGGTGAGGCCCTTTAGCGTTTACATGTTGATGTTGTTAACATCCCAATTTTTATTTCTAAGTGTAATAAGCATTTTAAATGAACCTTGAGTTAAGGAAATGCAAAGTTTAAGTTAAAATAGAATTTTAGAAGTGGTTGGGAATTAGACTCATAAGATTTTAGGAAATTTTAAATGCAAGTTTCCTAGCTCGAATCATAAATTTCACCGTTGGATATCAAGTAGGATATATGTGTTAAATTGTCTCAAAGTTTGAGCACGATCCAACGGGTAGAAAAGAAGTTGTAGAAGTTTGAAGTTGTTAAGTTCAGACTTTTGGGTCCTCGCTCCAGGGAAAATGGGTTCGCTCGAGCGAAATAGTGCAATTTGGACCCTGATTCCCTGAGTAGTTTTCGCTCCAGCGAAAACTGGTTCGCTCCAGCGAATCTCTGCGGGCTCGAGCGAAAATCGATTCTTGCCAAACCCAAATCCACTGAGGAAAACTCGCTTCAGCGAAAAATGGTTCGCCCGAGCGAAAACTGTCAGAGTTGTAAAAAAAATAAAGGCGTGTGGACCACTCATTCGTGGCTTCCAAGGGAAGCCACAAACCATGGCCACACATTTCAGCCATGCAACTTAAGAACCAACAAAAACACACAACACACAACATCAACAACACACAAGCAACATAAGCTCTCCCTCTCTCAATATTCGATCCTCCCTCTCTCCTCTAGGGTTTCAATTCCTTCATCAACTTCTAGCTCATTGATCATCAAAACTTGACCATAATCAACATCATCAAGCCAATAAAATGAGTTAGAACTCTCTCCTTTGTTCCTTCTCCATTCGTTATCTCCCTCTCTATTTTCTTTGGTTTCTCTTCAACCTACAACTATGGAGAACCATTATCCCCATGCAAAATAATCAAGAACAAGACAAGGATAACTCTCTACCCAAGTACAACACTCACAATCGGGTTGTCTACCACCATTGGATTTTGGCTCTCTTGAGGTGGCAAGCTAGGCTAAGGAAGTTCAAGGTTCCAAGGTTCTAAGCTAGGGCAAAGGAGAAGGGCACTCTTATCTCACTACATTTGAGGTAAGGGGGTGGGTATTGGCTTGTCTTAGGAATGGGTATCCCTTTAGTTATAATAATTTGCTAGGAGTTGCTTGGTTAGGAGAATATTAAGAAAAACCCTAGGTTGTGAGCTATGGCACTAGTGATATTAGAATAATAAAGGTATGAAATAAACTTAGCTAAAAGGGTTAGAAAATGGTTATAAAGGATAAGAGTTGAATATGGAATTATAAGTGAATGTTTGGAAATATTTGTGATTAATTGATGATAAATGTTTATGTGTGAATGTATGTGTTATTGATTGGAATGGTAATATATATGGTGCCATTGGAATTTGAAAATGAAGGCTTATTGATTTAAGGTTATATATTGTTACTGGAAATGTTTATTTGTGCTATTATATATATGTAAGAGAATGTGATATTGTTGGAATTTTAAATGTGAATTATAAACGAATGGACTGGACTGAAATGGTAAAGGAAACTAAGTGGAGAATTGATCAGTGGGGCCCGGAACACTAGGTACCCGGCTAGGTGTTTCAATTACCTGTTAGGGTCAATTACCTGCCAGGCCAATTACCCATCAGGCCAAACCGCCCTGTAGGCGTCGGGTGACCCACAGGATCAGTTTCCACACCAATAATTGGAATAAATAATGGAATGGTAAAAAATGTACATAGTCCTACAAGTTATGGTCTGGATGGGTGTAAAGTCATGGGCAGGTGTTAAAAGTCCCTAGACAGGTGTTCCAATTACCTAGCGGGTACTCCAAGTCCTAGTGGTGTACAATAAAAAGGAAAAAGGGACGTTTATGTAGATCTCTGTTCTGAGGTTACATAAATGATATTGGGTGTATGCAGATCACTGATTTGTGGTTGCATACACTGTGTGTAGATCTCTGTTTTGAGGTTACACATAAATGGAAATGGATAAGGAAAGGATAATGGAATATGAATAAAGGAAATGGAAACTGGACAGGATAATGGATAACGAAACTAAATAATGAGAATGGAAATGGAAATATTGCACATAAATGGAAACATGGAAATGTGATAATGAGTTTAGTATGGAAAAAGATAGATTGATAAACAAGTGTGAAATGTGCTATATTTGGTAACTGACTATTTGTGTTTGGCTTAGTGGGTTGTTATGTCTATTTGGAAACTGTATTTCTATTTCATGTGCAATGCTCACTCCCTTAACATTTTTCAGGTTTTAAGATCGAGCTAGCACAGCCCCCGGCCGAGCAGGTGCACTCTCCCTCACAGGGAGAGTAGATTATAGGATAGTGAGACATGGAAATGTCCTGGGCCCGATTGTCACTATGATGACTTGATATATTTTGTTGTATATATGTAAATATTTACTTTTGTTAGGGCCTAGGACAGCCTCTTAGAAAAAGGGGTGTTTTGATGAATTTATTAAAGTAAACTTGTATATATAATTCCGCTAAATACTCTGATAACTGACTGGTATGGATGCACTATGATGCACAGTTGATGTATGAGCCCTGCTGGCTTTGGATATGTTATATGATATGTTGTCTTAATCAGGTTGCAGGTTAAATTAATTTTTGGAAAGTCTTATCAACAAGGGAAACTCCATCTGTTTGACGGTAGATTTTCATAAATTAAAAAGGAAATTTTAAATCCACTATTTTAATATATGGGTAATTTTGGGTAAATTAGCCAAGGTGTTACATTTATGGTATCAGAGCAGTTTCCCTCGGCCATGGAGTGTGGACTCACTACTCCAAGGGTTACTCACTGATCGAGGCCGTACCCGATACAAATAAAAACAGTTTAAGTATAGTACTAGGAAGTGACTCCTAGGTCGTCTCCCAAGGAATATCTTATCAAGCAAAAGGTCGAACACATAGTATGCATAGAAAGCAAGGGGGTTTTGTATTGAATGTTGAAATCTAGAATCAAAACAGAATTAAATAAAAACGAAGTAACACATAAGGAAAAGTGGATAAACCCCCTTTGGCTCGCGTTCACAACTCTATCATCGGTCACAAAAGATCAATTTCCTCCCTCTTCACTGTCCAACTCGTGAGAATTAAATACTAAGCGAAAATTCAATTCTCACCCCAAAACCCTAACCTCTAATTAAGCATTAAAAGCCAAAGCATGGAGATTTTACGAGTTTGCATAAATTAAGCATTCATACACATGGATTATCTCTATAGAATGGAACTAAGCGAACCATAACATATCAATAAGCATGAAAACAGTGAATAAAAACGAAATAGCATTAAGAACAAAACCTCAAGATTATGTGATACATTACCGAAGGGATTTAACCTAAGAGTTTAGCCTTCCATGATGAAATAAGTCAAAAACGTGTAGAAAAGGGAAGAGAGAGAAACCCTAGCAGCTACCACAAGCTTGGAGAGCAAAACTAAGCCTTCTCTAAGAGAGAGATTGGAAAAACGTGGAATGGAATAGATGGCTGCTAGGTCTACACGAATTTTGCTTTTTAAATCACAAAACGGGTCTAAATCATGGGCCAAATCCTAAGGAAAGCTAATCTCTAAATTAAATCTAAAAATATCCTATAGATAAAATCTAAATCTTAAAAGATATAAACTAAATCTCAAATAATCCTAAAGATAGATTACAATCTTCACTTCATCATATATCTTCTCTTCCAAAATTAAATCTTCACTCCCAAAATGTCCAAAAAGCCCTTGTGCCAAATATGACCTGAAAATAATAATAGATTAAATTAGGCTAAATAATCCAAATTAATTGAAATCCGGAATAATAGTCTAATAAAGTCTAAAATACTAAATCATTCTAAACAATGTCAAGTAGGCACCAAAAATCATCAATGAGAGCAAAATAAGGCTATGAATAATGGGAAATATAATGCTCATCAAATACCCCCACACTTATCCTTTTGCACTCCTGGGCAAAACTAAGAAATAAGACTAAGAAGACTAATATGCACCAAAGTGAATCATGTAAAGAAAATACTATAAACTAAGAAAATGCAAAACCTAAGAGATTACATACTTCACAATGAATGCTAGGAAATGCAAAGAAATGGGCAAAATCGAGCACACGAAAAGAATAAGGACCAAAGAATCAAGGCATCCATTAACATCATCCAATTATTTCAAACATGCAAAGAAAACCAATGACATCAAGAGGGTAGTCACAAAGATGATAAAAACTCACAAGGATCACTCAAAAGTGTTTACACTCAAGTGTTTAGGGTTAATCAGTGTTTACACTCAAGGCACATCATGAATAACAAACACAACCATAAGCTTGACAAGCCTCTAACATCAACAATCAACACACATTCACATTAAGATCAAAAGGTCTTTTCAGGGTTGTAATGGGGCCAAGGACAAGGTGGGGTAGAATATGGGAAATGTAGCTAAAACCAAGGGAATAGAGGAGAAATGGGGAATAAGTAAAAAGTAAGCACAATCCACCCCAGAATGAAATGATAAACATAACAACAACCTCTAATTCCAATCCTCTATGCCTCAATCAACCTTTTATTCTCTCTTTTTTTTTATTTTTTTTATTTTTTTCTTTTTTTGCATTGGAGAACTTCATGAACGAAAGAGAAGAAAAAAAAATGGCATAATGAGATAAAGCCATAATTACAAAAGCAACCATAGAGGCAAAACCAAGAACTCACAAGAGATGAAGAACAAAACACCCTCACTTACTTAATACCCATTCCCAAAAAAATTCCAAAGCTCCAAAATTCCCTAAGGTTAGGACAATCATGGTTTTTCAGTCATAGATTTGTAATGAGCTAAAGAACAAAGAAAAGGGATAAAAAGGCTCAAAGGGGCTATCAAAGGATAAATTCATTCAAGGTAGGCTCATATGACTAGTGGCTTATTCAAGAAAAACAATGCCTAAATCATTTCAAAATGTGCATGGGAATATCAAGTATCAACAAGAGTCAAGTCAAGTTCTAGAGTGCAAATAATCCAGAGTGCAATCACACATGAAAGAAAATTAGGTGGCATATATAGCAATCCACCCACAATTAAGGCTCAAATCCTCACAAAATGGACAATTCTATCACAGTGTTACCACCTCTTAATTATCAAAAGCAACTTTACACACAGAAATGCATGAATTCAGACACAAGATACCAAGACTCTACTAAAATGAAGCAAAAACATGCAAGAAAATGCCCAAAACTTAGCAAAACCTAAAAAATGAAAGCAAAAATATGCAACCTAAACTACTCTCCCCCCACACTTAAATCACACATTATCCTCAATGGAAAACAAATAGCAGAATCAGACAGATATAGACAAGTGTAATAAAAGTAGTAAAGAAGGAGAAAAGAAAACTCCCTAAGTCATGGTGGGTCAAAGGTGGGTTCGACCAAAGAGGCTTCCTCCACAGGTGCATCATCCAAAGTAGGAGTGGTTAGGAAAGGCTTGAGTCGGTGGCCATTGACTTTGAAGCTCTTGTCCGTGGACTCACTCTTGATCTCCACAATACCATAAAGAAACACCTGGGTGACTACAGACGGTCCAATCCACTTAGAGCGGAGCTTTCCACTCATGAGTCCAAGCCTAGAGTTGTAGAGCAACACTTTTTGACCAACTAAGAACTCCTTTCTGGAAAATGAGCTATCATAAAGCTTCTTGGTCTTCTCTTTGTAGAACTTGGAGTTCTCATAGGCCTCCAAACGGATCTCATCTCCACAGGCAGGTGGCATGCCTTACCAAAGACAACCCGATAAGGTGACATCCCTATGGGTGCCTTGTAAGAGGTTCGATGGGCCCACAGAGCATCCTCCAATCTTGTGCTCCAATCCTTTCTATTAGGCTTCACCATCTTCTCCAAAATCCGCTTGATCTCTCTGTTTGAAATCTCAGCTTGCCCATTGGTTTGGGAGTGATAGGGTGTAGAAAATTTGTGCACAACCCCATACTTCTGGAGCAAAGCTCACATGAATCTATTGTAGAAGTGTGTGCCTTGATCACTGACTATGACTCTAGGTATGCCAAACTTGCAAAGGATATTAGACCTGACAAAATCTACAACAACCTGAGCATCATTAGTCCGGGTGGCCTTAGCTTCCACCCATTTGGATACATAATCCACATCAAGTAAGATATAATAAAAACCAAAAGAAACAGGAAAGGGGCCCATGAAATCTATACCCCAAACATCAAACACCTCACAGAACAACATAGGTTGTTGTGACATCTGTTGCCTCCAAGATAGGGCGCCTCCTGCTCTTTGACATTGCTCACATGAGCTGCAGATGTTGCTTGCATCCTTGAAGATGGTAGGCCAATAAAATAGAGAATCCAGCATCTTTCGTGCTGTCCTTTGAGTCCCAAGGTGGCCTCCAACTGGTGAAGCATGGCAAAACTGGAGAACCGATTGAATCTCATGATCTGGAATGCACATGCGAATGACCTGATCACTGCAAAAACGCCACAAATAGGGGTCTTCCCATACATAATACTTGGCATCGCTCTTAAGTTTGTCTCTTTGAGCCTTGGATGCCAAGGGTGGAAAAACAGATGCAACTAGATAATTTACAATATCAGCAAACCAAGGAGTAAGGGGAGGGGGATGTGAAACATGCAAAGCTAAAAGCTGCTCATCCGGGAAGTCATCCCGGATAGGAAATGCATCCTCCTCTCTCTATCCTGCTCAAGTGGTCTGCGACAAGGTTATGCGCATCACTCCGATCCTGAATCTCAAGATCAAACTCCTGAAGGAGTAACATCCACCTAATTAATCTAGGTTTAGAGTCTGTCGTTTTCAAAAGAAACTTCAGAGTAGCATGATCAGTATACACGACAACCTTAGAACCTAACAGATTTGATCTAAACTTATCAAGTGCAAAGACAATGGCTAACAACTCTTTTTCAGTTGTGGTGTAATTAACTTGTGCTGCATCTAAAGTCCTAGAAGCATAATAAATCACATGGGACAGCTTACCAACCCTTTGGGAGAGAACTTCTCCCAAAGCATAATTCGAGGCATCGGTCATGAGCTCAAATGGGAGGGTCCAGTCAGGTGGTTGGATGATGGGAGTGGTGGTGAGTGCTCTCTTTAGCTCATCAAATGCCTTCTTGCATTGGTTTCCAAACTCAAATGCGGTATCCTTTTGAAGCAAGTTGGATAGTGGAAGGGCTATCTTGCTAAAGTTCTGAATAAACCTGCGATGGAAACCTGCATGGCCAAGAAAAAAACGCACCTCTCGCACGCAAGAGGGGTAAGGCAAATGTGATATTACATGCAGCTTAGCAGGGTCAACCTCTATGCCCTTATGCGAAATAATGTGCCCTAAGACTATGCCTTGTTCTACCATAAAGTGACATTTTTCAAAATTCAAGACAAGGTTAGTCTCAGTGCACCTATTAAGCACCTTAGACAAACTATCAAGACATGCATCAAAAGAGGAGCCATATACAATAAAATCATCCATGAAGACCTCTATGCAATGCTCAAGTAAGTCATTAAAAATACTCATCATACATCTTTGAAAAGTGCCAGGAGCATTGCATAGGCCAAAAGGCATCTTCCTATAAGCAAATGTACCAAAAGGACAGGTAAATGTGGTCTTATGTTGGTCCTCTGGTGCAATACAGATTTGAAAATAACTAGAGAAACCATCTAAGAAGCAATAGTGAGATTTACCTTCCAGGCGCTCCAACATCTGATCAATGAAGGGAAGAGGAAAGTGATCCTTGCGGGTCACTTGGTTGAGCTTCCTATAGTCAATGCAGACTCTCCAACTGTTCTGCACTCTAGTGGGAATCAGCTCATCCTTCTCATTTTTGACAACTGTCACCCCAGACTTCTTGGGAACTACTTGAACCGGGCTTACCCAAGTGCTGTCTGAAATGGGGTAGATGATACCAGCTTGCAGCAACTTGGTGACCTCTTTCTTCACCACATCAAGAATCTGGGGGTTCAACCGTCTCTGGGGTTGTCTCACTGGCTTCGTCCCATCCTCCAATAAAATCCGGTGCATGCACATGGAAGGGCTAATACCAGGTAAGTCTGCCAAAGTCCATCCTATTGCCCTTTTGTTTGCTCTAATCACATCCAACAGCTTCTTCTCTTGATCAACAGAAAGGGAGGTAGAGATGATCACTAGAAGTTTCTGCTCATCCTCCAAGTAAGCATATTTGAGATGAGGAGGAAGGGGCTTTAGGTCCAATAAAGGTGCCTGCATCACAGATGAAACTAAAGGGCACTACAACATAAAGGAGTTTTAACAACACATATTTTACAGCACTTATGTTTAAGATGCTGTAAAAAATTCATTTATGCACAAGGAGTGAGTTAGAATTACATTTTTTAAAGCATTTGTTTAAGTAAATGTCGTAGAGAACAGGTGAAAAAATTGTATCACTTATTATACAGCATTTCTTTAAAGAAGTGCTGTAGAAAGAAATGCTGTAGAATGGGTGGTGCGAAATTTGCTTCCCCGCGCCTAAATAAGCTCAGAACGCTGTGGTTTTTTGGTTTGAAATTTATTTTGTAATAAAAAAATAAAAGACCCTCTGTCTTCTTCTTTCTTCGGTTTCCCTTTGTAAAGTCTCTGCCTTTCTTCTACAATCAAAACCCTAGCCACACTCGAAATCTCTCTCACCTCCATCCTACACTCGAAGCTCTCCCTCTCACCCCCATTTCCGTCCTCAGCCACAGCCATACTCCCCAGTCGAAGCTCTCTCTCGCCTTCGTCCTCAGCAACCACGACCCACTCGAAGAGCTCTCTCACCTCCGTCCTTAGCAACTACGACCGCACTCGCAAACCTACTCTCCGCCGTCCTCAGCCACTCGCAAACCCTCTCTCACCTCCTTGATCATCTCCTCATCACTCGCAGACCCCCTCTCACCACGAAGCACTCCCCGTGTCAGGTTCTCACCACGAAACAGAGCCGCCACCTCCCCGACACCGAATCACCACCTTGTCTCACAGGTCAGTTGTTGTCCTCACACCATTAATGTTAAGAGTTGATGGCTTCATTGATGAAATTTTACATTGGTTGAATCAGATTCATTGCATTTTCATTGTTTTATTTAAAGTTTTAGTTTTTTTGTTTTTATAATATTTGGTGATTGACTGATTGTGTTTGCTAAATTGGAGCCATTGGTTTTGTGATTTGCTTCAATTTTGTTATGACTAGTTTGATTTGCATGTCTGTTGGGGTCGTAGTACCACTTAGGCTTAGGGAACATCTTTAATATTTTGAAATTTATGTTGTCAAAATCCAGAGAGAATTGCAGTGAAAAGATGGACCAATTTCTTGAAAGATGTTTCTACCATTCTAGTCAGTATGATTCTCAAGAACACTTTGCAGCGCTAGACAAAAAATTGAAGGAACATGAGGTAATTGGAGAAGGATATAATCTTAAATGATTGTAAGTTATAACTTTTATGTGGTTCATTTGCCTCCTTGAGCATATATTTTCAGGAAGTATGACTCCTGGTAGAGATCATGATTTTAACCCAGATTAGTGGAACATATCATCATTCGAGGATCATGAAGTGATTGCACTCTCACTCTCATTACCCATATAAAAAAGAAAAAAGATTAATCTGATCAAGAATCTAATTGTAAACAGAGTCTAAACGTCTATGGTTAAGCTTAAACAGCCTTTTTAGAGGATAGTGAGGTCACTCTAATAAAATGTTGTTGAGGTATTTGTGCTGTTATCCTCGCATTCATAAATAAAACTTGTAGTTGTCATATACCTTGCTGTGCACGTGCAGCTAATATTTGTAAGGAAGCATAAGCCCTTTGGATATACAGCTAACGATGTAGTTTCCTGCTGTGAAAGAAAAACAGTCATAATCTAGTTTCCTGCTAAGAAGAGTGTTGAATTTCAGTACTTAGGAGGGCTCTTTGAATTGTGTTGCTAACATTTCTTTTATTGAAACCCTTTTGATTGATCCAATTGGAAGGAAATTCATTAAATATTTTAAATAACAATTCATCTAATCAAAATGCAAGGATTAATATTTTGAGATATCTTTGTGTGTGTGTGTTTGCAAATCCGCTTACAAAACTGACTTGATAATTTTGATTAAAATTATGTTTATTGTAACTTATTTATATGTTTACTGTTTAGATACTTTATTGTTAAACTTGTTTCTGGTATTGATGGTGATCTCTCATCGAACTGACTTTTAAACACATAGTTGCTAAATTGATTAATGAGGAAGTAATTATAATTTTCTAAGGTATTTGATAAAAGTAATAGTCGAAAACTCAATTTTGGGAACTTTTTTTTTTTTGGAAAAGAACGTCTTCAACCAAGGTTTGAAGCCCAAAATTTGTTACAGCTAACTAACTTTTGGAGATGCCAAACACATTGAAAAAAAATTCAAAACTTGAGTATGGACCCTGTCAAACATGCACTCACCATTTTTACCATGAGATTTGAGAAGGATCCTTACCTTTTACTCCATATGTATAGAATAACTAATGTGGTTATTTGTTTATGTCAATCAGTATTTTCATCTAATCAGGCATCCCTTCCCCCGGCAAAATTGTTTTCACCTTTTTATGATTATTTTCTTTTGGCATTAGCATAAATTTGGTTGCAATATCTTCCTTTTGAACTCCTGTTTTCCCTGAGTCAAAGTTTCTTGTCTTCTAAATGTCAGAAAGAAGGCAGGCTGAATCTGCTCGCATCAGAGGAAAGTATCCAGATAGAATACCTGTAAGATTGTATTGTAGTATAGTTTGTCTGGTTTTTTATATTTTCATGAAGCTTTATTGTTGTAATGTGGCAATTGTTTGCAGGTGATTGTGGAAAAAGCTGAAAGAAGTGACATTCCTGACATTGACAAAAAGAAGTGAGTAATTTTATATATATTGATTGCATTGTTCTGAGCTTTTTATTAGTTTTCAGGCTTGTGTATAGTTTTGCTTTCTGAAGGGTGTATATTTTTTGCTTGATTCTTTCTGTGAAGATTTGGACATATTCTGTATTTCCTGCGTTGGTAATGTAACAGTAGTTGCAGCCTTGCAGGTGGTGAAGTTAGAAAAGTATGAAACTGTTCAACCTTCTAGAGGCTAGAGCTGATAGTTATTGTCATATGCAGTGTTGGTATTGTTGAATAGTACAAGTGGGATTAAATAACTTTGTAGCAAACTGCAACTTCCTCTTTTTGATGATAAAATTTGTATGGTGGGAATTAATATAGGTGTTTAGATTCATAAGAATGAGTTATCTTTGTTAATTAGGTGAGATGTAGGTAGTTGTTATGTCTGGGCTGAGCTAGATACCATAATAGCAGCTTGTGTCTAATGAGCTTCTATTTTGTGTTTTGGCTTAAATAAGTTCATGGGTGCTAGAATAAGTTAATGGTCGCTAGGAAGATTGCCTGAAACCGGCACTTGCACCATGACTGCTATTTGTAGTTCTTCTTGAAATCGTGTTGGGAAATTTAGGCCTTGATTGCATTTTATAATTTAGAAATTTTATTCATAACTTTCTGGAAGTGGTTGTCTCTAACATTTTTGTTAATTGCTGCAACTTGCTCCAGACATTTTGCATTTATAGCAAATGATGGGGCAACAATCTTGGAGCAGATGGATGGGTTGTCTAGGGGTCAGGATTATGAAATTGGTGATGGCACCACTAGAATAGTGCTGGCTGGGGCTCTTCTTGAGCAAGCTGAGCGGCTCTTGGAACGGGAAATTCATCCAATTAGGGTCAATCAGTGCTATGAAACGGCAACCAGAATTGCATTTGACCATCTGGAACGTATAGTTAGCAAGTTTGAATTTGAAGCAACAAATTTGGAGCCTCTGATTCAAACTTGTATTACTACTTTGTCCTCAAAAATGTGAGCACAGTTTAATATAATTTCTGATTAGTCATTTAAATTGTTATGATGCATGTCACACTACTTCTCTTTTCTGCACTGATTTTATTTCTGGAATTTTAAGATGCTTCTAGTTTTATAATATTTGTCCTGTTCATTTTTAATTTTGCAGCGTGAATCTATGCAAACATAGCCTGACTGAGATTGCTGTCAAAGCTGTTCTTGCTTTTGCTGATTTAGATAGAAAAGATGTCAACTTAGATTTGAAAAAAGTAGAAGGAAAAGTTCGTGGCAAATTGGAAGATACTGAGTTAATATATGGAATTGTTGTTGACAAGGATATGAGTCGTCCTCAAATACCAAAGCAAATTGAAGATGCTCAAATAGCTATCTTGACTTGCCCCTTTGAGCCTCCAAAGCCAAAGACTAAGCATAAGGGTGATATTGATACAGTGGAGAAGTTCCAAATATTAAGGAAGCAAGAACAACAGTATTTTGATGACATGGTCAGAAGTGCAGGGTAAGATTTCGTTGAGAGTCACTTAAATTTTCTATTGATAACATTTGACCTGCCATTTTTTGGCCTATGTTTCAGCTTTTTTGGATGTAAATTCAAATTGGGCTACATATAAACCTTTATTATTTTTCCTTTTAGAATTTGTTTAACTTAGGGGTATATTTATAGAAGGAGGGATATATTTCTTTTAGCTATTTTTTTATGCAATAGTATAATTTTGAGTTCTCAAGACTATGTGGATGCTCTTGTGAAGAATTGGATAATACAATGGATATGATGCTTTTGATATTTTATTTATTTCCATTAGTATGTTTTTGATTGGAACAAGGATTCTGGATTAATTAGAGATGTATTTAATTAGAAACCCTTTCAATTATATTATTTAATTTTAGTACTTTTCCAACTCAATTGAAATTTATTTTACTATTTTTTGATCAATTATTTGATTTCATTAATATATCCAATAACAAGTTTAAAATTTAAACAAACAACAATATATATGAGAAAAAAAAAAAGAAATTATATAAATATATTTACAGCGCTTGCTTAGGCAAGTGCAGTAGAAAATAGTTACGGAATTTACATTTACAACATTTATTTAAGCAAGTGCAGTAGAAAATAAAGGAATTTAGAGCGCTTGCTTTAACAAATGCAGTAGAAAATATCCACTAATTTCATATCTACAGCGCTTATTAAAGCAAACGCAGTAAAAAATATGCGAGTTTACAGCGCTTCTCGCATATAAGCGCTGTAAACTGTGCATATCAGCTTAGCGAACACGGGCTTTCTACAGCATTTGTGAAGCGCCGTTGTTTCTGGTACCACTTTCTACTGCACTGGATTCAACCGCACTTTGCAAATGCTGTTATTTGTTGTTTTCAAACGCTGTTGTTTCACTTTTCTGTTGTAGTGGGGGCAGCAGAAATGAATTTTGTCGCCTGCACCTGAACAAATGGATTAGACTATGCATAACAGAAATGGGGTTAGGGTTAGCATAATCTGAATCTATATCATATGAATCAACAGATGCAGTAGCAGAATTTAAAAACTGGTCAATTTCAATGCATGCAGTGCACATTTCGGAATCAGAACATGCAGAACAAGTAAATGAGTCAGTGAAAGATGGCAAATCATAATCATGCAAAAAGTCAAGAACATGCTCATCAATCAAATCATCAAGCAAGTCAACATGAAAGACAGAGTGGTCATCAGAAAAATGTTTCATAGCATCAAAAATATTGAATGAACCACTCTGTCATCAAATTCCATTGAAAGTTTACCTGCATGCACATCAATCTTGGTTCGGGCTGTTTTTAAAAATGGTCTCCCTAATATGACAGGGACAGCACTACGAGAGGTGTCCTCTTCCATATCAAGAATATAAAAATCAGCAGGAAAGATAAGTTCACCAACCCGAACCAAGACATCCTCTATCTAACCTGCGGGGTAGGCAGTAGATCTATTTGCCAAATGGAAAACCACACCCGTAGGTTGAAGAGGTCCAAGTGAAAGAGACTTGAAAACGGACATAGGCATAACATTAATAGATGCTCCTAAATCCAGCAAAGCATTCTCAAATTTAGTATTACCTATAATACAAGGTACAGAGAAAGTTCCAGGATCCTTACACTTTTTCAGGGATATGAGGGACAGGTTTACCTATAAGAGCAGAGACATTTCTTCCCATATTATCCTCTCATTGCTCTTGAGCTTCCGTTTGTGTGTGCATAGCTCCTTCAAGAACTTTTCATACCTTGGAATCTGCTTGATTGCATCAAGAAGGGGTGTGTTGACTTCCACCTTCCTGAATGTGTCAAGTATCTCTTTGTCAATCTCTTCCATTTTCTTGCTTTGAGTCACCCCCTTGGTGGGAAAGGAAGAGGAATGAGGGGTGGTTGTTGGGCAGCAGTAGGTGTTGTGCTTGAGAAAGGTTGAGCTGGATGAGATTTTCTGGTATTTGTGTGCTCACTCTCCTCGACCATTTGGCTCTTCTTTTTGGATGGAGCTAGATCATCTCTGTTGAGGTCAGGTTCTGGTGTGGGTGTGACAATCTGCTTCCCTGACCTTAGACTGATGGCACTCACATTCTGGTTTGGGTTGATCATTGTTTGGGATGGCAACTTGTTAGAATTCTGAGATTGCAAAGTGTTGATGGCTGTTGCCATTTGTCCTATCTGATTGGTCAAAGATTGAATGGAGGCCTCTTGTCTTTGAATGGATGCTCTAGTTTCCTGTTGGAATTGGAGATTTTGCATGGTCATCTGCTTCATCAACTCTTCCAATGAAGGCTGCTGCTCAGTACTAGGAGCTGGTGGTGCAGAATTAGCCTGTTGTTGCTGCTGCTGTTGTCTCTGCTGCTGGACTGGAGGAGGTACATATGGTGGTCTAGAATTGTTCTGAAATTGAACCTGTGAAGGTTGCTGCTGATCAGACCATCTCAGGTTGGGATGGTTCCTCCAACCAGGGTTGTATCTATTGGTAGAGAGATCAAAGTTCTGTGCCTGCTGGTTTCTACTATTGAAGATGTTGGCGGCATATGCCTCAGGTTGGTCAGCACCAGTCGTTGGTTGCTGCTGCAATGAAGGGCATGCTTCTGTGTTATGTTCACTGGATGTGCAAATACCACATAATCTAGCAGGCAGAGACAACTTCTTCTGGTTGATGGCCAATTGAGTGACCAAAGTTGTAAGTGAGTCTATCTTCTGTTCAAGCTTCTCAACCTTACCAGAACTTGTGCCAACATCATTCACTCCTCTCACTACGATTGCATCGCTGTTGCCCCTTGCATGGAATTTTTGACAATTGGAAGCCATCTTCTCAATCTTGGCTCTGGCTTCTAAAGGTGTCATGTCTCCTAGGACACCACCACTTGCAGCATCAAGCATGTTTCTCTCCATGAGGTTGAGACCTTCATAGAAATATTGAATAAGCAGCTGCTCTGAGATCTGATGGTGGGGGCAGCTCGTACACAGTCTCTTGAATCTCTCCCAATACTCGTAGAGACTTTCTCCACTTTGTTGCCTGATGCCTGATATATCCTTTCGGATTGCTGTTGTTCTGCACGCAGGGAAGAATTTCTCCAAAAATGCCCTCTTCAGGTCATCCCAGCCTGTGATAGAACCAGGTGCCAGATCGTACAACCAATCCTTTACTAGCCCCTCTAGGGAGTGTGGGAATGCCTTGAGATAAACATGATCCTCTTGCACGTCATGTGGTTTCATAGTGGCACACACAATGTGGAACTGCTTGAGATGTTTATGAGGATCCTCACCTGCAAGACCATTAAACTTGGGCAACAAATGAATTAGTCCAGACTTAAGCTCATACGGGTCATCGGGATACTGGATGCACAAATCTTCAATAGTGAAATCAGGTGCAGCCAGCTCCCTCAATGTCCTCTCACGTGGTGGAGGTTGAGCCATATTTTCAGAATAAACAGAATAAGAATCAAAATAAGAATCAGAATTTATAGGAATAGAAGAAAAAGAAGCAAACTCACTATGTAAAGACTCAACAGACTCACTACCTATGGACTGGTTCCTATTTTGTCTAACTAATCTGTGATAAGTCCTATCAATTTCAGGGTTGTAGGGATGCAAGTAACTTGGACTGCCCCTAGTCATGCACTAAACAGAACACCATCAAGAATAACAAACTGTAACAGATATGCATGACCAAAATAGGCAACAAAATTTTTTTATTTTTTAAAATTTTTTTCTTTAATTTTTTCAGCACCCTAAAATCATGAAAACCAATCACAAAAAGTTTGAGGACAAAATTCAAAAGGGAACCAAGACAAACAATTAAAAATATCACAAAAAAACTCAAAATAAAACTTGTAAAATAAAAAAAATAGTAAACGAAGGATTTTGGGGTCCAGATTTTATATAAATCTGCTTTGGCGAAATTATCTCTTCATTGAATTTTTCCCTTCGATTTGATATTGTTGATATTCCGGCAAGTGCACCGGGGCAGCAAGTAATATAGTCGGAAGAACAGTATCGTCCCACAGAGATTGTGAATAGAATTCTATAATTCCTACCTTATTTTAATTATTAGTGTAACTTGTAAATTAATGCTGAAAATTAAATAGGAATTTATGATGTGAGAACTAAAGCTAAACTACAACTAACTTAAGAAAAACAAATTAAGAATGAAGAAGAATAAGATGAGAAAAACGTTAGGAATCCGGTTTCATTGTAGAATCTAGTTTACTAGTTATGAACCTCTGTTTTTCTCTTGAATCAATGATGAGCATTTTATTTCCCATTATTCCTTGCATTATTTTACTCCTATTATTGATACTTGTTGCCCATTTGACATTGATTAGCTTGATTTAGTGATTTTGAGTTTATTGGATTAATATTCCGAATATTGTTTAATTTGGGATTATTTAGCCTAATTAATTCTATTTCTATTTTCAGGTAATATTTGGCACAAGGACACTTTGGGAAGTTTGGAAATGAAGATTGAAGCATTAAAGTGAAGATTGTAATTTTCATTTAGGTCCCTTTTTAATTGTAATTTTCAGAATAGTGTTTCTTAGGACTTGGGCCCATGTTTTAGGCCCATTTTCATAACTAAAGAGGGGAAATTCGTGTAACCCCAAGAACACACTTTCATTTCAGATTTCTCACTCTCTCTCTAGGTTAGAACTTCTCTCTTGGCTCTCCCAAGTGGTGGTGGCTGCTAGGGTTTTGTTCTTCCCCATTTCTACTCGTTTTTCTTCATTTATGGCCATGGAAGGCTAGACTTCAAGGGTTAATCCCTTTGGTATTGTATTATCTACTCTTGAGCTCTTGTTATTAATGCAATTTCGTTTTCTCTTCTCTGTTTTCATGTTTATCGATGTGTAGTGGTTTGCTTAATTCCATTTCGTAGAGATAATACATGAATATAATTGCTTAATTTGTATTAACTCGTAAAAACTCCAATTCTGGTTTCTGATGCTTAATTAGAAGTTAGGGTTTGGAGTGATAACTGAATTTTCGCTTAGTATTTGGTTATCACGAGTTGGACAGAGGAGAGGAGAGGAATCGATCTTTAGTGAGCTAGGATTGAGTAGTGTACGTAACCAAAGGGGTTTGCCCGCTTTTGTTTCTGATTTTCTTAGTTTTTATATTCTGTTTGTGTTTTGTTCTTCACATTTGTCACACACAAAACCCCCCCCCACCATTTTACTGCACACTACGTGTTTGATACTTTGCCTAGACCGATATTCGCTGGGAAACGACCTAGGATCACCTTCCTAGTACTACAAAATAAACACCTTTTATTTTGATCGGGTACGACCTCGATCAAAATTTGGCGCCGTTGCCGGGGATTATCGGTTCTTGCCAAAGATCATAAAGTAGTTAGTTAGATTAGTTAGTGTAGTTAGTGTGTGAATAAGCATTCTGATAACTAATTGAATGTTGCCCTGTTTGCTGATTTGCTGTTCTGCACAACTGATGCTATTCTAGTGATTCTGTGAGTGCCATTCAACATAGCTGTGGGTGGAATTTTTGCACGAAAATTGGTATCCACACTTGTTTCATCATATATTAGTGTGTTGATGCATCACAGACACTCAGATAGGCACTGGTTGTGAGTTCCAGAAAAATTTTCCAAGTTTCAGCAGTACTTACTATAAATAGGCGTAACTTTTGATCCGTAACTCGGAATTTGACGAATTTTATATCAAATCGAAGGGAATTTTCTGAATAATCTGATTTTTCTCACTTTGTCAGAAAACCCCTTCGTTTGGATCCCGAAAAAGCCTGTTTACTATTTCTTTTTTATTTTACAAGTTCTATTTTCTTAGTTTTTGGTCACTGTTTTAATTATTTGACTTGGTTCCCTTTTGAATTTTGTCCTCAAACTTTCTGTGATATGTTTTCATGATTTTAGGGTGCTGAAAAAAATAAAGAAAAAAATTTTAAAAAATAAAAAATTTTGTTGCCGATTTTGGTCATGCATATCTATGCTATGGTTGATGCTGTTTTGTTCAGTACATGACTAGGGGCAACCCAAGTTAGTTGCATCCTTACAACCCTGAAATTGATAGAACTTATCACAGATTAGTTAGACAAAATAGGAATCAGTCATTAGGTAGTGAGTCAGAGTCATCTTATAGTCCATCTAATTTTGATTCTGTTTCTATTTCTTCTATTCCTTCTACTTTTATTCAATCTGATTCTATACATTGTGATAACATGGCTCAACCCCCACCAAGGGAAAGGACACTTAGGGAGCTGGCTGCACCTGACTTCACTATTGAAGACTCGTGTATCCGGTATCCTGATGAGGATGTTCCTTTTGAGCTTAGAACAGGACTAATCCATTTGTTGCCCAAGTTTCATGGTCTTGCAGGTGAGGATCCTTATAAGCATCTCAAGAAATTCCATATAGTGTGCACCACAATGAAACCACATGATGTGCAAGAGGATCATGTCTGTCTCAGAGCATTTCCACATTCCTTAGAGGGTCTAGCACAAGATTGGTTATCTGACTTGACCCCTGGTTCCATCACAAGCTGGGATGACTTGAAGAGGGCATTTCTGGAAAAATTCTTCCCTGCAAATAGGACCACTGCAATCAGAAAGGAAATCTCTAGTATCAGGCAACAACATGGAGAGAGTCTCTATAATTATTGGGAGAGATTCAAGAGGTTGTGTGCTTCCTGCCCTCACCATCAGATCTCAGAGCAGCTTCTCATCCAGTACTTTTATGAAGGTCTCAACTTCATGGAAAGAAACATGGTAGATGCTGCAAGTGGTGGTACATTGGGAGATATGACACCCTTACAAGCCAGGAGCAAAATTGAGAAGATGGCTTCCAACTGTCAACAATTCCATGCAAGAAGCAACAGTGATGCAATAGTTGTGAGGGATGTAAATGATGTTGGTGCAGACTCGGGCAAGGTTGAGAAGCTTGAGCAGAAAATTGATTCTCTCACAACATTGGTCACACAATTGGCTGTCAATCAGAAAAAGATGATACTTCCTGCTAGAGTGTGTGGCATATGCACATCCATTGAACACCCCACAGATGCATGCCCTTCCCTTCAGCAGCAACAGCCGATGACAAGTGGTGACCAACCTGAGGCCTATGCAGCAAACATATACAACAATAGAGGCCCACAACAACACAATCATGACCTCTCTTCCAATAGATACAACCTTGGATGAAGGAACCATCTCAATCTGAAGTGGTCTGATCAACAACAACAACCTCCTCCTAATGTTCCATTTCAGAACACCGCTGGACCGAGTAGACCACCATATGTACCTCCCCCCATCTAGCAGCAAAGGCAACAACAACAGCAGCAAGTGGTTCATCCTGCACCATCAGCCCCTCCATCCAACCAACCTACCTTGGAGGAGTTGGTAAGGCAAATGACCATGCAAAACCTCCAATTTCAACAAGAGACTAGAGCATCCATTCAGAGACAAGAGGCATCCATTCAGACTTTGACAAATCAGATGGGTCAAATGGCAACTTCTCTCAACAACTTGCAATCTCAAAATTCTGACAAGTTTCCATCCCAAACTGTGATCAACCCTCAGAATCAGAATGTGAGTGCCATCAACCTGAGGTCGGGAAAGCAGATTGTCACACCCACACCACAACCTCACCTCAACAATGATGCTCTAGCTTCCTCTAAAGGGAAGAGCCAAGTGGTAGATGAAGGTGAGCATGTTAGAACCAAAGAGAATCATCCAACTCAACCCTCCTCAACTTCAACCACAAGCCCTGCTGTTGTCCTACAACCTCCTCCTGTTCCTCTTCCATTCCCACCAAGAGTGCCTCAAAACAAAAGGGTGGAAGAGGTGGAAAAGGACATTCTTGACACATTCAGGAAGGTGGAAGTCAACATACCCCTTCTTGATGCAATAAAACAGATTCCAAGGTATGCGAAGTTCCTTAAGGAGTTGTGAACTCATAAGAGAAGACTCAAGGGCAATGAGAGGATAAGCATGGGAAGGAATGTCTCCGCTCTCATAGGTAAACCTATCCCTCACATTCCTGAAAAATGTAAGGATCCTGGAACTTTCTCTATACCTTGCATCATAGGCAATGTTAAGTTTGAAAATGCTATGCTAGATTTAGGAGCATCCATAAATGTCATGCCTATGTCTGTTTTTAAGTCTCTCTCTCTTGGACCTCTTCAACCTACGGGTGTGGTGATTCAATTGGCAAATAGAAGTACTGCCCACCCCGCAGGTTTGATAGAGGATGTCTTGGTTCGAGTTGAAGAGTTGATCTTCCCTGCTGATTTTTACATACTTGATATGGAAGATGACTCTCCCCGTAATGCTGTTCCTATTATTTTGGGGAGGCCATTTTTGAAAACAGCCCGAACCAAGATAGATGTGCATTCAGGTTCACTTTCCATGGAGTTTGATGGCAGTGTGATCCGATTTGACATTTTCCATGCTATGAAACATTTTCCTGAGGATCACTCTGTTTTCCATGTGGACTTGCTAGATGATTTGATAGATGAGCATATGCTTGACTTTTTGCATCATGATTTTGAATTGCCATCTTTCTCTGATTCATTTACTTGTCCATCATGCACTAACTCTGGATGGTGCACCACATGCACTGAAATAGCTCAGTTTCTAGACTCTGCCACTGCATCTGATGATTCATATGTTATAGATTCAGATTATGCCAACCCTAACCCCATATCTGTTATGCATGAGTCTGATTCACTTGTTCAGGTGCAGGCAGCAGAATCCATTTATGTTGTCCCTTTAGTTCCATCTATTATGCAGGCACCCTCATTGGACCTGAAGCCCCTCCCTCCTCATATCAAATATGCTTACTTGGAGGATGAGCAGAAACTCCCAGTGATCATCTCTACCTCACTTTCTGTTGATCAAGAGGAGAAACTGCTGGATGTGATAAGAAAGAACAAGAGGGCAATTGGATGGACTTTAGCGGATATTCCTGGAATTAGCCCCTCCATGTGCATGCACCGCATTTTGTTGGAGGATGGGGCTAAACCAGTGAGACAACCCCAAAGACGATTGAACCCCCAGATTCTTGATGTGGTTAAGAAAGAGGTCACCAAGCTGCTCCAAGCGGGTATCATCTACCCAATTTCAGATAGCACTTGGGTGAGCCCGGTGCAAGTTGTCCCCAAGAAGTCTGGTGTCACAGTTGTCAAAAATGAGAAGGATGAGCTGATTCCCACTAGAGTGCAGAACAGTTGGAGAGTCTGCATTGATTACAGAAAGCTCAACCAGGCGACTCGCAAGGATCATTTCCCTCTCCCCTTCATTGATCAGATGTTGGAGCGCCTGGCAGGTAAATCTCATTATTGCTTCTTAGATGGATTCTCTGGTTTTTTTCAAATTTGTATTGCACCATAGGACCAACATAAGACCACATTTACCTGTCCTTTTGGCACATTTGCATATAGAAAGATGCCTTTTGGCCTATTCAATGCTCCTGCCACATTTCAAAGATGTATGATGAGTATTTTCGCTGACTTGCTCGAGCATTGCATAGAGGTCTTCATGGATGATTTTAGTGTTCATGGCTCCTCATTTGATGCATGTCTTGATAATTTGACTAAGGTGCTTAACAGGTGCATTGAGACTAACCTTGTCTTGAATTTTGAAAAATGCCACTTCATGGTAGAACAAGGCATAGTCTTAGGGCACATTGTTTCGCACAAGGGCATAGAAGTTGACCCTGCTAAGCTGCATGTAATATCACATTTGCCTTACCCCTCTTGCGTGCGAGAGGTGCGTTCTTTTCTTGGTCATGCATGTTTCTATCGCAGGTTTATTCAGAACTTTAGCAACATTGCCCTTCCTCTTTCCAAGTTGCTTCAAAAGGATGCCCCATGGGAATTTGGAGACCAATGCAAGAGGGCATTTGATGAATTGAAGAAAGCACTGACCACCACTCCCATCATCCAACCACCTGATTGGACCCTCCCATTTGAGCTCATGACTGATGCTTCAAATTATGCTTTGGGAGCAGTTCTCTCCCAAAGGGTTGGTAAGCTGTCGCATGTGATTTATTATGCTTCTAGGACTTTAGATGCAGCACAGGTTAATTACACAACAACTGAAAAAGAACTTTTGGCTATTGTTTTTGCACTTGACAAGTTTAGATCATATTTGCTTGGTTCTAAGGTTGTAGTGTACACTGATCATGCTGCTCTAAAGTATCTTTTGAAAAAGACAGATTCCAAACCTAGGTTGATTAGGTGGATGTTGCTCCTCCAGGAGTTTGATCTTGAGATTCAGGATCGGAGTGGTGCGCATAACCTTGTCGCAGACCACTTGAGCAGGATAGAGAGAGAGGATGATGCATTTCCTATCCGGGATAACTTCCCGGATGAGCAGCTTTTATCTTTACATGTTTCCCATCCCCTTCCCCAAACTCCTTGGTTTGCAGACATTGTTAATTATCTGGTTGCTTCTGTTTTTCCTGCCTTGGCATCCAAAGCTCAAAGAGACAAATTAAAGAGCGATGCCAAGCATTATGTATGGGATGACCCCTATTTATGGCGTTTTTGCAGTGATCAGGTCATTCGCAGGTGCATTCCAGACCAGGAGATCCAATCGGTTCTCCAATTTTGCCATGCTTCACCAGTGGGAGGCCACCTTGGTACTCAAAGGACAGCACGAAAGGTGCTGGATTCTGGATTTTATTGGCCTACCATTTTCAAGGATGCGAGCAACATCTGCAGCTCGTGTGAGCAGTGCCAAAGAGCAGGAGGCGCCCTATCTTGGAGGCAACAGATGCCGCAACAACCTATGTTGTTTTGTGAGGTGTTTGACGTCTGGGGTATAGATTTCATGGGCCCCTTTCCTGTTTCTTTTGGTTTTTATTATATCTTACTTGCTGTGGATTACGTATCCAAATGGATGGAAGCTAAGGCCACCAGGACTAATGATGCTCAGGTTGTTGTAGATTTTGTCAGGTCTAATATCCTTTGCAGGTTTGGCATACCTAGAGCCATAGTCAATGACCAAGGCACACACTTCTGCAATAGATCCATGCAAGCTTTGCTCAAGAAGTATGGGGTTGTGCACAAAGTTTCTACACCCTATCACCCCCATACCAACTGGCAAGCTGAGATTTCAAATAGAGAGATCAAGCGGATTTTGGAGAAGATGGTGAAGCCTAATAGAAAGGATTGGAGCACACGATTGGAGGATGCTCTGTGGGCCCATCGGACCGCTTACAAGGCACCCATAGGGATGTCACCCTATCGGGTTGTCTTTGGTAAGGCGTGCCACCTGCCTGTGGAGATAGAGCACCGTGCATATTGGGCTGTGAAGCAATGTAACTTAGCTCTTGATCAAGCGGGTGAGGAGAGGAAGCTGCAGTTGAGTGAGCTAGATGAGATCCGCTTGGAGGCCTATGAGAACTCCAAATTCTACAAAGAGAAGACCAAGAAGCTTCATGATAACTCCATTTCCAGAAAGGAGTTCTTGGTTGGTCAAAAAGTTTTGCTCTACAACTCTAGGCTTGGACTCATGAGTGGAAAGCTCCGCTCTAAATGGATTGGACCGTTTGTAGTCACCCAAGTGTTTCCTTATGGCACTGTGGAGATCAAGAGTGAGTCCACGAACAAGAGCTTCAAAGTCAATGGCCACCGGCTCAAGCCTTTCCTAACCACCCCTTCTTTGGATGATGCACCTGTGGAGGAAGCCTCATTGGTCGACCCCACTTTTGAACAACCATGACTTAGGGAGTCTCCTTTTCTCCTTCCTTACTCTTTTTATTACACTTGTCTATATCTGTCTGATTCTGCTATTTCTGTTCCATTGAGGACAATGTGTGATTTAAGTGTGGGGGGAGAGTAGTTTAGGTTGCATATTTTTCTTTGATTTTTTTAGGTTTTGCTTAGTTTTGGGCATTTTCTTGCATGTTTTTGCTTCATTTTAGTAGAGTTTTGGTATCTCGTGTCTGAATTCATGCATTTCTGTGTGTAAAGTTGCTTTTGATAATTAAGAGGTGGTAACACTGTGATAGAATTGTCCCTTTTGTGAGGATTTGAGCCTTAATTGTGGGTGGATTGCTATATATGCCACCTAATTTTCTTTCATGTGTGATTGCACTCTGGATTACTTGCACTCTAGAACTTGACTTGACTCTTGTTGATACTTGATTGCTCATGCACATTTTGAAATGATTTAGGCACTTTCTTTCTTGAATAAGCTACTAGCCATATGAGCCTACCTTGAATGAATGTATCCTTTGCTAGCCCCTTTGAGCCTTTTTATCCCTTTCCTTGTTCTTTAGCTCATTACAAGCCTATGACTGAAAAACCATGATTGTCCTAACCTTAGGGAATTTTGGAGCTTTGGAATTGTTTTGGGAATGGGTATTAGGTAAGAAGTATGCTTTATGCTTTAATTGGTTGAGTTCTTGGTTTTGCCTCATTGGTTGTTATAGTTATGGCTTCATCTTCATGCCATTTGTGTTGTTTCTTCTTTTCTTTTTGTATATCTCTCAAAAACAAAAATACAAAAAAATAAAAAAAAATGCAAAAAAATAAAAAGAAAAAAAAAGAAGAGAAAAAAAAAGTGAATAAAAGGTTGTTGAGGCAAAGAGGATTGGAATTAGTGGTTGTTGATTTTGGGGTGGATTTTGCTTACTTTTTACTTATTCCCCATTGCTCCTCTATTCCCTTGGTTTTAGCTACATTCCCATATTTTTATCCTACCTTGTCCTTGGCCCCATTACAACCCTTAAAAGACCTTTTGATCATTTTGTGCATGTGTGTTGATGGTTGATGTTAGAGGCTTGTCAAGCTTATGGTTGTGTTTGTTTTTCATGATGTGCCTTGAGTGTAAATAATGATTAACCCCAAACACTTGAGTGTAAACACTTTTGAGTGATCCTTGTGAGTTTCTATCATCTTTGTGACTATCCTCTTGATGTCATTGGTTTCTTTGCATACTTGAAGTAATTGGATGATGTTCGCGGATGCTTTGACTCTTTGATCCTTAACCATTTTGTGTGCTTGAGTTTGCCCATTTCTTTGCATTTCCTAGAATTCATTGTGAAGTATGTAATCTCTTAGGTTTGCATTTCTTAGTTGTAGTCATCTTGTTGCATGATTCACTTTGGTGCATATTGATCTTCATAGTCCTATCTTTTGGTTTTGCCCAGGAGTGCAAAAGGATAAGTGTGCGGGTATTTGATGAGCATTTTATTTCCCATTATTCCTTGCATTATTTTACTCCTATTATTGATACTTGTTGCCCATTTGACATTGATTAGCTTGATTTAGTGATTTTGAGTTTATTGGAGTAATATTCCGAATATTGTTTAATTTGGGATTATTTAGCCTAATTAATTCTATTTCTATTTTCAGGTAATATTTGGCACAAGGACACTTTGGGAAGTTTGGAAATGAAGATTGAAGCATTGAAGTGAAGATTGTAATTTTCATTTAGGTCCCTTTTTAATTGTAATTTTCAGAATAGTGTTTCTTAGGACTTGGGCCCATGTTTTAGGCCCATTTTCATAACTAAAGAGGGGAAATTCGTGTAACCCCCAAGAACACACTTTCACTTCAGATTTCTCACTCTCTCTCTAGGTTAGAACTTCTCTCTTGGCTCTCCCAAGTGGTGGTGGCTGCTAGGGTTTTGTTCTTCCCCATTTCTACTCGTTTTTCTTCATTTATGGCCATGGAAGGCTAGACTTCAAGGGTTAATCCCTTTGGTATTGTATTATCTACTCTTGAGCTCTTGTTATTAATGCAATTTCGTTTTCTCTTCTCTGTTTTCATGTTTATCGATGTGTAGTGGTTTGCTTAATTCCATTTCGTAGAGATAATACATGAATATAATTGCTTAATTTGTATTAACTCGTAAAAACCCCTATTCTGGTTTCTGATGCTTAATTAGAAGTTAGGGTTTGGAGTGATAACTGAATTTTCGCTTAGTATTTGGTTATCACGAGTTGGACAGAGGAGAGGAGAGGAATCGATCTTTAGTGAGCTAGGATTGAGTAGTGTACGTAACCAAAGGGGTTTGCCCGCTTTTGTTTCTGATTTTCTTAGTTTTTATATTCTGTTTGTGTTTTGTTCTTCACATTTGTCACACACAAAACCCCCCCCCACCATTTTACTGCACACTACGTGTTTGATACTTTGCCTAGACCGATATTCGCTGGGAAACGACCTAGGATCACCTTCCTAGTACTATAAAATAAACACCTTTTATTTTGATCGGGTACGGCCTCGATCAATCAACAACAATTTCAGATTTAACAATTACCAAATCTCTTTAACAATTGTGTTTCCTAATTAATTACTACCCTTAATCTCTTAAGTGGTCCCTAATCAATTAGTCGTTCATTAAGCTCGCTGAAATTTCAATGTTATACAACCAACAAGAGTATCTCTACCAATGAACAATTGTAAAGCTTGATTGCTATGGTCATACCAAATTCCCAATTTGTCAATTGAGGAATTAGGTTACCAAAACACAAACGGGCCCTTATTCATGTTAAACAATAAAAACACAATCAAGCAATTGATTCAATTGAAAAACATCAATTCATAACGATTATAAACAAAAGGATTCAAACAAATCCACCATCATCCTAACTAGGGTTTTAGTTACACATGATTAAGAATGAAAAGTAAGAGATAAGAGAAGAACCCATAGCCATAGACAACTCTTGAGCCTTCAATAATCTTCAATCTCCAAGGCGGATTCCTCCGGTTGTTGATCTCCGATCCTTTCTCTCATACATAAACTCTCTCTTTCAATGTAATCTCCCCTAATGACTGCTGAACAATTACTCTAAAACCTAATTTTAATGTTACAAATCCATTCTGGACTGAAATTCTGAGTTGGGCTTTTTCTGCAGCACGCGCGCCCCAGGCGCACGCGACTTCGCGCCTCAGGCGCGCGGGATCTGATGAATTTTCTTCTTTTTTTTTAGTTGGCGCGCCTCAGGCGCACCCGTCCACGCGCCTCAGGCGCGCGAGGTAGTCTCTAGCTCCGTTTGGCTCCGTTCTTTTTCCATTTGCAAGATCTTTTCGTCCTCTTTTCAGGTCCATAAATATTTTCTCCATTTGAGCTCCAAAAAGTACCTGAAACACTAAAAAACGGATCAAAACGTTCAAAAGATTCACAACTCCTAACTATTTCTAAAAACTAACAAAAAGCCTACAAAATACTTGAGAAACAAGCCCAACACTTAGTAAAAGGGAGTCAAATCAATGCTCAAAACACTATATATTAGACCCAAATCAGATATATAATTCGTCCAATTCCGACAACCTGATCAAAAGTTACAATATTTTGAAGTCGTGCTGCTAAAACTTGAAATTTTTTCTGGAACTCACAACTGGTTCAAATCTGAGTGACCGTGGTGCATCAAAACCTTTTTATATGATAAAAGTAGTGTGGATACAAATTTTCGTGCAAACATTCCACCCAGAACTATGTGAACTAGCAACCACATAATCAATCAAATACACTAATTGCAGCAAAATAACAAAACAGCAAACAGTGCACTTCAACCAGTTATCAGAATTGACTACTAGACCCTAAATCAGACACAACACACTATAATAACTATGATACTAACTAACTACTAATGACCTTTGGCAAGAACCGATATTCCCCGGCAACGGCGCCAAATTTGATCGAGGCCGTACCCGATACAAATAAAAACAGTTTAAGTATAGTACTAGGAAGTGACTCCTAGGTCGTCTCCCAAGGAATATCTTATCAAGCAAAAGGTCGAACACATGGTATGCATAGAAAACAAGGGGGGTTTTGTATTGAATGTTGAAATCTAGAATCAAAACAGAATTAAATAAAAACGAAGTAACAGAAAAGGAAAAGCGGATAAACCCCTTTGGCTCGCGTTCACAACTCTATCATCGGTCACAAAAGATCAATTTCTTCCCTCTTCACTGTCCAACTCGTGAGAACTAAATACTAAGCGAAAATTCAATTCTCACCCCAAAACCCTAACCTATAATTAAGCATTAAAAGCCAAAGCATGGAGATTTTACGAGTTTGCATAAATTAAGCATTCATACACATGGATTATCTCTATAGAATGGAACTAAGCGAACCATAACATATCAATAAGCATGAAAACAGTGAATAAAAACGAAATAGCATTAAGAACAAAACCTCAAGAGTATGTGATACATTACCAAAGGGATTTAACCTAAGAGTTTAGCCTTCCATGATGAAATAAGTCAAAAACGTGTAGAAAAGGGAAGAGAGAGAAACCCTAGCAACTACCACAAGCTTGGAGAGCAAAACTAAGCCTTCTCTAAGAGAGAGATTGGAAAAACGTGGAATGGAATAGATGGCTTCTAGGTCTACACGAATTTTTCTTTTTAAATCACAAAACGGGCCTAAATCATGGGCCAAATCCTAAGGAAAGCTAATCTCTAAATTAAATCTAAAAATATCCTATTGATAAAATCTAAATCTTAAAAGATATAAACTAAATCTCAAATAATCCTAAAGATAGATTACAATCTTCACTTCATCATATATCTTCTCTTCCAAAATTAAATCTTCACTCCCAAAATGTCCAAAAATCCCTTGTGCCAAATATGACCTGAAAATAATAATAGATTAAATTAGGCTAAATAATCCAAATTAATTAAAATCCGGAATAATAGTCTAATAAAGTCTAAAATACTAAATCATTCTAAACAATGTCAAGTAGGCACCAAAAATCATCAATGAGTGCAAAATAAGGCTATGAATAATGGGAAATATAATGCTCATCACACACGCCCTCAAGCTAGCGCCCCATCCCTCAACAGGGTTCTCAAGCCCAACACAAAGGAGGAATGGGCCAAAAGAAAATAACAGGCCCAATAACCTAGCAGCACAAAGGCTTCACAGCCACAAATCTTCTAATTTGAATCAGGGAAGGATTTTAAATTCCTAACGTAATTCTATTTGCATTATTGAAGTTCAGTATATTATTACGTGATCTGATTACTGATTAATTTGATTACATGTCATATATCATTTATTATTGTTGTCGTAAATTGTCAAATTGGAGGACGATCACTAATTATTATTTTTATGCATATATGCTAGGTACATGTATGACGGCCCGAGCTGCCAAATAACCCGTTTCGAGATTCTCATTAAGGGGAAAATTGTTTTCTGAGCATAGCGAACACAATAACATGTTACTCTATTCGGAATCTATTGGTGATGGCAAGGACCCCCGTGCCGAGTTTCCCTCTTTGCGCTCGCGTTCCGAGTTTCCCTCTTTGCGCTCACGTTCCGAGTGTTGGAAGTCAAGCTTTCCCAAGGACATAATAGGTTTTGCTAGAAGTTTTCTAGAAGATGGTTTTGATGATAACAAACAAGGTCTTTCAAGAATTAAGTGCATTCAAGATCAAGGCTCAAGCAAGCAAATAGATTATGTTAAGCTTTGCCCATAGGAAATGTTGTAAGGTAATGTAGTTTCTATTTTCCAAGTTCATAAGGCCAAAAAGTTTTTCAAAGATAAGGAGTAGAAAAGAACCTTTTTATGAAATCGTTTTTAAGTTAGTTTTTCAGCTAAAAATGTTTTTGAAAACCTATGGTTACATACTCTGCTTTAGAAAACTATTTTGATGAAAATAAGCAGAAGTAATTGATTACCTCTCCTGGATAATCGATTACCAAGCTCCTAAGTTGTGACCTGGGAATTTTAATTCAAAATAATCGATTACTATTTTTGATAATCGATTACCTTTCTCACAGGAAGTTGTTAATCGATTATCTTGTTTTAAATAATCGATTACTTTCTTAAAAATGAATTTCACTATTTTCCCAGAAAGAAGATAATCGATTACTTTCTTCAAGTAATCGATTAATTTTAAGTTTTATTGAAATCTGTGTCAGAATCAATCTTAAAAGTTTCCAGATTTGTTTTTACGTAATTGATTCTGATTTATTTTCAAAATTCGAATTTAAATATTAGTTTGAAATAATTCCTTTTTTGTTTTAAGAATCAAATCTTGGATTTATTTTCTAAATCCTTTTTATTTGTTTTTAATTTTAAAACTTATTCTATTTTAATTCTGAAATCTTTTTTATTTGTTTTTGTTTTTCAAAAAGTATCTCTATTTAATTGAATTCCAAAAACATTTCAATCGTAGTTTCTAGTTTTTGTCTTACTACTTTTTTTGATCAACGTTCTTTTGTCTTCTTCTTCTTTGAAAAACACGTTCTTCATTGTTCATACAATTTTCTGAAAAGAAAACCCTCTTGGCCTTATCACTTCTGAATTAAACTACATTGCTACAGTGCTTAATTGTTGTATCTGTGTTATCTAGATTACATCATATTTGTATCACTCACATCTTATCATATTCAAACCATAGTTGTAGGGAGTGGATCCCTTAGTGGAACGTGTGGCACGTTCTTAGCGTGAGGAACCCTTGCATGATTTTCAAGGTCCCAAGCGAATGGAGGTTCCTAGTAGTGTGTGGGGCGCTCTTGGTTGTAATTGGGTACAGCTAAATTTCAAGGATATAAAAAGCTCAAGCGGGTCGCTTGGGGACTGGACGTAGGTCTTTCGCTTGAAAGACTGAACTAGTATAAAATTGGTTTGCGTGTTCCTCTTCCCTATCACTTTTATTTTTTACTCATTATTTTGATTAAATCGTTTTCGCGCTACTCTATTTATATTATTTTTTATCGCTTCGCCTTCACGCTCAAATTATTAATCTCTCCATAAAACAATTTTCTAAAACGTTCGAGTAATTTCCAATAAATTAATGAAACTCGATTCACCCCCCTCTCGAGGTTTGAGGCTAATTCTAACAATTGGCATGAGAGCTAGTCTCTTGTGTTAAAGGACTTAACAGTCCCAAGAGTGATGGCTTCAAACTCTCCGTTTGGTGGTGAATGGAGTTCTATTAATAGGCCCCCCATGTTTGATGGTGTGGGGTACGCTTATTAGAAAGCGAGAATAAAAATCTTTATTCAATGAGTAGGATTAAAAGTTTGGGACTCTGTCATAAATGGACCATACGTTCCTACCTATGTGGTAAATGGAATCACCGTCAACAAAACTATTGGTGAGTGGACGGAAGATGAGGAACGAAGAGTCCAATATGACTTGAAAGCGAAAAACATAATAACATCTGCTTTGAGTTATGATGAGTTTTTCAGGATATCTACATGTGAGACAGCACAGGAAATGTGGGATACATTGGAAGTCACACATGAAGGTACCAATGAAGTCAAGAGGTCGAGAATCAACACCTTGATTGGAGAGTACAAATTGTTCAGAATGAAGGAAGGAGAATCAGTGCAAGAAATTCAAAAGCAGTTCACTATGATAGTCAATCAACTCGTGATGTAACATCCTCACTTTATATAGTTAATTATAGGTTTTATTAAAATCAGAGTTTGAAAATTTCTTTTAAACTTAATTACTTAAGAAAATTCTTAGGAAAATCTGGCAGAGTTTCCTCTGTTTTTCGGACTTCCCAAAAATTTCTTCTTTTAAACCTGTCAGTCCAGAATTATTTAAAACATAAAACACAACAGTTTAAAAACCAATTCATATCCTAACGCCCGATTAGTACAAATTCAGGGCATACAATTACTACACATATTAAATTACAAAAATAACAGTTTTCAATATAATTAAAATAAAATCCGCTCATGGTATCACAATCTACACTCCACGGGGTGGAGGGTTTCCGATTCGGCCGCAACTGTGTAAGATCCGCTTCCGTACCTGTAAAAATATAGCAAGAAGGGTAGCATTACACAGAACTTAAAAAGATAAATCCTATAAGAAGACATAGCAAATAACTAAGTCTACCTAATTATTAATATACTTATTCATAAATATTCATATAATTAATTTCTTTTAGTTCTTCACTTATTCTCACATTCTTTTAAATTTTGGTTCTCTTTTCTTTCTTTTATTTCCATTTTTTTCTTTTTCTCTTCCTTTTTCTTTATGACTGAGTCCAAAAGACCATTAGCCGTTTTCCTTTATTATGACTGAGTCCAAAAGACCATCAGCCGTTTTCCTTTATATGACTGAGTCCAAAAGACCATAAGCCGTTTTCCTTTATATGACTGAGTCCAAAAGACCATCAGCCGTTTACTTTCTATTATGACTGAGTCCAACAGACCATCAGCCGTTCATCTTTTCTTTATGACTGAGTCCAACAGACCATCGACCGTTCTCTTTTATTCTTTCTTAATTATTTATCTTTTCTCTTCTTATAATTTAAGTATTTCTTTTATACTTATCTCGATCTTTTAATCTTTATTTTCGTTTGTGACTTACACATTTTCTGACATTTTCTACTTTATTCTTTTTGTTAGTTTCCCTCGATTTTATCCAACTCTACTTAACACGGTCAAGTACATTATATTCTAGTTCTTGTTATCTTAGTTATTTCTTAGTTTCCTTATTTCACTGCATTACCTAACTCATTGTTCCTATTTCATTAACTATATTTTATTCAATTGCTCTATTAACTTAATCTAGTTTCCCAATTTTTATTACACTTTTCTACCAACTTTCCTAATAATGTACTCTCTCTTCATTTTATAAACTTTTTATTAATCCTCTTACCGGTTTCCTATTTTTTTAAAGCTAATTCATTATTTTGTTTCTATTTCCCTAATTCACTCCGCGTGTATTCATTATTTCCTATTCTAATATCTCTTTTACCCTTTTTGTTCCTTTACTTCCCCTATGGTTTTATTTTTATGATTGCTCACGCTTTTGTTTGATTCTAACTATTTTAATATTCTAATTACGCTCATTCGTTCTGGGCCTTATTCTACGCTCATTCCTTTTATTCCCTAAAGTGTGGTTTCTATTAACAATTTTATTTACTTCCTTTATATCAACGAGGGTTACCCTAAGGTTCATTAACATACTTTTTAATTATCCTATTCTCAGCTACTGTAACACCCCGCATTTTTCCCATATGTGCGTAAACGATTTCGTCGAAATAAACCTCGAAGTTTTGTGATATAAGAGATTTTCAGAAAGTATTTTATGTGAGAAAGAAATAAAGCATTGATTTTCAAGGATTTTTACAAACCAAAATGTTTTTACAAAAGAGAAGTGAATAATTTTGTTGAGTGGATTTTTAAGAAATGAGTTGTGATTTTATTAAAAAGGTGATTTTTTTATTTGAAATAAAGTTTTTGAAGTGTTATCTTTGAAAATTCGTATCTTTTAAACCGTAACTCGGATTTTCATGATCTTTTTATAAAAACGATTGTCTTGAAACATAAATTTTAAAAATGTAATTTTCAGATTTTGCTGGGTTGCTTTATAAAAATTTATTTTCAGAGTAATAAAATACGAATTTTAAGATGTGTTTTATAGAAAATTAAATTGTGTCATGGCATGAATTTTTATGTGCTGGATTTAACGTGTTTGATTTAATGATGTATGATGTGTGAAAATAATTGTGTGAATGTGATTGTTTGAATTAATTGTATTATTGTGTGAATTGATGAATTTGAATAAATAAGATTAACAAAATAAAATGTAAAATGTGTGTATATGTGTGTGTATGGTACGGTTTATATGCATGAGTGTGTATGAATATATATGTGTGTGTGTATATACTGTATGTGTAGGTATGTATAAGCTAGGATTAGAATTTCCTAGAAGCTTAATGAGTAAGTCAAGCCATAACCATGAGGAACCTAGTTAGAACCAAACCAAACTAAATGGCAAAACCCTAACTAGAAACTAACTAACACTTAAACCTAGAATGACCCCTAAAACCCTAGGCCATGCTATCTTGTCCCCTTACATATGATAACATCCACCCATGCAAGTTTTTGTAAGGCCAAAATTACCCTTTCCATTGTGTATGGCCGAACCAAATAATGAGGGCAAGGGAGGAAGAGTGTGATTGCCTATATATGCTTGGAGCCTTAGTTCATTCACCCCATTCATTTCTCATTTTATCTTCCACCAACACAAACACACTCCTAAGAGCCCATTAAACTCTTAGAGAGAAAAAAAAAGAAAAGAAATAGGGAGAAAGAGAGGAAGAGAGGCCGAGAGCTTTAGGAGAGGAAGAAGAGGGAGATCCAAGTTTAACCAAGTCCCATCCCTTGTAGATCAAAAGTGTGAAGAACTAGAGACCAACCTTTTCATGGTAGGATTCGAAGAGCTTGGAGAAGATTTTGTAATAGTGTAGATTTTATTTTTAGTTGTAGATCTACTTCTTTTTGTTCTTTGCATGTTAATTTTTATAAGTTTAAAGATGATCTTATGTGTTGATCTTCTTTAATCATGGACTTTAAGGACTTTAAGTAATTTGTAATATGTTAAGCTTTGTGTTTGTTGTTTCAGTTGGAATTTCTTTTGTTAGATCTAATATTTTTCTAACTAAAATCTTAAAGATCTAAAGAAAAGCTAAGATTTTCATAAAGCCTAAAATAAATCTTCCTTGCATGTTTGATTTTCTTTCTCTAAACCGTGATTTATATGTGCTTATGTGATGATTTGATGAATAAATCCATGATCAAAGTTTGTTTATTAATAAAGTGAAATTTTTGGTTTTACATGTTAAATCTTTTGTTAGATCTTGATCTATGTGTGTTTTCATGTTTACTTGATAAATAAAAAATAAGATCTAAACTTAAAAAGGTTTAAGTCTTTGGTTTTGCATGTTACTTTTGTGATGATCCTTATTTGTTTTCAAGGTGTGCATGTAATTATTTTTGCTTGATGAATGGAAAATGTTTAGATCTTTAGTTGCATGTTATTTTTCAAGAGAAAAGATTATGTTTTCTTCTTTGTATTATTCGGTTTTAAGGAGAAAATTAAAGTAACAAGTTTTAAATTAATTTTTGAGAATGAACATGTTTTGATCTAGTGTTTAATCTTGTGCATGTTTGATTTTAATGAAAAGATCATGTTTTCCTTATGTATGTGTGTGTCACGGTTTTAAAGAAATTAAAGAAGTAAGTTTTAAAATAATTTTCAAGAACAAGCATGGTTTAATCTAATGTTTGATTATGTGCATGTTTTATTTTTAAGGAGGCCATTCGGCCATGTGTGATTAAAAATAAAACCCATGTTTTTATTTTATAAAAAGTGGATGCATGTGTGTGTTAAGGCTAGATCTAGTGATTTGTGTTTATGCATGTTTTTTTTAAATAAGATCTTTATTTTTGTTTTAAAGAAAAAGTTATAATCTTGAGTTTATTTTATGTATGTTAAAAAAAAAAGATTTTTGTTCTAAGAGTGTTGATGCATGCTTGTGTGAATAAATGATGTAATGTGTTACTTTACATGCCTTGGTGGTAGTTATGTGATTTTTGTATATGTGATGTGGTATATTGTTTGGAAAAAAGTTGCCTTGAAATCTTATATGCCTTTATGTGATATTGTTACTTTTGTGTGTGTTGAAAAATGAATGGAAACCATGTCTTTTTCTATGTTGACATTCGGCCACCCTAGGTAGAAATAGGAAGCTAGACTTGTTCCTCATATAGGTAGCATGCATGATAAGATTAAGTGAATTTAGGAGTTTTAAAGTACATGCATGAATTAATTAAATTTAAAAGAAAATATGTGTGATGGTTTGTAATTTAATTTGTCGTTTTGATTTAAGCTAAGAAATGAATTAAAATTGTTAATTTTCCTATTGCATGCTCACGGTTTTAACATTAAATTAAAGAAAATAATTTCATGAATTATGTCTTTAATTGTGCACTAAATCCTTGAAAATTTTATGTGTATAATTCGGTCAATACATGTTTAAAATGGTTGGACAATTGTTTTCATGAAATGATGTGTGATTATGGCTATATTCCTAAATGCCTAGTGTTAGGTGTTTGATGAAGTGATATATGTTCCTTTTTATCTTATCAATTTGATTAATGTTGATTCAATGATTTTTAGTTTTAAAATTTATTTGTGATTGGAAAATTATTAACCATAGTGATTCGGTTTTTGTTAAATTAATTAGAAGGTTAAGTTTAAATTATTTTCTTAAGTGTAATTAAATTAATTTATTAAGGTTATAATTTAATTAATAGTTTTGAATGATTGAAGATATGAGTTGTATGGTGTGTGATTATGAATGCTTAGAACTTGTATGTACTGTTTGTGTGCTAACTGAATGTGTTAAATTGGAATGCTGTTTGTGAAAAAATCTATGTTTGTATTTTAAAGAAATTGAAAATGTTCTATTTAAAAAGTATGACTTAAATAATGTAAATTGATTTGAAATTTTTATAAAACATTCTTTGATCAGTGTTTGGTAATGTTGTGAAATTAAATGAATCAATTTGATATGGTTTTAGAATTTTATTTTCTACAGTTTTGAATTTTGTCTAAAGATTCAGGAAAATGATTTTCTATAATCAGATTGTTTTAAACTAAGAAGAATGGATTTGTTTTAATAAAAAGATTATTTTAATTGTTTCAAAGTTTTCCTGAAAACCCCTTATTATTAGAAATCTGATTTGATTTTGGAATTTTTGGATGTTGGCAATGTGTCTTTAAGAAAGAAATTAAAAAGTGTTTTCAAAATGGAATTAAGAATTTATCGAAATCGTTTCTAACGCAGGGAAAAATGTTCTAGTTCGGGTGTCGGACGCGAAGGGAACGTGGCAAGGTGAGCGACCGGGAAATCTTGGATAGCTTTCGGAAGTTTTGGCGTCCAGGTAAGTGAGAGTGCTGTGGTCCCGTAACGTGGTTGCTCGCAATCCGAATAGGGGATTGTGAAAGTACTGCGAATTAGGCAATATAGCTATTTGTGTTAGATGTCTACTTGTTTTGTTTACATACTAACTGTTTATCTGTTGTGCATACCTTATCTGTTTAGAAATTGTTTGATCATGTCTGAATAGTGAAACAATAATAATGAAGCTGTGAAAGAAATAAATTAAGACAAAGGAGAAAAGAGAAGTGAATAAGAGATATGAGAAATAATTCAGTAAGAGATAAATGATGAGTTAAGACTAAAGAGAAGGTTATAAGAATTGATTGAGAAATAGATAAAGCGCGATGTGAGTGAAACTGTGAAAGAGATAAGTAATAATTAAAAGAGAATAAAAAGATGATGTTCGAGGAGGCAACAAGAAGTACCCGATAAGGCGAGCAGAAGCGTGGTGATAATGATGCTGCTGATGGTGCTGCTGAGGAACAACTAAGGAGAAAGACGCTGATGGGCTGCTAAGCAACAACTAAGGAGCAAGATGCTGATAATGATGCTGTTGATCGATGATGATGAGAAAGATGTCGAGCATGAGCTTATGAGAATCATGATAATGAGATGAAAGAGATATGAGGCAAGATGCCATTGAGATTCTTAGGGGGAACGTATTGCGATTAGTGGTCGGGCTTCGTTGAAGGGATGTACTAAGGACGGTCCGACTATTAGGATTCAGCCGCTAATTAAAACGTTAAAACTTTAAAAGACTTTAAAAGACATTTACAAACGCGGTGAGGCATGAGTGTCGTATCGAAGTAGTGGAGAGGAAGATACTATGGGTATCTGCGGATACTCAGGTGGAGATTGCATGAGGGGAGGACGATGACGGTGAAACGTCAAAAAGTCTAGAGTACTTTCTAGGCAGAACGAACTCCACATGTGTCGTACTAACGTGGTAGGGACTGGGTCCAATGCCGTGGCAAGTTCTGCACCGGAACTAGAATTGTACTGTCGCCCCCTTGAATGCAAGTCTAGAACAATGAGAGGGACTGGAACGGGGCATTTGTGATTGCCGCTGAGAGCGTGCGTTGATTATATGATTGAATGATATGAATTGAATTGATTTGAGGCTGTAGTCCTCCTGGTCTGGGACCAATTGATTGTGAGACAGCTGTCGTGCCCGCGTGGTAAAGGTCCTGTACTCCTGTTTGCTTCCGACTAGGTTGGGTGGATGACCGAGGAGATGTAGACGTGTGTGACTTCCTCAATGATGATGTTCCCCCATCATTGAGCGAACTGGAACAATAAAACTTAAAAGACTAAGATGTATCAAAGAAAAGTACAATAAGACATCAAGTATTGAGCAAAAGTAATAAGACGAGCACGAGAAATGATTCGTGGCACAATAAATCTTGAGGCAGCGATTGAAGAAAGAATGGAAAAGAACGGTAAGCGTAATGAATGATTTGGCTATGAGTGATGATGCTGATGTGTTTGGAATGATGTGATATACTTTGTTATATACGTGATTCATATATGCTATGTGAATAACATGTTATATGCATATCTGTTGATGATTATGTGATTGCATCATGATAAGTATCTAGGTTATATTGTTGTAGTTATATTATCTGTCTATCTTTATATTTTATCTACCCTGAGACCGCATGGTCAACCAGTTAGTGTTCGGAACACTGACTCTCTCCTACCACGTTGTCGTATCGGCATATTGCAACTGGTAGATGGCGTAGCGTGTAGCGAGCCACCCTTGTCCCTGCAAGGAGAAGCATGGAGAAGCAAGTACAAGATGACTCTCTGGAAGAGACTTCTGAGATGGTTGATAGCGACGACTCTACTTGCGGTTGGAGAGCTTGGTCTTCCAAGATCCGGAGATGGACGACGAGTCTTAGTGTGTCTGACTAGAAGCTAGGCAATCCCCCTGGAGGAATGTATTCCATTGTAAGTTCTTAGTTGCCTAGCTCTATCATACTGTACCCCGGCTAAAGTTTTAATAAGTATGGATGTTTTGAAACAAGTAAACGGACTATGTTTTAAATGATGTTTTGAAAACGAGTTTCAAGGTGCGGTGTCTTGTGACATCTCGGTTTGGAACTTGAAAGGTTTTATGCAATGTGAGAACATGAGTTTTAATTGTAACATGTTTTGAAAATCTAAATGTTCTCATCTTGTGTAACACTTGTTTTAAAAAAAATGGCCCTAATTTTCACTATATTTAATTTAAGTTGCTATGGTTTTCAAGTTGCCAAATCGGGGTGTTACAGTTATGGTATCAGAGCAATGGTTAATCTAAGTAACCTTATACATGGACTTACATACTCTGCTGTGTGTCTCTGTGTGTGCATTAGTATTAAGATAGCGATAGATAAGGATAGAAGTGCTAGGAGTATACCGAGTCTTTCCTGTAGAATGCCAGTTTTCGTCCACCGTGGAACGAGGAGCAGTGACCAGTATCGTCATGGATGTTGATGCGCGATTCGAATCTTCTTTCGTTGAACCGATCTTTGATGTGAACCCCTTTTGTTTGTGATGACCCTTGAGCTCTTGATATGAGATCTTGTCCTGTGACTAGAACCCTTCTTTCCTTGTTGAAACTTTTCTTGTGGAAACCCTATGCGTTGCCAAATTGTTTTGGCATGGCGTTTGAAAGAACCTTTTTCTGAAAATCTTAACCCATGAGTTTTGAAGAAGCCTTGATTGTTCATGAACCCGAAGCTTTCTCTTTTGGATTTTGACCAGACATTCATTCTTTCTTAAACTCTTGTTTGAAATGTTAACACTTTGGCATCCTGTACCAGTCCAATAGATATCCCTAAGATATGAAGTAAGTTGTGAAGTGTTGTTAGGTAAGAGTTGTAAGGATCAAGGAGAATGAGGAGTAGTTAGTATGGATGAAGGAAGTGTGAGTCTTGGAGAAAATAGAAGTACTCTTTTTGGGACTTAGATGAGTGGTGAGTCATGTAAAGTGGTTAGGTCTAAGAATTGTGATGTCGGATCGGTCGAAATAATGGTTTAGGTGGTGATAAGATGAGGAGGAAACTAAGGTGATAATTAGAGTTTAGAGTCGCAAGTGTCTTGATTGGAGTTGGAAAATGGACAAATAGAAGTGAATAAGTGATGATATGGTAAAGTCGAAGTGATAAGGTGATGGAGTTTGTGGATAGAATCCTTAAGTGTTGACCCAAGGTTTGGTAAAAAGCTAGGATTTTATGTGGTAAAGGATAATAAGTCTTTGAGTTGAAAAGTTTGATGGTTTAGAATTGTCTAAGTTAAGTGATCAGGTACTTAAGATAGGGAGTGAGATAGTGCATGTTTCTTGAGGATTAGTGGTTGTTAGAGTAAAGGGAGGATGTGATAATGACCATAGGAGCCTGATAAGGGCAATTGTTTAGTGTGATGTATGTAACACCCCGTAAATTTCTCATATTAAAGTAAAACACTAAAGGAATCATTTTCTTAGAAGAGCATTTTGAAAGGATATTTTATTAAATGATTTTCTTAAAAATTCACGTTTTTAATACAAGGAATAATTTTAAAGTGATGATTTTCTAAAATAATGTCCCACGTATAGAAATTAAGTTTTGAAAAAAAAAAGTTTATATGCTTGATGTTTTATAAAATATTTGTGATTTTTGAGTTATCTTGTGATGAACTAAAATCAATCCCTAGGTGTGTGCATATACGGTTTTGAGATATGTATAAGTGTGCTTAGGATGATGAGAGGATTTAAATTTAGGTGAGAATGTATGTGAATAAGTATGTGTGTATGTGTATGAGTAATGTGTGATGTATGAATGTGTGAATTTATATGTAGGATATATGTGTAAGCCGTGTGCACATGATGCCATCAAAATGTTAATTGGGTGCATGACTATGTGTGTGAATGTGCTTATATATATGTTAAGTGCATGCATAAATATGTGTTGATGAAATTAAAATTATGTATGCATGTGTGTGTGGTTCGGCCAAATAGAAGGATAGGAGAACCAAGGAGAGTGCAATCCCTTAAGCCTTAAGAAAATGAAATTGTTAATAGAAAGTAGGAAGTGTGAGTCATGATACTAGGGAGACTAGGTTACATGAGTCATGAAGTCTAGTGAGACTTTCCTTCCCCCTTGTCTCCACCGAAATGGTCTCCTCCATGCAACAAATAGATTGGACCGAATTACCCTTAGGTACCACATTGAACCAAGGCCAAAAAGGAAAATTCCCACACCTTTGCCTTGCTCTTAAAACTGTATGAGTGAGCATGTGTTGGCTAGTTTCCTTTCATTTCCTTCCTTTCTTTCCAACGCCAACACAAACACCAACACACAAAGTCGCAAGGGCCTTATCAAGCTCTTGAGACACTTAGAAGAAAAAAAATGAAACCGTGAGGAAGAAAAGAGGAGAAGAGAGTGGAAACCTCCAAGCTTCTAATCAAAACTTCCCTAATTCCTTGCTCAACCATCTTCTTCATCAATGATCAAGGAAGAACCCACCCTTACCCTTAGAAGAAAGAGACCGAGGCAACCTAAGAGGAGAAGGAGAGAAGATTTAAAGATTTAAGTTAGAAATTAAGGTAGAATGAGTTTTTGGTTAAGTGATTTTGTGTTGTAAAAGACTCTTAATGGACTTTGATTTTAATTTTGTAATGCATGTAATTTTTGAGTGATCTTGAAGTCTAAGTGTTTTGCATGTCATTTTTATGCTTTGATCTTGAATGTTGAGGTTGAAGAAGTTTTGATCTCTTAGTTGTGCTTCTTCTTCAACACGGTTTTGGTCTAAAGTAGTGTTTAAATTTCTATCTTTGCTTTGATCTTCACATGCATGTGGATTTAGTGACCTTATAACTCTTATTTTCTTTGCATGTTTTCCTTGTGTGTTGATCTTGGATTTTTATGAATGAATGAACTTAAAAATCACCAAATCCATGACTAAATGATTCGGCCATGAGTAGAAAATTTAGGTCTTGATGTTTTAATTTGATCTAAGTGGTTTGATGTTATTTCTATGCTTACAAAAACTAATTCTTCACGGTTTGTTTGGAAGTTTTGAGTAAAGTTATGTTTTTGCATTGAATTGCTTGTGCATGTCTTGATTTATGGTTAACCTTAAGAAAACATGAAGCTTGCATTGTGTATGTCTAAGGTGAATGTGAAATCTTGATTTTCCTATATGTGTGTCACATTTTTCAAAAGAAAATAAGTTTAACAAACTTTGAAAATAATTGTAAATTAAAGGTTTGTGTGTGTGTATGATGATGATTCGGTTGATAGTTGAAAAATAAATGATACTTTTAAGTTTTCAAGATATGATCCATGGATTTAGATGTTTGCATGTAGAAAATAAGTTATAAAACTTTGTTTTCTTGTATGACACCATTCGGCCAAGTCTAAGTAGAATAGGGAATCATACTAGATCATCATTATGTCTACATGCATGATGAATATTTGACCTTGTTTCCTCATGATGGTATTCGGCCTATTCATGTTAATTGGCCTAGGATCTCTTTTTCAATGAAGTACTTTAATAAGAACAAGTATAAACAAAATTGCTTGAACTTGAGTTTTGAATAAGTATTTTCTAATCGGTTCCTTGTGTGAAAATAAAGGGAATGAATGAATTAAATTAATTAAGTGTGGTGTTTTGAAGGGATGTACATGTGTGTGTGTACTTATGTGTTTCGGTTAGGATGAAAAGAAAATAGGACCTAAATACCTAAAATAAAATTAATTCATGTAATTGTGATGTTTGAGTGTTTTCCCTTATTCGGTCATGTAGTTTAAGTAGGTTTAGGGAGTTTAAATCACACAAATAAAATGTGCATGTAAACGAACATTGATGTGTTGGCTTGAAACTTGATTCAATTTGGTACTTGCATGCCTAAGTGTTGTATGTGTGAGAATGAACTATGTGTTTTATGTTGATGAATTATGTGTAAGGTGCATAGTTATTCTACTGTTGATTAAAATATGTGCTTGATGTTAATGTGTTTTGATTTGTTTGGAATTATGTTAGGGTTGCATGATTAATTGTGTTTGGAAAATAAATGAATGTGTGAACGATTTTGAAATAAGTTAATCTTAAGAAAATTTGATTTGATTCACTCGAGATTTTTAAATTAAGTTCATGGCTATCCAAAATTGTTTTATGGTGAAAACTTTCGAAGTATCAATTTCAAGCTAAGAAGTTATTCAAAGAAAAGAATGTTTTATGATATTTTCGAAGTTTTCGATTTTATAAAACTAAATTGTTGTTCAGAATTTCTTGGACCGTGCTTTTATGTTTAAGAATGTTTTCCTAAGATTTAAAGTAGAGTTTTCAAATAGTGTTTAGATCAAGAAAAATATTAAAATGTTCTATTTAATATGAGGAATGATAAAGAAAAGAGGTTGGGGCAGATGGCAGCACAAGGTTCCGAGGAGAGCACACCTGCAACAGCTGGACCCCAGGTGAGAGAGAAGCTTTCCCTAAGACACTGTGGTAGCTAGGTGATTTATTAGGACGTCCCGTATCATCTCAAAGGTCGGGACTAAGTGGTTGGAGTCAGTAGTATAAGTGGCAATTGTGTGATTGTGTGGCCACTTATATGAATGTGACAAAGACCACAATATTATGGTGTGATGTGATGTGTGACAACATGCTTTGTTATTTATTTATTTACGATGCTTATGTTATGATGAGTGGACGAGTGTGGGATGTTGTTGTGTCCTTAACAAAAGAATGAAAATAAAATGGAAGAGTTGAGAAGGTGTGAGGTTGGAAGTGATGGTGCAATAAGGAATAAGAATAATAATAAGAGATATGAGGATGAGCGAAAAGCAATAAGAGTGGACTGGAAAGGAAATTGAAAGTGAGAATGAGAACGAGCCAGAGCTGGGGAGAGTGATGTGAATTGTTGGAAGGAGAAATGGACTGAGTTGAGCTGAGCTCCTCTGTTCTTGGTTTTAGTCTGGGAACTAGTGTCGAGTTGAGCTTGCTCCTCCACCAGCGCTCAGCAGAAATGTGTTTTTGAAAAAAGAGTTTTTGAAAATGGATTTTTCGAAAAGATTTGTGAAAGGAAAATTTTATAAAGAGTGGGGAAAAGAAACATTTTCGAAAAGGTTTTGAAATGGGGTTTTTACAGAAGTTGTGAAACAATATTTTTCAAAGGAATTGTATGAAACGACCTTTTTGAAAGAAGTTTTATGAAAGGGTGTTTTGGAACAATGTTTTTGAGAAAGTTTTACGAAGGGATCTCTTGAGGAAAAGTCTATGATAATTTTGGTGAATGTTGATGAAAGTTGATTTTTGTGAAATTTATGGAATTAGTATTTTTGAAGAGTTTTGAGAACGTGGTGAAAATGAAGATTTGGAGAAGGATGGTAAGGAGGGAGATTTGAAGGAAACTATGAGAGTGAATTATGAGAGTGTAATTAAGCTGAGAAATGAGATGTGATCAAATTGAGGAACTCCCAGCTCTGAGCTATGCGTGATTTTTGAAATTCAAAGATAGTGGTCGGGACTCACTGAAGGGATGCACGAAGGGTGAGCCGACCAATAGGGTATTTAAAAAACTAAAAGATTTTAAAAGACATTAACAGCGAACACGGAGAGGTATGAGAGTGCGAAGTAGTGGAGAGGAAGAGACGATAGGTATCTGCGGATACTTAGGACGAGATTGCATTAGGGGAGGACGATGATGGTGAAACGTCAAGAAGTCTAGAGTATTGTTGTAGACAGAACGAACTCCATAAGTGGTGCACTAACGTGGTGGGGACTGGGTCTAATACCGTGGTAAGTTTTGTGCGCGCACTACAACAATACTATCGCCCCCTAGATTGCAAATCGAGAACAGTGAGAGGGACTGGAGTGGGGCAATTGTTTGCCACTGCGAGGCAGTGTGCCATGTTATTATGTGATTTGATATTGAGGCTGAGCCTCCCTGGTCTGGGACCATTTGTGTTGTGACAGCTGTCGTGCCCGCACGGTAAAGGTCCTGTACTCCTGTTTGCTTCCGACTAGGTGGATGGATGGCCGAGGAGATGTAGGCTTGAAACGTGAGTGCTAACTACGAAAGAAACGCGTACCTCGATGATCCTTTAACTCCCTTGATCATCGGTGGTTGTAATTTGATAAAATATTATAAGAAAAGGATTATAACGTGCAGAATAAGAGTATGAGAAGTGGGAAGGAGGAGAAAGAGACTGTGAATGGAAATGTGGAAAAGAAAGTAAGCCCCATGAGTGGGAGGAGAAACAATAAGTGGAGAATTGGGAAGGAAATAATAAAGAATAAGAATAAACGGGATATTAAGGATGATGACCTGTGTGCTTGTTGTGGTGTATATGTATTGTATGTTGTTTGTGTGTATGTGTGTGTGTCCTATTATTTTGCCTACCATAATTCCACCTCGTCGACGCTACGCGTCCGAAATGCTTACTCTCTCCTGTTCGTTGACGCATCGGTGTTGCTGGTATTCCAACGGGCAGATGGATCGGCGCTTGGGAATCTCTACATGGTCTCGTGAGGAAAATGGATGGAAAGTTACGTACTATGGATGGGCATGGACTGGACATACTCCGTTGGAGATCGCGGATCCAGAGCATCAGTTAGGTGGTGGGACAACGAGTTCGGGTTCGGGAAGTGCATCCTTTGTGGGATATAATTCCGAACCACCGCCTCGAGAAAGAAAGAAGGAGAATCCTGTGAAGTTGTTTGGAGTGGAACTCAATCCGAGTTTCAAAGGAGAGTTGACAAGTGGAGTCGCATCATCCTCCGGTACGAAGGCACCTGCAAAGAAGAAGAAGAAGTTGAATCCGGTCTTCTTTGATAGGAGAAAGGAACCAATAGTAGAGTTAGACTAAGTTGTGGTTGTATTGTGTATCCAGGATTACCTAAGTCATGAGCTATTACTGTACTTCAATTATTTTGGAGCATGCCCGACTTTTAAGAAACGTGTGAACACCTTTTATGAAACATGTCCAAATCTTTTTGAGGAAATGAATGGAGTTGCTTAATGGGAAACCAAACGGTTTTCTTAAGAAAACATTTTTGGGAAAAATAAAGTGAAGGCGTTTTGGTTTCGTGTAACAACTCGATTTTCGAAAGAGAAGGTTGAAGGAGATTAATAACTTTTCCAGTATGTTTTCAAGTCCTTCAACAATGTAAAAAAAAAAAATTTGCCTCATTTTTGCAACATTAATAAATGAAAGTCAACTAATTTTGGTTTTTCGAAAATCGGGCTGTTACAATGTAAGACAACCGGAGGATAGATCGAAGTTAAGTGATGGAAAATTGGGTGAGATTGATCAAAAAGTGGTAAAGAATAGGAGTAGTTAGAGGTTAAGTCTGTGATGATGAGTGTGGTGTATAGCGGTATGAGTCATTTAAGTTGGGGAGTGGTCAGAGATGTGAGTTTTTGAGGTGTAGATCGTTTAGGCTTGAATGGATGAGTAGGATTTAACCCTAAGTGTGGTGGTGTCTTGACCTCAAATGAACATAACCCTTTCGTCTTTGGACACTATATTGATGCCTTTGAACACTCAGTCCTTTGTTGTCAATGAAACCGTATTGTTTCTACCCCACCATGTTTGTTATTGAAATTACCCCGAGAGATTGCTTTTGAAAGTAATCCGTTTGATCCGCTCTTAAGAACGATGAATAGACGGTACATGTTCGAAGATGCGACGATTGTTGCAATTACAAGGGAAAGAATTTCTTCAAGGAGCCACGCGTCCACAGATCAAACAGACTCTACACGGTATTTCTCGAGGACGAGAAATCTTCAAGTTGGGGAGAATGTAACACCCCGCATTTTTCCCATACGTGCGTAAACGATTTCGTCGAAATAAACCTCGAAGTTTTGTGATATAAGAGATTTTCAGAAAGTATTTTATGTGAGAAAGAAATAAAGTATTGATTTTCAAGGATTTTTACAAACCAAAATGTTTTTACAAAAGAGAAGTGAATAATTTTGTTGAGTGTATTTTTAAGAAATGAGTTGTGATTTTATTAAAAAGGTGATTTTTTTATTTGAAATAAAGTTTTTGAAGTGTTATCTTTGAAAATTCGTATCTTTTAAACCGTAACTCGGATTTTCATGATCTTTATATCAAAACGATTGTCTTGAAACGTAGATTTTAAAAATGTAATTTTCAGATTTTTCTGGGTTGCTTTATAAAAATTTATTTTCAGAGTAATAAAATACGAATTTTAAGATGTGTTGTTTTATAGAAAATGAAATTGTGTCATGGCATGAATTTTTATGTGCTGGATTTAACGTGTTTGATTTAATGATGTATGATGTGTGAAAATAATTGTGTGAATGTGATTGTTTGAATTAATTGTATTATTGTGTGAATTGATGAATTTGAATAAATAAGATTAAGAAAATAAAATGTAAAATGTGTGTATATGTGTGTGTATGGTACGGTTTATATGCATGAGTGTGTATGAATATATGTGTGTGTGTGTATATACGTGTATGTGTAGGTATGTATAAGCTAGGATTAGAATTTCCTAGAAGCATAATGAGTAAGTCAAGCCATAACCATGAGGAACCTAGTTAGAACCAAACCAAACTAAATGGCCAAACCCTAACTAGAAACTAACTAACACTTAAACCTAGAATGACCCCTAAAACCCTAGGCCATGCTATCTTGTCCCCTTACATATGGTAACATCCACCCATGCAAGTTTTTGTAAGACCAAAATTACCCTTTCCATTGTGTATGGCCGAACCAAATAATGAGGGCAAGGGAGGAAGAGTGTGATTGCCTATATATGCTTGGAGCCTTAGTTCATTCACCCCATTCATTTCTCATTTCTTCTTCCACCAACACAAACACACTCCTAAGAGCCCATTAAACTCTTAGAGAGAAAAAAAAGAAAAGAAATAGGGAGAAAGAGAGGAAGAGAGGCCGAGAGCTTTAGGAGAGGAAGAAGAGGGAGATCCAAGTTTAACCAAGTCCCATCCCTTGTAGATCAAAAGTGTGAAGAACTAGAGACCAACCTTTTCATGGTAGGATTCGAAGAGCTTGGAGAAGATTTTGTAATAGTGTAGATTTTCCTTTTTAGTTGTAGATCTACTTCTTTTTGTTCTTTGCATGTTAATTTTTATAAGTTTAAAGATGATCTTATGTGTTGATATTCTTTAATCATGGACTTTAAGGACTTTAAGTAATTTGTAATATGTTAAGCTTTGTGTTTGTTGTTTCCGTTGGAATTTCTTTTGTTAGATCTAATATTTTTCTAACTAAAATCTTAAAGATCTAAAGAAAAGCTAAGATTTTCATAAAGCCTAAAATAAATCTTCCTTGCATGTTTGATTTTCTTTTTATAAACCGTGATTTATATGTGCTTATGTGATGATTTGATGAATAAATCCATGATCTAAGTTTGTTTATTAATAAAGTGAAATTTTTGGTTTTACATGTTAAATCTTTTGTTAGATCTTGATCTATGTGTGTTTTCATGTTTACTTGATAAATAAAAAATAAGATCTAAACTTAAAAAGGTTTAAGTCTTTGGTTTTGCATGTTACTTTTGTGATGATCCTTATTTGTTTTCAAGGTGTGCATGTAATTATTTTTGCTTGATGAATGAAAAATGTTTAGATCTTTAGTTGCATGTTATTTTTGAAGAGAAAATATTATGTTTTCTTCTTTGTATTATTCGGTTTTAAGGAGAAAATTAAAGTAACAAGTTTTAAATTAATTTTTGAGAATGAACATGTTTTGATCTAGTGTTTAATCTTGTGCATGTTTGATTTTAATGAAAAGATCATGTTTTCCTTATGTATGTGTGTGTCACGGTTTTAAAGAAATTAAAGAAGTAAGTTTTAAAATAATTTTCAAGAACAAGCATGATTTAATCTAATGTTTGATTATGTGCATGTTTTATTTTTAAGGAGGCCATTCGGCCATGTGTGATTAAAAATAAAACCCATGTTTTTATTTTATAAAAAGTGGATGCATGTGTGTGTTAAGGCTAGATCTAGTGATTTGTGTTTATGCATGTTATTTTTTTTAAATAAGATCTTTATTTTTGTTTTAAAGAAAAAGTTATAATCTTGAGTTTATTTTATGTATGTTAAAAAAAATGTTTGAAAAAGATTTTTGTTCTAAGAGTGTTGATGCATGCTTGTGTGAATAAATGTTGTAATGTGTTACTTTACATGCCTTGGTGGTAGTTATGTGATTTTTGTATATGTGATGTGGTATATTGTTTGGAAAAAAGTTGCCTTGAAATCTTATATGCCTTTATGTGATATTGTTACTTTTGTGTGTGTTGAAAAATGAATGGAAACCATGTCTTTTTCTATGTTGACATTCGGCCACCCTAGGTAGAAATAGGAAGCTAGACTTGTTCCTCATATAGGTAGCATGCATGATAAGATTAAGTGAATTTAGGAGTTTTAAAGTACATGCATGAATTAATTAAATTTAAAAGAAAATATGTGTGATGGTTTGTAATTTAATTTGTTGTTTTGATTTAAGCTAAGAAATGAATTAAAATTGTTAATTTTCCTATTGCATGCTCACGGTTTTAACATTAAATTAAAGAAAATAATTTCATGAATTATGTCTTTAATTGTGCACTAAATCCTTGAAAATTTTATGTGTATAATTCGGTCAATACATGTTTAAAATGGTTGGACAATTGTTTTCATGAAATGATGTGTGATTATGGCTATATTCCTAAATGCCTAGTGTTAGGTGTTTGATGAAGTGATATATGTTCCTTTTTATCTTATCAATTTGATTAATGTTGATTCAATGATTTTTAGTTTTAAAATTTATTTGTGATTGGAAAATTACTAACCATAGTGATTCGGTTTTTGTTAAATTAATTAGAAGGTTAAGTTTAAATTATTTTCTTAAGTGTAATTAAATTAATTTATTAAGGTTATAATTTAATTAATAGTTTTGAATGATTGAAGATATGAGTTGTATGGTGTGTGATTATGAATGCTTAGAACTTGTATGTACTGTTTGTGTGCTAACTGAATGTGTTAAATTGGAATGCTGTTTGTGAAAAAATCTATGTTTGTATTTTAAAGAAATTGAAAATGTTCTATTTAAAAAGTATGACTTAAATAATCTAAATGTTTTCATCTTGTGTAACACTTGTTTTTTAAAAAAAAAATGGCCCTAATTTTCACTATATTTAATTTAAGTTGCTATGGTTTTCAAGTTGCCAAATCGGGGTGTTACAGCTACCACTATAGCATCCTGGAATTTACTTCTTAAGTAAAGGTAACGTGAACCCTCTTACCTCGGGCTTTTTAAGTAGAACCTGGATTTTAGCTCGGCGACGATGACGGCGTCGGTGTTGCTCCTCATTAGCGGGAACGATCGCGGCTGGACCAAGGCAAGAGCTTTCGAGCTTCGAGGTTCCCGACACGAGCCCGGCACGATCACGGGTCGGTAATGGCGCCGGTGAGATCCGTGGAGAGAGAGAGGGCTCGTGGGTGTGAGAGGGGAAGGGATGAGGGAGAGGCTATGGTGGTGGTGGCCCGTGGTGGTTCGATTGGCAGCCACGGTGGCGGCTCCGATCAGAAAGAGAGAGAAGAGAGAGATCGAAGAGAGAGGAGAGGAAGAGAGAGCAAGGGTCAAAGGGAGAGAGAGAAAGGGATGGGGTTTGTGAGGCTGGTGACCGTGGAGGTGGTGGCGGTGGCGGCTCTGGGCGGCGGCGGCCGTGGTTGGTGGTGGTGGAGAGAGAGTGTGAGGAGGGAGATTGTGAGGGAAGGAGAGAGAGAGCAAAGCAAGAGAGAGAAGAGAGAGAGGAAGGGCCAAGGAGGCGGTGGTGGCGGCAGCCATGGTGGCTCCGGTGGAGGCCGTGGAGGAGGGAGGAGAGGGAGGGGTGGAGGAGAAGAGAGAGAAAGAGGGGTTGGAATGGGGGTTTTCAGCCCCAAAACGCGTTTTTAATGTTGCAGATCGCAGGATTTTCGCTTAAGCGAAATCCGGTCGCTTAAGCGAACTCCATGGGTGTTGATACTGGAGCAGTTTCGCTTAAGCGAAATATTTTCGCTTAAGCGAAATGCGCAGGTACTGCTACTTCATTTTTTTCTATTTTTCAACTATTTTCTCCCAACTTCAAATAGCCATAACTTCTTCGTTCACCGTTGGATCTTGCTCAAATTTGACAAGAAACTTCCTAAAAATCATACCTTCATATCCAACGCTGGGAATCGTGTTTTGAGTCTTAAATCTTTTATTTTTAATTTCCCAAGTTAGCAAATTTAAAACACCGAAAACACCGCTTTTAACCCTCGTTTGGTCTTCTTTAAATTCGCTTTTCGATGCCAATGCTCCTTGACTCCTTTATGGCAATCAAAGAACTCCTAATCCATCATTTTAAATCCCTTTTAGGATAATCCTTACTGTAAGATCCATTGAGAATGTTTTGATAAATGACAAAAGGTTTTGAACAAGCTACAAATGTGTTGATCAAGTTCAAGCTCATCAAGCAACAACAAACATCAAGTGATGAAGAGAGAGCAAGCTCATGAAGACTTAGTTTGGTAGTTTATGTTTTATTGTAATATCTTTCGCCTCTCAAGTCTTTTAGTTTATGAGTTTGGGTAGAGTTAATAGAGGGTAGTGAATCTCTATCAAGGTCATGATTATATCATATTTTGAGTTTTCACTTAACCTAAAATCAATAGGTGGCTTAAAGGTTTGAAGGAAAAGGTTTAGTTTTTGAGAAAACAAGTTTTTAAGTGGTTTTCATCTGACTAATCGATTAAGCACCATGACTAATCGATTAAGCACTTTGACTAATCGATTAGAATTTTCATGCCTTGCGCACTTAATCGATTAACTCATGTATTAATCGATTAAGACCTTTGTTAAACGATTAACACGTAAAGATCTGGTTTTTTAAATACGTTTTTCACTTCTCAAAAGCATTTTGAAGTGTTCCTAACTTTTTGGTATTCTATATAAACCTTTTCCCAATTATTGTGAATCATTATTACAATCTAGAATCATTTTGATATTCATTTTACAAAGAATCAAGCCACTCTATTCTCTCTCACTTTCATAGATCAAAGCTTTAATTTTTACATTCTTTGATCAAGAATCTTTGAATCTCTTATGTTGATATTTTCATAGCTTTTGAAAGAGATTCATAGGATTGTTATTGTTTTTCATTTGAGTTGTAATCATTGCAAAGAAGGCAAGCTATCTACAACAAAGGAAGTCTTGGTTGTGAATCAAGCAAACAAGCAATTGGAAGTCTTGTTGTGTTAACAAGCAAATTGGAAGTCTTGGTGTGAGGCATCATCAAGCAAGTGGAAGACTTTGAAGAATCTCAAAGAAAATTGGAAGTCTTGTTGAGGGGAATTGACAAGCAAGAGAAGAGGTTAGATTAGATTCAATAGGGTTACAAGGCAAGGGTGTGGTATCTCTTGTAGGCTAGCAAGAAGGGAGTCTTGTGAGGCATTTACTTGTAATTTGAGAACTCTAATTCCTCATAGTGAAGAATCTCTGTTGGTTGAAGAGGGGATTGGATGTAGCTTTCAAGTGGATGAAAGTGAAACAGGATAAATCACTGTGCAGTATCTCTAAACTCTTAACTCTTTACATTCAAGTCATTCATTGTGTTCTTGGTTGAAAACCTAGAAAAGATTGATTTTCATAATTGATTGAATTGAATCTTAATTGTGTAAATTGATTTGGAGAAAATCATTTTCATAACCTAGGTAATCAATAAGAATATTGGTGTTAATCAATTCCGCTTTATCTCTGATCATATGTGTTAATTGATTGATTTTCGTATTTGATTGAAAAGTGATTTTTCAGTTTTAACAGAGATTAATCGATTAACTGGTTTCATTAATCGATTAATTTTAATCAAGCTTTCGGCATTAATCGATTAACCATTCTTTTAATCGATTAACATAAGGTTTTAATCGATTAACATTTTGCTTTAATCGATTAACAGCTGAGAAATTGCAAAAATCATTTGTTTTAATCGTTTTGATTTGTTTCTTTCGAAAATCTTTCAAGGTTTCTCTAACACCTATTCAACCCCCCCTTCTTGGTGTTCTTCTAGTGTTTCCTAGTTATTTCTACCACCGATTGTAGGTTCCAACAATTGGTATCAGAGCTCGGTCGAAAGACACGAGCATAGAGCTTTTTCGTTAAGATCCTTGAGGAAACTACAATGGGTTCTACGAATCCCTTTGGTAGTGAAGGTGCTTCAATTAGCCGTCCTTCTATGTTTGGTGGAGAGGGTTATGCTTATTGGAAAATTAGGATGAGAATCTTTATAGAAGCCATAGATGTGAACATTTGGGAAGCCATTGAAAATGATCCTTATATTCCCTCAAAAGAAGTAGAAGGTGTACTTACACTAACTCCCAAAGATAAGTGGACCGATGATGATAAAAGGAAAATTCAATATGATTTAAAAGCTAAGAATATCATCACCTCCGCTTTATCTTATGATGAGTTCTTTAGAGTCTCCCAATGTCGTAATGCCAAAGAAATGTGGGACACCTTGCAAGTCACACATGAAGGCACTAGTGAAGTTAGGCGTGCTAGATTAAATTCTTTGATGCATGAATATGAATTGTTTCGTATGTTGCCTAATGAATCTATATGTTTTATGCAAAAGGGTTTTACTCATATTGTTAATCATCTCATTGCTCTTGGAAAAACTTTCTTGAATTGTGAACTTGTTAACAAAGTTTTAAGATGTCTAAGTAGGGAATGGCAACCTAAGGTTACCGCAATTGTTGAATCAAAGGACTTGGACACCATGGACTTAGCAACACTTTTCGGAAAGCTTCAAGAACATGAAATGGAGCTTGGACGCTTACATATGCATGAAGAATCAGACAAGAACAAAGAAAGAAAAGGAATCGCTCTTAAAGCTCAAAGGTCATATAGAAAGGAAGAGAGTTCCGATGATAATGATGATAATGATGATAATGAAGATTCCGATTCGGACATTGATGAAGAGGAGATGAAGCTTCTACTAAGAAAGTTCAATAAGATTCTAAGGAGAAAAGGAAGGTTGAACAAGAACAAAAGTAAAGAGAAGGATCCCCCACACTACAAGACCAAGACATCAAAAGAAGGTATAGTTTGCCATGAATGTGGAAAGCCCGGTCATCTCAAGTACTCATGCTCTAAGTATCTCAAGAAAAAGGAGAAAGAAAAGAAAAATTCAAAATCTAAAAGAGCATACATAGTTTGGAATAGTGATGATGAAGATGACAAGAAAATCACATCGAATAGTTCTTCGGATGATGAAGATGCCGCTTGTCTCAACTTGATAGCTCTAGTAGATGAAGAGGAAAGTTCAAATGATGAATCAAGTGAGCAAAGCTACGAAAGCGATGTAAGTGAAACTAAATCCGAAATTTCATCCAAGTATGAAATTTTATATAATGCTTATGAAGAAATGCATGAACATCTTAAGAAACTAGTTTTGAAAAACATTGAAAGGAAGAAGCTCATTTTGAAACATCAACAAAAGATTTTAGAACTTCAAAAACAAGTTTATGAGCTTAATCTTCAAAATGAAACTCTTGATCTTATATATGCTAGTTCTTCTTGTGATTGTGCTAGTAGATTGAATAATGTGGTTGATTGTGAGGATTGCAAGTTGCTTAAAGATGAAAATGCTATTTTGAAAAATAAGCTTGCAAGTTTCACAAATGGTGATATTAAATTGCGCACATTGTTAAATTTTCAAAGAGAAAATTCAAACAAGTTTGGTTTGGGTTATACTAATGCTAAGAGTAAATCTCATAGAAATGTTGTTGATTTTTCTAAAGTTGATTTTTCAAATGCACCAACATGTTTCTATTGTGGCACTCATGGACATACTTCAAATGTATGTTATATTAAAATGCATGGTATACCTAAAGGAAAGTTTGTTTGGGTGAAAAAGGGTGAGAGTCCCTACACTAACAAAAATGGATCCAAAACCATTTGGATACCAAAAAGCAAAGCATGATTGTTTTTGTAGGTATGATTGAAGAGCAAAAGGACTTTCATGTGTTATTCATTCATTTGCATCTTCAATTGGTATCAAGAGAAAATCCTACAAATTGGTAACATTTGATATTGTTAGATATTGATCATATTTCTCTCAATTGATATTATTTCTTTAATAAGTTACAATTGGTTTCAATTGATAATGTGATACTGTTTTTACAATTGGTATTACTTCTTTATAATCTCAATTGGTATCATTATGTGATCATTATTTGATTATCATGCTATTGTTGCTTTTATGATATTTCTTTACCATTGATATCTTACTTTGTTAAGTGATGTGATGACTTTCTATTTTCAATTAGTTTTTTACAATTGGTATTATATTTCATTGTCATATTTTCTTACCAATTGGTATCACATTTCAAAGTATAGTTCTTACATTTGTTTATACAATTGGTATAGTTCTTGTGATTGTACATTTGGTATCAATGTTGTGAAGAAATAAATGAATATATTTTCTCTACTTTGGCTTATCTTTTTATATTTCAATTGGTATATATTACTTTTTGATAATGCTAAAAAGGGGAGAAATGGTTGTTTTGAAATGGTTATTTTGTGGAGAAAGGTTTGTGTTTTGTTGTTTTTATATAGGTTGATCAAAGTTGTTGAAGATAGGGGGAGAATCAAGCTTCTATCAATTGGAATTCAAATGTCAAAGCATTAATTGAGAGGGAGCAAGAGTCTCACCAAGTGATCAAATAGTTCAAGCATCAACAACTTCAAACAACTTCAAAACGTGTTTGTCATTTTCAAAAAGTGGGAGATTGTAAGATCCATTGAGAATGTTTTGATAAATGACAAAAGGTTTTGAACAAGCTACAAATGTGTTGATCAAGTTCAAGCTCATCAAGCAACAACAAACATCAAGTGATGAAGAGAGAGCAAGCTCATGAAGACTTAGTTTGGTAGTTTATGTTTTATTGTAATATCTTTCGCCTCTCAAGTCTTTTAGTTTATGAGTTTGGGTAGAGTTAATAGAGGGTAGTGAATCTCTATCAAGGTCATGATTATATCATATTTAAAAGGTTTGTGTTTTGTTGTTTTTATATAGGTTGAGCAAAGTTGTTGAAGATAGGGGGAGAATCAAGCTTCTATCAATTGGAATTCAAATGTCAAAGCATTAATTGAGAGGGAGCAAGAGTCTCACCAAGTGATCAAATAGTTCAAGCATCAACAACTTCAAACAACTTCAAAACGTGTTTGTCATTTTCAAAAAGGGGGAGATTGTAAGATCCATTGAGAATGTTTTGATAAATGACAAAAGGTTTTGAACAAGCTACAAATGTGTTGATCAAGTTCAAGCTCATCAAGCAACAACAAACATCAAGTGATGAAGAGAGAGCAAGCTCATGAAGACTTAGTTTGGTAGTTTATGTTTTATTGTAATATCTTTCGCCTCTCAAGTCTTTTAGTTTATGAGTTTGGGTAGAGTTAATAGAGGGTAGTGAATCTCTATCAAGGTCATGATTATATCATATTTTGAGTTTTCACTTAACCTAAAATCAATAGGTGGCTTAAAGGTTTGAAAGAAAATGTTTAGTTTTTGAGAAAACAAGTTTTTAAGTGGTTTTCATCTGACTAATCAATTAAGCACTTTGACTAATCGATTATAATTTTCATGCCTTGCGCACTTAATCGATTAACTCATGTATTAATCGATTAAGACCTTTGTTAATCGATTAACACGTACAGATCTGGTTTTTTAAATACGTTTTTCACTTCTCAAAAGCATTTTGAAGTGTTCCTAACTTTTGGGTATTCAATATAAACCTTTTCACAATTATTGTGAATCATTATTACAATCTAGAATCATTTTGATATTCATTTTACAAAGAATCAAGCCACTCTATTCTCTCTCACTTTCATAGATCAAAGCTTTAACTTTTACATTCTTTGATCAAGAATCTTTGAATCTCTTATGTTGATATTTTCATAGCTTTTGAAAGTGATTCATAGGATTGTTATTGTTTTTCATTTGAGTTGTAATCATTGCAAAGAAGGCAAGCTATCTACAACAAAGGAAGTCTTGGTTGTGAATCAAGCAAACAAGCAATTGGAAGTCTTGTTGTGTTAACAAGCAAATTGGAAGTCTTGGTGTGAGGCATCATCAAGCAAGTGGAAGACTTTGAAGAATCTCAAAGCAAATTGGAAGTCTTGTTGAGGGGAATTGACAAGCAAGAGAAGAGGTTAGATTAGATTCAATAGGGTTACAAGGCAAGGGTGTGGTATCTCTTGTAGGCTAGCAAGAAGGGAGTCTTGTGAGGCATTTACTTGTAATTTGAGAACTCTAATTCCTCATAGTGAAGAATCTCTCTTGGTTGAAGAGGGGACTGGATGTAGCTTTCAAGTGGATGAAAGTGAACCAGGATAAATCACTGTGTAGTATCTCTAAACTCTTAACTCTTTACATTCAAGTCATTCATTGTGTTCTTGGTTGAAAACCTAGAAAAGATTGATTTTCATAATTGATTGAATTGAATCTTAATTGTGTAAATTGATTTGGAGAAAATCATTTTCATAACCTAGGTAATCAATAAGAATATTGGTGTTAATCAATTCCGCTTTATCTCTGATCATATGTGTTAATTGATTGATTTTCGTATTTGATTGAAAAGTGATTTTTCAGTTTTAACAGAGATTAATCGATTAACTGGTTTCATTAATCGATTAATTTTAATCAAGCTTTCGGCATTAATCGATTAACCATTCTTTTAATCGATTAACATAAGGTTTTAATCGATTAACATTTTGCTTTAATCGATTAACAGCTGAGAAATTTGCAAAAATCATTTGTTTTAATCGTTTTGATTTGTTTCTTTCGAAAATCTTTCAAGGTTTCTCTAACACCTATTCAACCTCCCCTTCTAGGTGTTCTTCTAGTGTTTCCTAGTTATTTCTACCACCGATTGTAGGTTCCAACACTTACTTCCAAATCTTACTATTATTCTAATTATTATTAGAATTAAATTTCGGGATGTTACATTTCTCCCCCACTTATTAGAATTTCGTCCCCGAAATTCCGTTCGATTCCTTAAATGGAGAATCATCCCATTGGTAAATTCCTGACTACGGTTTTCACTTCCCTTCGATTTTTATTTCCCGCTCCAGGTGTGGTTTTGTTCATGCCTATTTCAATGCTCATCTTCTAATACCACGTATTATCTCCATCTGCACAGGATTGTCAGCTTTCTTATTATTAAAGTTCCTTCTCCCATTCCTTGGATTGAAATCCTCCCCCACTTGGCATCGACATACTTGGTTATGTCCATGCTTGGGGGTATGCTCATTCGTTATTCAGAATCGAGTACATAGGTTCTCGACTGGTATCCAAGGCTGGAAGGGATACGTGGGTGGCTATCTAGCGGTAGGCATAGATCTATACCGGGTTCCTACGGCTTGGCGAATTCTCACGTATGCATCTGAGATGCTTGCAACTTGAAGAGAGTGAAGATGAAAAGAAGAAACACGAAGCACTCAAGGATGGGTTTCATAGTCTTCGTACGACGACCCAGGATGTACTGGATACATGTCAAGCAAGAAGACAATGGAGATTATCCTCAAGTGTGCATTTTCAGCAGAGAGTCATCGAAAGATGCATTTTCTATGGAACTACCGCCGATTTGATTTGGTCTCGATAAAGGTACTTGGTGCAACGGCTAAGACTTGCTTCCTTTGAGGGAATCGTTCGGGAACTTGACTAGGTTCTCAGGTGAGTTCTAATTCTTAATGGTGAGCACAATTCACTAGTTTACTTGGGTCGGTCTCGATGTGGATATCCTACTAATTCATCCAGTTTCGCCTTTCTCGCGAATAACCACTCCGGATCCTTAATAAAATCCTTGATGAGTTTTGGGCCTCTAGTTTGGCTTTTCATGAAGTCTAAAGATGGTTACTACGGGTTTGCTCGGCTTGGTTCTCTCGCGAGTTCTATTCGCGGCTACACTACTAGTAAGTGGGTGCACTGGCTTAAGGCTCCTATCTGTCAATCCTGATTTTAGTTGGAAAGTGTCAATGATATCTACCACTAATAGTTGCGAAGATCGAGGTGATCAGTCCCAATCTCACATCTATCAATAGCAACATCATCGTCAAGTTTGTTGATGTTATCGTCCCCTAGCAGATGTAAGAATCAGAGTGATCAGTTCTAACCTTACATTCTACCAGTGGCAATACCATCACTGTGTTCGGCGGAACTTTAACTAATGTATTATCACTTATTGATTTCTTTTTAAGTTAAATTGAATATGTATGCTTTATGCAAAACATTTTAAATAAATATTTTAAATAAATATTTGGTATATAATTAACACTAAAAGTACCTCGGGTGAGTTCATTCGTCGCTCCGCGTGCTCCTAGGACAGTCTGCAGCACGGTGTCCCGACTGTCCGCAGTGATAACAGAGGCCCTCCTTCCTGAGTTGGTTCAAAGTCCAACACAAACGTTTGTGAGATTTCCCACAGTGTGAACATAAGGTCCTAGCAATTGGGGTAGCCACATTATGGTCCACGTCCCTGGGAACCATTGCCATAGCATTAATATCGGCGTACGAGCCTGATTCCTGCGTCGGTCCTTCTCTCCTGGTAGAGCTTTCAGCACCCTGCCTATTCTTGTTTTGTTTCTCCAACCTCTCCTGGTTCAATCCTTTTTCATAAGTGCTAGCCATGTTTACCAGGTCGGACAAGTTCGCAATATTCTGATACTCAAAGGCGATCTTAATCTCGGTGCAAAGTCCATCCTCGAACTTAACACACTTAGTCCTTTCATCAGCATCCCTGTAGCTTCCAGCATATCGGATGAGATCCTCAAAATGTGCAGCATATTCTCCAACACTCATGTTCCCTTGTTTCAGGGTCAAGAAGGCCAGCTCTTTTTCTCGACGGACATCTTTCGGGAAATACTTCCCTAAGAACCTGATTTTGAACACATCCCAGGTGATTTCCTGGTTAACGATCTCCATTTCCCTTCGTACACGTTCCCACCAATATTCAGCTTCTCCAGTGAGCATGTACGCCGCCAAAGGGACTATCTGTTCTACGGGCGGTGACATTGTGCGGAAAATCTTCTCCAATTCTTGGAGCCATCTCTGAGCTGCGTCAGGATTGTAGGCACCTTCAAACTTGGGCGGGTCGTTCTGTCTGAATCGAGCTAGCCAATCAATGTCGATTGGGTTTGGAGGTTGATGGAGTGCGGCTGCTGCTGCTGCTGCGGCTGCTGCTACAGTTTCGGCCTGATTCCGATTCATTTGGACCAGATTCTCAAGTATCGCGGCCATCCTATCATCACGAGTACGTCTCCGAGGCATGGTGATTGAATTCTGGAAAAAGAATACGTTATTCCATAATTAACTAAAAACTCTTAAACTAAGTGTACCTATTTATCTATTCTAAGACTTGACACTATCACTTGGTTACTCGCTTGGTGAGTAACCCATAGGAGTTGTGAGTCCACACTCCAGGGCCGAGGGAAACTGCTCTGATACCATAAATGTAACATCCTCACTTTATATAGTTAATTATAGGTTTTATTAAAATCAGAGTTTGAAAATTTCTTTTAAACTTAATTACTTAAGAAAATTCTTAGGAAAATCCGGCAGAGTTTCCTCTGTTTTTCGGACTTCCCAAAAATTTCTTCTTTTAAACCTGTTAGTCCAGAATTATTTAAAACATAAAACACAACAGTTTAAAAACCAGTTCATATCCTAACGCCCGATTAGTTCAAATTCAGGGCATACAATTACTACACATATTAAATTACAAAAATAACAGTTTTCAATATAATTAAAATAAAATCCGCTCATGGTATCACAATCTACACTCCACGGGATGGAGGGTTTTCGATTCGGCCGCAACTGTGTAAGCTCCGCTTCCGTACCTGTAAAAATATAGCAAGAAGGGTAGCATTACACAGAACTTAAAAAGATAAATCTTATAAGAAGACATAGCAAATAACTAAGTCTACCTAATTATTAATATACTTTATTCATAAATATTCATATAATTAATTTCTTTTAGTTCTTCACTTATTCTCACATTCTTTTAAATTTTGGTTCTCTTTTCTTTCTTTTATTTCCATTCTTTTTCTTTTTCTCTTCCTTTTTCTTTATGACTGAGTCCAAAAGACCATCAACCGTTTTCCTTTATTATGACTGAGTCCAAAAGACCATCAGCCGTTTTCCTTTATATGACTGAGTCCAAAAGACCATCAGCCGTTTTCCTTTATATGACCGAGTCCAAAAGACCATCAGTCGTTTACTTTCTATTATGAATGAGTCCAACGGACCATCAGCCGTTCATCTTTTCTTTATGACTGAGTCCAATAGACCATCAGCCGTTCTCTTTTATTCTTTCTTAATTATTTATCTTTTCTCTTCTTATAATTTAAGTATTTCTTTTATACTTGTCTCAATCTTTTAATCTTTATTTTCGTTTGTGACTTACACATTTTTCGACATTTTCTACTTTATTCTTTTTGTTAGTTTCCCTCGATTTTATCCAACTCTACTTAACACGGTCAAGTACATTATATTCTAGTTCTCTTTATCTTAGTTATTTCTTAGTTTCCTTATCTCACTCCATTACCTAACTCATTGTTCCTATTTCATTAACTATATTTTATTCAATTGCTCTATTAACTTAATCTAGTTTCCCAATTTTTATTACACTATTCTACCAACTTTCCTAATAATGTACTCTCTCTTCGTTTTATTAACTTTTTATTAATCCTCTTACCGGTTTCCTATTTTCTTTTAAAGCTAATTCATTATTTTGTTTCTATTTCCCTAATTCACTTCGCGTGTATTCATTATTTCCTATTCTAATCTCTCTTTTACCCTTTTTCTTCCTTTACTTCCCCTATGGTTTTATTTTTATGATTGCTCAGGCTTTTGTTTGATTCTAACTAATTTAATATTCTAATTACGCTCATTCGTTCTGGGCCTTATTCTACGCTCATTCCTTTTATTCCCTAAAGTGTGGTTTCTATTAACAATTGTATTTACTTCCTTTATATCAACGAGGGTTACCCTAAGGTTCATTAACATACTTTTTAATTATCTTATTCTCAGCTACCACTATAGCATCCTAGAATTTACTTCTTAAGTAAAGGTAACGCGAACCCTCTTACCTCGGGCTTTTTAAATAGAACCTGGATTTTAGCTCGGCGACGATGACTGCGTCGGTGTTGCTCCTCGTTAGCGGGAACGATCGCGGCTGGACCAAGGCAAGAGCTTTCGAGCTTCGAGGTTCCCGACACGAGCCCGGCACGATCACGGGTCGGTAACGGCGCCGGTGAGATCCGTGGAGAGAGAGAGGGCTCGTGGGTGTGAGAGGGGAAGGGATGAGGGAGAGGCTATGGTGGTGGTGGCCCGTGGTGGTTCGATCGGCGGCCACGGTGGCGGCTCCGATCGGAAAGAGAGTGAAGAGAGAGATCGAAGAGAGAGGAGAGGAAGAGAGAGCAAGGGTCAAAGGGAGAGAGAGAAAGGGATGGGGTTTGTGAGGGTGGTGACCGTGGAGGTGGTGGCGGTGGCGGCTCTGGGCGGCGGCGGCCGTGGTTGGTGGTGGTGGAGAGAGAGTGTGAGGAGGGAGATTGTGAGGGAAGGAGAGAGAGAGAGAGAGCAAAGCCAAGAGAGAGAAGAGAGAGAGGAAGGGCCAAGGAGGCGGTGGTGGCGGCGGCCTTGGTGGCTCCGGTGGAGGCCGTGGAGGAGGGAGGAGAGGGAGGGGTGGAGGAGAAGAGAGAGAAAGAGGGGTTGGAATGGGTGTTTTCAGCCCCAAAACGCGTTTTTAATGTTGCAGATCGCAGGATTTTCGCTTAAGCGAAATCCGGTCGCTTAAGCGAACTCCATGGGTGTTGATACTGGAGCAGTTTCGCTTAAGCGAAATATTTTCGCTTAAGCGAAATGCGCAGGTACTACTACTTCATTTTTTTCTATTTTTCAGCTATTTTCTCCCAACTTCAAATAGCCATAACTTCTTCGTTCACCGTCGGAACTTGCTCAAATTTGACGAGCAACTTCCTAAAAATCATACCTTCATATCCAACGGTGGGAATCGTGTTTTGAATCTTAAATCTTTTATTTTTAATTTCCCAAGTTAGCGAATTTAAAACACCGAAAACACCGCTTTTAACCCTCGTTTGGTCTTCTTTAAATTCGCTTTTCGATGCCAATGCTCCTTGACTCCTTTATGGCACTCAAAGAACTCCTAATCCATCATTTTAAATCCCTTTTAGGATAATCCTTACTTCCAAATCTTACTATTATTCTAATTATTATTAGAATTAAAATTCGGGATGTTACACGTGACATTGGGAAAGAAATTTACAAACGAGGAGTTTATCAACAAAGTGTTGAGATTCTTAGGGAGAGAATGGAAACCCAAGGTGACGGCTATTATGGAGTCAAGGAACCTTTCAACAATGACACTTGCAACTCTCTTCGGAAAGCTTCAGGATCACGAAAGTGAACTTAAAAGATTAGCTCAGCATGAAGAAGAGAACAAAAAGGTGAAAGGTCTTTCGCTCAAAGCTGAAGCACCAATATCTGAAGGAGACTCCGACAAAGAATCCATCACTGATGAGAACATGGGACTATTGGTGAAAAGGTTTGGGAGATTTTTGAAAACGAAAAACAGCTTCAATACTCCCATGAAGAAAGATGCAAACAAAAGTGGAGGTTCTTCTGTCATATGTCATGAATGTGGCAAGCCGGGTCACATTAGAGCGGATTGCATTCAATACCTGAAGAAGAAGGAGAACTTTGAAAGAAATGCATCAAGCACAAGGAAAGGGAGACAAGCTTACATTGCATGGCTGGACAATGAGGAGAGCTCGGATGAAGATTCAGACGAGCAAAACGAAACAACCAACCTATGTCTCATGCATGGCACACGGAAAAGAGGTAATATCTAAACTAGAATTTGAGCCTTCTTATAGTGAATTATAAGAGGCATTTGAGGAATTGCATGGGAATCAATGAGGTTATCCTTATTGGTTGCTTTAGAGAAGAAAAATTCAGCTTTACTTTTACTAAAGAATCAAGAACTTTCTAAAGAAAATGAAGTTTTGAAAAATAAAAACAAAGAGCTAAATTCTACTTTGAAAAATTCTTCAAACATTTCTAGTAATGAAATCAAACTAAAGGCTAGTTCATCTTCTTGTAAGTTTTGCAAGGATTTAGTAAAAGAAAATGAAGATTTAAAGGAAACACTTGCAAAATTTACAAAAGGAAGAAATACCTTAAATTTGATGCTAGGGAGACAAAAAATGTTTTTTCAATAGAGCAGGTTTAGGTTATCAACCTGGTAGACATCAAAAGAAATTAAGTACCATTTTTGTCCCTGCTAGCTCCTATAAGAAACCTCTTATTATATGCCATTATTGTGGCAAGAAGGGTCATGGTGCACATGAGTACAAACACCGGAAAGTTAAGTTCATTAAAAAGAACGATGATGCTGTAAGGTGGCACAAAGGGCACTATGGTACCGCTAACTCTCCAGGACGCAAGAAGATATGGGTACCTAAAAAGAAAACCTGAATTTGTTTTGTAGGTCACTCCGGAGGACAGAAAGTCTTGCTGGTACTTGGATAGTGGATGCTCTAAACACATGACTGGAGACAAATCAAAATTTTCATATCTCACTCCCAAGGACCAAGGACACGTGACCTTCGGGGACAACAACAAAGGAACGATACTTGACATTTGTAAATTAGGTACACCCCCTAACCCTTGCATTGAAAATGTATACATGTTGAAGGCCTAAAGCATAACTTGCTGAGTATCAGTCAGTTATCTGATAAGGGCAATAGGTTTATATTTGATTCTGATAGTTGTATTGTCGAGGGAAAAATTGATAATCTTGTTAAGCTAATTGCTCGCAGGGTAAACAATATTTATTTAATTGATCTTAATTCAATTCCCTCAAATGATGCTAAATGTTTATTAAGTAAAGAGGATGAATCGTGGCTATGGCATCGTAGAATAGTTCACATCCACATGAACCATTTAAATAAATTGTCTTCTAAAAACTTAGTAGTTGGTTTACCAAAGCAAAAATTTTCTATTTCTGAAAAATGTGATCCTTGTTCAAAATCAAAACTCACAAGGGTATCTTTTCCTCCTAAAAATCTTGTTTCAACTCAAAGGCCCTTGGAGCTTTTACATATGGATCTTTTTGGACCTTGTCAAACAAAAGGCTTTGGTGGCAACTATTATTGTTTGGTAATTATGGATGATTATTCTTGGTATACATGGACATTATTTATTACTCATAAAAATGATGCATTGCATGAATTTAAACGGCTAGCAAAGGTTGTTCAAAACCAAATGCATTTAAGCATTGCATCCATTAAGACTGATCATGGTGACGAATTTGAAAATTGATTTTTCGAAAAAGTTTTGCGAAAAACATGGCATTAAGCATTATTTTTCAGCTCCAAGAACTCCAGAGCAGAATGGGGTTGTGAAGAGGAAAAATAGATCCTTAAAAGAACTTTCTCGAACCATGCTTAATGACATGAATTTACCAGCATATTTTTGGGTTGATGCTGTGAATTTTGCTTGCTGTGTTATGAACCGTGTTTTAATAAGGCCCATTTTAAAGAAAACCCCCTATAAGCTGTTTAAGGGGAGAAAACCTAATATATCCCATTTGAAAGTCATTGGTTGTAAATGTTTTGTGCATAATAATGGTAGAGACAATCTAGGGAGTTTTGATGCTAGAGCTGATGAGGGTATATTTCTTGGTTATTCTGCATCGAGCAAAGCTTATAGGATTTGTTGAATTTGGCCTTAAAATCTCGAGAGGGGGAGGGGATGAATCGAGTTTTATTAAATTATTGCGAAAACCCTTATAAATTAAAAATTGTTTTGCGTTGGAGAGATTAGACGTTTGAGAAGGAGAGCGAAAACGATTGATAGAAAATATAGAGTAGCGCGGAAACGTAAATAATTGAAATATGCGTAAAAGTAAAAGAGATAGGAATAGAAAAGCTTGCACCAGGAAATTTTATACTGGTTCAGCCTTCCCGTCGAAAGGCCTAGTCCAGTCCCCAAGCGACCCGCTTGAGAGTTCTATAACCAGCAATTGAGCCGCACCCAATTACAACCGAGAGCACCCCACACACTACTAGGAGCCTCCGTTCGCTAGGGGCCTCAACAACACACAATAGGGTTCCTCACCCTACGAACGTCTCACACGTTCAACTATGGGATTCACTCCCTAACCACTAAGGTTTCAATACAAATGATGTGAGTGATTACAATAGTTTGATGTGTTCTCAAAACACAGATACAACAATCAAGTACTATGATAATGAAGTTCTCTTTTTGAAGTCTAAATGGCCAACAAGAGTTTCTATGAGTTCTTCAAAAATATGAGCGTTATGTTCAGAGAAAAGTAGGAGAAGGAGAGAACGGGATTTTCAGAAAAATTGTCAGAAGAAAAGAATGAATGAATGTTGTTGGAGTGAATTCTGAAAAGAATAACTTTTATAATTCAAAAGATTTAAATCAACAAATCAAAATCAATTTTAAATCAAAACAAAATAAAATATGATTTGAAATAAGTTCTAAAATCAAAACTAAATCAAAATGATTTAAGAAATAAAATAAAGATTTGATTCTTAAAACGAATAAGGAAATAATTCAAATTTAAAATCATTTTCGAATTTTATAAAATAAATCAGAATCTTATATATTAAAACAAATCTGGAAATAATCAAAATGATTCTGACACGTTTTTCAATAAAAGTTGAAGTAATCGATTACTTTCTGAAGGTAATCGATTATTCCTTCAAAAATAGAAACTTTTAAATTCTTTTGAAAAACAAGTAATCGATTAGACCAATAATAGTTAATCGATTACATCACCCCTGTTCATTATATGATGCAACTTATTTAATCGATTACTACTCATCAAATAATCGATTACTGAGCCTCTTTAATTATATGATGCAACATCATGTAATCGATTACTTTGTCTCATGAAAATATATGATGCAACAATTTTAATTGATTACTTGAGCCAGATAATCGATTACTCTCATTAGAAAGTAATGGATTAGCAAAGTTCACTTAATCGATTATAAGCTCTATGATTTTTCTATGATGCAACAAAGTTAATCGATTAACTTAGGCAGGTAATCGGTTACTCCTTCTTGCATAAGATAAAAATATCCAGAGTTTTGTATCATCAAGTATTTTCACCAAAACTAAGATAGAAAAACAGATTTTCATGAAAACACATTTTCTTCTCCTTTTTAATTGAAAAAACTCATTGGCCTTTTAAACTCATTAAGAACATAAACTTCATTACCTTACAAATGTCCTAAGGGAAAGGCTTCTAAGTTATATCTTGCTTGAGTCTCCAACTTGAACTTGAAAGAACTTGTGAGCTTGAATCTTGAGTTTGTTTGTTATAATAAAAACATTAGCTTGATATTTGCTTGAAGTCCATGAGAGAGTTTGAAGCATGTATTCCAACACTAGCTTGACTTCCAACAGGATTTACAATAAATCTCGTAATACAATTGAAGAATCTATTCATGTATCATTTGATGAATCTGATCCCAGAAAGTTGGGAAAGGTATCTGTTAATGACATTGCAGATATTCTTGGAAATCTATATCTTGATGAGGATCATGAACCATCCTTGGAAGAAAAGAAGGAATCCTAAAGCAATGAAATGACAAATGAAATCAATGAGGAACAAGAACAACCTCAAGGAGATTCCATTGAACTCAATTCGGACTTACCCAAGGAATGGAAAACATCCCGACACCATCCGATCGATCAAGTAATAGGTGATATCTCAAAAGGTGTAAGTACTCGTAATTCTCTTAGTAACATGTGTAATCATATAGCTTTTGTTTCTCAAGTGGAGCCTAAGAATATTTCTGAGGCTTCAATTGATGAACATTGGCTGCTAGCTATGCAAGAAGAATTAAACCAGTTTGAAAGAAACCAGGTTTGGGAACTTGTTCCTAGGCCTGATTCTCATCAGATTATTGGAACTAAATGGATTTTTAAAAACAAACTTGATGAGAATGGTATAATTATTCGAAACAAAGCTAGATTGGTTGCACAAGGCTACAACCAACAAGAGGGGATAGATTATGATGAAACTTTTGCCCCTGTTGCCAGGTTGGAAGCCATTAGGTTGCTATTAGCCTTTGCATGTGCTTTAAATTTTAAATTATATCAAATGGATGTAAAGAGTGCCTTTCTTAATCGTTTTATAAATGAAGAAGTGTATGTTAACCAACCTCCCGGTTTTGAAAATTTTTAACATCCTGGTTATGTTTTTAAATTGAAAAAGGCTCTTTATGGTCTCAAACAAGCTCCTAGAGCATGGTATGAGCGATAGAGCAAATTTTTACTAGAAAAGGATTTTGAAAGGGGGAAGGTTGACAACACGCTTTTTATCAAAAAGAAAGGAAAGGACATTCTTTTAGTTCAAATTTATGTTGATGATATTATCTTCGGTGCTACTAATGAAATCCTTTGCAAGGAATTTTCAAGTATAATGCAGGAAGAGTTCGAGATGTCTATGATGGGCGAACTCAATTTCTTCCTTGGATTGAAAATCAAACAAGCAAAGGATGGATTTTTCATTAGCCAAACTAAATACTGTAAGGAACTATTGAAAAGATTTGGCATGGACAAGGCCAAGGCAGTAGCAACTCCAATGAGCACCGCATGCTATCTAGACAAGGATGAAGGAGGAAAACATGTTGAACTTACGAAGTATCGAGGTATGATCGGTTCCCTTCTTTATTTAACGGCAAGTAGGCCGAATATCATGTTCAGTGTAATGCATATATTCACGATTTCAAGCGAATCCAAAAGAAACGCACTTTGTTGCTGTTAAAAGGATAATGAAATACTTATCTGGTACAACTGATATGGGTTTATGGTATCCCGAAGGTTCCACTTGTAACCTTGTTGGGTATTCCGATTCTAATTTTTCTGGGTGTAAAATAGATAGGAAAAGCACGAGCAACACTTGCCATCTTTTAGGAAGTTGTTTAGTGTCTTGGGCTAGTAAGAAGCAGTCTAGTGTAGCCCTATCTACAGCTGAGGCTGAATATGTCGCTGCGGGTAGCTATTGTACACAAATCTTATGGTTAAAACAGCAACACCTAGACTTTGGTGTAAGGCTAGATCACATTCCCATAAAATGTGATAACACTAGTGCAACTCGCATTACCAAAAACCCAGTGCAACACTCTCGCACAAAGCACATAGAGATTCGTCATCATTTTATTCGTGATCATATAGCTAAAGGTGATTGTGTGATTGAATATGTGGACACCACTAGGCAGTTAGCTGATATCTTCACGAAAGCGCTTCCGAAAGAAAGCTTCTTTTATATTCGTGGAGAACTTGGCTTAACTTGCGCATCACTTTTCGAATGATTGCATGTCATGCATATTTATTCCCTTGTTGTTATTGATGTATCTACTCAGTGTTTCAGGGGGAGTAGAGTGCATTTTATAGCCCAAAAGTTGCCTTTGTCTACCCTCCATTTTTTATGTTGACAAAAGGGGGAGAAGAATTCTGAGATGATGGCTCAGATGGGACGAACAAGCTTATGAAAGCTTAGGAAATATATTTGAATATTCTATTCTATATTTATTTTAATCATTTTTGCAGGGGGAGTTTATCATGTATATTTTATTGTATTCCCTGCCTTTCGATTAAGTTTCCTAGTTGGGTAGAAATATTGGATTATACTGTTATACATATTTTCTTGGTTAACGCTTGTGATGCAAATACTCATAATGAGTTTGTCATCATCAAACAGGGGGAGTGTTGGAAGTCAAGCTTTCCCAAGGACATAATAGGTTTTGCTAGAAGTTTTCTAGAAGATGGTTTTGATGATAACAAACAAGCTCTTTCAAGCATCAAGTGCATTCAAGCTCAAGGCTTAAGGCTCAAGCAATCAAATAGATTATGTTAAGCTTTTCCCATAGGAAATGTTGTAAGGTAATGTAGTTTCTATTTCCAATTTCATAAGCCCAAAAAGTTTTTCAAAGATAAGGAGAAGAAAATAACCTTTTTATGAAATCATTTTTAAGTTAGTTTTTCAGCTAAAAATGTTTTTGAAAACCTATGGTTACATACTCTGCTTTAGAAGACCACTTTTATGAAAATAAGCAGAAGTAATCGATTACCTCTCCTGGATAATCGATTACCAAGCTCCTGAGTTGTGACCTGGGAATTTTAATTCAAAATAATCGATTACTTTTTTTTATAATCGATTACCTTTCTCACAGGAAGTTGTTAATCGATTACCTTGCGTAGTGGACCGGACCTATAAGCCGACCACATGCCCTCAATGCCGACCAACGACTCAACGGATAAGCTTAAAACTCCCTAGTACATGATAAGGATGAATGACTCACCCTTCTTATCCTCTAAGAGCCACGTCAGCCCTATTGGGCCCAACAGGCCCATAAGGTATCACAACACACCTAACAGGTAATCCCCTATAAGAACCACCATGCTATAGGGGCTAAGGTATGTTCTCTCATCCCTACTCTCAAGAGCTACGTGTGGCTTGATCCCCTTATCACTTGGGATACGTAGGACCGGGGTCACCCTCGTCAGCTGCAACAACCCCAAACACACATCGTGGTGTATCCCTAACAATGGATTACTACATTGGCGCCATCTGTGGGGATCGTTAAACTTCGATTCCCATAAAAAAAATAGATACACATAAATGTGCTCTAGGAAGAGGGACCAGGCCTTTCTGATCGTGGCGGTTTGACACGGTGCACGGTGGCGGTTCCAACACAGGCAACCGGAACACGAGGCTGCAAAGACCAACGATTCCTTCCTCTCCCGTGGCGGTGCCGCCGGTATCGCCGTCTCTACCGTCCTTGTTCCTTCTTCATCACCGCCACCATGATCGTGCTAATGCTATTCGTGGCTGGGGTACGACTCTGCTGCAGCTGGTTGGTGTTGTTCACGGCGGGGACAGCTACCGAAGAAGAAGTAGAGGGTTTCCTCACCGCGAGCCAGGGACGAAGAGCGCCATCGATTCCATGGTCGCGCTCCTCCGGTGCGTGCTCCAAGATCCACGAATCTGAGGAGACCCGGTAGTTATCCATGTTCTTTCCAATCGATTCTTTGAGGTCGAGCTTCATGATTCTCCACCGTGCCAACCCACCATAACCACTAGCTTCGAACACCATCTCTGCGTCGCCGTCTAGATCGGGTGCGCGACGCACTTGGTAACGCCTCTGCCTCCAACGGGAACAACGAGGCCACTACCACCGTCGCCGCATCTTCACGGTGGATCTCCAATGCGGTGCGCTCGCGTTGCCTCTCCCCCCTCCCGATCTCGCTCCTCCATGCTTGTCGCCGCCGCTGCACATAGCAGCATCAACACTGTGTGCAACACAGTTGCTGGGGGTAGGGTTCCAGCCCTAACGGGCCACAAGGCCCCAAAAAAAAAAGGCCTGAAGTAAAGTAGTGGCCCATCATTTAATATAAAAGAATTAGAGGAGATGGGGTATCAGTGCTGCACCACAGTTACTGCAGGGAAGTAATTTTTATTTTATATCTATCACATGCATTATATCATAATTGCATTACATTTTATTATATAATAATTACATTCACTATGCATGTAGTGCTCGCATATAATGCTAGTCTTACGTTTTATTTTTATTGACTCACATGACTATTAGTTAACAGCAAAATTAATTTATACTTTTGATAATTATTTTGACTACATGTCGTTTATTATTTATTATTTAATGGTTATAAATTGTCAACCTTGAACGACAATAACTGATTAATTATTATTTTTGTGCGCATATGCGAGGTACACGTACGATGACCCGAGAGGCTGAATAACCCATTCCGAGATCCCCATTAATGGACAAATAATTTTCCGAGTATCGCGAATACAATAATGTTACTCAATTCGAAATCTAGTGGTGATGGCGAGGACCCCCGCGCCGAGTTCTCCTCTTGAAGCTCGTGCTCCGAGCAAAGAGCGAGGACCCCCGCGCCGAGTTCCCCTCTTGAAGCTCGTGTTCCGAGCATAGAGAAGCCTGTCTTCGGTTCCCTGCTTCGAATACATGTGTCAACTGTGGCGGACCCTCGGTAACGTGCCCTTTTTGATATCTCGTACATTCAGAATCATATTTAAAGAAAACGCAGGTCGGCCCTTAATGCTCAATAAAGCCCATTTTGAGAGGATTGACAGAAGACTTCAATCCAACATTCTTCGGTCTGACTTAGCTCAACCTGACATCCTTCACCTCATTGAATCAGGGAAGTAATTCTCGGTCCCATATTTTCTTCCTATTTACTTGGCATTTCACGTGATTACTTCGCACACATGTTGATATTAATTTACCTGATGCAATACTTTTGACATATGCTTCTAATGCTTAATTCCTTTAATTTCGTTACATGTCACTCCTTGTTTGATATTCTCTAATTATGATTTTTCGGTATACATGTCGATATCGTAACGTATTGTTAGGCAAATTTCCTTGCTGCTGAATGTCCTTAAATGTCTGTCTTTCCTATCATGATAGGATAATCATATTTGATATACATTGCCTTTTGAATAACATTAGGCAGTTTCCGGCAATTGTGCATTGTCGTTTTCCATGATTTGGCGCTTTCATCGTTTGATTTGTTGTCATTAAATGCTCTGATATATTTATAAATGTCATTCATTACAATTATTGCGTGTGATATACCTAAAATCATGCATCTTTTCATGGGCAATCCTGTCTGGTTGCACGATATTTAATTATTGTCTTTTCATGGGCAATCCTGTCTGGTTGCACGATATTTAATTATTATCATTATGGTGTTTGTTACGTGTGATCTTTTTAAATCATGCTACTCTTATTCAAACATTTTATATTCACTTGCCAATAATTTTCATTGTTGCTATTCAATTATCATAGATTGTCAAAGTAACAATGGTGACTGATTATTGTCCTTAAACATGTAATGTAAGGTTCAAGAAAGGATGGTCGGACCTATCGAAAAGGAAGGCCGAGCAGCTAGGATTCTCTCTAGAGTTGACAGGACCATCGTGACCCCATGATAGTGAATAATCTAAAAGTCAAAACGGTTATCGTAAAAACATCTCGTGGCACAGATTACTGTCATCGTCACTCCAAGATAATTACAAAGGTTTTGTGGCCATGGCCCACGCAAGCATGTGCTCCTGTAACAACCCGTCACAAGGTTAGCCTAGAACGGGCACTACACACCCACGATGGTCAAACTGTTACAAGTCATGCTGTCAGGGCCTCCATCCACAATGAACTCTCGATCAACAAAACAACATGTGAAGTCACAAGTTACGGTCAATTAAGGGCATTACCACGACCAATCCAGGGAAGTTAATTTCTTTTACTTAAATCATTGTAATGGTATTGATTATGTACAACATTTCATGCCAATGATACTGTTAATTATTATACTTATTAACATTATTTGGTTTATTACCACTAATCGCTCCGACATATTTCTGATATACGTGTCGTTTACTATTATTATTACGTGTGATATTTTTAGAATCACACTATTTACATACCAATATTTTATTCTGTAAACTTGCCAATAATTCTCATTATTGCAATTTAATTATTATACATTGTCAGTTCAAATGGCGATTACTAATTACTAATTTTGTATACATATAGGAGGTACAAATATGGGTAAACAGTCCATTTCAAGGTTTTCATCAATGGGCAAACAACTTTTCTAAGTGTTGGGAGCACCTCAACATGTTCGAAATCAGTTGACGGTGGAGAGGATACTAGATACTAGCCTTCTCCCTTCGGATTCATTACACGATTGTCACCACTTCCCCACCGGTTTCATACCAAATCCCTACACCCGCAGTAGAATATCAGGCTATGATATCAACCGACCAATGACATCCTCGAATTGATCGGTCCCTTCTACCACGACACCCTTGCCTCTCATGGTCACTAAAAGCCAAAAGACGATCCCCGTCAACATCTCTTCTCGAGATCCCAGCATTGCTCACAAGGGCGCTATACAATGGTTCACCCATAACGGCATACATGGTGTTTGGTAGGAAAAAGATGAAGAATACCAAGCAAGCATACGTTCTAGCAGTAGAAGAAGAAAGATCTCTATGCCAAAATGACGTCGAGCATATCAACGTTCATGCCAAAAAGGATGTCGAACGCATCAAAATTCAAAAATAGTCTAACCGTGAAGACAAACAGGGAAGAACCTTTCTCGTTATCTCATTTACGTCGTTTACATTACATGGTTTAAGTGTCACACTCATTATTATTGAATCACTTGCTGCACAGCACTATATTATCTTAGATAATACTCATAATTAACATTAAAACAACTCATGCTTCGCTATTAATGTCATTACATATCATTTATTACTTGATATTCTAATAGTTGTTTTCATATATCATGTAAAGGTACAAATTGATGGTCAGAACTACCGGGCGCGATAGCCCGAGCACGATGGCCAAAAATGATTCGAGTGTTTCGCGCATAACCCAAGTCAGGATTCCTATCATCCGAAAGCATGCACAAGCCGACCATAGGTCTCATGCTTCTCCGACGTTTTCTCTGACCCCGCCCTCACAACTTGCAAACAGTCAACCCCGTCACAATGCACTCCTACACAGGTCTAAATCCGCAAGCCTCTCAAACAGGTTTGGATGAATCTGACCCAACCGGCAGAGCATTCTCGGAGGGGGAATCCGATTTAGTCGAGGAAGTATACTCGGATTTGGCGATTCTGCTGCACATCCATTCCCTCAATCACCAATCCTTCTGATGTATCCTCGGATAGTATTCCTGTTCTCGGGTTAAAGGTTGTGAGAAGAAAAAGACGGAGGCATGTTTGATAACTCAGAGAACAGTCAATCCAAATGCAAGGATATAACAGTCCTCTCACTTGATCAAGGAATTAATCTTTCCTTATCCTAAATTTAATTCATTACTCTTTATTACATTTATGTTTTATATCTTAATTACACATATTGGCTTCCTTGAGATGGTTGTAATTATTGGCCATGAGTGGTACACATGATCGCTTTATTTATGCTACAAGTATCATACTACTTGCTTAGTGTCTGAAATATGACTCAGTTTACAAAGTGAATGCATCACCCTTGTCTCATTTCTAATTTAATATTGTAATTCCTATCTCTGTATATGTGATGAAAGGTACAACTATGGAGATACAAGCGACTCAGGACCTCTAAAAAAGTCTCACATCATTCGTCCACCCTCATGTTCTGACAATTGAGAAGATCGTGTTTTATTCAACATTCATGCATCTACCGAACACAACAGGGCCTTATCAGACATCCTTCTTTGATATTATGCAAGCAAGCTCTATTTCGGCTTTGTTGTTCTGAGCTTCCCTTTGACGACCTAGTAATAAGGATCCGACAGACTATTCCGATTTCCGAGGGGTTCAGCAGTTATAATTGATTAACATCGTGGACGAAAGAATCAGTGCTACCTTTTTTCCTATCCACAAGGAATTTTCTCAGACTGTTTTCTGGGCTTTGTTGAAGATGATCTCACTTTTCACCCTCTCGGCTTAATTTCTCGGCTTCAACTTCGGCTTATTTCTCTAGCTCGACAACATTGTTCTCCAACATTGAGCGCATCTCAGCCAGCTGGGGTCTGAGGACTCCCTCTCAAGTAGCCACACTCTGCCACATCGTTCGCTGCTCGGGAGTAGCAACATACTCTAAGTCCCCATGCTCGCCATACGCCAAGTATCATTGTCACCGATCAGTATCTCTGGAAACCTCCCGCCGAGCGTCTCAATTCTTATGAACTCGGCACAAGCCCCTTCAAGCTTTACCGCTTTTCTCACTCTTTTCCTTCTCGGCATCCCCGGTATACTCCTTCTGCTCATCAAGAATCCGATCATGTTCTCCTATGTGTCAGCATATTTCCGCCAGCTGGGGAGTGAGGACTTCCTCCCGAGCGGCCACATTCCGTCTCATTGCCCGCTGCTCGGGATCAGCAACGTACTCCAAGGCCTTGGAGTCATCTGGGAAGAACTGTAATGAGGAAGTTTCTATGCTCGGCATACGCTGATGATCATTGTCGCTGACCAGTACCTTTGGAGATCTCTCGTCGAGTTTTTGGGCTTATACCGAGTTTGAGGGTGCCTCGGAAATCTGCATCAAGCATCTCAATTCTTATGAACTGAACACAAGCCTCTTCAAGCTTTATTGAGTAGGGGGCTTGCGTTGTAATGGAATAGATACAAAGCCGACATAGGGTGGCCTAGATACTGACAGCATATGATCATCTCCCTGTAAAGGATGTTACAACATTTCCGACTATCGCCATCAGATTTGGTATCCACCTCTCTCATCGAGGACTTACTTTAATTCAATCACTCACTTTGGATCATGTTCCTACACACTTGCATGCCCACGATCTCGGTTAGCCGACCAGGTCGGCATTGCTACAAGTGGAAAGGAGGACTGCGACCCGATAGCTTTGACCACCGGTCGAATACATCGCGGGCAGAGGAATACGCCTCGGCTAAGGTGCTCATTCCGACAGCATGAACCCGTAAAGCTTACGATCCAATTGGTGATGAGACTCTTGACACACCTCAATACAACGGGGTGTAAGAATCTCCTATAGGTTTATTCTTTCAGTGTCATTATTTGAGTAGAAAGAATGTTATCAACCATTTGCGATACTCTTCCAGGAAAAGGGTCTTGGCTTCAAACAGTCTTCTATGTCACCACCAACCATCGAAAATCGAACGTCTGATCTGCCCAACACAGAAAATATCTAAACTCGGCGCAAAGTCTATATGACACTTCCCGAGCTGGGGGGCTTATGTAGTGGATCGGACCTATAAGCCGACCACATGCCCTCAATGCCGACCAACGACTCAACGGATAAGCTTAAAACTCCCTAGTACATGATAAGGATGAATGACTCACCCTTCTTATCCTCTAAGAGCCACGTTAGCCCTATTGGGCCCAACAGGCACATAAGGTATCCCAACAGGCTCATAAGGTATTACAACACACCTAACAGGTAATCCCCTATAAGAACCACCATGCTATAGGGGCTAAGGTATGTTCTCTCATCCCTACTCTTAAGAACTACGTGTGGCTTGATCCCCTTATCACTGGGGGTACGTAGGACCGGGGTCACCCTCGTCAGCTGCAACAACCCCAAACACACATTGTGGTGTATCCCTAACAATGGATCACTACACCTTGTTTTAAATAATCGATTACTTTCTTAAAAATGAATTTCATTGTTTTCACAGAAAGAAGATAATCGATTACCTTCTTCAAGTAATCGATTACCTTTAAGTTTTATTGAAATCCTTGTCAGAATCAATCTTAAATGTTTCCAAATTTGTTTTTACATAATTGATTTTGATTTATTTTCAAAATTCAAATTTAAATATTATTTTGAAATAATTCCTTTTTTTTTAAGAATCAAATCTTGGATTTATTTTCTAAATCTTTTTTATTTGTTTTTTATTTTAAAACTTATTCTATTTGAATTCCAAAAACATTTCAATCGAAGTTTCTAGCTTTTATTTTACTACTTTTTCTGATCAATGTTCTTCTCTCCTCTTCTTCTCTGAAAAACACGTTCTTCATTGTTCATACAAGTTTTTTGAAAAGAAAACCTTCTTGGCCTTATCACTTGTGAATTAAACTACATTGTTATATTGCTTAATTGTTGTATCCGTGTTATCTAGAACACATCATATTTGTATCACTCACATCTTATCATATTCAAACCATAGTTGTAGGGAGTGGATCGCTTAGTGGAACGTGAGGCACGTACTTAGGGTGAGAAACCCTTGTGTGATTTTTGAGGTCCCTAGCGAACGGAGGTTCCTAGTAGTGTGCGGGGCGCTCTTGGTTGTAATTGGGTGCGGCTCAATTTCAAGGATATAAAAAGCTCAAGCGGGTCGCTTGGGGACTGGACGTAGGTCTTTCGCTTGAAAGACTGAACCAGTATAAAATTAGTTTGTGTGTTCCTCTACCCTATCTCTTTTATTTTTCCGCATTATTTTTATTAAATCGTTTTCGCGCTACTCTATTTATATTATTTTTTATCGCTTCGCCTTCACGCTCAAATTATTAATCTCTCCATAAAACAATTTTCTAAAACATTCGAGTAATTTCCAATAAATTAATAAAACTCAATTCACCCCCCCCCCCTCTCGAGGTTTGAGGCTAATTCTAACACCGACCATAGAGAAGCCTGTGTTCGGTTCCCCGCTTCGAATACATGTGCCAACTATGCAAGGACCCTCGACAGAGTCCCCCTTTTGGTATTTCATACATTCAGAATATCGGGAACCACGCACTACCCTTCTCTCCTTGTATTCATAAGACGATTGCGAAAACCCCGCACTGTGTTCCCCACTAGAGTCTCTCGTTTCGGGTATGAAGAATATTCTGTTGATTTCCCTTGCTCGGGATCATTTGCTTATTATGAAGAATCCCCTATCGGGTTTCCCTGTCATAATCCGAGTACGAGGACCGCCAACGAAGTATCCTCAGCACACGAAACCCGAGGCAAATAGCATCATCTCTTGGAATCTCAGCACAGGCTCTTCGTGCCTATACGAGCTTAGGGGGCTTGTAGGGTTATCCAATAATAAAGCCTTTGAGACCGACCAACGGGCGACATCAGGGTCACAGGCCGACCTTGCTTCGCCTCACCCCCCCTTGCCAGTAACCAATCGACCACGACGAGTCGGCACTCACACAAGCGCCAGCCGATCGTACACTCGGTCTCCTCTCGGGTTTGAAGGACCTCAAACCGACCATTGAGAGGCCACACTGACCTTACATCGACATCAAGGCATCTCGGCCACCACGTGTCGAGCATCTCGCCTTATCTGTCTCAGACCGAGTCGGTGCCTCCAAGGATCCGATCGTCGAGGTCCTGACGGCCCATACGACTCAACGGATAAGCTTGAGCTCTCTAATACAGGATAAGGATGAATGACTCATCCCACTTATCCTCTAAGAGCCACGTCAGCCCTACTGGGCCAAACAGACCCATAAGGCACTACCACACTCCTTCTCCTATAAATACACACCTTACACAAGGGCTAAGGTATGTTCATTCTCTACCCTATTCTCTAGAACAACGTGTGGCTTGATCCCCTTTTCACACGGGCTACGTAGGACCGGGGTCACCCTCGTCAACTGCAACTGTAATACCCGCAATTTTCCCCATTTTAATAAATTGATTTTTGAGAATTTCTGATTGGGCATTTCTTATTGGAATTGAGATAAAAATATTATTTGATTTATTCGTTGGAATTTTAATATTTGATTTGATTTTTCATGAATTTATAATTTGTGAATTTTTGTGTTTTTATTTATTTAAAAATTGTGGGAGTATATTTATTTTATTTAAATTAGATTTTTATTTGGTACTTCCTTTAAAGTGGAGAATGAAAATTTTATTTCCCCTCTTCGATGTGTTGTACGACCAAGCCCTAGAGTAGGGAGAAAAAATTTAAGCTTACCCTATAAGTTAAGTGAGGGGATGTAGTTAGAGCCAAAATTCAAATTCAAAAGAGCCTTAATTATTTGTCTTCCCCATAGAGCACTTTAGAGACAAAACATTTATTACCCTATTGATTATGTCTTCCACTAAGTGAGTTGTCATAAAGCCAAAACTATTGAAAAATTGCAAATAAATCCCCAATGCCTCTTGGGTTATTCGAACCCCTCTTTTTAGGCAATGTACCCCAACCTAGTTTCCCTATAAATACTACCCCATACCCCAAAGACCCACTCTTGTGCTTCATGAACACTTGAACAAAAAAAAGAAAGAAGAAGTGAGAAGAGGGAGGAGACCGCGAGGGAGAGGAAGAGAAAGGAGGTGGAAGATGTGATTTTTCTTGCTTGTTTTTGCTCTCCCATTAGTTATTGATCCTCAAGCTTGTGTTCTTCTTCTTTTTCTTCTTTATTTTCGGTTTTTCTTCAAGTTCTTCAAGAATGGTTTTTGTGTTTCATGACTTTGAGCTCTTGCATGTTAGATTTTCTTGTTCCTTATGACTTTCTATGCTTGATAATATATGGATTTCAAGCTTGAAATCAAAAAAACGAACATGCGTCAACATTGATGATACTCACGATTTTGACCCCCTTTTGTTCAAAATAATTTTTGATCTTTGATGGTGTTTATATGCTTGAATATGAGTTGATTTAGTATGTTCATGAACTATGTGTTGTTGATTTGCACAAATTTTTCTTATTTTCTTCTTGTATGTCACGGTTAGGGTTTAAAAGGGAAAAATGATTTTGTTTCTCAATGCATGTAATTGGTGGATGATCTTGGATGAATGTTTGGTATATTTTTCGGTTTTTATGTAAGAATGCATGATTAAATGAAATTTTGTTTTGAAGTGTTTGTTTTAGGGTCATACGGTTTTAATTGGGAATACATGCATGTGTTTATTTGATAAAAAAAATGTGTGTGTATACTCTCGTTTATGTATATATGTATATTTGAAGGCCATTCGGTTTTAGGTCTTGGATATATGGATGATTTTTGTTTGATAAAAAAATGTGTACCCTTGTTCTTGAGTGTATATTCGGCCTAAGCATGGGAAAATGAATGAATGATTTTGTTGATGAAAATTTTGTGCCCTTAATCATATATGTATGTATATTCGGCCAAGGGAGGAAAAGGAATAAAAGGATTTTGTTCATTAAAATTAGAAATTTGTGTTTAAGTGCTTGAAATAAAGTATGTTGATTTAAGTGTTAAGATTTGTGATTCTTAGGTGTTTTTTCATTTTCTATATTCAGCCATGTATTGTGAATATGTTTAGGTAAATTTTGTTTCATGAAAATAGGTGTGCATGTTAACATTTGAGAAGAGTTGAGTTGCTTTAAGTGTTTGAAACTTGTAATCCTTGGTTTATTTTCTTGGAGCAATTCGGCCTCTTTGTGTATAAGTAGGTAAATATGAAAATGAAATTGTTTTGAAAATGATTATGTGTTGTATAAGTGATTTGGTGTTGGATAATTGATTATATGCTTGAATTTGATTAAAAAGTGATATTTTGATGCTTTAGGGAATGTTAGAAAAATTTATGGACTTTGGTTTGTGATGATTCATGATTCGGCCATGATATGTTTAGGAGCATAGGAATTTATTTTGTTAAGTGCTAATTAATATTTGAAAAGTGTATGACCTAGGTGAAAATAAAAGTTAAGTGTTTGTTGTTGTACATGTTTAATTAAATGATTAAGTTGGGAATTGGATGGATTATTTATAAAAGCATTGCTTAATGATTAGTGTATATGTAGGTTTTCTCAAATGATTAAAGTCATGAAAGAATATGTGTTATGTGACTATGTGAATAGATTTGCCAAAGTGTTGTTTATCGTTTGTGTGAAAGCGACGTTTGGAAAATGTTCGGGCATGAAAATAGCTTTGAAATTAAGTGATTTTGTGCTTGCTTGATTTGATTTATTTGAAATTGTTGGCTTTGTATGATGGCTGCCCAATTTCATTTTTAGTGATAAAGTTTGAATTATAAAGTGCTAAAGTGTTTGTTTTGTGCTAAAGCATGACTTGAATCAAAAAGTACCTTTACTAATTTTAATTGCCTTGAAAATTTAATATAATGTTCCTAGTCCTATTTGAAGGTGTTCTGGGAATTTTGATTTTATTTGAAATTGTTTTGGTATTTTTACTAAATTTGATTTGTTTGGAATTGATTTTGGAAGTTAGTGATTTTTGTGATAAGAGGGCTTGATGGATTAACACTTGCACATGGTCAATGCTTTTGAAACTTGGCCACTATTTTTATAAGATTAATTTGAGCTTCACTCAATTTTTGTACAATTTTTGGGGATGTTTTACTATTTTTACAAGAATTGTTTTTGAGAAAACGATTTCGGAAAAACGGGTTCTTCGGATTGAAAGTGCACAGAATTTTCAAACTTATACTGTTCAAATGGACTTGAAATTTTTATGGTGAGAGCTTACATATGTTAGGAGACTCTCTGAAAATTTGAGGTGATTTGGAGTTGATTTAGTATTTTTAGTAAATGAAAAACAGTGAGCAGTTAAGCTCAGGATTTTCAGAGTTAGAGGGGAATTTAAATGGAAAAATGTAACTTAGATGACTCCAAATAATCTGAAATTTTTAGGAGATAATATTGGATGTGTTATGATATTTTGTACCAAATTTTGTGTGAATTGGAGTTAGTTTACTATTTTTAATAATCGTATTTCGCCTCAGGTTTGCTACAGGTTTGATTGGATTTTATTGACAAATTTGAATAAAAACTTGTGTTCTGAACGTGCAAATGACTTGAAAATTTTACGTGACAAACTTTGACATATGTCTAGGTATGTTGCAAAATTTGGAACTGAATTTGATTGATTTGGTATAGTTTGGAATTTATCATTCTCGATTTTTCCGAATCTGATCGAATGCCTTATTTGACGTCTTTGACATGTTTGATATCCTGTACATTTTTATGTGGCCATGACTAGACCTTACCTATTGTTTGTGATGTTTAGGAGTGATTAGATGAGTGTAGGAAATTGATTTGTATTTTTGATAAAGTAAGCTTGCATGATTGTGAAAGGATGTGATTTAAATAGTTTATGAGTCAAACTTGGTGTACCCTAATTGATTTAACTTCTTACTTTGATTCTGATTTGTATGAACATGGAGTCATGAAAATTGTTTAAGTTGCATATCTGATAACATGAATTCTTTTGAGATTTGGTTAAGGTATATAGGATAAGTCTAGGGATTAAAAGTGATTTGTGTATTTGACTATGTATTAATAATTTAAGTAAAGAGACATGAAAACTAAATTGCTTTTGAATTGATTATGTGTTATATGTTTGATTCCAAGTTAGTTAAGTGATTATATGTTAAAGTTTGATGTTTGTTTAAGTGCTTAAGGGAGCGATAAAAATAAATTGGTCTTGGTCCTTTTGATGTATGAATCGGTCCTAGCATGATGGCTAGAAGAGGAATTTATTTTTTTGCTAAAGGCCAAGTGTTATTTGAAGTTTGTGAAAATAAAATTGAATAGTTAGTGTTATTAATTATTTCCGGATTAAGTATTTAGTTTAGGACCAAATTAATTTTATTTTAAGTGTTGCTTGAATGATTAATTGTCTATATGTCTACTTGCTTCAATTAATTAAATTCATGAATGAACGTGAGTTCCTTGACTATATGATTTGATTTGTGGAAGTATTGTTTGTCGTTTATGTGTTTGATTTATGTTTGAAAAAGTGTTTCACTACGTAACTAGTTCTTGAAAATTAACTATTTTTGGAATTGGTTAGTTGATTTAATTGAAAATCTTTGACCTATGTAGTGACTGCCCAAGCTTTATTTTGGTAATAATGTTTGAAAAATAAAGTGTTTAAGTGTTGGTTTTATGCGGAAATGTTATTTGAATAAAAGTGTGACTTTACGGTGTTATTGGAGTTTCAAAAAGTGATTTCCAAGACTTAATCCTCTGCTGTCCAGAATTCATTTGACATGTTTTCCAATTTTTTTGGTAAAGAAAAAATTGCATTACCAACGAACAAATGAATACACATCAAGGCAATAATCTAGCCCCTAGCCACCTTCTAGGAAGGGTTCTAAAGGCTAAAAAATCCCAAAAAAAAATAAAATAAAAATAATAGGCCCTAAACCATTGCCCTTATTCTATTAAAAATAAAACTATTTGGCCCATTGTTCGTGGCCCATTTACTACCAAAAATCAGCTTGGTAGCTAACTCATGTTGAAGAAGAACAAAAACTTGCTGAGGGAGGAGTTTCTGCTGTCTGAATACCCGCCGATTCCTCTCCGTCCAAACACCATAGATGCATGCAGCCACCACCTCCTTTTGCTTGAATCCATGTTGTAACCATCTAAACCAATTAGGCATCTTGTAGTGTGTGGCTTCCACCCCGATCCAGTTCCCAGCTAGTTCAAGCAGCCTCCTACTCCAATCGCATTCGAAGAACAAGTGGTTGCAAGATTCCTCTACTCCATCACAGAGCTCACACAAAGGCGAGACCTGAAGGAAAGGGAGATTATCTTTCGTCCTCAAGCTCTTGTGAGCCGGAAGGCAGAAGATGAAGTTATGCTTTGCTATGCTCAAGGGATTCCAGATTATTTGATGATAGGGAAACACTGGCTGAGCTCCAATCAGGTACTGATATCCTTCTTTGATAGTGTAAGGCTGTTGATTTGCTATCAATTGAGTGAATTTGGGAATTAGCTTGTCTCGTACTTTCAATAGTTGTTTCCAGTGCCAATTATTAGATTGATTTGCTTGAATAGTGTGAAATGCATCCCTCTTTAAGTATACTGCATGAATCCATCTGAGCCATAGAGAGATCTTGTTTACCATTATTTGCCAAGCTTGATTTCCTAGTGCAACCAAGTTCCATATATAGACATTTTGGAAACCAAGTCCCCCATATTTCTTTTCTCTGCACACCATGTTCCAGGCTACCTGTGCCTTGGCTCTCCCTCTCTGATCTTTACCCCATAAGAAACTTCTGCATAATTTCTCCACTTCTTTGTTAACTGCTTTTGGTATGATGAAAGTGGTTGCCCAATAAACATGCATAGTCATAAGCACTGATTGAATTAGTTGAGAACGTCCCTGAAAGGATAGATTGTGAGTTGTCCACATATTTAGCCTTTTAGTGATCCTTTCTACCAGAGTTCTACATGTAGCCACACTCCATTTTTTTGCAACTATAGGAAGGCCCAGATAAGTAAAAGGGAAGGAACCCCTGCTGAAACCAGTGAGACTCTCCGATCTCTCTTTTAAGTTTTCATTGACACCAGCAATGTATATCTGAGATTTAGTTTGATTAGCACACAATCCAGAACTGAGAGCAAATTCTGAGAATGCCTTAACTAGAATTCTTACACTAGCTTCATTTGCTTTGCAAAAGACCATTAGATCATCTGCAAATGCAAGATTTATCACACCCACTCTTTTGCACATAGGATGATAGTTGAACCCTTTCTCAGTAGCTGCACACATCATGTTTTCCAATTTTAAAAATATATTTGATTGATTTAAAGTTTAAGTTTTAAGTGGTATTTAATTTTGGGAAGAAGAGGAATTAAAAGTGGAGTTTTTCGGTGTTTTCGGGTCCGAACGAGTCGTTGTCCAAGGCGGATCAACAGCTAATTTTATCTAAAATTGAAAGTATTCACAACGTGTCGGCACTCACACAGGCGCCAGCAGATCGTACACTCAGCCTCCTCTCGGGTTTGAAGGACCTCAGCCGACCCTTGAGAGGCCACACCGACCTTACACCGACATCAAGGCATCTCGGCCACCACGTGCCGAGTATCTCGCCTTATCTGTCTCAGACTGAGTCGGTGCCTCCAAGGATCCGAGCGTCGAGGTCCTGACGGCCCATACAACTCAACGGATAAGCTTGAGCTCTCTAATACAGGATAAGGATGAATGACTCATCCCACTTATCTTCAAAGAGTCACGTCAGCCCTACTGGGCCAAACAGACCCATAAGGCACTACCACACTCCTTCTCCTATAAATACACCACTTACACAAGGGCTAAGGTATGTTCATTCTCTACCCTATTCTCTAGAACTACGCGTGGCTTGATCTCCTTTTCACTCGAGGTACGTAGGACCGATGTCACCCTCATCAGCTGCAACAACCACCAAATACAAGTGGTGGGTCCATTTTTCAAATCGACTACATTGGCGCCGTTTGTGGGGATGATAAACTTCGGAGTTTTAAATTTTGGCCCCCGTTATTGAAATTTTTGCCCCCATTTCGTATTTTCATGGACAAAAATACCCTTTGTGTGTTATTTTTTCCGTCTCTAATGAGACGGAAAATTTCCATCTATCCCGTGATGGAAAATTTTCATCTACCGAGAGACGGAAAATTTCCATCTATCCCGTGATGGAAAATTTCCATCTACCGAAAGGCGGAAAATTTCCATCTCTAGTGAGACGGAAGAATGCCAAACGAGACCTTTCTGGACCACTTCAAACTTCGAAGTCAGGTCACTCTTAATCAGGGTCCCCATATTGAATAATGCATACTTTAACAAAAGAATATATTTGATCATTTTACAACAAAGTTTATAGGAGTATATTTTAACAGCTTGTATACCCATTTGATCATATAAAATGACAATCAAACAACTACTCTCATGTATCACACTCATAATTAAAGACAGGTACTTGTATAATAATTAAAAAAATTTAACTTCAACTTTAAAAGCTAAGCTTAAAAAATGAAAATATAATAAATATAAGTAGAAAAATTAACTTCACTAAATCATATAATTTTAAATTCATCTTTTTATAATAAAAAAACTTTTTTTATTTTTTTTAATGATTAATGTTAATAAAATCTTATAAAAATACTTTGTCATTATAATACTATATCTGTTTAACATAGATACTTCGATTTTCTTTTCTCACATTAAATGTGCATAATTATTTATTTACATAATTGAAATATAATGAAAACACTCAATAAAATTTATTTGACCAGCTTCCCTGTCTATGAAAAAAAAAAAGATCTGACCTTTGTATGTATTTGTTTTTTTGTTTTTTTTATATAATGTGAGTGTTTTCATTTTATATGATCACAAATACAAAAAAACAATTATGTATTTAAATTTTGCCTGATTAAGAGTGACCTAGCTTCGAAGTTTGAAGTGGTCCAGACTCCAGAGAAGGTCACGTTTGACATTCTTCCGTCTCCCTGGAGATGGAAATTTTCCGTCTCTCGGTAGATGGAAATTTTCCATAACGGGATAGATGTAAATTTTCCGTCTTTAGGTAGATGAAAATTTTTCATCAAGGGATAGATGGAAATTTTCTGTCTCATTAGGGACGGAAAAAATAACACACAAAAAAGTATTTTTGTCCATAAAAATACGAAATAGGAGCTAAAATTTTAGTAACGGGGCCAAAATTTAAAACTCTAAACTTCGATCCCATCCCCATTCAAACACAAGAAAATAAAATAACAAAAAAAAAAAAAAAGGAACAAAGGGACGTGTTCATGGCCGTCGCTGTTGACCGGGGAGGAGCGATACGGCGGTGGGACCGGTGCAGTTAACGACACACGAACCACCATCAAGAACGGTGAACCCAGCAACTGGTCTCCTGTGCCAAACCACCGCCTCCCATCTTCCTTGGTTGCTGCAAAACCTGCCACGACAACCACCATGAAGACCACCTTCGGCCGCCACAACTTATGGATCATCTTCGTGTTGGAGCTCCTCTTCTCGCTTCTGACCGCGACAAACCCTCCCTCTTCTCTGTGTGCAACGGCGAGGATGGTGTCACTCACGGCAATGACGGCGATGGCTTCGAGTTCGTTGTTCGCAACTCCCATGTCGTCGACGCCGTACGTGAGCACATCTCCTCCACTGCCACCATCGAGGTGGTCTCGCGAGGAAGATGACGCTGTGTTCTAAGCGATGAAACCCTCACTGTGACGATCGCCTCCACCGTCTTCATCACCGCACCTCCACACGAGGACCCAAAACAGATCAGCGAACACCATTCCAGACGCCGCACGTGGCATCTGCAATCTTCTCACTCGCGATGACAAACCACGGCGAATCGGTGTTTCCTCTTTGTCTTCATGCAAGACTTCGGTGGAGCCATGTGATTCGCACCACATCGCAGAGCCACAATCTTCACTTGCCCTCCGCCGCTGCACATTTGTCGAAACCGCCGCTTAACACACGACCTCAAGCCAGCGCCCCATCCCTCAACAGGGTTCTCAAGCCCAACACAAAAGAGGAATGGGCCAAAAGAAAATAACAGGCCCAATAACCTAGCAGCACAAAGGCTTCACAGCCACAAATCTTCTAATTTGAATCGGGAAGGATTTTAAATTCCTAACGTAACTATTTGCATTATTCAAGTTCAACATATTATTATGTGATCTGATTACTGATTAATTTGATTACATGTCATTTATCATTTATAATTGTTGTTATAAATTGTCAACTTGGAGATGATCACTAATTATTATTTTTGTGCATATTGTAACACCCTCACTTTTAATCAGTTAATTTTAAGTTTTAATAAAATTGGTGCTTGAAAAATTCTTTTGAAAATTTGATTACTTATAAAAGTCTTTACGAAAATCCGGCAGAGTTTCCTCTGTTTTTCGGATTTTCCCAAAATTTCCTGTTAAACCTGTCAGACCAGAATTATTTAAAAACTTAAAACATAGCAGTATTACAGCCAGATCAATCCTAGCGCCCGATTAGTACATGTTTCAGGGCATATAATTACTACATAATTTTAATTTCCAAAAATGATGTTCATGTCATAAAATATGGTCCACTCCTGACAACTCTACACTCCTGCTCGGCCTGTAACTGGTGTAAGCTCCGCTTCTGTACCTGTAAAATATAGCAAGAAGGGTAGCATTACACAGAACCTATAAGGATAAATTCTAAAAAGTATAATAACAAAGTAAGTCCCTAACACTTAACTTAATCAATCACATTTACTACCCTACTACTATACACATACTTAGTTCTAACAATTTACATAGTTCTTCGTTATTTCTTCTCATGTTATTACTTTTTCCAAATTTCTTACCTCTATTTTCATTCTTAGTTCACTTTTCATTTTATCTCATTATTTCTTTTGTTCTCTTTGTTGGCAATTCGGCAAGTGTACCGATCGCACAAGTAATAAAGAGTAAGTAAAATTATCGTTCCACTCGGGAATTGCAAATTGTTTCTAATTTCTTTCAACTAATTGCGATTAATATGTATAACTTGTATGGGTTTAGAATTTAGAGAGATATAGGAGAAAAGGTAAAATGAAACAAAGCAGAAACTAAAAAGGATTTAGAAACAAATATGGAAAAGGTTAGGAACTTGGTTTCATTGTAGGATCAGGTTACATATTATGAAAATTTGTTTTCCAATAAATCAAAAACCCAAGAAACAATAAAAGCTAGATCCCTCCAACAATTATGCTTCTTACTAAACTTTACCCCTTAATCCCTTAAGTGGGTTATTTTATAAGAGTTATACAATTACCCAAAAGTATTCCTACGAGTTGAATAATTATATTGTTTGGTTGAAAGGGCTAATCTTAATCCTAATTTTCCAATTAAGGTTTAGATTACCAAAGCAAAACATAAAGTGATCAATTCTATGAATTGTAATTAAAACACAACCAAACAATTGATTTAAAAGGAAAAACATTAATTCATAAATAAATAGCTGATAGCCCCGCAAGCGCACAGGTTATCGTAGTAATAAAAAGTATCGTATCCACAGGGATTTTGTTGTTAAATACCAACAAATTATAAGCACCAATTATCTAAACCGGATCAGTAGAAAATTAAAATAAAATTTAGAGATTGATTTTTGGAAAAATAAAATAAAATAAAATCTAAAAGATTGGATTGAGATTTGGATTGGGAAATTTCCAAGGATTAGTTTCACCACATATCCGCATTGACAATCTTTATTGATATCTCTTTTATTTAGTTAGATTTATTTTTAGGGTGAATTATCCTAATGTAGAATACTAACTCATTTCAGACTCTTAGCAACGTACCTAATGAGGCCTAATTTCTACTTTCGTGATAATTAGGGTACATTAAATCCATTAAGTTCTATGATAATTCAGGGAATCCCCTCAGGAATTAAAACTACTTTCGTGATTTAAGTTCCTAAGTTCAATTTTGGTATTTTCTAATACTAAGGTTCACATTTCGGTACTTCCCCTAATATCTGGGATCATGTAATTGTGGAGCTCTACACAACCAAAAGCATTAAGCACACCAAAATTAAATAAAAATAGAATCTAGCATAAATAAAAGGTAAAATATCAAATTCTCATGTCAATGCCTCCATGGGCTAATCCTAATCCTCAGAAAAAGGGAACTACTCACTACTCATGTTCATGATACAAATTAAAAAATAAGAATAAGACATACTAAAGTAGGAATAACCAAAAGTTGAGAGGAGGAGAATTTCTTCTATCTTCAATCGCCTTCCAGATCTTCCTTGAGAGAAATATGTTGTGTTATGTCTTCAATCCTTGTTTTCTAAGTATATATCTTCTCATCAAATCTAATCTTCTAAAATCAAATCTATCTACAAGGGTTTCTATCCTTTACAAGTTATCTGCTACTTTTTACAAATTCGGGCCCAAATTGATTAATTAGGCCCAATGACTCATCTTCCTTCTCAAAGCCCCCAAATCTCTTTTTTTTTCTATACAATTTCTCCCAAAAGCTCTTTAATATTTTGTCAATGATAAATTCTTTACTTTTCAAAGCTCCAAGCCTCCAAATTGTAACCTGCACATCAAAAACACCAAAAACCTTTCCCAAGTGAAATATGAACTAAATGCATGCTAAATTAAAATAAAATACCTAAATAAATATTAAAATAAATACAAACTAATAGGAAAATAATATGCATGCTACGCACACATCAAATTCCCCCAAGCTTGAGCCTTTGCTTGTCCCCAAGCAAAACATGCAATGCAATGAATGAATCCTATATGAATGCAAACCAACTCATCATCCAGGCAACAAAACTCATAATCCAATAATGACATGCACAAAAACACAACTTCCTCAAAACAAATTCTATCAAATGACATAACCTGCAATTCTCCCAAACTAACATCCACTAACCAATCATGAAATAATCAAAAGTCTACCCAATTAGAACCTTAAACTTATCACAACCTTGCTCATCACTAAAGGGGTCACTCCACTCACCTACTCTCAATGTGTATAAAAGGGTAAAGACATATCACTCAAGTTCATCAATGAAAGTGAATTACCATAAGCTTGACCATAGACCAAAATCTCCACTGAAACTATTGAATGCATGCAAGAATCAAAAGGTCTTAATTAGGTTGTAATGAGGCCATGACTAAAGATGTCAAGTGGGGTATAAGAAACAAAGGATCACTAAAGGTCTATAATAATGTAACCATAAACACAATATCCCCTTGAGTTATGAATGGAGCATATAATCACTGTAGTTACACATCAACTCCAAAAATTAGTGATCTTTCATTCTTTTTTTTCACTCTCTCTATTCTCTTCCTTTATATATTTTCACATATCAAGTATTTTCCCAATAAGCAATTACCTGCTCTCAAAAGAGGTACCTGACACTCAATTATTTCTTTTTTTTAGAAGAGAGATAAAGAGAATAATGCTTTAAGCTCAATATCAACACTATAACATCTCATCCAAAGAACTACTCTCTCAATTGCACCATTCATGATCCAAAGGGTACAAAAAAGATGTAACATTATGAAAGGGTACCAAGGAAAACAATTATTTCATTAGGCTCAAAATGGGCAACTAAGGGAAAGTGTTTATCAAAATTGTTGAAGGCCAGAAAAACAGTCCTAAGTGCCTTTATCATATTCATGCATGCAAACAATTATCAGTCTCAAGATGGTCACAGGTCAAGTTCTAGAATTCACAATCAAGGTGAACATCACTCAATATCAAGAAAGAAGAGGGGTTTAAAAAATATTTATTATGGTGTTACCTCTATTAGGCTCAAAAACTCACATTTTTAGTAGCTAATTTAATGAAGAGCAAGAATCACAATAAGTTTCTGCCAATTATTAGTATCCTAATGATTATTCATGCAACCATCATTCCAAACAAGCAGATCATCACAGGCTAAGTCACTTTTGAAAAATAATATTCTTAAGGAAACGCATTCAGTGCAAGCCAAAACACAAATTGCCTAGATAATGAGTCAGTCAAATGCATGAAAAATGAATGATATTTTTTTATATATATGCATGTGAAATAAAAAAATGAAAAATGCATGATAAATGAATGAGAACACTACATGGTCCTAAACTATTATGAATAATGCAATACACCCCCCCAAGCTTAAATTCTACATTGTCCCCAATGTGGAACAAAAACTCAAGAAGAGGAAAGGGTCATAGTGTGGGATCAGGGAAGTAACCCTGAGAAATGTGTCAGTCATACATGGCTCGCTGCATCCTATTGGATTCCTCAACCATAGAGGTAATCCTTGCTAATTCAGAGCGGAGTTCGGTGAACTCAGCGCGAGAAGGAGGAGGTGGAGAAGAGCTTGAGGGGCCAGGGGTATCCTCAAGGGCCTCCTCAGCCAAAGGCTGTGGATCTATCATGTACTCCTCCGTAATAGGAGGTGGCGCCACAGGAGTGGGAAAGCGCCAATTGACTGAGATTCGCACAGTGGTGCGAGCAGGATCAGGAAGAGGATAAGCAACAGGGTCACCATGGAGGCGAAGACAATAAACATCGCCTTGCTTTACAAGCATATTCATACGAAGGCAAGTGGCTAGATCAAAACGAGTGCCTTCAGGGACCGCAACTAGGCCAGAAACATCATGACCAAGGGCAAGAGCAATAGTGGTAATAAGGCCACCAACCACGATGTCTCCCTTTGGCGCTTTACCAACCTTCTCGAGGTGGCGAACAAGATAAGAACCGGTATCAAGAGACGCGCCATAGAGCATACCCCAAAGGAATAACAACTCATCAGACCGAACCCCACCGGGTTCACCACATCCAAAAAGAGTGTATGATAACAATTTGTGCACATACCTAAGACAAGGGTTGCGAAGGAGAGTGGCTTTGGTGGTGTTAGGGTCAAATTCAGTATAAGCTATTTCCTGCCAAAAATTGCACTCATTAAATTCGGAAGGATAACGACGCTCACCACCAACAGGCAACTGCAGGAGTTGATTAAACTCCGCGAGGGTGAAGACATAATTAGTGTTAAATAATCGAAAGTTAATCTTACCCTCGTTGCACCCTATACCATACAACACATTCACATCAACAGAGCTTAAAAATTCTAAGGTAATTCGGTGATAAGTAAGACTCTTTTTAGTGACAAAACTAGTCCAACCTACCCTATCAACCATCCATTGCACATCCTCTAAAATCCCTAAAGTAGCTAAGGTATTTTCATCCATGTAGCGCGTAGGCACTATGGACCTTTGCACTAATGCAGTGTACCTAGCCTCTTGGAAAATAATGTTAGAATCAAAAACAATACCATAGGGATTAGCAGAGGGAGGAGGAACTCTATTACCTCTAGAGCGGGAAGAGGAAGCTCTGTTCGATGAACCACGTCCAGCCGGTGCTGCATTGCTCCTTGTTCTTTTGGATGACATTGCTAGAAACTCTTTTTTTTTGTTTTTTTAGTTGCAGCAGCAAGGAATGATTTTTTTTTAGGTTGAAAACCGAATCTGGGAGGCAAGGATTTGAGGGTTGTGGCGGCACACCGGTCTAGGGTGTGAGGGCTGACAATGGGATGGTTCGGGTTTGGTGGGTGGATGGAGGCTGGGTGGGGCGGCGCTACTGTGAGTGCAGGCTGGGTTGGGTCTGGTGGTCGCGGGTGGCTGGGGAAAAAGGGGTGAGATAAGGTCGAAGGGAGAGGGTGGACGGTGGTGGCTTAAGGAAAGAGAGAGGGAGTCGAACAGAGGAAGGGAGGAAGAGGGAGGTGGCAGGGGAAAAGAGAAGAAGACGATGGTGGCAGAGGAGATGAGAAGAAGAGGGGGATGGCTGGTGGAGGGTGGCTGCGTTGGAGCTATGGGTGGCAAGGTGTTTGGCTATGGAGGGAGGTAAGGGGAAAGAAGAAAGAAGGAGGTTAGGGAAAGGGGGGGCGGCGGGATAGGGTTTTGGGAGGGGGGAGGTCTGATTTCAATTTGATTTTTTTTTGAATGAACGCGCCACGGGCGTGGCAAGTGCCACGGCTTGCCCGTGGCAACCTGGAGACGAATGCGAGCGGGAGGAACGCTGCCACGGGCGTGGCATATGCCACGGCTTGCCCGTGGCAACCTGGGAAACAACACGAGGAAGCCTTCTAAGCTCCACGGGCGTGGCATGTACCACGTCCAGCCCATGGAGCTTTCTGTGAGAAATGCCACGGGCGTGGTACCTGCCACGGCCTGCCCGTGGTAACCTGAAACTTTTTTTTTCAGATCCCCGTGGCCATGGTATGCGCCGTGGTCTCCCCACGGTTCTTCAAATTAATTCTTTTTCTTCCCAAATCAACACTTTTATGCTCCAAATCAACTCTTTTTTGCTGCAACCACTTATAATCCTACAAAACAAAGACGAAACCCCAGTAACATGACATAATAAAATCCTAAAAATCAACAAAATAAAGCACGAAAGCGATTTAAAACTTGAGTTGCCTCCCAAGAAGCGCTTATTTAAGGTCCTAAGCTTGACCTCTCACTGGGATCACTCTGAGACAGATGGATTGAGAAGGTGTTGGAGAGTGCCCTAGTGGCAATCGTATTTTCTCTTTTACTTGTACTTATTTCATGTTTATGGATTATTACTATTAATAATAATGAGGCATTTCATTTATTATATTTATGCTTTAATTGTTTAATTAATATAGATGGAATAAAGTCCTTAGGATTATAAGTTCAATGTCATAAGAATATCAAGTACATGACTTGATAGTGAGATCTTATTGATTGATAATTATCCTTAAAGATTCCCTAGTCGAGTATTATAGTTAATAAGGACAACTATAATACATCGAGACTAGTATGTGGCAGACTGATGACTGTATCTCACCGGTCATGGATATGGGATATCAAGTCTTCACATAAGTACACATTGGGATAATTGTCTACTGGATTGACCCGCCATGAGAATGCTACATGGGTTATTAAGTGAGTGTCATAAGCGATTCTCATAGTGACAATGGTGTACATGGTCCTTCGACCTGAAGTCGCTACGGTTCCCAACATGAGGAATTATATGCTTTCACGCAATCAAACGTCATCTTTAACCAGGTGATCATAACGGTTGTAGTCGGGTATATGACAAATCATGTAGAGGGATGTGAGTGACGTAGATGGGATTTATCCTTCCTTATCAATAGGAATTATATCTCTGGGCCCCTTGATTGAGTGAGACGGTGAAATGTATGGCCATACTCAAGACAGTCAATATGAGATATTGACGAGACTTGTTTAGACGCGTCTACTCAGGGATCAAGAAACCATAGGTTACACTATTCATGGGTGACACGTTCCATGCCATGAGTGTAACTATGATATTTGGACAAAGGGATTAAACTTACACATGTTCATTGGTCACAGTAAAAGGTTTAGTCAAATCACAGACATTCCTATCACTTGGGTAGCAATGATGTGTTGCTAGATACCGCTCATTGCTTGTAAAGTTAAAATGTAATTTTAACATTACTGCCAACGTTACAGGAACCTATAGGGTCACACACTAAGAGCAGATAAAATTGGAGATATCACATTTGATAAAAATACAATAGTTGTATTTTTATAAAATTAAATCTTTCTGATATGATTAAGATATGATTCGTTTTATCTTTATGTATAAGATATAAATTTGATTTTATCTTCTACATATAAGATAGAATTCGAATTTATCTCCTAAAAGCCCAACCAGTTGGTCTGATAATATTATAAATATAATATTATTAGCTTTAGGGGAGTTAGATGTGTGAGACACAGAACAGAAACCCTAGCCGTCATATAAGAGAGTGAGTGATACACAGACTCTCTCTTCTCTACTAGCATTGAGAAGAGAGGCGTGACTCCAATTGGGAATTTGTTCGTGTGGATACCAATAGAGGCACAACACATTGATGTGCTCGTGATTGACGAAGCGTTCGTGATAAGATTCGTTGGTCTCCCCTTCCCTGCAAAAGGTAATTTTATTCCCTATCTCAAATCATGATTTCACATGGATCCTGGATGGAAATAGGATTTATTTTTTTTTTTTCCGCTGCGTTTGTCGCATCCTATTTCCTAACAGAAGGGACTGTGTGTTCCCATCCTCAATAGGTTCTCCAATCAAATAGTGCTTCAATCTTTGTCCATTGACTTTGAAAGCTCCAGTGGCTTCACTCCACACCTCTATAGCACCATAAGGGTAGACTTGCTTCACTCGGAATGGTCCTGACCATCTGGACCTAAGCTTGCCTGGGAAGAGTTTTAAACAAGAGTTAAAGAGTAACACAGAGTCACCCTCTTTGAACTCTCTTCGAAGGATTCTCTTGTCATGCCAACGCTTTGTATTCTCCTTGTAAATCTTGGCATTCTCGTATGCATCAAGCCTCAACTCCTCCAACTCATTAAGATGAAGTTTCCTCTTCTCACCAGCTTCCTTCAAGTCAAAGTTGAGAAATTAAACTTTATTGCCCACAAAGCTTTGTGTTCCAACTCAACAGGAAGGTGGCAAGGCTTTCCATAGATCAACCGGAACGAGGTCATACCAATAGGAGTTTTATAAGCAGTGCGGTATGCCCAAAGAGCATCATCAAGCTTCAAAGACCAATCCTTGCGGGATTTAGCCATTGTTCTCTCCAAAATACTCTTGATTTCTCTATTGGAAACCTCCACTTGGCCACTGGTCTGAGGGTGATAAGGAGTAGAACCTTATGGGTTACCCCATACTTCTTCAAGAGACTCTCAAATTGTTTTTCAATGAAGTGTGAACCTCCATCACTGATAACTGCTCTAGGAACTCCAAATCTGGGGAAGATGACTCTCTTGAAGAGCTTGATCACAGTCTTGGCATCATTGGTTGGAGATGCAATTGCCTCCACCCACTTGGATACATAATCAAATGCCATGATAATGTACTTGTTGTTGCATGAAGATGGGAATGGTCCCATATAGTCAACTCCCCAAACATCAAATATCTTCACTTCAAGAATGTTGTTCAGAGGCATTTCATTTCGTCTGGAGATATAACCCGTCCTTTGACAAGAATCGCATGAGAGCACAAACTTCCTTGCGTCCTTGAACAATGATGGCTAATAGAATCCAGATTGAAGGACCTTTGCAGATGTTTTTGAGGTGCTGGCATGTCCACCATACACAGAGGCATGACAGTGGAAAAGGATATTCTTCACTTCTTCTTCAGGAACACATCTTCTATATATACCATCAGCACACCTCTTATAAAGTAGAGGTTCTTCCCAGACGTAATGCTTCACATCAGAAAAGAACTTCTTCTTCTGTTGGTAGCTCAGCTCAGGTGGTAGCACTCCGCAAGCAAGATAATTAACAAAGTCTGCGTACCATGGAGCATCCACCTTAGAAAGAGCCAGCAACTGCTCATCGGGGAAAGAATCATCAATGGGCATCTCATCTGTATCATCAAGATCAGGATTATGAGGCAATCTGGAGAGGTGATCTGCAACCACATTTTCAACACCTTTCTTGTCTTTGATTTCAAGATCAAATTCGAACCAACAAGGTAGGAGCGGAACTTCTCAAAGGCAAAGACAACCGCCAACAGTTCCTTCTCAGTTGTTGCATAGTTGACTTGAGCATCATCCAAGGTCTTGCTGGCATAGTATATGGCATGGACCTTCTTGTCTTTCCTCTGTCCAAGCACTGCTCCAATGGCATGGTCACTTGCATCACACATCAGCTCGAAGGGCAAACTCCAATCAGGTGCCTGAATGATAGGAGCAGAGATCAAAACTTTCTTCAACCTGTAAAAGGCATCTAGGCAATCCTGGTTAAAATCAAATGGCATATCCTTAATCAACAAATTAGTTAAAGGTTTAGTAATCTTAGAAAAATCTTTGATAAACCTTCTATAAAAACCAACATGCCCCAAAAAGCTCCGCACTCCCTTGAGAGAAGTGGGTGGGGGAATTTTCTCAATTACCTCAACCTTTGCCCTATCTACCTCTATGCCACGTTCGGACACTAAGTGTCCTAACACAATACCTTCTCTTACCATGAAGTGACATTTTTACCAGTTTAAAACTAGGTTCATCTCATGACATTTCTGCAACACTTTGGAAAGATTAGCCAAACAATTATCAAATCTAGTGCCATAAACAGAGAAATCATCCATGAAAACTTCCATTATATTTTCAATAAAATCAGAGAAGATAGCAGTCATACAGCGCTGAAAGGTAGCAAGAGCATTACAAAGACCAAAGGGCATCCTTCTATAGGCAAATGTGCCATAAGGACAAGTAAAAGTTGTTTTCTCTTGGTCTTGAGGGTGAATGGGGATTTGGTGAAATCCCGAATACCCATCCAAATAGCAAAAATGTGAATGCTTTGCTAACCTTTCAAGCATCTGGTCAATGAAAGGGAGGGGGAAGTGATCTTTTCTAGTTGCTTTGTTTAGCTTTCTATAGTCAATACACATCCTCCATCCTGTGACTGTTCTAGTGGGGATTAATTCATTATTATCATTCTTCACAACAGTCATTCCCCCTTTCTTAGGTACTACTTGCACAGGACTAACCCATTCACTATCAGAGATAAGATAAATCACACCAGCATCAAGCAATTTAAGTATTTCCTTTTTCACTACCTCTTTCATGTTAGGATTTAAACTTCTTTGAGGTTCAACGGAGGGCCTATGACCCTCCTCCATTAATATCCTATGCATGCAAAGTGAAGGACTAATTCCTTTTATATCACTAATGGTATATCCAATGACTGCTCTATGCAACCTAATCTCTCTAAGTAATTTTTCAGTTTCAAGCTTGCTTAGATTAGCATTAACAATCACTGGATATGTAGAGTTAGGTCCAAGGAGTTCATACCTGAGAAATGAAGGAAGAGGTTTAAGTTCTACCTTTGGTGCTTTGTCTTCCTTCCAATCTGATGACTTGGCTTCATCTTCCAGCTTTTCATATGTATTTCTATGAGATGGTAGAGGTGGATTTGCTTCAAGTAGTGTAGCATAGCGGGCGGTTTCAGCATCATCAACTTCATTAGAGCACTCACCAACCAAGCACCGCTCGAGTGGATCTTTAGAGCGATACTTGAATGCTTTGTCAGTCACCACTTGATGCAATAGATCTATTCTGCAGCATGAGTCCCCAAGAGATGGTAGTTTGACCACATTTGATATATCAAACTCAACCTTCTCTTCACCAATAGTTAGTGAAAGCTTGCCATTCTTCACATCAATAATAGCACCAGCAGTGGCCAAGAAAGGCCTTCCAAGGAGAATAGGAATGGAGGTATCTTCTTCCATCTCAAGCACCACAAAATCGACTGGAATAAAGAAGTTACCCACCTTGATAGGAACATCCTCCAAGACACCCACTGGGAATTTGACTGAGCGATCAGCCAATTGCAATGAAATTCTTGTGGGTTTCATCTCACCAATATCAAGCTTCTTGCACACTGAGAGAGGCATAAGGCTAACACTAGCCCCAAGATCACATAAAGCGCGGTCAAAAGACACATTCCCAATAAGGCATGGAATGGAAAAGCTACTTGGGTCTTTGAGCTTTGGAGGCAATTTATTTTGAATTATTGCACTGCACTCCTCAGTCAAAGCCACTGTCTCACAATCTTCAAGCTTCCTCTTGTTGGAAATAATATCTTTCAAGAACTTTGCATATGATGGCATTTGTAGTAGAGCTTCAGTGAATGGTATGGTGATAGACAGCTTCTTCAGAACTTCAAGGAACTTGCCAAACTGCTTTTCTAGCTTCACTTTAGCCAATATTTGAGGGAAAGGAATATGTGGCTTGTAAGGGGCAAGAGGAGTATAAGTGGACTCCTCAGATTTTTCATCAACCACACCTTTTCCTTCTCTCTTCTGAGATGGCTCTTCTTTCACTGCATCTTCACTGCTTGGGCTTTCAAGAACTTTTCCGCTCCTTAGAGTTATTGCCTTGCAATGCTCACTAGGATTTGTCTCTGTTTGGCCTGGAAGTGTGCCTGGAGCTCTTGTAGATGAGGCTGCTAATTGTGCAATTTGAGTTTTTATCATTTTGTTGTGAGCTGCTTGTTGTGCAAATTGATTTTCCATCATCTTGTTGTGAGTTGCTTGCTGAGTCATGAAACTCTCAAACATGATTTCCATGTTGGAATTTTTAGGAGCTAGTGGATTGATAGTCCTTTGAGGGAAACCAGGAGGCTGTTGTCCAGGAATAACAGAAGGATTGAGAACATTGTTGTTCCTGTAAGAAAGATTTGGATGTGTCCTCTGGTTGAAATTGTTGACATAATCAACAGTTTCCGTCGGCTGTTCTTGAGGAACGGGTTGAACCAATAGACAATGTTGAGCAACATGACCAGCAATACCACATATCTCACAAATGGCACTTGCCACATTCACAGCATTCACATTCAACATATCAATCTTCTTAGTTAAAATATCAACTTTACCAGCCAGCACACTCAAAGCATCAACTCTAGAGGAGAGATGTTTCAATTCATTTGTCTCGATCACTCCTGCAGTGGATGAAGAAGGTTTGATAGAAGTTGATCTTTCTCTTGAATATCGCCTGCGGCTGAGAGAAATTTTGTCAAGCAAGTCAAATGCCTCATTTGCATTCTTATCCATGAATGAACCATTAGTGACGGAGTCAAGATTCATCTGAGATTCTGGTGTCAAACCATTGTAGAAAGTTTGCACCAAAAGAGGTCTGGGAAACTTATGATGAGGACACTTCCGCAGTGGAAACTTAAATCGCTCCCAAGCATCATAAAGAGTCTCTCCTTCTTTTTGCATGAAGGACATGATCCGGCCTCTGTACTCCGCTGTCTTCACAGGTGGAAAATATTGGGTAAGGAAGTACTCTGCCAACTTGTCTCATTCGGTGAAGTAACCTTGTGGAAAAGCCTCCAACCAAGCAAGTGCATCACCTTTCAGTGAAAATATAAACAACTTCAGTCTGATATGGTCAGATGAGACTCCATTGGCCTTCACAGTGTCACAATATCGGAGGAAGTTGTCGACATGGACAATAGGATCTTCTGCAGGTGAGCCTCCAAATTGATTCTGCTGGACCGCATTAATCAAACTCATCTTGATCTCAAAGTTGTTGGCTTCAATGGGTGGGACGACCACACTAGATTGTAGCCCTTTGATGGAAGGGGTCCCATAATCCTTCAATGGCGTGTGATTTTCATTCTACGCCATTGTTAGATTTTCAGGTCTTTGTTGTCTCCTTCTTCTATTCCTTCTTCTATGAAAAGTCCTCTCGATCTCAGGATCTGATTGAATAGGTGTCCCAAGTCTGATACTTCGCATAAAAGAAAAAGAACTCCTGTGGAAAAAAGAGAAAACAAAACAAACTAGAAAAAGAGGTTTAGTCTAATCAACTTATAATAACAGTTAATATTAACAAAGCAAAATCCCCCGACAACGGCGCCAAAAACTCAATAGCCCCGCAAGCGCACAGGTTATCGTAGTAATAAAAAGTATCGTATCCACAGGGATTTTGTTGTTAAATACCAACAAATTATAAGCACCAATTATCTAAACCGGATCAGTAGAAAATTAAAATAAAATTTAGAGATTGATTTTTGGAAAAATAAAATAAAATAAAATCTAAAAGATTGGATTGAGATTTGGATTGGGAAATTTCCAAGGATTAGTTTCACCACATATCCGCATTGACAATCTTTATTGATATCTCTTTTATTTAGCTAGATTTATTTTTAGGGTGAATTATCCTAATGTAGAATACTAGCTCCTTTCAGAGTCTTAGCAACGTACCTAATGAGGCCTAATTTCTACTTTCGTGATAATTAGGGTACATTAAATCCATTAAGTTCTATGATAATTCAGGGAATCCACTCAGGAATTAAAACTACTTTCGTGATTTAAGTTCCTAAGTTCAATTTTGGTATTTTCTAATACTAAGGTTCACCTTTCGGTACTTCCCCTAATATCTGGGATCATGTAATTGTGGAGCTCTACACAACCAAAAGCATTAAGCACACCAAAATTAAATAAAAATAGAATCTAGCATAAATAAAAGGTAAAATATCAAATCCTCATGTCAATGCCTCCATGGGCTAATCCTAATCCTCAGAAAAAGGGAACTACTCACTACTCATGTTCATGATACAAATTAAAAAATAAGAATAAGACATACTAAAGTAGGAATAACCAAAAGTTGAGAGGAGGAGAATTTCTTCTGTCTTCAATCGCCTTCCAGATCTTCCTTGAGAGAAATATGTTGTGTTATGTCTTCAACCCTTGTTTTCTAATTATATATCTTCTCATCAAATCTAATCTTCTAAAATCAAATCTATCTACAAGGGTTTCTATCCTTTACAAGTTATCTGCTACTTTTTCCAAATTCGGGCCCAAATTGATTAATTAGGCCCAATGACTCATCTTCCTTCTCAAAGCCCTCAAATCTCTTTTTTTTTCCATACAATTTCTCCCAAAAGCTCTTTAATATTTTGTCAATGATAAATTCTTTACTTTTCAAAGCTCCAAGCCTCCAAATTGTAACCTGCACATCAAAAACACCAAAAACCTTTCCCAAGTGAAATATGAACTAAATGTATGCTAAATTAAAATAAAATACCTAAATAAATATTAAAATAAATACAAACTAATAGGAAAATAATATGCATGCTACGCACACATCAATAGCCAAATTAAGATCCATACAAATCCACCTTATTCCTAACAAGAGGTTCAATTATACATATTTAGAGAAGAAATGCAAGGCATGGGAAAAACTAATAATCATAGACAATAATTAATTTACCCCCAAGAGATCTTCAATCTTCCAATCTTCAATCCTTGTGCCTTGCCTTCTTACTCTTAATTGCAGAACAGTCTCTCTTCTCTAATCCTAATTTTATTCAAATCTCTTATTTGGCTCTGAAAAGTCTACCTAACCTATTAGAAAAACCTATATTTAAAGTCTAAAACTAATCCCAATTGATAGGAAGCAAAACTGATCAGAAATAAGCCCAATTGGGCTTTCTGCGACGCTCGCGCGCCTGGGCGCCCATAACCTCACGCCTGGGCGCACTAGGTCTGATTGGTATGCATCAGCGAAGTGCCCACGCCTAGGCGTGGAGGCTTGGGCGCCTGGGCGTGTGGTGCTGCTTCCGTCTCCGTTTCGCTCCGTTCTTGAGCCATTTTCAAGGTCTTTTCGTCCTCTTTCATGCTCCATAATTATTTTCTTCAATTGAGCTCCAAAAGTACCTGAAACATACCCAAAACGGATCAAAACGTTCAAAGGATTCTAAATTACCTAACTTCCTAAAAACTATACAAAAAGTCCTAAATTTACTAGAGAAACAAGCCACATCCATAGTAAAAGGGAGTCTAAATCATGCTCACAACATCACATATTGGACCCAAATCACTCCCCCAAACTTAGTATTTTGCATGTCCCAGGCAAAAGTAAAATAAAAACTCTAGAAAACAAAACCAATTTTCTAAGTTAATATGCTAACACCTAATCTAAGACTTCAGACTCATGACTCAGACACTTTTATTCTCAAGCATTAACTTCATCAAAAACTAGTTAGAAAAACAAACTCCAAAAGAACCAGAACTAGTGAACACTCTCAACCTCACTGTGTGTATCTATCATGTGTATCAAAGGTTATAACAATTCACTCAAGTTCATTGATTTGGGTCTAATATATGATGTTTTTGAGCTTAATTTGACTCCCTTTTTCTTTGGTTGTGGCTTGTTTCTTAGGTATTTTAGGTAGATTTAGTTTAGTTTTTAATTAGTTTAGGAAATTTTATCCCTTGAATGTTTTGATCCATTTTGGGTATGTTTCAGGTAATTTTTGAGCTTAATTGGAGAAAATAATATTGGAGCTGGAAAGAGCATAAGAAGACCTTGAAAATGACACAAGAACGGAGAGAAACGGAATCGGAAAATGCACCGCACGCCCAGACGCATGAACTGCGCGCCCAGACGCACGTGCATCGCTAACCATTACTCATCAGATATTGCACGCCCAGGTGTGCAACGCCATACGCCCAGGCGCGCATGCTTCATGAAGGCCCAATTGGGCTTGTTTCTGATCAGATTTTGAGGGATTTGCTTAATTTTTAGGCTATTAATTAGTTTTTAGGATTGTGAGGGAGATAACACACGAATTTAGAGAGATAATTAGCATTGAGAAGAGGATTGGAGATCAACAACGGAGGAATCCAGTTGAAGATTGAAGATTAAAGGGGTAATTCAGATTGTCTATGATCATGAATTCTTCTTCTTCTACTCTTTGTTTTTCCTTAATTATGTGTAACTAAACCCTCTGTTTTGGGAACATGTGGATTTGCATGGAGTTGTGGCGGACCGACCCTCGGTCCTATCCTTACAACACTCAGCCGACCTGAGTAATCTAGTCAAACTACGACTATCCAAGCCGAGCGCTTGTTCTAGGACCCACCCTAGCGACCTTGGACCGACCACAGGGGCTCCGCCCTTTAAGAGTCCGAGCTAGGGGCGCGTGAATCTAACTTGCTATAGGGATAAGATCTCCTAATACAGGATAAGGATGAATTACTCATCCCCTATCCTAAATGGGATACATCAACTGCCTTGCTGGACCTCCGTACAGGCCCATAAGGTACAATGCCACCCCTATAAATAGTTGTCTCCAGCAAGGGGCTCAGGTACGTTCTCTCACTCCCTAATTGCACATTTGCACACACCAGTGATTAGGGAAACCCTAGCTATCCCAACTGGATACCTAGAATACCAAAGAAATCACACAGTAACATCAGATCACTCTCTAGCTTTCAGATCTTTCCATATCCTTGAGCTAGGGATACATCTTAGACACTACATTGGCGCCGTCTGTGGGGACGATAAACTGTCATTCCCACCCAAAATGGTAAACACACGTGGAAACACTGGAAACAACTCTCGTGGTGCAAACCACCAGGCCGGAAGAAATCGTCAGAGACTAGTAGAAGGTAGTGCTGACAACGGAAGAGATCTAGAAGGAAGAAACCCACCTCACCCTCCCCACCAAAGCATACCATCAGTTCTACTAGAAATCCCAGCCCGTAGCCACCACACCATACCAACTCGAACACACAGTGGTCCCTACACTGTTCATTCCAGACAAGCAAACCCCAATACCCCCAACTGTGACCAGAACCACGGATCTGGACGATCCATTGACACCAGTGTTTCCGGAGAAAAAAGGGGACATTCCCAGGGCCGAAGAGAGACCCAACTTGAAGAGATAATTTAGCAACAAGCTCAAATGTTGGAACAACAGGGGAAGGCTATAGCCGATCTTCAGCAGATCCACATGCACACGATTGCTGCACGGGCAATGGAAACAGCCCTAGCAACCGCACCAGGTCATGATCTGCAAGGTCCAATCACTTTACCCCCTCCACCACCCATAAACCCGGCCTTAGCAGCCACCTATGAAACAGAAAACAGTACTCACCCAGGCCACCCCTTCACCCCACGTATCATGGCCTACGAAACACCCTCTGCTTTCCTTGGCCCCACTAGCGTTGCAAAGTATAACGGGTTAACCGACCCCCTGGAGCATATCTTATCTTTTGAAGGTGCCATGAATTTTTATGATGGAGGAGATTTGATGAAGTGCCGAGCCTTTTCGATGACTCTCCAATCACCTGTGCTGAGATGGTACTCGGACCTGCCCAGAAATTCCATTAACTCCTGGGAAAAATTGAAAAGGGTCTTCCTTAACAAGTACACTGCTAGCTGCGTACAACCAAAGTCGGACCACGCACTAGCAGGAGTAATACAACTCCCAGAAGAACCGTTGAGAGAGTATCTCGCTCGATTCCACTCGGAAGCAGGTTCTGTAGCAAACCTCGAGCCGAGCTTCACAGTTTTTCTTTTCACCCAGGGACTTCGTAACGGTGACTTCAAAAACTCGCTGGTGGGAAAGCCACTAAGGGACATGGCGGAACTGAGATACCGTTCTACCAAATTTATCAATTTGGAAGAATTCAGCAAGTGGCAGAAACAAAGAGAAAAAGAGGAAAGAGGGGAGCCTTCATCTCAAGGAAGGCCGAGGAGAGATGACAGGAGAGATGATAGGAGAGATGAGCGGGGAAGAGGACCCAGGGGAGACAGGAGATTTATCATCCTTAGATCCATGTTTGACGAATACACCCCCCTCACTGTCCCAAGAAGTCAGATCTTACAGGAAACCATGCAGACCGACCTGAGAATGGTCGAGAGACCTCCTCCTCTGAAAAGAAGCCAGCGCCAAGATCGTTCGAAGTTTTGCTCGTATCATGGGGGATACAGCCATAGCACAGATGAGTGCACTTGGCTAAGAGACGTCATTGAGCAGCTTATAAGAGATGGAAAATTGCAGCAATACGTTAGAGAGGCACTCAATCGGCGTACTAGAAGAAGGTCTCCCTCCCCGGACAGAAACGTTCGCAGAAAAACTCCATCTCCAACAAGGCAAACCAATCATCACCCCAATCAGCAGCAAGCATCAAATCAGCAAAGAATAGCTATGGTGGAAATAGCTAACACAAATCAATCCCCGCAAAACCTCAGAATCAATACCATTGCTGGAGGATTTGCGGGGGGAGGTGAAAAGAGATCTGACAGGAAAAGTATATCAATCAAGTACTTGCTATCCAGGACCATCCGATCCGTAAGAGAGCCTCAAAAAGTGTCCCAATTTGTTTCACTGATGAAGATCTACAAGGAATCATTCCGGGTCATAACGACCCAATGGTGATAACTGCTTTGGTAGGTAATTATGAGGTCGCAAGAATATTTGTCGACCAAGGCAATTCAGCTGATATCATGTTTCTGAATCTCTTTGAAGCACTGAAATTGAAAACTTCGGACTTAACCCCTTTTGAGGGGAAACTGATTAGTTTCACAGGGGACACAGTTGTAACATCCCGAATTTTAATTCTAAGAGTAATTAGAATAATGATAACATTTGGACGTAAGGATTATTCTAAAAAGGATTTAAAATGATGGATTAGGAGTTCTTTGAATGCCATAAAGGAATCAAGAAGCATTGGCATCAGAAAGGAGGTTGAAAGATGAACAAAAGAGCATTAGAAGCGATGTTTTTGGTGTTATAAACACCCTATATTAGGAAATTCAAAATAAAAGATTTACAACACTAAACACAAATTCCACCGTTGGATGTGAAGATTAGTATGTAGGGAAGCTTGCCTTCAAATTTGAGGAAGATCCAACGGGTAACGAAGAAGTTATGGCGTTTCAAAGTACTAAATAATGCAAATTTTGAAGCTTAATCGATTAACCTATTGGCTAATCGATTAAGGTCAGAAAGTGTGCAAAATGTTAATCGATTAACAGTGATGTTAATCGATTAACACGTGCTGCTGATGAAAAAAATAAAGGCAATCATACGTGACTTTCTTTCCCAAATTTGAAGCTCTCTTCTTCTCTCTTCCCCAATCCTTCTCCAATGTCAAAGTAATACCAAATCAAACCAAATGAACACCCCATAATCATTCCCCATCAACTCTCCATGATTTTCTATCAACAAAAATCCAAATTTCATTCTCAACCCCTCAAATCCCCAATTCCCAATTCAAAACCCTAACTCCCTCAATCCTTCTCATTTATTTGGGAAATCACCAAGGGAGCTAGGAATTGATCATGGAGCAAGGAATTGAGGCTTAGAAGCTTGAGTTCTAGAGCTCGGTGTAGTGCTCACACCTTCTCTCTCTTTCCCTCACAATCGGTCCCCTCATCTCTTCCTCCTTCCCTTTCTCTCTCATCCACGAGTTCTCTTTCTCTCCACGGATCTCACCGACGCCGTCATCATCGCCGAGCCACCACCCAGGTTCTTTTAAAAGAAAGCCCGAGGTAAGAAGGGTCGTGTTACCTCTAATTGAGGAGTAAATTCTAGGATGCTATAGTGATGACTAAGAATAGGGTAATATGTTAATGAACCTTAGGGTAGTCCCCGCTGACATAAATGAAGTATTTAGAATTATTAATGGAAACCACACCTTAGGGAATAGAATATGTACGTGTAGGACAAGGTCAAGAACGAATGAGCATATTTAGGATATTAATTGGTTAATATTGAACGAAAATGTAGAAAAGTATACACTGTAACACAAGGGAGAATTTAAGGAAAAACCAACTAAACTTGGGAGTAAAAGAATAAAAAGGTAAACGAAATAGGCATAAAGAGTAGAACTAATAAGCTGAAAGATAATAAGTAAAATAGTAAGTGAAGATTTTAATGGGATAAAAGAGGGATTAGAATGTGGAATGAGGAATACGTGCGGAGTCGAATAGGGGAATAGAAACAAAATATCGAATTAGATGTAAAAGAAAATAAATAATCGGTAAAAGAAATTAATAAAAAGATACTAAAGCAAAGAGAGAGTGAGTTGTTAGGGAAGTTAAATAAAATGTTGTACTAAGATATGGAAACTAAGCTAATTTAAAAAGGGTATTTAATTAAAATAGAGTAATGAAATAGGAGTAATAATTAAATAAAAGTGTGAGACAAAGGTATCATTGGAATAACTAAGAATTTGAAACGGGAATCTAAAATATAACGATTATATCAAAGCTAAGTGGAGTTAGATGTAAACTAGAGTAATTAATAAAAAGAATACGGACAAAGGAAAAGGAAGAGAAGAAGAAAAAGAAAAGAAAGAGAACAGGGAAATAACTAAGAGCTAGGAACGAGAAATTAAAATATAACGTATATGGCTTAATCAAGCAGAACTAGTTAAAAATGAGAATCATTAGTGGAGGGAATATACTTTAAATAAAAGAGGATAAAGAAAAGAGAAAGGACTAAACGGCAGGAGGTCGGTAGACCCTGTCACAATAATAAATATAAATGATAATCGGCGCAGGATGGTCGTGGTGACCCTGTGGCCTAATAAATATAAATGATAATCGGCGCAGGATGGTCGTGGTGACCCTGTGGCATAATAAATATAAATCGGCGCAGGATGGTCTTGGTGACCCTGTGGTCTAATAAATATAAATGATAATCGGCGCAGGATGGTCGTGGTGACCCTGTGGCCTAATAAATATAAATGATAATCGGCGCAGGATGGTCGTGGTGACCATGTGGCCTAATGAATATAAATTACAATCGTCGCAGGATGGTCGTGGTGACCCTGTGGCCAATTGATAAATGTAAAAGAAAAAGAAAAGACAAATGTAAAAGAAAAAGAATAGGAAAGGAAAGCGACTAAGGAATGAGATAAAATGAATTTGAAGGCTAAGAGTGGAAGTGTGAGAGCAATTGGAGAACTAATATGGATATTTATGAGTAACTGATATCAATAATAGGGTAAGCTTAGTTTATTGCTATGTCTCTTTTAGAATTTATCTTTTTAAGTTCTGTGTAATGCTACCCTTCTTGCTATATTTTTGCAGGTACTGAAGTGGAGCTTACATAGGACATGGCCGAGCAGGATTTTCATTCCACTACGTGGAATGTATATTATTTAATATGAGTGGACAACTAATTTTGTAATTTTAGAATATGTAATAGTCGTGCCCTGAAGCTTATACTAATTGGGCGTTAGGATCTGTTATGACTATTAAACTGTTGTGGTTTATCTTTTTAAATATTCCTGGACTGACAGGTTTTAAGAAGAAAAATTTTGGGAAGTCCGGAAAACAGAGGAAACTCTGTCGGATTTCCGTAAAACCTTTTAAAGAAATTAAGTTTTAAAAAGAATTTTCAAACTCTGATTTTGTTTAAAACCTATAAATTAACTAATTAATGTGAGGGTGTTACAACAGTCGTCCCCAAAGGACATATTCAACTCCCTGTAACACTCGGGAACCAACCCTCTGTGAGAACTGAAATCATCAAGTTTTTGGTTGTTGACTGCCCATCGGCATACAATGCTATACTCGGCCGAACATGTTTGCAAGCCTTTGGTGTGGTTGTTTCAAACGTTCATTTGACCATAAAATTTGAGGGCTCTGATGGAAGTGTTGTCTCAATCAGAGTCGAGCAGGAAAAAGCCAGACTATGCTATAACGCTAGTTTGGCAAAACTCAAGAGCCCAGAGGAAATTCAACCCAAACTGAACTTGAACAAAGAAAACGTACTTCTAACGGACCTGGATGTTAGGTCCGATCAGGACGACACAAGGCCGACCCCCCAAGGAGAGTGGGAATTCATAGTGTTGGACGAGGAAACCCCAAGCAGAAGAGTAAGACTGGGCACCAACCTCCCCGAGAGCACAAGAGCATAAATGCTTGAGCTTTTGAAAAAGAACAAAGACCTTTTTGCCTGGACCTCGGCAGATATGCCGGGGATTGATCCAAATTTTATATGCCATCATCTTACTGTCAATCCGACCGCCAAGCCGGTCGCTGTGAAGAAGAGAAGAGTGGGAACTGAGAAGGCTGCAGTAATTGAAGAAAAGGTGGCCGAGCTCCTCTCAGCAGGATTTATTAGGGAGGTTAACTACTCTGAGTGGCTTTCAAATACTGTGCTGGTCAAGAAGTCGAACGGGAAGTGACGCATGTGCGTCGACTACACCGACCTAAACAAGGCTTGTCCAAAAGATCAGTATCCTCTCCCTGTTATTGACAAGTTGGTGGATAATTCATCCGGTTATCAACTCCTTTCCTTTATGGATGCATATTCAGGGTACAATCAGATTCCAATGTACCCTCCTGACCAGGAGAAAACGGCCTTCATCACCGAGAGGGCCACGTACTGTTACACAGTGATGCCCTTCGGACTAAAAAACGCTGGTGCAACGTACCAGTGAATGATGAACAAGGTCTTATCTGGCCTGATTGGTCCCACCCTTGAGGTGTACATAGATGACATGATAACCAAAAGCAAAAAGAAAGAAGACCACCCTCATGATCTGGCTGTTGTCTTGGCTAGAATTAGAAAGCACAATATGCGCCTTAACCCCGACAAATGCACTTTTGGAGTACCTGCCGGGGCTTTTTTGGGTTTCATGCTTACGGAGAGAGGCATCGAGGCTAACCCGGAAAAATGCCAAGCCATTCTGAGAATGCACAGTCCGTCTAATGTGAAACAAGTCCAAAGACTAACAGGTCGGATGGCGGCTCTTTCAAGATTCCTCCCACAAGCGGCCAAGAAGGCCCTCCCGTGGTATCAACTGCTTAGAAAGAACAAAAACTTTCATTGGAACGAACCTTGTGAACAAGCATTTGCCAAACTGAAGGATGTAAGTTCCATTGAGAATGTTTTGATAATGACAAAAGGTTTTGAACAAGCTACAAATGTGTTGATCAAGTTCAAGCTCAACAAGCAAACAACACTCAACAAAGGATGAAGAGAGAGCAAGCTCATGAAGACTAAGTTTGAGTATTATTGTAATATCTTTAGCCTCTCTAGCTTAAGTCTTTTATTTGATGAGTTTGGGTAGAGTTCTTTAGAGGGTAGTGAATCTCTATCAAAGGTCATGATTATATCATAATTTGAGTATTCACTTAACCTAAAATCAATAGGTGGCTTAAAGGTTTGAAAGAAAATGTTTAGTTTTGAGAAAACAAGTTTCTAAGTGATTTTGCACTATCTTAATCGATTAAGTAATGTTCTAATCGATTAAGCTTTTCAAAGTAACAGTGTTTAATCGATTAAGCATCAGTTTAATCGATTAAGAGCTGTAGAACTGGTTTTTAAAATACGTTTTTCCCTTCTCAAAATCAGTTTTTAGTGCTACTAACTTTTGGGTATTCTATATAAACATTTTCCTAATCATTGTGATCATCAAGCATCATTTTTACATCAATTTTACAAAGATCAAGCCACTCTATTCTCTCTCAATTTCATAGATCAAAAGCTTTTCTATTTTACATTCTTTGATCAAGAATCTTGGAATCTCTTATGTTGATTTGTCATAGCTATTTAAAGAGATTCTTAGGATTGTCATTGTGTTTTCATTTCAGTTGTAATCTTTGCAAGAGGCAAGCTATCTACAACAACAAAGAAGACTTGGTGTGTCGATTATCATCAAGCAAGTTCATTCAAATTGAAGAAGAAGTCTTGGTTGTGAATCAAGCAAAGTGAAGTCTTGTTGTGAGGTATCAACGAGCAACGTGAAGACTTGTTGTGTGGATTATCAACAAGCAAGGGTAGAGGTTAGATTAGAAGGTCAATAGGATTGCAAGGCAAGGGTGTGGAGTATCTCTTGTAGGCTATCAAGAAGGGAGTCTTGAGAGGCATTTACTTGTAATTTGAGAACTCTAATTCCTCATAGTGAAGAATCTCTCTTGGTTGAAGAGGGGACTGGATGTAGCTTTCAAGTGGATGAAAGTGAACCAGGATAAATCACTGTGTCGTATCTCTAAACCCTTAACTCTTTACATTCTTGTCATTTCATATGTTCTTGGTTAAAAACCTAGAAAAGTGTGATTTTTCATAAGTGATAAAATTGAATCTTAATTGTGCAAATTAACTTGGGGAAAATCATTTTCATAACCTAGATAATCAATAAGAATATTGGTGTTAATCCTTTCCGTTGAATCTCTGATCATACGTGTTAATTGATTGATTTTCGTATTCAATTGAAAAGTGATTTTTCAGATTTAATTGGTGCTTAATCGGTGAACAGTAACCTTAATCGATTAAGGATTTTTGAAGTTTCTTGTCTTAATCGATTAAGTTACAGTTTAATCGATTAAGAGCTGAGGTTTTGGCAAAAATCATTCGTTTTGATTGTTTCTATTTGTTTCTTTCAAAAATCTTTCAAGGTTTCTTAAACACCTATTCAACCCCCCCTTCTAGGTGTTCTCCTAGGGTTCCTTAGTTGTTTCAACCACCAATTGCGGTTTCCTCAAAGGAATACCTGTCATCCCCTCCTGTTCTCATCAGCCCTCGGGAGGGGGAGATTCTGTTTTTATATTAGTCAATTGGTGAATCATTTGTAAGCTCGGCCTTGGTCAGAGAAGACTCAGGGACCGAGCAACCGGTGTACTTTGTGAGTAAGGCCCTGCAGGGACCTGAAACGAGGTACTCGAAGATTGAAAAGCTTGCTTTTACCCTGGTAGTTACTGCGAGAAGACTCAGGCAGTACTTCTAGAGCCATCCCATCATAGTCCAGACAACCCAACCAATAAGGCAGGTGCTCCACCGACCTGATTTGGCTGGAAGAACGGTTTCCTGGTCAGTTGAGCTGTCGAAGTTCGACATAACTTTGAACCAAGAAAAACTCTCAAATCTCAAACTCTAGCAGATTTTGTCTCAGAACTTTCAGACCCTCATCACTCCAACAAACCACAGCTTTGGAATATTTACTTGGACGGCTCCAGCCACAGCAAAGGGGCTGGGGCCGGTATAATTCTGGAGAGCGCTGAAGGCCTCAGCGTTGAATACTCCCTGAAATTCGAGTTCCCCACCTCAAACAATCAGGCAGAGTATGAAGCGGTGTTAGCTGGTTTGCGAATGGCCCATCAGATGGGGGCCTCGAAAATTCAGATTTTCAGTGATTCACACTTAGTAGTGTCCCAGGTCAACGGAGAATTTCAGGCCAAGGAGCCGATTCTTCAAAAGTACCTGGAACAGGTCAAAGCTCTTTCCGACCTATTTTCACAATTCTCTATCACTCATATTCCAAGAGCCTCCAACGGACGAGCAGACATTCTCTCCAAACTTGCCAGCACCAAGGGCCCCAAGAACAACAAGAGCTTAGTACAGGAAACCGTTCATCAGCCGAGCGTGGTTCTAGCGGTATCCTTGGCTACCGACTGGATGGACCCTATCAAGCAATATCTCAGGCACCAGGTTTTGCCGGCAGATCCTTTGGAAGGAAAGAAGATAGTCAAACAAGCAGCTCAGTATTCCATCATTGGTGATACCCTGTACAAAAGGGGGATAAACTCCCCCATGCTGAAATGTCTGAACTCAGCGGATGCAGAGCTCGTCTTGGCCGAGGTTCATGAAGGAATCTCAAACCATCATGTAGGAGGAAAAGCCTTAGCCTGCAAGGTCCTTCGAGCAGGCTATTACTAGCCCACACTTCAAAATGATGCTTCAGATCATGTTAAGAGATGCAAATCATGTCAACTACACAGAAAGGTTTTCCAGCGACCACCGACTGAGCTGCACTCGATGATTGCCCCATGGCCCTTTTACCAATGGGGCATGGACATCATCGGGAAGTTCAAAACGGCTCCTGGACAGTTAAAGTTTGTAGTGGTCGCAGTGGATTATTTCACTAAATGGGTCGAAGCCGAGGCTTTGGCAACAATCTCTTCAGCCAAAATTCAAAAGTTCTTTCTCAGGCAAGTCATTGCTCGTTTCGGCGTCCCGCATACTTTGGTAACTGACAATGGCACGCAGTTCACTGCCAAGGTTTTCCAAGAATTAGTGGACCACTTCCATATTGCCCACCATTTCTCCTCTGTCGAGCATCCGCAGACAAACGGGCAAACAGAAGCGATGAACAAGATTGTCATTGATGGAATAAAGAAAAGGCTACTAGAAGCGGAAGGGTCATGGGCTGACATTCTTCCTGAGGTGCTATGGTCAATTCGCACGACCATACATGCCTCCACAGGAGAAACCCCATTCCGACTCACCTACGGTTGTGAATTTGTGTTACCAATTGAAACTCGGATTCCCACATTCCGAGTATCGGAGCGCCCTGTTGAAATAAATAATGAATTGATTAAGGAAGAATTAACTTTCAGTGATGAGATCCGAGCTCTCGCGGCGGCCCGAAAGAAGACGGCAAAAGAAAGGCAATCTCGAGAGTATAACAAATGGGTGGTTCCCAGAAGTTTCACAGTGGGGGACCTAGTCCTCAGGCGAGCTGACATCGGTTTGAGAAATGCCAAAGAAGGAAAGCTGGCCAGGAACTGGGAAGGACCCTACAGAATCACCTCAAAAATAGGATCTGAAGCATACAAACTGGAGACATTGACAAAGCAACAGTTAAGCAACACTTGGAATGCCACAAAACTCAAGCCCTACTACAGCTGAAAATACTTGGAATCCCACAATCACCTCTGCAGAATGTCAACCTTGGTTTTAGAATTTCATTGTTTCACCTTTATCTACCTTGTTGTCATTTATTTTAGCATCTTTATGTTTTTAGTCGTTTCAATGCTTTCTGTGTTTGACATTCACTACTTGTAGACAGTTGAAGGAACTCAATGAAGAACTCTTTTTTATAGCATCTCAATTTCCAATTTTATTCTGTTAACGTACTAACCCTTTCCTCTCGGCTCGCCACCGAGTCGAACCGGGTTGTTTATACTTGTCTTTCCAACAAGGACTTATAAAATAAAATAACAAGTACTTAAAGAGATGCCCGACCAAAAAGCTTAACAGCTTTTTCCGTCGAGGACCGAGGATCCCCCCTTTGGCCAAAGGTCGGAGATCCGAAATCTCAATAACAGTTCATAACAAAGAAAAAATATCAATATCATCCACACTGGAACTATGAAGGAAAAAAGGCATAATAACTTGCATACATAAAGAGTAATCAAAGTCTTAACATACGGATCAAATTACAAAAAGGGGCAACATCTTAACTGAAATTACAAAGGAATAAAAAGAAAAAAGAACTACTCTTCTTCTTCAGAAAGCACGATTGACGAACCATCAAAATCTTCTTCATTATCGTTGGCCAAGTCTAGCGGATTCGGAAGGTTGGGGGCCAACAAGTCTACCTCCCTATCCCCTCGGCTGTAGTCAACAACACGACCATCCAATATCCCAAAGCTCGGGTGTGCTCCCGCAACTCGAATCCCAGGGTTCATAAAACTCAGTTGCTGAACAGCGTTGACAAAGGAATCGGTCGTCGCATGATCCCAATTGAACTAATTCCTCTTAGCCAAAACTTTATGCTTTAATGCCTTCCGACACATCTTGGCAAGATCACCTTCCAAGCGGGTCACGGTATTCTCAGATTCAGTTAGTCGGCCTTGGACCCCTTCCAATTCGGTATTCTGACGACGAGCCTCAGCCAACTCTTCTCGAGCAACCCGCAACAGCCTCTCCGCCTCCGCCTTCATACCATTAGCATCTTCTTTAGCCTTCTCAGCGGCTTCCCGAGCCTTCTCGGAGTCAGCAAGGTTCCTCTGGAGCTCGGTATTAGCCTCCGTTAATGCTCGGGAACCAGCCTCATACTCTTTGACTTGAGTAAGCAAAACTTCCACTTGCAGGGCTTCCGCCCTCCTCTTTTCCCTCTCAGCCGACGAAAAAGCTGCGCTAATACCTTCAGCATTTTCAACAATGTGAAAGGCATAGCTTGCCGCCCTCAGCATATTCTTGCCTAACATTTGACAATTATTCTTCAAAGTGTTAGCTGATTGGTCCTGAAGCCTTTTCTTATCATTAGGCGTGTAAACCATGTTAACAAACTTTTCTGGTAGTTTCCGAGCCCACACAGTCTCCTCCGTAGGATCGGAAATGTCAAACCACATGTAATTTTCAGAGGATGACTTCAGTGGCTTCAGCAAATTGACCACTTTGCCCTTCCCTTTATCCAGCCTAGCCCTCTTGGCCAAGGGCACGCGATCTTCCTCCTCCTCCTCTTCCTCATCAACTCGAACGCAGGGGATGGTAGTAGCAGCAACGTCGGCATACTCAGTAGATGCCGACACTTCTTGTACAACCTTGGCACCAGAAGGAGGGCCCACAGCAATTGTCACCGACCGAGTTGCCTCGCTGGAAGCGGCTGCGCTCGGAGACCCAGCCGTATCAGCCAACTTAGCCTTAGCAAGCTCTCTCATACGAGCAACAGCTTTGTTCACCTTAGCCATTCTGACTGCAAAAAAGTCCAAAAGAATGGTTAAAAAAAATAATTTATTATTACCAAGCTCGGTTCTCACAAGCTCTTTGGGAAAAATAACAATATTCCTAATGTCAATTTGACCATTCCCTCTGAGGTACTTGTAAAAAGTATCACAAGTATGCCTCTCTGCATCCGACAACTCCTTGGTATAGTGATACTGGTAAAGTTTTGGGTTCCTATTGTAGAAGTCGGAAGACCAGGACAGGGGGAACCGAGGCTAATCACCCTCTATAAACCAGCAAGCTCCCTCTCCGACGAATTGATACTTGAAAAATAGTGGTTTAAAAGTCTTCCACGAATCGGTAAACTTAGCAAATAAGGCATGGTCATTGCGTGCCTTCAATGACACCCATGCCCTCTTGGTCGACCCCTTCTCGAAAATATTTATTTGGGGTACATACAGCCAAAGAAACGCTTTGATCGAGCACGTCAACTTTCGAGCCTCACAGAACCTTTGGAATGCCCGAGCAAAGGCCCACCCGCTAGGATGAAGTTGTGTAGGGGCCAAGCGCAGCCGCCGCAGCAGAGCTATCTCAAAATCCGAGAAGGGCAGTTTAATGCCTAGCCTTATGACAACCTCCTCATACATAAAAAACTCCCTACGATTATTTGCAATCAAGGTGCACACCCGGTCATTAACTGACGGAGCTCTAATTGCATAAGAAGTCCCAGCTTCATCTGTCGGGCAGGGGAGCACATGAGCTCGGATATGGCCCAGATTACTATCAACCAAAGCCGATCTTGTACCAAGCACCTCCAGATCAACCCAATCATAAGCTTCAGCATTCGATGGTAAATGAAATTCATGAGGATGCGAGATGCATCGACGAACCATACCTGGGGAAAGGGAAGACTCGGCGTCAGAATCTACAAAATTAAAATCTTTAGACACCCTAACCCTAGTCCGATTCACCCTATAGCCGAGCCGACTGCATCTACCCCTAACCTTTATGGCTTTCCCCCCAGAAAGGTTTTTCCCAGGAGCGGTTTGAGGTTCGTGACGCTAGTTGCGCTCGCTCCTCCGCCAACCGATATGCTAATCTTCTACTTTCCTCTTCTGCGGAATTTTGGGGAAAGTCCACAGCTAACGGTGTCTCCACCGTAGGATCTGCCACGCGGTGGCGGAAGGGTGATGGTAGGAAATCTAATATTTTCGTTCCAGAAGAGGAAGATGGCGATGAAGAAGAAGAATCCTCAATGTCACTCAAATTCAAAACCTTAGACCACTTCTCATACCATGACCACTTGCTACCCATGACTATAAACTAAAAACCCAGAAAAGAAACCCAGAAAAAAGCACAAAACCTAACAAAAACTAGGAAACCAGATAGCCTAAGAACCCAAAAACGAACAGTTCAATAGAAAAAGAAAGGAGAGGGAAAAGAACTAGAAATTCCAAGTTAAAGTACCTGAGATGAAAGGAAGACTGGCACGAACTGGTTGGCACAGCGAAGAGGAAGCAACAGCGTCAAGAAAAAAGGACAGAATGAAAATGGCGTGAGTACAATTGAGAAAGAATCTGGAGTCCTAAATGGGAAAATTGCAGGGAGAGAATGAGTAGTCAGAGTGCAAAGTTTGAAAGAAATGAGAAAAGGGAAAACGAAAAGGCAGTTAAGTTCAAAAAGGAACTTCCCCCCCCCCCCACGTTCTTTGAGTAGTTGGGCCTGGCAGCAAAGGCCCAATATTACATTGAGCCACAAAAAATGAAACGTGGCACGTAGCCATAGGATAGGATATTTGAAAATCCCAAATGCCAACAGGCGCAATAATGGCGTAACTGACACATGTAACACGTGTCAGCTGGAAGGCACACAAACGTCCTTTCGACCAGATGAAAGGACAGCAGAGCATGCTATAGATAAGAAAGGACATAGGCAACTACCTCACCCTTACCCAGGCACTCGGCCCACTCCAACCTCGATCATAAACTAATAAACTCTCAGCTCGGCTCAAGACTTAAACAGTCTTACCGAGCTAGGGGGCTTATGTGGCGGACCGACCCTCGGTCCTATCCTTACAACACTCAGCCGACCAGAGTAATCTAGTCAAACTACGACTATCCAAGCCGAGCGCTTGTTCTAGGACCCACCCTAGCGACCTTGGACCGACCACAGGGGCTCCGCCCCTTAAGAGTCCGAGCTAGGGGCGCGTGAATCTAACTTGCTACAGGGATAAGATCCCCCAATACAGGATAAGGATGAATGACTCATCCCCTATCCTAAATGGGACACGTCAGCTGCCTTACTGGACCTCCCTACAGGCCCATAAGGTACAATGCCACCCCTATAAATAGCTATCTCCAGCACGGGGCTCAGGTACGTTCTCTCACTCCCTAATTGCACATTTGCACACACCAGTGATCAGGGAAACCCTAGCTATCCCAACTGGATACCTAGAATACCAAAGAAATCACACGGTAACATCAGATCACTCTCTAGCTTTCAGATCTTTCCATATCCTTGAGCTAGGGATACATCTTAGACACTACAGGAACCTTCATAGTTTTTGTTTAATGAATTGATGTTTTTTCGATTAAGTATTGTGTTTGATTCAGTTTTTATTGTTCATCATGAATTTGGATCCGTTTATGATTTGGTAATTTTAATTGAATAGGAATATTGAATTAGGATTTAGACCTTGAATTAAACAATTCAGTTGCATAGGGATATATTTATGTCTATGAATTGGGTAACTATTTAATAATTTTGCTGGAACAATAATTGGTAGATTAGGATTTAAGGCTCTGCTTAAGGAATTAAGAGAGATTAAATTACTAAAACACAAGGTTGACATAAGGAATTAGGCTGCCTTTACCTTAGAAAAATTGGTTCAATACTTAGGAAATTCATTGATTCGTTAACAATTGCTTTTGGAACCTACAATGAAACATGTACCCAAGTTTCCCCACATATTTTCACAACCACTTTTAATTTGCGTTTTTGTTTTACAATTTAATTTAGTTTCAAAGTTTTCAAAATAATTGAATCGTCCTTTGAATTTCACTTAATAACTACATTTAGGTGAGAATTGTTTTAATCGATTTTAGTCCTCGTTGGGAACGACATCCCACGTTCACTATTATTACTTGCACGATCTGGTGCACTTGCCAGAGTCCCAACAAGTTTTTGGCGCCGTTGTCGGGGACTAAAATTAAATTTTAATAGTTTTCGATACTTTTTAGTAGTTATTTAGTGGAATTTTTACTTTAGCTTCTATTCTTAATTGTCTCTATTCAATTCAACAGGTGCTTTTAACCCTTTTTTGGCCTAGATTGGTATATGTATGCACTTGTGTTTTGCAGGTGATTATAGTAGTCTTCAATTCGATCCCGAGATCGAGTTGACCGCAAGGAAGCTAAGGAGACGAGCACAGCGAGAGAGAAAGAGACAAGTAAGAGCAATGGCTGAAGAGCGTGAGCGCGAAGCTGAGCGCGCAACTGAGCGTGAGCGTGAAACTGAGCGCGAACGTGAGCCCCCAGTTGATAGGCGTACTTTGGCTGATTACGCCTTAATCAATCCAAACGTGTGTGGCTCTAGCATTGTGCGACCAGCTGTTGACACTCCAAATTTCGACATCAAGGGAGCATACCTGAACTTGTTACAGCAGAATCAATTCAGTGGTAGCCTGGAGGAGGATCAGAATGATCACATTGCAAGTTTCTTGAGCTACCTGGATTTCTTCATAATTAAGGGTGCTAGTGATGAGGCAATCAGGCTGTGACTTTTCCATTTGTCATTAAAGGGGAAAGCCAAACAGTGGCTCCGTTCGCAACCACAGGGAAGCATCACATCATGGGATGATCTTGCTATGAAGTTCATCGATCAGTACTTCCCACCTACCAGACAAGCTCAGCTTAGGCAAGCAATCAATTCCTTTGCTCAACAAGATGGTGAATCCTTGCATGAGGCATGGGAAAGGTTCAAGCAAATGCTCAAAAGGTGTCCTAATCATTCTGTACCTGAGTGGATGCAAATGAGATTGTTCTATGATGGGTTGAATTCTTCCAATCAGCACATGGTTGATTGTGCATCACAAGGTTCTTTGGAAAGCAAGACACCAGGAGAGGCCAGACAATTGTTTGAGAAGATGGCACACAACAGCAGTCGAGCCACTGTTCGCAAGCGTATAATGAAGAAGACTGATTTAGAGCCTAAAAATGTGCAAGCTCTGTTCGCACATAATAAGGAGATGCATCAGCAAATAGCTGCATTGACCCAGAAATTGAACCAGGTCCAGATGGGTGCTTCTGATGCTACTGGGGTAGTGCTCTCATGTGAATTCTACAAGGGTAACCATCAGAATGGAGATTGTTCATTTGAGGTTGGCAACAGTTCAGGTAATGCAGAGGCTAATTTCATAGGAGGAGGTCAGAGGAACAACCCCTACTCAAACACTTACAATCCGGGGTACAAAAATCATCCTGCTTTCTCCTGGCGCAGTCCTGCACTTCAGCCACCACAAGAGAAACAGTTGGCACCATGGGAAGCAGCAATTGAGAAGCTCGCTCAGACAACAAATAATCTGGCAGAGGAGACTAGAGCAAGTTTGAAGAATCAGGGTGCTAGCATTCGTAACCTTGAGATTCATATGGGCTAGATTTCCAAGCAACTTTCAGAGCGGTAGCCTGGATCGTTCCCGAGTGATACAATTCCTAATCCCAGGGAGCATTGCAAAGCCATTACTCTTCGAAGTGGCAAGTCTCTTGAGGAGCCACGAAAGAAGAGTGATGATGTGGTAATTGAGGTAGAAGAGGAGAAGGAAGAGACGCCTGAGAAGTCTATTCCTGAAGTGCAACAAAACCATAATACAGCTGCACCCAAGGAAAAAGAAAAAGAAAAACAGCCTCAGATTACTTTCAAGGTTCCTTTCCCTCGGAGGTTGAAGAAGGAAGAAACCAAGAAGCAGTTCGCTAAGTTCATGGATGTGTTTAAGAGACTACAAATCAATATTCCATTTGCGGAGGCTCTTGAGCAAATGCCCACTTATGCCAAGTTTATGAAGGAGCTTTTGAGCAACAAAAGGAAGATGCAAGATGATGAGACAGTCATGTTAACTAAAGAGTGCAGTGCCATATTGCAAAAGAAGCTTCCTCCGAAACTGAAGGATCCAGGGAGTTTCACAATTCCATGCAACATTGGCGGGTTTGACATTGGGAAGGCCCTGTGTGACTTGGGGGCCAGCATCAACCTTATGCCCCTTTCTATCTTCAAGAGATTGGGTATTGGGAAGGTGAAACCAACCATGATGTGTCTACAATTGGCGGATCGCTCCATTAAAAGACCTTATGGGAAGGTGGAGGATGTTCTTGTCAATGTGGACAAGTTCATCTTCCCTACTGATTCTGTGATCCTAGATATGGAGGAGGATGCTGCCATTCCACTTCTCTTGGGTAGGCCATTCTTGGCAACAAGGTGAGCCCTCATTAATGTGCAACAGGGCGAGCTCAAGCTTCGAGTTCATGAAGAGGAAGTCTCTTTCAATGTGTATGAGTCCATGAGCAGACCTAATGAAGAGGAGCATTGTTTCATGGTGGATGTAATTGATGCTTTAGTCACATCTACCTTTGAGAAGACGTGTTATGGAGATCAGCTAGAAGCAGCATTGGTGCAAGGAGAGTGTGAAGAGCCAGACATTGACAATGTGGCTTCTCAGCTGGATGCAACTTCAGAATACACAGGCTCTCAGGTCAAGGATCTGAGAAGGCATGAAAAAGAGGCCAAAACTAAACCAGAGTTGAAAACTCTTCCAACCAATCTCAGATATGCCTTTCTAGATGACTCTGATTTCTATCCTGTCATAATTAATATTGCCTTAACTGAATTAGAAGCTGAAAAATTTATGAGGGTGTTAAGGAAATACAAATCTGTGACAGGATGGTGTGTGGATGACCTCACAAGGATTAACCCCAGTTTTTGCATGCATAAGATTCTCCTTGAGGAGAATTTTAAGCCGGTCATTCAGCCTCAAAGGAGACTTAATCTCACTCTCCAAGAGGTAGTAAGAAAGGAGGTGGTAAAATTTTTAGATGCAGGAATCATTTACCCCATCTCCGATAGCACTTGGGTAAACCCAATGCAAGTGGTCCCTAAAAAGGGTGGCTTAACAGTGATTAAAAATGAAAAGAATGAATTGATACCCACCCGCACTGTCTCAGGGTGGAGAGTTTGTACAGATTACAGGTGATTGAATAAGTCCATCCGAAAGGACCACTTTCCTTTGCCTTACATGGATCAAATGTTATAGAGATTAGCTGGACATGCTTTTTACTGTTTTCTTGATGGATATTCTGGCTATAATCAAATTTGTGTTGACCCTAGTGATCAGGAAAAAACTGCATTTACATGCCCCTTTGGAGTTTTTGCATATCGGAGAATGCCTTTTGGACTTTGCAACGCACCAGCCACTTTTCAACGGTGCATGCTTGCTATATTCTCTGATATGATTGAAAACTTCATAGAGGTATTTATGGATGATTTTTCGGTTTATGGGTCATCATTCGATTCATGTCTTAGTAATTTGGGAAAAGTGTTGCAAAGATGCCAAGAAACTAATCTTGTTCTTAACTAGGAAAAATGTCAATTCATGGTTAGGGAGGGGATAGTTCTAGGCCATAAAATATCTGAAAAAGGAATTGAGGTAGATAAAGCTAAGATTGATGTAATTGAAAATCTACCTCCTCCAACAAATGTAAAGGGAATTAGAAGTTTTCTGGGTCATGCCGGTTTCTACCGGAGATTTATCAAAGATTTTTCAAAAATAGCTAAGCCCCTTTGCAATTTTTTGGAGAAGGATGTAGAGTTCAAATTTGATGAAGAGTGTATGAATGCTTTTGAAACTTTGAAGAAAAGATTAGTAACAGCTCCTACAGTGGTTGCACCCGATTGGGAAAAACCTTTTGAACTTATGTGTGATGCAAGTGACCATGCTATAGGAGTCGTTCTAGGACAAAGAGTTGATAAAGTATTTCATACAATCTATTATGCTAGTCGTGTTCTGAATAGTGCTCAGGTGCATTACACTACTACTGAAAAGGAACTCTTAGCAGTAATTTTTGCCATGGATAAATTCCGTGCCTATCTTATAGGCTCGAAAGTCATTGTTTATACAGATCATGCTGCACTTAGGCACCTTTTGGCTAAGCAAGATGCTAAGCCAAGGCTCATAAGGTGGATCTTGCTTTTGCAAGAGTTCGATTTGGAAATTAGTGATAAAAAAGGGGTAGAGAATGTAATAGTTGATCATTTATCTAGGATTCCCTTTGAGACTAGTGATAGAGACAACCGGGTTCCAATAGTTGATGAGTTCCCTGATGAACAACTCCTAACTGTATCTGTTATGCCATGGTATGCTGATTTAGCAAATTACTTAGCAGCAAAGATCATTCCCAAAGGTTTAACTTGGCAACAAAAGAAAAAGTTTTTACATGATACCAAGTTTTATTTTTGAGATGAACCTTTTCTGTTTATGAAAAGTGCAGATGGAGTGATTAGGAGATGTGTTGCTGAAAAGAGATCCCTGATATCCTTTGGCATTGTCATGCTTCACCATATGCAGGTCACTATAGCAATGAAAAAACAGCTTCAAAAGTTTTGCAATGTGGCTTTTATTGGCCAACACTTTTTAAGGATGCTAGGGACTTTGTGATGAAATGTAATAGATGCCAAAGGATGGGTAATATTTCTAGGAAGGATGAGATGCCCCTCCAAAGTATTTTGGAGGTGGAGGTTTTTGATGTGTGGGGGATAGATTTTGTAGGCCTCTTTCCACCATCTTCAAAATGTATGATGCAACTAAAATAATCGATTACAGCCTTTTCAAGTAATCGATTCCTAAGTCTCTTCACATTGTATGATGCAACATATGTAATCTATTATTTGATCAAAGGCAAATGTATGATGCAACTAAAATAATCGATTACAACCTTTTCAAGTAATCGATTCCTAAGTCTCTGTCACATTGTATGATGCAACATATCTAATCTATTGTTTAATCAAAGTAATCGATTAGTCAAAATCAAATACTCGATTACGAGCTCTCTGATTTTTGTATAATCCTGCATAAGTAAACGATTATCCTAACACAATAATCGATTACCGTGTCTTAAACTTGTAAAAATCAGTTTTCACAAACTAGAAAATACAACCATAGGTTTATAAAAGTATTTTTCACAAAATCAACGTGCAAACAAATTTTCAAAAATACTTTTAGTATAAAATAGTTCCTTCTTGAAAAAGACTTCTCCAAGTCCTAAGTATGGCCTATTACAATAATGAAACAATTAATTTAACCTTACATTGATTCCTAAAGAAGAATTGATGCAGGTTCTTGACACTTAAAAATTCTTAAACCTCTTGATGAACTCAAAGCTTCTAATAGTCTTCTTAGCTTTCCAATCAATTGAGTCATCTTCTCAACCTCCTTAGGATTATCACACTATTCTCCAAAACATAGCTTAATCATTGGAGAGCATGATTAGTCTGTATATGAATAATTATGCATGATATAATTCATTTATCAATGAAGCACATAACATAATACTTGCATATAATTCATTTAATATTTGTCATCATCAAAACTCAATACATTACGCATTATGAAATCTAAAAAAAAAAACTGTGGCCTAATAATAATAGGCCACGATTGTGTTACTTATTAGTCTGAAAAATGAAAAATATACAAATTATTAGCAACACGTGTAAAATCGTGGTCTATATTGTGTTATGACCATAGTTTTTAAACTGGAACCAGAAAAGTGTGGTCTAAGAACAAAAATGATGTAATGGCGTGAACTATCGAAAATACGATTAGTTACAAACACCCAACCCATTTTTACCTTACACATGGTCCTCTTATTTTTACTATTCACACCCATTTAATTTTTACTTATATACACCCTCTCATTTTTGCTTTCGACGCCCATTTAACTTTACTTACCCAGACTCATTCACCATTTTCCTTTCCCACTCACAACTCACACCAATCCATCTCTTCTACCTCCTCCTTCACTCCTCCACCGTTATACTTTTTTCGGAATGAACTTTCGAAATAAAGAACCATCTTCGAAGGTGCACTTATTTTCTTATTTGATTTATTTTTTATTTGCATACAAGTAAATATCATAAGACCCTTTCGAATGGAAGCTTTGTTCGATTGAAAGCTCCTTTCAATTAGAAGCTCCTTACGATATTTACGTTTATGCATAAAAAATAAAAACGAACATAGAAATCTGACACAAAAATAGACGGAAGCACCTCTAGTGAATAAGGGGGGAGGGGGGTAGAGGAAATGAATGAGTGTGAGTTGTGAGTGAAAAAGGAAGAGATTTAATAAGTAAGTAAAAATTAAACGGGTGTGGATAGTAAAAATAAGATGAGTATGCGTAAGTAAAAATGGACTGAGTTTATATAACCAAGAGTATTTTCGGTAGTTTATGCCAAAGTTCTTAATTGTCCTGGGTGCGAATAACACTTTCTGGGTGCAAATAGAATTTTCCTTAAGATTTTATACTCTTCACTTGTATTGATAATTTAATAGATGTATTGTTTCACATTAATAAAGCAAATAAAGCGATTTTATAAATTAATGATTTATAAATAAAATTAAAAAATTCTTTTTGAGAGGGAAATATTAAAAAAATTGAAGAAATGAAAATATAAAAAGACATTATTGGTGGGGAAAAAAACTAAAGGACGAGGTCAAGAGTGAAGACTATAGAAAAGAAAGAACAACGACCGCTTCCTCTCTTCTTTTCTCACACACAATGTGTTTGTTTGAAATAGATATATGAGTTCCCCACAAAGCCTCCATTTCAATTTTTATATTGTGCACAACTTCCATCTTTCCTTTTCAAGAAGTTGATTGCAAAAACACTTGATGCAAAGAGCAACAACAAAGAGATATTACAAAAAAAGGGAAAAGGAGAGAAAGAGAAAGAAAGAGACACGGGCAGACAGAGCGACAATACAAAGAGAGCCTGGAAGAGAGATAAGGAATTGAAGAAGCTTGCAGTACCACAGAAGGGAAAACGATGTCTGAGTGCCTTACATCCTTTCATACTCTGCTACTCTAATAGGTACATCTAACAACTATAATGTGTATACATACACACAATCACACATCCATGAGATGTATATATAACAAAGGTGAAAATGATAAAAGGAACATTAATATTATTTAAAAATAGATATATATTGAGATGTTAATTCTGAATATACGTGTAACATTTTGGTTATTTTAATTAACAAGTAAGTTACCTGTTAGGGCCTGGATAGATCGGTATTCATTCACTTACTCTATAAATCCATTTTTCTCTCGTTTTCTTTCAGATTGTTTTTATAGTTTTTCTACTTTAGATGTCCCGAATATAATAAACTACAATTACTTGGTGTGGTTGTTTCGCAGATTTGCTTGTTCTCTTGCCGATCCTTGCTATTGTTGAATTCAAGAGTAGTGGTAACAAGTGAGGACCATGTCCATGATGATGAAGATTATGATGATGATGAAGAACATGATGATTTTAACATGGGAATAGCAACACCTCCATTCCCTTCCATTCTCTCACATTCAAAGACAAATCACCTTGTCCACTCGTCTTCCAATTCTATGTCCGAAGATTACAATCAAGGAATCTTCAGCTTCTCATCATCAAATGGATTTGAGAGATCCATAACTCACCAAGAACAAAAGCAACAACACTTGTCCCAACATATTCGGAGGAACAAAGTGAGAGTTCCGCATGGCTTCGAGCCACAACAACAACTGTCACCGCAACCACCACCACCACAGTTAGTTGGCATAGAAGAAGAAGAAACTGCAGGTATGCTATCGGAGATGTTCAATTTCCCTTCAGCCACCGCTGCTGAATTACCGGAGCAGCAACAACAACAACAAACAATGACGGCAACGTTTCGGTCCTCTACAAGGCCAAACCCAGTGGCCAATGAATGGTACGGAAACAGACAAGGGATTTTAACTGGGTTGGGACCGTTGTTGGGAGATTCAAAGAATCATCAGAGCCAAGACAGCAATGATAATACTGATATAGATCAGAATCATCATCATCATCATCCTTATCACAATAACCAACACCAGCATCATGAAAATCAGATATCAAACATTAATGCAGACTCAGCAGCAGCCATGCAGCTTTTTCTCATGAACCCACAAACCAGATCCCCTTCACCTCCTACCACCACTCCTTCCTCCACACTTCACATGTTACTTCCAAATCCAAATACTTCCCTACAAGGATACCCCGCTTCTGGTGGCTCCGGTGGTGGAGGGTCTTTTGGTCAATTCACATGGGTTCCTGAAGGAGGAGGAGGAGGAACAACGACAAATGAAATTATAAGCACTGTTGTGGAAGGCCAAGGTCTTTCTTTATCATTGTCGTCATCGTTGCAGCACTTAGAAGCGGGGAAAGCGGAGGAATTAAGGATGGGGGAGAGTGGTTTTATGTATTACAATCAAGGAGGAGGAGGAGGTGGAGGTCCTTCTTCTTCATCTTCTTCTGCACAGTATCATTTCAAGAATCCAGATATTCACCACCATCTCCAACAACAACAACAACAAGCATTGCATGTACAAGGAGGTTTAGGACAACACTATCACGGACATGTTTTGTTAGGGTCCTCCTCATCATCATCATCGCCATCATTAGGTGCAGTTAATGTTCTGAGGAATTCAAGGTATTCCAAAGCTGCTCAAGAATTATTGGAAGAGTTTTGCAGTGTTGGAAGGGGTCATCAGTTGAAGAAGAACAAGTTCAATAGGCAACTCTCAAACCCTAATTCCAATCACGGAGGTGGAAGTAGTGATGGTGATGGTGCTAATTCATCGAAAGATCTACCCACTTTGTCGGCAGCTGATAGGATTGAGCATCAAAGGAGGAAGGTCAAACTTCTAACCATGCTTGATGAGGCATGTAATCTCTTACTCTCTTGCTTACTTTTTCTTCTATGGAAAAATGTGATTTGATTAACTTATTTGAACAACTTTTCACTTTCTTCTTTAATGAGCTAAGTAGCATGCTCCTATGTTTAGAATATATATAAAAAAATTTAAGTTTATTAAAGAAGTTATTTGATTATATAAAATTTTCAAATCCATTAAAAAAAAGTATTTTAGAAAAGTAGTATCGGGAAGAAAACAAAAATTAAATAAGACAATAATTTTTTAAGTATATTTTACGAAAATAACATTGAGAATGAAACAAAATTTAGGAAAATTTATCATTGTTACTTATATTTTAAATTAAAATAATATATTTTTCTTTTACTTATATTTAAAACTAGAAGGAGTATTTTTTTTTTTTTTTTGGAAAAAAATGTTACAAGTGTCACAAAAATTATTTGAATATGCTATTCCAATAACCATGGTCAGAAACTATTTTTCTTTTTGATTCATTTAGTCAATTAATAAATTAAAACACAGTTTTCCTGCTGGTATGATCTTGAATTTTAAACCCAGAAAGGAAATAGCCTGCAGGTATAGTAGGCTTGCACCTCCCAGCTAGATCTGTTGGTGGATTTGATCTTTATTTAAATCAAAATAAACCAATTGTCTAATCTTTCTTTTTGATTGGTATGAAGACTTTATGGAATATATATTTTGGGTTTTATTTTTATAAGTTTGGTGAAAGTGTGAAACCAGTATACTACCATTATAGTATAATACGTCCATCAAGAAGCGGACGTTTCTTCTGATTATTAAGACAGACCCAACAGAAAGGAAGGCATCCACCAATCATATATATTACGTAGCAAGTGGTTGTGAATGCCACTTCCCCTTCACATCCATCCCCATCACAGTAATATTCCAATGAAAGCCTCGTTGTACTAAAAAATAATATGGAAAAAAGTATTGCAGTGAAAGCCATTGTTATCATATATCTCAGTTGACCGGAGAGGGATCATGATCAAGAGATCAAGGGTCTTTTCTTTTAATCTTTTTCTTAATTTAATGCCTTTTTAAATATTTTGTTTACGCGAAAGAAAGCTTGTTAAATGTCAATTGAATATGTTGGGAGAAGAGTGAGGGGGAAGAAACACAAGGATATTCTTCATTCGTATTCACAGCTTAAATGTTATTGTATATACCCCCAATATTCCTTATTATCTTCACTTCACACGTTTATGCTCCTCGCCTCCTCCTTAGGCCTTAGCTGAGTTGCTTTTCTGTTTTAATTTCTGTCATTAGAAAAAATGTCTCACCAAATGCATATATTCATTTTATTTTATTTTTTCGAATTTTGTTCAAATGAGAAGTTGAGAAGATCTATATATGCATACATACGTGTGTGTTTTAGTTAAGATAATTGCATGGACTTGACCAAAAAAAAAAAAAAAGATAATTGCATGGACTAATTCGCATACACCATAATTAAATTATGCATACCTGTTATAGAAGTAGTAGTACTTATATGGATTCCTCAAATTTTTATAAAGTTTAATTTTTCTTATATGGATTCCTCAAATTTTTATAAAGTTTAATTTTTCTGTATATTCCCTACCTCCCTTTCATAAGTTATTTTTGTTTTGACGATTTTCTCATATTACATATAACATATACTAACTTATATGACAAAACTGTTATTTTGGTCTTTGACATTACAACGCGATTTCACTTTCGTTCTTGAAAATTCAAAAATTTCTCTTTGACCTCCGAGATTGTAAAATTTTTATGTGGATGTGAATTTTTTCTAAAAGTATTAAAAAAGATTTTATATTAAGAACTGACATAAGTAAATTTATAATCATAATTATAATTTATGTCTTAGGGAATTTTTTTTTAATTTTTTCTAATGGAAAATGCTAGAGCGAATTTAGGACACTGTAAAAAAAATTAAAAATAATTATTTTATTGTATGGGAAAATTATAAGTTTAACATTACTATAACTTTTGAATTTAATTTTTCAATACTAATTTATTTTTTATTGTCGTAGAAATCTTATGACATAATGTTTATGGGTTGTGTATCTTTATACTCCCTCTGGTCCTATTTATAAGACCATTTTGGGGTTTTTCGCTCCCACCAAGAAAAGTGAATAAATTTGTTAGTGACATTGAAAATGTAAAAATTCGATATACTTTTTCAAAATTATCCCTATAATTATTATTGGAACTCTAAAAGTGTAGACTTTATAGGGGTGTTTGTGGAAAGAAGTAATTAAATGCTATTTAAAATTGAAAAGCGATCTTATAAATATGACCAAAACAAAAACCCCCCAAGAGGTTTTTATAAATATGACCGGAGGGAGTATTTATGTAAAAATCATTTTTTTATGATAAAAAATTATTACTATTAAATTAAACAAAATGTTATGTGAACATCGATGTTATATATCAAACTTATTTTATATGCAAAAAGTATTTATTTTGTTGTTTCTGCATATAAAATAAATAAAATGTTTGATCCGCAAGTCAAATTTAGACGTTACATTAAAAATCTAGTAAGATATAGCATTTCAAGTAGTAAATATTTTTTCTGAACATTGTGAATGAAGGTTCTTTATTGTTTTACATACAGGTGGACAGGAGGTACGGCCACTACTGTGAACAAATGCACATGGTGGTGAACTCATTTGATCTGGTAATGGGTTTTGGGGCTGCAGTTCCATACACAGCACTCGCGCAGAAAGCAATGTCTCGCCATTTCCGGTGTCTAAAGGATGCAATATCCGTGCAGCTGAAGCTTAGTTGTGAGTTGTTGGGAGAGAAACATGGAGCTGCTGGTACTTCTTCAGGTGTTACAAAGGGAGAGACACCAAGATTGAAACTTCTTGAACAGAGTCTGAGACAGCAGAAAGCGTTTCACCAGATGGGGATGATGGAACAAGAAGCTTGGAGGCCGCAGAGAGGGTTGCCTGAACGATCTGTCAATATTTTGAGAGCCTGGCTTTTCGAACATTTCCTTCATCCGTACGTATTTTCTTTTCCCTTTTATGTCTTTTCACCTTTTTTTTTTTTTTTTTTTATATTCAGTGGTTGGCTGTTACTTTATTCCCATCTATTTTATCTGGGGTGCACTTCTTCTCAATCACGTTTTGCTCTTATATTAATCATCCGTTTTTATTTAGGTTTGGTTAACCTCAAGAATAAAAAGTTAAAATTAAATAAGTATATATTAGAGAATAAAATTTACTATTCTTTTATGTTATAATTATTTTGTAAATAATTTTGTTTTAGTATTTTTATGACTTAAATTTATGAAACAACTGCTGGTATTAATATTTCTTTGAATAAAAAAAACCAATAATACGTATGTTGAAGTCAATTCCTAAAACAAACGGAATTAATATAGCATATCAAATTGATATTTCCAATAACACAAACAATAAAAATAACTTTTTTCAAGCCAAGTGAATTGGTCTAGTGGAAATTGGCTGAGCGCTTAGGGACTTCATGATCAAAGGCTCGAGTCTCAATAAGACAACAATTCCTAGGGAGAATCCATACTGTTGAGTCAAAGACTCGCACGGTTCTCGGATTCGAGGTGAATTAGTTGGACCACAAAAATACGAAGTTCAGACACCACCCAATTTCGTAAAAAAAATAACTTCTTTGTATAATGTGAATTTTTTCTGAAAAGTCTTATGTTAAAAACGAGAGGCAGTATCATCCTACAATTCTTATAAATCATCGAACAAATGGGTATAGTTCACGTAATCATGTATTAAATATTTAATACTTGAGATTTAAAGGCCCTGGATTCAATCCTTAAAAACATTATTTGATGGTAAAATTTCCCCTTCCCTGTTATAAAATTAGAAATTTTGTCTATGAAAAAAAAAAACCTTACAAAACAACATGCGGTCTCACTTGGTAACAAATCATTAATTAGTACAATTAATATTACATTCATCATTTGGGGGGGGGGGGGGGGGGGGGTGTTTACAATTATATTACATTCATTTGATAACACACTTTAAAAAGGTTTTTTTTTTGTCCTAAGGGGGTTATCCCTTCATCACATTATGGACAAAATATTACTTCCTCCTATCCTTGTTATAAATCTTTTAATCAATTTTTCACACCCGTTAAAAAAAGTTAATTAATATAGTCAATAGTATTGAAAATGTAAATATTTGGTATTCCCTCCAACTCGAATACTAAAAAAAATGCTTATCTTAGTTTAAAATATAAGCAAAACATAAAACCGAAAACATAAGCAAAACTAACTCACTTTATTAAATTTTGTTTCATTTCCAATGTCTTTTTCCTAAAACTTCCATAGAAAATTGTTATCTTATTTAATTTTTTTCATTTTCAATACCACTTTCCTAAAATACCTCTATTTTTTATAAATTTGAGAAAATTAAATACAATCAACTAACTTTCTTAATAAGTGAGTTATTTTTGCTTATAATTGAGCCGAAGGGAGTATACTTTTTCAAAAGTACCCATATAATTATTATTGAGAATCTAAAAATTGTTGAGTAAATAGGGATTATTATGAAAAAAGTAATTAATGCCATTGAAAATTAGAAATGATGCTTATATTAAAAACCAAAAAAAAAGGTCTTTAAAGGAAACTTATATTTAAGACAGGAGAGAGTAATATTTTTTCTAATGTTTGATTATATATCCTTTTCATTTAAAAAAAAGATTATATATCCTTCTAATCAATGTTGCTTTCAAATCTTTCAAATGTTTGCAATAAAAATACTTAAATTTGATGTTCTCTACATTATGTGGACTAATCATGATTACTTGCATAACTATGATAGAATTTTTGACAATTAATACTTGTTGCACTAATCTTCCGTAGATGTTTAGAGAATGAACGGTGACAATAGGACATTAATTAAAAATTAATGGATTATCATATCTTTTTGGTTTTTTTTATAGCCAAATATTTAACGTTGTCAATCGGATTTGAATTTTGAACAACCTTGGTTTCAAGGTTCAATGTTATGTAACTCTACCAAATGAGCTAGCTCTTGAGGACATCATATTTTTTTTATTTGTATTTTCTTACTTAATCAATCATGAATATAATATATAATCTATAAAAAAATTTAATTATTATTTTTACTTTAATTTGTTACAAAATATTTTATATTTCTTTTCCTAAATAATGAGACAAGAGAGTATGACATTAAGAAAAAGGAAAGGTAATTAATGATTTCAAGAGTGTGATAGCAGGACCAAATCGGTTGTTTCACCTTTGTGACAACTCAACATGACAATGTTAAAATTGGTCAAAAAATTACTAAAAGTCAAAATAATAAAAAAATAAAAGAATATTTTTTTAATATAATGTATTATTCACTCATTAATTACAAATTTTTATTTTATTACACAAGTTTTCATATTATTACAATTACTCCTTATTTACACATTAATTACAAATTGCTAATACATGTTACAATAATCTTTAAAAAAACATTTACAGAATGAAAGGTAACAATAATACTTTAAAAATTAATTGATCATCATATTTTTTTAATTAAATGTGTCTTTCATTATTTACTTAATCATAAATATAATATTTAATCTTTAATATTTTTTATTTATTATTTTTATTTTAATTTGAGACAAAATTTTTTACACTTTTTTACTAAGATAATAAAATCGAAGGAATATAATATTTTGATTTTCAATTAGAAAATTATAATATTTTGTGCCTTTCACTTTTACACATTGAATGACACATAATCTGTGATGGCAACTTTGAAAATATAATGAATTTTCTTTGAATAAATTCTCACATTTTATCATGACATAAAATGTGAGACATCAAATTTTGTTCACGAGAGGAACGGGTAACACAAAATACGGTCATCAAAATCATGAAAAGATGGCTACCTTTGATTAACAAAGAAATTTTTTTTTTTAAAAAAAAAAATAAAAATTTGCAAAAGGAAGAACAGAGAAGAGGGAATCTAAAAGCCGTGGTTTGTGTGTCGTATGTATACAGTATACTGTCGTTTACAGCAACACTCATTAATATTACAGACCTTAGCTTGGGATGTTAGCTCACCACCAAAAAAGCTGTAAAAGATTGTTACATGTAGGCATCATCACTTGTTTAACTGCAATTTTTTTGCCATCTTTCTTCAGTATTTCCGCCACTCTACTACTGAAGAATAATTATCTAAATTAATTTACAAATTTGTCGTGTCAGATTATTAAATAATATTTAACTAAGGTATTAAATCCGTGTACAAGAAGATCACTATAGATCCAATTTTTTTCTAAGGTTTATGGAGTCATTGAAAACGTATAGTGGTTGCAATTTTTACCTATTTGTTATAGTAGTATGCAACGTCAAAATTTTGGAATTATTCAATATCGCGACCACAACTTTTAATTAAAATCATGGTTTAAAATTTTAATTGTGATTATTATGTAGTGTTTAGATATGCCGAATACATCACGATGTGTTTGGTTGGTTGTACATAATGAGGGTGACTCAAGTCCTATATGTATGCCTAGTGAAAAAGTAATCAAGACACGTATGGTTCTTAAAAATAGGGTTGAGAAAATATACCTAATCTTCATGATAAACGTTGTATTTACAAGGGAAAGTAGGCAAACCCAGTTCAATTGGCAGGGCTGTGACTCTTAGGCTGATAACTCTGCTGGTCCAGTACAATTTATGTTTAATAAAAGTGAGGGAAAATGGTGGAAAATATAATTGACGTGGTCATGCATGAATTTATGATAGATTTGAACTCTATATGCAATAATGCAATTATATAAAAAGATGTGTTGGATATTAATGGGTATTATTCATTAAAGAAACAATGGAACACAGACTCAATACTAAGGTCAGTGTGTAGAGGGATCCACTTTATTTCTGGCTTTCTGCAATGGCAGCTAGGATGTAGATCTTTCTTTGTTTCTCATAGATTCTCCCGCACAAGAGAGACAGAAAGAAAGGTTTCAAACACCGATTAGAGGGGTGTTATAGAAAGCCGAATGTGTCTTTATACAGTTAAGGTAATTAAGGAGTCTGATGTCATTTTCTGGTCTCTTTCTCAGGTATCCAAGCGATGCAGATAAGCATCTGTTGGCACGACAGACTGGGCTATCGAGAAATCAGGTTCGTCCTCTCCCTCCACTCTTAGCTTTCCACACTACACCACATTAGACAAAACACACTTGAGAGAGAGAGAGAGTGAGTGAGTTTTTTTATTTCTTTCCTAGCTTCTGTGGTTAATTAATTACATGCAAGGACCACATGTGAAAAAGAAAGAAAGAAAGAAAGAAATCCGTGGATGCAAGAAAAGGGACCAGCAGTAAGTTCAGATGCAACTTACATGGTTTTGGGTGTTGCTCTGGATTTTTCTGTCATCCTCTTTCCCTCTGGAGAGAGACAAACAATAACGTGGTTTTTATTGTTTCTTTTCTCTATTTTGTTTTTCTATAAACAAAAATACTTTACTTAGAATATTACTTTGATATCGAAATATATAGGACCAGGATCAACACAAATATAATTATATTAGGATATCAAAAAATATTTCCATTAACAATTTTACTCCCCTGGGATTCTATATCTATGATTTTTTTGGAATAATTACCTTCATCAAAAAAGTAGGTTAAAGTTGTTTATCACATTGGAAATAATATAAAAATTTAATATATAATTTTTTAAAATCACTCCTATAATTATCATTAGGATTCTATAAAATATTAACTTAATAATGTGTTTTTGAAATGAAGTAATTATTATAAATTGAAATATGGTGTTACAAATATGACCATTTTAAAAGCATAAATAAATTTATTAAAAATAAATTAGAGAAGTTGGAACAAGATATTATTGATATGTTTTAGATCATCACCGCATACATCATACGAATAATGATTTAACTTAATGTAATTTAGTTAAATATAAATGTCAAATCATTATTAGATTCAACCTTAAATAATATGATGGTACTGTACCAATCAATAATCTCTTTTTAAGAACAACTTTTAAATAATATTAATATAAGAGACAAAATCAATCGAATTTACATTGAAAACTTAAATATTTAGATTTTGAGAAAATATTTTTTTAACTTGTGTTTCTAATGTTTATTTTTCAATTTCTTGAACTATTGTCCCTTAGCTTGTTCTTAACTCACACCTTAAACGAACCCAAAATATTTTACTTTCCATTTTAATAGGATGGTAAAAAATAGGAAATTTTTATGTCCTAAACTATGGTTAAAGTAATTAATAAAAAACTTAAAACTTGTAAACTTCGAATTATTATTAGCCGATAATTTAAAATGCCTTAATTTAGTTATTTAATAATTGGTTATTGTGTTAAATAAACAATTAAATGATGTTTTTTAATTTTTTGATTTTGTCAATTTTTTACTCTTTTTATAAGAGATAGAGAATACTATTATTAAAAATATATATATGTTATCTATGTTCAATTCCTGAATTTTTTTTGTTAAATTATTGATGGTTTAATTTTCGTTTCTTATTATTTCATTCAAAAATTTTGCCTATAAAAAAAATAAGATTTGAATTTTATATATATATATATATATTTTTTTTTTTTACGTGAAAAAAATACACTACTAAGAAGGTCATGCAAGTTTGCTAATTGTACTACTCCACTCTCTAACACAAGAAAGAAAGAAAGAAAGACACACTTATCTTGGTGTCAAATATATATAAAAAAAACCAACGTGAAGTTGGTCAAGTGGTAACTCACTTGGTCCTTTAATTAACTTGTCTCAAGTTCGAGCCTTGGATATGGAGCAATCCCCGTTGGGAGACCTCTACCGCTTAATACTAGCTCAGTTGGGTCGAACAGGATGAGTCTCGGATTCTGGGTAAACCAGATCTGGATACCGGTTAGTGTACACCAAAAAATATAAAAAAAAAATTAAGTAACTTTTATTCCAAATATAAATATTTTTAAAATATTCCGAAAAATTGGCTATCTCATTTAATTTTTCTCTTATTCTTATTGCAACTTTTTAGACTAAAGTTATTTTTATAAATTTGAAAAAATTAAATAATATATTCAATTAAGTTTTTTTACGTATAATATAAAGACCGGAAGGACTGAAGGAGTATATAGGAAATTAGTATTTCATCCATCCAATTGCAGGAAAAAAAAAAATGTTATTTTTTCATCATGACATGAATTCGGGAATTAAATGAGCAGATTTCAGTACAGAAGCAGCGATAAGCTAGACATGAAAGTTAGCTGTTTCGAATCTTGCTCACTCACCCTGTCATTCACTTTCTCTCTCATATCAATTTCCCTCACCCAACTATACATGATTGGAACCATTCATAAGAGAAATAAATGATCTCTGCAGATAATAAAATCTTATCGTGGTAAATTCCTTGCATGTTTGTTCCTTCTATACTCAACTAATTAATGCCATATTACGTTTTCATGCAAATTCGTCTAGAAACTCATCGTGTTAGTTACTCCACATTTCTTCTAATGATGTATAATCATATAGTAATTTGTAATATCGCATGATTCGGTCCATTCTTGACTCCACCAGTACTTTCTGTCTGAATCTTTATGTCTTATTTCTGTACCAAAAACTGTCAGACTTATAAGACAGCACAAAACCTTGCATCTGAATTGATATTTTACTCGATGAAAATAAGGTATCGATTATTTTCATTTAACAGTAGATTTCTCCTGTGTCATGTTATCCTAGTGGTTTTTGAACATCTGCAGATCCTGCACTAATAGGGCACCTAGTGATAAACCAACAGCTCCTATTATTTGAACACATGAAATTGAGGGCTATAAAAAATAGCCTATTGACTTTTTCCTAAATCTTAGATATATTCCGCCTACACCCTACACATAGGTCACATGAAGCTGTCATATCTGTATAGTTGCATTATCATTTTAAATCTGTAATTTCTTTTTTTTTTTTAAATGAAATCTGTAATTTCTTTAATTTGTCGTTATTCTGTATATATATGTAACAAAACAGAGAAGATATTTCCCTGCTTAGACACACACAATTTATCACGGAGGGACAAACTTTGGGTCATAAAAGCCAATTTTTCTGTTTCCTTTTTTTCCTATGCTGACAATATTTTGAATGATAATGTATTTCAACATTAGTTAGCATATACTAAAATTGAAGGTATGCAAAATATATATCTCTCTGTATATATATATATAAAGTTGAAGGTCAAAATCAATACCGTAGCTCGTGTTGTGCATGTTACATTATCTAAATCGAAAAATAATATCGTGCCGGCAGTGACATATTTTTTTGAAAATACTAATATCGTGCCGGCTGTGACATATTAAGTTCTTTTATTTCTATTATCTAATGTGCTCCCTCCGTCCTTAATTATAAGGACTTTTTGGATATTTTTATGTCCATCAATGTTGTTGAATTCTATATTAAAATTGATATATTCTTCTAAAAATATTTCTCTACCAATTATTAGAACATAATAATTTTTTTTCATTTTTCAATAATTAATTTAATTCCTAGATACTTCATCATCTATATTTAATGTAGTGAATCAATTTCCAAGTCATTTACACCATTAAACAAGCTCCATTTCATATTCTAATACAATTTTATTTATTTCTTCTCACAAAAACTTAGACCACAATGATTAGATGTAAGAGTAATTTTGGAAAAAATTACAAGAAAATCTTATATTTAGGACCGAATTTTTTTACCCAAGAGGACCTTATAATTAGGGAAGAAGAGAATACAATTCAAGACAAGTTGCAACTGTAATTTTCACTCATAACGAATTTAATCATTTCTTTGAATGTGACAATTTGACAGTCTCATGATATAAAAGCAAATCAGTATACAGTAGTTCCTTCCGCTTTGAACTATTAAAAAACAAGTATTTTTTCTAGTTTAAAATTTAATTAACTTATTTTCTTAAATTTTGTTTCATTTTTATGATAGTTTTCTAAAATATCTTCAAAAAGTGGTTATCTTATTTATTAATTTTTGTTTATTTTTCAATGTCATTTTCGTAAAATATTTTTACCTTTTTTATAAATTTGAGAAAATTAAATATAATTAAATAGTAATCTCTTTGATAAGTGTGAAATTAATTTTTTCTGATATTCTAAGTGGAGGGAGTAGTATTTACCAATAAAGATTGTCCCGTTCATAAAAAATTAATTAATAATACTTCCTTCTATTTGCAATATAAGAAAAAAAAACATAGTTATCTTGGTTTAAAATATAAGAAAAAGTTAATTAAAGGTTTTAAATTTTTTCATTCTCAATGGTATTTTCCTAAAGCTTTCCTAGAAAGTAGTTATCTCAACTAATTTTTATTTTATTTCCAATATTACTTTTCTAAAATACTTTTATTTTTTACAAATTTTAAAAAATTAAATATAATCAACTAGCCTTCTTAATTAGTGTAATTTTAGCTTTTTTTACTTATAATTTAAATAAAAGGATTAGATCATGAATTCAAATTTAATTGTCGATGTGAGAATCAATTCAAATTGATTCATATCTCATAAGATCAGAGTTCAAATTTCATTATAGACGCGAGGATTTGTCTATGAGTAATCTATAAGCACATCTAAAAGTAAAGTTATGAAAATTTGTTTGTTTTTTTTTTTTTTGTGTGATATTTATGAAGTTTGTTTTAACCTTGATGACCCCTAGTAAATTACATTTTAGAAAAAGGGTTCACATTTATTTAAAACTTGTACAGCACACAACCACACACAGTGATTGAGATGCGTACAATTTTGCATGCTGCCAATTTATATTACTACTTAGTAATAACATCGATGTATATTGAATTGAGGTGCTGGTTGGATGGATTAATTGAATGTGTATATGTTTCAGGTATCAAACTGGTTCATTAATGCCAGGGTTCGTTTGTGGAAACCCATGGTGGAAGATATGTACCAACAAGAACTTAAGGAAGCAGAAGGTATTGCAGAAGAAGAAAGAGAAAGGAACGAAGAAAGTAGCAGCAATAACAGTAGCCAGCTAGCATCAACACCAACAACAACGTCAACTGCAACAACAGCACCACTACCATCAACAACATCAACACCAACAGCAACAGGCAAAAGATCCGATATCAATGCCACCACTGAAAGCGACCCTTCATTCACAGTAATTAATAATAGGAAAGGCATCTCGGAAAACCAAGCAACAAAGCATAATTCCATTTCTACAACCATTATGGCCAAAACCACCACCAGCTCTGAGTTGGCAGCACCAGTATTGGACTCAATGCCCACCGATGACACGTGTCATCATAACAGCATGGTTACAGCGGAATATGGGACCGCTTCTGCTGGCTCTGACATTGGTTCTACTCTCATCAGATTTGGGACCACGACCGGTGATGTGTCACTTACCCTAGGGCTACGCCATACTGGGAACGTGCCCGATAAAAGTCCTTTCATTAGGGACTTTGGAGGCAATTAATTAAACTTGCTAATAATTACATTATTATATTGTCCACCAAATATAACTCGGTTGGTAAAGGGTGAGCATAAATAAGCCTAAGATTCCGTGTTCAATTCCTTGCTAAATTGGACATGTTTCGATGTATGAGATGGGCGCTAGCTTAAGTGATTGAACAGATACTCTCCCAGTTTGGCAAGACTCGTGACCAGGTGGGTTCCAGGTCACGGGTATAAAAATATATATATTAGTATATTATATTATTATAGTAATAACATAATTAATACATATAGAGCTTGCTTTGTTATATTATTTTTACCAAAAGAATTACAATTTTTTTTTAACCCCTTTACTGCAATCCTCCCTCTTTTATGGCATTCTATGCAAGAAAATTGCAACAAGGGAGTACGATATGCCTTATGTCATCATCACTTATCATCAGCTACCTAGGTATGTAAATTAGCAGCTCTCGTGGTGATTGTGGTGTTTATAATTGTATAGTAGGGTTTTTCTTTTTCATATATGTACCTAATAATTAAGGTTTTGAACCTTAACTTGATAGGACTTGATCTACTAAATGGCAAATTATTACATCCACTAGCAACTTCTTATTTATTGTAATACATGTCAACGAAACCACCAACTCTTTTTTTTTTTATGAGGAAAAGAATAAATTGTTTGAGTAACAAGGATACTCAATGCAATACAAGTTATGAACTCTATGCAATTTGATGTCAAAATTATGGAAGAGCTTCATGGATAAGGATAACTTGATTTGCCAAAAGTTTGGGTGGATTCAAGATGGAGATATGAACAATGCCTTTTTCATTCTTGTTTGCTTACGATAAAAAGTAGAAACAAGATTTGTGCTGTTCAAATTTATGGCAATTAGGTTCACAATGTTGATATGTTTTCATCCAGATGAACACCAAATGAAGAGAAGGCTAATATATGATTGTAACCTCTTATATGTTTCCGAAAATGTGTACCCTCAGAAGAAGTATCCATAAATATTTGGTGCAACTACTTTGGTGGAACAAGTGTTGTAGGTAGCATTACTTTCCCGAAGCAACAACAAATTTCTTGTGATTCATGATAAAATAGGCGTGCGTTGCAATAATTACATGATCTTGGAGGTGGTAAATTGTCCTTACCCAATCTCCCATTGCTCTGTGAAATCTCCTGTTTGACTGATTTGTATGTGGTGTTGTGAAGCTGCTCGACGAAACATTATAATCTGCATGACAATTTTTTTTATATGGCCTATTTCTTTGCAAATATATATTTATATATTAATTTTTAAGATTAAGATTAACCTATTTTTTTTTTAGTTTATATATATATATATATATATATATATATATATATTGAGTATATCATAGAGTTGCGTTCATCGCAAGAATAACATGCTCAAGCTATAGATCTATGAAAAATTAAACATGTTTTAGCAGGTAATTTTGATATTGACAATTTAAATTTGAAAGATGTACTAGCCATTAATATTTTGAGCATTGTGGACATGACTTGGTCCAGCTTCATTATCATGGGTTCCCTGAATCTTGATGCACCGATGTTGACTACTAATTGTAAAATTAGAATACAGTTAATAAATGTTAAAATATTTTGGAAATTTAAGATGTTATAAATATTAAAATCACTAATTAAAGAAAAGATGTAAAAGCAATTTAGTATTGTGTGGTAGACCGACCCTCGGCCTACCCTCTAAAAACTCGGCCGACCAGATTTCTCTAATCTAACAGGTCATGCCTATCCAGGCCGAGCGCTTGTCCTAGGACCCACCCTGGCAACCCAGAACCGACCATATGGGCCTTGCCCCCTAATGAGTCCGAGCTAGGGGCGCGTGAGCCTGACTTGCCAACAGGGATAAGATCTCCCAATACAGGATAAGGATGAATGACTCATCCCTTATCCTAAATGGGACACGTCAGCAGCCTTGCTGGACCTCCATACAGGCCCACAAGGTACAAAGCCACCCCTATAAATAGCTGTCTCCAACAAGGGGCTCTGGTACGTTCTCTCTCTCCCTAATTGCACATTTGCACACACCAGTGATTAGGGAAACCCTAGTTGTCCCAACTGGACATCTAGCATACCTAAGAAATCATATACTAACATCAGACTACTCTCTACCTCACTGGTCTCTCAATACCTTTGAGCTAGGGATACATCTGGAACACAGTGTCCTAGACACTACATTGGCGCCGTCTGTGGGGAAGATAAACTGTCATTCCCACCCAAAAATGGCAAACACACGAGGAAACGCTGCGAATAACTCGCGGGGTGCAAACCACCAGGCCGGAAGAAACCGCCAGAGACTGGAAGAAGGCAGCGCTGACAATGGAAGAGATCTCGAAGGAAGAAACCCTCCCCACTAGAGTATGCCTTCGCTAAGATTGGAAATCCCATCCCGCAGCCACCACTCAGTACCAGCCCGAACTCACAGTGGTCCATACACCGTTCACTCTAGACAAACAAACCCCAACCCCCCCAATCGTGTACCAAACCACGGCTCCGGCCGGTCCATTGATGTCCGTGTCTCCGGAGAAGAGAGGGGACACTCCCAAGGCCGAAGGGAAACCCAGCTTGAAGAAATAATTAAACAACAAGCCCAAATGTTGGAGCAGCAGGGAAGGGCCATAACAGAGCTCCAGCAGATCCACATGCAGGCGGTTGCCGCACGGGCAGTAGAAACAGCCCCGGTAACCATACCAGCCCAGGATCCTCAAGGCCCCATTGCCCTTCCCCCACCACCTCCAATAAATCCAGCCCTTGCAGCCAGTTATGAGACCAACGACATCGCTCACCCTGGCCACCCCTTTACTCTGCGAATCATGGCTTATGAGACACCCTCTGCATTCCTCGGCCCCACCAGTGTGGCGAAGTATAACGGGTTAACCGACCCCTTGGAACACATTTTATCTTTTGAAGGTGCAATGAACTTTTATGATGGAGGAGACCTAATGAAGTGCCGAGCCTTTTCAATGACTCTGCAACCACCCGTTTTGAGGTGGTACTCGGCCCTGCCTAGGCCAAGAACTCTGTTAACTCCTGGGCAGAAATGAAGAGAGTTTTTCTCAACAGATATACTGCTAGCTGCGTCCAGCCGAAGTCCGACCACGCACTAGCAGGAGTTATGCAACTCCCAGAAGAACCCTTGAGAGAATACCTCTCTCGCTTCCACTCGGAGGCAGGATCAGTTCCAAATCTCGAACCAAGCTTCTCAGTCTTTCTCTTCACACAGGGACTTCGGAACGGAGACTTCAAGAATTCCCTAGTGGGAAAGCCTCCAAGGGATATGGCAGAATTGAGGCACCGATCTACCAAGTTCATAAATTTGGAAGAATTCAGCAAATGGCAGAAACACAGAAAAAGGCGAGAGAGGTGAGAATTCATCTCAAGGAAGGCCGAGAAGAGACGACAGGAGGGAGGATAGAGGAAGAGGACCCAGGGGTGATAGCAGGTTTGGCGTCATCCGACCCAAGTTCGACGAGTATACCCCTCTCACGGTCCCAAGAAGTCAGATCCTGCAAGAAACAATGCAGACCGACCTTCGGATGATTGAAAGACCTCCCCCATTGAAAAGAAGTCAGCGCCAGGATCGTTCCAAGTTCTGCTCGTACCACAGAGGTTACGGGCATACTACGAACGAGTGCACCTGGCTAAGAGATGTGATTGAACAATTGATAAGAGATGGCAAGTTACAACAGTATGTCAGGGAGGCACTCAACCGACATGCTCGGAGAAGGACCCCATCCCCGGACAGAAATGCCCGACCCTCAACTAGACAATCCGACCACCACGCCAGCCAGCAACAACCAACCAACCCACAAAGAATAGCTATGGTAGAAGTAGCCACAGACCAGTCCCCGCAGAACCTCAGAGTTAATACCATAGCTGGAGGTTTTGCGGGAGGAGGAGAAAACAGATCTGATAGAAAAAAATACATCAACCAAGTGCTTGCCATCCATGACCATCCGATCCGCAAAAGAACTGCAAAGAGTGTCCCCATCTGTTTCTCGGATGAGGATCTTGAAGGAATCATCTCGGGTCACAACGACCCGATGGTCATTACTGCTCTGATAGGCAACTATGAGGTTGCCAGGATATTTGTCGACCAAGGGAGTTCGGCAGATATCATGTTCCTAAATCTTTTTGAAGCTTTGAAGTTAAAAACCTCTGACTTGACCCCTTTCGAGGGGAAGTTGATCAGCTTTACAGGGGACTCGGTGGTCCCCAAAGGACACATCCAACTTCCCGTGACACTCGGGAATCACCCCTCAGCAAGAACCGAGATCATCAAGTTCCTGGTCGTCGACTACCCATCAGCTTATAATGCCATCCTCGGAAGAACATGCTTGCAGGCTTTCGGGGCGGTCGTCTCAACCATTCATCTGACCATGAAGTTCGAAGGATCTGACGGCACTGTTGTTGCCATCAGGGCCGAACAAGAAAAGGCTAGACTATGCTACAACGCTAGTCTAGCGAAACTCAAAAACCCCGAGGAGACCCAACCCAAGTTAAGTTTGAACAGAGGTAATGTACTCTTGGCGGACCTAGATGTCAGGTCCGAGCTGGACGACACAAGACCAACCCCCCAGGGTGAATGGGAGTTCATTGTTTTGGATGAAGAAATTCCGAGCAGGAAAGTAAGGCTAGGAATAAACCTGTCAGAAAGTATACGAGCAGAAATGCTCGAACTTTTGAAGAAAAACAAAGACCTGTTTGCATGGACCTCGGCGGATATGCCGGGGATTGACCCAAACTTCATATGTCATCGCCTCAGCATCAACCCGACCACCAAGCCGGTCGCCCAGAAAAAGAGAAGAGTGGGAACAGAGAAGGCTGCAATCATTGAGGAGAAGGTGGCCGAGCTCCTCTCGGCCGGATTCATTAGGGAGGTCAATTACTCGGATTGGCTCTCAAACACAGTACTAGTCAAAAAATCAAATGGGAAGTGGCGCATGTGCGTCGACTACACCGACTTAAACAAAGCCTGCCCGAAAGATCAGTATCCCCTCCTTATCATTGACAAGCTTGTGGATAACTCTTCTGGGTACCAACTCCTCTCTTTTATGGATGCATATTCAGGGTACAACTAGATCCCAATGTACCCTCCTGATCAGGAGAAAACGACCTTCATCACCGAAAAGGCCACTTACTGTTACACGGTCATGCCTTTCGGATTGAAAAACGCTGGCGCGACTTACCAGCGGATGATGAACAAGGTCTTCTCGGGTTTGATTGGTCCTACCCTTGAGGTATATATAGATGATGTGATAGCCAAGAGCAAAAGGAAGGAAGACCATCCCCATGATCTAGCAACCATCTTGGATAGAATCAGAATGTACAACATGCGCCTTAACCCCGACAAATGCACTTTCGGGGTTCCGGCCGGGGCTTTTTTAGGTTTCATGCTTACGGAAAGAGGCATCGAGGCCAACCCAGAGAAATGCCAGGCTATCTTGAATATGCGTAGTCCATCTAATGTGAAAGAAGTTCAGAGGTTAACTGGTCGGATGGCAGCCCTCTCAAGATTCCTCCCTCAAGCAGCCAAGAGAGCACTCCCGTGGTACCAACTACTAAGAAAAAACAAAAATTTCCATTGGAATGACTCTTGCGAACAAGCGTTTGTTGAACTTAAGGAATACCTCTCAGCCCCCCCTGTCCTCGCAAGTCCTCGGGAAGGGGAAACCCTGTTTTTGCATCTGTCTATTGGAGAAACATCTGTTAGCTCGGCCCTGGTCAGGGATGACTCGGGGACCGAGAAGCCTATCTACTTTGTCAGTAAGGCCCTCCAAGGACCTGAAACAAGATACTCCAAGATAGAAAAACTTGCCTTTGCTCTGATAGTTACTGCTAGGAGACTCCGACAGTACTTTCAGAACCACCCCATTGTGATCAGAACAACTCAGCTGATAAGACAGGTACTTCACCGACCTGACTTAGCTGGAAGAATGGTCTCATGGTCCGTCGAGCTGTCAGAGTTCGATGTAACCTTTGAGCCAAGGAGAACTCTCAAGTCCCAAATTTTAGCGGATTTTATTTCAGAACTATCAGACTCGGACCATCCCAACAAGGTCCAACTTTGGAAGATTTATGTTGATGGTTCCAGCCACAGTAAGGGGGCTGGGGCCGGGATAATTCTTGAAAATGCCGAGGGCCTCAGTGTAGAATATTCTCTCAAGTTTGAGTTCCCCACCTCAAACAATCAGGCGGAATATGAGGCGGTGTTGGCCGGTTTGCGGATGGCCCATCAAATGGGGGCTTCGGAAATCGAAGTTTTCAGTGATTCACAGTTAGTTGTTTCACAGGTCAACGGGGAGTTTCAGGCTAAGGAACCAATTCTCCAAAAATACCTGGAACAAGTCAAAACCCTTTCAGACCTTTTTTCACAATTTTCCATCACTCATATCCTGAGAGCCTCCAATGGGCGAGCTGACATCTTATCTAAGCTCGCTAGCACCAAAGGCCCTGAAAACAACAAGAGTCTAGTTCAAGAAACTGTCCATCAGCCGAGCGTGGTTCTGGCAATATCTTTAACCACCGACTGGATGGACCCCATCAAGCAATATCTTAAATACCAAGTTTTGCCGACCGACCCTTCTCAAGGAAAGAAGATAGCCAAGCAAGCTGCCCAGTATGCCATGATCGGTGACACCTTGTATAAATGAGGAATGGACTCCCCTATGCTGAAGTGTCTAGACCCTGCTGAGGCTGACCTAGTGTTGGCCGAGGTTCATGAAGGAATTTCGAGCCATCATGTAGGTGCAAAAGCTCTAGACCGCAAGGTACTCCGAGCAGGCTATTACTGGCCCACTCTTCTAAGCGATGCTTCAGAACATGTCAAAAGGTGTAAGTCTTGTCAATTCCACGGAAAGGTCTTCCAACGACCCCCGACGGAGCTCCACTCAATGATCGCACCATGGCCCTTCTATTAGTGGAGCATGGACATTATCGGGAAATTCAAAACAGCTCCGGGACAACTAAAGTTTGTTGTAGTCGCAGTTGATTACTTCACAAAATGGGTCGAAGCCGAGGCTTTGGCCACAATCTCTTTAGCCAAAATCCAAAAATTCTTCCTCAGACAAGTCATTGCTCGCTTCGGTGTCCCGCACACTCTCGTAACCAATAATGGCACACAATTCACTACCATGGTTTTCCAAGAGTTGGTCGACCACTTTCATATCACCCACCATTTTTCATCGGTCGAGCATCCGCAGACGAATGGACAGGCTGAAGCAGTGAATAAAATTATCATTGATGGGATGAAGAAAAGATTGTTGGAAGCCGAGGGGTCATGGGCTGACCTCCTTCCAGAGGTACTATGGTCGATCCGAACGACCATACACACCTCGACAGGAGAAACCCCATTTCGACTAACCTAGGGTTGTGAGGCTGTGCTACCTATTGAAACTCGGATTCCCACCTTCCGAGTATCTGAACGTCCAGTGGAGGTGAATGATGGTTTGTTAAAGGAAGAGTTAACTCTCAGCGATGAGATCCGATCCCTCGCGGCTGACCGAGAGAAAAAGGCAAAAGAAAGACAGTCCCAAGAATACAACAAATGGGTGGTTCCAAGAAGCTTCGCTGTTGGAGATCTGGTCCTCAGGCGAGCCGACATCGGCTTGAAAAATTCAAAAGAAGGAAAATTGGCAAGGAATTGGGAAGGCCCCTACAGGGTCGTTGATCGAGGCCGTACCCGATACAAATAAAAATAGTTTAAATATAGTACTAGGAAGTGACTCCTAGGTCGTCTCCCAAGGAATATCTTATCAAGCAAAAGGTCGAACACATAGTATGCATAGAAAACAGGGGGGTTTTTTTTTTGTATTGAATATTGAATAATTGAAATCAAAACAGAATTAAATCAAAACGAAGAAACAGATAAGGAAAAGCGGATAAACCCCTTTGGCTCGCGTTCACAACTCTATCATCGGTCACAAAAGATCAATTTCTTTCCTCTTCACTGTCCAACTCGTGAGAACTAAATACTAAGCGAAAATTCAATTCTCACCCCAAAACCCAAACCTCTAATTAAGCATTAAAAGCCAAAGCATGGAGTTTTTACGAGTTTGCATAAATTAAGCATTCATACACATGGATTATCTCTATATAATGGAACTAAGCGAACCATAACATATCAATAAGCATGAAAACAGTGAATAAAAACGAAATAGCATTAAGAACAAAACCTCAAGAGTATGTGATACATTACCAAAGGGATTTAACCTAAGAGTTTAGCCTTCCATGAAGAAAAATACCAAAAACGTGTAGAAAAGGGAAGAGAGAGAAACCCTAGCAGCCTCCACAAGCTTGGAGAGCAAAACTAAGCCTTCTCTATGAGAGAGAATGTAAAAAACGTGAATGGAAGGTCTCTCCAGGTTTACACGAATTTGGCTTTTTAAATCACAAAACGGGCCTAAATCATGGGCCCAAATCCTAAGGAAAGCTTAATCTCTAAATTAAATCTAAAAAAAAATATCTTATAGATAAAATCTAAATCTTAAAAGATATAACTAAATCTCAACTAATCCTAAAGATAGATTACAATCTTCACTTCATCATATATCTTCTCTTCCAAAATTAAATCTTCATTCCCAAAATGTCCAAAAAGCCCTTGTGCCAAATATGACCTGAAAATAGAAATAGAATTAATTAGGCTAAATAATCCCAAATTAAACAATATTCAGAATAATAGTCCAATAAACTCTAAATCACTAAATCAAGCTAAACAATGTCAAATAGGCAACAAGTATCAATAATAGGAGTAAAATAATGCAAGGAAAAATGGGAAATAAAATGCTCATCAAATACCCCCACACTTATCCTTTTGCACTCCTGGGCAAAACTAAGAATTAGGACTGAGAAAATCAATATGCACCAAAGTGAATCCTGTAACAAGATTACTAAAACTAATGAATGCAAACCTAAGAGATTACATACTTCACAATGAATTCTAGGAAATGCAAAGAAATGGGCAAAATCGAGCACATGAAGAAAATAAGGACCAAAGAATCAAGGCATTCATGAACATCATCCAATTATTTCAAATATGCAAAGAAAACCAATGACATCAAGAGGGTAGTCACAAAGATGATAGAAACTCACAAGGATCACTCAATAGTGTTTACACTCAAGTGTTTAAGGTTAATCAGTGTTTACACTCAAGGCACATCATGAAAAACAAACACAACCATAAGCTTGACAAGCCTCTAACATCAACAATCAATACACATGCACATTAAGATCAAAAGGTCTTTTCAGGGTTGTAATGGGGCCAAGGACAGGGTAGGATAAAAATATGGGAAATGTAGCTAAAACCCAGGGAATAGAGGAGCAATGGGGAACAAGTAAAAAAAAATAAGCACAATCCACCCCAAAATGAAATGATAAACATAACAACAACCTCTAATTCCAATCCTCTATGCCTCAATCAACCTTTTATTCCATTTTTTTTCTTTTTTTTTTCTTCTTCTTCTTCTTCTTCTTTTTTTTTTGAATTGCATTACATTGCAGAACTTCATGAACGAAAGAAAAGAAGAAACAACAAAAATGGCATAATGAGATAAAGCCATAATTACATCATCGACCATAGAGGCAAAACCCAGAACTCACAAGAGATGAAGAACAAAGCACCCTCGCTTACTTAATACCCATTCCCAAAACAATTCCAAAGCTCCAACATTCCCTAAGGTTAGGACAATCATGGTTTTTCAGTCATAGGCTTGTAATGAGCTAAAGAACAAAGAAAAGGGATATAAAGGCTCAAAGGGGCTATCAAAGGATAAATTCATTCAAGGTAGGCTCATATGGCTAGTGGCTTATTCAAGAAAAAAACAATGCCTAAATCATTTCAAAATGTGCATGGGAATATCAAGTATCAACAAGAGTTAAGCCAAGTTCTAGAGTGCAAGTAATCCAGAGTGCAATCACACATGAAAGAAAAATTAGGTGGCATATATAGCAATCCACCCACAATTAAGGCTCAAATCCTCACAAAAGGGACAATTCTATCACAGTGTTACCACCTCTTAATTATCAAAAGCAACTTTACACACAGAAATGCATGAATTCAGACACAAGATACCAAGACTCTACTAAAATGAAGCAAAAACATGCAAGAAAATGCCCAAAACTTAGCAAAACCTAAAAAATCAAAGCAAAAATATGCAACCTAAACTACTCTCCCCCCACACTTAAATCACACATTGTCCTCAATGTAACACAAATAGCAGAATCAGACAGATATAGACAAGTGCAATAAAAAGAGTAAGGAAGGAGAAAAGAAGACTCCCTAAATCATGGTGGGTCAAAAATGGGGTCGACCAATGAGGCTTCCTCCACAGGTGCATCATCCAAAGTAGGAGAGGTTAGGAAAGGCTTGAGTCGGTGGCCATTGACTTTGAAGCTCTTGTCTGTGGACTCACTCTTGATCTCCACAGTGTCATAAGGAAACACCTGGGTGACTACAAACGGTCCAATCCATTTAGAGCGGAGCTTTCCACTCATGAGTCCAAGCCTAGAGTTGTAGAGCAACACTTTTTGACCAACCAAGAACTCCTTTCTGCAAATTGAGATATCATGGAGCTTCTTGGTCTTCTCTTTGTAGAACTTGGAATTCTCATAGGCCTCCAAACGGATCTCATCTAGCTCACTCAACTGCAGCTTCCTCTCCTCACCCGCTTGATCAAGAGCTAAGTTACATTGCTTCACAGCCCAATATGCACGGTGCTCTATCTCCACAGGCAGGTGGCATGCCTTACCAAAGACAACCCGATAGGGTGACATCCCTATGGGTGCCTTGTAAGCAGTCCGATGGGCCCATAGAGCATCCTCCAATCGTGTGCTCCAATCCTTTCTATTAGGCTTCACCATCTTCTCCAAAATCCGCTTGATCTCTCTGTTTGAAATCTCAGCTTGCCCATTGGTTTGGGGGTGATATGGTGTAGAAACTTTGTGCACAACCCCATACTTTTTGAGCAAAGATTGCATGGATCTATTGCAGAAGTGTGTGCCTTGATCACTGACTATGGCTCTAGGTATGCCAAACCTGCAAAGGATATTAGTCCTGACAAAATCTACAACAACCTGAGCATCATTAGTCCTGGTGGCCTTAGCTTCCACCCATTTGGATACATAATCCACAGCAAGTAAGATATAATAAAAACCAAAAGAAACAGGAAAGGGGCCCATGAAATCTATACCCCAGACATCAAACACCTCACAGAACAACATAGGTTGTTGCGGCATCTGTTGCCTCCAAGATAGGGTGCCTCCTGCCCTTTGACATTGCTCACATGAGCTGCAGATTTTGCTTGCATCCTTGAAGATGGTAGGCCAATAAAATCCAGAATCCAGCACCTTTCGTGCTGTCCTTTGAGTGCCAAGGTGGCCTCCAACTGGTGAACCATGGCAAAATTGGAGAACCGATTGGATCTCCTGGTTTGGAATGCACCTGCGAATGACCTGATCACTGCAAAAACGCCACAAATAGGGGTCATCCCATACATAATACTTGGCATCGCTCTTCAATTTGTCTCTTTGAGCTTTGGATGCCAAGGGTGGAAAAACATATGCAACTATATAATTTACAATATCAGCAAACCAAGGAATAAGGGGAGGGGGATGTGAAACATGCAAAACTAAAAGCTGCTCATCCGGGAAGTCATCCCGGATAGGAAATGCATCCTCCTCTCTCTCTATTCTACTCAAGTGGTCTGCGACAAGGTTATGTGCACCACTCCGATCCTGAATCTCAAGATCAAACTCCTGGAGGAGCAACATCCATCTAATCAACCTAGGTTTGGAATCTGTCTTTTTCAAAAGATACTTCAGAGCAGCATGATCAGTATACACCACAACCTTAGAACCTAACAGATATGATCTAAACTTATCAAGTGCAAAGACAATGGCTAACAACTCTTTTTCAGTTGTGGTGTAATTAACTTGTGCTAAATCTAAAGTCCTAGATGCATAATAAATCACATGAGACATCTTACCAACCCTTTGGGAGAGAACTGCTCCCAAAGCATAATTCGAGGCATCGGTCATGAGCTCAAATGGGAGAGTCCAGTCAGGTGGTTGGATGATGGGAGTGGTGGTGAGTGCTCTCTTTAGCTCATCAAATGCTTTCTTGCATTGGTCTCCAAACTCAAATGCGGTATCCTTTTGAAGCAAGTTGGATAGTGGAAGGGCTATCTTGCTAAAGTTCTGAATAAACCTGCGATAGAAACCTGCATGGCCAAGAAAAGAACGCACCTCTCGCACGCAAGAGGGGTAAGGCAAATGTGATATTACATGCAGCTTAGCAGGGTCAACCTCTATGCCCTTATGCGAAATAATGTGCCCTAAGACTATGCCTTGTTCTACCATAAAATGACATTTTTCAAAATTCAAGACAAGGTTAGTCTCAATGCACCTATTAAGCACCTTAGACAAACTATCAAGACATGCATCAAAAGAGGAACCATATACACTAAAATCATCCATGAATACCTCTATGCAATGCTCAAGTAAGTCATTAAAAATACTCATCATACATCTTTGAAAAGTGCCAGGAGCATTGCATAGGCCAAAAGGCATCTTCCTATAAGCAAATGTACCAAAAGGACAGGTAAATGTAGTCTTATGTTGGTCCTCTGGTGCAATACAGATTTGGAAATAACCAGAGAAACCATCTAAGAAGCAATAGTGAGATTTACCTGCCAGGCGCTCCAACATCTGATCAATGAAGGGAAGAGGAAAGTGATCCTTGCGGGTCGCCTGGTTGAGCTTCCTATAATCAATGCAGACTCTCCAACTGTTCTGCACTCTAGTGGGAATCAGCTCATCCTTCTCATTTTTGACAACTGTCACCCCAGACTTCTTGGGAACTACTTGAACCGGGCTTACCCAAGTGCTGTCTGAAATGGGGTAGATAATGCCAGCTTGCAGCAGCTTGGTGACCTCATTCTTCACCACATCAAGAATCTGGGGGTTCAACCGTCTCTGGGGTTGTCTCACTGGTTTAGCCCCATCCTCCAATAAAATCCGATGCATGCACATGGAGGGGCTAATACCAGGTATGTCTGCCAAAGTCCATCCTATTGCCTTTTTGTTTGCTCTAATCACATCCAGCAGTTGCTTCTCTTGATCAATAGAAAGGGAGGTAGAGATGATCACTGGAAGTTTCTGCTCAGCCTCCAAGTAAGCATATTTGAGATGAGGAGGAAGGGGCTTCAGGTCCAATAAAGGTGCCTGCATCACAGATGGAACTAAAGGAGAAGCAGAATTGGATTCTGCCGCCTGCACCTGAACAAGTGAATTAGACTCATGCAAAACAGAAATGGGGTTAGCATGATCTGAATCTATATCATATGAATCAACAGATGCAGTAGCAGAATTTAAAAACTGGTCAATTTCAATGCATGCAGTGCACATTTCGGAATCAGAACATGCAGAACAAGTAAATGAGCTAGTGAAAGATGGCAAATCATAATCATGCAAAAACTCTAGAACATGCTCATCAATCAGATCATCAATCAAGTCAACATGAAAGACAGAGTGGTCATCAGAAAAATGTTTCATAGCATCAAAAATATTGAATCGAACCACACTGTCATCAAATTCCATGGAAAGTGTACCTGCATGCACATCTATCTTGGTTCGGGCTGTTTTCAAAAATGGTCTCCCTAATATGATAGGGACAGCACTACGAGAGGTGTCCTCTTCCATATCAAGAATATAAAAATCAGCAGGAAAGATAAGCTCTTCAACCCGAACCAAGACATCCTCTATCAAACCTGCGGGGTAGGCAGTAGATCTATTTGCCAAATGAATAACCACACCCGTAGGTTGAAGAGGTCCAAGTGAAAGAGATTTGAAAACAGACATAGGCATAACATTAATAGATGCTCCTAAATCTAGCAAAGCATTCTCAAATTTAGTATTACCTATGATACAAGGCACAAAGAAAGTTCCAGGATCCTTACACTTTTCAGGAATATGAGGGACGGGTTTACCTATAAGAGCAGAGACATTTCTTCCCATGTTGATCCTCTCATTGCCCTTGAGCTTCCGTTTGTGTGTGCATAGATCCTTCAAGAACTTTGCATACCTTGGAATCTGCTTGATTGCATCAAGAAGGGGTATGTTGACTTCCACCTTCCTGAATGTGTCAAGTATCTCTTTGTCAATCTCTTCCATTTTCTTGCTTTGAGTCACCCCCCTTGGTGGGAAAGGAAGAGGAATGGGGGGTGGTTGTTGGGCAGCAGCAGGTGTTGTGCTTATGGAAGGCTGAGCTGGATGGGATTTTCTGGTACTTGTGTGCTCACTCTCCTCGACCATTTGGCTCTTCTTGTTGGTTGAAACTAGATCATCTTTGTTGAGGTCAGATTCTGGTGTGGGTGTGACAATCTGCTTCCCTGACCTTAGACTAATGGCATTCACATTCTGGTTTGGATTGATCACTGTTTGGGATGACAACTTGTTAGAATTCTGAGATTGCATAGTGTTGATTGCTGTTGCCATCTGTCCCATCTGATTGGTCAAAGATTGAATGGAGGCCTCTTGTCTTTGAATGGATGCTCTAGTTTCCTGTTGGAATTGGAGATTTTGCATGGTCATCTGTTTCATCAGCTCTTCCAATGAAGGCTGCTGCTCAGTACTAGGAGCTGGTGGTGCAGAATTAGCCTGTTGTTGTCTCTGTTGCTGGACTGGAGGAGGTACATATGGTGGTCTAGAATTGTTCTGAAATTGAACCTGTGAAGGTTGCTGCTCAGACCATCTCAGGTTGGGATGGTTCCTCCAACCAGGGTTGTATCTATTGGTAGAGAGATCAAAGTTCTGTGGCTGCTGGTTTCTACTGTTGAAGATGTTGGCGGCATACGCCTCAGGTTGGTCAGCACCAGTCGTTGGTTGCTGCTGCACAGAAGGGCATGCATCTGTGGGGTGCTCAACGGATGTGCATATGCCACATAATCTAGAAGGCAGAGACAACTTCTTCTGGTTGATGGCCAATTGAGTGATTAAAGTTGTAAGTGAATCTATCTTCTGTTCAAGCTTCTCAACCTTACCAGAACTTGTGCCAACATCATTCACTCCTCTCACTATGATTGCATCGCTGTTGCCCCTTGCATGGAATTGTTGACAATTGGAAGCCATCTTCTCAATCTTGACTCTGGCTTCTAAAGGTGTCATGTCTCCTAGGGCACCACCACTTGCAGCATCAAGCATGTTTCTCTCCATGAGGTTGAGACCTTCATAGAAATATTGAATAAGCAGCTGCTCTGAGATCTGATGGTGGGGGCAGCTCGCACACAGTCTCTTGAATCTCTCCCAGTACTCGTAGAGACTTTCTCCACTTTGTTGCCTGATGCCTGATATATCCTTTCGGATTGCTGTTGTTCTGCATGCAGGGAAGAATTTCTCCAAAAATGCCCTCTTCAGGTCATCCCAGACTGTGATAGAACCAGGGGCCAGATCGTACAACCAATCCTTGGCTAGCCCCTCTAGGGAGTGTGGGAATGCCTTAAGACAAACATGATCCTCTTGCACATCATGTGGTTTCATAGTAGCACAGACAATATGGAACTGCTTGAGATGTTTATGAGGATCCTCACCTGCAAGACCATTAAACTTGGGCAACAAATGAATTAGTCCAGACCTTAGCTCATACGGGTCATCGGGATACTGGATGAACAAATCTTCAATAGTGAAATCAGGTGCAGCCAGCTCCCTCAATGTCCTCTCACGTGGTGGAGGTTGAGCCATATTTTCAGAATAATCAGAATAAGAATTAGAATTTATAGGAATAGAAGAAAAAGAAGCAGACTCACTATGTAAAGACTCAATAGAGTCACTACCTATGGACTGGTTCCTATTTTGTCTAACTAGTCTGTGATAAGTTCTATCAATTTCAGGGTTATATGGATGCAAGTAGCTTGGGTTGCCCCTAGTCATGTACTGAACAGAACACCATGTAGCATAGCAAACTGTCACTAATATACATGACCAAAATAGGCAACAAAATTTTTTTATTTTTTAAAATTTTTTCTTTATTTTTTCAGCACCTAAAATCATGAAAACATACCACAAAAAGTTTGAGGACAAAATTCAAAAGGGAACCAAGTCAAACAATTAAATCAGAGACCAAAAACTAAGAAAATAAAACTTGTAAAATAAAAAAGAAATAGTAAAACGGCTTTTTCAGGATCCAGACGAAGGAGTTTTCTGACAAAGTCATTTCTGACAAAGTCAGAAATATCAGATTATTCAGAAAATTCCCTTCGATTTGATATAAAATTCGTCAAATTCCGAGTTACGGGTCAAAAGTTGCGACGATTTGAAGAAAGTGCTGCTAAAACTTGGAAAATTTTTTTGGAACTCACAACCAGTGATGATCTGAGTGATCGTGGTGCCTCAAAACCTTTTTATATGATAAAAGTAGTGTGGATATAAATTTTCGTGCAAAAATTCCACCCACAACTATGTGAACTAGCAACCACAGAATCAATCAAATACACTAATTGCAACAAAATAGCAAAACAGCAAACAATGCAACTTCAACCGGTTATCAGAATTGACTACTAGACCCTAAATCAGAAAGGACACACTATAATAACTATACTAACTACGACACTAACTAACTACTAATGACCTTGGCAAGAACCGATACTCCCCGGCAACGGCGCCAAATTTGATCGAGGCCGTACCCGATACAAATAAAAATAGTTTAAATATAGTACTAGGAAGTGACTCCTAGGTCGTCTCCCAAGGAATATCTTATCAAGCAAAAGGTCGAACACATAGTATGCATAGAAAACAGGGGTTTTTTTTTTGTATTGAATATTGAATAATTGAAATCAAAACAGAATTAAATCAAAACGAAGAAACAGATAAGGAAAAGCGGATAAACCCCTTTGGCTCGCGTTCACAACTCTATCATCGGTCACAAAAGATCAATTTCTTTCCTCTTCACTGTCCAACTCGTGAGAACTAAATACTAAGCGAAAATTCAATTCTCACCCCAAAACCCAAACCTCTAATTAAGCATTAAAAGCCAAAGCATGGAGTTTTTACGAGTTTGCATAAATTAAGCATTCATACACATGGATTATCTCTATATAATGGAACTAAGCGAACCATAACATATCAATAAGCATGAAAACAGTGAATAAAAACGAAATAGCATTAAGAACAAAGCCTCAAGAGTATGTGATACATTACCAAAGGGATTTAACCTAAGAGTTTAGCCTTCCATGAAGAAAAATACCAAAAATGTGTAGAAAAGGGAAGAGAGAGAAACCCTAGCAGCCTCCACAAGCTTGGAGAGCAAAACTAAGCCTTCTCTATGAGAGATAATGTAAAAAACGTGAATGGAAGGTCTCTCCAGGTTTACACGAATTTGGCTTTTTAAATCACAAAACGGGCCTAAATCATGGGCCCAAATCCTAAGGAAAGCTTAATCTCTAAATTAAATCTAAAAAAAAATATCTTATAGATAAAATCTAAATCTTAAAAGATATAACTAAATCTCAACTAATCCTAAAGATAGATTACAATCTTCACTTCATCATATATCTTCTCTTCCAAAATTAAATCTTCATTCCCAAAATGTCCAAAAAGCCCTTGTGCCAAATATGACCTGAAAATAGAAATAGAATTAATTAGGCTAAATAATCCCAAATTAAACAATATTCAGAATAATAGTCCAATAAACTCTAAATCACTAAATCAAGCTAAACAATGTCAAATAGGCAACAAGTATCAATAATAGGAGTAAAATAATGCAAGGAAAAATGGGAAATAAAATGCTCATTAGTCGTCTCAAAAACAGGATCTGGGGCGTACAGGTTGGAAACACTAAGCAAGCAGCTACTAAACAACTCCTGGAATGCTACCAAGCTCAAACCCTACTACAGCTAGTTGGAATCTCACAACAATCTCTGCAAAGTTTCAATCCTGATTTTAAAATTCTGTTGTTTAAATTTCATGTCATTTATTTTACCTTGTTTATGTTTATGATGTATTTGACTTCTGTTGTTTACAAGCGGATCAAAAGAACTTAATGAAGATCTCTCTTTTTTCAATTATTCCTCCTATCTTCTCACTGTTAACGTACTAACCATTTCCTCTCGGCTCGCCACCGAGGCAAACTTGGGTGTTTATACATGTCCTTCCAGCAAGGACTTATAAACCAACTGTTGGAAAGCAACAAGCGACTCAAAATAGTCTAGAGGGGGGGTGAATAGAATATTGAAGCCTTATTACAGATTTTTCGTCCACCTAAGAGAATGATTTTATGAAAATAAATTTTCTTAAAAATTCAAGTCAGATTACTCGAGTAACTCAAGTCTTCACTCGAGTAATACGCAAGCAAAAATAATTTCACTCGAGTATTCAGCAAATCACTCGAGTATTACGAAAGCAATTTTTAAATCACTCGAGTAACAGAAAACCTACTCGAGTATTGTTCATAAACTGAAAGCAGATTACTCGAGTGACAAGAACTTTACTCGAGTAAACTGGGTAAAATTCAATTAAAACTCAGTTTTGAAAAGAGTTCTTCAAGAATAACAATGCTATGATGATTCAACAAATTATGAATGATTAATATGAACAATTTCAAGTAATATTAACATGCAATTTTAGATCAATTATGTTGAATTAAGAAAATCCCAATTCTAACCTAAAATGCAATTGTTAATGAATTAATGCAATACAAGGAATGAAAAAATAAAAGAGACACAAGGATTTATCCTGGTTCACTTTCACCCACTTGAAAGCTACTCCAGTCCCCTCTTGAATCAAGAGAGATTCTTCACTAGAAATCTTCAAATGTAGATTTTACAATGTTTTAAGATGCAACTAGATTCTTAGTTCTCCTATCTTAAAACCCAACACAAAGTGTGTACCAAACACTTTGATCTAATCTACCCCTTTTGAGTATTCTAGATTTCCTTGCTAATTGATTGAAGATGCTTCCAACCAATCCTCTTTTCTTGCTTTGATTTGATCCTCAAAGTCTTCCTTGTGAGATTCTTCACTTGTGTTGAAACTTCAATGATGCAATCACAAATTGCAAATCTTCAACAACCACTAAGAACAAAATTATGATCTCAAGAATATTTTGAACAATGAGAGAAATAGAGTGAAGAATGAAAAGTTCTTTGTTGAATCTTGATAGCTCTTGAAAGATGTAAAAATAGCTCTTGAATTGCTTTTGAAAGTGTATAGAAAATTGTAAGAATGAATATCTATATCTGTGAAAGAGAAAATTAAGTCCTTTTAAAATTTTCCAAACACTGATTGAATTACTCGAGTAAACCATATAACTTCACTCGATTAAAACATGTCAGATTAAGTTACTCGAGTGATGTGTAAACCATTACTCGATTAACCTGTCATGACATAAATTACTCGAGTGAACCAATACTCATTACTCGAGTAAACTGATCAGAATCTGAATAAAAACAAGGTTTTTCTAAAAGGAATTTTCACAAACCTTTTAATAGAGCTATTTAATCAAGATTTAAAGTATCTTCACTCTTAATCAAACATTATTTAAATATTCTTAAAATCACCTAAGCTACCCACACCAATGAGATGCATTGCATAAAAATAAAGATTACATTGAAATAGAATTAATAAAAATCCTAATTCTAATCTTCATGTGGTGTAGCTTGCTTGTTGCCAATGTTGTTGCTTGGAGAGAGATTGTTAGCATCAAAACATGAGAATCCTACAAACTCCCCCTTTTTGATGATGACAAACCTCCTTTTCAATTAAGCACTAAGTTTTAACATACTCCCCCTAAATGTAAAACATCTAGGAACAATATAATAAAACTTAACCTACAAGAACAACATCAACAAAATATTCTCCCCCTTTTGGCATCACTAAAAAGATAGTAAAATTAAGAAAAGTCCTTTGCCAAAAGTTGAAGGTAAGTAGTTCACAATGGTAAAAATAATATAACATTAAAAACAATACCAAAATAAACCACAATAGTGCCACAACGAATATAAACAACGAATATAAACGCACAACGAATATAGCACCATAAGCCAATAATATCAGAGTATCACACTATGCAGCAAATCATAGTGTAAAGCAAAAAAAAAAAAACATCAACCATAGCAAATAATCAAACGAAACTAAGCAAACTAGACCATACACAAGGTCCGAAAACATAGTAACCACAGAGTCATAAACATGAAACAGAAACATAACATAGTCAGAAATATGCATATGAAACATGAAATAGAAATCAAGCAACAAAACATCAGCAGCAGCCACAAAATGATGCAGTTTCAACAGTTCAGAGTTTAAAATCACGTAAGTTACTCGAGTGATGTTCATGCATTACTCGAGTGATTCGAGCAATAATCGAGTGAAAAGAAATGTTACTCGAGTATGCCGAAGATTAAAAAATTTTTACTCGAGTGATGGATGAACTAATCGAGTGATACGAAAGTCATTTTAAAATTAATCGAGTGACAAACAGAATTACTCGAGTAATACGAAAGAGATTTTAAAAGTACTCGAGTGAAATATCTGTTACTCGAGTGAACTGTCCAGAATTTTAAAAATTTCAATTTTTCATGCAAAAACATTTTTCATACACAAACACATAGAAACACTTAGCATATAGCAAGGAACACACATACAAATAAAGCAATTAACATATTATAGAAAACATACACGCATAACTACATATCACAAAAAATAAGAAACACTTTAATAAGATACAACAACTCAAAATACAAATCACATTGAAATAGGCTTGAAGGTGATTTCGAAAAGCATCAAATACAATTAGCTAATAGTTGATTCATCAAAAATACCAAGTTCTCTTCGAATTTTATAAAATGTGTCCCTTGGTAATGGTTTTGTAAAGATATCAGCTAATTGATCCGAAGTTTGTACAAACTCAATAACACAATCACCTTTTTGAACATGATCTCTCAAAAAGTGATGCCTAATTTCAATATGCTTTGTCCTTGAGTGTAATACTGGATTTTTAGTCAAATTAATTGCCGAAGTGTTATCACACTTTATAGGGATTTTTGTCAAATTTAAACCAAAGTCAGATAATTGTTGTTTCATCCATAAAAGTTGTGCACAACAACTACCTGCAGCTATGTATTCGGCCTCCGCGGTTGATAAAGCAACACAGTTTTGCTTTTTGGAAAACCACGATACAAGTGAATTACCAATTAAATGGCATGTTCCGCTTGTACTTTTTCGCTCAACTTTACAACCGGCAAAGTCAGAGTCCGAATAACCTATAAGTTTTAGAAAAGCATCCCTAGGATAATAAAGTCCAGTATTCGTTGTACCCTTTAAGTATTTCATAATTCTTTTGACAGCAGTTAGATGCGACTCTTTCGGTTTTGCTTGAAAACGTGCACACATACATACACTAAACATGATGTCAGGCCTAGATGCAGTTAAGTATAACAAACTACCAATAATACCACGATACTTCGTTACCTCTACCGCTTTTCCAGCCTCATCTTGATCTAGGTAGCATGCAACGCTCATTGGTGTAGAAGCGGATTTGCACGAATCCATCCCAAAACGTTTGAGAAGCTCTCTACAATATTTACTCTGATGAATATAAATGCCATCATTAAGCTGCTTTATTTGAAGGCCAAGAAAGAATGTAAGCTCTCCCATCATCGACATCTCGAATTCGCTTTGCATCAAGTCTGAAAACTTCTTACACAAGTTATCGTTAGTAGCACCAAATATAATATCGTCAACATATATTTGAACCAATAAAATATCCTTACCGGAACGTTCAATAAAAAGTGTAGTGTCAACAGTGCCTCGTTTAAAACCTTTTTGTAATAAAAAATTGCTTAGTCGATCGTACCAAGCTCTAGGAGCTTGTTTCAAACCGTACAAAGCCTTTTTCAGTTTGAAAACGTAGTCCGGATGCTCAAAATTCTCGAATCCGGGAGGTTGTGACACGTAAACTTCCTCTTGAATGTATCCTTTAAGAAAGGCGCTCTTAACATCCATTTGATACAATTTAAAATTCATTATCGAAGCAAAAGCGAGAAGAATACGAATAGCTTCTAGTCTAGCAACAGGAGCATATGTCTCATCGTAATCGATTCCTTCTTCTTGACTATAACCTTGTGCTACCAACCGAGCTTTATTCCTAACAATAATACCTGATTCATCTAACTTATTCCTATAGATCCACCGAGTACCAATTACAGGACGATCATCGGGTTTTGGCACAAGCTCCCAAACTTGGTTTCTTTCAAATTGATTTAATTCTTCTTGCATGGCCATAATCCAATGATCATCTTGAAGAGCCTCTTTGATACTCTTAGGTTCTATTTGAGATACAAAGGCAACATAATAACAGAAATTATTTAAAGTGCGTCGGGTTACCACTCCCTTTGCAATGTCACCTAAGATGTTAGAAATCGGATGATTTTTGTTTGATTTCCAAGCTATTGGTAATTGAGATTGAATCTCTTGTGCTAAGTCTTTATCTTGTGCTTGCACCTCTCCATCTTCAATTTGATTCTCTTCCATTTGTTGTGGTGTTGACTTCTCATGATCCAAAAATGTACCTATATTATCATCATCACAAGAAACAACACAATCTTCTTTCGAAGATTCATCAAATACAACATGCACGGATTCCTCAACGGTTAAAGTTCTTATATTGTAGACTCTATATGCTTTGCTATGGGTTGAATAACCTATGAATATGCCTTCGTCGGCTTTGGAGTCAAACTTGCCGACCGGTTCCTTTCCGTTATTTAAAACAAACACCTTACACCCAAAAACATGAAAATGTGAAATATTTGGCTTTCGCCCTTTTAAAAGTTCATAAGGTGTTTTATTTAAATGCGGATGAATAAGAACCCTATTAAGCACATAACAAGCAGTGTTTACTGCATCAGCCCAAAAATATTTAGGAACATTTGATTCTATCAACATAGTACGAGCAAGTTCCACTAATATTCTATTTTTCCTTTCTACAACTCCGTTTTGCTCCGGAGTTCTAGGGGCCGAAAATTGATGATCAATACCAAACTTATCACAAAACGCATCAATCCTAGTGTTTTCAAACTCACCTCCGTGATCACTTCTAATAGACACAATTTTCAAACTTAGTTGATTTTGGATGAGTTTGGCAAATTTTTTAAAACATTTATAAACTTCACTTTTTGCGGATAAAAATAAAGTCCATGTGAATCTAGTAAAATCGTCTACTAAAACAAATCCATAGTAATTGCCACCTAAACTTTTAATTTGTGAAGGGCCAAACAAATCCATATGGATTAGCTCCAAAGGCTTTGTTGTGCTTATCACATTTTTAGGTTTAAAAGAACTTTTAACTTGCTTGCACTTTTGACAAGAGTCACAAATGCCATCAAGCTTAAAATTTAGTTTAGGCAAACCAATTACTAAATCTTTTCGCAAAAGTTTGTTTAACTGATTCACATTCACATGAGCAATTCGTCTATGCCAAAGACGAATTTCATCAACAAAAGATTTGAAACATTTTGAAAATAGTGAAGTTATCTCATCCAAATCAATTAAGTAGGTGTTATTAGAGCGACGACCTACAAACTTAACACTATCATCTATAGAAGACTTAATGAAACATAATTCCGGAGTAAAAGTCACATAATTGCCCATATCACATAGTTGGCTTATACTAAGCAAGTTGTGTTCTAAGCCTTCTACGTATAGGACATTTTCTATGACAAGGTTAGATACGTTACCGATCTTCCCGACTCCTAGAATTTTGCCCTTGTTGTTGTCGCCGTATGTCACAAATCCATCACTTTTCGGAGTAAGTTCCATGAAGTGCGTTTTGTCTCCCGTCATGTGTCTCGAACAACCACTATCCAAGTACCATTTGCGCTCTTTGGTTCGAAGACACACCTACAAAAAAAAATCATTTGGTTGACTTAGGTACCCAAGTGGTCTTGGGTCCTTTGTTGTTAGCATGGGGAGAAGTCCCCTTAACAATCCAAATATATTCACCGCTTGGTATACCAAATTTCTTTATATTACATTTATTCGTGGTATGCCCAAAGATCCCACAATAATGGCAAGTTGGGTTTTTAGAAATCTTATTCTTTGAAAATCCACCAACTTTGCGATAATTGCGTTTCTTAGGTTTGGTATAGCCAAGACCGGATCTGTTGCTATTGTTCCTTTGAGTTGAAAGCAAATGATCTAATGAAGTATCTCCTTTCATGAGCCTTGCAAGTCGATCATTCAAATTAAAAACTTCTTTTTCCAAAGACTTGCAATTTTCACAAGATGGAGTAACATTTGATTTCAATTCACAATTGCATGTAGAGTTTGCATAAATGAGTTCAAGAGTTTCATTTTGAAGCTTAAGTTCTTCTAAATCTTTTTGAAGTTCAATAATCTTTTCATGTTGCTTCATTATGAAATTCTTTCTTTCAACATTTATTTTAGCAAGTTTCTTCAACTCTTTATGCATCTCTACATACACATTGTACAATTCATTGAATGAAGGAGAATTAGAACTAGAGCTAGCATCGGAAAGATAATCTACCTCATTGACGTTGTCACTTGATTTAATGCTCGAAGATTCCTCTTCATCAAGCTTCGTCATCAAACATAGATTTGCAAGTTCTTCATCATCCGATGAGCTAGATGTTGAATGACTCTCCTCTTCATCCCATACTATGTAAGCCCTTTTTCCTTTAGATGAGTTGAACTTAGAATTGTCACCTTCCGACATCTTAGAATGATTTGGGCATTTTGATCGATAGTGACCAAGCTTTCCACACCCATGACACTTGATGTGATCCTTGTTAGTCTTATTTCTTGGTTGAGAATCCTTAGAACCTCTTTGTCTATTCTTATTAAAGTTTCCCTTACTCTTAAAGAACCTACCAAGCTTTTTAACTAGCAAGCCAAGAGTCTCATCATCTATATCGGAGTCCGAGTCATCCACTTGAGAATTTTCCTCTTGTGCCTTAAGAGATTTTGAAGTTGATTTAAGAGCAATCCCCTTTTTCTTTCTATCGGCATCTTCATTCATGGATAACCGTCCAAGCTCCATTTCATGCTCTTGAAGTTTTCCGAATAGAGTTGCTAAATCAATTTGATCCACGTCTCTAGCTTCCATAATGGCCGTCACCTTAGGTTGCCACTCCCTGCTAAGACATCTCAAAATCTTATTAACAACTTCACCATTAGTAATAACTTTTCCAAGTGCAGAAAGATGATTTATGATATGAGTGAACCGCTTTTGCATGTCACCTATATTTTCATTAGGTAACATACGAAAAAGTTCATATTCATGCATGAGTGTATTTAGCCTAGCCCTTCTAACCTCCGAAGTGCCCTCATGTGTGACTTGTAATGTGTCCCACATTTGTTTAGCATCAACACATTGAGATACTCGAAAGAACTCATCATAAGAAAGAGCGGACGTGATGATATTTTTAGCTTTTAAGTCAAATGCAACTTTCTTCTTATCATCATTGTCCCAACTTGATTGAGGTTTGATTGAAACAATATCATTTACTTTCGTTTGAGGAACCAAAGGTCCATTCTCTATGGCGTTCCAAATTTCCATATCTATGGCTTGAATAAAGATTTTCATGCGGACCTTCCAATAAGCATAACCCTCACCATTGAATAGTGGAGGACGATTAATGGAAGTTCCTTCACCACCAAAAGGATTTGAAATAGAGCCCATTGTTTCCAAGTAAAAAGGATCTTTTCGAAAAAGCTTTTTAAGGCTTGGATTTTTCGTCCAAGCTCTGATACCACTTGTTGGAAAGCAACAAGCGACTCAAAATAGTCTAGAGGGGGGGTGAATAGAATATTGAAGCCTTATTACAGATTTTTCGTCCACCTAAGAGAATGATTTTATGAAAATAAATTTTCTTAAAAATTCAAGTCAGATTACTCGAGTAACTCAAGTCTTCACTCGAGTAATACGCAAGCAAAAATAATTTCACTCGAGTATTCAGCAAATCACTCGAGTATTACGAAAGCAATTTTTAAATCACTCGAGTAACAGAAAACCTACTCGAGTATTGTTCATAAACTGAAAGCAGATTACTCGAGTGACAAGAACTTTACTCGAGTAAACTGGGTAAAATTCAATTAAAACTCAGTTTTGAAAAGAGTTCTTCAAGAATAACAATGCTATGATGATTCAACAAATTATGAATGATTAATATGAACAATTTCAAGTAATATTAACATGCAATTTTAGATCAATTATGTTGAATTAAGAAAATCCCAATTCTAACCTAAAATGCAATTGTTAATGAATTAATGCAATACAAGGAATGAAAAAATAAAAGAGACACAAGGATTTATCCTGGTTCACTTTCACCCACTTGAAAGCTACTCCAGTCCCCTCTTGAATCAAGAGAGATTCTTCACTAGAAATCTTCAAATGTAGATTTTACAATGTTTTAAGATGCAACTAGATTCTTAGTTCTCCTATCTTAAAACCCAACACAAAGTGTGTACCAAACACTTTGATCTAATCTACCCCTTTTGAGTATTCTAGATTTCCTTGCTAATTGATTGAAGATGCTTCCAACCAATCCTCTTTTCTTGCTTTGATTTGATCCTCAAAGTCTTCCTTGTGAGATTCTTCACTTGTGTTGAAACTTCAATGATGCAATCACAAATTGCAAATCTTCAACAACCACTAAGAACAAAATTATGATCTCAAGAATATTTTGAACAATGAGAGAAATAGAGTGAAGAATGAAAAGTTCTTTGTTGAATCTTGATAGCTCTTGAAAGATGTAAAAATAGCTCTTGAATTGCTTTTGAAAGTGTATAGAAAATTGTAAGAATGAATATCTATATCTGTGAAAGAGAAAATTAAGTCCTTTTAAAATTTTCCAAACACTGATTGAATTACTCGAGTAAACCATATAACTTCACTCGATTAAAACATGTCAGATTAAGTTACTCGAGTGATGTGTAAACCATTACTCGATTAACCTGTCATGACATAAATTACTCGAGTGAACCAATACTCATTACTCGAGTAAACTGATCAGAATCTGAATAAAAACAAGGTTTTTCTAAAAGGAATTTTCACAAACCTTTTAATAGAGCTATTTAATCAAGATTTAAAGTATCTTCACTCTTAATCAAACATTATTTAAATATTCTTAAAATCACCTAAGCTACCCACACCAATGAGATGCATTGCATAAAAATAAAGATTACATTGAAATAGAATTAATAAAAATCCTAATTCTAATCTTCATGTGGTGTAGCTTGCTTGTTGCCAATGTTGTTGCTTGGAGAGAGATTGTTAGTATCAAAACATGAGAATCCTACACCAACAATCACATGTACTTTTAATAGATGCCCGGCTAAAAACTTACACAGTTTTCGTAAAGCCGAGGACCGAGGATCCCACCTTGGCCAAAGGTAGGAGATCCGAAATCTAGATAACAGTTAACAAGATAAACATCAAAAACGAAGATTATGCAAAGATAAGAAGGATACTTCATAAACAACATAAATAAAAAACCGAGTTCTGATCAAACCGATCATATTACAGCATTCAGCACTTCATCAAACAACGAAAATTAAAAACACAATAGTAGCAAAAAGAAATGCATAAAAAGATCTAGTCTTCGTCCTCGGAAAGTGCAATGGTTGACCCATCAAAATCAGCTTCATCTTCATTTTCCAAGTCCAAGGGGTTGGGGAGATCCGGCACTGATAAGTCCACCTCCCTATCCTCGTGCGCATAGTCAATGATGCGATCACCATCAACTCCAAAGTTTGGACTTGCCCCCACAACTTGGATTCCCGGATTCATAAGGGACAATTGTTTAACAGCATTGACAAAAGAATCATTAACTGCATGGTCCCAGTTGAAGTGATTCCGCTTGGCCACAACCTTATGTTTCAAAGCTTTCCGCTGAGCCTTCACTAGTTCCCCCTGCAATCGACCCACCTCATTTTCAGAATTTGCTAACCGACCCTGAATACCCTCTAGCTCGGTAGCTTTCTGCCGAACTTCAGCCAGCTTCTCTTGGGCAGTTTGCAATAGCCTACCCTTCTCAGCATCCCTTCCGGCAGCATCCTCTAAAGCCTTTTGAGCAGTCTCCCGAGCTCTCTCAAAAGCTTCAAGTCTTTTCTGAAGCTCGACACTGGCCTCTGTCAGAGCATGGATATTTGCTTCATTCTCCTTAATCTGAGTTAACAAACTTTGTGCTCGAGCGGCTGCAGCTCTCCTCTTCTCCTTCTCAGTTGCCGAAAGAGTTGCGCTGATATCTTCGGCTGCTTACTGAGGTGGAACATGTAGCTCGCAGCCCTTAGCAAATTTTTGCCCAGTAAATACAGTGACATTTCAAGGTATTAGCGGTCTGGTCCGACAATCTCTTATCATCATTGGAAGTGTAAACCAAATCAAAAAAATTTCTCCTTCAGCTTCTGAGCCCAAACGGTCTCTTCCTCGGGGTCCGAGATGTCAAACCACAAATTACTTCTTTGTAGTGGTTTCAGCAACTCAACAACTTTGCCTTTGCCCTTGTTTATTCTAGCTCTTTTGGACAAAGGCACTCGGTCCTCCTCCTCCTCCTCCACTTGAACAACGGGGCTCCTAGTAGCTACCTCCACCACAGGAACAAACGGTGGTCGAACATCTTGCATCACTTCAATCTCAGAAGGTGATGCCTCGGCCACCGTAACCGATCGAGTAGCTTCCGAGGAAACAGCTCCACTCGAAGAGCCGACCGCCCTCGATTTAGCAAGCTCCCTCATACGAGCAGCAGCCTTATTCTCCCTAGCCATCTTAACTGCAAAACAACAAAACAAAAGTACAAATGTTAAAAAAAGGGGCATATACCAAGCTCGGCTTTCACAAGCTCTCGGGGAAAAATAATGATGTTCCTAATATCGACTTGACCATTGGTTTTAAGGTAGTAGAAGAAGGTATCACAGGTATGCCTCTCATCGCTCGTCAATTCTTTGTCATAATGGTATTGATAAAGCTTTGGGTGTCTGTTGAAGAAGTCAGGTGTCCATGATAAAGGGAACCGAGGCTCACCGCCCTCCATGAACCAACATTCTCCCTCTCCGACGAATTGATACTTGAAAAATAACGGCTTAAAAGTTTTCCACGAATCGGTGAATTTGGCAAAGAGAGCATGGTCATTACGTGCCTTCAGCGATACCCACAGTCTTTTGGTTGACCCCTTCTCGAAAATATTTATTTGCGGTATGTACAGCCATAAGAATGCTCGGAGCGAGCACGTCAGTCTTCGGGCCGTGCAAAATTTTTGAAATGCACGAACAAACGCCCAACCGCTAGGATGTAGTTGGGTGGGAGCCAAGCGCAGCCGGCGCAACAGAGCTATCTCCAGATCGGAAAAGGGCATCTTAACGCCCAATCTTATCACAACTTCCTCGTACATGAAAAACTCCCTACGGTTCCCTCCAATTGTCGTGCATACTCGGTCATCAGCCGAAGGAGAACTAATGGTGTAAGACGTCCCAGCTTCATCTGTGGGGCACGGGAGTATGTTGGCTCGGATATGGCCCAGATTACTGCCAACTAAAGTCGACTGTGTACCGAGCACCTCCAAATCAACCCAATCATAGGCTTCAGAGTTCGGAGGTACAGGAAATTCATGAGGATGTGTAACGCATCGATGAACCATACCTGGGGAAAGGGAAGACTCGGCATCAGAATCTATAAAATCATAATCTACAGAAACCCTAACCCTAGGTCGGTTGGTCCTATAGCCGAGCCTACTACACCTCCCCCTAACCTTTATGGCTTTCCCCCAAAAAGGCCTTTGCCAGGGACGATTCGCGGCGGAGCACTTCGAGGTGCGAAACGCCACTTGCGCCCGCTCCTCCGCCGCACGATAAGCTGACTTTCTACTTTCCTCATCTATGGAATTTTGGGGATAATCCACCGATAACGGTGTCTCCACCGTAGGATCCGCCATGCGATGGCGGAAAGGGGAAGGGAGAAAATCCAAGATCTCCAAATCAGAAGAGGACGAAGATGAAGAAGAAGAGGAAGAATCCTCAATGTCACTCAACCCCAAAATTTTAGACCACTTTTCATACCATTCATTATCCATGATTAAGTAAAAAAACCCAGAAACAAAACCCAGAAACAAAACCTAGAAGCAAAACCCAAAAAAAGAACACCCAAAAAAGAAATGCAGAACCTTAGAACCCAGAACAAATAATGCAACAAGAAAGGATCAAATACCTGAAACTGGAAAACTGGCACGAACAAACTGGAGTAACAAGACAGAAGCCAAAGAACTCCAATAGGAAATGACAGAGAAAACGCAAGGAAGAAAACTCTGGAATCCAAGAACTAAAGAGGGAAATCGCAGAAGGAGGAAGAATGTCAGTGGCGCAAATTGTTGGAAGAAAGTGAGAAATAGGAAGTGGAAGGGGCAGTTGAAGTTCAAAAAGTAACTTCCCCCCATGTTTTGAGTACTTGGGCCTGTTTGCAAAAGGCCCAAAGCCTGCATTGAGCCACGAAAGGGGGCACGTGGCGCGCAATCTGCCCAATCTGTGTTGTGAAGCTGCTCGACGAAACATTAAAATCTGCATGACAATTTTTTTTATATGGCCTATTTCTTTGCAAATATATATTTCTATATTAATTTTTAAGATTAAGATTAACCTATTTTTTTTAGTTTATATATATATATATATATATATATATATATATTGAGTATATCATAGAGTTGCGTTCATCGCAAGAATAACATGCTCAAGCTATAGATCTATGAAAAATTAAACATGTTTTAGCAGGTAATTTTGATATTGACAATTTAAATTTGAAAGATGTACTAGCCATTAATATTTTGAGCATTGTGGACATGACTTGGTCCAGCTTCATTATCATGGGTTCCCTGAATCTTGATGCACCGATGTTGACTACTAATTGTAAAATTAGAATACAGTTAATAAATGTTAAAATATTTTGGAAATTTAAGATGTTATAAATATTAAAATCACTAATTAAAGAAAAGATGTAAAAGCAATTTAGTATTGTGTGGTAGACCGACCCTCGGCCTACCCTCTAAAAACTCGGCCGACCAGATTTCTCTAATCTAACAGGTCATGCCTATCCAGGCCGAGCGCTTGTCCTAGGACCCACCCTGGCAACCCAGAACCGACCATATGGGCCTTGCCCCTTAATGAGTCCGAGCTAGGGGCGCGTGATCCTGACTTGCCAACAGGGATAAGATCTCCCAATACAGGATAAGCATGAATGACTCATCCCTTATCCTAAATGGGACACGTCAGCAGCCTTGCTGGACCTCCATACAGGCCCACAAGGTACAAAGCCACCCCTATAAATAGCTGTCTCCAACAAGGGGCTCTGGTACGTTCTCTCTCTCCCTAATTGCACATTTGCACACACCAGTGATTAGGGAAACCCTAGTTGTCCCAACTGGACATCTAGCATACCTAAGAAATCATATACTAACATCAGACTACTCTCTACCTCACTGGTCTCTCAATACCTTTGAGCTAGGGATACATCTGGAACACAGTGTCCTAGACACTACAAGTATAATCTATATTTTACTCATAATCATTTTATATCTAAGTATAAGATTATGCTATTTTTTTTTGAGTTTTATAATATACTGATTGTGTAAATATAAAAAGTGTACTAACCATTATTAATTTCAAGAGTATCGTAATTGTGGGTGTAACTTGGTCTTGCTTCATTATCATGTGTTCCTTTACAACTTGCTGCAATGTTTGTATCTGTAGTGGATATGGAAAATGGGAATGTCCTTGACCTAGGAGACCGTAAGACCAATGACTAGTAATGGTCCTAAAATCTGAGTGGGATCAATGGTTTATGTATGTCAGTTATATAAATATTTGAATATCCAGTGGGGATACCCAGGGTCTCCTTCTGGCAACAAAGTGTGTGTAATATTGACAGCTTAGGGATGAGAGAACATACCTGAGCCCTAGGCAACATTGTGCCTTTTATAGGGTCATATGGATAGGGCCCAAAGGGGAGGCCCTTTAGGGTTTCCATGATGACGTCAGGTTTAGGGAAATATCTACAAAATATATTGGATCTTTCCAGAATCGGGACAACGCAACATTTTCTAGAACATGGACAGCTCAACATGTCCCTTCTCATGTCTAGCCCGTTTAAGGACATTGGGTGGATGACACGTGACTAGTACGACGTCCCGAGGTCAGATGGTGACACCCTTCCCTAGTTGGGCCACTCGGAACACTCCGAGGGGAGGCCAAACGTACGGTTGGTTAGGGACCATGTGGGGGGTCCGACCTGATGGAGGTCGGGTTAAGCAAGACGTTTCCGACTGTGGAAGGTCGGGTTGAATGAGACCTTTTCGACTTGTAGGAGGTCGGGTTGAGTCATTGATAAGCTTATCCTATGTTCGGCCAGATTTCGGCCAATTAAGACTATTTAGTCGGTGTTGTCGGCCGGTATTATTGGTTAAACCTACAAGCCCCCCAAGCTGGTGGAGGCTCGAAGAGCCTATGCCGAGCTTCTGAAGGTACTTGCAGGGGCTTGTATTTCCGAGCAACTCTCCGACTTTCCTCTTGTGACGAGCTTTTGAAGGGTTTTTCCTTCCTTTCAGGAAGGTGACATCACGTCCATCTGTGCTGGCTTTGGGAAGGTAACTTGGTAATGATGCATTTTTTTGAAATTTGAAACCTCACTAGCTGTCCCGCGCTCTGGCTGCCACGTGTCTTTTCCTTGGGCTAGTAAAAACATTGTTGAGTTATGTGCTTCTCCCCTAACCCAAACTTTCCTTTTTCTTCCTCAGGAATGGGAAAACGCAAAGCTGTCGACATCTCTCGTCGAGTTGTACTCCCCTCCTATGCCGACAAGTGTGGTTGGGTGCACCTTGAGGTGCTTGGTGCTGCACCTGAGTCTTCAAACGTGAGCCATATTAAAGCGTTTGTACTTCCCTGTCCAGCAGATGACACAGGGAAATCTTATGAAGTGGTCCCTGCTGACGCTGATGATCGAGTGTGTCACCCTTTAGCTCATAGTCAGTGAGAGTTTTTCTTGTATGAAGAGTTAGTGGTTCGGTTGGGGGTAGGCCTTCCTTTTTCCGATTTCAAGGTCGGTCTACTTCGTCGGCTAGGGGTGGCGTCTTCTCAGCTTCATCCTTGTGCTTGGTCGACCGCTTGGGCCTTCCAAGTTTTCTGTACTGCCGTCGCCTTTCCCTACAACTTCAACTCCTTCCTCTGGCTCTACCAACCTCGATCCTTGGTTCCCGAGAAGGTTAGCACTAAGCGATCTTGGGTTACCTTCCATGGTCGTCATGGGTATGACCTATTTTGTGACACCCTTCCGGATTACCCAAATATAATATAGTATTTATGCTTTATATTGGATAATATATGGACTTGTGAGCTAAGAAAATATGGTAAATAAAATTTTCTTTAAAGCGGGTGCACAATTCATCTAATGGAACTCTTGGAGAATAAATTCTAAAATCCTTTAAAACACTTGTATCGAGTTCGGCGATTTCTAAAACCTTTTCTCAAGCAGGATAACATTCGTTCTTTAGAAATTTCTTTACATTTTACAATCAATTGAAGCTATCCATACTTTGTTCAATAAAACTGATACCGTCAATTAATACTTATAGCCGAGCTCATTTATAAGTTGAATCAGAGTAAGCGGAAATTACTGGACTATGCGACTGATATAATATAAACATAGATTTTCATATATATACGAAAGAGTCATACATACATAGTCCATGAGATAAGTCACCAAGTTCCAAAATATAACAAGTCCATATAAACAGATCTACATCACTATGATACTATAACCCTAGAGTAAAACATATGTACAATATATACATCATCAAAATACAACCCCAGGGATAGTCACGTAGATCCATCAGCATCAGATGCAGTAGTAGTAGCAGCAGTAGTCTCCCAAAAACATAGGTAATAAGGTGGTAGCATCATCATCACAGCAGCAGCAGCACATCTCCTCCACACACCGGATCCTCGGATCCACATCATACACCATATACATGTACCTAAGGATCATCGTCCCTCCAGTCACTCCCAGTAGAATGCACGACAGGCTCGCTCCCACTCTCGTCCTCCACCGGATCCTCCTCGATCTCATCCGAAGGAGAGTGTACCCTACCACTGGGTACCGGGTCAGGTGATGGTGAAACCCTGACGGGGCTCCTCGGATAAGAAGGGGGAGTCTCCTCGCAGACAACTCTCGAAGTAAAAGGGTAAGAGCGGGTAGGTCGAAAATGAAAACTATGGTAAGAGCGAGCAGGTCGCATGGGAGGTGGTCCATGGTAAGTGTAAAACGGGGGTACATGCATAGTGTATATGATGGGAATCCTAAATCTACGAGGACGGAATCGGATCAACGGGTTCGGGTGGTAGAAGGTAATCTCTACCTCACCCTCGAACACCGCGCGATGGTCCTCATAGATCCATGTGCCACTAGGAAGTGGCCGGATCTCGATGCAAGCAATGTAACGGGACATCACCTACAAGGGAATAGGGGTAAGCAATTCTATACACATAACCAATAGAGAATAAATTGTACAATATGACTATTTAAATATGCATCAATTAACAACAATCACATATAACACTTAGCAATTAATGAATGCACATAGGATGCTCACACTTATTTCATTTATCACAATTAATTTAAATGAGTGGCATGATGCATGACTTTAGCTCTCAAGCCTATCTCCATCATACTATGTCACTCTCTGACGTCCATCCCTGACAACCCAGCACTCAATAGTGCGTTGTATTGCTAGGTATACAACAATTCGTACATTCACCTAGAATGTACACGACAAGCTTGGTATCCATGCCACCCAAGCATATCCCGTCATCCAAACGGTATAACCATATCGGCATTCCCTCAGCCGACCACATCAACGACGTGTCATCAAGCAAGCGTATTGGCACTCCCAGAGGCCCTCCACATGTTTACCAAAAACATGATATACGTCCTACCAACCAAACTCCAGAATGAATGCATTATCTTACTTAAAAGAGATTGATTGACGTTTTATCCTTTTATTAATACATTACGTGCCTCCCGAGCAACGTATCATTATTCAAATGAAAACATCATAACGTCAATCAATTTCCTCTAAGTCCAGGATCACTTGGTTTATTGTCCTCTAAGAGTTACAAAATGACTTAGAATTGAAAATGGTATTTTTAAGTATCTGACTAAAAATACTCGAGTTTTCTCCAAAATACTCGAGTAGTTAATCATTTTCCAGATTCTACTCGAGTTGTTCATAATTATACTCGAGTCGTTCATGTCTTTTCAGAGATTTAGGTTTCAGGTTTTCATAAATGTACTCGAGTATTTCATGAGATACTCGAGTATTCCATTACCCAGAATACTCGAGTAGTTCATACATTACTCGAGTGTTCAATCTGATGCCCAAGTTGGTGCGCCAATTTTCACTCTGGTGCACCACGAAATACTCAAGTATTAAGCCGAATACTCGAGTATTTGCAGACAGAACAGAGTGAAACTTGGTTTTTACATGCCATTTCAATTTCTAAACATTTTTAACTCCAAACAGTGATCACAATAGTTCATATTCCACATATTGAACATGTTAACATACTCATTTCACATCAAATAACCAATTTGACAGAGAATCAACCATTTATGCATAATTTACACAATTTAGCAACTCAACACCACAAATTGCAAAATAAGCACAACACTCATAAAACAATGGTCATTTAAGCTTGCATGCATGGTATAAAACTTGCTCAACACAGTTTTAGAGCAAAGCTTGGTCTCCAAACCAAAGTTCCTATTCAATCTAAGCCCTTAGAGCCTCTTGGTGGCTCTCTAACACAAATAATGGAATTTAATCTCTATCTAGTGAATATAATTACTTCCCCTTACCTCTCAGATGTGAATCAACAGAAAGAAATCCAAGAAAAGAGCTCCAACACCAGAAATCAACTTGAACTTCACATGCAGAGCAGTTTTGAGTGCATCACCAAAACCGAATTGGTTTACCCACCAAACAGAGATAAGAATTGGGAAAAATTAGATTTCTAGACTCTATACAACATCAACTAACTAAAAGAATTAAGTTTGAGACTCAGGGATTCACGAGCTTACCGAAATCGATGATCAAAGTAAGCTCCAGACACCAACTTGACCAAGAACAGCTTCACTTCTCAGCTCTAATTCTCCCAACACACTCGCTCAATCCTCACAATTTTGGTGTTTATACAAAGCTCGTGATGTGAGCTTTTTATTCGTGTATCATTCGAATCCTAACACTCAGAATTGAAGGAGAATCGAAGAGCAAAACCCAGGAACCCTAACTGAAGCAACACACCCGAATTTGATCAAGAAGCTCAGCAATTTGGTGTTGATTGGCTTAAATAGAGTGGGGAAACACTCATGCAGGTCGACACGACTACTAGGGTGGTGGCAAGATGATGATTTCGTGTCAACGACACGGAATCGTTGGCGGTGACTCACCAAACGCACTCACTCATGCAGTTTGACCCAGAATACTCGAGTTTTTCAGAAAATACTCGAGTATTTTTCTCAATTTTTGAAAAATAATTATTTTATTTACTTTCCCTCCAAAATCTTTTCTATAATTACCTCTAGGTCCCAACCCAGGGACTAATATGCAAAATACTCATCTTAGGTATTTATTATATTTATTAAATCAATTCACACACATATACCAACTATATAAACACATATTTTAATCAAGGATTAATATGGAAATAATTAATTATAATTAATTTATAATTAACATTTCATTAATCGGGGATTAAAATTTTGGGGTGTTACACTACTCCCCCACTTACAAGGAATTTCGTCCCCGAAATTCAACTTATACAAAGAAGTCAGGATAATCCTGACGCACCTTATCTTCTAATTCCCACGATGCTTCCATTACATCTCCACAAATCCAGACGACTTTGACCAGACGAATGTCTTTTCCTCTAAGCTGCTTGATTCTTCGATCTTCAATACGAACTGGCACAGCTTTGAAGGTTAGGTTCTCATGAATTTCTAAGTCATCAGGTTGGATTCTAAGGACAATGGTGGGGTCATGGACATATCTCTTCAATTGAGACACATGGAATACATTATGAAGGTTAGCTAATGATGGAGGCAGAGCCAATTGATAAGCTACTGGGCCGACTCTTTTGAGGATTTGGTAGGGACCAATGAATTAAGGTGATAGTTTCTGAGTTTTCAAGGCTCTACTAACACCTTTGGTTGGTACTATCCTAATAAACACATGGTCTCCTTCGGCGAACTCTAATGGTTTTCTTCTCTTATCAGCATAGCTTTTCTGCCTACTTTGAGCTACCCTCATCTTTTCTTGTATCATCCTGATCTGTTCCGTGGTCTCTTTCACAAAGTCTGGTCCAACCAGAGAATTCTCCCCCACTTGGAACCAACATAACGGCGTCTGGCACTTTCTCCCATACAAAGCTTCAAATGGTGCCATTCCAATACTCGTGTGGTAACTGTTGTTGTAAGTGAATTCCACGAGTGGCAACATCTGTTCCCAGCTCCCTTGTCCTTCCAACGCACAGGCTCGCAAAATGTCCTCCAGTGACTGAATAGTCCTCTCCGTTTGGCCATCAGTCTGAGGATGGTATGCAGAACTCAGTTTCAATCTTGAACCCAAGGCTCTATGCAGATCTTCCCAGAACTTCGATGTAAACCTCGGATCACGATCAGATACAATGCTTGATGGTACACCGTGCAGACGAACAATTTCTTTGATGTACAACTGGGTGAGCTTTTCCAATGAATAGCGCATATTCACGGGAATGAAATGCGCCGACTTGGTCAAACGATCCACTATCACCCAGATTGCATCATGACCAGTAGATGTCCTTGGCAATCCCGACACGAAATCCATCGAGATGCTATCCCATTTCCACAATGGAATCTCCAAAGGAAGTAACTCTCCTCCTGGCCTTTGATGTTCCACCTTGGCCTTTTGACACACCAAACAACATGCCACATACTCAGCTATGTCTTTCTTCAAACCAGGCCACCAAAATAGCTTCTTTAAGTCCTGGTACATCTTGGTAGCTCCCGGATGCATACTCATCTTACTCTTATGTGCTTCGTCCAGAATCACCCTTCTTACTTCTAAATCATCAGGCACACAAATCCTTGTTTTAAAGCGAAGGATTCCATCCTTCCCTTCTTGAAACTCCAATTCCTTGCCTTCTTCCATCAACTTCCTCTTTTCTATGAGCTTCTCATCCTTGCCTTGCAATTCCCGAATCTTCTGTAGAAACTCATTAACAATCTGCAGCATCCCCATCTTGATACTTGTCGGCTCCATTTGCATCGTCAGACCCAAATCCCGGAATTCCTCTATCAGTGCAGCTTCTCTGACCATCATTGCACTGATGTGCATTGCCTTTCTACTCAATGCATCTGCCACAACATTGGCCTTTCCAGGATGATAATGGAGTTCAAACTCATAATCCTTCAAAAACTCCATCCATCGACGTTGCCTCATATTCAACTCCTTTTGATCAAAGAGGTACTTTAAACTCTTATGGTCATTGAACACCCGGAACGTAGTGCCATAGAGATAGTGCCTCCAAATCTTTAAGGCAAACACCACCGCTGCCAACTCCAGATCGTGGGTTGGATAGTTCATTTCATGAACTTTTAGCTGTCTCGAGGCATAAGCGACGACTTGCCCTTCTTGCATCAAAACACACCCAAGACCTTGTTTCGACGTGTCACAATACACATCAAAACTCTTTTGTGTATCGGGCAGAACCAATACTGGAGACGATGTCAACCTTTCCTTCAACTCTTGAAAACTCCTTTCACATTTCTCATCCCATAGAAATGGTTGATCTTTCCGAGTCAACTTCGTCAGAGGCAGTGCGATCTTCGAGAAACCTTCGATAAACCTTCTATAATAACCAGCCAAACCAAGGAAGCTTCTCACCTCTGTGACCGACTTTGGTTGCTCCCATTGCAAAACCGAACTTACCTTCGTCGGATCAACGGCTATTCCTTTGTCTGAAATCACATGCCCCAAGAACTTAACCTCCTTTAGCCAGAATTCACATTTTGTAAGTTTGGCGTACAACTGCTTCTCCTTCAAGATGCTTAACACTATCTTCAAGTGTTCAGCATGCTCCTCCGGGCTCTTAGAGTAAATCAGAAGATCATCAATGAACACAACCACGAATGAATCTAAATAAGGTCTAAAGATTCGATTCATGTAGTCCATGAAGATAGCTGGTGCATTAGTCAATCCGAACGGCATCACGACATACTCATAATGTCCGTATCGAGATCGAAATGCAGTCTTAGAGATATCCTCTTCTCTAATTCTGATCTGATGGTACCCCGACCTCAAATCAATCTTGGAAAATACTGAAGCCCCACGAACTTGATCCATAAGGTCATCTATCCGTGGCAATGGATACTTGTTCTTGATGGTGACCTTGTTAAGTTGTCGGTAGTCGATGCACATCCTCATACTACCATCTTTCTTCTTGACAAAAAAAACCGGAGCACCCCAAGGTGACACACTTGGTCGGATCATCTGCTTCTGTAACAATTCCTCAATCTGCTTCTTCATTTCCGCCATTTCCGGTGGTGCCATTCTATAGGGAGCGATAGAAATGGGACCAGCTCCCGAAATTAGGTCGATACCGAATTCAATCTCTCTTCTTGGTGGCAAACCAGGAATCTCGTCAGCAAACACTTCCGGAAACTCTCGGACAACAGGAATATCTTCCACCTTCGGACCAACTTCCTCGATCTCAGCATTGAACAGACACACGTAACCAGATGGTTTTGGGTTTCTATAGGTTACCAGTTTTCTATTACAGTCAATGATCACTTGGTTCTGACTTAACCAGTCCATCCCCAAGATCACATCTAATTGTGCTAAGGGTAAGCAGATCAAATCTACTTCAGAGGTCTGTCCTAACACTTCTATACAACAGTTAAGACATGCTCTAGAAACTACAACAAGAGCATTAGTAGGGGTTTCTACTTGCAAAACATAAGGCATTTCAGACATCATCAAGCCTAATCGGTTTACACATTCATACGAAACAAATGAATGCGTTGCACCGGAGTCAAACAAAACATGGCAAAACTGACCATTAAGCAAGTATTTACCTTGCACCAGATCAGAAGATCGATTCGCTTCCACACCGCTAAGGGTGAAGACCCTTCCTTGAGTCACCGGTTTATCTGCAGTTTCTCTGGAGTTGACTTTGGCCGGTTCTTTGCAATCTCTTGCAAAATGCCCCGGCTTTCCACAATTAAAGCAACCACTTGTCCCCCAACACACACGACCATAGTGATTGCGCTTGCACTTGCCACAGAATGGAGCCTCGCTCCGATAATTCCTTCCATCAGAACCACCAGCTTTCCCTTTACCTTTCCCTCGGCGATCATATGGACCTTTGCCTCGGTTGTTGAAACTTTTACGCCTCTGAGGTCCACAGCCTTGATTGTCCTTCCTCTCTGAGACTTGCATCTCCTCAGCCTTGGTATCATCTTCATACATCCTACACATGTCTACCAGTGCAGGAAAGCTTTGAATCCGCTGGTAACTGAAGATCGACTTCAACTTTGGCCTCAAGCCTCCTTCAAACTTAATGCATTTACTCCTCTCATCTGGATTGTTCGATAATATGGACAGTACTTCATCAGCTCTTCAAACTTTGCTGCGTACTCACCCACACTCATGTTACCTTGCTTCAACTGCAAGAATTCCACTTCCTTTTTCCTCCTTAGATCCTCAGGAAAATATTTCTGAAGAAATTTTTCCATGAACACTCCCCAGCTTACATCTCTTCCTTCATATTGCAGAAGCTGCATGGTGTGATTCCACCAATTCTCTGCTTCATCGTCCAACATATAGGTTGCATACGCCACCTTTTGAACATCAGAACACTCCAACGTTCTCAAGATCTTGTCCATGGTGTGAATCCACTTGTTGGCCTCTTCCAGTTTAAATCCTCCTTCAAATTTTGGCGGATTACAACTTCTAAAATCAGCCAAAGTCTTCGCCTCAGCGTTACCCACATTACACTGATGAGACGGGTTGACCGGTTGAGATGGTTGTTGAGACTGTCGTTGCATGGCTTCCAGCACCGTGGTGATCCTTTCTAGCATCGTATTAGTGTGATTTTGGTTTCTAGTTGCCATATTAGACCTGCGCTATGGGCTTATGGTCACATATGTTGAACCAAAGAAACTTCCATTACACTACCTATTCTAAGGCTCTATCTTAAACTTATTAAATCTACAATCAATTGCGTCTTGTACTCAAAGAGACAAGATACAAAAAAATCAAGGGTATTTAAACCTCAACAAACAAAATAAAAACATTCAAAGTAATATAATTGCCTTGGAGGTACCTACTTGGTGTTGATGGCTACCTTTCTGAACTACTTCCACTACTACAGGATCTGACTTTTGCTCTGATACCACTCAGTGTGACACCCTTCCGGATTACCCAAATATAATATAGTATTTATGCTTTATATTGGATAATATATGGACTTGTGAGCTAAGAAAATATGGTAAATAAAATTTTCTTTAAAGTGGGTGCACAATTCATCTAATGGAACTCTTGGAGAATAAATTCTAAATCCTTTAAAACACTTGTATCGAGTTCGGCGATTTCTAAAACCTTTTCTCAAGCAGGATAACATTCGTTCTTTAGAAATTTCTTTACATTTTACAATCAATTGAAGCTATCCATACTTTGTTCAATAAAACTGATACCGTCAATTAATACTTATAGCCGAGCTCATTTATAAGTTGAATCAGAGTAAGCGGAAATTACTGGACTATGCGACTGATATAATATAAACATAGATTTTCATATATATACGAAAGAGTCATACATACATAGTCCATGAGATAAGTCACCAAGTTCCAAAATATAACAAGTCCATATAAACAGATCTACATCACTATGATACTATAACCCTAGAGTAAAACATATGTACAATATATACATCATCAAAATACAACCCCAGGGATAGTCACGTAGATCCATCAGCATCAGATGCAGTAGTAGTAGCAGCAGTAGTCTCCCAAAAACATAGGTAATAAGGTGGTAGCATCATCATCACAGCAGCAGCAGCACATCTCCTCCACACACCGGATCCTCGGATCCACATCATACACCATATACATGTACCTAAGGATCATCGTCCCTCCAGTCACTCCCAGTAGAATGCACGACAGGCTCGCTCCCACTCTCGTCCTCCACCGGATCCTCCTCGATCTCATCCGAAGGAGAGTGTACCCTACCACTGGGTACCGGGTCAGGTGATGGTGAAACCCTGACGGGGCTCCTCGGATAAGAAGGGGGAGTCTCCTCGCGGACAACTCTCGAAGTAAAAGGGTAAGAGCGGGTAGGTCGAAAATGAAAACTATGGTAAGAGCGAGCTGGTCGCATGGGAGGTGGTCCATGGTAAGTGTAAAACGGGGGTACATGCATAGTGTATATGATGGGAATCCTAAATCTACGAGGACGGAATCGGATCAACGGGTTCGGGTGGTAGAAGGTAATCTCTACCTCACCCTCGAACACCGCGCGATGGTCCTCATAGATCCATGTGCCACTAGGAAGTGGCCGGATCTCGATGCAAGCAATGTAACGGGACATCACCTACAAGGGCATAGGGGTAAGCAATTCTATACACATAACCAATAGAGAATAAATTTTACAATATGACTATTTAAATATGCATCAATTAACAACAATCACATATAACACTTAGCAATTAATGAATGCACATAGGATGCTCACACTTATTTCATTTATGAGAATTAATTTAAATGAGTGGCATGATGCATGACTTTAGCTCTCAAGCCTATCTCCATCATACTATGTCACTCTCTGACGTCCATCCCTGACAACCCAGCACTCAACAGTGCGTTGTATTCCTAGGTATACAACAATTCGTACATTCACCTAGAATGTACACGACAAGCTTGGTATCCATGCCAGCCAAGCATATCCCGTCATCCAAACGAACCGTCATCCAAACGGTATAACCATATCGGCATTCCCTCAGCCGACCACATCAACGACGTGTCATCAAGCAAGCGTCTTGGCACTCCCAGAGGCCCTCCACATGTTTACCAAAAACATGATATACGTCCTACCAACCAAACTCCAGAATGAATGCATTATCTTACTTAAAAGAGATTGATTGACGTTTTATCCTTTTATTAATACATTACGTGCCTCCCGAGCAACGTATCATTATTCAAATGAAAACATCATAACGTCAATCAATTTCCTCTAAGTCCAGGATCACTTGGTTTATTGTCCTCTAAGAGTTACAAAATGACTTAGAATTGAAAATGGTATTTTTAAGTATCTGACTAAAAATACTCGAGTTTTCTCCAAAATACTCGAGTAGTTAATCATTTTCCAGATTCTACTCGAGTTGTTCATAATTATACTCGAGTCGTTCATGTCTTTTCAGAGATTTAGGGTTTCAGGTTTTCATAAATGTACTCGAGTATTTCATGAGATACTCGAGTATTCCATTACCCAGAATACTCGAGTAGTTCATACATTACTCAAGTGTTCAATCTGATTCCCAAGTTGGTGCGCCAATTTTCACTCTGGTGCACCACGAAATACTCGAGTATTAAGCCGAATACTCGAGTATCTGTAGACAGAACAGAGTGAAACTTGGTTTTTACATGCCATTTCAATTTCTAAACATTTTTAACTCCAAACAGTGATCACAATAGTTCATATTCCACATATTGAACATGTTAACATACTCATTTCACATCAAATAACCAATTTGACAGAGAATCAACCATTTATGCATAATTTATACAATTTAGCAACTCAACACCTCAAATTGCAAAATAAGCATAACACTCATAAAACAATGGTCATTTAAGCTTGCATGCATGGTATAAAACTTGCTCAACACAGTTTTAGAGCAAAGCTTGGTCTCCAAACCAAAGTTCCTATTCAATCTAAGCCCTTAGAGCCTCTTGGTGGCTCTCTAACACAAATAATGGAATTTAATCTCTATCTAGTGAATATAATTACTTCCCCTTACCTCTCAGATGTGAATCAACAGAAAGAAATCCAAGAAAAGAGCTCCAACACCAGAAATCAACTTGAACATCACATGCAGAGCAGTTTTGAGTGCATCACCAAAACCGAATTGGTTTACCCACCAAACAGAGATAAGAATTGGGAAAAATTAGATTTCTAGACTCTATACAACATCAACTAACTAAAGGAATTAAGTTTGAGACTCAGGGATTCACGAGCTTACCGAAATCGATGATCAAAGTAAGCTCCAGACACCAACTTGACCAAGAACAGCTTCACTTCTCAGCTCCAATTCTCCCAACACACTCACTCAATCCTCACAATTTTGGTGTTTATACAAAGCTCGTGATGTGAGATTTGTATTCGTGTATCATTCGAATCCTAACACTCAGAATTGAAGGAGAATCGAAGAGCAAAACCCAGGAACCCTAACTGAAGCAACACACCCGAATTTGATCAAGAAGCTCAGCAATTTGGTGTTGATTGGCTTAAATAGAGTGGGGAAACACTCATGCAGGTCGACACGACTACTAGGGTGGTGGCAAGATGATGATTTCGTGTCAACGACACAGAATCGTTGGCGGTGACTCACCAAACGCACTCACTCGTGCAGTTTGACCCAGAATACTCGAGTTTTTCAGAAAATACTCGAGTATTTTTCCCAATTTTTGAAAAATAATTATTTTATTTACTTTCCCTCCAAAATCTTTCCTATAATTACCTCTAGGTCCCAACCCAGGGACTAATATGCAAAATACTCATCTTAGGTATTTATTATATTTATTAAATCAATTCACACACATATACCAACTATATAAACACATATTTTAATCAAGGATTAATATGGAAATAATTAATTATAATTAATTTATAATTAACATTTCATTAATCGGGGATTAAAATTTTGGGGTGTTACACTACTCCCCCACTTACAAGGAATTTCGTCCCCGAAATTCAACTTATACAAACAAGTCAGGATAATCCTGACGCACCTTATCTTCTAATTCCCACGATGCTTCCATTACATCTCCACAAATCCAGACGACTTTGACCAGATGAATGTCTTTTCCTCTAAGCTGCTTGATTCTTCGATCTTCAATACGAACTGGCACAGCTTTGAAGGTTAGGTTCTCATGAATTTCTAAGTCATCAGGTTGGATTCTAAGGACAATGGTGGGGTCATGGACATATCTCTTCAATTGAGACACATGGAATACATTATGAAGGTTAGCTAATGATGGAGGCAGAGCCAATTGATAAGCTACTGGGCCGACTCTTTTGAGGATTTGGTAGGGACCAATGAATTTAGGTGATAGTTTCTGAGTTTTCAAGGCTCTACTAACACCTTTGGTTGGTACTATCCTAATAAACACATGGTCTCCTTCGTCGAACTCTAATGGTTTTCTTCTCTTATCAGCATAGCTTTTCTGCCTACTTTGAGCTACCCTCATCTTTTCTTGTATCATCCTGATCTGTTCCGTGGTCTCTTGCACAAAGTCTGGTCCAACCAGAGAATTCTCCCCCACTTGGAACCAACATAACGGCGTCTGGCACTTTCTCCCATACAAAGCTTCAAATGGTGCCATTCCAATACTCGTGTGGTAACTGTTGTTGTAAGTGAATTCCACGAGTGGCAACATCTGTTCCCAGCTCCCTTGTCCTTCCAACGCACAGGCTCGCAAAATGTCCTCCAGTGACTGAATAGTCCTCTCCGTTTGGCCATCAGTCTGAGGATGGTATGCAGAACTCAGTTTCAATCTTGAACCCAAGGCTCTATGCAGATCTTCCCAGAACTTCGATGTAAACCTCGGATCACGATCAGATACAATGCTTGATGGTACACCGTGCAGACGAACAATTTCTTTGATGTACAACTGGGTGAGCTTTTCCAATGAATAGCGCATATTCACGGGAATGAAATGCGCCGACTTGGTCAAACGATCCACTATCACCCAGATTGCATCATGACCAGTAGATGTCCTTGGCAATCCCGACACGAAATCCATCGAGATGCTATCCCATTTCCACAATGGAATCTCCAAAGGAAGTAACTCTCCTCCTGGCCTTTGATGTTCCACCTTGGCCTTTTGACACACCAAACAACATGCCACATACTCAGCTATGTCTTTCTTCAAACCAGGCCACCAAAATAGCTTCTTTAAGTCCTGGTACATCTTGGTAGCTCCCGGATGCATACTCATCTTACTCTTATGTGCTTCGTCCAGAATCACCCTTCTTACTTCTAAATCATCAGGCACACAAATCCTTGTTTTAAAGCGAAGGATTCCATCCTTCCCTTCTTGAAACTCCAATTCCTTGCCTTCTTCCATCAACTTCCTCTTTTCTATGAGCTTCTCATCCTTGCCTTGCAATTCCCGAATCTTCTGTAGAAACTCATTAACAATCTGCAGCATCCACATCTTGATACTTGTCGGCTCCATTTGCATCGTCAGACCCAAATCCTGGAATTCCTCTATCAGTGCAGCTTCTCTGACCATCATTGCCCTGATGTGCATTGCCTTTCTACTCAATGCATCTGCCACAACATTGGCCTTTCCAGGATGATAATGGAGTTCAAACTCATAATCCTTCAAAAACTCCATCCATCGACGTTGCCTCATATTCAACTCCTTTTGATCAAAGAGGTACTTTAAACTCTTATGGTCACTGAACACCCGGAACGTAGTGCCATAGAGATAGTGCCTCCAAATCTTTAAGGCAAACACCACCGCTGCCAACTCCAGATCGTGGGTTGGATAGTTCATTTCATGAACTTTTAGCTGTCTCGAGGCATAAGCGACGACTTGCCCTTCTTGCATCAAAACACACCCAAGACCTTGTTTCGACGCGTCACAATACACATCAAAACTCTTTTGTGTATCGGGCAGAACCAATACTGGAGACGATGTCAACCTTTCCTTCAACTCTTGAAAACTCCTTTCACATTTCTCATCCCATAGAAATGGTTGATCTTTCCGAGTCAACTTCGTCAGAGGCAGTGCGATCTTCGAGAAACCTTCGATAAACCTTCTGTAATAACCAGCCAAACCAAGGAAGCTTCTCACCTCTGTGACCGACTTTGGTTGCTCCCATTGCAAAACCGAACTTACCTTCGTCGGATCAACGACTATTCCTTTGTCTGAAATCACATGCCCCAAGAACTTAACCTCCTTTAGCCAGAATTCACATTTTGTGAGTTTGGCGTACAACTGCTTCTCCTTCAAGATGCTTAACACTATCTTCAAGTGTTCAGCATGCTCCTCCGGGCTCTTAGAGTAAATCAGAATATCATCAATGAACACAACCACGAATGAATCTAAATAAGGTCTAAAGATTCGATTCATGTAGTCCATGAAGATAGCTGGTGCATTAGTCAATCCGAACGGCATCACGACATACTCATAATGTCCGTATCGAGATCGAAATGCAGTCTTAGAGATATCCTCTTCTCTAATTCTGATCTGATGGTACCCCGACCTCAAATCAATCTTGGAAAATACTGAAGCCCCACAAACTTGATCCATAAGGTCATCTATCCGTGGCAACGGATACTTGTTCTTGATGGTGACCTTGTTAAGTTATCGGTAGTCGATGCACATCCTCATACTACCATCTTTCTTCTTGACAAACAAAACCGGAGCACCCCAAGGTGACACACTTGGTCGGATCATCTGCTTCTGTAACAATTCCTCAATCTGCTTCTTCATTTCCGCCATTTCCGGTGGTGCCATTCTATAGGGAGCGATAGAAATGGGACCAGCTCCCGAAATTAGGTCGATACCGAATTCAATCTCTCTTCTTGGTGGCAAACCAGGAATCTCGTCAGCAAACACTTCCGGAAACTCTCGGACAACAGGAATATCTTCCACCTTCGGACCAACTTCCTCCATCTCAGCATTGAACAGACACACGTAACCAGGTGGTTTTGGGTTTCTATAGGTTACCAGTTTTCTATTACAGTCAATGATCACTTGGTTCTGACTTAACTAGTCCATCCCCAAGATCACATCTAATTGTGAGGGTAAGCAGATCAAATCTACTTCAGAGGTCTGTCCTAACACTTCTATACAACAGTTAAGACATGCTCTAGAAACTACAACAAGAGCATTAGTAGGGGTTTCTACTTGCAAAACATAAGGCATTTCAGACATCATCAAGCCTAATCGGTTTACACATTCATACGAAACAAATGAATGCGTTGCACCGGAGTCAAACAAAACATGGCAAAATTGACCATTAAGCAAGTATTTACCTTGCACCAGATCAGAAGATCGATTCGCTTCCACACCGCTAAGGGTGAAGACCCTTCCTTGAGTCACCGGTTTATCTGCAGTTTCTCTGGAGTTGACTTTGGCCGGTTCTTTGAAATCTCTTGCAAAATGCCCCGGCTTTCCACAATTAAAGCAACCACTTGTCCCCCAACACACACGACCATAGTGATTGCGCTTGCACTTGCCACAGAATGAAGCCTCGCTCCGATAATTCCTTCCATCAGAACCACCAGCTTTCCCTTTACCTTTCCCTCGGCGATCATATGGACCTTTGCCTCGGTTGTTGAAACTTTTACGCCTCTGAGGTCCACAGCCTTGATTGTCCTTCCTCTCTGAGACTTGCATCTCCTCAGCCTTGGTATCATCTTCATACATCCTACACATGTCTACCAGTGCAGGAAAGCTTTGAATCCGCTGGTAACTGAAGATCGACTTCAACTTTGGCCTCAAGCCTCCTTCAAACTTAATGCATTTACTCCTCTCATCTGGATTGTTCGATAATATGGACAGTACTTCATCAGCTCTTCAAACTTTGCCGCGTACTCACCCACACTCATGTTACCTTGCTTCAACTGCAAGAATTCCACTTCCTTTTTCCTCCTTAGATCCTCAGGAAAATATTTCTGAAGAAATTTTTCCATGAACACTCCCCAGCTTACATCTCTTCCTTCATATTGCAGAAGCTGCATGGTGTGATTCCACCAATTCTCTGCTTCATCGTCCAACATATAGGTTGCATACGCCACCTTTTGAACATCAGAACACTCCAACGTTCTCAAGATCTTGTCCATGGTGTGAATCCACTTGTTGGCCTCTTCCGGTTTAAATCCTCCTTCAAATTTTGGCGGATTACAACTTCTAAAATCAGCCAAAGTCTTCGCCTCAGCGTTACCCACATTACACTGATGAGACGGGTTGACATGTTGAGATGGTTGTTGAGACTGTCGTTGCATGGCTTCCAGCACCGTGGTGATCCTTTCTAGCATCGTATTAGTGTGATTTTGGTTTCTAGTTGCCATATTAGACCTGCGCTATGGGCTTATGGTCACATATGTTGAACCAAAGAAACTTCCATTACACTACCTTTTCTAAGGCTCTATCTTAAACTTATTAAATCTACAATCAATTTCGTCTTGTACTCAAAGAGACAAGATACAAAAAAATCAAGGGTATTTAAACCTCAACAAACAAAATAAAAACATTCAAAGTAATGTAATTGCCTTGGAGGTACCTACTTGGTGTTGATGGCTACCTTTCTGAACTACTTCCACTACTACAGGATCTGACTTTTGCTCTGATACCACTCAGTGTGACACCCTTCCGGATTACCCAAATATAATATAGTATTTATGCTTTATATTGGATAATATATGGACTTGTGAGCTAAGAAAATATGGTAAATAAAATTTTCTTTAAAGTGGGTGCACAATTCATCTAATGGAACTCTTGGAGAATAAATTCTAAAATCCTTTAAAACACTTGTATCGAGTTCGGCGATTTCTAAAACCTTTTCTCAAGCAGGATAACATTCGTTCTTTAGAAATTTCTTTACATTTTACAATCAATTGAAGCTATCCATACTTTGTTCAATAAAACTGATACCGTCAATTAATACTTATAGCCGAGCTCATTTATAAGTTGAATCAGAGTAAGCGGAAATTACTGGACTATGCGACTGATATAATATAAACATAGATTTTCATATATATACGAAAGAGTCATACATACATAGTCCATGAGATAAGTCACCAAGTTCCAAAATATAACAAGTCCATATAAACAGATCTACATCACTATGATACTATAACCCTAGAGTAAAACATATGTACAATATATACATCATCAAAATACAACCCCAGGGATAGTCACGTAGATCCATCAGCATCAGATGCAGTAGTAGTAGCAGCAGTAGTCTCCCAAAAACATAGGTAATAAGGTGGTAGCATCATCATCACAGCAGCAGCAGCACATCTCCTCCACACACCGGATCCTCGGATCCACATCATACACCATATACATGTACCTAAGGATCATCGTCCCTCCAGTCACTCCCAGTAGAATGCACGACAGGCTCGCTCCCACTCTCGTCCTCCACCGGATCCTCCTCGATCTCATCCGAAGGAGAGTGTACCCTACCACTGGGTACCGGGTCAGGTGATGGTGAAACCCTGACGGGGCTCCTCGGATAAGAAGGGGGAGTCTCCTCGCGGACAACTCTCGAAGTAAAAGGGTAAGAGCGGGTAGGTCGAAAATGAAAACTATGGTAAGAGCGAGCTGGTCGCATGGGAGGTGGTCCATGGTAAGTGTAAAACGGGGGTACATGCATAGTGTATATGATGGGAATCCTAAATCTACGAGGACGGAATCGGATCAACGGGTTCGGGTGGTAGAAGGTAATCTCTACCTCACCCTCGAACACCGCGCGATGGTCCTCATAGATCCATGTGCCACTAGGAAGTGGCCGGATCTCGATGCAAGCAATGTAACGGGACATCACCTACAAGGGCATAGGGGTAAGCAATTCTATACACATAACCAATAGAGAATAAATTTTACAATATGACTATTTAAATATGCATCAATTAACAACAATCACATATAACACTTAGCAATTAATGAATGCACATAGGATGCTCACACTTATTTCATTTATGAGAATTAATTTAAATGAGTGGCATGATGCATGACTTTAGCTCTCAAGCCTATCTCCATCATACTATGTCACTCTCTGACGTCCATCCCTGACAACCCAGCACTCAACAGTGCGTTGTATTCCTAGGTATACAACAATTCGTACATTCACCTAGAATGTACACGACAAGCTTGGTATCCATGCCAGCCAAGCATATCCCGTCATCCAAACGGACCGTCATCCAAACGGTATAACCATATCGGCATTCCCTCAGCCGACCACATCAACGACGTGTCATCAAGCAAGCGTCTTGGCACTCCCAGAGGCCCTCCACATGTTTACCAAAAACATGATATACGTCCTACCAACCAAACTCCAGAATGAATGCATTATCTTACTTAAAAGAGATTGATTGACGTTTTATCCTTTTATTAATACATTACGTGCCTCCCGAGCAACGTATCATTATTCAAATGAAAACATCATAACGTCAATCAATTTCCTCTAAGTCCAGGATCACTTGGTTTATTGTCCTCTAAGAGTTACAAAATGACTTAGAATTGAAAATGGTATTTTTAAGTATCTGACTAAAAATACTCGAGTTTTCTCCAAAATACTCGAGTAGTTAATCATTTTCCAGATTCTACTCGAGTTGTTCATAATTATACTCGAGTCGTTCATGTCTTTTCAGAGATTTAGGGTTTCAGGTTTTCATAAATGTACTCGAGTATTTCATGAGATACTCGAGTATTCCATTACCCAGAATACTCGAGTAGTTCATACATTACTCGAGTGTTCAATCTGATTCCCAAGTTGGTGCGCCAATTTTCACTCTGGTGCACCACGAAATACTCGAGTATTAAGCCGAATACTCGAGTATCTGTAGACAGAACAGAGTGAAACTTGGTTTTTACATGCCATTTCAATTTCTAAACATTTTTAACTCCAAACAGTGATCACAATAGTTCATATTCCACATATTGAACATGTTAACATACTCATTTCACATCAAATAACCAATTTGACAGAGAATCAACCATTTATGCATAATTTACACAATTTAGCAACTCAACACCTCAAATTGCAAAATAAGCATAACACTCATAAAACAATGGTCATTTAAGCTTGCATGCATGGTATAAAACTTGCTCAACACAGTTTTAGAGCAAAGCTTGGTCTCCAAACCAAAGTTCCTATTCAATCTAAGCCCTTAGAGCCTCTTGGTGGCTCTCTAACACAAATAATGGAATTTAATCTCTATCTAGTGAATATAATTACTTCCCCTTACCTCTCAGATGTGAATCAACAGAAAGAAATCCAAGAAAAGAGCTCCAACACCAGAAATCAACTTGAACATCACATGCAGAGCAGTTTTGAGTGCATCACCAAAACCGAATTGGTTTACCCACCAAACAGAGATAAGAATTGGGAAAAATTAGATTTCTAGACTCTATACAACATCAACTAACTAAAGGAATTAAGTTTGAGACTCAGGGATTCACGAGCTTACCGAAATCGATGATCAAAGTAAGCTCCAGACACCAACTTGACCAAGAACAGCTTCACTTCTCAGCTCCAATTCTCCCAACACACTCATTCAATCCTCACAATTTTGGTGTTTATACAAAGCTCATGATGTGAGCTTTGTATTCGTGTATCATTCGAATCCTAACACTCAGAATTGAAGGAGAATCGAAGAGCAAAACCCAGGAACCCTAACTGAAGCAACACACCCGAATTTGATCAAGAAGCTCAGCAATTTGGTGTTGATTTGCTTAAATAGAGTGGGGAAACACTCATGCAGGTCGACATGACTACTAGGGTGGTGGCAAGATGATGATTTCGTGTCAACGACACGGAATCGTTGGCGGTGACTCACCAAACGCACTCACTCGTGCAGTTTGACCCAGAATACTCGAGTTTTTCAGAAAATACTCGAGTATTTTTCCCAATTTTTGAAAAATAATTATTTTATTTACTTTCCCTCCAAAATCTTTCCTATAATTACCTCTAGGTCCCAACCCAGGGACTAATATGCAAAATACTCATCTTAGGTATTTATTATATTTATTAAATCAATTCACACACATATACCAACTATATAAACACATATTTTAATCAAGGATTAATATGGAAATAATTAATTATAATTAATTTATAATTAACATTTCATTAATCGGGGATTAAAATTTTGGGGTGTTACACTACTCCCCCACTTACAAGGAATTTCGTCCCCGAAATTCAACTTATACAAACAAGTCAGGATAATCCTGACGCACCTTATCTTCTAATTCCCACGATGCTTCCATTACATCTCCACAAATCCAGACGACTTTGACCAGACGAATGTCTTTTCCTCTAAGCTGCTTGATTCTTCGATCTTCAATACGAACTGGCACAGCTTTGAAGGTTAGGTTCTCATGAATTTCTAAGTCATCAGGTTCGATTCTAAGGACAATGGTGGGGTCATGGACATATCTCTTCAATTGAGACACATGGAATACATTATGAAGGTTAGCTAATGATGGAGGCAGAGCCAATTGATAAGCTACTGGGCCTACTCTTTTGAGGATTTGGTAGGGACCAATGAATTTAGGTGATAGTTTCTGAGTTTTCAAGGCTCTACTAACACCTTTGGTTGGTACTATCCTAATAAACACATGGTCTCCTTCGGCGAACTCTAATGGTTTTCTTCTCTTATCAGCATAGCTTTTCTGCCTACTTTGAGCTACCCTCATCTTTTCTTGTATCATCCTGATCTGTTCCGTGGTCTCTTGCACAAAGTCTGGTCCAACCAGAGAATTCTCCCCCACTTGGAACCAACATAACGGCGTCTGGCACTTTCTCCCATACAAAGCTTCAAATGGTGCCATTCCAATACTCGTGTGGTAACTGTTGTTGTAAGTAATTTCACGAGTGGCAACATCTGTTCCCAGCTCCCTTGTCCTTCCAACGCACAGGCTCGCAAAATGTCCTCCAGTGACTGAATAGTCCTCTCCGTTTGGCCATCAGTCTGAGGATGGTATGCAGAACTCAGTTTCAATCTTGAACCCAAGGCTCTATGCAGATCTTCCCAGAACTTCGATGTAAACCTCGGATCACGATCAGATACAATGCTTGATGGTACACCGTGCAGACGAACAATTTCTTTGATGTACAACTGGGTGAGCTTTTCCAACGAATAGGGCATATTCGCGGGAATGAAATGCGCCGACTTGGTCAAACGATCCACTATCACCCAGATTGCATCATGACCAGTAGATGTCCTTGGCAATCCCGACACGAAATCCATCGAGATGCTATCCCATTTCCATAATGGAATCTCCAAAGGAAGTAACTCTCCTCCTGGCCTTTGATGTTCCACCTTGGCCTTTTGACACACCAAACAACAGGCCACATACTCAGCTATGTCTTTCTTCAAACCAGGCCACCAAAATAGCTTCTTTAAGTCCTGGTACATCCTGGTAGCTCCCGGATGCATACTCATCTTACTCTTATGTGCTTCGTCCAGAATCACCCTTCTTACTTCTAAATCATCAGGCACACAAATCCTTGTTTTAAAGCGAAGGATTCCATCCTTCCCTTCTTGAAACTCCAATTCCTTGCCTTCTTCCATCAACTTCCTCTTTTCTATGAGCTTCTCATCCTTGCCTTGCAATTCCCGAATCTTCTGTAGAAACTCATTAGCAATCTGCAGCATCCCCATCTTGATACTTGTCGGCTCCATTTGCATCGTCAGACCCAAATCCCGGAATTCCTCTATCAGTGCAGCTTCTCTGACCATCATTGCATTGATGTGCATTGCCTTTCTACTCAATGCATCTGCCACAACATTGGCCTTTCCAGGATGATAATGGAGTTCAAACTCATAATCCTTCAAAAACTCCATCCATCGACGTTGCCTCATATTCAACTCCTTTTGATCAAAGAGGTACTTTAAACTCTTATGGTCACTGAACACCCGGAACGTAGTGCCATAGAGATAGTGCCTCCAAATCGTTAAGGCAAACACCACCGCTGCCAACTCCAGATCGTGGGTTGGATAGTTCATTTCATGAACTTTTAGCTGTCTCGAGGCATAAGCGACGACTTGCCCTTCTTGCATCAAAACACACCCAAGACCTTGTTTCGACGCGTCACAATACACATCAAAACTCTTTTGTGTATCGGGCAGAACCAATACTGGAGACGATGTCAACCTTTCCTTCAACTCTTGAAAACTCCTTTCACATTTCTCATCCCATAGAAATGGTTGATCTTTCCGAGTCAACTTCGTTAGAGGCAGTGCGATCTTCGAGAAACCTTCGATAAACCTTCTATAATAACCAGCCAAACCAAGGAAGCTTCTCACCTCTGTGACCGACTTTGGTTGCTCCCATTGCAAAACCGAACTTACCTTCGTCGGATCAACGACTATTCCTTTGTCTGAAATCACATGCCCCAAGAAGTTAACCTCCTTTAGCCAGAATTCACATCTTGTAAGTTTGGCGTACAACTGCTTCTCCTTCAAGATGCTTAACACTATCTTCAAGTGTTCAGCATGCTCCTCCGGGCTCTTAGAGTAAATCAGAATATCATCAATGAACACAACCACGAATGAATCTAAATAAGGTCTAAAGATTCGATTCATGTAGTCCATGAAGATAGCTGGTGCATTAGTCAATCCGAACGGCATCACGACATACTCATAATGTCCGTATCGAGATCGAAATGCAGTCTTAGAGATATCCTCTTCTCTAATTCTGATCTGATGGTACCCCGACCTCAAATCAATCTTGGAAAATACTGAAGCCCCACGAACTTGATCCATAAGGTCATCTATCCGTGGCAACGGATACTTGTTCTTGATGGTGACCTTGTTAAGTTGTCGGTAGTCGATGCACATCCTCATACTACCATCTTTCTTCTTGACAAACAAAACCGGAGCACCCCAAGGTGACACACTTGGTCGGATCATCTGCTTCTGTAACAATTCCTCAATCTGCTTCTTCATTTCCGCCATTTCCGGTGGTGCCACTCTATAGGGAGCGATAGAAATGGGACCAGCTCCCGAAATTAGGTCGATACCGAATTCAATCTCTCTTCTTGGTGGCAAACCAGGAATCTCGTCAGCAAACACTTCCGGAAACTCTCGGACAACAGGAATATCTTCCACCTTCGGACCAACTTCCTCCATCTCAGCATTGAACAGACACACGTAACCAGATGGTTTTGGGTTTCTATAGGTTACCAGTTTTCTATTACAGTCAATGATCACTTGGTTCTGACTTAACCAGTCCATCCCCAAGATCACATCTAATTGTGCTAAGGGTAAGCAGATCAAATCTACTTCAGAGGTCTGTCCTAACACTTCTATACAACAGTTAAGACATGCTCTAGAAACTACAACAAGAGCATTAGTAGGGGTTTCTACTTGCAAAACATAAGGCATTTCAGACATCATCAAGCCTAATCGGTTTACACATTCATACGAAACAAATGAATGCGTTGCACCGGAGTCAAACAAAACATGGCAAAACTGACCATTAAGCAAGTATTTACCTTGCACCAGATCAGAAGATCGATTCGCTTCCACACCGCTAAGGGTGAAGACCCTTCCTTGAGTCACCGGTTTATCTGCAGTTTCTCTGGAGTTGACTTTGGCCGGTTCTTTGCAATCTCTTGCAAAATGCCCCGGCTTTCCACAATTAAAGCAACCACTTGTCCCCCAACACACACGACCATAGTGATTGCGCTTGCACTTGCCACAGAATGAAGCCTCGCTCCGATAATTCCTTCCATCAGAACCACCAGCTTTCCCTTTACCTTTCCCTCGGCGATCATATGGACCTTTGCCTCGGTTGTTGAAACTTTTACGCCTCTGAGGTCCACAGCCTTGATTGTCCTTCCTCTCTGAGACTTGCATCTCCTCAGGCTTGGTATCATCTTCATACATCCTACATATGTCTACCAGTGCAGGAAAGCTTTGAATCCGCTGGTAACTGAAGATCGACTTCAACTTTGGCCTCAAGCCTCCTTCAAACTTAATGCATTTACTCCTCTCATCTGGATTGTTCTGATAATATGGAGAGTACTTCATCAGCTCTTCAAACTTTGCCACGTACTCACCCACACTCATGTTACCTTGCTTCAACTGCAAGAATTCCACTTCCTTTTTCCTCCTTAGATCCTCAGGAAAATATTTCTGAAGAAATTTTTCCATGAATACTCCTCAGCTTACATCTCTTCCTTCATATTGCAGAAGCTGCATGGTGTGATTCCACCAATTCTCTGCTTCATCCTCCAACATATAGGTTGCATACGCCACCTTTTGAACATCAGAACACTCCAATGTTCTCAAGATCTTGTCCATGGTGTGAATCCACTTGTTGGCCTCTTCCGGTTTAAATCCTCCTTCAAATTTTGGCGGATTACAGCTTCTGAAATCAGCCAAAGTCTTCGCCTCAGCGTTACCCACATTACACTGATGAGACGGGTTGACCGGTTGAGATGGTTGTTGAGACTGTCGTTGCATGGCTTCCAGCACCGTGGTGATCCTTTCTAGCATCGTATTAGTGTGATTTTGGTTTCTGGTTGCCATATTAGACCTGCGCTATGGGCTTATGGTCACATATGTTGAACCAAAGAAACTTCCATTACACTACCTATTCTAAGGCTCTATCTTAAACTTATTAAATCTACAATCAATTGCGTCTTGTACTCAAAGAGACAAGATACAAACAAATCAAGGGTATTTAAACCTCAACAAACAAAATAAAAACATTCAAAGTAATGTAATTGCCTTGGAGGTACCTGCTTGGTGTTGATGGCTACCTTTCTGAACTACTTCCACTACTACAGGATCTGACTTTTGCTCTGATACCACTCAGTGTGACACCCTTCCGGATTACCCAAATATAATATAGTATTTATGCTTTATATTGGATAATATATGGACTTGTGAGCTAAGAAAATATGGTAAATAAAATTTTCTTTAAAGCGGGTGCACAATTCATCTAATGGAACTCTTGGAGAATAAATTCTAAAATCCTTTAAAACACTTGTATCGAGTTCGGCGATTTCTAAAACCTTTTCTCAAGCAGGATAACATTCGTTCTTTAGAAATTTCTTTACATTTTACAATCAATTGAAGCTATCCATACTTTGTTCAATAAAACTGATACCGTCAATTAATACTTATAGCCGAGCTCATTTATAAGTTGAATCAGAGTAAGCGGAAATTACTGGACTATGCGACTGATATAATATAAACATAGATTTTCATATATATAAGAAAGAGTCATACATACATAGTCCATGAGATAAGTCACCAAGTTCCAAAATATAATAAGTCCATATAAACAGATCTACATCACTATGATACTATAACCCTAGAGTAAAACATATGTACAATATATACATCATCAAAATACAACCCCAGGGATAGTCACGTAGATCCATCAGCATCAGATGCAGTAGTAGTAGCAGCAGTAGTCTCCCAAAAACATAGGTAATAAGGTGGTAGCATCATCATCACAGCAGCAGCAGCACATCTCCTCCACACACCGGATCCTCGGATCCACATCATACACCATATACATGTACCTAAGGATCATCGTCCCTCCAGTCACTCCCAGTAGAATGCACGACAGGCTCGCTCCCACTCTCGTCCTCCACCGGATCCTCCTCGATCTCATCCGAAGGAGAGTGTACCCTACCACTGGGTACCGGGTCAGGTGATGGTGAAACCCTGACGGGGCTCCTCGGATAAGAAGGGGGAGTCTCCTCGCGGACAACTCTCGAAGTAAAAGGGTAAGAGCGGGTAGGTCGAAAATGAAAACTATGGTAAGAGCGAGCTGGTCGCATGGGAGGTGGTCCATGGTAAGTGTAAAACGGGGGTACATGCATAGTGTATATGATGGGAATCCTAAATCTACGAGGACGGAATCGGATCAACGGGTTCGGGTGGTAGAAGGTAATCTCTACCTCACCCTCGAACACCGCGCGATGGTCCTCATAGATCCATGTGCCACTAGGAAGTGCCCGGATCTCGATGCAAGCAATGTAACGGGACATCACCTACAAGGGCATAGGGGTAAGCAATTCTATACACATAACCAATAGAGAATAAATTGTACAATATGACTATTTAAATATGCATCAATTAACAACAATCACATATAACACTTAGCAATTAATGAATGCACATAGGATGCTCACACTTATTTCATTTATCACAATTAATTTAAATGAGTGGCATGATGCGTGACTTTAGCTCTCAAGCCTATGTCCATCATACTATGTCACTCTCTGACGTCCATCCCTGACAACCCAGCACTCAATAGTGCGTTGTATTCCTAGGTATACAACAATTCGTACATTCACCTAGAATGTACACGACAAGCTTGGTATCCATGCCAGCCAAGCATATCCCGTCATCCAAACGGACCGTCATCCAAACGGTATAACCATATCGGCATTCCCACAGCCGACCACATCAACGACATGTCATCAAGCAAGCGTATTGGCACTCCCAGAGGCCCTCCACATGTTTACCAAAAACATGATATACGTCCTACCAACCAAACTCCAGAATGAATGCATTATCTTACTTAAAAGAGATTGATTGACGTTTTATCCTTTTATTAATACATTACGTGCCTCCCGAGCAACGTATCATTATTCAATCTAAGCCCTTAGAGCCTCTTGGTTGCTCTCTAACACAAATAATGGAATTTAATCTCTATCTAGTGAATATAATTACTTCCCCTTACCTCTCAGATGTGAATCAACAGAAAGAAATCCAAGAAAAGAGCTCCAACACCAGAAATCAACTTGAACTTCACATGCAGAGCAGTTTTGAGTGCATCACCAAAACCGAATTGGTTTACCCACCAAACAGAGATAAGAATTGGGAAAAATTAGATTTCTAGACTCTATACAACATCAACTAACTAAAGGAATTAAGTTTGAGACTCAGGGATTCACGAGCTTACCGAAATCGATGATCAAAGTAAGCTCCAGACACCAACTTGACCAAGAACAACTTCACTTCTCAGCTCCAATTCTCCCAACACACTCACTCAATCCTCACAATTTTGGTGTTTATAAAAGCTCGTGATGTGAGCTTTGTATTTGTGTATCATTCGAATCCTAACACTCAGAATTGAAGGAGAATCGAAGAGCAAAACCCAGGAACCCTAACTGAAGCAACACACCCGAATTTGATCAAGAAGCTCAGCAATTTGGTGTTGATTTGCTTAAATAGAGTGGGGAAACACTCATGCAGGTCGACACGACTACTAGGGTGGTGGCAAGATGATGATTTCGTGTAAACGACACGGAATCGTTGGCGGTGACTCACCAAACGCACTCACTCGTGCAGTTTGACCCAGAATACTCGAGTTTTTCAGAAAATACTCGAGTATTTTTCCCAATTTTTGAAAAATAATTATTTTATTTACTTTCCCTCCAAAATCTTTCCTATAATTACCTCTAGGTCCCAACCCAGGGATTAATATGCAAAATACTCATCTTAGGTATTTATTATATTTATTAAATCAATTCACACACATATACCAACTATATAAACACATATTTTAATCAAGGATTAATATGGAAATAATTAATTATAATTAATTTATAATTAACATTTCATTAATCGGGGATTAAAATTTTGGGGTGTTACATATTTACCGCTTGCAAATCATGGGAGTCTTTGTAGCTCCTGTTTTTTAAGTACCGCTTTGTAGGCGAGGGGTCATGCTGGTTCTTGGAGAGGGACCGACCGCGATTTCCCTTGGCCTCTTTACACGCAACGACCCCAGTCATTTGAATCTGAGTGGTCGAGGATGAGTAATTTGGAACAGACCACCTGTCTTTCTATTCGTGACTACATTAAGGAGAGTGGTCGGGTGGACGTGTTTCAGATTCTTACCCTTCCTCCCAACTTGGTTCCGCTGAAGCCTGGTAAGCCTTGCTTTTTTTTTTAATTGACATTTGGTTTTTTCATTTTCAATAGACATGTCCAAGCAGTTCGAATTGAGGAAGAGGGGGAGCTCAGTTGGAGTTCCTCGGGCTCCTCTTCCTGCACTCTCGAGGGAGGGTGATCCCGGCAAGGCGCCTTCGAAGACTCTGGTTGCCAATACCCCAAGACCTGCGACTCCTGCTCGGCGTGGCCCTTCCCAAGAGAGGCGTACCTGGTGTCGTTTGACTTGCCCAAATCAGTTTCAAATGAACCAATGGCTACTACCCCGGCTGAGCCTCCTGCCCCCACCCTTCCAGAGGTCGTCAGGGCAACAGTAAACGAGGAGGAGTCGAGCGACATGTAACCTTTGTCCAAGAGGATGAGGCCGGTGAAAGGCAAAGCTAAAGCTTTCGAGTGGATCTCTTCCCACTCAACCACAAAAGGTCCTTCAGCGGGGCCGACTACTGACGATCCTTCTACACCTGGTTACAACGTGTCGAGTTTCAAGTCCGTTCCTGAGGAGCTCCATGGTTGGGTAAAGACTATAGCCGATGATAAGCGGTGGCATGATCAGAATGTGGTTGCGAGGCATGAAGAAGCTAACCTAATGGGCAAATATCTTCTTTAGGCTGTCAGCCTTATGTAAAGTGTGGTCGATCATGCCGAGGACATCACCTCATCCATTTCTGCGGCCGAGAAGGAAAAGAGGCAGACGGCTTCCTTGCGAGAGGAAGGGTACCTGGCCGAGATCCGGAGGTTAATCGAGGTGCAGGTGAAGCAGGCTAACGCCCTCTCTCAGTCAAAGGAGCGTGAGCGTCTTGCTCACGAAAATTTGAGCAAGGCCAAGGCTGAGGTAAAAGAGCGTGAGCGTCTTGCTTAGGAGAAGCTGAGGAAGGTTCAGGCTGACTTCGAGCAGCATAAGCGTCTTGACCAGGAAAAGCTAGTGAAAGCTAAGGTCGATTACGCTTCCTTGGAGAAGTCTTCTTCTGATTCCCTCCAAAGGCTCACTGAGGAGAATGCCTTGCTCTAGGATCGGTTGGCTAAGATGAAAGCCAAGACTCTGAAGCATAAGATTGAGTCCGAGCAGAATCTGCTGTACTGGGAGCAGACTCATGAAGACCAATTTTTGAATGCAATCAACCAGCTAAGGCTGCTTAACCCCGATTTAAGGGTTGTGGGGGCGGATTTGTACTACCAGGTGAAAGGTGGGAAGCTGATAAATCATCGAAACGAGTCCAAGGTGGACCTGAATGCTCCCAATCTTCTTGACCCTTCCAACCTTATTGTAACATCCCTGATTTTCGTTCCAAGCTTAATTCTAAATTAAGATAATGAAAATAATAAGAGTAAGCAAGGTCAAAGTGAATTAATCATGGCTAAAGTGTATGTCTTAGAGTTAGAAACCATCAGTATGTAAAAATTAAGTGAGGTAATCAATTACCTTGGGGAGGTAATCATTACTGCCATTCTATGAGAAACCCTAAAATTGAGTTTTTAGGGAGATAATCTGTTACCTTGGGAAGGTAATCGATTACCTACCTCCTGTGAGGAACCAAATCATTATGAATTTAGGGATGTAATCGATTACCTGGTGGGGTAATCGATTACCACACGTGTGCTGATAAAAAAGTAGAGTTATTGGGACCACATGTCCCAAGCTTCTTGGAGAAGCTTCTTCTCTCCACTACACATTGCAAAGCTTCTTAGGGAAGCCATTGATCGAGGCCGTACCCGATACAAATAAAAAAACAGTTTAAATATAGTACTAGGAAGTGACTCCTAGGTCGTCTCCCAAGGAATATCTTATCAAGCAAAAGGTCAAACAGATAGTATGCACAGAAAATAGGGGGGGTTCTGTATTGAATGTTGAAATCTAAGATCAAAACAGAATTAAAATAAAAACGAAGTAACAGATAAGGAAAAGCGGATAAAGCCCTTTGGCTCGCGTTCACAACTCTATCATCGGTCACAAAAGATCAATTTCTTTCCTCTTCACTGTCCAACTCGTGAGAACTAAATACTAAGCGAAAATTCAATTCTCACCCCAAAACCCAAACCTCTAATTAAGCATTAAAAGCCAAAGCATGGAGATTTTTTGAGTTTGCATAAATTAGCATTCATACACATGAATTATCTCTATAGAATGGAACTAAGCGAACCATAACATATCAATAAACATGAAAATAGTGAATAAAAACGAAATAGCATTAAGAATAAAACCTCAAGAGTATGTGATACATTACCAAAGGGATTTAACCTAAGAGTTTAGCCTTCCATGAAGAAAAATACCAAAAACGTGTAGAAAGGGAAGAGTGAGAAACCCTAGCAGCCACCACAAGCTTGGAGAACAAAACTAAGCCTTGTTGGAAGTCAAGCTTTCCCAAGGACTTTAAGTGCAATCAGTATATGGTTTTGATGATAACAAACTCAAGATTCTCAAGTTCATATCAAGTGCAATCACAAGATCTTCATCCTTCAAGTCAAGCTTCAAGTTGAAGAATCAAGCAAATGAAGTTGAAGGCTCAAGCAAATGAAGATGTTAAACCTTTCCCTTAGGACATCATGTAAGGTAATGAAGTCAAGGTTTATATTATGTTAAAAGGCCAATATAAGTTTTTCTAAATATATTTTTCATAATTAAGGAGAAGAAAAAGAAGTTTTGTAAAAATCAGTTTTTCATATCTTAGTTTTGGTGAAAATAATTGATGTTACAAAACTCTGAATATTTTTATGTATGCAAGAGAGAGTAATCGATTACTTGCCTAAGTTAATCGATTAACTTTGTTGCACCATAGAAAAATCAGAGAGCTTGTAATCGATTAAGTGAACTTTGTTAATCCATTACTTTCTTATGAGAGTAATCGATTACCTGGCTCAAGTAATCGATTAAAATTGTTGCATAATATATTTTCCTGAGACAAAGTAATCGATTATTGCTTTGAGATAATCGATTACATGATGTTGCATCATATAAAAATCAGAGGCTCTGTAATCGATTATTAGAATAGTGGTAATTGATTATATGAGTTGCATCATACATTAAACAGAAGTGAAGTAATCGATTACATGCATGTGATAATCGATTACTGGTTTTTAAAATGAATTTCAAAGTTTCTATTTTTAAAGGGATAATCGATTACCTCCCTGAAGTAATCGATTACCTCAAGTTTTATTGAAAAGCGTGTCAGAATCATTTTGATTTATTTCCTGATTTGTTTTTACTTAATTGATTCTGATTTATTTTCAAAATTTGAATTTGATTTTATTTTTGAAAATATTCCTTTTTTGTTTTAAGAATCAAATCCTTGATTTATTTTCTAAATCTTTTTATTTGGTTTTGATTTTAAAACTTAAATTATTTTATTTCCAAAATCGTTTTTGATTTGATTCTGATTCTTTTTTCAAATTCAAAATTCAAAATTCAAATCTTTGGTTTTAATTCTTAAATCTTTTATTTTATGTTTTGATTTGATTTTGATTTCAACACTATCTCTATTTATTTTGTTTTGGAAAATCATTTCATTCTTCTACATTGAGCAACTCTGATCATTCACGCTCTTTCTTCTTCTTCTCCATCAACTTCTGGTTTTTCACGCTAAATCTTTTTGAAGAAAACTAAACCTTATTTTGGCCTTGTAACAACCTTATCTAGACTTCATTATCATTAGAGCTTAATTGTTGTATCTGTGTTGCTTAGAACACATAATTGTTAGAGTGGCCTTTATTGTTGTATCAGCACTATTGAAAGTGCACTATAGGTCTTGTACCCGATCACTCATACCTTAACCTGTGTTGTAAAGGGGTGTGTAACCCTTAGTGACTAGGGAGTGAATCTCCTAGTGAGGACGTGCTGCGTTCGTGGTTGTAGGGTGAGGAACCCTTTGTGTGTGGGTAGTGCTAGACGAACGGTGGGGCACCTAGTAGTTAGGCTATCTGGTTGTTGAGGTCCCTGGCGAAAGGAGGTTCCTAGTAGCTTGCGGGGCTCTCTGGTTGTACTTGGGGACGCTTGGCGTCTTGGTTTAGTGAAAAGCTCAAGCGGTTCGCTTGGGGACTGGAGTAGGCCGGGTTTGCCGAACCAGGATAAAATCACCGGTGCAATCTCTTCTATCCCTATCTCTTTTATATTCCGTCGTTATATTTAATTGTTGTGCATCATAACAACTATTTTCGTAACAATCTATTTTAAGCGAATTTAAAATAATAAGCGCGGTAACGGTTTTCGTTGTTCTTATTTAATTCGTATCCGCGCATATTAATTTTTCATAATAGTATTAATATAATTAGCTTCCGCGCAATCGCTTTTCAACATTATATTGTTTTCCGCTGCAAAATCTCTTTAAGTTTGTTGAAAAAGTTTTAAAGTGAATATTTTCCAATGTTTTCGTAAACACCCAATTCACCCCCCCTCTTGGGTGTCGGCTGCCAATCCTATCAATAATTCTAACAATTGGTATCAGAGCTTCGTGCTCTGGTAAAGGCCTAACAGCCTGAGTTAAAGATCCGTTGTAGATTGGCAGAGTTGGGATATTTTAATTTTTTTAATATGGAGGGATTTTCATTCGATGATGCACCAATTTTTGATGGAAATAATTTTCATTATTGGAGTGCTAGAATGAAAATTTTTCTTCAATCTATTAGTTTTCGTTTATGGCATGTCGTTCTCAATGGTTTTGATTTTCAGCCAAAACATGGTTTAAACAAATTTGATGAAAAATATTTTTCCTTGAATTTTCAAGCTATGCATATTTGGAAAATTGCTTTGAACCATGATGCATTTGCTATTATTGAGAATTGTGAAAATTCTAAGGATATTTGGGACACTCTACATCTACACTATGCTACTAATGATCTTGTTGAAAGTGTAAGTGTCCACAGGAAAGAGGAGAAGGAACAACAAGAAGTTGTTATAGAACGTGAAAGGACCAACTCCCTAGACGAAGATTCTGATGATGAAAGTGAAAGCGTGGGGAGTAACTCAACAAGCGACTGTGATGACTTAGAGAGGATTTTTGAAACCTTTATGGACTCACTAGAGGAATCAAGTGACTCGGATGCGGAATCAATGGCAGATGAAATTAAAACATCCGACTACTTGGCTCATGAGGACCATGAGGTAATTTCAATTAATCCTTGTTCTAAATCTCTACAATTTGCATATAATGATTTGAGTGATGATTTGTTATCTTTAGAAAATAGAAACTTGGACTCTTTACAAAAATTATCTCAAATTGAAAATGAAATTGATTTTTTGAAAAATGGAGATATTTTTGATAAAGAGATGTTTTTAGAAAATAGCTCCTCAACTATTTTTGAAAATTGTTTTGATATTGAAAAGCAAGTTGAGGATGCACTCTTTGAATATAGTAACATTGAAAAATCCATTTGTTCAAATTCCTTGCTTGAATGTGAAATTGAAAAGGATGTTGATATTCAAAAATCAAGCAAAGTGTTTGACAATGAAATTTTTCAATGTGAAGTTAAAAATTCCAAGTTTCATGAAAATAAGTTTGAAAAAATCAAATCATCGTCCAAACCCATTACATGTAATTATTGTGGTTGTTTAGGACATATTTCTCATTTATGCTTTTATCGTAAAAATTTAAATATGAGAAATAATATGCAATGGGTTCCAAAGGCTTCTAAGGAACCTATGACTAACCCCCAAGGACCTAAGATGAAATGGGTACCAAAAGGTTCTTCTAGTGTTGTGAATGTGCAGGAAATTAAACCAAAGGAAGAACCAATTGGACAAGGAAAGGGGAAGTCTATGAAAGTTATGGGTAAATGGTCCAAAAATAAGCAATATGGTCAAAAGAAGAAGATGTTCACAACCAAAGCCTCTCACGTTCAAAAAGGTGAAATCATAAGATTGAGGACTTTAAACAAAAAGCAATGGCATAAACCAAGTGGAGGAGAAAAAGGGAAAATAACAAAGATGGTACCTAAGAGGACAAAAACCAAATTGGTCGATCAAAGGAGAAAGATGCCTACCAACATCAAAGCTTCACATGAGAAAAATGGAAGATCCGATATGTTCAAAAATCAAAAGGTGAAGCAATGGGTAAAGGCAAGAACTTCATTGGTCAACAAACCTAAGGTATCAATCTCTTATTCTTCTTATATCAATGACTATACTAAGGTATACTTGGACTATTCTAATTTTTATTCATACTAAGGTGGATCATGGGTGCTAAATTTTTTTTTTAAAAAAATATTTTTAATTATCATGATCACTCTTTGGTTAAATTAAATCATGTGTGCTTTACATTTTTTTAAAAAAATTATTTTTAGCACATGATTATTTTTTTGGTATAGTCCTAGATACCTGTTACATATAGTGTGTTATATCATGTGTGACTAAATTTTTTTTCTTCTATCACATGATTACACTTTATATGTAATGGTATTGCATTGATATATGAGGACATGCTTGTAATTGTAAGGACATGTTTGGTACGAAATGAACTTATAACATAAGCATGATGTTATTTCTTTTTATGATCAGTACATATGCTTAATTTGTTTATTCATATTGTGCCTCCACAATATCTTTGATATTTGTAAGGAGATGCTACTAATCACTTAGGATCCAAGTCTTTGGATACCAAAAGAAGTTCACTCAAGTGTTTTTGCAGGGTCTATAAAAAGCGGTTGATTTTCTTTGACCTTATAAGAATGCTATGCACAATGGACTTAAATGAAAAAAAAATCCAAAGGAGGAATTAAGACTCTCCTTCATCATGATGATGCTTGAGAAAAATGGGAACATATTAAAAAGGTGGATACTTCCTTCAAGGCAAAGAATAGAAAAACTCTTTAAGGAAGAACTTCACAAGTGCCCAAACATTATAACTTGAGAATGTGTCACAAACAATAAGTATCACCATTCTTATTTTTTTTAACTATTTTATGTTACTTATCTCTGTGATACACATGTTTATCTTGATGCTGAAATGTTTTTGTGATTTATTCCTTCTTCGATATATTTGCACAAATCTTTTTGAAGGATAAATTCTTTTTCAGCATACACCATATTCATGTGTTACTAACTCCTAAGGATCCAATTATCTTGGATACCAAGAGAAACGTGCTAATTAGTTTTGCAGGTATTCCTACAAGTATAAGTATGCAATGTCCTCTACCAACGTCGTTAATGGATTAAAATGAAAAGAGAACTGGGCAATACTCAATTACTTGAAGGTGATACGGCAATATCAAGACGATCTCTTGGAATGGAAGAAGTGCAACACATTGAATAAGAGGAGAGTGCCTTAAATTAAAGAATTTTGAATATCCGAATGGAAGGAACTCCAAAGCTTACTATCTTGAAAAATATCATCTCGATAAGTATCATTACTCCTAAAACTTTTCATTCTTGTGATACATCTTGTTTATGTGATATATGCCTTAGATGACAAAGTTTGCTGAATTGAATTGCATTAAATATTTTTTGTCATGGCATATAGGCTCATAAAGTTTTGATGTTGCTTTATATAGTAAAGCATAAACATGTTTTATTGATGCATTTGATCTCCCTTTATAACTTACTTGGTTGAATCATTCTTTTAGAAAGGGGGAGAAAAACTTTTTCAAATTTGCATAAAAACATGTTTCGCCTCTTCACCTTATCTTGACATCATGTGCTTTTTTAAACTATGCTTTGGGACAAAATTTTTTTTTGTTTCCCATAACTCCTTATGCTGATGTCAAATAGGGGAAGATGTGAAAGTCTCTTACTTTAATCTCCTTGTTATTATTAATGCTTCTACCCAGTGTTTCAGGGGGAGTTTAGCATTTTGTTTAAATTGATCAAAAGGGGAGAGATATTTGACAAAAGACATGGGCTTAATGAAGACAAAAGGGGAAGAGAACCAAATGTCGTCGTCAAAACAAAAGGGATCACGTGATAACTCCCATGGAAAGAAAAGTGAGAAGTCAAGCTTACTCATGAGGAGAAGAATTCTGAGCTTCATAGCATATATGAAGAATTACAAAAGGGGGAGAATAAAAGTTCAAGCATAACAACAAGAGAAGAATTTTGAACCCACTTTTTGCTGTTGACAAAAGGGGGAGAAGAATTCCTGAATGATTCTTAATGATGCAAGGATGCGAAGCATTTAATTTGTTATATATCCTTTTTGTATCCTTGTTGTATTATTTGTGTTCTAGGGATAAGGATGTGTTTATTATATATACATTTGCTTGTATAACACTTGTGATGCAGATCATTCAGAATACAGGTTTGTCATCATCAAAAAGGGGGAGTGTTGGAAGTCAAGCTTTCCCAAGGACTTTAAGTGCAATCAGTATATGGTTTTGATGATAACAAACTCAAGATTCTCAAGTTCATATCAAGTGCAATCACAAGATCTTCATCCTTCAAGTCAAGCTTCAAGTTGAAGAATCAAGCAAATGAAGTTGAAGGCTCAAGCAAATGAAGATGTTAAACCTTTCCCTTAGGACATCATGTAAGGTAATGAAGTCAAGGTTTATATTATGTTAAAAGGCCAATATAAGTTTTTCTAAATATATTTTTCATAATTAAGGAGAAGAAAAAGAAGTTTTGTGAAAATCAGTTTTTCATATCTTAGTTTTGGTGAAAATAATTGATGTTACAAAACTCTGAATATTTTTATGTATGCAAGAGAGAGTAATTGATTACTTGCCTAAGTTAATCGATTAACTTTGTTGCATCATAGAAAAATCAGAGAGCTTGTAATCGATTAAGTGAACTTTGTTAATCCATTACTTTCTTATGAGAGTAATCGATTACTGGCTCAAGTAATCGATTAAAATTGTTGCATCATATATTTTCCTGAGACAAAGTAATCGATTATTGCTTTGAGATAATCGATTACATGATGTTGCATCATATAAAAATCAGAGGCTCTGTAATCGATTATTAGAATAGTGGTAATTGATTATATGAGTTGCATCATACATTAAACAGAAGTGAAGTAATCGATTACATGCATGTGATAATCGATTACTGGTTTTTAAAATGAATTTCAAAGTTTCTATTTTTAAAGGGATAATTGATTACCTCCCTGAAGTAATCGATTACCTCAAGTTTTATTGAAAAGCGTGTCAGAATCATTTTGATTTATTTCCTGATTTGTTTTTACTTAATTGATTCTCATATATTTTCAAAATTCGAATTTGATTTTATTTTTGAAAATATTCCTTTTTTGTTTTAAGAATCAAATCCTTGATTTATTTTCTAAATCTTTTTATTTGGTTTTGATTTTAAAACTTAAATTATTTTATTTCCAAAATCGTTTTTGATTTGATTCTGATTCTTTTTCAAATTCAAAATTCAAAATTCAAATCTTTGGTTTTAATTCTTAAATCTTTTATTTTATATTTTGATTTGATTTTGATTTCAACACTATCTCTATTTATTTTGTTTTGGAAAATCATTTCATTCTTCTACATTGAGCAACTCTGATCATTCACGCTCTTTCTTCTTCTTCTTCATCAACTTCTGGTTTTTCACGCTAAATCTTTTTCAAGAAAACTAAACCTTATTTTGGCCTTGTAACAACCTTATCTAGACTTCATTATCATTAGAGCTTAATTGTTGTATCTGTGTTGCTTAGAACACATAATTGTTAGAGTGGCCTTTATTGTTGTATCAGCACTATTGAGAGTGCACTATAGGTCTTGTACCCGATCACTCATACCTTAACCTGTGTTGTAAAGGGGTGTGTAACCCTTAGTGACTAGGGAGTGAATCTCCTAGTGCGGACGTGCTGCGTTCGTGGTTGTAGGGTGAGGAAACCTTTGTGTGTGGGTAGTGCTAGACGAACGGTGGGGCACCTAGTAGTTAGGCTATCTGGTTGTTGAGGTCCCTGGCGAAAGGAGGTTCCTAGTAGCTTGCGGGGCGCTCTGGTTGTACTTGGGGACGCTTGGCGTCTTGGTTTAGTGAAAAGCTCAAGCGGGTCGCTTGGGGACTGGAGTAGGCCGGGTTTGCCGAACCAGGATAAAATCACCGGTGCAATCTCTTCTATCCCTATCTCTTTTATATTCCGTCGTTATATTTAATTGTTGTGCATCATAACAACTATTTTCGTAACAATCTATTTTAAGCGAATTTAAAATAATAAGCGCGGTAACGGTTTTCGTTGTTCTTATTTAATTCGTATCCGCGCATATTAGTTTTTCATAATAGTATTAATATAATTAGCTTCCGCGCAATCGCTTTTCAACATTATATTGTTTTCCGCTGCAAAATCTCTTTAAGTTTGTTGAAAAAGTTTTAAAGCGAATATTTTCCAATGTTTTCGTAAACACCCAATTCACCCCCTTCTTGGGTGTCGGCTGCCAATCCTATCAATAATTCTAACAAGCCTTCTCTATGAGAGAGAATGTAAAAACGTGATTATGGAAGGTGGCTACTAGGGTTTACACGAAATTGGCTAATTAAATCACAAAACGGGCCTAAATCATGGGCCCAAATCCTAAGGAAAGCTAATCTCTAAATTAAATCTAAAAATATCCTATAGATAAAATCTAAATCTTAAAAGATATAAACTAAATCTCAAATAATCCTAAAGATAGATTACAATCTTCACTTCATCATGTATCTTCTCTTCCAAAATTAAATCTTCACTCCCAAAATGCCCAAAAAGCCCTTGTGCCAAATATGACATGAAAATAGAAATAGAATTAATTAGGCTAAATAATCCCAAATTAAACAATATTCAGAATATTAGTCCAATAAACTCTAAATCACTAAATCAAGCTAAACAATGTCAAATGGGCAACAAGTATCAATAATAGGAGTAAAATAATGCAAGGAATAATGGGAAATAAAATGCTCATCAAACACCCCCACACTTATCCTTTTGCACTCTTGGGAAAAACTAAGAATTAGGACTGAGAAGATCAATATGCACCAAAGTGAATCATGCAACAAGATTACTACAACTAATGAATGCAAACCTAAGAGATTACATACTTCACAATGAATTCTTGGAAATGCAAAGAAATGGGCAAAATCGAGCACACGAAGAGAATAAGGACCAAAGAATCAAGGCATCCTTGAACATCATCCAATTATTTCAAATATGCAAAGAAAACCAATGACATCAAGAGGGTAGTCACAAAGATGATAGAAACTCACAAGGATCACTCAAAAGTGTTTACACTTAAGTGTTTAAGGTTAATCAGTGTTTACACTCAAGCCACATCATGAAAAACAAACACAACCATAAGCTTGACAAGCCTCTAACATCAACAATCAACACACATGCACATTAAGATCAAAAGGTCTTTTCAGGGCTATAATGGGGCCAAGGACAAGGTTGGATAAAATATGGGAAATGTAGCTAAAACCAAGGGAATAGAGGAGAAATGGGGAATAAGTAAAAAAAATAAGCACAATCCACCTCAGAATGAAATGATAAACATAACAACAAACTCTAATTCCAATCTTCTATGCCTCAATCAACCTTTTTTTTTTGCATTGGAGAACTTCATGAACGAAAGGGAAGAAGAAACAACAAAAATGGTTTAATGAGATAAAGCCATAATTACATCACCGACCATAGAGGCAAAACCCAGAACTCACAAGAGATGAAGAACAAAGCACCCTCGCTTACTTAATACCCATTCCCAAAACAATTCCAAAGCTCAAACATTCCCTAAGGTTAGGACAATCATGGTTTTTCAGTCATAGGCTTGTAATGAGCTAAAGAACAAAGAAAAGGGATATAAAGGCTCAAAGGGGCAATCAAAGGATAAATTCATTCAAGGTAGGCTCATATGGCTAGTGGCTTATTCAAGAAAAACAATGCCTAAATCATTTCAAAATGTGCATGGGAATATCAAGTATCAACAAGAGTCAAGTCAAGTTCTAGAGTGCAAGTAATCCAGAGTGCAATCACACATGAAAGAAAATTAGGTGGCATATATAGCAATCCACCCACAATTAAGGCTCAAATCCTCACAAAAGGGACAATTCTATCACAGTGTTACCACCTCTTAATTATCAAAAGCAACTTTACACACAGAAATGCATGAATTCAGACACAAGATACCAAGACTCTACTAAAATGAAGCAAAAACATGCAAGAAAATGCCCAAAACTTAGCAAAACCTTAAAAATCAAAGCAAAAATATGCAACCTAAACTACTCTCCCCCCACACTTAAATCACACATTGTCCTCAATGTAAAACAACCAGAAAATCCAGACAGACATACCAGCCAGCAGATATAGACAAGTGCAATAAAAAGAGTAAGGAAGGAGAAAAGAAGACTCCCTAAGTCATGGTGGGTCAAAAGTGGGGTCGACCAAAGAGGCCTCCTCCACAGGTGCATTATCCAAAGAAGGGGTGGTGAGGAAGGGCTTGAGTCGATGTCCATTAACCTTGAAGCTCTTGTCCGTGGACTCACTCTTGATCTCCACAGTGCCATAAGGAAACACCTGGGTTACTACAAACGGTCCAATCCACTTAGAGCGGAGCTTTCCACTCATGAGTTCAAGCCTAGAGTTGTAGAGCAACACTTTTTGACCAACCAAGAACTCCTTTCTGGAAATTGAGCTATCATGGAGCTTCTTGGTCTTCTCTTTGTAGAACTTGGAGTTCTCATAGGCCTCCAAATGGATCTCATCTAGCTCACTCAACTGCAGCTTCCTCTCCTCACCCGCTTGATCAAGAGCTAAGTTACATTGCTTCACAGCCCAATATGCACGGTGCTCTATTTACACAGGCAGGTGGCATGCCTTACCAAAGACAACCCGATAAGGTGACATCCCTATGGGTGCCTTGTAAGCAGTCCGATGGGCCCATAGAGCATCCTCCAATCGTGTGCTCCAATCCTTTCTATTAGGCTTCACCATCTTCTCCAAAATTCGCTTGATCTCTCTGTTTGAAATCTCAGCTTGCCCATTGGTTTGGGGGTGATATGGTGTAGAAACTTTGTGCACAACCCCATACTTCTTGAGCAAAGCTTGCATGGATCTATTGCAGAAGTGTGTGCCTTGATCACTGACTATGGCTCTAGGTATGCCAAACCTGCAAAGGATATTAGACCTGACAAAATCTACAACAACCTGAGCATCATTAGTCCTAGTGGCCTTAGCTTCCACCCATTTGGATACATAATCCACAACAAGTAAGATATAATAAAAACCAAAAGAAACAGGAAAGGGGCCCATGAAATCTATACCCCAGACATCAAACACCTCACAGAACAACATAGGTTGTTGCGGCATCTGTTGCCTCCAAGATAGGGCGCCTCCTGCTCTTTGACATTGCTCACATGAGCTGCAGATGTTGCTTGCATCCTTGAAGATGGTAGGCCAATAAAATCCAGAATCCAGCACCTTTCGTGCTGTCCTTTGAGTGTCAAGGTGGCCTCCAACTGGTGAAGCATGGCAAAACTGGAGAACCGATTGGATCTCATGATCTGGAATGCACCTGCGAATGACCTGATCACTGCAAAAACGCCACAAATAGGGGTCATCCTATACATAATACTTGGCATCGCTCTTCAATTTGTCTCTTTGAGCTTTGGATGCCAAGGGTGGAAAAACAGATGCAACTAGATAATTTACAATATCAGCAAACCAAAGAGTAAGGGGAGGGGGATGTGAAACATACAAAGCTAAAAGCTGCTCATCCGGGAAGTCATCCCGGATAGGAAATGCATCCTCCTCTCTCTCTATTCTGCTCAAGTGGTCTGCGACAAGGTTATGCGCACCACTCCGATCCTGAATCTCAAGATCAAACTCCTGGAGGAGCAACATCCACCTAATCAACCTAGGTTTGGAATCTGCCTTTTTCAAAAGATACTTCAGAGCAGCATGATCAGTATACACTATAACCTTAGAACCTAACAGATATGATCTAAACTTATCAAGTGCAAAGACAATGAATGGCTAACAGCTCTTTTTCAGTTATGGTGTAATTAACTTGTGTTGAATCTAAAGTCCTAGATGCATAATAAATCACATGAGACAGCTTACCAACCCTTTGGGAGAGAACTTCTCCCAAAGCATAATTCGAGGCATCGGTCATGAGCTCAAATGGGAGGGTCCAGTCAGGTGATTGGATGATGGGAGTGGTGGTGAGTGCTCTCTTTAGCTCATCAAATGCCTTCTTGCATTGGTCTCCAAACTCAAATGCGGTATCCTTTTGAAGCAAGTTGGATAGTGGAAGGGCTATCTTGCTAAAGTTCTGAATAAACCTGTGATAGAAACCTGCATGGCCAAGAAAAGAACACACCTCTCGCATCAAGAGGGGTAAGACAAATGTGATATTACATGCAGCTTAGCAGGGTCAACCTCTATGCCCTTATGCGAAATAATGTGCCCTAAGACTATGCCTTGTTCTACCATAAAGTGACATTTTTCAAAATTCAAGACAAGGTTAGTCTCAATGCACCTATTAAGCACCTTAGACAAACTGTCAAGACATGCATCAAAAGAGGAACCATATACACTAAAATCATCCATGAAGACCTTTATGCAATGCTCAAGTAAGTCATTAAAAATACTCATCATACATCTTTGAAAAGTGCCAGGAGCATTGCATAGGCCAAAAGGCATCTTCCTATAAGCAAATGTACCAAAAGGACAGGTAAATGTGGTCTTATGTTGGTCCTCTGGTGCAATACAGATTTGGAAATAACCAGAGAAACCATCTAATAAGCAATAGTGAGTTTTACCTGCTAGGCGCTCCAACATCTGATCAATGAAGGGAAGAGGAAAGTGATCCTTGCGGGTCGCCTGGTTGAGCTTCCTATAGTCAATGCAGACTCTCCAACTGTTTTGCACTCTAGTGGGAATCAGCTCATCCTTCTCATTTTTGACAACTGTCACCCCAGACTTCTTGGGAACTACTTGAACCGTGCTTACCCAAGTGCTGTCTGAAATGGGGTAGATAATACCAGCTTGCAGCAACTTGGTGACCTCTTTCTTCACCACATCAAGAATCTGGGGGTTCAACCGTCTCTGGGGTTGTCTCACTGGTTTAGCCCCATCCTCCAATAAAATTCGATGCATGCACATGGAGGGGCTAATACCAGGTATGTCTGCCAAAGTCCATCATATTGCCCTTTTGTTTGCTCTAATCACATCCAGCAGCTGCTTCTCTTGATCAACAAAAAGGGAGGTAGAAATGATCACTGGAAGTTTCTGCTCATCCTCCAAGTAAGCATATTTGAGATGAGGAGGAAGGGGCTTCAGGTCCAATAAAGGTGCCTGCATCACAGATGGAACTAAAGGAGCAGTAGAATTGGATTCTGCCGCCTGCACCTGAACAAATGGATTACACTCATGCATAACAGAAATGGGGTTAGGGTTAGCATGATCTGAATCTATATCATATGAATCAACAGATGCAGTAGCAGAATTTAAAAACTGGTCAATTTCAATGCATGCAGTGCACATTTCGGAATCAGAACATGCAGAACAAGTAAATCATAATCATGCAAAAAGTCTAGAACATGCTCATCAATCAGATCATCAAGCAAGTCAACATGAAAGACAGAGTGGTCATCAGAAAAATGTTTCATAGCATCAAAAATATTGAATCGAACCACTCTGTCATCAAATTCCATTGAAAGTGTACCTGCATGCACATTAATCTTGGTTCGGGCTGTTTTTAAAAATGGTCTCCCTAATAAGATAGGGACAGCACTACGAGAGGTGTCCTCTTCCATATCAAGAATATAAAAATCAGCAGGAAAGATAAGTTCACCAACCCGAACCAAGACATCCTCTATCAAACCTGCGGGGTAGGCAGTAGGTCTATTTGCCAAATGGATAACCACACCCGTAGGTTGAAGAGGTCCAAGTGAAAGAGACTTGAAAACAGACATAGGCATAACATTAATAGATGCTCCTAAATCTAGCAAAGCATCCTCAAATTTAGTATTACCTATGATACAAGGCACAAAGAAAGTTCCAGGATCCTTACACTTTTCAGGAATATGAGGGACGGGTTTACCTATAAGAGCAGAGACATTTCTTCCCATGTTGATCCTCTCATTGCCCTTGAGCTTCCGTTTGTGTGTGCATAGATCCTTCAAGAACTTTGCATACCTTGGAATCTGCTTGATTGCATCAAGAAGGGGTATGTTGACTTCCACCTTCCTGAATGTGTCAAGTATCTCTTTGTCAATCTCTTCCATTTTCTTGCTTTGAGTCACCCCCTTGGTGGGAAAGGAAGAGGAATGGGGGGTGGTTGTTGGGCAGTAACAGGTGTTGTGCTTGTGGAAGGCTGAGCTGGATGGGATTTTTTTGTACTTGTGTGCTCACTCTCCTCGACCATTTGGCTCTTCTTGTTGGATGAAACTAGATCATCTTTGTTGAGGTCAGATTCTGGTGGGGGTGTGACAATCTGCTTCCCTGACCTTAGACTAATGGCACTCACATTCTGGTTTGGATTGATCACTGTTTGGGATGGCAACTTCTTAGAATTCTGAGATTGCATAGTGTTGATTGCTGTTGCCATTTGTCCCATCTGATTGGTCAAAGATTGAATGGAGGCCTCTTGTCTTTGAATGGATGCTCTAGTTTCCTGTTGGAATTGGAGAGTTTGCATGGTCATCTGTTTCATCAGCTCTTCCAATGAAGGCTGCTGCTCAGTACTAGGAGCTGGTGGTGCAGAATTAGCCTGTTGTTGCTGCTGTTGTTGTCTCTGTTGCTGGACTGGAGGAGGTACATATGGTGGTCTGGAATTGTTCTGAAATTGAACCTGTGAAGGTTGCTGCTGATCAGACCATCTCAGGTTGGGATGGTTCCTCCAACCAGGGTTGTATCTATTGGTAGAGAGATCAAAGTTCTGTGGCTGCTGGTTTCTACTGTTAAAGATGTTGGCGGCATATGCCTCAGGTTGGTCAGCACCAGTTGTTGGTTGCTGCTGCAAAGAAGGGCATGCATCTATGGGGTGCTCAGCGGATGTGCATATGCCACATACTCTAGCAGGCAGAGACAACTTCTTCTGGTTGATGGCCAATTGAGTGACCAAAGTTGTAAGTGAGTCTATCTTCTGTTCAAGCTTCTCAGCCTTACCAGAACTTGTGCCAACATCATTCACTCCTCTCACTACGATTGCATCGCTGTTGCCCCTTGCATGGAATTGTTGACAATTGGAAGCCATCTTCTCAATCTTGGCTCTGGCTTCTAAAGGTGTCATGTCTCCTAGGGCACCACCACTCACAGCATCAAGCGTGTTTCTCTCCATGAGGTTGAGACCTTCATAGAAATATTGAATAAGCAGCTGCTTTGAGATCTGATGGTGGGGGCAACTCGCACACAGTCTCTTGAATCTCTCCCAATACTCGTAGAGACTTTCTCCACTTTGTTTCCTGATGCCTGATATATCCTTTCGGATTGCTGTTGTTCTGCATGCAGGGAAGAATTTCTCCAAAAATGCCCTCTTCAGGTCATCCCAGCCTGTGATAGAACCAGGGGCCAGATCGTACAACCAATCCTTGGCTAGCCCCTCTAGGGAGTGTGGGAATGCCTTAAGACAAACATGATCCTCTTGCACATCATGTGGTTTCATAGTAGCATACACGATGTGGAACTGCTTGAGATGTTTATGAGGATCCTCACCTGCAAGACCATTAAACTTGGGCAACAAATGAATTAGTCCAGACCTTAGCTCATACGGGTCATCAGGATACTGGATGCACAAATCTTCAATAGTGAAATCAGGTGCAGCCAGCTCCCTCAATGTCCTCTCACGTGGTGGAGGTTGAGCCATATTTTCAGAATAAACAGAATAAGAATCAGAATAAGAATCAGAATTTATAGGAATAGAAGAAAAAGAAGCAGACTCACTATGTAAAGACTCAATAGACTCACTACCTATGGACTGGTTCCTATTTTGTCTAACTAATCTGTGATAAGTCCTATCAATTTCAGGGTTGTAAGGATGCAAGTAGCTTGGGTTGCCCCTAGTCATGTACTGAACAGAACACCATTAAGCATAGCAAACTGTCACAGATATGCATGACCAAAATAGGCAACAAAATTTTTTTATTTTTAAAACTTTTTTTCTTTATTTTTTTAAGCACCCTAAAATCATGAAAACATATCACAGAAAGTTTGAGGACAAAATTCAAAAGGGAACCAAGTCAAACAATTAAATCAGAGACCAAAAACTAAGAAAATAAAACTTGTAAAATAAAAAAGAAATAGTAAAACGCCTTTTTCAGGGTCCTGACGAAGGGATTTTACGAACTCGTCGTAAAAATCAAATTATTCAGAAAATTCCCTTCGATTTGATATAAAATTCGTCAAATTCCGAGTTACGGGTCAAAAGTTGCGACGGTTTGAAGAAAGTGCTGCTAAAACTTGGAAAATTTTTCTGGAACTCACAACCAGTGATGACCTGAGTGATCGTGGTGCCTCAAAACCTTTTTATATGATAAAAATAGTGTGGATATAAATTTTCGTGCAAAAATTCCACCCACAACTATGTGAACTAGCAACCACAGAATCAATCAAATACACTAATTGCAACAAAATAGCAAAACAGCAAACAGTGCAACTTCAACCAGTTATCAGAATTGACTACTAGACCCTAAATTAGACACGACACACTATAATAACTATACTAACTACGACACTAACTAACTACTAATGACCTTTGCCAAGAACCGATAGTGCCCCGGCAACGGCGTCAAATTTGATCGAGGCCGTACCCGATACAAATAAAAAAAAACAGTTTAAATATAGTACTAGGAAGTGACTCCTAGGTCGTCTCCCAAGGAATATCTTATCAAGCAAAAGGTCAAACAGATAGTATGCACAAAAAATAGGGGGGTTTTGTATTGAATGTTGAAATCTAAGATCAAAACAGAATTAAAGTAAAAACGAAGTAACAGATAAGGAAAAGCGGATAAACCCCTTTGGCTCGCGTTCACAACTCTATCATCGGTCAAAAAAGATCAATTTCTTTCCTCTTCACTGTCCAACTCGTGAGAACTAAATACTAAGCGAAAATTCAATTCTCACCCCAAAACCCAAACCTCTAATTAAGCATTAAAAGCCAAAGCATGGAGATTTTTCGAGTTTGCATAAATTAGCATTCATACACATGAATTATCTCTATAGAATGGAACTAAGCGAACCATAACATATCAATAAACATGAAAACAGTGAATAAAAACGAAATAGAATTAAGAATAAAACCTCAAGAGTATGTGATACATTACCAAAGGAATTTAACCTAAGAGTTTAGCCTTCCTTGAAGAAAAATACCAAAAACGTGTAGAAAGGGAAGAGAGAGAAACCCTAGCAGCCACCACAAGCTTGGAGAACAAAACTAAGACTTCTCTAAGAGAGAGAATGTAAAAACGTGATTATGGAAGGTGGCTGCTAGGGTTTACACGAAATTGGCTAATTAAATCACAAAACGGGCCTAAATCATGGGCCCAAATCCTAAGGAAAGCTAATCTCTAAATTAAATCTAAAAATATCCTATAGATAAAATCTAAATCTTAAAAAATATAAACTAAATCTCAAATAATCCTAAAGATAGATTACAATCTTCACTTCATCATATATCTTCTCTTCCAAAATTAAATCTTCACTCCCAAAATGCCCAAAAAGCCCTTGTGCCAAATATGACCTGAAAATAGAAATAGAATTAATTAGGCTAAATAATCCCAAATTAAACAATATTCAGAATATTAGTCCAATAAACTCTAAATCACTAAATCAAGCTAAACAATGTCAAATGGGCAACAAGTATCAATAATAGGAGTAAAATATTGCAAGGAATAATGGGAAATAAAATGCTCATCAGCCATTGAATGTGAGCCACACATTCAATTCCATGCAAAATAAAACAAAAACAACAACACACCACTCATCACTCATCACTTTCATTCCTCCTTCTTCTTCTTCATGAACCCATTCTCTCTTCTTCTTCTCTCAAGAGCCAAGCTCATCACCACCACCCCAACACCACCACTCGACCTCCACCCTCCTCAACATAAGCAAGAACAATATCAAGCACCCAACACCAAGCCCTAAGATCACAACCCCATCATCATCACCATTATCATCATCCTCAAGCTTACTCTCTCAAGAGTTCCACACCATTATTAAGCTCCAAGACCCAAGATCATCAAGCCCTAAAATCATCAACACCATCTTTGTCATCATCAAGAATCAAGAACAAGCTCCATGACACCCACACCCATCACCACCACACGCCTCTCTCCCTCACCTCCATAGCCACTACAACTTTCTCTCTCAATACCATGGCTTAGGAGCTCATCTCTCTCATGATTCTTACATCTCAAGACTTAGTTGAAGCAAGAACCCTTCTCCATATCACTCTCCTTCCTAGACAAGAGTCTCAATCACTTGATGGTAGCTTGGTTGAAAGGGTAAAGGAAGTGCAACAAGTGCTAGTTCTTAAGAGTCTAGGGCACAAGAAGAGGAAGCTAGGGCTTTGAGGTTTTCCATCTCTCCCTCTTCATTGAGGTAAGAAGGTGGTATTACCTTGATTTAGGGCATGATTTCTAGGATGGTTGTAGTGGTAGCTAAGAATAGAAAAGTTTATATATATATATATATATTAAGAAACCTTAGGGTAGTTAATCTTGATACAAATAGAGTATTTTCAATAAAAGGAGAAAACCCATTTTGATTATGTTTATGAATATATGTGTTATGATGATGTTTGTGATGTGTGTGATTATCATGAAAATGTTAATGGATGGATAATGAATTAGGAAAAATATAGAGATAATAAATAGAGTATAAGAATGAATGAGATGAACCCACTATATGAATTTGTAATGATACTTGTGAAACCATGTGTATATGACTTGTGTTATTATATTTGAACAATGATGTGTGAGTTGTAGTATATGAGGGGTTGAGGGTTTGAAATAAACCTAAGATATAATAAGTTGTAGGGTATCATAAATTAAGGGATGAATTAGAAATGTTAAGAATGTAATATTTGAATAATGATGTTGGTGTTGAAATGTATTGTAGGGTTAACCGAACTGAAACCTTCCTTGACTGACCCAGGTCCCTTCACTCAAGGCTCAACGTCCTGACAATTCAAAGGCTTATCGCCTACTACTCGGACTAACTGCACAGGTAAGCCAGACACCAAGTCCCTGCTAGACGAATCAAGACCGAACACAAGATCGACACATTATCAAAGCTCACCTGGTCTCCGCAGAGGTCGAAACACTGTCAGTTAACCCGACCTCGGATGGACCAGCACAAGTTGTCTTCGAAGAACCTTCTACAGGTTGAGAGCACTCCATCCGACCTGATGTTCATCAGGTCCGACCCCCTACATGGTCGCTAACCGACCATACACTCGACCTCCATCAGGAGCTCACCGACTGGCCCAACTAGGGATGGGTAGGCATTCAACCGACCACGGGACGCCGTACAGGTCGAGCCATACAACCTACATCCTTAATACGGGCTAGACATGAGACCAACTGAACCGTCCAGGCTCTCTGATACACAATACTGCACAGTCTATCCACTAGATAGCCACAGATATTAATCAGATATTTTACAGAGCCTGGCGTAAGCATGGTAACCCTAACGGGCCTCACCACAGGCCCATACCTGCACACCCTATAAAAGGCATCTTCATGCCTTACAGTCAGGTAAGTGTTGGAAACCAACAAGCGGCTCAATATAGTCTAGAGGGGGGGTGAATAGAATATTGAAGCCTTATTACAGATTTTTCGTCCACCTAAGAGAATGGTTTTATGAAAATAAATTTTCTTAAAAATTCAAGTCAGATTACTCGAGTAACTCAAGACTTCACTCGAGTAATACGCAAGCAAAAATAATTTCACTCGAGTATTCAGCAAATCACTCGAGTATTAGGAAAGCTATTTTTAAATCACTCGAGTAACAGAAAACCTACTCGAGTATTGTTCATAAACTGAAAGCAGATTACTCGAGTGACAAGAACTTTACTCGAGTAAACTGGGTAAAATTCAATTAAAACTCAGTTTTCAATGGAGTTCTTCAAGAATAACAATGCTATGATGATTCAACAAATTATGAATGATTAATATGAACAACTTCAAGTAATATTAACATGCAATTTTAGATCAATTGAGTAGAATTAAGAAAACCCCAATTCTAACCTAAAAATGCAATTGTTAATGAATTAATGCAATACAAGGAATGAAAATAAAAGAGACACAAGGATTTATCCTGGTTCACTTTCACCCACTTGAAAGCTACTCCAGTCCCCTCTTGAATCAAGAGAGATTCTTCACTAGAAATCTTCAAATGTAGATTTTACAATGTTTTAAGATGCAACTAGATTCTTAGTTCTCCTATCTTAAAACCCAACTCAAAGTGTGTACCAAACACTTTGATCTAATCTACCCCTTTTGAGAATTCTAGATTTCCTTGCTAATTGATTGAAGATGCTTCCAACCAATCCTCTTTTCTTGCTTTGATTTGATCCTCAAAGTCTTCCTTGTGAGATTCTTCACTTGTGTTGAAACTTCAATGATGCAATCATAAATTGCAAATCTTCAACAACCACTAAGAACAAAAATTATGATCTCAAGAATATTTGAACAATGAGAGAAATAGAGTGAAGAATGAAAAGTTTCTTGTTGAATCTTGATAGCTCTTGAAAGATGTAAAATAGCTCTTGAATTGCTTTTGAAAGTGTATAGAAAATTGTAAGAATGAATGTCTATATTCTTGTGAAAGAGAAAATTATGTCCTTTTAAAATTTTCAAACACTGATTGAATTACTCGAGTAAACCATATAACATCACTCGATTAAAACATGTCAGATTAAGTTACTCGAGTGATGTGTAAACCATTACTCGATTAACCTGTCATGACATAAATTACTCGAGTGACCCAATACTCATTACTCGAGTAAACTGATCAGAATCTGAATAAAAACAAGGTTTTTCTAAAAGGATTTTCACAAAACTTTTAATAAAGCTATTTAATCAAGATTTAAAGTATCTTCACTCTTAATCAAACATTATTTAAATATTCTTAAAATCACCTAAGCTACCCACACCAATGAGATGCATTGCATAAAAATAAAGATTACATTGAAATAGAATTAATAAAAATCCTAATTCTAATCTTCATGTGGTGTAGCTTGCTTGTTGCCAATGTTGTTGCTTGGAGAGAGATTGTTAGCATCAAAACATGAGAATCCTACAGTAAGGTTTTCTCATCCCTATGTTGACACTCTGCACACTGATTTGGGTCTGATATATAGTGTTTTTGAGCATTAATTAACTCCCTTTTGCTATGGATTTGGCTTGTTTCTTGAGTAAATATTAGGTTATTGTTATGTTTTTAGGAAAGTTAGGTAAATTAGAGTCCTTGTGTAACACCCCTAATTTTCGTCTCCTGAATATTAAAAAAATTAATTATAAAAGTTATTTTATAATTAATTTAAGTTTATTCAAAATCCTTGTTTTTGTACATTATGTGCCTTAAGAGATATAAAAATATGGGATATATTTTTATATAATAATTTTGTACAAAAATATTTGTTTTGCAATTCAGTCCTTGGGGTAGGTCCTAATTGCAATATTGAAAAGTTTTTGGAGGGAAGTTAATTAAAATATAAATTCTTGAAAATTTTCATCGTGGTAATCGATTACCACGACTTGGTAATCGATTACCATCATGTAGAAAACCCAGATTTGAGTGCGTTCGATGAGTCAACGCCTTAATCTTCCTTCCTTGACACGAATCAACTCCATGAACATGACCATGAACGCGTGTCGAGCTGCATGTAACCTGGAATTGCCTATATAAACCCATCTTTGCGTTGATTCAATCTCATTTGGTCGAATTTCTCAAGAAATTGCATGTAAAACTTAGCTTAGGATTCTTGAATTCAAACCTCACGTTCTCTTTCAATTCCAAACAATCATGCACAAACTATACACGGTTGTGAAGCTATTACTCGTTGTGGGACGATATTCGGTCTTCCATTGACTATATTACTCGTTGACCCAGTACACTTGCTGGAATCTCAACAAGTTTTTGGCGCCGTTGCCGGGGAGTAGTTTTCTTTAGTTTGTTTTTGGTACTTAGTGTAGTTATTAGTAAATTCTATTTTTCTTTTTATTTTTCTGTTTTTAATTAGTTAAATTTAACAGGTGCTGCTTAATCGAGGCCTTGTGCAACTTGATCCTGAATTAGAGCTTAGTGTGAAATGGTTGAAAAAGCAAGCAAGACAGATGGCTGAATCACATGGTTCTGGTGGTTCTGGGGCAACACCCCAACCCACAAGGAAGACTTTGGCTGATTATACCACAGTGGATCCAGATGTCTGCACATCCAGTGTAGTCCGGCCAGCAATTTCAGCAGCTGCATTTGAGATTGATCCTCAATACATTCATCTCATCAAACAGGATCAATTCTCAGGTGCACCTAATCAGGATCCTACTGAGCACATAGCCAATTTCCTTCAGATGCTAGACTTTTTCAAGATAGAAGGTGCATCAGATGAGGCGATTCGCATGCGTATGTTTCCTCTATCTTTGAGGGACAAGTCCTTTACTTGGATGAGGAATCAGCCTCCGGGAAGCCTTTCTAGTTGGGATATTCTGGTTAAAAAATTTATGGCTCAGTTTCTCCCAGTTGGAAAGCAAGCCAAGCTCCGCCAAGATGTTAATTCTTTCGTTCAAGAGGAGGGGGAGTTGTTGCATGATGCATGGGAGAGATATAACCAGCTGTTGAAGAAGTGCCCTACACATGCTATACCAGATTGGATGCAGATCCGACTATTCTACGATGGGTTGAGGAGCACAAACAAATTTATGATTGATGCAACAGCTGGAGGGTCCTTGATTAAGAAGACTGTGGAAGAGGCAAAAGAGATAATTGAGACTATGGCCTACAACAGCAGTCAGGCCCTTGCTGACAAGACTATCTTGAAGAATCCAGAACTGAGCACTACCCAGATGCAGACGCTCATTCAGTAGAATAAGGAGATGCATGATCAGATTACAGCATTGGTGAAGCAGATAGGGCAGAATCAGTTGGGATCAGTGGGTAGCACATTGGTTTGTAACTTTTGTAGCGGGAACCATCGGAATGGGGACTGTGCCAATGAGATGGGAAAAGCAGCGACTATTGAAGAACAAACAAAGTATGTGGGTGGTGGAGGAAATAGAAACAACATGTACTCCAACACTTACAATCCAGCATATCGCAATCACCCAAATTTCTCTTGGCACAGCCCAGCATTGAATTAGCCACAGCAGCAGCAGAAGCCTTCCTGGGAGGTAGCACTTGATAAGTAGACCAACTCCACCCAATCATTCATTGAGGAGACTAGAGCCCAATTTGCCAATCAGGGTGCAAGCATTCAAAACTTGGAAGTGCAAGTGGGTCAACTTGCCAAACAGATATCTGAGAGGTCAATGGGAACCTTTCCCAGTGACACTATAGCTAATCCCAAGGAGAGGTGCATGAAGGTGACACTCCGAAGTGGCACAACATATGATGAACAAACTGCCAAGGGGAGTGCCACCAATGGAAAATGTCGTACGCCAATTAGACGCATAAGAAGTTGAGGTTCCAGATCCAGCTTGTTCGGGAGGTAGGAACATCTCCGAAGCAGCAGATGCGGATGACATCACTTGCGGACAGAGGGTTGGGACTATCAAGATCCGGAGCTAGACGACGAGCGTCGATGCGTCTGACTAGAAGTTAGGTATTCCCCTGGCGGAATGTGACCCATTGTAAGTCCTTAGCTGCCTAGCTCTATCATGCTGTACCCCAGTATACATTTTGTTTAATACTAATGTTTTGGAAACAAATAAATGGGCTACATTTTAAATGATGTCTTGAAAATGGGTTTCAAAGTGCGGTGTCTTGTGACACCTCGGTTTGGAACTTGAAAGGTTCATGAATATGAGAACATGTGATTTTAATTGTAACCATTGTCTGAAAAGTTAAATGTTCTCATATTCATACCTTACTTGTAAAAAAAATGGCCCTAATTTTCAAGGTATTTACTTCAAGTTTTCAAGTTGCCGAATCGGGGTGTTACAGAATGGTATCAGAGCTATGTTAAACTAAGTAACCTTACACATGGACTTGCATACTCTGCGGTGTGTCTCTGTTAGTATTAGGATAGCGATAGAATGCTAAGAGTACGCGGATGTTACCCGGGAGAACGTCTACAGCAAAAGACGGGGAGTCGAGTTCAGTGTCATCATGAACGTCGACGTGTAAAACGAATCTTCTTTCGTTGAACCTTTCTTTGATATAAGCCCCCTTTTGTTTGTAATCACCCTCGAACTCCCGATATGAGATTTTGGTTCTGTGACTAAAACCTTTCTTCCCTGATTGAGATTTTTCCTGAGAAAACCCTATGCGTGTCAAATTGCTTTGGCATGATGATTGGAAAAAACCTTTTATGAAGATCTTAGCCCATGATTTTGAAGGAACCTTGATTGTTCGTGGACCCAAATCTTTCTCTTTGGAATTTTGACCAGACATTCATTCTTTCCTAAACTCTTGTTTGAAATGTTAAACCCTAGCATCCTATCCCAGTCTAGCAGATATCCCTAAGATAGGAAGTAAGCCCTGAAGTATTATTAGGAAAGGGTTGTAAAGGTCAAAGGAGAGTAATAAGGATTAGTCAGTATGGATGAAGTGAGTACGAGTCCTGGAGAAAATAGAAGTACCCTTTTTGAGTCTTAGATTAGTAATGAGTTGCGAGGTCCAAGAGTTTTGATGTCGGATTGGTCGGAGTAATGGTTTAATGGTGTTAAGACACAGAAGAAATTAAGATGATGATTAGGATTTAGAGTTGTAAGTGTTTTAATTTGATCATAAAATGGATGGATAACGGCGAATGAGTGATGATGTGGTAGAATCAAAGTGATAAGGTGATGGAATTTGTGGATAGAATCTTTAAGTGATTGATTTAAGGTTAGGTAACAAGTTAGGAACTGATGTGGTAATGGTTAATAAGTCTTTGAATTAAGGAATCCTGATGGTTTAGAATATGAGGAAATGGTAGAAAGTGGGGGAAAAAGGTTTAGAGTATTTAAGTTATATGATCCAGTGTTAGAGATAAGGAGTGATATGTGGTATATGTTACTTGCGGATTAGTGGTTGTTAGAGTGAAAGTTGGATAAGATAGTGACCGCAGGAGTTGGATAAGGCCCATGGGTTGGTGAAACATAAGACAACCAGAGACTAGAGTGGAGCTAAGTAATGGGAAATTTTGTAAAAAGGTGGTGAAGGATAGGAGTATTTAGAAGCTAAGTTGGTAATAATGAGTGTGGTATAGCGAAATAGGCGTCATCTAAGTTGGGGAGCAGTTGGAAATGTGAGTTTTTGAGTTGTAGCTCGTCTAGGCTTGAACCAATGAAAAGGAGGTAATGTTGAGGCGTGGTGGTGATGGACCCCAATGAGTATAACCCTGTCATTTTGGATGCCGTTTAAAACCTTTGAACTCTCCATTCTTTTGAAACCATATCGTTTGGAACCCATCAAGCTGGTTGTTTAAAGTACCCAAGAGATTACTTTTGTAAGTAATCCATTTGATTCACTCTTAAGAACGATGAATAGATGGTGTATATTCGACGATGCAACGATTGCTGTAGTTAAAGGGGGAAAGAATCTCTCCAGGAAGTTATGCGTCCACGGATCTGACCGACTTTACACCGTATTTCTCGGGGACGAGAAATCTTCAAGTTGGGGAGAATGTAGCACCCTGCATTTTTCCCGTACGTGCGTGAACGAATTTTGATAAAGTAAGCCTGGAGGTCTGTTTTACAAAAGGTTTTCAGAAAAATATTTTACCTAAGAGGGAATAAAGTGATGGTTTTCAAGGATTTTTATGAACAAATGTTTTTATAAATGAAAAGTGAATAATTTTGTTGAAAAGAAAATGCTTTGTTGAATGGTGATTTTATTAAATGGTTTTTGAAAATGATTTTGGATATGAATTTTGTAAAATTGTATTTGAAGAAAAGGAATTTAATAATTTGGCTTGGAATTTTATGAGTGCATGATTCAATATGTGTACTGTTTGGTGTGTAAAATTAATTGTGTGAAAATGATTTGTGAATTAATTGCATAAAGAATAAATGTGATAAGAAAATAAAAATGTAGAATGAATATATATGTGTATAAGGTACGGATTTCATGTATGAGTATGTGTGTATGCATGTATGCTATATATGTGTATGTGTGTGTATTTAACGTATGATGCATGAAGATGGCTATAAAATGTGATTTCTTAGAATTAATTTAAGTGTTGTAGGAATTAGAAATTATAGTAGAAAATAAAATGTGAAATTGGTGCATATGTGTGTGTTCTACGGTGTAGGTGTGCATGTGAGTGTTATATGTGTGTGTGTATGAAAGTGCCACGACTAGTGTATGCATGTAAGTGAGTGTGTGGATGTGCTATAAGTGTTACACGTGTATGTGTGTGTAGAAATAGGCTAGGATTGATTTTCTAGAAGCTTAGAGGTTAAGGAAGTGAAAACCAAATAGGAAACTAAGTTAGCCATCCAACTAAACTAGACCCAAACCAAGTGACAAACCCTAACTAGTTGCTAACTAACACTTAAGCCTAAAGTAACCCTAAAGTCTTGACCAGGCCTACCTTGTCCCCTTTGGTTTTGATAACTTCCACCCATGCAAACTTTTGGAAGCCCAAATCTACCCTTCCCAAGCACATAAGGCCGAAGTGCTTCTCAAGGCTAAAGAAGGAAATCTTGAGTTGCTTATATAAAGAAGTGGCCTTAAGTCACTTACCCCATTCGTTTCTCATTTCTTCACCTCCACCCAAACACATTTCTAAGGGCCTCATCAAGCCCTTAGAAAGAAAAAGAAAAGGGAAATAGAGAAGGAGTTGGCCGTGAATAAGAAAGAAAGAGGAAGAGTGAAAATCCATAGTTCTCAACCCAAACTTCTTTGATTTGCTTCTCAACCATATTCTCCTTCCAAGATCAAGAAGAAAAGCCACCCATCAACCCTAAGAGGAGAAGGCCGAAGCAAACCCTAGGAGGAAAAGAGAAGAGATTTGAAGTTTGAAGATTAGGATTTTGTTTAAGGTAGTCATTCAAGAGAGTTTAGTGTAGTGATTTTGATTTGTAAAGGACTTTATATTGACATTGTTTTCATGGTGCATGTGTTTATTTCTTTGTGATCTTAAAGTTTTGTTGACTTGCATGTTAATCTTATTATTTGATCTTGAATCCTTTTACTTGGAAACTTTGATCTCCAACTTGTTCTTTATGGTTTTGTTTAGGTTTGCGTTTAAGTCTATGTTTTGCTTAGACCTTCTTTTGCGTGTCATGATCTATGATAGATCTTTGAGAAAACATGAATCTTGAATTTGTATGTTTGTTTTGAGTGCAAATCTTAATTTCTCTTTGATGCATGTCTCGGTTGGGATTTCTATTTGATGGATCTAATGTTTTCTTAACTAAAATTTTTAAGTTCTAAAGAAAAGCTAAAGTTTTTATGAAAACTAAAAATAGATCCCCTTGCATGTCTATTTTTCTTTCTCAAAACCGTGATCTATATGTGTGTTTCATGTTGATCTGAGGAATAAATATATGATCTAAACTCACTTTGTGAAAAGGCTTAAGACTTTGGTTTTGCTTGTTGCTTTTGTATTGATCTTAGTTGATCTAAGAGTATGTATACAATTATTCTTGCTTGACGAGTGTAAAATGCTTAGATCTTTAATTGCATGTTAATTTGTGAGAAAAAAACTTATGTTTTCTTTAATATATATGATTCGGTTTTAAAGAAAAAGTAAAGGGACTATGTTTTAAAGTAATTTTTCAAGTATAAACATGTTGATCTTGTACGTGCCTTAATTTAGTGTTTGAATTGTGTATGCCTTATTTTAGAAGGCCATTCGGTCATGTTTATTAAACAATAGAATCTATGTTCTTAATTTGTGAAGAAGTGATGCGTGCTTATTTCTTGACTAGATCTAATACTTTTTAGAACATGCAAGTAATTTCATAAAGATAAAATTGAATCTTTATTTTGGGTTGAAAAAGAATCATGAACTTGAACTTGTGATGTGGTGCATTGTCTCGAAAAATAGTCTTGAACTCCAACATGATTTGCTTTGACTTTGTGATGCATGAATGTTGAAAATGAATGAAAATTATGTCATCCTTGCATCATTAGATTCATCCATCCTAGGAGAAGTAGGTAGCTAGGTTTTGTTCCTTATTTAAAGTACATGCATAATGAGACTAACTAAATATAAGAGTTTTTGAAAGTGTTTGCATGCGATGATTAAGCTTTGAGAGAAAAAGTATGTGAATCTTTGGAATGCTTTGTGGTTTAACTAATTGTCTTGATTTGAGTTTTGAAAAGAAATTTAAAATTATAATTTCCCTATTGTATGCTCACGGTTTCTAGATTAAAATAAGGAAAATGATTTCATGAATTTATATGCTCCTTGTGCATTAAATCTTTGCAAAATCATGTATGCATGATTCGGCCAAAGCAGATATATGAAGTTAGAAAATTGTTTTCATGAAATGACTTTTGATTATAGCTATGTCCTGGGTACATGATGTTGTATGCTTAATGAGCATGATGTGTGTGTCTTTCTTTTATCTTTTGGGCTTTAATTTCAATATATATATATATATATATATATGATTTAATTAGATTATGAGAAACGAATTTTTATGGTATTAAATCAATGACTTTTAGTTTTAAAATTTATTTGTAATTAGCAAACAAGGTGTTAGAACCTACAATCGGTGGGTGAAATAACTAGGATACACTAGGAGAACACCTAGAAGGGGGGGTTGAATAGGTGTAAGAGAAACCTTGAAAGATTTTCGCAAGAAACAAATCAAAACAATTAAAAAAAATGATTTTCTTGAAATTTTCTTCTATTAATCGATTAACAAGTCAACTAATCGATTAATGCCGAATGATCAATTCAAACTAATCGATTAATGAAACCAATTACTCGATTAATCAATGTTAAAATTGAAAAATCACTTTTCAATCAAATATGAAAATCCATCAATTAACACGTATGATCAGAGATAAAGCGGAATTGATTAACACCAATATTCTTATTGATTACCAAGGTTATGAAAATGATTTTCCCCAAATAATTTTGCACAATTAAGATTCAATTCAATCAATTATGAAAAATCACTTTTTCTAGGTTTTCAACCAAGAACACAATTAATAACAAGAATTGTAAAGAGTAGAGAGTTTAGAGATACGACACAGTGATTTATCCAGGTTCACTTTCATCCACTTGAAAGCTACTCCAGTCCCCTCTTCAACCAAGAGAGATTCTTCACTATGAGGAATTAGAGTTTCTCAAATTACAAGTAAATGCCTCACAAGACTCCCTTCTTGCTAGCCTACAAGAGATACCACACCCTTGCCTTGTAACCCTATTGATGTCTAATCTAACCTCTTCTCTTGCTTGCCGATACCCCACAACAAGACTTCCAATGCTTTGAGATTCTTCAAAGACTTCCACTTGCTTGCTTCACTACAAGACTTCCAAGTGCTTGATGATATGCCACACCAAGGCTTCCAAATAACTTTGCTTGATGAATAACTTCTTCAAGACTTCCTTTGTTGTTGAGTGTTTGCCTTCTTTGCAATGATTACAACTCAAATGAAAACAAAATAACAATCCTATGAATCTCTTTCAAAAGCTATGAAAATATCAACATGAGAGATTCAAGGTTCTTGATCAAAGAATGTAAAAATGAGAACTTTGATCTTGAGAAAGTGAGAGAGAATAGAGTGGCTTGATTCTTTGTAAAATGAATATCAAAATGATGGAATATGATCACAAAGGTTAGAAATAGGTTTATATAGAATACCCAAAAGTTAGGAATGGTTAAAAGTGCTTTTGAGAAGTGAAAAACGCATTTTAAAAACCATATCTGATCGTGTTACTCGAGTAACAAAGTGGCTAATCGAGTAACCATGCCTTAATCGAGTAATGCCGCAAGGCTGAATAATTTTACTCGAGTAAAAGTCAAGATAATCGATTATCAAAATTTGTTAATCGATTATCAGTTCAAAATATACTGTTAATCGATTATAGAAACCTGTTAATCGATTGTTTTGATTAAAAATCACTTAAAACTTGTTTTCTCAAAAACTAAACCTTTTCTTTCAAACCTTTAAGCCACCTATTGATTTTAGGCAAAGTGAATACTCAAAATATGATATAATCATGACTATGATAGAGATTCACTACCCTCTAATAACTCTACCCAAACTCAAACTAAGAGACTTGAGAGGCTAAAGATAAAACAATAAAACATAAACTACCAAACTAAGTCTTCATGAGTTGACTCTCTCTTTATCACTTGATGTTTGTTGTTTCTTGTTGAGCTTGAACTTGATCAACACATTTAAGCTTGTTCAAAACCTTTTGGAATTTATCAAAACATTCTTCATGGATCTTACAATCTCCCCCTTTTTGAAAATGACAAACATGTTTTGAAGTTGTGAAGTTGTTGATGCTTGAACCATTTGATCACTTGGTGAGACTCTTGCTCCCCCTCAATTTATGCTTTTGACATTTGAAATCTAATTGAGATTGATTCTCCCCCTATCTCCAACAACTTTGCTCAACCTACATAAAAACAACAAAACAAACCTTTCTCCAAAACAAAATATTATTTCTTTTCAAAACATACATTTCTCTTCAAAACATACATTTCTCCCCCTTTCACTACAAGAATTTTCTCGGACAGCTACGGAATATTGCGTAGCAATTCCGTTGCTGTCCTCTAGCAAAGTAGTCATAACTACGGAATTGCTGCGGAACAGCTACAACACGGTGCATAGCGTAAATCAGGTCTCTAATTCGCTACCGAATAATACAGTAGCTATTCCGAAGCTGATTAAAGAATAGTTGTAGCTAATCCGTTGCAATACCGTAGCAAAATAATTGTCCACTTTAAATTAATAATAGTACTTTTCCGTAGCTATCTAGCTACAAATATTCGGTAGCAGATCCGTACCCAGTATTTTCACAATCTGTAGCAAAGTTGCATCTATTTCGTAGCTGATGCGTGAAATATAACCACATAAACCCTAGCAATTTTGAAGCTATTCGGTAGCTGTTTTTCCTAGGTGTTCTTTAGCTATTCCCTAGCTGAATTGCATCACAATTCTGTAGCAATTCGATAGCAGTTTGGTACCTATTTTCCTAGCTGTTCGGATCGCATTTCTGTAGCAATTCGATTGCAGTTGTGTACCTTTTTTTCCTAGTTGTTCTCTATGTATCTGTCTATCCTCCTACTAGTTCATTCTTCTTATTGGGGCTTCTAATGGTCTTCTCCTCACAAGGAAAAACTATCTAAGGCAAGATTCTACCACCTCTTTGCCAATTGGTGCTACCCTACATTCTCTCTAACGAAAGCCGCTCCAGCCGAAGAAACAATTTAGAAGGAAGAGGGCATATTCATTGCCTTGGAAGATTCAAAAGAAGAAACAATCTACAGGAACCATTTCTTTTAGGCCAATCCTACTCATGCAAGTTACAAATAAATGACATACAACACAGAAAAGACAACTTTGGAACTTAAAAAAGTGGATTAAAACAACCTTTTGTTTGTTGATGCATACATCCTCATTACTTATTTATGGCTATGTGCTTGAAGCTAAAGATTTTTATCAGTATACATGGAAAACTTTGATTAGCTTCAATTCACCTCTGCGCTTGATCTCAAAACCTTTCAGCTCTGCAAGAGTTCCATCATCATTAAAAACAGCATACCGCTTTTTAATAAGAATTCCTTCTTCCTTTGAAGCAGGAAGGATCATAGCCTACATCAAATAAAACCATATAAGTCATTCACATATAGTGAAACACAAGGCAGAATCTTTAAATCATAAACAGCATGTAGCATTTACATTTTACCTTGTATGGTCCATCCATCTCAAATTTAATAGAGCATTCACTGTGAGTTGTATATGCTTTCCTAATCAGATCTGTGAGTGTTTGTCAGAAAATTGGTAATAGAAAGAAGGGAAAGTAATCAGATGTAAAAGTAAAGTAATTGCACTAGTTACAAAAAAAATGCAAAAATAGAAACACCTGCAATGTATTGTGAATCAAATTAAATTAAATCATTTACAAACAAAATTTCAAGCTGACCTGGTACTGGTCATTAGTATTATTTATTGCCACGTCAACATTAAGCATGACACAAGGGTATGAGATTGTTAACTTCCTCTTTGATTCTCTGAAATGCATCAAATATGAGTAAGCATCCATGAGGTTCTATTTTGTTATTAATAGTTTCTTTTTACAAGAATTAAAAAATAAAAATGGAAAAGGAAGGTAAGAAAAATTACTTGGCAATATCCATGGCAAAGTTGATAGCAGTTGCAGGATTAAGTGCACCTTTATCTTTGAGGCACTGATGAAGATCTCCCTATAAATGAGTGAAAATATTAAGCAGAGATTGAAAAGCATAAGTTGCATATATGTTTTGACCAGATTAGATACTAGGTGTAGAGTGCTCAATTGGAAGCGAAAATATTCATTCACATACCCCTCTTAGATACTCAGTAATTAACATAAGAGGCTTTCTGTCAGTAACAGCTCCAAGGAACTGAACTATATTGGGGTGCCGCAGCTTCACTAACAAATTGACCTCATGCCTTAAGTCCTGACTGTATAAAAAATTATACCCAAGAAAAACAAACCAGAGAGAGGCAAAGAGCTAAGTCATTGACACATGAGATAGCAAATCACCTGGAACATAGAGAAAATATGGTTTGTAGCAATGGTTTGTTGCCACACAAGTGCCAGCTCAATCACAATAGTGTTAAGCATTTGAGGTGAAGAAACTTATGATTCAAGTAAGTGAGAGCAAGGATGTAGCTAAAGTTGAAAAGTAAAGTATATCCAACCATTGCTCCAACAACCATTGTTTACCATGGCATTCTGGCCATACATCATAGGTGATATCCAAAAGCCCCATAGCCACCATTTTTTTATATTGTCTACAGTCATAAAGCAAAGAAGATAGATGAGCATTGTTGGTGCAGAACACAAAGGAATGAAATGATAAAGATCGAGAGTTTTTTGTTTTGTTTTGAATCTATCTAAGGTACCTTTTGAAAGCACAAAACCACTCATAACAAAAAGGATGGCCAATGTGAAAGACCCTAATGTTAGAGCCACTGTTATTTCCCTGCCAATTGCTGCAACAAATCTGAATAATGCAGAAGCCATCTGATTTACTACTACCAGAAGAAGGTATTGCCTAAAAAATCTGCAGTAGGTAGAACAAGGGTTGAACAGTCAATCCTTTTTTTTTTTGAGTATGTCTTAAAAATTAGAAACATAAAAAACAAACTGTACTTTTGGTCCATATATGTGATGATCGTTTCTACTTAATTCTTATATGAACAATTATTTTTGATTTGGTCCTTGCCATTCATTTTTGTCATAAGCACCGACTGTTAAAGTTAAATAACAGGCCCAGATTGAGGATGACTGACATAAATAAGGACAAAAGTGAAATGATTATGACATATACGGAGAAAAATATGTGATCCCTGCATGTGATAATCATTTTCAATTTGGTCCTTATACTTGGCTCTAACAAATGGTGTCATGACGATAATGAATGGCAAGCACTAAAGTGAAAATAATTTTATATACAAGAACTGAATTGAAATTTCTTTTATGTATAGGGACTAAGTTGAAAACGAACATCACATATATATGGACCAAAAATATAGCTAAACCAAAAAACATACAGTTATTTTACCTTCCAACTTCTGGATCAAAACCAATGACATAGTAGGTTAGTACTACCCAAACTCCAACTTCCACAATGGTCATGGGGATTTTTAGGATCCATGCAGGAAGAGCAAGACCCATGAAGGGAAGAAGAGATACTCCCTTTGCTTGTAGAAAACAGGAAGCCTTGAAACCACCATGGAAAGTTCAACCAATCCGTTGAACATGATCACAACAACGCCGAAGAACAATGCACCGGAATATATACCTCCGTTAGACACTGAATCTCGATGCATCTCGGTCCGAAGAAAAATGGTCATGGAAATCATTTCCAATACAGCAAGCTAAAAGAAGAACACCATTATTACTACATTTGAATAATGAATACATAGCATTATATGATTAGACGATAAAGTTAAACATTGCAATTTTCAACATACTTGGCAAAGCTTGAATATGTAGACAAACGAATTGCGCTTAATAAGCAAATATTCTCTTGATAAGCAAGCTTTCAACAGTTCCAATTTTCCAACTCCATACATTTTGGTTGTCAAAGTAGCAGGGTGGCTCTTAGACTTGTCAAATTCAGTGGAAAGTTCGTCACCAATGCTTCTCCCAACATGAAAGGACTTAAATGCCTCAGAAAACTCTTCAGACGTGATATATCTGTAAGGCTGATCTCTGTGTGCCCAATATTGTTCCTGATCTTTCTTTGATGTCACCAATATCATAGCAATTTGCATAGTCAAAAATTAAAATTGTTACAAAGAAAACATTTTCTGAATAACTAAATTAGACATCATGTTTAACACTGCTTGCAAATGTGATTGTGAGTATTATATAGACGTCAATTAAAGTTGAACTAAAAATGAAACTATTGTCACATATCTATAAAACCTACTTTTACCACTGAAAGAAGATAAGTAAAAGAATTACTAGTTGTTGGTTGCATATATAAAACCTACTTTTACTAGTGTAGACAGATTATATCATTTAAAGAAGACACAATAACACTTACTTCTTGATAAAAATTTTCTACACCTTTCCTCTCAGGACATTTAAAGCCCATTGATTCAAAAAATTCAAGCACGTTTTCTCGTGGACCTTGGTACACAATGTGGCTATCGGAGAGTAAGATAATGTCATCAAAAAGATCGTAGGTCTCTGGTGCTGGCTGCAGGAGTGAGATGATCCCGGTTCCTTTGAGAATGTGGACACATTGCTTTAGTGAATTCACAATTTGAAAAGTTGTTGAGTTATCCAAACTGGTAGATATTTCATCCATGAAAAGAACCTTAGTTGGTCCAACTATCATCTCTCCTGCATTTATAGATTTTCCCATTATTAAAAAAATTATCACATAATTCAAGATTGATATGAACTTTGTTTTAATTTTTACCTATTGTAAGACGTTTCCTTTGTCCACCGGAGATACCTCTTAACATTGCATTTCCTACAAAGGTATCAGCACAGATCTCTAGTCTCAAAATCTGCAAATGCATAGCAAAGAAACATGAGACTTGAAAACAAAATATTATATAACTTAAATCATGATTTTAAAAAATGGTTTTGACTTTTGAAAGCATAAATTTTACCCTTAGGACATAATCTGTTATCAAATTTGCCTTCTGGCCTTCAGTTGCTACAGCCTGAGCATTATAAGTCAAAAGCACAACAACTTAGACATCAACCATTTCTATATATAGGGAAAAGATATAGACGGAAAAGATATAGAGAATGCTCTCAATTTAAAGATAACTACCTGCTGATGTAACCAAGATCAACTCAAATATCACTTATCATGTAACTATTTGCTGTTACAATTAATTTATCACCTACTTTTTCTTCACAACAATTTTCTTCTAGGTGAGAAAATTTGATATTTAGTAGCAAGGAGAAGAAGAAGAAGAAGAAGAAGAAGAGTCCAAAACAAAAATAATGAAATTCATATAACAGAGGTCAGGTGTAACACCCCAATTTTTGTTCCCAAATAAATAAAAGGAATATTTAAATAAAACTAATTATATGGAATTAGTTAGTTTTATTTATTAATTTATTGTTATATTAAAAGAATTATCCAAGGAAAAATAAGAGAAAATAATTTGGGTTCTAAAAATAAGGATTTTTGCAGTTTAGTCCTTGGAAAGGACCTAAGAGGTAATATTGGAAAGATATTTGGAGGGAAAGTGAATAAAATAATAATTTTTGAAAATCTGAGTGCGTTACTCGAGTAGCCCGATCAATTTACTCGAGTAATAGTGGTGCTGAAGCTGAAGAAAGTGCGTTTGATGATTCAACAATTTGGGTAATTCAATTGTTAACACCTAGCACCGACTGGATTAGTTGGAAACACGTGTTAGCATGCATGGAGAAGGATTTAGGCTATAAATTGATGGATTTGGTTGATGAATTGGGTGGAAATTGAGAAAAAGAAGGGGAAACTCTGTTGAAATCTTGTTTGAACCCTCTCTGTTCTTCATCTTCGTTCTTAATCCCTACCCATACACAGTTGATGAGCTTGATACCTTCTTCAAGCTTGTCACAAGACCTTTAATTTGAGACAAGAATCGTGTGTTTTGGTGGCTGGAGCAAGGAGAACGAATTGCTTGAAGTTGGGATCAAGAAACTGAAGGTTGCAGTTTCAGTTTTGAGAAGCCAAGTTCAAGCTTTCGATTTTGGTAGGTAGAGGGTCTCAAATCGTGCCATTTTGATTTCTATTTAGAGTTTGCAATGTCTACTTTCTATATTGACCAAGATTACTCATTTTCATGTACGTTTGGTTTGTCAAATCATCACCCGAACTTGCTCTGCTGAACCTGTTTTGGAACCAAAAACAGAGCATTTGGAGTTTGTGGATTCTGTGAGTTTCTTTGCTGCCTTTGCATTCAAAAAGCTTCATTGAGGTAAGGGAGAAGCTTTACTAATGCTAGAATAGATTGAGGAATTGATTTGAATATTGGTTGAACCACCATGAGGTTCAAAGGGCACTAGGTTAGGGGACAATGGCTTGGAGGCCAATTTGATCTTAAAACTGAATTGGAACATGTTATATTTTGATATCTAAAGCTAAATGAACCTTCAATTTGATCTGAAATTGGGTAATTAAGGAATTGGTATGTGAGGTTGTGTTTTAGGTCAAAATTGGGGGAAATTGTTATGATTCTGTGATTTTGGTGTTAATGCTTGAAATTGATGCTATGAACAAGTTTAATGTAATGTATTTAAGTTGGTTTGAAGCTTAACTTTGGTAAAAATTGGATTGGCATGAGTTTGACATATAAAAACCAGTTCAGCAGTGTTTTACTGCATAATTTACTCGAGTAATTCGAGCTGTCACTCGAGTAATGCGTGAAAATTCTGATTTATCTGATGAGTGCAAGAGGATTACTCGATTAATCTGAAGTATTAATCGAGTAACACCTTAAAACTTTGAATAATTTGAAATATATGCAGTACTACTCGAGTAATAGATCTGTTAATCGAGTAATGCGAAAGGTGCAAAAATATTACTCGAGTAATTCGAGCTGTCACTCGAGTAATGCGAAAGGTGCAAAAATATTACTCGAGTAATTCGAGCTGTCACTCGAGTAATGCGAAAGGTGCAAAAATATTACTTGAGTAATCTAATGCAATACTCGATTAATAGACTCTGTTAATCTATTAGTGACTGAATTGTTGTAAAAGGATCAGAATTTAATAAGGTGATTGATTAGCAAAGGGTTTGAATCAATTTAATTAATGAACTAGAAATTAATGGAAGTCAGTGTATGTTAAATAAAGTTTAATTATGCCAAGTCCCAGCTTCGAACAACTTAAATGACATTGAATAGTATGGGTAGTCAAAGCCATGCATAGCATCTGCATTATTTGGATTCCCACATGTGTGGAGACACGTCCGAGAGGCGTGGGCATATCCTTTCGGTTGAACTCGAGGGACCTGGGTGTCTGCTCCAAAGGGTTCACGGGGGAGTGTCGGTGACCGGGGTTGCACCTTCTGTTTCCGGAAATACACACGTGCGTGTGGGCATGTCATTTGGTGCCGGACTCGATGAGGCGTAGTCCTACGGGATACGTCGGCAACATTTCTAAGAGCTCTAGAGGTGTTGATTTATTTGCGGGCCGAGTTCGATGAGATACTCAGTATGGGTATCGAGCATGTTTATTTTAAGGTGCCACGGAAGCCTATTTGTTGTAGTTGGCCAACAATCATGCATTGATAAAATTAGATGCATCATGACTGCATATTCTATTGATTTATAATTAAGTCTTGATGTTGGTGTTTAACATGGTTGACTAAAAATTTATAAGTTATATTAATTGCAATAAATAAAGTCTTACTTGATTAGAACTGTACCCTGTCTATTTTATTATGTGTTAGTATTTGCTAACTCCCTATGCCCTTGCAGGTGATGGCTCGTTACCTGACATACGTGGAGTTACGCCCGCTCCGTAGAGGAGTGTGGGACTACGAGGAGCACCGAGCGATGTTCGAGGGTGAGGTTGACGTGATCTTTCGTCATCCTAACCCCCTGGCTCGAGTGCGACCTCGTAGGCTTCGCATCCCCATGATCTACATACTGCACATTCCACCAGCTTACACTTACCGTTTTGGTTCTCCACCCCCACATCATGGACGTCGCTTTTATAATCTACATGTCCGACGCCCAGCCACCCGTACACGTCCCTCTACTTCTGATGAGGCTACTGCTACGGCCACTCCTCGTCCCGGTCCGACCACCAGGGTACGTTTTGCACCCTCACCTGAGCCAGTGCGTCGCACTGCTATCCCTGTTGTGTCGGATGAGGAGGAGGAGGACCCCGTAGAGGACATGGATGGGCCAGCTGCGGACAGTCAGTGATGTGGTGTCTTTTCTGAGAGTATGTGCAGTATGGGGACCGTGGTAGGATGTGGTGTTTAGCTTTTGGAAGACCAGGGATCAGACATCAGCGTGGGTGGATCATGGCTCAGCTCTCGAAGACTCTTTTATTTTGATTTGTGTTATATTGTATATAGTTGAGAGGGTCTATGAGAGCTGTTATTTTATATCTGCTGGTCTGTATGCTACCTCGACTTTTATCTCTGATACTTGGGTACCTGAGTTTTTATATATATATATATATGGGCTATGGTTGTATAGTTATTATGATCCTTAAAATTATTTCAATTACAACTGCAGTAATCATTTTGAAAATCGTTTCCGCTGAAAGTACAAACAGGTACTCAACCATTCATTTTTGAAAGAAATGTGTTTTCGAATCAAAGCTTTCGGATATGGAACTTGGTGTATAGAAAGAAAAAGTTTTTCCATAAAGTTCCTATACGAATAACATTTACTATATATTCCAGCTTTCTTTATTTAATATAAATAAAGCTATATTTTGAGAATGTCTCATAATTTGTTAATATACATCGAGTGTCCACATTTGTTGGTATCAGAGCTGTGATCCTGCGAACTGATGCTGATCTGTGATCTCCAAAAGGTAATATTTGTTTTAGATGCTTGCTTTAGCGTCTATGTATAGTGAGTTTTAGAATTGGAAAGAGGTGTGTCATGCATACTTCTCGTTAGGATGTTAGCCTGATGTAGAATCTTCAGCGCAGGTTAAAGATGTCTACTAGAAACAATAATAATCATATGGCCGAGGCCATAGAGAGGTTGACTGATGTATTAGTGAATATGCGTCAGCAACAATCTAATCCGCCCCATCAGCCAATGCAAGCAGAGAACCAGGAGTCGAAGACTTTCTCGGAATTTCGACGCTTTAAACCTTCAAAGTTTGAAGGAGGTCACAAGCCTGAGGAAGCGGATCGTTGGATTCAGGAGTTGAACAAGATCTTTCGCACTATGGAATGCACCGATGCTCAAAGAGTGAAGTTTGCAGTTTTCATGTTGTGTGGTGAAGCTGAGAATTGGTGGCATCACACCATACAACTTTTGAATTATGAAGGAAGGCTGATTACTTGGGATGTGTTTGTTGAGAAATTTCTCAATAAATACTTTCCTGAGGATCAAAGGAGAAAGAAGGAGTTGGAATTTATGCAATTGAAACAAGGAGACATGAGTGTAGGGGAATACGCAGCAAAGTTTGAGGAGCTTATCAAGTATTCTCCGTACTACCAACTCAACCCGGACGAGAGGTCCAAATGCATCAAGTTTGAGAATGGGCTCAAGCCGGAGATAAAGTCTGCTTTTGGATATCAGAAGGTGAGAAGTTTTCCTGCTTTAGTAGAGATGTGCCGAGTTTATGAAGATGATAAGAAAGAGGAAGAGGCACAAAGGAGGAGCCAATCAGGGACTGGACCCATCAGGAAGAAAAATTTCAACAACCGGAGTAAGGGTCCTTATTATCATAAAGGAAAAGGGAAGGAAATGAATGGTGGTAAAGTTACTCCTCAAACAAGTAATCGTAAGTGCGAGAAGTTGACCGTTTCCATTTCGGAACAAACTGTTATGCTGCTCAGCATGGCCTTTGTTTCAATTGTGGGAAGAAAGGGCACTATTCTCGTGAATGCAAGGAGCCGGTAAAGAAAGAGGGAGTAAGCAGACCCGCTATTGCTGGAAAAGTGTTTTCTTTGAGTGGAATGGAATTAACCCCATCATCTGGCCTAATCCAAGGTATCTATTTTCTTAATGCCCAACCCTATGTTGTTATGTTTGATTCCGGAGCCACACACTCTTTCGTGTCTTATGAGTGTGTAAATCGCTTAAAGTTAGTAGTATCTGAGTCACCCTATCATCTAAAGCTTGAAACCCCCACCAACAACCCTTGTGTTGTTTCTAAGGTTTGCAAAGATTGTAAGATAATGGTCCTAAACCATATATCCTCAGTAGATTTGATCTGCTTACCCATGCTTAAGATAGATGTGATCCTAGGAATGGATTGGTTGCATCGAAATCAAGTTATCTTAGACTGTGAGGAAAAGACGATCCAGTTCCGAAACCATGAATCCTTAAGTTTTGAACCCCAAGGGTATGTTTGTCTATTCTCCTCAATTGTGGAAGAGAAGAAGGAAGTGGAGATTGAGGATATTCTGGTGGTTAGAGACTTTCCGGAAGTGTTTCCAGAAGAAATTCCAGGATTACCGCCAAAGCGTGAGATTGAGTTTGGAATCGATCTCGTACCTGGAACCGGACGTATCTCGATTGCTCCGTATAGGATGGCACCACCGGAGATGGCCGAGATGAAGAAGCAGATTGAAGAATTGCTGCAGAAGCAAATGATAAGGCCGAGTGTTTCGCCATGGGGAGCCCCGTTGTTGTTTGTTAAGAAGAAGGACGGTAGCATGAGAATGTGTGTGGACTATCGTCAGCTGAATAAGGTCACGATCAAGAAAAAGTATCCTTTGCCAAGGATTGACGACCTTATGGATCAAGTTCGAGGAGCTTCAGTGTTTTCTAAGATCGATCTAAGGTCGGGATATCATCAAATTCGAATTCGGGATGAAGACATTCCGAAGACAACTTTTCGATCAAGATATGGTCATTATGAGTATGTGGTTATGCCGTTTGGGCTAACGAATGCTCCTGCTATCTTCATGGATTATATGAACCAGATTTTCAGACCTTATTTGGATTCGTTCGTGGTGGTATTCATCGATGATATTCTTATCTATTCCAAGAGTCCTGAGGATCATGCTGAACATCTCAAGATTGTGTTGGGGATCTTGAAGGAGAAGTAGTTGTATGCCAAACTTGCTAAGTTTGAGTTTTGGTTGGACAAGGTGAACTTTTTGGGACATGTTATCACCAAGGAAGGCATTGCTGTAGATCCAGCTAAAGTTGGAGCTGTGCTGAAGTGGGAACAGCCAAAGACTGTGACCGAGGTCCGTAGTTTCTTGGGTTTAGCTGGATACTACCGGAGGTTTATTGACGGTTTTTCGAAGATTGCCTTGCCATTGACTAAGTTGACTCGTAAAGATCAACCTTTCTTGTGGGATCATAAGTGTGAGGAAAGTTTTCAGTTGTTAAAGGAGAAGTTGACGTCCTCACCAGTGTTGGTGTTGCCTGACCCACATAGAAGCTTCGATGTTTATTGTGATGCTTCGAGGCAAGGACTTGGATGTGTTTTAATGCAAGATAGAAAAGTGGTAGCATACGCATCCAGGCAGTTGAAAGTGCATGAGGTCAACTATCCGACGCATGATTTAGAGCTTGCTGCTATTGTCTTCGCTCTGAAAATTTGGAGACACTACCTCTATGGCACTACCTTCAAGGTATTTAGTGATCATAAGAGTTTGAGGTACCTGTTTGACCAGAAAGAGTTGAATATGAGGCAAAGGCGTTGGATGGAGTTTATTAAGGATTATGATTTCGAGCTCCAATACCATCCCGGTAAAGCAAATGTAGTAGCTGATGCTTTAAGCCGGAAGACTCTTCATATGAGTTCAATGATGATCAAGGAATTTTCTCTAATCGAGAAGTTTCGTGATCTAAGTATGACGTTGCAAGTGGAAAGAGAATGCTTTATGCTTGGTAAGTTGCAAATTACCAATGAATTCCTGATTCAAGTTCGGGAATCTCAGCAGATAGATGAAGAACTGCAAGAGAAGAGAAGGCTTATGTTGGAAGGGAAGGAACCAAACTTCCAGGTTGGAAGTGATGGAATTCTCCGATTCAAAGATCGGATTTGTATTCCAAAAGATCTAGAGATAAGAAGACTGATCCTAGACGAAGCGCATAAAAGTCGGATGAGTATTCATCCGGGATCAACCAAAATGTATCAAGATTTGAAGAAGCTGTTTTGGTGGTCTGGGTTAAAGAAAGATGTTGCTTCGTATGTTGCTTCTTGTCTGATTTGTCAGAAGGCGAAAGCTGAGTATAAGAAGCCAGGTGGTGAATTGCAACCATTGGATATTCCTATGTGGAAATGGGATAGCATATCAATGGATTTTGTGTCTGGATTACCAAGGACTATTGGAGGGCATGATGCAATTTGGGTAATTGTTGATAGATTGACCAAGTCGGCGCATTTCATTCCAGTTAATATGCGCTATCGCATGGATAAGTTTGCTGAATTGTACATCAAGGAAATCGTTCGTCTGCATGGTATACCTTCAAGTATTGTTTCGGATCGAGATCCGAGATTTACTTCGAAGTTTTGGAAGGGTTTGCAGCAGTCTCTGGGATCAAAGTTGAGAATGAGTTCTGCTTACCATCCCCAGACTGATGGTCAGTCGGAAAGGACTATCCAATCTCTTGAGGATTTGCTAAGAGCATGTGTGTTAGAAAGTCAGGAAGGTTGGGATAAACTCTTGTCTCTGATAGAGTTTACCTACAATAACAGTTATCACACCAGTATTGGAATGGCACCGTTCGAAGCTTTGTACGGAAGGAAGTGCCAAACTCCCCTATGTTGGTTCCAAGTGGGGGAGCAAACAATTATTGGACCTGAGCTTGTTCAGGAAACCTCTGAGAAGATTCAGATGATCAGAGAAAAGATGAAGACAGCGCAAAGCCGACAGAAAAGTTATGCGGATAAAAGGAGAAGACCCTTGGAGTTTGGAGAGGGCGATCATGTTTTTATTCGCGTAAGACCGACAACTGGTGTTGGGAGAGCTTTGAAGACAAAGAAGTTGTCAGCAAGGTTTATTGGTCCTTATCAGATACTCAAGCGTATCGGGTCTGTAGCTTATCAGCTCGCTTTGCCTCCGTCTTTGTCCAATCTTCATGATGTGTTTCATGTTTCGCAATTACGGAAATTTGTGCCAGATCCCGATTCAGTAATTGAAGTTCAACCTGATGATGTGGCTTTGAGAGAGAATCTCACTTTTGAGACAATCCCTGTCAGAATTGAAGATCGAAGATTGAAGCAGTTGCGGGGAAAGGAAATTCCTTTAGTCAAAGTTATTTAGGAAAATGCTGATGTATCAGAAGCAACTTGGGAATTAGAAGATAAGATGAGAAAAGATTATCCTGAGTTGTTTTTGTAAGCGGAATTTCGAGGACGAAATTCTTGTAAGTGGGGGAGAAATGTAATACCCCAATTTTTGTTCCCAAATAAATAAAAGGAATATTTAAATAAAACTAATTATATGGAATTAGTTAGTTTTATTTATTAATTTATTGTTATATTAAAAGAATTATCCAAGGAAAAATAAGAGAAAATAATTTGGGTTCTAAAAATAAGGATTTTTGCAGTTTAGTCCTTGGAAAGGACCTAAGAGGTAATATTGGAAAGATATTTGGAGGGAAAGTGAATAAAATAATAATTTTTGAAAATCTGAGTGCGTTACTCGAGTAGCCCGATCAATTTACTCGAGTAATAGTGGTGCTGAAGCTGAAGAAAGTGCGTTTGATGATTCAACAATTTGGGTAATTCAATTGTTAACACCTAGCACCGACTGGATTAGTTGGAAACACGTGTTAGCATGCATGGAGAAGGATTTAGGCTATAAATTGATGGATTTGGTTGATGAATTGGGTGGAAATTGAGAAAAAGAAGGGGAAACTCTGTTGAAATCTTGTTTGAACCCTCTCTGTTCTTCATCTTCGTTCTTAATCCCTACCCATACACAGTTGATGAGCTTGATACCTTCTTCAAGCTTGTCACAAGACCTTTAATTTGAGACAAGAATCGTGTGTTTTGGTGGCTGGAGCAAGGAGAACGAATTGCTTGAAGTTGGGATCAAGAAACTGAAGGTTGCAGTTTCAGTTTTGAGAAGCCAAGTTCAAGCTTTCGATTTTGGTAGGTAGAGGGTCTCAAATCGTGCCATTTTGATTTCTATTTAGAGTTTGCAATGTCTACTTTCTATATTGACCAAGATTACTCATTTTCATGTACGTTTGGTTTGTCAAATCATCACCCGAACTTGCTCTGCTGAACCTGTTTTGGAACCAAAAACAGAGCATTTGGAGTTTGTGGATTCTGTGAGTTTCTTTGCTGCCTTTGCATTCAAAAAGCTTCATTGAGGTAAGGGAGAAGCTTTACTAATGCTAGAATAGATTGAGGAATTGATTTGAATATTGGTTGAACCACCATGAGGTTCAAAGGGCACTAGGTTAGGGGACAATGGCTTGGAGGCCAATTTGATCTTAAAACTGAATTGGAACATGTTATATTTTGATATCTAAAGCTAAATGAACCTTCAATTTGATCTGAAATTGGGTAATTAAGGAATTGGTATGTGAGGTTGTGTTTTAGGTCAAAATTGGGGGAAATTGTTATGATTCTGTGATTTTGGTGTTAATGCTTGAAATTGATGCTATGAACAAGTTTAATGTAATGTATTTAAGTTGGTTTGAAGCTTAACTTTGGTAAAAATTGGATTGGCATGAGTTTGACATATAAAAACCAGTTCAGCAGTGTTTTACTGCATAATTTACTCGAGTAATTCGAGCTGTCACTCGAGTAATGCGTGAAAATTCTGATTTATCTGATGAGTGCAAGAGGATTACTCGATTAATCTGAAGTATTAATCGAGTAACACCTTAAAACTTTGAATAATTTGAAATATATGCAGTACTACTCGAGTAATAGATCTGTTAATCGAGTAATGCGAAAGGTGCAAAAATATTACTCGAGTAATTCGAGCTGTCACTCGAGTAATGCGAAAGGTGCAAAAATATTACTCGAGTAATTCGAGCTGTCACTCGAGTAATGCGAAAGGTGCAAAAATATTACTTGAGTAATCTAATGCAATACTCGATTAATAGACTCTGTTAATCTATTAGTGACTGAATTGTTGTAAAAGGATCAGAATTTAATAAGGTGATTGATTAGCAAAGGGTTTGAATCAATTTAATTACTGAACTAGAAATTAATGGAAGTCAGTGTATGTTAAATAAAGTTTAATTATGCCAAGTCCCAGCTTCGAACAACTTAAATGACATTGAATAGTATGGGTAGTCAAAGCCATGCATAGCATCTGCATTATTTGGATTCCCACATGTGTGGAGACACGTCCGAGAGGCGTGGGCATATCCTTTCGGTTGAACTCGAGGGACCTGGGTGTCTGCTCCAAAGGGTTCACGGGGGAGTGTCGGTGACCGGGGTTGCACCTTCTGTTTCCGGAAATACACACGTGCGTGTGGGCATGTCATTTGGTGCCGGACTCGATGAGGCGTAGTCCTACGGGATACGTCGGCAACATTTCTAAGAGCTCTAGAGGTGTTGATTTATTTGCGGGCCGAGTTCGATGAGATACTCAGTATGGGTATCGGGCATGTTTATTTTAAGGTGCCACGGAAGCCTATTTGTTGTAGTTGGCCAACAATCATGCATTGATAAAATTAGATGCATCATGACTGCATATTCTATTGATTTATAATTAAGTCTTGATGTTGGTGTTTAACATGGTTGACTAAAAATTTATAAGTTATATTAATTGCAATAAATAAAGTCTTACTTGATTAGAACTGTACCCTGTCTATTTTATTATGTGTTAGTATTTGCTAACTCCCTATGCCCTTGCAGGTGATGGCTCGTTACCTGACATACGTGGAGTTACGCCCGCTCCGTAGAGGAGTGTGGGACTACGAGGAGCACCGAGCGGTGTTCGAGGGTGAGGTTGACGTGATCTTTCGTCATCCTAACCCCCTGGCTCGAGTGCGACCTCGTAGGCTTCGTATCCCCATGATCTACATACTGCACATTCCACCAGCTTACACTTACCGTTTTGGTTCTCCACCCCCACATCATGGACGTCGCTTTTATAATCTACATGTCCGACGCCCAGCCACCCGTACACGTCCCTCTACTTCTGATGAGGCTACTGCTACGGCCACTCCTCGTCCCGGTCCGACCACCAGGGTACGTTTTTCACCCTCACCTGAGCCAGTGCGTCGCACTGCTATCCCTGTTGTGTCGGATGAGGAGGAGGAGGACCCCGTAGAGGACATGGATGGGCCAGCTGCGGACAGTCAGTGATGTGGTGTCTTTTCTGAGAGTATGTGCAGTATGGGGACCGTGGTAGGATGTGGTGTTTAGCTTTTGGAAGACCAGGGATCAGACATCAGCGTGGGTGGATCATGGCTCAGCTCTCGAAGACTCTTTTATTTTGATTTGTGTTATATTGTATATAGTTGAGAGGGTCTATGAGAGCTGTTATTTTATATCTGCTGGTCTGTATGCTACCTCGACTTTTATCTCTGATACTTGGGTACCTGAGTTTTTATATATATATATATATGGGCTATGGTTGTATAGTTATTATGATCCTTAAAATTATTTCAATTACAACTGTAGTAATCATTTTGAAAATCGTTTCCGCTGAAAGTACAAACAGGTACTCAACCGTTCATTTTTGAAAGAAATGTGTTTTCGAATCAAAGCTTTCGGATATGGAACTTGGTGTATAGAAAGAAAAAGTTTTTCCATAAAGTTCCTATACGAATAACATTTACTATATATTCCAGCTTTCTTTATTTAATATAAATAAAGCTATATTTTGAGAATGTCTCATAATTTGTTAATATACATCGAGTGTCCACATCAGGTATCAAACTTGAGACTCCTATTCAAACAAAAATTGCTTAGAGTGACTAGGAAAAGCCTCGGTCAATTAATATTTCATAGCTCAAAGCGTGAGGAATTAGTAAAAGTTTAAAATAATACAGCCCAAAATATATCAAGGTGTTCTGACACAACACAACAGTTTTCTGTGACAAATAAAAGAAATACTTTTGAAACTAAAAGCAAGACAAAAAGAATTCAGTACAGGATTAGTGGGTGCAATTAAGAAAGAGAATTGAAAGAAAACTGTCAAAATGTTATTTCTGAAAAGCACAAGGTTTAGTGGTTGATGAACCAAAACTTAATTCTGTAGCATATGTAATAGTTTTGACACCAAATAAGAAAGAGAATTGAAAGAAAAGTGTCAAAAGGTTATTTCTGAAAAGCATAAGGTTTAGTGGTTGATGAACCAAAACTTAATTCAATGACTGAATACCTAGCTGGCATTTGAAATTTTAAAATGAAAAAAAAACAAAAATAAACCATTAGCAATTATTAGATCAAAATTTAGCCATATCTAACTGAGGGGAAAAAACAGACATGCATACAATTCTCATTGCCTCTTGGTTCTCCTGACCACATGTTAGACTACATCTGCAATATGATAACTTCATTTTTCCACTCCTTATTTGTTTGGCTTATTCAGAACCCTCATCTCCTGAAAGAATAGGAATTTACTGGAATTCAATTCGACTATCAAGCATAAGTTATTCCCAAAATAGGCATGATGTGTGCAGACCAGAGAACGTAACCTAAAAGCTAAACAAAAAAAATTGAAACCCCAAAATTGAAAAGCAAAATTGAAACCAAAAACAAGAGTCATAGGAGGCTACAACTCACCAGTGTGACAAGGAAGTGGTTTGGTGTTGGGGTTCGGTGGTCGAGAGCAACAATGGAGCCTCACCGTGACGATTCGGTGGTCGAGGACGGTAATGGCTGAGGACGAAGTGAGTGGAGTGAGGGTTTGGAACGGCCGAGAACGAAGTGAGGACGAAGTGGTTCAGAGTTACGGCTGAGGACGGAAACGATTCGGCTGAGGACGAAGTGGTTCGGTGTTGGGGCTGAGGACGTTGATTCGGTGTTGGCTGAGGACGACGCTATTGCTGGGGACGGCGGACGACGATGCTAGGGATTTAGGGATTTAGTGAATGAGAAGGGAAGAGAGTGAGATGAGAGTGTGATTAGGGTTCAAGAAAATGAAAAACAAAAAGAGAAAGGAGGGAGGCGGAGGTGAAGGCGGTGCGGCGGTAATGAGGAGGGAGGTGGAGGTGAAGGCTGAAAAGAAAAGGGAAGGGTGAAAAGAAGATATCGAAGGGAAGGGTGAAAAGAGAAGGAAAATGTAAAGGTGACTTGTTAGCGGGAGTGTGAAAATTTCGCGGGTTGTGCCATAAAATTCATCAGCTACGGAATATTTCTTAGCAAATTAATCTGCTACGGAATTTTATATTGTTAACAATATTCCCTAGCTAAAGCGTAGTTGTTTCATAGTTGTTTTTCATATAATTAGTGTATTTTATACTATTGAAAACTAACTACGGAAATTAATTTCGTATCTATTCTATAGCTGATTTGCTATGAAATTGCTAGGAAAATATTCCGTAGCAAAATTCCGTAGCTGTCCGAGAAAATTCTTGTAGTGTTTGGCATTATCAAAAAGTAATATATACCAATTGAAATATAAAATACTAAGCCAAATATAAGAGAAACTATGTCATATATAGAGATATCTAAACCAAAATAGAGAAATTAATAACCATACTATCTCTATATCAAACATTTCTTTAATAGCATGATAATCATCTAATAATCATTCAATGATACCAATTGAAACAATTGTATACCAATTATAATACTAATTGTAAGAATTTGATACCAATAGTATTTTCTCAAAAATATAAACAATATCACATCAAGAGAAATAATACCACTTGTGACTAAACAAATACCAATTGTATAATATCAATTGAGAATAGTACCAATTTAGAGAATTATGAGTAATATCTAACAATATCAAATGTTACCAATTTGTAGGATCTTTTCTTCATACCAATTGAAGATGTCCAACAATATCAATTGTGTCAATTTGTAGGACTTTTACTTGAGATTTGAAGAAATGTGTATAGACCTTCATTTGCATCTTCAATCATACCTACAAAAACAATCATGCTTTGCCTTTTGGTATCCAAATGGTTTTGGATCCATTTTTGTTAGTGTAGGGACTTTCACCCTTTTTCACCCAAACAAAATCTCCTTTAGGTATACCATGCACTTTAATATAACACACATTTGAAGTATGTCCATGAGTACCACAATAGAAACATGTTGGTGCATTTGAAAAATCAACTTTAGAAAAATCAACAAAATTTCTATGAGAATTACTCTTAGCATTAGTATAACCCAAACCAAACTTGTTTGAATTTTCTCTTTGAAAATTTAACAATGTGCGCAATCTAATATCACCATTTGTGAAACTTGCAAGCTTATTTTTCAAAATAGCATTTTCATCTTTAAGCAACTTGCAATTCTCAAAATCAACCACAATATTCAATCTACTAGCACAATTACAAGAAGAACTAGCATATATAAGATCAAGAGTTTCATTTTGAAGATTAAGCTCATCAACTTGTTTTTGAAGATCTAATTTTCAAAATGAGCTTCTTCCTTTCAATATTTTTCAAAGCTAGTTTCTTAAATTGTTCATGCATTTCTTCATAAGCATTATACAATATTTCATATTTAGAAGAAATTTCGGATTTAGTTTCACTTACATCGCTTTCGTAGCTTTGTTCACTTGATTCATCATTTGAACTTTCCTCTTCATCTACTAGAGCTATCAAGTTGAGACAAGCGGTTTCTTCATCATCCGAAGAACTATTTAATGTGCTTTTCTTGTCTTTTTCATCATCACTATTCCAAACTATGTATGCCCTTTTAGTTTTCTTTTCTTTCTCCTTCTTCTTGAGATACTTAGAGAATGAGTACTTGAGATGACCGGGCTTTCCACATTCATGGCAAACTATACCTTCTTTTGATGTCTTGGTCTTGTAGTGTGGGGGATCCTTCTCTTTACTTTTGTTCTTGTTCAACCTTCCTTTTCTCCTTAGAATCTTATTGAACTTTCTTAGTAGAAGCTTCATCTCCTATTCATCAATGTCCAAATCGGAATCTTCATTATCATCATTATCATCATTATCATCGGAACTCTCTTCCTTTCTATATGACCTTTGAGCTTTAAGAGCGATTCCTTTTCTTTCTTTGTTCTTGTCCGATTCTTCATGCATATGTAAGCGTCCAAGCTCCATTTCATGTTCTTGAAGCTTTCCGAAAAGTGTTGCTAAGTCCATGTTGTCCAAGTCCTTTGATTCAACTATTGCGGTAACCTTAGGTTACCATTCCATACTCAGACATCTTAAAACTTTGTTAACAAGTTCACAATTCAAGAAAGTTTTACCAAGAGCAATGAGATGATTAACAATATGAGTAAAACGCTTTTGCATAAAACATATAGATTCATTAGGCAACATACGAAACAATTCATATTCATGCATCAAAGAATTTAATCTAGCACGCCTAACTTCACTAGTGCCTTCATGTGTGACTTGCAAGGTGTCCCACATTTCTTTGGCATCACGACATTGGGAGACTCTAAAGAACTCATCATAAGATAGAGCGGAGGTGATGATATTCTTTGCTTTTAAATCATATTGAATTTTTCTTTTATCATCATCGGTCCACTTATCTTTGGGAGTAAGTGTAAGCACACCTTCTACATCTTTTAAGGGAATATAAGGACCATTTTCAATGGCTTCCCAAATGTTCACATCTATAGCTTCTATAAAGATTCTCATCCTAATTTTCCAATAACCATAACCCTCTCCACCAAACATAGGAGGGCGATTTATTGAAGCACCTTCACCACCAAAGGGTACGAATCCCATTGTAGTTTCCTCAAGGATCTTAACGAAAAAGCTCTATGCTCGTGTCTTTCGACCGAGCTCTGATACCAATTGCTAGAACCTACAATCGGTGGGTGAAATAACTAGGATACACTAGGAGAACACCTAGAAGGGGGGGTTGAATAGGTGTTAGAGAAACCTTGAAAGATTTTCGCAAGAAACAAATCAAAACGATTAAAACAAATGATTTTCTTGAAATTTTCTTCTATTAATCGATTAACAAGTCAACTAATCGATTAATGCCGAATGATCAATTCAAACTAATCGATTAATGAAACCAATTACTCGATTAATCAATGTTAAAATTGAAAAATCACTTTTCAATCAAATATGAAAATCAATCAATTAACACATATGATCAGAGATAAAGCGGAATTGATTAACACCAATGTTCTTATTGATTACCTAGGTTATGAAAATGATTTTCCCCAAATCAATTTTGCGCAATTAAGATTCAATTCAATCAATTATGAAAAATCACTTTTTCTAGGTTTTCAACCAAGAACACAATTAATAACAAGAATTGTAAAGAGTAGAGAGTTTAGAGATACGACACAGTGATTTATCCTGGTTCACTTTCATCCACTTGAAAGCTACTCCAGTCCCCTCTTCAACCAAGAGAGATTCTTCACTATGAGGAATTAGAGTTTCTCAAATTACAAGTAAATGCCTCACAAGACTCCCTTCTTGCTAGCCTACAAGCGATACCACACCCTTGTCTTGTAACCCTATTGATATCTAATCTAACCTCTTCTCTTGCTTGCCGATACCCCACAACAAGACTTCCAATGCTTTGAGATTCTTCAAAGACTTCCACTTGCTTGCTTCACTACAAGACTTCCAAGTGCTTGATGATATGCCACACCAAGGCTTCCAAATAACTTTGCTTGATGAATAACTTCTTCAAGACTTCCTTTGTTGTTGAGTGTTTGCCTTCTTTGCAATGATTACAACTCAAATGAAAACAAAATAACAATCCTATGAATCTCTTTCAAAAGCTATGAAAATATCAACATGAGAGATTCAAGGTTCTTGATCAAAGAATGTAAAAATGAGAACTTTGATCTTGAGAAAGTGAGAGAGAATAGAGTGGCTTGATTCTTTGTAAAATGAATATCAAAATGATGGAATATGATCACAAAGGTTAGAAATAGGTTTATATAGAATACCCAAAAGTTAGGAATGGTTAAAAGTGCTTTTGAGAAGTGAAAAACGCATTTTAAAAACCATATCTGATCGTGTTACTCGAGTAACAAAGTGGCTAATCGAGTAACCATGCCTTAATCGAGTAATGCCACAAGGCTGAATAATTTTACTCGCGTAAAAGTCAAGATAATCGATTATCAAAAGTTGTTAATCGATTATCAGTTCAAAATTACTGTTAATCGATTATCAAAACCAGTTAATCGATTATTTTGATTAAAAATCACTTAAAACTTGTTTTCTCAAAAACTAAACCTTTTCTTTCAAACCTTTAAGCCACCTATTGATTTTAGGCAAAGTGAATACTCAAAATATGATATAATCATGACTATGATAGAGATTCACTACCCTCTAATAACTCTACCCAAACTCAAACTAAGAGACTTGAGAGGCTAAAGATAAAACAATAAAACATAAACTACCAAACTAAGTCTTCATGAGTTGGCTCTCTCTTTATCACTTGATGTTTGTTGTTTCTTGTTGAACTTGAACTTGATCAACACATTTAAGTTTGTTCAAAACCTTTTGGCATTTATCAAAACATTCTTCATGGATCTTACACAAGGACCATGTATGATTCGGTTTTGGCTGAGATAATTAAGAGACTAATTTAAATCATTTTCTTAAATCTAATCTAGTTAATCTATTTAGATTAGAATTTAATTGATTGGTTTTGAACGATTGAGGTGTGGTTTGCCTTATGTGAGTTGTGTGTGTGTTTGGAAAATTGTGTATGCTGCTGATTGTGTTGAATTGACCTTGTTTTACTATTTGTGAACTGTATTTGTGAAAAGTATATGTTTGAATTCTAAAGAAATTGAAATTGTTTTATTTAAAAATATGATTTAAAATAACTCCAATTAATTTGGACATTTTATCTTCTTCGATTTTGTGTCTTAAAAGATCTTCAATGTATGGTTTTGAAATTTTATTTTCTTGGATTTTTGGTATTATGTTTTAAGGTATAAAAACACTGATTTTCTTTAACCAGGATGTTTTAAACTAAGAAGAATGAATTCGTTTTAATAAAAAGATTATTTTAGAAATTGTTTTAAAGTTTTCTTGAAAACCTTTTTATTTGATTTGGATTTGAAATCTTCGAACATTAGTAATAAGTTTTTGAGAAAGGAATTGTTTTAACGTATTTATCGAAAACGTTCTAACGCACGGGAACAATGTTCTAGTATGGGTGTCGGACGCGAAGAGAACGACGCAAAGTGAGCAACGGAAGACCTTGAAAAGCTTTCGGATGTTCTTCATCCAGGTGAGAGAGAAGCTCCCCTTAAGACGCCGTGGTATTAGGCAACATATTAAGGCGTCCAATCATCTCAAAGGTTGGACCCGATCTCGTTAAGGCGAGGAAGAGGGATAGTGAGTGTTTGTTTGTTTGTTTGTGTGGGCTATCCCTACAAGTCGCTGAGACCGAAGTGTTGTCTATAGTTAATATGTTTGTTGAAAGGATAGGATGTTTACTATTCATTAATTGTTTGTTAGTTTAGTATGTGAAGTAATTTAATTAAGTTGTTAAAAGACGTTTGATTTTACCTTGAGACCTGAAACAATAATGAGGAAATGAGATGGAAAGAGAAAATAGGTGTGAATAAGAGTTATGTGAAAGAATTGAGAAGGAAATAGATGGTGTAACAAGACTAAAGAGAAAGTTGTAAGAAACAATGGAGGAAAAGGTAAAGGTGATGCGAGCAAAGGAAAAAGATAAAGAGTTGAAAGAGGACATGATTATGGAAGTGAGAAGTGGTGGAGTGAAGATGTGATCCCTCATGCATGTTTTTGGGAAGAAGCTTAGTGTTGAGTTGAGCTTGCTCCTCCACTAACACTCACCCAAAAATATGATTTTTTTTTTAAAACAGTCTTTGAAAAGAAACTTTTGAAAAGAATTTTATAAAGTCATCTTTTTGAAAAGGTTTTGCGAAAAGAGTTTTTGAGAAAGAAGAGGGAATGAGTTTTGAGGAAGTTGGAAAGAATTACGCTGAGCATGAGCTGACGAGAATGTCGATATTGAGATGAGATTGATGTGTGGCTTGAGGCCATTGTGAACTTAGGGGGAACGGATTTACGTGTAGTGGTCGGGCTTCGTCGAAGGGATGCACCAAGGACGAGCCGATTGTTAGGATTCAGCCGATAATTAAAACTTGCTAAAAACCTTAAAAGACTCTAAAAGACATTTACAAACGCGGTGAGGTATGAGTGTCGTATCGAAGTAGTGGAGAGGAAGATACTATGGGTATCTGCGGATACTCAGGTGGAGATTGCAGGAGGGGAGGGCAAGGACGGTGAAAGGTCAAGAAGCCTAGAGTATATTTCTAGGTGGAACGAATCCCACATGTGGTGCACTAACGTGGTGGGGACTGGGTCTAATACCGTGGTAAGTTCCGCATCGCGAACTAGAAATTATACTGTCGCCCCCTCGATGCAAATCTAGAACAGTGAGAGGGACTGGAACGGGGCATTTGTGTTTGCCGCCGAGGTCGTGCATTGATGATATGATATGATTATGATTTTAGGCTGAGCCTCCTGGTTTGGGACCATTTTTGTGTGACAGCTGTCGTGCCCGCGTGGTAAAGGTCCTGTACTCCTGTTTGCTTCCGACTAGGTTGGGTGGATGACCGAGGAGATGTAGACGTGCGTGACTCCTTCAATGATGATGTTCCCCCCATCATTGAAGCGAACCGATACACTAAAACTTAAAGAACACCGATGTTTCAAAGAAATGTATAATAAAATATCAAGTATTGGAAATGATTTGTAAGACATGTATAAGAAAGGATTCTCGGAATGCGAGATGAGTTCGGAAAAGTATGATGAAGTAAAGAAGGGTTATGAGTGGTGAAAGTGTATAAGAAATATTGTAAGAAAGTCATTATGAAAGCTCAGTATGCGTTTGTGCTTAATGTTATGATGTTGTTATTGTTTGTGAGTTGTATATTGTTTTTCCTTAGTATTTGCCTATTATAATTCCACACAGTCGACATAACTGTTTGGGTAGCTTACTCTCTCCTCTTCTTCTGTACTTCTGCCTCTCTTTCTTCTTCTGGAAAATGTCGTACGCCAATTAGACGCATAAGAAGTTGAGGTTCCAGATCCAGCTTGTTCGGGAGGTAGGAACATCTCCGAAGCAGCAGATGCGGATGACATCACTTGCGGACAGAGGGTTGGGACTATCAAGATCCGGAGCTAGACGACAAGCGTCGATGCGTCTGACTAGAAGTTAGGTATTCCCCTGGCGAAATGTGACCCATTGTAAGTCCTTAGCTGTCTAGCTCTATCATGCTGTACCCCGGTATACATTTTGTTTAATACTAATGTTTTGGAAACAAATAAATGGGCTACATTTTAAATGATGTCTTGAAAACGGGTTTCAAAGTGAGGTGTCTTGTGACACCTCGGTTTGGAACTTGAAAGGTTCATGAATATGAGAACATGTGATTTTAATTGTAACCATTGTCTGAAAAGTTAAATGTTCTCGTATTCATACCTTACTTGTAAAAAAAAAATGGCCCTAATTTTCAAGGTATTTACTTCAAGTTTTCAAGTTGCCGAATCGGGGTGTTACAGAATGGTATCAGAGCTATGTTAAACTAAGTAACCTTACACATGGACTTGCATACTCTGCGGTGTGTCTCTGTTAGTATTAGGATAGCGATAGAATGCTAAGAGTACGCGGATGTTACCCGGGAGAACGTCTACAGCAAAAGACGGGGAGTCGAGATCAGTGTCGTCATGAACGTCGACGTGTAAAACGAATCTTCTTTTGTTGAACCTTTCTTTGATATAAGCCCCCTTTTGTTTGTAATCACCCTCGAACTCCTGATATGAGATTTTGGTTCTGTGACTAAAACCTTTCTTCCCTGATTGAGATTTTTCCTGAGAAAACCCTATGCGTGTCAAATTGCTTTGGCATGATGATTGGAAAAAACCTTTTATGAAGATCTTAGCCCATGATTTTGAAGGAACCTTGATTGTTCGTGGACCCAAAGCTTTCTCTTTGGAATTTTAACCAGACATTCATTCTTTCCTAAACTCTTGTTTGAAATGTTAAACCCTGGCATCCTATCCCAGTCTAGCAGATATCCCTAAGATAGGAAGTAAGCCCTGAAGTATTATTAGGAAAGGGTCGTAAAGGTCAAAAGAGAGTAATAAGGATTAGTCAGTATGGATGAAGTGAGTACGAGTCTTGGAGAAAATAGAAGTACCCTTTTTGAGTCTTAGATTAGTAATGAGTTGCGAGGTCCAAGAGTTTTGATGTCGGATTGGTCAGAGTAATGGTTTAAATGGTGTTAAGACACAGAAGAAATTAAGATGATGATTAGGATTTAGAGTCGTAAGTGTTTTAATTTGATCATAAAATGGATGGATAGCGGCGAATGAGTGATGATGTGGTAGAATCAAAGTGATAAGGTGATGGAATTTGTGGATAGAATCTTTAAGTGATTGATTTAAGGTTAGGTAACAAGTTAGGAACTGATGTGGTAATGGATAATAAGTCTTTGAATTAAGGAATCCTGATGGTTTAGAATATGAGGAAATGGTAGAAAGTGGGGGAAAAAGGTTTAGAGTATTTAAGTTATATGATCCAGTGTTAGAGATAAGGAGTGATATGTGGTATATGTTACTTGCGGATTAGTGGTTGTTAGAGTGAAAGTTGGATAAGATAGTGACCGTAGGAGTTGGATAAGGCCCATGGGTTGGTGAAACATAAGACAACCAGAGACTAGAGTGGAGCTAAGTAATGGGAAATTTTGTAAAAAGGTGGTGAAGGATAGGAGTATTTAGAAGCTAAGTTGGTAATAATGAGTGTGGTATAGCGAAATAGGCGTCATCTAAGTTGGGGAGCAGTTGGAAATGTGAGTTTTTGAGTTGTAGCTCGTCTAGGCTTGAACCAATGAAAAGGAGGTAATGTTGAGGCGTGGTGGTGATGGACCCCAATGAGTATAACCCTGTCATTTTGTATGCCGTTTAAAACCTTTGAACTCTCCATTCTTTTGAAACCATATCGTTTGGAACCCATCAAGCTGGTTGTTTAAAGTACCCAAGAGATTACTTTTGTAAGTAATCCATTTGATTCACTCTTAAGAATGATGAATAGATGGTGTATATTCGACGATGCAACGATTGCTGCAGTTAAAGGGGGAAAGAATCTCTCCAGGAAGTTACGCGTCCACGGATCTGACCGACTTTACACCGTATTTCTCGGGGACGAGAAATCTTCAAGTTGGGGAGAATGTAACACCCCGCATTTTTCCCGTACGTGCGTGAACGAATTTTGATAAAGTAAGCCTGGAGGTCTGTTTTACAAAAGGTTTTCAGAAAAATATTTTACCTAAGAGGGAATAAAGTGATGGTTTTAAAGGATTTTTATGAACAAATGTTTTTATAAATGAAAAGTGAATGATTTTGTTGAAAAGAAAATGCTTTGTTGAATGGTGATTTTATTAAATGGTTTTTGAAAATGATTTTGTATATGAATTTTGTAAAATTGTATTTGAAGAAAAGGAATTTAATAATTTGGCTTGGAATTTTATGAGTGCATGATTCAATATGTGTACTGTTTGGTGTGTAAAATTAATTGTGTGAAAATGATTTGTGAATTAATTGCATAAAGAATAAATGTGATAAGAAAATAAAAATGTAGAATGAATATATATGTGTATAAGGTACGGATTTCATGTATGAGTATGTATGTATGCATGTATGCTATATATGTGTATGTGTGTGTATTTAAGGTATGATGCATGAAGATGGCTATAAAATGTGATTTCTTAGAATTAATTTAAGTGTTGTAGGAATTAGAAATTATAGTAGAAAATAAAATGTGAAATTGGTGCATATGTGTGTGTGCTACGATGTAGGTGTGCATGTGAGTGTTATATGTGTGTGTGTATGAAAGTGCCACGACTAGTGTATGCATGTAAGCGAGTGTGTGGATGTGCTATAAGTGTTACACGTGTATGTGTGTGTAGAAATAGGCTAGGATTGATTTTCTAGAAGCTTAGAGGTTAAGGAAGTGGAAACCAAATAGGAAACTAAGTTAGCCATCCAACTAAACTAGACCCAAACCAAGTGACAAACCCTAACTAGTTTCTAACTAACACTTAAGCCTAAAGTAACCCTAAAGTCTTGACCTAGCCTACCTTGTCCCCTTTGTTTTGATAACTTCCACCCATGCAAACTTTTGGAAGCCCAAATCTACCCTTCCCAAGCACATAAGGCCGAAGTGCTTCTCAAGGCTAAAGAAGGAAATCTTGAGTTGCTTATATAAAGAAGTGGCCTTAAGTCACTTACCCCATTCGTTTCTCATTTCTTCACCTCCACCCAAACACATTTCTAAGGGCCTCATCAAGCCCTTAGAAAGAAAAAGAAAAGGGATATAGAGAAGGAGTTGGTCGTGAATAAGAAAGAAAGAGGAAGAGTGAAAATCCATAGTTCTCAACCCAAACTTCTTTGATTTGCTTCTCAACCATATTCTCCTTCCAAGATCAAGAAGAAAAGCCACCCATCAACCCTAAGAGGAGAAGGCCGAAGCAAACCCTAGGAGGAAAAGAGAAGAGATTTGAAGTTTGAAGATTAGGATTTTGTTTAAGGTAGTCATTCAAGAGAGTTTAGTGTAGTGATTTTGATTTGTAAAGGACTTTATATTGACATTGTTTTCATGGTGAATGTGTTTATTTCTTTGTGATCTTAAAGTTTTGTTGACTTGCATGTTAATCTTATGATTTGATCTTGAATCCTTGTACTTGGAAACTTTGATCTCCAACTTGTTCTTTATGGTTTTGTTTAGGTTTGCGTTTAAGTCTATGTTTTGCTTAGACCTTCTTTTGCGTGTCATGATCTATGATAGATCTTTGAGAAAACATGAATCTTGAATTTGTATGTTTGTTTTGAGTGCAAATCTTAATTTCTCTTTGATGCATGTCTCGGTTGGGATTTCTATTTGATGGATCTAATGTTTTCTTAACTAAAATTTTTAAGTTCTAAAGAAAAGCTAAAGTTTTTATGAAAACTAAAAATAGATCCCCTTGCATGTCTATTTTTCTTTCTCAAAACCGTGATCTATATGTGTGTTTCATGTTGATCTGAGGAATAAATATATGATCTAAACTCACTTTGTGAAAAGGCTTAAGACTTTGGTTTTGCTTGTTGCTTTTGTATTGATCTTAGTTGATCTAAGAGTATGTATACAATTATTCTTGCTTGACGAGTGTAAAATGCTTAGATCTTTAATTGCATGTTAATTTGTGAGAAAAAAACTTATGTTTTCTTTAATATATATGATTCGGTTTTAAAGAAAAAGTAAAGGGACTATGTTTTAAAGTAATTTTTCAAGTATAAACATGTTGATCTTGTACGTGCCTTAATTTAGTGTTTGAATTGTGTATGCCTTATTTTAGAAGGCCATTCGGTCATGTTTATTAAACAATAGAATCTATGTTCTTAATTTGTGAAGAAGTGATGCGTGCTTATTTCTTGACTAGATCTAATACTTTTTAGAACATGCAAGTAATTTCATAAAGATAAAATTGAATCTTTATTTTGGGTTGAAAAAGAATCATGAACTTGAACTTGTGATGTGGTGCATTGTCTCGAAAAATAGTCTTGAACTCCAACATGATTTGCTTTGACTTTGTGATGCATGAATGTTGAAAATGAATGAAAATTATGTCATCCTTGCATCATTAGATTCATCCATCCTAGGAGAAGTAGGTAGCTAGGTTTTGTTCCTTATTTAAAGTACATGCATAATGAGACTAACTAAATATAAGAGTTTTTGAAAGTGTTTGCATGCGATGATTAAGCTTTGAGAGAAAAAGTATGTGAATCTTTGGAATGCTTTGTGGTTTAACTAATTGTCTTGATTTGAGTTTTGAAAAGAAATTTAAAATTATAATTTCCCTATTGTATGCTCACGGTTTCTAGATTAAAATAAGGAAAATGATTTCATGAATTTATATGCTCCTTGTGCATTAAATCTTTGCAAAATCATGTATGCATGATTCGGCCAAAGCACATATATGAAGTTAGAAAATTGTTTTCATGAAATAACTTTTGATTATAGCTATGTCCTGGGTACATGATGTTGTATGCTTAATGAGCATGATGTGTGTGTCTTTCTTTTATCTTTTGGGCTTTAATTTCAATATATATATATATATATATGATTTAATTAGATTATAAGAAACAAAGTTTTATGGTATTAAATCAATGACTTTTAGTTTTAAAATTTATTTGTAATTAGCAAACAAGGACCATGTATGATTCGGTTTTGGCTGAGATAATTAAGAGACTAATTTAAATCATTTTCTTAAATGTAATCTAGTTAATCTATTTAGATTAGAATTTAATTGATTGGTTTTGAATGATTGAGGTGTGGTTTGCCTTATGTGAGTTGTGTGTGTGTTTGGAAAATTGTGTATGCTGCTGATTGTGTTGAATTGACCTTGTTTTACTATTTGTGAACTGTATTTGTGAAAAGTATATGTTTGAATTCTAAAGAAATTGAAATTGTTTTATTTAAAAATATGATTTAAAATAACTCCAATTAATTTGGACATTTTATCTTCTTCGATTTTGTGTCTTAAAAGATCTTCAATGTATGGTTTTGAAATTTTATTTTCTTGGATTTTTGGTATTCTGTTTTAAGGTATAAAAACACTGATTTTCTTTAACCAGGATGTTTTAAACTAAGAAGAATGAATTCGTTTTAATAAAAAGATTATTTTAGAAATTGTTTTAAAGTTTTCTTGAAAACCTTTTTATTTGATTTGGATTTGAAATCTTCGAACATTAGTAATAAGTTTTTGAGAAAGGAATTGTTTTAACGTATTTATCGAAAACGTTCTAACGCACGGGAACAATGTTCTAGTATGGGTGTCGGACGCGAAGAGAACGACGCAAAGCGAGCAACGGAAGACCTTGAAAAGCTTTCGGATGTTCGTCATCCAGGTGAGAGAGAAGCTCCCCTTAACACGCCGTGGTATTAGGCAACATATTAAGGCGTCCAATCATCTCAAAGGTTGGACCCGGTCTCGTTAAGGCGAGGAAGAGGGATAGTGAGTGTTTGTTTGTTTGTTTGTGTGGGCTATCCCTACAAGTCGCTGAGACCGAAGTGTTGTCTATAGTTAATATGTTTGTTGAAAGGATAGGATGTTTACTATTCATTAACTGCTGGTTAGTTTAGTATGTGAAGTAATTTAATTAAGTTGTTAAAAGACGTTTGATTTTACCCTGAGACCTGAAATAATAATGAGGAAATGAGATGGAAAGAGAAAAGAGGTGCGAATAAGAGTTATGTGAAAGAATTGAGAAGGAAATAGATGGTGTAACAAGACTAAAGAGAAAGTTGTAAGAAACAATGGAGGAAAAGGTAAAGGTGATGCGAGCAAAGGAAAAAGATAAAGAGTTGAAAGAGGACATGATTATGGAAGTGAGAAGTGGTGGAGTGAAGATGTGATCCCTCATGCATGTTTTTGGGAAGAAGCTTAGTGTTGAGTTGAGCTTGCTCCTCCACTAACACTCACCCAAAAATATGATTTTTTTTAAAACAGTCTTTGAAAAGAAACTTTTGAAAAGAATTTTATAAAGTCATCTTTTTGAAAAGGTTTTGCGAAAAGAGTTTTTGAGAAAGAAGAGGGAATGAGTTTTGAGGAAGTTGGAAAGAATTACGCTGAGCATGAGCTGACGAGAATGTCGATATTGAGATGAGATTGATGTGTGGCTTGAGGCCATTGTGAACTTAGGGGGAACGGATTTACGTGTAGTGGTCGGGCTTCGTCGAAGGGATGCACCAAGGACGAGCCGATTGTTAGGATTCAGCCGATAATTAAAACTTGCTAAAAACCTTAAAAGACTCTAAAAGACATTTACAAACGCGGTGAGGTATGAGTGTCGTATCGAAGTAGTGGAGAGGAAGATACTATGGGTATCTGCGGATACTCAGGTGGAGATTGCAGGAGGGGAGGGCAAGGACGGTGAAAGGTCAAGAAGCCTAGAGTATATTTCTAGGCGGAACGAATCCCACATGTGGTGCACTAACGTGGTGGGGACTGGGTCTAATTGTAGGATTCTCATGTTTTGATGCTAACAATCTCTCTCCAAGCAACAACATTGGCGACAAGCAAGCTACACCACATGAAGATTAGAATTAGGATTTTTATTAATTCTATTTCAATGTAATCTTTATTTTTTATGCAATGCATCTCATTGGTGTGGGTAGCTTAGGTGATTTTAAGAATATTTAAATAATGTTTGATTAAGAGTGAAGATACTTTAAATCTTGATTAAATAGCTCTATTAAAAGTTTTGTGAAAATCCTTTTAGAAAAACCTTATTTTTATTCAGATTCTGATCAGTTTACTCGAGTAATGAGTATTGGGTCACTCGAGTAATTTATGTCATGACAGGTTAATCGAGTAATGGTTTACACATCACTCGAGTAACTTAATCTGACATGTTTTAATCGAGTGAAGTTATATGGTTTACTCGAGTAATTCAATCAGTGTTTGAAAATTTTAAAAGGACTTAATTTTCTCTTTCATGTGTGATATACATTCATTCTTACAATTTTATATAAACTTTAAAAAGCAATTCAAGAGCTATTTTACATCTTCAAAGAGCTATCAAGATTCAACAAAGAACTTTTCATTCTTCACTCTATTTCTCTCATTATTCAAATATTCTTGAGATCATAATTTTTGTTCTTAGTGGTTGTTGAAGATTTGCAATTTGTGATTGCATCATTGAAGTTTCAACACAAGTGAAGAATCTCACAAGGAAGACTTTGAGGATCAAATCAAAGCAAGAAAAGAGGATTGGTTGGAAGCATCTTCAATCAATTAGCAAGGAAATCTAGAATTCTCAAAAGGGGTATATTAGATCAAAGTGTTTGGTACACACTTTGAGTTGGGTTTTAAGATAGGAGAACTAAGAATCTAGTTGCATCTTAAAACATTGTAAAATCTACATTTGAAGATTTCTAGTGAAGAATCTCTCTTGATTCAAGAGGGGACTGGAGTAGCTTTCAAGTGGGTGAAAGTGAACCAGGATAAATCCTTGTGTCTCTTTTATTTTCATTCCTTGTATTGCATTAATTCATTAACAATTGCATTTTTAGGTTAGAATTGGGGTTTTCTTAATTCTACTCATTTGATCTAAAATTGCATGTTAATATTACTTAAAGTTGTTCATATTAATCATTCATAATTTGTTGAATCATCATAGCATTGTTATTCTTGAAGAACTCCATTGAAAACTGAGTTTTAATTGAATTTTACCCAGTTTACTCGAGTAAAGTTCTTGTCACTCGAGTAATCTGCTATCAGTTTATGAACAATACTCGAGTAGGTTTTCTGTTACTCGAGTGATTTAAAAATAGCTTTTGTAATACTCGAGTGATTTGCTGAATACTCGAGTGAAATTATTTTTGCTTGCGTATTACTCGAGTGAAGTCTTGAGTTACTCGAGTAATCTGACTTGAATTTTTAAGAAAATTTATTTTCATAAAACCATTCTCTTAGGTGGACGAAAAATCTGTAATAAGGCTTCAATATTCTATTCACCCCCCCCCCCCTCTAGACTATATTGAGCCGCTTGTTGGTTTCCAACACTAATACCGTGGTAAGTTCCGCATCGCGAACTAGAAATTATACTGTCGCCCCCTCGATGCAAATCTAGAACAGTGAGAGGGACTGGAACGGGGCATTTGTGTTTGCCGCCGAGGGCGTGCATTGATGATATGATATGATTATGATTTGAGGCTGATCCTCCTGGTCTGGGACCATTTTTGTGTGATAGCTGTCGTGCCCGCGTGGTAAAGGTCCTGTACTCCTGTTTGCTTCCGACTAGGTTGGGTGGATGACCGAGGAGATGTAGACGTGTGTGACTCCTTCAATGATGATGTTCCCCCCATCATTGAAGCGAACCGATACACTAAAACTTAAAGAACACCGATGTTTCAAAGAAATGTATAATAAAATATCAAGTATTGGAAATGATTTGTAAGACATGTATAAGAAAGGATTCTCGGAATGCGAGATGAGTTCGGAAAAGTATGATGAAGTAAAGAAGGGTTATGAGTGGTGAAAGTGTATAAGAAATATTGTAAGAAAGTGATTATGAAAGCTAAGTATGCGTTTGTGCTTAATGTTATGATGTTGTTATTGTTTGTGGGTTGTATATTGTTTTTCCTTAGTATTTGCCTATTATAATTCCACACAGTCGACATAACTGTTTGGGTAGCTTACTCTCTCCTCTTCTTCTGTACTTCTGCCTCTCTTTCTTCTTCTGGAAAATGTCGTACACCAATTAGACGCATAAGAAGTTGAGGTTCCAGATCCAGCTTGTTCGGGAGGTAGGAACATCTCCGAAGCAGCAGATGCGGATGACATCACTTGCGGACAGAGGGTTGGGACTATCAAGATCCGGCGCTAGACGACGAGCGTCGATGCGTCTGACTAGAAGTTAGGTATTCCCCTGGCGGAATGTGACCCATTGTAAGTCCTTAGCTGCCTAGCTCTATCATGCTGTACCCCGGTATACATTTTGTTTAATATTAATGTTTTGGAAACAAATAAATGGGCTACATTTTAAATGATGTCTTGAAAACGGGTTTCAAAGTGCGGTGTCTTGTGACACCTCGGTTTGGAACTTGAAAGGTTCATGAATATGAGAACATGTGATTTTAATTGTAACCATTGTCTGAAAAGTTAAATGTTCTCGTATTCATACCTTACTTGTAAAAAAAAATGGCCCTAATTTTCAAGGTATTTACTTCAAGTTTTCAAGTTGCCGAATCGGGGTGTTACATTTGGAAATGGTGTTTTGGAAAGATGTAGAATTGAAATTTTGATAAGGATGGTAAAAAGGAAGATTTGGAAAAATTGAGAGTATGATTGTAGTTGAAAAATGAGATGTGATTCGATTGAGGAACTCCCAGCTCTGAGCTATGCGTGATTTTGAAAGTGCAAAGATAGTGGTCGGGACTCACTGAAGGGATGCACGAAGGGTGAGCCGACCGGTAGGTTAATTAAGAAGATAAAAGACTTTAAAAGATATTAACAGCGAACGCGGTAAGTTACGAGAGTTAACCCGAAGTAGTGGAGAGGAAGGAACGATAAGTATCTGTGGATACTTAGGACGAGATTGCATTAGGGGAGGACGATGACGGTGAAACGTCGAGAAGTCTAGAGTATTGTTGTAGACAGAACGAACTCCATAAGTGGTGCACTAACGTGGTGGGGACTGGGTCTAATACCGTGGTAAGTTCTGTGCGCGCACTACAACAATACTGTCGCCCCCTAGATTGCAAATCGAGAACAGTGAGAGGGACTGGAGTGGGGCATTTGTTTGCCACTGCGAGGTAGTGTGTCATGTTTATTGTGAATTGATTGAGGCTGAGCCTCCTGGTCTGGGACCATTTATGTTGTGACAGCTGTCGTGCCCGCACGGTAAAGGTCCTGTACTCCTGTTTGCTTCCGACTAGGTGGTTGGTTGGCCGAGGAGATGTAGGCCTGAGATGTGAGTGCTAACTACAAAAGAAACGTGTACCTCGATGATTCTTTCATCCCCGATCATCGATGGTTATAATTCGATAAAACATTATAAGAAAGGATTTGTATATAAAAGAGTGAGAGTTAAGGAGTGTGGAGAATGAGAAGAGATTGAGAATGGAAACATGGAAAAGAAATTATGTCCCATGAGTGGGAGGAGAAACAAAGCAGAGAATTAAGAAGGAAATAATAATGGACAGGAATAAATTGAAACAATGATGAGGATAACATGTTGCATGTTGGTTTGTATGTGTTGTGTGTTATTTGTGTGTGTCCTATTATCTTGCCTACCGTAATTCCACACCGTCGACGCTACGCGTCCGGAATGCTTACTCTCTCCTGTTCGTTGGCGCATCGGTGTCGCTGGTACCCCAACGGGCAGATGGATCTTCACATGGAAGTCGGTCTCTGGTCTCATGAGAGTCACGGATGGAAAGCCATACCTCGTGGATGGGCTTGGACGGGATACGCTCAAGTGGTGTCGAAGACTCGGAGCACAAGTTGAGTGGAACTACAGTGAGTTCGTGTTTGAGAAGCATGTCCTACGTGGAATATAGATCACGGCATCCGCCTCAGAGTCAGAGAACAGAGAATCCCGTGAGACTATTCGGAGTGGAGCTTAAGCCAAGTTCGGAAGGATAGTCAAAGAAGGCAGTTGCATCGTCTTCCGGTACGAAGGCACTTGCAAGAAGGAAGAAGATAGGACCGATCGTCCTTGATAGAGGGAAGAAACCTGTAATAGAATTAGAATAAGTAGGTGTATGCATTCCCGGATTACCTAAGTGATGAACTATTGTTGTACTTCAATCGTTTTGATGCATGCCCGACTTTTAAGAAGTGTGTGAACTCTTTTTATGAAGTATGTTTAAACTTCCTTGAGAAAATGGATGGAGTTTCTTAAGTGGAACTAAACTGTTTTTCTTAATAAGATGTTTTCGGAAAGTAAAGTGGATGAGTCTGGTTCCAAGTAACAACTCGGTTTTCGAAAGAAGTGTGTGGAAGAAACTTAATAATTTTTTTAAATGTATAAAAAAAATTTTGCCTCATTTTTGCAACATTAATACATTATTTCGGTCTTCGGAAATCAGGCTGTTACAGTGGTGGCTTATATAATCAACTCATGTTCTTCCTCTCTTGACCTTGTAGGTTTCGGCCATGTATGTAGATGGGAGGGGTAATTTTGACTCTCCAAGATTTTGCATGGGTGGAGATTATCATCTCTAAGGGGACAATGAGGAGTGGATCAAGGAACTAGGTTCCCTTAGGCTTAATTACCCTTTAGCTTCTAGTTAGGGTTTTTCCATGTATCTAGTTTGATTAGGACTCATTCTATTTGGTTCCCTAGTCCAATACTTAGGAAATTTATAGGCATCCCTCCACATGCATACACATACGGTACACACACATATACACATATACCACTCATCTAAGCATACCTTCATGCATTATTATATTTTTCTACTAATCAAATTCTCATGTAATCCTAAGCATATACATACATACCAAAACCGTGTACATATGCACACACATATATCTAGAAAATAATTCTTTTCGTCATAACATGACTCATGTATAAAAATCACAAATGTTTTTATAAACATATCAAACAAATGGCTTTTCCAAAAACTCGATTTCTAAACTTTTGACATTATTTCATGAAATCATTTCTCTAAAGTCACTTATTACCTTAAAAACGTGAATTAGGAAATTTATTTAAGAAATATTCTTTCAAAAACACTTTTCTTCAAAAATAAATCTCTTTAGTATTTTACATATATCTAGAAAATAAACATCACCAACAATTTTTGACTCTCTTCAAAGAGAGGAAAAAGTGGTGGTGATGGATGTGATGTGACGACCCACAAATTCCTCGTCTGTTTTAAATGAATTTTTGAGATATGTTTTATCAGCAATAGATGTATTTGTGTGAAAATAAGTATTTTCATGGACTCAAAGCTAGTGGTTTTATTATTTGAGATTTCTTTGAGAAATGAAATTCCTTGTGAACTTTAATAGATTTAACAAACTTCCGAAATTCATAACTCTTTAACCGTAACTCCGAATTTTATGATCTTTATATGAAAACGATCGTATTTAAATGTAGATTTCAAAAATGTAACTTTTATAATTTTCTGGATTGATTTACAAAAATTTATTTTTTGAGTGTATTGTGAACGAATTTTGAGTATTTAAATGAGTAAAAATAGTTAAAGACCTAAAATGAACTTTTCATTTTGAGGATCTCTTTTATATGTGAAAATATGAATTTTGAAAATGAAATGAGGGCTATATCTCTAGCCAAGTGGTATAGTCAATTGTTTTATTCAAAGTGTGTATTTTGGAGTTCTATTTGCTATTATGGGTAATTGTCATGTTATGAAAGGAAAATTATTTTATGAATCTTACAAAGTGAATTTAAAATAAAAAAGAGTATTATATTTGGTGTATGAGTGAATATTTGTGTGATGTATGAATTACTTGCATTCTATTATTTTCCATATAGGTGGCATAACATTTTGATTTTTGTATGATGTGGGTGATTAGAAAAATGAAATTTAGAATTGTGCATAAGTGTGTATAGGTGGAAAGCATGCATGAGAGAGATCAGGAAAGTTTATTTTCTTCTAGGTTAAGAAATTAAGAGTAAAATTTAATCCATGGAAAATTAGGAGATGTGATGTAGGAAATAAAATGATGAGTGATTAGACCTAATGCCTTAAATTACTCCTTTGTGTCTCCTTGATAAAGTCCACCCATGCAAACTTTCAAGTGCCAAAATTGCCCCTCCCTTTAACACATAGGACCGAATTTGCTAAGGGCAAAAGAGGGAAATCACGGTTTGCCTATAAATAGGCTTCACCATAGTTCATTTCCTTTAATTTTTCCATTCATTATTTCATTCTTCATTTCCTTCATTTCCAAACACAAGTCTAAGAGCACAACAAACTCTTAGAGAGAGAGAGAGAAAGAGAGAGAGAGGGTCGTGAGGAAAGAAAAGAGGAAGAAGAAGGAATCCAAGGCTTGATCAAGAGTTTTCATTGAAGATCAAAGGTGGAAGAAGCTTGAAAATCATTTTCTTGGTGGGTGATTCGAAGATCCTAGAAGAGTTTAGAGTAGTTTTGGATTTCTAAGCTTTGTAACCTTCTTTTCTTCTTGCATGTTTAAATTTTATGGTTTAGTTAATGATTGCATGTGTTGATAATGCTTTGATCATGAGTTTTTGGAGTTAAAGGAACTTGTAAATTTCTAAATCATGAGCTAGATGATTCAGCCATGGCTAGTAAACTAGGTCTTGATGCTTTTTAATTAGATCTAAGTGGTTGCATGTTGATTTTGTTTTTAGAAAAGTTGATCTAAGTGGTTGCATGTCATGATCTTAACTTGATCTATGACAAAGCATGAAACTTGATCCTTGTATGTAAAATTTAAGTGAAAAGATTTGGTTTTTCTTTGATGCATGTAATGATCTTGACTTGATCTTTGAAAAAGTTTTAATCTTGAGTCATGCATGTTGTTTTGAGTAAAAGATTTAATCTTTCCTTGGTGATCATTACGGTTTTGCAAAGAAACCAAGGAAACAAGCTTTTGAAAATGATTTGATCTAAAAAGAGCTTGATTTATGTCTTATGTTCTTGCATGTTAAAGATTTGAAGCTAAAACTTGATTTATGATGATGTTCATTCGGTTTAAACTTAGAAACTAGGAGAGCATGTTTTGATCATCATGAAAAGGCACATGCATGTTGAGATTCATTTGAATTAAGAATTTTAAAGTGCATGCAAGAGATTTGAAATGAAATTTTATTTGAATGATGATGATGATTCGGTTTAATGCTTGAAAAAGGAAAAGATGTTTTAAAAAAAAATTTTGTGCGAGCAAGTACTTGATTTGGTTTATGAATCTTGTTCTTTGCATGTTGAAAAATGAACCAAAAACATTGTCTTTGTCATGATGAGTTTTCGGCCAATGCATGCTAACTAGGTTTAGGATTGTTTTCATGAAATGACATGTGATAATGAGTATGTTTCATGTGTTGATGTAAAGTTTTGTTTAAAAATAGGAATAAATGGTTTTGTTTGATGAAGTTTTGTGTGACGACCCGCAAATTCCTCGTATTGTTTTAAGTACTAAAGAGATTTATTTTTTTTTGAGAAAGCATTTTTAAAAGAGTATTTCCTTGAATGAATTTCTTATTTTATGATTTCAAAGTGGTGAATGATTTTAAAAGGAATGGTTTTCACGAAATGCTACTATGAGTTTAGAAATTGAGTTTTTGGAACGGTTATGAATTTAATATTTTTATGCTTTAAAGAAATTATGATTCTTATGCATGAGTTATTTTATGAGAAAAAGATTTGTTTTCTATGTGTGTATACGTGTATGCTATGTGTGTATGTATGTATATATGTAAGCTTAGGATTTTATTTTTAGGACATGGAGCCCATGGAATAATTAGAACCTTAAAAAATTAAATGGGTAGAAAATTTGAAGTAGTAAAAGTAAGTAAGCATGAAGTGACTTAAAGCCCTTAAATTACTCCTCATTGTCTCCTTGCTAAAATCCACCCATGCAACAATTTGAAGAACCAAAATTGCCCTTCCTAAACACACCTATGGCCGAACCATCAAGGTGCAAAATAGGAAGCTCACGAATTGCCTATTAACCCTTGGCCCTTAGTTCATTTGCATTCATTCTCATTTACTTCTTCATTTCATTTCCTTTTTCATTTCTTCAACTTCACAAACACTTTGTTGAAAAGCAAAAATCAAGCTCTCAACACATAGAGAGAGAGGGGAGGAAACCGTGAGAAAGAAAGGAGGAGAAGGAGAGTGAAAATTCAAACTCCTTAACCTAATACCATTGATCCTTCTTCTTCACACACACACTTCTTTCTCCAAAACTCTAGAAGAAGATCATCCAAGACCCAAAAAGAAAGAAGGCTGAAGCTAACCTAAGAGAAGAAGAGAGATTTGGAAGCTTGAGGTTGTGATTTTTAGTTTAAGGTAGTTGTTTAAGTCTTGAGAGTTTTAAGTGTATTTGATTTTGTATTGTAAATGACTTTATGATAAACTTTCTTTGAACTTAAAGTTTGGGATGCATGAATGTATTTTGAAGTGATCTTGAAGTTTGAACTACATGCATGTCATTTCTAAATGTTGATCATGAAGATTTATGTTAAAAAGTTTAGATCTTTAACTCATGGTTTCTCTTTTTCATGGTTTTAACTAAAGTTGTGTTTAAAGTTATTTATTTGTCGTGATCTTCTCATGCATGTGATGGTTTATGGTTGATTTTTGATAAAGCAAGGAACTTGAGTCTTGCATAATTGATTTTATGGTTTTGTGATCTTTATTTTCCTTTGCATGTATCATTTATGCTTTGATCTTGAGTTTTGAGAGTTAAAAGAACTTGTAATAAACTAAATCATGAACTCTATGATTCGGCCATGACTAAAGACTAAGTCTTGATGCTTTCTAATTTATTCTAAGTCATTGCATGTCAATCTTATGCTTAGAAAAGTTGATTTGAGTGGTTGCAAGGTTTTGATTTTTAACTTAATCTTGATAAAGCCTTGATTTTGTCTTGATCTGTAACTCACTCATGAAAAAGTTTGGTTCTTGAGCTTTTCATGTGATTTGTAAATAAAAAGCTTTGATCTTATGTTGATCTATGAAAAAGTTTTAATCTTTAGTACATGCATGTTATTTTGAGCAAAAAGCTTTAGCCTTTCTTAGTGCATGTCACGGTTTTGCAAAAGAACCAAGAAGGCAAGCTTTGAAAAATGATTTTTATTTTGATATATGTCTTGTGTTCTTTCATGTTAAAGATTTGAAGATTTAACGAACCTTGATTTATGATGAGGTGCATTCAGTTTAAGCCTAAAACCAAGAGATCATGATTTGTTTTCTATGAAAAAGATATATGCATGTTGATTTCTTCTTGATTCAAAGATTTTTAAAGTACATGCATGAACATTAAAATGAAAACTTGATTTAGGGTAATGATGATGGCACGGTTTTATGTTTCCAAAAGGAAATGATATTTTTAGAGTTTTGTGTGAGAAGGTGCATGATTAAACCCATAAATCTTAATTTTTGCATGTTGAAAAATGGACCAAAAACCTTGTCTTGACCATGAGGAGTTCTCGGCCAATGCATGCCATTTAGACTAGGATTCTTTTTCAAGAAGTGACATAAAAGTAATGAGTATGTTTTGTGAAATAATGCTAAGTTAAAGTTTTTTAAATGTTGTTGTGATTGTTTATTTTCTATTCGGTTTGGTTAAAAAGATAAAGGGAATAAATTGATTTAAGTTAAAGAAAGTAAACTAAAATTCGTAAACTTTTCAAGTGAAGCTCACGGTTTTTGGAATTAAAATGGGATGAATGACTTTATGACTTTATGTACTTAATAATGAATGAATCTTTGCTTGGGCTTATGTTTATATTCGGCCATGTAGAGTAAATAAGTTTGGGAGATTTAGTTGCATGAAAATAAATTTATATAGTGATTTTTGAAAGGAATTAAGTTGTTTAAAGTAAGAAAAACAAATATGCTTGGTTTATATCTTTGGTTTAATTCGGTTTGTGAGTATATGTATGTCTAAGTGTTTTTGTTTTATAATGTGACTATTCTTCATGCTAATTGATATTTGAAAAGTGGATGATTTATATGATTTAACTTATCAAGTGTTGTTTGTTGTTGTGTGTTAAGTTAATTGAGTGTGTTTTGGAACAAAATATTTGAGTAATTAATTGGTTTTGAAATTTATTGATTTCAAGAGAATTCGATTTGATTTAATTGGATTGTTGGATTGTATTTGATGGCTGTCCAAGGTTTGTTTTATGACAAGAGTTTGAATTACAAACTGTTAGTTTAAACTAAAGATTTATTTGAAACAAAAAGTACTTCTACGATGTTTTGAAGCAATTCCTTGCTGCCCAGAATTGTCTAAAGTTGTTCCTTAACTTTAAAAATGTGTTCAAATGATTTAAAGTGTAGTTTTCAAGTGGTAATTGATTTGAGAAAAAGCCGGATTAAAAACGGTGAATTTTTCGGTGTTTTTGAATATGTTTAAGGTGCTGTCCAAGACGGACCAGCAACAAAATCAAGTGGTTTAACTTATTTTATATGATGATTTCAAATGATTTTGAAGTACTTGAGGTACTAGAAAATATTAGAGTTGTTTTGAGAAATCGATTATGTTTTAAGTCTTCCGACGAGGAACGGAAAGTGTTTTGAGCTAAGAAAGATTTACTTAATACAAGTTAGTAACATAAACGTGTTTTATTTAATACGAGGAATGTTAAAGACGAGGGATTGGGGCAGCTGTCAGCGACAAGGATTCGCGGAGATCGAGCGCATTTAAATTGCTGGACTTGAGGTGAGAGAGAAGCTTTCCTAAGACATTGTGGTATTTAGGTGATATATTAGGACGTTCCGTATCATCTCAAAGATCGGAACTTAGTGGTTCGGAGTCAGTAGTATAGTGGCAATTGTTTGTGTTGTGTGGCCACTCATACGAAGGAGACAAAGACCACGTATTGTTGTGTGATGAATTTATATGTTGATGACGTGATATTGCATGCTTATGTTTATTTATTTCATTATGCATGATGATATTTAATACTGTTGATTAATATGAGTAACATGCTGATGGACGTCTGTTACGTCCTGAAAAGAAGAGGAAAGGAATAAGATGGTGAAGTAAAAGACACAAAGAGAAAAATATAATACCCTGTTTGGCCTAAGTCCTTAGGGAGTAAGGCAGCCTTGATAAGACATTAAGAAAAGAGTTAACGATATAAGACTGATTGGAAAAGAGATATGTACTGAGAAAGAGATAAAGAGCTGAGATTGGGGAAAGATTTGATGATAATGATGAGGTTAAGCCAGAGCTGGGAAAAGTAATGTTGTTTACTAAAACGAGATGTGACCCGAGGGGAGCTTGGCTCCTTTGTTGATGTTGTTGGAATGAGACTTGTGTTGAGTTGAGCTTGCTCCTCCACTAGTACTCAGTAAAATGAGATTTTTGTTAAGTTTTATGAAAAGAAATTTTAAGAAAGCTTATAAAGTGTATTTTGAGAAAAGTTTGCGAAATGAGATTTTTGAAAAGATTTGCAAATGAGATTTTGTAAAAAAAAATCTATGAAATGAGTTTTCGAGAAAAGTTTGTGAAATACGATTTTTAACAATTTTGTGAAATGAGATTTTTAGAAAGTTTGTGAAATAAGAATTTTTGAAAGTTTGTGAAATGAGACCTTGATGAAGTTTTGCGAAATGAGACTTTTGAGGGAATTATAAAAAAAAAGTGATTTTGAGACAGTTTATGAAGCAAGATTATGAGAAATTATGGAATAAGATTTTGAAATTTTTTTTTTGTGAAATGCGATTTCGTGAAAGATTATGAAATGAGATTTTGTGAAAGTTTATGATTTGAGATTTTGAGAAAGCTTATGAAAGATTGTTTTGAGGAAAGATTGTGAAATGAATTTATGAAATGAGCTTTTGAAAGAGTTTGTGAAACGAGGTTTTGAGAAAGTTCTGAGATGGTTTGTAATTTGAGAAAGTTTTGAGATGATTGGTGATTTGAGAAAGTTCTGAGATGGTTGTGAATTGAGAAAGATTGAGAAATGAGATGCGAGTATGTCGATGCGAGCCCAGCTCTGTGCTCTGTTGCGTAAAGAAATGTTGAAAGATAGTGGTCGTGACTCGTTGAAGGGATGCACTAAGGATGAGCCGACCATAGGTTAATAATTAAACACTAAAAAGACTTTTAAAAGACACTAACAAATGCGAACGCGGTGAGCTATGAGTGTGATGTCGAAGAAGTGGAGAGGAAGGTACCCCGGATATCAGGGATATTCGGGTTGTGAATGCAATAGGGTAGGCTAGGGCGGTAAAACGTCATGATGCCTTGAGTACTATTCTGGGCGGAACGAATTCCATATGTGGTAACCAGACGTGGTGGGGACTGGGTCCTAATGCCTTGGTAAGTTCTGCACCCGGAACTAGAATAGTACTGTCACCCCTATGGCATTTCAGGAACAGTGAGAGGGACTGGAACGGGGCATCTGTGATTTGCCACTGTACCCGAGTTTACTACAGTGAGCCTTGAATTATATGATATGATATGAATTGAATTGATTTGAGACTGTACCCGAGTTTTCTACAGTTCTCCTGGCTTGGAGCCAATTGATGATGAGACAGCTGTCGTGCCCGCGTGGTAAAGGTCCTGTACTCCTGTTAGCTTCCGACTAGGTTGGGTGGATGACCGAGGAGATGTAGACGTGTGTGCTAACTGAGAATGAAATGAGTACCTCGATGATACTTCAGAATTTCCCAATCATCGATGGATACGTGCCGATAAGACTTGATAAGAAAAGTTTAAGAGTTATGAAAAGACTTGTAACTATAAGAGCAAAATCTTATGAAAGATGGATGATGAGAAAGGAAAATGAGAAAGGAACTGAGGAAGAAAGAATGTTACACTGAGAAGTGAAAATAAGACTGGCATAATAATGAATGGTAATGATAATGATAATATGTTTGAATGCTATGTTGTATGTATGTTGCTTGTCTTGTTTGTATGGTTTTGATATCTCGCCTACTGTAATCCCACACCATCGACGATGCGTCGTTCAGATCGCTTACTCTCTCCTGTTCGTTGGCATATCGGTGTTGCTGGTATCTCAACGGGCAGATGGAGCATCGTCTGGAGATTTCTACATGGCGTCGTCAGGAAAGTGGATGGAAACCCACACGCTATGGATGGGTGTGGACGGGATGTACGCAAATGGTGATCGCGGATCCAGAACACAAGCTAAGTGGATCGACAACGGGATCGAGCTTGGGAAGCGTCTCTATACTGGGATACAACAGTAACGAACCACCGCCAAGGGATGAAGTTAAAGAGGAATCCGTGAAGCTGTTTGGTGTAGAGCTAAAGCCAAGTTCTGAAGCGGAGTCAGCAACGGAGATAGCATCATCCTCCGGTGCGAATAAAAAGCCAAGAAGAAAAGAAAGCCGCATCCGGTGGTCTTCATTAGAAGGAATCAAAAGTAGTCCTTTAATAGTTTAAGCTGTTGTTAGTACTCGAGTCAAGGATTACCAAGCAAAGAACCATTTATGTATTCAAGCTAATTTTTAATTCTGTATTGTGGAATACTTTATTTTGGAAGACCCAACAATGTAATTTATTGGAAACGGTCATGAGACTTTTGAAACCAGTCACATTGTGGAGACGAAAGTTTTATGTAAAGAACTGTTTTAGTAACAACTCGGTTTTCAAGGAAAAGTGTTAGAGTACATCAAGGATACTTCAGTAATATTTTCAAAAGAAAAAAAAAATTTGGCCTCATTTTTGCAACTTTAATAATTCAAAGTTAATTATTTTGGGTTACGAAAATTAGGCTGTTACATAATGGTATCAGAGCTTATGGTAATCCTTAGTGGCCTTAAGCATGGGCTTACATGCTTTGTTTCTGTGACTCTGTGTGTTTGCTAGTGTAAGGATAGGAGCATAGGGTTAAGTTCTCGTCTTTTTAGGATGTGAAACTTTGTTTGTGGCTTAGTGCCTACGGTGTTAGTTTAAGGAACCTGTTGGTTCTGTAGTTTGAAGGAGTAGACCGTAAGTAGATTCTAAGATTGAGACCCCATGACCCTTGCTGTGGTAGCATTGTTTGATAGACCCCAGTTTGTTGACCTTGACGCGCCTTGTGGTACAAGAGTAGTTATTACCTTTAAGAATATAGGATGTTATTCCCAGGTCCCCGTGTTTGTTGAATTGCTTCAGCAAAAACAGTCAGTATAGTAGGAATTCGAACCTTTTCTTCCTAAGCCTTACTATTAAACCGTAGTCTTATCGACCCTTTCCCAAGATTCATTAATCCGATTTGCGGAATTGGAAGTGTTATAGTTACCCAGATAGCTTAGGCTTGAATGATCAAGGATGGATCAATGGTTGAAGTTGAGTAAGAGTGTAAGACCATAGTGAACTTAGATGTAAGTTTGATCAAAGTTGGGGAGCTACAAGGAAGAAAAGAGGTGTACGTTACCGGTTATTAGAGGAAAGTTTGATGACTAGGATTGCCTTATACCGTAACCAGAGGTTTAGACGATGAAAGTAATAGGCATGATTGATGTTTAGGATGAAATTAATGAGGAAAGTGAGGTTGTTTTGAGGAAGTAAACCCAAAATTGCAATAGAATCCCCCTCTAAGTCATAAAAATGATGGATGAAAGCCTTAGAGATAGAAGGAGAATTAAAGGAAGGAGTGATTGTTTGTGAGTTAGTGGAAATCCCAAGTTGTAGGAAGTAGTGAGTATCTAAGGATTTTAGGTAAAACCTCGTGCTCTTGGAGACGTGTGAATTTATGTTTGTTTGATGTTACCTAAGGTTGAGATTTCCGTAATCACGATTGGCTGAGGAGTGGCATCTTCTTGTCTAGTCCTTTGGACTTGACTCGATTCGGCACGCCAGGGAATATTACAAGTGAGGCTTCTTCGTCCGAAAAGCAACAAACGAAGAGCACTGCAAGATAGATGATGCCAGCAAAGGGAACGTGACCATGAAGTGAGAATAAAAGTGTTCTCAAAGGCCTCCCCGTACTACGATAATTTTTTGTCCTGCTGCCCAATCCACAACGTATTTCTCGGGGACGAGAAATCTTTAAGTTGGGGAGAATGTGACGACCCGCAAATTCCTCGTATTGTTTTAAGTACTAAAGAGATTTATTTTTTTTGAGAAAGCATTTTTAAAAGAGTATTTCCTTGAATGAATTTCTTATTTTATGATTTCAAAGTGGTGAATGATTTTAAAAGGAATGGTTTTCACGAAATGCTACTATGAGTTTAGAAATTGAGTTTTTGGAATGGTTATGAATTTAATATTTTTATGCTTTAAAGAAATTATGATTCTTATGCATGAGTTATTTTATGATAAAAAGATTTGTTTTCTATGTGTGTATATGTGTATGCTACGTGTGTATGTATGTATATATGTAAGCTTAGGATTTTATTTTTAGGACATGGAGCCCATAGAATAATTAGAACCTTAAAGAAATTAAATGGGTAGAAAATTTGAAGTAGTAAAAGTAAGTAAGCATGAAGTGACTTAAAGCCCTTAAATTACTCCTCATTGTCTCCTTGCTAAAATCCACCCATGCAACAATTTGAAGAACCAAAATTGCCCTTCCTAAACACACCTATGGCCGAACCACCAAGGGGCAAAATAGGAAGCTCACGAATTGCCTATATAACCCTTGGCTCTTAGTTCTTTTTTATTCATTCTCATTTACTTCTTCATTTCATTTCCTTTTTCATTTCTTCAACATCACAAACACTTTGTTGAAGAGCAAAAATCAAGCTCTCAAAACATAGAGAGAGAAAGAGGGAGAAACTGTGAGAAAGAAAGGAGGAGAAGGAGAGTGAAAATCCAAACTCCTTAACCTAATACCCTTGATCCTTCTTCTTCACACACACTTCTTTCTCCAAAACTCTAGAAGAATATCATCCAAGACCCAAAAAGAGAGAAGGACGAAGCTAACCTAGGAGAAGAAGAGAGATTTGGAAGCTTGAGGTTGTGATTTTTAGTTTAAGGTAGTTGTTTAAGTCTTGAGAGTTTTAAGTGTATTTGATTTTGAATTGTAAAGGACTTTATGATAAAATTTGTTTGAACTTAAAGTTTGGGATGCATGAATGTATTTTGAAGTGATCTTGAAGTTTGAACTACATGCATGTCATTTCTAAATGTTGATCATGAAGATTTATGTTAAAAAGTTTAGATCTTTAACTCATGGTTTCTCTTTGGCACGGTTTTAACTAAAGTTGTGTTTAAAGTTATTTATTTGCCTTGATCTTCTCATGCATGTGATGGTTTATGGTTGATATTTGATAAAGCAAGGAACTTGAGTCTTGTATTTTTGATTTTATGGTTTTGTGATCTTTATTTTCCTTTGCATGTATCATTTATGCTTTGATCTTGAGTTTTGAGAGTTAAAAGAACTTGTAATAAACTAAATCATGAACTCTATGATTCGGCCATGACTAAAGAATAAGTCTTGATGCTTTCTAATTTATTCTAAGTCATTGCATGTCAATCCTATGCTTAGAAAAGTTGATTTGAGTAGTTGAAAGGTTTTGATTTTTAACTTAATCTTGATAAAGCCTTGATTTTGTCTTGATCTGTAACTCGCTCATGAAAAAGTTTGGTTCTTGAGCTTTTCATGTGATTTGTAAATAAAAAGCTTTGATCTTATGTTGATCTATGAAAAAGTTTTAATCTTTAGTACATGCATGTTATTTTGAGCAAAAAGCTTTAGCCTTTCTTAGTGCATGTCACGGTTTTGCAAAAGAACCAAGAAAGCAAGCTTTGAAAAATGATTTTTAATTTGATCTATGTCTTGTGTTCTTGCATGTTAAAGATTTGAAGATTTAACCTTGATTTATGATGAGGTGCATTCGGTTTAAGCCTAAAACCAAGAGATCATGATTTGTTTTCTATGAAAAAGATATATGCATGTTGATTTCTTCTTGATTCAAAGATTTTTAAAGTACATGCATGAACATTAAAATGAAAACTTGATTTAGGGTAATGATGATGGCACAGTTTTATGTTTCCAAAAGGAAATGATATTTTTAGAGTTTTGTGTGAGAAGGTGCATGATTAAACCCATAAATCTTAATTTTTGCATGTTGAAAAATGGACCAAAAACCTTGTCTTGACCATGAGGAGTTCTCGGCCAATGCATGCCATTTAGACTAGGATTCTTTTTCAAGAAGTGACATAAAAGTAATGAGTATGTTTTGTGAAATAATGCTAAGTTAAAGTTTTTTAAATGTTGTTGTGATTGTTTATTTTCTATTCGGTTTGGTTAAAAAGATAAAGGGAATAAATTGATTTAAGTTAAAGAAAGTAAATTAAAATTCGTAAACTTTTCAAGTGAAGCTCACGGTTTTTGGAATTAAAATGGGATGAATGACTTTATGACTTTATGTACTTAATAATGAATGAATATTTGCTTGGGCTTATGTTTATATTCGGTCATGTAGAGTAAATAAGTTTAGGAGATTTAGTTGCATGAAAATAAATTTATATAGTGATTTTTGAAAGGAATTAAGTTTTTTAAAGTAAGAAAAAAAAATATGCTTGGTTTATATCTTTGGTTTAATTCGGTTTGTGAGTATATGTATGTCTAAGTGTTTTTGTTTTATAATGTGACTATTCTTCATGCTAATTGATATTTGAAAAGTGGATGATTTATATGATTTAACTTATCAAGTGTTGTTTGTTGTTGTGTGTTAAGTTAATTGAGTGTGTTTTGGAACAAAATATTTGAGTACGTAATTGGTTTTGAAATTTATTGATTTCAAGAGAATTCGATTTGATTTAATTGGATTGTTGGATTGTATTTGATGGCTGTCCAAGGTTTGTTTTATGACAAGAGTTTGAATTACAAACTGTTAGTTTAAACTAAAGATTTATTTGAAACAAAAAGTACTTCTACGATGTTTTCGGATTTTTATTAAAGTGATTTTTTGAAGCAATTCCTTGCTGCCCAGAATTGTCTAAAGTTGTTCCTTAACTTTAAAAATGTGTTCAAGCGATTTAAAGTGTAGTTTTCAAGTGGTAATTCATTTGAGAAAAAGCCGGATTAAAAACGGTGAATTTTTCGGTGTTTTTGAATATGTTTAAGGTGCTGTCCAAGACGGACCAGCAACCAAATCAAGTGGTTTAACTTATTTTATATGATGATTTCAAATGATTTTGTAGTACTTGAGGTACTAGAAAATATTAGAGTTGTTTTGAGAAATCAATTATGTTTTAAGTCTTCCGACGAGGAACGAAAAGTGTTTTGAGCTAAGAAAGATTTTCTTAATACAAGTTAGTAACATAAACATGTTTTATTTAATACGAGGAATGTTAAAGACGAGGGATTGGGGCAGCTGGCAGCGACAAGGATCCGCGGAGATCGAGCGCATTTAAATTGCTGGAGTTGAGGTGAGAGAGAAGCTTTCCTAAGACACCGTGGTATTTAGGTGATATATTAGGACGTTCCGTATCATCTCAAAGATCGAAACTTAGTGGTTCGGAGTCAGTAGTATAGTGGCAATTGTTTGTGTTGTGTGGCCACTTATACGAAGGAGACAAAGACCACGTATTGTTGTGTGATGAATTTATATGTTGATGACGTGATATTGCATGCTTATGTTTATTTATTTAATTATGCATGATGATATTTAATACTGTTGATTAATATGAGTAACATGCTGATGGACGTCTGTTACGTCCTGAAAAGAAGAGGAAAGGAATAAGATGGTGAAGTAAAAGACACAAAGAGAAAAATATAATACCCGGTTTGGCCTAAGTCCTTAGGGAGTATGGCAGCCTTGATAAGACATTAAGAAAAGAGTTAACGATATAAGACTGATTGGGAAATGTTGGAAACCAACAAGCGGCTCAATATAGTCTAGAGGGGGGGTGAATAGAATATTGAAGCCTTATTACAGATTTTTCGTCCACCTAAGAGAATGGTTTTATGAAAATAAATTTTCTTAAAAATTCAAGTCAGATTACTCGAGTAACTCAAGACTTCACTCGAGTAATACGCAAGAAAAAATAATTTCACTCGAGTATTCAGCAAATCACTCGAGTATTAAGAAAGCTATTTTTAAATCACTCGAGTAACAGAAAACCTACTCGAGTATTGTTCATAAACTGAAAGCAGATTACTCGAGTGACAAGAACTTTACTCGAGTAAACTGGGTAAAATTCAATTAAAACTCAGTTTTCAATGGAGTTCTTCAAGAATAACAATGCTATGATGATTCAACAAATTATGAATGATTAATATGAACAATTTCAAGTAATATTAACATGCAATTTCAGATCAAATGAGTAGAATTAAGAAAACCCCAATTCTAACCTAAAAATGCAATTGTTAATGAATTAATGCAATACAAGGAATGAAAATAAAAGAGACACAAGGATTTATCCTGGTTCACTTTCACCCACTTGAAAGCTACTCCAGTCCCCTCTTGAATCAAGAGAGATTCTTCACTAGAAATCTTCAAATGTAGATTTTACAATGTTTTAAGATGCAACTAGATTCTTAGTTCTCCTATCTTAAAACCCAACTCAAAGTGTGTACCAAACACTTTGATCTAATCTACCCCTTTTGAGAATTCTAGATTTCCTTGCTAATTGATTGAAGATGCTTCCAACCAATCCTCTTTTCTTGCTTTGATTTGATCCTCAAAGTCTTCCTTGTGAGATTCTTCACTTGTGTTGAAACTTCAATGATGCAATCATAAATTGCAAATCTTCAACAACCACTAAGAACAAAAATTATGATCTCAAGAATATTTGAACAATGAGAGAAATAGAGTGAAGAATGAAAAGTTTCTTGTTGAATCTTGATAGCTCTTGAAAGATGTAAAATAGCTCTTGAATTGCTTTTGAAAGTGTATAGAAAATTGTAAGAATGAATGTCTATATTATTGTGAAAGAGAAAATTATGTCCTTTTAAAATTTTCAAACACTGATTGAATTACTCGAGTAAACCATATAACATCACTCGATTAAAACATGTCAGATTAAGTTACTCGAGTGATGTGTAAACCATTACTCGATTAACCTGTCATGACATAAATTACTCGAGTGACCCAATACTCATTACTCGAGTAAACTGATCAGAATCTGAATAAAAACAAGGTTTTTCTAAAAGGATTTTCACAAAACTTTTAATAAAGCTATTTAATCAAGATTTAAAGTATCTTCACTCTTAATCAAACATTATTTAAATATTCTTAAAATCACCTAAGCTACCCACACCAATGAGATGCATTGCATAAAAATAAAGATTACATTGAAATAGAATTAATAAAAATCCTAATGCTAATCTTAATGTGGTGTAGCTTGCTTGTTGCCAATGTTGTTGCTTGGAGAGAGATTGTTAGCATCAAAACATGAGAATCCTACAAACTCCCCCTTTTTGATGATGACAAACCTCCTTTTCAATTAAGTACTAAGTTTTAACATACTCCCCCTAAATGTAAAACACCTAGGAAAAATATAATAAAACTTAACCTACAAGAACAACATCAACAAAATATTCTCCCCCTTTTGGCATCATTAAAAAGATAAGAAAGGTGAGAAAAGTCCTTTGCCAAAAGTTGAAGGTAAGTAGTTCACAATGGTATAAAAATATAACAATAAAGACAATACCAAAATAAACCACAATAGTGCCACAACGAATATAAACACACAACGAATATAGCACCATAATCCATAATATCAGAGTATCATACTATGCAGCAAATCATAGTGTAAAGCAAAAAGACATCAACCATAGCAAATAATCAAACGAAACTAACCAAACTAGACCATACACAAGGCCCTAAAACATAGTAGCAACAGAGTCATAAACATGAAACAGAAACATAAACATAACATAGTCAGAAATATGCATATGAAACATGAAACAGAAATCAACATCAAATATCATCAGCATCCATAGGTCTAGGAATCAGGTGGATGAGGAGGGAAATGGTGAGAAAAGAGGCCAGACATATAATCCATTAAACGATGCTCCATGGCAATATTCTTCACATCCTGTCTCATCTCCAACTGAGCGAATTGAGCATTGATGTGCTCAACCAATGACTCATGAGCAGCCTGTGCATCAAATGGAGTACCAAGATTGTCCAAATTGATATAATTCTTCTTGCATGGCCATAATCCAATGATCATCTTGAAGAGCCTCTTTGATACTCTTAGGTTCTATTTGAGATACAAAGGCAACATAATAACAAAAATTATTTAAAGTGCGTCGGGTTACCACTCCTTTCGCAATGTCACCTAAGATGTTAGAAATCGGATGATTTTTGTTTGATTTCCAAGCTATTGGTAATTGAGATTGAATCTCTTGTGCTAAGTCCTTATCTTGTGCTTGCACCTCTCCATCTTCAATTTGATTCTCTTCCATTTGTTGTGGTGTTGACTTCTCATGATCCAAAAATGTACCTATATTATCATCATCACAAGAAACAACACAATCTCCTTTCGAAGATTCATCAAATACAACATGCACGGATTCCTCAACGGTTAATGTTCTTTTATTGTAGACTCTATATGCTTTGCTATGAGTTGAATAACCTATGAATATGCCTTCGTCGGCTTTGGAGTCAAACTTGCCGACCGGTTCCTTTCCGTTATTTAAAATAAACACCTTACACCCAAAAACATGAAAATGTGAAATATTTGGTTTTCGCCCTTTTAAAAGTTCATAAGGTGTTTTATTTAAATGCGGACGAATAAGAACCCTATTAAGCACATAACAAGCAGTGTTTACCGCATCGGCCCAAAAATATTTAGGAACATTTGATTCTTTCAACATAGTACGAGCAAGTTCCACTAATATTCTATTTTTCCTTTCTACAACTCCGTTTTGCTCCGGAGTCCTAGGGGCCGAAAATTGATGATCAATACCAAACTTATCACAAAACGCATCAATCCTAGTGTTTTCAAACTCACCTCCGTGGTCACTTCTAATAGACACAATTTTCAAACTTAGTTGATTTTGGATGAGTTTGGCAAACTTTTTAAAACATTTATAAACTTCACTTTTTGCGGATAAAAATAAAGTCCATGTGAATCTAGTAAAATCGTCTACTAAAACAAATCCATAGAAATTGCCACCTAAACTCTTAATTTGTGAAGGGCCAAACAAATCCATATGGATTAGCTCCAAAGGCTTTGTTGTGCTTATCACATTTTTAGGTTTAAAAGAACTTTTAACTTGCTTGCACTTTTGACAAGAGTCACAAATGCCATCAAGCTTAAAATTTAGTTTAGGCAAACCAATCACTAAATCTTTTCGTAAAAGTTTGTTTAATTGATTCACATTCACATGAGCAATTCGTCTATGCCAAAGACGAATTTCATCATCAAAAGATTTGAAACATTTTGAAAATAGTGAAGTTATCTCATCCAAATCAATTAAGTAAGTGTTATTAGAGCGACGACCAACAAACTTAACACTATCATCTATGGAAGACTTAATGAAGCATAATTCCGGAGTAAAAGTCACATAATTGCCCATATCGCATAGTTGGCTTATACTAAGCAAGTTGTGTTCTAAGCCTTCTACGTATAGGACATTTTCTATGACAAGGTTAGATACGTTACCGATCTTCCCGACTCCTAGAATTTTTCCCTTGTTGTTGTCGCCGTATGTCACAAATCCAGCATTTTTCGGAGTAAGTTCCATGAAGTGCGTTTTGTCTCCCGTCATGTGTCTCGAACAACCACTATCCAAGTACCATTTGCGCTCTTTGGTTCGAAGACACACCTACAAGAAAGATATCATTTGGTTGACTTAGGTACCCAAGTGGTCTTGGGTCCTTTGTTGTTAGCATGGGGAGAAGTCCCCTTAACAATCCAAATATATTCTCCGCTTGGTATACCAAATTTCTTTATATTACATTTATTCGTGGTATGCCCAAAGATCCCACAATAATGGCAAGTTGGGTTTTTAGAAAACTTATTCTTTGAAAATCCACCAACTTTGCGATAATTGCGTTTCTTAGGTTTGGTATAGCCAAGACCGGATCTATTGCTATTGTTCCTTTGAGTTGAAAGCAAATGATCTAATGAAGTATCTCCTTTCATGAGCCTTGCAAGTCGATCATTCAAATTAAAAACTTCTTTTTCCAAAGACTTGCAATTTTCACAAGATGGAGTCTCATTTGATTTCAATTCACAATTGCATGTAGAGTTTGCATAAATGAGTTCAAGAGTTTCATTTTGAAGCTTAAGTTCTTCTAAATCTTTTTGAATTTCAATTATCTTTTCATGTTGCTTCATTATGAAATTCTTTCTTTCAACATTTATTTTAGCAAGTTTCTTCAACTCTTTATGCATCTCTACATACACATTGTACAATTCATTGAATGAAGGAGAATTAGAACTAGAGCTAGCATCGGAAAGATAATCTACCTCATTGACGTTCTCACTTGATTTAATGCTCGAAGATTCCTCTTCATCAAGCTTCGTCATCAAACATAGATTTGCAAGTTCTTCATCATCCGAAGAGCTAGATGTTGATTGACTCTCCTCTTCATCCCATACTATGTAAGCCCTTTTTCCTTTAGATGAGTTGAACTTAGAGTTGTCACCTTCCGACTTCTTAGAATGAGTTGGGCATTTTGATCGATAGTGACCAAGCTTTCCACACCCATGACACTTGATGTGATCCTTGTTAGTCTTATTTCTTGGTTGAGAGTCCTTAGAATCTCTTTGTCTATTCTTATTAAAGTTTCCCTTTCTCTTAAAGAACCTACCAAGCTTTTTAACTAGCAAGCCAAGGGTCTCATCATCTATATCGGAGTCCGAGTCATCCACTTGAGAGTTTTCCTCTTGTGCCTTAAGAGATTTTGAAGTTGATTTAAGAGCAATCCCCTTTTTCTTTCTATCGGCATCTTCATTCATGGATAACCGTCCAAGCTCCATTTCATGCTCTTGAAGCTTTCCGAATAGAGTTGCTAAGTCAATTTGATCCACGTCTCTAGCTTCCATAATGGCCGTCACCTTAGGTTGCCATTCCCTGCTAAGACATCTCAAAATCTTATTAACAACTTCACCATTAGTAATAACTTTTCCAAGTGCAGAAAGATGATTTATGATATGAGTGAACCGCTTTTGCATGTCACCTATGTTTTCATTAGGTAGCATACGAAAGAGTTCATATTCATGCATGAGTGTATTTAGCCTAGCCCTTCTAACCTCCGAAGTGCCCTCATGTGTGACTTGTAATGTATCCCACATTTGTTTAGCATCAACACATTGAGATACTCGAAAGAACTCATCATAAGAAAGAGCGGACGTGATGATATTTTTAGCTTTTAAATCAAATGCAACTTTCTTCTTATCATCATTGTCCCAACTCGATTGTGGTTTGATCGAAACAACATCATTTACTTTCCTTTGAGGAACAAAAGGTCCATTCTCTATGGCGTTCCAAATTTCCATATCTATGGCTTGAATAAAAATTTTCATGCGAACCTTCCAATAAGCGTAACCCTCACCATTGAATAGTGTAGGACGATTAATGGAAGTTCCTTCACCACCAAAAGGATTTGAAATTGAGCCCATTGTTTCCAAGTAAAAGGATCTTTTCGAAAAAGCTTTTTAAGGCTCGGATTTTTCGTCCGAGCTCTGATACCACTTGTTGGAAACCAACAAGCGGCTCAATATAGTCTAAAGGGGGGGTGAATAGAATATTGAAGCCTTATTACAGATTTTTCGTCCACCTAAGAGAATGGTTTTATGAAAATAAATTTTCTTAAAAATTCAAGTCAGATTACTCGAGTAACTCAAGACTTCACTCGAGTAATACGCAAGCAAAAATAATTTCACTCGAGTATTCAGCAAATCACTCGAGTATTACGAAAGCTATTTTTAAATCACTCGAGTAATAGAAAACCTACTCGAGTATTGTTCATAAACTGAAAGCAGATTACTCGAGTGACAAGAACTTTACTCGAGTAAACTGGGTAAAATTCAATTAAAACTCAGTTTTCAATGGAGTTCTTCAAGAATAACAATGTTATGATGATTCAACAAATTATGAATGATTAATATGAACAATTTCAAGTAATATTAACATGCAATTTCAGATCAAATGAGTAGAATTAAGAAAACCCCAATTCTAACCTAAAAATGCAATTGTTAATGAATTAATGCAATACAAGGAATGAAAATAAAAGAGACACAAGGATTTATCCTGGTTCACTTTCACCCACTTGAAAGCTACTCCAGTCCCCTCTTGAATCAAGAGAGATTCTTCACTAGAAATCTTCAAATGTAGATTTTACAATGTTTTAAGATGCAACTAGATTCTTAGTTCTCCTATCTTAAAACCCAACTCAAAGTGTGTACCAAACACTTTGATCTAATCTACCCCTTTTGAGAATTCTAGATTTCCTTGCTAATTGATTGAAGATGCTTCCAACCAATCCTCTTTTCTTGCTTTGATTTGATCCTCAAAGTCTTCCTTGTGAGATTCTTCACTTGTGTTGAAACTTCAATGATGCAATCATAAATTGCAAATCTTCAACAACCACTAAGAACAAAAATTATGATCTCAAGAATATTTGAACAATGAGAGAAATAGAGTGAAGAATGAAAAGTTTCTTGTTGAATCTTGATAGCTCTTGAAAGATGTAAAATAGCTCTTGAATTGCTTTTGAAAGTGTATAGAAAATTGTAAGAATGAATGTCTATATTATTGTGAAAGAGAAAATTATGTCCTTTTAAAATTTTCAAACACTGATTGAATTACTCGAGTAAACCATATAACATCACTCGATTAAAACATGTCAGATTAAGTTACTCGAGTGATGTGTAAACCATTACTCGATTAACCTGTCATGACATAAATTACTCGAGTGACCCAATACTCATTACTCGAGTAAACTGATCAGAATCTGAATAAAAACAAGGTTTTTCTAAAAGGATTTTCACAAAACTTTTAATAAAGCTATTTAATCAAGATTTAAAGTATCTTCACTCTTAATCAAACATTATTTAAATATTCTTAAAATCACCTAAGCTACCCACACCAATGAGATGCATTGCATAAAAATAAAGATTACATTGAAATAGAATTAATAAAAATCCTAATTCTAATCTTCATGTGGTGTAGCTTGCTTGTTGCCAATGTTGTTGCTTGGAGAGAGATTGTTAGCATCAAAACATGAGAATCCTACAGGAAAGAGATATGTACTGAGAAAGAGATAAAGAGCTGAGATTCGGGAAAGATTTGATGATAATGATGAGGTTAAGCCAGAGCTGGGAAAAGTAATGTTGTTTACTAAAACGATATGTGACCTGAGGGGAGCTTGGCTCCTTTGTTGATGTTGTTGGAATGAGACTTGTGTTGAGTTGAGCTTGCTCCTCCACTAGTACTCAGTAAAATGAGATTTTTGTAAAGTTTTATGAAAAGAGATTTTAAGAAAGTTTATAAAGTGTATTTTGAGAAAAGTTTGCGAAATGGGATTTTTGAAAAGATTTACAAATGAGATTTTGTAAAAAAAAAATCTACGAAATGAGTTTTCGAGAAAAGTTTGTGAAATACGATTTTTAACAATTTTGTGAAATGAGATTTTTAGAAAGTTTGTGAAATAAGAATTTTTGAAAGTTTGTGAAATGAGACCTTGATGAAGTTTTGCGAAATGAGACTTTTGAGGAAATTATAAAAAAAAAAGTGATTTTGAGAAAGTTTATGAAGAAAGATTCTGAGAAGTTATGGAATAAGATTTTGAAAAAAATAAAAAGATTGTGAAATGCGATTTCGTGAAAGATTATGAAATGAGATTTTGTGAAAGTTTATGATTTGAGATTTTGAGAAAGCTTATGAAAGATTGTTTTAAGGAAAGATTATTGTGAAATGAATTTATGAAATGAGCTTTTGAAAGAGTTTGTGAAATGAGATTTTGAGAAAGTTCTGAGATGGTTTGTAATTTGAGAAAGTTTTGAGATGATTGGTGATTTGAGAAAGTTCTGAGATGGTTGTGAATTGAGAAATATTGAGAAATGAGATGCGAGTATGTCGATGCGAACCCAGCTCTGTGCTCTGTTGAGTAAAGAAATGTTGAAAGATATTGGTCGGGACTCGTTGAAGGGATGCACTAAAGATGAGCCGACCATAGGTTAATAATTAAACACTAAAAAGACTTTTAAAAGACACTAACAAATGCGAACGCGGTGAGCTATGAGTGCGATGTCGAAGTAGTGGAGAGGAAGGTACCCCGGATATCAGGGATAGTCGGGTTGTGAATGCAATAGGGTAGGCTAGGGCGGTAAAACGTCATGATGCCTTGAGTACTATTCTGGGCGGAACGAATTCCATATGTGGTAACCAGACGTGGTGGGGACTGGGTCCTAATGCCGTGGTAAGTTCTGCACCCGGAACTAGAATAGTACTGTCACCCCTATGGCATTTCAGGAACAGTGAGAGGGACTGGAACGGGGCATCTGTGATTTGCCACTGTACCCGAGTTTACTACAGTGAGCCTTGAATTTTATGATATGATATGAATTGAATTGATTTGAGACTGTACCCGAGTTTTCTACAGTTCTCCTGGCTTGGAGCCAATTGATGATGAGACAGCTGTCGTGCCCGCGTGGTAAAGGTCCTGTACTCCTGTTAGCTTCCGACTAGGTTGGGTGGATGACCGAGGAGATGTAGACGTGTGTGCTAACTGAGAATGAAATGAGTACCTCGATGATACTTCAGAATTTCCCAATCATCGATGGATACGTGCCGATAAGACTTGATAAGAAAAGTTTAAGAGTTATGAAAAGACTTGTAACTATAAGAGCAAAATCTTATGAAAGATGGATGATGAGAAAAGAAAATGAGAAAGGAACCGAGGAAGAAAGAATGTTACACTGAGAAGTGAAAATAAGACTGGCATAATAATGAATGGTAATGATAATGATAATATGTTTGAATGCTATGTTGTATGTATGTTGCTTGTCTTGTTTGTATGGTCTTGATATCTCGCCTACTGTAATCCCACACCATCGACGATGCGTCGTTCGGATCACTTACTCTCTCCTGTTCGTTGGCATATCGTTGTTGCTGGTATCTCAACAGGCAGATGGAGCATCGTCTGGAGATTTCTACATGGCGTCGTTAGGGAAGTGGATGGAAACCCACACGCTATGGATGGGTGTGGACGGGATGTACGCAAATGGTGATCGCGGATCCAGAACACAAGCTAAGTGGATCGACAACGGGATCGAGCTTGGGAAGCGTCTCTATTCTGGGATACAGCAGTAACGAACCACCGCCAAGGGCTGAAGTTAAAGAGGAATCCGTGAAGCTGTTTGGTGTAGAGCTAAAGCCAAGTTCTGAAGCGGAGTCAGCAACGGAGATAGCATCATCCTTTGGTGCGAAGAGAAAGCCAAGAAGAAAAGAAAGCCGCATCCGGTGGTCTTCATTAGAAGGAATCAAAAGTAGTCCTTTAATAGTTTAAGTTGTTGTTAGTACTCGAGTCAAGGACTACCAAGCAAAGAACCATTTATGTATTCAAGCTAATTTTTAATTCTGTATTTTGGAATACTTTATTTTGGAAGACCCAACAATGTAATTTTTTGGAAACCGTCATGAGACTTTTGAAACCAGTCACATTGTGGAGACGAAAGTTTTATGTAAAGAACTGTTTTAGTAACAACTCGGTTTTCAAGGAAAAGTGTTAGAGTACATCAAGGATACTTCAATAATATTTTCAAAAAAAAAATTGGCCTCATTTTTGCCACTTTAATAATTTAAAGTTTATTATTTTGGGTTACGAAAATCGGGCTGTTACATTTTGTGCTTTGTTCTTATGTATGTGTATATTCGGCTTTGAGAGGAAAAAGAGAGTAAATGATTTTTGTTCCATGTAAATGAAATCGTGTTTAAGTGCTTGACATGAATCTTGATGACTTGAGTGTTTAAAGTCGTGATTTTTAGCCTATTTGTCTTTGATTAATTCGGTCATATAGTGTAAGTGTACTTAAGAAATTTTGATTTATGAAAACGAACTTGCATGGTAATGTTTCAAGTTGGTTATGTTGGTTTGAAGTATATGAACTTATAGTCTTGGTTTATTTTGGCTTATTCAATTCGGTCCCTTTTTATTACTAGGTAAATATGAAAATGAATTATTTTGGAAAAGAATGTGAGTTGCATAATTGCTTTGGTATTGGTTAATTGGGTATATGCCTTAATTTAATTAATAAAGTGCTGTTTGATTTGTGAATATGTATGCTCACTTGAATAATTTAAAGTTATGGAAGGATATGTGCTATGTGATTATGTTGATTGATTTATTAAAGTGTTGTTTGTCGTTTGTGTGTTGGCCAATGTTTGGAGAATGTTTGCATACGTAATTGATTTTGAAATTAAGTAACCTTGAGTTTATTTGGTTTGACTTATTTGAAAACATGGGACATGTTTAGTGGCTGTCCTCAGTTTGTAGTTATTGATAAAGTTTGAATTTTAAAGTGTTAAAGTGTTAATTTTGAGCTAAAGAATTATTGGAAATAAAAGTACTTTTACGATGTTTTCGGATTTGATTTTGTGAAACCATCCTTTGCTGTCCAGAATCGTTTGGACTTGTTTCTTAATTTAAAAAAAATGTGTTCAAGTGATTTAAAGAATGGTTTTCAAGTGGTATTTGATTTAGGAAAAAGTCGGATTGAAAACGGTGAATTTTTCGGTGTTTTTGGACATGATTAAGGTGCTGTCCAAGACGGACCAGCAACCAAATCAATTGATTTGAATTACTTTATTTAATACTTTCAAAGTGGTTTTGAAGTACTTAAAGTACTAGACAATATTAGAGTTGTTTTGAGAAAACAATGATGCTTTAAGTCTTCCGACGAGAAATGAGTTGTGTTTGAGTAAGAGGAGACTTTTCTTGTACACGTTAGTAATATAAACATATTTTTGTTTAATACGAGGAATTTTAAAGACGGGGGATTGGAGCAGCTGGCAGTAGTAAGGATCCGCAGAGATCGTGCGCATTTAAATTGCTGGACTTGAGGTGAGAGAGAAGCTTTCCTAAGACACCGTGGTATTTAGGTGATTTATTAGGACATTCCGGATCATCTCAAAGATCGGAACTTGGTGGTTCTGAGTCAGTAGTATAGTGACAATTGTTTCTGTTGTGTGGCCACTTATACGAAGGAGACAAAGACCACATGTTGTTGTGTGATGGAATTATATGATGATGATTTGAAATAGCATGCTTATGTTTATTTGTTTACATGTTTAAGTATGTCTGATGATATTTGAATTGTGGATAACAAGAGTAACATGCTGATGGATGCCTGTTACGTCTTGAAAATGAGATAATGAGAATAAGATGTGAAAGTAATAAAATGTGATTGAAGAGAAAGATGAATAAGATAATGTGGAAAAGATTGTGAGAGTAAAAGATACAAAGAGAAAGATATAATACCCTGTTTGGCCTAAGTCCTTAATTGAATAAGGCAGCCTTGATAAGACATTAAGAAAAGAGATAAGGATAAGAGATATGAGAATGATCTGAAAAGAGATATGAGTTGAGCTTGAGAAAGATTGAAAATATCATGAAAGTTAAGAGAATGTGATGAAAAATGAGATATGATGGGAATGAAAGTATCGTATTGACGTTGAGCCAGAGCTGGTGAAAACAATATTGTTGTTGTTTATTGAAATGAGATTGGTGTTGAGTTGAGCTTGCTCCTCCACTGATGCTCACTGAAATGTGATGTGATATGAATTGAGCGTTGCTCCCCTGTTGTTGATGTTATTGAAATGAGACTTGTGTTGAGAAAGATTATGAGATGAGATGTGATATGAGTTGAGAAAGTGAAGCTAGAGGGCTGATGTTCTAAAAGAGTTGTGTGTTATTCTGAGAAAAGTTTACGAGATGTGATGCAAGTATGTCTATGTGATCCCAGCTCTGTGCTCTGTTAAGAAAAGAAAAGTAATGTTGAAAGTTAGTGGTCGGGACTCGTTGAAGGGATGCACCAAGGATGAGCCGACCTTAAGGTAATAACTAAAACACTTAAAAGACATTGATGAATGCGGTGAGCAATGAGTGTGAAGTAGTGGAGAGGAAGATACCACAGGTATCAGGGATATTCGGGTTGTGATTGCAATAGGGGAAGGTAAGGACGGTGATACGTCAAGAAGCCTTGAGTGCTATTCTAGGCAGAACGAATTCCATAAGGGGTAAGGATGGGCCGATCCGATGCCGTGGTAAGTTCTGCACTCGAGACTAGAATAGTACTATCGCCCCCTATGGCAATTCGAGAACAGTGAGAAGGACTGGAACGAGGCTCTTTGATTTGATTTGATTATATGATTTGATTTAAGACTGTACCCGATTTTCTACAGTTCTCCTGGCTTGGAGCCATTTGTTGAGACAACCTGGCTTGGAGCCATTTGTTGAGACCGCTGTCGAGCCCGCATGGTAAAGGTCCTGTACTCCTGTTTGCTTCTGACTAGGTTGGGTGGATGGCCGAAGAGATGTAGACGTGTGTGCTAACTGCGAAAGAAACGAGTACCTCGGTGATGTTTTAATTCCCCAATCATCGATGGTTGTGATCCGATAAGACTTGATAAGAAAAGTTTAAGAGTAATGAAAAGACTTATAATTATAAGAAGCAAAAGCTTATGAAATATTGATAATGAGAAACGAATCGCGTATGAAAGTTTGGAAAAGTGAAAGAAATCCTATGAGAATGGAAATGAATAAGTTGGTAATGAGAAAGTAATTGAGAAAGGGAGAATGTGTAATGATGAGAAGTGAAAATAACTTGGCAAGACAATGATGATGATGATAATTTGAATGTTGTGATGTATTTGTGTTGCATTGTTATGTTTGTATTGTCTTGATATCTCGCCTATTGTAAACCCACACCGTCGACGATGCGTCATTCGGATCGCTTACTCTCTCGTGTCTCGTTGGCATATCGGTGTTGCTGGTATCGCAACGGACAGATGGAGCATCGTATGAAGATCACCACCTGGAATAGGCATGGAAATGGTTGGAAGCCCACTCCTTATGGCTGGGTATGGACTGGCTACACGTAGATAGTGATTCCGGACCCGGAGCACACCTTGAGCGGAGTTAATTTGGAACCGCATCTGGGACAGGTCACCGTACGAGGATACAGAAGCTACGAAGAAAAGGTGCGAAATGAGACTCATGAAAACTCCACTACTCTAAATGGAGTGGAGTTGGAGTCAAATGACCATGGGAGAGCAGCAACAGAGATGGCATCGTCTTCGGGAGTGAAGAAAGGGCGCAAGAATAAAGGGAAACTTCATCCAGTCGTTTTCAATAGGAAGATTTAAGAGTAGTGCTATGAATATAAGGGCCTCTGGTTATTTTTAAATTTAAGTCAAGTGTGAATGTCTGGAGTCATGGATTACCTAAGTAATGAACTATTTATGTAATTCAGCTTATTTTGGAATATGCCGTACTTTTGAAGAAGTGTAAGAATGAAACTTTGTGAGAACTGTATAAGTTCTTTTGATGTAATGCAAAGAGCTATGTTGGGTTCGAAACCAAACTATTTTCCAATGATAAATGTTTTTTTTAGAAATTCAAGTAAGTAAGTATATGTTTTAGTAACAACTCGGTTTTCAGTAAAGAGTGTTAAGATAACAACGACACCTCAATAATGTTTTTAAAAAAAATAAAAAAATTTGGCCTCATTTTTGGTAACTTAATGAATAAAAGTTGGATATTTGGTGTTACGAAAATCGGGCTGTTACATGTGACCAATGATGAAACTCCTATGGAGGAGCAAATAGGTGAGAATGTGCATAATGAGTTTGAGGAAGAGGACCGAAATAAAACTTTAGAAGGTTTGAATATAGTATAAAAATTTGATCCACCCTTGCATGATGAATTTCTAGCAATTAAAAATTTGGTCAAAAATATTGCATGCTTGGATGACTCAAATTTTTTCCACTATATTCAACCTTTGTGCTTTCATGAAAAATCTAAAAATCAATCTAAATCATTATTGTACAATAGGGAGCATGAAAAGGTAGTTTTCCTAATTCATGGAATTAACACTTTCATGAATGGGAAAAGAAATAACTTGTATGAGATGATGCATGGAGTAAGGAATGCACCTTTTGACCCTGGTGGGATTGAACTTATTTTTAAAATTTCCTTACTCCACCATCATCCAAGGTTTGTCCCATGGGATGTGGGAATAACTTGTTATTGTTGCATCACATGGGAATTAACCTATAGGATTTGGGATCCTGGTGGATTCTTTGTAATTATATAGTAGTGTAGGTTTTTATTTTTTTAGTTAGTTAGTGAATAAAGAGTTTAGAGCTTTCTATATGTAACTACTAATGAGGTGATTTCTAGCACTATTTTTAGTTGTTCATGTGACACAGGTGAATAAGTTTGGGGGAGTCTCCTCCATGGTGTATCAATAGAGAATGCTGTGCTACAAAGGGAAGTTTCTAACTCCTTACTTTAGTTTTTAATTTTTATTTTTTTTAGTATAGGTTAGATTAGTTTGCTTGAGGAAAATCCAACCTTTAAGTTTGGGGGAGTGGATACAAAATAAAAAATTTTAAGATCTGAATTTTTTTCTCCCATTGTTGGTGTTGAGATGTAAATATTTTGAAATTTGGTTATTTTGACAAAGTTTTTCAGAACTTGAGATTAGTGAACTGACTTTAGCTTAGTGAGATTTTGAGCCTATTTGATGGGGTATGATTTATTTTGATGTGAGACCCCTATTCTTTCATGAGTGTGTTCTCTTTAGTTTTATGTTCTAGAACTTGACCGGTGATCATTTTGAGATTGATAATTGATTATATGCATGAAAATGATTAAGGCATTTAGGATGGTGTTTTTGTAGCCTTCAGAGATTTTTTTTGGATTTGTTTTCCCTTAGTTGCCCATTTTGAGCCTAATGATATTATGATTTTTCTTTGGTACCCTGCATTTATTGAAATATTCTTTGTGAGTACCTTGGAAATTTTGAATGAGCAATTGAATGACTCAAGAGAAAGTTAAAGTAATTGGTGAAAAGTGTCATGAGTTCTATTTCTCTTCTAAGAAAAAAATGAAATAAAAAAAATAATAAAGATAAATTTGGAAGAGAATAGAAGAAAAAAAGTGAAAAGAAAAGAAGGATGATAATGATTTTGGAGTTGAGTGAGTCTTAATTGTATTCATTGCTCATTCATAATTTTTAGAGGGAAATTTATTTGATTACATATTTTTAGCCCTTAGTTTCATCCCTTCTTTCTTTTATCCCACCTTAACACTTTTAACCATGTCCACGTTACAACCAAATTAAAGACCTTTTGATTTGTGCATGTTTTTAATAATTTCAGTGGAGATTTGGATCTATGGTCAAACTTATGGTAACATTTAACTATTGTATGAACTTGAGTGAATTGTTATAACCCTTGATACACATGAGAGATATACACTGAGAGGTTTAGAGTGTTTGTAACACCCCGATTTGACAACTTGAAAAATATACTTCTTTAATTACAAAATGTAGTGAAAATATGGGCCAATTTTTATTTTTTTTTAAACATGTAACGTGGTTGAGTAGCATGAGTATGAGAACCACTAAGTTTTCAAAACTCTTTTACAATTAAAAAGGTGTTCTCACACATCAAGCTAAACTTCAAGTTCCAAACCGAAGTGTCACAAGACACTACAATTTGCAACTTGATTCTTCTCAACTCAGTTATCATAGCCCATTTCTTTTATAATCAAGATCAGTGGTGCCCATTAAAAATAAAATTAATCCACATAAGTTTGGGGTTACATCATGGTACTGCAATGATACTAAGTAAATACAGGAAAACAAAATACTTCCAAGAAAATAAAAACTACCACTAGGCCCACTAATGCTGAAGTCGAAGGTCCACGGGAGGTGCTTCGCTAGAGTCGATCTCGATCACGTCCGCCTCCGGGTAATCTAAGTCCTCGTCCAATTCCTCTAGCTCCTCAGCCCCGAGGTCAATATGTGCAGGCAAAGGCATCGGGTGTCCACCATGATAGTCAGCTGGCCCACCGGTCTGCAAGTCCGAAAGCACGAAGCGACAGCTGCAAGTAGCGGCTGCTGTTCCTGGAAGGGTATGGTTGGGATCGAAGGTGCGGACCTCAGTGACTCCACGCCACTCATAACCTCGATAGTTCACTTCCCATCTTCCTTCGTCTCGGATGTCGAACGTAAACTTAACCGAATCCATAGACTAAAGGGGGTTGACAAAATATAAACAAGCACACAGAACAGAAGACTAGAGAGAGTAAGTATTCCCAAGCATGTTATGCCAACAGTGTGGAATTACAATAGGCAAGATATTAAGGAATAACAATAGGGTATAAACAAACAACATACAAAAACAATCATATATATATATATATATATATATATTCCTACTGTTAACATACAAAGCACATACTCGATTCCATTACTTTTCTCTTCTTAAGACTTTTAACATCACCGCAAAACTTTTCATGAATCGCTTCTGCTGCGCAACTCTGATTCCATCACCATACAATCTCATCTAGTAGATGAAGAGGAAAGTTCAAATGATGAATCAAGTGAACAAAGCGACCAAAGTGATGTAAGTGAAACTAAATCCGAAATTTCTTCCAAACATGAAATTTTATATAATGCTTATGATGAAATGCATGAACATCTTAAGAAACTAGCGTTGAAAAACATTGAAAGGAAGAAGCTCATTTTGAAACATCAACAAGAGATTTTAGAACTTCAAAAACAAGTTGATGAGCTTAATCTTGAAAATGAAACTCTTGATCTTATCTATGCTAGTTCTTCTTGTGATTGTGCTAGTAGATTGAATATTGTGGTTGATTGTGAAAATTGCAAGTTGCTTAAAGATGAAAATGCTATTTTGAAAAATAAGCTTGCAAGTTTCACAAGTGGTGATATTAAATTGCGCACATTGTTAAATTTTCAAAGAGAAAATTCAAACAAGTTTTGTTTGGGTTATACTAATGCTAAAAGTAAGTCTCATAGAAATGTTGTTGATTTTTCTAAAGTTGATTTTTCAAATGCACCAACATGTTTCTATTGTGGCACTCATGGACATACTTCAAATGTGTGTTATATTAAAGTGCATGGTATACCTAAAGGAAATTTTGTTTGGGTTAATAAGGGTGAGAGTCCCTTAACTAAAAAAAATGGATCCAAAACTATTTGGATACCAAAAGGCAAAGCATGATTGTTTTGTAGGTGTGATTGAAGAGCAAAAGGCTTACAAGTGTTATTCATTATTTGCTTCTTCAAATCTCAAGTGAAACTCCTACATTTTGGTACAATTGATATGGTTGGATATTCACAATTGGTATCAAGTGAATTTCTTACAAGAGATAGCAAGCATTCACAATTGGACTTACATTTGGTATATTCTAATCTTGCTATTAGTCTTTGACAATTGATATTACTTCTACAAAATTCATAATTGGTATCATTGTGTGATTATTAGATGTTTATCATGCTATTGTGATTATTGTGATATTTCTTTACAATTGATGTCTTACTTTGTTAAGTGATATGATAACTCTTTAGTTACAATTGGTATTATATTTCATTGTTATATCTCTTTCCAATTGGTATCACATTTCAAAGTATAGTTCATTAGTTTTACATTTGGTATCAATGTTGTGAAGAAATGAATGTTATAATTTCTCTTATTTTGGCTTAGTATTTTATATTTCAATTGGTATATATTACTTTTTGATAATGCCAAAAGGGGGAGAAAGGGTTGTTTTGTTGTTTTTATATAGGTTGAGCAAAGTTGTTGGAGATAGGGGGAGAATCAAGCTTATCTCAATTGGATTTCAAATGTCAAAAGCATTTATTGAGGGGGAGCAAGAGTCTCACCAAGTGCTCAAAAGGTTCAAGCATCAACAACTTCAAACAACTTCAAAACATGTTTGTCATTTTCAAAAAGGGGGGGATTGTTAGATCCAGTGAGAATGTTTTGATAAATGACAAAAGTTTTGAACAAGCTACAAATGTGTTGATCAAGTTCAAGCTCAACAAGCAAATCAACATTCAACATTGATGAAGAGAGAGCAAGCTCATGAAGACTTAATTTGTGTTTTATTGTAATATCTTTAGCCTCTCAAGCTTAAGTCTTTTATTTGATGAGTTTGGGTAGAGTTCTTTAGAGGGTAGTGAATCTCTATCAAGTGCATGATTATATTATATTTTGAGTTTTCACATAACCTAAAATTAATAGGTGGCTTAAAGGTTTGAAAGAAAAGGTTTAGTTTTGAGAAAACAAGTTTTTAATTGATTTTAGCAGTGGTTAATCAATTAAATGTTTTGGTTAATCGATTAACAAGTTATTTTTAGTGCTTAATCGATTAAAGCATTTTGTTAATCGATTAACACGTGCAGAATCAGTTTTTAAAATAAGCTTTTCAAGGCAAAATCAATTTCTATTGATCCTAACTTTTGGGTATTCTATATAAATCTTTTCCTAACCTTAGTGAATCATTAGAACACATTAGAACAATTTTCATATCAATTTTACAAAGATCAAAGCCACACTATTCTCTCTCACTTTCATAGATCAAAGCTTTCAACTTTTACATTCTTTGATTAAGAATCTTTGAATCTCTTATGTTGATATTTTCATAGCTATTGAAAGAGATTCATAGGACTGTCATTGTTTTCATTGAGTTGTAATCATTGCAAAGGAGGCAAACATTCTACAACACAAGGAAGCCTTGGTGGTTGTTCGTCAAGCAAAGTTATCTTGGAAGTCTTGTTGTGTTAACAAGCAATTGGAAGTCTTGGTGTGAGGCATCATCAAGCAAGTGGAAGTCTTTGAAGCATCTCAAAGAAATTGGAAGACTTGTTGTGGGATATCGGCAAGCAAGGGAAGAGGTTAGATTAGATTCAATAGGGTTGCAAGACAAGAGTGTGGTATCTCTTGGAGGCTATCAAGAAAGGAGTCTTGAGAGGCATTTACTTGTAATTTGAGAACTCTAATTACTCATAGTGAAGAATCTCTCTTGGTTGAAGAGGGGACTGGATGTAGCTTTCAAGTGGATGAAAGTGAACCAGGATAAATCTCTGTGTCGTATCTCTATACCCTTAACTCTTTACATTCAAGTCATTTCAATATTGTTCTTGATTGAAAACCTAGAAAAGATTGATTTTCATAATTGATTGAATTGAATCTTAATTGTGCAAATTGATTTGGGGAAAATCATTTTCATACCTAGGTAATCAATAAGAATATTGGTGTTAATCAATTCCGCTTTATCTCTGATCATATGTGTTAATTGATTGATTTTCGTATTTGATTGAAAAGTGATTTTTCAGTTTTAACAGTGATTAATCGATTAACTGAATCTGTTAATCGATTAACCAAAATCATGCTTTCGTAAATAATCGATTAACCTGTTTGATTAATCGATTAACTAAGTGTTTTTAAAAGTGTTAATCGATTAATAAAATTTGTTAATCGATTAAATGCTGAGGTTTTTGTAAAAAATCATTTGTTTTAATCGTTTCGATTCGTTTCTTTCGAAAATCTTTCAAGGTTTCTCTAACACCTATTCAACCCCCCCTTCTAGGTGTTCTCCTAGTGTCTCCTAGTTATTTCACCCACCGATTGTAGTTCTTACAATATTCTCTTGTAAAATGCATCACTTTTTTGGTCCACCTTGATTTTTTCTTTTTCCCCTTGCTAGACCCAACTTCTTCATCATTAAGATCGATAGTTTCCAGGTTGTCTTGGCTACAATAAGGTGGTATTTCAAGTTGAGATCGTGGTACTTGAGATAAAGTTTGTGGTATTTGGGTATTGTATGGAGAAGGAGGATGAAATTGAGGCATTGACTGAGATTGTGAATATGGGATAAATGCAGAGAGATTTTGGTTTAAAAAAGGATTATTTTGTGGGTTTGATGAAGATGATTGAGAAATTTGAAATGGAAAATGAGGAAATTTTTTTGCATAAAATGTGACCATTGATTAAAAGGATTGTCGGGATTGTTGTTGGGATCATTGGGATTCATTTGTGTATGAAATTTTTTTTCTTTGTTGTGGTTTATGAATGAAATGATTCAAGTTCACCTATATTTATGGAACATTAAAATTTTAACCGTTTGTTTGCAACGGTTGATTTTCAAACGGATAGCAAATTTAATCTATTCATTCAATTAAGTTTAATATTTCCCTCAACCAAAGAGCATCCAACAGCCACCATTTTCTTTCCTTTTTTTAAAAAAAAAAATCCTTCACTCTCTCTCTCATAACCCATATCCACTCATTCAAGCCACTCACTCAATCCACTCACTTCTACTCCCTATCCACTCACACGTCTACCCATCTCTCTTCTCAATTCTCATCTAACAAAAAAAAACAAATCACCTTTTCCTCTGCTCCAATTCTCATCACGCCTCCTACTTCTCTCAACCATGCTTCATTCCTTTTCCTTTTCCTCCACAAACACTCATCTTTCATCACTCACTCATTATGTTCGGCTCTCTCTCTCACTCACTCATCTTTCATCACTCACTCATGCCGATCATCATCAAGAGATGAAACCCACCATCATCATCGCGATTGTTCTTCTTCATCATCATCAAACCGTAGGTCCAGTCCTTGCATGCATCAGACACAATTTTTCTTCCCTCTTTTTTTCTTTCAATTTCGTATGTAATTTGTGATTGACTCTGTAAAATCTGGATTCTTTGAATTGATTTTTTTTTCAATTTCTTATGTAATTTGTTGTTGGATTCTTTGATTTGATTTTGTTGTTGTTGATTCGGTTTATTTATGTTGTTGTTTTTTTATTTTTTATTTTTTCCGCTTTCTCTCTCCATCCTTGCTTTGCTCCGTACGTGTGGGGTCCTCTGACTTCTCCTATGAACGAGTTCAATGGGACGACCCAAGTCATCCCGACGAAGTGATTGGAGCTCAAAATATGATGTTTTTAAATGATAATTTACTCTCTTTTTTAGTAATTTTGGCCTGTTTCTCAAGTAATTGTAGGAAAAGATTGAGATTTTATCTATTATTGATGAGGAATGAGATCCTTTGGGATTTTGTACCTTTTTTTATCTTAATTTCAGGTTTTGGAACAATATTTTGATGAATTGGAGCAAAGGAGAAAGAAACAAGCTCTGAAACATTGAAGTTGAAGCAAAGAAGGGCAAAATGATGATTTTTAGCTTCGTGCACCCAAGCGCAGTCCAGGCGCGCCCAAGCGCAGGTGGTTAGAATGTCAGAAAAAGGGGTGCAAATGGTTAAATCTCTCAGGAACTTATACGCTCAAGCGCATGTCAAGGCGCGCTCAAGTGCACGAAGGGGTCAGTTACTTAAAAATGGGGTCAAAATTCCAAATCGTGGCAATTAAACAAGGCACCCTCAAGCGCGGGTCTCGTGCGCCCAAGCGCGCGACGTCAGATTTTGATAAATTAAATCTTATCTTTTCAGATTTAGGAGGGATTGGTTTTGAACTCTTTTAAAATAGGTTTTTTTAATTATGTTTTCTGAGTTAGTTAACACAGTTTTAGAGAGCTTTCGGAGGCAAGTGGAAGGATTGCATTTTGTGATTGAAGATTGGGGTAATTCCATGTCTTCTCTTATGATTTTCATTATTCTTCTTTCTTCTTCCTCTTTGATCATGTGTAACTAAACTCCTATTTGGGAACATGTGGATTTGTATGGAACCTATATAGTTTTTGTTTAATGAATTGATGTTTTTCAATTAAGTATTATGTTTGATTATGTTTTTTATTGTTCATCATGAATTTGGATCCGTTTATGATTTGGTAATTCTAATTGAATAGGAATATTGAATTAGGATTTAGACCTTTAATCAAACAATTCAATTACATAGGTATAGGAATATGTCTATGAATTGGATAACCTTCTAATAATTTTGATTGAACAATAATTGGTAAGATTAGGATTTAAAGCTCTGCTTAAGGAATTAAGGGAGATTAAATTACTAAGAAACAGGGTTGACCTAAGGAATTAGGCTGTTTTTACCTTTGCAAAATTGGTTCAATACTTAGGAAATTCATTGATTTGTTAACAATTGCTAGAGGAACCTACAATGAAACATGTGCCCAAGTTTTCCCAAATCTTTTCACAACCACTTTTAATTTGTGTTTTTGTTTTTTTTATTTAATTTAATTAAGAATTTTCCATTCAATTTAATTTTAATTTGAATTTCACGTAGTAACTACATTTAGGTGAGAATTATTTTAATCGATTTTAGTCCTCGTTGGGAACGACAACCCACTTCCACTTTATTACTTGTCACGAACTGGTGCACTTGCTAGAACACCAACAAGTTTTTGGCACCGTTGCCGGCTATTAAAATTAGATTTTAATAATTTTTTGGTACTTTTAGTAGTTACTTAGTGGAATTTTACTCTAGGTTTATTCTTAATTGTCTCTATTTACTCAACAGGTTCTTTTAACCCTCTTTGCCGAGATTGGTATATGCACTTGCATTCTGCAGGTGATTACAGCAGCCTTCAATTCGATCCTGAGATCGAGTTGACAGCGAAGAAGCTAAGGAAACAAGCACAGCAAGAGAGAAGGAGACGAGCAAGAATAATGGCGGAAAAGCGCGAGCCTGAAAGGCGTACCTTGGCTGATTACGCCTTAGTCGACCCGACCTTAATTGGTACTAGCATAGTACGACCTGCTGTCACTGCCTCAAATTTTGACATCAAGGGGGCATATCTGAACATGCTGCAACAAAATCAATTTAGCGGTGCCCTAGAAGAGGATCCGAGTGATCATATTGCTATGTTCTTGAGTTACCTGGACTTCTTCAAGTTTAAGGTGCAAGTGATGAAGCAATAAGGTTGAGGATTTTCTCTCTCTCATTAAGGGGAAAGGCACTTCAATGGCTCCATGCACAACCACAAGGGAGCATCACTGTTTGGGAGGACTTGGCTAAGATGTTCGTGGACAAATACTTCCCACCTTCCAGACAAGCTCAGCTTAGGCAAGAAATCAACGCTTTGGCTCAGCAGGATGGAGAATCTCTATATGAGGCGTGGGAAAGGCACAAGCAGATGTTGAAGAAGTGCCCCCATCACTCTATGCCTGAATGGATGCAAATGAGGACATTCTATGATGGGTTGAGTCTCTCCAATTAGCATTTGGTCAACTGTGCATCACAAGGTTCATTAGAGAGCAAGACCGCTGAAGACGCTAGGCAGTCGTTTGAAAAGATGGCTCACAACAGCAGTCGTGCCACTGTTAGGAAGCGTATCATGAAGAAGACTGATCTGGAACCTGAAAATGTGCAAGCTTTGTTCGCCCAGAATATTGAGATGCATCAGCAAATAGCTGCATTGACTCAGAAATTAAACCAGGTTCAGATGGGTTCTTCTGAGGTAGTGCTTTCCTGTGATTTCTGCAAGGGTAATCATCAAAATGGAGACTGTTCTTTTGAGTTTGGCACAAGTGAAGAGGCTAATTTCATAGGAGGAGGTCAGAGGAATAATCCCTACTCTAATACTTACAATCCAGGGTATAGAAATCATCCTGCCTTCTCCTGGCGCAGTCCAGCACTTCAGCCACCACAGCCATCACAGCCTCCACAGCAAGAACAGAAGATGGCACCATGGGAAGCAGCTCTTGAAAAGGTTACTAATACAATAAGTAACTTAGCAGAGGAGACCAGAGCGGGGTTAAAAAATCAAGGAGCTAGTATTCGCAATTTGGAGATTCAGATGGGTCAGCTTTCCAAGCAAATCTCAGAGAGGCCATCCGGATCCTTTCCAAGTGATACAGTTCCTAATCCAAGGGAGCATTGCAAGGCCATTACTCTTCGAAGTGGCAAGTCTCTTGAGGAGCCACGGAAAAAGAGTGATGACGCGGTAATTGAGGCTGAAAAGGAGAAGGAACAGAAACCAGAGGAGCCTATTCCTGAAGTGCAACAAAAGCAGAATCCAATTGCACCTCAGGAAAAGGAAAAATAAAAACAGCCACAGATTTCTCTCAAGGTTCCTTTTCCTCAGAGACTGAAGAAGGAGGACACCAAGAAGCAATTTGCCAAATTCATGGAGGTGTTCAAGAGACTCTAGATCAATATCCCATTTGCGGAGGCTCTTGAGCAAATGCCCACTTATGCTAAGTTTATGAAGGAGCTCCTGAGTAACAAGAGGAAGATTCAGGATGATGAGACAGTTATGCTGACTGAAGAATGCAATGCCATATTGCAAAGGAAGCTTCCTCAGAAACTTAAGGACCCAGGGAGTTTCACAATTCCATGCAACATTGGTGGGTATGACATTGGAAAGGCTCTATGCGACTTGGGAGCTAGCATCAACCTGATGCCTCTCTCTATCTTCAAGAGATTGGGCATTGGGGAGGTAAAACCAACCATGATGTGTCTCCAGCTGGCAGATCGCTCCATCAAAAGACCTTATGGGAAGGTGGAGGATGTTCTTGTTAAGGTTGACAAGTTCATCTTCCCAACTGATTTTGTGATCCTGGACATGGAGGAGGATGCTGCTATTCCACTGTTTTTGGGGAGGCCGTTTTTGGCCACTGGGCGAGCCCTCATTGATGTGCAACAGGGCGAGCTCAAGTTGCGGGTTCATGAAGAAGAAGTATCCTTCAATGTGTATGAGTCTATGAGAAGGCCTAAGGAGGAGGAGCATTGCTTAATGGTGGATGTGATTGATGCCTTAGTCACATCCACTTTTGAGAAAACCTACCATAGTGACACAATGGAGGCAGCATTGGTGCAAGGAGAGTGTGGCGAGCCAGAAATTGATAAAGCAGCATCTCAGCTGGATGCAACTTCAGAGTACACAGGCACCATAATCATGGATCTGAGGAGACATGACAAGGAGGCTAGAGCAAAACCGGAGCTTAAAACACTCCTAGCCAATCTCAGGTATGTTTTTCTAGATGACTTCGATTACTATCCTGTCATAATTAATAATGCCTTAACTGAATTAGAAACTGAAAAATTAATGAGAGTTTTAAGGCAATATAAATCTGCGATTGGATGGTGTGTAGATGACCTCACAGGGATTCATCCCAGCTTTTGCATGCATAAGATTCTCTTAGAGGAGAATTTTAAGCCTGTAATTCAGCCTCCAAGGAGACTCAATCCTACTCTCCAGGAGTAGTAAGAAAGGAGGTGGTAAAACTTTTAGATGCAGGAATAATTTACCCCATCTCTGATAGCACTTGGGTAAGCCCAGTGCAAGTGGTCCCAAAGAAAGGTGGTTTAATAGTCATAAAAAATGATAAAAAATGAACTCATCCCCACCCGCACTGTCTCAGGGTGGAGAGTTTGTATTGACTATAGGAGATTGAATAATGCCACCCGAAAGGACCACTTCCCATTGCCATACATGGATCAGATGTTAGAAAGATTAGCTGGACATGCATATTACTGTTTTCTTGATGGATATTCTGGTTATAATCAAATCTGTGTTGACCCTAATGATAAAAAAACGGCATTCACATGCCCCTTTGGAGTTTTTGCATACCGGAGAATGCCTTTTGGACTTTGCAATGCACCGGCCACTTTTCAAAGGTGCATGCTTGCAATATTCTCTGATATGATTGAGAACTTCATAGAGGTATTTATGGATGATTTTTCGGTCTCTGGGTCATCATTTGATTCATGTCTGAGTAATTTGGGAAAAGTGTTGCACAGATGCCAAGAAACCAATCTTGTCCTTAACTGGGAGAAATGTCAATTCATGGTTAAGGATGGGATAGTTTTGGGGCATAAGATATCTGAAAAAGGAATAGAGGTAGATAAAGCAAAGATTGATGTAATTGAAAATCTACCTCCTCCAACAAATGTAAAGGGGATTAGAAGTTTTCTGGGCCATGTCGGTTTCTACCGGAGATTTATAAAAGATTTTTCAAAAATAGCTAAGCCCGTTTGCAATTTGTTGGAGAAGGATGTGGAGTTCAAGATTGATAAGGAATGTATGAATGCTTTTGAAACTCTGAAAAGGAAACTAGTAACAACTCCTATAGTGGTCGCACCCGATTGGGGAAAACCTTTTGAACTGATGTGTGATGCCAGTGACCATGCTATAGGAGCTGTTCAAGGAAAAAGAGTGGATAAAGTATTTCATACAATCTACTATGCTAGTCGTGTTCTGAATAGTGCTCAGGTGCACTACACGACTACTGAAAAAGAGCTCTTAGCAGTAGTGTTTGCCATGGATAAATTTAGGTCCTATCTCATAGGGTCTAAAGTAATTGTTTACACAGATCATGCTGCACTTAGGCACCTTTTGGCTAAGACAGACGCTAAGCCAAGACTGATAAGGTGGATCTGTGGATCTTGCTTTGGCAAGAGTTCGATTTGGAGATTAAGGATAAGAAAGGGGTTGAAAATGTAATAGCTGATCACTTATCTAGACTTCCCCTTGAAACTAGTAATAAAGATGACCAGGTTCCAATAGATGATGCATTCCCTGATGAACAACTCCTAGCTGCATCTGCATTACCATGGTATGCTGATTTAGCAAATTACTTAGCAGCAGGGGTAATTCACAAAGATTTAACTTGGCAACAAAAGAAAAAGTTTTTACATGACGCCTAGTTTTATTTTTGGGACGAGTCCTTTCTGTTTAGAAGCAGTGCATATGGAGTAATTAGGAGGTGTGTAGCTGAGGAAGAAATTCCTGACATTCTTTGGCATTGCCATAACTCCCATTATTCAGGTCACTATGGTCATGAAAAAACAGCATCCAAGGTTTTACAATGTGGTTATTTTTGGCCAACTCTTTTTAAAGATGCTCGTGATTTTGTGATCAAGTGTGACCGATGCCAAAGGATAGGGAATATTTCTAGGAAAGATGAAATGCCTCTCCAAAATATTCTGGAGGTAGAAGTGTTTGATGTGTGGGGGATAGATTTTGTAGGCCCCTTCCCACCATCTTATAACAACAAATACATTCTTATGGGGGTTGATTATGTTTCTAAGTGGGTTGAGGCCATCCCCACTTCCACCAATGATGTTGCAGTAGTGGTAGAATTTTTAAGGAAGAATATTTTCTGCAGGTTTGGAGTACCAAGAGTGCTCATTAGTGATGGTGGAAGTCACTTTTGCAATAAAGTGATGGAGAAGGCATTAGCTAAATATGGGGTGCACCACAAAGTTGCCACCCCATATCACCCACAGACATGTGGTCAGGTTGAAGTGTCTAATAGGTCCCTTAAGAGAATCCTAGAGAAAACTGTGAATAGTTCTAGGAAAGATTGGTCTAGAAAATTAGATGATGCTCTTTGGGCATATAGGACAGCTTTCAAAGCCCCTATTGACATGTCTCCTTTTCAAGTGGTTTATGGAAAAAACTGCCATTTGCCTATTGAACTTCTTCATAAAGCATACCGGGCAACCAGATTTTTAAACTTTGATATGCAATTGGCAGGCGAGAAGAGGTTATTGCAGCTCACTGAACTTGATGAGTTTAGGGAGCAAGCATATAACACCTCTCGCAATTTTAAGGAAAAAACAAAAAGGTGGCATGACAAGAGAATAATTAATAAAGAGTTTCATGTTGGACAAAGTGTTTTGTTATACAACTCTAGACTTAAGCTTTTTCCAGGAAAGCTTAAGTCTAGATGGACAGGTCCTTTTGTTGTGCTGCAGGTACTACCTTTTGGAGCTGTGGAGATCAAAAATCCCTCAAATGGGAATGTGTTTAAAGTGAATGGACAGCGACTCAAGGTGTACCATGGGGAGGTAATCGACAAGAGCTCATCCAAAGTGGAGCTCAAAGACCCTTAGTCTCAATCTAGTGTCATCCGTCAGGCTCGGGACGTTAAACAAGCGCTTTCTGGGAGGCAACCCAGGGGTAAGTAATTTAATTTTAGTTTTCCTTATTTTTTTTTTAGTGTAGGATTTTTTACTGTTTATTAAAAAAAATTTGGTACAGGTCTGTACGCCACGCCTGGGCACGCCATGCCTGGGCGCGCCTCTCATGCGCCCAAGCGTGGTGGGGTCACGCGAGCAAAAAGGGGGGTGAAAACCAAACTTTATTTCAAAAGAAATAAGCCCCAACTCAGGGAGTTGTACGCTCAAGCGCGAATAAGACCACGCTCAAGCGCGGTGGGGTTTGCAAAATTAAAAAGGGGGTGTGCAATTCGTGCGCTCAAGCGCGCCGCGTCAGATGCAGCAGTTGAAAAGGGTGTTTTGAACCCTAACTCACCCCCTTCCTTCCTTCATACTCGAACTCACTCTCTTCTCTTTCTCCCCTCTTAAAAACCGAATCATATGTCCTACAAATTGCATCAAATCATCACTTCTCACCCTCTCCCTTCATCAAATCCGTGTTGCTCTTCCTCCTCTCTCTCTCTTTGCATGTGCGATTTGGGCTCTCTCTCTCCACTGGGTTTTCTCATCTCTTGAGTGCTAGGTAATTTCGGTTTACTTGTTTCCTTGGCTGTAGGACTAGTTTTCTCTTGTTTAAACTTAGTTCTCTGTCTGGTTTAGTGATTCTTAGGTTGTCTAGACTTTAGATTTGAGTTGTAGAGATAGTTCCCTTTTAGTGCACACTAGGTGTTTGTTATTTTGTCTAGGAGAGAGTTTGAACAATATGTCTACCAGTAGGGAGAAGGGCAAGAGACCTAGAGTTAGTGCACCAACATCTTCCTCATCTAGGAGGGTCTTTGAGCATTTTGAGGTCAAAGTGTTTTATGATGCCCAATGCAAGGGCAAGGGCATTGTGATTGAGGGTAGTATTGAAAACCCCTTTTATATCCCTAGCATTTTCATTGGTAGCCGCATCAACCACAACCATTGGACTACATTTACCAAGAAACCTGATTCCATGTTTAGCAAGTCCTTAGTTTGGGAGTTTTTTGCCCATGCCCACTTTTGTGAGATGCAAACTCCAGGTTGCCGATTAAGCTGGGTTAGGGGGAAACAGATATCCTACGACCCACACACCATAGCTAGAGTCCTAGAGCTGCCTGATTATCCAGCTGACACTGATTTTGTTGAGTACTTTCGTCGTTCCACTCTTAATAATGACGATTATGATGATCTGAAAACTCATCTCTTTTTGGAAGGAAAAGATTGGAACCTCGATGCCAACGGGTCAGTTAAGCATGTTTATGCTAAGCACTTACAGCCTTGGGCGAGATTATGGGCCCATTTTGTCATGCACAACATCTACCCCCAATCCCATGAGTTCGAGTGTAAGCCTTCCATTCTGCGCATTGTCTTTAGGATATTTGATGAGATGCAGGTGGATGCAGCGTGGTTGATGTCTGAGTATCTTTTTCACCTAGCCCGGGAGTCCAAACCGGGTACTTTTGGGTTGCCTTGGTTGATCACCAAGTTGTGTAATGATACGGGCGTGTTTTTTGGTGATGATTTGCTCGATCTGAGGTGTTCGGCCCAGCTCACTCGCAAACATCTGGCGAAATATGAGAAGATAGCTCATGAAGAAGAAGGCCAAGGAGAGCCGGCTGCTGCTCCACAGGTTGCTGGCCCTGCTGCCCCTGCAGTTCCTGTACCCTAGGAGGGGGTGATGGCGGATATGACTCGGATGATGGCGCAGCTGTTGCGTCGTCAGAGCAGGCATACTCAGTACTTCCAGATGGAGATGCAGAGGAACCAGGCTCGGGATGCTCAGCTGAGAGCGATGGGGGAGCAGATGGCTATTCCTTTCTCTCTTCTGCCATATACTGAGGAGGAGTTACATATGCTGAGTAACTCTTCTTCCTCAGATGATGTGCAGGATGGGGGTGCTGCTATGTAGTTTGGGGGTGTTGATGCTGGGTTAGGTAGTTGTTATTTGCATGGGTAGTGATTAGGTGGTGACCTATGGATGGTTATTGCTGAACTATGTTGTGACTTCGTACTTTGATACCTACAGACTTGTACCACAAACATTTGTAGTTGTTTTTATGGTTTCGTTTCTCTTATGCTTTTGGTTATTATTATTATACTTTTTACCTGTGATATTTGTGGTGCCTCTGGCATCTTGAGGTTATTTGTTATGCAGGTGAATAAGTTTGGGGGAGAGTTCTCCCATGTGCTTTACAGGAACTGATTGCATGAGAGGGAAGTTTCCACGTTCCTTTGTTTTTGATTTTTATTTTGTATTTTAGCATAGATTTGTTGCTTGAGGACAAGCCACATTCTAAGTTTGGGGGAGGGTAACAAAATAAAAATTTTTCTGAACTTGATTTCTCCCCTGGCTTTGTGTTGGTTTGTGTCCTGGCATGAGTAGGCACTAATTCTAGGTGTTAGATTTGTTCCCTTGATAGGTGTAAATGCTTGATTGTGATTTCCGACTTGTTTCACCCAGATACTAATTGGAATTAGCTTTGAAAATTTTTGAAAATTAGTTGTTTGGCAAACTTGTTGTGAGTGATTGATTAGTGAATTGACCTTAACCAGTGAGATTTTGAGCCTACACACTTGAAGGAGTAATGCTTAATGAAATTGTGATGAAACTCCTATTTCTTTCATGAGTGTTGTTCGCTTTGATTGTTTGTTCTAGAACTTGACTTGTGACCTTTTCAAAATTGACAATTGATTGCATGCATAAAAATGATTGAGGCACTTAGGTGTGTGTTTTTGAGGCCTTCAACAGTTTTTAAGAATTAACATCCCTTAGTTGGCCACTTTGAGCCTGATGTGATATAATGGTTTTCTTTGGTACCCTACATTAATTGATAATTTTAGTGAAGTACCTTTGAATTTGTGAATGAGCAATTAAGTGGAATGTTATTGAAAAAAAATTGTGAAAGTGTAAGTGCTGAAAGTTGAATATTTCTATGTCTCTTCAAAAAAAAAAGAAAAAGAAAAATAAAAAACAACAACAACAAATGTGCTTGAAAGAAAAAAAAATTTAGAGTAAGGAAGAGAAGAGAATAGAAATAGAAATAGAAAAGGAAAAAGATGATCAATTGAGTTAAGTTGTGATTGTGTAATTACATTCATTTCTCATTTCATAATTCAAGAGGGAAGTGCTTTGATGTTATTATTTAAGCCTTTTGTGTATCCTTTGGTTCTTTTATCCCACCGGACACTTTTAGTCATGGCCCCGTTACAACCAAATAAAGACCTCATGATTTGTGTACGCAGTTAATAAATTCAGTGGAGTTATAGGTCTATAGTCAAGCTTATGGTAACATACTTTCATTGTTGAATCTGGAGTGAATTGATGAATTTTGCCCATACACATGAGAGATGTTGAGAGGTTGTGTGCTCATTAATCCTGAAGTCACTTTAAGTTTGTTTGCCAACTGGTTTTCATTGAGGTGATTTGCTAGTGAAGAGAAGTATCTTGGGTAGGTGAGTTAGAGTCTATGATTAGCATGTTATATCTTGACAGGAGAAGTCTTAAGCTATGGATTTTTGTTTTACTTTTGCCTGGGACATGCAAAATGCTAAGTTTGGGGAGTGATTGGAACTCAAAATATGATGTTTTTAAATGATAATTTACTCTCTTTCTTAGTCATTTTGGCCTGTTTCTCAAGTAATTGTAGGAAAAGATTGAGATTTTATCTATTATTGATGAGGAATGAGATCCTTTGGGATTTTGTACCTTTTTGATCTTAATTTCAGGTTTTGGAGCAATATTTTGATGAATTGGAGCAGAGGAGGAAGAAACAAGCTCTGAAACATTGAAGTTGAAACAAAGAAGGGCAAAATGATGATTTTTAGCTTCGTGCGCCCAAGCGCAGTCCAGGCGCGCCCAAGCGCAGGTGGTTAGAATGTCAGAAAAAGGGGTGCAAATGGTTAAATCTCTCAGGAACTTATACGCTCAAGCGCATGTCAGGGCGCGCTCAAGCGCACGAAGGGGTCAGTTACTTAAAAATGGGGTCAAAATTCCAAATCGTGGCAATTAAACAAGGCGCTCTCAAGCGCGGGTCTCGTGCGCCCAAGCTCGCGATGTCAGCTTTTGATAAATTACATCTTATCTTTTCAGATTTAGGAGGGATTGGTTTTGAACTCTTTTAAAATAAGTTTTAATTAGGTTTTCTGAGTTAGTTAACACAGTTTTAGAGAGCTTTCGGAGGCAAGTGGAAGGATTGCATTTTGTGATTGAAGATTGGGGTAATTTCATGTCTTCTCTTATGATTTTCATTATTCTTCTTTCTTCTTCCTCTTTGATCATGTGTAACTAAACTCCTATTTGGGAACATGTGGATTTGTATGGAACCTATATAGTTTTTGTTTAATGAATTGATGTTTTTCAATTAAGTATTGTGTTTGATTATGTTTTTTATTGTTCATCATGAATTTGGATCCGTTTATGATTTGGTAATTCTAATTGAATAGGAATATTAAATTAGGATTTAGACCTTTAATCAAACAATTCAATTACATAGGTATAGGAATATGTCTATGAATTGGATAACCTTCTAATAATTTTGATTGAACATTAATTGGTAAGATTAGGATTTAAAGCTCTACTTAAGGAATTAAGGGAGATTAAATTACTAAGAAACAGGGTTGACCTAAGGAATTAGGCTGCTTTTACGTTTGCAAAATTGGTTCAATACTTAGGAAATTCATTGATTTGTTAACAATTGCTAGAGGAACCTACAATGAAACATGTGCCCAAGTTTTCCCAAATATTTTCACAACCACTTTTAATTTGTGTTTTTGTTTTTTTTTATTTAATTTAATTAAGAATTTTCCATTCAATTTAATTTTAATTTGAATTTCACGTAGTAACTACATTTAGGTGAGAATTATTTTAATCGATTTTAGTCCTCATTGGGAACGACAACCCACTTCCACTTTATTACTTGTCACGAACTGGTGCACTTGCCAGAACGTCAACACGAATCGACACAACCGCGAACTCTACGTTTTGGGTTCATTCACCGAGATGAACTGGATTATGAACCCCCGTTGTGGCTGCTCTTAGTGGTATGTCCTCTGCTCTTATGCCACACACACATCTTATCTCGATTTTCGTATTTGACCAATCTTGCTGGTCGAGGTCTTGTACCAATTGAGTTCTGTGTTCATGATTTCTTTCAAGATTATCTCTCTTGGAGTGTTAATCTAAGTATACTAAGTGTACTTTGACTTGTACTTTTCTCCTTTTTCTTTCCTCCTTGATGGGAGGCCTCATTTCCGTACTCTTCACCATCAGTGTTTCTCACCTTGTGCATAGGTCCAAGGTGATCTTTTACAAACCTTGCCCTCATGTGTTACTTCTTTGTGAGGCGATGGAAGTCTTTCCTGTTGATGAATACCTAAGATGTCCTCGTCACAGCTTCCATGATATTCCTTGGGGGAGTTCCAGCTAGATTCATTGCGAATAGTATTAGCAATTTGGGAGCCTGCCCACTGGGTCCGTATGCAAATTTTTATGGGCAGGGTGTTGATTTTATACCCAATTTCAAATTTATCTCCGCCCGTCCTGTCCATTTTTTTTTTCTAAACCTATGTACTTGGTTATTTGTTATTTGCGAATATTGTTATTTATTATGTACTTATGTTGGTTAGTGCCCTAGTGGTTACAACCTTCCAAGTTACATATTGATGGAAGTTGTTGGCCTTTTGATAATTGTTGGATTTTTGATAATATTATTATTTGTTGGTTAGTCACTTAGTCGTTACAGCCTTGTAGCTTGACAGGGAATGTGTGAATTGTTATTATTGGCCTTTTGAAATTGACTATGAGTCATGTAGTCATGCGGTTATATTTAAAAGTTAAAACAGATAAATATTGATAGGAATTTGGTAATAAAATAGTGAAATATTAGTGTGAATTTGTAATAAAAAATTGTAGTATGATATTTTTAAAATTTTTTAATTTAAAGCGGGTCGCCCCCACAAGCCTGCCCTGTCCGCATGGCCCTGATTTTTCGCCCAAAAAATTTGGGTAATTATTTTGCCACCCCATGATCTATTAATGTCGCCCCAATACTATAATTTATTCCTTTTGTGCCCTTTAAAAAAAATTACTTTTACACGGATCGTAGGGGTTGCTCACGACCTGCGGTCGTAACACCCTCTTATGACCGTTCAAAAACTGAATTTTTGAACAGGTCGTAAGGAGGTGTTACGACCTGCAGGTCGTAGGGGTTGCTTACGACCTGTAGGTCATAGCACTCCCTGACGACCCATTCAAAAACTCATGACCCATTCAAAAACTGAGTTTTTGAATGGGTCATAAAGGGTTGCTTACGACAGGACCTGACAGCTACGAAAAATTGTGTATCCATTCCGTTGCTGATCTCTAGCAAACTACGGATTAGCAACAAAATCGCTACAAACACGTGCGTAACTGTGGAAAACGGCTTCCGTTGCCATTTGTTGCACTTACCCCTTATATTATTGATCAACAACACAATTCAACTCCAATATGAATGCTTGCTTTATTCCCTGGCAATGCCTCGTAGTCGTAGACTAATCCAAGGTTTCATTTCATTTTCTGAACTTGTATTTTAACTTGCACCTATATTATATATATTTACTTGGCTCAAATTAGTTGTTTTAATTTTTCTCTGTTCAACAGAAGACATTGGCATAAATTATTATAAATGAAAATTCATGCATTATATGCACCTTTCTTTTTGATTTTCTTAAATATGTGTTTGCAGTTAATTCAATCTCATATTGTAAATAAAAAATCAATCCACAAGTTTGCTAGAGATTAGCAACGGAGTAGATACGCAATTTTCCGTAACTGTTAGGTCGTACGGGTTGCTTACGACCTGTATTGTTAGGACTTAAGCACATGAGGAGAGCTCAACCCAAAAGACTAGTCTATTAGGTGGGAGAGCCTCATGACTTAAGTACCACATTGAGTTTCCTAGACTACTCAATGTGGGACTCCTAACATTACTGCCCCCTTTAAGGGCCGACGTCCACGACGGCTTTCACTCTATCGACACTGACCTGATGGTAGCCCTTTCTCTTTTGGCGGCTCCACTCACCTATCAGTATTCGGTAATATACCTTAATCCAGCCTATAGGTAGCCCTTTCCGTGGTTCAACTTCTCAATGAAAGCACCAATTATTAGGACTTAAGTACTAGTCCAATCCAAAAGACTAGTCTATTAGGTGGGAGAGCCTCATGACTTAAGTACCACATTGAGTTTCCTAGATTACTCAATGTGGGACTCTTAACAGGTCGTAAGCAACCCCTACGACTTGCAGGTCGTAACACCTTATGACCCGTTCAAAAATTTAGTTTTTGATTGGGTTGTTCAAAAATTTAGTTTTTGATTGGGCCGTAAGGATTTTTGATTGGGTCGTAAGGGGGTGTTACGACCGCAGGTTGTAAGCAACCCCTACAACCCATGTAAAAGTAATTTTTTTTATTAAAAAGGACACAAAAGGAATAAATTATATTATTGGGGTGATATTAATAGACATGGAGTGGCAAAATAGTTTCCCAAAAACTTTTAACGGACACGTGGGCATTCGCAAGCATGGGTCAAGCCCGCCCGCCAAAATTGCCAATGCTAATTGCAAACTCGTTATTCCAACATATAAAGCTATGTAATCACCTTGCAATCAATAAAAAATGAAAAAATTTGTTTAATTATCAATCAGTCTTTGTTATTTGTTTAGAGTTTTTCGGTTTATGGATTGCATCTAGCATCCTAACATATTGCTCAGGTCTTCTATCCTTCTGGTCTTCTTGGTTCCAAAATCATGGACATCTATTGGATATCGTTCCATCATACATACGTTTAATTGGTTATCTTTCTGTACCTAACCAGATATAACTAGTTCCACTCAACAGCTTACCCAATTCATGTCTAAACCCATCTCTACTCACTACCATAATGCTGCTCAGAGTACTTCACTGTCTTAAACATTCCCCTGACGTGGCTAGTTCTTTCCAATATCATATCCTCTAGTACAATCACACTGTGTAAGTATTTGTAATGCAACGAACCAATGAAATATATTTGAAGATCATTCTGAATTGCTTTTCAGGCCGTGGTTTATAATCTTCTATTGCCATGTTTTATATATATATACACACACACATTCAGTAAGGAGACAATTGAAAACTTAGTTTCATTATGTTGAAGAGCTTATACAAAAAACCAATTACTGAAAATTATAAATTCAATGAGGTTATAATTTTCCTTGAAGAATTTGCGGTCAATTCATGCAATCGATATGTGACATGTCTTGGTACTGAACTTGTGTGCTGCAAGAGGTTAACGCTCACATTCAGCAATCAACACAATTTTACAATTCCATGAATCTACTCTGAAACTTCAGTACCATTGAAACATTCCTAAATTTCATTTAGATAGTTGTTTACTCGTGCTCCTTTGACAACGTTGATGAGTGATCTGAGAATGATATAACATTACCTTGACTTTCCACATGTGGTCTAACGAATGTTCTCTTCCACCAGACCTCAAAAGCTCTTTGAAGATTAGGACAACTATCACCGGTTTTCAAAAAACTTCCCAACCATGAAAGCAAAATGCTTTGTTGATCCTCCAGAGGCAAGGTGAGAATTGTCCTCCCAATTCCTTCCTCCACAAGTTTCCTATCAAATGACCGGCATCCATGTTGTAACCAGTTGTAGTCATTCATTAGAGGCTGCAGCCATGTCTGTAACAACAAATGACGTGTGTCCTTGGATGGCAATAACTGCCCTCTTCCAATGCCAACGTATAGTCTTCCAGAAATGCAGCTAACATGATAACGCGACACAATAGGCAGCTTGGCATGTAACATAGCCAATTCCTGCTGGTCTGCCCAAATCAATGCAAATTCGTCAGCAGCATGTTTGTTGATTAAAATCTCAAGCAACCAAGACAGGTTATCAGCTTCAAGAGCTATGTGCTTTGCTATAGGATCTTTGTGATCACTTGGTTTGTCTGCAAAGGCTGGTTCTGCAGCCTGCTTGAAAAGAGACAACAATGAATCCAAGCAGCTTCTGCATGATGCATAAATCATGTCATTACAGATTTCAGCTGAACCTGCATGGCTCGGAAGACTGTCATTCTCCCTAAGGAGCTTTAGAACTATGGATTTCATCTCTCGGCGACCTTTTTCCTCATTGCTTTTGAGGACGAGTTCAATAATTTGGAGAAGAGTATCTTTTGGGACACTAGAAATATCAGAAGAAACTCGTTTTAGCACAGGGTTGACCCCAATTCCGTCTGCTTGGAGTCTTAGTACAGTTGAGACGACCTTTTCTTCTTCTTCTTCTCCAACCCATGGGACTGCTTCCAAGTACTCTAAGCACGATTGGATACATGAGCTGAAGCCAAGAAATTCTGCAACCTATGGGAACAGTTTCTCTTAGGTTTTCTGAATAATTATTAACATTTATTTCTCCGAATAGCAAAAAGATAGTTCTTTAACATTAAACACACAGACAAAGACCATGCATATGCTGATCATAAAAAGTCCAGTCATATATCTTCAAGTTCTTTTACAAGTCCTAGTGTGAAAAGTTGGATATTATATGCTGTGAAGAACAACCAAAGTGTCCTGAATATAAGTAAAATGTTCACAATAGATACGTGTACATGTCTTGTTTGGGAATTTCATGGAAATTCAAACAAAATTGATAAACAGAAATTGGAAACTCTACTACTATGACATAAGTTAACTTGTACGTTGAAATATAAACCCTTACACTGCTTCAGGGCCTAATAGCAACCCCTCCACTAGTCCACTGTTATAGAAACATACGGGCACAAATGTGTTACGGTCAAACAGAAAATTTTTAACAGGAAAGAAGATAAGATATAGAAAGAATGATTATCTCGGAACTCAGTGATAACTAATTTTTTCTTTTAAAAAAAAATTACTCGAGTCATGATATTACTGGTTTGATTTGGTTTTTCATTCCAAACCAAACCATGCCTGGCTCTATATGTGACACCATGATTATATCATGATCGTCACTACATTTTTCAAGGCACACTCTGCGCTTCTATGCAATCATTGATCTTTCTGTGTGAACAGGAAGAATTTAAATACAAATGTATGCATTACAACCAAGTCGTGCACATACTTTTGAAGAACTTAATAATATATATTAGTTAACCATAAGTATAAATTACGTGTATATGACAGAAGGGTTATTTTATCATCTTCAATATAATTGACATTCATAGCACAATTTAACTCCAGCAACTCTTGATTTTGCCTTCAATAGTCAGTATATAAGCTGCAAAATAATTAATTATTCTTGAAACAACTGAAAATCTGTAATGCACCGGTTCCCATTTCAGTACAGCAGTTTGCAAGAAATAAAATCAGGTGCCCCTGTAGTTTGCACCTATTTTGTCAGATGCCCTTTAACTTTATTTTTCAACAAATATACCCCAAAAGTTTGCTCCGGTGAGCCATATACCCCTGCATGTCATTTCCGACCACCGGTACTGACGTGGACCACCGGAGTGGACCACCGGAGTCAGCAAGTGGTAGAAATAGGAGCCCTTCTAGTTTGAGTCTTTTTTGTCAGATACCCCTATATATAACTTCAAAAATTCATATCTTTTAAACCGTAAGTCCAAAAATTACAAATTTTATATAAAAACGATCGTATTGAAATATAGAATTTTAATATGTAATTATTTTACTTTTATGGATAGTTTTCTAAAAAATTATTTTTTGGGAAATTTTCTATACGAATTTTGAATTTATGAATTTTTAAAAATAATTTATGAATTGGATTGAACTAGTTTTTATTGTAGTTTGAGGAACATAAAAATCATGAGTTTTGGCTTTTAAAAATAAATTGTAAAAAACTATAAAAAAAAAAGCTATAAAAAAACTAAATTTAAAATCATCGGAGACTGACATAGTCAAAACTCATGATTTTTATGATCCTCAAACTATATAAAAACTAGTGCAATCCAATTCATAAGTTATTTTTAATAATTCATAAATTCAAAATTCGTATAGAAAATTTCCCAAAAAACAATTTTTTAGAAAACTATCCATAAAATTAAAATAATTACATTTTAAAATTCTATATTTCAATACGATCGTTTTGACATAAAATTTGTAATTTTTGGACTTACGGTTTAAAAAATATGAATTTTTGAAGTTATATACAGGGTATCTGACAAAAAAGACTCAAACTAGACGAGCTCCTATTTCTACCACTTGCTGACTCCGGCGGTCCACGTCAGCACTGGTGGTCGAAAATGACATGCAGGGGTATATGGCTCACCGGATCAAACTTTAGGGGTAGATTTGTTGAAAAATAAAGTTAAAAGGCGTCTGACAAAATAGGTGCAAACTACAGGGGCACCTGACATAAATAAATATTACATTATGAATTATCAACATATTATAAAATAGGAGAAGTTGAGGGTTAATCTTACTTTCCCTCCAAATGATAGTTTTTCCCTCCTAATTTTCTTTCTAATCTCAGTCATCTATTGCAAGTAAATCACATTCGTCCATTTCAATTCTAATCTTTTCATTTCTATATCTATATATTATTGTATTTTTCACTATATATTTATAATAAATGTTATCAATCAATATTAAGGGTAAAAAATGTTAAATTTAAATAAAAATCTATTTTTAAAAAATGATACTTTATATATATATAATGCATTACATAATATCGTTAAACGTGACTAATAAAAATGATAGAAAAATATAAATTAAACGAAATATAAAAGAAAAGTCTGATAAAAATATAGACATCCGAAATATTTTAACAAGAAAATATCAATACACGTGAAATTTCAACTAAAAAGTTTTTATTCAAAATATTAAAATAAAAAATTATCATTTTAATTATTCATCTTTATCTATCTATCTATATCTATAGTTTTTTTAATAAATCTATATTTATAGTTTTTGTCCAATTTGCATGAGCTCATTTCAATTTGCTTATAAAAAAAACTTTTTTTAATAAATATTTTGCTGTATATGTATTCTTCACTACACTTTTATAATAAATGCTATCAATCAATATTAAGGGTAAAAAATTTTAAATCTAAATAAAAAACTATTTTTAAAAAATAATATTTTCTATATCTATATATATATATATATATATATCTAATGAACTACACAATATCGTTAAAGGAGACTAATAAAAATATAAAAAAAAATATAGGTTAAAAAAGTAAAAAAAAAGTCTAATAAAATATATATATATATATATATATATATATATCCAAAATATATAGCAAGAAATTGTCAATGTGTGTGAAATTTCAACTAAAAAGTTTCATTCAAAATATTAAAGTTAAAAAATTATCATTTAATCCATATATATTTATCCATTTGTATCTATACTTTTGTTTTTCCAATTTGTATAAGTTCATTTCAATTTCTAATTTAAGGAGACAAACATTTAATGATTTGTCCAACGCATCAACCAATTATCAAACAACTAATTTAATGCATTTTGGATTGATCAACCAATCACAATTCAAAGTTTACAATTTCTAAGCATTTTCATTGATTAATTTAACTTTGGTTCGAGACAAATTTTTTTGTCATTTTTATCATCCTTATGAAACCGATCGAGGGAGTAATATGTATTCTCGACCTAGCGAAAACAATAAATACTCTACATATAGTTTTATTTTAATGATATTTTTGCAAAAAGCTAATGAAAAATCATAAAATTTATAATTTCATATGTGATGGTTACCGATAAGGTAATTTATTCTAATAAAACAAATAAGTAATTGCTAATAAAAAGCCAATCAATTATACTAGAATGTTACATTAGTTTCATATGTGTTTGATCTTCCAATTTGATCAAGTGCTAAAAGGGCTTCTAATATATGAATATGCATGTTGGATTTATACTTAATTATAACGTCTTCAAAAATTAATCATATGTTATTCTTTTTTTTTATTGAAATTATATGTAATTTGCATTAATACGCAACTATAAGGTTTGTATTTTTTACTATATATTTATACATGTCTTGAACATGGTTACGTGATATAGGTTACGGCTGCAACTTTTGCTTAAACATTTGCTTAACCACTGATATCATGAAGGTGACTGCTTTCAAAATGCTTGAGGCAACTAAAGGTAATGTGTTCTCGCCGATGAGATAAGGATAAAGATCTTTTTCTCTTTTAAGTATTTTGATTCTTATATATAAGTATGTTCATGGTTCTTTCCAAATAGATGTTCTTAAGTCGTGTCCAAACTTTAGAAGTTGGAAGTACAATTGGTTTTTGTTTGGTTTATTTACATTTTTAATTTTCAGTTTAACATGTTTTTATTGGTCATTTCAAATATATTTTTTCACTTCAACATGTATCAAATAACTATGATTTTTTTCCTGATAACGTAAGTGTGTGACAAAAGACATATTTAAATATTCACATTTTGCTTAATATATAGACAGAAGTTTGTGTATTATATATTATACCAATTTTATATTATGTAATTGTCCCACCAAAAAACACGAAGAAAAATAATAACAGTTAATCTTAACATTTTTAAAGTATACATGATTGTTTCACATATTATAAATATTTTTCAAAATCTTTTTCGCATTTTATCTAATTATAATTACTGTATTCCGATTTGGTTACATAAATTTGTCTGATCATAAAAAATAAATTTCATTGTAAATTTGTAATAATTAAAAAAAATATCATATAAAATATAATTCCAAAAAATAATAAATTTATTGTCCTCTAAAAAAAATCACATGTAAATAAAATTAATGTTTAGTGTTTGAACAAATCGAAAACCCTTAAAATAATAAAAATGGCGAAATTTAGGACACGTGCATTGCATGGGCAATTTTCCTAGTATTTACATAACAGATAAACATGCAGTTGCCAGTGGCATTTATCAAACAATACAAAGGTAACCAGTAACCACAATGAAAGGATTTATTAGTTACTCAAAATTATGCTAGCTTTAACTGTAAGAATGAAAAAGTAATAGCAACTACACATATTTGATATTTCATCCCTAGAAATGCATCATTCAACAAATATGAATTAGCATAGTAACAGTCAGGTAGATAAATTACCTTGAGTATTCTAAGAATACGAGAAACACTTTGCTTCATAAGCCGCTGCTTCACTTCCTTGCAGTACATGAGACCAACAGTTTCAACATATATTTCAACATCGTCACAATCATCAATTTGGAGACATGACAAACCCGATTGTTCAGAAAGTTTATCAGCAAAGAACCTACTCTTCTCAGTCAGAACATCCCTATGCACACTTAACTTCACACAAAATCCCTGCTTTCCTAACAAAACCACCTTCATATCACAAGTTCCAGGTTCACCAAACTCTATAGCTACTTTCCTTGGCAAAGTTTCAATTTTGGGTCTAGGTGCTCTATCTACAGCCACAGATGTGCCGGCAGGAGGTCTTTCAGGACCAGAACTACATTGTTGATCATCAGAAAGCACCGATTTTGATAGAGAAGATGCTGCTGCACAAACGCTTCTCTCACTCACTGGCAATGGCACTGGCTTTTTCTGGACACTGGTTTTTGGTGGGGGTGAAGTCGGTGGTTTAGGCTTATTCAGAGGATTTTGAGTCTTAAGGCTTTTCTGAAAAACAACAGGCGAAGGGCAACACCAAAAACCTTCAGGGGTGACAGCTATTGGAACATTCTTAATCTTTGTTTGGCCTTGCCCCGTCCTTGTAACCTTAAATTCTGCCATATCTAACACGTGTTCACAAACACACCCAGCCAATATTATGGAACAAGATTATAATTTATGATGGCATCACACATAAAATGATTGCTGTCAAAACCAACAAAGAACCAGACATGTCCTTGTTTCCTATGTAACAAACAATAATTTTGTTGTAGTGGCAAGTCAAGAAAAGAAAATATCTCTGCAAATTTTGCTCCTTTCTTTACTGGAACTTCACCTCTTCCTTTGAATACACTGCTTTTATTTTATTCTAAACTGTGGAAAAAAAGGTAAATGAACAGCTACATTCTTTGAAGTTGATCTGCTTTTCCCCAATGCAATAGCAAAAAGAATAACTGCAGTCCAGCAAAATATTGCATAGAACATGAGAAATATTTTTTGGGACTAAAAAATTGGTATATGCATTATGCACAGAATAGCATGAAAATATATACTTACTTTAATTTCCATTCAGAAAGTGAAAAACCAATTAAAGCATTTTCAAAAGCAGTACCTAAGAGTTACACACATGGTTAAACTCTAGTTAACTACAGATCAGTAACATTGAAAAACCAACAGATGAAGATGAATAATATAGGGGAGAAAAGACTAGAGCACTACTTACCAAAAGCATAAAACTTAACAAGGAATGTAAATGTAATTCATTTCATATGATATGAGAAACCTTAGAAAACCAAAGTCTTATATGAAACACCACAGTGTGTGAAAAATGATTGATGAGGAGCTGCAGTGTTAAGTATAAAGGGAACCAGTTATCAGATAACTAGTTATTACAATCGAGTGCTGTGTAGTTTTGAAATTCCACTTTAGTCTCTAAAGTAGTGAGACATCACTATACACCAAAAAAGCAAAAAGGAATGAAGGGTGGGGCTAGATGATGATGATGGATCATGCGAAGTGTTTTTTTTTTTTTTTTTTTTAATTTCACTTTACTAGTTTCCCATGCTTTTGAACGGGTTAGCCGGGTTGTTCTCGGAAAAAATGACAAGGATAAAATTTATAAAAATATATATTCATTTTTGAGTCAAAAATTATAAATATGATATATAATAAATTAAAATAATATTTAAAATTTAAATATTAAAAGATTGCATGATGACAGTTGATTAGAATGTCTTCGTATAACTTAAAAGTAAAATCACCAAAAAGTTTTGTTATTTAAAGAGGCAAAAATAAATACTTCATAAAAAAATACTTATTATTCTATAATATAGCACATGTAGCACATTAGCTAGCAAAAAATATATTCAATAAAAAAATATATTGAATAAAAAACTCACTCCACCAAAAAAAATAAAAAAAAAAACTCACAATATATTATTATAAATTTAAATTTGTGCTTATTTCATCTATTATTTATTATTTATAATACTTTAGACAAAAATGAACAAGTAAAAGCACATTACAACATTGATATTCTCTATACACAACTCAGAACTCAAACTTACGGTGGGCATGCCATCCATTTATTTTTTATTTTTTAATTTATAGTTTTTTAAGGAGATTCTTTTTGTCCCAGTGACTTTTGGAGACCGTTGTTGGATTTTCTAGGCTGAGAGTGAGTGATATACAAGTAGAGTAAAGCTGAAGTATGCTATGCATTGTGCAATGACCAGGACACCCTCTAATTCATATTCAAGGATATAGGGTCCACCTTTGTTTTTGCCAAAAATTGAAGTAGAAGAGTGAACTTGAATCTTGACACTGACAGATATACTAGTCATTTTATCAAATTATGTTTAATTATACTTGCCATATTTATTTCAAGAACCACATTTAGTTAATTTAATTGTATGTACTATCCAAAGGGAAAAAAAGTTAGATAAATAGAGCTTACCCATGTTTAGAGAAAGCATTTGTTTTCTTTTTTCTTTTAGCTTTGTCTTTTACCACATGTTCAGTTGGTGTAAGCCCCAACTGAAATCTTAGGAATGGGACACGAGTGCTAGTAGCCCGGGTTCGATTCCCACTAAAAATATCTCGCTGGGAGAGTCAGTCATGCAGCTTGCTCCGGATTAGTCTCAAGGGCTCCCTGGTATTAAGGGTGCTCTTGGAGATATCGGTGGTTCCGCAAGGAATACGGACAAAAAAAAAAAACATTGTTTTTGGGAAAAGTCTAATATGCTCCGGCTGAAAACTGGAGCTTGTGATGCTCCGGGTAGTTTTAATGGTTGGATCTTGCTTAAAAAATCAACGGCCCAAATTCAATACCAGCAACATCATGGAATGGTAAACTTTTTAGTTGCTAGATTGTCCTTGGAAAAATATATGATTTATTTTGAAAATTTAATTTTAAAATATATGATTTATTCTGAAAAATTAATTTTAATATATATGATTTATTCTAAAATTTTAAAAATATATGAAAATTAATTTAAAAGAATACAGTAAGTGAGGGGGGTGGTGTTATTCGTCCACGACGAGCGACGCACAACAAGCCACGGTAGGGGGTGGTGTTATTCGTGTAACGTCCTACTTTTACACAAATTATAAATCATATAAGTAGTGAATTTCCGGAAAAATTTTGACAGAGTTCTGTATGAAATATGGATAATTCCCTCATCAAAAGGTTATACATGTCATATCCAGATATGAATACATATGAAATTATTCATTCTACTTTTACATTTGTTCAAAATGCACATTCAATATAATACTTATATATATCGGATTCAGACACTATAAAATTTGTAAATTACATACACGTTCTAAACTAAGTAATAATTACTTTGTAGCAGCAAAATCCTAAAATTGTTTGCAATTGGAATGTGACTCTAAGGTCACAATGAATAGTATACACTCTACCAATGAGAGTGTATCCTTCCTCGACATAAAGAAGCATGATGACATTCCCAATAGTGTACCTAAAATGACAACTAAGAAGTGAGCTATTTGATCATAAATCAAGAAAAACATTTAATAACAATAATATAATATACATATATGTAAGCCAACCATTAAATTCCTAAATTCACAACACTTATACATCTAAGCATTCATACATACAAGTAAATAAAACAATATTCATAGATACAGTTAAATAGAATAATAGTGTATGAATCTATGTGCATTCTTCATATAATCAATATTGAGATGCATGCACGTCTTTTTTCTTTTATCCGCTTCTCACTAACACTTTCGACTGACTGCCAAAAGGGTTATTGAATCCAATAATAATTTTCTCTTTTAAACTTTCGTTTTCACTTTCATTTTTTCACTTTTTACAATTGTATATTTATTGGATTCAATTCTCAGATTTTCAATGTCATTCACTCTTTCCCTTTCTTTCTTTTTTCACTTTTCAATTCACTTTTCACTTTTCTTTGCAACTGTTACTTTTCACTTTTCATTTTCCTCACATCGCCCTCCACTCCTGGGAAAGACCAAACCGGGAGTAAGCGTCCCTCAACCTATTGCTTGTGCAGTACTTCATCCAATTGTGGGGCTCCTCATACAACTTGGTTTAATTCGTCCAAGTTGGCTATAGCAGGGATCACCCTCAACCGATCAACAAAGTATCTAAGTGACCGATAGAATTATTATGGTCCATGTAGAACCAATCCCCAACACAGTTAGCAAATTCCGGCCCTTTGGCAGATCTAGGTTGTCCAATAATAACTCCCGTGATTGTTTCAATAACACAACCTAGTCACTATGTCACTCACAATATCATGTCATTCCTTTCCCATACCCTAACGTCCACCTTTTCACCATGTATGATGCATGCCCTATTCCCTTTCCAATTGAGTTTGAATCTTTTAATTTAAAAATACGATTTATTTGGTACAAATTCAATTGGAAAGTCCACTAACATAACTTTTGTATCTAACTATTCGATAAGGATTTAGCCTTGGAAATCACCTAAAATCAATACATAATTAATAATACACTAATTGTTTACATACTTAATTAATCAATCAACATATTTGACAAATATAATCAACATATATCCATCATGTATAAGCAAGTATCTACCAATTCAAAGCATATAACTATAATTCAAAATCCAATTTCTTCTAAGCTATTCATTCATACATATAGATATATTCCTATTATTATTATTATTATTAAATCTCTTTCCTAATTTAAGCCAAACAACTCCCTCTTACCTTTGGTTGGAGGAGAGGGAAGGAGTTAGAGAGAGAAAACTCCTCTCTTGAAACTTTGAGACCATCATCCTTTGCTTCCTTTCTAGTTCTAAGATTCCCTCAAATCTTCTTATCTTTATCCCTCTATTCTATGTCTCTTAGGTGGAAATCTTACAATGATTTGGGGCAAGGGTTATGGTGGAGAGATGAAGGATATTGGGGTTTTGAGAGAAGTAGTTAAATTTGAGAGATTATGGAAGATATTGAGTATGTATATGAGATATGGCTTGATTTTGTCAATTATATGGGAATTATATGTGAAATTTTGAGGGAATAAGTATTGCGGCAGAATTGGGGGAAGGAGGAACCCTAATTTCCTCCTCTCAACCGGTTCTCATCTTTATATAGCTTGACGCGCGCTTGAGTGCGTCTACATGTCAGTCATCTGCACTTCGGGCGAGCTTAGGCGCAAGGGTCACCCGCTTGAGTGTGCCAAGATCCTGGACTTCCTGTGGTAACAGTACATTCGCGCGCTTGAGCGCACAGTTGGCCCGCTCTACTGCACAACTTTTCCCAATTTTGCACCTTTTTCACCTTCTAATCGATTCTAATTCATTTTTAACACTTTTCCAAACATAAAATAGGTTGAAAAACATCAAGATCCTAATTTTTATTATTTCTTACTTGGGAGTAAAATTTGGGATATTACAATTCGTCCATGGTGAGCGACAGTGACGGTGCCGTGTTAAAGAATCTGACTTCCCTTTTGATACTTTGTTAGTGGCAACGTCGGCGAGCGTGGTGGTTGCGACGCATGGACGAGGCAATAAGAAAGGTGTTTGGTGGTGGAGAGAGGCAGGGACGATTGATGAGCGAGAATCGTGTGTGTGGGTGTGTTAGGCGTTGGGGGCGAAGTGAGAATCAGGCCCTGCCAGCCATTGACGTTGTCGTCGGTACTATGAGGAGGATGATCAGAAAATTGGCAGGGATGAAGAAGAAGAAACATTCTAGAGGAGAAAAGGGGATCTGTGGCAACCATCACCCTTATATTTATATTTTATAATTTATAATTATTGGACCAAGTGTTGGAAACCAACAAGCGGGCTAAGCAAATAGTAGAGGGGGGGTGAATAGTATTTTGAAGCACTAATACCAAATATTTCGAATGATAATTGAAGAATAGAACTAAAGCTGAATTTTCTGGACACAGACTCGAAATACTCGAGTCTTTTGTGAAATACTCGAGTTTTTCAGGAAGAACAACTCGAGTCTTTCTAAATATACTCGAGTTTTTCGTATCAGATGATAGCAAAACCAGAAACGAAAATTCAGCAATTCACCTCAAATCAATCCAATAGAAAACAGAGACTTATCCAACAGATTAGCAAGCAATCAAAATAACTTTTAACACTAAGAATCCTTGAACTTGCTACCTAATTGAACAAATCCTATTTCTATGAAATGCTTTAAGTTGTATTGAGCTAGAAAGTAGATTGAAAGCAATAAACCAACACTCAAGCAATTTTATCCTGGTTCACTCCAACAATGAGCTACATTCAGTCCTCCTAATCAACTTAGGAGTTTCTACTATAAATCAAATTGTTAGAAATTACAAGGATTACTTGAGAATGGCCACACTCAACCTAACCCTTCAAGAGTGTACCAAACTCTTGATTTCTACCCCAATTTGATTCCGGTGATGAAGAACTCTTCAAAAGCTTCCTTGAACTCCCTTCAAGAAACTCCACCGGGCTAGGAACCTCCTAGTCTTTTGCTTGAGAACCTCTCAAGACTCCAACACCCTAAGCCACTTAGGGTTTGCTTGGGAACAATCCAAGACTTTGAATGATCAAGCTTTTTGTATGTGTATTACTAATCTCACAATGGATTAGCATAAATAAGCACAGCTCAATGTAGGAATTGAGGCCTAAAACTCAACTTGGAAGAGAATGACAATATGAGTGTGAAGTTGAGTTTTTGTGAATCAACACTTGAGAAGAAGAATTAATGAAAGCTTGTAATCAATATGCTCTTGTAGTCTTTTTTGTTCTTGTGCAAAAACAAAGAGAATTTTTACAATGAAGTTCTGAAAATGCTCTCTTGGGTTGGATGAGATTCAAGTGCCCTCAATTGGGTTTTGAGTCTCTTCCAACGTTCATTTTTGCTGACTGGGCAAAAATACTCGAGTCTTTGGACCAATACTCGAGTCTTTTTGGCTAGTCAACAAGGATTTGGTGCACGAACAAGACTAACGGTCATATTTGCTGATCTGGCATAAATACTCGAGTGTTTTTCAGAATACTCGAGTATATACTCGAGTCTTTCTCAAAATATTCGAGTATTTTGATCAGACATGACAAAAAATTAATTTTCAATTTTATTTTTCTTCTCAAATATTAATTTTGGTTAATCTCAACCTAATAAACATATTAATTATTTTATTCCTAGAAGAGACTAACTATATCTACCCACTCTCAACAAAAATGAAAAATTACAATTACAAAACGATTGAGAATGAGTGAGCACTTGTCTTCTTTTCTTGAATTCTTGTTGTTGTTGATGTTGCAATAATCTTCAAGGCTTGATTGTTAATTACTTTGTCATCATCAAAATCTAATCCACATAATTAGGAGCATTGAATTTACAATCTCTCCCTTTTTGGTGATGACAAAATAATTAACACTTGTTGAGCTTGATACCACTTGAAGAAGCAACTGCCCCTCACTATAGGATCCTTTTCACCTATCTAAAAAATTCAGCTTGTGCAAGAAGTTATGACATTTTAGTTTTAGCAACAAGCCTATGGTATTAGAGTAACCAACAAATATCAGAGTATATACCATAACCAGAAAAATTTAGGTGCAGCAAGATTCAAGACAAGTGTATAATATCTCTCCCCCTTTTTGTCATGAGCCAAAAAGATGTAACAATTGAGAAAAAGATCAAGGGAGGAGAGGTACATAATTGGAAAACCCCATAACCAACTATGCACTAAAATAGAGACATAATAAAATAAAGAAGCTCCCCCTGAAGCTTTGGAATAACACCATAATAATTTTAAAAAGTGCGAACATAAAGTGCAATAACAAACACAATGTTTCAAACACCAAGTTCCCAAAATACATAAAATCCAACAAAGACCAACATAATGAAAACATAATGAAAACCAACATAATGAAAGCTAAGATAAAATCCAGAAGCAGCAACATCAAAACATGGAAGGAGCAGGATCATCTGGAGGAGGATAGAACTGAGAAAAGGCCGCCATCATCTCATCAAACCGCCGATTCATCTGGTCTAATTGCTGGTCCAGGCGGGAATAAATCTGGTCCGAGTGCTGATCCAGGTGGGAATAAAGCATAGCAGACTCTACACTCATCCTAGTATCCAGACTCACAAAGTCATCATGCTGGGCGTCCATAGCAGTCACAAGAGAGTCCATCCTCCCATCGAGAGTGTCCAGCCGGGTGATGACATTATCCCTCCATCCCGAGTTATCAAACCCATATTGAGATCCAATGAAATCATCAAAATTAATCTCATTCTCAATTGGGTCCCCACCTTCAGCTTGTGAAAATGCTGCAGCTTTCTCTTCCAATTGTTGGGCATCCACCCCTTGTTGAGCTGCAACATTTCCAGCCCTCTCCAAATTGGCTATGTCATATTGGTACAAGTACTGCCCAGATGGTTCATGAAATTTCATGCCTTGATGATTCAAAGTACCGTTATTGAGGCAATGCTGGTTAACATGAAGAGTTGTGGACTCTTCATTTCGTGGGATAGGCACTCGGAAGTTTCTCAAAAGGTAACAGACATGCATGGGATAAGGTAAAGACTTAGGGTGCTTAGAACGAGCAGCATCTAGCATCCTATCCAAAATAATGCGACACCAATTCAACTTCTCATTGTTCAGAATGGCACTTACAAGCCTAAGTTCATGGTTGGTTGGTTTTGCATAATTTGGTGAAGTTTGAGGAACTAACTGATGGCAAACAATATAGTGTAGTACCCTAGATAGGACAGTCATTAAAGATGCATGCTTAATACCAGAGGTCCATACACGACCGGGGCGCAAAAGACTTTGAAAAATTCCATCGGCATCGGTCTTTAGAGAGTTGTCCCCGTGTCGTGAAGGGCCGAAAGCATGGTAAATATCCTTAATGCCAATAGTGAATCTTACACCTTCTACCATAGATTCCATAACATCATTGTGTAGCCTAAGGTTTGCATAAAAAGTTCTAACTAGCCTAGGGATAATTGGACCATTAAATTCCAGAAAACGAATGAGTTTTTGGTGCTTAAGATTAGAGACAAAGGAGAAACCCTTACTCTGGAGAAATTCACTGTTAATCCATGTGACCACACCAAACCCTCTTGTAGCAAAGCCCTCAAACCTGTCCAAGCACTCATCCTCTTGATAATACTCAGGGATTTCTTCCTCGTATGATGATTCGGCAATCCTTACTCGTTTTCCTTTTCCATAAGATGAAGCCATTGAAGAATTTTTTTTGAGAAAATTGAAAAGTTTGAAGGTTAGGGTTTGAAAAGGGGGTGACGAATTTGAAGAGGAAATTTGTTGAAATTCGTTGAAATAAGAGAGGAAAAGTGTTTAGGGGATGTAAAACTAATGAGTTTTGGCAAAAAATTGAGTAAAAACTGAGTTGTGATGAGAAAGATATGAGAAAACCGAGAGAGAAGAGAGAGGGGTTCGTAAAACTCGAGTGTGAGGGGCTGCAGATATATATAAGCGCTCCAAAATACTCGAGTATATTCATAAATACTCGAGTTGTTCGTGATGAACGACTCGAGTTTTGGACAATATACTCGAGTCTTTTGTGACTGAGCCCCAGGTCTGCCCAGATACTCGAGTAAAAACCACAACGACTCGAGTTTGGTCAGATCCTCAAATTTCAGGAAATTGAAAAATACTCAAGTTTTTGGGAAATACTCGAGTTTGGTCGGAAAGTCCAAAATTTGGGGTTTTCGAAAGACTCGAGTGTTTTTGGAAAGACTCGAGTATTTTTGTCAGACCCTTAATAAAAACTTTTCAATTTAAAACTGAATTAATTTTGAATTAATATACTCGAGTCTTTTGAAAAGAACTCGAGTATTTTTGACAGAACAGACTTGAAAACACAGTTTTAAATGACCAAACACAAATCAAATACAATATGCTTCACTACCAACTTGGAATTCAGTATAGAATCACACACAATTAAGACATACTATTACAAATATCATTAAGGGTAATTTAACTAAGAATCAAGAACACATTAAAGTAAGACCAATATGGTGATTTTAAAAAAAAAATGACACACAATGCAATTAGCCTATATTAGCTTCATCTAAAATACCAAGTTCTCTCCTTATATGATAAAAGGTGTCCCTTGGTAGAGGTTTTGTAAAAATGTCGGCTAATTGATTTGTGGTACTAACAAACTCAATTGTACAATCACCCTTTTGTACATGATCTCTCAAAAAGTGGTGTCTTATTTCAATGTGTTTGGTTCTTGAGTGATACACCGGATTCTTGGTCAAGTTGATTGCACTCGTGTTATCGCATCTAATCGGGATATTTTCAAGTTTCAAACCAAAATCCGATAATTGTTGTTTCATCCATAATAGTTGAGCACAACAACTACCGGCTGCGATATATTCCCGCTTCGGCGGTAGAAAGGGCGACACAAGCTTGCTTTTTAGAAAACCATGACACCAATGAACTTCCCAAGAGATGGCAAGTACCACCGGTGCTTTTGCGATCAAGCTTGCATCCCGCGAAGTCGGAATCCGAGTAACCAACTAAACTAAGATTGGCATCAGCAGGATACCATAAACCAGTGTTAATTGTTCCTTTTAGATATTTAAATATGTGTTTAACTGCGGATAGGTGAGATTCTTTAGGATTAGCTTGAAATCGAGCACAAATTCATACACTAAACATAATATCCGGTCTAGATGTAGTGAGATATAGGAGACTACCTATCATTCCCCTATACTTACTAACATCAACCGGGGTACCTTGTTCATCCTTATCTAGGTAGCATGATGTGCTCATTGAAGTGTAGGCTTCTTTGCACTTGTCCAATCCGAATTTTTCAAGGAGCTCTTTGCAATATTTCCCTTGATGCACAAATATCCCCTCCTTGACTTGCTTTATTTGTAAGCCTAGGAAGAACTTGAGTTCTCCCATCATTGACATTTCAAATTCCTTTTTCATCAAATTTGAGAACTTTCTACAAAGAGACACGTTAGTAGCACCGAAAATGATATCATCAACATAGATTTGTACCAACAATATGTCATCTTTGGTTTTATAAATAAATAGTGTATTATCAACTTTCCCTCTTTGAAACTTGTTTTCTAATAGAAAGGAACTCAATCGATCATACCAAGCTCTAGGAGCTTGTTTCAATCCATAGAGTGCCTTTTTCAATTTATAAACATGGTTTGGAAATTCACTATTTTCAAAACCGGGGGGTTGTTTGACATACACTTCTTCATTTATAAACCCATTCAAGAAAGCACTTTTAACATCCATTTGATATAAAGTGAATTTCATGATTGATGCGAAAGCAAGTAAAATTCGGATAGCTTCAAGACGTGCAACCAGAGCAAAGGTCTCATCATAATCGATACCTTCCTCTTGATTGTACCCTTGAGCTACTAGTCTAGCTTTGTTTCTTATAATCAACTCGGATTCATCAAGTTTGTTTCTATAAATCCATTTAGTACCAATTATGGTATGATCATTGCGTTTAGGGACTAGATCCCAAACTTCATTTCTTTCAAATTGGTTTAATTCTTCTTGCATAGCAAGAACCCAATGATCATCCTCAATGGCCTTTTTAATTGAATCGGGTTCAATTTGAGAAACAAAGGAGACATAGTTGAAAATGTTTTGAACAGATCTACGAGTTAGTACTCCCTTTGACATATCTCCTATGACATTGTCTATAGGATGAGCCTTGACCGATTTCCAAGTCGGAGGAAGTTCTTCCCTAACTTCTCCTTCATCAACTTTTGATTTCTCTCTCTTTCTTTCTTCTTTTGAAAAATCAATGCCATCTTCACTAGCATCACATAAAACACTATCTTCTTTCGAAGACTCATTAAAAACAACATGAATTGATTCCTCAATAGTTAAAGTTCTTTTTTTGAAAATTCTATAAGCTTTACTATGAGAAGAATAGCCTAAAAATATGCCTTCATCGGATTTGGAATCAAACTTGCCAAGATGTTCTTTTCCATTATTTAAAACAAAAACTTTGCATCCGAAGACATGAAAATGAGATATATTTGGCTTTCTTCCCTTGTAAAGTTCATAGGGGGTTTTATCCAAAGAGGGCCTTATCAAAATACGATTTAAAACATAACAAGCCGTATTGACGGCATCGGCCCAAAAATATTGAGGTACTTGAGAATCATTTAACATGGTTCTAGCAAGTTCCTCTAGCACCCTATTTTTCCGCTCTACCACTCCATTTTGTTCCGGAGTTCTTGGTGCGGAGAATTGGTGCTCAATACCATTTTTAGCACAAAATCTATCAAATTTGTGGTTTTCGAATTCACCACCATGATCGGTACGAATAATAATTACTTTTTGATTTACTTGGTTTTGCAAAAGTTTGACTTGATGTTTAAAAGATTTGTAGGTCTCGCTCTTTGTTGTTAAAAATAGAGTCCAAGTAAACCTAGAGAAGTCATCAACAATCACCAATGCATAGTAGTTGCCACCAAAGCTTTTTACTTGTGATGGTCCAAACAAGTCCATATGAAGCATTTCTAATGGCCTTGAAGTGGACATCACCATTTTTGATCCAAAGGTGTTTTTAGTTTGTTTACATTTCTTGCAAGGAGAACAAACACCTTCAATAGAAAAATTTAGCTTTGGCAAACCAACTACTAGATCTTTAGATTGTATTTTCTTCAATTGATTTACATTTATATGAGCGGTCCTACGATGCCATAACCAAGTATCACTTTCTTTGCTCACTAAGCAAGTAGAGACCAAAGAAGTGACTTTGTTCAAATCAACTAAGTAAGTATTATTTGACCTTCTACCAACAAATTTGATTGATTCATCTTTGTCACTTTTAATGAGGCAATGGGTAGAGGTAAATAATACATGATTACCAATATCACATAATTGGCTTATGCTCAAGAGATTATGTTCTAATCCTTGAACATAAAGCACATTATCAATAATCAAGTTTGAAGAGTTTCCGATTTTACCAATACCAAGGATTTTGCCTTTGTTGTTGTCCCCATAAGTGACATAACCCTTTTCCTTTGGGGTAAGCTCAATGAAATGCCGCTTATCTCCCGTCATGTGCCTTGAACATCCACTATCTAGATACCACAATTCTTTTCCCATTCGAAGGCACACCTACAAGATAAAATCACTTGTTCATTTTGGGTACCTAAACAATGTTGGGTCCCTTAGGGTTAGTGTTGGGACTCTCTCGCTTCTTAATCCACATATAAGTGCCCTTTTTCATTTCAAACTTCTTAATATGGCACTCTATGTTGATATGTCCAACTTTTCCACAATATGTACAAGTTGGTTTCTTTGATGAATTTTTCTTAGAAAATGTTCCAACCACCTTGTACTTTTTGTCCTTTTTATGAACATATGCTAAACCGGTTTTGTTGTGATTATGTCTTTGAGAGTTCAACAACCGGTTGAGGTTTCTATCACTATGTGAGATTGTGAGTTTGTTTTTCAACTCTTTCACTTCTTTTTCAAGTTCATCACATCTCTCACATGGAGTGATAATCTCCTCATGATTTGCACAATCACTTTGATGACTAGAATTAATAAGTTCTAAGGATTCATTTTGAAGTTTCAACTCATTTATAGATTTTTGCAATTCATCAATTTCTTGTTGAAGCTCCAAGATTTTCTTTCCTTTTTCCTTATTAATTTTAGCAAGCCTTCTAAATTGAATTAGCATTTCATTGTAGGCTTCTTGCAAATCATCATAAGAAATGGAGTTTGAAGAGGAACAAGAAGAGCTAGAGGTTACCTCATCATCACTTTCACTCATGTCATGTTTAGCTCTTGATGAGGACTCATTGTTGTTCTTGGCCATGAGACAAAGGTTTGCATTTTCATCACCGGAACTACTTGAAGATGATTCATTGCTCTTCTCCGGTGCATCCCAAACAATGTATGCACACTTCCCTTTGGTCTCTTGGGTCTTCTTGTCATTCTTCTTCAAGAATATGACACATTCCATTCTAATGTGACCAACCTCACCACATTCATGACACTTAACTCCATCATTGGAAGTCTTTTCTCTTTGTTTGGAGTCTTTGGTTCTCTTGACTTTGGATGAAGAGCCACCTTTCTTCCCTTTGAAGAATTTGTTGAACCTTTTCACAAACATCCCAAATTCTTCTTGATTTGGTTCACCATCGGAATCTTCACTTGTAGAGCATTCTTCAACTTCTTTTGTAGCTTTAGTTGATGCTTTGAGTGCTATGCCCTTTTTCTTTTTGTCCGATTCCTCATGCATCCCAAGTCTTGTAAGTTCCATCTAATGCTCTTGGAGTTTTCCAAACAAAGTGGCTAAGTCCATGCTATTTATGTCTTTTGATTCCTTGATGGCGGTTACCTTGGGTTGCCAACTCCTATCAAGACATCTTAGAATTTTGTTAGTAGTTTCACCATTGCGAAATACTTTTCCCAAGGAAATCAAATGATTAACTATGTGAGAGAATCGCTTTTGCAAGTCACTAATTGTTTCATTTGGCAACATGTGGAACAATTCATATTCATGAGTTAAAGAATTCAATCTTTCATCTCTTACTTCACTTGTTCCCTCATGTGTGACTTGCAAAGTATCCCACATTTCTTTTGCCGATTTACATTGGGAAACTCTATAAAATTCATCATGGGAAAGAGCCGAAAAGATGATGTTTTTAGCTTTTAAATCAAATGAAACTTTCCTCTTTTCATCATCATTCCAACTACTCCTTGGAATTTCAACAATTTCTTCATTAATTTTCTTTTTGGGAATGAAAGGACCATTTTCAATTGCATCCCAAATATCTATATCAATTGCTTCAATAAAAACTTTCATGCGAGTTTTCCAATAAACATATCCTTCACCATTGAATAGTGGAGGACGGTTTATTGAAGCTCCTTCTCCACCAAAGTTATTGCTAGAGCCCATTTAGTTTCCAAAAGGATCTTTTTCGAAAAAGTTGTCACACTCGATCTTTCGACCGAGCTCTGATACCACTTGTTGGAAACCAACAAGCGGGCTAAGCAAATACTAGAGGGGGGTGAATAGTATTTTGAAGCACTAATACCAAATATTTCGAATGATAATTGAAGAATAGAGCTAAAGCTGAATTTTCTGGACACAGACTCGAAATACTCGAGTCTTTTGTGAAATACTCGAGTTTTTCAGGAATAACAACTCGAGTCTTTCTAAATATACTCGAGTTTTTCGTATCAGATGACAGCAAAACCAGAAACGAAAATTCAGCAATTCACCTCAAATCAATCCAATAGAAAACAGAGACTTATCCAACAGATTAGCAAGCAATCAAAATAACTTTTAACACTAAGAATCCTTGAACTTGCTACCTAATTGAACAAATCCTATTTCTATGAAATGCTTTAAGTTGTATTGAGCTAGAAAGTAGATTGAAAGCAATAAACCAACACTCAAGCAATTTTATCCCGGTTCACTCCAACAATGAGCTACATCCAGTCCTCCTAATCAACTTAGGAGTTTCTACTATAAATCAAATTGTTAGAAATTACAAGGATTACTTGAGAATGGCCTCACTCAACCTAACCCTTCAAGAGTGTACCAAACTCTTGATTTCTACCCCAATTTGATTCCGGTGATGAAGAACTCTTCAAAAGCTTCCTTGAACTCCCTTCAAGAAACTCCACCGGGCTAGGAACCTCCTAGTCTTGTGCTTGAGAACCTCTCAAGACTCCAACACCCTAAGCCACTTAGGGTTTGCTTGGGAACAATCCAAGACATTGAATGATCAAGCTTTTTGTATGTGTATTACTAATCTCACAATGGATTAGCACAAATAAGAACAGCTCAATGTAGGAATTGAGGCCTAAAACTCAACTTGGAAGAGAATGACAATATGAGTGTGAAGTTGAGTTTTTGTGAATCAACACTTGAGAAGAAGAATTAATGAAAGCTTGTAATCAATATGCTCTTGTAGTCTTTTTTGTTCTTGTGCAAAAACAAAGAGAATTTTTACAATGAAGTTCTGAAAATGCTCTCTTGGGTTGGATGAGATTCAAGTGCCCTCAATTGGGTTTTGAGTCTCTTCCAACGTTCATTTTTGCTGACTGGGCAAAAATACTCGAGTCTTTGGACCAATACTCGAGTCTTTTTGGCTAGTCAACAAGGATTTGGTGCACGAACAAGACTAACGGTCATATTTGCTGATCTGGCATAAATACTCGAGTGTTTTTCAGAATACTCGAGTATATACTCGAGTCTTTCTCAAAATACTCGAGTATTTTGATCAGACATGACAAAAAATTAATTTTCAATTTTATTTTTCTTCTCAAATATTAATTTTGGTTAATCTCAACCTAATAAACATATTAATTATTTTATTCCTAGAAGAGACTAACTATATCTACCCACTCTCAACAAAAATGAAAAATTACAATTACAAAACGATTGAGAATGAGTGAGCACTTGTCTTCTTTTCTTGAATTCTTGCTGTTGTTGATGTTGCAATAATCTTCAAGGCTTGAATTTTAATTACTTTGTCATCATCAAAATCTAATCCACATAATTAGGAGCATTGAATTTACACCAAGTAGCAAATTTTTATTTCATAAGGCAAGGGGCAAAATATAAATTTCATTTTTACAGATTATTCCCGGTTATAAAGCACGAAGCTGCTTAAAAAAAGGCAAAACTACTAGATTGGTCCTATATGTTATTTTTTTGTTGCGATTTTGTCCCTTAACTTTTTTTCGTTTCAAATAAATCCGGAAGTTTTTAACTTGTTTCAAATAAATCCTTCCATCCAATTTTGTCTTAACACCGTTAATGGAAGTCTCCTATGTGGGAACCATGTAGGAGGCTTCCATTGGTCTTACGTAGCTAAAACTCAACGTTACACCCCTAAAATGATGTCATATGAGGCCAAAAGAGAAATCAAAACAGTTAGGGATAGCCCAATAAGCTTTTATTTTGGCCTCATACGACATCGTTTTGGGGCGTAACGTTGAGTTTTAGCTACGTAAGACCATTGGTTGCCACGTAGGTGGCTCCCATTAACGGTGTTAAGACAGAATTGGACGGAAGGATTTATGTGAAACAAGTTACAAACTTCCTGATTTATTTGAAACAAAAAAAAGTTAAGGGACGAAATAGCAACCAAAGAATAACTTACATGATCAATCTAGTAGTTTTGCAAAAAAAAAAAATTGGTCAAAGCTTACAAGCATCGCCCTTGTTTTTAATATTTAACATTTTATTTTGAAGTGATCAATTGTGCGGCAAATGTTGTGTGGTAGAAGCTTACTAAAACATAAAGCTTAAAGAATACTAGTTTAAATGATGGGAGATTCTTCAATGCTTATTTTTTAAAAGTTTTTTTAATCCATGCTCCTCTCTTTAATACCATAGATGTATTACTTAAAAAATTGGATGGTTGAGATTGAAAGATGAATAACAATGCAATGGCAATTGTGCTCGTACTGTGTTGTCCACCAAACCCATGGTAACAATCTCCACTCTACCACCATCGCACCCACATCCTTTATGTTCTCCGACAACCACTTTCGTGCACCCGCATACCTAGCCACTGTTCTGAGTTCTTCCCTAATGATGGTAGTAGTGGCATTTTGGCACGAAAAATTGGGAAAGATTGTTAGGCCATGAAGTTTCCCCAAATGTTAATATGTTAATTGGGTTTTAATACACTGTTTTCGCAATTCAATATATTAGTATGCACTCAAACACATTCAAAATAGAGTTAATAGTCACAAAGGTCCCCGAATGATACCCATGGAATCAGTTAGGTCCCTAAAAGATTTGTGGAATCTCTTAAACTCCTAAAAGATTATTTTGGAATAAGTTAAGTCCCTGAAAGATTTGTGGAATCTCTTAAACCCCAAAGATCAATTTGGCATCACGTTAGTCTCTCCATGATGGATCTAACAAAATCTTACGTGGCACGTTAAATGCATTGTTGGCCCAAACGGGGCACCTTCTTAACAGTCCAACATGGCATTGGAGCCAACAAAGCATTTAATGTGGCACGTAGGATTCTATTAGGTCCCTCCTAACAAAATTGGATAGGGGACTAACGTAACGCCAAATTGATCTTTGGGGAGTTTAAGAGATTCCACAAATCTTTCAAAGACCTAACTGATTCCTTGGGTATTTTTCGGGAACCTATGTGACTATTAACTCTTCGAAATATTAGTAAGCACTCAAAAAACATACTCCCTTCAGACCCTATTATAAGAAATAATAATCGAAATCACGCTTATTAAGAAAGTTAGTTGAATGTATTTAATTTTCTCAAAATCATAAAAAAAATATGACTACTTTTGAAAAGTTGTATTGGGAATGAAACAAAAATTAAATGAAATCACTATTTCATAGAAACATTTTATGAATATTTGTATTTGGAATAGAAAGTTGATTGATTTTTTCTTATATTTGAGACCAAAATATGTATGCACCATTTTTCTTATAATAGGGACCAAAAGGAGAAGAATTAGTAAAGAGGAAAATGAAGCAAGGAACTATTTCTGTTTTCATTTTTACCCCTTGCTTCAGTTTCAATTGTGCAAGGGCAATACTCATGGAGCGTTGATTGTATTGCTTGCCCTTGTCCTCTTATTGTTCCATTTCCTTGTCTCCACTCTCCAACCCTTTTGTTCTTTATTGCAATCCCTCACAGACCCTTATACACATAGAAACGAAGACTCAAATTTTGATCTCTTGTCGCATGCATGATTGAAAGCAAACAAGATTCTAATATCCTCGATCAAATCCAATTAATCAAAATAGAAATGTACTTAAATTAAGAACCAAAGCTTGGACTAAGGTGAAATTTTGCTATGGACCCGGTGCATAGCTGCACTTAGAATGTTGGCCATTGATATTGGCCTTAAGTCATCCAATAGCTAGGAAAGGAGACCGGTTACTTACAAACATTATTGCCCATTAAGAAAACTAAAAGGTCCAAATTTTGCATAAAAGTACCTGGGTTATTTTTAATGTTTTTCTCTTTTTCTTTTTTTTTTTTAATTGTTTTACTTCTGTTTGTCTCCTTGTCCTCAACCTAAACACCTGAGTTAGTTCCATGGAGGACATCGAGGGGCAATATGATTATCAAACTGATGTAAACATTGGAGGGCATGTGTTTAAAGGAATACTCTATGACCAAGGTCCAGATCATAGCACTATTAGTTACACCTGTGGGGAAAGCCCCTGGGTTATTTTGAATTGTTTTACTCCTTGTGAGAGAGCCAATGAAGCCATTACACAGTGATGGGACTTAGAATTTGGGAGAGTTGCTCAAATACAAGTCACAAGAAGGTGTTAGAGTTTTGTTGTTGGTTTGGGATGAATAATCGAATGAATAAGCTGTTGGTTTTTGTTATTGAATAAGCAAAACACAAGATTTTTTTCTTCCTGTTTTTAGTTGTTCTTCTGTTATTTTTGGTGATGGGAGAAAAGTTTTGTTTTGTAAAAAAAAAGCTCTATTTATGGTGAAAGGAGAAAAGCTCTGTTTTTTAATAAGTGAAGAAGAAGCTCAAGAGAAAAAGAAGAACCGGTTGGATTTAGCTGAAAAACCCTTCACTACCGTTAACAGACGGTAAAATATCAAGTGCACAGGTGCACTTTTTCATCAACAAGTGCAGGGCAAAATCTGTTAATTATAAACCTTTAAACATGTTGTGATGTGAGATTATAAAACTACAAACTGATTTGGAAAAAAACAGAACAACTATTGACACCGTCATGGCCCTGAATCTATTTTTGAATGCTTCAGGCTATAGACTTTGGTTTAGAATGGGCAAGTGCTTCCTCTTATTGAAATAATCTTCTTCCCCTACCTCAACACCCATTTCCACTCACCCACCATCCATTCTCCCATCTCACTCACCCTTCTCCTCTACTTTCACCAATTAAGTACAATCGTGGGATGCAAATGCTTTAAACTATTTTTCTCTTACCATTTTTCTTCTCAAAAACTAATTTCAATTCAGCTCCCTATAATATTTTTAAGGATTAATTAAGTCACAAATCCTTGAAGTTTGATATATTTTTGTCAGATACCCTTATTTTTTTTCGATATTTGACTTCCCAAAGTTACTTCTGGTTTTGTCATATACCCATAGTATCAATTTTAGCCAATTTTACTGACATGTAGCATCAGAACCCTAGTCAGGCGCATAAGGTTGGTCATGTGGTGCCGCATGATGTCGCACGGGCGAAGACGACCTCTCTCTTCAATCCTTTTTTATTTAACTAAAAATATAAAAATATTAAGTTTTTTAGTTTTTTTAATTTAAAAAAAAAATCGCCACGTGCCTAACCTCGTGCGTCTGATCATGATTCCGATATTACATGTTAGCAAAATTGGCCAGAATTTGTAGTAGATGTATATGACAAACCCAAAAGTAGTTTCAGAGAGTCAAACATTGAAAAAAAAAAGAATAAGGGTATCTGACAAAAATACCCCAAACTTCAGGAACTTGTGTGTGAGATTAAAAAAAAAATAAAAAAAAGTAAATCAAGTTGTTATTCAAAAGTGAATAAGAACCTTCCCTTTCTTTCTGTAACAACAAGCTAATATTGTTTACGTGTTTTTTCCGTTTTTCCTATTTATGTGTAATTCCTTCACTATAAAAACCCCTCCCCTTCCTTTGTAAAAAAAAGAACAAGAATTACAAAATATAACAAGAATAACAATTACAAAGAGAAAGAAACAAGAGGTTTCTCTCTGCCTCACTTCCTCTGTTTTTTTATTCCGCTGCATTTTCTTTTAAATTTTCCTTGGTGAGATTATGAGCATTTGATATCAAATTGGTATCAGAGCTGGCTTACTCCAACGCCTGGTTTTTTTTTTTTTTTTTTAAAAAAAAAGAGGGGTTTGTGAGGAACAAGAGTGTTCTCATATTATTATTTTTTATATACATAAAAAGTGAAAAAATGTCAAACAATTTTAATGTTGTTTGGTCAGGTCCCAAATTAGATGGGAAACTTGATTATCAATTAATGGGAGTTTTTAATGACTACACACTTAAAAGCTCAAAACCTTTGGAGTCTCATTGAACCAGGGATTGAAGAAGGAGCTAATGAAATTTCTCAAAGGAGGGACCAATTGGCGCTAACGCAAATACACCAAGGAGTGGACTATTTGGTATTTGGCAAAAAAGCCAATGCCAAGACTGCGAAGCAAGCATGGGAGACCTTAAAATTATCATATAAAGGTGTAGGCAAAGCTCAAAAGTCCAAACTACAATCATTGCGTAGAGAATATGAAAGATACGAGATGTCCAGTTCGGCAATTATTGAGCAATACTTCTCACGAGTTACAGACCTCGTTAATAAAATGAGGATGTATGGAGAAGATATTTCAGAAAGTATGGTGGTAGAGAAGATCCTTCGCACCATGTCAATTAAATATGATAATGTGGTGACTACAATAATTGAGTCCCATGACACATACACAATGACAGTAGCAGAGTTGCAAGGGAGTATGGAAAGCCACGTGAACAGAATTTTAGAGAAGACAGAAAGGTCAAAAGAAGAGGCTTTAAAAAGCCAAGTCAATATGGCTGAATCTAGCCAAAGCGCAGAAGCCGAGGAAAATTTCGAGGAAGAGGACGTGGCAATTTTAATCAATGGCGAGACAACAACTATAGACATCCTAGTTGAGGTAGAGGTAAAAATAATTTCGGGCCTCCAAATCATGGAAGAGGACGAGGTAATTTAAATCAAGAAGGTGGTAATTTTATTTTCTTTCTGTGTGGTAAATATGGTCACAAAGCTTCAGATTGTCGATCTAAATTTCAGAATAATTATCAGGCAAACCTGGTAGAAAATCAAAATCATGATACTGGTGAGAGTTTGTAACATCCTCACTTTTAATAGTTAATTTTAGTTTTTAATAAAATCAGAGTTTAAAAATTCTTTTTAACTTTTGATTACTTATGAAAATTCTCTGGAAAATCCGGCAGAGTTTCCTCTGTTTTTCGGACTTCCCAAAATTTTCCTTCTTATAAACCTGTCAGTCCAGAATTGTTTAAAACATAAACTCAATAAATTAAAAAACAGTTCAGATCCTAACGCCCGATTAATACCAATCTCAGGGCATATAACTACACATATTATAAAATACAAAATATAACAGTTTTAATGTAATTAAAAACAAAATCCCCTCTTGGTATCATAACCACACACTCCACGTAGTGGAGGGTTTCCAGTTCGGCCCGCAACAGTGTAAGCTCCGCTCCCGTACCTGTAAAATGATATCAAGAAGGGTAGCATTACGCAGAACTTAAAAAGATAAATTCTAAAAGAAGACATAGTAAATAACTAAGCCTACTTAATCATTAATATATTTTATTCACAATTATTCATATAAATAAACTCTTTCAGTTCTTCACTTATTCACGCATTCTCTTAATTATTGATTCTCTTATCATTTTCACGTTCTCTTTTCTTTTCTTTTTCTTCTTTTCTTCCTTTTCCTTTCCTTTTTCTTTTCTTTATCCATTCCTTTTTCTTATGACTGAGTCCAACAGACCATCAGCCCTTTTACCTTTTATTTTGACTGAGTCCAAAAGACCATCAGCCGTTTCCTTTCCATTCTTTTCCTTTTAATCGACACGTCTTCCTAGGCTCGCATCGACGCCGATACACCTTCCTAGGCTCGCACCGGACTTTTATTTTCTTTTTAATCGTCTTTTCTTTTCTTTTAATCGACACGCCTTCCTAGGCTCGCATCGATGCCGATACGCCTTCCTAGGCTCGCACCGGACTTTTATTCTCTTTTTTAATCTTTTTAATCGACACGCCTTCCTAGGCTCGCATCGACGCCGATACGCCTTCCTAGGCTCGCACCGGACTTCCATTTTTCCTTTTTAATCGACACGCCTTCTCAGGCTCGCATCGATGCCGATACGCCTTAACAGCCTCGCATCGGACTTCCATTTTTCTTTCCTTTCTTTCTCTTTCTTTTTCTTTCTTTTTCTTTTTCTTTCTCTTTTCTTTCTCTTTCTCTTTTTCTTTCTCTTTTCTTATAGACTTATCATCACATTATTTACTTTCTACTATTTTCAACATCTTTCTTTCTTTTCCTTTTTTTTCTTATAATTTAAATAATTCTTTTATACTCATCTAAATCTTTTAGCCTTTATCCTCATTTATGACTTATCACATTTTCTACGTTTTCTACTTCATTCTTTTTCTCTTCGTTAGTTTCCCCCGATTTTATCCAACTCTAATCAATACAGCCAAATATATTATATTCTAGTTCTTGTTATTAATTCTTAGTTATTTCTCGGTTTCCCTATCTCAATCAATTACCCAATTCATTGTTCTTATTTCATTAACTATATTAGTTTTAATTGCTCTATTCTCTTAATCTAACTTTTCAATTATTTCACTCCAACTTCCCTCATAATGTACTCTCTCTTAGTTTTCTTATCTTTTCGTAAATCCACTTATCGTTTTCCTTATTTTATTTTAAATCTTAATTCATCATTTTATTTCTATTCTCTACTTTACTCCGCGTGCATTCCTTATTCCTTGTTCTAGACTCTCTTTTACCCTTTTTGTTTCTTTACCTCCCCTATAGCTTTTACTTTATAATTTCCCACATTTTGTTTTATATTAACTATTTCAATATCCTAAATACGCTCATCCATTCCGGGACTTATTCTATGATCATACATCTTATTCCCTAAGGTGTGGTTTCTCGTCACAATTTTATTTACTTTATTTCTATCAACGGGGTACCCTAAGGTTCATTAACATACTTTTAATTACTCTATTCCTAGATACCACTATATAATCCTAGAATTTACTTCTTAAGCAAAGGTAACGTGAACCCTCTTACCTCGGGCTTTTTAAATAGAACCTGGATTTTAGCTCGGCGACGATGACGGCGTCGGTGTTGCTCCTCGTTAGCGGGGAACGATCGTGACTGAACCGAGGCAAAGCTTCGAGCTCCGAGGTTCCCGACACGAGCCCGGCACGATCACGGACCGGTAACGGTGCCGGTGGCGTCCGTGGAGAGAGAGAGCTCACGGTGAGAGAGGGAGGGAATGGAAGAGGGAGAGGCTATGGTGGTGGTGGTTCGTGGTGGAGGTGGTGGTGGCGGCATTGGTGGCGGCGGCCGTGGTTGGTGGAGAAGGAGAGGGAGCCAAGTGAGAGAAAGAGAGAGGGAGCAAGGGAAGGTGAGAGAGAGAGAGAGAGAGATCTATGGAGAGGGAGGGAGGCCCGAGGGGCGGCGGTTAGGGCGGCGGCGGCTCCGGTGAGGGCCGTGGAGGAGGGAGGAAGAAGGAGGATCGGAGGAGGAGAGAGAAACAATGGAGGAGAGTGAAAGGAGAAGGGGGTTTTCCCCGTGTTTATAGCCAACTCGAGGATTTTCGCTTAAGCGAAATTCATTCGCTCAAGCGAACGGCCTTCAGTAATGGACACGAACGTTTTCCGCTTAAGCGAACCTCCTTTGTGCTGCCACTGGATCAGTTTCGCTTAAGCGAAATATTTTCGCTTAAGCGAAATGATCAGATACTGCTGTTTTATTTTTCTATTTTCCTTCTATTTTCTTCCGAACTTCAAACCTCCATAACTTCTTCGTTCACCGTCGGATCTTGCTCAAATTTGACGAGCAACCTCCTAAAAATCATACCTTCATATCCAACGGTGGGAATTGTGTTTTGAGTCTTAAATCGTTTATTTTAATTTTTCCCTTGTTATGATGTTTATTATCGAATTATCTATTTTCTGGCCCGATTCTAACTTCGATTTAACGCTCCTTTCTTCTCTAATTCGCTTAGTATTATTATTATTATTTTCTTCTAATACTAGAATTCTCATTTGGAATACCTATTTGTGGTTTGTTATTTTCATTTTTAATTATTCTAATTATTATTTATTTATTTATCTTCGGGTTTAAAATTTGGGATGTTACAGAGTTCCTATAATCATGAAAGTTTATTTTGTGCGAGTAGTTTTTTCTCAAAAGATGAAAATATTTGGTATTTGGATACCGGGTGTAGTAATCATATGTGTGGGAAGAAAGAGTTATTTTCTACGTTAGATGAAAGTGTTAACTCAATGGTGAAATTTGGCAACGATACTAATATACCTATTTTGGGGAAATGCCAAATTACTTTTAAATTAAAGGATGGTTCTCAAAATTTTATCTCTGATGTTTTCTATGCTCCTGGCCTTCATTACAATCTCCTAAGTATTTGACAACTATTAGAGAAAGGTTTCAACATGAAAATTCACCATGGTCTTTATACGATAATTGACAAACATGGTAGATTTGTAGCAAAGGTAAACATGACCTCGAATCGTTTATTCCCCTTGAAAATACAACATGAAAGAATTTCCTGTTTTAATTCGGTCATACATGATGATGATTGGTTGTGGCACATGCGTTTTGGTCATTTTCACTTTTCTGGATTGAATTATTTATCAAGGAAAGAGCTTGTTTCTGGTTTTCCTGTAGTAAATGTTCCTAATTGTGTATGTGAGACTTGCCAATTGGGAAAGAAGCATCGAGATGCATTTCCAGTTGGAAAATCCTGGCGAGCAAGGAAGCTATTGGAGATTGTCCATTCAGATTTATGTATAGTTGAAGTTCCAACTAATGGAGGCTGCAGGTATTTTATTACTTTCATTGATGATTTTAGTAGAAAGACTTGGGTATATTTTTTAAAGAAAAAGTCGGAAGCTTGTGATGTTTTCAAATCATTAATGCATTTGTCGAAAAACAAAGTGGGTGCAAGATTAAAGCACTGAGAACTAATAGAGGGCAAAAGTACCTCGCTTGTTCCGATTTCTTTGAGCAACATGGAATTCAACACCAAATGACCACTAGATACACACCCCAGCAAAATGGAGTAGCAGAAAGGAAGAACAGAACAATCATGGACATGGTACGATGTATGTTGAGAGCTAAAAAATTGCCTAAAGAATTTTGGGCAGAAGCAGTTGCTACTGCTATATATATTTTGAACAGGTGTCCGACAAAGAGTGTTAGTGACCAAACTCCAGAAGAAGCTTGGAGTGGAAGGAAGCCATCAATACGACACCTTAGAGTTTTTGGGTGTGTTGCATACGCCCGAGTACCAGATCAATTAAGGAAGAAGCTAGACGACAAAGGTGAAAATGTATTTTTATTGGATATAGTACAAATTCAAAAGCTTATAAATTGTATAATCCAGAAACTAGGAAAGTTATTATTAGTCGAGATGTAACATTTAATGAAGAAGGCATATGAGATTGGACCACCAAAGCTAAAAAGGATCAAGTGGTAATTCCAGAAGATCATGAAGCAGAAGATGATGGTGAAGGTCGAGCACCCAATAATCATGATAGTCCACCACCTAACAATCAAATGTATCCCGAACCTCAAGATGAAGCATCGGGAAGACCACGACGACAACATCGATTACCAGCCAGACTTCAAGATTGTATTCTGGGGAATGACAATGACTCATCAGACGACAAAGAAATTATTAATTTTTCTTTATTTGCAGATATTGATCCTTTAACATTTAAGGAAGCCACTAATCACCAGCATTGGAGAACGGCGATGGACGAAGAAATTCATTCTATAGAAAAGAATGAAACATGGAAGCTAACAGATTTGCCTGTAGACAAGAAGGCAATTGGATTAAAGTGTGTGTACAAAACAAAGTACAAGCCCAATGGCGACATTGATCGTTTCAAAGCGAGATTGGTTCCAAAAGGATATAAGCAAAAACCAGATTCATGTAAGAACCACGCACTTGTCATTTAATAGGAGCTAAAAGAATCCTCCGATATATTAAAGGTACCTTAGCTGATGGAATTTTTTATGGAAATAATAATGATTTAAAGCTTGTTGCCTATACCGATAGTGATTGGGCTGGAGATATAGATTCAAGGAAAAGCACATCGGGATATGTATTTTGTGACGCTCTCAATTTCGAAAATCATTTGGACTTGTAAGGTTTTCCAAAAATTGGGGTGGAAAAATTTTTCTTTTTAAAACACCTGATTGGAAAGTAAAATCAGAGAGTTGAAATCCGGAAAGTTAAAAGAAGTTGGAAAGCAGTCGAGGGGTTTTCGCAATAAATAATGTTTCTATAAATGAAACCTTTAGTCCCTCAATTGCGAGTTCTTTATAAATGGATGAATGCCGGATTTCAAAACTTATTAAAAGCAAGCAGAATATTTAGATGCGTGAAGTGAACCTTAGTTGTAGATAATAGATTATAAAAGGTCTGATACAAAAATAGTTACAAGTCCATTAGAAAAACACTCTGACAATACCGAAAACAACTTTTTACAAAAAGTAAGACTCAAAAGAAAGGGTATCATCAGAGCTGGTCGTCGGTCCACTGCAGCTATTCCATAGTCCGGGATCACCGGTTTCGCCCAACCCCAACCGCCATTAAGGAGCGGACGAATCTCGATGTAAGGCAGGCATACGGTCATCACCTACAAGGGCAGGGAGAGTAAGCCTAACACAGTCGCATAATCGAATAAGCCTAAGCTCTATCACACACAACCAGGCACACAGCAGCAACAACCAAACAGTAATGCATATACATATGAGCACACCAGTTTAGTTATTATCTTCCAGTTAAGTGGCATGATGCATGAACATGATCTCCAACTCTGAGGCCTCTGTCCACTAGGTCCAGATCTGAGGAACGGTGTGTCCCAAGAACACGTCATGGCTTACGGCACGTCTGCCAGCGCAAATGTCACGACTTACGGTGTTTCCACCAGCGCAAATGACATGACTTACGGTGTTTCCACCAGTACAAATGACATGACTTACGGTGTTTCCACCAGCACAATTGTCACGACTTACGGTATTTCTACCAGCGCAAATGTCACGACTTACAGTGTTTCCACCAGCGCAACTGTCACGACTTACGGTGCGTCCACCAGCGCATATGGCATGACTTACGGTGTTTCCACCAGCACAAATGTCACGACTTACGGTATTTCTACCAGCGCAAATGTCACGACTTACGGTGAACCCTGTGCAGGATATCGGAAAGTGTCAAGTTTAGTTACAAAACAGTTCACAGGTTCATCCGGCGCAGTAAATGTCACGACTTACGGTGTTTCCACCGGCGCAGTAAATGTCACGACTTACGGTGTTTCCACCGGCGCAGTGTTCCTCAGATTGGGACTGGTCTGATAACCTAGTTCATGTCATGTACGAATCAATGCAACTCTTTTAGTCCTAGGTTATCATGCACAGGTTCAAGTTCCAGGTTTATTATTAGTCCAACTATGTCATAATTAATTGACATCAGTTCAGCATGGATACATACACAGCCATAGACATCCAACATGTATCCATAAGTATCTAAGCATATAGATGACATAGAGAGTCGTATTAGTTCTAGACTATGTCTATGTCTGAGTGTTCGGTCAAGTTCCCATCATTTCTTGACCTAAGTCACCTTAAGTGACTAAAACTTGGGATAAGCAAGTCTTAACTACTTGAGACTTGGGTTAAGTGAGTTCTAATCACTTAAGACTAGGTTTAACTGACTTCCGTTGACTAATCGTGGACTAAGTCCACTAATCTTGGACTAAATCTCACTAATCAGGAGTTTAGTCTCAATAATCATGGTTTAGATCTCACTAATCATGGATTAAGTCTAGATTAATTGACCAATCTCGGATTAAATCCGACTAAACATGGATTAGGTCCAACTAATCGTGGATTAGTCAGGGGATTAGGGTCACTAATCGAGGATTAAGTCCAACTAATCGTGGATTAGTTGACTAGTCAAGGTTTAAGGTTACTAACCAAGGATTAAGTCCAATTAATCGTGGATTAGTTGACTAATAAAGGATTTAGGTCACTAATCGAGGATTAAGTCTAATCAATCTTGAATTAGTTGACTAATCATGGTTAAGGTCACTTATTGAGGATTAGGTCCAACTAATCTTGGATTAGTTGACTAATCGGGGATTAAGGTCTCAATCAAGGATTAAGTCTAATTACTCTTGAATTAATTGACTAATCACGGTTTAAGGAAGCTTAATTTATTCTAAGTGTTACTTTGTTGTCTAAGATTGGGTTTAATCATCACTTAGTTAGCTAAACCATTCTTAGTTGTTGGGTTAACTTCCTAATCAAGGTTTAGAACCTAAAACCGTGAGGATCAACACCTAATCCTCTTATCTAATTCTCACTTAAGGCCTAATTAACTCAAATCCTTGGGGTCAACACTTAACCTAATACATTCAAGGGGTTAAGCATTCAATTAATGCCATGACCTATTCGGTTTCTCATCAACACAAGCATGTTCATAGAAATTTCAGCATCAACATTTCAATAACAACATACTATAAGCAACATAATCATCAACACAAACATAAGCACAAAATTCAGCATAGAAACATTAAGCAATCACAAGCCAATATTCATCACAAATTCGGCCTCCAAGCCTAAAATCATTCTAACTAGTGCCCTTGAGTCTCATGGTGACTCGACCTAATTTTCTATGCATTAAGACTTATTCTAGCAAGAGTGTAGCTTCTCTCCATACCTCTTGAAGATACAAAAGAAAAACTAAGAACCTTGAGCTTCCCCTTTACCAAAACCGTGAGCAACTCCCTCCTTAGACACTTGAAATTTTGCTCCTAAGCTTCCAAGACTCTAAGACTCGTCTTGATCTACCAAAAATCCTAGTGCATGAATGATGGTGTGGTCGTGAGCTTGGTTTGGGTTGTGGTTGAAATTTCTTCAAAGCAACTTCAAGTAAGTGGCATATCCATGATCTAGAGTATGAATATGCCAAGATTCTTTGTGTTTGGTGAGTGTTTAAGTTGGTTAAGGGTGGTGGTGATGTTTGGCCGTGAGCCTTCAAAGAAGAGGAAGGGTTGGTTTGAACTTTCTAAGTCTTAATCACTTAAGCATATTGGATATTCATGATTTAGGCTTAGTGTATGTGAAGATTTATTGGTTTAATGGAAGAAAATAGGTTGGATGGTGGTGTTTTGGGTGCTTGGCCGTGAGTTTCTTGGAAGAACAAGAAAGAAATGGTGAAGTTGATGAAGAAGATGGCATGAAGAAAAGGGAGAGAAAGTGGTGGTCATCAACGTATGACCACTTTTATAAATCTTATGGTCAAAAGTTAAGAAGTAAGGTGGCATAATGGTGTGTCTTGGTGTGGACACATCACACTTCATGCAAAGGGAGGGAATTTGGTGTGGACACCTAGCAATTTGACTACATGCATGAAATGGGAGGTTGACACCTCACCTTCCTTCATGCATTCACATTTGCACTTCATGGCCTCACACACTCACACACCACACGACCAACACTATGCACACACACCCCACACGGTTTTGCGCACACACACAAGGCCCAAGCACATTTTCATGGCCCAATAACACTCTTAAGGCCCATTAGGTTAATCTAATCCACTAAACTCCAAAGCCATTCATTAACCAAGCTAATCTCACTCAAGACTAACCAAACCAAATCAAATTAAATCCACACATGACTAACCCTAATAAATTAGGTTTAAACGAACCCTAATCACGATTGCTATCTAAGCACGATCAAACCCTAACACATCAAGCTAAGACAAAACATTTAAATCGCAAAGCACGAATTATCAAGGAACTAGAATTCAGGGATGTTACACTCTCCCCCACTTACAGGAATTTCGTCCTCGAAATTCGGCTTTACTGGAACAACTCAGGATATTCTCTACGCATCGCAGCTTCGGGTTCCCAAGTTGATTCTTGAACACCATTGTGTTCCCAAACAACTCTAACCAAGGGTATTTCTTTTCCCCTAAGTTGCTTGATTTGGCGGTCCGCTATAAAAATCGGGCCAGCTTCTAGAGTTAGGTTTTCTCGCACAGACAGGTCATCGGGTTGGATATCTAAGATAGAGTTGGGGTCGTGCACAAACTTTCGAAGCTGTGAAACATGAAAGACATTGTGCAGACTAGACAAAGATGGTGGTAAGGCTATCTGGTACGCGACTGGGCCAATTTTCCTAAGGATTTGGTACGGACCGATGAACCTCGGTGAGAGTTTCTTGGTCCTCAACGCTCTGCCTACGCCTTTCATCGGGGATATCTTGATAAACACATGCTCTCCTTCTCCAAACTCAAGAGGTCTTCTCCTCTTGTCCGCATAACTCTTTTGCCTTCCCTGAGCAGTCCTCATCTTCTCTTGTACCATCTTAATCTTCGCAGTTGTTTCTTGTACCAGCTCTGGGCCAATTAAAGCGTTCTCCCCCACTTGGAACCAACATAGTGGGATCTAACACTTTCTACCATACAACGCTTCAAACGGTGCCATTCCAATACTTGCATGATAACTGTTGTTATAGGTAAACTCCATCAACGGTAACACCTTATCCCAACTTCTCTGTTCCTCCAAAGCACACGCTCTTAACATATCTTCCAATGTCTGGATGGTTCGCTCTGTTTGTCCATCAGTTTGAGGGTGATAAGCAGATCCCATCTTTAACTTTGTTCCCAAGGCTTGATGCAAACTGTTCCAAAACCGAGATGTAAACCTTGGATCACGGTCAGACAATATACTAGATGGTATACCATGCAGTCGTACCACCTCATCAACATAAAGTTGAGCAAGCCTTTCCATCGAATAGTGCATATACACGGGGATAAAATCCGCAGATTTAGTTAACCGATCTACTACAACCCATATGGCATCGAAATTCCGATCCGTTCTTGGTAAACTTGTCACAAAATTCATCGATATGCTGTCCCATTTCCACTGAGGGACCTCCAAACATTGTAGCTCGCCTCCTGGCTTCTTATGCTCGGCCTTCGTCTTCTGACAAATCAAACACGATCCTACATACTCCGCCACATCTTTCTTTAATCCAGACCACCAGAACAACTTTTTCAAATCCTGATACATCTTAGTTGTTCCCGGATGCATACTCATCCGACTCTTGTGCGCTTCCTCCAATATCATTCTTCTAAGTTCTGCGTCCTTTGGAATGCATATCCTCATTTTGAAACGAAGAAGTCCATCCTTTCCCTCTTGAAAGTTCAGTTCTTTCCCTTCAGATGCCAATCTTTTCTTTTCACTAAGCTCAACATCTTCTTGTTGTCGCTCGCGAATCAGAGTCATAAACTCATTCGTGATCTGCAGCATTCCTAACTTTAAGCTTGTTGGCTCGACTTCCATTACCAAACTCATATCCCGAAACTTCTCCAGCAATGCAGCCTCCTTAATCATCATGGCACTTGCATGTAATGCCTTTCTGCTTAAAGCATCGACAACCTTATTTGCCTTTCCAGGATGGTAGTGGAGTTCGAAGTCATAATCCTTGAGAAACTCCGTCCACCGACATTGTCTCATGTTCAGCTCCTTCTGGTCGAAGAGATACTTCAAACTCTTATGGTCACTGAATACTCGGAACACAGTACCATAGAGATAGTGCCTCTAGATCTTGAGAGCGAAAACTATCGCAGCCAACTCCAAGTCATGCGTCGGATAATTCACCTCATGCACTTTCAACTGCCTTGATGCGTATGCCACAACCTTACCTTCTTGCATCATCACACATCCGAGGCCTTGCCCTGAAGCGTCGCAGTACACATCAAAACTCTTCTGCGGATCAGGTAGGATTAACACCGGTGAAGTGGTTAGCTTTTCCTTCAGCTTTTGAAAACTCTCTTCGCACTTCGAGTTCCAGACAAAAGGTTGATCCTTCTTGGTCAACTTCGTCAAAGGTTAGGAGATCTTCGAAAATCCTTCGATAAACCTCCGGTAGTACCCGGCAAGTCCTAAGAAACTCCGGACCTCCGTTACCGTCTTAGGTTGTTCCCATCGAAGAACTGATTCAACCTTTGTTGGATCGACAGCTATTCCTCCTTTTGAGATCACATGTCCCAAAAACTTAACCTCCTCCAGCCAAAACTCGCACTTCGAGAGTTTGGCATACAACTGTTTCTCCTTTAAAACTTCCAACACAATCCTTAAGTGCTCTGCATGTTCCTCTGAACTCTTTGAGTAGATCAGGATATCATCTATAAAGACCACTACAAACAAGTCCAGGTACGGTCTGAAGACTCTATTCATGTAATCCATAAAGACAGCAGGGGCATTCGTCAAACCGAATGGCATTACTACATACTCGTAGTGCCCATATCGAGACCGAAACGTCGTCTTGGGAATGTCCTGTTCCCGAATCCTTATCTGATGGTACCCAGATCTTAGATCTATCTTCGAGAAAACAGAAGCTCCACGAACTTGATCCATAAGATCGTCTATCCTCGGTAGCGGGTATTTATTCTTGATGGTCACCTTGTTCAACTGCCGGTAGTCCACACACATACGCAGACTTCCGTCCTTCTTTCTCACAAACAGCACTGGCGCACCCCAGGGAGACACACTTGGTCTGATCAAGTGTTTCTGTAGCAACTCCTCTACTTGCTTCTTCAACTCAGCCATTTCCGGCGGCGCCATTCTATATGGTGCTATAGAGAGTGGGCCAGCTCCTGGGATTAGATCGATACCAAACTCGATTTCTCGAGTTGGCGGCAACCCCGGCACGTCATCCGTGAACACCTCCGGAAACTCCTTTACCACAGGTATTCCTCCTATCTCTATCTCCTCTTCCTCTCTCGTTACAGAGAACAAACACATGAAGCCTTTGGGTTCAGGGTTCGAGGGTTGAAGGTCTTTGTAAAAGACTATCTTCCTATCACAGTCGATGACCACTCGGTTCCTCATCATCCAATCCATACCCAGAATGACATCTAACTGTGACAGAGGCAAACAAACTAGGTCTACACTCGAGACGCGGTCTAATACCTCGACCAAACAGTTTAGACAGACTTTGGAAGTAAGGACAGGGGAATTAGTTGGGGTTTCTACTCTAAAGCAATATGGTGAATCGGATAGGGGCAAGTTCAAACGATTCACGCATTCATATGAAACAAAGGAATGAGTAGCTCCGGAATCAAACAAAACTTTACAAGGTTGGCTATTGAGAAGAAGGGTACCTTGCACGAGATCAGAGGCTTGATTGGCTTCAGCACCACTGAGAGTAAACACTTTCCCTCTAGCCACTGGTCTGTTCACCGATCCCTTCGAGTCGTTCTTCTCGGGCTCTCTGCAGTCTCTTGACCAATGACCCGGCTTTCCACACTTGTAGCAACCAGAAAACGGCTTCCGACAAAATTATCCGAAGTGATGATGCTTGCACTTATCGCACAATGGAGCATTTCCCTGATAACTTGCTGCTTGTCCCGACATCTTGCCTTTACCCTTGTGTTTGAAGTGCGGCCTTTGGCCTCTATAGTTCGACTCCTTGCGCTTCTGCGACCCGAAACTCTGCTGATTCCTCTTACTTCGCAGGTATAGCTCCTCAGCCCTCTTATCATCTTCGTAGACTCGACACATGTCGACCAAAGTTGAGAAGTTCTGAATCTTTTGGTAACTGAAAGCGGCTTTTAAATCCGGTCTTAGCCCATTCTCGAACTTGATGCACTTGCTTCGTTCGTCAGGGTGTTGCTGAAAGTAAGGAGAATACTTAAGCAACTCCTCGAACTTAGCCGTGTATTCGCCCACAGTCATGTCGCCTTGCTGCAGTTGCAGAAACTCTACCTCCTTCTTCCGCCTCAGATCCTCAGGAAAGTACTTATCTAGAAACTTTTCCGTGAACAATTGCCATGTGACTTCCCGACCTTCGTGAGCCAAGAGTTGAACAGCGTGCTTCCACCAGTTTTCAGCTTCCCCAAACAGCATATACGTGGCGTAGGTCACCCGCTGAGCGTCCATACATCCCAAGGTTTGGAAGATTTTGTCCAGTTCGCTTAACCACTTGTTAGCCTCATCGGGTTTGAAACCTCCCTCAAACCTCGGAGGGTTACAGTTTCGGAATTCGGACAGACTACGGAACTCGACTTGTCCCGCTTGGTCTGGGGGTGGTTGGTTAGCTTGCTGTTGCATGTTCTCGATCACCGTAGTGATCCTATCTAAAACGTCAGCTAAGTTACGTTGATTCCTAGCTGCCATTGTGAACCTGCACTAAAGGCTAAGTATCATAATAGACCTAAGGGAACTGAAGCCCTAGAACTATCTTAATCCTATAACTATTCTAGTCTTTATGGGACTAACTATGGACCAGGTGCAGGACCTTCAGCTCTGATACCACAAAAGGGTGTGACGCTCTCAATTTCGAAAATCATTTGGACTTTTAAGGTTTTCCAAAAATTGGGGTGGAAAAATTTTTATTTTTAAAACACCTGATTGGAAAGTAAAAGCAGAGAGTTGAAATCCGGAAAGTTAAAAGAAGTTGGAAAGCAGTCGAGGGGTTTTCGCAATAAATAATGTTTCTATAAATGAAACCTTTAGTCCCTCAATTGCGAGTTCTTTATAAATGGATGAATGCCGGATTTCAAAACTTATTAAAAGCAAGCGGAATATTTAGATGCGTGAAGTGAACCTTAGTTTTAGATAATAGATTATAAAAGGTCTGATACAAAAATAGTTACAAGTCCATTAGAAAAACACTCTAACAATACCGAAAACAACTTTTTACAAAAAGTAAGACTCAAAAGAAAGGGTATCATCAGAGCTGGTCGTCGGTCCACTGCAGCTATTCCATAGTCCGGGATCACTGGTTTCGCCCAACCCCAACCGCCATTAAGGAGCGGACGAATCTCAATGTAAGGCAGGCATACGGTCATCACCTACAAGGGCAGGGAGAGTAAGCCTAACACAGTCGCATAATCGAATAAGCCTAAGCCCTATCACACACAACCAGGCACACAGCAGCAACAGCCAAACAGTAATGCATATACGTATGAGCACACCAGTTTAGTTATTATCTTCCAGTTAAGTGGCATGATGCATGAACATGATCTCCAACTCTGAGGCCTCTGTCCACCGGGTCCAGATCTGAGGAACGGTGTGTCCCAAGAACACGTCACGGCTTACGGCACGTCTGCCAGCGCAAATGTCACGACTTACGGTGTTTCCACCAGCGCAAATGACATGACTTACGGTGTTTCCACCAGCACAAATGACATGACTTACGGTGTTTCCACCAGCACAAATGACATGACTTACGGTGTTTCCACCAGCACAAATGACATGACTTACGGTGTTTCCACCAGCACAATTGTCACGACTTACGATATTTCTACCAGCGCAAATGTCACGACTTATAGTGTTTCCACCAGCGCAACTGTCACGACTTACGGTGCGTCCACCAGCGCATATGGCATGACTTACGGTGTTTCCACCAGCACAAATGTCACGACTTACGGTATTTCCACCAGCGCAAATGTCACGACTTACGGTGAACCCTGTGCAGGCTATCGGAAAGTGTCAAGTTTAGTTACAAAACAGTTCACAGGTTCATCCGGCGCAGTAAATGTCACGACTTACGGTGTTTCCACCGGTGCAGTAAATGTCACGACTTACGGTGTTTCCACCGGCGCAGTGTTCCTCAGATTGGGACTGGTCTGATAACCTAGTTCATGTCATGTACGAATCAATGCAACTCTTGTAGTCCTAGGTTATTATGCACAGGTTCAAGTTCCAGGTTTATTATTAGTCCAACTATGTCATAATTAATTGACATCAGTTCAGCATGGATACATACACAGCCATAGACATCCAACATTTATCCATAAGTATCTAAGCATACAGATGACATAGAGAGTCGTATTAGTTCTAGACTATGTCTATGTCTGAGTGTTCGGTCAAGGTCCCATCATTTCTTGACCTAAGTCACCTTAAGTGACTAAAACTTGGGATAAGCAAGTCTTAACTACTTGAGACTTGGGTTAAGTGAGTTCTAATAACTTAAGACTAGGTTTAACTGACTTCCGTTGACTAATCGTGGACTAAGTCCACTAATCTTGGACTAAATCTCACTAATCAGGAGTTTAGTCTCAATAATCATGGTTTAGATCTCACTAATCATGGATTAAGTCTAGCTTAATCGACCAATCTCGGATTAAATCCGACTAATCATGGATTAGGTCCAACTAATCGTGGATTAGTCAGGGGATTAGGGTCACTAATCGAGGATTAAGTCCAACTAACCGTGGATTAGTTGACTAGTCAAGGTTTAAGGTTACTAACCAAGGATTAAGTCCAATTAATCGTGGATTAGTTGACTAATCAAGGATTTAGGTCACTAATCGAGGATTAAGTCTAACCAATCTTGAATTAGTTGACTAATCATGGTTAAGGTCACTTATTGAGGATTAGGTCCAACTAATCTTGGATTAGTTGACTAATCGGGGATTAAGGTCTCAATCAAGGATTAAGTCTAATTACTCTTGAATTAATTGACTAATCACGGTTTAAGGAAGCTTAATTTATTCTAAGTGTTACTTTGTTGTCTAAGATTGGGTTTAATCATCACTTAGTTAGCTAAACCATTCTTAGTTGTTGGATTAACTTCCTAATCAAGGTTTAGAACCTAAAACCGTGAGGATCAACACCTAATCCTCTTATCTAATTCTCACTTAAGGCCTAATTAACTCAAATCCTTGGGGTCAACACTTAACCTAATACATTCAAGGGGTTAAGCATTCAATTAATGCCATGACCTATTCGGTTTCTCATCAACACAAGCATGTTCATAGAAATTTCAGCATCAACATTTCAATAACAACATACTATAAGCAACATAATCATCAACACAAACATAAGCACAAAATTCAGCATAGAAACATTAAGCAATCACAAGTCAATATTCATCACAAATTCGGCCTCCAAGCCTAAAATCATTCTAACTAGTGCCCTTGAGTCTCATGGTGACTCGACCTAATTTTCTATGCATTAAGACTTATTCTAGAAAGAGTGTAGCTTCTCTCCATACCTCTTGAAGATACAAAAGAAAAACTAAGAACCTTGAGCTTCCCCTTTACCAAAACCGTGAGCAACTCCCTCCTTAGACACTTGAAATTTTGCTCCTATGCTTCCAAGACTCTAAGACTCCTCTTGATCTACCAAAAATCCTAGTGCATGAATGATGGTGTGGCCGTGAGCTTGGTTTGGGTTGTGGTTGAAATTTCTTCAACGCAACTTCAAGTAAGTGGCATATCCATGATCTAGGGTATGAATATGCCAAGATTCTTTGTGTTTGGTGAGTGTTTAAGTTGGTTAAGGGTGGTGGTGATGTTTGGTCGTGAGCCTTCAAAGAAGAGGAAGGGTTGGTTTGAACTTTCTAAGTCTTAATCACTTAAGCATATTGGATATTCATGATTTAGGCTTAGTGTATGTGAAGATTTCTTGGTTTAATGGAAGAAAATAGGTTGGATGGTGGTGTTTTGGGTGCTTGGCCGTGAGTTTCTTGGAAGAACAAGAAAGAAATGGTGAAGTTGATGAAGAAGATGGCATGAAGAAAAGGGAGCAAAAGTGGTGGTCATCAACGTATGACCACTTTTATAAATCTTATGGTCAAAAGTTAAGAAGTAAGGTGGCATAATGGTGTGTCTTGGTGTGGACACATCACACTTCATGCAAAGGGAGGGAATTTGGTGTGGACACCTAGCACTTTGACTACATGCATGAAATGGGAGGTTGACACCTCACCTTCCTTCATGCATTCACATTTGCACTTCATGGCCTCACACACTCACACACCACACGGCCAACACTATGCACACACACCCCACACGGTTTTGCACACACACACACAAGGCCCAAGCACATTTTCATGGCCCAATAACACTCTTAAGGCCCATTAGGTTAATCTAATCCACTAAACTCCTAAGCCATTCATTAACCAAGCTAATCTCACTCAAGACTAACCAAACCAAATCAAATTAAATCCACACATGACTAACCCTAATAAATTAGGTTTAAACGAACCCTAATCACGATTGCTATCTAAGCACGATCAAACCCTAACACATCAAGCTAAGACAAAACATTTAAATCGCAAAGCACGAATTATCAAGGAACTAGAATTCAGGGATGTTACATATTTCATCTCGGTTCAGACGCAATATCATGGTCATCAAAGAAACAACCAATCGTTGCACTATCTACGGCCGAAGCAGAATACATAGCAACAACTAATTGTGCAACACAAGCAGTATGGTTAAGAAGAATTCTCGAAATGCTACATCAGAAGCAAGATACTCCTACTGAAATATTTTGTGACAATAAGTCTGCTATAGCATTATCCAAACATCCAGTCTTTCATGGCCGTTCCAAACACATAGACATTCGCTTTCATAAAATCCGTGAATTAGTCAAAGATAAAGAAGTGCTGATAAAGTATTGTCACACAGGAGATCAAATTGCTGACATATTTACCAAACCATTGAAAGCAGAGTTATTTTATAAGCTAAAAAGTTTGTTTGGAGTTATAAGCTTGATTTAAGGGAGCCAATGTGAGATTAAAAAAAAAATAAAAAAAGTTAATCAAGCTGTTATTCAAAAGTGAATAACAACCTTCCCTTTCTTTCCGTAACAACAAGCTAATATTGTTTACACATTTTTTCCGTTTTTCCTATTTATGTGTAATTCCTTCACTATAAAAACCCCTCCCCTTCCTTTGTAAAAAAAGAACCAGAATTACAAAATATAACAAGAATAACAATTACAAAGAGAAAGAAACAAGAGGTTTCTCTCTGCCTCACTTCCTCTCTTTTTTATTCCGCTGCATTTTCTTTTAAATTTTCCTTGGTGAGATTATGAGCATTTGATATCATTGTGACATAATTAAGCCTATTTTTAATAAGTAGTTTTCTTTATGATCTACTCCTCTCACTTCTTATTTTTAATGGCTTTTATTTTTGGCATTCTCCCACTTCAAATTCATGCACCATTCGAGAGCCAAGTTTACCGTCTTTATTACTCCCTCTGGTTTTATATATAAGCCCTTTTTAAAGATTTTTCTTTGTCCTTAATACAAGCCTCATTTTCAATTTTCAATAGCATTAATTACTTCTTTTCCACTAGCACCCATATTTACTCAACACTTTTTAGATTTCCAATAATAATTATAGGGGTACTTTTGAAAAGGTATACCAAATATTTACATTTTCAATACCACTAACAATATTAACTAACTTTCTTAAATGGTGTGAAAATTAGTCAAGATGACTTATAATAAGAACCGGAGAAAATATAAGGTAAGTATTTTTTCTTAGGATACGTGTCTTTCAGAAGACTACCTTGCAAGGCAATCTCTTAATATTATTGAATTTCCTTAATTTGCAAGGTCTTTTCATTTTCTTTATTCACAATGTCCTTATTTCCCCATGATGAAATTTAAGGATCGATCACTTATAAATATGTCAAAAAAATAATCAAATAATCGTGTATTCCTTTCATCCTATAAAGTTAGTAATAAATATAGAAAAAATTTGTCCTAAATTAAAGTTAAAATAGTGAATAAAAAAATTGAAATTGCATTGTATATTCTATGATTGGTTAATTAAGGAAACATGCATTAAATACTCGTTTTGGTAATTGGTTGATTTGGGGAACAATGTATTAAAAACATGTTCTATCATTTTTGTTGAATTTTCAAAAATTTACTAATTTTTTGGGACGGGGGAAGAATTAAGAAAGAGACCAGAGAGGGAGTAACAATCTACCTTAACTCCGACTATACAAGATTGATTAATAATCCATTGCTGAATACTCCTTCGTTTCATATATACTATTCATGGATTTTTGTCTCATGTTTAATATGTATTATTCTTTTACAAAATTCAATACATAAATAATGCTATTTTTCTCAGCACACTCCTATTTATTTCACCCCTTTTTCACTTCCAATATCTTCTTCTATCTTTAATAATAATTATATAAGGGCATTATAGTCAAAATAAACCACATACTTACGTCATGTAACCATTTTTAAAAACTCTGCATCATCTCAATTATCAAAGAATCGACCATGCTCATACAAGATTAACTAATCTAAAAGCGAAATGACCACCACTGCAGCAGAGGATCCCAACACGACCTTTGGCACCATACCTTGGAAGCGTTTTCGGACCACACGTGGTCCATACTTTTATCCGGTGTTGTTCATATGTTTACCCTGTACAACAGGTAACCACGGCAATATTTTATGAAGAAGCAAACTCATGTATTATAACAGCAAACTCACCACCTGTACATTATAACCCCCAAGGCAATATTTTATTTCAGATTAAAAAAATTTCTACCACCGGGAGTATTTATTTTATGTGAAAAACCCATTATTATTTTTAATAATTTTTTGCACTATCTTCATAAAATAAAATATTTTGTCCTCAGGATACGTAATTCAATATTTAATAATATTAACTATTAAATTACAATCATAAGTAACTTAACAAAGGATTTATATATATTTTGATATATTAAAGGATTTTCAAAACTGACTCGGTCTAGCAAAAATAATTACTACACATTTATTAAGAAAGTTAGTTGAATGTATTTAATTTTTTCAAATTAATAAAACAATAAACTATTTTAGTAAATTTTTATTGAGAATAAAACAAAAATTAAATGTCTCAAAACCGCATTGTGAGAATATCATTGAGAATCTAAAAAGTGTTAAATAAATAGGGGTGTTTGTGGAAAAAAAAAGTAATTAATGGTCATTGAAAATTGGTATATGACGTGTGGGGTACACATGACTAACTCATTAAAGTGTGGGGTTCACCTGATTAAGCTCATTAACCAATGTGGTTCACTACATTAAGGTGTGGGGTACACGTGACTAACTTCATTAAAGTGTGGTGACTAACTTCATTAAAGTGTGGGGTTCAGCTGATTACGATCATTAACCAATGGGGTTCACTACATTATGGTGTGGGGTACACTTGACTAACTTCATTGTTCAGCTGATTACGATCATTAACCAATGGGGTTCACTACATTAAGGTGTGGGGTACACGTGACTAACTTCATTAAAGTGTGGGGGTCACTAAATATAAGATCATTTTGACACTTTTATTTTGTCCCTATTTATAAGACCATTTACCAATTTTCAATGATCATTAATTACTTTTTCCACAAACACCCCTATTTTTTAACACTTTTTAGATTCTCAATAATATTAATAGGGGTAATTTTGAAAATACAATATACAATATACAATCTTTAAGATTTTTTATTTATTTTTTACTTTATTATGGAACAAATTCTTTTACATTTTTTTACCAAGATAATGAGACGGAAATAATATTTACAATATTTTTCAAATTGTTAACGGTTATTTGTATAAATTCTGAAATATAAAAATACATAAATATTCATAACAACTAGTTATTTTATATGCCAAACAGCATTATTTTTAATTATTTTTTTCACTTTGTTTTATGAAAAATATTTTCTTATTATGGATACCTAATTCAATAATTAATATTATTAAATATTAATTTACATCGATAATGGGGTTTTTTATGTACCATTTTTAATATTTTTAATACACAAAATAATCTTTAGTAAGTATACGTATCAAGCTTCGTTATAATGTTAATGCGTATATATGTGTCGACATTACCGTCAAATACTGCATTGTAGCCTATTGGTGGCATTGGCAAGGTTACTTCTGACACGTGCAGTGTTGGATTTGTCCAAAGGATTTGTCCGTGTATTTTCATTTAAAAAATTAAAATACGTCAAATACAATCACAGTGTACAAAGGTTATCCGGTAACATTTCCTAGCCGTGGATTTGTCCATATGCCTGGGATCTACGGATGTGAAGCACAGGGACCACGGGTGAGGAATACTCACAGGGACCACATGAAACGTTCACCATACCTTGTGAATTACATTGCCGCTCTCTACTAAGCAGTGAGTGAATTGCATCCATGCGATCCATCTCATAACTGATAGAGACATTTCTTGTGGCCCTTTCAATAGTAAGATGCTCAAGGAAAGGCCTCAATTTAAAATCTCCCATGATGCTCCTCGATAAACATTTTTGGCGAAGCTGTTAGCTGCTGTCTGCTTTAGGGAAAAAGTGAACAAATTCCCCAATTACAGCTGTCGCAATTTATCTTCTCAAGTGAAGAAAGCCCGGGCTCATCATAGACTAGATATTCAATAATTAATTTAACTTTTGACTCGTTTTCTTAGATTTCTCTTAGCAATTATACAAAGCTGTTTGGATGGCTTTAATGCAATCAAAGAGCTATGCAAAGATTTTATCTGATTTACCGACAAAATTCAGCATAGTTGCTAAATAACTGAGTTTTTTAAGCATGATGTCAGATGTTCGACTCCTGCCGTGGGTATAACAAAAACTTTATTGGTAAAGACAAAACCCACTACGCCTTGGAAGGAATTAGTCTTCAGTTATGGGTCAAATGATACCCTCAATGTAAAAAAAAAAAACAAGATTTTATCTGATATAAATTCTAAACAAGAGAGAACCAAGAAAGATGGCTCATGTTTTCTTCCTAAAGCTTGAGAAGGAAAAAGAGATTTAGTTCCCAAACCCCCACCATTAGCCCCAAACCTCATTTTAATGGGAAAAAATCAAAAACACCCCTCATTTTTCAAACCCCATTTTATCCATTAGCCTCGTGTCGACCTTCCTCTTCATTCTTCTTCCCTCATGTGCATAAAGAAAACAAGAATCCAGATTTTAAAAAAAAAAAGCCACCAACCTTTAAACCCAAACCCACCCATTTAACTAATGTTCTCAACATTATAACAGTAACAAACAAGATAGAACCAAACAAAAAACCAGAAAGGAACTAGAAAGAACAAAAAAGACAAGATCTAAATCAATAATAAGACTTTAAACTCTCCAACAGCGAGGAGTACTCTAGCGTTTTGCGGCAGAGGTGGTAGCCTTGGCTTCACCGGCAGCGGTGTCAACAGCGAGGAGTTCGATGTTGGTGGTGGTTTTCTTGCCGGTGGCGATGACGGGCCTGCGGCGGGCGATGGATGGGTTCACCGATATGAAGAAGAAGAAATATGGGAAATGGGAAAGAATGAGTTTGGGTTTGGGAAAGGAAGCCAGATCTGAAGAAGAAGAAGAAGAAGAAGAAGAAGAAGAATGGGTTTGGGAAAGGAAGGAGTGAATGAGGTTTGAAAAATGAGGGGTGTTTTTGACTTTTTTCAATTAAAATGGGTTTGGGACTAATGGTGAGGGTTTGGGAACTAAATCTCAAGAAAAAATTGTTTTCACGTGCTAAGTGGGCCTATACTGGCCTTCAATTGTTTGCCTTGGCCCACTCCGAATCAGCTACCAGCCTACCACTAATATTTTGTGGCCTCCTATGTTCTAAGACTAGATTAGATTTGATATCGTTAATATAAACCCTGCCAAATGTACTCCTATAAATTCCAGAACTAGCAAGACTATCCTTAATATAAATTCATTGAAAATGTTAAAGGTTGTTCTAATAGTACACTTTATGGATTAAAAAAAGTTAAATTTTATATTTATGAATTGATAAGTGTTAAGAATACATTTCAATGAAAAATTATTTCTTTTAATTTTTTTCCACTCGTTAGTCAGATTCTAAATTTAGTAGCCAAAAATTTCAGGGTTACATGGCAACCTTCTGCTTATGAGTAGGATGGATTTCGATGTTACATGTCAGTAAAATTGGCCAGAATTGGTAGTAGGGGATGTACGATAAACCCAGAAGTAACTTCGGAGAATTAGACATTGAAAAAAAAGATATCTAGCAAAAGTATCCCAAATTTTAGAAGAATTTTAAGGATTTGTGACATAATTAAGTCTATTAATTATATTGCAGGTTAACTTCTTGCAGCTATGCATGATGAAGACAAATTAGATGGAATAAAATGGTGATTAACTGCACACAAGCAGATGGACATGAAATACGTTCTAGCACAAAATGAATCACCTTAACTAATAATATATTGCTAGTACTACTATATTATAGTTCTAGTAGTGCTAGTACTATATTATTTTCAGTTTATCAAATGGAGTCTGGACAAAGTATATTATTGTACCGTATGTCCCAGCAGACGTTGACTTGAACGGAGCAGAGAATGGCAACATCGAGAAGGTTATTCAGTCTGTGCTCTCTACTAATGGCTACACTTTTTGCATACTCGGCCTCTGTTCAGTTAAATGACCCTGGTACGTCATTTATATGTCAAGTTATCTCCATCTTTTTTTCTTCTTCGTCAACGTATCTTTCTTATTATGCCAATTGCCCAATTTCAAGATCTTAATTTCTATTGAATGTTATTTTGTTATTTATTTATTTTTTTTTATGGATTGGAAAATATAGATTGGTATTTTTGGTTCCCACTCTACTCATGTGCCTGCATCATTAATCTCACAAACTCCATCACATCAACCAAATCAAACAAGCAAATTGCCAGAATTACTTTATGGGTTGGAATATTTTTGTATGTCAAAGTTGTGCTAGAAGATTTTGAGTATGGGATTGCAGGGTTTTGGTCACTGGATCTAAGTGAGAGAGTTGTTAGGGAGAAAATTGGAAGCATATTAGTTGTCATATCCATGATCTTTCAAATGGAAGCATCAAAGTTTCAGAATGATTCCGTGAAAGAAAGGCAAAAGGAATTCTCAAGTGTAGTAAAATATGGTGAGGTTGAATATTCCCACTTTGTTTTACCTTTTGATTTTTTTATTTTCAAAAGTATTACTGTTTTAAGATTTGAAGACTTGATCAACACCCCCCTTTCTTTTTCTTAACTACATTATCATAAATAAAGGTGTTTTAATCAGAATATCAGAAAATTTTATTTCAATCCATGATTTCTTAATTTTTTGCATCCAATTCAATATTACATATGAAATGTAAGGAGCAATTAAATCGTATTATGATTAATTAAATTAATTAAGATACTCTTTGAATGCAGGGATGCTGATGTTGGTGGTTTTCAGCTACATGCTACCATTCGTCTTCTTTGTAGTGCAAAAACGAGAAATGAAGTTATAGTTCTAATCCTAGAAAATTAGAAATAAAGACCATTAATTTGTTTTTAGTGTCATTGTAATTTTGTACAAGAAAAGAAAAATCATGTTGCTTACACAACACCAACATGATTTTTTGCAACACGAACATGATTTTCCTCCACTCCTTCTTCCTTCTCCCTTCTTTCTTCTTCTTTATTTTTTGTCCTTTTTCCACGTGTGTCATGACATACACACCTCAACCTCAATTTTTTTCAATTAACATTGAATTTTTCCTAATTGCTGACTTCTCCAGCTCCATGAATAATAGCCGAGGAAAATATTCCTTCTTTTGTTTCTATAAATACCAAGAGAAGAAAAAGGGGAGTTAGAAACACAAAGAGCTTGTCCTACCAAAAAAAAAAAACAAAAAAGAACACAAAGAGCTTTAAAAGGGGAAAAGAGGATTTTAGAGACAAAAGAGAAGTTTAGAGTGATTATTTTTGCAAAAAAAATACAGAGAAAGAGCTTCAATATTTGTCAATATTTTTGGGTTAGGAGTGATTTTTTTTTTTAGTTTCATTTTTGTAATTTGTTGTTATAAGAGCTTTGAAGAAGTCTGGAACCGAATCACCAAGGAATTGAACAGGTAAATCGGACACCATCATTATGTCCGGAAGATCCCAATTAGATCGAAAATAAAAAATCACAACCAATCACAGTCTCACGTACTGCCCAAAGTGGTGACGTGTGGGCCTCACGTGCTCACAACCCAAAGTTACACGCGTCTTGTGGAAGACATTTGTTTGGCACATATGATACACGTGTCAAACCGTCGATCAAACCCCTTCTGACACGTGTCCCAGCTCATCCAAGCAACCAATTGGGTCAACATCATCCCAGTGAACATATCCAGCTATCCAGATTCCTCCATAAGTCTTTTCCTGGTCCAGTCAGAGTTGACTGCCACATCAATGTTGACTTTGACCAAGGTTGATTTTTTTTTTTTTGTAAAACTCAACTATACCTATCTGAAGGTTTATAGATCTCCGAAGTTTGATTTTGAGGTCGATTTTGCTGTTTGAAATCTCTAAGTAGTATTATTTGGGTTTTTTATTTACGTTTTCAATTATATTAATATATATTATTTTCTCTTTTCATTTATTTTTTTAGGACTTCAATAATATACTAATATCTTTATTGTGGCTGCCATTTGTGAATAATTTATTTATCTGAAAATGTTAACTCTCTTGAATTTTTATTATGCAATATCTTAATCCATGATATTTAAACTTGCATTTGTAATTTTTCTTGGGTCTCTTTTTGTGAGCCCAAGTGTCATTAGATAGAATGGACTAAATTATATTACATTATATATAAATTTAAGAAAGTTGCACCAAAATAATTTTGTTTTATTATATTTTTGTTAGAATTAACAAACTTCGTTTTTTATAAATAAACTATTAAAAATATTCAAACATTCTGGCTTCACTCGTTGGCAGTGTAACTATAGCCACCATGGTGTTCACATACAATACTTAGAGCGATCTCGTTGAGCAAGCTTACGTAGGGCAGACAGCCTCTGTACTCTGCTCAACTCGGTATGCAAGGTCTCACAAAATATTTGGCTTCTTGGGACAGTGAGGGGGTGTACTCCTTGTACCTGGTCATAGGCGAAGGTTTTTTATTCTTTTTTTGCAAAATGGAAACCCTTATCACCTCTCGATATCTGTTCCGGTCTTGTCACGAGTTAAGGACACCTACCCCACGAAAGGAAACTTGTAAGGGCTATTACGACCTCTAGTGGGACTTTGATGATATGGTCTGATCTTTGATTATCTACGATAAAAAAACTCTCTCTCACTCTTCCTAATCCTAGTTTTTGGAAAACCCAAAAAATCACGTTATTCTTCTTCTTCTTCATAGTTTGAGTATTAGAGTACTTGAGTGATATTCCATACCATTGCCATAGAACTTCAAGTTGTATAATCCACACCACTTAGAGTGTTTCAAGTGTATACGTATAATCCTAATTTTTTTTTGCATAGTTGTTAGTGAGAGGCTTCTCTTGTGACAAGGTGTGACACCTTCAACGTAATATGATGAGGTCACTTAAGAAAGGTCGAATATAGTATGCAGACTAAGACTTTTCTTTTTGATGCTTTCGTTTCAAAATTACCATTTGACCACTTTACCTAGGGGTCTAAGCAATTCCGGATCAGAGCGTGAAACCAATGAGATTCAACCAAACCGAACCGAAAAAATCGATTCGACCTAGTCTCATTGTAACACCCCTAATTTTCGTCTCCCGGATAATAAGGAAATTAATAATAAAGTTTTATTATTAATTTATATAAATCTTTCCAAGTTTATATTTTGTATTTAATTAGCCTGAAATATAAAAATAAGTGGAAATATTTTTATATGGCGAATAAATGCAAAAATAAGGATATTGCATTTTAGTCCTTGGTCTAGGACCTAAATGTAATATTGAAAAGGTTCTTGGAGGGAAAGATTTAAAAAGCATTAATTTTTAAATTTTGTACTGACCTAACCGGTTAGTAATGCCCTGTAACCGGTTAGACGATGAACCCAGAACTGGGTTAGTGCGTTTTGATGAGTAATCACTTGATTAATCACAGAATCGCCACGAACACAGCCTTAATATAGTGGATAACACACGTCATCATGCATGTTACTCCAATTCCTCTATAAATTGATGGATTTCTGAAGGTTTGGGGGTTGATTCTTCTAAGTTTTGGGTTGAGAGGCTGAATTAGGGTTCCTGTTTCGTGTGGGCAGATTCTCCTTCATCTCTGAGTGTTGTTAAACGAGTGATACACATCCACAAAGCTGACATCAAGGGCTTTGTGTTGACATAAAGTTTGTGAGCTGAGAGTCCTTGTGTGAAGAGAAATCACCATTAGAAGTTGAGGTTGGGAAAGCTGAGCTCTGAGTATTCTGGTTCGGGAAGCTGGGTTGGAGTCTGAATTTTGGTAAGTACAAACAACCCATAAGCCTCAAATCACTTTCGTTCCTTAGTGCATGTTACCTATATTGAGTTCTAATTGTTTTCCCCAATTTCTTTGGCCAATTACTATGTCAAATTTTCTGGTCTTTGAACCCTGTTGATGGAAATCATGGCTGAGAGCAGAACATAGGATTTGTGGGGAATTCGTGGATTTTCTTCAAGTTTCAGTGTTAATCTTCATCAAACATAACCTTGAGGTATGGGAGAAGCTTACCTTATACTAGATTTAGACTAAGATCAAGTGATTTAGGATTTGAGTCAACAAAGACTCAAAAGGGCATTATGTGTTTAAGGCAAAAAGGCTTGGAGGCCAAATTATTCTAGCTCAATTATGTTTTGAGCAACTTTGTGTTGATGCATGCAAATGATTTTTATGCTTGAATCATAATCTAAATGTTTATTATAAGTTTTGTGGTATTAAATTGTGTTTATGTGGATTTTCATGCAATTTGATACTTTAAACATAATGCATGCAAGTTAAATGTGTTTCTGTGGTTAAACATGTTTATTTTAAGGTATATGAACTCTTTTGAATGTTGAAATTGGTTAGATTTGAGTAATGAAAAGAATGGTTTTGAAAAACCTCATGTTTCAGTGTGCTGACTGCATAATCTAACCGGTTACTCGATAATTGTAACCGGTTAGACACTGTAAAATTTCAAAGAAAATAAGTTTCTGAAATCAGTCCTGTGGTCTAATTAATTTTACTCAAATCTAGACCTTAATTTCACTGAAACTCAATCTGAAATGAAGCTGATTATATTGTAATAATTCAGATTGAAATTGGGAGTTAATACCTTAGTGTAATGAGATAATTTCAAGAGGAAATTGTGTTCATTTGGAAATGAAATGTGATTTAGACTTTTGAATGATGAACACAGTGGTTTTGAGGTATAAAACAATGTTGATATTTGTTTATGGATTGGGTAAAGAATTCAAGAAAAAGGGTTTTCTGAATTTCAATGGTAAACCAGTTCAGGTCTGTAATTCTAACCGGTTAGCCTGAGACTGTAACCGGTTAGTACCTGGAATTGAAAAATAAAAGTTAAGTCTTTTAAGTGAAATTGAATACCATTGGTTCTGTTTTTCCCAATCTAAGCCTAATGGCATGTTTTTGAGAAAATTCAAGAGAGAATTTTGTGCCAAGGATTATACCTCAAATTAATCATTCAAAAGAGAAATTGAAATATTTCTAAATCACAGTAATTAAAGTAAAGATAAAACCAACCTTGATAATTGTGCATTCATGCATATAGAATGGAAGTTTGGTTGGTAGGAACGTTTATCATATTCTGGGAATATGAGGATGGTACTCCGGGAGTACCAAATTGTAACCTACTTGATGACACATTCTGGGAATGTGGCCAGTGTCCGGGACCTAGTTTTTATGCGTTCTGGGAATGTATGCGTTCTGGGAACGTGATGCACACTCTGGGAGTGATGCTTATTATCCAAGTATGGTTTGGCATTATGTTTTGGGAACGAATGTCAGTGTTCCGGGAACACAAGGGTGTATTGGATGGACGTCCAAGATGGACTTTTAGAGGCCTCAGTTGTGGATAGAAAATCATGCATCATGCCACTTGCATTATAAGAGATATAATGTTGAAAATTGGTATGCTCATATGTACTTGCATTATTGTCTGTCCATGACATACTTGTGTTTGTAATTTTAGTCTTTATTGATTATGTATATGAGTATGCTTACTCCCTATGCCCTGTTTAGGTGATGGCCAGATACCTAGCCTGCATCGAGATACGCCCTATCCCTAGTGGTATATGGACGTACGAGGAGCACCGTGCCACTTTTGAGGGGGAGGTGGAGATCACTCTCTACCACCCTAACCCTCTGGTTCGGGTGCGACCTCGTCGATTTAGGATCCCTTTAGTCTATACTATGCATGTTCCACCCTTTTATACATATAGAGGACCAACCTCGGCTCGACCTGTGCGTCGATTCCATAGTTTTCGTTTTAGAGCTGCCACTCGTTCTCATCCTTCCTCCCACAGAGTTGTCACTGAGGAGACTCCTTCTCCTGGTCCGACTAATTTTGAGAGGACTGCTTCTGCAGATCCTAGACCCAGTGGTGGGGTCTCTGCCCAGTCAGGCGAGGTCGAGGAGGACCCTGTGGAGGATGAGGACGAGGAGGAGGTGCATGTCGAGCCGACTGTTTCTGCTAGATGTGGACCTGCTGGTTCATAGGAGCCTGCATAGCATAGATGTTTTGGATCCTAGATCCTAGGGATAGAGTTGTGGAGGATCAGAGGAGCTTCTGAGGACATGGATTACCTGCTCTGGGACTTCTATTTTTGGATATTGTGATATATTGTATATATATTTGAGAGGTCTTAGAGTGAGGTTTATTTTATGCAGCTGGTTTGTATATGTTTCACCAAACTTGCTATCTCGACTTTTGCTACTTGCTACTGATGATACTGGTGGGGTTTTATGTTATGATCCACATATATATGTTATGTTTTCTTTACCTCAGCAGTGCCCCACAAGTATTACTTTTACTTCCGCATACTCTGATTCTGATTCAAAAAGGATTCGGCAATAAGTTTATATTTTATACATTCGATCAAACTCGAGAGACAAATAATATATTTTAATAAGGACTACGACGATGAACCCAAAAACTGGGTTAGTGCGTTTTGATGAGTAATCACTTGATTAATCACGGAATCGCCACGAACATAGCCTTAATCTAGTGGATAACACGCGTCATCATGCATGTTACTCCAATTCCTCTATAAATTGATGGATTTCTGAAGGTTTGGAGGTTGATTCTTCTAAGTTTTGGGTTGAGAGGCTGAATTAGGGTTCCTGTTTCGTGTGGGCAGATTCTCCTTCATCTCCGAGTGTTGTTAAACGAGTGATACACATCCACAAAGCTTACATCAAGGGCTTTGTGTTGACATAAAGTTTGTGAGCTGAGAGTCCTTGTGTGAAGAGAAATCACCATTAGAAGTTGAGGTTGGGAAAGCTGAGCTCTGAGTATTCTGGTTCGGGAAGCTGGGTTGGAGTCTGAATTTTGGTAAGTACAGACAACCCATAAGCCTCAAATCACTTTCATTCCTTAGTGCATGTTACCTATATTGAGTTCTAATTGTTTTCCCCAATTTCTTTGGCCAATTACTATGTCAAATTTTCTGGTCTTTGAACCCTGTTGATGGAAATCGTGGCTGAGAGCAGAACATAGGGTTTGTGGGGAATTCGTGGATTTTCTTCAAGTTTCAGTGTTAATCTTCATCAAACATAACCTTGAGGTATGGGATAAGCTTACCTTATACTAGATTTAGACTAATATCAAGTGATTTAGGATTTGAGTCAACAAAGACTCAAAAGGGCATTATGTGTTTAAGGCAAAAAGGCTTGGAGGCCAAATTCTAGCTCAATTATGTTTTGAGCAACTTTGTGTTGATGCATGCAAATGATTTTGATGCTTGAATCATAATCTAAATGTTTATTATAAGTTTTGTGGTATTAAATTGTGTTTATGTGGATTTTCATGCAATTTGATACTTTAAACTTAATGCATGCAAGTTAAATGTGTTTCTGTGGATAAACATGTTTATTTTAAGGTATATGAACTCTTTTGAATGTTGAAATTGGTTAGATTTGAGTAATGAAAAGAATGGTTTGCAAAACCTCATGTTTCAGTGTGCTGACTGCATAATCTAACCGGTTACTCGATAATTGTAACCGGTTAGACACTGTAAAATTTCAAAGAAAATAAGTTTTTGAAATCAGTACTGTGGTCTTATTAATTTTACTCAAATCTAGACATTAATTTCACTGGAACTCAATCTGAAATGAAGCTGATTATATTGTAATAATTCAGATTGAAATTGGGAGTTAATACCTTAGTGTAATGAGATAATTTCAAGAGGAAATTGTGCTCATTTGGAAATGAAATGTGATTTAGACTTTTGAATGATGAACACAGTGGTTTTGAGGTATAAAACAATGTTGAAATTTGTTTATGGATCGGTAAAGAATTCAATAAAAAGGGTTTTCTGAATTTCAGTGGTAAACCAGTTCAGGTCTGTAATTCTAACCGGTTAGCCTGAGACTGTAACCGGTTAGTACCTGAAATTGAAAATAAAAGTTAAGTCTTTTAAGTGAAATTGAATACCATTGATTCTGTTTTTCCCAATCTAAGCCTAATGGCATGTTTTTGAGATAATTCAAGAGAGAATTTTGTGCCAAGGATTATACCTCAAATTAATCATTCAAAAGAGAAATTGAAATATTTCTAAATCACAGTAATTAAAGTAAAGATAAAACCAACCTTGATAATTGTGCATTCATGCATATAGAATGGAAGTTTGGTTGGTAGGAACGTTTATCATATTCTGGGAATATGAGGAGGGTACTCCGGGAGTACCAAATTGTAACCTACTTGATGACACATTCTGGGAATGTGGCCAGTGTCCGGGACCTGGTTTTTATGCGTTCTGGGAATGTATGCGTTCTGGGAACGTGATGCACACTCTGGGAGTGATGCTTATTATCCAAGTATGGTTTGGCATCACGTTTTGGGAACGAATGTCAGTGTTCCGTGAACACAAGGGTGTATTGGATGGACGTCCAAGATGGACTTTTAGAGGCCTCAGTTGTGGATAGAAAATCATGCATCATGCCACTTGCATTATAAGAGATATAATGTTGAAAATTGGTATGCTCATATGTACTTGCATTATTGTCTGTCCATGACATACTTGTGTTTGTAGTTTTAGTCTTTATTGATTATGTATATGAGTATGTTTACTCCCTATGCCCTGTTTATGTGATGGCCAGATACCTAGCCTGCATCGAGATATGCCCTGTCCCTAGTGGTATATGGACGTACGAGGAGCACCGTGCCCCTTTTGAGGGGGAGGTGGAGATCACTCTCTACCTCCCTAACCCTCTGGTTCGGGTGCGACCTCGTCGATTTAGGATCCCTTTAGTCTATACTATGCATGTTCCACCCTTTTATACATATAGAGGACCAACCTCGGCTCGACCTGTGCGTCGATTCCATAGTTTTCGTTTTAGAGCTGCCACTCGTTCTCATCCTTCCTCCCACAGAGTTGTCCCTGAGGAGACTCCTTCTCCTGGTCTGACTGATTTTGAGAGGACTGCTTCTGCAGATCCTAGACCCAGTGGTGGGGTCTCTGCCCAGTCAGGCGAGGTCGAGGAGGACCCTGTGGAGGATGAGGACGAGGAGGAGGTGCATGTCGAGCCGACTGTTTCTGCTAGAGGTGGACCTGCTGGTTCATAGGAGCCTGCATAGCATAGATGTTTTGGATCCTAGATCCTAGGGATAGAGCTGTGGAGGATCAGAGGAGATGCTGAGGATATGGATTACCTGCTCTGGGACTTCTATTTTTGGATATTGTGATATATTGTATATATTTTTGAGAAGTCTTAGAGTGAGGTTTATTTTATGCAGCTGGTTTGTATATGCTTCACCAAACTTGCTATCTCAACTTTTGCAACTTGCTACAGATGATACTGGTGGGGTTTTATGTTATGATACACATATATATGTTATGTTTTCTTTACCTCAGCAATGCCCCACAAGTATTACTTTTACTTCTGCATACTCTGATTCTGATTCAAAAAGGATTCGGCAATAAGTTTATATTTTATACATTCGATCAAACTCGAGAGACAAATAATATATTTTAATAAGGACTACGAAGATGTTGTATTATGTTTAAAAGACATTGTCTCGAGAGCCTTTTTGTAATTAAAATAATATTAAGCCGAATTCATTTTATTTGTCCGTGAAAGAAGGATTTATAATTAGGCAAGTAATCATTGAAAAGGGAAAAATTTTTCAGTCCCAACTTTTGATGGCAAGTATTCAATATTTGGAAATATTAATTATTTTCAAGATATAAAATGAGGGTGTCACACTCATGGTTCAATCCAATTTCACTATTACAAGACTGTTGTCTTATGCTTCAATCTGTGAACTCACAATACATAAGACTGCATAAACCAGATCAAATTGATTATTATTTTTTTATTCCATTTAAACCAATACAGTCTGTAGATTTGCACAAAACGAATTAAATAGGGAAGCTTAGTATGCTTGCCCAAATCCATATCTCCTATGTTCGCCTGTATCTGTATGATTTTGATTTGGAGAACAAGAACCCCTACAACACAACGATGTCTTCCAATTCCCCCCCTTCTTTGCCCATGCCAACTCCTCCTCCTTCGCCCACACCTCCTTAGCTTCCTTTGCCCTTGCCATTGTTGCATCCTTTTACCACACCAATGCTGCCAAGTCCAACAACACCCTAAAATCCACTGCCACCGATATTCTAACAATACCCTTGTGATCTCAACACCTTCCCTTCCACCATCATAGTTGTTAATCGTCGTCCTCTATTTCTTGTGGGTAACGAAAACGACACAATCTCTTATGTTTCTTTCCTTTCTCTGTCTCTCATATATTGTGCGATGCTCTTACACCACAGACTGTTAGACCTGACTGAATAGAACCATTTATGTTTAGTTAGGTCTAGTCTTGTCTTTGTGTGTAAAATATGTCTAGACCGAACTAGGTCAAACCACTTTAATTAGAATAGTCTGATTTCTAATTTCATTCGAAGACTATATTGGATCGGACTGTTAAGCCCCTAACTTCACCAACAAAGTTAACCATGGTGCAATTAAGAACTATAGATAATAGTTCTTTGGTGACTAAACTGTCACTTTAGTCCCTCACTTTGTAAGGAGCTTTCACTTTAGTCCCTGACTGATTTGGGTTGAATATATGATGTTTTAGAGCATGAATTAACTCCCTTTTGCTAAGGTTTTAGCTTGTTTCTTAGGTAATTTAGGTAGAATAGTTGAGTTTTTAGTTAGTTTAGGTAGAATGAAGTCCTTGGGCAATTTGATCTTGTTTGTTCAAGATTTCAGGAATTTTGTGGCTTAAATTGATGATTTGTGCAAAGGAATGGAAAGGAGCCTTGGAGACCATGAAATTGAAGCAGAAAATAAGAAAATGCGATTTTGAAACTGCTGTTCACGCCCAGGCGCGGGCCAATCACGCCCAGGCGCGTGGGGTTAAAAGTCCAAAACAGGGGTGCAAAAGTGCTAATTTTAGAGCCCATCATGTTGAGAATCATGTTCCCCATGATGATATTTTGATGATGACAACATGATGACAAACATGAATATTATTATGTTACAGGGTCATGGATGATGCATTGAAGTTGTGCATGCCTTTAGTATCAAACCCTTTAGGTTTTAGAAGTTGGTATGTAGAACAATATTTAGACTAAGGCACTCAAGTAATTTTACTAAGATATGATGATGATGATATGTTGTTTTGTGAAAAAGGTAGAAGTGTTAGAACTACAATCGGTGGGTGAAATAACTAGGAGACAATAGGAGAACACCTAGAAGGGGGGTTGAATAGGTGTTAAAGAAACCTTGAAAGATTTTCGAACGAAACAAATCGAAACAATTAAAACAAATGATTTTCTCAAAATTCCTCAGTCTTAATCGATTAAAACAAAATGTTAATCGATTAATAAGAATGGCTAATCGATTAATGCCGAAAGCTCGTTTTAAATTAATCGATTAATGAAACCAGTTAATCGATTAATCACTCTTAAAACTGAAAAATCACTTTTCAATCAAATACGAAAATCAATCAATTAACACATATGATCAGAGATAAAGCGGAATTGATTAACACCAATATTCTTATTGATTACCTAGGTTATGAAAATGATTTTCCCCAATTCAATTTGCACAATTAAGATTCAATTCAATCAATTATGAAAATCAATCTTTTCTAGGTTTTCAACCAAGAACAATATTGAAATGACTTGAATGTAAAGAGTTAAGAGTTTAGAGATACTGCACAGTGATTTATCCTGGTTCACTTTCATCCACTTGAAAGCTACATCCAGTCCCCTCTTCAACCAAGAGAGATTCTTCACTATGAGGAATTAGAGTTCTCAAATTACAAGTAAATGCCTCACAAGACTCCCTTCTTGCTAGCCTACAAGAGATACCACACCCTTTCCTTGCAACCCTATTGAATCTAATCTAACCTCTTCTCTTGCTTGTTGATATCCCCACAACAAGTCTTCCACTTGCTTGATGATGCCTCTGTAGGATTCTCATGTTTTGATGCTAACAATCTCTCTCCAAGCAACAACATTGGCAACAAGCAAGCTACACCACATGAAGATTAGAATTAGGATTTTTATTAATTCTATTTCAATGTAATCTTTATTTTTATGCAATGCATCTCATTGGTGTGGGTAGCTTAGGTGATTTTAAGAATATTTAAATAATGTTTGATTAAGAGTGAAGATACTTTAAATCTTGATTAAATAGCTCTATTAAAAGGTTTGTGAAAATTCCTTTTAGAAAAACCTTGTTTTTATTCAGATTCTGATCAGTTTACTCGAGTAATGAGTATTGGTTCACTCGAGTAATTTATGTCATGACAGGTTAATCGAGTAATGGTTTACACATCACTCGAGTAACTTAATCTGACATGTTTTAATCGAGTGAAGTTATATGGTTTACTCGAGTAATTCAATCAGTGTTTTGAAAATTTTAAAAGGACTTAATTTTCTCTTTCACAGACATAGATATTCATTCTTACAATTTTCTATACACTTTCAAAAGCAATTCAAGAGCTATTTTTACATCTTTCAAGAGCTATCAAGATTCAACAAAGAATTTTTCATTCTTCACTCTATTTCTCTCATTGTTCAAAATATTCTTGAGATCATAATTTTGTTCTTAGTGGTTGTTGAAGATTTGCAATTTGTGATTGCATCATTGAAGTTTCAACACAAGTGAAGAATCTCACAAGGAAGACTTTGAGGATCAAATCAAAGCAAGAAAAGAGGATTGGTTGGAAGCATCTTCAATCAATTAGCAAGGAAATCTAGAATACTCAAAAGGGGTAGATTAGATCAAAGTGTTTGGTACACACTTTGTGTTGGGTTTTAAGATAGGAGAACTAAGAATCTAGTTGCATCTTAAAACATTGTAAAATCTACATTTGAAGATTTCTAGTGAAGAATCTCTCTTGATTCAAGAGGGGACTGGAGTAGCTTTCAAGTGGGTGAAAGTGAACCAGGATAAATCCTTGTGTCTCTTTTATTTTTTCATTCCTTGTATTGCATTAATTCATTAACAATTGCATTTTAGGTTAGAATTGGGATTTTCTTAATTCAACATAATTGATCTAAAATTGCATGTTAATATTACTTGAAATAGTTCATATTAATCATTCATAATTTGTTGAATCATCATAGCATTGTTATTCTTGAAGAACTCTTTTCAAAACTGAGTTTTAATTGAATTTTACCCAGTTTACTCGAGTAAAGTTCTTGTCACTCGAGTAATCTGCTTTCAGTTTATGAACAATACTCGAGTAGGTTTTCTGTTACTCGAGTGATTTAAAAATTGCTTTCGTAATACTCGAGTGATTTGCTGAATACTCGAGTGAAATTATTTTTGCTTGCGTATTACTCGAGTGAAGACTTGAGTTACTCGAGTAATCTGACTTGAATTTTTAAGAAAATTTATTTTCATAAAATCATTCTCTTAGGTGGACGAAAAATCTGTAATAAGGCTTCAATATTCTATTCACCCCCCCTCTAGACTATTTTGAGCCGCTTGTTGCTTTCCAACAAGTGGTATCAGAGCTTGGACGAAAAATCCAAGCCTTAAAAAGCTTTTTCGAAAAGATCCTTTTTACTTGGAAACAATGGGCTCTATTTCAAATCCTTTTGGTGGTGAAGGAACTTCCATTAATCGTCCTCCACTATTCAATGGTGAGGGTTATGCTTATTGGAAGGTCCGCATGAAAATCTTTATTCAAGCCATAGATATGGAAATTTGGAACGCCATAGAGAATGGACCTTTTGTTCCTCAAACGAATGTAAATGATATTGTTTCAATCAAACCTCAATCAAGTTGGGACAATGATGATAAGAAGAAAGTTGCATTTGATTTAAAAGCTAAAAATATCATCACGTCCGCTCTTTCTTATGATGAGTTCTTTCGAGTATCTCAATGTGTTGATGCTAAACAAATGTGGGACACATTACAAGTCACACATGAGGGCACTTCGGAGGTTAGAAGGGCTAGGCTAAATACACTCATGCATGAATATGAACTTTTTCGTATGTTACCTAATGAAAATATAGGTGACATGCAAAAGCGGTTCACTCATATCATAAATCATCTTTCTGCACTTGGAAAAGTTATTACTAATGGTGAAGTTGTTAATAAGATTTTGAGATGTCTTAGTAGGGAGTGGCAACCTAAGGTGACGGCCATTATGGAAGCTAGAGACGTGGATCAAATTGATTTAGCAACTCTATTCGGAAAACTTCAAGAGCATGAAATGGAGCTTGGACGGTTATCCATGAATGAAGATGCCGATAGAAAGAAAAAGGGGATTGCTCTTAAATCAACTTCAAAATCTCTTATGGCACAAGAGGAAAATTCTCAAGTGGATGACTCGGACTCCGATATAGATGATGAGACTCTTGGCTTGCTAGTTAAAAAGCTTGGTAGGTTCTTTAAGAGTAAGGGAAACTTTAATAAGAATAGACAAAGAGGTTCTAAGGATTCTCAACCAAGAAATAAGACTAACAAGGATCACATCAAGTGTCATGGGTGTGGAAAGCTTGGTCACTATCGATCAAAATGCCCAAATCATTCTAAGATGTCGGAAGGTGACAATTCTAAGTTCAACTCATCTAAAGGAAAAAGGGCTTACATAGTATGGGATGAAGAGGAGAGTCATTCAACATCTAGCTCATCGGATGATGAAGAACTTGCAAATCTATGTTTGATGACGAAGCTTGATGAAGAGGAATCTTCGAGCATTAAATCAAGTGACAACGTCAATGAGGTAGATTATCTTTCCGATGCTAGCTCTAGTTCTAATTCTCCTTCATTCAATGAATTGTACAATGTGTATGTAGAGATGCATAAAGAGTTGAAGAAACTTGCTAAAATAAATGTTGAAAGAAAGAATTTCATAATGAAGCAACATGAAAAGATTATTGAACTTCAAAAAGATTTAGAAGAACTTAAGCTTCAAAATGAAACTCTTGAACTCATTTATGCAAACTCTACATGCAATTGTGAATTGAAATCAAATGTTACTCCATCTTGTGAAAATTGCAAGTCTTTGGAAAAAGAAGTTTTTAATTTGAATGATCGACTTGCAAGGCTCATGAAAGGAGATACTTCATTAGATCATTTGCTTTCAACTCAAAGGAACAATAGCAACAGATCCGGTCTTGGCTATACCAAACCTAAGAAACGCAATTATCGCAAAGTTGGTGGATTTTCAAAGAATAAGATTTCTAAAAACCCAACTTGCCATTATTGTGGGATCTTTGGGCATACCACGAATAAATGTAATATAAAGAAATTTGGTATACCAAGCGGTGAATATATTTGGATTGTTAAGGGGACTTCTCCCCATGCTAACAACAAAGGACCCAAGACCACTTGGGTACCTAAGTCAACCAAATGATTTTTTTTTGTAGGTGTGTCTTCGAACCAAAGAGCGCAAATGGTACTTGGATAGTGGTTGTTCGAGACACATGACGGGAGACAAAACGCACTTCATGGAACTTACTCCGAAAAGTGATGGATTTGTGACATACGGCGACAACAACAAGGGCAAAATTCTAGGAGTCGGGAAGATCGGTAACGTATCTAACCTTGTCATAGAAAATGTCCTATACGTAGAAGGCTTAGAACACAACTTGCTTAGTATAAGCCAACTATGTGATATGGGCAATTATGTGACTTTTACTCCGGAATTATGTTTCATTAAGTCTTCTATAGATGATAGTGTTAAGTTTGTAGGTCGTCGCTCTAATAACACCTACTTAATTGATTTGGATGAGATAACTTCACTATTTTCAAAATGTTTCAAATCTTTTGTTGATGAAATTCGTCTTTGGCATAGACGAATTGCTCATGTGAATGTGAATCAGTTAAACAAACTTTTGCGAAAAGATTTAGTAATTGGTTTGCCTAAACTAAATTTTAAGCTTGATGGCATTTGTGACTCTTGTCAAAAGTGCAAGCAAGTTAAAAGTTCTTTTAAACCTAAAAATGTGATAAGCACAACAAAGCCTTTGGAGCTAATCCATATGGATTTGTTTGGCCCTTCACAAATTAAAAGTTTAGGTGGCAATTACTATGGATTTGTTTTAGTAGACGATTTTACTAGATTCACATGGACTTTATTTTTATCCGCAAAAAGTGAAGTTTATAAATGTTTTAAAAAATTTGCCAAACTCATCCAAAATCAACTAAGTTTGAAAATTGTGTCTATTAGAAGTGATCACGGAGGTGAGTTTGAAAACACTAGGATTGATGCGTTTTGTGATAAGTTTGGTATTGATCATCAATTTTCGGCCCCTAGAACTCCGGAGCAAAACGGAGTTGTAGAAAGGAAAAATAGAATATTAGTGGAACTTGCTCGTACTATGTTGATAGAATCAAATGTTCCTAAATATTTTTGGGCTGATGCAGTAAACACTGCTTGTTATGTGCTTAATAGGGTTCTTATTCATCCGCATTTAAATAAAACACCTTATGAACTTTTAAAAGGGCGAAAGCCAAATATTTCACATTTTCATGTTTTTGGGTGTAAGGTGTTTGTTTTAAATAACGGAAAGGAACCGGTCGGCAAGTTTGACTCCAAAGCCGACGAAGGCATATTCATAGGTTATTCAACCCATAGCAAAGCATATAGAGTCTACAATATAAGAACTTTAACCGTTGAGGAATCCGTGCATGTTGTATTTGATGAATCTTCGAAAGAAGATTGTGTTGTTTCTTGTGATGATGATAATATAGGTACATTTTTGGATCATGAGAAGTCAACACCACAACAAATGGAAGAGAATCAAATTGAAGATGGAGAGGTGCAAGCACAAGATAAAGACTTAGCACAAGAGATTCAATCTCAATTACCAATAGCTTGGAAATCAAACAAAAATCATCCGATTTCTAACATCTTAGGTGACATTGCAAAGGGAGTGGTAACCCGACGCACTTTAAATAATTTCTGTTATTATGTTGCCTTTGTATCTCAAATAGAACCTAAGAGTATCAAAGAGGCTCTTCAAGATGATCATTGGATTATGGCCATGCAAGAAGAATTAAATCAATTTGAAAGAAACCAAGTTTGGGAGCTTGTGCCAAAACCCGATGATCGTCCTGTAATTGGTACTCGGTGGATCTATAGGAATAAGTTAGATGAATCAGGTATTATTGTTAGGAATAAAGCTCGGTTGGTAGCACAAGGTTATAGTCAAGAAGAAGGAATCGATTACGATGAGACATATGCTCCTGTTGCTAGACTAGAAGCTATTCGTATTCTTCTCGCTTTTGCTTCGATAATGAATTTTAAATTGTATCAAATGGATGTTAAGAGCGCCTTTCTTAAAGGATACATTCAAGAGGAAGTTTACGTGTCACAACCTCCCGGATTCGAGAATTTTGAGCATCCGGACTACGTTTTCAAACTGAAAAAGGCTTTGTACGGTTTGAAACAAGCTCCTAGAGCTTGGTACGATCGACTAAGCAATTTTTTATTACAAAAAGGTTTTAAACGAGGCACTGTTGACACTACACTTTTTATTGAACGTTCCGGTAAGGATATTTTATTGGTTCAAATATATGTTGACGATATTATATTTGGTGCTACTAACGATAACTTGTGTAAGAAGTTTTCAGACTTGATGCAAAGCGAATTCGAGATGTTGATGATGGGAGAGCTTACATTCTTTCTTGGCCTTCAAATAAAGCAGCTTAATGATGGCATTTATATTCATCAGAGTAAATATTGTAGAGAGCTTCTCAAACGTTTTGGGATGGATTCGTGCAAATCCGCTTCTACACCAATGAGCGTTGCATGCTACCTAGATCAAGATGAGGCTGGAAAAGCGGTAGAGGTAACGAAGTATCGTGGTATTATTGGTAGTTTGTTATACTTAACTGCATCTAGGCCTGACATCATGTTTAGTGTATGTATGTGTGCACATTTTCAAGCAAAACCGAAAGAGTCGCATCTAACTGCTGTCAAAAGAATTATGAAATACTTAAAGGGTACAACGAATACTGGACTTTATTATCCTAGGGATGCTTTTCTAAAACTTATAGGTTATTCGGACTCTGACTTTGCCGGTTGTAAAGTTGAGCGAAAAAGTACAAGCGGAACATGCCATTTAATTGGTAATTCACTTGTATCGTGGTTTTCCAAAAAGCAAAACTGTGTTGCTTTATCAACCGCGGAGGCCGAATACATAGCTGCAGGTAGTTGTTGTGCACAACTTTTATGGATGAAACAACAATTATCTGACTTTGGTTTAAATTTGACAAAAATCCCTATAAAGTGTGATAACACTTCGACAATTAATTTGACTAAAAATCCAGTATTACACTCAAGGACAAAGCATATTGAAATTAGGCATCACTTTTTGAGAGATCATGTTCAAAAAGGTGATTGTGTTATTGAGTTTGTACAAACTTCGGATCAATTAGCTGATATCTTTACAAAACCATTACCAAGGGACACATTTTATAAAATTCGAAGAGAACTTGGTATTTTTGATGAATCAACTATTAGCTAATTGTATTTGATGCTTTTCAAAATCACCTTCAAGCCTATTTCAATGTGATTTGTATTTTGAGTTGTTGTATCTTATTAAAGTGTTTCTTATTTTTTGTGATATGTAGTTATGCGTGTATGTTTTCTATAATATGTTAATTGCTTTATTTGTATGTGTGTTACTTGCTATATGCTAAGTGTTTCTATGTGTTTGTGTATGAAAAATGTTTTTGCATGAAAAATTGAAATTTTTAAAAATTCTGGACAGTTCACTCGAGTAACAGATATTTCACTCGAGTACTTTTAAAATCTCTTTCGTATTACTCGAGTAATTCTGTTTGTCACTCGATTAATTTTAAAATGACTTTCGTATCACTCGATTAGTTCATCCATCACTCGAGTAAAAATTTTTTAATCTTCGGCATACTCGAGTAACATTTCTTTTCACTCGATTACTGCTCGAATCACTCGAGTAATGCATGAACATCACTCGAGTAACTTACGTGATTTTAAACTCTGAACTGTTGAAACTGCATCATTTTGTGGCTGCTGCTGATGTTTTGTTGCTTGATTTCTATTTCATGTTTCATATGCATATTTCTGACTATGTTATGTTTCTGTTTCATGTTTATGACTCTGTGGTTACTATGTTTTCGGACCTTGTGTATGGTCTAGTTTGCTTAGTTTCGTTTGATTATTTGCTATGGTTGATGTTTTTTTTTTGCTTTACACTATGATTTGCTGCATAGTGTGATACTCTGATATTATTGGCTTATGGTGCTATATTCGTTGTGCGTTTATATTCGTTGTTTATATTCGTTGTGGCACTATTGTGGTTTATTTTGGTATTGTTTTTAATGTTATATTATTTTTACCATTGTGAACTACTTACCTTCAACTTTTGGCAAAGGACTTTTCTTAATTTTACTATCTTTTTAATGATGCCAAAAGGGGGAGAATATTTTGTTGATGTTGTTCTTGTAGGTTAAGTTTTATTATATTGTTCCTAGATGTTTTACATTTAGGGGGAGTATGTTAAAACTTAGTGCTTAATTGAAAAGGAGGTTTGTCATCATCAAAAAGGGGGAGTTTGTAGGATTCTCATGTTTTGATGCTAACAATCTCTCTCCAAGCAACAACATTGGCAACAAGCAAGCTACACCACATGAAGATTAGAATTAGGATTTTTATTAATTCTATTTCAATGTAATCTTTATTTTTATGCAATGCATCTCATTGGTGTGGGTAGCTTAGGTGATTTTAAGAATATTTAAATAATGTTTGATTAAGAGTGAAGATACTTTAAATCTTGATTAAATAGCTCTATTAAAAGGTTTGTGAAAATTCCTTTTAGAAAAACCTTGTTTTTATTCAGATTCTGATCAGTTTACTCGAGTAATGAGTATTGGTTCACTCGAGTAATTTATGTCATGACAGGTTAATCGAGTAATGGTTTACACATCACTCGAGTAACTTAATCTGACATGTTTTAATCGAGTGAAGTTATATGGTTTACTCGAGTAATTCAATCAGTGTTTTGAAAATTTTAAAAGGACTTAATTTTCTCTTTCACAGACATAGATATTCATTCTTATAATTTTCTATACACTTTCAAAAGCAATTCAAGAGCTATTTTTACATCTTTCAAGAGCTATCAAGATTCAACAAAGAATTTTTCATTCTTCACTCTATTTCTCTCATTGTTCAAAATATTCTTGAGATCATAATTTTGTTCTTAGTGGTTGTTGAAGATTTGCAATTTGTGATTGCATCATTGAAGTTTCAACACAAGTGAAGAATCTCACAAGGAAGACTTTGAGGATCAAATCAAAGCAAGAAAAGAGGATTGGTTGGAAGCATCTTCAATCAATTAGCAAGGAAATCTAGAATACTCAAAAGGGGTAGATTAGATCAAAGTGTTTGGTACACACTTTGTGTTGGGTTTTAAGATAGGAGAACTAAGAATCTAGTTGCATCTTAAAACATTGTAAAATCTACATTTGAAGATTTCTAGTGAAGAATCTCTCTTGATTCAAGAGGGGACTGGAGTAGCTTTCAAGTGGGTGAAAGTGAACCAGGATAAATCCTTGTGTCTCTTTTATTTTTTCATTCCTTGTATTGCATTAATTCATTAACAATTGCATTTTAGGTTAGAATTGGGATTTTCTTAATTCAACATAATTGATCTAAAATTGCATGTTAATATTACTTGAAATAGTTCATATTAATCATTCATAATTTGTTGAATCATCATAGCATTGTTATTCTTGAAGAACTCTTTTCAAAACTGAGTTTTAATTGAATTTTACCCAGTTTACTCGAGTAAAGTTCTTGTCACTCGAGTAATCTGCTTTCAGTTTATGAACAATACTCGAGTAGGTTTTCTGTTACTCGAGTGATTTAAAAATTGCTTTCGTAATACTCGAGTGATTTGCTGAATACTCGAGTGAAATTATTTTTGCTTGCGTATTACTCGAGTGAAGACTTGAGTTACTCGAGTAATCTGACTTGAATTTTTAAGAAAATTTATTTTCATAAAATCATTCTCTTAGGTGGACGAAAAATCTGTAATAAGGCTTCAATATTCTATTCACCCCCCCTCTAGACTATTTTGAGCCGCTTGTTGCTTTCCAACAGCCTCACACCAAGACTTCCAATTTGCTAGATTCACAACCAAGACTTCCAAATGCTTGATAACAATCAAGACTTCCAAATGCTTGTTTGCTTGATGAACAACCAGGTCTTCCTTTGTTGTAGAATGTTTGCCTTCTTTGCAATGATTACAACTCAAATGAAAACAAAATAACAATCCTATGAATCTCTTTCAAAAGCTATGAAAATATCAACATGAGAGATTCAAAGATTCTTGATCAAAGAATGTAAAAGTGAAAGCTTTGAACTATGAAAGTGAGAGAGAATAGAGTGACTTGATTCTTTGTAAAAAGTGTATGAAAATGATTCTAGATGATCAAAATGATTAGGAAAAGGTTTATATAGAATACCCAAAAGTTAGAAATGCTTAGAAGTGCTTTTGAGAAGTGAAAAACGTATTTTAAAAACCAGTTCTGCACATGTTAATCGATTAGTACATATCTTAATCGATTAATACATGCCTTAATCGATTAAGTGCGCAAGCTTTGAAAATTCTAATCGATTAATGATATGCTTAATCGATTAAATAAGTGCTTAATCGATTAGACAGTTGAAAAACACTGAAAAACTTGTTTTCTCAAAATCTAAACCTTTTCTTTCAAACCTTTAAGCCACCAATTGATTTTAGGTTAAGTGAATACTCAAAATATAATATAATCATGACTATGATAGAGATTCACTACCCTCTAGATACTCTACCCAAACTCATAAACTAAGAGACTTGAGAGGCTAAAGATATTACAATAAAACATAAACTACCAAACTAAGTCTTCATGAGCTTGCTCTCTCTTCATCACTTGATGTTTGTTGTTGCTTGTTGAGCTTGAACTTGATCAACACATTTGTAGCTTGTTCAAAACCTTTGTCAACCTTTGTCATTATCAAAACCTTCTCACTGGATCTAACAATCTCCCCCTTTTTGAAAATGACAAACCATGTTTTGAATTTGTATGAAGTTGTTGATGCTTGAAAAATTTGATCACTTGGTGAGACTCTTGCTCCCCCTCAATTAATGCTTTGACATTTGAATTCCAATTGATAGAAGCTTGATTCTCCCCCTATCTTCAATAACTTTGCTCAACCTATATAAAAACAACAAAAAAAACCTTTCTCCAAAACAACCATTTCTCCCCCTTTTGGCATTATCAAAAAGTAATATATACCAATTGAAATATAAAACACTAAGCCAAAATAAGAGAAATAATGATCATTCATTTCTTCACAACATTGATACTATTTGTATAAACACAAGAACTATATCAATGTAGAAACAAATGTAAGAACTATACTTTGAAATGTGATACCAATTGGTAAGAAAATATGACAATGAAATATAATACCAATTGTAACAAACTAATTGAAACTAGAAAGTCATCACATCACTTAACAAAGTAAGATATCAATGGTAAAGAAATATCATATAAGCAACAATAGCATGATAATCATATAATGATCACTCAATGATACCAATTGTATTTTCACAATTGTATAAACAATATCACATTAAGATAAATAATACCAATTAAGAGAACTATGATCAATATCTAACAATATCAAATATTACCAATTTGTAGGATTTTCTCTTGATACCAATTGAAGATGCAAATGAATGAATAACACATGAAAGTCCTTTTGCTCTTCATTCATACCTACAAAAACAATCATGCTTTGCCTTTTGGTATCCAAATGGTTTTGGATCCATTTTTTTTAGTTAAGGGATTCTCACCCTTCTTAACCCAAAGAAAATCTCCTTTAGGTATACCATGCACTTTAATATAACATACATTTGAAGTATGTCCATGAGTACCACAATAAAAACATGTTGGTGCATTTGAAAAATCAACTTTAGAAAAATCAACAACATTTCTATGAGACTTACTCTTAGCATTAGTATAACCCAAACCAAACTTTTTTGAATTTTCTCTTTGAAAATTTAACAATGTGCGCAATCTAATATCACCACTTGTGAAACTTGCAAGCTTATTTTTCAAAATAGCATTTTCATCTTTAAGCAACTTGCAATTCTCACAATCAACCACAATATTCAATCTACTAGCACAATCACAAGAAGAACTAGCATATATAAGATCAAGAGTTTCATTTTCAAGATTAAGCTCATCAACTTGCTTTTGAAGTTCTAAAATCTCTTGTTGAAGTTTCAAAATGAGCTTCTTCCTTTCAATATTTTTCGAAGCTAGTTTCTTGAGATGTTCATGCATTTCTTCATAAGAATTATATAAAATTTCATATTTGGAAGAAATTTCGGATTTAGTTTCACTTACATCACTTTCGTCGCTTTGTTCACTTGATTCATCATTTGAACTTTCCTCTTCATCTACTAGAGCTATCAAGTTGAGACAAGCGGCTTCTTCATCATCCGAAGAACTATTTGATGTGCTTTTCTTGTCTTCTTCATCATCACTATTCCAAACTATGTATGCCCTTTTGTGTTTTGCATTTTTCTTCTCTTTCTCCTTCTTCTTGAGATACTTAGAGCATGAGTACTTGAGATGACCGGGCTTTCCACATTCATGGCAAACTATACCTTCTTTTGATGTCTTGGTCTTGTAGTGTGGGGGATTCTTCTCTTTACTTTTGTCCTTGTTCAACCTTCCTTTTCTCCTTAGAATCTTATTGAACTTTCTTAGTAGAAGCTTCATCTCCTCTTCATCAATGTCCGAATCGGAATCTTCATTATCATCATTATCGGAACTCTCTTCCTTTTGATATGATCTTTGAGCTTTAAGAGCGATTCCTTTTCTTTCTTTGTTCTTGTCCGATTCTTCATGCATATGTAAGCATCCAAGCTCCATTTCATGTTCTTGAAGCTTTCCGAAAAGTGTAGCTAAGTCCATGGTGTCCAAGTCCTTTGATTCAACAATTGCAGTAACCTTAGGTTGCCATTCCCTACTTAGACATCTTAAAACTTTGTTAACAAGTTCACAATTCAAGAAAGTTTTACCAAGAGCAATGAGATGATTAACAATATGAGTAAAATGCTTTTGCATAAAACATATAGATTCATTAGGCAACATACGAAACAATTCATATTCATGCATCAAAGAGTTTAATCTAGCACGCCTAACTTCACTAGTGCCTTCATGTGTGACTTGCAAGGTGTCCCACATTTCTTTGGCATTACGACATTGGGAGACTCTAAAGAACTCATCATAAGATAGAGCGGAGGTGATGATATTCTTAGCTTTTAAATCATATTGAATTTTCCTTTTATCATCATCGGTCCACTTATCTTTGGGAGTTAGTGTAAGTACACCTTCTACTTCTTTTGAGGGAATATAAGGACCATTTTCAATGGCTTCCCAAATGTTCACATCTATGGCTTCTATAAAGATTCTCATCCTAATTTTCCAATAAGCATAACCATCTCCACCAAACATAGGAGGGCGGCTAATTGAAACACCTTCACCACCAAAGGGATTCGTAGAACCCATTGTAGTTTCTTCAAGGATCTTAACGAAAAAAGCTCTATGCTCGTGTCTTTCGACCGAGCTCTGATACCAATTGTTAGAACTACAATCAGTGGGTGAAATAACTAGGAGACACTAGGAGAACACCTAGAAGGGGGGTTGAATAGGTGTTAAAGAAACCTTGAAAGATTTTCGAACGAAACAAATCGAAACAATTAAAACAAATGATTTTCTCAAAATTCCTCAGTCTTAATCGATTAAAACAAAATGTTAATCGATTAATAAGAATGGCTAATCAATTAATGCCGAAAGATCGTTTTAAATTAATCGATTAATGAAACCAGTTAATCGATTAATCACTGTTAAAACTGAAAAATCACTTTTCAATCAAATACAAAAATCAATCAATTAACACATATGATCAGAGATAAAGCGGAATTGATTAACACCAATATTCTTATTGATTACCTAGGTTATGAAAATGATTTTCCCCAAATCAATTTGCACAATTAAGATTCAATTCAATCAATTATGAAAATCAATCTTTTCTAGGTTTTCAACCAAGAACAATATTGAAATGACTTGAATGTAAAGAGTTAAGAGTTTAGAGATACTGCACAGTGATTTATCCTGGTTCACTTTCATCCACTTGAAAGCTACATCCAGTCCCCTCTTCAACCAAGAGAGATTCTTCACTATGAGGAATTAGAGTTCTCAAATTACAAGTAAATGCCTCACAAGACTCCCTTCTTGCTAGCCTACAAGAGATACCACACCCTTGCTTTGCAACCCTATTGAATCTAATCTAACCTCTTCTCTTGCTTGTCGATATCTCCACAACAAGTCTTCCACTTGCTTGATGATGCCTCACACCAAGACTTCCAATTTGCTTGATTCACAACCAAGACTTCCAAATGCTTGATAACAATCAAGACTTCCAAATGCTTGTTTGCTTGATGAACAACCAAGTCTTCCTTTGTTGTAGAATGTTTGCCTTCTTTGCAATGATTACAACTAAAATGAAAACAAAATAACAATCCTATGAATCTCTTTCAAAAGCTATGAAAGTATCAACATGAGAGATTCAAAGATTCTTGATCAAAGAATGTAAAAGTGAAAGCTTTGATCTATGAAAGTGAGAGAGAATAGAGTGACTTGATTCTTTGTAAAAAGTGTATGAAAATGATTCTAGATGATCAAAATGATTAGGAAAAGGTTTATATAGAATACCCAAAAGTTAGAAATGCTTAGAAGTGCTTTTGAGAAGTGAAAAACGTATTTTAAAAACCAGTTCTGCACGTGTTAATCGATTAGTACATATCTTAATCGATTAATACATGCCTTAATCGATTAAGTGCGCAAGCTTTGAAAATTCTAATCGATTAATGATATGCTTAATCGATTAAATAAGTGCTTAATCGATTAGACAGTTGAAAAACACATAAAAACTTGTTTTCTCAAAATCTAAACCTTTTCTTTTAAACCTTTAAGCCACCAATTGATTTTAGGTTAAGTGAATACTCAAAATATAATATAATCATGACTATGATAGAGATTCACTACCCTCTAGATACTCTACCCAAACTCATAAACTAAGAGACTTGAGAGGCTAAAGATATTACAATAAAACATAAACTACCAAACTAAGTCTTCATGAGCTTGCTCTCTCTTCATCACTTGATGTTTGTTGTTGCTTGTTGAGCTTGAACTTGATCAACACATTTGTAGCTTGTTCAAAACCTTTGTCAACCTTTGTCATTATCAAAACCTTCTCACTGGATCTAACAAGAAGTAGTTTTTTTTTACAATCTTAGCTCCTGGAAAGAGTTTTTATGAAAACCTTTGAGAAAACGTCGGGATACAGTATTTTTGTTAAAAACGGTTTTTATGCTAATGTAACCGATTACTCATCTTGAGATAATCGATTACATCCTGGAAAATTTGTATCCTGAGAGTAAGTAATGGATTACATAGGTTCATGTAATGGATTACTTCCTTGGTCTGGTCAACTAAGTCAAAGTAATGGATTACTTGAAGCTAATAATCGATTACATTTTGTGCTGCAACATTTTTATAAAAACCAGAGAGCAAGTAACCGATTACTTTGACCAATGTAATCGATTACTTTAATTCAAATTTTGAAAAACGTGCTGAAATCTTTTGATTTTGAAAATGATTTATTTCCTTTTTTAAATGATCTCTCTTTTCAAATTTAAACTTGTTCTTCTACATTTTAAAATTCTATTCTCTTATTCTCCAATTATTCCTTCTTTTTGAAAATCTTCTCTTGGAGAAAAACTTGATCATCATCTTCATCTTTCAATTTTCTAAAAGTCAAAAAACTTGAGTGTACCTTAGTGCTAATCATTGTTATAGGACTTTATTGTTGTATCAGCTCTATCTAGAGAGCATCATTGTTAGTAGCACACTTTTCTTCGTGCAAATCCATTTTTTGTAAGGGGTGTGATTACCTTAGTAATTAAGGAGTGTTATCCTTAGGATTGAACGTGTGTCGCGTTCATAGGGTGAGAAAACCCTTGTGTATTGGGTAGTGTTATATGAACCGTGGGATTCCTAGTAGTTAGGCTATCTGTAAATCTAGGAAGGTGTTCCTAGTTGTTATTGTTTGAGGTCCCTGGCGAACGGTGGGATTCCTAGTAGCTTGCGGGGTGCTCTGGTTGTACTCGGGGACGCGAGGCGTCTTTGGTTTAGTGAAAAGCTCAAGTGGGTCGCTTGAGGACTGGATGTAGGCGTTGTTTGTTGAACCAGGATAAAATCTCCGGTGCAAATTTCTCTATCCCTTATCTCTTTACTTATCGCGTTTATATTGTGTTAATCATATTTTGCGAATAATCTTATTTAAACTATATATCACGAGAATTGCGTTTTCATTGTGTTAATTTTTTCAATCTCGTGAATAATACGTTTTCAATATATCTATAAATATTCTTATTATTCTGCGCTTAAAAACGTTTTCATTCATTCTTTAAGACTTTCGCTACGTTTAAATCTCTTTAAATATTTTAAGAACGTTTGAATCGATCGTTTTTCAATGTTTTTATATACACCCAATTCACCCCCCCTCTTGGGTGACGTTAGCCAATACCATCAATTATTCCAACAATTGGTATCAGAGCTTCGTGCTCGGGTAAAAGCTTAACCGCTTGAGTATAAAGATCCATTGTGGATATTGGCAGTATTGGGATTTTTACTTGTTTTACTATGGAAAATCTTACATTCGATGATGGACCAATTTTCGATGGGAAAAACTATTCATATTGGGGTGCTAGAATGAAATTTTACTTTCAATCCATAAGTTGTCATTTATGGAATATTGTTCTTCATGGTTTTGATTTAAACCCAAAACTCATTTTAAATGAATTTGATAAAAAGTGCTTTGCCTTGAATATTCAAGCTATGCGCATTCTAAGACATGCTATATATGATAAAGCGTATGCTAGAATCAAGGATTGTGTTAATGCAAAAAGTATTTGGGATACTTTAAAAACACACTATGCTACTGATGATCTTGAAGGTGTTAGTGTTTCCAGGAAAGAAAAAGTACAGCAACATGGAAAAGACGCAAAGGATGAGATGATCAACTCCCATGATGAAATTCTTAATGATGACACCAATAGCATGAGGAGTGTCGTGTCCTTAACCAAGATCAACCTTAAAGCTATGGAAGAGCCTTGAAGAATGATCTCAGTCAAGATAATAATGTTGGACTCTTTAGGATTTCTGAATATCCAGTTGGGATAATCAGGTTCTCCCTAGTCAACAATGTGTGTGCTAGTGTCAACTTAGGGATGAGAAGACGTACCTTTGCCCCTATAGCATGGTGGTTCTTATAGGGGATTACCTATGTACTGTGGGCCGTCTTGATAAGGCTTCTAAAGAGGAAGAATTCAACTAGGATTTGTATAGGATGTGATAAGATAATATCCATAAGTCCTGTAAATGATAAACTCTATCCAATGATGTTTTATCTAACCAAGAGTCATGGGAATCTAGGAGTACTTACGGTTAGATGAGGCTGTAAACGTTAAGGATCAGATTGAGAGTCCTGTGCTCGGTGGTAACCTCATCAGTACGTAACCTACACGTATCAACCCAGTTTGCTCGGTGTAAGTGTCCGACCGTTTACCCTGTTGTAGTTTCATACCACTCGTAGCAATGAGGTTTTGGTCGGTCAACGCTTGGTTTACTACAAGTCCACTACATAAGCCCCCCAAGCTCGGTTGGGTGATTTGAGCCCTGCCGAGCTTCTGAGACGAACGAATCTTTTTCCGACTGAACTTTTGATGATTGAAAGAAAGGCCCGAGCATTTTTGCACTTTGACCAAGGCTGTCGTTTGATTGACCCCAGAGTGACCTTCCGCTTCTCCCTGTGCTTACACATGTCCTTAACTTTATTGGAAAATGTAACGTTATGATTTCAAATCAGAGGTGCCACGTACTCCATTTTCAACGCTAAATGGGCTTTTTCCGCCTTAGGCCCAAACCTTTTGAGATAGTGGAGGGAAGTTTTAGAAAGAATATCAAAGGGCGGTTTTTTCACTTACTCATTTCTTCAAGCATTTTTCGAACTCTCTTTCTTCTTGTTTCCTCATTTCTCTAAAATCTTTGTCCAACAAAGCCAGAAACTTCCAAGGACGTTCTTGTTGCTTCGATTCTCTTCACCATATACCGAGTGCACTTCTCAGTGTTGATTTCATATTCTTCTTGTCGCTTGATACTTCTTGGCTAGCAGGTACCGTACTCTTTCTTTTTCTGATCAAATTTCTTCTCTGAATATTGTCTTGCATGTTCTTCTTTCTGTGATGTCTTGCATGCGATTGCTTTTGCTTTCTTACTATGTTTATGTAGGATTTTGTTTTTCAAGTATTTTTACTGGCCCTTCTCCTCTGATTTTTTGAAAAGATCGTTATTGGGTTCTCCATTTTTGGGTTTATTTATATTTCTGGGTTTATTAAGTTCGTCTCCTTTTCTGGGTTTTATGGGTGCTATTTGTTTTTCTGGGGTTTGCTTTCTGGGTTTAGTGAAAACCCCAAATCGTTGTTGTTGTGGGTGTTGCTGTGATCCCCCACTTGCCCTTCGCAATTCTTTATCCGCTTTACCACCTATTAAGTGATCGTTGTAGTATTTCTTAGGTTTGATTTATACTTTTCTGCACCTAACTTCTTAGGGTTGGTATTGGAGCGTCATTTACCATGATTGAGGAATCCGTAAACTCTGATGTGCCAAGAACATATAAAGAAGGGAACCCAGAAATTTGTGTTGAACCAATATCCATGCATTTCCCTCGGACTTTGAGAGAGTTCAGACAGGGTGTGATTCACTATAGGATCGCCGAGAGAGTAGAACAGCGGAAGTTAAGGAGGCAGCATAGAGGTATTAGACATTTCAATTGGTTCGGGGAAATTCTGCCCAGAAAGGGAGGTGTTTCCCAACCGACCGTAAGTATTTGATCAGACATAATCAAGTTTTTGTGTTTCTGACTCCAAGTGTGCCCCCTTTTCCTCAGGTATGAAGAGGAAGTGTGTTACTAATCCTGATCTCTACCCACTTCCGACGGATTGGGCTGAATATGAATGGGTGGACCGAGAGGTCCTTGGTACACAATCCGAGCTTACAACACAACAATCACTAGATCAAACTCGAGCAATAATTTTGCCATGTCCGGGAGACAATACTGGTAGTTTGTATTCCATTACTCCAGTGGGTGAGAACGAGAGAGTTTGTACCAAAATTCCGGACGGTAGTACTGCTTTCTATTTTTACGAAGAAGTGATTACTCGGCTTGGGATAAGAATGCCTTTTACCGATTTTGAGATGGGCGTTATGAATTTCTTAAGAGTGGCTCCTTCTCAATTACATCCGAATGCTTGTGCGTTTGTAAAAGCCTTTGAACAAGTCTGCTCAGCTATGAATTGGAGTTGCAACCTTAATATCTTTTTTCACATTTTTGCTCCTCAGTGTAATTCCTTCGAGAAAGGTTCGGCAAAGAAACCCTGGGTTTCGCTGAAATCTCGTAGAGGATACGCTCTTTTCACAAAATACTCTGAATCATGGAAGGGCTTTAAAACTTTTTTCTTTAAGTATAATTTTACTGGTAATGGCGTTTGCTGGTTTACTCGTCCGGGGGAAAGACGACCGCTTCCCCGATTTCCTCTCCAATGGAGTGCCAACTTCTTCAACCGATCAATTGCTTCATACTCATCAGAGTGGAAAGAACTTGCTGAGTATGAAAAGGATGTGTGTCGGGAGGTTGAAAGGTATTTGCAGAAAGTTGGCATGATAGAGACGAGGGATATCATGAACATCCCGTCTTCGGACGTTAAAACCGAGCTTGGTATAGTGCTTTATTTTTTGCTTTTATATCTGTGATTTGAACGGCTCTAATGTTTCTTTGTTTCCTTTGCAGAAAAAATGGCTGATCGTATGGCAGCTCTTGTTCAAGGTGGCAAGAAGAGGAAGACATCTGCTACTTCAGGATCTTCGAGTCTGAGCACTCCAAGCCTGAGTGTTTCCACCCCTACTCCTTCTGCCTCGGCTCCCGAGGCTTCTCCTCACCAAGCCACAAACGTGGTTGCTGTTGCTTCAACTGTTTCAGTGGCCCCTAGTGGTCAAGTTCAAGCTACTTCTCCTATCCAACCATTACTTCGTCGCCGACGACTGGATAAGGGAAAAGAGAAAGTTCCAGAGGGTGCCAACCCAAGAGCTGAAGGACCAAGTGTTCGAACTACTGCTACTCCTGCTAATGTTGCTCCAACTTCTGCTGCGATCTCTCGGGAAACATCTATATGGGATCAGCAGTTTGATGAGAGGTTTGGGAAATATATCTTATCTGAGGCTGACTGTTCCAAGTTTGGAAATTTGAGTGTTGATGAGTGGTCTCGTTGCAATATGACCTTTGCAAAATACTTTCTTCGAGGTGCCAATCTCGCCTATTTTTTGGCTAAGCACCCGGAGGGACTCTTTTCTGGTTACAATGTTGATCAAAAGGAAGCTCGTGAGGTAGCAGCTGCTCAAGAGGCTAGTCTCTCGGATGAGTTGATTCGAGTGAAGAATGAACTGGAGAACCTGAAGGCCGACAAGGGGGAATTGATTAAGGAGAGAGATTCCTTAAAGGTTTCTCAAAAAGCAGCTGAAGTTAAGAAGAAGGAAGCCGAGGACACTCTGAAGAAGGAACTCCAGGTGCATCAGCAGAAGTTGGATGAATTAAAATCTGAGGTTGAAAAGTCTGCAGCAATTGCTCGGAAGTTGAGGGAGAAAGCACTTTCCCACAAGAAGAAGGCAACAACTAACTTTTACAATTGGGGAAAAGCAGTGGATGACTCCTTTGTCTCGGCCATCAAGCAAGTTCAATTTTTGAACCCTAAATTAGAGTTCAGGGTGGTCGGGGCTCATCCATTTCATGCTGTTCAGGATGGGAAGTTGATCGACCTTGAGACCAGGGCCGAGGTAGATCTGCAGGCGGAAGATCTTTCCAATCCCCTTGAGGAGTTGACTGAGGCGCCAAACTTTGATGATTCAAACGTAGTTTTATCTGACATTGAGGAGTGATGTTGAACTTTTTTAATATTTGCTGTTTTGTTGATTTTCCTTTTGCTCGCTGTTTTCTGAGCGTTTTTAACTTGATAACGTTGCAACAACTTGTCTTTAACCTTTTGTTACGCTGAACAATTTGCTATGTCTTTCGATTGCTCGTGTTATTCGAGCGTCATTTTGAACAGTTTAAATCATCTTGCGATTTATGATAATAACATCTTTATTTGACGTGTTATCATTGCTTTTGGTTTCATTCATCACGCTTCTGGTGTTTGCTCATTAACGAGTAGTAAAACAAGTTTTATAAATATACAATTCATTGTGAGTAGAACTTGGATCGCCAACTTTAGCCGAAGTGGGATCCTCGGACCGCGAAATAAGGAAAGTAGTTTCCTGGATTCGGGTGTTCTATGAGTACGTTGCTGAACTCTTGTTGGGAGTTGTACTTCGATTTGGCTCGGTGGCTAGCCGAAGCAAATGAGTCGCATGTTACTTCACAATGTTCAAACGAGGATTACGAATAAATTGATGCATTTATTGATAAACGAAAAAGCAAAAAATGAAGTTGCTCATCTGTTAACAAATTCCTATCAATCTAATTCCTAACAATTGTCACTAATCTAAGAAGGATGTTACCCTTCGTTTATTCGACCTAATCATTACTGAGCAATAAATTTACCTAACTATAAAAAAAACAAAGTATGAGCTTAATTGTAATAAGCTCTGAGTTTGGCAACGTTCCATGTGTTACCGATTTCCATGCCCGAGAGAGAGTCCAGTTTGTATGCCCCAGAACCAGATTTAGCCTTCACTCGATATGGTCCTTCCCATTTTGGTTGGAGTTTTCCGACTCCAGCATTTCCTTTGCCAATGTCAGCTCGACGAAGGACTAAGTCACCAACTTCAAAGCTTCTTGGACGAACCCTGTTGTTGTATTCCCGAGCCTGCAGCTCCTTCATTTTGCTTTCATGGGCTGCAGCATTTTTTCGAACTTCTTCCAATAAAACAAGCTCCTCACTGATCAAATGGTCATTTGTCTCCGAAGGACGTTCAAGTGTCCTGAAGGTAGGAATTCGCTTTTCGATTGGAATGACTGCGTCACAGCCGTATGTCAAACGAAAAGGAGTTTCACCTGTGGACGAGTGTATTGTTGTCCTGTGTGACCATAATCTGCCCAAGTGCCAGCAGCATTTCCGAGCTTCTTTTTGATCCCATCCAAGATGGCTCTGTTGGCTGCCTCGGCTAAACCATTTGTCTGTGGATGTTCAGCAGAGCTAAAATAGTGAATGATGTTTAGGTCGGCTGCTAATTGTTGGAAGTGAGATGCTGCGAACTGTGATCCATTGTCTGTGACTATGGCATGTAGAACTCCGAATCGAGAAATCACCTCCTTGACGAAGAAAGACTGAATCCGAGCTGTTGAGATTGTTGCTAACGGCATTGCTTCGATCCACTTGGTGAAGTAATCAATAGCCACTACTGCAAACTTAAACTGGCCTGATGCGGTGGGGAATTTTCCGATGATGTCCATGCCCCATTGGTAAAAGGGCCAAGGTGCACCGAGAGAGTGCAACTCTTCAGCAGGTTTTTGATAGACGTCACTATGAAATTGGCACTGAGTACATTTCTTGACATGTTCCATAGCATTTTTCTGCAGTGTAGGCCAAAAATAGCCCGCTCGGATTACTTTTCTTGCCAAGGACTTTCCTCCCATATGGTGATTGCAAATTCCACCGTGAATCTCTTCTAATATTTCCTCAGCTTGGGATGGGTTGACGCATCTAAGCATGGGGGATCCAAAGCCTCTCTTGTACAGGACTCCATTTAGAACTGTGTACTGAGCGGCCTTTTTAACTAATTTCCAAGCCTCCAACTGATCTTGGGGGATGAACCCATGTTGCAAATAAGTAATAATAGGGTCCATCCATGACTGAGATAATGAGACCGTCAGAATGACACTGGGTCGGGGAATGGTTTCTTGTATCAGTGTTTTGTTATTTTCCGACCCTTTTGTACTTGCCAATTTGGATAGAATGTCGGCTCTGGAATTCAAATCTCTCGGCACATGTGAAATGTTAAATTCGGAAAAGTATGAGATGATTCGCTTTACCTCTTCAAGATATTTTTGTAAAATAGGTTCCTTTGCCGAGTACTGACCTTTGATCTGAGAAACTACCAGTTGTGAATCGCTGAAAACTGACACTTGCTCTGCTCCGAACTCGTGAACCATCTTGAGGCCTGCAAGAACTGCCTCGTATTCTGCTTGATTGTTCGATGTTTGAAATTCAAATTTCAATGAGTACTCCATGCACAATCCCTCGGGGTTCTCAATGATGACTCCAGCCCCTGCGCCTTTTCTATTACTTGATCCGTCCACATAAACTGACCAAAGATTTTGAGAGTTGTCCGAAGGGATATTTGTGAACTCAGTAACAAAATCAGCAAGCGCTTGAGATTTCATTGCTTTCCTTGGTTTGTAGGTAATGTCGAATTCAGAAAGTTCGACAGACCATGAGACCATTATGCCAGCTAGGTCGGGTTTGTGAAAAATTGTCTGAGAGGTTGAGCGGTTCTTACCAATATTTTATGTGCCTGAAAATACTGTCTCAATCTCCGGGCTGATGTGACCAAACAATATGCAAGTTTCTCCAGCTTCTGGTATCTCAATTCCGATCCTTGAAGTGCTCGGCTAACGAAATATATTGGGGCTTCGGTACCTGAATTATCACGTACCAAAACTGAACTGACCGCCGCCTCGGCCACTGGCATGTATAGAATGAGTTTCTCACCAGGAAGAGGACTGTGGAGGACCGGTGGGCAGGAAAGGTACTCTTTTAACTAAATAAAAGCTTGCTCACATTGCTCGTCCCAGAGGAAATTCTTGTTTTTCCTAAGGAGCTGGTACCACGGCAAGGCTTTCCGAGCGGCTTGGGACAAGAACCTGGAGAGTGCCGCCACTCGGCCCGTAAGTTGTTGAACTTCTTTAAGACTAGCTGGGCTCCTCATGTCAAGGATTGCTTTGCATTTATCAGGATTGGCCTCAATTCCTCTCTCGGTTAACATAAAACCGAGGAAAGAACCGGCCGGGACTCCGAATACACACTTCTCCGGATTCAACCTCATGGAGTATTTTCTCACTCGGTCAAGTATTATTGTGAGGTCCTTGGCATGATTTTCTTGCTGTCTACTTTTTGCGATGATGTCATCTATGTACACCTCCATGTTTGAGCCGATCATACCTTGAAAAATCTTGTTCATCATCCTCTGATAAGTAGCTCCCGCATTTTTCAACCCAAAGGGCATAACGTTATAACAATAAGTTGCCCTATCGGTGATAAATGCAGTTTTGTCCTGGTCGGCAGGGAACATTGGAATCTGGTTGTAACCAGAGTAAGCATCCATAAATGATAAGAGTTTGTAACCAGTCGAACTGTCGACGAGTTTGTCAATAACAGGGAGTGGGTATTGATCTTTAGGGCAGACCTTGTTCAAGTCTGTGTAGTCAACACACATTCTCCATTTTCCATTAGGCTTTTTGACCAAGACGGTGTTAGCTAACCAGTCTGTATAGTCAATCTCCCTAATGAAACCCGCTCGGAGTAGTTCAGCGACTTTTTCCTCAATTGCTACGGCCTTTTCCGCACTAACTTTCCTTTTACGTTGTGCCACTGGTTTCGACCCCGGAATGATGCTTAACTTGTGACAAATAAAATTGGGGTCAATTCCTGGCATATCAGCTGATGTCCAAGCGAACAAATCTTTATTCGCGATTAATAGTGTGGCCAATTCTTTTTTAACGCATGCAGGCAAATCAGAACCTATTTTCACTTGCTTGAGGGGGTTGTCAGATAGTGTCAAAAACTCCCATTGTCCCTTTGGGGTTGGTCTATTTCTGTCGGATTGGTCTCGCATATCCAGGTCCGCAAGATTAACATTTCCCTTACCCAAAGAAACTCTCTCCAGATTGCTCGGATCCTTGCTTTTCACCTTCCCCAGGCTGGCATTGTAACATTTTCTTGCTGCATCCTGTTCGGCTTTGACCTTTACCACTCTGTCATCAGTTCCGACGAACTTCATAGCCAAATGAACTGTTGATACAACTGCCCCAAATGCTTGCAAAGAGGTTCTCCCAAGTATGGCATTATATGCTGCTGGACAATCAACCACCAAAAACTTGACTATCTCGGTTCTAGCCGAAGGTTGTTGTCCGAGAGTTACAGGAAGTTGGATGTAGCCCTTTGGCTCAACGGTGTCTCCAGTAAAACCAATTAGTTCTCCTTCAAAGGGGGTGAGATTACACTCCCTGAGTTTTAAAGCTTTGAATAATGGGAAGAACATTATATCCGCCGAACTACCTTGATCAATAAAAACTCGTTTTACCTCATAATTGCCAATCAGAGCAGTTATCACCATTGGGTCATTATGGCCCGGAAGGATTCCATCCAAATCTTCGTCGTCAAAAATGATGGGAATGTTCTTTGTTGATCTTTTGGCAATCGGTTTCTGGCTAACTGCCAAGATTTGGTTGATGTACTTCTTCCTGTCAGCTTTTTTCTCCCCTCCTCCAGCAAAACCTCCTGCAATAGTGTTGACCAAGATTTCATTTTTGCTAGCGTTTGCGTCAGGTACTGGAACGGATTCGGTTTTCTGTCTTCCTGCGTTTCTATCATCTGGTGACCTACTTCTCTGGCGTTTAGATTTTACTGGGGATTGAGATCTGTTTCTGCTTCTCCGGCCAGTTGCATCTCTGATGTATTGCTGTAACTTTCCATCTCTGATCATCTCTTCGATCAGATCTCGCAGCCAGATTCATTCGTCGGTGGTATGGCCATAGCCCCTGTGGAAGTCACAGTATTTCGACCTATCACGCTGTGCGCCCTTTCGTAAAGACGGCAGTCTTTGGGCAGAGCATAAGTCAATCTGCATAGTTTCTCTTAAAATCTGACTCCTCGGAACTGTTAGAGGAGTGTAATCTTGAAACTTATTTCTTGGGAGAACCCGTCGGTCCCGATCATTCTTATCTCTGTCTTGTCTCCCACCAAAATGTTCGTCACGTTTTTGTTTGTTCGGTCCTTAAGGATCGGCTCGTTGTCTATCTTCTCTGAACTTCTATCCCTTGTGAAATTCTTCCAAGTTGATGAACTTATTTGACCGTTGTCTCAACTCGGCCATATCCTTTGCGGGTTTACCAATCAGAGATTTTCTGAAATCCCCAGACTCCAAACCTTGTGTGAATAGTAGCACTGCTACTCCTGGCTCTAACCGTGGAACGGAACTTGCTTCCGCTTGGAAGCGTGATAAGTAATCTTTCAGTGGTTCATCCGGCCTTTGTGTAACAGATGCCAAAGTATGGTCGGATTTGGGTTGAATGCAGCTAGCAGTATATCTGTTAAGAAATACACGCTTCATCTCCTCCCATGAATTAATGTAGTTAGGAGGGAGGGAAGAATACCACCTTAGAACCGAGGGTTCGAGTGTCATAGAAAATGCTCGGCATTTCATTTGTTCACCACCCCCATAATAATTCATGGCCCCTTCATAAGACACAATATGGTCCACTGGGTCAGTTAGACCATTATAATGTGGCACATTAGAGGGGCCCAAGTATCCTTGAGGGGTTTCAAATGCCATTATATATGGAGTAAAAGGATGACCAGGGTGGAAACCGGCCTGATCTTGATTTGTGGAGGGGTTAACATGAAAATTTGGTGGGGGAAGCTGCATTATCGGGGCTGGTTGTGGGTCCATGGTTGGTTGGTTCTGTGGTGGAACAGAGGTTGATTGATTTTGATCAATCCTCGCCATAGCTTGTTGTTGAAGGTCGGCAATAGCACGTCCTTGTTGTTCGATTAAAGTGGTCTGCCTATTAAGAATATTGATCATCTCTTGCTCCCGAGCCCGAGCGGAGGCGGTAGTTGCATAGGATCTGCTGATGGAATGGCTATGACGAGAGTTTCCCGGAGCAGATCTACTTGGATTCAGTCTGGTTCTAGGTGTTGTACTTATATGATCAGGGTTATGTGGGATAGGAGGGGTACATTGGGTGTTTCGCCCATGGTGTTCTCGGGTTCCAGTGGTTCTAGAAGTGTTTCGTGTGGTAGGAGCTGTGCTACTTGAATCACCATGGGTAGAGGGAGGTGGTGTTGGAGGGGGTGGTGGTGGTGGTGGAGGCTGTATGGTACATAAAACCTGAAGGGGTTGGGGATTGCTCCCAGCCCTAGGATGGGAAGATTGTGGTGTTTGGGGGTGTACAACATGAACTCCACTACGATTTTGGCTTTGGTTTGGCGGTGGTTGGCCTTGTGAATGGTTTCGTGGTTGGGGGTTATTCCCTGGCCCAGAATGAGATCTTCGTGGTGGTTGCCCATTATTTCCACGATTATGATTGAGGACGTCACGCAGATCGCCCGCAGAGTGAGGCTGTGGCTCATTATTATTAGCATTTCTGGGCCTGCCACGGGTGCGGGCGATGCGCTCCCGGAGATCACCGACCTGACTTCTGGTAGTGACCATGGTGGTGGTGGGAATGATATGTTATTCAGTTTCCCACAGACGGCGCCAATGTCGTGTCCTTAACCAAGATCAACCTTAAAGCTATGGAAGAGCCTTGAAGAATGATCTCAGTAAAGATAATAATGTTGGACTCTTTAGGATTTATGAATATCCAATTGGGATAATCAGGTTCTCCCTAGTCAACAATGTGTGTGCTAGTGTCAACTTAGGGATGAGAAGACGTACCTTTGCCCCTATAGCATGGTGGTTCTTATAGGGGATTACCTGTGTACTGTGGGCCGTCTTGATAAGGCTTCTAAAGAGGAAGAATTCGACTAAGATTTGTATAGGATGTGATAAGATAATATCCATAAGTCCTGTAAATGATAAACTCTATCCAATGCTGTTTTATCTAACCAAGAGTCATGGGAATCTAGGAGTAGTTACGGTTAGATGAGGCTGTAAACGTTAAGGATCAGATTGAGAGTTCTGTGCTCGGTGGTAACCTCATCAGTACGTAACCTACACGTATCAACCCAGTTTGCTCGGTGTAAGTGTCCGACCGTTTACCCTGTTGTAGTTTCATACCACTCGTAGCAATGAGGTTTTGGTCGGTCAACGCTTGGTTTACTACAAGTCCACTACAAGGAGCAATTCATCAAGTGAAGATGATGACTTAGAAAGTCGTTTTGAAGCATTCATGGAATCACACCTTGAGTCGAGTTCTTTAGATGAGGAGTCTGTAGACAACAACGTCGAATTATGCTCATTTACTCCTCACGAGGTAACTCTACTTGATTATTATTCCCACACTCTACATGTTACTAATAATGATTTGTGAGATGAGTTGAAAAATTTTTGTTTAGAAAATAGCACCTCTACTAATCATGAAAAATGTAATTTTATTGAAAAACAAGTTAAGGTTGCTTCTTGTGATTCTTATGGTATTGCTAAATCCTCTTGCTCCGACACCTTGCTTGATAATACAGATAAAAATGTGGATATTCAAAGGTCAAGTAAATTTTTTGACAAGTGTGATTCTCAATACAAGGATCATAAGGATATTTTACACAAAAACTTTTTTGAAAAAGTCAAAGCGTCTCCCAAAACCATTATATGTAATTATTGTGGACATTCGGGACATATTTCTCACTTATGCTTGTATAAGAAAAATCAAAACATGAGAAATAAAATGAAATGGGTTCCAAAAGTTTCTAAGGAATCCAAGGCTAATCCTCTTGGACCCAACATGAGATGGGTACCAAAAAGTGCTTCTTGTAACAGGAACATACATAATCATTTGTCAAAGGAAGAACCAAAAGGATATCAGGAGAAGAAAGCGATTACAATGACTTATTGGAAGACAACAACTAGATGGGTGGAGAACAAGTTCGCTAGGACCAAAAACTTCTCAAAAAGACATTGGAATCATAATAGAGTCAAATATCATAAGAGGAAGCAATGGTCGAGAACACACTCACTCTGGTCAAGAAATCGTTCAGCCTGGCATAACAAGTCTTAGGTAACAAAGTCATCTTCCTACTATAACCAGGATTATACAAGAGCCTACATTAATTATTCCAAGTTGTATTGAATTTGAAAAACAAATCATGTGCAGTAAAATTTTGTTCAATAAAGGTATCACATGATTACTAACTCTTGGAATAATAGAGTAATTCATTCATAATGTGATATTTAGAGCAAGCTTGAAGTTGTTTGAGTTAGCATTCAAATGCATATTATGTATGAACTTGTCACAATTCATAGTTATATAAGGCTTGTGTGACTTTGAGTATTTTCAGCATGTTGTTTATTCTAAGTCTTTCAATTGCTCAAACTGTTTCACATTGATAAACATTACTGACTTGAGCATTGGAGATAGCCAGAAACATTTTGTTTGCAGGAAACAGGTTGAACAGGTAAGTTGACCACAAGCTATAGCCACACAGGTTCTCTATATTCAAAGAATCAGCCATAGGGTACAAGGAAGCCTGAAAAGAGTAGAAAAATAAGAATTCTGAAGTTTAAGAAGAAGTAATCGATTACTCTGCAACAGTAATCGATTACCCAGTGGTAAATGCATCAGGTCTGATCAGTTCAAGGGAACTAACCGATTACAGGACTGAGGATAACCGATTAGTTCTGCAACATCATACAACTCACCAGAGAAGATGTAATCGATTAATGTGTCTGAAGTAATCGATTAAAGGCCATCAAGTAATCGATTACATCCTGCCAAGTAATCTATAAGAAAAGTTGCATCATGTATTCATCAAAGAGGAAGTAATCGATTACAGGTATGAAAGTAATCGATTACATAAGGAAAGTAATCGATTAAATCCTATCAGTAATCGATTATCAGCTACAGTATATGAAAAAAAAAGGAATTCGTGTGGTCCAGTTGGGCCTTTGTTGACCCGTTTTGACCAAGTGTGGACCACAAATCTTTGACCTAACCCTAGCCACACATCCACTCTTACATGTCCCTTCTCTCTCCTTCCTCCAAATTCACGATACTCCCTCATTTAACGATAGTTCTTCTTTCTCTTCTTCTTTCTCAACGTACTTCTTCTTCCTCCAACCAACAAACCTCCATTGCCTTCACCAAACCTTCATAAAAAAACCACCATTCTCACTCACATCTCTTCCCTCTCTCATAACCTCCATAGTTTCTCTTCTCTTCCATCAAAACTCGTTTCTCTCTCTTCTCACCATACCCATTCGACCTCTCCTCTAAACCACCACCAACCACCATTAAAACACCACTCTACCTTCATAAAACCACCATTCCTAACCTCACTTCACCATTACCTTCTCCCTTCTTCACCATATCTCAAAACCCTTACCCCAACCGATTCACATTGGTCTAACTCGGTTCTACAAAGATTCACTAGTTTGTCAAGGATCTTGGTTCGGTTCAGAGTTCTCGGGTTCAGACGGTTCATATCGGTTCTGGTTCAGTGCATTCAGGTCTTCGTTCAGTGCTAGTTTGCATCCGGTTCTGTGATTTTCAGGTTCAGAGTTACTGGTTCAGTGAGTGTTTGGTTGATTCTGGTTCCGGTTGATTTCAGTTCAATTCCGGTTCAGGTTTCCTATCTTCCTCTTCAAGCTCTTCACGTTACTAATTCTGGTACAGTGTTCATGCTTCTGAGTTCATATTGATACTTTTGATACTAGAAGTTTATTAGCATTGATAGTAAGTCTACATTATCTGCTTGGTGATATCTGGTTTTTGAACTGCTCTATTGGACTTGAATTTGATCAGTTGAGTAGTTGGGTATATTGTTGCATTTGTTCACTGCTGTTCATCTGATTCATTGTGCCTGTTGTCTGCCTAAATTTTTTTATCTTAGATAATGGCTACTCGTCGTACAAAGAGAAGGACTCTAATCGTAGAATCCGATGAGGATGAGCCTTCACCACCTGTCGTACGAAATGAAGCACCACCTTTTTCTTCCAGTCGTGCTGCTAGGCCATCTAGACCTAGACAGAGTGAAGCCGGTCCTTCTGCACCACCTCCTCCAGTTCCTCAACCAGTTGCTGTTGAGAAACTCAATTGATGGTTTTCAAATCCTACTCAAATAGCTGATTATGAAAAATACTTTGCAGCGTGTTCGGTGATCTCTCCCACATTCTTAGATGCAGAAACCTTTGAAGGCGAAGACTGCAACCTCCCTGCTGTAGTGCTCTTAAAAGAAAAAAGCTTGTTTGATTTTAGCACTATCGGCAGTGACTTCTATGAAGACTTGGTTAGGGTTTTCTACACAAATCTGGTTTGGAATTCTGAGGAGAATGTCCTTTATTCTGAGGTAAAAGGAAGAAGCATTAAGATCAATCTGAACACATGGACAAATATCACTCATTTGCCTATGGATGGGATAAATTACATTGGCTCTAGTTCAGACAATCTTTGGGGCGATGAGTATGACAAGAAAGCTGCAAAAGAAGAGTTCATTGATGATAGAATTCCTACCGGCAAGGCATTGACTTCGGGAAATATGAAATTCGAGTTCCGTGTGCTTCACTTCATTATCAATCGTTGTCTCATTCCTCGTCAGGGTAATTAACTATTTCAGGTCAATGGACACTGATTATATTATCCTATGGGCCTGGTCTCATAACAAGCCTATCAACTAGAGTTGGTATGTCTTGAATCACATGATAGAGACTGCAAGTAAAGTTCGTTGCTCGATTGATCGTAATATGAAACTGAAGACAACCAAACTTCCTTATGCACCATTGATCACCAACATCCTGAGGCGTTTTCGGATTCCAGTTAATGGAGAGTCGAGGACTGCTCCAAATGCGGACATGCGGGTGGATACAAACTTTTTGGGAAACATGGGATGGGTGAACATGGAAGGACGTGGTTGGGATCCTAAGATGATGCATCGAGAGCGAAAGTCAACACATAATTATGACCCTGATGAAGAAGAGGAACAACAACAACAACAAGAACAAGCACATTATCCTAATCTCCCTCCTCTACAAGCTATCTTGCCACCTGACTTCATACCTGTTCACTCACTGGCAAGTATACCAGGTCGCTCAAGTAATATAAAATCGGTAAGACCGAGTCGTTCCACCGAGAGTAATGATTTCAATTAAAAAATTCAATAAATAAAGCTACGCGCATAAAAATGATATTAACTTGGAAAAATATCGCGTTTAAAATAAAATTAAACAAATAAATAAATAAAGTGCGAGTGTGGAACGATAAAGGGGTGGTGCAGTTTCGTAAAGTCGGGAATGAATTGTCGTTACCGGTTCTCAAATATTAATTTAAACTATTAAATCAATTGTCACCTTTTGGATTATTTTTTTGCAAAATCAAGAATAATTTAATACCTTAAATTATTCTAGTTTGTTAAAAATAAATCTTCCTCGATACCTCGAGCAAAGCCTTAAATTTCTAACCATAAAATATTTGCTCAATCAAAAATAAATTAAATCATACAATTTGCAGACAATATACCTATCCCTACACAATTGCATAACTTACATCCACAGGCAGTTTATTGTCTAATATACCTATCGGACAATAATCCTATCGTATATTTACGTCTAAATATACACGACAATTAAACCAGATGTAAGTACAAAATATAACAATTAACAATAGATAAAATCAAATATATGACAAACACACATAACAATTCTTCATTCCCAAATGAGTCTTAAGATCTCATAGTCAAAAACAAGAAATTAAGATGCAAACTTAGAAAAATTCACATACCAAATATCAAGTTTCAAACTCTTTACAAAACCACACCTTGAAAACCTTGAGTTTTTGTTGTTCTTGCTCAAGAAGATGAAGAAAATATGCTGTGTAAGAGAAGGAATTCGTCCATCATCCAAAGTCCCCCCTTTACAAAATGAAAATCGAGTTATTAATTAACTGCAGCTGATCAAAACGCGCTTGAGCGCGCTCAAGCGGGCTTAAGCGCGTTTCAACAGCCAATCAGAACGCCTGGAATTGGGTCACAGACCCCAATTTTTATTGCAAAAACCACACGCGCTTGAGCGCGACTAGACACGCCTGAGCGCGTGTCTGTTGAAATCTGGGTCAACTGACCCCTCTGCTGCCGCCACGTGGCCATCTGATCCAAGCGCGCTTGAGCGCGCTTTTTCCACACTCAAACGCGGTTCGCTGAAATGGGCTGTTTGGCCCAAAATCTTCTTCTCAGCTTGGGCTTTTTCTTCTTTTTCTTCACCAATGCCCCTCTTCAGCTGATTTGGCCCAAATAATCTGAAATTCAACAAAAACTAAAATTAAAATACAAATAAATTATCTATACAAATATTTTGCTAAAAACTCCTAAAAATTAATCTATTTGCTGAGAAACAAAACAAAGCACTAAGGAAAAGGGCCCAAATATATATCAAAATCATCACTTCCTGGCCCAAATCACTCCCCCAAACTCAGGACACCCTTTTCACAAATTATTTACAAATTCACAAATCAACTAATAAGGTAACTAGGTGAAGAAAAAAAAAATTAGTACACACTCAACACTCACAAATTCCCTCATGTGTATGGTTCAGCAATAAGCACTCACATTCATTCAAAAGCAACAATTACCATAAGCTTGACTGCGGACCTACAACTCCACTGAACTAAATGAAACATGCAAAAATCAATAGGTCTTTCACTGGTTGTAACGGGGCCAAGGTTTATCTACAATGGTAGGATAAAAGAAGAAAGGGATAAAAACTAAGGTTTAAAAATTAAAACATACCCCTTTTTAGGAACTTGGATGAACTCAAAATCTTTCACATAATAGAACAATCCAAAATTCCACTTCTTCCAACATTTTTTTCTTTTTACAAGTTGTTCTCTTCCCTTTTTTTTTTTTTTTTTTAAGAAGAAAACCCCTTTGTTTTCAAAAATCTACTAAAAACCAACTAGTATCCATCCAAGCCCAGAGGTACTCACCATACTACAATATACAATATTCACAAGGGTACCAAAAACACTTATTCACATTTCTAAGCTCAAAATGGACAACTAGGGACATACCAAAAACCAATTATTAACAAAGTCTGAAGGCCACAACAAAAACACCTAATTGCCTAAATCATTTCAATGCATGCAACATTTCTCAATCTTGTAAAGGTCCACAGTCAAGTTCTAGAATCGAATACTAATGAAGAATACACTCACAGAAGAAAAATTCAGGGGATACACATATATATTCAACACAAATTCCCCTTTATGCAAGTGTTTGGCCCAAAACTCACCAGGCAGGATTACTAAACAATTTCTTCAAAAAGTTACCAAATTAAAGAATTTGTACAAATTATTCACAATATGATACAAAGGGTATACCAAGCAAATAAAATCAGAACCCTGTACTAAATATGAATACCTATCACAAACATTATTCTAAATCAAATTTTTACAGACTCATGCCAAGGACACACTAATAACAAATCAGGAAAAAATATGAGCAAAAATCCTCATTTTTATTTTGGTTACCCTCCCCCAAACTTAGGGTTTGGCTTGTCCTCAAGCAAACAGAAAAAATCGATACAAGTTAAAAGCAAAATAAAAATTATGCACAAACGTGATATACAAAAGGAAACCTGTACATGGGAGTGGGACATCTCCCCCAAACTTAGGTACCTGTACAAAATCAAAATAAAGGATGCCAAAGCACCACACAGATATATACAACGAAGAGAACACAATATTAATATGAACAAAATAAAGAACACCACACATACTAATAAGATAAATAAATTAACCATAATACGGAATCCAATACATGTCCAAATAAAATAGAAATTACGAAGCTAATAAGAACAGCAGTCTAGTAAATACACAAAAACCACACCCCCAATAAAAGAAAAACTAATAACACCCAAACAATACCCTAAAAACAAAGATAACTACCTAAAAATCACACAAAACACACTAAGAAGTAAAGAAAAGGAAAAAACTTACCTAGATTGAGGATACAAAATCGGACAAAAAAAAAAAAAAAAAAAAAGACCAAAAATAAAGAACTCGAATTGTACTTGGAGAGGTCTAAAGAAAACAAAAAGAGAAAGAGAAGAGAACTTGTAGGTAGGGAATATGAAGAAAGAAGGACGAAAAATGAAGAGGGGAGAGCTGGAGGTGGCTGGGCGGAACAACCTAGGTGGAGAGGGATTAGGGTTTGAAGGAGGAGGAAGAAGAAATGGGAAGAAGAAGGCTGGCCAACTGATAAATCGCTGCTGCTGTTAAATTGCGCCTGAGCGCGCTCAAGCGCGTTCAAGCGCGTTCAAGCGCACTTGAGTTTTTAAACACTTTGCACCCTCATTTGGTCAACAACCCCCACGCTTCACCCCGCTTGAGCGTCAGGAACCGCGCTTGAGCGCGTTTGAAAACCCGCTTGAGCGCGTTCCCCCCTGGTTTTTGATAAGTTGCATCAGAATTTGAAACCCCAAAAATTAAACACTCACCCCACCACGCTTGGGCGCAAAAACACGCGCTTGAGCGCAACAAAACACGCTTAAGCGCGTTCCCCCCTGGTTTTTGCAAGTTGCAGTGATGCAACTTTTCTTTGCTGACGTGGCAGGCCACGCTTAAGCGCGCTTGGACGCGCTTGAGCGTCTCTTTTTTTTTTTTTTTTTCACAATATAAAAGCACTACACTACAAAAAAAATAAAAACACAACACACACAATAAATACAATATCTCATCGTAAACGAAAATAAAAAGCACTAAAGTTACCACTGGGGTGCCTCCTAGCAGCGCTTGTTTAACGTCCCGAGCCTGACGGATGACCCTCTCAGAAAACTAAGGATCACGGAGGTCCACTTGAATTGGACTCCTCACAATTTCACCACCATGGTAGTGTTTCAGGCGCTGTCCATTGACTTTGAAAAGCGCACCAGTTTGCACATTCTTGATCTCAATTGCCCCGAATGGACTAACCTGCACTACCAGAAAAGGACCGGACCACCTAGACTTAAGCTTACCTGGAAAAAAACTTAAGCCTAGAATTAAACAGTAATACTTGTTGCCCAGGTTCAAACTTCCGATTCAAAATCCGATTGTCATGCCATTTTTTGGTTTTAGCTTTAAAATCACGAGAAGTGTTGTATGCCTGCTCCCTGAACTCTTCAAGTTCATTAAGCTGCAACAAATGCTTCTCGCCAGCCAGGTTGGCTTCCATGTTTAAAAATCGAGTTGCCCAAAATGCCTTATGAACTAACTCAACGGGCAAATGGCAACTCTTACCATACACAACCTGAAATGGAGACATGCCAATTGGAGTTTTGAACGCGGTCCTATATGCCCACAATGCATCATCTAACTTCCTAGCCCAGTCTCGCCTAGAAGTACTAACGGTCTTCTCTAGAATCCTCTTTATAGATCTATTAGAAACTTCGACTTGACCACTAGTCTGTGGGTGGTACGGAGTAGCTACTTTGTGTCGCACTCCGTACTTGGCTAAAGCCTTCTCCATGACTTTGTTACAAAAATGGCTCCCACCATCACTAATTAGAACTCTTGGGACTCCAAATCGACTAAAAATGTTCCTCCTAAGGAATTCTACCACAACATTGGAATCATTGGTGGGAGTGGAAATTGCTTCCACCCACTTGGACACATAATCAACCGCGACCAAGATATACTTATGGTTGTAAGAGGGAGGAAATGGACCAACAAAGTCCATCCCCCAAACATCAAAGACTTCAACCTCAAGTATACCTTGGAGTGGCATCTCATTCCTCCTAGAAATAGTTCCCATCCTTTGGCATTTATCACATCTCAAAACAAAGTTTCGTGCATCCTTGAAAATTGTGGGCCAATAAAACCCACATTGGAGTACCCTGGCAGCAGTTTTATCACTACCAAGATGTCCTGCACTAGGTGAATTGTGACAATGCCAAAGGATGTCATTCACTTCTTCCTCTGCCACACATCTACGGATTACTCCGTCCACACTTCTCCTGAACAAAAATGGATCCTCCCAAAAATAGAACTTGGCATCATGTGCAAGTTTTTTTCTTTGTTGCCAAATCATATCCCTGGGGATCATGTTCGCTGCTAAAAAGTTAGCCAAATCGGCATACCAAGGGAGTGTGGATAGAGCAAACAACTGTTCATCAGGGAAGTTCTCACTTATAGGCACTACACTTTCTGCACCTATGGTCTCTAGGGGTAGCCTAGACAGATGATCAGCTATTACATTCTCTACCCCCTTTTTGTCCTTAATTTCAACATCGAACTCTTGCAAAAGCAAGATCCACCTGATTAGCCTTGGTTTAGCATCTTTTTTAGCTAACAGGTGCCTCAGAGCTGCATGGTCAGTATATATAATTACTTTAGAACCTATCAAATAAGCCCTAAACTTATCTATTGCAAAGACCACAGCTAAAAGTTCTTTTTCAGTAGTCGATTAATTGACTTGGGCATCATTCAATACTCGACTAGCATAGTAAATTGTGTGAAACACTTTATTAATTCTTTGCCCTAGTACAGCTCCCACTACATAATCACTCGCATCACACATAAGTTCAAAGGGTTCCCCCCATTTAGGAGCGACCACAATAGGAGCTGTCACTAGTTTTTCTTTTAAAATTTCGAAAGCTTTCACACAATTACTATCAAAGTTAAATTCGGTATCTTTTTCCAGTAAATTACAAAGGGGTTTGACTATTTTTGAAAAATCTTTGATAAACCTCCGGTAAAAACCGGCATGCCCAAGAAAACTTCTAATCCCTTTGACATTCACTGGGGGTGGCAACTTTTGAATAACTTCAATTTTTGCTTTGTCCACCCCAATGCCTTTTTCAGAGATCCGGTGGCCTAGAACAATCCCTTCCCGTACCATGAATTGACATTTTTCCCAGTTAAGAACCAAATTTGTTTCTTCACATCTTTTTAAAACTCTTTCCAAGTTAGCTAAACATGCATCAAAAGATTTCCCATGGACCGAAAAATCATCCATAAAAACCTCTATGCAGTTTTCAACCATATCGGAGAAAATCGATAACATGCACCGCTGAAAAGTAGCAGGTGCATTACATAATCCAAAAGGCATTCTCCGGTATGCGAAAACTCCAAAGGGACAAGTAAAAGCAGTTTTTTCCTGGTCCAAGGGATCTACACAAATTTGATTATACCCACTATATCCATCTAGAAAACAGTAATATGCATGCCCAGCTAACCTTTCAAGCATTTGGTCCATAAATGGTAACGGGAAGTGATCTTTCCGGGTGGCATTATTCAATTTTCTGTAATCGATGCAAACTCGCCACCCGGAAACAGTTCGAGTGGGGATCAACTCATTATTCTCAGATTTGACCACAGTCAATCCCCCTTTTTTAGGCACCACTTGCACTGGACTAACCCAGGTACTATCAGAAATTGGATAAATAATTCCAGCATCCAGCAGCTTTACTACTTCTTTCCTAACCACCTCTTGGAGAGTCGGGTTGAGTCTCCGTTGAGGTTGCCTGACTGGCCTAAAATTCTCCTCAAGGAGAATCTTATGCATACAGAAACTGGGATTAATCCCCTTCAGATCAGAGACAGACCACCCTATAACAGATTTATAATTTCTAAGCACCCTAAGCAATCTATCAGTCTCCAGTTCAGTCAGGTCATTATTAATCACTACTGGAAAAAACTTAGAATTATCCAAAAATTCATACCTCAAAGATGACGGAAGAGGTTTCAGCTCTGGCTCCAAGCGCTCCTCCTTGTCCTGTGGCCTTAGTTCCTTGATCTTGCCCCCTGTATATGCATCTGAAATTTCCAACTGGGCAACCGCGGCATCAACACTTGCTTCACCGCACTCTCCATGGATCACAGCACCCAACAGACCATCATCATGACTGGTTTGACTAAAAACTGATGCAACCATAGAGTCAATTGCATCCATTCTGAAACAATGTTCCTCAGTCATGGGCAGCTTCATGGACTTGTAAACATTGAAGCTCACCTCCTCATCTTGCACCCTCAGCTTAAGTTCTCCTAGCTGCACATCAATCAAAGCTCGCCCCGTGGCTAAGAAGGGCCGACCCAGAAGAAGTGGAATTTCAGTGTCCTCCTCCATGTCTAGGACTACAAAGTCAGCAGGAAAAATGAACCTATCCACTTTCACCAACACATCTTCAACCTTACCATATGGCCTTTTGATGGTACGGTCAGCTAGTTGCAAGCACATCATGGTGGGTTTTACCTCGCCAATACCAAGCCTTTTGAAAATGGAGAGTGGCATCAAATTTATACTAGCACCAAGATCGCATAAGGCCCGACCGACCTCATGTCCTCCAATATTGCAAGGTATGGTGAAACTTCCAGGGTCCTTGAGTTTGAGGCAGCTTTTTTTGAATGATCGCACTGCACTCTTCAGTAAGGAGAACTGTCTCTGTGTCACTCAACTTTCTTTTATTGGAGAGGAGCTCCTTCATGAATTTGGCATACACCGGCATCTGCTCTAACGCCTCAGCAAAGGGAATGTTTATGTGCAGTTTCCTAAACACTTCCATAAACTTTGAGAAATGTTTCTGAGTTTCCTCCTTCTTGAACCTTTGGGGAAATGGCACTTTGTCAACTACCTTCCTTGGCACATCAGCTTGTTTCTGAACATTAACTGATCCCTGATCTGGTTGCACAACCTGTGGCTGCACTACCGGCTCACCAGGCTGCACCAAAATCTCTTCCACTGAATCATCACTCACCATCTTTGGTTCTTCATAGGATTTCCCGGAACGAAGAGTGACGGCTTTACACTGCTCTTTGGGATTCGGAATGGTGTCACTAGGCAAAGTACCTTGGGGTCTTTCTGATAATTGTTTCGCCATCTGCCCCATCTGAACTTCTAGATTCCTTATGCTTGCTCCTTGATTCTTGAAATTTTGCCTAGTTTCTTCCACAAAACCAGTCGTTGTCTTAGCCAATTTCTCAACTGCCATTTCCCAAGCTGGACCCTGCTTCTCTTGAGGAGGATTAAGAGCTGGGCTCTTCCAGGAGAAATTAGGATGGTTCCTAAAGCCACCTGGAGGATAGTTCTGAAAGTTGCTTCTAGGAGGTGCACCACCGCCTACAAAGTTAACTTGTTCCCCTGGAGAATTTGAAGAATCTGTACCACAGCTCCCATTCTGATGAGCACCACCACAGAAATCACATATCAGCCCTGTCACTGGTGGTGAGGAAGATGATGATGAACCTGAAACTGCAGCTGCCAGCTGAACCTGACCCAGTTGCTTGGTCAAACTAGCAATCTGTTGTTGCATTTCTTTATTCTGAGTAAAGAGAGTCTGCATCTGAACCATGTCAACCACATCTTTTTTAAACACACCCCGTTCAGAAGTGCGACTGCTATTCCGGGCCATTCTTTCTATCAACTCCTTGGCTTCAGGTACTGTCTTACTGTCTAATGAACCTCCTGCTGCAGCATCAATCATATTTTTAATAGAGGGCCGGAGTCCATCATAAAAAGATCTAATCTGCATCCAATCTGGCATCGAGTGAGTGGGACACTTCTTCAGCATCTGATTGTATCTCTCCCATGCTTCATGCAAAGACTCGCCTTCTTGCTGAGCGAAGGCATTCAGCTCTTGTCTGAGTTAGGCCTGCCTAGCTGGAGGAAAGTACTTATCAATGAACTTCCTCACCAAAGAGTCCCAATCTGTGAAAGTGCCCTGTGAAAAAGACATCAACCAGCTCTTTGCCTGATCTCTGAGGGATAAAGGGAACATCCTGAGTCTGATCGCCTCATCAGTAGTACCCTGGATTTTGAAGAAGTCCAGGATACTTAAAAAGTTTGCCACATGGTCCCCAGGATCCTCATTTGGTGCTCCACTAAACTGGTTTTGTTGCACCAAGTGGATGTAAGCCGACTTAATCTCAAAATTCTGGGCTGTCACTGCAGGTGCAGTTATGCTCGTGGCACAATTTCCTGGGTTGACCACGGCATAGTCTGCTAAAGTTTTAGCTGGTGGAGGTTCTTCCGCCATAATTAGTTCCAAATTCTGATTCTGAGTCTGAGTTTGTTGCTGCCTTGCTTTTCTTGCCTCTTTCCTGTTTGCTTTAGCAGTTTTCTCGATCTCCCTGTCAAACAAAAGGGAGTCCTTATCTCCTACACTTCGCAAGTGCATAAACAAGGAAAAGTCAAGTAGCACTGTCCAGCACAAATAATAGAAAGAACAAATTAACTAAATATATATTGAATATTCACAAAAATCTAAATATGTACAAAAGCAACGTGCGAAGCAGAATGAATTAAACTTATAAAATTAAAATCAAACTACTCCCCGGAAACGGCGCCAAAAACTTGTTCACTCACTGGCAAGTATACCAGGTCGCTCAAGTAATATAAAATCGGTAAGACCGAGTCGTTCCACCGAGAGTAATGATTTCAATTAAAAAATTCAATAAATAAAGCTACGCGCATAAAAATGATATTAACTTGGAAAAATATCGCGTTTAAAATAAAATTAAACAAATAAATAAATAAAGTGCGAGTGTGGAACGATAAAGGGGTGGTGCAGTTTCGTAAAGTCGGGAATGAATTGTCGTTACCGGTTCTCAAATATTAATTTAAACTATTAAATCAATTGTCACCTTTTGGATTATTTTTTTGCAAAATCAAGAATAATTTAATACCTTAAATTATTCTAGTTTGTTAAAAATAAATCTTCCTCGATACCTCGAGCAAAGCCTTAAATTTCTAACCATAAAATATTTGCTCAATCAAAAATAAATTAAATCATACAATTTGCAGACAATATACCTATCCCTACACAATTGCATAACTTACATCCACAGGCAGTTTATTGTCTAATATACCTATCGGACAATAATCCTATCGTATATTTACGTCTAAATATACACGACAATTAAACCAGATGTAAGTACAAAATATAACAATTAACAATAGATAAAATCAAATATATGACAAACACACATAACAATTCTTCATTCCCAAATGAGTCTTAAGATCTCATAGTCAAAAACAAGAAATTAAGATGCAAACTTAGAAAAATTCACATACCAAATATCAAGTTTCAAACTCTTTACAAAACCACACCTTGAAAACCTTGAGTTTTTGTTGTTCTTGCTCAAGAAGATGAAGAAAATATGCTGTGTAAGAGAAGGAATTCGTCCACCATCCAAAGTCCCCCCTTTACAAAATGAAAATCGAGTTATTAATTAACTGCAGCTGATCAAAACGCGCTTGAGTGCGCTCAAGCGCGCTTAAGCGCGTTTCAACAGCCAATCAGAACGCCTGGAATTGGGTCACAGACCCCAATTTTTATTGCAAAAACCACACGCGCTTGAGCGCGACTAGACACGCCTGAGCGCGTGTCTGTTGAAATCTGGGTCAACTGACCCCTCTGCTGCCGCCACGTGGCCATCTGATCCAAGCGCGCTTGAGCGCGCTTTTTCCACGCTCAAACGCGGTTCGCTGAAATGGGCTGTTTGGCCCAAAATCTTCTTCTCAGCTTGGGCTTTTTCTTCTTTTTCTTCACCAATGCCCCTCTTCAGCTGATTTGGCCCAAATAATCTGAAATTCAACAAAAACTAAAATTAAAATACAAATAAATTATCTATACAAATATTTTGCTAAAAACTCCTAAAAATTAATCTATTTGCTGAGAAACAAAACAAAGCACTAAGGAAAAGGGCCCAAATATATATCAAAATCATCACTTCCTGGCCCAAATCAATACCTCCCTACATGCAAACATTCATGGATGACGTCAGAAGTCATATGCGCCGATCAGATGCTCACATGCGATTAGTTGATAATGGAATTGTCGTGTTCTTAACCGAGATCAACCTTAAAGCTATGGAAAAGCCTTGAAGAATGATCACAGTCAAGATATTAATGTAGGACTCTTTAGGATTTCTGAAGATCCAGTTGGGATAATCAGGTTCTCCCTAGTCAACAATGTGTGTGCTTGTGTCAACTTAGGGATGAGAAGACGTACCTTAGCCCCTATAGCATGGTGGTTCTTATAGGGGATTACCTGTGTATCATGGGCCGTTCTGATAAGGCTTCTGAAGAGGAAGAGCTCAAGTAGGATTCGTAGAGGTTATGATAAGATCATATCCTTAAACCCTGTAAGTGATAAACTTCATCCAATGCTGTTATATCTAACCAAGAGTCGTGGGGAATCCAGTGATAGTTACGGTTTGATAAGGCTGTAAACGATAAGGATTAGATTAGAAGTCCTGTGCTAGCTGAAAACCTTATCAGTACGTAACCGGTGGAAACCCAGTTCGCTCGGTATAAATATCCGATCGACACCCCTGTATCAGTATCAAAGTAGTGGGAGTAATGAGCCCTTTGGTCGGTCGTAGCTCGGTCTATTATAGGTCCACTACATAAGCCCCCAAAGCTCGGTTGGGTGATTCGAGTCCTGCCGAGCTTATGAGACGAACGAATTATCTTCCAACCGAATTCTCGGTGATTGAGGAGGAAATCCGAGCCTTTCTGCGCTTCGATCCAGGCTATCGTTTGATTGACCTTGGAGTTACCTTCCATTTCTCCCTGAGTTTACACGTGTCTTTAATTTTATCGGGAAACGTACCGTTATGATTTCAAATCCATCAGAGGTGCCACGTACTTGCTTTTCAACGCTAAATGGGCTTTTTATCTAAAGCCCAAACTTTTTGAGATAGTGGAGGGAAGTTAAAAGAAAATCAAAGGGCGGTTCCTCATTCACTCATTTCTTCTCTTTCTTCTTTGTACGTTCTCCTGAGAAATTGGAAACCAGAAACGAAACTGTACAAAGACCTCCTTGCAACAGCTTCTTGCCAGAGTCTTGATTGACGCTTCCTCTGCATTTCTTTTTGCCTTGCGTGTCTCAGTCTTTTTTGCTTTTCTTGATCATTCACTACTAGCAGGTAACTGAACTTTCTTCTTCAGAGCATTTCTATTTTTTCTATTTTGATGTCCTCTTCGTTCTTGCATGTGGTTGTTGCTATTTGTTTACTGCATTTCCAAGTGTTGTATTTTGCTTCTAATGCTTCATTGCTGTTCATGCTCCACTACTGTTTCTTTGTCCCCGATTTTTGAATAAATCGCTTTATTTGTATATTTCTAGGTTTACTCACTTTCCTGGTTTTGAAAAACTTTACACATTTCTGGGTTTTTGGATTTTCTGGGTTTTGCGAGTGTTATTTTTTATGGGTCTTGAGGGTGTCATTCTTTCTGGGTTTTTAGGGTATTATTTTTGGCTTTTCTGGATCGTGGGGTTTACTTTCTGGGTTCAGTGAAAACCCCAAATCGTTTTGTTGTTGTTGCTGTGATACCTCACTTGCCCCTCAAACTTCTTTATCCGCTTTACCGCCTGTTGAGTGATCGCTGTAGAATTTCTTAGGTTTGCTTTACGCTTTTCTGCACTTAACTTCTTAGGGTTGGTACTGGAGCGTCATTTATCATGAGTGAGGAATCTGTAAACTCTGATGTGCCAAGAACACATAAGGGAGGGAACCCCGAGCTTTGTGGTAAACCGATAGCCATGCATTTCCCTCGGACTTTGAGAGAGTTCAGGAAAGGTGTGATTCAGTATAGGATAGCCGAAAGAGTAGAACAACGGAGGTTAAGGAGGCTTCATAGAGGTATTAGACATTTCAATCGGTTTTGGGAAATTCTGCCCAGAAAGGGAGGTGTTCCCAAACCGACCGTAAGTATTTGGTAAAGTTTTTGTGGTTCTGACTCCAAGTGTTCCCCCTTTTCCTTAGGTATGAAGAGAAAGTGTGTTACTAATCCCGACTTGTACCCTCTTCCACCAGATTCAGCTGAATATGACTGGGTGGACCGAGAGGTTCTTGGCACTCAATCAGAGCTTATGACGCATCAATCACTAGAACAAACACGAGCCATAATTTTTCCATGTCCAGGAGATAACACAGGGAATTTGTACTCCATTACTCCAGTGGGTGAGAATGAGAGAGTCTGCACCAAGATTCCTGAGGGTAGTACAGGCTTCTATTTTTACGAAGAGGTGATCACTCGGCTTGGGATAAGGCTGCCTTTTACTGATTTTGAGATGGGGGTTCTGAACTTCCTAAGAGTGGCCCCTACTCAGCTGCATCCAAACGCATGGGCGTTCGTGAAGGTTTTTGAACAAGTTTGTTCAGCCATGAATTGGGCTTGAAATCTTCGTATCTTTTTCCATCTTTTTGCTCCACAGTGTAATTCGTTTGAGAAAGGTTCAGCTAAGAAACCCTGGGTTTCTTTGAAGTCTCGCAGAGGATATGCTTTATTTACCAAATATTCTGAGTCCTGGAAGGGATTCAAACCTTTTTTCTTTAAGTATAACTTTAATGGTACTGGGGTCTGCTGGTTTACCCGACCTGGGGAAAGACGGCCACTTTCGCTGTTTCCTCTCCAATGGAGTTCCAGTTTCTTTAATCGATCAATCGCTTCCTATTCTTCTGATTGGAAAGAACTTGCTGAATTTGAAAAGGAGGTTTGTCGGTCGGTTGAAAGTTACTTGCAGAAAAATGGGATGATAGAGACGAGGGATATTGTGAATATCCCTTCTTCTGAAGTTAAAACGGAACTTGGTATAGTGTATATATTTAGCTTTTCAATTCTGTGGTTTGATCAGTTCTTATATCTATTGGTTTTGTTTTTCTTCGAATTTGTGGTTTGATCGGCTCTAACGTCTATCTGTTTTGTTTACAGAAAACATGGTCGCTCTCCTGGCAGCTCTTGTTCAAGGTCAAGGTGGTAAGAAGAGAAAAATTCCCGCCACCTCTGGATCCTCAAATCCGAGTACTCCAAGCTTGAGTACTTCTAGCCCAACTCCTTCTGCCTCGGCTGCCGAGGCTTCTCCTCGGCCAGCCGCCAATATGGTTGCTGTTGCTTCAACTGTTTCTATGGCCCCTGGTGGTCAAGTTCAATCAACTTCTCCTCTTCAACCCCTTCACCGACGCCGACGAGTGGACAAAGGAAAGGAAAAAGTAACCGAGGGTGTAAACCTAAGGACTGAGGGACCAAGTGCCCGACCTGCTGCTACTCCTACTGCTGGTACCACTGCTGCTGCTCCAACTTCTACTGAGAATCCTCCTGACACATCCATATGGGATGTGCAGTTTGATGAAAGATTTGGGAAGTACATCTGCCCCGAATCGGATTGCACTCGTTTCGGAACGCTGAATACCGACGAGTGGTCACGTTGCAACATGACACTTGCTAAGTATCTCCTCAGGGGGGCCAACCTTGCCTATTTCTTGGCCAAACATCCTGATGGTCTTTTCACTGGCTACAACGCCAAACAAAGGGAAGCTCGGGAACTTTCCGCTGCTCAAGAAGCCAGTCTCTCGGATGAGCTGATCCGAGTGAAAAACGAACTGGAAAACCTGAAGGCTGATAAGGGGGAACTGGCTAAGGAGAGAGATTCCTTAAAGGCTTCCCAAAAAGCAGCTGAAATCAAGAAGAAGGAAGCGGAGGAGACTCTGAAAAAGGAACTTCAAGTGCATCAGCAGAAGGTGGATGAATTAAAAGCTGAGGTTGACAAGTCGGCGGTGGTGGCTCGGAAGTTGAGAGAGAAAGCACTGTTTCACAAGAAGAAGGCGGCGACCAACTTCTACAACTGGGGGAAAGCGGTTGATGATGCCTTTGTCTCGGCCATTCAGCAAGTTCAATTTCTGAACCCTGAATTAGAATTGAGGGTGGTTGGGGCTCATCCATTTCATGCTGTTCAAAATGGGAAGTTGATTGATCTTTCATCCAGGGCTGAGGTAGATCTGTAGGCCGAGGATCTTTCTAATCCCCTTGAGGAGCTGATCGAGGCACCAGACTTTGATGACTCTCAAGTTGTTTTATCTGATATTGAAGAATGATATTTCACCCTTTGCTATTTTGTCGTCTTGCCGTTTGCTCAATGTATTCTGAGCGTTTTAACTTTGGTGCTCTTGTATTCTGCCTTACTGAACCACTTACTTTATTTTGCTTTCTGTAACACCCTATGATTAATTACCCTTAATTCCCCTTATACTAAAATACGGACTTAAAAATTCATTTTTATTATATTAAAATCAACCGTCAAACGGACGGAGTTTTGTTTGTTTTTCGGACTAATCCAAAATTTAACTTGTGATAAACAATTTTCAAATAAACAACTAATAGCCAGCAGGGCTTCAGATGATATTCATAAATCATATCAAGGCCCCATGGGCTCCAAATATATCAGAGTAATAGCGGAAAATACTATGTTTGAGTGTCATAACCAAAACATATAACTTTGTCAAAATAAAACATCCTAAGCCTCACTTAAAATATGAATAACAAATTTTACATCAAAATAGTGTAGGAGGCTTAAGTTCATAATATACTCTAAACCCATAACACCCTACTCTCCCTGTAAGGGAAAGTACTCCTGCTCGGCCGGGGGCTGTGCCAGCTCAATCTCCGTACCTGAAAATGTAAGGGAGTGAGCATTGCACATGAAATAGAAAGCAATTTCTAACTAGACATAACAACCCGCTAGGTCAAACACAATTAGAAAATAAGCATATATTCACATATTGCACACCATACTCATTTCAACATTTCCATATTCATTATTCATTTCAACGTCCATTTCCATTATTCAGTTCAACATCCATTTTCCTTATTCGTTTCAACATCCAATCAACATTCATTTCCTTTTCTCTTTATTCATTTCACATACTCATTTCATTTCAATACATCACCTCAAATCAGAGGCCAATGAACAATTTTCATTCAACACATTTATCACCTCAAAACATAGGCCCTTATACTTTTCCATATTTAAATTATGTGTCCCTCAGGTCAGAAGTCAACACTCAGTTCTTTATTTCATCCGGTGTCCCTCAGGTCAGAGGTCAACACCCAATAACATTCATTTCATCTTGTGTCCCTCAGGTCAGAGGTCAACACACCAATACACATCTCATCCGGTGTCCCTCAGGTCAGAGGTCAACACTCATTAACATTCATCTCATCTTGTGTCCCTCAGGTCAGAGGTCGACACTTTATTACTTTAATTCATTTTGTTCCCCTCATAACAGAGGTCAGCCTAATCATCACTTTCCATTAATCGTCACCTCAAATAAGAGGCCAACGCACTTATCACATTTTCATTTCACATTACCTCACATCAAAGGCCAAATCATACTTTCATCTTCCTACACAAACAACTTAACATATACAATCACAAATACACTTACACACATTTCCCATTCATTCTTTTTCCATACTCATTCCCTATATCAATTATCAAATCTTTCCATTAATCGTTACCTCAAATCAGAGGCCAACGCATATACCACATTCTCAATGTTTGGCGCCTCATTTCAGAGGCCAAGAATTATTCACTTTCTTGTTCAATCAATTTTAACACATTTAAATACAACAACACACATTCAACAACTAATTATTCATGTAATTACCTTATTCATTTCCTTTCTCAGTTATCACAATCATACCAAATAGTATTCTCTTTCATAGTCCAACATTTATATTACACTTCATTTCAAATTACATATTTCACCTTCTCACATATTTTCTTTGTCACCACATCATAACATCACCTTTTACATTTTGTTTACACAAAATCATTTGCTTCCATTTCCGATATTCACAAGTTCAATTCATAAGCCATGACCTTTGTTCACAATTGACAATACTTAACATTTATACTCATTTAGCATTTAGATACAAATACGCACATTCATCACATATAATTGTTTCCATTCCCTTTTCTTCCTATATTAATTTATTCCATAACACATACACATATTTGCAATAGCAGTGAATTATCATTTAATACAAGACTTTACCATTAAAATCAATAATCATAGAATTCATTTATGTCAACTTCACTATCATATTACCCAATTCCTCATGTACTTCAATTTAATCCTTATCCAAGTTTCATTTATCAAATAATTCATTGTCATATTATTGGGTTTCCTTTTCCTAGTCTTAACATCCAATCATCATGCATATTTAATTAATTAAGATTTTATATTCAATAACCTAAGGTTTTATAATCTAATTTTCTCCCCTAACACATAACCCTAACAAGCATTATATACTAACTAGAGCCTACTCCCTAGAACAAGGCAAAGCTCACTATATCCACTCCCTTACCTCAAACACTTAAGGATAAGGAGAGTCCAAGTGTCCTATGCTTGAGTTTGCCCACCAAGAGCTCAAAATCCACAAGAGAGTGATAGAACCTATTATAAAGCCACAAGAAGGAGGATTATTGCTCATTCCATGATGCTCAAACTAAACCCCATGGAAAACTTGAAGGTTCTAATCTTAGAATTGAAAACCTCCATGAGAGGGAGGAGAGAGAGAACTCGAATTAGAGAGAGAGGGAGAAGGAATTAAAGGCTTGAATACTTACTTGGAGCAAGGAGGAAGGAAGTTTGATGATGGGAATGGAGTATCACCCTTGCTTCTTGATGATTTGAAGGAAAAGAATGAAGCCCTAGAGGAGAAGAAAAAGAAAAGGTCGAACAATGAGGGAAAAGAGTGTTGATTTCGTTTTATTTTTTTCCTCAGCAGCAGTGTTTAATCGATTAAATTGCAGCTTAATCGATTAAGAGGCGATTAAGAGGCGATTAAGCTGCACAATTTTGCAGTATCCAGATTTTGAAAGGCCATAACTTCTTCGTTACCCGTTGGATCTTCCTCAAATTTTAAAGCAAGCTTCCCCTACATACTGATCTTCACATCCAACGGTGGAAATTGTGTTTAGAGTTATAAATCTTTTATTTTGAATTTCCTAATATCCTATGTTATCAATCCTAAATCAAGCCTTCAAACCACTAGTTTCAACTCCATGTCATTACTTCCTTCACTTTAGGCTTGACCCATCATCAATTATACTAGGAATTAAATTTGGGATGTTACACTTTCGCTCGTGATGAGCGTTGTTTTGGACAATTTACCTTACTTTGCGCATTTTGATAATGATATCATATTGTTATTTACTTTTTATTTCGTTCGTCACGTTTCGGTATTTACTAATGTGAATTCAAGACTGTATAATTCATTGTGGGTAGAACTCAGATCGCCGACCTTAGCCAAAGTGGGATCCTCGGACCGCGAAGTAAGGAAAGTAGTTTCCTGGGTTCGGGTGTTCTATAAGTACGTTGCTGAACTCTCGTAAAGAGTTGGGCCTCGATTTAGCTCGGTGGCTAGCCGAACCAAATGAGTCGCGTGTTACTTCACAATGTTCATACGATGATTTCAAATAAATCGATGCTTTTATTGATAGACGAATACAAAAAATGAAGTTGTTCATTTTCTAACTAATTCCTAACATCTCAATTCCTAACAAATGTTTCTAAGCTGAGAAGGTTGTTGCCCTTCATTTTATTCCAACTAAAAATTTCTGAGTAATGAAAAGCTATCCTATAAAGAGTAAGAAGCGAAATACAAGCTTAACTGTAATAAGTTCTGAGTTTGGCGACGTTCCATGTGTTGCCAATTTCCGTGCCCGAGAGAGACTCTAACTTGTATGCTCCAGATCCGGATTTGGCCTTTACTCGATATGGTCCTTCCCAGTTTGGCTGGAGTTTTCCAACTCCAGCATTTCCTTTACCAATATCAGCTCGACGAAGGACTAAGTCGCCAATCTCAAAGCTTCTTGGACGAACCCTCTTGTTGTATTCCCGAGTCTGTCGCTCCTTCATTTTTGCTTTCATGAACTGCCGCATTTTTTCGAATTTCTTCCAACAACACCAGCTCTTCACTGACCAAATGGTCGTTTGTTTCCAAGGGACGTTCAAGTGTCCTGAAGGTGGGAATATGCTTTTCGATTGGGATGACTGCGTCACAGCCGTATGTCAAACGAAAAGGGGTTTCTCCTGTGGACGAATGTATTGTTGTCCTGTGTGACCATAGGACGCTCGGAAGTTTATCTGCCCAAGTGCCAGCAGTGATTCCGAGCTTCTTTTTGATCCCATCTAAGATGGTTCTGTTGGCAGCCTCGGCTAACCCATTTGTTTGTGGGTGTTCAACAGAACTAAAATAGTGAGTAATGTTTAGATCGACTGCTAATTGTTGGAAGTGATATGCTGCAAACTGAGATCCATTGTCTGTGACTATGGCATGTGGCACTCCGAACCGAGAAATTACCTCTTTGACAAAGAAAGATTGAATCTGAGCTGCTGAGATCGTTGCTAATGGCATTGCTTCGATCCATTTGGTGAAGTAATCAATAGCCACTACTGCAAATTTGAGTTGGCCTGGTGCAGTGGGAAACTTTCCTATGATGTCCATGCTTCATTGGTAAAAAGGCCAAGGTGCGCTGAGAGAGTGCAACTCTTCAGCAGGCTTTTGATAGACGTCACTGTGAAATTGGCACTGAGTACATTTCTTGACATGTTCCATAGCGTCTTTCTACAGCGTAGGCCAAAAATAGCCCGCTCGGATTACTTTTCTCGCCAAGGACTTTCCTCCCATGTGATGGCTGCAAATACCACCATGAATCTCCTCCAAGATTTCCTCAGCTTGGGAAGGATTGACACATCTGAGCATGGGGGATCCAAAACCTCTCTTGTATAAGACTCCATTTAGAACTGTGTATTGGGCGGCCTTTTTCACCAATTTTCGAGCTTCAGACTGATCTTGGGGGACAAACCCATGTTGCAAGTAAGTAAGAATTGGGTTCATCCATGACTGAGATATTGAGACCGCCAAAATGACGCTAGGTCGGGGAATAGTTTCTTGTATAAGAGTTTTGTTATTTTTCGACCCTTTTGTACTTGCCAATTTTGACAGAATATCAGCTCGGGAATTCGAATCTCTCGGTACATGAGAGATGTTAAATTCAAAGAAGTTTGAGATGATTCGCTTTACCTCTTCAAGATATTTCTGTAAAATGGGCTCCTTTGCCGAATACTGACCCTTGATCTGAGAAACTACCAGTTGTGAATCGCTGAACACTGACACTTGCTCGGCTCCGAACTCCTGAACCATCTTGAGGCCTGCGAGAACTGCCTCGTACTCTGCTTGATTATTTGATGTTTGAAACTCAAATTTCAATGAGTATTCCATACACAAACCCTCGGGGTTTTCAATGATCACTCCAGCCCCAGCTCCTTTTCTATTACTTGACCCATCCACATAAACTGACCAAAGACTCTGGGAGTTGTCAGAAGGGATGTCTGTGAACTCCGTAACAAAATCAGCAAGCGCCTGAGATTTCATTGCTTTCCTTGGTTCGTAGGCGATGTCGAACTCAGAGAGTTCGACAGACCATGAAACCATTCTGCCAGCTAGGTCGGGTTTGTGGAGAACTTGTCTGAGGGGTTGAGCTGTTCTTACCAATATTCTATGTGCCTGAAAATACTGTCTCAATCTCCGTGCCGATGTGACCAAACAATACGCAAGTTTCTCCAGCTTCTGATATCTCAACTCCGATCCTTGAAGTGCTCGACTAACAAAATATATTGGAGCTTCAATACCTTAATCCTCTCTTACCAAAACCGAACTGACCGCTGCTTCGGCTACTGACATGTACAGAATAAGGCTCTCAACAGGAAAAGGGCTGTGGAGGACCGGCGGGCTAGAGAGATACTCTTTTAACTGAATAAAGGCTTGCTCACATTGCTCATCCCAAATGAAATCCTTCTTTTTTTTGAGAAGCTGGTACCACGGCAAGGCTTTCCAAGCGGCATGGGACAAAAATCTGGACAGTGCCGCCACTCGACCCGTAAGTTGTTGATCTTCTTTGAGATTAGCTGGGCTCCTCATACCAAGGATTGCATCGCATTTATCAGGATTGGCCTCAATTCCTCTCTCGGTTAACATAAAACCGAGGAAAGAACCTGCTGGGACTCCAAATACACACTTCTCCGGATTCAACCTCATGGAGTATTTTCTCACTCGGTCGAGTATTGTGGTGAGATCCTTGGCATGACTTTCTTGTTGTCTACTTTTTGCAATGATGTCGTCTATGTACACCTCCATGTTCGAGTCGATCATACCTTGAAAAATTTTGTTCATCATCCTCTGATAAGTAGCTCTCGCATTTTTCAACCCAAAGGGCATAACGTTGTAACAATAAGTCGCCCTATCGGTGATAAATGCAGTTTTATCTTGGTCGGCAGGAAACATTGGAATCTGGTTGTAACCAGAATAAGCGTCCATAAATGATAAGAGTTTGTATCCTGCTGAACTGTCGACGAGTTTATCAATAACAGGGAGTGGGTATTGATCTTTAGGACAGACTTTGTTCAAGTCTGTGTAATCAACACACATTCTCCATTTTCCATTGGGCTTTTTGACCAAGACGGTGTTAGCTAACCAGTCTATGTAGTCAATTTCCCTAATGAAACCAGCTCGGAGTAGTTCAGCAACCTTTTCCTCAATTGCAATCGCCTTTTCCGTACTAACTTTTCTTTTACGCTGTGCCACTGGCTTCGACCCCGGAATGATGCTCAACTTGTGACAAATAAAATTGGGGTCGATTCCAGGCATGTCGGCTGATGTCCAAGCGAATAAATCTTTATTCGCGATTAATAGTGCAGCCAATTCTTCTTTAATACATACTGGTAAATCCGAACCAATTTTCACTTGCTTGAGGGGGTCATTAGATAGTGTCAAGAACTCCCACTGTCCCTTTGGGGTCGGTCTATTTCTGTCGGACTGGTCTCGCATATCCAGGTCTGCGAAATTGACATTTCCCTTACCCAAAGAAACTCTTTCTAGATTGCTCGGATCTTTACTTTTCACCTTCCCCAAGCTAGCATTGTAACATTTTCTTGCTGCATCTTGTTCGGCTTTGACCGTTACCACTCTGTCGTCAGTTCCAACAAACTTCATAGCCAAATGAACTGTTGATACAACTGCCCCAAAAGCCTGCAGAGAAGTTCTTCCTAGAATTGCATTGTAGGCCGCCGGGCAATCAACAACCAAAAATTTCACAATCTCAGTTCTAGCCGAAGGCTGTTGTCCAAGGGTCACAGGGAGCTGAATGTAACCCTTTGGCTCAACGGTGTCTCTAGTAAAACCAATCAGTTCCCCCTTGAAGGGAGTGAGATTACACTCCCTGAGTTTTAAAGCTTTGAATAACGGGAAGAACATTATATCTGCCGAACTACCTTGATCAATAAAAACTCGTTTTACCTCATAGTTGCCGATCAGAGCAGTTATCACCATGGGGTCATTGTGGCCCAGAAGGATTCCATCTAAATCTTCAACATCAAAAACGATGGGAATGTTTTTTGTTGATCTCTTGGCAATTGGTTTATGGCTAACAGCCAAAATTTGGTTGATGTACTTTTTTATGTCGGCTCTCTTCTCCCCACCTCCAGCAAAACCTCCCGCAATAGTGTTTACCAGAAAATCATTTTTATTGGTGTTTGATTCGGGAACCGAAGTAGGGTCGGTTCTCTGCTTCCCCGTGTTCCGATCATCTGGTGACCTACTTCTCTGGCGTTTAGGTTTTACTGGTGATTGAGATCTGTGTCTGCTCCTTCGGCCAGCCGCATCTCTGATGTACTGCTGCAACTTCCCATCTCTGATCATCTCCTCAATCAGGTCTCGCAGCCAGTTGCATTCGTCGGTTGTATGGCCATAACCCCTATGGAAATCACAGTATTTTGACCTATCACGCTGTGCGCCCTTTCTTAAAGACGGAGGTCTTTGAGCAGAGCGTAAGTCGGTCTGCATAGTTTCTCTTAAAATCTGACTCCTCGGAACAGTTAGAGGGGTGTAATCCTAAAACTTATTCCGGGGAAGAATTCGTCGATCACGATCGTTCCTTTCCTGTCTGCCACCAAAACGTTCGTCACGTTTTTGTTTGTTTTGACTTGGTGGGTCGGCACACTGTCTTTCCTCTCTTACTTTCTGCCCTTTGTGGAATTCCTCCAGATTGATAAATTTGTTTGATCTTTGCCTTGGCTCTGCCATATCTTTTGAAGGTTTGCCAATCAAGGATTTCCTAAAATCTCCAGATTGTAAACCTTGAGTGAAAAATAATACTGCTACCCCAGGTGCTAATTGAGGGACCGAGCTTGCTTCTGCATGGAAACGCAAAAGGTAATCTTTCAAGGACTCATCTTGCTTTTGGGTTACAGCTGCTAAGGTGTGGTCGGACCGGGGCTGGATACAGCTAGCCGTGTATCTATTTAAAAATATTCTTTTCATCTCTTCCCAAGAATTTGAAGATGCAAGGCTTCTCAATGATGTTTTGATGAAGACAATCTAGTGTGGCAAACCTACAACAACAATCTCAAAGGACTAGTTCTACTATTCATTCATATATTTGTATTTTAATTGTATTATTATTTTATTATATGAGTGTGGGTGGTAGAATTAGGATTAGAAATCTCAATTTGAATTAAGGAATTAATTATGTTTTAAATTGGGATTGCATTGATAGAGAAAAGGGCTCAAGATTTTATTAAAATAAATCAGTGAAAAATGCAAAATAAAAGAAAAAGTTTTTAGCAGTGTTTAGCAGTGTTTAATCGATTATATCTCAGTTTAATCGAGTATTAATCGATTAAGGTATCGTTTAATCGATTAAAGGCTGTTAAAACTGAATCATTAAAAGCCTTTCATTTTCAACATGACAAAGGTTACGAATCATTATCATTTCACAGTATTTTTCATATCTTTTACACATACTCTTGAGCTAAGATTCTTTCTCAAAACATCATCTCTATCAATGTTCTTTTGAATCTCAATTTTACATCATACTTCATTCTTTTGATTCCAAATTGAAGATTCAATGTTCTTGAACATTATTAGTTGAATCAATCTTGTAACAAAGGGTTACGTTCTTCAAGATTCAACAAAGGCAAAGTTTCAATTGAGGCAATTGAAGAAAGAAGGTTGGAGCACTACCTTGAGCAATTGAAGGATTCATTGCTAGAAGCTCATACGGATCGAATTAAAGGTTGGAGCACTACCTTGAGCAATTGGAGGATTCATTGCTAGAAGCTCATTGGGATTGAACGCGACGTTTCAATCAAAGGAGGAACGAAGAGGATCGAATTACAAGATTGGGGTAGTGTCATATGAATTGGTACTTCATATGATAATGGGTTAGGATCGAGAGTTGAGAGTATTCTAACGATTCTTGTAAACTGATCTATTTGTTCATAGTGTAGCAAATCACCCAATCCAGAGAGGGTGGACTGGATGTAGCTCACCGATTATGAGTGAACCAGGCTAAAATCACTGCGTTCTTCGTTCTTTACTTTTTACGTTTATTTCAATTAAAATCGATCAAGAGCTTAAAAATCAAATAGGATTAGTATTGGGTTTTTCAATTACGTATTCATTATATTCTTGTTAATTGATTCGTGATTGATTTCTCTGATTTGATTCTTGATTCGTTAAGTTTCGTAGAATAATCGTTTTGAATTGAATTCTGAATTTCTGCAATTTTAACAGTGTTTAATCGAGTAGTACTCGATTAAGAAAAAAATTGACTTTCTGGTTTAATCGATTAAATTGCAGGTTAATCGATTAAATCAGTGTAAACTGCTTAAAATTGAACTGTTTCTGAACCGTTTTTGATTACTTTCGAAATTCTGGTATCGTAGCTTAACCATTCTATTCACCCCCCTCTAGAAGGTTATTTTTAGCCGCTTGTTGGTTTCCAACAAGTGGTATCAGAGCTCGGTCGAATAAACCGAGTGTAAAAACTTTTTCGAAAAGATCCATTTGGAAACCATGGCAAATCAAAATCCTTTTGGAGGAGAAGGTGCAGCTATTAATCATCCCCCACTATTTGGTGGTGAGGGGTATGCTTACTGGAAAGTAAGGATGAAAATTTTCATACAAGCTATCGATAACGAAATTTGGAAAGCCATCGAAAAGGGTCCCCATATTCCATCTAGTGTAGTTGATGGAGCGGCTCAATTGACCCCGGAAGAAAAGTGGACCGATGATGATAAGAAAAAGATTCAATTTGACTATAAGGCTAAGAATATCATCACATCCGCTTTGTCATATGATGAGTTTTTTAGAGTCTCCCAATGTGCTAGTGCAAAGGAAATGTGGGACACTTTACAAGTGACTCACGAGGGAACTAGCGAAGTTAGGCGAGCTAGATTAAATGTCTTGATGCGTGAATATGAGTTATTTCAAATGTTGTCTAATGAAAATATTAATGATATGCAAAAGAGATTTACTCATATTATTAATCACTTGCTTGCTCTTGGTAAGGCTTTCTTACCGGGAGAACTTACTAACAAAGTTTTGAGATGCTTGGACAGGAATTGGCAACCCAAGGTCACCACGATTATTGAATCAAAGAACTTGGATACTATGGATCTCGCTACTTTGTTTGGGAAATTGCAAGAGCATGAGATGGAGCTTGGACGCCTAACCTCGAATGAAGAATCCGACAAGAAGAAAAAGGGTATCGCATTGAAAGCTTCATCATAAAAAATTGTTGATACTCAAAATGACTCTTCCTTGGATGATGACACAGATTCGGATTTGGATGATGAGTCACTTGCACTCGTGGTTAAGAATTTCAGAAAATTTTTCAAGAAGAAAGGAAACACAAGAAGATTCAATTCAAAGGAAAGCAAGGAAACTCCACAAAGGTCGAAAACCCCTAGAGACAAGATAATATGTCATACATGTGGGAAAGCGGGTCACATCAAATATCATTGTCCTCAAAAGCCTAAAAAGTCCGATAGTGATAAGAAGAGGTCCAACAATCACAAGGCTAAGAAAGCCTACATTGTTTGGGACAAACCCGAAGATGATACTAACTCTAGCACTTCGGAGGAGGAAGAATCTGCAAATTTGTGTTTAATGGCTAAGGATGACATTGAAGCTTCCACTAGTGACACGTATATTGAGAAATCAAGCTCAAAGGAGGTACATTCTAAAACTAACTCTGATGTGGATTCAGATAATGAATCTTGCTCTTCCCCCTCATATGATGCACTTTATAATGCCTATGTTGATATGCATGCCGAACTTAAGAAACTAGCTAAAATCAACATTGAGGCTAAGAAAGCCATTTTGAAGTACAATGAAAAGATTATTGAAATGCAAAAACATATTGATGAGCTTGTTCTTCAAAATGAGACTTTAGAACTCATTTACTCTAATGCATCATGTGAATGTTGTGTTTCTAATGCTGTGATTTCCGATTGTGAAAGGTGCAAGACTTATGAAAATGAATTACATGATTTGAAAGAAAAACTTGCTACCTTTACAAAAGGAAAAAGAGATTTGAATGATTTGCTCTCTAGACAAAGAGACAATACAAATAGAACCGGTTTTGGATATACTAAACCAAAGAAGAAATCCTATAGACAAGTTGGAAGTTTTTCAAAGGTTAATTTTTCTAGAAAACCTACTTGTTTCTATTGTGGTATCTTTGGTCATGCTTCAAACATTTGCAAAATCAAAAAGTTTGGTATACCCAATAAGGAGTTTATTTGGATTGTTAAAGGAGAGAAACCGGATATTAACCCCCAAGGACCCAAAATTGTTTGGGTACCTAAGTCTTCCACTTAATTTGTTTTTGTAGGTGTGCCTTCGAACGAGAGCTGATCGTTGGTATTTGGACAGCGGTTGTTCAAGGCACATGACGGGAGACAAGAGACATCATCATCTTGTTTTTGAGATTTTGTGTTTTAAAAAATCATCATGTTTCTCTAAATGTCATGGTTAAGTGTGATATCTCATGTGATTTGCTTAATTTGTGCTAAATGTGTTTACATGTTGTATTCCTAATTGTGTTCATTAGTTGTTAACTGTGATTGTGTGATTTGGTTAAGTTTTCCATGATTTTTGCATTAAAACTAAGTTAAAACTGCATTTTTCAGGAATTTAATCGATTAAGTTGATATTTACTCGAGTAAGAAAAAAAGATCTTTCAGGTGTACTCGATTAAATCTCAGAATACTCGATTAAATCCCAATTTTACACATGATTTACTCGATTAAGTTACAGTTTAATCGATTAAGTTGAAATCTACTCGATTAAATCGTAATTTTTCTGACAGTTTTAAAACACGTTTCTGCACATTTTCTTCACTTTTCTCTCACTTCTTCACGCGTTTTCTCTTCTCACTCAACACGGTTTCATCAAATTTTCAACCCAAAAGAGTTGATTTCTTCCATATTTCTTCATTATTCTTCATTATAAACTCATTCTACATCATTATCTTCATCCATTTCACTTCCATTCACTTAATTTTCAAAACCCCCAAATCAAAAACCCTAAGAGCATTAAAAATGGCCCCTCCTTCATCTTCCTCTGCTGGGAAACGTAAGAAACAACGAGTCAATATGGATTTGGACTCTCATTACTATTCCAAGGAGATGCGTCAGGAACGTGAAGCCAATTTTGCACGCAGGGATTTTGGTCATATAAGGTTTATGAATATGAAGTGGCTTTTGGCACAAAGGTTTGCATGTTCTTCTCTTTTTGTCGAACAAAATCTTCAGAAATTTCTTGGTTTTCGCTGCAATATATACCCTAGGCTTGTTCGAAAATTTTATGCCAATCTGAAATATGATGATGGAGTTTACAAGTCTGTTGTAAAGGGAAAGGTGCTGAAAATTAGACCCCAAGATTTGAATAATTTGTTTGGCTTGAGTCTCACTGGTACATTCCTTAATGATCCTGACAGTGATATACTTATTGACTGTGATGTTGCTAATGTGTTTAAGGAAACTGTTAGGGTTGGATATACTTGGTCTAAGGGTACTAAAAATGTTGGGATTATGAAAGAGGACTGCAGGTTGCTATTGTATGTCATTTCTTATTGTTTGCTTCCGAAGACTAATCAAAATTATGCTCAGGCTAATTCGGATGAATTGAGGATCTTTTATGGTTTTCATGAACATATTCCTATAAATTGGTCACGGGTTGTTTTGGATAGAATGTTGATTGCTGCAGGTTCTTCTGGTTCTGCAACTTTACCATATGCTATGCTTGTTTCTAAGCTGTTATCATTCTATGATGTTGAGATTAATGAGGATGAGGAGGAAATTTCTATTAGTGATCAAAATTGTATCAATGCTTCTTTGTTACATGGTTTGGGTATGGATGAATACCCTGAACCAAAGTCTTGGATGTGGAAGATTGATATCCAAAAGCGTGAGGAACAAAGGAAGGCGGATGAGGAGATTGCGCGTCGTATGGCTGAAATGGACAATGCTGGTCCATCTGATCCTCCACCTTCTGATGCTTTTAATGTTGAGGATTACATGAACATTCCCAGTGCTGATCAAGGGCATCCTCCACCTCAGTCTTCTGCTGGTTTTGATTATCGGGCACTCTATGATGGACTTTCTGGACAGATTGATGAGCGGTTTGCTCAGATGGAGGCTCGTCAGTATGCTATTGAGGAGCGCCAGCAAGCGAGATTGGAGCGTGGCTTTGCGGACATGGCCATTCGTCAGCAAGCCATGGAGGACCGTTTCTTTGGTGCTCTTGGGAAGATTGATCGAGGCCGTACCCGATCAAAATAAAAGGTGTTTATTCTGTAGTACTAGGAAGGTGATCCTAGGTCGTTTCCCAGCGAATATCGGTCTAGGCAAAGTATCAAACACGTAGTGTGCAGTAAAATGGGGGGGGGGGGGGTTTTGTGTGTGACAAATGTGAAGAACAAAACATAAACAGAATATAAAAACTAAGAAAATCAGAAACAAAAGGGGGCAAACCCCTTTGGCTACGTACACTACTCAATCCTAGCTCACTAAAGATCGATTCCTCTCCTCTCCTCTGTCCAACTCGTGATAACCAAATACTAAGCGAAAATTCAGTTATCACTCCAAACCCTAACTTCTAATTAAGCATCAGAAACCAGAATTGGAGTTTTTACGAGTTAATACAAATTAAGCATTTATATTCATGTATTATCTCTACGAAATGGAATTAAGCAAACCACTACACATCGATAAACATGAAAACAGAGAAGAGAAAACGAAATTGCATTAATAACAAGAGCTCAAGAGTAGATAATACAATACCAAAGGGATTAACCCTTGAAGTCTAGCCTTCCATGGCCATAAATGGAGAAAAACGAGTAGAAATGGGGAAGAACAAAACCCTAGCAGCCACCACCACTTGGGAGAGCCAAGAGAGAAGTTCTCACCTAGAGAGAGAGTGAGAAATCTGAAATGAAAGTATGTTCTTGGGGGTTACACGAATTTCCCCTCTTAAGACACAAAATGGGCCTAAAACATGGGCCCAAATCCTAAAAAACACTATTCTGAAAATTACAATTAAAAAGGGACCTAAATGCAAATTACAATCTTCACTTCAATACTTCAATCTTCATTTCCAAACTTCCCAAAGTGTCCTTGTGCCAAATATTACCTGAAAATAGAAATAGAATTAATTAGGCTAAATAATTCCAAATTAAACAATATTCGGAATATTAGTCCAATAAACTCTAAATCAATAAATCAAGCTAATCAATGTCAAATGGGCAACAAGTATCAATAATAGGAGAAAAATAATGTAAGGAATAATGGGAAATAAAATGCTCATCAAATACCCCCACACTTATCCTTTTGCACTCCTGGGCAAAACCAAAAGATAGGACTATGAAGATCAATATGCACCAAAGTGAATCATGCAACAAGATGACTACAACTAAGAAATGCAAACCTAAGAGATTACATACTTCACAATGAATTCTAGGAAATGCAAAGAAATGGGCAAACTCAAGCACACAAAATGGTTAAGGATCAAAGAGTCAAAGCATCCGCGAACATCATCCAATTACTTCAAGTATGCAAAGAAACCAATGACATCAAGAGGATAGTCACAAAGATGATAGAAACTCACAAGGATCACTCAAAAGTGTTTACACTCAAGTGTTTGGGGTTAATCATTATTTACACTCAAGGCACATCATGAAAAACAAACACAACCATAAGCTTGACAAGCCTCTAACATCAACCATCAACACACATGCACAAAATGATCAAAAGGTCTTTTAAGGGTTGTAATGTGGCCAAGGACAAGGTAGGATAAAAATATGGGAATGTAGCTAAAACCAAGGGAATAGAGGAGCAATGGGGAATAAGTAAAAAGTAAGCAAAATCCACCCCAAAATCAACAGCCACTAATTCCAATCCTCTTTGCCTCAACAACCTTTTATTCACTTTTTTTTCTTTTTTTTCTCTTCTTTCTTTTTATTTTTGCATTTTTTTTTGTATTTTTGTCTTCTATTTTTTTTGTTTTTGAGAGATATACAAAAAGAAAAGAAGAAACAACACAAATGGCATGAAGATGAAGCCATAACTATAACAACCAATGAGGCAAAACCAAGAACTCAACCAATTAAAGCATAAAGCACACTTCTTACCTAATACCCATTCCCAAAACAATTCCAAAGCTCCAAAATTCCCTAAGGTTAGGACAATCATGGTTTTTCAGTCATAGGCTTGTAATGAGCTAAAGAACAAGGAAAGGGATAAAAAGGCTCAAAGGGGCTAGCAAAGGGTACATTCATTCAAGGTAGGCTCATATGGCTAGTAGCTTATTCAAGAAAGAAATTGCCTAAATCATTTCAAAATGTGCATGAGCAATCAAGTATCAACAAGAGTCAAGTCAAGTTCTAGAGTACAAGTAATCCAGAGTGCAATCACACATGAAATAAAATTAGGTGGCATATATAGCAATCCACCCACAATTAAGGCTCAAATCCTCACAAAAGGGACAATTCTATCACAGTGTTACCACCTCTTAATTATCAAAAGCAACTTTACACACAGAAATGCATGAATTCAGACACAAGATACCAAAACTCTACTAAAATGAAGCAAAAACATGCAAGAAAATGCCCAAAACTAAGCAAAACCTAAAAAAAAATCAAAGCAAAATATGCAACCTAAACTACTCTCCCCCCACACTTAAATCACACATTGTCCTCAATGGAACACAAATAGCAGAATCAGACAGATATAGACAAGTGTAATAAAAAGAGTAAGGAAGGAGAAAAGGAGACTCCCTAAGTCATGGTTGTTCAAAAGTGGGGTGGACCAATGAGGCCTCCTCCACAGGTGCATCATCCAAAGAAGGGGTGGTTAGGAAAGGCTTGAGTCGGTGGCCATTGACTTTGAAGCTCTTGTTCGTGGACTCACTCTTGATCTCCACAGTGCCATAAGGAAACACTTGGGTGACTACAAACGGTCCAATCCATTTAGAGCGGAGCTTTCCACTCATGAGTCCAAGCCTAGAGTTGTAGAGCAAAACTTTTTGACCAACCAAGAACTCCTTTCTGGAAATGGAGTTATCATGAAGCTTCTTGGTCTTCTCTTTTTAGAATTTGGAGTTCTCATAGGCCTCCAAGCGGATCTCATCTAGCTCACTCAACTGCAGCTTCCTCTCCTCACCCGCTTGATCAAGAGCTAAGTTACATTGCTTCACAGCCCAATATGCACGGTGCTCTATCTCCACAGGCAGGTGGCATGCCTTACCAAAGACAACCCGATAGGGTGACATCCCTATGGGTGCCTTGTAAGCGGTCCGATGGGCCCACAGAGCATCCTCCAATCGTGTGCTCCAATCCTTTCTATTAGGCTTCACCATCTTCTCCAAAATCCGCTTGATCTCTCTATTTGAAATCTCAGCTTGCCCGTTGGTTTGGGGGTGATAGGGTGTAGAAACTTTGTGCACAACCCCATACTTCTTGAGCAAAGCTTGCATGGATCTATTGCAGAAGTGTGTGCCTTGGTCACTGACTATGGCTCTAGGTATGCCAAACCTGCAAAGGATATTAGACCTGACAAAATCTACAACAACCTGAGCATCATTAGTCCTGGTGGCCTTAGCTTCCACCCATTTGGATACGTAATCCACAACAAGTAAGATATAATAAAAACCAAAAGAAACAGGAAAGGGGCCCATGAAATCTATACCCCAGACGTCAAACACCTCACAAAACAACATAGGTTATTGCGGCATCTGTTGCCTCCAAGATAGGGCGCCTCCTGCTCTTTGACACTGCTCACACGAGCTGCAGATGTTGCTCGCATCCTTGAAAATGGTAGGCCAATAAAATCCAGAATCCAACACCTTTCGTGCTGTCCTTTGAGTACCAAGGTGGCCTCCCACTGGTGAAGCATGGCAAAATTGGAGAACCGATTGGATCTCCTGGTCTGGAATGCACCTGTGAATGACCTGATCACTGCAAAAACGCCATAAATAGGGGTCATCCCATACATAATGCTTGGCATCGCTCTTTAATTTGTCTCTTTGAGCTTTGGATGCCAAGGCAGGAAAAACAGAAGCAACTTGATAATTAACAATGTCTGCAAACCAAGGAGTTTGGGGAAGGGGATGGGAAACATGTAAAGATAAAAGCTGCTCATCCGGGAAGTTATCCCGGATAGGAAATGCATCCTCCTCTCTCTCTATCCTGCTCAAGTGGTCTGCGACAAGGTTATGCGCACCACTCCGATCCTGAATCTCAAGATCAAACTCCTGGAGGAGCAACATCCACCTAATCAACCTAGGTTTGGAATCTGTCTTTTTCAAAAGATACTTCAGAGCAGCATGATCAGTGTACACTACAACCTTAGAACCAAGCAAATATGATCTAAATTTGTCAAGTGCAAAAACAATAGTCAAAAGTTCTTTTTCAGTTGTTGTGTAATTAACCTGTGCTACATCTAAAGTCCTAGAAGCATAATAAATCACATGCGACAACTTACCAACCCTTTGGGAGAGAACTGCTCCCAAAGCATAATTTGAAGCATCAGTCATGAGCTCAAATGGGAGGGTCCAATCAGGTGGTTGGATGATGGGAGTGGTGGTTAGAGCTTTCTTCAATTCATCAAATGCCCTCTTGCATTGGTCTCCAAATTCCCATGGGGCATCCTTTTGAAGCAACTTGGAAAGAGGAAGGGCAATGTTGCTAAAGTTCTGAATAAACCTGCGATAGAAACCTGCATGACCAAGAAAAGAACGCACCTCTCGCACGCAAGAGGGGTAAGGCAAATGTGATATTACATGCAGCTTAGCAGGGTCAACTTCTATGCCCTTGTGCGAAACAATGTGCCCTAAGACTATGCCTTGTTCTACCATGAAGTGCCATTTTTCAAAATTCAAGACAAGGTTAGTCTCAATGCACCTGTTAAGCACCTTAGTCAAATTATCAAGACATGCATCAAATGAGGAGCCATAAACACTAAAATCATCCATGAAGACCTCTATGCAATGCTCGAGCAAGTCAGCGAAAATACTCATCATACATCTTTGAAATGTGGCAGGAGCATTGCATAGGCCAAAAGGCATCTTTCTATATGCAAATGTGCCAAAAGGACAGGTAAATGTGGTCTTATGTTGGTCCTCTGGTGCAATGCAAATTTGAAAATAACCAGAGAATCCATCTAAGAAGCAATAATGAGATTTACCTGCCAGGCGCTCCAACATCTGATCAATGAAGGGGAGAGGGAAATGATCCTTGCGAGTCGCCTGGTTGAGCTTTCTGTAATCAATGCAGACTCTCCAACTGTTCTGCACTCTAGTGGGAATCAGCTCATCCTTCTCATTTTTGACAACTGTGACACCAGACTTCTTGGGGACAACTTGCACCGGGCTCACCCAAGTGCTATCTGAAATTGGGTAGATGATACCCGCTTGGAGCAGCTTGGTGACCTCTTTCTTAACCACATCAAGAATCTGGGGGTTCAATCGTCTTTGGGGTTGTCTCACTGGTTTAGTCCCATCCTCCAACAAAATGCGGTGCATGCACATGGAGGGGCTAATTCCAGGAATATCCGCTAAAGTCCATCCAATTGCCCTCTTGTTCTTTCTTATCACATCCAGCAGTTTCTCCTCTTGATCAACAGAAAGTGAGGTAGAGATGATCACTGGGAGTTTCTGCTCATCCTCCAAGTAAGCATATTTGAGATGAGGAGGGAGGGGCTTCATGTCCAATGAGGGTGCCTGCATAATAGATGGAACTAACGGGACAGCAGAAATGGATTCTGCTGCGTGCACCTGAACAAGTGAATCAGACTCATGCATAACAGATATGGGGTTAGGGTTGGCATAATCTGAATCTATAACATATGAATCATCAGATGCAGTGGCAGAGTCTAGAAACTGAGCTATTTCAGTGCATGCGGTGCACCATCCAGAGTTAGTGCATGATGGACAAGTAAATGAATCAGTGAAAGATGGCAATTCAAAATCATGATGCAAAAGGTCAAGCATATGCTCATCTATCAAATCATCAAGCAAGTCCACATGGAAAACAGAGTGATCTTCAGGAAAATGTTTCATAGCATGGAAAATGTCAAATCGGATCACACTGCCATCAAACTCCATGGAAAGTGAACCTGAATGCACATCTATCTTGGTTCGGGCTGTTTTCAAAAATGGCCTCCCCAAAATAATAGGAACAACATTACGGGGAGAGTCATCTTCCATATCAAGTATGTAAAAATCAGCAGGGAAGATCAACTCTTCAACCCGAACCAAGACATCCTCTATCAAACCTGCGGGGTGGGCAGTACTTCTATTTGCCAATTGAATCACCACACCCGTAGGTTGAAGAGGTTCAAGAGAAAGAGACTTAAAAACAGACATAGGCATGACATTTATGGATGCTCCTAAATCTAGCATAGCATTTTCAAACTTAACATTGCCTATGATGCAAGGTATAGAGAAAGTTCCAGGATCCTTACATTTTTCAGGAATGTGAGGGATAGGTTTACCTATGAGAGCGGAGACATTCCTTCCCATGCTTATCCTCTCATTGCCCTTGAGTCTTCTCTTATGAGTGCACAACTCCTTAAGGAACTTCGCATACCTTGGAATCTGTTTTATTGCATCAAGAAGGGGTATGTTGACTTCCACCTTCCTGAATGTGTCAAGAATGTCCTTGTCCACCTCTTCCACCTTTTTGTTTTGAGGCACTCTTGGTGGGAATGGAAGAGGAACAGGAGGAGGTTGTAGGACAACAGCAGGGCTTGTGGTTGAAGTTGAGGAGGGTTGAGTTGGATGATTCTCTTTGGTGCTAGCATGCTCAACTTCATCTACCACTTGGCTCTTCCCTTTAGAGGAAGCTAGAGCATCATTGTTGAGGTGAGGTTGTGGTGTGGGTGTGACAATCTGCTTTCCCGACCTCAGGTTGATGGCACTCACATTCTGATTCTGAGGGTTGATCACAGTTTGGGATGGCAACTTGTCAGAATTTTGAGATTGCAAGTTGTTGAGAGAAGTTGCCATTTGACCCATCTGATTTGTCAAAGTCTGAATGGATGCCTCTTGTCTCTGAATGGATGCTCTAGTCTCTTGTTAAAATTGGAGGTTTTGCATGGTCATTTGCCTCACCAACTCCTCCAAGATAGGTTGGTTGGATGGAGGGGCTGATGGTGCAGGATTAACCACTTGCTGCTGTTGTTGTTGCCTTTGCTGCTTGATTGGAGGAGGTACATATGGTGGTCTACTCGGTCCAGCGGTGTTCTGAAATGGAACATTAGGAGGAGGTTGTTGTTGTTGATCAGACCACTTCAGATTGGGATGGTTCCTCCATCCAGGGTTGTATCTATTGGAAGAGAGGTCATGATTGTGTTGTTGTGGGCCTCTATTGTTTTATATGATTGCTGCATAGGCCTCAGGTTGGTCACCACTTGTCATCGGCTGTTGCTGCTGAAGGGAAGGGCATGCATCTGTGGGGTGCTCAATGGATGTGCATATGCCACACACTCTAGCAGGAAGTATCATCTTTTTCTGATTGACAGCCAATTGTGTGACCAATGTTGTGAGAGAATCAATTTTCTGCTCAAGCTTCTCAACCTTGCCCGAGTCTGCACCAACATCATTTACATCCCTCACAACTATTGCATCACTGTTGCTTCTTGCATGGAATTGTTGACAGTTGGAAGCCATCTTCTCAATTTTGCTCCTGGCTTGTAAGGGTGTCATATCTCCCAATGTACCACCACTTGCAGCATCTACCATGTTTCTTTCCATGAAGTTGAGACCTTCATAAAAGTACTGGATGAGAAGCTGCTCTAAGATCTGATGGTGAGGGCAGGAAGCACACAACCTCTTGAATCTCTCCCAATAATCATAGAGACTCTCTCCATGTTGTTGCCTGATACCAGAGATTTCCTTTCTGATTGCAGTGGTCCTATTTGCAGGGAAGAATTTTTCCAGAAATGCCCTCTTCAAGTCATCCCAGCTTGTGATGGAACCAGGGGCCAAGTCAGATAACCAATCTTGTGCTAGACCCTCTAAGGAATGTGGAAATGCTCTGAGACAGACATGATCCTCTTGCACATCATGTGGTTTCATTGTGGTGCACACTATATGGAATTTCTTGAGATGCTTATGAGGATCCTCACCTGCAAGACCATGAAACTTGGGCAACAAATGGATTAGTCCTGTTCTAAGCTCAAAAGGAACATCCTCATCAGGATACCGGATACACGAGTCTTCAATAGTGAAGTCAGGTGCAGCCAGCTCCCTAAGTGTCCTTTCCCTTGGTGGGGGTTGAGCCATGTTATCACAATGTATAGAATCAGATTGAATAAAAGTAGAAGGAATAGAAGAAATAGAAACAGAATCAGAATTAGATGGACTATAAGATGACTCTGACTCACTACCTAATGACTGATTCCTATTTTGTCTAACTAATCTGTGATAAGTTCTATCAATTTCAGGGTTGTAAGGATGCAAATAACTTGGGTTGCCCCTAGTCATGTACTGAACAGAACAGCATCAACCATAGCATACTGTAACAGATATGCATGACCAAAATCGGCAACAAAATTTTTTTATTTTTTTAAAATTTTTTATTTTATTTTTTTCAGCACCCTAAAATCATGAAAACATATCACAGAAAGTTTGAGGACAAAATTCAAAAGGGAACCAAGTCAAAGAATTAAAACAGTGACCAAAAACTAAGAAAATAGAACTTGTAAAATAAAAAAGAAATAGTAAACAGGCTTTTTCGGGATCCAAACAAAGGGGATTTCTGACAGAGTCAGAAAAATCAGATTATTCAGAAAATTCCCTTCGATTTGATATAAAATTCGTCAAATTCCGAGTTACGGATCAAAAGTTACGCCTATTTATAGTAAGTACTGCTGAAACTTGGAAAATTTTTCTGGAATTCACAACCAGTGCCTATCTGAGTGTCTGTGATGCATCAACACACTAATATATGATGAAACAAGTGTGGATACCAATTTTCATGCAAAAATTCCACCCACAGCTATGTTGAATGGCACTCACAGAATCACTAGAATAGCATCAGTTGTGCAGAACAGCAAATCAGCAAACAGGGCAACTTTCAATTAGTTATCAGAATGCTTATTCACACACTAACTACACTAACTAATCTAACTAACTACTGTATGATCTTTGGCAAGAACCGATAATCCCCGGCAACAGCGCCAAATTTTGATCGAGGTCGTACCCGATCAAAATAAAAGGTGTTTATTCTGTAGTACTAGGAAGGTGATCCTAGGTCGTTTCCCAGCGAATATCGGTCTAGGCAAAGTATCAAACACGTAGTGTGCAGTAAAATGGGGGGGGGGGGTTTGTGTGTGACAAATGTGAAGAACAAAACATAAACAGAATATAAAAACTAAGAAAATCAGAAACAAAAGCGGGCAAACCCCTTTGGCTACGTACAATACTCAATCCTAGCTCACTAAAGATCGATTCCTCTCCTCTCCTCTGTCCAACTCGTGATAACCAAATACTAAGCGAAAATTCAGTTATCACTCCAAACCCTAACTTCTAATTAAGCATCAGAAACCAGAATTGGAGTTTTTACGAGCTAATACAAATTAAGCATTTATATTCATGTATTATCTCTACGAAATGGAATTAAGCAAACCACTACACATCGATAAACATGAAAACAGAGAAGAGAAAACAAAATTGCATTAATAACAAGAGCTCAAGAGTAGATAATACAATACCAAAGGGATTAACCCTTGAAGTCTAGCCTTCCATGGCCATAAATGGAGAAAAACGAGTAGAAATGGAGAAGAACAAAACCCTAGCAGCCACCACCACTTGGGAGAGCCAAGAGAGAAGTTCTCACCTAGAGAGAGAGTGAGAAATCTGAAATGAAAGTATGTTCTTGGGGGTTACACGAATTTCCCCTCTTAAGACACAAAATGGGCCTAAAACATGGGCCCAAATCCTAAAAAACACTATTCTGAAAATTACAATTAAAAAGGGACCTAAATGCAAATTACAATCTTCACTTCAATACTTCAATCTTCATTTCCAAACTTCCCAAAGTGTCCTTGTTCCAAATATTACCTGAAAATAGAAATAGAATTAATTAGGCTAAATAATTCCAAATTAAACAATATTCGGAATATTAGTCCAATAAACTCTAAATCAATAAATCAAGCTAATCAATGTCAAATGGGCAACAAGTATCAATAATAGGAGAAAAATAATGCAAGGAATAATGAGAAATAAAATGCTCATCAAGGATGTTTCCTCAACCACCACCACCTCCTCAATGATTTTCTCATGCATTTTTATATGTTTTGATGACTTATCTCTCGTTTTTATCATGTTTTAGTTGGATGTCTCTGGTTATGGTTTTATGTTCTGGTTTCTGGTTTTATGTTTTGGATTATGGTTCGTTTTGTTGTTCGTTTGTGGACTTATGATCATATTTTTCAGACTATGTTTGGTTTGTTATGATGTTTGGGCTTTACTTATAATGTACTTTGGATGCTTGTTTAGCACATTGTGGTTATGGCATTATGGTTATGCTTTTGTGCTTGCGTATTTTTTCCCTAACATATTTCTCTATAGTTTGATCATGATTATGTGTTACTAATTCTCACCTTTGGCAAGGTTTATTGTTATATTTTTTTTTATTAATGCCAAAAGGGGGAGAAAGGTTGGATTGTTTGTTTTGTAGGTTATTGATACTTTCCTAAGTGTGCTAACATTTAGGGGGAGTATTGGTTAATTGGTGTTGAGTTTGTCATTCATCAAAAAGGGGGAGATTGAATATGCAAGGCTTCTCAATGATGTTTTGATGAAGACAATCTAGTGTGGCAAACCTACAACAACAATCTCAAAGGACTAGTTCTACTATTCATTCATATATTTGTATTTTAATTGTATTATTATTTTATTATATGAGTGTGGGTGGTAGAATTAGGATTAGAAATCTCAATTTGAATTAAGGAATTAATTATGTTTTAAATTGGGATTGCATTGATAGAGAAAAGGGCTCAAGATTTTATTAAAATAAATCAGTGACAAATGCAAAATAAAAGAAAAAGTTTTTAGCAGTGTTTAGCAGTGTTTAATCGATTAAATCTCAGTTTAATCGAGTATTAATCGATTAAGGTATCGTTTAATCGATTAAAGGCTGTTAAAACTGAATCATTAAAAGCCTTTCATTTTCAACATGACAAAGGTTACGAATCATTATCATTTCACAGCATTTTTCATATCTTTTACACATACTCTTGAGCTAAGATTCTTTCTCAAAACATCATCTCTATCAATGTTCTTTTGAATTTCAATTTTACATCATACTTCATTCTTTTGATTCCAAATTGAAGATTCAATGTTCTTGAACATTATTAGTTGAATCAATCTTGTAACAAAGGGTTACGTTCTTCAAGATTCAACAAAGGCAAAGTTTCAATTGAGGAAATTGAAGAAAGAAGGTTGGAGCACTACCTTGAGCAATTGAAGGATTCATTGCTAGAAGCTCATACGGATCGAATTAAAGGTTGGAGCACTACCTTGAGCAATTGGAGGATTCATTGCTAGAAGCTCATTGGGATTGAACGCGACGTTTCAATCAAAGGAGGAACGACGAGGATCGAATTACAAGATTGGGGTAGTGTCATATGAATTGGTACTTCATATGATAACGGGTTAGGATCGAGAGTTGAGAGGATTCTAACGATTCTTGTAAACTGATCTATTTGTTCATAGTGTAGCAAATCACCCAATCCAGAGAGGGTGGACTGGATGTAGCTCACCGATTATGAGTGAACCAGGCTAAAATCACTGCGTTCTTCGTTCTTTACTTTTTACGTTTATTTCAATTAAAATCGATCAAGAGCTTAAAAATCAAATAGGATTAGTATTGGGTTTTTCAATTACGTATTCATTATATTCTTGTTAATTGATTCGTGATTGATTTCTCTGATTTGATTCTTGATTCGTTAAGTTTCGTAGAATAATCGTTTTGAATTGAATTCTGAATTTCTGCAATACTAACAGTGTTTAATCGAGTAGTACTCGATTAAGAAAAAAATTGACTTTCTGGTTTAATCGATTAAATTGCAGGTTAATCGATTAAATCAGTGTAAACTGCTTAAAATTGAACTGTTTCTGAACCGTTTTTGATTACTTTCGAAATTCTGGTATCGTAGCTTAACCATTCTATTCACCCCCCCTCTAGAAGGTTATTTTTAGCCGCTTGTTGGTTTCCAACAGAATTAACAGAATTCCGAGGGAGAGATGAGTACCACCGCAATACTGAAGGTTCGAGGGTCATGGAAAAGGCTCGGCATTTCATTTCTTCTCCTCCGCCGTAATAGTTCATTGCCCCCTCGAAAGAGACAATATGGTCTACTGGGTCGGTTAGACCGTTATAATGTGGGACATTAGAAGGGCCCAAGTAGCCTTGAGGGGTTTGAAACGACATGATATGTGGGGTGAAAGGATGACCAGGATGAAAATCACCCTGATCCTGGTTAATGGAGGGGTTAGCATGGAAATTTGGTGGTGGAAGTTGCATTATTGGTGTTGGTTGGGGGTCTATAGTTGGTTGGTTTTGTGGTGGAATAGAGGTTGATTGATTTTGAGCAATCCTTGCCATGGCCTGCTGTTGAAGGTCGGCAATAGCACGTCCTTGTTGTTCAATTAAAGCCATTTGTCTGTTTAGGATGTTAATCATCTCTTGCTCCCGAGCCCGAGCATATGCAGATGTTCCATAAGACCTTCCGATGGAGTGGCTATGATGAGAGTTTCCAGGAGCAGTTCTTCCTGGATTCAATCTGGTTCTAGGGGTTGTACTTATGTGGTCGGGATTGGGTGGGACAGGAGGGGTACGTTGGGTATTTTGGCCATGATGTGCTCGAGTTCCAGTGGTCCTGGATGTGTTTCGAGTGGTTGGGGCTGTGCTGCTCGAATCACCATGGGTGGAAGGTGGTGGTGTTGGAGGGGGTGGTGGTGGGGGTGGAGGTAGTATGGTTCGTAGAACTTGGAGCGGTTGGTGGTTGCTTCTAGTCCTAGGATGAGAAGATTATGGTGTTTGGGAATGAGTAGCGTGATTATTACTACGATTAAGGCTACGATGAGGGGGTGGATGATTTTGTGAATAGTTTGGTGGCTGAGGATTATTCGCTGCACCAGAATGGGAGGTTCGTGGCGGTTGTCCATTATCTGCACGATTGTGGTTGAGAACATCGCGCAGATCACCAGCAGAATGGGGCTGTGGGTTGTTGTTATCAGCGTTTCTAGGCCTGCCACGGGTGCGGGTGATGCGGTCACGGAGGTCACCAACCTGACTTCTAGTGGTAACCATGGTAGTGGTGGGAATGATATGTTATTCAGATTCCCACAGACGGCGCCAATGTCGTTTTCTTAACCGAGATCAACCTTAAAGCTATGGAAAAGCCTTGAAGAATGATCACAGTCAAGATATTAATGTAGGACTCTTTAGGATTTCTGAAGATCCAGTTGGGATAATCAGGTTCTCCCTAGTCAACAATGTGTGTGCTTGTCTCAACTTAGGGATGAGAAGACGTACCTTAGCCCCTATAGCATGGTGGTTCTTATAGGGGATTACCTGTGTATCATGGGCCGTTCTGATAAGGCTTCTGAATAGGAAGAGCTCAAGTAGGATTCGTAGAGGTTATGATAAGATCATATCCTTAAACCCTGTAAGTGATAAACTTCATCCAATGCTGTTATATCTAACCAAGAGTCGTGGGGAATCCAGTGATAGTTACGGTTTGATAAGGCTGTAAACGATAAGGATTAGATTAGAAGTCCTGTGCTAGCTGAAAACCTTATCAGTACGTAACCGGTGGAAACCCAGTTCGCTCGGTATAAATATCCGATCGACACCCCTGTATCAGTATCAAAGTAGTGGGAGTAATGAGCCCTTTGGTCGGTCGTAGCTCGGTCTATTATAGGTCCACTACAGGAATGGCTCAGCTCACTTCAGATATACAGAGCATGAACGTCAACATGGAGCAGATGCGAGAGGATATCTATCATTTGCGTAACCAGAATAGGGAACCCTTTACTCGTGGCCTGTAGCTTGTGGAATCTTCCTTGACTTCATTTTCATGCATCTATCTTATTTGTCTGGATATTATTATCATGCATATCCTTGATAACCCTTAGTATTTTAAATTGTTGAACTGTTTCTGTTTCATTTTGCTTATGCTCTATTTGGTATAACTCTGGATATTTTGATCATGACATTAACTTTTTGGCGATATTACTTTGATCTATTATGTCATGTGATGTGGTTATTGATGTTGATGTTATACCACCCTTTTTGATGTTGTCAAAAGGGGGAGAATAGTTAAATGTGCAAAACAGGAGAAAAGCAGGAACAGAACAGGGAATTACAGTATACAGGGGGAGCGCTAAAATTGTGTTCATATATTCAGGGGGAGCTAGTCCCTTGAGTTTATGTTATTCGAGCATTTGAGCTCATGTGCATGCATGATGATCATTCTTCATATTTGAATATATTTATCTCTGTACTAACATCTGTTTTGCAGAGAATGTTTGTCATCATCAAAAAGGGGGAGTGTTAAGAATCATGTTCCCCATGATGATATTTTGATGATGACAACATGATGACAAACATGAATATTATTATGTTACAGGGTCATGGATGATGCGTTGAAGTTGTGCATGCCTTTAGTATCAAACCCTTTAGGTTTTAGAAGTTGGTATGTAGAACAATATTTAGACTAAGGCACTCAAGTAATTTTACTAAGATATGATGATGATGATATGTTGTTTTGTGAAAAAGGTAGAAGAAGTTTTTTTTACAATCTTAGCTCCTGGAAAGAGTTTTTATGAAAACCTTTGAGAAAACCTTTGGATACAGTATTTTTGTTAAAAACGGTTTTTATGCTAATATATCCGATTACTCATCTTGAGATAATCGATTACATCCTGGAAAATTTGTATCCTGAGAGTAAGTAATGGATTACTTAGGTTCATGTAATGGATTACTTCCTTGGTCTGGTCAACTAAGTGAAAGTAATGGATTACTTGAAGCTAATAATCGATTACATTTTGTGCTGCAACATTTTTATAAAAACCAGAGAGCAAGTAACCGATTACTTTGACCAATGTAATCGATTACTTCAATTCAAATTTTGAAAAACGTGCTGAAATCTTTTGATTTTCAGAATGATTTATTTCCTTTTTTAAATGATCTCGCTTTTCAAATTTAAAATTCTATTATGTTATTCTCCAATTATTCCTTCTTTTTGAAAATCTTCTCTTGGAGAAAAACTTGATCACCATCTTCATCTTTCAATTTTCTAAAAGTCAAAAACCTTGAGTGTACCTTAGTGCTAATCATTGTTATAGGACTTTATTGCTGTATCAGCTCTATCTAGAGAGCATCATTGTTAGTTGCACACTTTTCTTCGTGCAAATCCAATTTTTGTAAGCGGTGTGATTACCTTAGTAATTAAGGAGTGTTATCCTTAGGATTGAACGTGTGTCGCGTTCATAGGGTGAGAAAAACCTTGTGTATTGGGTAGTGCTATACGAACGATGGGATTCCTAGTAGTTAGGCTATCTGTAAATCTAGGAAGGTGTTCCTTGTTGTTATTGTTCGAGGTACCTGGCGAACGGTGGGATTCCTAGTAGCTTGCGGGGAGCTCTGGTTGTACTCAGGGACGCGAGGCGTCTTTGGTTTAATGAAAAGCTCAAGTGGGTCGCTTGAGGACTGGATGTAGGCGTTGTTTGCCGAACCAGGATAAAATCTTTGGTGCAAATTTCTCTATCCCTTATCTCTTTACTTTTCGCGTTTATATTGTGTTAATCATATTTTGCGAATAATCTTATTTGAAACTATATATCACGAGAATTACGTTTTCATTGTGTTAATTTTTTCAATCTCGTGAATAATACATTTTCAATATATCTATAAATTTTCTTATTATTCTGCGCTTAAAAACGTTTTCATTCGTTCTTTAAGACTTTCGCTACGTTTAAATATCTTTAAATATTTTAAGAACGTTTGAATCGATCGTTTTTCAATGTTTTTATATACACCCAATTCACCCCCCCCCCCTCTTGGTTGACGTTAGCCAATACCATCAATTATTCCAACAATTGGTATCAGAGCTTCGTGCTCTGGTAAAAGCTTAACCGCTTGAGTATAAAGATCCATTGTGGATATTGGCAGTATTGGGATTTTTACTTGTTTTACTATGGAAAATCTTACATTCGATGATGGACCAATTTTAGATGGGAAAAACTATTCATATTGGAGTGCTAGAATGAAATTTTACTTTCAATCCATAAGTTGTCATTTATGGAATATTGTTCTTCATGGTTTTGATTTAAACCCAAAACTCATTTTAAATGAATTTGATAAAAAGTGATTTGCCTTGAATATTCAAGCTATGCGCATTCTAAGACATGCTATATATGATGAAGCGTATGCTAGAATCAAGGATTGTGTTAATGCAAAAAGTATTTGGGATACTTTAAAAACACACTATGCTAGTGATGATCTTGAAAGTGTTAGTGTTTCCAGGAAAGAAAAAGTACAGCAACATGGAAAAGACGCAAAGGATGAGATGATCAACTCCCATGATGAAATTCTTAATGATGACACAAATAGCATGAGGAGAAATTCATCAAGTGAAGATGATGAATTAGAAAGTCGTTTGAAGCATTCATGGAATCACACCTTGAGTCGAGTTCTTTAGATGAGTAGTCTGTAGACAACAACGTCGAATTATGCTCATTTACTCCTCACGAGGTAACTCTACTTGATTATTATTCCCACACTCTACATGTTATTGATAATGATTTGAGAGATGAGTTGAATTTATTTTTTAGAAAATAACACCTCTACTAATCATGAAAAATGTAATTTTATTGAAAAACAAGTTGAGGTTGCTTCTTGTGATTCTTATGGTATTGCTAAATCCTCTTGCTCCAACACCTTGCTTGATAATACATATAAAAATGTGGATATTCAAAGGTCAAGTAAAGTTGTTGACAAGTGTGATTCTCAATACAAGGATCATAAGGATATTTTACACAAAAACGTTTTTGGAAAAGTCAAAGCGTCTCCCAAAACCATTATCTGTAATTATTGTGGACATTCGGGACATATTTCTCACTTATGCTTGTATAAGAAAAATCAATACATGAGAAATAAAATGAAATGGGTTCCAAAAGTTTCTATGGAATCCAAGGCTAATCCTCCTGGACCCAACATGAGATGAGTACCAAAAAGTGCTTCTTGTAACAGGAACATACATAATCAGTTGTCAAAGGAAGAACCAAAAGGATATCAGAAGAAGAAAGCGATTACAATGAATTATTGGAAGCCAACAACTAGATGAGTGGAGAACAAGTTCGCTAGGACCAAAAACTTCTCAAAAAGACATTGGAATCATAATAGAGTCAAATATCATAAGAGGAAGCAATGGTCGAGAACACACTCACTCTGGTCAAGAAATCGTTTAGCCTGGCACAACAAGTCTTAGGTAACAAAGTCATCTGCCTACTATAACCATGATTATACAAGAGCCCACTTTAATTATTCCAAGTTTTATTGAATTTTAAAAACAAATCATGAGCAGTAAAATTTTGTTCAATAAAGTTATCGCATGATTACTAACTCTTGGAATAATAGAGTACTTCATTCATAATGTGATATTGAGTGCAAGCTTGAAGTTGTTTGAGTTAGCATTCAAATGCATATTATGTATGGACTTGTCACAATTCATAGTTATATAAGGCTTGTGTGACTTTGAGTATTTTCAGCATGTTGTTTATTCTAATTCTTTTAATTGCTCAAACTGTTTCACATTGATAAACCTTACTAACTTGAGCATTGGAGATAGCCAGAAACATTTTGTTTGCAGGAAACAGGGTTGAACAGGTAAGTTGACCACAAGCTATTGCCACACAGGTTCTCTATATTCAAAGAATCAGTCATAGGGTACAAGGAAGCCTGAAAATAGCAGAAAAAGAAGAATTCTAAAGTTTAAGCAGAAGTAATCGATTACTCTGCAACAGTAATGGATTACCTAGTGCTAAATGCATCAGGTCTGATCAGTTTAAGGGAAGTAACCGATTACTGGACTGAGGATAACCGATTAGTTCTGCAGCATCATACAACTCACTAGAGAAGATGTAATCGATTAATGTGTCTGAAATAATCGATTAAAGGCCATCAAGTAATCGATTACAGCTTGCCCAGTAATCGATTAGAAAAGTTGCATCATGTATTCATCAGAGAGGAAGTAATCGATTACAGGTATGAAAGTAATCGATTACATAAGGAAAGTAATCGATTAAATCCTGTCAGTAATCGATTATCAGCTACAGTATCTGAAAAAAAAAGGAATTTGTGTGGACCAGTTGGGCCTTTGTTGACCCGTTTTGACCAAGTGTGGACCAAAAATCTTTGACCTAGCCCTAGCCACACATCCACTCTTACATGTCCCTTCTCTCTCCTTCCTCCAAATTCACGATACTCCCTCTTTCCACGATACTTCTTCTTTCTCAACGTACTTCTTCTTCCTCCAACCAACTAACCTCCATTGCCTTCACCAAACCTTCATAAAAAAACCACCATTCTCACTCACATCTCTTCCCTCTCTCATAAACCTCCGTAGTTTCTCTTCTCTTCCATCAAAACTCGTTTCTCTCTCTTCTCACCATACCCATTCGGCCTCTCCTCTAAATCACCACCAACCACCATTAAAACACCACTCTACCTTCATAAAACCACCATTCCTTACTTCACATCACCATTACCTTCTCCCTTCTTCACCATATCTCAAAACCCTTACCCCAATCGATTCACATTGGTCTAACTCGGTTCTACAAAGATTCACTGGTCTGTCAAGGATCTTGGTTTGGTTCAGAGTTCTCGGGTTCAGACGGTTCATATTGGTTCTGGTTCAATGCATTCAGGTCTTCGGTTCAGTGCTGGTTTGCATCCGGTTCTGTGATCTTCAGGTTCAGAGTTACTGGTTCAGTGAGTGTCTGGTTGATTTTGGTTCGGGTTGATTTCGGTTCAGTTCCGGTTCAGGTTTCCTATCTTCTTCTTCAAGCTCTTCATGTTACTAATTCTGGTACAGTGTTCATTGATCGAGGTCGCACCTGATCAAAATAAAAGGGGTTTAATTCTATAGTACTAGGAAGGTGATCCTAGGTCGTTTCCCAGCGAATATCGGTCTAGGCAAAGTATCAAACACGTAGTGTGCAATAAAATGGGGGGTTTTTGTATGTGTCAAATGTGAAGAACAAAACAAAAAATAGAATATTAAAACTAAGAAAATCAGAAACAAAAGCGGGCAAACCCCTTTGGCTACGTACACTACTCAATCCTAGCTCACTAAAGATCGATTCCTCTCCTCTCCTCTGTCCAACTCGTGACAACCAATACTAAGCGAAAATCTAGTTGTCACTCCAACCCCTAACTTCTAATTAAGCATCAGAAACCCGAATTGGAGTTTTTACGAGTTAATACAAATTAAGCATTTATATTCATGTATTATCTCTATGAAATGGAATTAAGCAAACCACTACACATTGATAAACATGAAAACAAAGAAGAGAAAACGAAATTGCATAAATAACAAGAGCTCAAGAGTAAATAATACAATACCAAAGGGATTAACCCTTGAAGTCTAGCCTTCCATGGCCATAAATAAAGAAAAACGAGTAGAAATGAGGGAGAACAAAACCCTAGCAGCCACCACCACTTGGGAGAGCCAAGAGAGAAGTTCTAACCTAGAGAGAGTGAGAAATCTGAAATGGGAGTGTATGCTATGTGCTACACGAGGTTCCCTTCTTTTTAGTCACAAAATGGGCCTAAAACATGGGCCCAAGTCCTAAGAAACACTATTCTGAAAATTAAAACTAAAAAGGGACCTAAATGCAAATTATAATCTTCACTTCAATACTTCAATCTTCATTTCCAAAAATGCCCATAGTGCCCTTGTGCCACATATGACCTGAAAATAAAAATAGAATTAATTAGGCTAAATAATCCCAAATTAAACAATATTCGGAGTATTAGTCCAATAAACTCTAAATCACAAAATCAAGCTAAACAATGTCAAATGGGAAAGTATCAATAATAGGAGTAAAATAATGCAAGGAATAATGGGAAATAAAATGCTCATCAAATACCCCCACACTTATCCTTTTGCACTCCTGGGCAAAACCAAAAGATAGGACTATGAAGTTCAGTATGTGTAACACCCCGCAAATTCCTCGTATTGAATTAAAATACTAAAGAGAATTATTTTGAGAAAAATGTTTTCGAAAGAATATTTTCTTAAATAAATTTCTTAATTCACATTTTCAAAGTGGAAAATGAATTTAAAGAAATGATTTCCATGAAATAATGTGATGAGTTTTAAAGTTGAGTTTAAAAAAAAAATAATTATGTGATTGATATTTTTTGTATTTTAAGGGAATTGTGATTCTTTTTACCTAAATGATTTTATAAATAAGAAAACCTATTTTCTATGTGTGTGCATGCATATGTATGTACGGCCTTATATGTAGGTATGCTTAGAATTATGAGGAATTTAATTAGTAAATGAACATGATTATATGTGAATGTATGTATGTGTAACGTGTAAGCATGTATGTGTGCATGATTTTGTGAATGCATGAATATATGTGTGTACCGTGTGTGCCATGTGTGTGTATGTGAGAAACCTAGAAATTTCCTAAGTTGTAACCAAGCCCTAACTAAGTGAACTAAATCCCAACCAAAACCCTAACTAAATGGTGGAAACCCTAATGGAAAGCCAAAAAGTCTTGCACCTAAGTGACCCCTAAACACGCTAATGTCCCCTACATGTTCCCTTAAGAAATTTTAATCTCCACCCATGCAAAAATAGAGAAGACCGAATTTAACCCTTCCTCAAGAACTCTTGGCCGAATCAAACCAAGGGCAAAATAGGAAGCCATGAATTGTTTATATAAGTCTTGGCCTTAGATGCATCTCACCAATTCTCACCTCATTTCTTCATTCCTTCGCCCAAACACACCACCAAACACAAGTTCTAAGAGCCTCTCAAACTCTTAGACTAAGAAAAAGAAAAATAGAGAGAAAGAGAAGAGGAACCGTGAGGTAGGAAGAAGAAGAAGAAGAGGAGATCAAGCCCTAAATCTAGAAGTCCCTTGGAGATCAAGTACTTAGAAGAGCTAGAAGACCTATTTTCTTGGTATAAACCGAAGATCCTAGAAGAGTAGAACTAGTTTTATTTTGTAATTTTGTAATTTTTCTTTTCCTCTCTTTATGTTCATTTTTATGGTTTGATCTAAGGTGCATGTGATGTCCTTGCTTTGATTTTGATTTTTAAGAATTAAATAAATTGTAATAAACTAAATGATGGACTCTATAGTTCGGGTAGTATTTCTCATGGTAGATCTTGATGTTTTCATGATGGATCTTTATGTTTTACAAGTTAAATCTCTTTGATCTAAAGTTTTGCTTATGATCTTTGTGAACTTGAAGTAGATCTTCTTGCATGTTTAAAACCGTGAACTATAAGACGTTTATGTGTTTAATTGTTAAATCAATGTTTGATCTAAATTTATTTTAATTTTTGGTCTTGCATGTTAGTTTATGATGTTGATCTTGAACCGTGTATGTGTAATTTTTGGTTTGATCTTGAGAAAAGTTTGATTTGTGTTTTGATCCTTGATTTTTGTTTTGATCCTTGATTTTTGTTTTGATCTTAAGCTTTGCATGTAATTTTTGAAACAAAAGCTTTCTTGTTTCCTTTGAGTGTCTCGGTTTTTGGTCCTTTTTCATTCAACATGATTTTCGTCTTTGATTTGTACTAGTATGCTTAATTTTATGACTTGATCTACATGATTTAAGTGCATGAATGTTGATTTTGAACTTTGAAAATTATTTTTTATATTTCTTTGAACAACAAATTGAAAACGTTTATGTTGATCTATGATTCCTGCATGATTTGCTAGGAGAGTTTAGGATCCATTCTTGCATGTTAAATTTAAATCTAAGTTTGATTGTTTTACCAAAGATGTGACTCACGGTTTTGTCAAGAAAAAGGAGAAAATAATTTCATGACTTTGTGTGTGTTTGATGATTGAATGAATCTTGCTTTGATGTGTGTATATTTTAGGCCTATGCATGTTAATTAGGTTAGAATTCTTTTCCATGAAAGTAACATAGGAATAATGCATGTACTTTGTAAAATAATTGATTAGGAATAAGTTTTGTGTTTACTTGAAATTTATGTGTGTATTCGGTATGTGAATTTCAGTATGTTTAAATGTTTTTGTTTTAGATATAATGAAATGTTTTTTAAATGAGTTATGTGTTGAATAATTTGATTGAGTGTTTGATTTGTGAAATATTTGTTAGGAATGAATAAATGGTTGGTAATCAAATTGAATAATTGAATAATTGTCTGTGTTTTATTTGATCAAAGTGTGTGGTTGGTCGTGTGTGTAATTGTTTTGAATTAAACTTGGTTTGATCTATTTGGGTATGTGAGATGGTGTTTAAGATTTGTGTTATGACAAAAAACTTGAGTATTTGAAACAAAACGAGTTTTACGATGTTTTCGGATTTTTATTAATTTTTTTGTGAAACATTTCCTTGCTTTCCAAGTTTAATTTAAAGTTATTTTTGATTTTGAGTTCATGAGGCTCAAAGTTTGGTTTTCATATGGTAATTGATTTGAGAAAAAAAAACCCGGATTGAAACCGGTGAATTTTTCGGTGTCTTTGAATGAGGTTAAGGTGCTGTCCAAGACGGACCAGCCACCTAACCAATTGATTTAAATTATTTTATTTGATATTTTCAAAATGATTTTAAAGTGTTTAAAGAATTAAGAAAAGTTAAGAGTGTTTTGAGAAAACAATCACGTTTTTAAGTTTTCCGACGAGGGACAAAATGTGAAATGAGTTAAGAAAAATATTTTCTTAATACAAGTTAATGACGAAAACGTATTTTATTTAGTACGAGGAATCTAAAGGACAAGGGATTGGGGCAGCCGGCAACAAAAAGGATTTGAAGAGACGGTACGCATTACATTGCTGGACCTCAGGTGAGAGAGAAGCTTTCCTAAGACACCGTGGTAGTTAGGTGATATATTAGGACGTTCCGTATCATCTCAAAGATCGGAACTAAGTGGTTCGGAGTCAGTAGTATAGTGGCAATTGTTTGTGTTGTGTGGCCACTTATACGAAGGTGACAAAGACCACATTGTTATCGTGTGCTGATTGTGTGTGGATAGCATGTTTATATTTATTTATTTGATTATGCATGTTGGAGTTGAATGCTGTTGATTGATATGTGTAATATACTGATGGACGTCTGTTACGTTCTGAATAAGGAAATGAAATTAATGAAATTGAAAGTGAAGTTTTAAGTATGGGAAATAATAATGATAAGATACAATGAGAAAGGAATAATGATTGGAAACAAAGTATGTGTTGGAAAAGAAAGAAAGAATTGAGATTGGGAAAAGAATGAATGATACTGTTGAGAACGAGACAGAGCTGGGGAGAGTGATGTTGATTGTCGGAACAAGGTGTGAATTGAGTGGAGTTGGGCTGCTTGGTTTTGGTTTTAGACTGGGACTAGTGTTGAGTTGAGCTTGCTCCTCCATTAGCGCTCAGCAAAAAGGTGATTTTGAAAAAGGTTTTCGAAAAAGATTTTTGAAAAGCTTTTTGTTAAAGAAAGTATTTTTGAAAAAGTTTTGGTGAACCAATCTTTTTGAAAGAGTTTTGAAATGATATTTGGAGATACTCTTTTGAAACAATATTTTGAGAAAGTCTTTTCGAAATAACATTTTTAAGAAAGTTTTATGAAATTACAGTTTTGAGAAAAGTTTTGTGAAAACGATCTTTTTGAAAGAGTTTTGTGAAAAGAGGTATTGTTGAGGGAAGTTTTGGGGAGACAATCTTTTTGGTAAAGTATTTGAAAGGATGATTAAAGAAAATCTTTTTGAAATGATATTTTGGGGGAAAGTCTTCTGGAAATGATATTTTAGAGAAAGGCAACAAGATGATATTTTTGAGAGGATTTTATGAAATAAAATTTTTGAGAAAAGTTTGTGGAAATTACGTTTTGTAAAAACTTATGAAAAGAGATTTGTGAAAGTCTTTGAAATAGAATGATTGAGAAAGATGAGATGATTACGAGGAATGAAGAATGTTGAGAAAGTCTGAGAAATGAGATTTGAGTTTGTTGATGTGATCCTAGCTCTGTGCTATGTGAGAAATGATGAGAGAAAGATTGTGCCAAGTTAGTGGTCGGGACTCATTGAAGGGATGCACGAAGGATGGGCCGACCTTAGGATAATTAAAAAGATAAAAGACTTAAAAGACATACGCGGTGAGGTATGAGAGTGCGAAGTAGTGGAGAGGAAGATACCATAAGTATCTGCGGATACTTAGGAGGAGATTGCATTAGGGGAGGACGATGATGGTGAAACGTCAAGAAGTCTAGAGTATGTTACTAGGCAGAACGAACTCCACATGTGGCGCACTAACGTGGTGGGGACTGGGTCTAATGACGTGGTGAGTTCTGCGGGCCCACTAGAAATATACTGCCGCCCCCTAGATTGCAAATCTAGAACAGTGAGAGGGACTGGAGTGGGGCATCTTGTTTGCCACTGTGAGACAGTGTGCCATGTATATGAATTGATATGATTATGATTTGAGGTTGAGACCTCCTGGTCTGGGACCATTTGATGTGTGACAGCTGTCGTTCCCGCACGGTAAAGGTCCTGTACTCCTGTTTGCTTCCGACTAGGTTGGGTGGATGACCGAGGAGATGTAGACGTGAGTGATAGCCGAGAACGAAATGAATTCCCCGATGATATCTTATGATTCCCCAAAGTAAAGGAATGATATGAATTGATAAGATTGGAAAAGAAGATATTCTGAGTATGAACAGGGAAGAAGGATTGAGAGAGAAAGAATAATTAAGAAATGCGAAGTTAAATTTAGAAAGAAATCGAAGGATAATAACAAGGATAATAAGACTGATAATATTGATATTGATATCATGATTGTTGTGTCTTTGTATGTTGTATGTTGTATGGTATGTTTGTATGGTCCTTCTATCTTGCCTATCGTAATTCCACACCGTCGACGATGCGTCGTTCGGATCGCTTACTCTCTCCTGTTCGTTGGCATATCGGTGCTGCTGGTATCTCATCGTACGAGGCTATAGGAACTACAAAGAGAAGATTCGGTATGAGGCTCGGAGGAACTCCACCACTCTCAACGGAGCGGAGTCGAAATCTACTAACAAGGAGGGCATCAACTTTGAGAGCAAAGAAAGGACGCAAGAAGAAGAAGAAGGAACTTCACCCAATTGTTCTTAATAGGATAGTTTAAGGATAGTGTGGTTAGTTTAGGCTGTGATGATTGATGTGTTAAGGATTACCGATGCCATGAGCCATTATGTAATTGAGCTATGTTTTAATCTGACTTGTGGAGCACATCTTTCTACAAAGTTAATTCATGTAAAGTTTTTGAAAAATGTCAAGATGATTTGAAACCATGTTCTTTTATGAAAACGAAAGTTTTATGAAAACAGATTTTTAGTAACAACTCGGTTTTCGAAAAAGAGTGTGGAAGAACATCAATAACTTTTCAATAATGTGTTCAAACACTTCCACAAAGTTGAAAAAAAAAATTGGCCTAAATTTTGAAATTTAAATGGATAAAAGTTAGTTATTTTTGAGTTACGAAAATCGGGTTGTTACAGTATGCACAAAAGTGAATCATGCAACAAGATGACTAAAACTAAGAAATGCAAACCTAAGAGATTACATACTTCACAATGAATTCTAGGAAATGCAAAGAAATGGGCAAAGTCAAGCACACAAAATGGTTAAGGATCAAAGAGTCAAAGCATCCGTGAACATAATCCAATTACTTCAAGTATGCAAAGAAACCAATGACATCAAGAGGATAGTCACAAAGATGATAGAAACTCACAAGGATCACTCAAAAGTGTTTACACTCAAGTGTTTGGGGTTAATCATTATTTACACTTAAGGCACATCATGAAAAACAAACACAACCATAAGCTTGACAAGCCTCTAACATCAACTATCAACACACATGCACAAAATGATCAAAAGGGCTTTTCAGGGTTGTAATGGGGCCAAGGACAAGGTAGGATAAAAATATGGGAATGTAGCTAAAACCAAGGGAATAGAGGAGCAATGGGGAATAAGTAAAAAGTAAGCAAAATCCACCCCAAAATCAACAACCACTAATTCCAATCCTCTTTGCCTCAACAACCTTTTATTCACTTTTTTTTATTTTTTTTCTTTTTCTTTTTGCATTTTTTTTTGTATTTTTGTCTTCTATTTTTTTTGAGAGATATACAAAAAGAAAAGAAGAAATAACACAAATGGCATGAAGATGAAGCCATAACTACAACAACCAAAGAGGCAAAACCTAGAACTCAACCAATTGAAGCATAGAGCACACTTATTACCTAATACCCATTCTCAAAACAATTCCAAAGTTCCAAAATTCCCTAAGGTTAGGACAATCATGGTTTTTCAGTCATAGGCTTGTAATGAGCTAAAGAACAAGGAAAGGGATATAAAGGCTCAAAGGGGCTAGCAAAGGATACATTCATTCAAGGTAGGCTCATATGGCTAATAGCTTATTCAAGAAAGAAAGTGCCTAAATCATTTCAAAATGTGCATGAGCAATCAAGTATCAACAAGAGTCAAGTCAAGTTCTAGAGTGCAAGTAATCCAGAGTGCAATCACACATGAAGAAAATTAGGTGGCATATATAGCAATCCACCCACAATTAAGGCTCAAATCCTCACAAAAGGGACAATTCTATCACAGTGTTACTACCTCTTAATTATCAAAAGCAACTTTGCACACAGAAATGCATGAATTCATACACAAGATACCAAGACTCTACTAAAATGAAGCAAAAACATGCAAAAAAATGCCCAAAACTAAGCAAAACCTAAAAAAAATTCAATGCAAAAATATGCAACCTAAACTACTCTTCCCCCCGCACTTAAATCACACATTGTCCTCAATGTAAAACAACCAGAAAATCCAGACAGATATACCAGCCAGCAGATATAGACAAGTGCAATAAAAAGAGTAAGGAAGGAGAAAAGAAGACTCCCTAAGTCATGGTGGGTCAAAAGTGGGGTCGACCAATGAGGCCTCCTCCACAGGTGCATCATCCAAAGTAGGGGTAGTGAGGAAAGGCTTGAGTCGGTGGCCACTGACTTTGAAGCTCTTGTTCATGGACTCACTCTTGATCTCCACAGTGCCATAAGGAAATACCTGGGTGACTACAAACGGTCCAATCCACTTATAGCGGAGCTTTCCACTCATGAGTCCAAGCCTAGAGTTGTAGAGCAACACTTTTTGACCAACCAAGAACTCCTTTCTGGAAATTGAGCTATCATGAAGCTTCTTGGTCTTCTCTTTGTAGAACTTGGAGTTCTCATAGGCCTCCAAATGGATCTCATCTACGTCACTCAACTGCAGCTTCCTCTCCTCACCCGCTTGATCAAGAGCTAAGTTACATTGCTTCACAGCCCAATATGCACGGTGCTCTATCTCCATAGGCAGGTGGCATGCCTTACCAAAGACAACCCGATAAGGTGACATCCCTATGGGTGCCTTGTAAGCGGTCCGATGGGCCCACCGAGCATCCTCCAATCGTGTCCTCCAATCCTTTCTATTAGGCTTCACCATCTTCTCCAAAATCCTCTTGATCTCTCTGTTTGAAATCTCAGCTTGCCCATTGGTTTGGGGGTGATAGGGTGTAGAAACCTTGTGAACAACCCCATACTTCTTGAGCAAAGCTTGTATGGATCTATTGCAGAAGTGTGTGCCTTGATCACTGACTATGGCTCTAGGTATGCCAAACATGCAAAGGATATTAGATCTGACAAAATCTACAACAACCTGAGCATCATTAGTCATGGTGGCCTTAGCTTCCACCCATTTGGATACATAATCCACAACAAGTAAAATATAATAAAAACCAAAAGAAACAGGAAAGGGGCCCATGAAATCTATACCCCAGACATCAAACACCTCACAGAACAACATAGGTTGTTGCGGCATCTGTTGCCTCCAAAATAGGGAGCCTCCTGCTCTTTGACATTGCTCACATGAGCTGCAGATGTTGCTTGCATCCTTGAAGATGGTAGGCCAATAAAATCCAGAATCTAGCACCTTTCGTGCTGTCTTTTGAGTCCCAAGGTGGCCTCCAACTGGTGAAGCATGGCAAAACTGGAGAACCGATTGGATCTCATGATCTGGAATGCACCTGCGAATGACCTGATCACTGCAAAAACGCCACAAATAGGGGTCTTCCCATACATAATACTTGGCATCGCTCTTAAGTTTGTCTCTTTGAGCCTTGGATGCCAAGGGTGGAAAAACAGATGCAACTAGATAATTTACAATATCAGCAAACCAAGGAGTAAGGGGAGGGGGATGTGAAACATGCAAAGCTAAAAGCTGCTCATCTGGGAAGTCATCTCGGATAGGAAATGCATCCTCCTCTCTCTGTATTCTGCTCAAGTGGTCTGCGACAAGGTTATGTGCACCACTCCGATCCTGAATCTCAAGATCAAACTCCTGAAGGAACAACATCCACCTAATCAACCTAGGTTTGGAATCTGTCTTTTTCAAAAGATACTTCAGAGCAGCATGATCAGTGTACATTACAACCTTAGAACCAAACAAATATGATCTAAACCTGTCAAGTGCAAAAACAATAGACAAAATTTCTTTTTCAGTTGTTGTGTAATTAACCTGTGATGCATCTAAAGTCCTAGAAGCATAATAAATCACATGCGACAGCTTACCAACCCTTTGGGAGAGAACTGCTCTCAAAGCATAATTTTAAGCATCAGTATGAGCTCAAATGGGAGGGTCCAATCAGGTGGTTGGATGATGGGGGTGGTGGTAAGTGCTTTCTTCTATTCATCAAATGCCCTCTTGCATTGGTCTCCAAATTCCCATGGGGCATCCTTTTGAAGCAGCTTGGATAGAGGAAGGGCAATTTTGCTAAAGTTCTGAATAAACCTACGATAGAAACCTGCATGACCAAGAAAAGAACGCACCTCTCGCACGCAAGAGGGGTAAGGCAAATGTGATATTACATGCAACTTAGCAGGGTCAACTTCTATGCCCTTGTGCGTAACAATGTGCCCTAAGACTATGCCTTGTTCTACCATGAAGTGGCATTTTTCAAAATTCAAGACAAGGTTAGTCTCAATGCACCTGTTAAGCACCTTAGTCAAATTATCAAGACATGCATCAAATGAGGAGCCATAAACACTAAAATCATCCATGAAGATCTCTATGCAATGCTCGAGCAAGTCAGCAAAAATACTCATCATACATCTTTGAAATGTGGCAAGAGCATTGCATAGGCCAAAAGGCATCTTCCTATATGCAAATGTGCCAAAAGGACAGGTAAATGTGGTCTTATGTTGGTCCTCTGGTGCAATGCAAATTTGAAAATAACCAGAGAAACCATCTAAGAAGCAATAATGAGATTTACCTGCTAGGTGCTCCAACATCTGATCAATGAAGGGGAAAGGGAAATGATCCTTGCGAGTCGCTTGGTTGAGCTTTCTGTAATCAATGCAGACTCTCCAACTGTTCAGCACTCTAGTGGGAATCTGCTCATCCTTCTCATTTTTGACAACTGTGACACCAGACTTCTTGGGGACAACTTGCACTGGGCTCACCCAAGTGCTATCTGAAATTGGGTAGATCATACCTGTGATGCTCTTATTTTCCAAAAGGTTTTTCTTGATTTGGACTTGTAAGGTGTAGTGGACCGGACCCATAAGCCGACCGCATGCCTTCAATGCCGACCAACGACTCAACGGATAAGTTTAAAACTCCCTAGTACATGATAAGGATGAAGGACTCACCCTTCTTATCCTCTAAGAGCCACGTCAGTCCTATTGGGCCCAACAGGCCCATAAGGTATCACAACACACCTAACAGGTAATCCCCTATAAGAACCACTATGCTATAGGGACTAAGGTATGTCTCTCATCCCTACTCTCAAGAACTACGTGTGGCTTGATCCCCTTATCACTGGGGGTACGTAGGACCGGGGTCACCCTCGTCAGCTGCAACAACCCAAAACACACATCGTGGTGTCTCCCTAACACCGGGACATCACATTGGCGCCGTCTGTGGGAATCGTTAAACTCCGATTCCCATCCACAATAAAAAAAAATAAATAAAAAATAAAAGACCCCAACGTGTTGTTGCTGCAAAGAAGAGAGGCCATTCACGGATGTTCCTACAGATACCGTCGCCGATGAAGAAGAGGAAGCAACGCCGGTGAGGAAGCCACCGTTGTTCTCTCTCGCGCTCTCTTAGCACCAAGTGTTCAGAGGTCAATCATTGGAGTCGGAACGGAGTCAAGTCAGAGACAACTCCCTCGGATATGTTGTTCACCAAGTTTCGGGCGCATTTAGATACAGTGGTGATATTCCGGTTCTGGGTGGTCCACCATTGGAGCCGGAATTGGAACGGATCTTTGTGGCTGGTCTATCAAGGGCACACGGTCTCACCACCGTTTCTGATCCACCATGGGAGCAACAGCGAAGCCACCACTTGCGACTCCATGGCGATTTCATGGCTGATCTTCTCCGGTGCGAAAATCAGAGGCAATGTTCGATCTACCCCGAATCCGCCATCATCGCTCTCATGTCTCCATGGATGAAGGTAATCAGAGGTTTCAAGGTTGCGTTTTCATGGATGAGCCCCTCGGGGTTTCCTCAAACCAATGCGCGATCCGCTTTTCTTTCCCTCCCTTCGCGAGTTCTCTTCACGACTCCCGAACCATAGAAGGGGTCCATGAACCACCAAGGAAGGAACCGCACCGACGTACGCCTCTGATTCCAGCAGGGACCACCGCCGCCGCATCGACCACTCCCACCGTCGCTCAAACTCATCGCGGTCCTTCTTGCTCCCAGTTCTCGCCGTTCCCGGCGACACCCTCATCACCATCGCTTGGGTCTATGCTTGCCGCTACTACTGTATCTCGGGTTCGTACTTGCCGCCGCCGCCATACCCACTTGCAAGCAGCAGCATCAACGCTTCACACCTACTGCTGCTGCATTAGGGTTCCAAACCCTGACGGGCCACCAGGCCCAAATAAAAAAAAACAATAAAAATAAAAAAAGTGCCTAATCAGGCCCAATTTACAAAAAAAAAAAAAAAAAAAAAAAGGGGAGGAATGGACTATTGGCCCAAGCTGCACCAAAAAGAAAAAACGGGTCTCAACAACTCTATGGCCCAACAATTCAGCAACCTACCTTTAAATCAGGGAAGTTACTCTTTCTAATTTTTAATAATGCCACAAATATTTTATTGACTCACATGACTATTAGTTAGAGACAAAAATAATTTATATTTTTGCCGTTTACTTTGATTACATGTATTTTATTTAATAGTTATAAATTGTCAATCTTGAACGACAATAACTAATTAATTATTATTTTTGTGCGCATATGCAAGGTACATGTACGATGGCCCGAGCGACTGAATAACCCATTCCGAGATCCCCATTAATGGACAAATAATTTTCCGAGTATCACGAATACAATAATGTTACTTTATTTGGAATCTAGTGGTGATGGCGAGGACCCCCGAGCCGAGTTCTCCTCTTGAAGCTCATGCTCCGAGCGAAAAGCGAGGACCCCCACGTCGAGGTCCCCTCTTGAAGCTTGTTCTCCGAGCGAAGAGCGAGGACCCCCGCGCCAAGTTCCCCTCGTGAAGCTCGTGTTCCGAGCATAGAGAAAATCATATTTAAGGAAAACAAAGGTCGACCCTTAACGCTCAACAAAGCCCATTTTGAGAGGATTGACAAAAGACTTCAATCCAACAGTCTTCGATCCAACATTCCTCACCACAGCGAATCAGGGAAGGAATTCTCGTTCTTATATTGCTTTCCTATTTACTTGGCATTTTACATGATTACTTCGCACACATGCTTATATTAGTTTACCCGATGCAATATTTTGGACATGTGCTTTAAATACTTAGTTCCTTCTAATCCCTTTACAAGTCGCTTATTATTTGATATTCTCCATGCTGTTACGTAATATTTTGTTGAGCAAATCTTCGTGCTGCTGAATGCCCTTAAATCTTTGTCTCTCCTGTTGTGATAGGATAATAATTCTTTATATAGATATATCGCCTGTTGAATGACGTACATTAGTTTCCGACAATCGCACATTGTCATTATTCCTAAATTAATGCTTTCATTTGGCTTGTTGTCATTAAATGCTCTGACATATTTATAAATGACATTCATTACAATTATTGCGCATGATATACCTGAAACTGTGCTTCTTTTCATGGGCAATCCTGTCTGGTTGCACGGTATTTAATTATTGTCATTATTATATTTGTTACGTGTGATTTTTTTTAATCATGATGCTTTTGTTCTGATACTTTATATTCACTTACCAATAATTTTCATTGTTGCTATTCAATTATAATAGATTGTCAAATTAACGACGATCACTGATTATTGTTCTTAAACATGTAATGTAAGGTTCAAGAAAGGATGGTCGGACCTATTGAAAAGGAAGGCCGAGCAGTTAGGATTCTCTCTAGAGTTGACGGGACCATCACGACTCCACGATAGAGAACAGTCCAAAAGTCAAAACGGTTACCGTAAAAACATGTGCTCTTGTAACAACCCGTCACGAGGCTAGCCTAGAACGGGCACTACACACCCACGACGGTCAAACTGTTACGAGTCGTGCTATCGGGGCCTCCGTCCACAATGAACTCTTGATCAACAAAACAACGACATGTGAAGCCACAAGTTACGGTCAATTAAGGGCATTACCACGACCAATCCAGGGAAGTTAATTTCTTTTACTTAAGTCATTTCAATGGTATTGATTATGTACACCATTGCATGCCAATGATACAGTTAATTATTATACTTATTAACATTATTTGGTTTAATACCACTAATTGCTCCGACACATTTTTGATACACGTATCATTTATTATTATTATTACGTGTGATCTTTTTAGAATCATACTATTTACATACTAATATTTTATTCCGTAAACTTGCCAATAATTTTCATTATTGCAATTTAATTATTATACATTGTCAGTTCAAATGACGATTACTGATTATTAATTTTGTATACATATACGAGGTACAAATATGGGTAAACAGTCCATCCCACCGGTTTCCTACCAGATCCCTACACCCGCAGTAGGATATCAGGCTATGATATCAACCGACCAATGACATCCTCGAATTGATCGGTCCCTTCTACCACGATACCCTTGCCTCTCATGGTCACTAAAAGCCCAAAGACGATCCCCGTCAACATCTCTTCTCGAGATCCCAGCATTGCTCACAAGGGTGCTATACAATAGTTCGCCCATAACGGCATACAGGGTGTTTGGGAGGAAGAAGATGAAGAGTACCGAGCAAGCACACGATCTAGCAGTAGAAGAAAAAATGTCTCTATGCCAAATTGATGCCGAGCATATCAACGTTCATGCCAAAAAGGATGTCGAACGCATCAAAATTCAAAAATAGTCTAACTATAAAGACAAACAGGGAAGGATCTTTCTCATTATCTCATTTATGTGATGTACATTGCATGGTTTAAACCTCACATTCATCATTATTGAATCACTTGTTGCACAACATTATATTATCTTAGATAATACTCATAATTAACAGTGAAACAGCTCATACTTCGCTATTAATGTCATTACATATCATTTACTACTTGATATTCTAATAGTTGTTTTCATACATCATGTAAAGGTACAAATTTGATGGTCGGAACTACCGGACGTGATAGCCCGAGCACGATGGCCAAAGAATGATGCGAGTGTTTCGCGCATAACCCAAGTCAGGGTTCCTATCATCCGAAAGCATGCACAAGCAGACCACAGATCTCGTGCCTCTCAGACGCCTTCTCTAACCCCGCCCTCACAACTTGCAAACATTCAACCCCGTCACAATGCACTCCTTCACAGGTCTAAATCCTCAAGCCTCTCACACAGGTTTGGATGAATCTGATCTAATTGGCAAAGCATTCTCGGAGGGGGAATCCGATTTAGTTGGGGAAGTACACTCGGATTAGGCGATTCTGCTGCACATTCATTCTCTCAATCACCAATCCTTCTGATGTCTCCTCGGATAATACTCCTGTTATCGGGTTAAAGGTTTTGAAAAGAAAAAGACGAAGGCATGTCCGACAACTCAGAAAACAGCCGATCCAAATTAAAGGATATAACATTCCTCTCGCTTGATCAGGGAATTAATCTTTCCTTATCCTAAATTTAATTCATTACTCTTTATTACATTTATGTTTTATATCTTAATTACATATATTGTCTTCCTTGAGATGATTGTAATTGTTGGCCATGAGTGGTACACATGGTCGCTTTATTTATGCTACGAGTATCATACTACCTACATAGTCTCTGAATATGACTCATTGTTTATAAAGTGAATGCATCACTATTGTCTCATTTCTAATTTAATATTCTAATTCATATCTCTGTATTTGTGATGAAAGGTACAACTGGGGAGGTACAAGCAACTCAGGATCTCTAAAAGAGTCTCACATCATTCGTCCACCCTCATGTTCCGACAATTGCAAAGATCGTGTTTTATTGAACATTCATGCATCTACCGAACGCAACAGGGCCTTATCAGACATCCTTTGATATTATGCAAGCAAGCTCCGTTTCGGCTTTGTTGTTCCGAGCTTCCCTTCGACGACCTTCTAATAAGGATCCGACAGACTATTCCGTTTTCCGAGGGGTTCAGCAGTTATAATTGATTAACATCATTGACGAAAGAATCAGTGCTACATCCTGTCCTATCCACAAGGAATTTTCTCAGATTGTTTTGTTGAATATGATCTCACTTTTCGCCCTCTCGGCTTAATTTCTCGGCTTCAACTTCGGCTTATTTCTCTAGCTCGACAACATTGTTCTCCGACATTGAGCGCATCTCAGCCAGCTGGGGTCTGAGGACTCCCTCTCAAGTAGCCATACTCTACCACGTCGTCCACTGCTCGGGAGTAGCAACATACTCTAAGTCCCCATGCTCGCCATACGCCAAGTATCATTGTCACCGATCAGTATCTCTGAAAACCTCCCGCCGAGCATCTCAATTCTTATGAATTCGGCACAAGCCCTTTCAAGCTTTACCGCTTTTCTCACTCTTTGTCTTCTCGGCATCCCCGGTATGCTCCTTCTGCTCGTCAAGAATCCGATCATGTTCTCCTATGTGTCAGCATATTTCCGCCAGCTGGGGAGTGAGCACTTCCTCCCGAGCGGCCATATTCCATCTCATTGCCCGCTGCTCGGGATCAGCAACTTACTCTAAGGCCTTGGAGTCATTTGGGAAGAACTTTAACAAGGAAGTTTCTATGCTCGCCACGCGTTGACGATCATTTTTGTCAACCAGTACCTTTGGAGATCTCCCATTGAGTTTTTGGGTTTATACTGAGTTTGAGGGTGCCTCGGACATCAGCATCAAGCATCTCAATTCTTATGAACTGAACACAAGCCTCTTCAAGCTTTATGGAGTGGGGGGCTTACGTTGTAATGGAATAGGTACATAGCCGACATAGGCCGACCTAGACACTGGTAACATATGATCATCTCCCTGTAAAGGATGTTGCAACATTTCCGCCTATCGCCATCAGATTTGGTATCCACCTCTCTCATCGAGGGCTTACTTTAATTCAATCACTCACTTTGGATCACGTTCCTACACACTTGCATGCCCACGATCTCGGTTAGCCGACCAGGTCGGCATTGCTACAAGTGGAAAGGAGGACTGCGACCCGATACTTGACCACAGGTCGAATACATCGCGGGCAGAGGAATACGCCTCGGCTAAGGTGCTCATTCCGACAGCATGAACCCGTAAAGCTTACGATCCAATTGGTGATGAGACTCTTGACACACCTCAATACAACGGGGTGTAAGAGTCTCCTTTAGGTTTATTCTTTCAGTGTCATTATTTGAGTATAAAGAATGCTATCAACCATTTGCGATACTCTTCCAGGAAAAGGGTCTTGGCTTTAAACAGTCTTCTATGTCACCTCCAACCTCAGAAATCGGACGTCTGATCTGCCCAGCACAGAAAGGATCTAAACTCGGCTCAGAGTCTATATGACACTTCCCGAGCTGGGGGGCTTATGTAGTGGACCGGACCCATAAGCCGACCGCATGCCTTCAATGCCGACCAACGACTCAACGGATAAGTTTAAAACTCCCTAGTACATGATAAGGATGAAGGACTCACCCTTCTTATCCTCTAAGAGCCACCCTTCTTATCCCAATAGGACTGACGTGGCTCTTAGAGGATAAGAAGGGTGAGTCCTTCATCCTTATCATGTACTAGGGAGTTTTAAACTTATCCGTTGAGTCGTTGGTCGGCATTGAAGGCATGCGGTCGGCTTATGGGTCCGGTCCACTACATAAGGTTTTCCAAAAATTAGGGTGGAAAAAAATTTCTTTTTAAAACACTTGATTGGAAAGTAAAATCAGAGAGTTGAAATCCGGAAAGTTAAAAGAAGTTGAAAGGCAGTCGAGGGGTTTTCGCAATAATTATTATTTTCATAAATGAAACCTTTAGTCCCTCGATTGTGAGTGCTTTTAAAATAAAACTGATCAATACCGGATTTCAAAAATTATTAAAAGCAAGCGGAATATTGAAATGCGTAAAGTGAACCATAGTTGTAGATTATAGGTCATAAAAGGTCTGATACAAAATAGTTACAAGTCCATTGGAAATAAAACACTCTGACAATACCTCACCAAAAGAAAAATTTACAAAAGGTAAAACTCAAAAAGAAAGGGTATCATCAGAGCTGGTCGTCGGTCCACTGCAGCTATTCCATAGACAGAGATCACCGGTTTCGTCCCACGAGACCTACGAGGACGAAAGCGAACTACGGGATTGGGATGGTAGAGAGTGATCTCTACTTCACCCTCAAAACAGCCCGGTGATCCCGATACTCCCGAGGACCATCAAGGAGCGGGCGAATCTCGATGCAAGGAAGGCATTCGGCCATCACCTACAAGGGCAGGAGAGTAAGCCTAACACAGTCGCATTATCGAATAAGCCTAAGCCCTAACATTCACAGCCAGATAAACAGCAGCAATCACCAGTGCAGAAAATGCATATACATATGGGCAAACACCAGTTTAGTTATTATCTTCAAGATAAGTGGCATGATGCATGAACATGTTCTCCAACTCTGAGGCCTCTGTGTCCACCGGGTCCAGATCTGAGGAACGGTGCGTCCCAGACGCGGCACGGCTTACGGCACGTCTGCCAGCGTAAACGGCACGACTTACAGTGTTTCCACCAGCGTAAAAGACACGACTTACAGTGTTTCCACCAGCGTAAACGGCACGACTTACTGTGTTTCCACCAGCGTAAAAGACACGACTTACAGTGTTTCCACCAGCGTAAACGGCACGACTTACACTGTTTCCACCAGCGTAAACGGCACGACTTACAGTGTTTCCACTAGCGTAAAAGGCACGACTTACAGTGCGTCCACCAGCGTAAACGGCACGACTTATAGTGTTTCCACCAGTGTAAACAGGCACGACTTATGGTGTTTTCACCAGCGTAAACGGCACGACTTACGGTGAACCCTGTGCAGGCTTTCATAAAATATCAAGTCCAGTTACAAAAAAGTTCACAGGTTCACCGGCGTAGGAAAGGCACGCCTTACGGTGTTTCCACCTGCGTAGGTGTTCCTCAGATTGGGATTGGTCTGATAACCTAGCTCATATCATGTATGTTCTCGATGCAACTCTTGCAATCCTAGGTTATCATGCATATGTTCAAGTTCCAGGTTTATTATTAGTCTAACTATGTCATAATTAATTGACATCAGTCCAGTAGGGATACATACACAACCATAGACATCCAACATGTATCCATAAGTATCTGAGCATACAGATGACATAGCAGAGTCGTATTGGTTCTAGGTTACGTCTATGTCTGAGTGTTCGGTCAAGGTCCCATCATTTCTTGACCTAAGTCACCTCAAGTGACTAAAACTTGGGATAAGCAAGTCTTAACTACTTAAGACTTTGGTTAAGTGAGTCCTAATCACTTAAGACTAGGTTTAACTGACTTTAGTTGACTCATCATGGACTAAGTCCACTAATCCTGGACTAAATCTCACTAATCAGGAGTTTAGTCTTACTAATCATAAACTAGATCTCACTAATCATGAATTAGGTCTCACTAATCATGGATTAAGTCTAGCTTAATTGACTAATCTCGGATTAAATCCGGATAATCATGGATTAGGTCTAACTAATCATGGATTAGTTGACTAATCAGGAAATTAAGGTTACTAATCTTGGATTAAGTCCAACTAATCATGGATTAGTTGACTAATCAGGGATTAAGGTTACTAATCTAGGATTAAGTCTAACTAATCTTGGATTAGTTAACTAATCATGGTTTAAGGTTACTAATCAGGGATTAAGTCTAACTAATCTTGGGTTAGTTGACTAATCATGGTTTAAGGTTACTAATCAGGGATTAAGTCTAACTAATCTTGGATTAGTTGACTAATCATGGTTTAAGGTTACTAATCAGGGATTAAGTCTAACTAATCTTGGATTAGTTGACTAACTCACTTTGGCTACTAAATTAAGTCCTTAACCGAGACTTAAGGTTCTAAAACCGTTTGGGATCAACACTTAAGCCTAGTTCATTCAAGGATCTAAACATTCCCTTAACAACATAATCCATTTGGTTTCTCATCAACACAAAGCATAATCACAAAATTCAGCCTAGAACATTTCATTAACAACATAACGCAAGTAATATAATCATCAACACAAAACATAATCATAAAATTCAGCATTTGCACATTCAACAATAACAAGTCATCATTCATCCAAATTCGGCCTCCAAGCCCAAAATCAAAGTCTAACTAATGCCCTTGAGTCTCATGGTGACTCACCCTAATTCTAAACTTAAGACTCATTCTAGAAATTGTGTAAGCTTCTCTCTTACCTCTTGAAGACACTAAAATGACTTAGAACCTTTGGGTCTTTTTTTTCTCACCAAAACCGTGAGCAACACTCCCTCCTTGGACCCTTGAAATTTGACTTCCAAGCTTCTAAGACTCTAAATCTCCACTTGATCTACCAAGCTAAAAGATCCTAATGCCTTGAACAAGGCTTGGCAGTGAGGTCTATTTGGGTTTGATTGAAATTTCTTCAACACAACTTCAAGTAAGTGGCATATTCATGATCTAGAGTATGAATATGCCAAGGTTTCTTCTGTTTGGTAACAGTTTGGGCTTGAACAAGGGTGGTGGTGGTTATGGCTGTGAGGTTCTTAAGAGGAGGAAAGGTTGAATTTGAACTTCTAAGCTTCAATCACTTATGCATGTTGTGTATTCATGATCTAGGCTTAGAGTATGTAAGGTTTTCTTGGTTTTAATGGAAGAAAATGGTTGAATGGTGGTGTTTAGGGAGGTGGCCATGAGCCTCTTGGAAGAGAAGAAGAAGAAAGTGGTGAAGATGGTCATGAAGAAAAGGGAGCAAAAGTGGTGGTCATCAACACAAGGCCACTTTTATAAAAGCTTATGGTCAAATGGTGAGGTGTTAAGGTGGTTAAGTGGTGTGTTAAGGTGTGGACACCTCACACTTCATGCAAAGAAAGGAAATATGGTGTTGACACCTATTACTTTGACTACATGCATGAAATGTGAGCATGACACCTCACTTCCTTCATGCATTCACAATTTCACTCCATGGTTGCACACACACACCACACCACACGGCCTACACATGCACACACAAGGCCCATCACACAATCTTGGCCCAACACCACTCACAAGGCCCATTTGGTTCACTTAGGCTTAATCTAGTCCACTTAACCCTTAAGCCATTCATTAACCAAGCTAATCTAACTCAAGACTGACTATTAGCTACCTAAACCAAATCAACTTAAAACCAGACAAGTCTAAACCTAATAAATTAGGTTTGATCTAACCCTAATCACGATTTGCTATCTAAACACGATTAAACTCTAACACATCAATCTAGGGCAAAACATTTAAATCACAAAGCACGAATTATTTGGGAACTAAAATTCAGGGATGTTACAATACCCGCTTGGAGCAGCTTGGTGACCTCTTTCTTAACCACATCAAGAATCTGGGGGTTCAATCGCCTTTGGGGTTGTCTCACTAGTTTAGCCCCATCCTCCAACAAAATGCGGTGCATGCACATGGAGGGGCTAATTCCAGGATTATTCGCTAAAGTCCATCCAATTGCCCTCTTGTTCTTTCTTATCACTTCTAGCAGTTTCTCCTCTTGATCAACAGAAAGTGAGGTAGAGATGATCACTGGGAGTTTCTGCTCATCCTCCAAATAAGCATATTTGAGATGAGGAGGGAGGGACTTCAGGTCCAATGAGGGTGCCTGCATAATAGATGGAACTAAAGGGACACCAAAAATGGATTCTGCTACATGCACCTGAACAAGTGAATAAGACTCATGCATAACAGATATGGGGTTAGGGTTAGCATAATCTGAATCTATAACATATGAATCATCAGATGCAGTAGCAGAGTCTAGAAACTGGCCTATTTCAATGCATGCGGTGCACCATCCAGAATTAGTGCATGATGGACAAGTAAATGAATCAGTGAAAGATGACAATTCAAAATCATGTTGCAAAAAGTCAAGCATATGCTCATCTATCAACTCATCAAGCATGTCCACATGAAAAACAGAGTGATCCTCAGGAAAATGTTTCATAGCATGGAAAATGTCAAATCGGATCACACTGCCATCATACTCCATGGAAAGTGAACCTGAATGCACATCTATCTTGGTTCGGGCTGTTTTCAAAAATGGCCTCCCCAAAATAATAGGAACAACATTACGGGGGCAGTCATCTTCCATATCAAGTATGTAAAAATAAGCAGGGAAGATCAACTCTTCAACCCGAACCAAGACATCCTCTATCAAACCTGCGGGGTGGGTAGTACTTCTATTTGCCAATTGAATCACCACACCCGTAGGTTGAAGAGGTCCAAGAGAAAGAGACATAAAAATAGACATAGGCATGACATTTATGGATGCTCCTAAATGTAGCATAGCATTTTCAAACTTAACATTGCCTATGATGCAAGGTATAGAGAAAGTTCCAGGATCCTTACATTTTTCAGGAATGTGAGGGATAGGTTTACCTATGAGAGCGGAGACATTCCATCCCATGCTTATCCTTTCATTGCCCTTGAGTCTTCTCTTATGAGTGCACAACTCCTTAAGGAACTTCGCATACCTTGGAATCTATTTTATTTCATCAAGAAGGGGTATGTTGACTTCCACCTTCCTGAATGTTGTTGGAAGTCAAGCTGGTTGGAAGGCATGCTTCAAACTCTCTATGGACTTCAAAGGAATTCTTTTATATGTTTTGATGATAACAAGCCAACTCAAGTTCAAGCTCACAAGTGCAAGCCAAGTCCCAAGATTGAAGACTCAAGCAAGCATAGAATAGAAACCTTCTCTTTAGATCAAAATGTAAGGTAATGGAGTTTTTATTTCTTTAAGTAGTTACAAAGCCAATAAGTTTTTCATTTTTAGAGAAGAAGGAAAAACGTGTTTTTGCATGAAAAATGTGTTTTCTGCATTTAACCTTAGTAAAATAATTGATGTTACAAAACTCTGTATATTTGTATGTGTGCAAGAGGGAGTAATCGATTATTTGCTAAAGTAATCGATTAACTTTGTTGCATCATAGATAAATCAGAGAGGTTGTAATCGATTAAGTGATTTTTGTTAATCAGTTACTTTCTTATGGAAGTAATCGATTACATTGGTCAAGTAATCGATTATAATTGTTGCATCATATATTTTTCAGAGGCTTTGTAATCGGTTACAAGTTTTGTAGTAATTGATTACATGATGTTGCATCATATGCAAAACAGAGGCTTAGTAATCGATTAACTTATGAGTGTAATTGATTATTATAGTTGCATCACATAATGAACAAGAGTGATGTAACCGATTAACTATTCTTAGCCTAATCGATTACATGTTTTTCAAATGTTTTAAGAATTTCTATTTTTGTAGAAGTAATCGATTATTGCTTCTATGTAATCGATTATTTCTTGATTTATTGAAAAACGTGTCAGAATCATTTTTATTATTTCCTGATTTGTTTTTATATAAAAGATTCTGATATATTTTATAAAATTCGAAAATGATTTTAAATTTGAATTATTTCCTTTTTGGTTTTAAGAATCAAATCTTTATTTTATTTCGAAAACCGTTTTGATTTTTTTTTTATATTAAAACTTATTACAAATCTTTTATTATTCTATTTTGATTTGTTTTACTTAATTCAAAATCATTGTTGATTCAAATTGGTTTTCTTTTTAAAATCAATCACTCCAACCACTACTACAGATTGGTCAAATGAGACCGGTTCCGCACCCCATTTGAGACTGGTTCCGAACCAGTCTCAAAAGTGGCGGTCTTATTGCTATGTCTTTAAATGAGACTGGTTCCGAACCGGTCTGGTTCCCAACTAAAGAGACTGGTTCCGAACCAGTCTAAAAATTAAAAAATAACCAGTCTCTATTAAAAGATGAACCAGTCTCATTGAGCATTTTGAACCGGTCTCAATTAAACTATGAACCAGTCTGATTAAGTGATTTGAACCGGTCTGAAAATTAAAAAATAACCGGTCTCATTGAGTATTTTGAACCAGTCTCATTGAGTATTATGAACCAGTCTCATTGAGTGATTTGAAGCGGTCTCAATTAAATTTTTATCCAGTCTCATTGAGTGTTTTGAACCGGTCTCATTTAAATTTTGAACCGGTCTCATTGAGTGTTTCGAACCAGTCTCATTTAAATTGGTCTCAATTAAATTTTTAACCAGTCTCGTTTAGTGTTTTTAACTGGTATCAATTAAAAAAACACATGAATATAATAAAATTAATAAATAATAACTAGATGCTAAAATTATATTATAAAAACCACATTATATATATGTATGTATATCTACGAAAGTTTGATCAAGGCCAAGTACACATTGCTATGCCAAGTGAAACTAACATAGCTACACAAAATGAGAAAGCCTGTAACTGAAGAACATTCCTGCAACATTCCTTATAAGGAACCTAGCAACCTACTTATATTTTGATCCAAGGCCAAGTATACATTCCTCCAACCTAGCAACATTCCTTTTATAAGCTATTCCTACTGCAAGCAAATATCATTCCTTTTATTAGCTATACACCTAGGATGCTTCTTCTGGAGTTTGCTTTAATTTTAACCATTTCTATGTACTCTTCAAATCTAGCAAATGTCTTTAGCATGTTGTGGACTTAGATGCCATATGTCGTAAACTTCACGTCCTGCAGATATTACAACAAAATCAGTGACCAAGAAAAAGATATCAAAGTTGGGTGCAAATCAATATTATTTTACACATTGAATTTTTTTTTTAAACATTTTTAACTTTCAAGTCATAAGTTTTCTCTACATTCTCATATGCAGAACAAAACAGAGCACCTAAAATTTCCTAAGGAACTAACTTTTGTTGGGCAAAATTAAAGATAACCCTCAAGTCATTGCTTTAGATTATGCGTGATGAGTTTGTCTTGCTTTAGACCCTGCCATTAGTGAGCTTCTGTGTAATGTGGCAAATGGACTTCCCACTCACTGATGCCATGTGAAAGTGATTCCAATGATGCGTATGCTCTTAACGAAGCCTCACTATCAGCAGAGCCTATAACCTTTTGTTTTTGAAAAGCAAGGACCCTAGCTAAAAAATAAAAATAGAGGGACCAAAACCAAAAGGTACTTTATTTTCATAGGTCAAAAACATATTTAAGACAACTTGAAACTTCTACAATGAAAATTAACAAACCTCATTATTCCCTATTCAACAATGTACTGTAAAACAACATAGGAATAAACATGATGGCACACAGATTACATGATTAAAATAAAAACTATAGCATGATGTAATAACGATTAATTATGTACAGAAAAAATTGTCAAGAGTTTGAGAAGCAGCTAAATCATGCATACATGCCCTATAATGCTAAAAAGAAGCAAGATGCAATGACACAGTACATTAGCAATGAATCATTTCAACAATATAATAAGGGATGTTGATGATCAAATTGAATTACATAATTCCTTGTTCAAGTTCTTTGTTCTGTGCACATCCAAGAATTTAGTGCAAAACAATTTTTGTTTACTTAATTATTAATTATTATGGTAAAATTGCAACTGGGAGTTACTTTATATAAACGATAAATGGTATATATAAAAGATACAACTACGAGCAATGTTCAAGATAGATCCTCCACCAAACAAGAAATCAAACTTCCATTAGAACCTAATCCCTCCCCCCATTTTCATAACAGCAGGACAAAGCAAGTTTACCTCATAAATCAAGCAGGAATTGAGAATTCAGAGAAAAAACTTATGCAGTGACAAAATTAGATTCCATACTAGGATTAGAGATCAAAAATGTATCAAGTAGTTTCAGAAACCATACCTATTCTTTATTACCCCAATTGTCATAGGAAACATAGTAACCATTGGTTGTATAAGCCTCAATTGTTGCATCATACCTGAACATTCATAACAGCAGAACAAAGCATAACATAATTATTTTATAGTCATTTCATAAGGAAGTACATAATAATACCGGCTGTGATTCTATTAGCATATATGTCATTGCTAAATCAATCAACAGGACACGTTGGGTTTGCAAAACAAAAACAACCTGAACAAAAAACAAAAACCAAATTCAGCCTTGAGTCATGCAATAGGCTAATTACCTTAGAGTATGAAGGAGAGGAACGATCGATGGGTATGAAGGAGAGGAACATAATGGCTGGGCAGCAATGATGAAGGAGAGGAACATGGTGGCCTTTCCAGTATGCCACTGCCCCATCGATCAAGTTAGGTTATATTTTATCACACTACAAATTATCATTCTTCGAAATATTTAAATAATTAAAAAAATAAATTAGGAAAAAGAAATAGGGAAGAATAATAACTATACCTCCTTGAAGGCAGTATCAGTTCTCAGCCTCTTTTCTCACAACATCAGGAACCGAGTCAATCAACTCAGCTCTTTCAGTGTAGTGACCTTTCGCCCAGTTGTTTCCTACACCGGAATTCCCGAAAACGAAGTTATTAGGCCTTAATATCTGCCCGTACGGTCCAGATCTGACGTTGCCCATAGTCCTAGGCTCCAGATCCACGAGCACGGCGCGCGGAACAAACCTTCCGCAACTGGCCTCGTAGTAGTAGACATTGACACGCTCGAGTTGAAGCTCATTGTCACCGACGATTTCGTCGGGCCGAGAATCGAGTGAGTGACGGAGTGAGAGGATGCGTGAGCGATGGAGTGAGAGGAAGAGCGAACGGTGGAGTGAGAAGAGCGAACCCTAGAGGCGGCTGCTGTGAATGGAGTTGAGTAATAGATTGAGGAGAGGAAGAAGACGAGTAAGAGGAAGAAAGAAAGGGCACCTTCGTAGATCTATGTGGTTTTTTTTTTTAAAGTTATAAAGTTGAAACAAGACCGGTTCAACGCTGAACCAGTTTAGTTTAGATTTAAATGGAGACTGGTTGTGTAAAGGACCAGTCTCATTTTAATAAATTGCCATAAAGAGACTGGTTTTGCATGGAACCAGTCTTATTTGCGGAACCAGTCTTATTTAAATGCCGAAAGAGACTGGTTCCATGCGGAACCAGTCTTATTTAAATTTTTTTGACATAAGGAGACTGGTTAGACACGGAACCGGTCTTATTTGATATATAATTCAGACTAGTTATACCAAGCAACCAGTCTGATTTCAATAAATGGCAATAAAGAGACTGGTTCCGTGTGGAACCAGTCTTAATTAAGTGGTCTAAAATCTATATTTTGTACTAGTGAACATTTTTCACGATGAGATAGTTTTTCATTCATTCTTTTTGCTCTGCACGTTTTCTCTCTTCTTCTTCTCAAGTCTTCTGCTTTTCATCGTTCATACTTTTTGAAGAACAAATCCTTATTGGCTGAGTAACATCTAGAGAAACACTACTTCACTATCATAGAGCATATTGTTGTATCTGTGTTTTAAGAACACACAAAGCTATTGTAATCACAATTATATTCGTTCTAAACCTTAGTGGTAGGGAGAGAATCCCATAGTTGAACGTTGAGGCGTTCGTAGGGCGAGGAACCCTGCTGTGTGATTGAGGCCCCTAGCGAACGGAGGTTCCTAGTAGTGTGCGGGGTGCTCTTGGTTGTAATAGGGTGCGGCTCTATTGCTTGGTTATAAGAACTCTCAGGCGGGTCGCTTGGGGACTGGATTAGGCCTTTCGACGGGAAGGCTGAACCAGTATAAAATTCCCGGTGCATGCTTTTCTAACCCTTATCTTTTACTTTCCGCATATTTACTTTATTTACGTTTCCGCGCTACTCGATTATATTTTCTATCGTTTTCGCGATCCATAACAATCGTTTAATATATCCGTCTCAAAACAATTTTTTAATTTGGTACGAATTTTTCAATACATAATAAAACTCGATTCACCCCCCCTCTCGAGATTTTGAGGCCAAAACCAACAATTGGCATCAGAGCTAGTCTCTTGTGTTAAGACTTAACCGTCTCAAGAGTATGGCTTCAAACTCTCTGTTTGGAGGTGAAGGGAGTTCTATTAACCGTCCTCCCATGTTTGATGGGGTAGGGTACGCGTATTGGAAAGCCCGTATGAAAATTTTTATTCAAGGAGTAGGATTAAAAGTTTCGGATGCCGTCGTTAATGGTCTCTATGTTCCTACCTATGTGGTTAATGGTAACACCGTCGAAAAGCCTATGGCTGAGTGGACGGAGGAGGAGGAACGTAGAGTCCAATACGACTTGAAAGCGAAAAATATTATAACATCTGCTTTGAGCTATGATGAGTTTTTCAGGATTTCTACATGCGAGACAGCACAACAAATGTGGGATACTCTGGAAGTCACGCATGAAGGAACAACGGAAGTGAAAAGATCAAGAATCAACACGCTGACTGGTGAATATGAGTTATTCAGAATGAAGGATGGAGAATCAATTCAAGAGATCCAAAAACGCTTCACAATGATAGTAAATCAACTAACAACATTGGGGAAGAAATTCACCAATGAGGATCTCATCAACAAAGTTCTAAAATGTTTGGGAAGAGATTGGCAACCTAAAGTGACGGCAATCGCTGAATCAAGAAATCTCTCAACAATGACGCTGGCAACTCTGTTTGGAAAATTACAAGAACATGAAAGTGAACTGAAGAGGTTGGCTCAGCATGAAGAAGAAAACAAGAAAGTCAAAAGCTTGGCATTCAAAGCTGAAGCACCTGCACCAAATAGTGACTCAGACAAAGAATTGATCAATGATGAACACATGGGTCTATTGGTGAAGAAGTTCGGGAAATTTCTGAGGAAAAAGAATTTCAATCGAAGAGACAACAATAAAAGTGGAGGCTCAACCATCACATGTCATGAGTGTGGCAAGCCTGGTCACATTCGAGCAGATTGCTATCAATTGAAGAAGAAAGAGAATTCAGAAAAGGGCACCTCAAGTTCAAAGAAGGGAAAGCAAGCATACTTGGCGTGGCTGGACAACGATGGAAGTTCGGATGAGGAGTCAGACGAACAAGAGGAGACCGCCAACCTGTGCTTGATGGCTCACGACAATGAGGTAAACACTAAACTCAATTTTTATTATGATGAATTACAAGAAGCATTTGAAGAGTTACATGAGGAATCGATGAGGTTATCCTTATTAGTTTCTCTAGAAAAGAATAATTCAGCTTCGATTTTAGAAAAGAATAAAGAGCTTACAAAAGAAAATGATTTTTTGAAAAATAAAAATAAGGAGCTGAATTTGACCTTGAAAAACTCTTCAAACACTTCGAGTAATGACATTAAAATTAAAGCTAGTTCTTCTTATTGTAAATTCTGCAAGGATCTAGTTAAAGAAATTGAAGATTTAAAAGAAACCCTTGCTAAATTTACAAAAGGTAGAAATACTTTAAATTTAATGTTAGGTAGGAAAAAATGTTTCTTTAATAGAGCGGGTTTAGGGTATCAACCCGGTAGGCATCAAAAGAAACTAAGTACCATTTTTGTCCCTGCCAGTAATCATAAGAAACCTCTTATTATATGTCATATTTGTGGTAAAAAGGGCCATGGTGTACATGAATGCATACACCGAAAAGTGAAGTTCGTTAAACCGAACAATAAAGCTAGAAGGTGGCATGACTTAAACTATGGCTATACTAACACTCAAGGACCCAAAAAGATATGGGTACCTAAAAAGAAACCTTGAATTTTTTGCTTGTAGGTTACTCCGGAAGGAAGAAAGTCTTGGTGGTACTTGGACAACGGATGCTCAAAACATATGACTGGAGATAAATCCAAATTTTCGCATCTCGTGCCTAAGGACCAAGGACATGTGACCTTCGGAGATAACAACCAAGGACAGATCATCGGAATCGGTAAAATTGGTACACCTCCTAACCCTTGCATTGGAAATGTTTTACATGTTGAGGGCCTAAAGCACAATTTGCTAAGTATTAGTCAATTGTGTGATAAGGGCAATAGGGTTATTTTTGATTCTGATAGATGTATTATCGAGGGAAAAATTGATAATCTTATTAGGCTAATTGCTTGCAGGATAAACAATGTTTATATTATTGATTTTGATTCAGTTCCCTCAAATGATGCGAAATGTTTATTATCTAAAGAGGATGAATCGTGGTTGTGGCATCGTAGAATAGGTCACATCCACATGGCTCATTTAAATAAAATTTCTTCTAAAAACTTAGTAGTTGGTTTGCCAAAGTAAAATTTTACTTTTTCTGAAAAATGTGATCCTTGTTCAAAATCAAAACTCACAAGGGCCAATTTTCCTTCTAAAAACCTTGTTTCAACTCAAAGGCCTTTGGAACTTTTACATATGGATCTTTTTGGACCATGTCAAACTAAAAGCTTTGGTGGCAACTATTATTGTATGGTTATTGTGGATGACTATTCTAGGTATACATGGACACTTTTTATTACTCATAAAAATGACGCATTTCATGAATTTAAAAAGCTAGCCAAGATTATTCAAAACCAATTGCATTTGGGCATTGTATCCATTAGAACTGATCATGGTGGAGAATTTAAAAATCATAGTTTTGAAAAGTTTTGCGAAAAACATGGAATTAAGCATTATTTTTCAGCTCCAAGGACTCCAGAGCAAAATGGGGTTGTGGAGAGGAAAAATCGTTCATTAAAAGAGCTTTCTAGAACAATACTTAATGACATGAATTTGCCTGCATATTTTTGGGCCGATGCAGTGAGTACAACTTGTTATGTTATGAACCGTGTTTTGATTAGGCCTATTTTAAAGAAAACCCCCTATGAGCTGTACAAGGGGAGAAAACCTAATATTTCCCATCTTCGAGTTTTTGGATGTAAATGTTTTGTGCATAATAATGGTAGAGAAAATCTAGGATCTTTTGAGGCTAGAGCTGATGAGGGTATATTTCTTGGTTATTCTGCATCGAGCAAAGCATATAGGATATACAATAAATCTCGTAATACTATTGAAGAATCTATTCATGTATCATTTGACGAATCCGATCCCAGAAGGTTGGGAAAGGTATCTGTTAATGAAATTTCAGGTATTCCTGGAGATTTATTTATTGATGAGGATGAGGAGCCAAATGCTAAAGCGAAGGATCATTCCGAAAGCAATGGAAATTTAGAACAATCAATGGAACTCAACGCTGATTTGCCTAAGGAGTGGAAAACATCAAGGCACCATCCTATTGATCAGATCATCGGAGACATTTCAAAAGGTGTAAGTACTCGCAACTCTATTAGCAATCTGTGTAACTTCTTTGCATTTGTTTCTCAAGTAGAGCCAAAGAATTATTCTGAGGCTATGCTTGATGAGCATTGGCTTTTGGCAATGCAAGAGGAATTAAACCAGTTCGAAAGAAATCAGGTGTGGGAACTTGTTCCTAGGCCTGAGTCTCATCCGATTATTGGAACTAAGCGGATTTATAAAAATAAACTTGATGAGGCTGGTTTAATTGTTCGAAACAAATCTAGGCTAGTTGCACAAGGTTACAACCAGGAAGAGGGGATAGATTATGAGGAGACATTTGCCCCTGTTGCTAGGTTGGAAGCCATAAGACTACTATTAGCATTTGCATGTATTCTAGATTTTAAATTATATCAAATGGACGTAAAGAGTGCCTTTCTGAATGGTTTTATAAATGAAGAAGTTTATGTGTGCCAACCGCCTGGCTTTGAAAGTTATGAACACCCTGATTATGTTTACAAATTGAAAAAGCCTTTGTATGGTCTAAAACAAGCTCCTAGAGCGTGGTACGACCGTCTTAGCAAATTTTTACTGCAAAATAACTTTGAAAGAGGGAAGGTTGACAACACACTTTTTATCAAAAAGAAAGGAAAGGACATTCTTTTATTTCAGATTTATGTAGATGATATTATATTCGGTGCTACTAATGAAATCCTTTGCAAGGAATTTTCTAGTATGATGCAGGAAGAGTTCGAAATGTCCATGATGGGCGAGCTGAACTTTTTCCTGGGATTACAAATCAAGCAAGCAAAGGACGGAATCTTCATTAGTCAAACAAAATACTGCAAAGAATTACTGAAAAGATTTGGCATGGATAAGGCCAAGGCAGTTGCAACACCAATAAGCACATCATGCTACTTGGACAAAGACGAAGGAGGTAAATCCGTAGAAATAACAAAGTATCGAGGTATTATCGGATCCCTTCTCTATTTAACAGCAAGTAGGTCGGATATCATGTTTTGTGTGTGTCTTTGTGCTCGGTTCCAGTCGAATCCAAAAGAAACGCACATGGTTGCTGCCAAGCGTATAATGAAATATCTGTCTGGCACAACTGATATGGGTTTGTGGTACCCCAAAGGTTCATCTTCTAATCTTGTTGGGTATTCTGATTCTGACTTTGCTGGTTGCAAAGTAGATAGAAAAAGCACTAGCGGCACTTGTCATCTTCTTGGCAATTCATTGGTATCATGGGCTAGTAAGAAACAGTCTAGTGTTGCCCTATCTACAGCTGAGGCTGAATATGTAGCCGCGGGTAGTTGTTGCGCTCAGATTTTATGGTTAAAACATCAACTCCTAGACTTTGGTGTAAGTCTAGATCACATTCCTATTAAATGTGATAATACCAGTGCTATTTCTATTACCAAAAACCCAGTGCAACATTCTCGCACAAAGCATATCGAGATTCGACACCATTTTATTCGTGATCATATTCAGAAGGGTGATTGCATTATAGAGTATGTTGATACTTCGCGGCAGTTGGCTGATATCTTTACGAAACCGCTTCCAAAAGAAAATTTCTTTTTCATTCGTAGAGAAATTGGTCTAGCTTCTGCCTCTCACCTCTTTTGAATATGTGAATCTTTATCTCTCATGTTATTATTGATGCATCTTCTTAGTGTTTCAGGGAGAGATTGCACATCTTTTTGATGATTACAAAAGGGGAGAGAGATTCTGATATCTGATATATTGGCTAATTTTTGTTGGCTAATACATTCAGGGGGAGAAGATATAATCCATTATTCTGGAAGGATGCTTGGTTCAAAAATGATATATTTTTAAGCATTCATACAGGGGGAGATGAAATAATCCATTATTTTTTTTCCTGTATTTAATGATTCTATGAAAGGTTTTATTATTATATATCTATTTCTGCTTGTATAACACTTGTGATGCAGATAATAAAGAGCATATCAAAATGGTTGTTTGTCATCATCAAAAAGGGGGAGTGTTGGAAGTCAAGCTGGTTGGAAGGCATGCTTCAAACTCTCTATGGACTTCAAAGGAATTCTTTTATATGTTTTGATGATAACAAGCCAACTCAAGTTCAAGCTCACAAGTGCAAGCCAAGTCCCAAGATTGAAGACTCAAGCAAGCATAGAATAGAAACCTTCTCTTTAGATCAAAATGTAAGGTAATGGAGTTTTTGTTTCTTTAAGTAGTTACAAAGCCAATAAGTTTTTCATTTTTAGAGAAGAAGGAAAAACGTGTTTTTGCATGAAAAATGTGTTTTCTGCATTTAACCTTAGTAAAATAATTGATGTTACAAAACTCTGTACATTTGTATGTGTGCAAGAGGGAGTAATCGATTATTTGCTAAAGTAATCGATTAACTTTGTTGCATCATAGAAAAATCAGAGAGGTTGTAATCGATTAAGTGATTTTTGTTAATCAGTTACTTTCTTATGGAAGTAATCGATTACATTGGTCAAGTAATCGATTATAATTGTTGCATCATATATTTTTCAGAGGCTTTGTAATCGGTTACAAGTTTTGTAGTAATTGATTACATGATGTTGCATCATATGCAAAACAGAGGCTTAGTAATCGATTAACTTATGATTGTAATCGATTATTATAGTTGCATCACATAATGAACAGGAGTGATGTAATCGATTAACTATTCTTAGCCTAATCGATTACATGTTTTTCAAATGTTTTAAGAATTTCTATTTTTGTAGAAGTAATCGATTATTGCTTCTATGTAATCGATTATTTCTTGATTTATTGAAAAACGTGTCAGAGTCATTTTTATTATTTTCTGATTTGTTTTTATATAAAATATTCTGATATATTTTATAAAATTCGAAAATGATTTTAAATTTGAATTATTTCCTTTTTGGTTTTAAGAATCAAATCTTTATTTTATTTCGAAAATCGTTTTGATTTTTTTTTATTTTAAAACTTATTACAAATCTTTTATTATTCTATTTTGATTTGTTTTACTTAATTCAAAATCATTGTTGATTCAAATTGGTTTTCTTTTTAAAATCAATCACTCCAACATTTTTCACGATGAGATAGTTTTTCATTCATTCTTTTTGCTCTGCACGTTTTCTCTCTTCTTCTTCTCAAGTCTTCTGCTTTTCATCGTTCATACTTTTTGAAGAACAAATCCTTATTGGCTGAGTAACATCTAGAGAAACACTACTTCACTATCATAGAGCATATTGTTGTATCTGTGTTTTAAGAACACACAAAGCTATTGTAATCACAATTATATTCGTTCTAAACCTTAGTGGTAGGGAGAGAATCCCATAGTTGAACGTTGAGGCGTTCGTAGGGCGAGGAACCCTGCTATGTGATTGAGGCCCCTAGCGAACGGAGGTTCCTAGTAGTGTGCGGGGTGATCTTGGTTGTAATAGGGTGCGGCTCTATTGCTTGGTTATAAGAACTCTCAGGCGGGTCGCTTGGGGACTGGACTAGGCCTTTCGACGGGAAGGCTGAACTAGTATAAAATTCTCCGGTGCATGCTTTTATAACCCTTATCTTTTACTTTCCGCATATTTACTTTATTTACGTTTCCGCGCTACTCGATTATATTTTCTATCATTTTCGCGATCCATAACAATCGTTTAATCTCTCCGTCTCAAAACAATTTTTTAATTTGGTACGAATTTTTCAATACATAATAAAACTCGATTCACCCCCCCTCTCGAGATTTTGAGGCCAAAACCAACAAATGTGTCAAGAATGTCCTTGTCCACCTCTTCCACCTTTTTGTTTTGAGGCACTCTTGGTGGGAATGGAAGAGGAACGAGAGGAGGTTGCAGGACAACAGCAGGGCTTGTGGTTGAAGTTGAGGAAGGTTGAGTTGGATGATTCTCCTTGGTGCTAGCATGCTCACCTTCATCTACCACTTGGCTCTTCCCTTTAGAGGAAGCTAGAACATCATTGTTGAGGTGAGTAATAATCCCAAATTAAACAATATTCGGAGTATTAGTCCAATAAACTCTAAATCACAAAATCAAGCTAAACAATGTCAACTGGGCAACAAGTATCAATAATAGGAGTAAAATAATGCAAGGAATAATAAAATGATCATCATTCATGCTTCTGAGTTCATATTGATACTTTTGAGACTAGAAGTTTATTAGCATTGATAGTAAGTCTGCATTATCTGCTTGGTGATATCTGGTTTTTGAACTGCTCTATTGGACTTGAATTTGATCAGTTGAGTAGTTGGGTATATTGTTGCATTTTTTACTACTGTTCATCTGGTTCATTGTGCCTGCTGTCTGCTTAAATTTTTTATCTGAGATAATGGCTACTCGTCGTACAAAGAGAAGGACTCTAATCGTAGAATCCGATGAGGATGAGCCTTCACCACCTGTCGTACAGAATGAAGCACCACCTTCTTCTTCTAGTCATGCTGTTAGGCCATCTAGACCTAGACAGAGTGAAGTCGGTCCTTCTGCACCACCTCCTCCAGTTCCTCAACTAGTTGATATTGAGAAACTCAATTGATGGTTTTCAAATCCTACTCAAATAGCTGATTATGAAAAATACTTTGCAGCATGTTCGGTGATCTCTCCAAGATTCTTAGATGCAGAAACCTTTGAAGGCGAAGACTGCAACCTCCCTGCTGTAGTGATCTTAAAAGAAAAAGGCTTGTTTGAGTTTAGCACTATCGGCAGTGACATCTATGAAGACTTGGTCAGGGTTTTCTACACAAATCTGGTTTGGAATTCTGAGGAGAATGTCCTTTATTCTGAGGTAAAAGGCAGAAGCATTAAGATCAATCTGAACACATGGAAAAATATCACTCATTTGCCTATGGATGGGATAAATTACACTGGCTCTAGTTCAGACAATCTTTGGGGCGATGAGTACGACAAGAAAGCTGCAAAAGAAGAGTTCATTGATGATAGAATTCATACCGACAAGGCATTGACTTCGGGAAATCTGAAATTCGAGTTCCGTGTGCTTCACATCATTATCAATCGTTGTCTCATTCCTCGTCAGGGTAACTGTTTCAAGTTGATGGACACTGATTATATTATCCTATGGGCCTGGTCTCATAACAAGCCTATCAACTAGGGTTGGTATGTCTTGAATCCCATGATAGAGACTGCAAATAATGTTTGTCGCTCGATTGATCGTAATATGAAACTGAAGACAACCAAACTTCCTTATGCACTATTGATCACCAACATCCTGAGGCGTTTCCGGATTCCAGTGAATGGAGAGTCGAGGACTGCTCCAAATGCAGACATGCGTATGGATACAGACTTTTTGGGAAACATGGGATGGGTGAACATGGAAGGACGTGGTTGGGCTCCTAAGGCGATGCGTCGAGAGCGAAATTCAACACATAATTATGACCCTGATGAAGAAGAGGAACAACAACAACAACAAGAACAAGCACATGATCCTAATCTCCCTCCTCTACAAGTTATCTTGCCACCCGACTTCATACCTCCCTACATGCAAACACTCATGGATGACGTCAGAAGTCATATGCGCCGATCAGATGCTCACATGCGATTAGTTGATAATGGAATGCCTCAGCTCACTTCAGATATGCAGAGCATGAACGTCAACATGGAGCAGATGCGAGAGGATATCTGCGTCACCATAATAGGGAACCCTTCACTCGTGGCCTGTAGCTTGTGTAATCTGCCTTGACTTCATTTTCATGCATCTATCTTATTTGTCTGGATATTATTATCATGAATATCCTTGATAACCCCTAGTATTTTAAATTGTTGAACTGTTTCTGTTTCATTTTGCTTATGCTCTATTTGGTATAACTTTGGATATTTTGATCATGACATTAAATTTTTGGCGATATTACTTTGGTTCTATTATGTCATGTGATGTGGTTATTAATGTTGTTATACCACCCTTTTTGATGTTGTCAAAAGGGGGAGAATAGTTATATGTGCAAAACAGGAGAAAGGCAGGAACAGAACAGGGAATTACGGGATACAGGGGGAGCGCTAAAATTGTGTTCATATATTCATGGGGAGTTAGTCCCTTGAGTTTATGTTATTCGAGCTTTTGAGCTCATGTGCATGCATGATAATCATTCTTCATATTTGAATATATTTATCTCTGTACTAAAATCTGTTTTGCAGAGAATGTTTGTCATCATCAAAAAGGGGGAGTGTTGAGAATCATGTTCCCCATGATGATATTTTGATGATGACAACATGATGACAAACATGAATATTATTATGTTACAGGGTCATGGATGATGCGTTGAAGTTGTGCATGCCTTTAGTATCAAACCCTTTAGGTTTTAGAAGTTGGTAGGTAAAACAATATTTAGACTAAGGCACTCAAGTAATTTTACTAAGATATGATGATGATGATGATATGTTGTTTTGTGAAAAAGGTAGAAGAAGTTTTTTTACAATCTTAGCTCCTGGAAAGAGTTTTTATGAAAACCTTTGAGAAAACCTCTGGATACAGTATTTTTGTTAAAAACGGTTTTTATGCTATTGTAACCGATTACTCATCTTGAGATAATCGATTACATCCTGGAAAATTTGTATCTTGAGAGTAAGTAATGGATTACTTAGGTTCATGTAATGGATTACTTCCTTGGTCTGGTCAACTAAGTAAAAGTAATGGATTACTTGAAGCTAATAATCGATTACATTTTGTGCTGCAACATTTTTATAAAAACCAGAGAGCAAGTAACCTATTACTTTGACCAATGTAATCGATTACTTTAATTCAAATTTTGAAAAACGTGCTAAAATATTTTGATTTTCAGAATGATTTATTTCCTTTTTTAAATGATCTCGCTTTTCAAATTTAAACTTCTTCTTCTACATTTTAAAATTCTATTCTCTTATTCTCCAATTATTCCTTCTTTTTGAAAATCTTCTCTTGGAGAAAAACTTGATCCTCATCTTCATCTTTCAATTTTATAAAAGTCAAAAACCTTGAGTGTACCTTAGTGCTAATCATTGTTATAGGACTTTATTGTTGTATCAGCTCTATCTAGAGAGCATCATTGTTAGTTGCACACTTTTCTATGTGCAAATCCAATTTTTGTAAGGGGTGTGATTACCTTAGTAATTAAGGAGTGTTATCCTTAGGATTGAACGTGTGTCGCGTTCATAGGGTGAGAAAACCCTTGTCTATTGGGTAGTGCTATACGAACGGTGGGATTCCTAGTAGTTAGGCTATCTGTAAATCTAGGAAGGTGTTCCTAGTTGTTATTGTTCGAGGTCCCTGGCGAACGGTGGGATTCCTAGTAGCTTGCGGGGCGCTCTGGTTGTACTCGGGGACGCGAGGCGTCTTTGGTTTAGTGAAAAGCTCAAGTGGGTCGCTTGAGGACTGGATGTAGGCGTTGTTTGCCAAACCAAGATAAAATTTCCAGTGCAAATTTCTCTATCCCTTATCTCTTTACTTTTCGCGTTTATATTGTGTTAATCATATTTTGCGAATAATCTTATTTGAAGCTATATATCACGAGAATTGCGTTTTTGTGACACCCTCAATATAAAACTTGTAATTAGAGTAATAAATATACGATTACTCCAATAGTTATGGACTTGTTAGTATTTAGAAAATGTAGGAAATAAAATTTTCTACAGAGACGGGTGCACAAACCAAAATATGGAATTCTTGAAGATTAGATTTTATATCATTTTAACATTATATTGAATCCAGCATAAGAAAATCTTTTCACAAACCAGATAGCATCGGTTCTTCGAAATTGTATTTACATAGTAAAACAAAGGTGATGCCATCCATTCATTCGTTTTGCGGAACTGATACCATATTCAAATATCGTAGCCGAACTCTTGAAATAATCTTTATCAGAGTAAGCGGAAATAGTAGGACTATGCACAGTTGTAATATAAACATAATATATATATTTAATCATGAAATACATAGTCCAGTTGATAATCTCCAAGTTCCAGTACAAGTCCATAAAGCTATGTATATATATATACATAAAAAATAGACCATAACTCAAGAGTTTTCAAAAGGAATATCCACAATATATACATATCAAAATATAAAACTCTAAAGCTGGTCTCATTGCACTGGTAGCAGCAGCAGTAGTAGTAATAGAAGTCTCCAAGAAGTAACATCGGTAGTCATCATCCAACCTCATCAGCAGCAGTATCATCTCCTCCACAACATCCATCGCACCGAATCCCTGATCCTCATCATCTACCTTATGCACATACCTAGGGATCATCGTCCCTCCACTGACTCCCGGTAGAGTGAACGACAGGCTCGCCTCCGCTCTCATCCTCCACAGGGTCCTCCTCTATCTCATCCGAAGGAGTGGGTACCCTACCACTGGGTACAGGGTCAGGTGATGCCGAGACCCTAACAGGGCTCCTTGGATCAGATGGGGGAGTCTCCTCGCCGACGACTCTAGAAGAAAAAGGGTGTGAGCGGGTAGGTCGAAAACGAAAACTGTGATATAAGCGAGCTGGTCGTGTGGGAGGTGGTCCATGAGAAGTGTAAAAGGGTGGTACGTGCATAGTGTATATGATGGGGATCCTAAACCTACGAGGACGAAACCGGGTCAGCGGGTTGGGGTGGTAGAAGGTAACCTCTACCTCTCCCTCAAATACCGCCCGGTGATCCTCGTAGATCCATATGCCACTAGGAAGTGGCCGGATCTTGATGCAAGCGATGTAACGTGACATCACCTACAAGGGCACGGGGATAAGCAATTCTATACACATAATAAATAGAGCATAAATAAATGCAAAATATGAATATGTAATTATGCAGCAATAATCAACAACCACATTTAGCACTTAGCAAGTATTTAATGCAAGTAAGATGCTTATACTTATTCCATTTATCAACTTTAGGTTAAATGAGTGGCATGATGTATGAGTCTAGCTCTCAATCCTATCTCCATCAATCTATGTCACTCTCTGACGTCCATCCTTTACTTCGTCCAGCACTCAACAGTGCGTTGTACTCCTAGGTGTACAACATTCGTACATTCACCAAGAATGTACACGACAAGCTTGGAAATGGTACATAACGTGCCACCCGAGCAACGTCCCGTCATCCAAACGGAATAACCATATCATCGGCATCTCACTATGCTGGCCATGTCGTCAACCATAACGTGTCATCAAGCAAGCCGTCAATTGGCACTCCTAGAGGCCTTCCTCATGTTACCAAAACATGAAAAACGATCTAACATCTGAACTCCAGAATGAATGCAATATCTTAACTTAAAGGAATTGATTGATATATTTCAATAAATAACATATTTCAATATATAACGTGCCACCTGAGCAACGTCCCGTCATCCAAACGGAATAACCATATCATCAATCAATTTCTTTTAAGTCTTAGATCACTTGGATTATTATCATTTAAGTATTAACATAATGATTCAGAATTAAAAATGGTATTTTTAATTTTCTGGGCAGAAATACTTGAGTGTTCTTCAGAATACTCGAGTAGTTCTTCAGTCTTTCCTGATTACTCGAGTAGTTCATGGCTACTCGAGTCGTTCATACTTTCCAGAAAAGTCAGATTTCAGATCTTATAAAAATACTCGAGTAGTTCATGAATACTCGAGTGTTCATCATCAATTCCAGAATACTCGAGTGGTTCATGCATTAATCGAGTGGTTCATCAGAAAGTACTCTTGTTACATCAGTCAATACTCGAGTTCTGGACCTGATACTCGAGTGTTGGAGCAAAAGGACACATTGTTTTATCATAAAATACTCGAGTGTCAAGCCAAGTACTCGAGTCTTTTCATACAGAAAAGACTGGAAACTTGGTTTTAACATACCATTTTCAATTCTAACCATTTCCAATCCAATCCAATGATCAACAGAGTTCATATAACATATAACAAACATGTTCAAGCACTAAGAACACATCAAATTACAGGATTCACAGAGGTTCATAAGATTATGCATAAAACTTAGAAAATTCACAACTTAACATACCAATTTGCATAAAACTCAGAATTCTCATGATTTTAAGTTCCAAATAGCTTGCATGCAACATATTAAACTTGCTCAAAACCATTTTAGAGCACAGGTTGGTCTCCAAACCAATCTCCCCACTCAAACTAAGCCCTTAGAGCCTCTTGGTGGCTCTCTAATCAAATTCATGCAATTTAAACTCTATCTATTGAATAGAAGGCTTTCCCCTTAACTCTTAGACGTGAATAACAGAAAATTCATAAGAGAAACTCCTCCAACACCAAAAACGACTTCAAGCACCAACATGCAAGACAGTTTGAGCAGAGCACCAAAACCGAATTGGTTGACATAGAAAACACAGATAACAATTAGGGAAATTAGTATTTCTAAGCTTTAAGTAACACATACTAACTATATAAACCAATTTGAGACTCAGAAGGTGCGTGAGCTTACCACAATCAGTGATCAAAGTAAGCTCCCAGAACTGTTGATAGCAAACGAACATCAACTTCCCAGCTTCGATTCTACCAACACACACACTCTCAGCTCAAAACTTTTATGTCTATACAAAGCTCGTGATGTGAGCTTTGCATTCGTGTATAGTTTGTAACTTAAATCAAAGCACAGAGGGAGAATCGAAAGAAACGGTTCAGGAACCCTAATACCGAAACTTCTTCAACAATTTGCCAAAATGCTTGATTCTCAGAAGCAATCGAGCTTAAATACAAGTATTGGAGGTCCATGCACGACGACACGAAAGCCATGGACGTGTGAGGGTGGTGTATTCGTGTCACTCGGCGAGAATCGCTGGTGGTGACTCACCAGAACGCACTAACTCGTGCAACTCTGACCAGAACACTCGAGTCTTTTCAGAAACACTCGAGTATTTTGGTCAGTTTTTGAAAAATATAAATTTTATTTTCTTTCCCTCCAAAATCTTCCCTATAATTACTTCTAGGTCCCAAATCAGGGACTAAAATGCAAAATATTTATTTATGCATAAATATAATTACCAAATTAAATTCACACATTCACTAATTACATAAACACAGATTTTAATCAATGATTAAAATAGAAATAATTAATTATAATAAATTTTATAATTAACATTTCATTAATCAGGGATTAAAATTTTGGGGTGTTACACTACTCCCCCACTTACAAGGAATTTTGTCCCCGAAATTCACCTTATACAAACAACTCAGGATAGTCCTGACACATCTTATCCTCTAATTCCCAAGATGCTTCTATTACATCACCACAAATCCAGATAACCTTGACCAAGAGAATATCCTTCCCTCTAAGCTGCTTAACTCTTTGATCTTCAATGCGGATAGGCATAGCTTCAAAGGTTAGGTTCTCACGTATTTCTAGGTCATCAGGTTGGATTCTAAGAACAATGTTGGGATCGTGAGTATACCTTTTCAACTTAGACACGTGGAATACATTATGAAGATTAGCTAATGACGGGGGTAGGGCTATTTGATAGGCTACTGGACCAACTCTTTTAAGAATCTGGTAAGTGTCATGTCCTTAACTAAGATCAACCTTGAAGCTATGGAAGAGCCCCAAAGAGTGATCTCAATCAAGAGGTTAATGTAGGACTTTTAGGATTTCTGTATATCCAGTTGGGATAAACAGGTTCTCCCTAGTCAACAGCGTGTGTGCTAGTGTCAACTTAGGGATGAGAAGACGTACCTTAGCCCCTATAGCATGGTGGTTCTTATAGGGGATTACATGTGTGTCGTGGGCCGTTCTGATGAGCCTTCTAAAGAGGAAGAATTCTAGTGGGATTTGTAGAGGTTATGGTAAGATCATATCCATAAATCCCGTAGATGATAGACTTAATCCCATACTGCTTCTATCTAACCCAGAGTCGTGGGAATCTAGGAGAAGTGGTTTGGCTTTGATGAGACTGTAAACGATAAAGATAAGGATGAATATCCAGTGCTCGGCGGTTAGTCTCATTAGCGTGCAACTTCTTTGTAGAAACCCAGCTTGCTCGGTGTAACTTTACGACCGCATGCCTTGTTCCAGTGTCTTAACCGGTCGGGCCAAGATGGCTTTTGTCGGGAAGCACTCGGTCTACCATAGATCCACTACATAAGCCCCCCAAGCTCGGTGGGGTGATTTGAACCCAGCCGAGTTATTAAGACGAGTGTACTGTTTTCCGACCGAACTCTAGATGAAAAAAAAGTTATCCGAGCATAAGAGTGCTCTGACTAGAGTTGTCGCTTGATTGACCTGGAAGTGACCCTTCAATTCTCCTTATGCTTCCACGTGTCCTTTACTTTACCGGGAAATGAAATGTTATGTTTTCAAATTTGCAGGAAGCGCCACGTACCCATTTTATCATAAATGGGATTTTATTGATTCGGCCCAAATCTCTGAGATAGTGGAGGGAACTTCTGAAGTGATTTTCAAGGAGCGGGTTTTCTCAAATTTCATTTCCTTTTTAACAATCAGAAATAGAAACCTCTCAAGTTCTTCTCTCTCTTGTTCTTCATCGTTTTTTGTGGGATTTTGATCAATGGAGCCACGGTCTGCCAAAGGACTTCTTGTCATCACTTCATCCTTCTTTCTTGCATCAAGTCCGTTTCCATCTTCGTAGTCTTCATTTTTCTGGGATTTATTGGTTGTTCATTATCAACAGGTAACGAACCTTTCTCTCACCGGTTATTTTCTCTTTCTTCTATGCTGTTTTAAAATTCTTTGCATGTGACTGTTCCTGCCATCTTCCGTATGTATCTTGCTTAGAACTTTCTTTGTTATGCATTAACGTTGGCCCTGTTCCCTCTTTTCTTGATTCTAAAAGAAACCTAGGGTTCGATAAACAACCCATCACTGTTCATGAGTATAACCTTTTATCCTTTGAAGTTCTTTTCCCTTCATTGTCATTTGTTGAGTGATCGCCGTAGTATTTCTTAGGTTTGTTTTGCGTTTTGCTGCACTTAATTTCTTAGGGTAGTACTGGTTTCTGTTGGAAGTCAAGCTTTCCCAAGGACTTCAAGTGCAATCACTATATGGTTTTGATGATAACAAACTCAAGATTCTCAAGTTCATATCAAGTGCAATCACAAGCTCTTCAACCTTCAAGTCCAAGCTTCAAGTTGAAGAATCAAGCAAATGAAGTTGAAGGCTCAAGCAAATTGAAGTCCTTTTAGCCCTTTCCCTTAGGACATCATGTAAGGTAATGAAGTCAAGGTTTATATTATGTTAAAAGGCCAATATAAGTTTTTCTAAATATATTTTTCATAATTAAGGAGAAGAAAAAGAAGTTTTGTGAAAATCAGTTTTTCTATCTTAGTTTTGGTGAAAATACTTGATGTTACAAAACTCTGAATATTTTTATGTATGCAAGAGAGAGTAATCGATTACTTGCCTAAAGTTAATTGATTAACTTTGTTGCATCATAGAAAAATCAGAGAGGTTGTAATCGATTAAATGAATCTTGTTAATCAATTACTTTCTTATGAGAGTAATCGATTACCTGGCTCAAGTAATCGATTAAAATTGTTGCATCATATATTTTCCTGAGACAAAGTAATCGATTACTTGTCTTGTAGTAATCGATTACATGATGTTGCATCATATAAATATCAGAGGCTCTGTAATCGATTATTAGAATAGTGGTAATCGATTATATGCGTTGCATCATACATTAAACAGAAGTGAAGTAATCGATTACATGCATGTGATAATCGATTACTGGTTTTTAAAATGAATTTCAAAATTTCTATTTTTAAAGGGATAATCGATTACCTCCCTCAAGTAATTGATTACCTCAACTTTTATTGAAAAACGTGTCAGAATCATTTTGATTATTTCCTGATTTGTTTTTATATAAAAGATTCTGATTTATTTTACAAAATTCGAAAATGATTTTAAATTTGAATTATTTCCTTTTTCGTTTTAAGAATCAAATCTTTGTTTTATTTTCTAAATCTTTTTTATTTGGTTTTGATTTTAAAACTTAAATTATTTTATTTCCAAAATCGTTTTTGATTTGATTCTGATTTTTTTTAAATTCAAAATTCAAATTTCAAATCTTTGGTTTTAATTCTTAAATCGTTTATTTTATTTTTTGATTTGTTTTGATTTCAAAATAACTCTATTTATTTGTTTTTCAAAATCACTACACTTCTACAATTTTGTTTTTCAAGAATCTGATATTCACGCTCTTTCTCTTCTTCTCCATTATTCTCTGTTCTTCACGTTCAGATATTTTTTTTAAGAAAACAAAACCTTGTGTTGGCCTTGTAACGTTTTTCATTTGACTTCATTGCCATAGAGCTTAATTGTTGTATCTGTGTTGCTTAGAACACATAATTGTTAGAGTGGCCTTTATTGTTGTATCAGCACTATTGAGAGTGCACTATAGGTCTTGTACCCGATCACTCATACCTTAACCTGTGTTGTAAAGGGGTGTGTAACCCTTAGTGACTAGGGAGTGAATCTCCTAGTGCGGACGTGCTGCGTTCGTGGTTGTAGGGTGAGGAACCCTTTGTTGTGTTGGGTAGTGCTAGACGAACGGTGGGTCACCTAGTAGTTAGGCTATCTGGAAATCTAGGAAAGGTTTTCCTAGTTGTGTATCGAGGTCCCTGGCGAAAGGAGGTTCCTAGTAGCTTGCGGGGCGCTTTGGTTGTACTTGGGGACGCGTGGCGTCTTTGGTTTAGTGAAAAGCTCAAGCGGGTCGCTTGGGGACTGGAGTAGGCCGGGTTTGCCGAACCAGGATAAAATCTCCGGTGCAATCTCTTCTATTCCTATCTCTTTTATTTTCCGCTGTTATATTTATTTGTTGCGCATCATATCGATTATTTTCATAATAATTAATTTAAAGGATTTTAAATTAATTAGCGCGGTATCATTCGTTTTCGTTGTTCTTATTTTAATTCGTGTCCGCGCATATTAGTTTTCATAATATTATTAATATTATTCGCTTTCGTGCAATCGTTTTCATCATTATATTGTTTTCTGCTGCAAAATCTCTTTAAGTTTATTGAAAACGTTTTAAAGCGAATATTTTCCAATGTTTTTATAAACACCCAATTCACCCCCCCTCTTGGGTGACGGCTGCCAATCCTATCATTAATTCTAACAATTGGTATCAGAGCTTCGTGCTCTGGTATAGGCCTAACAGCCTGAGTTAAAGATCCGTTGTAGATTGGCAGCGTTGGGATATTTTATTTGTTTTTAATATGGAGGGATTTTCATTCGATGAAGCACCACTTTTTGATGGAAATAATTTTCACTATTGGAGTGCGAGAATGAAAATATTTTTACAATCTATCAGCATTCGTCTATGGAATGTCGTTTTACATGGTTTTGATGAAAAATCTTCTTCCTTGAATTTTCAAGCTATGCATGTTTTTAAAAATGCTTTGAACCATGATGCATTTGCTATTATTGAAAATTGTGAAAATTCTAAGGATATTTGGGACACATTACATCTACACTATGCTACTAATGATCTTATTGAAAGTGTAAGTGTCCATGGGAAAGAGGAGAAGGAACAACAAGAAGTTGCTATGGAACGTGAAAGGACCAACTCCCTAGACGAAGATTCTGATGATGAAAGTGAAAGCGTGGGGAGTAACTCAACAAGCGACTGTGATGACTTAGAGACGATTTTTGAAACCTTTATGGACTCACTAGAGGAATCAAGTGACTCAGATGCAGAATCAATGGCAGATGAAATTAAAACATCCGACTACTTGGCTCATGAGGACCATGAGGTAATTTCAATTAGTCCTTGTTCTAAATCTCTACAATTTGCATATAATGATTTGAATGATGATTTGTTATCTTTAGAAAATAGAAACTTGGACTCTACAAAAATTATCTCAAATTGAAAATGAAATTGATTTTTTGAAAAATGGAGATATTTTTGATAAAGAGACATTTTTAGAAAATAGCTCCTCAACTATTTTTGAAAATTGCTTTGATATTGAAAAACATGTTGAGGATGCACTCTTTGAATATAGTAACATTGAAAAATCCAGTTGTTCAAATTCCTTGCTTGAATGTGAAAATGAAAATGATGTTTATATTCAAAAATCAAGCAAAGTGTTTGACAATGAAATTTTTCAACGTGAAGTTAAAAATTCCAAGTTTCATGAAAGTCATTTTGAAAAAGTCAAACCATCATCCAAACCCATTACTTGCAATTATTGTGGCAATTTAGGACATATTTCTCATTTATGCTTTTATCGTAAAAATTTATATATGAGAAATAATATGCAATGGGTTCCAAAGGCCTCTAAGGAATCTATGACTAACCCCCAAGGACCCAAGATGAAATGGGTACCAAAAGGTTCTCCTTGTGTTATAAATGTGCAGGAAATGAAATCAAAGGGTGAACCAATTGGACAACGTAAGGGGAAGTCAATGAAGTCAAAGGGTCAATGGTCCAAAAATAAGCAATGTGGTCGAAAGAAGAAGATGTTCACAACCAAAGCCTCTCACGTGCAAAAAGGTGAAATCATAAGATTGAGGACTTTAAACAAAAAGCAATGGCATAAACCAAGTGGAGGAGAAAAAGGGAAAATAACAAAGATGGTACCTAAGAGGACAAAAACCAAATGGGTCGATCAAAGGAGAAAGATGCCTACCAACACCAAAGCTTCACATGAGAAAAATGGAAGATCCGATATGTTCAAAAATCAAAAGGTGAAGCAATGGGTAAAGGCAAGAACTTCATTGGTCAACAAACCTAAGGTATCAATCTCTTATTCCTCTTATATCAATGATTATACAAAGGTATACTTGGACTATTCTAATTTTTATTCATACTAAGGTGGATCATGGGTGCTAAATTTTTTTTTTAAAAAAATATTTTTAATTATCATGATCACTCCTTGGTTGAATTAAATCATGTGTGTTTTACACCTTTTGAAAATTTTTTTGAACATGATTATTTTTGGTATAGTCCTAGATACCTGTTACATATAGTGTGTCACATCATGTGAGGTTAAAATTTTTGTTGTTATCTCCTATCACATGATTACGCTTTATATGTAATGATATTGCATTGATATATGAGGACATGCTTGTATTTGTAAGGACATGTTTGGAACGACATGGACTTATAAAAGCATGGTGATATTTCCTTTTATGATTAGTGCATATGTTTAAATTGTTCATTCATATTTTACCTTCATAATATCCTTGATATTAGTGAAGAGATGCAACTAATCCTTAAGGATCCAAGACTTTGGATACCAAAAGTATTATCTTAAGTAGTATTGCAGGTGATATTTCAAGCACAAGAGGATTCATGCAGTATGAGATTAATCGAAAGAATACCAAAGAGGGTCATGAACATAATCAAGGGACATGTGACATGATGGACACAAGTGGAGTTCGCTTCAATGTATTCAATAAGGACAAGAAACCTAAAGGAAGAACTTCACAAGTGCACGCACAAACATTATAACTTGAGAAAGTGTCACAAACGATAAGTATCACCATTATTATTTTTTTTAACTATTTTATGTTACTTATCTTTGTGATACATATGTTTATCTTGATGCTGAAATTTTTTTTGTGATTTATTCCTTCTTCAATATATTTGTACAAATCTTTTTGAAAGATAAATTATTCTTTTTCAGCATACACCATATTCATGTGTTACTAATTCCTAAGGATCCAATTAACTTGGATACCAAGAAAATGCACCTAATTAGCCTTGCAGGTATTACTACAAGTCTCAATGATGCAATGTTCTCTGAAAAATCTATGATTCGATGGACTCAAATGAAAAGAGAACTTGACGATATTCAAGCCTTGAAAGTGATACTGCAATATTAATACGATCTCTTGGAATGGAAGAAGTGCAACACGTTGAATAAGAGGAGACATCCTTCAAAATACTACATAATGAATTTATCAATAGAAGGAACTCCAAAGCTCTCGTTTTCAAATCATCACTATAAGTATCACTGATCTTTTAATTATTTTAATCATTTTGTGATGCTTCTACTTATGATATGTGCTACATGATATTATGTGCTGAAGTGCATTGAATATTTATTGTCATGGCATATAGGACTCTCAAATTTTTGTGATGATAGTAAGCATACACATGTTTTAATGATGCATTTGATCTCCCTTTATATCTTGCTCGGTTGATTCATTCTTTTAGAAAGGGGGAGAAAATTTTTCAAATCTGCATAAAAACCTGTTTCGCTTTTTCACTCTATCTTGACATCATGCATCCTTTTAACTATGTAATGGGACAAAATTTTTTGTGTTTCCATGACTCCTTATGCTGATGTCAAAATAGGGGGAGTAAAGTATGAAACAATCTCTTTGTTATTATTAATGCTTCTACCCAGTGTTTCAGGGGGAGTTTAGCATGTTTTTTCAATTGACCAAAAGGGGGAGATCTATCACATTCAGGGGGAGAAATATTCATATTTTCATATAAAAGGACAAAAAGGGGAGATCTCGGAACGCCATACCATTTGCTCCTTTGATGAAAAAAAAGGGATCCTGTGATAACTCCCATGGAAAGAAAAGTGAGAAGTCAAGCTTACTCATGGGGAGAAGAATTATGAGATTCATGGCATATCTGATGAATAACAAAAGGGAGAGAAGAAAAATCCAAGCATAACAACAAGAGAAGAATTCTGAACCCACTTTTTGCTGTTACCAAAAGGGGGAGAAGAATTCCTAAATGATGCTTAATGATGCAAGGATGCGAAGCATTTAATTTGTTATATATCCTTTTTGTATCCTTGTTGTATTATTTGTGTTCTAGGGATAAGGCTGTGTTTATTATATATACATTTGCTTGTATAACACTTGTGATGTAGATCATTCAGAATACAGGTTTGTCATCATCAAAAAGGGGGAGTGTTGGAAGTCAAGCTTTCCCAAGGACTTCAAGTGCAATCACTATATGGTTTTGATGATAACAAACTCAAGATTCTCAAGTTCATATCAAGTGCAATCACAAGCTCTTCAACCTTCAAGTCCAAGCTTCAAGTTGAAGAATCAAGCAAATGAAGTTGAAGGCTCAAGCAAATTGAAGTCCTTTTAGCCCTTTCCCTTAGGACATCATGTAAGGTAATGAAGTCAAGGTTTATATTATGTTAAAAGGCCAATATAAGTTTTTCTAAATATATTTTTCATAATTAAGGAGAAGAAAAAGAATTTTTGTGAAAATCAGTTTTTCTATCTTAGTTTTGGTGAAAATACTTGATGTTACAAAACTCTGAATATTTTTATGTATGCAAGAGAGAGTAATCGATTACTTGCCTAAAGTTAATTGATTAACTTTGTTGCATCATAGAAAAATCAGAGAGGTTGTAATCGATTTAATGAATCTTGTTAATCAATTACTTTTTTATGAGAGTAATCGATTACCTGGCTCAAGTAATCGATTAAAATTGTTGCATCATATATTTTCCTGAGACAAAGTAATCGATTACTTGTCTTGTAGTAATCGATTACATGATGTTGCATCATATAAAAATCAGAGGCTCTGTAATCGATTATTAGAATAGTGGTAATCGATTATATGTGTTGCATCATACATTAAACAGAAGTGAAGTAATCGATTAGATGCATGTGATAATCGATTACTGGTTTTTAAAATGAATTTCAAAATTTCTATTTTTAAAGGGATAATCGATTACCTCCCTCAAGTAATCGATTACCTCAACTTTTATTGAAAAACGTGTCAGAATCATTTTGATTATTTCCTGATTTGTTTTTATATAAAAGATTCTGATTTATTTTACAAAATTAGAAAATGATTTTAAATTTGAATTATTTCCTTTTTCGTTTTAAGAATCAAATCTTTGTTTTATTTTCTAAATCTTTTTTATTTGGTTTTGATTTTAAAACTTAAATTATTTTATTTCCAAAATCGTTTTTGATTTGATTCAAATTTTTTTTAAATTCAAAATTCAAATTTCAAATCTTTGGTTTTAATTGTTAAATCTTTTATTTTATTTTTTGATTTGTTTTGATTTCAAAATAACTCTATTTATTTGTTTTTCAAAATCACTACACTTCTACAATTTTGTTTTTCAAGAATCTGATATTCACGCTCTTTCTCTTCTTCTCCATTATTCTCTGTTCTTCACGTTCAGATATTTTTTTTAAGAAAACAAAACCTTGTGTTGGCCTTGTAACGTTTTTCATTTGACTTCATTGCCATAGAGCTTAATTGTTGTATCTGTGTTACTTAGAACACATAATTGTTAGAGTGGCCTTTATTGTTGTATCAGCACTATTGAGAGTGCACTATAGGTCTTGTACCCGATCACTCATACCTTAACCTGTGTTGTAAAGGGGTGTGTAACCCTTAGTGACTAGGGAGTGAATCTCCTAGTGCGGACGTGCTGCGTTCGTGGTTGTAGGGTGAGGAACCCTTTGTTGTGTTGGGTAGTGCTAGACGAACGGTGGGTCACCTAGTAGTTAGGCTATCTGGAAATCTAGGAAAGATTTTCCTAGTTGTGTATCGAGGTCCCTGGCGAAAGGAGGTTCCTAGTAGCTTGCGGGGCGCTCTGGTTGTACTTGGAGACGTGTGGCGTCTTTGGTTTAGTGAAAAGCTCAAGCGGGTCGCTTGGGGACTGGAGTAGGCCGGGTTTGCCGAACCAGGATAAAATCTCCGGTGCAATCTCTTCTATCCCTATCTCTTTTATTTTCCGCTGTTATATTTATTTGTTGCGCATCATATCGATTATTTTCATAATAATTAATTTAAAGGATTTTAAATTAATTAGCGCGGTATCATTCGTTTTCGTTGTTCTTATTTTAATTCGTGTCCGCGCATATTAGTTTTCATAATATTATTAATATTATTCGCTTTCGTGCAATCGTTTTCATCATTATATTGTTTTCCGCTGCAAAATCTCTTTAAGTTTATTGAAAACGTTTTAAAGCGAATATTTTCCAAAGTTTTTATAAACACCCAATTCACCCCCCCTCTTGGGTGACAGCTGCCAATCCTATCAATAATTCTAACAGTTTCTACTTTTATAAGGAAGTGATTACCCGACTAGGGGTTAGAATGCCTTTTACAGCCTTTGAGATAGATGTTTTGGATACTCTGAGAGTAGCTCATTCCCAACTGCATCCGAACGCTTGGGCTTTTGTTAGAGGATTTCAACAAGTTTGTTCAGTGATGGGATGGTCTTGCACTATTCCAATTTTTTTCTATCTGTTTGCTCCCCAATGTAACACTTTTGAGAAAGGTTCTGTAAGACGACCTTGGGTTTTTTTGAAGTCACGTAATGGATATGCTCTTTTTACTAAGTTCTCTGAGTCTTGGAAAGGATTCAAGCCTTTCTTTTTTAAATATAACTTTGTTGGCAACAGTGTCTGCTGGTTCACCCGTCCTGGTGAAAGGCGACCAATCCCTCAGTTTCCTCTTCAATGGACTGCAAACTTTTTCAACCGGAAGATTGCCTCATATGCTTCGTGTGACACCCTTCTGGATTATCCAAATAAGATATAATACTTAAGCGATTATATTGGATAATATAAGGACTTGTGAGTATTGAGAAAATATGTAAGTGAAATTTTCTTTTAAAAGCGGGTGCGCAAATCGACACTTGGAATTCTTGGAGAAGAGACTCTAAAGCATTTTGTACAGTTGTTTCGAATTTGGCGATTTCTAAAACCTTTTCAAGAATTGAGTCACAATCGTCTTTCAAAATCGTATTCATATAATAGAAAATAATGAAGCTACTCTTGCTTAAATTGATAAAACCGATACCATCGAATACTTTCCACAGCCGAACTCTTAAATAGATTAAATCAGAGTAAGCGGAAATTATCGGACTATGCAATTACTAGTAAGATAAACATAGGTATATATATATATATATATATATATATATATATATAAAGAGTCATAAGTACATAGCCCCATATCAAAGTTTCCAAGATCCCAAAATACAAGTCCACAAACAGATCTACATAATAATATGACCAAATCCCTAGAGTACCCCAAAAGTATATCTACAACATATATACATAACCAAAATATAACTCTAAGGGTGGTCACGTAGATCCGGCAGCATCAGATGCAGTAGTAGTGATAGCAGTAGTCTCCAAGGAACATAAGTAGTAAGGTAGTAGCATCATCATCAACACAGCAGCAGCAGCAAGGTATCCTCCACAGCCTCCACACATCGGATCCTCTGATCCTCATCACATACCCTATGCCCATACCTAGGGATCATCGTCCCTCCAATCTCTCCCAGTAGAATGCACGACAGGCTCGCTCCCACTCTCGTCCTCCACCGGATCCTCCTCGATCTCATCCGAGGGAGAGTGTACCCTACCACTGGGTACCGGGTCAGGTGATGGTGAAACCCTGACTGGGCTCCTCAGATCAGATGGGGGAGTCTCCTCGCGGACGAATCTCGAGGTAAAAGGGTGAGAGCGGGTTGGTCGAAAACGGAAACTGTGATAAGAGCGAGCTGGTCGCGTGGGAGGTGGTCCATGGTAAGTGTAAAACGGGGGTACATGCATAGTGTATATGATGGGAATCCTAAATCTACGAGGACGGAATCGGATCAATGGGTTCGGGTGGTAGAAGGTAACCTCTACCTCTCCCTCGAACACCGCGCGATGGTCCTCATAGATCCATGTGCCACTAGGAAGTGGTCGGATCTCGATGCAAGCAATGTAACGAGACATCACCTACAAGGGCACATGGGTAAGCATTTCTATACACATAATCAACAGAGTATAAATAAGTACAATATGAACATGTATGTATATGACAATGAGTAACAGTCACATTTAGCACTTAGCATTTAGTGAATGCAAATAGGATGCTCACACTTGTTTCATTTATTACAATTAATGCAAATGACTGGCATGATGCATGAATTTAGCTCTCAAACCTATCTCCATCATTCTATGTCACTCTCTGACGTCCATCCCTGACAACCCAGCACTCAATAGTGCGTTGTATTCCTAGGTATACAACAATTCGTACATTCACCTAGAATGTACACGACAAGCTTGGAATCCATGCCACCCGAGCATATCCCGTCATCCAAATGGACCGTCCTCCAAACGGTATAACCATATCGGCATCCACTAAGCCGACCACGTCAACGACGTGTCATCAAGCAAGCGTATTGGCACTCCCAGAGGCCCTCCACATGTTTACCAAAAACATGATATACGTCCTACCATCCAAACTCCAGAATGAATGCATTACTTTACTTAAAAGGAATTGATTGATGTTTTATCCTTTTATTAATACATTACGTGCCTCCCGAGCAACGTATCGTTATTCAAATGAAAACATCATAACGTCAATCAATTTCATTTAAGTCTAGGATCACTTGGTTTATTGTCCTTTAAGTGTTACAAAATGACTTAGAATTGAAAATGGTATTTTTAAGTATCTGACTAAAAATACTCGAGTGTTTCCCATAATACTCGAGTAGTTTATCATTTCCAGATGTTACTCGAGTAGTTCATGATTATACTCGAGTCGTTCATGTCTTTTTAGAGATTGAAGTTTTCAGATCTTCATAAATATACTCGAGTAATTCATGAGATACTCGAGTAGTTCATTACCCAGAATACTCGAGTAGTTTATATATTACTCGAGTTGTTCATCAATTTTTACCCTTGTTGCATCTGAAATACTCGAGTGCCTAGCCTGATTCTCAAGTTGGTGCGCCAATTTTCACACTGGTGCACCACGAAATACTCGAGTGTTAAGCCATATACTGGAGTATTTACAGACAGAACAGACTGAAATTTGGTGTTTACATACCATTTCCTTTCTAAACATTTTTAACCCAAACCAATGATCACAGTAGTTCATATACCATATATTGAACATGTTACAATACTCATTTCATATCAAATAACAAATTTGACAGAGAATCAATCATTTATGCATAAAATACACAATTTAGCAATTCAACACCTCAAATTGCAAGATAAACACAATACTCATGAAATAATGTTCATTTAAGCTTGCATGCATGATTTAGAACTTGCTCATCACAGTCATAGAGCATGGATTGGTCTCCAAACCAAAGTTCCTATTCAAACTAAGCCCTTAGAGCCTCTTGGTGGCTCTCTAACACAATTAATGAAATTTAAACTCTATCTAGTGTATGAAATTACTTCCCCTTACCTCTCAGACGTGAATCAAACAAAGAATCCCCAAAGAAAAGCTCCACAACTCTCAGATCAACTTCAAGCATCACATGTAGAGCATTTTGAGTGCAACACCAAAATGGAATTGGTTCACACATGAAACAGAGAATAAAATTGGGGAAATTAGATTTTCTAGATTCTATGCAACATAATCTAACTAAAGAAACTGAATTTGAGACTCAGGGATTCATGAGCTTACCAGAAATCGAACCCAAAGTAAGCTCCCTGACTAAAACTTTGACAGAACCAGCTTCACTTCCAAGCCCCAATTCTCCCAATATACTCACTCAATCCTCACGATTTTGGTGTTTGTACAAAGCTCGAGATGTGAGCTTTGTATTCGTGTATGACTCAAGTCTTAACACTCAGATTTGAAGGAGAATCGAAGTGAGCAAACTTGAAACCCTAACTTTCATCAACAACCCAAACTTAACCAAAAAGCTTCACAAATCTGTTGTTGTTGTGCTTAAATAGAGCAAGGAAACTCTCATGCAAGGCGACACGGCATCTATGGCGTTGGCAAGGCGGTGATTTCGTGTCACCAACACGAGATCGTTGGTGCTGACTCACCAAACGCACTAACTCGTGCAACTCTGTCCAGAATACTCGAGTATTTCAGAAAATACTCGAGTATTTTGCCTAATTTTTGAAAAATAATTATTTTATTTTCTTTCCCTCCAAAAACTTTCCTATAATTACCTCTAGGTCCCAACCCAGGGACTAATATGCAAAACATTTATTTTATGCATTATAATATTTATTAAATAATTCCACACACACAAACTAGTTACATGAACACATATTTTAATCGAGGATTAATATAGAAATCATTAATTATAATTAATTTATAATTAACATTTCATTAATCGGGGATTAAATTTTTGGGGTGTTACACGTTGGACTGGAAAGAGCTCGCCGAATATGAGAAAGACGTGTGCCGAGCTGTTAAGAGTTATTTGAAAACCAATGGAATGATAGAAACGAGGGATATAGTGGATATCCCTTCATCAAATGTCAGGGCTGACCTTGGTAAACTGTTTTCCTTCTACTTTTATACTTGTGTTTTATCCAGATCTAATGTTACTTCGTTTTCTTTGCAGATAAAATGGCCTCTCGTATGTCTGCCCTGCTTCAAGGTGGCAAGAAAAGAAAAACTACTGCAACCAGTGCAGCTTCCGGATCTTCAAACCTGAGCACGCCAAGTTTAAGTACTTCTGCTCCTTCTGCTTCTCCGGTCGAGGTGTCTCCTCGGCCACCCTCCACTGTGCATGTTGTTGCTGCTACAGTTTCGTTGGGACCGAGCGGTCAAGTCCAAGTCTCCTCTCCCCCTCAACAACTGACTCGACGCCGAAGGTTGGATAAAGGAAAAGAAAAAGTGTCCGTGGGGGCAAATATTATTGCTGAGGGAACAAGCACCAAAGTTGTCACTGCTCCGACTTCTACTGCTACTCCATCAGAAACATCAATTTGGGATCGAGAATTAGATGAGAGGTTTCCCAAGTTTGTCTGTCCTGAATCTGACTATCCTCGGTTCGGAACTCTTACCGCCGACGAGTGGTCACGTTGCAACATGACGCTGACGAAGTATCTACTTCGAAGTGCCAACCTAACTTATTTTTTGGCCAAGCAATCAGGAGATCTGTTTACTGGTTTTAACATTGAACAGAAAGAAGCTCGAGAAATGTCTGCGACACAAGAGGCTAGTCTTTCGGACGAACTGGTCCGAGTGAACAATGAATTGGAGAATTTGAAAGCTGACAAAACCGAGCTGATCAAGGAGAGAGATTCTTTGAATGCTTCCAAGAAAGTTGTAGAGGATAAGGGGAAGGAAGTGGAGGAGGCACTGAAGAAGGAGCTGCAGGAAAGCCGACAAGGGTTTGATGCACTGAGATCTGAAGTGGAGAAATCTGTTGTTACTGCTCGGAAGCTCAAGGAAAAAGCTCTTCGTCACAAGAAGGTGGAGGTGACCAATTTTTACAATTGGAGCAAGGGTGTTGATGATTCTTTTATTTCGGCGATCAAACAAATTCAAATTTTCAATCCTGAAACTGAGTTCAGGGTGGTTGGAGCTCATCCCTTTCACAGTGTTGAGAATGGGAAATTGATTGACCTTGAGACTATGGCCGAAGTTGATCTACAAGTGGAAAATCTTCCCAATCCTCTTGTTGAGCTGACTGAGGCTCCAGAATTTGATGACAAGGATATCGTCTTGTCTAATGTTGAAGAGTAATCTTGATCGGTTAATTTCTGTTCACTTGTAGTATTCTTTTTTGCTGCTCGCTGTGTTCGAGCGTTTATTTCATGTTTATTTTGAACAAGGTCCTTTCATCTTTTTAGAACTGAATTTGAATCAATCTGCTATGTATGCCAATCACATTATTGCCCGATGTATTATCGTTGTTTTTTGTGTCGTTAGTTGCATGCTCGATGGTATTTTCCGAGCGGAAACTCTTGTTCTTGGGACAAGAATAACTTTATCACTTTTGTATGTGTTATTAATTGTGAGTAGAACTCGGATCGCCAACTTTAGCGGAAGCGGGACCCTCGGACCGCGGAGCAAGGAAAGTAATTTCCTGAATTCGGGCGTTCTATGTATACGTTGTTGAACTCTCGTAAAGAGCTGCATCTCGATTTCGCTCGGTGGCTAGCCGAACCAAATGAGTCGTACGGTTTTTCACAATGTTCATAAGAGAATTTCAAAGAAATTGACGAATTTTATTGATAAAAGAATACAAAGATGAAATTGCTCATTTTCTAAATAATTCCTAACAATTTATCTGTAATCTAAGAAGGAAGTTACCCTTCGTTTATTCAACCTAAACAATTCTGAGCAATAGACTAAACTATATGTAAACAAAAAATAAAATGAGAGCTTAGCTGTAATAAGCTCTGAGCTTGGCCACGTTTCAGCTGTTATTGATTTCCGCCCCCGAGAGAGTTTCCAATTTGTAAGCATCAGTTCCAGATTTAGCCTTCACTCGATATGGACCTTCCCATTTTGGCTTCAATTTTCCAACTCCAGCATTTCCTTTTCCGATATCTGCTCGGCGAAGGACCAAATCTCCAATTTCGAAACCTCGTGGTCGAACCTTATTGTTGTACTCTCGAGCTTGTCGTTCCTTTATTTTCCTTTCATGAGCTGCAGCATTCTTTCGAATTTCCTCAAGTAAAATGAGCTCTTCGCTGAGCAAATGGTCGTTGGTCTCTGAAGGACGTTCAAGCATCCTAAAGGTAGGATTTCGCTTTTCGATTGGGATGACTGCGTCACAGCCGTATGTCAAACGAAAAGGAATTTCACCTGTCGAGGAGTGTACAGTTGTCCTGTGTGACCATAAGACGCTCAGAAGTTTATCCGCCCAAGTGCCATCTGCGTTGCCAAGTTTCTTTTTAATTCCGTCCAAAATGGTTTTGTTTGCGGCCTCAGCTAATCCATTTTTTTTGTGGGTGCTGAACGGAACTGAAATAATGAGTAATTGCTAAGTCAGCTGCTAATTGTTGAAAATGAGTGGCTGCAAATTGCAATCCATTGTCAGTAACTATGGCATGAGGCACTCCAAACCGAGAGATGATTTCCTTTACAAAGAAAGATTGAATACGGGCCGTAGAAATTGTTGCTAACGGTGCCGCTTCTATCCACTTAGTAAAGTAGTCAATAGCTACTACTGCAAATTTTAGTTGTCCTGGTGCCATAGGAAATTTTACGATGATGTCCATTCCCCACTGATAAAAGGGCCAAGGGGCACCGAGAGAGTGTAGCTCTTCTGCAGGTCTTTGGTAAATATCGCTGTGAAATTGGTATTGAACACACTTCTTAACATGCTCCATGGCGTCTTTCTGCAATGTAGGCCAGAAGTAACCTACCCGGATTATTTTCCGAGCTAGGGATTTTCCACCCATATGATGGCTGCAGACTCCACCGTGGATCTCTTCAAGGATTTCCTCAGCTTGGGATGGATTGACACATTTGAGCATGGGTGAACCGAACCCTCTCTTGTAAAGAACTCCATCAAGAACAGTGTATTGAGCTGCCTTCTTAACCAATTTCCGAGCCTCTGTCTGATCTTGGGGAACGAAAACATGTTGTAAGTAGGTAAGAAATGGATCCATCCATGATTGAGATAATGAAACCGCTAGAATGACACTTGGTTGGGGAATGGTCTCCTATATCAGCGTCTTATTGTTTTCCGACCCTTTAGTACTTGCCAATTTAGATAAAATATCGGCTCGGGAATTTGAATCTCTCGGGACATGGGAAATGTCAAATTCAGAAAAATTGGAGATAATTCGCCTTACCTCCTCAAGATATTTCTGTAAGATGGGTTCCTTCGCCGAGTATTGCTCTTTAATTTGAGAAACCACTAATTGTGAGTCACTGAAAACTGATACCCGTTCCGCTCCAAACTCATGAACCATCTTGAGGCCTGCAAGAACTGCCTCGTATTCCGCCTGATTGTTTGAGGTCTGGAACTCAAATTTCAATGAGTACTCCATGCAAAGTCCTTCGGGGTTTTCGATGATGACCCCGGCTCCGGCTCCTTTTCTGTTGCTTGAACCATCTACATAAACTGAACATAGATTTTGAGGAGAATCCGAGGGAATATCGGTGAACTCAGTGACGAAGTCGGCAAGAACCTGAGATTTCATTGCCTTCCTCGGTTCATAAGTGATTCAAATTCAGACAATTCGACTGGCCATGAAACCATTCTACCTGCTAGATCGAGTTTGTGAAGGACCTGTCTAAGAGGTTGAGCCGTCCTCACCACGATTCTATGTGCTTGGAAGTATTGTCTTAGTCTCCGAGCCGATATGACCAAACAGTATGCGAGTTTCTCAAGCTTTTGATATCTTAACTCTGGTCCCTGGAGAGCCCGACTAACAAAATACACCGGGGCCTCTAGTCCTGAATCCACTTGCACCAGCTGCCTCCTGCTCGGCCTTAACTGTTACCACCTTGTCATCTGTTCCAACAAACTTCATAGCTAAATGGACTGTCGACACTACCGCTCTGAACGGTTGCAAAGAAGTTCTTCCGAGGATGGCGTTGTAGGCTACTGGACAGTCAACTACCAAGAATTTAATTATCTCAGTTCTGGCCGAAGGCTGTTGTCCGAGAGTAACAGGAAGTTGTATGTATCCTTTGGGCGCGATGGTGTCTCCTGTAAAACCGATCAACTCTCCTTCGAACGGAGTGAGATTGCATTCCCTAAGCTTAAGAGCTTTGAATAGTGGGAGAAACGTGATGTCCGCCGAGCTCCCTTGATCGATGAAAACACGCTTTACCTCGTAATTTCCAATAAGGGCAGTGACTACCATGGGATCATTATGACCTGGGAGGATTCCGTCCAAGTCGTCATCGTCAAAAATGATGGCAAGGTTTTTCGTTGACCTTTTGCGAATGGGATTCTGACTTACGGCCAGAATTTGGTTAATGTACTTCTTTCTATCGGCTTTCTTCTCTCCACCTCCGGCAAAACCTCCCGCAATAGTGTTAACTAAAAACTCATTATTAGTTGGATTTGCATCACTGGCCGGAGCGGGGTCGGTTTTCTGTCTCCCGACATTACTATCATCTGGTGATCTACTTCTTTGGTGTTTGGATTTTACTGGGGAGTGGGATCTGTTCCTTCCTCTCTGTCCAGTTGCGTCTCTGATGTATTGTTGCAGTTTACCATCTCTGATAATTTCTTCGATCAGATCTCTCAACCAAATGCATTCATCGGTCGTATGCCCATATCCTTTGCGAAAGTCACAATATTTCGACCTATCACGCTATGCGCCCTTTCTTAAATACGGAGGTCTTTGGGTCGAGCGTAAGTCAGTCTGCATTGTCTCCCGAAGGATTTGACTCCTTGGAACAGTTAAAGGGGTGTATTCCTGAAATTTATTCCTCGGAGGAATCCTTCGGTCCCGATCATTCCTGTCCTGTCTTCCACCAAAACGTTCGTCACGTTTTTGTTTGTTATGCCCTTGAGGGTCAGTTCGTTGCCTATCGTCTCTGAATTTCTGGCCTTTGTGGAATTCCACCAAGTTGATGAATTTATTTGACCTTTGTCTCAGCTCGGCCATATCCTTTGGAGGTTTCCCAATTAGTGATTTTCTAAAATCCCCCGGTTGTAAACCTTGTGTAAATAGCAACACTGCCACACCGGGTTCTAGTCGGGGAACTGAACTAGCTTCCATATGGAAGCATGATAAGTAATCCTTTAATGATTCATCTTGCTTTTGTGTGACTGCAGCTAGGGTATGGTCAGACTTGGGCTGGATGCAGCTGGCTGTGTATCTGTTTAGAAAAACACGTTTCATCTCTTCCCAAGAATTGATGGAGTGCCGCGGGAGAGACGAATACCAGCGTAATACCGAGGGTTCGAGAGTCATGGAAAAAGCTCGGCATTTCATCCGATCGCCGCCTCCATAATAATTTATAGCGCCCTCGTAAGAAACGATATGGTCTACTGGGTCAGTCAAGCCATTATAATGTGGGACGTTGGATGGACCCAAGTACCCTTGTGGGGTTTCAAATTCCATAATGTATGGGGTGAACGGATGGCCAGGGTGAAAATCATCTTGGACTTGGTCAGTGGCTGGATTTGATTGAAAATTTTGTGGTCGGGGGAGCTGCATTACTAGAAGTGGCTGGGGATCCATAGTTTGGGTTATTTGGTTATGAGGGTGTACGACAGCTGGTTGGTTTTGAGCGATCCTTGCCATTGCTTGTTGTTGAAGGTCGGCGATTGGTCGGCCTTGCTGCTCAATTAGAGTTGTTTGTCTATTGAGTATGTTAATCATCTCTTGTTCACGAGAACGAGCTGATGCAGATGTGGCATAAGATCTACTGGTGGAATGGCTATGGCGGGAATTACCATGGGCGGTTCTTCCAGGGTTTAACCTAGTTCTAGGGGTTATGCTTATATGGTCAGGGCTGGAATGGATAGGTGGGTTAGGGGTTGGTCTGGTATTTCTACCATGATGTGCTCGGGTTCCAGTAGATATGGCTGTGTTACGGGTTGTTGGGGCTGTACTACTCGAATCTCCATGAGTGGAGGGTGGTGGGGTAGGAGGGGATGGAGGAGGAGGTGGGGGTAATATTGCTCGTAAGGCTCGTATGTGTTGGGGATTGCTCCCAGCTCTTGGATGAGGAGATTGGGGTGTTTGGGAATGGGTGGCGTGATTTCCACTATGATTTTGGCTACGATTTGGGGGTGGCTGACTTCGTGAATGGTTTGGTGGCTGTGGATTATTTCCTGCCCCGGAATGAGACGTGCGTGGCGGTTGCAAGTTATTTTCGCGATTCTGATTGAGAACGTTGCGCAAGTCACCCACAGATTGCGGCTGTGGATCGTTATTGTTAGCGTTCCTAGGTCTGCCACGTGTGCGGGCAATGCGATCACGAAGATCACCAATTTGACTTCTGGTGGTGACCATGGTGGTGGTGGGAATGATATGTTATTCAGTCCCCACAGACGGCGCCAATGTCGTGTCCTTAACTAAGATCAACCTTGAAGCTATGGAAGAGCCCCAAAGAGTGATCTCAATCAAGAGGTTAATGTAGGACTTTTAGGATTTCTGTATATCCAGTTGGGATAAACAGGTTCTCCCTAGTCAACAGCGTGTGTGCTAGTGTCAACTTAGGGATGAGAAGACGTACCTTAGCCCCTATAGCATGGTGGTTCTTATAGGGGATTACCTGTGTGTCATGGGCCGTTCTTATGAGCCTTCTAAAGAGGAAGAATTCTAGTGGGATTCGTAGAGGTTATGGTAAGATCATATCCATAAATCCCGTAGATGATAGACTTAATCCCATACTGCTTCTATCTAACCCAGAGTCGTGGGAATCTAGGAGAAGTGGTTTGGCTTTGATGAGACTGTAAACGATAAAGATAAGGATGAATATCCAGTGCTCGGCGGTTAGTCTCATTAGTGTGCAACTTCTCTGTAGAAACCCAGCTTGCTCGGTGTAACTTTCCGACCACATGCCTTGTTCCAGTGTCTTAACCGGTCGGGCCAAGGTGGCTTTGGTCGGGAAGCACTCGGTCTACCATAGATCCACTATAGTAAGGACCAATAAACTTAGGTGATAGTTTCTGGGTTTTCAAAGCTCTACTAACACCTTTGGTTGGTACTATTCTAATGAAAACATGGTCACCTTCAGCAAATTCTAAGGGTTTCCTCCTCCGATCAGTGTAGCTCTTCTGCCTACTCTGAGCAGTCTTCATCTTCTCTTGTATCATCTTAATCTTCTCAATTGTCTCTTGTACCAAATTTGGTCCAACAAGAGTATTCTCCCCCACTTGAAACCAGCATATTGGTGTCTGACACTTTCTCCCATATAGAGCTTCAAATGGTGTCATTCCAATGCTCGTATGATAACTATTGTTGTAAGTAAATTCCACGAGCGGCAACATTTGTTCCCAATTTCCTTGACCTTCCAAAACACAAGCTCTTAAGATGTCCTCCAATGACTGAATAGTCCTTTCAGTTTGACCATCAGTCTGAGGGTGGTATGCAGAACTCATCTTCAATCTTGAACCCAGAGCTTTATGTAGATCCTGCCAAAACATCGATGTAAACCTTGGATCGCGATCTGACATGATACTTGATGGCACACCCTGCAGGCGAACAACTTCCTTGATATACAACTGAGTGAGATTTTCCAAAGAGTAGGGCATATTAACTGGAATAAAATGCACTGACTTCGTCAAGCGATCTACAATCACCCAAATTGCATCATGACCAGTAGCTGTCCTTGGCAACCCAGATACGAAGTCCATTGAGATACTATCCCATTTCCATAACGGAATTTCTAAGGGAAGTAATTCTCCTCCTGGTTTTTGGTGTTCCACCTTAGCCTTCTGACACACCGAACAACACGCTACGTATCTTGCCACATCTTTCTTTAAACCAGGCCACCAAAATATCTTCTTGAAATCCTGATACATTTTGGTAGCTCCTGGATGCATACTCATCTTGCTCTTATGCGCTTCATCCAGAATCATTCGCCTTACCTCTGAATCATCGGGCACACAAATCCTTGCTCTAAAGCGAAGGATTCCATCCTTCCCTTCTTGAAATTCTAACTCTTTGCCTTCCTCCATAAGCTTCCTCTTCTCCTTAAGCTTATCATCTTCTCGTTGCAACTCTCGAATCCTTTGCAAGAATTCATTAGCAATCTGCAACATCCCCATCTTGATACTTGTCGGCTCCACTTGCATCGTCAAGCTCAAATCTCTAAATTCTTCTATCAATGCAGCTTCTTTGACCATCATCAAACTGATATGCATTGCTTTTCGACTCAATGCATCCACCACAACGTTTGCTTTCCTAGGGTGGTAATGAAGCTCAAACTCATAATCCTTCAAGAACTCCATCCAGCGACGTTGCCTCATGTTCAACTCTTTTTGGTCAAAGAGGTATTTTAAACTCTTATGGTCACTAAACACCCGAAACATAGTGCCATAGAGATAGTGCCTCCAAATCTTTAGAGCGAAAACAACAGCTGCTAGCTCTAAGTCATGAGTTGGATAGTTCATTTCATGAACTTTTAGTTGTCTCGAGGCATAAGGGACTACCTTTCCATCTTGCATCAAAACACTCCCAAGTCCTTGTTTCGATGCATCACAGTACACCTCAAAATTATTTTGTGGATCAGGCAAAATCAACACAGGAGATGATGTCAATCTTTCCTTCAACTCTCGGAAACTCCTTTCACACTTCTCATCCCATATAAATGGTTGGTCCTTCCGAGTTAGCTTCGTCAATGGTAGTGCAATCTTCGAAAAACCTTCTATAAATCTTCTATAATAGCCAGCCAAACCAAGAAAACATCTCACTTCCATGACTGACTTCGGTTGTTCCCATTGTAAAACTGAACTTACTTTCACCGGGTCAACCACTATCCCCTTGTTTGAGATTACATGTCCTAAAAATTTAACTTCCTCCAGCCAGAACTCACACTTTGCAAGTTTGGCGTACAATTGCTTCTCCTTTAGGACATTCAACACTATTCTCAAGTGTTCAGCATGATCCTCCGGACTCTTGGAATAAATAAGGATATCGTCAATGAACACAACCACGAACGAATCTAAATAGGGTCTAAAGATTCGATTCATGTAGTCCATGAAAATAGCTGGTGCATTAGTCAATCCGAACGACATCACAACGTACTCATAATGCCCGTATCGGGATCGAAATGCAGTCTTAGAGATATCCTTTTCTCTAATCCTGATCTGATGATACCCCGATCTCAGATCGATCTTGGAAAATACTGAAGCCCCACGAACTTGATCCATAAAGTCATCTATCCTTGGTAAAGGATACTTGTTCTTGATTGTGACCTTATTCAACTGCCGGTAGTCGATACACATCCTCATACTACCATCTTTCTTTTTGACTAACAAAACCGGAGCACCCCAAGGCGATACACTTGGTCGGATCATCTGCTTCTGCAACAACTCTTCAATCTGTTTCTTCATCTCAGCCATCTCCGGTGGTGCCATTCTATAAGGAGCGATAGAAATGGGACCAGCTCCCAGAATTAAATCAATTCCAAATTCAATCTCTCTCTTCGATGGTAAACCCGGTATCTCGTCAGCGAATACCTCAGGAAAATCTCTGACAACGGAGATCTCTTCAATCCTTGGGCCATTCTCCTCCACTTCAGTGTTGAACAAACACATATAGCCTGAAGGTTTTGGGTTTCTATAGATCACTACTTTTCTATCACAATCAATGATCACTTGGTTTCGGCATAACCAATCCATTCCCAAGATCACATCCAATTGCGATAAGGGCAAACAGATCAAATCTACCCTAGAGGTTTATCCTAACACCTCCATACAACAGTTAAGACATGCTCTAGAAACAACTACAGGAGCATTAGTAGGGGTTTCTACTTTAAGAGTGTATGATAACTCAGATATGGGTAAACTCAAACGATTTACACATTTATATGAAACAAATGAATGCGTTGCACCAGAATCAAACAACACATTACAGAGCTGACCAACACATCACAAGATCAGAGGATTGGCTTGCCTCCTCACCACTAAGCGTGAAAACCCTTCCTTGAACCACGACCTTGTCAGTTGTCCCTCTTGAATTGGTCTTGGCCGGTTCCTTGCAGTCCTTCGCAAAGTGTCCCGGTTTTCCACAATTGAAACAACCACTTGTTCCCCAATAAAAACGACCATAATGACGGCGCTTGCACTTGTCACAGAAGGGAGCCTCACTCCGGAAATTCCTTCCATCACTACTTTTCTGGGACTACTTCAACTACTACATGATCTGACTTTTGCTCTGATACCACTCAGTGTGACACCCTCAATATAATACTGGTAATAAGAGTAATAAATATACGATTACTCCAATAGTTATGGACTTGTTAGTATTTAGAAAATGTAGGAAATAAAATTTTCTACAGAGACGGGTGCACAAACCAAAATATGGAATTCTTGGAGATTAGATTTTATATAATTTTAACATTATACTGAATCCGGCATAAGAAAATCTTTTCACAACCCAGATAGCATCGGTTCTTCGAAATTGTATTTGCATAGTAAAACTTAAGTGATGCCATCCATTCTTTCGTTTTGCGGAACTGATACCATTTTCAAATATCGTAGCCGAACTCTTGAAATAATCTTTATCAAAGTAAGCGGAAATAGTAGGACTATGCATAGTTGTAATATAAACATAATATATATATATATATATATATATATATATATATAAATCATGAAATGCATAGTCCAGGTGATAATCTCCAAGTTCCAGTACAAGTCCATAAAGCTATGTATATATATACACATCAAAAATAGACCATAACTCAAGAGTTTTCAAAAGGAATGTCCACAATATATACATATCAAAATATAAAACTCTAAAGCTGGTCTCATCGCACTGGTAGGAGCAGTAGTAGTAATAGAAGTCTCCAAGAAGTAACAGCAGTAGTCATCATTCAACCTCATCAGCAGCAGTATCACCTCCTCCACAGCATCCATCGCACCGGATCCCTGATCCTCATCATCTACCTTATGCACATACCTAGGGATCATCGTCCCTCCACTGACTCCCGGTAGAGCGAACGACAGGCTCGCCTTCGCTCTCGTCCTGCACAGGGTCCTCCTCTATCTCATCCGAAGGAGTGGGTACCCTACTACTGGGTACAGGGTCAGGTGATGGCGAGACCCTAACAGGGCTCCTCGGATCAGATAGGGGGAGTCTCCTCGCGGACGACTCTAGAAGAAAAAGGGTGTGAGCAGGTAGGTCGAAAACGAAAACTGTGATATGAGCGAGTTGGTCGTGTGGGAGGTGGTCCATGGGAAGTGTAAAAGGGTGGTACGTGCATAGTGTATATGATGGGGATCCTAAACCTACGAGGACGAAACCGGATCAGCGGGTTGGGGTGGTAGAAGGTAACCTCTACCTCTCCCTCAAATACCGCCCGGTGATCCTCGTAGATCCATATGCCACTAGGAAGTGGCCGGATCTCGATGCAAGCGATATAACGTGACATCACCTACAAGGGCACAGGGATAAGGAATTCTATACACATAATAAATAGAGCATAAATAAATGCACAATATGAATATGTAATTATGCAGCAATAATCAACAACCACATTTAGCACTTAGCATGTATTTAATGCAATTAAGATGCTCATACTTATTCCATTTATCAACTTTAGGTTAAATGAGTGGCATGATGTATGAGTCTAGCTCTCAATCCTATCTCCATCAATCTATGTCACTCTCTGACGTCCATCCTTTACTTCGTCCAGCACTCAACAGTGCGTTGTACTCCTAGGTGTACAACATTCGTAATTCACCAAGAATGTACACGACAAGCTTGGAAATGGTACATAACGTGCCACCCGAGCAACGTCCCGTCATCCAAACGGAATAACCATATCATCGGCATCTCACTATCCTGGCCACATCATCAACCATAACGTGTCATCAAGCAAGCCGTCAATTGGCACTCCTAGAGTCCCTCCTCATGTTACCAAAACATGAAAAACGATCTAACATCCGAACTCCAGAATGAATGCAATATCTTAACTTAAAGGAATTGATTGATATATTTCAATATATAACATATTTCAATATATAACGTGCCACCCGAGCAACGTCCCGTCATCCAAACGGAATAACCATATCATCAATCAATTTCTTTTAAGTCTTAGATCACTTGGATTATTATCATTTAAGTATTAACAGAATGATTCAGAATTAAAAATGGTATTTTTAATTATCTGGGCAGAAATACTCGAGTGTTCTTCAGAATACTCGAGTAGTTCTTCAGTCTTTCCAGATTACTCGAGTAGAAATTTAAGTGGCAAACAAGTAGCAACCTAGGGTGATGACTAATGAAGCCTAAGGATGACTTTCCCCTCCACTTTGTCCCCCACGAACAAGATCCCTCCCATGCAACAATTAGAGTAGAACGAATTGCCCTTGAAACCCATGCTTTAGACCGAGGACAAGATAGGAAATTCCCTCACCCTTGACTTTGCCTATAGAACCGTGTGTGTGTGTGTGTTGGTTCTAGTTCATTTCTCACTTCTTTCATTCATTTCCTTCACAATTCTCACACCAACACAAACACTCTAGTCCAACGGCAACCAAAGCTCTTGAGACCTTAGAGAAAGAGAATGGCCGAGAGAGGAGAGAAGAGGAAAAATAAGAGTAGAAACCCAAACCTCCCAACCCAAATACCTTGATTTCTTTCTTTTAATCACTTCTTTCTTAAAAGATCAAGAAGAAAACCAACCCTTGACCCTTAGAGAGAGGAGGCCGAGGCAACCCTAAGAGGAAGAGAGGAGGTTTGAAGCTTGAAGATTAGAGTTTTGTTTAAGGTAGTTGTCTAAGAGATAGTTTAATGTAATAATTTTTGTGTTGTAAAGAACTTTGTGATTGACTTCGTTTAAATTTAATTTTTGTGATGCATGTACTCTTTTCTCATGATCTTGAAGCCTAAATGCTTTGCATGTTATTTCTATGTATTGACCTTAAATATTTGTGCTTGAAAGCTTTGATCCTTAACTTGTAAGTTTTCTTCTTCACGGTTTGGTTTGAAGCTTGTGTTTAAATTGTGTTTTTACCTAGATCTTCTCTTGCATGTCTTACATTATGGTAGATCCTTGCAAAAGCATGAAGTTTGAACTTGGTGTGTTTGTTTTGAGTAAAAAGTCTTAATTTTCTTTTGATGCATGTCACAATTTTAAAGGGAAAATTATAATGATGATTTCGTTGATGTTTGAAAAGAAAATGTTGTTTTCAAGCTTTGCATGTGAAAATAGAACCCAAGATCTTACTTTTGTGCATTTTGCTATTTGGCCAAACCTAGGAAAGATAGGAAATCATGTTTGATCCTTATTTTAGTTACATGCATGTTGAAATTTATGTGATCTAAAGATTTTTGATATGATCTTTGGTTTTATTGTGATGAATTTATAAAATTAAAGTTTGATGAAATTTTTATGTGAATCTCACGGTTTTGTCTCAAAGTTTGTTATTTTGTTTTGCATGTGTGTTTCATTGATAGATATAGGGATTTCAAGTATATGAAAGTCTAAATTTTTGATTTAAGACTTAAAAGTGATTTTTGTGTTCCATTCGGTTTTGGAACAAATTTCATTGAAACCATTTTTATTTTCTTGTGTGTTATTCTTTGAGTTAACTTTGAATGAATAAGATTGGTTTGGTATGTGATTATATAATTATGAGTTTGAATTATTTTCCTATGTCCCTTTCGGTTTTGGGAATTCGTCTATTCAAACCATTTTCATTTCCTTTGTGTGTTATGGTTGAGTTTAGCTTCGATTAAATGAGTGAATTTGGTATGTAATTATATTATTGAGTTTGGATTATTTCTCTATGTCCAATTCGGTTTGATCAAGAAATAAAAGAAATGAATTGATTTTCATTTGCATGTTAATTTAGGGACAAAGTTATTTGATTTGAAAGATGTTTGCATGAATTTAATTGAAAATATTCCTTTTCTTTTAATAATTATTTTCGATTGTGATGTTTAAAGTAGGATAAAGTATTTAAGTGATTATTTTCCATACATGCATGTTTGTTTAAGTGATAGTAATCATTAGTGTTTGAGATTATGAACATAAAACCTTGCCTTACGTGTGATAGGAAATTCGGCCATGCATAGAAAATAATAGGAGTTTGTGTTTGATTCTTGTTTTGTATACATGCATGAATTATAAATGATTTAACATGTTTGAAAATGATTTAAATGTTAATATTTGCAAAAGGTTTTAATTTGACTCTTTGTGTTATCTCTTTGGCTTAATCCGGTTTTGACAAAATAAAATGATTTGATTGAAAAAGTATTGTTTTTGAAAAGATTTTAATTTAAAGGTGTTTATATTTAAGAACCCTTGAGATAAATGTGGTTTTTAAAGAGATCAGAGAACTAAGTATGTTTTTAATCAGTGTTTGAAAAGAGTACTTTAAGTTTTAATCTTCTAAATGTGTTTTTAAATGAATGTTTTACTTGTGATTTTAAAACCCAAATTGATTTCAAAGTAAACGAATACTTTGTTTTCGAATAAAAAGTCTTGTAACGTTGCTTTATTTTCAAGATAACTGAGTAAGAATGATTTTAATAAGAGGGAAATATTTGAGTGCCAGTAACGATTTGGAAGCAGTTACGAACGTCGCACTGGAAACTAAGGAGCGCATTGAAGATCGTCATCGGTTGAGGTGAGAGAGAAGTTTCCCCCAAACACCGTGGTATTTAGGTAATTTATTAAGCGTTTCGACCATCTCAAAAGTCGAAACTTAGTGGTTCTGAGTCAGTAGCACGGTGGCAATTGTTTGATTGTGTGGCCACTCGTGTGAAGGAGACAAAGACCACGTGAAATTAGGTAATGTTTACATGTGATAATGTTTGAATGCTAGTATACTGTTGTTTTTTTATTTGATGAAATTATTATACATGATAAGATTGAAAATAACGTGAATAATGATGAGTAAGAAGAATAAAGGAAATATGAGATAAAGTTGAGAAAGATGTTGAGATGTTGTGGAAGTTATAATCGCTGATGGGTAAGAATTGATGAATATGAGGTGGATGAGCCAGAGCTAGGGAAAGTGATGTTGTGTGGTGATATGAGTTATGATGTTAGTGGAGTTGGACTCCTTTGGGATATTGTGGAAATGAGACTGGTGTTGAGTTGAGCTTGCTCCTCCACTGGTGCTCATTGAAACAATAAGTTTTCGAAAAGTTTTTGGAATGAAGTTTTATTTTAAGAAAAGGTTTTTGAAAATAAGAATTTTTGAAAAAAGATTTTGGAAAAGGATGGTGAAAAGAAATGTTTTTGAAAAGATTTGTGAACGGAGGTTTGGGAAAAAGTGGGTGAAAATAAATTTTCAAAGAGTTTTTGAAAGAGAGATTTTTAAGAGATCTTTAAGAGAGTTTTGGAGAGATTTTATGAAAGAGTTGGATATTTTGTGAAAGTTATAAAAGAGTGTTTTGAGATAGTTTTTGAAAAGATTGGTTTGAGAAAGGATGTTGAAATGAGATTTTAGAAAAGGGAGTTGAAAGGAGATGGTTAAAGGAAACTGTGGAATGAGATGCAAGTGGTTGATGTGATCCTAGCTCTGTGCTCTGACGCGAAAGATTGTGCAAAGATAGCGGTCGGGACTCATTGAAGGGATGCACGAAGGATGGGCCGACCCTTAGGTTGATCTTAAAAAGAATAAAAGACTTTTAAAAGATATTAACATACGCGGTGAGGTATGAGAATGCGAAGTAGTGGAGAGGAAGAAACGATAAGTATCTGCGGATACTTAGGACGAGATTGCATTAGGGGAGGACAATGACGGTGATACATCAAGAAGTCTAGAGTATGTTTCTAGGCAGAACGAACTCCACAAGTGGAGCACTAACGTGGTGGGGACTGGGTCTAATGCCGTGGCAAGTTCTGCAAATCGAGAACAGTGAGAGGGACTGGAACGGGGCATTGTGTTTGCCACTGTGAGACAGTGAGCCTTGATTATTGAATTGATTTGAGGACGAGATCCTCCTGGTCTGGGACCATTTATGTGTTGTGACAGCTGTCGTGCCCGCGTGGTAAAGGTCCTGTACTCCTGTTTGCTTCCGACTAGGTTGGGTGGATGACCGAGGAGATGTAGACGTGTGTGCTAACTTTGAGAACGCCCCTCCTCAATGATGATTAAAATCCCCCGCATCATTGACGGATACGAATTCATAAAACTTAATTAAGAAAAGATAACTGATGTGGTAAAAGAAATAATTCTTAAGTGAAAGCATGGAAAAGAGAATGAGATGGATGTTGGAATCAGAGTTCGCAGCGGAAGCGATTGACGGAAGTTCTGTGAATATGTAAAGTTTTGAGAAAAGAAAAGAAATGGAGTAAAGTAGAGGTTTGAATATGATTGCTTGTATGTGTGGGTTGCTTATATGTTTTTGTTATTCCTTAATATCTTACCTACTGTAATCCCACATCGTTGGCATAACATGCTTGGGAATACTTACTCTCTCTAGCTCTTCTGTTCTGTATGTTGGTGTTATGATATCTATTCCCTTAGTCTATGGATCCTATCAAGTTCCCGTTCGACATTTGAGACGAAGGAATATGGAAAGTGAATTATCGAGATCGGACATAGCGCGAAGACACCGAGATCGGTGGGTCAGCGGACGATCATGGTGGATACCGATGCTTTGGTCTGCACACCGTGACCCTGAGGCTGAGGAGTTAGAAGAATTGGACAACGACATAGATACTCGGAGGCGGACGTAATCGAGGTCGACCCTAGCAAAGCATTCTCATGGACCATCGTATTAAGTTCAATGGGCCTGGTGGTAATCTTTCATTTCCCCTGAAGTATTTTTTATTCCCGGTATTTACTTAGCTTCATTGCAATGCCATGATGTAACCCCAACTTTTTGTGGAAGAAATTTACTTTAATGGGCTATATTAATTGAGTTGAGAAGAATCAAGTTGCAAAGTGTAGTGCCTTGTGACACTCCGGTTTGGAACTTGAACTTCAGCATGAGATATGGAAACACTCTTTAATTACGAAAGGGTTTTGAAAACTTAGTGGTTCTCATACTCATGCTACTCAACCACGTTACATGTTTAAAAAAAAAAAATTGGCCCACATTTCCACTACCTTTATGAATTAAAATAGTATATTTTTCAAGTGGCCAAATCGGGGTGTTACAGAAGTGGTATCAGAGCAATGGTTGAACTAAGTAAATGAATACATGGGAAACATACTTCATTGTGAGTCTTGTGTGCTAGTCTAGAATGATTAGGAATAGTAATGCCGAGAGTGTCTGCATGTTGTTTGGGATGCGTCAGAGTTCGTTGCAGAATTCGAAGATTTGAATCCTAGCAAAACCCAACATCATTGTTTGAACTTATCATTCCTTGATGGAACCCTTGCTTGTTGTGAGCCCTTCTGTTCAAATATAACCTTCAAGCTTTTGATTTGATTTGAACCTTGAACCTACCTCCTATTACTTGTTACCCATGTTGATCTCTAAAGTAGCCCTGAACCTTCCTAATTTGATTGAACCCAAAATTTGTGAACCCAGTTCATAAGCTGTTTGATTCTCGAAATTTTGGTTATGACTTATGCCAGTCAAGTATTTATTCCTGAACTAAGAATGGATTGTGAGGTGTTGATTGGTTAGATATACGATGCCTGAGGAAATTAAGGACTAGAAGGTACGGATAAGGGAGATGTGTGGGTCATAAGGTAGAGTACATCTTTTTAGTCTTTTGGGTTAAGATGGAGGACCATATGAGTCAGTTAGAATTAAGTGTGAATGAGGGTGATTTGTCTGGTGTAACACCCTAATAAATATTACCCTTAATTCCTAAGTATTAAAAATGTGTACTTAAAAATTCCTTTTTAGTTTAGTAAAATCACCCATGAAACGGACGGAGTTTCGTCTGTTTTTCGAACTTTCCAAAATTTAACCTGTATATAACATAATCCATATATATAGTCAACAGCCAGCAGGGCTGCACCACATGCACATAACAGATAAAAGCCCCATGGGCACAAAATACAACATCCAGTGTCAGTTATCAGGGTGTAAGCGGAATATGTGTACTAGGTGCAACTAGCATGATGCTCAAAAATAGCTATGCCAAAAACAATATCCTAAGCCTCATCAAAAATATATGGACATCACAAATACATCAAAAGAATAAGGAGGCTTAGGTCACATATAGTCCTAATCCCCATAATAACCCTACTCTCCCTGTGAGGGAGAGCACTCCTGCTCGGCCGGGAGCTGTGCTAACTCAATCTCTGTACCTGAAAGATAGTAAGGGAGTGAGCATTGCACATGAAATAGAATAGAAGTTTCTAGATAGACATAACAACTAAACAGGCCAAACACAATTAGCAATTTATTCACATAAATACAAATTCATCGCAAGCATACCATATTTTCCAATTCCATTAATTTATAAATGTCGGTTCCCTTTTTAGTTAGTTCCTTTCCACCATTTGGTTCCCTTTTATTTGTTTTCTCCGTTTCCAAAGAAATTCCTTTTTAAATCCCTTACCTTTTACTTATTTTTACGGTGTATGTATGTCTCCACCAAATTGAAGGCCTACATACATACACCAATCACGATGTATGTCTCCACCAAATCGAAGGCCTACATACATCGCATTTCCATTACCTTTACCTTATTTTATCCATTGTCCTTTCCTTTTTCCTTTTTATTTAGGGTGTATGTATGTCTCCACCAAATCGAAGGCCTACATACATACACCACCGACGATGTATGTCTCCACCAAATCGAAGGCCTACATACATCGCCCCGTTTACGTTATATTGTCTCCCCCAAATCGAAGGCCTACAATACAACACCATTTTACGATGTATCGTCTCCCCCAAATCGAAGGCCTACAATACATCACCATGCTTATCCAATGTTAGTTGTCCATATTATATGGCATTAATTTGTCTACCAATTCCATTTAGTATTTACAAAATTATTCCAAGCACAAGCACCATCATATTTATAATCAAATAACCACAATTCACTTTTCACATAAACAATTAGAGTACAAATAATAACAAACATCACCTTTCATGTAATCATGCAACACCCACATTTCTTTTACACTTGTCCAAATTATTGATTTAAAATCCTAAATTAGGGGTTCATGCCATTTAATTTTCCTCCATAAAAACCTAACCTTATTCTCTAATTCTTAGAGTTCCATAATTAATAATTAAGCCTAATTTCAACATTTTCCTTAGTTTCTAAATTGGGGTTTCTAATTTTCTACCCTATCACATAAACTCCTAGCCAACCATTATATCTAAATACAAACCCTTTCCTAGAACAAGCCAATGCTCACTATATCCACCCCCTTACCTTAACCAAGGAGAGGAAGAGCGGAAAACCCAAGCCTTCGCTCCGCACGCTCCCAAAACGAAGAGCTCCCAAGCCAAAAAGATAGGGAGAATGATGATAACCTTCTCTAAGCCAAAGGAATGGAAGAATGATGAGATTATTGCCCCATTCAAAGAGAAATTCGAATTTCCCCAAAGGGAGGAAAGAGAGAGAGAGAAAACCCAACTTAGAGGGAGAGAGGAACTTCAAGAATCATGAATACTTATGTGGAGAGACCAAGAGAGACTTGATGGTGGACTTTGGAGTGATTCCCTTGAAGCTTGATGGATTTGGGATGAGAGATTGGGTGCCCTAGAGAGAGAAATTTCGTGCATTATGGCCAAAATCACGCGTGAACAACCTTTATTTTTTTCCACTGCAGGGTCGTTTAATCGATTATTAATCGATTAAGGGTTTCCCAACATTCTGGACTTAATCGATTAAGCTGCAGCTTAATCGATTAAGTTGCAGAGTTTGCAGCACCCCGACTTGGAAAGGCCATAACTTCTTCGTTAACCGTTGGATCTTCCTCAAATTTTGACACAGGCTTCCTCACCTACCCTACATCACATCCAACGGTGGAATTTTTATTCTAAGATACCAATATTGTTATTCTAATTCCCCAATTTCCTATGTTTTAAACTTGAATTTACATGTCTAAATGGCCAATTTTCTAACTTATATCCTAGTTGCTTCTATCCTAAGACTATCAAAACACAATTTACACTAAGAATTAAATTTAGGATGTTACGTCTGGAATTTTGGTTTAGATAGTATCGGGGCAGTAAGACATCCAAGGAAGTCAGAAGAGTTGAACTCCTAGAATTAGAATTAGAAGGAGTAAATGATATAGTCTAGTGCAAATTGTTATTAATGGTGTGGAAATGGGTAGATGAAGTGAAGACATTTATGGTCAGAACCCTTAAGTGATAATCAATGTTAGGACAGATGATGGAAGTGTGACGGTAAATTGTGGATTAGAAGAGCCCTGTTAGGAAGGAAGACCTTTAATTAGATAGGTAATCATAGGATTCGAAGAACTTCAATGGATTTAGACCTTAAGGTGAAGCATGAAGGATGGAAAAAGGAGTTAGAATGCTCAAGCGGCTGCAATCCATAGGAAATAGGAGGAGTAAAGTGAAGCATATGTTAGCAACTGCTTGAAGAAAGGAAGGACTAGTTATGAATAAGATGAAGTTATAAGGGTGAATGTTTAGTGGAATCTGAGATAATGATAGGATAATTGGGAGGAGGTAAAGAGAAGTCGGGTAAGATGAATAGGAAGCGGTAAGGATTGGGGAGTTGGTGAGAATCAAGTTCATGATGCAGTTGAGGTATGTAGCGATAAGGGTTATTAAAGTTGGGGAGTAGATGGAAATTTAAGATTTTGAGGTGACCTGACTAGGCCGAAAATTCTTCGAATAGGTAAGTCGGAAGAGGAGCCCTACAAATAGTGTCCTTGCTTAGATTGGCATAAGCATGACGTTCCTTTTCATGTTGCCATTTGTTTCAAGCAACTTTGAACACCCTAAGAATTTAACCCATTTAACAAAGCCTTGTCATTATACACCATTGTATTTGACAATGGATTGACCCAAGAGACTGCTTCTGCTAAAGAATCGTTTCAAGAATTTTCGTGATGATAGCTAATAAATGGTACGTCACAACAGTTAGTTCGTATGAGAATGAGGAAGAAGATTGCTACAAGGAGCTACGCACTCATGAACGAGATGGTTTTGCGCGTCATTTCTCGAGGACGAGAAATCTTCAAGTTGGGGAGAATGTAACATCCCGCATCTTCTGGACTCAAATAAATCAATGAGGTTTTATTTAAAAAGAATTTTTGAGAATTTAAGAAGGATTTTCAGAAAAATGATTTTTTTTATTTGAGTGTGATTTCCTGAAAAACCAAGTTATAATTTTGTTATTTGAGATTTCTTAAAAGAAACGAATTTTCTTTTTATTTGATTTGAGGTTTTTAAATAAATGGTTTCTTTAAAAGTCTTTGATTTGTATGGAAGTAAGATTTTATTTCAAAGATAAGCTTATTTTGAAATTAAATTGATAAAGTGAATTGATTTTCCTTAAAGTTGCATCTTTGGAATTTTTATAATGTGAATGTGTGTTTTCTTACCTTAAGAAATAAAAAGGAAATGCATGAATTGTATGAATGTGAATGAATTGTATGATGTATGTGTGTGCCGTATGTTTTGAGAGGAACCATGATCCCTAAAAGTGTTGTATGCATGTGTGTGAGATTGAATATGTGCTAAATGTATGCATCATTCCATGACCTAAATGTTATGTGTTGCTATGATAACATGAAATGAAAATTAGGTGTATGTGTGCATGTGTGTTGTATGTTCAGCCATATAGATAAAGGAACCAAGTAGAAGTTGATTTTCTTAAGCATTAAGAAAATAGAAATTTAAGTGGCAAACAAGTAGCAACCTAGGGTGATGACTAATGAAGCCTAATGATGACTTTCCCTTCCACTTTGTCCCCCACGAACAAGATCCCTCCCATGCAACAATTAGAGTAGAACGAATTGCCCTTGAAACCCATGCTTTAGACCGAGGACAAGATAGGAAATTCCCTTACCCTTGACATTGCCTATAGAACCATGTGTGTGTGTGTGTTGATTCTAGTTCATTTCTCACTTCTTTCATTCATTTCCTTCACAATTCTCACACCAACACAAACACTCTAGTCCAAGGGCAACCAAAGCTCTTGAGACCTTAGAGAAAGAGAATGGCCGAGAGAGGAGAGAATAGGAAAAATAAGAGTAGAAACCCAAACCTCCCAACCCAAACACCTTGATTTCTTTCTTTTAATCACTTCTTTCTTCAAAGATCAAGAAGAAAACCAACCCTTGACCCTTAGAGAGAGGAGGCCGAGGCAACCCTAAGAGGAAGAGAGGAGGTTTGAAGCTTGAAGATTAGAGTTTTGTTTAAGGTAGTTGTCTAAGAGATAGTTTAATGTAATAATTTTTGTGTTGTAAAGAACTTTGTGATGGACTTCGTTTAAATTTAATTTTTGTGATGCATGTACTCTTTTCTCATGATCTTGAAGCCTAAATGCTTTGCATGTTATTTCTATGTATTGACCTTAAATATTTGTGCTTGAAAGCTTTGATCCTTAACTTGTAAGTTTTCTTCTTCACGGTTTGGTTTGAAGCTTGTGTTTAAATTGTGTTTTTACCTAGATCTTCTCTTGCATGTCTTACTTTATGGTAGATCCTTGCAAAAGCATGAAGTTTGAACTTGGTGTGTTTGTTTTGAGTAAAAAGTCTTAATTTTCTTTTGATGCATGTCACAATTTTAAAGGGAAAATTATAATGATGATTTCGTTGATGTTTGAAAAGAAAATGTTGTTTTCAAGCTTTGCATGTGAAAATAGAACCCAAGATCTTACTTTTGTGCATTTTGCTATTCGGCCAAACCTAGGAAAGATAGGAAATCATGTTTGATCCTTATTTTAGTTACATGCATGTTGAAATTTATGTGATCTAAAGATTTTTGATATGATCTTTGGTTTTATTGTGATGAATTTATAAAATTAAAGTTTGATGAAATTTTTATGTGAATCTCACGGTTTTGTCTCAAAGTTTGTTATTTTGTTTTGCATGTGTGTTTCATTGATAGATATAGGGATTTCAAGTATATGAAAGTCTAAATTTTTGATTTAAGACTTAAAAGTGATTTTTGTGTTCCATTCGGTTTTGGAACAAATTTCATTGAAACCATTTTTATTTTCTTGTGTGTTATTCTTTGAGTTAACTTTGAATGAATAAGATTGGTTTGGTATGTGATTATATAATTATGAGTTTGAATTATTTTCCTATGTCCCTTTCGGTTTTGGGAATTCGTCTATTCAAACCATTTTCATTTCCTTTGTGTGTTATGGTTGAGTTTAGCTTCGATTAAATGAGTGAATTTGGTATGTAATTATATTATTGAGTTTGGATTATTTCTCTATGTCCAATTCGGTTTGATCAAGAAATAAAAGAAATGAATTGATTTTCATTTGCATGTTAATTTAGGGACAAAGTTATTTGATTTGAAAGATGTTTGCATGAATTTAATTGAAAATATTCCTTTTCTTTTAATAATTATTTTCGATTGTGATGTTTAAAGTAGGATAAAGTATTTAAGTGATTATTTTCCATACATGCATGTTTGTTTAAGTGATAGTAATCATTAGTGTTTGAGATTATGAACATAAAACCTTGCCTTACGTGTGATAGGAAATTCGGCCATGCATAGAAAATAATAGGAGTTTGTGTTTGATTCTTGTTTTGTATACATGCATGAATTATAAATGATTTAACATGTTTGAAAATGATTTAAATGTTAATATTTGCAAAAGGTTTTAATTTGACTCTTTGTGTTATCTCTTTGGCTTAATCCGGTTTTGACAAAATAAAATGATTTGATTGAAAAAGTATTGTTTTTGAAAAGATTTTAATTTAAAGGTGTTTATATTTAAGAACCCTTGAGATAAATGTGGTTTTTAAAGAGATCAGAGAACTAAGTATGTTTTTAATCAGTGTTTGAAAAGAGTACTTTAAGTTTTAATCTTCTAAATGTGTTTTTAAATGAATGTTTTACTTGTGAGTTTAAAACCCAAATTGATTTCAAAGTAAACGAATACTTTGCTTTCGAATAAAAAGTCTTGTAACGTTGCTTTATTTTCAAGATAACTGAGTAAGAATGATTTTAATAAGAGGGAAATATTTGAGTGCCGGTAACGATCTGGAAGCAGTTACGAACGTCGCACTGGAAACTAAGGAGCGCATTGAAGATCGTCATCGGTTGAGGTGAGAGAGAAGTTTCCCCCAAACACCGTGGTATTTAGGTAATTTATTAAGCGTTTCGACCATCTCAAAAGTCAAAACTTAGTGGTTCTGAGTCAGTAGCACGGTGGCAATTGTTTGATTGTGTGGCCACTCGTGTGAAGGAGACAAAGACCACGTGAAATTAGGTAATGTTTACATGTGATGATGTTTGAATGCTAGTATACTGTTGTTTGTTTATTTGATGAAATTATTATACATGATAAGATTGAAAACAACGTGAATAATGATGAGTAAGAAGAATAAAGGAAATATGAGATAAAGTCGAGAAAGATGTTGAGATGTTGTGGAAGTTATAATCGCTGATAGGTAAGAATTGATGAATGTGAGGTGGATGAGCCAGAGCTAGGGAAAGTGATGTTGTGTGGTGATATGAGTTATGATGTGAGTGGAGTTGTACTCCTTTGGGATATTGTGGAAATGAGACTGGTGTTGAGTTGAGCTTGCTCCTCCACTGGTGCTCATTGAAACAATAAGTTTTCGAAAAGTTTTTGGAATGAAGTTTTATTTTAAGAAAAGGTTTTTGAAAATAAGAATTTTTGAAAAAAGATTTTGGAAAAGGATGGTTAAAAGAAATGTTTTTGAAAAGATTTGTGAACGGAGGTTTTGGAAAAAGTGGGTGAAAAGAAATTTTCAAAGAGTTTTTGAAAGAGAGATCTTTAAGAGAGTTTTGGAGAGATTTTATGAAAGACTTGGATATTTTGTGAAAGTTATAAAAGAGTGTTTTGAGATAGTTTTTGAAAAGATTGGTTTGAGAAAGGATGTTGAAATGAGATTTTGAGAAAAGAGAGTTGAAAGGAGATGGTTAAAGGAAACTGTGGAATGAGATGCAAGTGGTTGATGTGATCCCAGCTCTGTGCTCTGACGCGAAAGATTGTGCAAAGAGAGCGGTCAGGACTCATTGAAGGGATGCATGAAGGATGGGCCGACCCTTATGTAACATCCCCAAATTTGCTAAGTGTTTAGGTGCCTTAGTTAATAGAATTGCCCTAAGTGTCGTAGCATTCTTAGGTTTCGATTTCAGTTGAAAATGTTAATTGGTATTAGAACTTGTGTGTGCTGAAGTGTTTGGAGTGTAGTATTTAGCTAAGAGTGGGTTTGTGTGAAGCAGAAATAAGTTAGAATAGGTTTAGAGTGAAGAGAAAGGAATGTGTTAGGTTAAGATTGTGGTTTAGAAATGTTATTTAAGGATTAGGAGCATAGGACTTTAGGAAATTAAGAATAAAATATCCATAGCTTTAAACCCAAATTCCACCGTTGGATGTTAAGATAAGTGTCTTAGGAAGCTTGCCTCAAAATTTGAGCAAGATCCGACGGTTAACGAAGAAGTTAGGGCCATTCGAAGTACAAGGGTTTAAGTGGGCTGAATAGGTTAATCGATTAACACTTGAGTTAATCGATCAAGGCCGAAGGGTGCACATGAATTAATCGATTAATCTTCAGGTTAATCGATTAAGGCCGAAAGATATTCACGAATTAATCGATTAACAGCATATGTTAATCGATTAACAGGCGCTGAAACAGCCTTATAAACACGTTTTTGACTCATTTTCTCAGATACCCATAGTATCTTAACGGCATCTTCCTCTCCACTACTTCGGTACGACACTCATGCCTCACCGCGTTTGTAAATATCTTTTAAAGTCTTTTAAAGATTTGAGAGTTTTAATTATCGGCTGAATCCTAATAGTCGGCCCGTCCTTGGTACATCCCTTTAACGAAGCCCGACCACTAATGGCAATCCGTTCCCCATAGAATCTTAACGGCATCTTGCCTCAAATCACTTTCATCTCATTATCATTAATCTCATAAACTCATGCTCAGCATCTTTCTCATCATCATTGGTCAGCAACATCATCATCAGCATCTTGCTCCTCAGTTGTTACTTGGTAGCATCATCAGCATCGTTCTCCTCGGTTGTTGCTCCGCAGCATCATCAGCATCACTCTCCGTAGTTGTTCCTTAGCAGCACCATCGGTAGCATCATCATCACCACGCTTCTGCTCGCCTTATCGGGTATCTCTTATTGCCGTCTCGAACATCTTCCTTTTTATTCTCTTTATTCATTACTTATCTCTTTCACAGTTTCATTCGCATCGCGTTTTATCTCTTTCTCAATCATTTCTTATAATTCTTATCCGCACTTTCTTTCCTCTTTAGTCTTAACTCATCACTTATTTCTTACTTAATTATTTTTCATATCTCTTATTCGCGTCTCTTTTCTCTTTTCAATCTTATCTCATTATCGTTTCCTTATTCAGACATAATCAAACAATTTCTAAACAGAATGAAGTATGCACAACAAATGAACATGTAGCAAGTAAACAAGCAGGTAAACAGCTAACACAAATATCTATATCGCCTAATTCGCAGTACTCTCACAATCCATCTATTCGGATTGTGAGCAACAACGTTGCGGGACCACCACACTCTCACTCACCTCAATGACAAAACGTGCAAAAGCTATCCAAGATTTCCCCATCGCTAACCTTGCCACGTTTCCTTCACGTCCGACACCCAAACTAGAACATTTTTTCTGTGCGTTAGAAACGATTTACGTGAATTCTTAATTCTCGTTTTAAAAATACTTGAAACAATTCCCTTTTTCGAAAACACATTGCCAATATCCAAAAAGATTTCAAATTCAAATCATTTCTTTAATAAAAAGGTTTTTCAAGAAAACAAATTCTAAAATAATCTTTTTATCAAAACAAAATCCATTTCTCTTAATTTAAAACACTTTGGTTGAAAAATCATTTTCTGAATCATTAAACAAAAATTCAAAGCTCCAGAAAACAAAATTTTAAAACCATATCAAATGGATTCATTTAATTTCCAAACTTCACAGCATTATCAGATACGAATCAAAGAAGGTCACATAAAAATCTCAAATTAATTTAAATCGTTTAAATCATACTTTTTAAATAAAACATTTTCAGTTCCAAATAAATTTCACAATCACAATTCAGGACAATTTCAATTTAACACATTCAATTAGCATAAAGAACAATCGCATACACATTTCAAAGCATCCATAATACAAATCATATTTCACATCATACAAGCCACACTTTTAGTCATTTAAAAGCATCAATTAAATTATAATCTTAATAGATTAATTCAATTATTCTTAAGAAAATAATTTAGACTTAGTCTTAACAAAAACCGAATCCTACATGGTTATTATTTTCTAATCACTAATAAATTTTAAAACTAAAAATCATTGAATCAACATCATAAAAATTCCTTCTTACAAAATCAAATCAACTTATTTATTTTCTTTTCTAAAACCGAAAAGAATTAAAGAACACACACACACATCATTTTCATATAGAATCATGCATCATGCACCTAGAATATAGCCATTTTCATAAGTTATTTCATGAAGATAATTCTCCAACTACATGCACATGCATAGACCGAGTTATACACATAATTTTGCAAGGATTAATGCACAAACAAACATATAAAATCATGAAATCATTTTCTTTATTTTGATTTAGAAACCGTGAGCATACCATAGGGAAATTAACAATTTTAATTCATTTTGAAAGCTTAAATCACAACAACAATCTAAATCACAAACCATCACACATATTTTCTTTTAAATTCATTTACTTCATGCATGTACTTTTAGAACTCTTAAATTCAATTAACCTCATCATGCATGCAACCTAAATAACGGACAAACATAGATTCTATAACACCCCGCATTTTTCCCGTACGTGCGTAAACGATTTCGTCGGAATAAATAATTAAAGTTTGGGATATAAAGGATTTTAAGAAAAATATTTTGTGTGAAAAAGAATTAAAGTGATGATTTCCATGGATTTTTATAAGTCAAATGTTTCTATAGATGTAAAGTGAATAATTTTTGTTGAGTTATGAAATGATTTGATTTTTAAGAAATAAGTTGTAAATTTTTCCTAAGAGTGATTTTTGTTGGAAATGAGATTTTTGGGTCTGTAAGCTTTAAAAATGAAAATCTTTTTGACCGTAACTCGGATTTTTACAAACTTTATATCAAAACGACCGTCTCGAAACGTAGATTTTGAAAATATAATTTTTGGAATTTTCTGGGTTGTTTTACAAAAATTTATTTTCAGAACAGTGAAATACGAGTTTTAAGAATTTTGTTTTAAAGACAATGAATTTATTGATTTGGCATGAATTTTTTTATGTGTCATGTGTTTGATTTAATTTATGTGTGCTGTGTGATGCATCAAACTAATTGTGTGAATGCAATTTGCTAGAATTAATTGCTTATGTGTGTGTTAATAATAAGACTAAGAAAATAAATGAAAATGTATGTATGTGAATATGTATGTATATGTGTGTGATATTGGGTGTGCCATGCGTGTATGTGTAGGAAAGTATGGGCTAGATTAGAATTTCCTAGAAGCTTGGTAAGTAAGTAAACTATAACTAAACTAGAACTAGTGACCAAACTAGTAACCAAACCCTAACCAATTCATAACTAAGTCTTAGCCCTAGCATGACCCCTAAAAAGCTAGCCACTCCACCTTGTCCCCTTGACTTTGGTGGACCTTAGCCATGCAACTTTTCATAAACCCAAAACCGCCCCTCCATTGTGAGTGACCCAAAACCATTAACCAAGGGCAAAAGAGACATTCATGAGTTGGTTATATATGTGAAAGGCCTTGGTTTATTTTCACCTTACCATTTCATTTCCTCCACCGTACCAACATAAACACATTTCTAAGAGGTTCATCAAACTCTTAGAAAGAAAAGAAAAGAAAAAGAGAGAGAGAGGAGAAAGAGTAGACCGTGGAACATAGAAGAGAAGGAGGAGGAACATCCATACTCAACCAAGCCCTTTCCATGTAGATCAAGAGTGTAGAGCTAGGAGACCATCCTTTCTCATGGTAGGATTTTTGAAGACCAAGAAGAATTTTTTAATAGTTTAGTTTCCTTTTCTTAGTTTGTAGATCTTTATTCTTTCTTCTTACATGTTGTTCTCATAACTTGAAATTGAAGTTTATGTGTTATTCTTTTATCTTGAACTATGGAGGACTCTAATCAATTTGTAATATGTGATCTTTGTGCTTATGTTTCGGTTGAGGATTTTCTTGCTTGATCTAATATTTTTCTAAGTAAAATCTTAAAGATCTAAATAATGGCTAAAGATTTTTATGAAAACTAAAACAAACCTCTTTGCATGTCTATTTTCTTTCTCTAAACCGTGACTTATATGTGTTTATGTGGTGATTTGATAAATAAAACTATGATCTAAATTTAATAAATTATAAAGTGGAATTTTTAGTTGTTGCATGTTAAACTTTTGTGTTAAACCTATGATCTATGTGTACTTCCATGTTTATTTGATGAATGAATTTATGATCTAAACTAAATTTGTAGAAAGGTCTAAGTATTTGGTTTTGCATGTCATTTTTGGTGATTATCTTGGTTGATCTAAATGTGTGCATGCGATTATTTTGTTTGATGCATGAAAAATGTTTAGATCTTGATTTGCATGTTAATGTTCCAAAGAAAAGATTTTGTTACTTCCTCTGTATCATTCGGTTTCAAAAGAAAAAGTAAGAAAGTGAGTTTTAAAAATGATTTTCAAGCACTAATATGTTTAGATCCAGTGTTATTTATGTGCATAAATTAATTCAGTACTTGATTTTGTGTGTATTATGTTTTGAAGGCCATTCAGCCATGTTTAATGAAAATGAAATTCATGTTTTTATTTTGTAAAAATTTGATGCATGTTTGTTTTAAAGATAGACCTAATGATTTCAAACCTATTCATATCATTTCTTGTAAGTTAAACTGTAACTTGAATTTATTTGATGCATGCTAAAAATATTTGGGGAAAGATTTTGTCTTGATGATGTTACTGCATGTTGCTTGCATAAAGTTAAAGTAAGGCCTTTAATTTTAGGAGAAATGATGAACCTGAATTTTATAAATAATAAGAGTGTAAAAAAAAAGAGTTTGCTTGAAAAACCTACATGTCTAGGTGTGAATGCATGACTTTTGTATGCCTAAAAAAGTGAGTCAAAAACCTTGGTCCATGCATGTTGACTAGGAGGAGTAAGAAACTAGAATTGTCTTCCATTTGGGATGCATATATGATGAGGTTTGAACTTAAGATTTCAAAGAATGCATGCATGAAGTATTTGAAATTAAAAGAAAATGTGTGTAAAATGTTGTGTTGAGTTTGTATTAAAAATAAAATTAAAATTGCTAATTTGTCTATGGCAAGCCCACGGTTTTAGCTTAAAAGGAAGAAAATAATTTCATGTTTTAAGTTTTCATTTGTATCTTAAATCTTTGCAAAATCTTACATGTATAATTCGGCCAAAAGATGTGCATGAAACTGGAAAATTATTTTCATGACTTTGATGATAGTTATGGATGCTTAGTGTTAGGTGTTGATGAAAATGATGTGTGTTTCTTTTTGGGTTTGATTTAATTATGGGAATAGATTTTTGTAATGCTAATCTAATGATTTTTAGTTTTAAAAATTAATTTGTGATTAGAAAATAATGACTGGGCAGTTCGGTTTTATTTAAATGATTAAGTCTAAATTACTTTCTAATCAAGTAATTTAATTAATTTAGTGGAGATTATAATTTAATTGATGATTCTAAACAATTAAAAATGTTACTTCCTGTGCATGTGTTGTGAATGCTGTGAAACTGTTGTATGTGTGTGTTATTTGGTTCTGCTAAGTTAATCCAAAAGATTAAGTTTTAAATTATTTTCTTAAGTGTAATTAAGTTAGTTTATTAAGATTATAATTTAATTAATAACTTTTAGATGACTGGAAATGTGAGTTGTGTTATGTGAAATTGTAAATGCTATGTATGCCTTGAAATCTGTATGTACTGATTGTGTGCTAATTGAATGTGTTGAATTGAGTTTGTTTTGGTATACTGTTTGTGAAATTTAATTGTGAAAAAAGTTTTATTTAAAAAAAAAAAAGTAAGGCTTAAGTAATTTAAGTTAATTAGAATTTTTTTTTATGACATTCTCTGATCAGTGTTTGTCAATGTGGTAAAGTTTAGGAATTTAATGAATCAATTTTATGTGGTTTTGGAATTCTATTTTCTTGAATTTTTGAACTCTGTTTTAAAACCTAAGATCAGTGGTGTTAACTGGAATGTTTTTAAGTTGAGAGAAATGAATTTGATTTCTAATAAAGAGATTGTTTTGGAAGCTGTTGTCTTTCATTTAATGTTTAAAGAAAATGATTTTCTTTAACCAAAGTGTTTTAAACTAAGAGTAATGGATTCTGTTTTGAAAAAGAAATTGTTTTAAGAAAATTGTTTTAAGAAGTTTTTCTTGGAAACATTTGGATTTAAAGTCTTTTGGATATTGACAATGTGAAATTGTTTCTAAAGTGTTTTAAAAACAAAATCTAAGAATTCACGTAAATCGTTTCTAACGCACGGGGAAAAATGTCCAGTTCGGGTGTCGGACACAAAGGAAGCGTGGCAAAGATAACGACTGGAAGTCTTGGAAAGTTTCTGGATGTGTCGTCATCCAGGTGAGTGAGAGTGCGGTGATCCCGTAACGTGGTTGCTCGCAATTCGAATAGACAGATTGCGAGAGTACTGCGGATTAGGTGATCCGAATATGGGTGTGTTAGATGTTTGGTTGCATACTAAATGTTTATTTGCTGTGCATCACTAGATGCTTACTTGTTGTGTATAATTTATTTTGCGTAGATATTGTCTAAATTGTGTCTGGATAGTGAAATGATGATGATGGAACCATGAAAGTAATACGATAAGATCGAAAAGAGTAGAGAGAAATGAGTAAGAAACATGAGAAACAATTGAGAAAGAAATACGCGATGAGTTGAGAATGAAGAAAAAGTATGAGAATGTTTGAGAAAAAAAATAAAGGTGATAAAGAGTTGAGATTGATTTGAGATTGGAAAGAGAAAGTGATTATGACAGTAAGATGTGGATGAGTAGAGATGAGATTTCCTCGTACATGTTTTTGGGAAGAAGCTTAGTGTTGAGTTGAGCTTGCTCCTCCATTAACACTCACCCAAAAATATGATTTTTGAAAAGGTTTTGAAAGAAGATTTTTGAAAAGTTTTTCCGAAAATGATATTTTGTGAAAGTTTTGAAAAGATTATTTTTGAAAAAGTTTTGCGAAAGATGTTTGGGAAAGACGAGGAAAATCTGTTGATGTTGTGAATAAGGATTATGTGGAGAATGAGCATGAGTTGAGAAAGTGATTTGTGGCCTGGGGCCAATGAGATTTAGGGGGAATAGTTTGCGATTAGTGATCGGGCTTCGTTGAAGGGATGCACCAAGGACGAGCCGATCATTAGGAATAAGCCGCTAATTAAAACGCTAAAAACTTTAAAAGACATTTAAAGACGCGGTGAGGTAATAGTGTCGCATCGAAGTAGTGGAGAGGAAGATACCTCGGAGTATCTGCGGATATTCGGGTTGTGATTGCAATAGGGGAGGGTAAGGACGGTGATACGTCAAGAAGCCTTGAGTGCTATTCTAGGCGGAACAAATTCCACATGTGGTACGGGCAGATCGGTCCTATGTCGTGGCAAGTTCTGCGTGCACACTAGAATAGTATTGTCGCCCCCTATGGCAATTCGAGAACAGTGAGAGGGACTGGAACGGGACATTTGAGATTGCGGCTAAGAGCGTGCCTTGATATATATGTGTATTGAAATGAATTGAGGCTGAGTCCTCCTGGTCTGGGACCATTTGTTTGTGTGACAGCTGTCGTGCCCGCGTGGTAAAGGTCCTGTACTCCTGTTTGCTTCCGACTAGGTTGGGTGGTTGACCGAGGAGATGTAGACGCGTGTGAGCTCAATGATGTGTCCCCCTCATCATTGATGCTAATCGAATCAATAAAATTTAAAAGACAAAGATGTATCAAAGTAAGGTGTAAATGAGTTACCAAGTGTTGAATAAGAATTACAAGTGGAGCATGAGAAATGATTCGTGGTGTAATACATTCTGAGGCGATGGTTTGTGAAGGAATGGAAAAGGAATTGTGGGACAAGCGTAGTGAATGACTTGGCCATGAGTGAGGATGTTTATATGCTTGGAAATTAATGTTATGTTTTGTTATATGTGATTCATATTTGTTAAGTGCATGATATGTTGCATATGTTGATGATGATGTGATGGCATTAGGATAAGTGTTTATGTTCCGCTGTTCTAGTTTATTATATATTTATTTTTATATTAAGTCTACCGAGACCGCAAGGTCAACCCGTTAGTGTTCGGAACACTGACTCTCTCCTACCATGTTGTCGTATCGGCACTTGCTGATATTGCAACTGGTAGATGGCGCAGCGGAAGCGTGGTGGGCTTCATTGACTAAGGTCCGAAGTTAGACGACAAGCCTTGGTGTGTCTGACTAGAAGCTAGGTAATCCCCGGGCAGAATGTACTCCATGGTAAGTTCTTAGTTACCTAGCTCTATCCTTCTGTACCCCGGCAAATGTTTTTAATTAGCATTGATGATTGAAACAAGTAAATGGGCTACTTTGGAATAATGCTTTTGAAAACGAGTTTCAAATTGTGGTGTCTTGTGACACCTCGGTTTGGAACTTGAAAGGGCTGTGCAAAATGAGAACATGAATTTTAGATGTAACTATGTTTGAAAACCTAGATGTTCTCATCTTGCATAACACTTAAAAAAAATGGCCCTAATTTTCACTACTTTTAGTTTAAGTTTTCAAGTTGCCGAATCGGGGTGTTACAGATTCCTACCTAATCCTAGGATGGCCGAAAGTCAACATGCACTAAACATGGTTTTTGGTTCACTTTTTTAAACATACAAAAGTCACACATTCACATCAAGACATATAGGATTTCAAGGCAACTTTTTTTTCAAACATTTTTAACATACATAAAATAAACTCAAGTTCATTATTTCTTCTTAAACTAAAATTAAAGGTCTTACTTTAACTTTATGAAAACAACATGCATTAACATCATCAAGACAAAATCTTTCCCAAACATTTTTAGCATGCATAGAATAAACTCATGATTATAACTTTTTCTTAAAAATAAAGTTCTTATTTAAGCTTTCATGAAAATAACATGCATGATCATGAAATCACTAGATCTAATCTTAAAACAAATATGCATTCACTTATCACAAAATAAAAAGCATGGATCCTAACTTAATAAAAAATGGCCGAATGGTGGCCTTCTAAAAAAATAATGCATGCACATAATTAAACACTTAATCAAATCATGCTTGTACTTGAAAAATCATTTTAAAAGCTTGTTTCTTTAAATTTCCATTTAAAACTGTGGCACACATAAAAGAAAAACATGATCTTTCTTTTGAAATTAACATGCAAATCAAGGATCTAATCATTTTTCATTCATCAAACAAAAATAATTACATGCATACATTTAGATCAACTAAGACCATCACAAAACTAACATGCATGACCAAAGACTTAAACCTTTTTACAAATTAAGTTTAGATGTTATATTTATTCAACAAATAATTATGGAAGCACATCATAGGTTACGGTTTAGCAAAAGATTTAACATGCACAAGCAAGAATTTCATTTTATTATTAACTATGCTTAGATCATGGGTTTATTCATCAAATCATCACATAAACACATATAAATCACGGTTTAGAGAAATAAAATTAAACATGCAAAGAGATCTATTTTAGGTTTTTCACAAAAAGCTTAGTTTTCTTTAGATCTTTAAAGTTTTAGTTGGAAAAACATTAGATCCAACTAAAAAGAAACCTTAAACGAAACATCAAGCATCAAGTCTAACATATTACAAATTATTTGAGTCAATAAAGTCCATCATCAAAAGAGAACATCACATAAGTTCATCTCTCAAATCACAAAAATGAACATGCAAGAAAGAAAATAAAAGAGATCTACAACAAAAAGGAAAATCTAGACTATTACAATTTTCTTCCTTGATCTTCGGTTCCTACCATGAAAAGAATTGATCCTCTAGCTCTAACACTCTTGATCTACAAGGATGAGGCTTGGTTAAACTTGGATCTCTTTCTTTCTCCCTTTCTCATCCTCACGGCCATACTCCCTCTCACTTTCTCTCTCTATCTCTTTTCTTTCTTCCTCTAAGAGTTTGGTGAGTCTCTTAGAGTAGTGTTTGTGTTGGAAGGAAATGAATTGGGTGGAAAGGAAATGAACTAAGCCAACCACATATATATATATAGGCAAATTCATTCTCCCTCTTATGCCCTTGGATCTAATTTCGGTCACACATAATTGGGAGGGGTAGTTTTGGGCTTACAAAAAGATGCATGGGTGAATTTTATCAAATGCAAGGGGAAAAGGTAGCATAGGCTAGGTTTTAGGGGTCACTTTAGGGCTAAGTACTAGTTAGCTTTCTAGTTAGGGTTTGGTTACTAATTCTAACTTAACTTAGTTTGGTTCATTTGGTTAAGGCTTTAACTTACTCACTAAGCTTCTTAGAAAATTAAACTCCTAGCTTATACATACACACACATACATGTACAACATACACACATATATACACACATACATACACATACCGTAGCACACACATACGCACATACATGCTTCACATTTTTATTTTCTATTCACATTTACTTAAAACCATCAATTCACACCATAATGAAATTAATTCAAAGATCACATACAATTATTTCCATGCATCATTCATCAACACATATCAAACCAAGCACTCATCACATAAAAATTTCAAGCCAAATCAATAAATTTGTTTTCTTAGAAATATAAGTTCCAAAATTCGTGTTTCATATCTCTGAAAATAAATTTTTACAAATCAACCCAGAAAATTCTAAAAATCATATTTTCAAAATCTAGGTTTCAAGATGATCGTTTTGATATAAAGATCATAAAAATCCGAGTTGCGGTTAAAAACATACGAATTTTCCAAGATAACACTTCAAAAAAAAACTTCCTTTCTAATAAAAATCACCTTTTGATAAAATCACACTTATTTCTCATAAATCAAATCAACAAAATCATTATCTTCTCATTTATAAAAACATTTTGTTTATAAAAATCCTTGAAAATCAATACTTTATTTCTTTCTCAAGTAAAATATTTTTCTGAAAATCTCTTAATTTCAAGGTTTATTTCGACGAAATCGTTTACGCACGTATGGGAAAAATGCGGGGTGTTACAATTTTGATTTGGAGACCAAAATGTGCTTTGTGAATGACTTGAGCAAGTTCCATATGATGCATGCAAACTATTTAGAACCTGAAATCATGAGTTCATTGAGTATTTTGAGTTTTGGTATGTTGAGTTGTTGATTTTCATGATTTTATGCATAATAAAGTGAATGTATGCAATCTTTGTAATTTCATGTGTTCTAAGTGTTTGAACATGTTTAATATGAGTTATGACAACTCTGTTGATCATTGGTTTGAGTTAAAATTGGCTTAAATCGAAAATGGTATGTTAAAACCCAATTTAGAGTGCTTCTGCTATCATGAAATACTTGAGTATTCGAGCCAATACTCGAGTATTGCCTGATGCAGAATCAGCAAACTTCAGCACAATACCTGAGTAGTTGATGAACCACTCGAGTATTCTGGGTTGATGAACTACTCAAGTATTTGATGAACTACTCGAGTATTTTGATCTGTCTGATATAAGATTTTCAATGAACTACTCGAGTATCTTATGAACTACTCGAGCATTTAGACAGAAACTATTTAAAACACCATTTTTAATTTAACCACTTTTATCTAAACCTAATATCACTTAAAGGAATATCATGGATTGATTATTCGACTCAAATATGTCTGATTGGGTATTTTCTAATTTTCTTGTAAAATTGTTCATAAATGAATGTTGGACTCTTTAGCAAGTATACTAGATCGTACACAAGTAATACATTAGAAGAAAGATTATCGTCCCACGAGGATTGCAAATTGTTTTCAATAATGTCTACCTTATTATAATTACTAGTGAAATTTGAAACTACTTTTAAATGGAAAATTGATTTGATTAATTAAAAACTAAAACTAAACTAAAACTAATAACAAAGCATGCACTAATTAAATGAGTTGAGAATAGAATGGGAAAAGCATTAGGAATCTGGTTTCATTGCAGGACATAATTTACTAGTTATGAATATCTGTTTTCCTATTGAATTGTTGGACTCTCTAGTAAGTATACTAGATTGTACAATAGTAATATAATGAAAGTGAAATTATCGTCCCACGAGGATTGCAAAATTCTCAACTGTTTTCACTTAAGAGTAGTTCTAAGTCCAATCTATTAAATAAAATTACTTTTTAAATTTGATTTTGAAATAAAATTAAAAATAAAATAAAATACTGAAAATTAAAAGAATAAAGTTGTAGTGGAAGAAAAGTGGTTAGGAACTTAGTTTCATTGCGGGCATCATTAATTAATTCTGAATTATTGTTTTTCCTTTAAATCAAGAACAAACTCCTAAATTAGCAATTACTAGATTTCTCTTATGTAATTAATGTTTATTACCCAATTTGATATGTAACATCCCTGATTTTTAATCCCTGATTAAGTAAATGTTAATTATAAATTTATTTTATAATTAATTATTTTTATTTAATTTTTGATTAAAAATATGTGTGTATGTATGTGTTTCATAAAAGGAGAATAAAAAATGGTTTTTGATAATTAATTTGAAGTGAAAATGTTAATTCTGCAGTTAAGTCCTTTGGGAAGGACCTAAATGCAATATTAGAAAGGTTTTGGAGGGAAATTCAATAAAATATAAATTTTTGAAAATTTCAGTCGTGGTAATCGATTACCACGATATGGTAATCTATTACCATAATGTAGAACAACCATGGTTGAGTGCGTTTGATGACTCAACGCTTGATTAATCCTTTAATCGCCACGAAATCACCTCTAATCTCAGTGGGAAACGCGTGTCGCCTTGCATGGCACACAAATTCGGCTATAAATTAGCCTTTGGTTGATGAATTTCCTCCATTTGCATGTTGGAGAGTCTGAAAACGCAGATTAGGGTTCTTCTTTTCGTTCCCTAAATTCTTCCTTGATTATGAGTTATAGCCAACGAGTGATACACCATTGCAAAGCTTAATCTTCAAGCTTTGCATTAATATAAAGATTGTGAGCTGAGAGTGTGTATACTTGGAGTATCAAGCTTGCCAAGTTCAGTCCCAAATCCTACAGAGTCTGAAGTTTCATTTCTGGAGCACACTTTGGGGCTCGATTCTGGTAAGCTCCAGTGCTCATTTCATTTCAAATCAATTCCCTCAGTTAGTACATGTCACAGAGAATCCAATTTAACCATTTTTCCCCAATTTTTGTTTCTATTTCATATGTCAACCAATTCGGTTTTGGTGCTATGCTGAAACTGCTATATTTCAGTGTGGGGTTGGTGGATTTGGAATCTCAAGTGCTTTTCTTTGTCAAGTTTTTGTTCACTCACGTCTGTTCTTGTAAGGGAAAGCTTATTATACACTAGATAGAGATTAAAAGCAAGTATTTTGATTAGAGAGTCATTGAGATTCTAAGGGCTTAGTTTGATATTGAACTTTGGTTTGAAGACCAACACTCACTGTCTCAAGACTTGGAGCAAGTTTTACATGATGATTGTGAACTATTTGAAAGATAAAATTGATCGAAAATTGCATGATTCACAATTTGATATGTTATGTTGCTTAATATGTGAATTTATGCATAATTGTGAGAAGTCATGTGAATTCTGTGATTTGATTCTGTTTCTGATGTGGAACATGTTTAAAATGTAAATTTTGAGGTGTATGAATGATTGGAATAAGTTAGAAATGCTTAGAAATAAAAATGGTATGTTAAAACCTCAATTTTTAGTGTTCTGCTATCATGGATAATCGATTACCACGATCTGATAATCGATTACCCATTTGCATTTTGTACAGTCTGGGTAAAATACACATAGTAATCGATTACTAGATTATGAAAATCGATTACCAGTGTTGAAAATACTCAAAAATACCATTTTTAATTCTGAATCATTGTGTTTATATTTAAAGTACTAACCATTCATATGACATGAGACTTAAAAGGACTGATTGATGATGGTATAAATTATTTTTGAACTAATAATGTGAGACATTATTAAATGTGAAATACCAATCAATTCTTTTAAGTTAAATTGCATTCATTCTGGAGTTCGGATGTTAGATCGTGTGTCATGTTTTGGTAACATGAGGAGGGCCTCTGGGAGTGCCAACTGACGGCTCGCTTGATGACACATTATGGTTGACGATGTGGCCATCGAGAGTAATACGCTGATGATATGATTATTCCGTATTGGATGACGGGACGCTACTCGAGGAGCACGTTATGTATCATTTCCAAGCTTGTCGTGTACATTCAGGGTGGAATGTACGAATGTTGTACAACTAGGAGTACAACGTTCTGTTGAGTACATATGTGAAGTAAATGATGGACGTCAGAGAATGACATAGATTGATGGAGTTAGGATTGAGAGTTAGACTCATACATCATGCCACTCATCCTTAATTAAGTTAAAGTTTATTAATTGTAAATAAGTGTGAGCATCCTACTTGCCTTAAGTATTTGTTAAATGATAACTGTGATTGTTAACTGAATTGATGCTATCTGTCGTGCTTATATTGCTTAAACTTTTATGCTCTATCCGTTATGTGTATAGTTTTGCTTATCCCTATGCCCTTGTAGGTGATGTTGCGATACATCGCTTGCATCGAGATCCGCCCACTTCCTAGTGGAGTGTGGATCAATGAGGATCATCGGGCAGTGCATGAGGGTGAGGTTGAGCTGACCTTCTATCACCCTAATCCACTGGTTCAATTCTGTCCTCGTAGATTCAGGATCCCCATCATATATACTATGCATGTACCTCCTTTTTACACTTACCATGGACCACCTCCCACTTGACCAGCTCGCTCGTATCATAGTTTTCGATTTAGACCTGTCCGCTCACACCCTTTTTCTCCTAGAGACGTTCGAGAGGAGACTCCCTCACCTTATCCAACGAGTCCTAATAGGGTCACACCTACACCTGACCCTGTACCCAGTGGTAGGGTACCCACTCCGTCGGGTGAGATTGAGGAGGATCCTGTCGAGGACGAGAGCGGAGGCGAGCCTGTTGAGCATTCTACCGGGAGTCAGTGGAGGGATGATGATCCATAGGTATGTGCATAGGATAGATGATGTGGATCAGGGATCTGGTGTAACTGCTGCTGTGGAGGAGTACTGCTGATGGATGATGATGACTACTACTGTTACTGCTACTGGAAGAGTACTACTACTGCTGCTTATGCTATGAGATCAGCTCTGGACTCTTTTGTTTTTTTTTTTGGTAAAGAAAAATTGCATTACCAACGAACAATTAAATACACATCACGGCGATAATCTAGCCCCGAGCCACCTTCTAGGAAGGGTTCTAAAGGCTAGAAAATCCCAAAAAAAATAATACTCAACAAAAGAAATGGGCTCTAAATTACAGCCCTTATTCTATCTAAAAGAAAACTATTCAGCCCATTAGTCTTGGCCCAATTGCTATTAACAAGCTTAGTAGCCAACTCTGTTTGCAGAAGACCAAACGCCTGCTGAGGGAGGAGCTTCTGATGTCGGAAAATCCGCCGGTTCCTCTCCGACCAGATAGCATACACACATGCAGCAACCACCGCTATAATCATTTGCCTCCTCCACTTGACCTCAAACCCATACTGTAACCATCTCAACCAATTCGGCATCTTGAAGTGTATAGCTTCCACCCCAATCCAATTCCCAGCTAGATCCAGTAATCTCCTACTCCAATCACACTCGAAAAACAAATGTCTACACGATTCCTCAGCTCCATTGCAAAGCTCACACAAAGGCGAGACCTGAAGGAAGGGAAGGTTATCTTTCATCCTCAATTTCTCATGCACCAGAAGCCAAAGGGTGAACTGGTGTTTAGCTATGCTCATGGGGTTCCAGATGAAACGATGAAATGGAAATGGTGGCTGAGCTCCAATCAGGTATTGATAGCCATCTTTGATTTCGTAATGTTGCTGATTCGCTAGCAACTGAGTAAATTTAGGCATGAGTTTGTCCCTTACTTTCAATATTTGATTCCAGTGCCAATTATTAGATTGTGTAACACCCCGATTTGGCAACTTGAAAACACATTTTATTTCCTCACAAAATTGCAGTAAAATATGGGCCAATTTTTTTTTTTTTATAGCATGGTTGAGTAGCATGAGTATGAGAACCATTAAGTTTTCAAAACTCTTTCACAATTAAAAAGGTGTTCTCACTCATCATGCTAAGCTTCAAGTTCCAAACCGAAGTGTCACAAGACACCGCACTTTGCAACTTGATTCTCCTCAACTCGATTATCATTGCCCATTTCCTTTTCGTAATCAAAATAGTGGTGCCCAATTGAAAATAACATTCATCAACATAGTTTGGGGAATTACATCATGGTACTGCAGATCTAGCTTAGTGTGAATACAGGAAAAAAAATAATTCAACTAAGATAAAAGAACTACCACTAAGCTGAAGACGACGGATCCACGAGAGGTGCCTCACTCGGGTCGATCTCAATCACATCTGCCTCCGGGAAATCCTCATCAGGGTCCTCCTCGGGGTCTTCCTCTGGTTCACTCTCTTGCATAGCTTCGAATGCCTCATCCGGTAGGTCGTTCAAGGCCTTGTCCAATTCCTCTAGCTCCTCAGCCTCAGGATCAATCCGTGCAGGCAAAGGCATTGGGTGTCCACCATGATAGTCAGCTGGTCCGCCGGTCTGTAGATCCGAAAGCACAAAGCAGCAAGTGCGAGTATCGGGTGCTGTTCCTTGAAGGGTATGATTGGGGTCGAAAATGCGAACCTCGGTGATTCCACGCCATTCCCAACCTCTGTAGTTCACTTCCCATCTACCTTCGTCTCAGATGTCGAACGTAAACTTAACCGGATCCATGGACTAAAGGGTTGACAACATAGGGACAGATACATAGGCACAGAAAGAAGAATTCGAGAGAGTAAGTATTCCCAGACATGTGATGCCAACAGTGTGGAATTACGATAGGTAAAATATTAAGGACACATAAGACAAATAAACAAACAATATATAAAACAATAACATACAAACACTTACTCTACTCCATTACTTTCTTTTTTCAATAACTTAAGTCTTTCCTCAGCACATTCCATAATCGCTTCTGCTGCGCAACTCTGATTCCACCACCATATAAGCTCATCCTCTTTTCCATACTTTCACCCAAGGATTTTTCTCAAACACACTTATACATATATATATAGATATAAATAATTCTTTCTTTTCTTATTTAAGTTTTATGAATTCGCATCCATCAATGATGAGGGGGTTTAATCATCATTGAAGAAAACCGCTCTCAAGTTAGCACACACGTCTACATCTCCTCGGTCATCCATCCAACCTAGTCGGAAGTAAACAGAAGTACAGGACCTTTACCGTGCGGGCACGACAGCTGTCTCACAACAATTGGTCCCAGACCAGGAGGACTACATCCTCAAATCAAATCATATCAATTCATAAATATACTCAAGGCACACTGTCTCACAGTGGAAATCAAGATGCCCCACTCCAGTCCCTCTCACTGTTCAAGATTTGCAATCTAGGGGGCGACAGTACTAATTCTAGTTTGCAAGGCAGAACTCACCACGGCATTGGACCCAGTCCCTACCACATTCGTACGCCACATGTGGAATTCGTTCCGCCTAGAACGTACTCTAGACTTCTTGACGTTTCACCATCATCGTCCTCCCCTAATGCAATCTCCTCCTAAGTATCCGCAGATACTTATGGTTCCTTCCTCTCCACTACTTCGGGTTAACTCTCTTAACTCACTGCGTTAATCCATGTCTTTTAAAAGTCTTTTAATGATTTAATTAAAAGCTAAGTCCTATTGGTCGGCTCATCCTTCGTGCATCCCTTCAACGAGTCCCGACCACTAATCCTCTCATGACATCTCTTCTCTCAACTTAGCACAGAGCGGGGATTGCCTTGACAAACCAAACCTCTCACTTCATAATCCAACTCAAAAATCTTGTTTCCTCCTCTTCTTAAAAATATCTTTTCATAAATTTCCTCAAAAATGATGTTTCACAAAGCTTTCCAAAAATAAGGTTTCACAAACGTTCTCAAAAATAATGTTTTACCATCTCTTTTCAAAAATAGGATTTCACAAACTCTTTTCAAAATAACATTTCATCAACTCTTTTCAAAAGTAAGATTTCATACACTCTTTTCAAGATAGAACTTTCCCAAATTCTTTTCAAAAATAAAGTTTCACAAAAATCCTCTTCAAAAATAATGTTTCATAAACTCTTTTCAAAAATAATGTTTCACAAATCCTTTTTCCAAAAACAACGTTTTACAAACCTTTCTCAAAAATATCCTTTCGTAAAACTTTTTCGAAAACATCGTTTCATAGTTTCCTTGGCAACCTCAACATTCTATCCCCTCATGGCTCGACCTCATAAAGCAATCATATCATCAATGTTTCCCCAAGCTCTGGCTCAACTCATCGCTTTCATCACTTAGTCTTTTCCCCGACAACGTCTTATATCTTTCTCTTACTTTATCTCACATATCTTTTATATTCTTATTATTCATTATTATTTGCAGCAATATTATAATCCACAACAGATCAAATCTTATCATGCATAATCATAAATAAACAAATAAATAACATACTAACATTCAGACACAATCAAATAAACTCCGTACCTAACCTTACCGACTCAGGACCACTAAGTTTCGACTTTTGAGATGGTCGAAACACTTAATATGTTACCTAAATACCACGGTGTTTGGGGGAAACTTCTCTCTCACCTCGACTGACGATAATTCCCACGATACGCTCCTTGGTTCCCGACGCAACGCTCGTAACTGCTCCCGATTGTTACTGGAACTCAAATAATTCTCTCTTATTAAAAATCGTTTTTATAAAAATTATTTCGCAAACAAAACATCATCACCAAAACTTCTTATTTGAAAATCACCTTGATTATAGTTCATAATCGGGATTAAGTAAAAACATTTGTTTAAAAACATCAATGATTACTTGGCTCTTTAAAAGGCCACATTTATCTTAAGGTTTTCTTATAAAAATCATTTGTTAGATTAAAACCATGAACTTCAGAAATCAATTGAAAAATCTTTTCAAAACAATACTCTTCAAATCATTTTACTCACTTTATTTTCTTTAAAACCGAATTAAATCCAAAAGAAACAACACAAAGATTAAATCAAAAACCTTTTAAAAATATTCATCATTCAAATCATTCAAACACACACAACTATTACAAGCCATTCACAATGCATGCATCATCTTATACTTATCATTCATGCACATAATACAAGAATCAAACACATGCTCCTATTTTTTATGCATGGCCGAATCTACATCACACATAAGACAAGGTTTTTATTCAAACACTAATGATTACAAACACTAGAATAACACATGCACATATGACAAATACATTATCTTTCTTTTAAGCATCACAATCTAAATAATGATTAAAGAAAAGAACACACTTACTTAGAATCATGCTAATCATCATATAAGCCAACATACAAAGAAGAAATCAATTTATTTCTTTTATTTTTATCCCAAAACCGCATGGAACATAAGGAAAAATCACTCAATACAATCATTTATCAAATCAACTTCATTCATCCAAGATTAACTCAAACAAAGACACACAAGAAAATAAAAAATGGTTTGAATAGGATTTGTTCCAAACCGAATGGGATAATGAAAAATTACTTTTAAGTTTTAAATTAAAAGATTTAAGTCCCATAGGTCTAGAATTCCCTAAACCTAACAATAAAACACACATGCAAAATCAAATGAACTATCTTAAACATTTACAAGCACAAAACCGTGAGCTTCACACAAGGAATTTAGCAAACAAAATTTTAATTCCTTAACACAATAAATTCAAGAATCATGTCAAAGTCTTTAACCTCTAAGAAAATTTCATGCATGCACCTAAAATCTCTAGATGGGACAAATTTCAACATGCATGTAAATAAAATGATGATCTAGCATGGTTTTCTATTTTCCTAGACTTGACCGAATGATAACATGCAAAAAGGCAAGATCTCTAAATTTTACTTTCACATGCAAAGATCAAAACTCACAAATCATATCATGCAAGACTTTAAAATATCTTCTTCTTTCTCAAACTATCAACCGAATCATCATCGTACACACAAAACCTTGGTTTAAATTCTTTTTACACTAAAAATTATTTTTTAAAGCTTTTTAGTCCTATTTTCTTTTAAAAACCGTGACATGCATCAAAGAAAAACTAAGACTTGCACTCAAAACAAACATACAAAATTCAAGCTTCTTGTTTTCTCAAAGATCAATCATAGATCAAGACATGCAAAAGAATATCAAAGCAAAAACATAAACTTAAACTCAAATCCTAGACAAAACCGTGAAGAACAAGTTAGAGATCAAAGCTTCCAAGCACAAACATTCAAGATCAAACCACAAAAATAACATGCAAGGCATTTAAACTTCAAGATCATAAGAAAATAATGCATGCATCCAAGAAAATTAAACTTAAACAATGTCCATAATAAAGTCCTTTACAAAACCAAAATTATTACATCAAAATTTCCTTAAACAACTACCTTAAATCAAGACTCTAACTTAAATCTTCAAATCCTTCTCTTCTCCTCCTAGGGTTTTGCTTCGGCCTCCTCTCCTCTAGGGTTGATGGGTGGTTTTCTTCTTGATCCTTGAAGAAGAATGTGGTTGAGAAAGAAATTAAGGATTTTTGGGTTAAGAGCTTTGAGTTTTCACTCTTCTTTTTCTCTCCTCCTCTCACGGCCAAGCTCTCTTTTCTCTCTAAGTCTTAAGAGTTTGATGTGCTCTTGAAACTAAGTGTTTTGAAATGTAGTGAAATGAAGAAATGAATCCTAGCCAACACTCACTCACTCACACGGTTATAAGAGCAAGCAAGGGTGTGGAAATTTCCTCTTTTGTCCTTGGTTCAAGGGTTTGGTTCATGGGTAATTCGGTCCAACCATAAAGTTGCATGGGAGAGGTCTCATCAAAAGGGAGACAAGGTTGAAGAAAGTCTTCCTCAGCATCATGACTCACACCTCCTAATTTCCTCCTATTTTCTATTTAAAATTCTAATTTCTTAATGGCCAAGAAAATAAGCTTCTACTTGGTTCCTTTATCCTATATGGCCGAACAACACACACACACATACATACACATTCACACGGTTCATGCATTCATCCAATTAAATTCACTAATTAAATTTCATACATTATTTATTGCACAAAAACACATATTCATCACTCAAAATTTCAAAGATACGGTCCTTAGGAAAATCAATAAACCGAATCAATTCAACTACAAATATAAACTTTACTTTATTTTGTAAAAATCATATTTTCTCATAAATCAAAGATTTTCAAAAAGAAACAATTCATTTAAAACCTCAAATCATTTTCATGTAAAGATCATAATTTTCTGAAAAACAGTTGAAAAGATACGCATTTTCAAAGTTACTAAATCCATTTTGAAAAGAAACCTCAAATAACAAAATCACAACTTGGTTTTCATGAAATCAAACTCAAATAAAAATCATTTGCTAAAACATTCTTTTAAAAAAAATCTTTCTTAAATTCTGAAAATCGTTTTTAAATAAAATCTCAGTGATTCATTTGAGTCCAGAAAATGCGGGATGTTACAGATTGATTTGCCTGCACATTGTTGAAAGCATCCCTCTTTAAGTAAATTGCATGAATCCACCTGAGCCATAGGGAAATTTTGCTTTCCAGGATTTGCCAAACTTGATTACCTAGAGCTGCCACATTCCAAACATAGATGTTTTGGAACCCCAGCCCCCCATTTTTCTTCTCTCTACACACTATGTTCCAAGCTATCTGAGATTTCGCTCTACCTCTCTGATCTTTACCCCATAAGAAACCCCTACAAATCTTTTCCACTTCTCTGATTACCGATTTAGGAATAATGAAAGTAGTTGCCCAGTATATATGCATAGTCATAAGCACATATTGAATTAATTGAGAACGACCCTGGAATGATAAGTTCCTAGTTGTCCACATGTTTAGTCTTTTAGTCATCCTTTCTATCAATGTTCTGCAAGTAGCCACATTCCATTTCTTAGCAACCATAGGCAGGCCCAGATAGGTAAAAGGAAAAGAACCCCTGCTGAACCCAGTGATAAACTCCAATCTCCCTTTTAAATTGTCATCAACACCAGCTATGTAGATTTGAGATTTATTCTTATTTGCACTCAATCCAGAATTGTGAGCAAAATCTGAAAAGGCCTTCATTAGGATGCTTACACTACCTTCATTTGCTTTGCAGAAGATCATTAGATCATCTGCAAAAGCAAGATTAATCAAACCCACTCTCTTGCACATAGGATGATAATAGAAACCTCTTTGAGTAGTTGCATACAACAATTTCCTAGAAAGCATTTCCATCACAATAACAAACAAGAGAGGAGATATAGGGTCCCCTTGTCTCAATCCTCTTGAGCTAAAAAATCTGCCCTGCACTTTTCCATTTATCACCAATCTGAATGACACTGTTTTCACACACACCATAATCCACTTCACAAACTTTTCTGGGAATTTCAGCACCTCCAGACTTTTCTGAATAAAGTCCCAATTCACACTATCATAGGCCTTCTTCAAGTCAACCTTCATCAAGCATCTAGGGGATACATTCTTTCTCCTGTATAATCTCAATAAATCCTGTGTGATAAGAACATTGTGAAGAATAGATCTATCCTTCACAAATGCAGCTTGATTCTCATGAATTAAATCAGGCAAACATTCTTGCAAACAGTTGCATAAAAGTTTAGAAATAACCTTGTAGATGACATTACAGCAGGCTATAGGTCGAAAGTCACTTACATAGTTAGGGCAATCTGTCTTAGGAATAAGGACCAGCAAGGTTTGGTTAGCTTCCCTCAATAGCTTCCCATTTGAAAAGAAGTCTTGAACAGCTTCAATAACATCCTCCCCTATTACTGGCCAAGCTGCCTTATAAAAGGCTGCACCATACCCATCAGGCCCAGGAGCCTTATCATTTCCAATCTGGAACAAGCATTGCTTAATTTCATCATCCTCAAACTGTCTTATTAGCTTCAGCTGTTGCTCAGCCCTCAGGACCTTCCCTTGGTTTACCTCATTTTCATTTAAGCACCAAGTCCTACTCTCATCAGCAAATAAATTTTTATAGTATACTTCAAAAGCTTGCACAATTTGATTCTTATCAGTGTGCACAATTCCACTATTCTCCTGGATTCTCAAAATTCTGTTTCTACACCTTCTTAGCCTGTAGTTTGATGGAAGAACTTAGTGTTCATATCACCTTCACAAAGCCAATCTTGCTTTGCTTTCTGTTTCAAGAACATAGCAGCCACTTGATACACCTTAGCATGCTCCTCTTTGGCCTCCTTTTCCATCTTCTGCAAGTGAATGTTCAAAGGATCTGTTTGAAGCAAATCCTGAATAGAGTCAAGTTTCTCCCTTGCCTGAATTTCTTTAGCATCAATATCTCTAAATTTTCTCTGATTCAATTCCTTCAGCCCTGCTTTAATGTGCTCCAAATTCCACATAATTCTATACATAGCAAAATCTTCCCTCCCTTTCATCCAGTACTGGTTAACAATCTCAATAAACTCAGTATCAAGGGAGAGATGATTGAGAAACTTAAAACTTTGCCCTTTGCAACTCTCAGAGATAGGCCACTAAATCACCATAGGACTATGATCTGAAATGCCACAATTTCCAAATTCTGTCTGAACATCAGGCCATTCTTTGCACCAGTTGTAATTGACAAGAACTCTATCAAGCTTGCTTAAGATTCTATCACCATCTTCCTGATTATTATTCCAAGTATAAAAGCTGCCACAATACTTCATATCCTCAAGCTAACAATGAAGGACCATATCTCTGAAATCCTGAATTTGGTGAGGCTCAAGAGGAAGCCCACCAATTTTCTCCTGGGCATTCAGGCTACAGTTGAAATCTCCCATCAACACCCATTTTTCATTCATATTGTCTCATATATCCTTCAGCTCCTCCCACATCTCAATTCTTCTATCATTATCATTGTGCGCATAGACAAAAGTAACATAGAATATGCTGTTATCAGGATTATAACTTACTCTGTAGTGCACAAGTTGGCTGGAATGTCTGATGACCTCCACTTTAAACATATCTTTCTTCCACACCACCCATATTCTTCCAATAGGATGGTCCTCCAGATTAATAAAACTCCCCCAATCAACAAACATTTTGTTCCTCACTATATCATACGAGTTAGCTCTAAGCTTGTTTTCTAGCATAGCCATAAGACCAATAGAATACTTATTTATCAACCTCTTAACCTCTTTTTGTTTCAAGGGTTGGTTAAGCCCCCTTGTGTTCCAAGCACCTATACTATCCATTTAAAAGGAGGGTTGAAGATTCCCCCTTTTGAAACTTTACCAAGGCTTTCCTTCTGGTTACTACTGGTGTCCACTGCCCCTCGTTTTGCTCACTCATATGCTCAACCTCATTGGCTAAATTTTCATCCTTCTCCACCTGGGATTCCTTCACAATGGAAACAGTCTCCTCTTCACACTGAACCTGCATAATCTCCTTTACTGCTTGTGAGGCAGATTCAATATTTTCACTAGGCACAGTACCCTCTTGAATGCTACTTTTAAGTTTTAGGGCATCATCTACCTTTTCTATATCCTCCCTTGTTGGCTTCCTTTTTTCAACCCAAACCTTCTTTGTTTGTTTCCTGCATGATTTGCTATCATGCCCATACATGGAGCATGAGGCACACAAGACAGGTTTCCATTCATAATCTATTTTCTATGCTATGACATTTTCCTTGTCATCCTAAATTAATCCGGTTCCTCTCCTTTGTAACATTGTCCACCATAATTGGGGTTCCTACAAGGCTGGCAATCTTGCTTAGGGCTGGGACACCCCAATATTTCAAATTCAAGTTTGGCATCTGAATCCATACAGGAACAGAGTCATGCATAATTTTAGAAACAGGTTTCCCTGTCCAAGGTGCTATAATGAGGGGTTTCTTATCAAAGTGATAGATCCCGACCTCCAATACAACATTTCTAGCCTCCATTGTATTGAACCTTACAATCATAATACCATCACCATTCATTAGAACCTTGTCTATTCCATGATGTCCCCATATTTTCCTTATATATAAATTGAAAACCGCATAAGGAGGCCTGGCTCCTAGAATATAACAAACAATTGATTGCTACCAGTATGTTTCCTCACTTTGTATATCTTCTACCACAATTTTGCCCACTGCCACCCCTTCTTTGATCTCTGGTTTCACAAATGTTAATTTATCTCCTACATTGCGAAGTTTTGTTATGTCAAAAGTATCCCAAACAGAGGCTCTTTTTGGGGACACCTCTTTTTCTACGGGTTCTGGTTGAGAAACCCTTACTTCCTCTTCAGGAGATGTCGCCGCCTTTCCTTTAATTCGTGATCGTAATTCATCCAGTTTCTTCAAAATAAGAGCCGCTTTCTTAGGGCTCAAGTTATCAATGTCTTCAAAGTCATCTTCATCCAATTGTTCAAGATCTAAGTTTTTAGGAATAGAAGGAGGAGGAGAAGAGAGGTGGGGTGAAGGGGACTTGGGGGGCCGTCCCTTCTTTTTTGCCATGTAGTTTTCTTATTCTTTTTTGTTTTGGTTATGTAGTTGCTGAATATATTACCTTTTGAGAACTCTAGAATACTGATCTATCTTTTGAGTATATATATATATAATACTATGGACTTGTACTGTGGGGCTTGGAGACTTTTCTATCAGGACTATGTACTTTTTGAATTTTATAAGTATATAAGTTTATGTTTATATTAAAACTCTGTTTCATAGTCCTACTATTTTCGCTTACTCTGATAATAATGATTTAAAGGGATTCAGCTACAATATTTACAAATGGTATCAGTTACGTTAGATGAAAAATAGATGGCATCACTTATGTTTTTGACATATGAACTGTAGTTTATTCTTTTAACCAAAAAGGATGCTATCTAAGTTTTGAAATGTCATGAGAATAAATGATTTCTTAATTAAAGTAATCGCCGAATTCAATATTTAAAGTAATACGTATTATATTTTCCAAGATCCAATATTTCGGTTTGTGCACCCGCTTCTTTTAGAAAATAAAAAGAAAATTTTAACCCTATATTTTCTACCTTCAAGCAAGTCTATATTCTTTTGAGTAAGAAGCTTAAATACTTTAATTACTCGAGGCAAAATTTTGAGGGTGTCACATGATAACTCTTAATTCCTTAAGAAATTAAACCATTGAATAACCTTAATTAGAACAGTGAATTTATGAAAAGTTGCATAAGAATCCAAAAGTATTCCTACAAGTTGGATAGTTCTATTGTTTGATTGCAAGGCTTATTCTAAATCCTAATTTTTCAATTTAAGATTTAGAGATCCAAAACACAAATTGATCAGGTTCATGCATAACACTAAAAACACAATCAAACACTTGATTTAAAACTGGAAAAACACTAATTCATAAATTAAAACAAAATATCCATGCAAATCCACCATGTTCCTAACACAAGGGTTTTAGTTACACATATTAGAAGGAAGAAACAAAACTAAAATAATGGAATTCATTCCTAAATTACCACTAAAAATGCTCTGAATCTTCAAGCTTCAATGGATTCCTCATTCAAATTGCTTCCAAAGTGTGTAATCTCCCTTCTACGCTGCTAACCTAGTCACTAATCCTAATATAAATAATAATACACTCAATCCTAATAGAATCCTTCGAAAATACTCTGAAATTGTCCCAATTGAGCCTGACCGTGCTGCGCGTGCCTGGGCGCACCAGGCTCCACGCCTGGGTGCGCCAGGTCTGATCACTGTGGTTTAGCGTGGCTCGGGCGCCTGGGCGTGCGGATCTGCACGCTTGGGCATGTAATGCCTCTTCTAACTCCGTTTCGCTTCGTTCTTGCACCATTTTCCAGGTCTTCTTATGCTCTTTCAAGCTCCATAATTATTTTCTCCAATTAAGCTCAAAAAGTACCTGAAACATACCCAAAACGGATCAAAACGTTCAAAGGACACTACTTCTAATAAAAATCCTAAACTTAACAAAAACAACCTATATTTACAAGAGAAACAAGCCAAAATCATAGTAAAAGGAAGTGAAATCAAGCCCAAAAACATCATATATTAGACCCAAATCACTCCCCCAAACTTAGCATTTTTCATGTCCTAGGCAAAAGTAAAATAAAAATTCTAAAACACAAGACTACCCTCTAAATCAAAATGTACACACCTAATCTAGGACTTCAACTCACAGACTCAGACACTTATTTTCAAAAGCAAAACACACAATTTGATAAACCCAAGATTTGAGACCAATGAAACCAATTGGATATTGGTTTGAAAACGGGTGTTTGACTTGATAGCTTCAAATAAGAATTATATGGCCTTTTAGATTAAGCATGGAACTCCCAAAAATGAGGCTTAAAAAAATAGCAAACAAGATTCTTACTCATGAATATGGCCTTGAATATATGAATCAAGATCTACAAACAAAACGTGGCCTTGATTGAATTCGATTTCAAGCAATTTTTAATCCCCTTTAGAATTTGAAATTCTTACTAATATAACACATAGAAGGATTTCCAATTCAATAAGGAAAAGATTGTTGTTACCAAGAAGGATAGAGGTGCCACAACCTAGATAGGAGAAGAGGTTGATAAGCCAAAGAAGCTCTTCTCACTTTGATCATCAAAGAGGAATTGCTTCCACCTTAGAACGTTTCACACGGTCAAGGATTTGAGAGAATGTGTTTTGCACAAAACCAAAAAAACTTCCTTTATTCATCAACCAAGATTACAATTTATAGAGATTTACACGAGGAAACCTAAACTCTAGGTCTGGCCGAATTATTCCTAAGGCCTTTCTCTTTGTAACTTCTAAAATTAACACCTATCTAATGATTGATTCTTGGAATAAATGTTGGATTCATTATGTAACCGTTGCCCCTTTGAGTATGGAGCCGCAACTTTGCCTTGTGAACAAAGGTGTATATATATCAGTCCTCTTGCCTCATTGAAGATCAATTGTAACCACCTCGTATTTAATAGCCGTAGGTATTAATAGGCTAATAACACAAGAATGAATTCCTCCTTTTAAATGTGGTCGTATGACTTGCTGATTGAATCTAAAACTTCCCCTTTGTACTCTTAAATGGCCGAATGTAGTTTTAAAGATATTCATTCATAGGTTAATTTCTTCTTTATTGGCTTCATGGCTTGAAAACGTATCACATCAAAATTGTTGCTTTGAGGCCCAAATCTTATGCTTCAGATTTCCTTCTCTTTGAATTGGTCTTCATGTTCCCCTTTGCTGCTAGTTGTTTCTTCACTTGATTGATTGAGATCGTTTTCAAATTAAAAATTATCTAAACTTAAACTAATTTAAAAATTCTAAAAGTACTTGGCACAATTGCCATTATTACAACCCTTATTCAAAAGTTCAAACACAACTTAAAGAAAATAAATAAATTCAACAGTTCATATGTTCAGCTTAAAATCAGTTTAAAATCAAGTAATTCCTCTCTTCTTTCCAGAATATTGTGCAATACTTGTAACCTCTTTCCTTGCTTCCTTTTGATTCCTTGGTTCCTCAGGGTGACCTCCATTACAATTAAAACCTGGTTAAAATCACAAACTCAACAAGAACTCGGAACTAGTGAACACTCTCAACCTCTCAGTGTATATCTCTCATGTGTATCAGGGTCTTATCAATTCACACACGTTCTGTAACATCCCGAATTTTAATTCTAATAATAATTAAAATAATAGTAAGATTTGGAAGTAAGGATTATCCTAGAAGGGATTTAAAATTATGGATTAGGAGTTCTTTGAGTGCCATAGAGGAGTCAAGGAGCATTGGCATCGAAAAGCAAATTTAAAGAAGACCAAACGAGTGTTAAAAATCGAATTTTCGGTGTTATAAACACCCGACGTTAGGAAATTCAAAATAAAAGATTTAAGACTCAATACATAATTCCCACCGTTGGATATGAAGGTATTATTTTTAGGAAGTTACTCGTCAAATTTGAGCAAGATCCGACGGTGAACGAAGAAGTTATGGCTATTTGAAGTTGGGCGAAAATAGTTGAAAAATAGAAAAGCAAACTAGCAGTATCTGGTCATTTTACTCGAGTATTTTGTGAAATACTCGCGTATTTTGGGTCAAAACACTCGAGTATTGGAAGAAATACTCGAGTATTCTGCTACCTGCAGCTTTAAAATCGTGTTTTGGGGCTGAAACCCCCATTTCAACCCCTCCTTCTCTCTCTCCGCCCAGCACCTCCTCCAACCACCACCACCGGAGCTCATGGCCGCCACCCCACCTCCTTGTTCCTCCTCCTCCTCATAGACCCTTTCTTTCCCTCTCCTCCCTCTTAGTCTCCTTCTCTCTCTTTCCCTCATCTCTTTCCCTCTCCTCCTCCTTCCTCCGGCGGATCCGCCGCCACCGGAGCCGCCCCAAGAGTCACCACCCATCACCACCTTCTTCCTCCTCCATCTCTTTCTCTCCCTATTAAGCTCTCTCTCCATTGCCTCACTTTCTCTCTCTCCCTCTCCACCCACACACACCGCCGCCACTACACCGGCCAATCACCACCACCGTCGACCCAGCTTACCGCCGCCGCCATCAAAGGCCCCTTTCTCCCTCCTTCCCTTGATCTCTCTACCGTGCTCTCTCTCTCTCCTCCCGGTGTCGAAGAGCAACACCGTCACCGTGATCGAGATCGATAGTCCCCACCGTGCTTGGAATCGAAGATTGGGGAAGCTTAGGATCAAGCTTGAGCCGAGCTAAAGCGTGAGTCGGGGAGTAAAGCGCCAGATTTAAGGTTACCCCTCACTATCACCGATTAAGGTAAGGGGTTTCATTACCAGTCCTTAAGGGGTGTATTTCTGGATAGTTATATCTATCGCTAGGACCGGGGGAAATGTTAATTGTTAATGAACCTTAGAGTAGCCCGCTAATAATGAAGGAAGATAATTAGGAAAGAAAATTTAGTTAAAGAGGAGTTAAAACAATTAGCAACGAAATAAACGGAATAATAAGAAAGAAATAAATAAACGGAATTATAAGAACAAGTGAGTAGCGTAAGTGACAAAAGGGAGAAATTAGAGATTAACTTTGGAGAGCCGGAATTAAATAAAGAAAGTGTAGGAATGAGTTGAGAACTAAATTAGGATAAAATAAGGTTAATAGAAATAAATGGAGTGAATGAGTAATTAGCCATTAGAGAAAAGGAATAAACGAAAAATAAGAAAGAGAGAGGTAACGAAAAAAAAAGAAATAATAAAATTGGTTCTAAATGCATGAGCTAGGTATTATTAAATATGAGTGATGTAGGAAAAAGAAACAAAGGAAGAGAAGAAGAAAAAGAAAAGCAAGGGAATGGAATTAATTAAGAGTTAGTAACAAGAGTTAAAATATAAAGCATATGACCAAGCTAGGTAGAGTTAAATAAAAGTAAGAATAAACTAGTAAAGAGAAATATTAGAAATAGTGGAAAATAAGTAAGGTGAAAATAAGTTCCTAAGTAACGGAACGAGAGAAAAGAGAATGATATAGCAAACCAGAAAAGAGGCTAAGAAAAAGCAAAAGAGAAAGAAAAAGTAAGAGAAAGAAAGGTAAAAGAAATGAAAGTCCGATGCGGGCCTGAGAAGGCGTATCGGCATCGATGCGAGCCTGTGAGGGCGTGTCGATTAAAAAGGAAAAGTGGAAGTCCGATGTGGGCCTGAGAAGGCGTATCGGCATCGATGCAAGCCTGTGAGGGCGTGTCGATTAGAAAGGAAAGATGGAAGTCCGATGCGAGCCTGAGAAGGCGTATCGGCATCGATGCGAGCCTGAGAAGGCGTGTCGATTAAGAAGAATATGAATGGAAAATGGATAAAGGATATGGAGTGTATGCAGATCACTGATTTGTGGTTGCATACACTGTGCGTAGATCTCTGATTTGAGGTTACGTATAAGGGAAAAAGGAATAAAGGAAAATGGAAAGGATAAAGGGTAATGAGAATGAAATAAAAAGGAAGTTAAAATGGAAATACAAATGGAAAATGAGAATAAAAAGGAAAATAACGAAAGTAATGAGGAACAAGAATAATTAGAGGTTAGGGATTATCTAAAAGAAAACAATTAGAAAGAAAATGAATTGGAAACAGTTAGGAGGTAAAAAAGGAAAGAAGAACATGAATTGAGTAGCATAGCATAGGCTTGAATGGTCTTGGTGTGTCGTATATATCTGCTTAGAAATCTCTCTTTTAAGTTCTGTGTGATGCTTCCCCTGTGTGGTTAATATTTTTCAGGTACACAAGTGGAGCATACACCAGTGCTAGCCGAGCAGGATTTTAAATTCCACTACGTGGAATGTATTTTCATATTTTGGAGTGGATAATTACTTTTTGTAAATTATAATATGAATTGGTAGCTTGCCCTGAAACTTGTACTAATCGGGCGTTAGGATCTATTATGACTATTAAACTGTTGTTGTTTACGTTTTAAACAATTCTGGACTGACAGGTTTTTAGAAGAAAAATTTTAGGAAGTCCGGAAAACAGAGGAAACTCTGCCGGATTTTCGTAAAACCTTTTATAAGAAATTAAAATAAAAAATGAATTTTCAAACTCCGATTTTAATAAAACCTAAAAATTTCTAATAAAAGTGAGAGTGTTACATTTTGGTATCAAAGCAGTTTTTCCTCGGCCTTTGGAGTATGGACTCACATCTCCGATGGTTACTCACCAAGCGAGTAACTGATTCGTTTAGTAAGAGTCTAAGTCTAGGAATAGGATATTTAGGTTAGTGATTAAGTATTCAGTCTTTAACAGACTGTTCCCTTCATGACCTAACAGTATGGCTGGGCGACGTGCCGAAAATGAGCGGATGGCTGCTATATTGGAGAACCTGATTCAAATGAATCAGAATCAAGCCCGAATGCAACAAAACCAAGCTGAAAACATCGCAGCAGCCGCAGCCGCAGCAGCAGCAGCATTGAATCCACCACCCATTCCTATCGAAATTGACTGGATGGCTCGATTTAGGAAATGCGAACCGCCTAGGTTCGAAGGAGGTTATAATCCGGATGGAGCTCAGCGATGGCTCAAGGAAATTGAGAAGATCCTTCGCACCATGGCGCCACCTGCTGAACAAACTGTGTTGCTGGCGCAGTATATGTTGACTGATGAAGCAGAGTATTGGTGGGAACGAGTGCGAAGAGAATTGGAGGCAGCTAACCAGGATATCACTTTTGATCTGTTTAAGGCTCACTTCCTGGGAAGGTATTTTCCTGAAGATGTTCGTAGGGAAAAGGAGATCACTTTTCTGCATCTGATTCGCTATTCTGGCAATTATCGGGATGCAGACGAACGCACCAAGTGTATTAAATTTGAAGCAGGTCTCAATGCCAAGATTCAGACTATCTTTGTGCACCAGGGTATAGCTAACCTCTCTCAGCTGGTGAATATGACTAGCGCTTATGAGAAGAGTTTGAATCAGCGTGAAGCAGAGAAAAGGAGCAAGATTATACCGAATGAAGTAGGTCTCAACAGGGGTAAGGAATTAGCTCATGAATCAGACCCACGCTTTGACATCAACACTATGGAAGTAGTACCGAGGGACGTGGCCTTTAATGTGAATGCCCCGAGAACCAGGCCACCATGCCCACTATGTGGGGGAGTCCATCGAAAATTGTGCCTGATGTTGAAACAGCACAGAAAACAGGGTCTCTGCTATATATGCGGACAACCGGGACACGTTGGGACGAACTTTCCGAGACGTATCGGAGAAGGGAGTGAATAAACTAATCCAAGGTACTTTTCATATTAATGCTGCATCAACTAGTTACTTTAGCGTCTTTGCCTAGAGTAAGTGTGAGTAGTGTGATCTAGAAGGAGTCGATAAGTGTTAATTCCTTAGTTAGAAATTCCTCCAAGCTCAATTATGATAGTGTCATCCTCTGATAGAGTGTGAGGTCAGGATTGGTCGTCCTTTCTCTTGCACCTGTTAAAAGATAAAGCTATCATCCAATAATGCAGTGATGTACAGTTAATAAATGTGAGATTGGGACTGACCACCTCGGTCTTCGCGTTTATTGACATGCTATATTATTGCAATCATCTAGTTGAAAATCCGAATCAACCATCGAGGAATTCTATCTCTGTCGAAAGCCCGATTAAACTTTAATCCTATAGGATCTTTCCTAAGACTCAAGAACAGTGATTCACAAACCAACCCCATTCAAGACACTTTTATTCTATATTTCATCGGGAACATTCAACTCAGTAATTGAACCACCCTTCTAACCCGTATGAGAACTTAGTCGTATGCGTAGGTGTGAAGAGTCGTCATATCGTAGAAAATTCGAAACTACACCGATTAGACCGATTAACGATCAACTTAATTCCATGTACCACCTCGCCAATCAATTAAGAACCCAGTTAATCAATTCTTGGAATTAGCTTAGTTTCCTCCTTGCCTTCAACCTACTTAGGTATGTTGATAATAAGTGGGGGAGACTTGACGACTCGATTCGGATCCTATCCGAGCGACAATAACTCGTAACCATATCAAAGGCTATAGGACTACCAAATAGATAATTCCAAACGCTCTGCGGATGATCGAATGAGGGTTAAACCAGAGGAAAAACTAGACCTTGACCTTGACCTTGACCCTCAAGTGGAATCGATCTCTAGGAATTCTTTAACCGAATTGGAATTGTCAAACGAATGAGAATGAAGTAGCATCAGAGTAGAATGCGAACGTGGTGAAGATTGATTCTAAAATGGACTTTTCTAGACTCACTTGAAAGAGTAGAAGGTGAACGGGATAAAAGTGAAGTCGCGGAGTGGAATCTCAATCCAGACGTTATGTCGGAACACCGCAAGTGAATATCTAAGTCTGTTGGGGACTCTGTACATTTGATAGGATCCCCGGGTGACCGAAACCAATCAATTAACCGCAGGTCCATAGAAGCGCATCCTTCGACGGCTCTCTGCTGAAAATGCACCCTTTGGAGATAATCTCCATTGTTTTCTTGCTTGACATGTATCCAGTATGTCCTGGGTCATCTTGCAAAGACCATGAGGCTCATTCTTGAGTGCTTCATGCTTCTTCTTTTCATCTTCACTCTCTTCAAGCTTCAAGCATCCCAGATGCATAGGTGAGAATTCGTCAAGTCGTAGAAACCCAGCATAGTGCAATGCCTACCGATAGATAGTCACCTACGTGTCCTCTTTTCAGCCTTGGATACCGGACGGGAACCGGTGTACTCTATTCTGAGAAACAAACGAGCATGCCCCCTAGCGTGGATATAATCAAGTATGTCAATGCTAAGTGGGGGAGGATTTCAATCCAAGGAATGTGAGATGGAACTTTAATAATAAGGAAATTGCCGCTCTTGTGCAGGCAGAAATAATCCGTAGTATTAGAAGACACGCCTTGAAATAGGCATGAACCTAGCCACACCTGGAGCGGGAAATAAAAACCGAAGGGAAGTAAAAACCGTAGTCCGGAGTTTACCAATGGGATGATTCTCCATTTAAGGAACCGAACGGAATTTTGGGGACGAAATTCTAATAAGTGGGGGAGAAATGTAACATCCCGAATTTTAATTCTAATAATAATTAGAATAATAGTAAGATTTGGAAGTAAGGATTATCCTAGAAGGGATTTAAAATTAAGGATTAGGAGTTCTTTGAGGGCCATAGAGGAGTCAAGGAGCATTGGCATCGAAAAGCAAATTTAAAGAAGACCAAACGAGTGTTAAAAATCGATTTTTCGGTGTTATAAACCGATTTTTCGGTGTTATAAACACCCGACGTTAGGAAATTCAAAATAAAAGATTTAAGACTCAAAACACAATTCCCACCGTTGGATATGAAGGTATGATTTTTAGGAAGTTACTCGTCAAATTTGAGCAAGATCCGACGGTGAACGAAGAAGTTATGACTATTTAAAGTTGGGAGAAAATAGTTGAAAAATAGAAAAGCAAACTAGCAGTATCTGGTCATTTTACTCGCGTATTTTGTGAAATACTCGAGTATTTTGGGTCAAAACACTCGAGTATTGACAGAAATACTCGAGTATTCGGCTACCTGCAGCTTTAAAATCGTGTTTTGGGGCCTGAAACCCCCATTTCAACCCCTCCTTCTCTCTCTCTGCCCAGCACCTCCTCCAACCACCACCACCGGAGCTCATGGCCGCCACCCCACCTCCTTGTTCCTCCTCCTCCTCATAGACCCTTTCTTTCCCTCTCCTCCCTCTTAGTCTCCTTCTCTCTCTTTCCCTCATCTCTTTCCCTCTCCTCCTCCTTCCTCCGGCGGATCCGCCGCCACCGGAGCCGCCCCAAGAGTCACCACCCATCACCACCTTCTTCCTCCTCCATCTCTTTCTCTCCCTATTAAGCTCTCTCTCCATTGCCTCACTTTCTCTCTCTCCCTCTCCACCCACACACACCGCCGCCACTACACCGGCCAATCACCACCACCGTCGACCCAGCTTACCGCCGCCGCCATCAAAGGCCCCTTTCTCCCTCCTTCCCTTGATCTCTCTACCGTGCTCTCTCTATCTCCTCCCGGTGTCGAAGAGCAACACCGTCACCGTGATCGAGATCGATAGTCCCCACCGTGCTTGGAATCGAAGATTGGGGAAGCTTAGGATCAAGCTTGAGCCGAGCTAAAGCGTGAGTCGGGGAGTAAAGCGCCAGATTTAAGGTTACCCCTCACTATCACCGATTAAGGTAAGGGGTTTCATTACCAGTCCTTAAGGGGTGTATTTCTGGGTAGTTATATCTATCGCTAGGACCGGGGGAAATGTTAATTGTAAATGAACCTTAGATTAGCCCGCTAATAATGAAGGAAGATAATTAGGAAAGAAAAATTAGTTAAAGAGAAGTTAAAACAATTAGCAACGAAATAAACGGAATAATAAGAAAGAAATAAATAAACGGAATTATACGAACGAGTGAGTAGCGTAAGTGAGAAAAGGGAGAAATTAGAGATTAACTTTGGAGAGCCGGAATTAAATAAAGAAAGTGTAGGAATGAGTTGAGAACTAAATTAGGATAAAATAAGGTTAATAGAAATAAATGGAGTGAATGAGTAATTAGCCATTAGAGGAAAGGAATAAACGAAAAATAAGAAAGAGAGAGGTAACGAAAAAAAAAGAAATAATATAATTGATTCTAAATGCATGAGCAAGGTATTATTAAATATGAGTGACGTAGGAAAAAGAAACAAAGGAAGAGAAGAAGAAAAAGAAAAGCAAGGGAATGGAATTAATTAAGAGTTAGTAACAAGAGTTAAAATATAAAGCATATGACCAAGCTAGGTAGAGTTAAATAAAAGTAAGAATAAACTAGTAAAGAGAAATATTGGAAATAGTGGAAAATAAGTAAGGTGAAAATAAGTTCCTAAGTAACGGAACGAGAGAAAAGAGAATGATATAGCAAACCAGAAAAGAGGCTAAGAAAAAGAAAAAGAGAAAGAAAAAGTAAGAGAAAGAAAGGTAAAAGAAATGAAAGTCCGATGCGGGCCTGAGAAGGCGTATCGGCATCGATGCGAGCCTGTGAGGGCGTGTCGATTAAAAGGGAGAAATGAAACTCCGATGCGGGCCTGAGAAGGCGTATCTGCATCGATGCGAGCCTGTGAGGGCGTGTCGATTAAAAAGGAAAAGTGGAAGTCCGATGTGGGCCTGAGAAGGCGTATCGGCATCGATGCGAGCCTGTGAGGGCGTGTCGATTAGAAAGGAAAGATGGAAGTCGGATGCGGGCCTGAGAAGGCGTATCGGCATCGATGCGAGCCTATGAGGGCGTGTCGATTAAAAAGAATATGAATGGAAAATGGATAAAGGATATGGAGTGTATGCAGATCACTGATTTGTGGTTGCATACACTGTGCGTAGATCTCTGATTTGAGGTTACGTATAAGGGAAAAAGGAATAAAGGAAAATGGAAAGGATAAAGGGTAATGAGAATGAAATAAAAAGGAAGTTAAAATGGAAATACAAATGGAAAATGAGAATAAAAAGGAAAATAACGAAAGTAATGAGGAACAAGAATAATTAGAGGTTAGGGATTATCTAAAAGAAAACAATTAGAAAGAAAATGAATTGGAAACAGTTAGGAGGTAAAAAAGGAAAGAAGAACATGAATTGAGTAGCATAGCATAGGCTTGAATGGTCTTGGTGTGTCGTATATATCTGCTTAGAAATCTCTCTTTTAAGTTCTGTGTGATGCTTCCCCTGTGTGGTTAATATTTTTCAGGTACACAAGTGGAGCATACACCAGTGCTGGCCGAGCAGGATTTTAAATTCCACTACGTGGAATGTATTTTCATATTTTGGAGTGGATAATTACTTTTTGTAAATTATAATATGAATTGGTAGCTTGCCCTGAAACTTGTACTAATCGGGCGTTAGGATCTATTATGACTATTAAACTGTTGTTGTTTACGTTTTAAACAATTCTGGACTGACAGGTTTTTAGAAGAAAAATTTTAGGAAGTCCGGAAAACAGAGGAAACTCTGCCGGATTTTCGTAAAACCTTTTATAAGAAATTAAAATCAAAAATGAATTTTCAAACTCCGATTTTAATAAAATCTAAAAATTTCTAATAAAAGTGAGAGTGTTACACGTTCATGCAATGACTAAGTGTTAGCATAATCTTGACCATAGACCCAAATCTCCACTGAAATTATTGAATGCACACAAAAATCAAAAGGTCTTTAATTTGGTTGTAATAAGGCCATGTCTAAAAGTGTTAGGTGGGATAAAAGAAAGAAAGGACAAAACTAAGGGCTAAAATGCAAAAACAAATTTCCCTAAAAAATTATGAATGAGCAATAAATAACACAAAGGCACAACTCAACTCACAATCAATTTCGTATTTCTTTTCTTTTCACTTTTTTCACTTTTACTCTCTTCCAAATTTCTTTTCTTATTTTTTTTTCATTTATTTCATTCATGGAAGAGAAGTAGATTCACAACACTTTATACCATTCATTTAATTTTTCTTATTCATTCCTCTCAATTGCTTATTCAACATTCCTAAGATACTAACAAAAATTATGCAATCAATGCAAGGTACCAAAGAAAAATCAAAATTCATTAGGCTCAAAATGGGCAACTAAAGGAACATTTATCAATACAAATCAGTTGAAGGCCACAAAAACACATCCTAAGTGCCTTAATCATCTTAATGCATGCAAATAATTATCAATCTCAAAATGGTCACAGGTCAAGTTCTAGAACACAAAGTCAAAGTGAACGCACTCATGAAAGAAATAGGGGTCTCAAATCAAATATTTCAATAAATCATACCCCTTAGTGTTTAGGCTCAAATAACTCACTAAGCTAAAGGTCAGTTCACTAATCTCAAGTTCTCAAAATGTTTGTCAAAATAACCAGATCTCAAAAATATTTACAGCTCAATCAATTAGTGTCCAAGTCAATGAGTCTAATCCTAAACTAAGTATTTACACCTATCATCAGAAAAACAGTCCTAAGTCTAGAATAATTACCTACTCATACCCAAGAAACAAACCAACACCAAAAATGGGAGAACAATTCAAGTCTGAAATTTTTTTTTATTTTGTCCACTCCCCCAAACTTAGAGGTTGCCTTGTCCTCAAGCAAACTAGACTAACCTAAACTACAAAATAAAAAATCTACTACACCGAAAATATCCAAAACACTTCCCTTTCACATCCACATCAAACACTCAGCACTAACAAAAATGAGAAGATTCTCCCCCAAACTTAATACCTGCAGGTCGTTAGAAACAAGTGCAAAAAATAGCACCTCTCATGGGGGAGACATCGACTCACACCTGTTACAATCTCAACACATACACAGATGCAATAAAAAGTGAACAGAATAATCCATGCAATAAAAACTAAGAAAAATTCTTACAAAGCAATACATGTTTTTTTCGGTACAGTACAGGTCCAAATAGGGAAGGGGAATACATATGATAAAAAAATAAAGTACTACATCCCCTAAATATCATCCTCATCCGGTGAAGAATCCAGCACGCCATAATCCTCCTCAGTGTATGAAAGCACATCGTATGGTAGGCCCTGTGCTGATCTCCAATCTCTCAAAACCACATCCCTGGCCTAGTTCCGATGCATATCCCTACGCTGAAACTCGGTCGCTCTGCTCTGTCTCTGCAGCATACGCTGCATCAACCCAATGACCTCATCCATGCCGCCCGACTGCCTCGCCAGCTGGCTAGATAGTCCTGCCTTAGAATGATGCTGCTGTGGTGGTGGGCCCTCTCCGGCCATCTCTATAGCCCTAACAATATATGATTCCCATGTGGCCTTGGTCATCCTTGGAGTCCGTCTAAGATCCCTCACATCTGCTCGAAAATCAACCCTAGCCGCGGTGCACAACCGTGTAATAACCCACGGAAAACCAACATACCCCGTCTCCTTCCTAGCAAAGCGATGCATACGATCAGAAATGATCGATGCCGCGTCCACTATAATCACCTGACGAAGGGCATAGATCAGCCTGCACACTCTCGGCTGCACCTCTGTATCATGTGAGTGTGGGTTCAGGTTGTGAACAATAAACCGGACCCAAAACCTAGCGGCTCCCTTCAGATATTTCTGATACACATGCTTGACCGTGCCAGCCACGGACAAGTTCAAATCTATATGATGCAGAAACAAAGCTCTCTTGACCATCTCCAATGGGTACTCATCCTCACTGTCAAAACTGTTTGTGGTAAACATGGCAAGTTCTGCATCCGGTGGGTACAAGGGAAGTCCCATGACACGAGCTATAGTGGCTGCATCATATGGAACCTCCACTCCTCTAACATAAGTGACTTGCCTATCAATACCCTCTAGTTCAGCTCTCTGGGCTCTCCACCAGTCATTAGCATAAAACTCCCAAACTAGGAATTTGCTAAATGCCTCATCCGGTTTCCTAACCCACGCTAACCACTGGTTAATCTGCAGAGTTTCCCTGACCTCTTCTATCTCCCTGACTCCCACAACTCGACGGCCCATAGGACCCTCGCTATCAAAGAACATACTCGTCTCGGGAGTTATCCCTCGACGCACCATCTTCCCCTCATAATAGGTGGAGACCCTCGAATGCTCAAAGGTCTTCCCCATATCACTACTACTACCCACTGTTGGCCTCTTCCCTTTATACATCCTAAATAGCTCAAAAACAACTTGGGACAATTGATCGAACACTTGGTGGGCAACTAAAATAGCTCTAGAACCAAACTCCACTACACTAACTCCTAACTCCAAAATCAAACTAATTCTTACCCAAAATTGTGCACAAATTCGTGTCCCTTGCCTTTTTCTTTGTCAAAACCGAATTGAGAGAGGGTAGAGGGAATGAGATAGAATGTGAGAAAATAGAGCCCAATAGTTAAGAGTAAGGGATGATAATGGTGGAATGTTGATTAATTGTGAAGGAAATGGAGAAATTATGGAGGATTTGAAGCAATTTGATTATTTGGGGATTAGGGTTCTTAATTGGGGAAAAAGAATTTGAGAGAAAATGAGGAATGGGGAAGAAAAATCCCTTGGGCGTGCCATACGCCCAGCGCGCGCCCAGGCGCGGGGTACCTGTACAGACCTGCTTAATTTTTTTTAATAAATAAAAAAAACTAACTGTCGCGGCCGGGGTCTTGGGTCGCCCTCGGGGCCTCGCCTACGAGTGGGGGTCGACTGACCCAATATGGAGTCGCCACCGCATTTGTTACAAAAACGCGGAAAAAAATAATTATTAATTAAAAAACGATAAAGATAGTCTCGAACTAGATAGATCTGAGCTCGGGAGTCGGTTACGAGCCGGGGAAGGTATTAGCACCCCGTTCGCCCATTCGAAAATGGTACATTTGATTGATTAAAAGACCTAAATAATTGGTTTGCCAAAAATATTTGTTTTTATTGTTGTGCCTGACAAGGTTACCCCTGGTCCTACGTACCCTCATAAAATGAGGAATCAAGGCTACGTAGTTCTTAATGTTTTAATTTTAATGTTTTTATAATTTATTATAAAAATGTTTGACGCAGAGAGGAAATATGCACAAGACCTTGACATTGAGCCAAGGAAAGGTGGATTTCCAAAATGCATATGATTAATAATTAATTAATAAAATCCATTTAATTTTTTAAAAAAATGTTTTTGTCTTCTAAATAATATTTTTAATTTAATATTTTTTATGCAGAGAGGAAGTTCAGATCTCTCCACAATATTTGGGAAAGAAAATCGACTTATCAAAATGCAATAAATTTTAAGATGTAAACTAAGAAAAATTTACATTTTTAATTCTTATTATTTTAAAGAAAATTATTTTTATATATTTATTTTTGGTTTGAAGAGTAAGTACAAGAGATCCTACCACTGTGTTAAATTTGGGTAAGAAAAATTGACTTACTAAAACACAACAAAATTAAATAACAAATAAAAAAACTACATTTTAAATGATTATTATTATTATTTAAATACTAGTATTATTTTAAAAAAAAATCAAAAACTGAGTTTAAACAAAAAAAAAAAGAAACAAACAAACTTAAAGTAGATGGAGGGAATACTGAACGGATGGAGTACTGAAAAGAGGAGGGAAGCAGTAGTGAGTGGGAATGTGGGAAGAGAACCGGTGCCACGTGTCAACGAGGGAGAGGCGTGTAGCAGGGAACAGGCGCTGCAGCAGGTGGGGGGAAGCGGGCGCGTGCGACACACGCGCGAGAGGCTAGAGGAGAAGCTGTGAGGCGCGTGTCACTCACGCACCAGGGAGGAGAGTGGCTGACGCAGAAATTGAAGCAGGCAGCTTTTTTTCTCTTTTTATTTTTGTGCACTTCTCTCTCTAATTTTTTTTTTCTCAAAGTGAAGAAGAAAGCTCTATTTATAGGAAAAAACTAGGATAAAGAAATAGGGTTTTTCAACAGGCTTTTGAAAGCCCAGTAGAATATTCCCTGGTTTATTTCTCAATTAAATATTAAAAAAATAAAAACAAATCTGATGATAATCCTTTTAAAACAAAACCAAATTTTATCTTTATCTACACAAATTAACCAAATCTTTTACCAACACATTTTTATCTTATTCTTTTTTCTGAAAATTTTTATTTTTCGTTTTTTATTTTTCATAAAAAATACTTTTTTCAAAATCTTTTTATTTTCTATTTATTTTTCGTTTTTTTATTTTTTACAAAAAATACTTTTTCAAAATCTTTTTTTATTTTTTGTTTATTTTTCATTTTCATCTTTTTTTTAAAAAAACATTTTTATTATTTTTTTTTGTTTTATTTTGTTTGGGGGAGACAAAATTGGGTGTCAACAGCTGCCCCTCTTTACTTGTTTCTTATCAGATAGCAAACAAACTGTGGTTTGGATGCTATCAGGGTAAGGAACGAGTAAAGAAGTGGACACCAATTTTGTTAAGAAACAAAACGGGCTTGACAAATCTGGAAGTTTGATAGAAACAGAACTGGTCGATGATGAAAATTTAATAACAACGATGATACTTCGACGTTTCCGTCAGGATATCATGAAAAGCCTAACCAACATAAAAATGACTTCAGCGTTTGTGCCGGGCGTCAAAAGACCGAAAATGACTTCAACGTTTATGCCGGGTGTCAAATAACCCAAAAAGAGGGAGTATTCAACGTTGAGGCCTTCAGCGCTTTCCAGAATTATACCAGCCCCAGCCCCTTTGCTATGGCTGGAGCCATCCACGTAAATCTTCCAAAGCTGTGGTTTGTTGGAGTGATGAGGGTCTGAAAGTTCTGAAACAAAATCTGGTAAGATTTGGGTTTTGAGAGTTTTTCTTGGTTCAAAAGTTATGTCGAACTCTGACAGCTCAACTGACCAAGAGACCATTCTCCCAGCCAAGTCAGGTCGGTGGAGCATGTAACACCCTCACAAATATTTATTTTATTTATGAATTATAAAAATATGGACTCAAAAATTTTGACGAAAATCCGGCAGAGTTTCCTCTGTTTTTCGGACTTTCCCCAAAATTTCCTTTTATACCTGTCCAGAACAGAATAGTTCTAAAGCTTAAATCATAAATATTTACAATAAATAAAAACCTAATGCCCACAAACACACAACTCTGGGCATACACTAATACACACATTTAATCATAAAAATACATTTTTAAACTTAATTAAAATTCACTCTTGATATAATAAAAGACACCCCTCATGGTGAGGGTTTCCTGCTCGGCCCAATTAACAGCTATGCTCCTGACCTGTACCTGTGGTAGTTGTGAGGGTGAGTACCGCACTTACTAGCAATGCATAAGATATGCCTAGTCAAACACAATTAATTACAATTAGCAAATAATTGACATGGGTATAAATCATAATTCACACTCTATGCTACAAACACATGCATCTCCATAAATACTAACCACCTGCCGAGTAACTTCCTATGACCATTTCCCCCCATTACTAGTTTCTATTTTATTTAAATTATTTCATTAACTACTTTACTCTTTTCTTGTTCTTTTAACTATCTTTTCATTCTCTTTTCGGCGTTGTGACATACTTCCACTGCGTTCCCCAGTCTTTTAGAGGATACGGCTTACCGATGCGTACGGATCCCCAAAGGCCGCACGACTAACACAACCCCTGCGATTTGGTAGGCTTGCGAATTACTGCAGGTGTTACGCACCCGACTTACAACGCCCCTCCGCACGTCTTCTAGGGCTAGTACTCACAACCCGGGAAGGTGGTTATGCGAATCCCTCCACTGCGTTCCCCAGTCTTTCAGAGGATACGACTTACCGATGCGCACGGACCCCCAAAGCCCGCACGACTAACACAACCCCAGCGATTTGGTACGCTTGTGACTTACTACGGGTGTTGTGCACCCGACTTATAGCACCCCTCCGCACGTCTTCTAGGGCTAGTATTCGCATACCAAGGAAGTCTTTAATCATAATTACCTTTATTTCCTTGTTCGTTCTTTCCTTTGTAATGTCTAATTAGTTCTCCTCTTGCCTAATAATTTCATTTTCCCTTAAATTTCCCTTTTTGTCTATACTTTCTTCCAATTAATCCCTTAATTGTTCTAAGTGAGATTGACCCTTTTAACTTTGTAAAAAGCCCCTTCCTAGGTACACACAAAACTTACACAAACGTTTAGCATACAACAACAATTAAAATATCACAAGTATAATCAACCAACATTTAATTCACATAATTCAAGCATTTAATAAGGGAAAGTGCTAAATTTCCTATTTATTCTATTTTCTATCCCTATTCTAATTTTTCATAAACAAGCCAAATATTCTCAACACACTCACACACCGCTAGCTATACAACCACCGTACGGCGGCACATCCCCTTACCTTGGGGTTCTACCAGAACCTGTTTCGAGGCACGACGAGGAGATCCTGTTCCGGCTCACGACGCTATGCAGTTTGTTGTTCGCATCACAAGGGTTCCTAAAATCCTTCGTCGTCTGACTATATATATTAAATTAAATATAAATCAATTGGATGCGCCAAAACCGACTCAATTTGAATTCTCTACAATTAACATTTAGTTTCAAATTAAATTCCTAGTTTTCTCAATAAAATAGTGTAGTTTCTTATTGAAAAGCATTTAACCCCCAGGCTAAGATAATAATTAGAATACTTTAAAGTTAAGTAACTTTAACTGGGAATTCGAAATAAGTTAATCTTGAAAACATTTAACTAAAATTCATAAATCAATGTCAAGTAGAAATTTAGACTTAAGACTATTGCTTCTCAATAAAATACTAGATCTTTTGTTAAAAGCACGCTAACTTTCAAAAGTAACATATCCGTCAGAAATGCATTAAGTAAAGTAGTTTTTGTTTTAAGTTACAAAATCAATTGTGTAACTTGACACTATTAATTCCCAACTAAAAGGAAGTATGCTCAATTCAAAAATAAGTCCAAGTCGCCATTATAATCTTAAAACAATTACACTTCCCTTCAGTTTGAAATTAATGTTCAACGCCCTATCTCGGATTAACGTTAGGCCAAATATATGAGGTTCCTAATTAACTGAGATATTGTTTAGCCTAGGGACAATTCCACTGAGCTAAACGACAGCTCACTTACTTAGGGACCCTACACGTTTAACTAAAGTACTCTTTAAAACAATTTATTTGACATAACATTTAATCTGATATTATCCCAAATCAAAGTAACTAATTAAAATCATTAAAAATAATACTTTAACTAAGATAAACACTAATTCATAGTATAATTTATTTTTCAAAATAATAATCACGTACTAAAACAATTTAACATTATATTTTTATTACCAATATTATTAATATTATTATCATTATTATTTTTAAAATACAACATAAAGCAATTAAAAAGAGATATTAGAGATTTACCCTCGAAGACGGTTTTGGATGCCGGTTCGGTCGACCCGGTTCAAAGAACAAAGAAACGGCTGGACCAGTAACGATGACGACGATACCGGCGTCAGTGGCGAGAACCGTGACAGTGACGGGCGGAGATGCACGAACCAGTTAACGGTTCAGTCTTCACTCAAACCGCAGCACACAATGGCGGCAGCAAGAAAACCAGCTGCGGCAGCGACGGATTGCGAGTGGTTGAGGTGCTTGGGACCCTTGGAGTCGCAATCCCAGTCCTAAAGGGAGAGAGAGATCGCGATTTGCGGATCTCTAAGAAGAGGGAGAAGCTCGAGTTCGGTGGCTATGGGGTGGTGGCGGTGATTCGTGGTTGTTTGGTGGTGGTTGGCGGCTGCAGCGTGACCGGAGGAAGGAGAACGCGCCTGGCGACGGTCCTTTGTAGCTGCGGCGGAGAGAGACCGGCGTGAGGTGAGAGAGAAAACCGAGAGGAGAGAGAGCGGCTGTGAGAGAGAGAAAACTCGAGGGAGGAGAGAGAGCAATGGTGATGGTGGATCGGTGTGTGGTGGCCGGCGGTGGGAGAGAAGGAAGTGAGGGTGAGAGGGGGTTAGGGCCGGCGCCCTTAGGAAGAAGAAGGAGTTGAGGGGGAGGGTTCGAACCCCTTCCCCGTTTTATTTATTATTATTTTTTTTAATTTTATTATTATTACTATTATTATTATTATTGTAGGTTAGTATTATTTTAAAAGTACTAAACATATATACTAATACACACTTTTATTTATTTATTTATTTTATTTTATTTGTTCTTTTATTTTAAAACTCAAAATACCAATAATCAATTTAAATACTAGAATAAAAATTATAAAATAAGAAACTTATATATATATATTAGGGATTAAAATTAGGGATGTTACATTTCTCCCCTACTTATTTGAATTTCGTCCCCGAAATTCCATTGAGTAATCTTGGGTGATAACAAACCCTAGGGAATTAATGTATCACACCCTTGTATTTCTTCGTCATTTACTCCCCTACTCAGTCTTTGTCCAAGAGACTTAAGTGCCACAACTTCCGCTCGTTTCCTAAAATGTTCACTCTCTTTGATCAGACTCCCGTTTATTCTTCTATGTGCGCAACCCAAGGTTTTTGGTCATTCGGGCCACAATATAGAGTCCTGAGACTCTAAGAGTGGCATTGTTGTCAGGTTGCAGTTCTCCTAATCACAACACTTGAAGAATTCTTAGCACTTCATTTCCTTGCTTGAATTTAGCAAAAGTCACTCCGACATTTAACTTGACTTCATCCGAATCCTATTTCATTGTCGTTCCAGCTTACTCACTTCCTAGCTCCGCTTCGTCTCGAAAGAGGCTAAGATTGGTTTCTACTTGGGAATAGGGTCAAGATCTAATTATACTTCTCAGTTCCGTGTTCGTTCGGATTTATCCTAACTCGTTCGAGGTTGGTTCTCCGCCAGTTCCTAGTGACCTTCTTAGCGGTTTACGGGAGGTTTTTAAGAATAACGGTCTTGGGCAACCATTGATAAGGATAACATTGTTAAAAGTTGGATTGATGCCCGACATAATGTCATCATCAATTTAAGAGATATTGGTGGCCTGTGCAAGTCTGTTATACCTTTCCAAAGTGTGGGAAGAGATAATAGCGGATGTCCGACATCTCATCCGTTTTGGGTTTTGATATTTCTATGGGTACACTAATGCAGTTTACGATCTAGTTCTTCTAGGTTGTTGTTCTCATTCTTTGCCATCACTCGGATGGGTTTCGGATAGGACTATAAGGTTCTCCCCTACTTAGTATCAACATACCTACGTAGATCGATACCAAGGAGTAACTGAGCAGATGTTAAGAATTAGTGATTCTACTTTTTGATTAAGTGACGGGTTTGGAAAACAAGGTTGGATGAACTACTTGTTGGGTTTTCTTAGGATATGGCGGTTTCACGTACTTGCATCTCTCTATGTTCCTATACTAAATAGGATTGTTATGGGTAGATTGTCGCACGATCGATTGTCACGAATTCCCACAAGATTTCTAGTGAGCTTGAACTTAATTTGACCTTCTTCGGGTCGGAATTCCTATGTCAATGGTTCTATTCGGATTTGAGAGATTGCAATGATATATCTGCCAATAAATGCAATGACTGGAGTAGCAAGTCCCACTCCTTCATCTAGCAACAGCACATCATCACGTTCTTCAGGATTTGCAATGTTGTTGTCAGTTAATAAACGCGAAAACCGAGGTAGTCAGTCCCAATCTCACCTTTATCAACTGTACATCACTGCGTCATGAAATGATAGCGTTATCTTTTAACAGATGCAAGAGAAAGGATGACTAGTCCTGACCTTACACTATATTAGAGGACAACACTATCACATGGTTCTTGGTTAAGTCTCTTGTCACGGTCTTATAACTAAGTAAGGTTTTTCCTACGTATTCCATTAGATGGTACTTAAGATTAGATTGGAGGTGAGTATTTCTTAGGTTTCATCACGTATGGAATTACAGGATTAGGAATTTAAAATTCCAAGAGAATTGATTTAGGATGCTTTACACTGAGACTTAATAGAAATGAAGGCTTAAAACACTTAGAGTACTTTTCTAAAATTCAGAATTAAATCAAAAACATAGAATTCTTAGATATTGTAATTATTCGGTAATAGAGGTTTAGGAAGTACGATTCTAGGTAATTCGGATTAAGATGTTCCCGCTGAAAATAAATAGAGAGGCAGATCGAAAGCACTTGAAATGTTTATCTAAATTTTGAATCGCCTCGTACCTTTTGTTGGTTTGGTCCTGATCTCCTTAAGTAGCTGCACCACAGACTTCAAGGGTGTGGATCAGGGAGCTGATATTGTCGGAATGTAAGGTTGAGACGTCCAGGACGAAGTCCTGTGTCATCGAGTAATCCCTCTGGGGTTGTGTCTAGTATGATTGCTGACACACCATGAAAGATGTGACGAGACTCGCCACCGAATATTAACACATCGCCTGACTCCAAGATAATTCTTTCTGCTCTCGTTGGATCTCTCTGGTCTCCATAGAGAAATTCAGCCGAGTCACCAATGCAGAATGATACTACCGGTATCCCTCTTTGCAGGCTTCCAACACTTTCGTCACGGTCCTGATGAAGACCAAGCTTTCCTTTTTCTTCATAGAAATTGACAATGCAGACATCAGGAGACATGGAAGGGAGTATGTCCTCCACTTCACTTACACCGCATTCTTTCTCAATCAAAGATTGTGCTTCTTGCATCGCTCCCATAACCAGTTGAATGAAATGATCAGGAATGTTGGGTGGTTCGCTTCCATCAATTACCCTTGTATGTCCATATACTCGGGTTTGAGGATTCCAATCTAAGCCGAGGCACATCATTTTCAGTCGGAGTCTGGCTCCACTTGTAAAACCTGGTTGATAAAAACCTCCAGGACCTAAGCCCATCTCACGACAGTTCTTTACTACGTCCACCTGCTCATCATGAGTCAAGTATTGTTTCAAAAGCACCATTCCCGGTCTCAAAATTATACTCTTCTTCTCACCCACTTGTACTCCCACGTGTTGCTCCTTGTCTTCAATAGTCGATCTAAGCTTAACCATTGCAGAAGTTTGCCCTTCTTGAAAACAGATGTCATACGGCTCGGATTTCAAAGAATCAGCTGGGGAATTGATCTTACGATCAGTAGCCGAACTGCTAGCAGGGGAATCGAAAAACTGATTCTTCATGTTGCTACAGTGTGGCAACGAAGGATTCTGTTGATGCAGACACATATATAATTTAGTACATAACTACATAGGATTTTAAAACTATAAACCTAAGTAACTACTATAGGACTTGACACTACTTTTCGGTTACTCTCTTGGTGAGTTAACCATTGGAGTGAACCATACTCCAAGGCCGAGGACAAAAACGCTCTGATACCATAAATGTAACACCCTCACAAATATTTATTTTATTTATGAATTATAAAAATATGGACTCGAAAATTTTGACGAAAATCCGGCAGAGTTTCCTCTGTTTTTCGGACTTTCCCCAAAATTTCCTTTGGTACCTGTCCAGAACAGAATAGTTCTAAAGCTTAAATCATAAATATTTACAATAAATAAAAACCTAATGCCCACAAACACACAACTCTGGGCATACACTAATACACACATTTAATCATAAAAATACATTTTTAAACTTAATTAAAATTCACTCTTGATATCATAAAAGACACCCCTCATGGTGAGGGTTTCCTGCTCGGCCCAATTAACAACTATGCTCCTGACCTGTACCTGTGGTAGTTGTAAGGGTGAGTACCGCACTAACTAGCAATGCATAAGATATGCCAAGTCAAACACAATTAATTACAATTAGCAAATAATTGACATGGGTATAAATCATAATTCACACTCTATGCTACAAACACATGCATCTCCATAAATACTAACCACCTGCCGAGTAACTTCCTATGACCATTTCCCCCCATTACTAGTTTCTATTTTATTTAAATTATTTCATTAACTACTTTATTCTTTTCTTGTTCTTTTAACTATCTTTTCATTCTCTTTTCGGCGTTGTGACATACTTCCACTGCGTTCCCCAGTCTTTCAGAGGATACGACTTACCGATGCGTACGGATCCCCAAAGGCCGCACGACTAACACAACCCCTGCGATTTGGTAGGCTTGCGAATTACTGCAGGTGTTACGCACCCGACTTACAACGCCCCTCCGCACGTCTTCTAGGGCTAGTACTCACAACCCGAGAAGGTGGTTATGCGAATCCCTCCACTGCGTTCCCCAGTCTTTCAGAGGATACGACTTACCGATGCGCACGGACCCCCAAAGCCCGCACGACTAACACAACCCCAGCGATTTGGTAGGCTTGTGACTTACTGCGGGTGTTGTGCACCCGACTTATAGCACCCCTCCGCACGTCTTCTAGGGCTAGTATTCGCATACCAAGGAAGTCTTTAATCATAATTACCTTTATTTCCTTGTTCGTTCTTTCCTTTGTAATGTCTAATTAGTTCTCCTCTTGCCTAATAATTTCCTTTTCCCTTAAATTTCCCTTTTTGTCTATACTTTCTTCCAATTAATCCCTTAATTGTTCTAAGTGACATTGACCCCTTTAACTTTGTAAAAAGCCCCTTCCTAGGTACACACAAAACTTACACAAACGTTTAGCATACAACAACAATTAAAATATCACAAGTATAATCAACCAACATTTAATTCACATAATTCAAGCATTTAATAAGGGAAAGTGCTAAATTTCCTATTTATTCTATTTTCTATCCCTATTCTAATTTTTCCTAAACAAGCCAAATATTCTCAACACACTCACACACCGCTAGCTATACAACCACCGTACGGTGACACATCCCCTTACCTTGGGGTTCTACCAGAACCTGTTTCGAGGCACGATGAGGAGATCCTGTTCCGGCTCACGACGCTATGCAGTTTGTTGTTCCAATCACAAGGGTTCCTAAAATCCTTCGTCGTCTGACTATATTTATTAAATTAAATAGAAATCAATTGGATGCGCCAAAACCGACTCAATTTGAATTCTCTACAATTAACATTTAGTTTCAAATTAAATTCCTAGTTTTCTCAATAAAATAGTGTAGTTTCTTATTGAAAAGCATTTAACCCCCAGGCTAAGATAATAATTAGAATACTTTAAAGTTAAGTAACTTTAACTGGGAATTCGAAATAAGTTAATCTTGAAAACATTTAACTAAAATTCATAAATCAATGTCAAGTAGAAATTTAGACTTAAGACTATTGCTTCCCAATAAAATACTAGATCTTTTGTTAAAAGCACGCTAACTTTCAAAAGTAACATATCCGTCAGAAATGCATTAAGTAAAGTAGTTTTTGTTTTAAGTTACAAAATCAATTGCGTAACTTGACACTATTAATTCCCAACTAAAAGGAAGTATGCTCAATTCAAAAATAAGTCCAAGTCGCCATTATAATCTTAAAACAATTACACTTCCCTTCAGTTTGAAATTAATGTTCAACGCCCTATCTCGGATTAACGTTACGCCAAATATATGAGGTTCCTAATTAACTGAGATATTGTTTAGCCTAGGGACAATTCCACTGAGCTAAACGACAGCTCACTTACTTAGGAACCCTACACGTTTAACTAAAGTACTCTTTAAAACAATTTATTTGACATAACATTTAATCCGATATTATCCCAAATCAAAGTAACTAATTAAAATCATTAAAAATAATACTTTAACTAAGATAAACACTAATTCATAGTATAATTCATTTTTCAAAATAATAATCACGTACTAAAACAATTTAACATTATATTTTTATTACCAATATTATTAATATTATTATCATTATTATTTTTAAAATACAACATAAAGCAATTAAAAAGAGATATTAGAGATTTACCCTCGAAGACGGTTTTGGATGCCGGTTCGGTCGACCCGGTTCAAAGAACAAAGAAACGGCTGGACCAGTAACGATGACGACGATACCGGCGTCAGTGGCGAGAACCGTGACAGTAACGGTTCAGTCCCGGTTCACTCAAACCGCAGCACACAATGGCGGCAGCAAGAAAACCAGCTGCGGCAACGACGGATTACGAGTGGTTGAGGTGCTTGGGACCCTTGGAGTCGCAATCCCAGTCCTAAAGGGAGAGAGAGATCGCGATTTGCGGATCTCTAAGAAGAGGGAGAAGCTCGAGTTCGGTGGCTATGGGGTGGTGGCGGCGATTCGTGGTTGTTTGGTGGTGGTTGGCGGCTGCAGCGTTACCGGAGGAAGGAGAACACGCCTGGCGGCGGTCCTTTGTAGCTGTGGCGGAGAGAGACCAGCGTGAGGTGAGAAAGAAAACCGAGAGGAGAGAGAGCGGCTGTGAGAGAGAGAAAACTCGAGGTAGGAGAGAGAGCAATGGTGATGGTGGATCGGTGTGTGGTGGCCGGCGGTGGGAGAGAAGGAAGTGAGGGTGAGAGGGGGTTAGGGCCGACGCCCTTAGGAAGAAGAAGGAGTTGAGGGGGAGGGTTCGAACCCCTTCCCCGTTTTATTTATTATTATTTTTTTTTATTATTTTTTTTAATTTTATTATTATTACTATTATTATTATTATTGTAGGTTAGTATTATTTTAAAAGTACTAAACATATATACTAATACACACTTTTATTTATTTATTTATTTTATTTTATTTATTCTTTTATTTTAAAACTCAAAATACCAATAATAAATTTAAATACTAGAATAAAAATTATAAAATAAGAAACTTATAAATATATTAGGGATTAAAATTAGGGATGTTACAGAGCACCTGTCTTATCGGCTGGGTTGTCCTGACGATGATGGGATGGTTCTGAAAATACTGCCGGAGCCTCCTAACAGTAACCACCAGAGCAAAAGCAAGTTTATCTATCTTGGAGTACCTCATTTCAGGTCCTTGCAGAGCCTTACTTTCAAAGTACACAGGTTGCTCGGTCCCTGAGTCTTCCTTGACCAAGGCCGAGCTTACAGATGATTCACCAATTGACAAATATAAAAACAGAAACTCCCCCTCCCGAGGACTGGTGAGGACGGGAGGGGTCGAGAGGTATTCCTTCAGTTCGGTAAATGCTTGTTCACAAGGTTCGTTCCAATGAAAGTTTTTGTTCTTTCTGAGCAGTTGATACCATGGGAGGGCCTTCTTGGCTGCTTGCGGGAGGAATCTTGAAAGAGCCGCCATCCGACCTGTCAATCTTTGGACCTCTTTCACATTAGATGGACTGTGCATGTTCAGAATGGCTTGGCATTTTTCCGGGTTAGCCTCGATGCCTCTCTCCGTAAGCATGAAACCCAAGAAAGCCCCGGCAGGAACTCCAAAAGTGCATTTATCGGGGTTCAGCCGCATGTTGTACTTTCTGATTCTGGCCAAGACAGCAGCCAGGTCATGGGGATGGTCTTCCTTATTTCTGCTCTTGGTTATCATGTCATCTATGTATACCTCAAGGGTGGGACTAATCAGTCCAGAGAAGACCTTGTTCATCATCTGCTGGTATGTTGCGCCAGCGTTTTTTTGTCCGAAGGGCATAACTGTGTAACAGTATGTGGCCTTCTTGGTGATGAAGGTCGTTTTCTCCTGGTCAGGAGGGTACATCGAGATCTGATTGTATCCTGAATATGCATCCATAAAAGAAAGGAGTTGATAACCAGATGAATTGTCCACCAATTTGTCAATGACAGGGAGGGGATACTGATCTTTTGGGTAGGCCTTGTTTAGGTCGGTGTAGTCGACGCACATGCGCCACTTCCCGTTTGATTTTTTGACCAGCACGGTATTCGAAAGCTAATCAGAGTAATTAACCTCTCTGATGAATCCGACTGAGAGGAGCTCGGCCACCTTTTCTTCCATTACTGCAGCTTTCTCAGTTCCCACTCTTCTCTTTTTCTGGGCGGTTTGGCGGTTGGGTTGACACTAAGGTGATGACATATAAAGTTTGGATCAATCCCCGGCATGTCTGCCGAGGTCCAGGCAAAAAGATCTTTGTTCCTCTTCAAAAGTTCGAGCATTTCTGCTCGTGTAGTCTCGGAGAGGTTGGTTCCCAGTCTCACTTTTCTACTCGGGGTTTCCTCGTCCAACACTATGAATTCCCAGTCTCCCTAGGGGGTCGGCCTTGTGTCGTCCTGATCGGACCTAACCTCCAGGTCCGCCAAAAGTACATTTCCTTTTTTCAAGTTCAACTTGGTTTGGATTTCCTTTGGACTCTTGAGTTTCGCCAAGCTAGCGTTGTAGCATAGTCTGGCTTTTTCCTGTTTGGCTCTGATAGAAACAACACTTCCATCAGAGCCCTCGAATTTCATGGTCAAATGGACCGTTGAAACAACTGCACCAAAAGCTAGCAAACATGTTCTCCTGAGTATAGAATTATATGCCGACGGGCAGTCAACAACCAAAAACTTGATGATTTCAGTTCTCGCAGAGGGATGGTTCCCGAGTGTTATAGGGAGTTGAATGTGTCCTTTGGGGACGACCGTGTCCCCTATGAAACTGATCAGTTTCCCCTCGAAAGGGGTCAAGTCAGAAGTTTTCAATTTTAGTGCTTCAAAAAGACTCAAAAACATTATATCAGCAGAACTGCCTTGGTCAACAAATATTCTTGCGACCTCATAGTTGCCTACCAAGGTAGTTATCACCATTGGGTCGTTGTGACCCAGAATGATTCCTTCTAGATCTTCATCAGTGAAACAGATGGGGACACTTTTGGAGGCTCTCTTACGGATCGGATGATCCTGGATAGCAAGTACTTGGTTGATGTATTTTTTCCTGTCAGATCTGTTTTCACCGCCTCCCGCGAAACCTCCAACAATGGTGTTGATTATGAGGTTTTGCGGGGATTGATCTGTAGCTATTTCCACCATAGCTATTCTCTGTTGATTTGATGGTTGTTGCTGATTGGGATGTTGATTGGTTTGTCTAGTCGGAGATGGAGTTTTTCTGTGAACATTTCTGTCCGGGGAGGGGGTCCTTCTTCGAGCACGTCGATTGAGCGCCTCTCTAACGTACTGCTGCAACTTTCCATCTCTTATAAGCTGCACAATGACATCTCTAAGCCATGTGCACTCGTCTGTAGTATGGCCGTATCCCCCATGATACGAGCAAAACTTAGAACGATCCTGTCGCTGGCTTCTTTTCAAAGGAGGAGGTCTCTCAACCATTCTAAGGTCGATCTGCATGGTTTCCTGTAGGATCTGACTTCTTGGGACAGTGAGGGGGGTGTACTCGTCAAACTTGGACCTAGGGATGATAAATCTCCTGTCTCCCCTGGGTCCTCTCCCCCGCTTATCTCTCCTACCGTCTCTCCTATCATCTCTCCTGGGTCTTCCTTGAGAGGAAGGTTCCCCTCTCTCCCCTCTTTCTCTCTACTTTTGCCACTTGCTGAATTCTTCCAGATTGATAAATTTGGAGGAACTGTGTCTCAGTTCCGCCATGTCCCTCGGCAGTTTCCCAACCAGCGAGTTTTTGAAGTCTCCGTTACGAAGTCCCTGGGTAAAAAGAAAAACTGCGAAGCACGGTTCAAGGTTTGGAACAGAACCTGCCTCTGAGTGGAATCGGGAAAGATACTCTCTCAATGGTTCTTCTGGGAGTTGCATAACTCCTGCTAGTGCGTGGTCCGATTTTGGTTGTACGCAGCTAGCAGTGTACCTGTTAAGGAAAACCCTTTTCATTTCTGCCCAAGAGTTAATGGAATTTCTGGGCAGGGCCGAGTACCACCTTAGCACGGGTGGTTGGAGAGTCATTGAAAAGGCTCGACACTTCATTAAATCTCCTCCATCATGAAAATTCATTGCCCCTTCAAAAGATAGGATGTGTTCCAGGGGTTCGGTTAACCCGTTATACTTTGCGACGGTAGTGGGGCCGAGGAAAGCTGATGGTGTCTCGTAGGCCATGATACGTGAGGTGAAGGGGTGGCCTGGGTGAGTAGAGCTTTTTGTCTCATAGGTAGCTGCTAAGGCCGGGTTTATGGGAGGTGGAGGGGGTAAGCTGATGGTGTCTTGTAGATCCATTGACGCCCGTGCAGCAAGCGCGTTCATGTGGATCTGTTGAAGGTCGGCTATAGCCTTCCCCTGTTGCTCTAGCATTTGAGCCTGTTGTTTAATTATCTCTTCAAGTTGGGTCTCTCTTCAGCCCTGGGAGTGTTCCCTCTCTTCTCCGGAAACACGGGCGTCAATGGATCGTCCAGATCCGTGGTTCCGTACACGGTTGGGGGTATCGGGGTTTGCTTGTCTGGAATGAACAGTGTAGGGACCGCTGTGAGTTCGGGCTGGTATAGAGTGGTGGTTGCGGGCTGGGATTTCAAGTCTAACTGATGGCATACTATGGTGGGGTGGGTGAGGTGGGTTTCTTCCTTCAAGATCTCTTCCGTTATCAGCACTACCTTCCACTAGTCTCTGACGGTTTCTTCCAGCCTGGTGGTTAGCACCACGAGAGTTGTTTCCGGTGTTTCCACGTGTGTTTGCTATTTTGGGTGGGAATGATAGTTTATCGTCCCCACAGACGGCGCCAATGTAGTGTCCAAGACACAATGTCCAAGATATGTCCCTAGCTCAAGGATATGGAAAGATCTGAGAGCAAGAGACTGATCTGATGTTACTGTGTGACTTCTTTGGTGTTCTAGGTGTCCAGTTGGGACAACTAGGGTTTCCCCAATCACTGGTGTGTGCAAATGTGCGATTAGGGAGTGAGAGAACGTACCTGAGCCCCTTGCTGGAGATAACTATTTATAGGGGTGGCATTGTACCTTGTGGGCCTGTAAGGAGGTCCAGCAAGGCAGCTAACGTGTCCCATTTAGGATAAGAGGATGAGTCATTCATCCTTATCCTATATTGGGAGTTCTTATCCCTGTGGCAAGTTAGGCTCACGCGCCCCTAGCTCGGACTCTTAAGGGGCGGGACCCATGTAACACCCTATTTGATTTTTATTTTTAAACCGAAAATTTGGACATAAAAATTTCTTTTTGACACAGTTATGATAATGGTCAAGACAAAATAATAATATTTCCTTTCTTTAATATTGAAATTATCAGAGTTATAGCGGAAGACTTTAATTCAAACAAAAGACATAAAAGTGAATTAACATAGTTACACCGAATTAGTTATCCAAAATACAAAATACATGAAGTGTTTTAGCTCGGCCAACTGGCCGAGGACTAACTTAATTTTCCGACTCTAATGACTTACTCTTCTTGTGAGGGAGAGTGAACTTGCTCGGCCAGGGACTACGTCTGCTCGGGCTCAGTACCTGAAAAATGGTAAGGAGGTGAGCATTACACAGAACTTAAGTAAGCAGTTTCTAATATGACATACTGAACTACCAAGCCAAACACAAATAGTCAATTAGCATATATAACAGATAATCAAGCAGAACATATTGCATGCATACATCCTCATTTTTCTCGGTTCACATCATTATCCAGCATATCCATTACCTACCAATTATACCTCTACTTATCCGATTGATTCCCCTTGTACTCATTTCTCAGTTCCTACATTGGGTCTGCTCGGTCGTTACTTTCCTTTCTCGGTATTCCCTTTTTTTCTCTCTCTCTCTCTCTTTGTCTCATTACTCACTATTCATCTTTACATAGTTTACAATCTTTTACTCTTCTAGGATGCATACACCCAGTGCATGTCTTACACCATTTAGGGTCGGATTCCGGAGTGTCCATAACTACGAGTACTCAGTACCCGTCTTACAGCTGCACATACCCAGTATGCGTCTGACGCGATCAATGCACGCACCCAGTACGCGTCTTTTATGACCAGGAGCACTACCGCCAAGTCATCTATGGAGTTAAGGAGTGTCCATAACTGCGAGCACCCAGTACCCGTCTTACAGCTGCGCCTCTCGGTGTCTTACGCGATCAATGCACGCACCCAGTACGCGTCTTCTATGACCAGGAGCACATCCCACCGATTCCGTGCTCGGAACCTTGTGTGAGTCATAATTGCGAGTACCCAGTACCCGTCTTACAGCTGCACATACTTAGTATGTGTCTAACGCGATCAATGCACGCACCCAGTACGCGTCTTCTATGACCCGATCACACAACCATTTCTCTTTAATTTCTCCTCTCTTTTAACCATTTCTTTGCTCGGCCTCTCTCGGCTCAATCTTTTAACCATTTCCTTTTTCCATTAATCTCTCTTATTATCTATTTCATTTACTTATCTCTTCTACTTGTCATATCTAACCATATCTCATACCCACTTTCACCCTCTCATGCTCGGCCACAGACAGATTTTAAATGTGGGATATAAATAATGAATATCAAAACATCATAAACATTTATACAACCACAACAATATAAATGAAACACTTAGCCAGTCCACCATGTAATTAAAAACATATAGCAGAAAACAATGTTCCCTTTTTCCTCAAAATTCATGTTTCTAGTTCATCCATTGGTTTCTATCACACATTTACCCTTTCTCCCTAATATTATCCTATGTCTCTTCCTTAATCTAACACCCACTCTTAGCACCCGTTATGAACACACTAGGAACCCAAACTCAAATAGAGGTAACACTCACTCCTTACCTCAATCCGTGAGAAGTAAGAGTTGAGAGCTTGAGAATGGTTTTCCTTGTTGTTTGACCTTGAGAGCTTAGAACTCCTTGAACCTTTTCCTCCTAGCTGCACACCCAACACAACGAATGCACCAGGAACGTCCGAAACGGGAAGAGAACGGAAAGAAGAAGGGTTTCCAGTTGGTGAGTCTTGGTGGAGGAGAAGTGAAGAGGGATATGTATGAGTGAGAAGAGAGAATATGTTGGGTTTGTGTGTTGAAGTTTCAGAGAAGAAATGAGAGAGACGGGGGAGAAAGAGAATGTAAAATGTATTGTGTTGTGCATGGGCTTTCTTTTATTCTTTTAGGGGGATTGTTTGTGTGGTTCTCATTGGAGGCTTCATTGAGAAGCTAGAATATGTGGATAGGATTTATTGGCTTCTAAGGGAAGCCATAAACAGTGAATCAATAAGGACATAAAGTGATTGACAGTGGCAGCCGTACGGATGGCACGATAACCAAAGGATCAACAGCTCAACATGAGCTGTCGCGGAGAAGCAAGGAGACGTCGGCTCGCCATCGAGAGACAGCAATAGTCCGAGTCTCTTCCTCGGTTAATTCTGCGAGGTACGATGAGGTCGGCTAGTCCGAGCTGACAACAGGTTTCGCGTTTGTTCCCATTTAGCTCGGCAGGGATCCGTTTGAGGTCCAACATTTACTTATCGGGTCGGCCTAGGCTTCCTATTACCTCGCGACCCTTATACAACTTCTACGGCTTAATCCTATTCTTAAATGAATATATATATATATATATTTAAATTTATTATATTAATATTAATTTTCAGGATGTTACAACCCATGTGGTCGGTCCAAGGTCGCTAGGGTGGGTCCTAGAACAAGCGCTCGGCCTGGATAGGCACGGTCTGTATGATCTGATTATTCTGGTCGGCTTGGTATTGCAAGGCCCTCGGTCCACCACACATACAATTAAGAAGAAGGAATTAACAATGTGGCCGAAAACGCGTTCATTGGAATTTTCGGAGTTTTATAATTGGGTGCTTGATAAAAAGTAACATGGAAAATATAGTTAGAGATGTAAATTAATGTTATACAAGTTTGATTTAGTGTTAAGAAGGGTTAAAATCCATTAAAATAAGTTAAAAATGCGAAAATCGACTTTTCGGGGCGAACCAGTGCGCCGGGGCATGAGCCGGTGCGCCCCAGACGCACCGGTGCGGAAATCAGCAACACCAGGCACGCTCAAGCGTAGCCAGTCGCGCTCAAGCGCCAAGGATGAGCAACACCAGAATTTTCTCGCGCGCACCAGAAGTCTCTAGAAAATCGCGCGCCCAAGCGCCAGAACCCGCGCTCAAGCACGGGGTGTGTATAAATTAGCACCAGCCGCACCAGATCGCGAAAATGGTGCACCAGAACCAGGAAATCCCACACCAGAACCTCCAAGTCGCACCAGCACGCACCAGTCTTCATATTTTAAGCACCAACACTTATTTTCTTGCATTAACAAGCCTAGACCCGACCTCAACACTATAAATTCATACCACCAAACACCATCCCACCAATTCTAACTCATATTTTCATATTCCTCCAATTTCCCTCTCTTTTTCATATATTTTCCAAGACAAGTATTTATAATACCTTGATGTTCTTTAAGTTTTCCTCAACCAAGCCAAAGAAGAAGGACTCTAGGAACTAGCTCACATAACCTAGTGCCCGGAGTTGGATTTTCTTCTCCCTTGAGGTAAGGGAGGAACTCTTTTCCTTTTAGAATAGAGATTAGGTTCTGGAATTTGTAAATAATTAAACTGCACATATTAAACCCTAGGATAGTAGACTCTGCTATATCACCTACCTGTGTAGGTGAATTAAACATTTCTGGGTTGAATATTATTAAAAACCTATGATTTCCCCAATTGTGAAATAGTGTAGATAAAGTGCTCGATGAAATGCCTAGAAGAAACTTAAAATTTTTAAGAATAATTAGAATACCTAGAAATGATGACTATGCAATTAAAACTATAAAACACAAGTTATTGTACTAATAATTTAATAGTTAGTATTAATATACTGTAAAGATTATTACTAAAGGAACGAAAACCCTTAGTTGTAAAAGAACTCTCTTAGGTTTATGCTAACTAACATACATATGGAACAATGATTAAAGTACTTAAAACAAGTTAATATGCTATTATAATACAAACAAGATTGCAAGGAATAAAGCTATTATGAAACTAAAGTAAATACATTAAGGTTGAAATTATAGTCGATTATATAATAATTGAATGATTAAACTAATGATGGTTTCCGACATGATAAAGTAAATTAGAATGTCACTAAAATAAGTGTACAAAATGGTGATGAAAGTGATTTACTCATGTAATTTTATAATTAAGAATGTAATAAATGAATTGAATATCCTAGCTAAAATGAGCGTACTAGTTAATTTTACAAATTTCATTTACTCATTTCAATTCTTAATTTTCTATTCTACTGTGAAAGGATGTTCACTCCCTTGTGGTTTAACATTTTAGGTTGAGCTTGGAGGAGCAAGAACCAGATTTTCATGATGGTGAAGGACGGAAGAAAAGAACTCCAACAATTGATTGCTTGATTCCATGTTGTACATCCAATGAAACTTTTAAAAATTGTACTTCAAAATTTTTATACTAATGAATTTACATTTATTAAGTATGGGATGTTACAATATGGTATCAGATCAGTTCTTTCCTTACGGCCTGGGGAAATGGTCCCGAATCCGTCTTGAAACTCCAGTTCTTAGTTCTTCATACACATAGGGAGTGACATATATGATTAAGTACAGTAAAATAAAATAATAGATTGATGGGTATAAGGAAGTCAAAAGGATATAGCACCATAATAAAATGAAAATTTTGGTTAATATGGAGGGTTTAAAAGAAACAAATGGGTATATTACTAAGTGATAAAAAGGGAAATACTTTGTCACCAAAAGAAAGTGGAAATGAAAGTGAGGAAATTTACTGGGCATGGTCGGGGGGACACCTCGGATGTTGCCGACTTATGTGGGGTCGGGGTCCGCCGAGGATAACGTAGCTGACCAGTGCCACAATATTGTTGTATGAGACAAATGAGGGAGAAATATGGTGAATTAAATGTTGAATGGTGCATAATGAATACATTCAAGTTATTGGAAAGGAAAAGAATACTATGTGATTTAATTCATTTTCATCTTTCAAAATTTGTTTATACGAAATCAGTTTAGAAACTAAATTGAAAGTGAATGAGTTTTCAAATTAATTCCTTTCAATGGCTATGATAATAAAATGGTGTTAAAAAAAATTGTCCTCCCAATTGGAGTTGAATAAGGAAAATAGTTGATTTTCGCAAAATGTGAAGATTTTTGGTAGATTCAAGTCCCTTTGAGAAACCAATGCATTATGCACCACAACATGAGCGGAAAGTGAATACCTTACTAAGACCAATGAAAAGGAAAATGCTTATAAATAAATGTTTTGAATCAATCCACATATTTTCTTTAAGGAAAATGAATTGTTTTCAAGAGTTCAAGAATTGATGTGTAATTTTCCTTTTCAATGATCTTGGTAAAATAATCTATGTAGGCAGAGTACATTCTCAATTTAACTTGTTATGTAATGTAAATGAAATATCAAAATGAAATAACTTGGGAATTACTCAATTGATTTGGAAGCCCGATGAATAATACTTGATTTATGAAAACAATGAAAGGTGGGATTCTAAATCAATTGAGTCATTCATTTTGAAAAAGTCATAAGTTGAATTTGAATCGAATTGACAATGTAAGCTGCCATACATAGAAGCGAATGTCAAGAAGTTATAAGGTGGACGGTGAGGAAGTTGGGAAAGACATACGCGGAGGCACGTGAATGATATGTGACTAGGTTGTGCTAATGAAACAACCGCGGGAATTGTCGATGGGTGGAACTTTGATCTCCTAGGAGGGCATGGACTGGCCACCCATGTCGGGGGATTGGTTTCGCGTTAACCACGATAATTCTATCGGTCACAGAGTCATTTCGGAACCGGTTGAGGGAGGTTCCCTGCTATAGCTGATTTGTGTGTAATATATGATGTTTTAAGGCTTAATTTCACTTCATTTTGCTACGATTTTGGCTTATTTCTCTTGTAAATTTAGGAATTTTTGTATAATTTTTAGAAAGTTAGGTAATTTAAAATCCTTTGAACGTTTTGAGCCGTTTTGGGTATGTTTCAGGTACTGTCGGAGCTTAAATGAAGAAAATAAATATGAAACATGAAAGAGGATGAAAAAACCTTGAAAATGGCGCAAGAACGAAGCAAAACGGAGCCGAAATGAGTCCCGCACGCGTAGGCGTTGAGCCCCCCACGCCCAGGCGTGCATGCAGCGAGAAAATGCACCCAGTACAGACCTGGCGTGCCTGGGTGCGCAGCCCTGGGCGTCTAGGCGCGCATACCGCGTGAAAGTGATGTTGTTCGGTATTTTGACCATAACTTGAGCTACGCTTATCCAAATAAGGCGATCTTTGAATCATTTTAAAGCTAAGGAAAAGATCTATAACTTTGCCAGAAATAGCCTTGCTCAAATTCGTCCATCTTTGGGGTCAAAATCAGGGCCGACATTGCTGTCAGATACGAGAAAGCCCAATTGGGCCACTTCCGGATCAGTTTTGCTCCAATTCAATTAGGATTAGTTTTATCTTTTAAATATACGTTCTAGAATTAGGTTAAGCAGCCATTAGAAGAGATTGGAGAGAGAGTCATAATCAGAAATCATAGAGGGAGATTACATAATTTTAGAGAGTTTTAGAAGAGGAGAAGATCAAGGATTGGGAGATCCAAGGCTTTTCCATGGTAATCATGCATTCTTCTATTTCTCTTGTTCTTATTTTCATGATATGTAACTAAAACCCTTTGTTAGGAATTGGTGAATTTGTATGGATTAGTTTATTGATTTCATGAATTGATGTTTTTCATATTCTAAATCATGTGTTTGATGGTGTTTTTACTCTTATGCATAGAAGTAATTAATCTATGTTTTGGATTTCTAATTCTTCAATTGAGAGATTAGGAATTAGAATAGGCCATGCCTTCAAACAATATAGTTATTCAACAAGTAGGGATACAATTGGGTAATTATGTAACATGATTAATTCCCTGTTCTTAATTAAGATTATTCAATGGTTTAATCTCCTAAGGAATTAAGGATTATTGAATTGAATAAGAAACGGTAATTATACAAGAGGGATCTAATAGTTACCAATTTAGGAACTTGTTCATGATTTAGGGAAAAACAGAGATTCATGATAAATAAACAACACTATTCAATGAAACCATGTTCCTAACATCTTTCTCAAATTGCTCATAACTTTTATTTATTTTCTGTTTTTAATTTAATTTCTATTTTTATTTCAAATCAATCATAATTAATTAATTAGAAACCAATAGATTTTGCTTTTAACTACTCTTTGGTGAAAATTAGTTGAACAATTTGCAATCCCCGAGTGAAACGATATCTAGTCTTATTGACTATATTACTTTGCGATCTAGTATACTTGCTAGAGATTGAACAAGTTTTTGGCGTCGTTGCCGGTGATTGAAATTCGTTTCAATTAATTTTCGGTACTTAGTAGTAGTTTTTGGTGAAATTTATTATTTTTAGTTAGTTTCTTGTCTCAACAGGTGCTGCGTAATTTTTCTCTTGTTTTTGTTTTGTGCAGGAATTTTTATTAATTTAAGTGGAAAGAGGAGAAAAATTCAGCACTAGAAGAGGGGAAAGACCAACATTGAAGATGGTTGGAGGAGGAGGATCTCACGGATCCTCTCTGCCTCCTCCTCCCAGGAAGACTTTGGTGGAGTATGGAACAGTAGACCCGGACCTCTTTGCTTCCAGCATAGTCCGGCCAACCATCACTGCAACTGCATTCGCAATTGATCCACAATATATCCACCTCATCATGAAGGATCAGTTCAGTGGTGCGCCGAATCAAGACCCCAGGGACCATATCGCCAACTTCCTGGGCATGCTCGACTTCTTCAAGATCGAGGGTGCTACGGACGAGGCCATCAGAATGAGGATGTTCCCTCTCTCACTGAGGGGCGAGGCGCTAACTTGGGTGAACAACCAGGCACCAGGGAGTTTGTCCAGCTGGAAAGTACTTGTCTCCAAATTCATGGATATGTTTCTTCCAGCTGGGAAGCAAGAAAAGCTGAGGCAGGATGTTCATTCTTTCATGCAAGAGGACAACGAGCCGTTGCATGAAGCTTGGCAGCGTTACAACCAGCTACTGAGGAGATGCCCAATATATATGCAAGATTGGCAGCAAATTCAACTATTTTATAATGGGCTCAACCGATTCAATCAGAGTATGGTTGATGCAGCAGATGGTGGATCGCTAATGAAGAAGACTATTGAAGAGGCCAAGGAAGTTATTGCCAATATGTCATTCAGCAGTAGTCAAGGATTGAGGACCCAGATGGAGCAGAGCGTCCTGAAGAGCAATGATCTGGATTCAAGTCAAGTCAAGATCTTAATCGAGCAGAACAAGCAAATGCAGCAGCAGATGGCTGCATTGACAAAGCAGATAAGCCAGATCACTATGTCAGCTGCAACGAGCACTCTGAAGTGCGACTTTTGTGGAGGAAGTCACCAGAATGGTGATTGTGTATTTGAAGTCAGTAAGGGTCTAGCAACCATTTAGGAACAGGCCAAGTTTGTCGGTGATGGAGTACCTAAAAAAATACGTACCCCAACATCTGCAATCGAAGGCCAACAAATCAGTCTCACACCTCATGGTCCAGCTCAACACCCAATCGATCACAGCCACAGAAGCAAGACTGCGAGAAAGCACTTGAAGCAATGGCTGCCACAACAAATACATTCATGGAAGAAGCAAGGGAGAATTTCGCCAATCAGGAAGTCAGCATTCGCAACTTGGAAGTGCAATTGACTCAAATAAACAATAATATATCAGAGATTGCAACCAAATACAAGGAGCGATGCATGGCGGTCACCCTTCGAAGTGGCAAGTCATATGAGGAGCCACAGAAGAAGTGTGATGTAACAGAGCTTGAAAAGAAGGATGAGGGGCCAAAGCAACCAAGTGGAGGAGGCTCAAATGCAAGGCAACAGACGCAGGATCCACCTGCGGATCAAGAGAAAGAAAAAGGCACACCCAAACCAGCACCACTACCTCCAAGGATTCCTTATCCTCAGAGGTTGAAGAAAGAGGACGACCAAAAGCAATTCTCCAAGTTCTTGGAGATGCTACGGAAGGTGGAGATCAACATCCCGTTTGTAGAGGCACTCTCACAAATGCCTGTGTACGCGAGATTTATGAAGGAATTGCTGACAAAGAAGAAGAGGATGCTCACTGACGAGAAGTTCCTGATAGCAGAGAAGTGTAGCAACATCATCAAATCCAACCTTCCACCAAAGCTGAAGGACCCAGGTAGCTTCACTCTTCCAATTAGCATAGGCAAGGAGTAGTCAGGTAAGGCTCTATGTGACTTAGGAGCTAGTGTTAATATTATGCCATTGTCTATTTGTGAAGCATTGAACTTAGGAGAGATTAAGCCTACCCCGGCAGTACTTTAGTTAGTTGATAGAACCACCCTCCGCCCATATGGAGTGGTGGAAGATATTCTGGTTAAGGTGAAAGATTTTATCATGCCCTTAGATTTCTTGGTTTTAGATATAGAAGAGGATGGAAATATTCCTCTAATTTTTGGAAGGCCATTCTTGGCCACAGCAGGGGCAGTGATTGATGTGCCTAGGGGAGAAGTAATTCTTCGAGTGAATGGTGACCAAATTATAATTAATTTTTTTTAAAAACCAGCAATCACCACGGAGAACTTTGCTCCTCTCATGTGCATTTAGCATTCGAATGGAGAGAGTGTTGGAAAGAAGTTGAAAAGCAAGGTGCCACCCTTGAAGGGATATTGGCAACCACCCTAACCTCTTAAAGGAGGTGACCCGTCAGGCTCGTGACGTTAAACAAGCATTAGTTGGGAGGTAACCCAATGTTTAGGTAGCATTCCCTTAGTTTAGTAGTTTTTAGGAAATTAGTGTAGGTTATATATTTTATTTTGTTATTAAAAAAAAAAGCTTCAGGTACAGACCTGGCGCGCCTGGGCGCGTAGCTCCGCACGCCTGGGCGCGCACTGGGCGAAAATGCCCAGAAAATGGGGAATTATAATTTTTTGATATATTTTGTGTCCTTTCCCATCACAGCCAGTCCCTGTACCTGCGCAACAAAAATATGTAATTGCTTTCTAGGATTTTTTTTTAGTTTTATTGTTTGGGTATTTATTTGGATTATTTGTTATTTGCATCAAGCTATGTTTTGAGTAACAAATATGAGTTAATATTTCCCCATTAGAGGTGCTAATTTTGGGCACTTGTTTTTAATGACTTATATTAAGTTTGGGGGAATGTTTTCTCAATTTTGTTAGTGCTGATTATTTTATCAAATGCAAGTAGTAAATGTTCAAAATTTATTCCATGTAATTTTTTATTTTGTAGTTTTAGTTTAGTTTAGTTCGCTTGAGGACAAGCCAACCTTTAAGTTTGGGGGAGTGGATACAAAATAAAAAATTTTCAGATCTGAATTTTTCTCCCATTTTTGGTGTTGGTTTGTGTTTTAGGTAGAGGTTTTGTAATTATTCTAGACTTAGGATTATTTTTCTAATGATAGGTGTATATACATAGTTTAGGATTAGACTCATTGATACATGTTATTTATTTGTTGAGCTGTAAATATTTTTGAAATTTGGTTATTTTGACAAAGTTTTTCAGAACTTGAGATTAGTGAACTGACTTTAGCTTAGTGAGATTTTGAGCCTATTGATGGGGTATGTGAATATTTTTAATATTTTGATTTGAGACACCTATTCTTTCATGATTGTGTTCTCTTTAGTTTTGTGTTCTAGAACTTGACCGGTGACCATTTTGAGATTGATAATTGATTACATGCATAAAAATGATTAAGGCATTTAGGATGGTGTTTTTGTAGCCTTCAGAGTTTGTTGGATTTGTTTTCCCTTAGTTGCCCATTTTTAGCCTGATATAAAAATGAATTTTCTTTGGTACCCTGCATTGATTGTATATTTTTGTGAAGTCCCTTAGGAATTTTGAATGAGCAATTGAGAGAGAGACATTTCAAAAGTGTGAAAATTGTGAAAGTGTTGATTGAGTTACTCTTCTTCCAAAAGAAAGAAAAAAAAAGAAAGTTGAAAAATTTGAAATTGATGAATGAAAAGAAAAGAATGATAAGAGAAAAGAAATTTGTTTGGAAGAAGTAGTAGAGTTAAATTGAAAAAGAAGAAGTTTGAAATAGTTGTGATTTGATTGTGAGTCTTCATAGTACTCATTGCTCATTCATAATTTTTAGAGGGAAATTTTTTTTGTATTTTAGCCCTTAGTTTCATCTTTTCTTTCTTTTATCCCACTTGACATTTTTATCCATGGCCTCATTACAACCAAAATAAAGACCTTTTGATTAGTGCATGTATTTAATAATTTCAGTGGAGATTTGGGTCTATGGTCAAGCATATGGTAACACTTTACTATTGTATGAACTTGAGTGAATTCTTAATACCCTTGATACACATGAGAGATATATACTGAGAGGTTGAGAGTGTTCACTAGTTCTGAGTTCTGATTGCTTTTGTTTCTTTAACCAAGTTTTGATATGTGAATAGCTTGTATAAATATGTGGCTGTGTTGAAGAGTCGAAGTCTTAAATTAGGTGCTGTACATTTTGATTTGGATGGTAATCTTTTGTTTTAGAATTTTTATTTTACTTTTGCTTGGGACAAGCAAAATGCTAAGTTTGGGGGTGTGATTTGGGTTTAATATATGATGTTTTAAGTCTTAATTTCACTTCCTTTTGCTATGATTTTGGCTTGTTTCTCTTGTAAATTTAGGAATTTTTGTATAGTTTTTAGAAAGTTAGGTAATTTAGAATCCTTTGAACGTTTTGAGCCATTTTGGGTATGTTTCAGGTACTTTCGGAGCTTAAATGAAGAAAATAAATATGGAGCATGAAAGAGGAAGAAAATACCTTGAAAATGGCGCAAGAACGAAGCAAAATGGAGCCGGAATGAGTCCCGCACGCCCAGGCGTGGAGCCCCCCACGCCCAGGCATGCATGCAGCAAGAAAATGCACCCAGTACATGTAACACCGCGATTCGGCAACTTGAAAACTACAGTAACTTAAATTAAATATAGTGAAAATTTGGGGCAATTTTTTTTTTAAAACATGTATAACATAAACATGAGAACATTTAAATTTTCAAAACATAGTCACGATTTAAAACTCATGTTCTCACATACATAAAAGTCTTTCAAGTTCCAAACCGAGATGTCACAAGACACCGCACTTTGAAACTCGTTCACAAAACATTGTTTAAATACACGGCCCATTCAATTGTTTCAAAACACCAGTGTTGAATAAAACTTTTGCCGGGGTACAGTAAGATAGAGCTAAGGCAACTAAGAACTTACAATGGAGTACAATGCTCTGAGGGGAATTACCTATCCTCTAGTCATTTACCCTAAGCTCCACTCTTTAACTCTCCGATCACAAAGCAGAACCGTCCTCATCAGCAGTCGCCTCAGGAGTCTCCTCCATAGATTCGTCTCGTACTTTGTCTTCCTCCACTTCACGGGCTAAGAGCCTTTCCATAATTTCCTTCCTTCGCCGCTTCATCTCTAAGTACACTATGACGCGGGCGGTCATAGTTATGCTGCTCCCTTTCAATGGAAATGCTCCTATCTCCCGAATGAACTGGAAACGCGCTATGTTTTCCATCTAATGATCATACCAGAATTTTTCCAATACAAAGCAGAAGCATAGGAGAGAGTGAGCTACCTAAAACAGCTATGTCGACTATGTGGAATTACAATAGGCAAATATTAAGACAAGACAATAAATATCAAACAAACCAAAACAACAGCATGAACATTATCATCATATAAATACAATTAATGTAATCAATTTCTTGCAATAACCATCTCATAATCCTTCTCATAAAACTTACACAATTCCTTTCAATTCCTCCTTCAATCCTCATCTCAAGATTTATCAATCATTCCAAGAATCATTTCTTATGCTTATCTTATAACTCTTATGCAACACTTAATATCTTTATTGTACTTCTCTTTTAAACATCTTATTCTTTTAAGTTTTATCGTTCCGGTTTGCTCAATGATGTGGGGAAATCATCACTGAGGAAGACACACACGTCTACATCTCCTCGGTCATCCACCCATCCTAGTTGGAAGCAAACAGGAGTACAGGACCTTTACCACGCGGGCACGACAGCTGTCTCAATAATTGGCTCCAAGCCAGGAGAACTGTAGAAACTCAGGTACAGTCTCAAATCAATTCAATTCATTCATATCAATTCATATCATATCATATAATCAAGGCTCACTGTAGAAAACTCGGGTACAGCGGCAATCACAAATGCCCCGTTCCAGTCCCTCTCACTGTTCAAGATTTGCAATCTAGGGGGCGACAGTATTTTCTAGTTGGCCTGCAGAACTTACCAAGGCATTGGACCCAGTCCCTACCACGTTCGTATGCCACATGTGGAGTTCGTTCCGCCTAGAAACATACTCTAGACTTCTTGACGTTTCACCGTCATTGTCCTCCCCTAATGCAATCTCCTCCTGAGTATCCGCAGATACCCATGGTTCCTTCCTCTCCACTACTTCGATACGACACTCATAACTCACCGCGTTTGTTAATGTCTTTTAAAGTTTTAGATTTTTAATTAGCGGCTTGATCCTAATAGTCGGCTCATCCTTAGTACATCCCTTCGACGAGTCCCGACCACTAATCGCAATCCGTTCCCCAAGGAATCTCAGCAGCATCTTGCCTCAAATCTCTTTCTCTTGCATCTCATCAGCATTTTCTCAACAGCATCATTAGCAGCTTTCACAACTTCATTGCTCAGCAGCACCATCAGCGTCTTTCTTCTCCGTTGTTGCTTAACAGCACCATCGCTCTCCTCAGTTGTTGCTCCACAGCACCATCAGCATCGCCCTCCTCAGTTGTTGCTCCACAGCACCATCAGCATCGATCTCCTCAATTGTTGCTCATCATCTTCATCATCACCACGCTTCCGCTCGCCTCGTCGGGTATTTCTTATTACCATCTTAAAAATCATCTTTTCATCTCTATTCTTTCTCAAACTCAGCCATTAATTCTCTTCCATTCATTGTTTATCTCTTTCTCAATTTCCGTTCATGATTCTCTTTCCATCTTTATTTATCTCTTTCACATTTTCACTCACATCACAACTTATTACTTTCTCAATCATTCTCACAATTCTTATTCGCACTTTCTTTTGTTTTTAGTCTTAATTCATTACCTTCACAATCTCGTTATTATCATTTCACATACTAAGAAAATCAATATCTCATGCATAATATTAAAAACAGAGTATCATACCATTTCAGCAAAACCTATCAACTATCAACAACAATCGATCTCAGCGATTAGTATGGATACCCAAACAAACAACAAACAACAAGCACTTGCTATCCCACTATATCGCCTAACGAGATCGGGGTCCAACCTTTGAGATGATTGGACGCCTTAATATGTTACCTAAATACCACGACGTCTTAAGGGGAGCCCCTCTCTCACCTCGATGACGAAACTTCCGAAAGCTTTCCAAGATTCCCCAGTCGCTAGCCTTGCCTTGTTTCCTTCGCGTCTGTCACCCGAACTAGAACATTTTTCCCGTGCGTTAGTAACGATTTCGACAAATTCATAGTTTCGTTTTGAAAACACTTTGAAACAATTCCCTTCTTGAAAACGCTTTACCAATATCCAAGGATTTTAAATCCAGATCAAATCTCTAATTAAAAGGTTTTCATGAAAACTTCGAAACAATTCTAAAATAATCTCTTCTTTATAACAGAATCCTTTCCTCTTAGTTTAACAAAACATTTCAGTTATAAAATCACTTTCCTGAATCATTAAACAAAATTCAGAACTCCAAAAAATAAGATTTTAAAACCATATCAAATTGATTTATTTAATTTCCAAACTTCACAATATTTTCAAATACTGATCAAAGAAGGCCATATAAAAATTTGAAATCACTTTGAGTTGTTTAAATTATACTTTTTCAAATAAAACATTTTTCAAATCCTTTGAAATCCAAACATAAATTTCTCATCAATATATCTCACAACACAATTTCAGAACAATTTCCAATTTAACACATTCAATTAGCATAAAGAACAATCACATAAAAGTTTCAAAGCATTCACAGATACACATAAGGCAAAATCACATTTTACATCATTTAAAATCATTAATTAAATTATAATCTTAATAAATTAATTAAAGTACTCTTTAGAAAATAATTTAGATTTAATCTTCTAATTAACTCAACAAAACCGAATCACACATGGTTAACAATTTCCAGTCACCAATAATTATAAAAACTTAAGATCATTAAATCATCATCATGAAAATTTCTTTTTACATAGTTAAATTAGCTCATTCACTTTCATACCTAAAACCAAGGAAATCAAAGCAAACAACACATCACTTTACACATAGCATCATGCACCTAGAACATAGCCAGCATCAAATGTCATTTCATGAAGAAAACTTTTCAACCACATGAACATGTATTAGCCAAATCATGCACATAAAATTTTGCAAGGATTAATGCACAAATAAATATATAGGATCATGAAATCATTTTCTTTCTTTTAGGACCAAAAACCGTGAGCATTCAAAAAGGAAAAATTAACAAGTTTAATTCATTTCTTAACTTAAATCAAGACAACAATTAGAATCACAAACCTGTTAGATCCAATGAGAATGTTTTGATAATGACAAAGGTTTTGAACAAGCTACAAGTGTTTGTGATCAAGATCAAGTATGAAGAAGTTCATCAATCAACAACAAACAAAAAATGATGAAGAGAGAGCAAGCTCATGAAGACTTAATTTGTGTATAATTGTAATATCTTTAGTTTGAGTCTCTTATTTTAATGAGTTTGGGTAGAGTCTTTAGAGGGTAGTGAATCTCTATCATGGTCATGATTATATCATAAATTGAGTTTTCACTTAACCTAAAATTAATAGGTGGCTTTAAGGTTTGAAAGAAAAGGTTTAGTTTTGAGAAAACATGTTTTTAATTGATTTTAGCAGTGGTTAATCGATTAAATGTTTGGTTAATCGATTAACAAGTTATTTTTATCAGTGGCTAATCGATTAATGAGAATGGCTAATCGATTAACACAACTGTAACAGTGCTTAATCGATTAAGGCATTGTGTTAATCGATTAACACGTGCAGAATCAGTTTTTAAAATAAGCTTTTCAAGGCAAAATCAATTTCTATTGTTTCCTAACTTTTGGGTATTCTATATAAATCTTTTCCTAACCTTTTTGAATTATTAGAACACGTTAGAAAAATTTTCATATCAATTTTTACAAAGATCCAAGCCACACTATTCTCTCTCACTTTCATAGATCAAAGCTTTCTATTTTTACATTCTTTGATCAAGAATCTTTGAATTTCTTATGTTGATATTTTCATAGCTATTGAAAGAGATTCATAGGATTGTCATTGTTTTTATTGAGTTGTAATCATTGCAAAGGAGGCAAACATTCTACAACAAAGGAAGCCTTGGTGGTTGTTTAATCAAGCAAAGTTATCTTGGAAGTTTTGTTGTGTTAACAAGCAAGTGGAAGTCTTGTTGAGGGGATATCGGCAAGCAAGGGAAGAGGTTAGATTAGATTCAACAGGGTTGCAAGACAAGAGTGTGGTATCTCTTGGAGGCTATCAAGAAGGGAGTCTTGAGAGACATTTACTTGTAATTTGAGAACTCTAATTCCTCATAGTAAAGAATCTCTCTTGATTGAAGAGGGGACTGGATGTAGCTTTCAAGTGGATGAAAGTGAACCAGGATAAATCTCTGTGTCGTATCTCTATTCCTTTAACTCTTTACATTCAAGTCATTTCAATATTGTTCTTGATTGAAAACCTAGAAAAGATTGATTTTCATAATTGATTGAATTGAATCTTAATTGTGCAAATTGATTTTGGGAAAATCATTTTCATAACCTAGGTAATCAATAAGAATATTGGTGTTAATCAATTCCGCTTTATCTCTGATCATATGTGTTAATTGATTGATTTTCGTATTTGATTGAAAAGTGATTTTTCAGTTTTACCAGTGATTAATCGATTAACTAAAAGTGTTAATCGATTAAACAAAATCAAGCTTTCGTAAATAATCGATTAACCAGTTTGATTAATCAATTAACTAAGTGTTTTTAAAGGGTTAATTGATTAATAAGATTTGTTAATCGATTAAGTGCTGAGGTTTTTGTAAAAATCATTTGTTTTAATCGTTTCGATTCATTTCTTTCGAAAATCTTTCAAGGTTTCTCTAACACCTATTCAACCCCCCCTTCTAGGTGTTTTCCTAGTGTCTCCTAGTTATTTCACCCACAAATTGTAGTTCTTACAATTGGTATCAGAGCTCGGTCGAAAGACACGAGCATAGAGCTTTTTCGTTAAGATCCTTGAGGAAACTACAATGGGTTCTACGAATCCCTTTGGTGGTGAAGGTGCTTCAATTAGCCGCCCTCCTATGTTTGGTGGAGAGGGTTATGCTTATTGGAAAGTTAGAATGAGAATTTTTATAGAAGCCATAGACATGAACATTTGGGAAGCCATTGAAAATGGTCCTCATATTCCCTCAAAAGAAGTAGAAGGTGTATCTCAACTTACCCCCAAAGATAAGTGGACCGATGATGATAAAAGGAAAATTCAATATGATTTAAAAGCAAAGAATATCATCACCTCCGCTCTATCTTATGATGAGTTCTTCAGAGTCTCGCAATGTCATAATGCCAAACAAATGTGGGACACCTTGCAAGTCACACATGAAGGCACTAGTGAAGTTAGGCGTGCTAGATTAAATTCTTTGATGCATGAATATGAATTGTTTCGTATGTTGCCTAATGAATCTATATGTATTATGCAAAAACGTTTTACTCATTATTAATCATCTCATTGCTCTTGGAAAAACTTTCATGAATTGTGAACTTGTTAACAAAGTTTTAAGATGTCTAAGTAGGGAATGGCAACCTAAGGTTACCGCAATTGTTGAACCAAAGGACTTGGACACCATGGACTTAGCTACACTTTTCAGAAAGCTTCAAGAACATGAAATGGAGCTTGGACGTTTGCATATGCATGAAGAGTCTGATAAGTACAAGGAAAGAAAAGGAATTGCTCTTAAAGCCAAAAGTTCATATAAAAAGGAAGAGAGTTCCGATAGTAATGATAATGAAGATTCCGATTCGGACATTGATGAAGAAGAGATGAAACTTTTACTAAGAAATTTTAGCAAGCTTCTAAGGAGAAAAGGAAGGTTGAACAAAGACAAAAGTAAAGAGAAGAATTCCCCACACTACAAGACCAAGACAACAAAAGAAGGAGTAGTTTGCCATGAATGCGGAAAGCCCGGTCATCTCAAGTATTCGTTCTCTAAGTATCTCAAGAAGAAGGAGAAAGAGAAGAAAAATGCAAAACACAAAAGGGCATACATAGTTTGGAATAGTGATGATGAAGAAGACAAGAAAAGCACAACTAGTAGTTCTTCGGATGATGAAGAAGCCATTTGTCTCAACCTGATAGCTCTAGTAGATGAAGAGGAAAGTTCAAATGATGAATCAAGTGAACAAAGCGACCAAAGCGATGTAAGTGAAACTAAATCCGAAATTTCTTCCAAATATGAAATTTTGTATAATTCTTATGAAGAAATGCATGAACATCTTAAGAAACTAGCTTTGAAAAACATTGAAAGGAAGAAGCTCATTTTGAAACATCAACAAGAGATTTTAGAACTTCAAAAACAAGTTGATGAGCTTAATCTTGAAAATGAAACTCTTGATCTTATCTATGCTAGTTCTTCTTGTGATTGTGCTAGTAGATTGAATATTGTGGTTGATTGTGAGAATTGCAAGTTGCTTAAAGATGAAAATGCTATTTTGAAAAATAAGCTTGCAAGTTTCACAAGTGGTGATATTAAATTGCACACATTGTTAAATTTTCAAAGAGAAAATTCAAACAAGTTTGGTTTGGGTTATACTAATGCTAAGAGTAAGTCTCATAGAAATGTTGTTGATTTTTCTAAAGTTGATTTTTCAAATGCACCAACATGTTTCTATTGTGGCACTCATGGACATACTTCAAATGTGTGTTATATTAAAGTGCATGGTATACCTAAAGGAAATTTTGTTTGGGTTAAGAAGGGTGAGAGTCCCTTAACTAACAAAAATGGATCCAAGACTATTTGGATACCAAAAAGCAAAGCATGATTGTTTTGTAGGTGTGATTGAAGAGCAAAAGGCTTACAAGTGTTATTCATTATTTGCTTCTTCAAATCTCAAGTGAAACTCCTACATTTTGGTACAATTGATATGGTTGGATATTCACAATTGGTATCAAGTGAATTTCTTACAAGAGATAGCAAGTATTCACAATTGGACTTACATTTGGTATATTCTAATCTTGCTATTAGTCTTTGACAATTGCTATTGAAAATGTACAATTGGTATTACTTCTACAGAAGTTCAATTAATATCATTGTGTGATTATTATATGATTATCATGCTATTGTGATTATTGTGATATTTCTTTACAATTGATATCTTATTTTGTTAAGTGATATGATAACTCTTTAGTTACAATTGGTATTATATTTCATTGTTATATCTCTTTCCAATTGGTATCACATTTCAAAGTATAGTTCATTAGTTTTACATTTGGTATCATTGATTAGTTGGTATCAATGTTGTGAAGAAATGAATGTTATAATTTCTCTATTTTGGCTTAGCATTTTATATTTCAATTGGTATATATTACATTTTGATAATGCCAAAAGGGGGAGAAAGGGTTGCTTTGTTGTTTTTATATAGGTTGAGCAAAGTTGTTGAAGATAGGGGGAGAATCAAGCTTATCTCAATTGGATTTCAAATGTCAAAAGCATTTATTGAGGGGGAGCAAGAGTCTCACCAAGTATCAAATGGTTCAAGCATCAACAACTTCAAACAAATTCAAAACGTGTTTGTCATTTTTAAAAAGGGGGAGATTGCTAGATCCAGTGAGAATGTTTTGATAATGACAAAGGTTTTGAACAAGCTACAAGTGTTTGTGATCAAGCTCAAGTATGAAGAAGTTCATCAATCAACAACAAACAACAAATGATGAAGAGAGAGCAAGCTCATGAAGACTTAATTTGTGTATAATTGTAATATCTTTAGTTTGAGTCTCTTATTTTAATGAGTTTGGGTAGAGTCTTTAGAGGGTAGTGAATCTCTATCAAGGTCATGATTATATCATAATTTGAGTTTTAAATTAACCTAAAATTAATAGGTGGCTTAAAGGTTTGAAAGAAAAGGTTTACTTTTGAGAAAACAAGTTTTTAATTGATTTTAGCAGTGGTTAATCGATTAAATGTTTGGGTAATCGATTAACAAGTTATTTTTATCAGTGGCTAATTGATTAATGAGAATGGCTAATCGATTAACACAACTGTAACAGTGCTTAATCGATTAAGGCATTGTGTTAATCGATTAACACGTGCAGAATTAGTTTTTAAAATAAGCTTTTCAAGGCAAAATCAATTTCTATTGTTTCCTAACTTTTGGGTATTCTATATAAATCTTTTCCTAACCTTTGTGAATTATTAGAAAACATTAGAACAATTTTCATATCAATTTTTACAAAGATCAAAGCCACACTATTCTCTCTCACTTTCATAGATCAAAGCTTTCTATTTTTACATTCTTTGATCAAGAATCTTTGAATCTCTTATGTTGATATTTTCATAGCTATTGAAAGAGATTCATAGGATTGTCATTGTTTTTATTGAGTTGTAATCATTGCAAAGGAGGCAAACATTCTACAACAAAGGAAGCCTTGGTGGTTGTTCATCAAGCAAAGTTATCTTGGAAGTCTTGTTGTGTTAACAAGCAAGTGGAAGTCTTGTTGAGGGGATATCGGCAAGCAAGGGAAGAGGTTAGATTAGATTCAATAGGGTTGCAAGACAAGAGTGTGGTATCTCTTGGAGGCTATCAAGAAGGGAGTCTTGAGAGGCATTTACTTGTAATTTGAGAACTCTAATTCCTCATAGTGAAGAATCTCTCTTGATTGAAGAGGGGACTGGATGTAGATTTCAAGTGGATGAAAGTGAACCAGGATAAATCTCTGTGTCGTATCTCTATTCCTTTAACTCTTTACATTCAAGTCATTTCAATATTGTTCTTGATTGAAAACCTAGAAAAGATTGATTTTCATCATTGATTGAATTGAATCTTAATTGTGCAAATTGATTTTGGGAAAATCATTTTCATAACCTAGGTAATCAATAAGAATATTGGTGTTAATCAATTCCGCTTTATCTCTGATCATATGTGTTAATTGATTGATTTTCGTATTTGATTGAAAAGTGATTTTTCAGTTTTAACAGTGATTAATCGATTAACTAAAAGTGTTAATCGATTAACCAAAATCAAGCTTTCGTAAATAGTCGATTAACCTGTTTGATTAATCAATTAACTAAGTGTTTTTAAAGGGTTAATCGATTAATAAGATTTGTTAATCGATTAAGTGCTGAGGTTTTTCTAAAAATCATTTGTTTTAATCGTTTCGATTCATTTCTTTCGAAAATCTTTCAAGGTTTCTCTAACACCTATTCAACCCCCCTTCTAGGTGTTTTCCTTGTGTCTCCTAGTTACTTCACCCACCGATTGTAGTTCTTACAAAACCATCTCAAGATTCAGATATATTTTCTTTTTAAAACTTGATTATTTTATGCACATACTTTAAAGTTCTTAGATTAAATATAGTTTCATCATGCATGCACTCAAATAACAATTAAACATAGCCTCCTATCTCTTTTCTAGGTTGGCCGAACCTCATGATGCAAAAAGACAAGGTTTGTATTCATTTTTCAACATACAAATATCACAAATTCAACATCAAGTCATGTAGATTTTCAAGATCACTTTTTCAAGGCATCAACCACACCATTTACTCACATAAACATGCATCAACATGATTAAAACAAAATCTTTTTCAAACATTTTTAACATGCGAAAAATAAGCTAAAGTTCATTACTTTTTTTTAACCAAAAATCAAGATCTTATTTTAACTTCATGAAAACAACATGCATGTTCTAGAAATAATCAAATCTAATCTCAAAACAAACATGCATCAACCTCTTACAAAATAAAAAGCATGGATTTCATTATTTATTGGTCATGGCCGAATGGCCTTCACAAAATAAGACATGCACAAGATCAAAGATCACAACTTTTCCACTCATAAAACAAAGATCATGACATGCACATACTTAAATCACAAGGATCATCAACAAACCAACATGCAAGACTTAAAGACTTTTACTTTTTCATTGATCAAGCTTAAATCATATTTTTGTTTATTAAGAAATCACATAAACACATCATAGATCATGGTTTAACAAAGAGATTTAACATGCAAAACCAAAGAATCATTAATCAAGTTTAGATCATGGATTTGCTTATCAAATAACCACATAAACACTCATGGATCACGGTTTAGAGCAAGAAAATTAAACATGCAAGGAAAAAAGAAATAAAGATCCACAAAAAAAAGGGAAAATCTAAACTATTACAATCTTCTTCTTGATCTCCAAGTCCTACCATGAAAAGGGTTGATCTTCTAGCTCCTAACACTCTTGATCTCCAAGGAACACTCTTGATCTAGCTTGGATCTCCTTCTTCTTCCTCTCTAACCCTCACGGCCTCTTCTCTCTCTCTCTCTAATTCTTTTTCTTTCTCTAAGAGTGGAATGAGCTCTTAGAGTGTGTTTAGGGTGGAAATGAATAAGTGAAAATGGATGGGAGGAAATGAACTAAAGTCACTCATATATATAGGAACCTACACTCTTCCTCTTTTGCCCTTAGTTTGGTTTCGGTTGGTGCACAATTGGGAGGGGCGGTTTTGGACTTTCAAAAGTTCGCATGGGTGAAGTTTATCAAAACAAGGGGACAAGGTGGAGTAGATTAGGGTGCTAGGGGGCACTTTAGACCTAATGACTAGTTGGCTAATAGTTAGGATTCTACTAACTTAGTTACTTCATGGTTTTAATTTAGTTCATTTGGTTTCTTGTCCAACAAATAAAATCTAAGCTTATACATACACATACATACGTACATACGTAGGGCACACACACACACAAAAACCGTAGCATACACACTCATACATACATGTACATACATATCTTACATTTTTATTTTCTACTCACATTCACTTACAATCATCAATTCACATAACAAGGCAATTAAATTTAAGAAATCACATTCACACCATCATTTTCATGCATCACTCATTAAACATACTTTGAATCAAACACACATCACATAAAAATCCATGCCATGACAAAAATTTCATTTTCTACAAAACACATTTCTCAAAATTCGTATTTTACAAACTCTGGAAATAAATTTTTATAAATCAATCCAGAAAATTCTGAAAATTACATTTTCAAATTCTACGTTTCAAGACGATCGTTTTCATATAAAGATCATGAAAATCCGAGTTACGGTTAAAAAGTTACTAATTTTCAAAGATAACAAATCCAAAAACTTCATTTCAAATAAAATCACCTTTTAATAAAATCACAACTCATTTCTTATGAATCAACAAAATCAGTCACTTCACATCTATATAAAAAAAATAGATTTGTTTATAAAAATCCATGAAAATCCATACTTTGTTTCTTATTCACGTAAAGTACTTTTCTGAAAATCTTTTATAAAGCAGGACCTCAAGGTTTCTTTTGATGAAATTCGTTTACGCACGTACGGGAAAAATGCGGGGTGTTACAGTACAGACCTGGCGCGCCTGGGCGCGCAGCCCTGGGCGCCCAGGCGTGCAGCCCTGGGCGCCCAGGCGTGCATACCGCATGAAAGTGACGCTGTTCGGTATTTTGACCATAACATGAGCTACGCTTATCCAAATAAGGCGATCTTGGTATCATTTTAAAGATAAGGAAAAGATCTACAACTTTGCCGGAAATAGCCTTGCTCAAATGCGTTCATCTTTGGGGTCAAAATCAGGGCCGAAGTTGCTGTCAGATACGAGAAAGCCCAATTGGGCCACTTCCGGATCAGTTTTGCTCCAATTCAATTAGGTTTAGTTTTATCTTTTAAATATAAGTTTTAGAATTAGGTTAAGCAGCCATTAGCAGAGATTGGAGAGAGAGTCATAATCAGAAATCATAGAGGGAGATTACATAATTTTAGAGAGTTTTAGAAGAGGAGAAGATCAAGGATTGGGAGATCCAAGGATTTTCCATGGTAATCATGCATTCTTCTATTTCTCTTGTTCTTATTTTCATGATGTGTAACTAAAACCCTTTGTTAGGAATTGGTGAATTTGTATGGATTAGTTTATTGATTTCATGAATTGATGTTTTTCATATTCTAAATCATGTGTTTGATGGTGTTTTTACTATTTGCATAGAAGTAATTAATCTATGTTTTGGATTTCTAATTCTTCAATTGAGAGATTAGGAATTAGAATAGGTCATGCCTTCAAACAATATAGTTATTCAACAAGTAGGGATACAATTGGGTAATTATATAACATGATTAATTCCCTGTTCTTAATTAAGATTATTCAATGGTTTAATCTCTTAAGGAATTAAGGATTATTGAATTGAATAAGAAACGGTAATTATACAAGAGGGATCTAATAGTTACCAATTTAGGAATTTGTTCATGATTTAGGGAAAAACAGAGATTCATGATAAATAAACAACGCCATACAATGAAACCATGTTCCTAACATCTTTCTCAAATTGCTCATAACTTTTATTTATTTTCTGTTTTTAATTTAATTTCTATTTTTATTTCAAATCAATCATAATTAATTAATTAGAAACCAATAGATTTTGCTTTTAACTACTCTTTGGTGAAAATTAGTTGAACAATTTGCAATCCCCGAGTGGAACGATATCTGGTCTTATTGACTATATTACTTTGCGATCTAGTATACTTGCTAGAGAGTGAACAATAGCGAACTTGGGCTTTCAACCCAAGTTGTACTGGACTGATAATGGGTGTCCAGTACCGTGCAAGTAGTGGTAGAGGGACACTTACTCCCGGTTGGTCTTTCCCTGGAGTGGAGGGTGAAGTGAGGAAATTGAATGAATTATGAATGTCTCATACAACAATACTGATAATGAAAAGAATGTATGTGTGTTATGAGTTTCAAAGCATGAATTGAACAGTACCATGTGAGAAAACTTAATTTGTGTAACAATAAATAATAAAAGGTAAGATTGGGACTGATCACCCCAATGCTTACATTCATTGAATAATACCATCAGAATCCAGAAGTTAAGTACCTCAAATGAAAGAAGGAATAATTTCATGATATTAAGCGGTGCTAGTCCTTTTGACCATCCGAGTTTTGTGATATTTAATATGTAGAAAAGTATGAACGAAATCAAAGAAATAAGATTGGAGTAAGAGGGAATTAGCTGTGGAACCATGAAAAAAAAAAGTGCAGTTTGTGGAAGTATTGGGAGATGTGAATTCTAATGGGTTCCATAACTAATTTCAAATTTTAATGACTCTGGCAATAAGTGGAAACTTATATGAGTGCATGACATATCGAATGAGATTAAACCCATCAAATTTTAATTCTCTATGTCCAACTATAACAAAGAAATGAAAATTTAGAAAATGAGTTTAAGTTCGATTGAGGAGTAAGGACACGCATATTAGTTGAAAGTATATGAGGATAAGCATTGTGGTAGACCGACCCTCAGCCTACCCTTAACATACTCGGCCGACCAGATTAATCAATCTGACAGGTCATGCCTATACAGGCCGAGCGCTAGCCTTAGGACCCATCCTGGCACCTCGGGACCGACCACATGGGGCTTATCCCCCAAGGAGTTCGAGCTAGGGGCGCGTGAGCCTAACTTGCCAACAGGGATAAGATTCTCCACTACAGGATAAGGATGAATGATTCATCCCACATCCTAAATGGGACACGTCAGCTGCCTTGCTGGCCCTCCGTACAGGCCCACAAGGTACAATGCCACCCCTATAAATAGCTGTCTCCAGCAAGGGGCTCTGGTACGTTCTCTCTCTCCCTAATTTCACATCTGCACACACTGTGATTAGGGAAACCCTAGTTGTCCCAACTGGACCTCTAGCATACCTAAACTATCATATACTAATCTCAGTCCATCCACTAGTTCTTGGGTCTCTCTATACCTTTGAGCTAGGAGTGCATCTGATACACCGTGTCCTAGACACAACATTGGCGCCGTCTGTGGGGATCTGATAAACTGTTACCCCCACTCAAAAAATTGTAAACCCACGTGGAAACGCCGCAAACAGCTCGCGCGGCGCAAACCACCAGACCGAAAGGAACCGCCAGAGACTGGAAGAAGGCAGCGCTGACAATGGAAGAGATCTGGAAGGAAGAAATCCTCCCCACCAAAGCATGCCTTCGGTGAGACTGGAAATTCCATCCCGCAGCCACCACTCAGTACCAGCCCGAACTCACAGTGGTCCATACACCGTTCATTCTAGGCAAACAAACCCCAACCCCCCCAATCATGTACCTAACCACGGCTCCGGCCGCTCTTTTGACGCCCGTGTCTCCGGCGAAGAAAGGGGACACTCCCAAGGCCGAAGGGAAACCCAGCTTGAGGAAATAATCAAACAATAAGCCCAAATGTTGGAGCAGCAGGGAAGGGCCATAGCAGAGCTCCAGCAGATCCACATGCAGGCGATTGCTGCACGGGCAGTAGAAACAACCCCGGTAACCATACCAGCCCAGGATCCTCAAGGCCCCATCGCCCTTCCCCCACCACCTCCAATAAATCCAGCCCTTGCAGCCAGTTATGAGACCGATGATAGCGCTCACCCTGGCCACCCCATCACTCCGCGAATCATGGCTTATGAGACACCCTCCGCATTCCTCGGCCCCACCAGTGTAGCGAAATATAACGGGTTAACCGACCCCTTGGAACACATTTTATCTTTTGAAGGTGCTATGAACTTTTATGATGGAGGAGACCTGATGAAGTGCCGAGGCTTTTCTATGACTCTGCAACCACCTATTTTGAGGTGGTACTCGGCCCTGCCTAGGAACTCTGTTAACTCCTGGGCAGAAATGAAGAGAGTTTTCTTGAACAGATATACTGCTAGCTGCGTTCAACCAAAGTCCGACCACGCACTAGCAGGTGTCATGCAACAACCCGAAGAACCCTTGAGAGAGTATCTGTCCCGTTTCCATTCCGAAGCAGGATCCGTCCCAAACCTTGAACCGAGCTTCTCGGTCTTCCTTTTCACTCAGGGACTTCAGAATGGAGACTTCAAAAACTCATTAGTGGGAAAACCGCCGAGGGATATGGCGGAGTTAAGACATCATTCCACCAAGTTCATAAATTTGGAGGAATTCAGCAAATGACAGAGAAATAGGGAAAGAGGTGAGCGAGGGGAACCTTCCTCTCAGGGAAAGTCAAGAAGAGATGACAGAAGAGATGACAGGAGGGAGGAACAAAGAAGAGGACCCAGAGGGGACAGAAGGTTCAGTGCTCCCCGAGCAAAATTCGAGCAGTACACTCCCCTCACGGTCCCAAGAAGTCAGATACTGTAGGAAACAATGCAAACCGACCTTCGAATGGTAGAAAGACCTCCCCCCTTAAAAAGAAGTCAGCGCCAAGACCGTTCCAAGTTTTGCTCGTATCATGGGGGATACGGGCATACTACAAACGAGTGCACTTGGCTAAGGGATGTCATCGAGCAACTAATTAGAGATGGGAAGTTACAACAGTATGTCAGGGAGGCACTCAACCGACATGCTCGAAGAAGAACCCCCTCCCAAGACAGAAACATCCGACCTCCAACCAGAGAAGCCAACCATAACACCAGTCAGCAACCATCTGATCCACAAAGAGTATCCATGGTAGAAGTAACTACAGACCAATCCCCACAAAACCTTAGAGTCAACACCATAGCAGGAGGTTTCACAGGGGGAGGAGAAAAGAGATCCGACAAGAAAAAATACATCAATCAAGTGCTCGCCGTCCATGACCATTCGATCCGAAAAAGAACCACAAAAAGTGTACCGATATGTTTCTCTGATGAAGATCTAGAAGGGATCATCCCAGGTCACAACGACCCAATGGTCATTACTGCCCTGGTCGGCAACTATGAGGTTGCCAGGATATTTGTCGACCAAGGCAGTTCGGCAGACATCATGTTCTTGAACCTTTTTGAAGCCCTAAAGTTAAAAACTTCCGACCTAACCCCATTCGAGGGAAAGTTAATCAGCTTTACAGGGGACGCAATGGTTCCTAAAGGACACATCCAACTACCGGTAACACTTGGGAACCACCCCTCGGCGAGGACTGAGATAATCAAGTTTCTTGTGGTCGATTGCCCATCAGCATATAATGCCATCCTCGGCAGAACATGCCTACAGGCTTTCGGTGCGGTCGTCTCGACCGTTCATCTAGCCATGAAATTTGAAGGCTCAGACGGAACCGTTGTTGCTATCCGAGCCCAGCAGGAAAAAGCTAGACTATGCTACAATGCTAGTTTAGCAAAACTCAAAAGCCCTGAAGAAATTCAGCCAAAGTTATGTTTGAATAAAGGAAATGTACTTTTGACAGACTTGGATGTCAGATCCGAGTTGGATGATACAAGACCAACCCCACAAGGTGAGTGGGAATTCATTGTGTTAGATGAAGAGCTCCCAAGGAGGAAGGTGAAGCTAGGGACCAACCTTTCAGAGACAATACGAGCAGAGATGCTCGAACTTCTAAAAAAAAACAAGGACCTTTTTGCATGGACCTCGGCTGATATGCCAGGGATTGATCCAAACCTAATTTGTCATCGTCTCAGCGTTCACCCGACCGCCAAGCCAGTTGCCCAGAAAAAGAGAAGGGTAGGCACGGAGAAAGCTACAGTAATTGAGGAAAAAGTGGCCGAGCTCCTCGCCGCCGGATTCATCCGAGAGGTCAACTACTCCGAGTGGCTTTCAAACACAGTATTGGTCAAAAAATCAAACGGGAAGTGGCGCATGTGCGTCGACTACACCGACTTGAATAAAGCTTGCCCAAAAGACCAATACCCCCTCCCCATTATAGACAAACTTGTGGACAACTCAGCTGGCTACCAACTCCTCTCCTTTATGGATGCATACTCGGGGTACAACCAAATCCCGATGTACCCTCCTGATCAGGAGAAAACGGCCTTCATCACCGAAAGGGCTACTTATTGCTACACGGTAATGCCTTTCGGATTGAAAAACGCTGGCGCAACCTACCAGCGGATGATGAACAAGGTCTTCTCGGGTTTGATTGGTCCTACTCTTGAGGTGTACATTGATGATATGATAGCCAAGAGCAAGAAAAAGGAAGATCATCCTCAGGACTTAGCAGCCATACTGGAAAGAATCAGAAGGTACAACATGCGCCTGAACCCCTATAAGTGCACCTTCGGGGTTCAGGCTGGGGCCTTTTTAGGTTTCATGCTCACAGAGAGGGGCATCGAGGCCAACCCAGAGAAATGCCAAGCTATTCTGAACATGCATATCCCGTCTAATGTGAAGGAGGTCCAGAGGCTGACTGGTCGGATGGCAGCCCTCTCAAGATTCCTCCCTCAAGCAGCTAAAAAAGCCCTCCCATGGTACCAACTTCTCAGAAAAAACAAAACTTTTAATTGGAATGACTCTTGCGAACAAGCGTTTGCTGAGCTCAAGGAATACCTCTCGGCCCCTCCCGTCCTCACAAGTCCTCGGGAGGGGGAAACACTGTTTTTATACTTGTCTGTTAGTGAAACATCTGTTAGCTCGGCCCTGGTCAGGGACGACCCAGGGACCGAGCGACCCATCTACTTTGTCAGCAAGGCCCTCCAAGGACCCGAAATAAGATACTCCAAAATAGAGAAGCTCGCTTTTGCTTTGGTAATTGCTGCCAGGAGACTCCGGCAATACTTTCAGAATCACCCCATTGTAGTCAAAACAACTCAGCCGATAAGGCAGGTACTTCACCGACCTGAGTTAGCGGGAAGGATGGTCTCTTGGTCCGTTGAGCTATCAGAGTTCGACGTCACTTACGAGCCGCGGGGAACTCTCAAGTCCTAGGTCCTAGCGGACTTTGTTTCAGAATTATCAGACCTTAACCATCCCAGCCAGCCCCAACCTTGGAAGATTTATGTTGATGGTTCCAGCCACAGTAAGGGGGCTGGGGCCGGAATAATCCTTGAAAATGCCGAGGGCCTCAGCGTAGAATATTCCCTCAAATTTGAGTTTCCCACCTCAAACAACCAAGCAGAGTATGAGGCGGTGATAGCCGGTCTGCGGATGGCCCACCAAATGGGGGCTTCAGAAATTGAAGTTTTCAGCGATTCTCAATTGGTTGTATCTCATGTCAAAGGTGAGTTTCAAGCAAAGGAACCAATTCTCCAAAAATACCTAGAACATGTCAAAACCCTATCAGATCTTTTTCCTCAGTTTTCCATCACTGACATCCCTAGGTCCTGCAATGGACGAGCTGATATTCTCTCCAAGCTCGCTAGCACTAAAGTTCCGGAAAACAACAAAAGGCTAGTCCAAGAAACTGTCCACCAGCCGAGTGTTGTTCTGGCATTATCTCTGACCACCGATTGGATGGACCCCATTAAGCAGTATCTTAAATTCCATGTCCTACCAACCGACCCCACCCAAGGAAAAAAGATAGTCAGGCAAGCTGCTCAATATGCCATGATCGGGGACACTTTGTATAAACGGGGAATGGACTCCCCAATGCTGAAGTGTCTGAACCCTGCTGAAGCCGATCTCGTTTTGGCCGAGGTCCACGAAGGAATCTCGAGCCACCATGTAGGTGCAAAAGCTCTAGCCCGTAAAGTACTCCGAGCAGGCTATTACTGGCCTACACTCCTAAGCGATGCTTCAGAACATGTAAAGAGATGCAAGTCTTGTCAGCTTCACGGAAAGATTTTCCAACGCCCCTGACGGAGCTACACTCAATGATTGCACCATGGCCCTTCTATCAGTGGGTCATGGACATCAAAGGGAAATTCAAAACAGGTCCAGGGCAGCTAAAGTTTGTGGTGGTCGCGATTGATTATTTCACAAAATGGGTCGAAGCCGAGGCTTTGGCCACAATTTCTTCAGCTAAAATCCAAAAATTCTTTCTTAGACAGGTCATCGCTCGTTTCGGTGTCCCACACACTCTGGTGACCGACAATGGTACACAATTCACAGCCAAGGTCTTTCAAGAACTGGTCGACCACTTCCACATTACCCACCATTTCTCATCGGTCGAACACCCGCAGACGAACGGACAGGCAGAAGCAGCAAATAAAGTTATCATTGACGGGATAAAGAAGAGATTGTATGAAGCCGAGGGATCATGGGCTGACCTCCTCCCCGAGGTATTATGGTCAATACGAACGACCATTCACACCTCGACAGGAGAAACCCCATTTCGACTAACATATGGTTGTGAGGTTGTGTTGCCTATTGAAATCGGATTCCCACCTTCCGAGTATCCGAACGTCCCGTAGAAGTGAACGATGGTTTGTTGAAAGAAGAGCTAACTCTCAGCGAGGAGATCCGATCGCTCGCGTCTGATCGAGAGAAAAAAGCAAAAGAAAGGCAGTCCCGAGAATACAACAAGTGGGTGGTTCCAAGAAGCTTTACTGTAGGGGATCTGGTCCTCAGACGACCCGACATCGGCTTGAAAAACTCAAAAGAAGGAAAGTTGGCAAGGAATTGGGAAGGCCCTTACAGGGTCGTCTCAAAAACTGGCTCGGGGGCATACAGATTGGAGACACTAACAAAGCAACAACTGAACAACTCCTGGAATGCTACCAAGCTTAAACCTTACTACAGCTAATGGAGACCCACCACAACTCTTGCAAAGTTTCAACCCTGATTTTAAAATTCTGTTGTTTAAATTACATGTCATTTATTTCAGCACTTCTATGTTTATGTTACATTTGATTTTTATTGTTTGCAAGCAGTTCAAAAAAGAGCTTAATGAAGATCTATCTTTTTCAGTCATTCATCTTGTCTTCTTACTGTTAACGTACTAACCATTTCCTCTCGGCTCGCCACTGAGACGAACTTGGGGGTTTATACGCGTCCTTCCAACGGGGACTTATAAATAACAATCACAAGTACTTTAGTAGATGCCCGGCTAAAAACTTAAACAGTTTCTGTAAGCCGAGGACCGAGGATCCCACCTTGGCCAAAGGTAGGAGATCCGAAATCTAAATAACAGTTTACAACGAAATAAAGAACAGTGCAAAATCTGGATGAAAGTAAAACATTTCATAAGGAATTCAAAAGCAATATCCTGTTCAAACCGATCATATTACAGCATTCAGTACTTCGTCAAACAACAATTAAAAATACAATAGTAGCAAATGGAAATACAAAAAAAAAACTAGTCTTCATCCTCGGAAAGTGCGATGGCCGACCCATCGAAATCAACTTCGTCTTCATTCTCCAAGTCCAAGGGGTTCGGGAGATTCGGCACTGCTAAGTCCACCTCCCTATCCTCGTGGGCATAGTCAATAATACGGTCACCGTCGACACCAAAATTGGGACTTGCACCTAACACTCGGATCCCCGGATTCATAAGGGACAATTGTTTAACAACATTCACAAAAGAGTCATTCATTGCATGATCCCAATTGAAGTGGTTCCGCTTGGCAGTAACCTTATGTTTCAAAGCTTTCCGACGAGCCTTTGTCAACTCCCCCTGCAACCGAGCCACCTCATTCTCAGAATTTGTCAACCGACCCTACACACCCTCCAGCTCGGCAACCTTCTGCTGAGCTTCAACCAATTTCTCTTGAGCAATTTGCAGCAGCCTTCCCTTCTCAGCCTCCCTTCTACCAACATCCTCCAAAGCCTTTTGAGTGGTCTCCCGAGCTCTTTCAGATACTTCAAGTTTTTTCTACAGGTCGGTGTTGGCCTCGGTCAGAGACTGAAGATTTGCCTCACTCTCCTTAATCTGAGTTAACAGATTTTTTGCTTGTTGGGCAGCAGCTTTCCTTTTCTCCTTTTCAGTAACCGAAAGTGTTGCGCTGATATCTTCGGCATGCTTACTAAGGTGGAACATGTAGCTAGAAGCCCTCAGCATATTTTTGTGCAATAAATCACAGTGACATTTCAGAGTGGCAGCCGTCTGGTCCGACAATTTCTTATCATCATTAGGAGTGTAAACCAAGTCAACAAATTTTTCCTTTAGCTTCTGAGCCCAAACAGTCTCCTCCTTGGGATCCGGAACGTCAAACCACAAATTACCCCTCTGTAGTGGTTTCAGTATCTCAACAACTTTGCCTTTACCCTTATCTATCCTAGCCCTTTTGGACAAAGGCACTCGGTCCTCCTCCTCTTCCAAATCCACCCGAGCGATAGACTTCCCAGTAACCACCTCCGCCACTCGAACAGATGGTGGTCGGACATCTTGCACCACTTCAACCTTAGGTGACGCCACGACCACCGTGACTGATCGGGTCGCTTCCGAGGAAACGGCTCCGCCAGAAGAGCCGACCGCTTCGACTTTTCTTGACTGAGCAAGCTCCCTTATACGTTTGGCAACCTTGTTCTCCCTAGCCATCTTAACTGCAAATCAAATATACAAAGGGTTAAAAAAAAAGGTGCATCTACCAAGCTCGGCTTTCACAAGCTCTTGTGGAAAAATAATAATGTTCCTAATATCAACTTGGCCATTTTCTTTAAGATAGCTGAAGAAGGTATCACATGTATGCCTCTCGTCGGCCGACAGTTCAGTTTCATAGTGAAATTGGTAAAGTTTTGGGTGTCTGTTGAAAAAGTCAGGTGACCAGGATAGAGGAAACCGAGGGTGATCATCCTCCATAAACCAGCAATTTCCCCTTCCGACAAATTGGTACTTGAAAAACAAAGGTTTAAAGGTTTTCCATGAATCAGTGTACTTAGCAAAGAGAGCATGGTCGTTGCGTGCCTTCAACGATACCCACAGTCTTTTGGTTGACCCTTTCTAAAAAATGTTTACTTGTGGTATGTATAACCATAGGAATGCTCGGAGCGAGCATGTCAATCGGCGAGCCTCACAAAATTTTTGAAACGCTCGGACAAACGCCCAACCACTAGGATGTAGTTGGGTGGGAGCCAGGCGCAGCCGCTGGAGCAGAGCCATCTCTAGGTCGGAAAACGGCATTTTAACACCCAGCCTTATCACGACCTCCTCGTACATAAAAAATTCTTTGCGATTCTCTTTGTAACACCTAGGATTATTACCCTTAAAACCCCATCATTTAAAAATATGAACTTAAAAATTCCTTTTTATTTTAATAAAATTAATCGTCAAACGGACGGAGTTTCGTTTGAAATTCGGACTTATCCAAAATTTCACCTGTGAAAACATTTATCAATTAAACATTCAGTAGACAGCAGGGCTTGCATCAAGAGTATTTTTGCATTATATCGAGGCCCAAAGGGCTCAAAAATATAAAATCAACATCAGAGTTAAAAGTAGCAGCAAAACACCAAGTTAGAAATATAAGTTCAAAGACCCTAAGCTTTTTAACAAAAGAGATATATCCTAAGCCTCGATCAAAAAGTATATACAACACATTTACATCAAAATAATATAGGAGGCTTAGGTCCAGTGTCATATCCTATTCCCCTAACACCCGATACTATCCCTGTAAGGGATAGTAATCCTGCTCGGCCGAACCTGGTGTATGCTCCAGCTCAGTACCTGAAAAATGGTAAGGAGGTGAGCACTACACAGTAAAGTAGGAATAGCAGTTTCTCATATGACATAATAACCGACCAAGCCAAACACATATAGTTCAGGTATTTCACATAGTCATTCACACATGGAAGCAATAGTACAAACAAATGCCAACGATTCTTTTATCTCTATACCTTTGTCTTTTCTTTTTAATCAGCTCATTCTTATTCTCTAATTTATCATGCTACAGGTCTACTTTATTTCCCCCTGTTTTAACCTTTTATCGCGTCGGGTCGGTGTCGACCTCGCACTATTAAATATAAATGATCGCGCTGGGTCGATGTGACCATCGCATTATTAAATATAAATGATCGCGCTGGGTCAAAGTGACCATCGCATTAATAAGTTCTATTATCGCGCTGGGTGATATAACCTTCGCATAATTATGTTTTGTTATCGCGCTGGGTGATATGACCTTCGCATATCGCGCTGGGTACATATACCTTCGCATTATTATGTATTATTATCGCGCTGGGTGATATGACCTTCGCATATCGCGCTGGGTACATATACCTTCGCATTATTATGTTTTCTTATCGTGCTGGGTGATATGACCTTCGCATATCGCGCTGGGTGATATAACCTTCGCATAATTATGTTTTGTTATCGCGCTGGGTGATATGACCTTCGCATATCGCGCTGGGTACATATACCTTCGCATTATTATGTTTTGTTATCGCGCTGGGTGATATGACCTTCGCATATCGCGCTGGGTACATATACCTTCGCATTAATAAGTTTATTTCATCGCGCTGGGTCACCGTGACCTTCGCAACATAAATTCTAAATGGTCGCGCTGGGTCTTTATGACCTTCACTTTTATTAAATTTTCATTCCTTTATTCATTCATAATTCCCTCTCCACTCCTTCACATCACTTTTTCTAACCATCACTCCCCTTTTCTCTAATCTCTTAATTAATTCACTTTCCAAGTATTGTCAACACTAATCCCATTCATTTATTTCCATAATCCATTGTTCATTTAGTCACATGGCCAGCAACACATCATTAAACTACTTAGCATCATCACCAACAATTCCACAATACACACTTAAAATTCAAACATACACATATTAAAAAATAATCACTTATACACAACATCATGATTAATTAAATTCCTTTACTTCAATTCTATAATCATTACTAATATTCATTACCCTATGGTTTATACCCTAACTAACACTTAACTCTTAGCAAGTATTATATACATACTAGAAACTCATCCCTAAATTAAGGTAATACTCACTCCTTACCTCAAAATATTAAGAGATAGAGTGTTTGCCCAACTTGTCCTAGCTTACAAATCTTGAAACCTTGAGCTTTCTCCACTTAGCTTTCCACCTCAAAAGAGGTGCTATGCCAAAGTTGATGAATAACCTATTGCGAGGGTTGTAAAACAAAGGTTACTATTATCATCTGGCTATTTGTTAGAATCCATAAAATAGTGAGGTTTTCATGGATTTGAGTTGGAAATCCAGAATATGAGAAAGGGAGAGAGAGATCGACTAGGTTAAAGAGGAAAAGGAAGGATGCTTTGAACTTAAGCACTTACTTGAAGCTTGATAGGAATATGATTATTGATGAGAAGAGAAACCTTAGAGAAGAGAGAGAAAGGCGTGGAACTTGAGAGAAAAGAGGAGGAGAAGCTTCTAACTCATGGCTCCTTGATGATGAAGTGGATGGAAACCCCTTTTTGCTTCTTGGTTGAAGGTTGATGATGGAAAGTAGGAACCCTAGAAGAAGAAGAGGGGTTCAAAGTTGAAGGAGGAAGAGAGAGGAGAAGAGAGTTCTTTATGTTGTTGTTGTGTTTTTACTTCTTTCTTTTCTTTTTTTATGCATTGATCTTAGCCTCCAATTGGTTTGTGTGGCTGAGAAGGCATGCTTCTCAATTAAGTTACGAACGGGTGGCTCCCACGTGTTATATTTTTTTTTCTGATTTTTCCAGTGAGTAATCGATTACTCACTCCAAATAATCGATTACCCATGTGATGCAACATTTCTCAGTACATTCACCAGAGCCTAAGTAATCGATTATCCCCCTGAAGTAATCGATTACTACTCAAAGTAATCGATTACTTTACCCTTGTAATCGATTAATTTGCTGCAACATCATAAGTGTTTCCACCAGAGGCCTTGTAATCGATTACTGCCTTGCAGAGTAATCGATTACTTAAGTGAAAAGTCAGATTTTTATGAGTTTCTAACTCCAATCCATTTCCTTATGCCCCCATTCTCATTCAGGCTTTGATTACTACTTAAAATCCTCTCTTAAAGCTTGATAATTCTCCTAAATGCTTGGCATAAATCATATTATACCGAAATTAAACTTAGGGATGTTACACTCTTCGATCGCTGTACATACTCGATCATTGGCCGACGGAGGACTAATTGTGTATGATGTCCCCGTTTCATCCACAGGGAAAGGGAGTATGTTGGCTCGGATATGACTCAAGTTGCTGTTGATTAAGGCTGACGGCGTACCGAGCACCTCCAAATCAACCCAGTCATAGGCTCCAGAGTTTGGAGGCACAGGAAATTCATGAGGATGTGTAACGCACCGTCGAACCATACCTGGGGAAAGGGAAGTCTCGGCGTCAGAATCTACAAAATCAAAATCTTTAAACAATCTAACCCTAGGTTTATTGGTCCTATAGCCGAGCCTACTACACCTTCCCCTAACCTTTAAGGCTTTTCCCCAGAAGGGTTTTTCCCAAGTACGGTTCGAGGGGCGGCGGGCCCACTTGGGCCCGCTCCTCTGCCGCTTGATACTGTAACCTCCTACTCTCCTTTTCCTCAAAAGTCTGGGGAAATTCCACCGATAATGGCATCTCCGCCGTGGGATCCGCCATGCGATGGCGGAAAGGCGATGGCAGGAAGCCTAGCACTTCCAAGTCAGAAGAAGATGAAGATGAAGAGGAGGAAGAATCCTCAATATCGCCTAAACCCAAAATTCTTGACAACTTCTCATACCATGACCAGTTAACACCCATGATGAAAGCTTAGGAAACCCAGAAAACACAAAAAGAAACTCTAAACCCAACAAGAGCCAGAAACCCAGAACCTAAGAAGATGAACAGTGCAAACAGAAAAAGAAAAAGATAGAAACAAGAACCAGAGAGAAAAATACCTGAGACTGGAAGAAGAGGATATGCACTAACTGATTAGCACAACGAAGAGGAAGCAGCAGGCGTCAAGAATGACAGTAGTAATGGCTTGAGAATGGTCAAAGGAATCTGAAATTCTAAAAGGAGATGAAAACGCAGAGAGAAGAAGAGGGAGTCAGAAGAGAGAGTTTGGAGGAAAATGGAAAAAAGGAAGTGGAAAGGGTAGTTGAAGTTCAAAAAGAAACTTCCCTCCCCACGTTTCAGTTAATGGGCCTGATGGCAGAAGCCCAATTCCACATTGAGCCACCCAAAAAGCCACGTGGCGCACAATCAGTGGAAAGAAGCATTTAAAAAACCCAAAAGGCAACATGCGTAATAATGACGCTTCTGACACAAACAGCACGTGTCAGCAGAAGGACACTCAAACATCCCCTCAGTCAGTCGAAGGGATAGCGAGGCACTATGAGCTGTCCTGAACTCATCGCTTCACCCCGAACCTAATACTCGGCACCTTCAAAAGACACCTTCGAAGAACTCTCAGCTCGGCTCAAGACTCAAAAAGTCTTACCGAGCTAGGGGGCTTATGTGGTAGACCGACCCTCAGCCTACCCTTAACATACTCGGCCGACTAGATTAATCAATCTGACAGGTCATGCCTATACAGGCCGAGCTCTAGCCTTAGGACCCATCCTGGCACCTCGGGACCGACCACATGGGGCTTATCCCCCAAGGAGTCCAAGCTAGGGGCGCGTGAGCCTAACTTGCCAACAGGGATAAGATTCTCCACTACAGGATAAGGATGAATGATTCATCCCACATCCTAAATGGGACACGTCAGCTGCCTTGCTGGCCCTCCGTACAGGCCCACAAGGTACAATGCCACCCCTATAAATAGTTGTCTCCAGCAAAGGGCTCTGGTACGTTCTCTCTCTCCCTAATTGCACATCTGCACACACTGTGATTAGGGAAACCCTAGTTGTCCCAACTGGACCTCTAGCATACCTAAACTATCATATACTAATCTCAGTCCATCCACTAGTTCTTGGGTCTCTCTATACCTTTGAGCTAGGGGTGCATCTGATACACCGTGTCCTAGACACGACAAGCATAAAAATGGGGTCTAAATGAATATGAAGTAACTTAGGATGAATTGTTAGACAATCTAATCATAGGACGAATAAGTAAACTGAATAGGATGTATGTTAATCGGTTAAGAATCTAATATCAGATGATTCTAGATTTTATGCATGGTAAAAAAAGAAAGTAGCCAAACACTAAGTGAGGGAGTAGACACTCTCCACACCCCCTGGTAGACATGAATAATCTTATCGTAGTAAAATTAGAAGAATTCTAATCAAAATGAAATTGCAGATTCAACCAAATGACCACACGGAACGCTGGCATATCTGAAAACCTGGCGCAAACCAATCAAACCCTTGAAGCAACAGAATTTCATAAACTTACAGAGTTTTGAAAAGTAGACCCCCCTTAAATTTGAAGGAGTGTAACACCCCAATTTGGACTTAGAATTTTCACTAAAAATTTGCGCCATTTTTTTTAATATAAACATTACCAAAATCCGTTCATTTTATTTCTTTTACAAAAAGGTTTTCATAATACTATTTCAGTTACTTGGTTTTTAAAATATTTGCAACATAAAATTCTTTTTCCAAAAAGAGATGTTACCAACACATTTCCAAAAACTTATTTTCTTAACGCCATATTTATTTGATGGTTAACTTGCAGAAACATTTAATTATTTTTTTGAACTTGATACATAACCAAAAGAACTTCTTTTATTTCTTTCAAAATAATCCTTTATTACAACAGGGGTTATATCGGGATAGAGTAATCATGTCTTAATCACCTTAAGATAGGGTACAAAACAAAGACTACTATACTATCCTAGATTACTAGTCTTCATTGCTATCCTCCGCCACAAGTGTCTGAGAGATTCCTCGGTTACCGCTTCTGTTTCCTCCTCATATGGGTGCCATCTCACTATCCTCTTGCAACTTGAGCAACTACTACTCGAACTTCCACTTGATCTGTCATCTGTGAACATTGTCCCCCAATGTCCACAGGAAAAGGAAATAGAGAGAGTAAGCACTTCTGAACGATATTATCGTCGACGGCGTGGGCTTACCATAGGGGAATATTAAGACCATACAGTATATACATCATTATTACCATTACCATATAAATAACTTCAGTTAATTACCATAAATCCTTTCCCAAAAAAGGTACGCCTCTTAAAAACCATAATCGTTATATTTAATTATCTTTAGGTTCTAAGTTTCAACGTCACAACCATCGGTAAATCAAAAGGGGGTACCATTATCGAGGTTCAAGGGATGGATAGCACACATGTTACATCTCCTCCATCAGTCCAACCATATCCTAGTTCGGAAAGCAGATGGGACGCACAGGAACCCTAACCACGCTGGCATCAAAGTCGCAAAACAACAGGCTGAAACCAACTTCCTTGCGGTCAGCAAAATTACAAACACATTTTCCAAAAAGGAGTCCAAAATAAGCAGAGCTTCTAGCTTCGTTCGGGTTCCCTCTCACCATCTATGATTTGCTCAAGGGGGCGACAGCACTCTCTCTAGTTGCGCATGCAGTCCTTGCCACGACACTAACTTTGGTCATTGTAGCATTCGTCCCGCCTAGAGAAGCGCTCAAGGCTTCTTGACGTTCACCGTCCTTGCCCTCCCCTATCACAATCACCACTTGAAGAGACACCAACCTCCAAGCATACGGTATCTTTCCTCTCCACTACTTCACTCTCAACGCAGGGTTTAGAAAAGGGGTTCCTAAATCTTTTAAGTCATCGAAGGGTTTTACTAAGTTGAACATTCCTAATTGTGGTCGACCCATTCTAAGCCACACTTCTAACGGGTCTCGACCTCTAAGGGATTAACCTATCACAGGCGCTTCCAAATCAAACGAATTCCAAACCGAGCTCACAACCACGGCATTCCATTCACGTGGCCGGCAAAACTTAATGATCAAGCACGTCACCATGACAGTGCGATCAGGGGATAACATTATAAACTTTCATAAGTTTCCGAAACGATTCCATACCAATTCCTTAAACCATAAAGCCTTTTAATCAATCCCCAAAAATTCTCCAACATAACATCATATGAATCAATTATTTTCCAATAACAGGTTTATATAACATATACGCCAGACATGTTATCATTAACAATTTAATATTATAATCGATTCAGCATCATAATAAAACAGAATATACAGCACATACAATTATATTCGAGGGATCGTTGTTTTCGTATGAACGGCGGAACACACACATAATTGCCGTTCTACTATTCACCCGATAGATCCCTAGTTCTGACCTTTGAGATGATACGGAACGTCCTAACATTACCCTACATGCCACTATGTCTTAAGAAGGCTTCTCTCTCACCTTGAAGTGAAGCTAAGAAATTAGGGTCCTCTTGAATCGAATTCGCGTCACGTGATTCCAAACGAGAACCTTTAACAATTTGATACACATAATCCAAATAACAAATCAATTTAAACAAATTATTAAAAGAATATTTTACAAATCAAAAACACTTAGTATCCTTTTAAAATACAAAACAGTATCAGTAGCTTAAAATGTAACACCCTGTCCAAACACCTCACAAAAGTTTTGATAAAAACCCTGATTTTTAATTTCATAAAGGTATTTTTATAAAAGAGTAGTTTTTTAATTTGGAATTTTCTTTATGATTTTATGTGACAAAGTTTCTTTTAAGAAAAGATTTTTTTTATGGAAAAATATTTTATGAGTCTAAGTTTTAATTTGAATTGACTTCATGATTTATGATGATTTTAGATTTTAAAGCAAATAATTTCGTTTGAAGCAAACTATATGGCATTCGAATTTTTGGAGTGTTTGAATTAAATTTCCCTAAGTATTTCTACCTTATGCATTCCCTAAATGTGAATTTATGTGTGTGAAAAGAAAATAAAAATGAAATGTGCATGTGTGTGATATGTGGCGCCGTGAGGGAGTGAGTAGTGAGCATGTGATGAGTCATTTGTTGACTCATGAACCCTAAAAGCTAGTAGCCTTAGCACCTAGGATTAGTTTAAGTATTAAGTATGGTTAGTGGGTTGACCAACCAATAGGAAGGGAGCTTAAACCTAATTCACCCTCATTAGCTCAATGGCTTAATCAAGCCATGCAAGCCTTAAGGTGGACAACTATACCCTTCTTGGCTCTCTCTTGACCGAATTATTTGAAGGGCAAGAAAGGAATTGGGGTGTGTTGATTCTTAAAGCCCAACCGTAGCACTCAACACCCTTTACTTCTCATTTCACTTTCCAAATCAAACACTTCCTCTAAGAGAAGCATCAATCTCTTAGAAAAAGAACTAGAAACCCATAGAGAGGAGAAGGAACCTGTGAGCAACCAAGGAGAAGAGGAAGAAGAAAACAAAGCTCAAACCTTAGGATCATCAAAGAACTAGTGAAGAGGTTGAAGAACTTTTCCTATTTTCTTGTCTACTTGAAGATCCTAGATTCTTGAAGTGTGGTTCTTAATTTTTCTAAGTTTTGTAAATCTATTTGTTTATGCATGTCTAAGTTTTAGGCTTGTATGTAATTGTTAAGCCTTGATCAAGAACTCTACCAGTGTGTAATCCCAAAAACTATGGACATTATATTTGGCCATGCTTAGGAACTTAGGTCATGAAGATTCTTATTGCATTATTGAGTGCATGCATGTTGATTTGGTACTTGATGATGATGATCTATGTGATTTTCGTGCTCTAGTTTTCATCTTGAACTTTCTAAGTTTTGATTTGAGTTGATTTTCATAAAGTCCTTGATTTTGATTCGGTTTTGAGAAAGAATTTGATAATTGCATTTGGTTTTCATGGCTTTGATTTTTATAAGCTTTGCATGTGATTTTCTTGCTTTAAAAATTTTATTCCATGACTTGTATGTCACGGTTTTCATGAGGAAAACAAGGGAACCCAACTTTTCTAAAAAGTTTTACTTTGATTCAAGTTTACAAGTATTTCAAAGCTAAAGATTTGAGTTTTCTCCTTGATTTTGGCCAATGTTTCATTCGGCCAAGCTTAAAAGTCAAAGGATCTTGATTGTTTTCATGAACAAAATCTTACATGTGTTCTCCTTGTGGTTTTCATGATTTCTAAAGCACAGGCAAAGGAAAAATAAAATTTATAAACATACTTTGAAGTGACAAGTTAGTCACGGTTTTGAGGGAAAAAGAGTTATATGATTCTTAATTCAATCGTTTTAAGGATGCATGTTTTGATTTAGTATTTTCAAAGAGAAAAGTGCATCAAAAATATTGTTTTCTCCTAGTGATGATTCGGCCTACCTTTGGTTGAGGAAGCTAGATCCTTTTTGCATGGAATTGTTTTCATGAAATGATTGTGTTTTGTGATTTAGTTTTAAGAAAATTTAATTGAATGATGTTACTTTGTTTTGGTTCAATTCGGCCTACATCGGAGGAAATGAACCAAACATGTTTGATGATTTTGAAAGTGTTTTCATGATTTGATTTCCTTAATTCTTGCTGCTCAAGAATTGTTTTCAAGTATTCCAAGTTTTAAAATGCTTTTGAACTATGAAAGAACATGGATTTCAAGTATTGTTTGACTTACAAAAGTTAAGGTAAAAGATCATGGATTTTTAATGAATTCCAACTTGAATTAAGGGAGCTGGACTTTCCATACAACTACCTAAGTCAATTATTTTATTTATTTTAATATAAGTTTTCAATTGGTTTCAAAGGTTTTCAAGTATTAGAAAAGATCCAAGTTGTTTTAACAATGTTTTAAAGAGGGAATAAAAAGGGGTTTTGATTTGAGAGATCAAGTAACAATTTCTAATAGTTTTTAATAAAAGTGTATTTATCTATGTGAGGTTATCCAGTGGACAGAGGTGATAATTCTCAAAGAGGAATTAGAGACCTTCAGGAACAAAGCTTTTCTCGTTCGGATTTTAGAGGTGAGTGAGATTGCAGTGAGCCGTGGTAATGTTGCCGGATGGTGGTATCTATGTATTTATGTTACTTTTCCTTAAGTTATGTCTTGACGCATGTTTCTTTCGTTTAATATTTTATCTCCCTTGAGTTGAGTGAGATACCCTTATGATAATCGTAAGTGGTTCATGAATAATGAACGTGAGGATGGACAAAGAGGCAATGTACGATGCGATTATGGATGGCGAGATGAAATGTGCATGTATGTGGAACGAGAACGTGAGAATTATGAAATGATGTTGGTGATTATGAATGTGTTGTGATGTGCCAAGTGAAATAGCTTCATGAGACGATGATGAGTTATGTTGGTGGCCTAAAGGCTTCGAAAGTGATGATATATGAGAAAGTGGGGAATGCATATACATATAGTGGTCGGGTCTTGTCGAAGGGATGGACTTAGGGCAAGCCGACTATAGATTAATAACTAAAAGACTTTAATTCCCTAAAAGACTTTCAAGAGTATTAAAAGACACTTAAGACATTTATATTCACGGTGAGATATGAGAGTGTGAAGTAGTGGAGAGGAAGATACTATGGATATCTACGGATATTCAGGTGGAGATTGCATGAGGAGAGGGCAATGACGATGACTCGTCAAGAAGCCTCGAGTACATTTCTAGGCGGGACGAATTCCATAAGTGGCACACTAACGTGGTGGGGGCTGGGCCCAATGCCGTGGTAAGGACCGCATAGCTAACTAGAAATGATACTGTCACCTCCTTGAATGCAAGTCTACAACAGTTGAGAGGGACTGGAACGGGGCACTGTGTTATATGTATATGTTATATTTGAGGCTGAGACCTCTTGGCTTGGAGCCATTTTGTGTGAGACAGTTGTCATGCCCGCGTGGTAAAGGTCCTGTACTCCTGTTGGCTTCCGACTAGGTGAATGGAGACCGAGGAGATGTAGAGTGAACGTTTCCTCAATGATGGTGATTTCCCCCTACCTCATTGAGTGAATGAAAATGATAAGACTTAATAACTACAGATCACATGATAAGAGTATTAGAGAATGTAAGCAAAGTGCATAAATGATTATCAGTGTGGCACGAGAATGAGGATGAGGGAATGATTATTTTATGCTCGTTTTATATTATGCTACTTATTTATGGAATGTCCTTGTGTCGATCAGAAGTCGAATGATTGCGCTCATGTCTCTGAGTTTCCAGTGGAATTTGGTATCGAGTCCTGTTATGTTCATGTGTCAAGAGTCTTTAATGTTAATTGTCTTTCTATTGCGTTATTCTCCTACCTTGCGGTCAACATGTCATGTATGGCGCGCTGACTCTCTCCTACCTGGTTGTCGTATTGGCCTTTGCCGGTATTGCAACGGGTAGATGGCGTATTATGTAGCAATCCAAATGTGGCCTCTTCAGGGAGGAGCATGGGAGATGGTACCTGATGGATGGGTATGGAGAGGAAACACTCGGCTGGAGATTGAGGATCCAAGGCATATTTTGAGAGGAGCAAACATGGATGTTCATGTCGGACAAGTCACCCTGAGAGATTACCAAGATGGTGGACCAAGGGAGCACCATGAGCTAAACGGTGAGCCTGCGCCTGTAGCAGTGGTGAATCCTGAGCCAATGGAAGAAGAGGATGCTAGAGGATCTGAGCATGAGGTGGAAACCGATCCCAGTGAAGATATGGAAGTTGAAGCTAGTTCATCTGAAGAGTGATCCGTGTCTAGTGATTGTCATGTGTTAGGATTCCAGTCGTAGTCGGGGATTTCCTTGTGATGAATCAATGATGTAAACAGCTATCTTTTGTTCATGGATTGTAATATTTTGTGAAAACTCTTTGAAGATCTTTTGGAATGTTTTATAATATGTAAGACTTGTGTTTCATTAATATAACTAAGTTCCGCACTTTTCGTAAAAGATGGTTTTCAATGTGAGTGGTTTCGAAAGTGACAACTCGATTTTCAAAAGGATGAGAACAAACTTGTATTTAAAAAAAATGGCCTCATTTTTAGCAATTAAGTAAGAATAATTTGATTAAGTTTTGGGAGTGAAAATCGGGCTGTTACATAAAACCTCTTTGAAAATAAAAACAGATTACTGCACTAGAAAAATCACTTTTTCTTTTAGCTTTTTAAATCATAACAACCTTTTCTAAAAATAATATAACTTTTAGAACTTAATTATCACCTTTCAAAAATAATTTCTAAAACATCACTTACTCAAAAACTCATTTCCAATTATCTTATAACAACTACCATTTACAGACAAATCATACAGCAGGATTTTAAAATCATTTGCTTTGATGCAACCTTAAAACTAAATTCAGCAGTAAATAAAAATCACATAACCACACTACAAACACACCTAATTCATTGTTTTTGATCAATTTTCAAAAGAAATCGTTGTGTGTTGACTCATCAACGCACTAACGAGTTCTCCACTAACTCGATTACTCGAGTGTTTCCAAAAATACTCGAGTGTTTTTGATCAATTTTCAAAAATATTTATTTTAATGCCCTTCCCTCCAAAGCTTTTCTAATATTGCTTCTAGGCCCTAATTCAGGGATTAATATGAAAAAACTTTAATTTTTACATATAATACTCTTGTCCAAATATTTTTCCACCTCTAACAAATACTAACACTAACACATAATTAATCTAATTTTAAAGAATAAATATAATTATGATTAAGAAAATAATTATAAAATAATCTTTCATAATTACAATTTTATTATATCAGGAAGTGAAAATTTGGGGTGTTACACTACTCCCCCACTTAACAGGAATTTCGTCCTCGAAATTCAACTTACAAAAATAACTCAGGATAATCTTGACGCATTCGATCCTCTAATTCCCAAGTTGTCTCGAATACATTCCCACTTTGCCACACGACTTTGACCAACGGAATATCCTTTCCTCTCAGCTGTTTGGTCCTCCTATCTTCCACTTTGACTGGGCCAGCCTTAAAGGTTAAGTTTTCTCGTAAGGTTAAGTCATCTGGACGAATCTGAAGGATCGTGGTTGGGTCATGCACGAACTTTTTCAATTGATATACATGAAAAACATTGTGCAGATTGGCTAAAGATGGTGGGAGAGCTATTTGGTAAGCTACCGGTCCTACTCGCTTAAGGATTTGGTAGGGACCTATAAACTTAGGCGAAAGCTTTTGAGGTCTCAACGCTCTACTCACACCCTTCAGCGGTACAATCCTGAGAAATACATGGTCGCCTTCTACAAATTCTAAAGGTCTTCTTCTTTTATCAGCATAACTTTTCTGACGACTATCCGCAGCCTTGATATTTTCTTGAATCATTCTGATCTTTTCGGTTGTCTGTTGCACCACATCTGGACCAAGATGTAAATTCTCCCCCACTTGAAACCAACATAGAGGGGTTTGGCATTTTCTCCCATACAATGCCTCGAACGGTGCCATACCGATACTTGCATGATATCCATTGTTGTATTTGAATTCTGCGAGTGGTAAAATCTGATCCCAACTTCCTCGTTCTTCCAACACACACGCTCGCAAAATATCTTCCAAAGTTTGAATGGTCCTTTCGGCTTGCCCATCTGTCTGAGGGTGATATGCTGAACTCATCTTAAGCCTCGTCCCCAGAGCTTGATGCAGGCTTGACCAGAATCTACACATGAACCTCGGATCACGATCCGAAATAATACTGGATGGCACTCCATGCAATCGTACCACTTCCCGAATATAAAGTTCGGTAAGTTTTTCCATAGAATAGCGCATATTCACCGGAATGAAATGCGCCGACTTAGTAAGACGGTCCACAATTACCCAGATTGCATCATGGTTTGCAGCTGTCTTTGGCAGCCCAGTTACAAAATCCATGGAAATACTGTCCCATTTCCATAGTGGAATATCCAGGGGTTGCAACATTCCTCCAGGTTTCTGATGTTCCACCTTAACTTTTTGACAAATGAAACATGACGCTACATAATCCCTAACGTCCTTCTTAAGGCCCGACCACCAAAACATGCTTTTCAAATCCCGGTACATCTTTGTCGATCCAGGGTGCATGCTCATCTGACTTTTATGTGCCTCATCCAAAATCAGCCTCCTAATCTCCAAGTTCTTCGGTATGCAAATTCTTGTTTTAAAACGAAAAATTCCATCCGACCCTTCCGAGAAATACGACTCTTTTCTTCCTTTCATCAGCTCCCTCTTTTCCAATAGTTCCTGATCTTCATGTTGCAATTCTCGAATTCGAGTCAAGAATTCGCTAAAAATGTGCAACATACCCATCTTAATATAACTTGGTTCCACTTGCATCCCCAAACATAGATCCCGAAACTCTTCAATCAAAGCCGCTTCCTTAATCATCATTGAGCTTGCATAAATCGCTTTACGACTCAAAGCGTCTGCTACAACATTAGCCTTACCAGGATGGTAGTGAAGCTCAAAGTCGTAGTCTTTTAAAAATTCCATCCACCGACGTTGCCTCATATTTAACTCCTTCTGATCAAATAAATACTTCAAACTCTTATGGTCACTAAATACCCGGAATGTAGTGCCATAGAGATAATGCCTCCATATCTTCAGTGCAAAGACTATTGCAGCAAGTTCCAAATCATGGGTGGGGTAATTTATCTCGTGAACTTTCAGTTGACGAGATGCATACACCACAACCTTTCGTTCTTGCATCAAAACACTCCCAAGCCCTTGTCCTAATGCATCACAGTACACTTCATACTCCTTGTGAGGGTCAGGTAAGATTAACACTGGTGAAGATGTTAATCTTTCCTTAAGCATCGGAAAACTCCTTTCACACTTCTCGTCCCATATGAATGGTTGATCCTTCCGGGTCAGCTTGGTGAGGGGTAATGCAATCTTCGAAAATCCCTCAATGAATCTTCTATAATACCCAGCCAGCCCTGAGAAGCTTCAGACTTCCGTGACTGTCTTTGGTTGAACCCACTGCAAAACCGATTCAACTTTAGCTGGGTCAACCGCTATGCCACCCTCCGAGATCACATGCCCCAAGAACTGAACTTCCTTTAACCAAAACTCACATTAGAAATTTTGGCGTAGAGCTGCTTCTCCTTCATAATCTTAAGTACTATTCGGAGGTGTTTGACATGTTCTTCCGGATTCTTAGAATATATCAGGATGTCATCAATGAAAACTACCACGAATGAATCCAGATATGGTCTAAAAATCCGATTCATATAGTCCATAAAAATGGCTGGTGCATTTGTTAATCCGAACGGCATTACAACATACTCGTAATGTCCGTATCGAGATCGAAATGCAGTCTTAGGGATATCTTCCTCCTTGATCCTGATCTGATGATACCCAGATCTTAGATCAATCTTAGAAAACACTGAAGCTCCTCTTACCTGATCCATGAGATCATCAATCCTTGGCAAAGGATACTTGTTCTTTATGGTCACCTTATTCAACTGTCTATAATCCACACACATTCTAAGGCTTCCATCCTTTTTCTTGACAAACAACACCAGAGTGCCCCATGGGGATACACTTGGTCTGATAAGTAGTTTCTGCAGCAACTCCTCTATCTGCTTCTTCAATTCGACCATCTCGGGTGGTGCCATTCTATAAGGAGCAATAGAAATGGGACCAGTTCCTGGAATTAACTCAATTCCAAATTCAATCTCCCTCTTGGGTGGTAATCCCGACATTTCCTCAGGGAATACCTCAGGAAATTCTCGAACAATCGGAATCTCCTCCACAGACTTTTCTCCTTCCTCTGGTTCAATAGCAGAGACTAAGCAGAGATATTTCTCTGAGATTGAGTCCTTGAATAAAATTGTCTTCTTATCACAATCAATAACCACATGATTTTTAGTCATCCAGTCCATGCCCAAAATTACATCCAATTGGGACAAAGGTAAGCATATCAAATCTAACTGGGAGACTCGGTCTACTATCCTAATTTTACAATTAAGACACACCTTTGAAGCGATCACGGGTGAATTAGTAGGGGTCTCGACCCTAAGACAATGGGGTGATTCAAACACAGGCAATTTCAAATGATTCACACATTCAAATGAAACAAATGAATGAGTGGCTCCTGAATCGAATAAAATTCTACAAGGTTGGTCATTGAGCAAATAAGTACCTTGCACGAGTCCCGAAGTCTGATTCGCTTCAGCACCACTAAGGGTGAAAACTCGACCTTGGGTTACTGGCTTGTCCATAGATCCTCTTGGAGTGTTCTTGGGTGGTTCCTTGCAATCGCGAGAAAAATGACCAGGTTTCCCGCAGTTAAAACATCCACTGTGAGACCCACATAATTTTCCAAAGTGATGACGCCTGCACTTCTCACAATAAGGAGCATTATTGTAAGAGGTGTTTCGATCATCCGACATCTTGCCCTTTCCCCTATTCTTATGAGAATAAGGACCTTTGTGACGGTGGTCATGCCCCTTCCGCCCCTGTGGTCCATATCCCTGATGTTCCTTCTTTCCTTCCACAATCTGTACTGTCTCCGCCTTTTTATCATCCTCGTACATCCTACACATATCAACCAGCGTAGGAAAGCTTTGAATCTTTTGATAACTGAACACCAACTTTAATTCAGGTCTCAGTCCTCCCTCAAACTTAATACACTTGCTCCTTTCATTAGGATTCATCTGATAGTAAGGAGAGTATTTCATCAATTCTTCAAATTTTACAGTATATTCGCCTACACTCATGCTGCCTTGTTTGAGTTGCAGAAACTCCACTTCTTTATTCCTCCTTAAATCATCAGGAAAATACTTCTTGAGAAATTCTTCCATGAATACTTCCCAAGTTACCTCTCTTCCTTCATGAGCAAGTAACTGAGCAGTATGATTCCACCAATGTTCCGCTTCGCCTTCCAGCATGAAAACAGCATAAACTATCCTCTGAGTGTCGGAGCATTCCAAATTTCTAAAGATCTTGTCCATATCCAAGATCCACTTATTAGCTTCTTCCGGTTTAAACCCACCAGCGAACTTCGAGGGATTGTAGCTCCTGAAATCCGACAAAGTTTTAGCTTCCACAGCTGCCGCACCCACTGGAGGTGGATTAACGGGCTGAGATGGATGTTGCTGATGTTGATTCTGCTGCAGATTCTCTAATACTGCGGTGATCCTTTCCAGCAGATCGTTCGTATGGTTTCTATATCGTGATGCCATAGTGAGCCTGCACTATGGACCTAGGTCGTTAAAGATCTATCTAAACATTGAAATCTATCTAGTTCTATTCTAAACAATCACTAATAGAACTAAGGCTATATGAAATGAATCAAATAGCTAAGAAACTTTACCTAGCTGTAGCATCTTCTGGTAGATTATGCTTGAGAGGATCAAGAATCAGGACCATTGTGCTCTGATACCATAAAATTGTCACACCCTCTCTTGTATATTATAAAATATAGTTTCTCTATTGTTTATTGAATAGAGTATATGGACTTGCGTAAGTATAGAAGTAATAAAAATTTTTGTTTATGAAACAATTGGTGAAAATAATCCTTTCATTCATAAGTTGGGTTTTCATTACGACTATTAAAAACTTCCCAACTCAGCACTAAAATCACAATTATCAGAGTAAGCGAAAAATAGGGACCTTGACTTGATAATTCACGTTTCATGCCATTTATATAAAGATATATATATATATATATATATATATATATAAAAGCATAACCATACATATCATAATGTAATAGTACCAACATACATCAAAGTCAGGTCGAGGTAGGAAGAGTTTACAAAATACAAGTCCATAATATAAAGCCAAAAGAAAAGACCACCTCACTGAGATCTCTCAAAATATGTACAATATATATAGAGGACAAAACATGAAAATCCCAGCAGTGGTCTAGTGATCCTCCTCCATAGCATCGTCTCCAGAGTCTCCAGCAGCTGCTCCACCTGTCCCACATCCTAATCATCTATACTATGCATCACCTGGTGGATCCCCAACTCCCCACTGGCTCCCAGTGGAGTGCTCGACTGGCTCGCCCTCACTCTCAGCCTCCTCAGGATCCTCCTCTACCTCGTCCGACTGAGTGGGTGCCCTACCACTGGGCACTGGGTCAGCTGAAGGAGTCCCATGAGCCGGACTCATCGGACTAGGTATAGGAGTCTCCTCACGGATCACTCGAGAAGCAGAGGGGTGAGATCTAGTAGCAGCTCTAAAACGAAAGGAATGAAAGCGACGGGTTGGTCGAGTCGGGGGTGGTCCATGATAGGCATAAAAAGGGGGTACATGCAAAGTATAGATAATAGGGATGCGAAACCTACGAGGACGGACACGAGCCAAAGGGTTAGGGTTATATAGAGTCACCTCTACCTCACCCTCAAATGTGGCTCTATGGTCCTCGTAGTACCACATTCCGCTAGGGAGCGGGCGCAACTCGATGCAAGCTAGATAGCGTGCCATCACCTAAAATGGGCAAAAAGGGTAAGCAATATAATCCACATAATCGAATAAGAATAAATAAAGCAAGTAACAATCGCAAGTTCCAAGTATCCAGATGCATATGCAAATGAACAAACATGATTCAATTATGTGAGTCCCATTATTTATGTGTCATGATGCATGTCTCCCATTTCCATTGTCCATTTAACGTTCAATCCAGTAATTCGCATACATGACCAACATGTATTGTGAAACTGCTCGGATAGTGTGCACACTGTAACATCCCAAAATCCAGTCCATTGAAAAATACGAGTTAACAAAAACTTTTTCTATAAGGAGTGTGAAAACCAAAAATACTTTTTCATAGAGTAATATTGCTTTTACAAAATATTCTGAGTGTAAAACATGTATAATACAAATCCCTAAAAACCCCTTTTTTACACCCAGAGCATTGGTCTTCACAACTCGATCCTTCTGCAAAGGATTTGGATGACGAGACGTCATCCTGGCTGTTCCTTCTAGTTAACTTCCACTCTTACAGGAGCGACTTCAGTCCTGTCCTTTAATAGAACCTACCACCACAAACATGGTAGATGGGAGTAAGTCACTTGTCATATCGCCTAAGCAGATTATATGATTGGTCAAACACAATCATCACAGATATCAATTCAATATAGAAATACATGCTCAGGGGTCTTATTAAACAATATAGGCTATGACCATTAATCTTTTATGTAATGCATGCACGTCTCTCAAATCATTTCTCCATATCAACTCTTCCAGAAAACAACACTCTGGGATAGGCAATCGTGCGCTCGATGTTTCCACAACCTGTATAGCGGCCACACCGTTCTATACTAGAACCCCATCGACCACGATCTTAAAATGATACAAGGGGATGATCCCTGAACCATTGTGCACCAACAGTTCTAGGTCCTTGTCATTTCTACGGTGGCGGCCACACTGTTCCAACCGTCTCATGTAGCGGCCACACCGTACTACATGGTTTCCAATCCCGCATGCACCTCACTGAACGATTCCCTGTACACCATGTATGAGATGCATCACACACATATAAATCAGCACTTATACACATGGCGGCCACACCGTTCCATGCCTTCATATAGCGGCCACACCGTTCTATATGGAGTCACGCACATATGGCGGCCACACCGTTCCACATGTCTTCGTATAGCGGCCACACCGTACTATACGGAATCACACACATATGGCGGCCACACCGTTCCACATGTCTTCGTATAGCGGCCACACCGTACTATACGGAATCACACACATATGGCGGCCACACCGTTCCACATGTCTTCGTATAGCGGCCACACTGTACTATACGGAATCTTTGTAAGGATAATGACTCCTTGCCGGAGTTAGTCCATGACATATGGACGTCAGGGTAATCCCACTTGTCCAACGTTCACATATCCAAGTCAAAGTAACAAACCCTAACAATTTGGATTTGATCCACATAATCGACAGCATCACCATCCTTGCATCGTCGTTCATATAACTTAAATCATTATCTACTTAGGTTCCCAGGCATTAGTTACCCCGTAGGCTCAATCAATAACTATCAACATACAATTTTTAGATTGAGACCTTAGACTTACTCCACTTATCATCTTGAGGTAATAATCTGTTTCTAATGCCCTAAAGCCATTAACTTCTTATGTCCTAAGTCATTGATTACCAAGTAGACATGATCGTGCTTATCAACCCTTTCTCAATATCATACCCAGATCATGAAATTATCAATCCCATTCTCTATATCCTCAAAGCAGACATGATTATTTCTAATCCAAAGAGGACATGATGGTCACTTCACAACTTATACCATATGACCCAAATTGTCTAAAGGTTAAATTCAAATAATTGTTCATGCATCTTATGCAATCTTCAATAGCACTAGGCTAGTGTCTAATGCAAGCAAAAATACTCATACCTATTTCATTTACAATTTTTCAATTTAAGTGAACAACATGATGTATGAGTCTAGTTCTCAATCCTAATTCCAGAATGAATGCAATTCCTTAACTTAAAAGAATTGATTGGTATATCCTACTTTATAATATCTCGTATTATTAAGTCAATAACTTCATATCATCATCAATCAATCTCTTTTAAGTCCTAGATCATTTGGACTATTATCACATAAGTATAAACAAAATGATTCAGAATTAAAAATGGCATTTCTAAACAGAAATACTCGAGTATACTCCATAATACTCGAGTAGTTCATTAGTTTCCAGTTTTTTTTTTCGAGTAGTTCATAATTATACTCGAGTCGTTCATGTCCTTTCAGAAAATGAAGTTTCAGATCTTCATAAATATACTCGAGTAGTTCGTGAGATACTCGAGTAGTTCATCACCCAGAATACTCGAGTAGTTCATGCATTACTCGAGTTGTTCATCAAACTTTACCCTTGTTGCATCTGATGATACTCGAGTCCCAAGCCTGATTCTCAAATTGGTGCGCCAAAATCCACACTGGTGCACCACGAAATACTCGAGTTTCAGGCCATCTACTCGAGTATTTTCAGACAGTACAGACTGAAAACTTGGTTTTTACATACCATTTTCAATTCTAATCATTTCTACTTCGATCCAATGATCCACAAAGTTCATATACCTTATAACTAACATGTTCAAATACATAGATCATCTCAAATTACACAGAATTGAATTTGAGCACCAATTGTGCATAAATCACATTTTCAACAACTTGACATGTCAAATTCAATTCTGAGTAATTCTAACTCAATCCCATGGTCAAATGGACTTTATTTACATATTTAAAACTTGTCTCATCACAGAAATCACAACGAATAACAGAGAATCCAAATATGCTTCCATTTATGCACAAAACCACATATTATGCAACTCAACATAACAATATTAAATTTACCCACATTTAGCATGAAAACAGAGTTTGTACAACACAAATGCAATGTTTATAACTTGCTCCACACTTGATCAAAGTCCATTATTGGCTTGCCAAAAGCATACCACATTAAGGACATGTTTTATCACATTTGTCAATTACACTTCAACCAAACTCATAAATTCATATAACTTAATTTCATTAATTCATTTCAGACATTATTCATGTTATAAATCAAGTGACCAAGTGATTGTCTGAACCTCCAAGTCCAGCAAGCATGTCTTGATCCAATTCACATAGCACACACAATTCTAAATTCACAATCTATAATCCTAGCAATATGAACGACTTCTCCCATACCTTGGACAACACTTAGACAAGCTCAAAACACTCAAGAACAGCAGCAACCACCAATCTAGCACACACCACTTCCCACCACCAAGAGCAGAACCATTGTGAGCAGAGTCCAAAGACCAAATCGTTTGAGTGAGTAATCGTGCACAAAAATTGGGGAAAAAGGTTAGAATCTACTCTCTGCAACATGCATGAGAGATTAAAACCAATTTGAGATCAAGAGGGTTCACGAGCTTACCACAATCGAGGATCAAAGTGAGCTCCCAGAACCAATTGACAACAAACAACCCCCACTTTCGAGCTTCGATTCTTCCAACACTCAAACTCTCAGCTCACAATTTTGGTGTCTATACAAAGCTCTAGATGTGAGCTTCGTATTGGTGTATGATTTGAGACCTAACTCAACTTACAGAAGGAGAATCGAACCAGAGAAATCAAGAACCCTAACTTCGAATTCCAGAACAAAATGGCCAAAATGGTTGATCTTCATCAACAAGGGAGTTTAAATACTCGAATCCGTCGCTCATGCAGGTCGACACGAAGCCATGGTCGTGTCCCTGAGTTAATAACGTGTCAACTCGTGAAGTTTCTGAGTTGGTGACTCAGCCAACGCACTCACGAGTGCAACTCTGTGTAAAATACTCGAGTTTTTTCAGAAATACTCGAGTCTTTTAGCTAAAATAATAAAAATAAATATTTTTATTTCCTTTTCATCCAAAATCTTCCCATTATTATTTTTAAGTCCTAAAACAGGGACTACTATGTAAAAACATTATTTTCATATGTTAATGATTTTCCAATCCTTTTCATACATAATAAATCATTAACAATCAAGGATATTAATAAAATAATTAATTACAAATAAACCTTTATAATTAATTTTTTTTTATTAATCAGGATTTAAAAATTTGGGGTGTTACACACACAACGTCACCAAGACGTAACAGCATTCCCTAATGCTGCCCACATTACCAAAATGTGTCATCGAGCCAGTTATCACCGAATTAGTTCCATCTCCTTTCTCCATGCATGTATGCACATAAAATTTATCCATTAAGATTAACCAATAATCTTATCATGTGCATCCAATATTATTCCATCAGTGAATTATAATGTTGTTAATAATTTCCCCGTTCTTTTATTGGAACATGATTCCTTCCCATAAGCATAGTTGATCTTAATTGACATTACTTTAGGTATGTTAAAAGAAAATTACTTTTCTGTCCTTGGTCCAAAAGACTCGAGTAAACTTTCCAAGACTCGAGTGTTTCACAGATTCATCAAAATACTCGAGTGTTCTTAATGAGACTCGAGTTGTTCTTTGTTTCCAGAACTTCATTTTAAAAAATTCATTAAAATACTCGAGTGTTCTTCATGAGACTCGAGTGTTATTTATTTTCCAGAAATATATTTTTAAATTCATCAAAATACTCGAGTGTTCTTCACGAGTACTCGAGTGTTCTTGAGTTTCCAGAAATTCAACTTTTCCAAAATAATTGAAATACTCTAGTATCATCCCAAATACTCGAGTATTTGCAGACAGACAACACTGCAAATTGAGTTTTAACATACCATTTCCAACTATGGTCAATTCCAACCCAAACCAATGATCAACAGAGCTTATATTACATATTTTAAACATGTTCCAATATAGAATTAACAACATTTAACACTGAATCATAGAATTCCAACAATTATGCATAAAATTCATTTTTCCACAACTCAACATACCAAATTCAATTCTAGGCACATTTAGCTCAATTACAGCTTTGGTACAGCTTGCATGTAACCTAACAAACTTGTCCAAACCAATGCTTGAATCCAGAAAGGCCTCCAAGCCTCAAACCTAATTCCAACTATGCCCATAGAGTCTTTTATTGACTCTCAACCTAAATTCACATGATTTAAACTTATTCTAGTGAATTAAAAGCTTCACCCTTACCTCTAAGTCGTGAATCAACAGGGAATTTGCAGAGAAATTGGCTGGAACACTCTAACCCTTAAAACCCTTTGCATGCAGCCACAATTGAACAGGGCACCAAGACCAGAGAATTTGACATGCAAAAACGTTTTAGAAATTGGGGAAAATGGTTAAGATTGGTTCTCTGCAACATAAACTAGAGGTACAAACGAATTTGAGGTTCATAGGGTTCGTGAGCTTACCAAAATTCAAGCTTGAAGTTAGCTCCAGACCTCAGCTTTAGGGTTTTGACAGCAAAACCTCCAATCTTTTGGGCTCCAATTCTTCTTCTACACGAACTCTCAGCTCTCAATCTATATATCTTTGTAAAGCTCGAGATGTGAGCTTTACAATGGTGTATTACTCTCAATTCAACTCTCAAACACAATCGAATAATCAGAGCACGAAATCAGGAACCCTAACTTTGAAATTTTAGAGTAAATCAACCAAAATCCTCCACCCTCTTCAACCAAGAGCTTATATAGACACTTCTAATGATCATGCAGCTCGCCACGATGCCCATTAACGTGTCCTGGGTGTGTTTTCGTGTCGTTCAAAAGAAATCCTTGTGTGTTGACTCATCAACGCACTAACGAGTTCTCCACTAACTCGATTACTCGAGTGTTTCCAAAAATACTCGAGTGTTTTTGATCAATTTTCAAAAATATTTATTTTAATGCCCTTCCCTCCAAAGCTTTTCTAATATTGCTTCTAGGCCCTAATTCAGGGATTAATATGAAAAAACTTTAATTTTTACATATAATACTCTTGTCCAAATATTTTTCCACCTCTAACAAATACTAACACTAACACATAATTAATCTAATTTTAAAGAATAAATATAATTATGATTAAGAAAATAATTATAAAATAATCTTTCATAATTACAATTTTATTATATCAGGAAGTGAAAATTTGGGGTGTTACACTACTCCCCCACTTAACAGGAATTTCGTCCTCGAAATTCAACTTACAAAAATAACTCAGGATAATCTTTACGCATTCGATCCTCTAATTCCCAAGTTGTCTCGAATACATTCCCACTTTGCCACACGACTTTGACCAACGGAATATCCTTTCCTCTCAGCTGTTTGGTCCTCCTATCTTCCACTTTGACTGGGCCAGCCTTAAAGGTTAAGTTTTCTCGTAAGGTTAAGTCATCTGGACGAATCTGAAGGATCGTGGTTGGGTCATGCACGAACTTTTTCAATTGATATACATGAAAAACATTGTGCAGATTGGCTAAAGATGGTGGGAGAGCTATTTGGTAAGCTACCGGTCCTACTCGCTTAAGGATTTGGTAGGGACCTATAAACTTAGGCGAAAGCTTTTGAGGTCTCAACGCTCTACTCACACCCTTCAGCGGTACAATCCTGAGAAATACATGGTCGCCTTCTGCAAATTCTAAAGGTCTTCTTCTTTTATCAGCATAACTTTTCTGACGACTATCCGCAGCCTTGATATTTTCTTGAATCATTCTGATCTTTTCGGTTGACGAAATCGAGGTACAGCTCTTTACAAGAGTTTAACAACGTATTCATAGAACGCCCGAACTCAGGAAATTACTTTCCTTATTTCGCGGTCCGAGGGTCCCGCTTCGGCTAAAGTCGGCGATCCGAGTTCTACTCACAATTAACTATACATACGAATAATGCGATTCTACACCTAAATTACTCCTAAGGGTTTACACTCGGAAGGATCTACCAAATAACGTGATGAACGAGATCCAAAAGCAGCTGAAAACACACCAGGCAGTGTTACAATTTGCTAAACAACAAGTTAATTAAAAGTCAGTTCCGAAATATTAAAAGAGTTTGGTCAAAACAAATGAGTATAAACGCTCGAATACAACGAGCAGCAAAAAGAAATCCCACATATATTACCAGCAAACAGAAAAACAGAAACAGATATAAGGTAACCACCAAGTTCAGGCCTCGTCATCCGACAAGCAAATATCTTTATCATCAAATTCAGGAGCCTCAGTCAGTTCTACTAGAGGATTGGGAAGATTCTCGGCCTGCAAATCAACTTCAGCTTTGGTTTCAAGATCAATCAACTTCCCATCTTCTACACAATGGAAAGGGTGTGCTCTGACCACTCTAAACTCAGTTTCAGGATTGGGAAATTGGATCTGTTTAATCGCAGAAAGAAAGGAGTCATCAACACCCTTACCCCAGTTATAGAAGTTGGTTGTTGCCTTTTTCTTGAAAACAAGAGCTTTCTCCTTGTATTTCTGAGCAATTGCAGCTGACCTCTTCACTTCAGAATCCAACTCTTCGATCCTCTGTCGGCTCTCCTGCAGCTCCTTTTTAAGTGCTTCTTCAACCTCTTTCTTCTTATCTTCCGCAGCCTCTTGAGAAACTTTCAGAGAATCTCGTTCCTTGATCAGTTCAGTTTTATCGACCTTCAAATTCTCTAGCTCATTCTTCACTCGAACCAGTTCATCTGACAAACTGGCTTCTTGAGCCGCTTGCATCTCACGAGCCTCTTTCTGCTCGATGTTTAGGCCTTTAAACAAATCCTCAGAATGCTTGGCCAGATAATAGGTTAAATTGGCACTTCGGAGCAAAAACTTTGTCATAGTCATATTGCAGCGGGACCACTCAGCAGTACTAAGACTACCAAACCGGGAGTAGTCAGATTCCGGGCAAATAAACTCGGGAAACTTTTCATCTAAATCACGATCCCAAACCGAGACTACTGGAGGAGTCAGAGAAGGAGTAGGAGCAGCAGCAGCCGTGATACTGGTTCCCTCGACCCTGACATTTACTCTTTCTGAAACCTTCTCTTTCCCCTTGTCGAGCCTTCGGCGACGAGTCAGTTGAGGACGGGGAGAGGGTGCTTGAGCACTTGAAGCAGGAGAAGCTGTAGTTGCTGCTGTAACAACAGCCACAGGCCTAGGAGACACTTCGACCGGAGAGGCAGTAGGAGTCGGGGTGCTCAAACTGGGAGTTCTCATACTTGACGATCCTGAAGCCGCACTTGAAGGAGCACCTTTTCTTTTCTTACCCCCTTGGAGCAGAGCAGCCATACGAGAAGCCATCTTATCTGCAAAGGAAACTGAGTGCCATTAGATCTAAATAAAATTACAAGTATAAGAGCAAAGAAAAATAGTTTACCAAGCTCAGCCTTGACATTTGCTGAGGGGATATTCACTATTTCCCTCGTTTCAACCATCCCATTGGTGACCAAGTAGCTCTCAAACGCTCGGCACACTTCCTTCTCATGTTCAGCAAGCTCTTTCCATTCCGACCCGTATGAAGCAATCCTCCGATTGAAAAAACATGAACTCCATTGAAGAGGGAATCGAGGAACCGGTCGATTCTCACCAGCTCGTGTAAACCAGCAAACACCAGTCCCAACAAAGTTGTATTTAAAATAAAAAGGTTTGAACATTTTCAAAGACTCAGAGTATTTGGTTAGCAGAGCATACCCGTTTCGCGATTTCAGTGAAACCCAGGGACGTTTCAGTGATCCTCTCTCAAAGGCGTTACATTGATCACAGGTAATCCCCTATAAGAACCACCATGCTATAGGGGCTAAGGTACGTCTTCTCATCTCTAAGTTGACACTAGCACACACGTTGTTGACTAGGGAGAACCTTTTTATCCCAACTGGATATACAGAAATCCTAAAGAGTCCTACATTAATCTCTTGGTTGGGATCACACCTGAAGTTCTTCCATAGCTTCACGGTTGATCTCGATTAAGGACACGACAAGCAGCTCTCATCCTTTCCTGAATTAACCTCACTTTGTCATTCGTCTGCTGCACTATATCCGGTCCTATTATCAGATGCTCTCCAGTCTCAAACCAATACAAGGGTGTTCTGCACTTTCTACCATACAAAGCTTCATACGGCGCCATTCCAATGCTTGAATGAAAACTGTTGTTGTAAGTGAACTCAATCAGATGGAGAAAAGAATCCCAATTACCAGCACTCTCTATCACACAGGCTCTCAACAGATCTTCCAGCGTTTGGATAGTTCGCTCTGATTGTCCATCAGTCTACGGATGATAAGCTGAACTTAAATCCATCCTTGTTCCAATTGCTGCTTGCAAACTAATCCAAAATTTAGAAGTAAAACGCGGGTCTCTGTCTGATAGGATACTTGAAGGTACTCCATGCAATCTCACCACTTTCTTCAAATATAGCTCAGCCAGCCTATCCAATGAATACTTCATGTTGATCGGAATGAACCGTGCAGTCTTCGTCAATCGATCCACAATCACCCATATAGCATCATATCCTTTTTGAGTCCTAGGAAAACCAGAGACAAAATCCATAGTTACACAATCCCACTTCCACACTGGCACTGCCAACGGTCGTAACTCACCACCAGGCTTCTTATGCTCTACTTTCGCTTTTTGGCATGTCAGGCATCGAGACACATACTCCGCAACTTCCCTCTTCATTCCAGACCACCAGAATATCTTCTTGAGGTCTTGGTACATCTTTTGAGAACCAGGGTGTAAACTCAACTTACTTTTATGAGCCTCTTCCAATATCATTCCTTTCATCTCAGCACTCTCTGGTACACAAACACGATCCTTGTACCTCAACACTCCATCACTACCAATTCTTAATTCTATTTCTTTCCCTTTTTCCGAAAGTCCTTTCTTAGCTTGAAGCTCCTCATCCTTCAGCTGAAGTTCCTTTATCCTCTCCATTAATCAACTTGAAACCGTCAACTGTCCCGATATCATTCTCTTGGGTCTGAACTCCACGCCTAAATTCAAATCTCGAAACTCCTCAATCAACTTCAATTCCTTGACCATCATTGCAGAAACATGCAATGATTTCCTACTTAAGGCATCAGCAACTACATTCGCCTTCCCAGGGTGATATTGTAGCTCGAGATCATAATCTTTCAGAAATTCCATCCACCTTCTCTGACGCATATTCAACTCCTTTTGTTCAAACAAGTACTTCAAACTCTTGTGGTCACTGAAAACTTCAACCCTTACACCATACAAATAGTGTCTCCAAATCTTCAAAGCAAACACCACTGTCGTTAGCTCCAAGTCATGAGTTGGATAATTAAGCTCATGAATCTTCAATTGTCGCGAAGCATAGGCTACTACTTTCTGCTCTTGCATCAGCACGCATCCTAACCCTTGCTTCGAAGCGTCACAGTACACACAGAAAGACTTTGTTGTATCCGGTAAAACCAACACTGGTGCGATTGTTAACCTCTTCTTCAATTCTTGAAAATTCTCCTCACACTTCGCCAACCATTCAAATTGTTGACCTTTCCTTGTCAGCTTTGTCAAAGGCAAAGATAAATGAGAGAATTCTTCAATAAACCGACGATAATACCCCGCTAATCCCAAGAAACTACGTATCTCTGTCACCGATGTTAGTGTTTTCCATTCTAGCACAGCTTCTACCTTTGCAGGATCCACTGCAATTCCATCCTTTGAGATCACGTGCCCTAAGAAATGCACTGAATCCAACCAAAAATCACACTTCGATAGCTTAGCATAAAGCTGCTTGTCCTTCAACATTGTTAAGACTATCCTTAAATGCTCAGCGTGTTCCTCCTTAGTCTTGGAATAAATCAAAATATCGTCGATAAACACGGCAACAAATGAATCCAAGTAAGGATAAAAATCCTATTCATGTAGTCCATGAATATCGCAGGAGCATTTGTTACACCAAAAGGCATAACCAGATACTCGTAATGCCCATAACGAGTTCTGAAAGCAGTCTTAGGAATATCTTCCTCCTTTACTCTAATCTGATGGTATCCTGATCTAAGGTCTATCTTGGAGAATACGGACGCTCCCTTCAATTGATCCAATAAGTCATCAATTCTGGGTAGAGGGTACTTATTCTTGATCGTCACCTTGTTCAATTGGCGATAGTCCATACACAATCGCATACTACCATCCTTCTTTTTGACGAACAACACCGGCACTCCCCAGGGTGAAACACTAGGCCGTATCATCTTTTTCTCCAACATCTCTTCCAGTTGCTTTTTCAATTCAGCTAACTCTACCGGAGCCATCCTATAAGGTGCTTTGGAAATCGGTCCAGTTCCAGGGATTACATCAATTGAGAATTCAACTTCTCAAATTGGCGGTAAACCAGGTATCTCTTCTGGAAAAAATTCAGGAAAGTCTCTAACAACTGGCAATTCATGTAGCTCTTTATCCTTCTTGACATCCAATGAAGCTAAAAACATGTAGGCCACTGCTCCATCCTTCAATGAAGTTCGAACTTGCTTGGTAGATAAATGCTCAGGGTCTTTGGGTTTAGGCAGAGAAGATTGGGCTTCACTAAAGACTAACGAATTTTCGGAACAGTTCAGAAGAACATGATTCCTCATAAGCCAATCCATTCCTAAGATAACATCTATTTGAGAAAGGGGTAGTTGAATCAGATCAACAAAATAGGTGTTACCTTCTATCTCTACAGGGCAATTAGAACAATAAGTAGACACTATCGCAGGTCTATCAGTAGGGGTAGAAAAAATCAAATTATAGGGCAAAGCATCTACATTCAAATTTAATCTATTCACCACATCATGAGCAATAAACGAGTGAGTAGCACCCGAATCATACAACACTAACAAGGAATTCTTATGAATTAAACATTCACCTTGGATCAGATTAGCAGCATTCACAGCTTTAGCTCCTCTCATCGTGAACACTCTCCCTTGCAGAGTAGGACGATTTGCATTCCCTGAATTAGCCACTCTCTTAGGCTCCTTGTAGTCCTTCGCAATGTGACCAGGCTTATCACAATTGAAGCAATTCGGATTCCTGGGTGGACACATCGAACTAAAATGACTGCGACCACACTTGTTGCAACGAGGAGGTGTATTTCCTGATCTCATTCCACCAAAGCTATTACGACTTCCGCCACCATAACCCATGCGGCTTCCCCCAAAACTGCTGCTCCCACGGTTTCCACCGCGATTACCACTGCCTCCAAAGTTTCCACCTTGTCCACTCCCTCCAAAACGTTGATCTCTTCTTCCACCAGAACTAGAATACGGATGTGGAGTCCTATATCTTCCACCAGAATCTCTATGAAAAGGAAGATTACGAATCGGTCCATGAGATGAAGATGGATTCGTCACCTTCTCAACTGCTCCCCCGTCTTTCAAACCTCCCTCATACATACGACACCGATTCACCAGACTAGCAAAGTTCTCTATCTCCATATGAGAAAAAGCTAACTTAATTTCCGGCTTAAGACCATCCTTAAACTTAGCACACTTTGATCGCTCATTCTCTCCTCCAGCATACCGGGGTACATACTTAACCAACTCTTCGAATTTCGAAGCATACTCTTCAACTGAGAAATTCCCTTGAGTCAACCTTAAAAATTCCATTTCTTTCTCAGTCCTTAGATACATCGGAAAATACTTCTCCAAAAATCTCAGGTTAAAAGCTTCCCATGTTAGTGCTTCTCCCAAATTCATCATCACTTGCTTTGTAATCCGCCACCATGCTGCAGCCCCTCTTGTCAGCACATATCCAGCATAAGCCAACTTTTGCTCATCATTGCACTGCACCATACCCCCGAAAAATCTCTCTAAATCCTCTATCCACTCCACTGCTGCATCCGGAACGAAACCTCCCGCAAACTCCTTCGGGTTGCGACGACAGAACTCATCCAATCGCTTATATCCTTGGGCTTCCAAGTTTTGAGCTTGCTGCTAATTGTTGAAATTCTGTTGCGCTTGCCGATGTAGCGCTTGCTAATTATCATTGACGCCTGTCATCACTGCCGTCATCCGAGCCATAAAATTCGCCGAATCCGGGTTATCAGCATCCTCACCAGAGTTTCTCGAACTCGAACCATGAGGTCTTCCACGCGTACGACTCATCTTGAAAACGAAACAGAAAGGGGGTTCAACACAACAACTCAAACCTATACTCTAGACGCACAGAGTCACACAGAGTAAGCATATAAGGCTATGCTTAAGGCCACTGAGGATTACCATTGCTCTGATACCACTTCTGTAACAACCCGATTTTCACTTCCAAAACCATTACTGTTTTATTGTCAATTTGTTGTAAAAAATGAGGCCATTTTTTTTAAAACATAAGTTCATTAATTGCTATTGTCACTTAACTGAAAATCGAGTTGTCACTTTAAAACTCCTCATAACTAAAATACCATCAACATTTCATAACATCATCATCAATACTGTAATTGTCATTATCATAAACCAAAGCATTGGAGTCTCATCTCCAGCAGTTTTCCAAAAGCAGATCATGATTACAAAAGATTACAAACAAGGTCTTAAAAACATAATTAAAAGTAGCTTGATTACATCCATAGTATTTCACAACGTAATCCTCGATTGGGAACTTAGATCCTAAGCACTAAGACATCTAGACACAGAACATCGGGCTTCACTCTTCAACCAAACCAACATCCGTTTCCATCTCTTCACTAAAGTCCGCCTCCTGTTCGTGACCAGAGTCACTTGCGTCTTCCTCCTCCATCGGTTGTGGAAATCACTGCGGCTAACGGTGCGGGTTCACCATCATACTCATGATGTTCCCTCGGTCTGCCATCCTGATAGTCACGAAGAGTGATCTGCCCTACATGCACGTCCAGACTCGTCCCTCGCAAAATATGCCTGGGATCATCGATCTCCAACCGAGTTTCACCTCTCCATATCCAACCTTCAGGGACAACCTCCCATGCTCCTCCTTGAAGAGGCCGCATGTGGATCGCTACATGATACGCCATCTACCCGTTGCAATACCGGCAAATGCCAATACGACAACATGGTAGGAGAGAGTCAGTGTTCCGAACACTAACGGGTTGACCATGCGGTCTCAGGGTAGACTCAATAGAAAGACAGACAGATAATGGAACAAAATAATATTGTAGAGTTTTGATGTTTTGATGATTAACAACCTTATGCCAAGCAACAACATTCAACAAAGCAAGCACCACTCATGAAGATTAGAATAGGTTTATTTTATTTTATTTCTAATCAATGTAATATTTTATTTTTGCATATCATGAGAGTGGGTGGTAGCTTTAGGATTAGGAATCTCAATTAGATTTATAATATTGGTTGATTAATGGTGAAGAAATATTAATCTTGATAAAATAGCTCTAAATAAAGTATTTGTCAAAGTATATTTGAAAAGCTTTATTTTTAATCACTTTTTACAGTGGTTAATCGATTAGCACGTAAGGCTTAATCGATTAACTCAAATAACTGTACAGCACTGATTGTGTTAATAAAGGTTAATCGAGTAGTGTGTTATACGTTAATCGATTAGCACGAATTAACACAGGTTAATCGAGTAGTGTGTTTTACCTTAATCGATTAATTGCTATTGTTTCTGAAAAATAATATTTTCTTTAAAAAAACTTCATTTCTACTTTGACAAGGTTACACACTCTTTCATAATTTTCATATAGAGAAACATACTTTCAGATTTTCAAGAGCTATTACTACTTTCCTATTGTGATATCAAGATTCAACAACTTTCAATTTTCTTCACTCATGATCTTTCAATATTCTAAGTCCTATTGAAATTCAAGTTTTCTAGTTTTTAGTTTTGTGTTGAAGCAATTCACAACAACAAGGTTGTATTATTCAAGCTTTCATCAAAGAAGTGAAGATTTCACAATTCAAGACTTTGAAGAATCTCAAAGCAATTGGAAAAGGAATTTGGTTGGAGAGCATCCTTCAACAAATTCAAGAGGACAAGATACGGATTCAATTGGGTAGAATATCAAAGAGATTGGTACATTCTTTGAAGGGGTTAAGATAGGATAACTAGTGAGAGTTGCATCTTAACATTGTATTCTAACAATTGAAGTATCTAGTAGAAACTCTTTATCTTTTGATAAAGGGGACTGGAGTAGCTCTCAGTGGTAGAGAGTGAACCAGGATAAAATCTTGTCTTCCTTGCTTTTATTCTTTCTAGTTTTCATTAACCAAGAACAGTTGAATTAGGTTTAATTTAGGGTTTTTCAATTCCTTGTTAATTAACCTAAATTGGCTTGGTAAATTTACTTGATATTGTTCAATCATTCATTCATCATTTGTTGGTGCATCAAGGCATTGTAATCTCCTTTGAATTTGGATTAAAACTGAAATTGCATCAGATACTGTTCTTATTAATCGATTAAATCGATTGTTAATCGATTAGTTTTTAAGTTGCTTTCGGCATTAATCGAGTAACGCTTCAGTTAATCGATTAGTTTGAAAGTAAGCTTCGGCATTAATCGATTAATACTGGAATTAATCGATTAACCAGTACATTTTTGTAAGAAAATTTATTTTCTCAAATCCATTCTCTTTGGTGATCGAAATATTTGTATTAAGGCTTCAAAATTCTACTCACCCCCCTCTAGACTATTTTGAGTCGCTTGTTGGTTTCCAACAAGTGGTATCAGCGCTCGGTCGAAAGAACCGAGCCTTAAAAAGCTTTTTCGAAAAGATCCTAATCTTTGGACACAATGGGCTCAAATTTCAATCCTTTTGGTGGTGAAGGAGCTTCCATTAATCGACCCCCACTATTCAATGGTGAGGGCTACGCTTATTGGAAGGTCCGAATGAAAATTTTTATAGAAGCTATTGATATGGAAATTTGGAATGCCATAGAGAATGGGCCTTTTATTCCTCAAACAAAAGTTAATGATACTGTCTCTTTGAAACCAAAGGCAAGTTGGAATGATGATGATAAGAAGAAAGTTCAATATGATTTAAAAGCCAAAAACATCATCACTTCGGCATTGTCTTATGACGAATTCTTTAGAGTATCACAATGCACTGATGCAAAAAAAATGTGGGACACTTTAAAAGTCACACATGAGGGCACGAATGAAGTTAGAAGGGCTAGGCTTAACACTCTCATGCATGAGTACGAGCTCTTTCGTATGTTGCCAAATGAAAACATAGGCGACATGCAAAAGCTCTTTACTCACATCATTAATCATCTTTCTGCTCTTGGAAAAAGTCTGACTAATGGTGAAGTTGTTAATAAAGTTTTGAGATGTCTTAGCAGGGAATGGCAACCTAAAGTCACGGCCATTATGGAGTCTAAGGATCTTGACGAAATGTATTTAGCAACACTACTCGGAAAGCTTCAAGAGCATGAAATGGAGCTAGGGAGATTATCCATGAATGAGGATGCCGATAAAAAGAAGAAAGGGATTGCTCTTAATACTAATTCAAAATCCTTAAAAGCACATGAAGAACTCTCTTTAGTGGATGACTCCGACTCGGATATCGATGATGAGACACTCGGGTTGTTGGTCAAAAAACTTGGACGTTTCCTTAAGAAGAAGAATAATTTCAATAGAAATAGATCAAGAGACTCTAAGGACGCTCAACCAAGGAACAATGTAACACCCCAAAATTTTAATCCCCGATTAATGAAATATTAATTATAAATTAATTATAATTAATGATTTCTATATTAATCCATGATTAAAATATGTGTTCATGTAACTAGTTTGTGTGTGTGGAATTATTTAATAAATATTATAATGCATAAAATAAATGTTTTGCATATTAGTCCCTGGGTTGGGACCTAGAGGTAATTATAGGAAAGGTTTTGGAGGGAAATAAAATAAAATAATTATTTTTCAAAAATTAGGCAAAATACTCGAGTATTTTCTGAAATACTCGAGTATTCTGGACAGAGTTGCACGAGTTAGTGCGTTTGATGAGTCAGCACCAACGATCTCGTGTTGGTGACACGAAATCACCGCCTTGCCAACGCCATAGATGCCGTGTCGCCTTGCATGAGATTTTCCTTGCTCTATTTAAGCACAACAACAACAGATTTGTGAAGCTTTTTGGTTAAGTTTGGGTTGTTGATGAAAGTTAGGGTTTCAAGTTTGCTCTCTTCGATTCTCCTTCAAATCTGAGTGTTAAGACTTGAGTGATACACGAATACAAAGCTCACATCTCGAGCTTTGTATAAACACCAAAATCGTGAGGATTGAGTGAGTATATTGGGAGAATTGGAGCTTGGAAGTGAAGCTGGTTCTGTCAAAGTTTTAGTCAGGGAGCTTACTTTGGGTTCGATTTATGGTAAGCTCATGAATCCCTGAGTCTCAAATTCAGTTTCTTTAGTTAGATTATGTTGCATAGAGTCCAGAAAATCTAATTTCCCCAATTTTATTCTCTTTTTCATGTGTGAACCAATTCCATTTTGGTGTTGCACTCAAAATGATCTGCATGTGATGCTTGAAGTTGATCTGAGAGTTGTGGAGCTTTTCTTTGGGGATTCTTTGTTTGATTCACGTCTGAGAGGTAAGGGGAAGTAATTTCTTACACTAGATAGAGTTTAAATTTCATTAATTGTGTTAGAGAGCCACCAAGAGGCTCTAAGGGCTTAGTTTGAATAGGAACTTTGGTTTGGAGACCAATCCATGCTCTATGACTGTGACGAGCAAGTTCTAAATCATGCATGCAAGCTTAAATGAACATTATTTCATGAGTATTGTGTTTATCTTGCAATTTGAGGTGTTGAATTCCTAAATTGTGTATTTTATGCATAAATGATTGATTCTCTGTCAAATTTGTTATTTGATATGAAATGAGTATTGTAACATGTTCAATATATGGTATATGAACTATTGTGATCATTGGTTTGGGTTAAAAATATTTAGAAATGGAAATGGTATGTAAACACCAAATTTCAGTCTGTTCTGTCTGTAAATACTCGAGTATATGGCTTAACACTCGAGTATTTCGTGGTACACCAGTGTGAAAATTGGCGCACCAACTTGAGAATCAGGCTAGGCACTCGAGTATTTCAGATGCAACAAGAGTAAAAATTGATGAACAACTCGAGTAATATATAAACTACTCGAGTATTCTGGGTAATGAACTACTCGAGTATCTCATGAATTACTCGAGTATATTTATGAAGATCTGAAAACTTCAATCTCTAAAAAGACATGAACGACTCGAGTATAATCATGAACTACTAGAGTAACATCTGGAAATGATAAACTACTCGAGTATTATGGAAAACACTCGAGTATTTTTAGTCAGATACTTAAAAATACCATTTTCAATTCTAAGTCATTTTGTAACACTTAAAGGACAATAAACCAAGTGATCCTGGACTTAAATGAAATTGATTGACGTTATGATGTTTTCATTTGAATAACGATACGTTGCTCGGGAGGCACGTAATGTATTAATAAAAGGATAAAACATCAATCAATTCCTTTTAAGTAAAGTAATGCATTCATTCTGGAGTTTGGATGGTAGGACGTATATCATGTTTTTGGTAAACATGTGGAGGGCCTCTGGGAGTGCCAATACGCTTGCTTGATGACACGTCGTTGACGTGGTCGGCTTAGTGGATGCCGATATGGTTATACCATTTGGAGGACGGTCCGTTTGGATGACGGGATATGCTCGGGTGGCATGGATTCCAATCTTGTCGTGTACATTCTAGGTGAATGTACGAATTGTTGTATACCTAGGAATACAACGCACTGTTGAGTGCTGGGTTGTCAGGGATGGACGTTAGAGAGTGACATAGAATGATGGAGATAGGTTTGAGAGCTAAATTCATGCATCATGCCAGTCATTTGCATTAATTGTAATAAATGAAACAAGTGTGAGCATCCTATTTGCATTCACTAAATGCTAAGTGCTAAATGTGATTGTTACTCATTGTCATATACATACATGTTCATATTGTACTTATTTATACTCTGTTGATTATGTGTATAGAAATGCTTACCCCTGTGCCCTTGTAGGTGATGTCTCGTTACATTGCTTGCATCGAGATCCGACCACTTCCTAGTGACACATGGATCTATGAGGACCATCGCGCGGTGTTCGAGGGAGAGGTAGAGGTTACCTTCTACCACCCGAACCCGTTGATCCTATTCCGTCCTCGTAGATTTAGGATTCCCATCATATACACTATGCATGTACCCCCGTTTTACACTTACCATGGACCACCTCCCACGCGACCAGCTCGCTCTTATCACAGTTTCCGTTTTCGACCTACCCGCTCTCACCCTTTTACCTCGAGAGTCGTCCGCGAGGAGACTCCCCCATCTGATCCGAGGAGCCCAGCCAGGGTTTCACCATCACCTGACCCGGTACCCAGTGGTAGGGTACACTCTCCCTCGGATGAGATCGAGGAGGATCCGGTGGAGGACGAGAGTGGGAGCGAGCCTGTCGTGCATTCTACTGGGAGATTTTGGAGGGACGATGATCCCTAGGTATGGGCATAGGGTATGTGATGAGGATCAGAGGATCCGATGTGTGGAGGCTGTGGAGGATACCTTGTTGCTGCTGCTGTGTTGATGATGATGCTACTACCTTACTACTTATGTTCCTTGGAGACTACTGCTATCACTACTACTACATCTGATGCTGCCGGATCTACGTGACCACCCTTAGAGTTATATTTTGGTTATGTATATATGTTGTAGATATACTTTTGGGGTACTCTAGGGATTTGGTCATATTATTATGTAGATCTGTTTGTGGACTTGTATTTTGGGATCTTGGAAACTTTGATATGGGGCTATGTACTTATGACTCTTTATATATATATATATACCTATGTTTATCTTACTAGTAATTGCATAGTCCGATAATTTCCGCTTACTCTGATTTACTCTATTTAAGAGTTCGGTTGTGGAAAGTATTCGATGGTATCGGTTTTATCAATTTAAGCAAGAGTAGCTTCATTATTTTCTATTATATGAATACGATTTTGAAAGACGATTGTGACTCAATTCTTGAAAAGGTTTTAGAAATCGCCGAATTCGAAACAACTGTACAAAATGCTTTAGAGTCTCTTCTCCAAGAATTCCAAGTGTTGATTTGCGCACCCGCCTTTCAAAGAAAATTTCGCTTACATATTTTCTCTATACTCACAAGTCCATATATTATCCAATATAATAGCTTAAGTATTATATCTTATTTGGATAATCCAGAAGGGTGTCACACTGAGTGGTATCAGAGCAAAAATCAGATCCTGTAGTAGTGGATGTAGTTTCAGAAAGGTAGCCATCAACATCAAGCAGGTATCTCCAGGGCATTTACACTATTTGAATGTTATTATTTTGTTTGTTGAGCTTTAAATACCCTTGATTTGTTTGCATCTTGTCTCTTTTGAGCACAAGACGCAATTGAATGTGAAGTTAGAATTTTTAGCAATAGTCTTAGCAAGGGTGGTGTAATTGAAGTTTCTGTAGTTCAACATATGTGACCATAAGCCCATAGCGCAGGTCTAATATGGCAACTAGAAACCAAAATCACACCAACGCGATGTTAGAACGAATCACCACAGTGTTGGAGGCTATGCAACGACAAACTCAACAATCATCTCAACCGGTCAACCCACCTCATCAGTGTAATGTGGGTAACGCTGAGGCGAAGACTTTGGCTGATTTTAGAAGCTGTAATCCGCCAAAGTTCGAAGGAGGATTTAAACCGGAAGAGACCAATAAGTGGATTCACTCCATGGATAAGATTCTGAGAACGTTGGAGTGTTCTGATGCTCAAAAGGTGGCGTATGCAGCCTACATGTTAGAGGACGAAGCTGAGAATTGGTGGAATCACACGGTGCAACTTTTGCAATATGAAGAAAGAGAGGTAAGCTGGGGAGTATTTATGGAGAAATTTCTCAACAAATATTTCCCTGAGGATCTAAGGAGGAAGAAGGAGGTGGAATTCTTGCAGCTGAAGCAAGGGAATATGAGTGTGGGTGAGTACGCAGCCAAGTTTGAGGAGCTGATGAAATACTCTCCGTACTATCAGAACAATCCGGATGAAAGAAGCAAGTGCATAAAGTTTGAAGGAGGCTTGAGGCCCAAGTTGAAGTCGATCTTCAGTTACCAACGGATTCAAAGCTTTCCTGCACTGGTGGACATGTGTAGGATGTATGAAGATGACACGAAGGCTGAGGAGGTGCAAGCCTCAGAGAGGAAGGACAATCAGAGCTATGGACCCCAGAGGCGTAAAGGTTTCAATAACAGAGGCAAAGGTCCATATGAACGCCGAGGGAAAGGCAAGGGAAAAGCCGGTGGTTCGGACGAAAGGAATTTTCGGAGCGAGGCTCCATTCTGCGACAAGTGCAAGCGCAACCACTATGGCCATGTCTGCTGGGGAACAAGTGGTTGTTTTAACTGTGGGAAGCCGTGACATTTTGCTAGAGACTGCAAGGAACCGGTCAAGGCTAACACAAGAGGAGCTGCTGATAGACCTATGGCTCAAGGAAGGGTCTTCACTCTTAGTGGTGTGGAGGCAAGCCGATCCTCTGATCTGGTGCAAGGTAAATACTTGCTTAATGGTCAGCCTTGTCTTGTTTTGTTTGATTCTGGTGCAACGCATTCATTTGTTTCATATGAATGTGTAGATCGTTTGGGTTTGATTATGTCTGAAATGCCCTATACCCTCAAAGTAGAAACCCCTGCTAATGCTCCTGTAGTTGTTTCTAGAGCATGTCTTAACTGTTGTATAGAAGTGTTAGGACAAACCTCTAAAGTAGATTTGATCTGCTTACCCTTGGCACAATTAGATGTGATCTTGGGAATGGACTGGTTAAGTCAAAACCAAGTAATCATTGATTGTGATAGAAAAGTAGTGACCTATAAAAATTCAAAACCCTCCGGCTACGTGTGCCTGTTTAACTCTGAGGTAGAAGAGAATGGTCCAAGGATAGAAGAGATTCCTGTTGTCAGAGACTTTCCGGAAGTTTTTGCTGATGAGATCCCTGGTCTACCACCAAGAAGAGAGATTGAATTCGGTATCGACTTAGTTTCGGGAGCTGGTCCCATTTCTATTGCTCCTTATAGAATGGCACCACCGGAAATGGCTTAAATGAAGAAGCAGATTGAGGAACTATTGCAGAAACAGATGATCCGACCAAGTGTGTCACCTTGGGGTGCTCCGGTTCTGTTCGTCAAGAAGAAAGATGGTAGCATGAGGATGTGCATCGATTATCGGCAGCTGAATAAGGTGACCATCAAGAACAAGTATCCGTTGCCGAGGATAGATGACCTTATGGATCAAGTTCGTGGGGCTTCAATATTTTCCAAGATTGATCTGAGGTCAGGATACCATCAGATCAGGATTAGAGAAGAAGATATCCCTAAGACTGCATTTCGATCTCGATACGGACATTATGAGTATGTCGTGATGCCGTTCGGACTGACTATTGCACCAACTATCTTCATGGACTACATGAATCGAATCTTTAGACCTTATTTAGATTCATTCGTGGTTGTGTTCATTGATGATATCCTTATTTACTCTAAGAGCCCAGAGGAGCATGCTGAACACTTGAGGATAGTGTTGAGTATTCTGAAGGAGAAGCAGTTGTACGCCAAACTTACAAAATGTGAGTTCTGGCTGAAGGAGGTTAAGTTCTTGGGGCATGTGATTTCGGACAAGGGAATAGCCGTTGATCCGAAGAAAGTGAGCTCGGTTTTGCAGTGGGAGCAACCAAAGTCGGTCACAGAGGTGAGAAGCTTTCTGGGTTTGGCTGGTTACTACAGAAGATTCATTGAAGGTTTCTCGAAGATTGCACTGCCTCTAACGAAGTTGACTCGGAAAGATCAACCATTCCTATGGGATGAGAAATGTGAAAGGTTTTCTCAAGAGTTGAAGGAAAGGTTGACATCGTCTCCTGTATTGGTTTTGCCCGATACACAGAAGAGTTTTGATGTATATTGTGATGCATCGAAACAAGGTCTTGGGAGTGTTTTGATGCAAGAAGGGAAAGTCGTCGCCTATGCCTCGAGACAGCTAAAAGTTCATGAAATGAACTACCCAACCCATGATCTGGAGCTGGCAGCTGTGGTGTTTCCGTTAAAGATCTGGAGGCACTATCTCTATGGCACTACGTTCCGGGTATTTAGTGACCATAAGAGCTTAAAGTACCTCTTTGATCAGAAAGAGTTGAATATGAGACAGCGCCGATGGATGGAGTTTTTGAAGGATTATGAGTTCGAGCTCTATTACCATCCTGGGAAGGCAAATGTCGTGGCGGACGCATTAAGTAGAAAGGCAATGCACATCAGTGCAATGATGGTTAGAGAAGCTGCATTGATAGAGGAGTTTCGTGACCTGAGTTTGACAATGCAAGTGGAGCTAACAAGTATTAAGATGGGGATGCTGCAAATTGCTAATGAGTTTCTACAAAGGATTCGGGAATTGCAACGCAAGGATGAGAAACTCATGGAAAAGAGGAAGTTGATGGAAGAAGGCAAGGAATTGGAGTTTCAAGAAGGGAAGGATGGAATCCTTCGCTTTAAAACAAGGATTTGTGTGCCTGATGATTTAGAAGTAAAAAGGATGATTCTGGATGAAGCGCATAAGAGTAAGATGAGTATGCATCCGGGAGCTACCAAGATGTACCAGGACTTAAAGAAGCTATTCTGGTGGCCTGGTTTGAAGAAAGATGTAGCTGAGTATGTGGCCTGTTGTTTGGTGTGTCAAAAGGCGAAAGTGGAACATCAAAGGCCAGGAGGAGAGTTACTTTCCTTGGAAGTTCCTGTGTGGAAATGGGATAGTATCTCGATGGATTTTGTGTCGGGATTGCCAAGGACATCTACTGGTCATGATGCAATCTGGGTGATCGTGGACCGTTTGACCAAGTCAGCGCATTTCATTCCCGTGAATTTGCGCTACTCATTGGAAAAGCTCACCCAGTTGTACATCAAAGAAGTTGTTCGTCTGCATGGTGTACCATCAAGCATTGTGTCAGATCGCGATCCGAGGTTTACATCGAAGTTTTGGGAAGATCTGCATAGAGCCTTGGGTTCAAGATTGAAGTTGAGTTCTGCATACCATCCTCAGACTGATGGTCAGACGGAGAGGACTATTCAGTCGCTGGAGGACATTCTACGAGCCTGTGCTTTGGAAGGACAAGGGAATTGGGAGCAGATGTTGCCACTCGTGGAGTTCACTTACAACAACAGTTACCACACGAGTATTGGAATGGCACCATTTGAAGCTTTGTATGGAAGAAAGTGTCAGACGCCATTATGTTGGTTCCAAGTGGGGGAGAGTTCTCTGGTTGGACCAGATTTTGTGCAAGAGACCACGGAACAGATCAAGATGATACAAGAGAAGAAAAGGGCAGCTCAAAGTAGGCAGAAAAGTTATGCTGATAGAAGAAGAAAACCTTTAGAGTTCGCCGAAGGAGACCATGTATTCATTAGAATAGTACCAACCAAAGGAGTTAGTAGAGCCTTGAAAACCCAGAAACTATCACCTAAGTTTATTGGTCCCTATCAAATTCTCAAAAGAGTCGGCCCAGTGGCCTATCAATTGGCTCTGCCCCCGTCATTGGCAAACCTTCATAATGTATTCCATGTGTCTCAACTGAAAAGATATGTCCATGACCCCACAATTGTCCTTAGAATCCAACCGGATGACTTAGAGATTCATGAGAAGCTAACCTTCAAAGCTGTACCAGTTCGCATTGAAGACCGAAGAGTTAAACAGCTTAGAGGGAAGGACATTTGTCTGGTCAAAGTCGTCTGGGTTTGTGGCGATGTGATAGAAGCATCTTGGGAATTAGAGGATAAGATGCGTCAGGACTATCCTGACTTGTTTGTATAAGTTGAATTTCGGGGACGAAATTCCTTGTAAGTGGGGGAGTAGTGTAACACCCCAAAATTTTAATCCCCGATTAATGAAATGTTAATTATAAATTAATTATAATTAATGATTTCTATATTAATCCTTGATTAAAATATGTGTTCATGTAACTAGTTTGTGTGTGTGGAATTATTTAATAAATATTATAATGCATAAAATAAATGTTTTGCATATTAGTCCCTAGGTTGGGACCAAGAGGTAATTATAGGAAAGGTTTTGGAGGGAAAGAAAATAAAATAATTATTTTTCAAAAATTAGGTAAAATACTCGAGTATATTCTGAAATACTCGAGTATTCTGGACAGAGTTGCACGAGTTAGTGCGTTTGGTGAGTCAGCACCAACGATCTCGTGTTGGTGACACGAAATCACCGCCTTGCCAACGCCATAGATGCCGTGTCGCCTTGCATGAGAGTTTCCTTGCTCTATTTAAGCACAACAACAACAGATTTGTGAAGCTTTTTGGTTAAGTTTGGGTTGTTGATGAAAGTTAGGGTTTCAAGTTTGCTCTCTTCGATTCTCCTTCAAATCTGAGTGTTAAGACTTGAGTTATACAGGAATACAAAGCTCACATCTCGAGCTTTGTATAAACACCAAAATCGTGAGGATTGAGTGAGTATATTGGGAGAATTGGAGCTTGGAAGTGAAGCTGGTTCTGTCAAAGTTTTAGTCAGGGAGCTTACTTTGGGTTCGATTTCTGGTAAGCTCATGAATCCCTGAGTCTCAAATTCAGTTTCTTTAGTTAGATTATGTTGCATAGAGTCTAGAAAATCTAATTTCTCCAATTTTATTCTCTGTTTCATGTGTGAACCAATTCCATTTTGGTGTTGCACTCAAAATGCTCTGCATGTGATGCTTGAAGTTGATCTGAGAGTTGTGGAGCTTTTCTTTGGGGATTCTTTGTTTGATTCACCTCTGAGAGGTAAGGGGAAGTAATTTCTTACACTAGATAGAGTTTAAATTTCGTTAATTGTGTTAGAGAGCCACCAAGAGGCTCTAAGGGCTTAGTTTGAATAGGAACTTTGGTTTGGAGACCAATCCATGCTCTATGACTGTGACGAGCAAGTTCTAAATCATGCATGCAAGCTTAAATGAACATTATTTCATGAGTATTGTGTTTATCTTGCAATTTGAGGTGTTGAATTCCTAAATTGTGTATTTTATGCATAAATGATTGATTCTCTGTCAAATTTGTTATTTGATATGAAATGAGTATTGTAACATGTTCAATATATGGTATATGAACTATTGTGATCATTGGTTAGGGTTAAAAATGTTTAGAAATGGAAATGGTATGTAAACACCAAATTTCAGTCTGTTCTGTCTGTAAATACTCGAGTATATGGCTTAACACTCGAGTATTTCGTGGTACACCAGTGTGAAAATTGGCGCACCAACTTGAGAATCAGGCTAGGCACTCGAGTATTTCAGATGCAACAAGAGTAAAAATTGATTAACAACTCGAGTAATATATAAACTACTCGAGTATTCTGGGTAATGAACTACTCGAGTATCTCATGAATTACTCGAGTATATTTATGAAGATCTGAAAACTTCAATCTCTAAAAAGACATGAACGACTCGAGTATAATCACGAACTACTCGAGTCACATCTGGAAATGATAAACTACTCGAGTATTATGGAAAACACTCGAGTATTTTTAGTCAGATACTTAAAAATACCATTTTCAATTCTTCATTTTGTAACACTTAAAGGACAATAAACCAAGTGATCCTGGACTTAAAGGAAATTGATTGACTTTATGATGTTTTCATTTGAATAACGATACGTTGCTCGGGAGGCACATAATGTATTAATAAAAGGATAAAACATCAATCAATTCCTTTTAAGTAAAGTAATGCATTCATTCTGGAGTTTGGATGGTAGGACGTATATCATGTTTTTGGTAAACATGTGGAGGGCCTCTGGGAGTGCCAATACGCTTGCTTGATGACACGTCGTTGACGTGGTCGGCTTAGTGGATGCCGATATGGTTATACCGTTTGGAGGACGGTCCGTTTGGATGACGGGATATGCTCGGGTGGCATGGATTCCAAGCTTGTCGTGTACATTCTAGGTGAATGTACGAATTGTTGTATACCTAGGAATACAACGCACTGTTGAGTGCTGGGTTGTCAGGGATGGACGTCAGAGAGTGACATAGAATGATGGAGATAGGTTTCAGAGCTAAATTCATGCATCATGCCAGTCATTTGCATTAATTGTAATAAATGAAACAAGTGTGAGCATCCTATTTGCATTCACTAAATGCTAAGTGCTAAATGTGATTGTTACTCATTGTCATATACATACATGTTCATATTGTACTTATTTATACTCTGTTGATTATGTGTATAGAAATGCTTACCCCTGTGCCCTTGTAGGTGATGTCTCGTTACATTGCTTGCATCGAGATCCGACCACTTCCTAGTGGCACATGGATCTATGAGGACCATCGCGCGGTGTTCGAGGGAGAGGTAGAGGTTACCTTCTACCACCCGAACCCGTTGATCTGATTCCGTCCTCGTAGATTTAGGATTCCCATCATATACACTATGCATGTACCCCCGTTTTACACTTACCATGGACCACCTCCCACGCGACCAGCTCGCTCTTATCACAGTTTCCGTTTTCGACCTACCCGCTCTCACCCTTTTACCTCGAGAGTCGTCCGCGAGGAGACTCCCCCATCTGATCCGAGGAGCCCAGTCAGGGTTTCACCATCACCTGACCCGGTACCCAGTGGTAGGGTACACTCTCCCTCGGATGAGATCGAGGAGGATCCGGTGGAGAAAGAGAGTGGGAGCGAGCTTGTCGTGCATTCTACTGGGAGAGATTGGAGGGACGATGATCCCTAGGTATGGGCATAGGGTATGTGATGAGGATCAGAGGATCCGATGTGTGGAGGCTGTGGAGGATACCTTGCTGCTGCTGCTGTGTTGATGATGATGCTACTACCTTACTACTTATGTTCCTTGGAGACTACTGCTATCACTACTACTACATCTGATGCTGCCGGATCTACGTGACCACCTTAGAGTTATATTTTGGTTATGTATATATGTTGTAGATATACTTTTGGGGTACTCTAGGGATTTGGTCATATTATTATGTAGATCTGTTTGTGGACTTGTATTTTGGGATCTTGGAAACTTTGATATGGGGCTATGTACTTATGACTCTTTATATATATATATATATATATACCTATGTTTATCTTACTAGTAATTGCATAGTCCGATAATTTCCGCTTACTCTGATTTAATCTATTTAAGAGTTCGACTGTGGAAAGTATTCGATGGTATCGGTTTTATCAATTTAAACAAGAGTAGCTTCATTATTTCCTATTATATGAATACGATTTTGAAAGACGATTGTGACTCAATTCTTGAAAAGGTTTTAGAAATTGCCGAATTCGAAACAACTGTACAAAATGCTTTAGAGTCTCTTCTCCAAGAATTCCAAGTGTCGATTTGCGCACCCGCCTTTCAAAGAAAATTTCACTTACATATTTTCTCTATACTCACAAGTCCATATATTATCCAATATAATAGCTTAAGTATTTGATCTTATTTGGATAATCCAGAAGGGTGTCACAAACAAGACCAATAAAGACAACATCATATGTCATGGGTGTGGGAAGCCGGGCCATTATAGATCAAATTGTCCAACAAATTCAAAGAAGGCCGGGAATGACAAATCCAAGCCCAATCAATCTAAAGGAAAAAGGGCGTACATAGTGTGGGATGAACCGGAAATTCAATCTTCATCTAGTTCATCGGAAGATGACGAACTTGCTAACCTTTGCTTCATGACTAAGTATGATGAAGAAGCATCTTCAAGCAAGAAATCAAGTGATAACACAAATGAGGTAGATTATCTTTCCGATGCTAGTTCTAATTCTAATTCTCCCTCCTTCAATGAACTTTATAATGTGTATGTAGAAATGCATAAAGAGTTAAAGAAATTAGCAAAAATCAATGTTGAAAGAAAGAATTTCATTTTGAAGCAACAAGAGAAAATTTTGGAATTACAAAACTCCCTAGAGGAGCTAAAGCTTCAAAATGAAACCCTTGAACTCATTTATGCAAATTCTACATGCAATTGTGATTTGAAAACAAATGATAACTCCACTTGTGATAATTGCAAATCTCTTGAAAAGGAAGTTTTTAATTTGAATGATAGAATTGCAAGGCTCACAAGAGGAGACACATGCTTAGATCATTTGCTTTCTAATCAAAGGAATAATAGTAATAGAACCGGACTTGGGTATACCAAACCCAAAAATCGCAATTTTCGCAAAGTTGGTACTTTCTCCAAAATTGACTTTTCAAAAACTCCAACTTGTCATTATTGTGGTATTTTTAGGCATACTACAAATAAATGCAATATTAAGAAATTTGGTATACCAAGTGGAAAGTATGTTTGGATTGTTAAGGGGAATTCACCCCAAACTAACATCAAAGGACCCAAGATAACTTGGGTACCTAAGTCAAGTAAATGACATTGTTTTGTAGATGTGCCTTCGAACAAAGGAGCGTAGATGGTACTTGGATAGTGGATGTTCAAGGCATATGACGGGAGACAAAACGCACTTCATCGAACTTACTTCAAAAGGTGGTGGTCATGTGACATATGGCGACAACAACAAAGGCAAAATTCTAGGAGTGGGTAAGATTGGTAACGTATCTAACCTTATCATTGAAAATGTCCTATTGGTAGAAGGCTTAGAACACAACTTGCTTAGTATAATCCAACTATGCGATATGGGCAACAATGTGACCTTTACTTCGGAATTTTGTTTTATTAAGAGTTGTATAGATGATAGTGTTAAGTTCGTAGGTCGTCGTTCTAATAACACTTACTTAATTGACTTGGATGAGATAACTTCATTGTTTTCAACATGTTTTAAATCTTTTGATGATGAAGTTCGTCTTTGGCATTGACGAATTGCACATGTCAATGTGAATCAATTAAATAAACTTTTACGAAAAGACTTAGTGATTGGTTTGCCTAAACTTAATTTTAAACTTGATAGCGTTTGCGACTCATGTCAAAAATGTAAGCAAGTTAAAAATACTTTTAAACCAAAAAATGTGGTAAGCACAACAAAGCCATTGGAGCTAATCCACATGGATTTGTTTGGCCCATCACAAGTTCAAAGTTTAGGTGGCAATTACTATGGACTTGTTTTGGTAGATGACTTTACTCAATTCACATGGACTTTGTTTTTATCCACAAAAAGTGAAACTTATAAAAGTTTTAAAAGATTTTCCAAGCTCATCCAAAATCAATTAAGTTTGAAAATAGTGTCTATTAGAAGTGACCACGGAGGTGAGTTTGAAAATTCAAAGTTTGATGCATTTTGTGAAAAGTTTGGTATAGATCATCAATTTTCAGCCCCTAGGACTCCGGAGCAAAACGAAGTTGTAGAAAGGAAAAATAGAGTTTTAGAGGAACTTGCACGTACTATGCTTAAAGAATCTAGAGTTCCTTCTTATTTTTGGGCTGATGCGGTAAATACCGCTTGTTATGTCATAAATAGGGTTCTTATCCATCCGCATTTAAATAAAACACCTTATGAGCTTTTAAAAGGGCGAAAGCCAAATATCTCCTATTTTCATGTATTCGGGTGTAAGGTGTTTGTTTTAAATAAAGGTAAGAATCCGGTCGACAAGTTTGATTCTAAGCCGACGAAGGTATATTCATAGGTTATTCAACCCATAGTAAAGCATATCGTATCTTTAACAAAAGGACTTTAACCATTGAGGAATCGGTGCATGTTGTATTTGATGAATCTCCGAAAGGAGATTGTGTTGTTTCTTGTGATGATGATCTTGCAGGTACTTTTATGGATCATGAGAAGTCAACACAACAACAAATAGTGGAGAATAAAGTTGAGCATGGAGAAGTGCAAACACATGATAAAGACTTAGCACAAGAGACACAACCTCAACTACAAATTGCTTGGAAGTCAAACAAAAATCACCCGGTCTCGAATATCTTAGGTGACATTGCTAAGGGGGTGGTAACCCGAAGCACATTGAACAATTTTTGTTATTATGTTGCTTTTGTATCGCAAGTAGAACCTAAGAATATTAGTGAGGCTCTTCAAGATGAGCATTGGGTTATGGCCATGCAAGATGAACTAAATCAATTTGAAAGAAATCAAGTTTGGGAGCTTGTGCCAAAACCTGATGATCGTCCTGAAATCGGCACTCGTTGGGTTTATAGGAATAAACTAGATGAGTCGGGTATAATTGTTAGGAATAAAGCTAGGTTGGTAGCAAAGGGGTATAGCCAAGAAGAAGGGATAGATTATGATGAAACATATGCTCCCGTAGCTAGGTTAGAAGCCATTAGAATTCTACTCGCTTTTGCATCTATAATGAACTTTAAATTGTATCAAATGGACGTAAAAAGTGCTTTTCTTAACGGATACATTCAAGAGGAAGTGTATGTCTCACAACCTCCCGGATTTGAAAGTTTTGAACATCCGGACTATGTTTTTAAATTGAAAAAGGCTTTGTATGGTCTTAAACAAGCTCCTAGAGCTTGGTACGATCGACTAAGCAACTTTTTATTAGAAAAAGGTTTTAAAAGAGGTGCTGTGGACACTACACTTTTTATTAAAAGATCCGGTAAGGATATACTTTTGGTTCAAATATATGTGGATGACATTATTTTTGGTGCAACTAACGAAATTTTGTGCAAGAAATTTTCTGACACTATGCAGAGTGAATTCGAAATGTCTATGATGGGGGAGATCACTTTCTTCCTTGGGCTTCAAATTAAGCAACTTGATGATGGGATCTACATCCATCAAGGCAAGTATTGTAGAGAGCTTCTCAGACGGTTTGGCATGGAGTCATGCAAGCATGCATCAACTCCAATGAGCGTAGCATGCTATTTAGACAAGGATGAAGCCGGGAAACCGGTTGAGGTAACAAAATACCGAGGCATGATAGGTAGTTTACTTTATTTAATTGCTTCTCGCCCTGATATTATGTTCAGTGTCTGTCTGTGTGCGCGTTTTCAAGCTAATCCGAAAGAGTCACACTTAACTGCTGTTAAAAGGATTATGAAATACTTAAAAGGTACAACTAATACCGGTTTACGGTATCCTAGAGATGCCCTTTTAAAACTTATTGGTTATTCGGATTCCGATTTTGCTGGTTGTAAAGTTGAAAGAAAGAGTACAAGCGGAACATGCCATTTGATTGGTAGTTCACTTGTCTCGTGGTTTTCTAAAAAGCAAAATTGTGTCGCTTTATCAACCGCGGAAGCCGAATACATTGCGGCCGGAAGTTGTTGTGCTCAAATCCTTTGGATGAAGCAACAACTCTCGGATTTTGGTTTAATATTGTCAAAAATTCCTATTAAATGTGACAATACTTCCGCAATCAATTTAACTAAAAACCCGGTATTGCATTCAAGAACAAAACATATTGAGATTAGGCATCATTTTTTAAGAGATCATGTTCAAAAAGGTGATTGTATCATTGAGTTTGTTCAAACCTCAGATCAATTAGCTGACATTTTTACAAAACCATTACCAAGAGATACTTTCTATCGTATTAGATGGGAGCTTGGTATTTTTGATGAATCTGCTATTAGCTAATTGCATTTGAAATTTTTATAATCACCTTAAAGCCTATTTCATTATGTTTTGTGTTTTTGAGTTGTTGTATTTTAAAAATTATTTCATAATTCTCTTGATAAGTAGTTGTGTGTGTATGTGTTTCTATGATATGTTTAATTTCTTAATTTTGTGTTCTAAATGCTAAGTGTTAATATGTGTGTTTGGGTGCATGAAAAACATTTTTTTTTCAAAATTTCAGAAATTTGAGTTTTTGTGCATGTTAATCGATTAACAGCAGTCATTAATCCATTAAAATTTAAACCTCTTTCGGCATTACTCGATTAATGACACTGCTACTCGATTAAATTTTAAACTCCTTTCGCACTTACTCGATTAATGAAGTTACTACTCGATTAAATTTTAAACTGCTTTCGCACTTAATCGATTAAGGGTTTTCTACTCGATTAAGGGTCAAATTAATCGATTAATGGCTTCACTACTCGATTAACGCGTGAATTTTATAAAAACTAATTTTCAGCACACTTGCTCATTTTTTTCCTCTTTCTTTTCTCTCTCTTCTCTGAAATTCTCTCTTCCTCTCTCTGAAATCCGAAAATCACATATGACACCTAAGGGCTACTGAATCTTCAAATTACCCTAATTTATTCTCTAATTACTTCTTCCCAACATCAATCCTACCTAAATCCATCACCAATTTCACCAATTTCCCACAAAATCGGATTTCCCCCAATTTATCAAAACCCTAACCCTAAGCACGAACCCTAACCATTTTCTACACCACTTATGGCCTCCTCCTCCTCTAATCCTCCAAGAAAGAAGACTAAGCAACACAAGGACAGGAATGATCCGTGGTTTTCGCAGGCTGAACGTGATTCTCGGGCTCCCAATTTCGAAAATCGCCTTTTTGGGATTCTCCGGTATGTTAATTATGCTTGGTTAAGAAGAGAACGTTTTAAATTTTATGATGATCTTGTTGCTCAGAATGTTCAAAGGTTTTTGGAGTTTAATACACATTACTATCCTCGTTTAGTAAGGCAATTTTATCAAAATTTCACTAAGATAGATGGTGTGTATCAAAGTCAAGTGAGGGGTGTGCATTTTGTTGTGAAACCTGATGATTTACGTTTGCTGTTTGGTTTGGAAGACAAGGGAACTTATTTTGGTGATAATGATTCTGTTGAGTTAGAGGTTGATGTTGTCTCTGTGTATAAGGATGCTATTAGGACTGGTGAGGTTTGGGATAACAAAACTAAGATTGTCTCTTTATTGCATGCTGATGATAGGGTTCTGCTGTATATCATAGCTTATTGTCTGCTTCCTAAAGGAAACCAGAATTATGCTCAAGTCCAAGAGGACGATTTGAAACTTTTTTATGGGTTTAAGAAGCATGTTGAGATTAATTGGAATAAAATTGTGTTAGCTAGGATGCATACAGCTGCCCAATCTGCATCTACCCAGTATCTCCCTTATCCCATGCATGTCACCAAGTTACTTAGGCATTATGGAGTTCCTATTCCTGATAGTGAGCCTTGTGAAAAGGATCCTGAGAAAAAATGGTGTATCAACACTCATCATATCAACTACATGAAAATTGCTTTTCATAGACCTTCTAGGACTTGGTTATGGAAGTCACAGATTAAGGCATTGGAGCAAACTGCTCAAGCTACCCAAGATGCTCCTGTTCCTCCTCCTGATGCTCAAGCAGCCCCTGCTGCTCCTCCTCCTATTGTTGATCCTATGGACATGGATCAAGGGCCAAATATTGAAGATTTTATTGATTTTAATAATTTGGAAGCCCCATTTGATGCCCAGGCTGCTCATGCTTCTTTGGTTCAGCATATTGATGAGAAACTTGAAGCCATGGAACAACGTATGGACATTAAGAATGTTGCAATGGAGCAAAGACTATTGGAGCATTTCTCAAGCCTTTTCACCCACCATTTCCCTCCTAACCCTTAGTCCTTCTGGTTTCTATGTTGATTTTCACATTTTATCACTTCACTGATTTTTTTGCTGCACTGTTTTCACTGCTGGTTATGATGTTTTGTTAACTATTTCTGTTGTTTTATGATGGTTTTATGGACTTAGTTATTGCTGGACAGCTTTGTTTTGGCTATGGTTGATGTACCTAGGGCCTATGTATGGCCTAGTTTACCTTCTTAGTATATTTTGCTGCTATGTTTTGCTGCTGGACTTTTTTATATGAACTCTGATTATGGTGTTAATATTTGCATATTTGGATTGTTTATGTATGTTTGGCACTATTTTGGTTTATGCACTCATGGATGGAAGTGTGGTATCATTATGGTCTTGGTTATGGCCAACTTTATATGTTTTACTGCATTATTTTTTATTATCCTATTTAGTGCTTATTCATATATATATATATATATGCAACTGTTAGCACTTACCTCCAACTTTTGGCAAGGAAATTTTTTTTAATAAATAAAATACTTTTTAATGATGCCAAAAGGGGGAGAAATGTTTGTTGATGTTGTTTTTGTAGGATAAGTTTTTAGATATTATTCCTAAGTGTATTACATTTAGGGGGAGTATTTAAAAACTTAGTGCTTAATTGTAAAGAAGGTTTGTCATCATCAAAAAGGGGGAGTTTGTAGAGTTTTGATGTTTTGATGATTAACAACCTTATGCCAAGCAACAACATTCAACAAAGCAAGCACCACTCATGAAGATTAGAATAGGTTTATTTTATTTTATTTCTAATCAATGTAATATTTTATTTTATTTCTAATCAATGTAATATTTTATTTTTGCATATCATGAGAGTGGGTGGTAGCTTTAGGATTAGGAATCTCAATTAGATTTATAATATTGTTTGATTAATGGTGAAGAAAGATTAATCTTGATAAAATAGCTCTAAATAAAGTATTTGTCAAAGTATATTTGAAAAGCTTTATTTTTAATCACTTTTTACAGTGGTTAATCGATTAGCACGTAAGGCTTAATCGATTAACTCAAATAACTGTACAGCACTGATTGTGTTAATAAAGGTTAATCGAGTAGTGTGTTATACGTTAATCGATTAGCACGAATTAACACAGGTTAATCGATTAGTGTGTTTTACCTTAATCGATTAATTGCTGTTGTTTCTGAAAAATAATATTTTGTTTAAAAAGACTTCATTTCTACTTTGACAAGGTTCCACACTCTTTAATAATTTTCATATAGAGAAACATACTTTCAGATTTTCAAGAGCTATTACTACTTTCCTATTGTGATATCAAGATTCAACAACTTTCAATTTTCTTCACTCATGATCTTTCAATATTCTAAGTCCTATTGAAATTCAAGTTTTCTTGTTTTCTAGTTTTTAGTTTTGTGTTGAAGCAATTCACAACAACAAGGTTGTATTATTCAAGCTTTCAACAAAGAAGTGAAGATTTCACAATTCAAGACTTTGAAGAATCTCAAAGCAATTGGAAAAGGAATTTGTTTGGAGAGCATCCTTCAACAAATTCAAGAGGACAAGATACGGATTCAATTGGGTAGAATATCAAAGAGATTGGTACACTCTTTGAAGGGGTTAAGATATGATAACTAGTGAGAGTTGCATCTTAACATTGTATTCTAACAATTGAAGTATCTAGTAGAAACTCTTTATCTTTTGATAAAGGGGACTGGAGTAGCTCTTAGTGGTAGAGAGTGAACCAGGATAAAATCTTGTCTTCCTTGCTTTTATTCTTTTTAGTTTTCATTAACCAAGAACAATTGAATTAGGTTTAATTTAGGGTTTTTCAATTCCTTGTTAATTAACCTAAATTGGCTTGGTAAATTTATTTGATATTGTTCAATCATTCATTCATCATTTGTTGGTGCATCAAGGCATTGTAATCTCGTTTGAATTTGGATTAAAACTGAAATTGCATCAGATACTGTTCTTATTAATCGATTAAATCGATTGTTAATCGATTAGTTTTTAAGTTGCTTTCGGCATTAATCGAGTAACGCTTCAGTTAATCGATTAGTTTGAAAGTAAGCTTCGGCATTAATCGATTAATACTGGAATTAATCGATTAACCAGTACATTTTTGTAAGAAAATTTATTTTCTCAAATCCATTCTCTTTGGTGATCGAAATATTTGTATTAAGGCTTCAAAATTCTATTCACCCCCCCTCAAGACTATTTTGAGCCGCTTGTTGGTTTCCAACAAATATAACCAGAACAGTATAACATAAACATTTATCACAATGTAATCACATCATCATCATCACATATAATATGTTATACACATAGCATGTATGAATCACATATAACAGAGCATATCATAATATTCCAAACATATCAATATCACCACTCATTACCAAATAATTCATTTCACTTAGCATTACAATCTTTCAAGCATTCAATCCTTATCACAATCTTTCTCAATCTTTCCGAAATTCACTTATACTTTCATTCTTTGAATCCTTTCATTATTCTTAAGTCTTATCAAAATCGATTCACTCAATGAGGTGGAGAAAACCATCACTGAGGAAAAACAGCACACGCGTCTACATCTCCTCGGTCATCCATCCAACCTAGTCGGAAGCTAACAGGTGTACAGGACCTTTACCACGCGGGCATGACAGCTGTCTCAATAATCAAATGGCTCCAAGCCAGGAGAACTGTAGAAAACTCAGGTGCAGTCTCAAATCAAATCATATCATATCATATAATCAAGGCTCACTGTAGAAAAATCGGGTACAGTGGCAAATTACAGATGCCCCGTTCCAGTCCCTCTCACTATTCTAGATTTGCAATCAAGGGGGTGACAGTATTATTTCTAGTTCGCAATGCAGAACTTACCACGGCTTAGGACCCAGTCCCTACCACGTTCGTATGCCACATGTGGGATTCGTTCCGCCTAGAAATATACTCCAGGCTTCTTGACGTTCACCGTCCTTGCCCTCCCCTCATGCAATTTCCACCTGAGTATCCCTGATACTCATGGTATCTTCCTCTCCACTACTTCGCACTCATTACTCACCGCGTATGTTAAAGTCTTTTAATGTCTTTTATGTTCTTTAATTAACCTAAGGTCGGCTCGCCCTTGATTCATCCCTTCGACAAGTCCCGACCACTAAGGGTTATATCCGTTCCCCATCACATATCTCTTTCTCTTTCACTAGCCACTTGGCAATCATCATCACATCAACTGTTCCCGTAGGAAATTCTCATAATTCTCTTGTATCCTCTTGATACCTTGCAATCATCATTATCCATAAGTCCTCGAGAACAATCTTATCCTCATAAGCACAATCTCATCATCACGAACATGATCTCCATTTCATGAGCACAATCTTAGCATCATTGCTTAACTGAAACATTCTCGGATCTCAACACTTATCATCTTTATTTAACTCTTCACTTGATCTCAAATCTTACTCTTTCTCATAATTCTCATTGTCACATATAACAACATCCAGATTTTCCAGATAGAATAAAATATACTCAACAATATAAACACAGTGAGATCCAGTACGTAACAAAACATTCATGCATCACAGTTAACAAGACAGATAAACATTTAGAAAACAACATATCACTTAAGTTTCAATACATAACACAGTCCATATACTCGGACTACAAGCCACCACGTTGTGGGATCACAACACTCTCACTCACCTCTTAACCCAGCAGGTGAAACGCCTTGTCCTCGGTAGTCTCTAACTTATCCTTGCGATTCGGTTCCACCGTCTAAAGAATACCTCGTATTTAAATAAAATACGTTTACGTCAAAATCTATTTCAATTAAAATTCATCACTTTGTTCTTCTTCACTTGAAATAGAAAATCTCTTATTTTGTTCTTCATCATTCGATTTAAAACACAATCGGTTGTCAAAACAAATTCCAATCCTTTCTCGCACTTGAAATTCCTTAAAATCATTTGAAAACTCATAATAATATAAATTAAATAATTACTTTATGTGGCTGTATGCAATCGGTCCAGCCACCTCTTAATTCTTTAAACACCGAAAAATCAATATTTTTCAATCTAACTTTGGTTACTTCAAACGGTACTTGAAATTCACACTTTTCATCAATCAAAACACTTTTAAAATGGAAATTCCTTAAGAATAAATCTTGGACAGCAAAGAAATAAAATCAAAACCATTAAAAATACTCATTGAAGTAATTAAACTCACTCACCCATTTTCATATACAAAACTGAATTGAAAGGAAACCACCACAACACAATTTTAAATAATTTAACTTAAGATTAATCCACAAGACATACTTATGACTTCAAGTCACTTCATAAAAAAAATAACCTAGCCTAATGAACATGCATAGGCCGAATACCCATCATGACAAGAACAAGATTTTTGGTTCACTTTTTCAACATGCAAACATCAAAATTTTCAAACCAAATCATGCACTTTCTGTCGTGTCCTTAATCGAGATCAACTGTGAAGCTATGGAAGAACTTCGGGTGTGATCCCAACCAAGAGGTTAATGTAGGACTCTTTAGGATTTCTGTATATCCAGTTGGGATAAACAGGTTCTCCCTAGTCAACAACATGTGTGCTAGTGTCAACTTAGGGATGAGAAGACGTACCTTAGCCCCTATAGCATGGTGGTTCTTATAGGGGATTACCTGTGTGTCGTGGGCCGTTCTGATGAGGCTTCTGAAGAGGAAGAATTCAAATAGGATTCGTAAAGGTTCTGATAAGATCACCTCCGTAAATCCTGTAAGTGATAACTCTCTATCCAATATCGTATTTATTTGACCAAGAGTCGTGGGAATCTAAGAGAAGTGGTTAAACTTGATGAGATTGTAAGTGATAAAGATAAGGATGAGGATCCTGTGTTCGGGGTTAATCTTATAAGCGTGTAACATCTCTATAAAACCCACTTGCTTGGTGTGACATTCCGACCGTAGGCTTTGCTTCAGCGTCTAACTGGTCGGACCAAGGTGATTTTGGTCGGGTGACGTTCGGTCTACTACAGGTCTACTACATAAGCTTCCCAAGCTCGGTTGGGCGATTTGAGCCCTGCCGAGTTGAAGAGACAAATAAGCTGTTGGCCGATCAAAGGTAGGTATCATCGAGGAGAAGAAAGACATCCGGTTATTTTAGCGCATTCGGCAGAGCTGTCCTTTCGTTGTCATGGAAAAGACCTTTCAGTGCTTCTTATGTCTCCACATGTTCCTTCCATTATCGGGAAGTGAAACGTTATGATTTCAAAATGCCAGATGTACGTTTACAAGAGGAATGGGCTTTCGCTGATTTGGCCCAAATCGTTAGATAGTGGAGGGAAACTTCTGAAAGAAAAGTTTGGGAGCGGTTTTCGAAATTCATTTGTTTCAAAATTAGAAATTTATCAACTCCTCAACTTCTTTTCTCTCTCACTCTTGCCTTCCTGAAGAGCCTTTTCTCTTAAGTTTGAGTAGCAGATTCACAGATCATCGAAGGGAAACTTCCATCGATTTCGTTCTTTTTTACTCATACTAAGCATCTTCCAAGTTCATTGGCACTCGTATCATCTTCAACTTCTTGATCGCACACCATCAAACAGGTAAAGAACACTTTCTTGAAACTCTTGTATCTTCTTTTTTCTTCCTTTTTGAAATACTGCATGCGTCTGTTCGTGTCATCTGTTATGAGTACTACGCTTAGATTTTCTGAAATACTGCATGCGCCTAGGGTTTACTGAAACCTTGAACTGTTCGTTCGGGTATCCCAGTTTCTTCTGAAATTCCTTGCCCTTCTCAGTCGTTTTTTGAGCGATCGCCGTAGTGTTTCTAAGGATTATTTTATTCTTTGTTGTTCCTAATTTCTTAGGGTTTGAACTGAAGTTGTGATAAACATGAGTGAGGATTCTGTAAACTCTGATATACCAAGAACACATGAGGAAGAAAACCCAGGAAGTTGCGTTAAACCAATTGCAACGTGTTTTCCTCAGAATTTGAAAGAGTTCAGGGAAGGTGTGATTCACTATAGGATCGCTGAGAGGGTAGAACAGATGAGGTTAAGGAGGCAACGGAGAGGTATTCAATGTTTCAATTCGTTTGGGGAAATTCAGCCCAGAAAGGGGGGTGTTCCCCAACCGATAATATTCGTAAGTGTTTGATCAGAAATAATCAAGTTTTACTGTTTCTGACTCCGCGTGTGCCTCCTTTTCCTCAGGTATGAAGAGAAAGTGCGTTACAAATCCTGAACTTTATCCACTTCCACCAGATTCTGCCCAGTAAGATTGGGTTGACCGAGAAGTTGTGGGCACCCCATCCGAGCTTTCGACCGACGAATCTTTAGAGCAAACCCGAGCCATTACACTAAAAGTGGCCCCTTCCCAGTTGCACCCGAACTCATGGGCCTTTGTTAGAGCCTTTCAGCAAGTTTTCTCGGCCATGGACTGGTCCGGTACTGATCCAACTTTTTTCTATTTATTTGCTCCGCAAGCGAACGCCTTTGAAAGAGGGTCCCACAAACGACCTTGGGTTTCCCTAAAATCGCGAAACGGTATGCTCTATTAACCAAGTATTCCGAGTCTTGGAAAACGTTCAAACCTTTCTTTTTTAAGTCTAACTTTGTTGGAAATGGTGTTTGTTGGTTCACACGAGCTGGTGAAGAGCGACTGATTCCTCGGTTTCCTCTTCAATGGAGTGCAAGTTTTTTTAATCGGAGGATTGCTTCGTACGGGTCGGAGTGGAAAGAGCTTGCTGAACACGAGAAGGAAGTGTGCCGAGCGTTTGAGAGTTACTTGGGCACCAATGGGATGATTGAAACGAGGGACATAGTGAATATCCCCTCAACAGATGTCAAGGCTCAGCTTGGTAAACTATTTTTCTTTGCTCTTATACTTGTAATTTTATTTAGATCTAATGGCACTCAGTTTCCTTTGCAGATAAAATGGCTTCTCGTATGGCTGCTCTGCTCCAAGGGGGTAAGAAAAGAAAGGCTCCTCCTACAAGTGCAGCTTCAGGGTCGTCGAGTATGAGCACTCCGACTCCTACTGCCTCTCCAGTCGAAGTGTCTCCTCGGCCTGCTTCAAACTTGGTTGTTGTTACAGCAACTACAGCTTCTCCGGCCATAAGTGCTCAAGCACCCTCTCCCCCTCCTCAACTGACTCGGTGCCGAAGGCTCGAAAAGGGGAAAGAGAGGGTTTCAGAAAGAGTAAGTGTCAGGGCCGAGGGAACAAGTACCAAGGTTGCTGTTGCTCCTACTCCTACCCCGACTCCTCCAATAGTCTCGGTTTGGGATCGTGATTTGGATGAAAAGTTTCCCGAGTTTATCTGCCTGGATGAAATGTAGTCTTAGTGCTGCTGAATGGTCCCGCTGCAATATGACTATGACAAAGTTTTTGCTCTGAAGTGCCAATTTAACCTATTATCTGTCCAAGCATTCAGAGGATTTGTTTAAAGGCCTAAACATTGAGCAGAAAGAGGCTCGTGAGATGCAAGCGGCTCAAGAAGCCAGTTTGTCAGATGAACTGGTTCGAGTGAAGAATGAGCTAGAGAATTTGAAGGCCGATAAAACTAAACTGATCAAGGAACGAGATTCTCTGAAAGTTTCTCAAAAGGCTGCGGAAGATAAGAAGAAAGAGGTTGAAGAAGTACTTAAAAAGGAGCTGCAAGAGAGCCGACAGAGGATCGAAGAGTTGGATTCTGAAGTGAAGAAGTCAGCTGCAACTGCTCAGAAATACAAGGAAAAAGCTCTTGTTTTCAAGAAAAAGGCAGCAGCCAACTTCTATAACTGGGGTAAGGGTGTTGATGACTCCTTTGTTTCTGCGATTAAACAGATCCAACTTCTGAATCCTGAAACTGAGTTTAGAGTGGTCGGAGCACACCCTTTCCATTTGTAGAAGATGGGAAGTTGATTGATCTTGAAACCAAGGCTGAAGTTGATTTGCAGGCAGAGAATCTTCCCAATCTTCTAGTAGAACTGACTGAGGCTCCTGAATTTGATGATAAAGATATTAGCTTGTCGGATAATGAGGCCTGAACTTGGTGGTTATCTGTTTTTGTTTTTCTGTTTACTGATAACATATGTGGGATTTCTTTTGCTGCTCGTTGTATTCGAGCGTTTATACTTGTTTGTTTTGACCAAACTCTTTTAATATTTCGGAACTGACTTTTAATTAACTTGCTGTTTAGCAAATTGTATCACTGCCTGGTGTGTTTTCTGCTGCTTTTTTGATCTCGTTCGTCACGTTATTGGTAGATCATTCCGAGTGTAAACCCTTTGGAGTAATTTATCGTAAATTGAGGCGTAGAATCGCATTATTCGTATGTATAGTTAATTGTGAGTAGAACTCGGATCGCCGACTTTAGCCGAAGCGGGACACTCAGACCGCGAAATAAGGAAAGTAATTTCCTGAGTTCGGGCGTTCTATGAATACGTTGTTAAACTCTTGTAAAGAGTTGTACCTCGATTTCGCTCGGTGGCTAGCCGAACCAAATTAGTCGTATGTGGTTTCACAATGTAAACAGATAATAGAATTACCGGGAAAATGTTGTACTTTATTGATAAAGGAATACAAAGCTGAAATTGCTCATAACTAAGAAATGAAATTCCTCATACCTAAAAAGTTCCTAACAATTTATCTGTAATCTAAGAAGGGTGCTACCCTTCGTTATTCATCACAAACTAATTTGAGCAATCTATAAACTAAACTATTCTCAAACAAAGAAAATAAAATAGGAGCTTAGCTGTAATAAGCTCTGAGCTTGGCCACGTTCCAACTGTTATTGATATCCGTGCCCGAGAGAGTCTCCAACTTGTAAGCGCCAGTTCCAGATTTAGCCTTCACTCAGTATGGACCTTCCCATTTTGGCTTCAGCTTTCCAACGCCAGCATTTCCTTTACCAATACCCGCTCGGCGAAGGACCAAATCTCCAACTTCAAAGCTTCGCGGTCGGACCTTCTTGTTGTAATCTCGGGCCTGTCGCTCCTTTACCTTCCTTTCATGAGCTGCAACATTCTTTCGTATTTCTTCAAGTAATGTGAGTTCTTCGCTGAGCAAACTGTTGTTAGTTTCCAAGGGACGTTCAAGCATCCTAAAGGTGGGGATTCTCTTTTCGATTGGAATGACTGCGTCGCAGCCGTATGTCAAACGAAAAGGGGTCTCACCTGTTGATGAATCTACAGTTGTCCTGTGTGACCATAGAACGCTCGGAAGCTTATCTGCCCAAGTACCAGCTGCGTTGCCAAGTTTCTTTTTTATACCGTCCAAAATGGTTTTGTTGGCGGCCTCGGCTAATCCATTGGTTTGTGGGTGTTCAACGGAACTGAAGTAGTGAGTGATCCCCAGGTCAGCTGCTAACTCTTGAAAATGAGAGGCTGCGAATTGTGATCCATTATCAGTAACTATGGAATGAGGCACTCCAAACCGAGAGATTATTTCCTTTACAAAGAAAGACTGAATTCGGGCTGTAGTGATTGTTGCTAATGGCGCCGCTTCAATCCACTTAGTAAAGTAATCAACGGCCACGACCGCAAACTTCAACTGTCCAGGTGCAGTGGGAAACTTTCCAATGATGTCCATTCCCCATTGATAGAAAGGCCAAGGAGCTCCGAGAGAATGTAGCTCTTCCGCAGGTCTTTGGTAAGTGCCACTGTGAAACTGACATTGAACACACTTCTTGACATGTTTCAGGATTTAATCTCATGGAGTACTTTCTTACTCGGTCCAGTATTGTCTTGAGGTCTTGGGCATGTGTCTCTTGCTGTCTGCTTTTTGCAATAATGTCATCAATATAAACCTCCATATTTGAGCCGATCATCCCTTGAAATACCTTGTTCATCATCCGCTGATATGCAGCTCCCACATTTTTCAGTCCGAAGGGCATGACATTGTAACAATATGTTGCTTTATCGGTGATGAATGCGGTTTTATCTTGGTCGGCGGGGAACATAGGTATCTGATTGTACCCGGAGTAAGCATCCATGAATGAGAGGAGTTTGTATCCGGCCGAATTGTCGACGAGCTTGTCAATGACGGGAAGTGGATATTGATCTTTTGGACAGACTTTGTTCAAGTTCGTATAGTCCACACACATCCTCCATTTCCCGTTGGGCTTTTTGACCAAGACGGTGTTAGCTAACCAGTCTGTATAGTCAATCTCCCGAATGAAGCCAGCTCGAAGTAGTTCGGCTACTTTTTCCTCAATAGTTGCGGCCTTTTCTGCACTAACCTTTCTTTTGCGTTGTGCCACTGGTTTTGCCCCTGGAAGAATGCTCAGCTTGTGGCAGATAAAGTTAGGGTCAATCCCCGGCATATCGGCTGAGGTCCATGCAAACAGATCCCTATTGGCTATCAGCAGAGCAGAAAGTTCATCTTTAACATTCATGGGGAGATTAGAACCAATTTTAACTTGCCTGATAGGATCATCATTCACTGTTAAGAACTCCCATTGTCCCTTCGGAGTCGGTCTGTTTCTATCAGATTCATCGCGCACATCGAGGTCCGCCAAATTAATGTTACCTTTCCCGAGGGAAATTCTTTCTAAGCGGTCCTGGTCCTTGTTCTTAACCTTACCCATACTTGCATTGTAGCATTTTCGTGCTGCCTCATGCTCGACTTTGACTGTCACTACCTTGTTGATTTGGGTCCAATATATATAGATTTGAGCATTGATTTGACTCCCTTTTACTATGTATTTGGCTTGTTTCTCTAGAAAATTTAGGACTTTTTATTAGATTTTAATTATTTTTAGTAGTTTAGGGTCCTTTGAACGTTTTGATCCGTTTGTTAGTGTTTCAGGTACTTTTTGGAGCTTAAATGGATAAAATATTTATGGAACTGAAAAGAGGACGAAAAGATCTTGCAAATGGAAAAAGAACGGAGCAAAACGGAGCCGAAGTAGGTCCCACGCGCCTGGGGCGCGGGGACGGGTGCGCCTGAGGCGCGCTTGTGTGCAAAAGGAATTGTCATCAGACCTGCGCGCCTGGGGCGCGAGGTCGCGTGCGCCTGGGGCGCGCGTACTGCTGGAGGCCCAATTTGACCAGATTCTGAACAAAGTAGAAGAAGAGAAGTCTAATTTGGCTTCATATCTTAGATTTGGTCAGAAATTAGAAGATAAACATGGACCTTATCTATTAGATTTAATTAAGATTTATTTTAGGATTTTTTTTACTCTTTAAATAGAGGATTTGTAAATAGTTTTCGGAGGTTTTGAGATTATAGAATTCAATCAGGATTTGAAAAAGAGGTTAGTAACATCTATTGAGAGCAAGGAGGCAAGGCACAAGGATTGAAGGTCTCTTGGAGAGTTAACCTGTATTGTCTATGATATGAGGTTTTCTCTTTGCTTCTGTTTTCTTTATTTCTATATGTGTAACTAAAACCTCTTGTTAGGAACATGGTGTAAATTGTATGATGTAATTTATTTTAATTTATGATTTAGTATTTTTCTGTTTTTAATTCATGCATTAATTGAATTTTTATTACATAAACCCGCGCAATTTATGTTTTGGATTTCTTAATTCGCAACGGGAGTTGGGATTTTGAATAGGCCATGCAATTAATGGTATAATCAGTCCAAAATATAGGGATACAATTGGATGATTATATGGCTTTTTAATTCCCTTGTGCTGAATAGATATTTTCTTATATTGTAATTTGTTGAGGGATCAAGGATTAAATATATAGAAAATAAGGGTAATGTTAGAGACGTCTAACTATTGCTATTTGAGAGGAATAGTCCATGAATTGAAGGATAATTAAAGGAAAATATAAATCATAGTTAAAATAAGTGAATCATACAATGAAACCAAGTTCCTAACCTTTTTCTATTGCTTTCTATACATCTTATCTCCTCAATCTTCTTATTTTATTTTATTATTATTCTTCTTCTCCTTCTAAATTTCAATAACAAGTTGCACTAATAATTACGAATTGGTGAAAAGTTATTAGAAACAATTTGCAATCCCTGTGGGACGATATTCGGTCTTCCAGATTGTATTACTCGTTGACCCAGTCCACTTGCTGGCAAATCAACAAGTTTTTGGCTCCGTTGCCGGGGATTGAAATTCGATTCTAATTTCTTTTCGGTACTTTTTGTAATTATTTGTGTAATTTGTACTTTCTCATGTATAACTATAGTTGTAATAGTGATTCAGATTGTGATAGATTTATTCCATATTATCCTTATCCTCCATACTATGTTGCACAAAATATAACTCCTAGGAAGGCCCAATGGGAAATAGATATAGAGATAATGAATCAACAGATTAATGATATGAAAAAGGAAAGATACTATTCTCAATTTTCTCATGTGGAGCCTCCCCCTCCTAGTAAAACCCCAATGGAAATAGCTCTAGGGAGATTTGCTCAAGCCACTGAGGATTTTGCTAAAGATCGCAAAAATAATTTTAGATTCCCTTGTGTTGAGCCAATTCCTCCCCCTGTGGAGAAAGAGTCATGGGAAATTAACCAAGAGAAATTAGCTCAAAAAGTTAGTAGTAATGTTCAAGAAATTAATTTTATAAATGAAGAAAACAGAAAAAGTTTTGAGAACATAGAAATAGCACTTGAGAAAATTTTAAAATATTTATCTGAGGAGTCACAAGCATTATCAACAATTTTTGACTCTCCTAAAAGAGAGGAAGAAGTTGTGGTGATGGATGTGACCAATGATCGAATCCCTTTAGAGGAGAAAAAATCTGAAAAAGAAATTGTGCATGATAGGTTTGAGGAAGAGGATCAAAATATAACAATCGAAGGTTTGAAAATTGTAGAAAAAATTGAACCACCCTTGCATGAGGAATTTGTTTCTATAAAAATTTTTATTAAATCTAGTTCATGCTTGGGTGATTCAAAATTTTTCTATTATATTCAACCTAAGTACTTTTATGAAAATTATCTAGAACAATCTGAATCATTATTAGGCAATGGGAAGCATGAGAAAGTAATCATCTTGACTAATGGAGTTAACAACTTCATGATGGATGATGGAAGAAAAGATCACCCAAGGTCTTTCCCATGGGATGTGGGCATAACTCATTATTGTTGCATCACATGGGATTTGACCCATAGAATTTGGGATCCTGGTGGATTTTTTTTACATAAGCAGTAGTATAGGTTTGAATTCTTAGGTAGTTTTTGTAAAAAATAAAAAATAAAAAAAATAGAGGAACAGACCTCGTGCGCCCCAGGCGCACGCGGTCGCGCGCCTGAGGCGCGCCGGGCTGCTACAAGCCCTGTTTGGGGAATTTCACTCCTACTTGGGGTGCAAAAGTTCAGTTTTGGGGTCAAATTCTGATTCAACCATCTTATCTCTTAGGATTAGATTTATTTTTTTTATCTCTAGTAATTTTTTTTATTTTTAGTAATAGATATTTTGTTTATTTTATCTTTTAGGAACAAATTAGTTTTTTATCTTTTTAGGAGTTTGTTTTATCTTTTAGGATTAGATTAGTTTTATATCTTTTAGGAATTTGTTTTATCTTTTTAGGATTAGATTTATCTTAGGATTATCTTTAGAATAGATTTTTTTTATTTTCGTTTCTTTTATTTTCTATTTTTTAGGGATAGATTTATTTTAGGATTAGATTTGTTTTTGTAGGATTTGGACCCCATTAGCCCCAATTTTTTCAATATTGCACCCCAGGCCCCTGTACCTCACCAAAAATATTGTCCAGCTTTTTAGGTAGTTTTTAATTTTTATTTTGTAGTTTTAGGGTAGATTAGTTTGCTTGAGGACAAGCCAACATTTAAGTTTAGGGGAGTATATACAAAATAAAAATTAAAATTTTTCAGATCTGAATTTTTCTCTCATATTGGTATTGGTTTGTGTCCTTAGCAAGAGTAATTAATTTTTTTAACCTTAGGACTTTTTCTCTTTTGATGCATATGCATACTTAGTTTAGGACTGAGACTCATTGACTTTTGACTCTATTTGATTGAGCTGTAAATATAATTGTGAACTGGTTATTTTGACAAATGCTTTCAGAACTTGTGATTAGTGAACTGACTTTAGCCATGTGAGCTTTTGAGCCTTATTGAGGGGTATGAAATTTTATTGAAATATTCTGATATTGAGACCCCTATTCTTTCATGAGTGTGTTCACTTTGATATTGTCTTCTAGAACTTGACCTGTGACCATTTCAAAATTGATAATTGATTGTATGCATGAAGATGATTAAGGCACTTAGGACGTGTTTTTGAGGCCTTCAGACGTTTTGCATTGATACTTTTTCCCTTAGTTGCCCACTTTGAGCCTTATAATGATATATGATTTTTATTTGGTACCCTGTAATTATTGCATAATTCTTTGAGAGTACCTTAGGAATTTTGGATGAGCAATTAAGTGGAATGTGATGCAAAAGAAAAGAAAAGAAAAAAAAATAAAATGAAAAGTGTTTTGTGCCTACTCCTCTTCCAATGAAAAAAAAAGTGAAATAAATCAAATAAAAGTGAAAAGGAAGAGAGTAGAGGAATTGAAAAGTGAAAAGTAAGAAGAATAAAAGTTGTGATTGAGTTGAGATTCATTGTGATATACTTAGTGCTCATTCATAATTCTAAGGGAATTTTGCTTTGCATTTTTAGCCCTTAGTTCATTATTCCTTCTTTCTTTTATCCCACCTAACACTTTTAGCCATGGCCCCATTACAACCAAAAATAAGACCTTTTGATTTTTGCATACTTTCAATATTTTCAGTGGAGATTTTGGTCTATGGTCAAGCCTATGGTAACACATTATCATTGTTGAACTTGAGTGAATTGAAAATATGACCCTTATACACTTTTGAAAGAAACATTTGAGAGGTTGAGAGTGTTCTCTAGTCCTGAGTTCTGATTGGGTTTGTTACTCTAACTAGTTTGTGATTGTGTAAATAGTTTGTGATAATATGTGTCGAAATGATGAGTCGAAGTCTTAGATGAGGTGTGTATATGTTGATTTAGGGAGTTTGTCTTTTGTTTAGAATTTTTATTTTACTTTTGCCTGGGACATGAAAAATGCTATATTTGGGGGAGTGATTTGGGTCCAATATATATAGATTTGAGCATTGATTTGACTCCCTTTTACTATGTATTTGGCTTGTTTCTCTAGCAAATTTAGGACTTTTTATTAGATTTTAATTATTTTTAGTAGTTTAGGGTCCTTTGAACGTTTTGATCCGTTTGTTAGTGTTTCAGGTACTTTTTGGAGCTTAAATGGATAAAATATTTATGGAACTGAAAAGAGGACGAAAAGATCTTGAAAATGGAAAAAGAATGGAGCAAAACGGAGCCGAAGTAGGTCCCACGCGCCTGGGGCGCGGGGACGGGTGCGCCTGAGGCGCGCTTGTGTGCGAAAGGAATTGTCATCAGACCTGCGCGCCTGGGGCGCGAGGTCGCATGCGCCTAGAGAGCGCGTACTGCTGGAGGCCCAATTTGACCAGATTCTGAACAAAGTAGAAGAAGAGAAGTCTAATTTGGCTTCATATCTTAGATTTGGTTAGAAATTAGAAGATAAACATGGACCTTATCTATTAGATTTAATTAAGATTTATTTTAGGATTTGTTTTACTCTTTAAATAGAGGATTTGTAAATAGTTTTCAGAGGTTTTGAGATTATAGAATTCAATTAGGATTAGAAAGAGAGGTTAGTAACATCTATTGAGAGCAAGGAGGCAAGGCACAAGGATTGAAGGTCTCTTGGAGAGTTAACCTGTATTGTCTATGATATGAGGTTTTCTCTTTGCTTCTGTTTTCTTTATTTCTATATGTGTAACTAAAACCTCTTGTTAGGAACATGGTGTAAATTGTATGATGTAATTTATTTTAATTTATGATTTAGTATTTTTCTGTTTTTAATTCATGCATTAATTGAGTTTTTATTACATAAACCCGCGCAATTTATGTTTTGGATTTCTTAATTCGCAACGGGAGTTGGGATTTTGAATAGGCCATGCAATTAATGGTATAATCAGTCCAAAATATAGGGATATAATTGGATGATTATATGGCTTTTTAATTCCCTTGTGTTGAATAGATATTTTCTTATATTGTAATTTGTTGACGGATCAAGGATTAAATATATAGAAAATAAGGGTAATGTTAGAGACGTCTAACTATTGCTATTTGAGAGGAATAGTCCATGAATTGAAGGATAATTAAAGGAAAATATAAATCATAGTTAAAATAAGTGAATCATACAATGAAACCAAGTTCCTAACCTTTTTCTATTGCTTTCTATACATCTTATCTCCTCAATCTTCTTATTTTATTTTATTATTATTCTTCTTCTCCTTCTAAATTTCAATAACAAGTTGCACTAATAATTACGAATTGGTGGAAAGTTATTAGAAACAACTTCGATCCCTGTGGGACGATATTCGGTCTTCCAGACTATATTACTCGTTGACCCAGTCCACTTGCTGGCAAATCAACACTTGTCATCTGTTCCGACAAACTTCATAGCCAAATGGACTGGCGAAACTACTACGCCGAATGCTTGTAAGGAAGTTCTTCCGAGGATGGCGTTGTAGGCTGATGGACAGTCAACTACCAAAAACTTGATTATCTCAGTTCTGGCCGAAGGCTGTTGTCCGAGGGTAACAGGAAGTTGAATGTATCCCTTTGGCTCGATGGTGACCCCCGTGAAGCCGATCAATTCTCCTTCAAATGGAGTGAGATTGCATTCCCTATGTTTCAGTGCTTTGAACAAAGGGAGGAACATGATATCCGTCGAGCTCCCCTGATCGATAAAAATGTGTTTTACTTCGTAATTACCAATAAGGGCTGTGATTACCATGGGATCATTATGACCTGGGAGGATCCCTTCCAAATCTTCATCATTGAAAATGATGGGAACATTTTTCGTTGATCTTTTACAAATAGGCTTTTGGCTCACGGCTAAGATTTGGTTGATGTATTTCTTTCTGTCGGCTTTTTTCTCTCCTCCCCCGGCAAACCCTCCGGCAATAGTGTTAACTAAAAACTCATTGTTCGTTGGATTTGTGTCAGTGACCGGGGCGGGCTCGGTTCTCTGTCTCCCAGTATTCCTATCATCTGGTGATCTACTTCTTTGGCGTTTGGACTTTACTGGTGAATGGGATCTATTCCTACCTCTTCGTCCCGCTGCATCTCTGATATACTATTGTAGCTTACCATCTCTGATCATTTCTTCAATTAGATCCCTCAACCAAATGCATTCATCATTTGTATGTCCATAACCCTCTTGAAAGTCGCAATATTTTGACCTATCACGCTGTGCGCCCTTTCTTATAGACGGAGGTCTTTGGGCAGAGCATAAGTCGGTCTGCATTGTTTCCCGAAGAATTTGGCTCCTAGGAACAGTTAAAGGAGTGTACTCCTGATATTTATTCCTCGGAGGTGGTCTTCGGTCGCGATCGTTCCTGTCCTGTCTACCACCAAAACGTTCGTCACGTTTTTGTTTATTCTGACCTTGAGGGTCAGCTCGTTGTCGGTCGTCCCTGAATTTCTTCCCTTTGTGGAATTCCTCCAAGTTGATGAATTTATTCGACCTCTGTCTAAGCTCGGCCATATCTTTTGGAGGTTTCCCAATTAGCAATTTTCTGAAATCCCCAGGCTGCAACCCTTGTGTAAACAATAACACCGCCACACCTGGCTCCAATCCGGGAACAGAACTAGCCTCCGTATGGAAGCGTGACAAGTAATCTTTCAATGGTTCATCTTGTTTTTGTGTTACTGCAGCCAGTGCGTGGTCGGATTTGGGCTGGATGCAGCTAGCTGTGTATCTGTTTAAAAAGACTCGTTTCATCTCTTCCCATGAATTAATTGAATTTCGAGGGAGAGATGAGTACCACCGTAATACCGAGGGCTCAAGGGTCATGGAAAAAGCTCGGCATTTCATCCGATCACCGCCTCCGTAATTGTTCATTGCCCCCTCGTAAGAGACTATGTGGTCAACTGGGTCGGTCAGCTCGTTGTAATGTGGTACGTTGGATGGGCCCAAGTATCCCTGAGGGGTTTCAAATTCCATGATATACGGGGTAAAAGGATGGCCAGGGTGAAAATCACCCTGATCGTGATTTGTGTCTGGGTTGGTGTGGAAATTTTGAGGTAGGGGAAGTTGCATTACGGGAAGAGGTTGAGGATCTATAGTCTGTGTCATTTGGTTATGAGGTTGTATGGTAACAGGTTGGCTTTGAGCAATCCTTGCCATTGCTTGTTGTTGAAGATCGGCGATTGCTCGGCCTTGTTGCTCAATTAAAGTTGTTTGTCTCTTGAGTATGTTAATCATCTCTTGCTCGCGAGCACGAGCCGACGCAGATGTTGCATAAGATCTACTAGTGGAATGGCTATGGCGGGAGTTACCATGGACTGTTCTTCCTGGGTTTAATCTAGTTCTAGGGGTTACGCTTATATGGTCAGGGTTGGGTTGGACTGGTGGAGTTGGGGTTTGACGAGTATTTCTACCATGGTGCGCTCGGGTTCCAGTAGATCTGGCTGTATTGCGGGTGGTTGGGGCCGTGCTGTAACACCCCGCATGTAACATCCCGAATTTTTATTCTAATAATAATTAGGATAATAGTAAGATTTGGAAGTGAGGATTATCATAGAAGGGATTTAAAATGATGGATTAGGAATACTTTGAGTGCCATATAGGAGTCTAGGAGCATTGGCATCGAGAAGCAAATTTAAAGAAGACCCAAACGAGTGTTAAAAATCGATTTTTCGGTGTTATAAACACCCGACGTTAGGAAATTCAAAATAAAAGATTTAGGACTCAAAACACAATTTCCACCGTTGGATATGAAGGTATGATTTTTAGGAAGCTTGCTTTCAAATTTGAGCAAGATCCAACGGGTAACGAAGAAGTTATCTCGAATTGAAGCAGGAAGAAAATAGGAGGAAAATAGGAAAATGAATAAATGGGGTACTGGGAAAAACACTGGAGTCTTTTGGAAAAGACTCGAGTGTTTTGTAAAGGACTCGAGTCTTTGTGAAAAGACTCCAGTGTTTTACAGATCCTGAATCAGGGAAAGGCAAAACCCTCAAATTCACTCGAGTCTTTTAGAAAAGACTCGAGTAATTTTCATGAATTCACTCGAGTGATTTGGAAAAGACTCGAGTGTTTTTATCAGATCAGCAAAAAATAAAAGCACGAGTTGGGGTCATTTTAACCCCAAAAATCACTTTCTCACTCTTCTTTTCTCCGGCTTCTCTCTAGGGTTTTCATCCCCAATCCTTCTCCAATGTTAAAATGGCACCAAATCAAATCAAATTAACATCCCATAATCATTCCCCATCAAATCCCCATGATTTTCTATCAACAAAAACCCCAATTTCATTCCCAATCCCTCAAATCCCCAAATTCCCAATTCAAAACCCTAAATCCTTCCAATCCCCATAATCACTCAAAGTTATCAAAAATTAGTGCCACAAATCAATTCCCCATGAATTTTCCCTCTCCAAAAACACATATTACTTCCTCTTTCTCATGAAATCCCAATTCCCTATCAAACCCCAATTTGGGTAACGGTGGCATAGGGTCTTCTAATCATGCAAGGAAGCTTAGGAAGTGATTAAGGGCAAGGAATAGGAAGCTAAGAGGCATGGATTAGAGCTTGGTGAGGATGCTCCCTCAAAACCCCCATTTTGGTTCTTGCTCTTTAAAGAGGTAAGAAGGGTTGTTCACATTACCTTTACTTAGAGAGTAAATTCTAGGATGCTATAGTGGTAGCTGAGAATATAAAAGATTAGTTAGAATAATATACAATAGGGTAATTGCAATAGACAATAAACAAAGCTTAGGAATAAAGGAAATGAACTCATTAGATAAATTGCGAATATATGTAGTATATGATGATGTTTGTAATGTGTGAATTTAGTATGGAAGTGTGAAATGAACGGATAATGAATGAGGAAACTATAGGGAAATAAAGGTAATGAATCGAGTAGGTGAATAAATAAAATAAACCCGCCAAATTGTTTGTAATGCTATGTGTAAGTGAATTGTGTTGTTATGCTTGAATGCTTATATGTGAGATAATGGGTCTTGAAAATGAATGATGAGCATTTTATTTCCCATTATTCCTTGCATTATTTTACTCCTATTATTGATACTTGTTGCCTATTTGACATTGTTTAGCTTGATTTAGTGATTTAGAGTTTATTGGACTATTATTCTGAATATTGTTTAATTTGGGATTATTTAGCCTAATTAATTCTATTTCTATTTTCAGGTCATATTTGGCACAAGGGCTTTTTGGACATTTTGGGAATGAAGATTTAATTTTGGAAGAGAAGATATATGATGAAGTGAAGATTGTAATCTATCTTTAGGATTAGTTGAGATTTAGTTATATCTTTTAAGATTTAGATTTTATCTATAAGATATTTTTAGATTTAATTTAGAGATAAGCTTTCCTTAGGATTTGGGCCCATGATTTAGGCCCGTTTTGTGATTTAAAAAGCCAAATTCGTGTAAACCCTAGGGGAGACCTTCCATTCACGTTTTTTACATTCTCTCTCATAGAGAAGGCTTAGTTTTGCTCTCCAAGCTTGTGGAGGCTGCTAGGGTTTCTCTCTCTTCTCTTTTCTACACGTTTTTGGTATTTTTCTTCATGGAAGGCTAAACTCTTAGGTTAAATCCCTTTGGTAATGTATAACATACTCTTGAGGTTTTGTTCTTAATGCTATTTCGTTTTTATTCACTGTTTTCATGCTTATTGATATGTTATGGTTCGCTTAGTTCCATTCTATAGAGATAATCCATGTGTATGAATGCTTAATTTATGCAAACTCGTAAAAACTCCATGCTTTGGCTTTTAATGCTTAATTAGAGGTTTGGGTTTTGGGGTGAGAATTGAATTTTCGCTTAGTATTTAATTCTCACGAGTTGGACAGTGAAGAGGAAAGAAATTGATCTTTTGTGACCGATGATAGAGTTGTGAACGCGAGCCAAAGGGGTTTATCCGCTTTTCCTTATCTGTTTCTTCGTTTTGATTTAATTCTGTTTTGATTTCAATTATTCAATATTCAATACAAAAAAAAAACCCCTGTTTTCTATGCATACTACGTGTTCGACCTTTTGCTTGATAAGATATTCCTTGGGAGACGACCTAGGAGTCACTTCCTAGTACTATACTTAAACTGTTTTTATTTGTATCGGGTACGGCCTCGATCAAATTTGGCGCCGTTGCCGGGGAATATCGGTTCTTGCCAAAGGTCATTAGTAGTTAGTTAGTGTTGTAGTTAGTATAGTTATTATAGTGTGTCGTGTCTGATTTAGGGTCTAGTAGTCAATTCTGATAACCGGTTGAAGTTGCACTGTTTGCTGTTTTGCTATTTTGTTGCAATTAGTGTATTTGATTGATTCTGTGGTTGCTAGTTCACATAGTTGTGGGTGGAATTTTTGCACGAAAATTTATATCCACACTACTTTTATCATATAAAAAGGTTTTGAGGCACCACGATCACTCAGATCATCACTGGTTGTGAGTTCCAGAAAAATTTTCCGAGTTTTAGCAGCACTTTCTTCAAATCGTCGCAACTTTTGACCCGTAACTCGGAATTTGACGAATTTTATATCAAATCGAAGGGAATTTTCTGAATAATCTGATTTTTCTATCTTTGTTAGAAAACTCCTTCGTCTGGATCCTGAAAAAGCCGTTTTACTATTTCTTTTTTATTTTACAAGTTTTATTTTCTTAGTTTTTGGTCTCTGATTTAATTGTTTGCCTTGGTTCCCTTTTGAATTTTGTCCTCAAACTTTTTGTGGTATGTTTTCATGATTTTAGGGTGCTGAAAAAAATAAAGAAAAAATTTTAAAAAATAAAAAAAATTTGTTGCCTATTTTGGTCATGTATATTAGTGACAGTTTGCTATGCTACATGGTGTTCTGTTCAGTACATGACTAGGGGCAACCCAAGCTACTTGCATCCATATAACCCTGAAATTGATAGAACTTATCACAGACTAGTTAGACAAAATAGGAACCAGTCCATAGGTAGTGAGTCTATTGAGTCTTTACATAGTGAGTCTGCTTCTTTTTCTTCTATTCCTATAAATTCTGATTCTTATTCTGATTATTCTGAAAATATGGCTCAACCTCCACCACGTGAGAGGACATTGAGGGAGCTGGCTGCACCTGATTTCACTATTGAAGATTTGTGCATCCAGTATCCCGATGACTCGTATGAGCTAAGGTCTGGACTAATTCATTTGTTGCCCAAGTTTAATGGTCTTGCAGGTGAGGATCCTCATAAACATCTCAAGCAGTTCCATATTGTCTGTGCTACTATGAAACCACATGATGTGCAAGAGGATCATGTTTGTCTTAAGGCATTCCCACACTCCCTAGAGGGGCTAGCCAAGGATTGGTTGTACGATCTGGCCCCTGGTTCTATCACAGTCTGGGACGGCCTGAAGAGGGCATTTTTGGAGAAATTCTTCCCTGCATGCAGAACAACAGCAATCCGAAAGGATATATCAGGCATCAGGCAACAAAGTGGAGAAAGTCTCTATGAGTATTGGGAGAGATTTAAGAGATTGTGTGCGAGCTGCCCCCACCATCAGATCTCAGAGCAGTTGCTTATTCAATATTTCTATGAAGGTCTCAACCTCATGGAGAGAAACATGCTTGATGCTGCAAGTGGTGGTGCCCTAGGAGACATGACACCTTTAGAAGCCAGAGTCAAGATTGAGAAGATGGCTTCCAATTGTCAACAATTCCATGCAAGGGGCAACAGCGATGCAATCATAGTGAGAGCAGTGAATGATGTTGGCACAAGTTCTGGTAAGGTTGAGAAGCTTGAACAGAAGATAGATTCACTTACAACTTTGGTCACTCAATTGGCCATCAACCAGAATAAGTTGTCCCTGCCTGCTAGATTATGTGGCATATGCACATCCGCTGAGCACCCCACAGATGCATGCCCTTCTGTGCAGCAGCAACCAACGACTGGTGCTGACCAACCTGAGGCATATGCCGCCAACATCTTCAATAGTAGAAACCAGTAGCCACAGAACTTTGATCTCTCTACCAATAGATACAACCCTGGTTGGAGGAACCATCCCAACCTGAGATGGTCTGATCAGCAGCAACCTTCATAGGTTCAATTTCAGAACAATTCTAGACCACCATATGTACCTCCTCCAGTCCAGCAACAGAGACAACAACAGGCTAATTCTGCACCACCAGCTCCTAGTACTGAGCAGCAGCCTTCATTGGAAGAGCTGATGAAACAGATGACCATGCAAAATCTCCAATTCCAACAGGAAACTAGAGCATCCATTCAAAGACAAGAGGCCTCCATTCAATCTTTGACCAATCAGATGGGACAGATGGCAACAGCAATCAACACTATGCAATCTCAGAATTCTAACAAGTTGTCATCCCAAACAGTGATCAATCCAAACCAGAATGTGAATGCCATTAGTCTAAGGTCAAGGAAGCAGATTGTCACACCCACGCCAGAATCTGACCTCAACAAAGATGATCTAGTTTCAACCAACAAGAAGACCCAAATGGTCGAGGAGAGTGAGCACACAAGTACCAGAAAATCCCATCCAGCTCAGCCTTCCACAAGCACAACACCTGCTGCTGCCCAACAACCACCCCCCATTCCTCTTCCTTTCCCACCAAGGGGGGTGACTCAAAGCAAGAAAATGGAAGAGATTGACAAAGAGATACTTGACACATTCAGGAAGGTGGAAGTCAACATACCCCTTCTTGATGCAATCAAGCAGATTCCAAGGTATGCAAAGTTCTTGAAGGATCTATGCACACACAAACGGAAGCTCAAGGGCAATGAGAGGATCAACATGGGAAGAAATGTCTCTGCTCTTATAGGTAAACCCGTCCCTCATATTCCTGAAAAGTGTAAGGATCCTGGAACTTTCTCTGTGCCTTGTATCATAGGTAATACTAAATTTGAGAATGCTTTGCTAGATTTAGGAGCATCTATTAATGTTATGCCTATGTCTGTTTTCAAGTCTCTTTCACTTGGACCCCTTCAACCTACGGGTGTGGTTATTCACTTGGCAAATAGATCTACTGCCTACCCCGCAGGTTTGATAGAGGATGTCCTGGTTCGGGTTGAAGAGCTTATCTTTCCTGCTGATTTTTATATTCTTGATATGGAAGAGGACACCTCTCGTAGTGCTGTCCCTATCATATTAGGGAGACCATTTTTGAAAACAGCCCGAACCAAGATAGATGTGCATGCAGGTACACTTTCCATGGAATTTGATGACAGTGTGGTTCGATTCAATATTTTTGATGCTATGAAACATTTTTCTGATGACCACTCTGTTTTTCATGTTGACTTGATTGATGATCTGATTGATGAGCATGTTCTAGACTTTTTGCATGATTATGATTTGCCATCTTTCACTAGCTCATTTACTTGTTCTGCATGTTCTGATTCCGAAATGTGCACTGCATGCATTGAAATTGACCAGTTTTTAAATTCTGCTACTGCATCTGTTGATTCATATGATATAGATTCAGATCATGCTAACCCCATTTCTGTTTTGCATGAGTCTAATTCACTTGTTCAGGTGCAGGCGGCAGGATCCAATTCTGCTGCTCCTTTAGTTCCATCTGTGATGCAGGCACCTTTATTGGACCTGAAGCCCCTTCCTCCTCATCTCAAATATGCTTACTTGGAGGCTGAGCAGAAACTTCCAGTGATCATCTCTACCTCCCTTTCTGTTGATCAAGAGAAGCAGCTGCTGGATGTGATTAGAGCAAACAAAAGGGCAATAGGATGGACTTTGGCAGACATACCTGGTATTAGCCCCTCCATGTGCATGCATCGGATTTTATTGGAGGATGGGGCTAAACCAGTGAGATAACCCCAGAGACGGTTGAACCCCCAGATTCTTGATGTGGTGAAGAAAGAGGTCACCAAGCTGCTGCAAGCTGGCATTATCTACCCCATTTCAGACAGCACTTGGGTAAGCCCGGTTCAAGTAGTTCCCAAGAAGTCTGGGGTGACAATTGTCAAAAATGAGAAGGATGAGCTGATTCCCACTAGAGTGCAGAACAGTTGGAGAGTCTGCATTGATTATAGGAAGCTCAACCAGGCGACCCGCAAGGATCACTTTCCTCTTCCCATCATTGATCAGATGTTGGAGCGCCTGGCAGGTAAATCTCACTATTGCTTCTTAGATGGTTTCTCTGGTTATTTCCAAATCTGTATTGCACCAGAGGACCAACATAAGACCACATTTACCTGTCCTTTTGGTACATTTGCTTATAGGAAGATGCCTTTTGGCCTATGCAATGCTCCTGGCACTTTTCAAATATGTATGATGAGTATTTTTAATGACTTACTTGAGCATTGCATAGAGGTCTTCATGGATGATTTTAGTGTATATGGTTCCTCTTTTGATGCATGTCTTGATAGTTTGTCTAAGGTGCTTAATAGGTGCATTGAGACTAACCTTGTCTTGAATTTTGAAAAATGTCATTTTATGGTAGAACAAGGAATAGTCTTAGGGCACATTATTTCGCATAAGGGCATAGAGGTTGACCCTTCTAAGCTGCATGTAATATCACATTTGCCTTACCCCTCTTGCGTGCGAGAGGTGCGTTCTTTTCTTGGCCATGCAGGTTTCTATCGCAGGTTTATTCAGAACTTTAGCAAGATAGCCCTTCCACTATCCAACTTGCTTCAAAAGGATACCGCATTTGAGTTTGGAGACCAATGCAAGAAAGCATTTGATGAGCTAAAGAGAGCACTCACCACCACTCCCATCATCCAACCACCTGACTGGACCCTCCCATTTGAGCTCATGACCGATGCCTCGAATTATGCTTTGGGAGCAGTTCTCTCCCAAAGGGTTGGTAAGATGTCTCATGTGATTTATTATGCATCTAGGACTTTAGATTCAGCACAAGTTAATTACACCACAACTGAAAAAGAGCTGTTAGCCATTGTCTTTGCACTTGATAAGTTTAGATCATATCTGTTAGGTTCTAAGGTTGTGGTGTATACTGATCATGCTGCTCTGAAGTATCTTTTGAAAAAGACAGATTCCAAACCTAGGTTGATTAGATGGATGTTGCTCCTCCAGGAGTTTGATCTTGAGATTCAGGATCGGAGTGGTGCACATAACCTGGTCGCAGACCACTTGAGCAGAATAGAGAGAGAGGAGGATGCATTTCCTATCCGGGATGACTTCCCGGATGAGCAGCTTTTAGTTTTGCATGTTTCACATCCCCCTCCCCTTACTCCTTGGTTTGCTGATATTGTAAATTATATAGTTGCTTCTGTTTTTCCACCCTTGGCATCCAAAGCTCAAAGAGACAAATTGAAGAGCGATGCCAAGTATTATGTATGGGATGACCCCTATTTGTGGCGTATTTGCAGTGATCAGGTCATTCGCAGGTGCATTCTAGACCAGGAGATCCAATCGGTTCTCCAATTTTGCCATGCTTCACCAGTTGGAGGCCACCTTGGCACTCAAAGGACAGCACGAAAGGTGCTGGATTCTGGATTTTATTGGCCTACCATCTTCAAGGATGCAAGCAAAATCTGCAGCTCATGTGAGCAATGTCAAAGGGCAGGAGGCACCCTATCTTGGAGGCAACAGATGCCGCAACAACCTATGTTGTTCTGTGAGGTGTTTGATGTCTGGGGTATAGATTTCATGGGTCCCTTTCCTGTTTCTTTTGGTTTTTATTATATCTTACTTGCTGTGGATTATGTATCCAAATGGGTGGAAGCTAAGGCCACCAGGACTAATGATGCTCAGGTTGTTGTAGATTTTGTCAGGACTAATATCCTTTGCAGGTTTGGCATACCTAGAGCCATAGTCAGTGATCAAGGCACACACTTCTGCAATAGATCCATGCAAGCTTTGCTCAAGAAGTATGGGGTTGTGCACAAAGTTTCTACACCATATCACCCCCAAACCAATGGGCAAGCTGAGATTTCAAACAGAGAGATCAAGCGGATTTTGGAGAAGATGGTGAAGCCTAATAGAAAGGATTGGAGCACACGATTGGAGGATGCTCTATGGGCCCATCGGACTGCTTACAAGGCACCCATAGGGATGTCACCTTATCGGGTTGTTTTTGGTAAGGCATGCCACCTGCCTGTGGAGATAGAGCATCGTGCATATTGGGCTGTGAAGCAATGTAACTTAGCTCTTGATCAAGCGGGTGAGGAGAGGAAGCTGCAGTTGAGTGAGCTAGATGAGATCCGTTTGGAGGCCTATGAGAATTCCAAGTTCTACAAAGAGAAGACCAAGAAGCTCCATGATAGCTCAATTTGCAGAAAGGAGTTCTTGGTTGGTCAAAAAGTGTTGCTCTACAACTCTAGGCTTGGACTCATGAGTGGAAAGCTCCGCTCTAAATGGATTGGACCGTTTGTAGTCACCCAGGTGTTTTCTTATGGCACTATGGAGATCAAGAGTGAGTCCACAGACAAGAGCTTCAAAGTCAATGGCCACCGACTCAAGCCTTTCCTAACCTCTCCTACTTTGGATGATGCACCTGTGGAGGAAGCCTCATTGGTCGACCCCATTTTTGACCCACCATGATTTAGGGAGTCTTCTTTTCTCCTTCCTTACTCTTTTTATTGCACTTGTCTATATCTGTCTGATTATGCTATTTGTTTTACATTGAGGACAATGTGTGATTTAAGTGTGGGGGGGAGAGTAGTTTAGGTTGCATATTTTTGCTTTGATTTTTTTAGGTTTTGCTAAGTTTTGGGCATTTTCTTGCATGTTTTTGCTTCATTTTAGTAGAGTCTTGGTATCTTGTGTCTGAATTCATGCATTTCTGTGTGTAAAGTTGCTTTTGATAATTAAGAGGTGGTAACACTGTGATAGAATTGTCCCTTTTGTGAGGATTTGAGCCTTAATTGTGGGTGGATTGCTATATATGCCACCTAATTTTTCTTTCATGTGTGATTGCACTCTGGATTACTTGCACTCTAGAACTTGACTTGACTCTTGTTGATACTTGATATTCCCATGCACATTTTGAAATGATTTAGGCATTGTTTTTTTTTCTTGAATAAGCCACTAGCCATATGAGCCTACCTTGAATGAATTTATCCTTTGATAGCCCCTTTGAGCCTTTATATCCCTTTTCTTTGTTCTTTAGCTCATTACAAGCCTATGACTGAGAAACCATGATTGTCCTAACCTTAGGGAATGTTGGAGCTTTGGAATTGTTTTGGGAATGGGTATTAAGTAAGCGAGGGTGCTTTGTTCTTCATCTCTTGTGAGTTCTGGGTTTTGCCTCTATGGTCGGTGATGTAATTATGGCTTTATCTCATTATGCCATTTTTATTGTTTCTTCTTTTCTTTCGTTCATGAAGTTCTGCAATGTAATGAAAAAAAAAAGAAGAAGAAGAAGAAGAAAAAGAAAAAAAAATGGAATAAAAGGTTGATTGAGGCATGGAGGATTGGAATTAGAGGTTGTTGTTATGTTTACCATTTCATTCTGGGGTGGATTGTGCTTATTTTTTTTACTTGTTCCCCATTGCTCCTCTATTCCCTGGGTTTTAGCTACATTTCCCATATTTTTATCCTACCTTGTCCTTGGCCCCATTACAACCCTGAAAAGACCTTTTGATCTTAATGTGCATGTGTATTGATTGTTGATGTTAGAGGCTTGTCAAGCCTATGGTTGTGTTTGTTTTTCATGATGTGCCTTGAGTGTAAACACTGATTAACCTTAAACACTTGAGTGTAAACACTATTGAGTGATCCTTGTGAGTTTCTACCATCTTTGTGACTACCCTCTTGATGTCATTGGTTTTCTTTGCTTATTTTGAAATAATTGGATGATGTTCATGAATGCCTTGATTCTTTGGTCCTTATTTTCTTCGTGTGCTCGATTTTGCCCATTTCTTTGCATTTCCTAGAATTCATTGTGAAGTATGTAATCTCTTAGGTTTGCATTCATTAGTTTTAGTAATCTTGTTACATGATTCACTTTGGTGCATATTGATTTTCTCAGTCCTAATTCTTAGTTTTGCCCAGGAGTGCAAAAGGATAAGTGTGGGGGTATTTGATGAGCATTTTATTTCCCATTATTCCTTGCATTATTTTACTCCTATTATTGATACTTGTTGCCTATTTGACATTGTTTAGCTTGATTTAGTGATTTAGAGTTTATTGGACTATTATTCTGAATATTGTTTAATTTGGGATTATTTAGCCTAATTAATTCTATTTCTATTTTCAGGTCATATTTGGCACAAGGGCTTTTTGGACATTTTGGGAATGAAGATTTAATTTTGGAAGAGAAGATATATGATGAAGTGAAGATTGTAATCTATCTTTAGGATTAGTTGAGATTTAGTTATATCTTTTAAGATTTAGATTTTATCTATAAGATATTTTTAGATTTAATTAAGAGATAAGCTTTCCTTAGGATTTGGGCCCATGATTTAGGCCCGTTTTGTGATTTAAAAAGCCAAATTCGTGTAAACCCTAGGGGAGACCTTCCATTCACATTTTTTACATTCTCTCTCATAGAGAAGGCTTAGTTTTGCTCTCCAAGCTTGTGGAGGCTGCTAGGGTTTCTCTCTCTTCTCTTTTCTACACGTTTTTGGTATTTTTCTTCATGGAAGGCTAAACTCTTAGGTTAAATCCCTTTGGTAATGTATCACATACTCTTGAGGTTTTGTTCTTAATGCTATTTCGTTTTTATTCACTGTTTTCATGCTTATTGATATGTTATGGTTCGCTTAGTTCCATTCTATAGAGATAATCCATGTGTATGAATGCTTAATTTATGCAAACTCGTAAAAACTCCATGCTTTGGCTTTTAATGCTTAATTAGAGGTTTGGGTTTTGGGGTGAGAATTGAATTTTCGCTTAGTATTTAATTCTCACGAGTTGGACAGTGAAGAGGAAAGAAATTGATCTTTTGTGACCGATGATAGAGTTGTGAACGCGAGCCAAAGGGGTTTATCCGCTTTTCCTTATCTGTTTCTTCGTTTTGATTTAATTCTGTTTTGATTTCAATTATTCAATATTCAATACAAAAAAAAAACCCCTGTTTTCTATGCATACTACGTGTTCGACCTTTTGCTTGATAAGATATTCCTTGGGAGACGACCTAGGAGTCACTTCCTAGTACTATTCTTAAACTGTTTTTATTTGTATCGGGTACGGCCTCGATCAATGAACCTAGGACTTAGTAAGATTAGAGGTATCACAAGCTAATGAAAGAATCAAAATATTGGGTATGTGTGGGAAATTAATAAAGATAGTTAAACAAGAATAGTAATCAATTAATTAATCGAAAAGATAAGGAAGGGGTAAGGGGTTTATATTGGAAAATGATTGTGAATGTGCAAATGTTGTGAATGTTAGTTTTGTATGCTATCACCTTTAAGTGAAGATAAAGAAAATGATAACAAGTCACATGATAAGACATAAATGAAAATACAGATCAAAGGTAAGAAACAAACATAAACGAAATGCTATAATACAAATCATGTATATGTGTTATTTCTGAAATGGAAATGTAATGTAAAGTAAAATAAAAGCAAAAGGGGTATGCAGCTATTAATCGCGTTTTGGGATCCACACCCATTAGGTGCACACGGTTAGGACAGGGTCCTACTAGCAAAGTAGGCCCGAATTAGCCCCAATAGGTACAAAGCTCGCTTAGGAAAAATCCCCATAAGATCAAAGGCTCGTTAGGTTACGTGGATCCTACGCGATGATTAATAGCTGCAGCACCAAATATAAGCATGAATCATGAATAATTGAGAATATATGAAAGTGAGTGAAGAAAAGAAAATAAAGAAAAGGCCCTAACGAGGGAAAGGTCTTATGGGTCAAGAAGTCCTGAGTGAGAAGAAGTCCTATTGGGTGAAGATACCATCCTAACCAATTGTGCAGCAAGAATACCTAATGGAATTATTATTTTGCTAGTAAAGCAAAAGACAAGATAAAAGTTCGATGCGATCCTGACGAGGCGTATCGGCATTAAAAGAATTAGTCGGCGCTCAGTACCGTACAGCTGGCTGAGGTTGGACTACATAATGAATACTGTAAAACGAAATAAAGAATGGAATTAAAAGAAAGCAAGCACATAAATCTTCATGTATAAGTATGCTAATAAAAATGAAAGAAAGAAAGGAAAACCAAAGATTAAAAGAATTAGTCGGCGCTCAGTACCGTACGGCTGGCTGAGGTTGGACTACATAATGAATACTGTAAAATGAAATAAAGAATGGAATTAAAAGAAAGCAAACACATGAATCTTCATGTATAAGTATGCTAATAAAAATGAAAGAAAGAAAGGAAAACCAAAGACTAAAAGAATTAGAAGAAATAAATTATATGCAAGCTTTATGAATAAATGTATATTGATGGAATGAAAACAAGTGAAGAAATATATATTAAAAGAACGTAAAAATAAGAGAAAAATTAGAAGAACTTAATTATATACGAAAAGTTATGAATAAGGAAGATTCAGAATAGTGTAGGCTTAGTTATTTGCTATGTCTTCTTTTAGAATTTATCTTCCTAAGTCCTGTGTAATGCTACCCTTCTTGCTATACTTTTACAGGTACAGAAGCGGAGTTTACATGGGTCATGGCCGAGCAGATTTATGTTCCACTACGTGGGATATATATATATATATTTTGTTTTCAGTGGACTGTTATTTTGTAAAACTGAATATGTAATAGTTTTATGCCCTGAGACTAGTTCTAATCGGGCGTAGGATCATTTAAGTTGTTTGTAATATTTTTGTGTTTTATGTTTTTAAATAATTTTGGTTTGACAGGTTTAATTAGAAGAAAACTTTGGAAAGTCCGATAAACAGAGGAAACTCTGTCGGATTCTTCCTAAGGATTTTTACAAGTATTTAAGTTTTAAAAAAAGAAATTTTAAATCACCAATTTTATTAAAACCTAAAAATTAACTAATTAAAGTGAGGACGTCGCACCGCAAATTCCTCGTATTAAATTAAAATACGAAAGAGAATTATATTTTTGAAAAGATGTTTTAAAAGAATATTTTCTCGAATAAATTCCTTATTTTATGATTTCAAAGTGATAAGCGATTTTAAAGGGATGGTTTTCATAAAATAATGTTAAAAATTTAGAAATTGAGTCTTGAAAAAGTTTATATATTTGATATTGTTGGGTTTTGAAGAAATTGTGATTTTTATGTATGAGTCATTCTATGAGGAGAAAAATTTATTTTTCTATGTATGTGTGTATGAGTATTTCATGTGTGAGGTATGAAAATAAAATGCATGTGTGTGTAGGTGTATACGGTTTTGGTATGTATGTGTATGCTTAGGATTATATAGAATTAAATGAGTAAAAGAAGGTGATGATGCATGAATATATGAGTATATGTATTGATTTGATATGTGTATATATGTGTGTGTGGGACGTGTGTATGTATGTGGGGGAAAGCCTAGGATTAATTTCCCTAAGTGTTAGACAAGTAACCACATGAACCAAGTGATAACCATAACCAAACCATGTAGAAAACTCTAACTAGGAGCCAAAGAAGTAACTAAACCTAGAGTGACATGATTCCTTAATTTACTCCTCATTGTTCCCTTAGAGTTGATAACCTTCACCCATGCAAGTCTTTAAGTTGCCAAAATTATCCCTTCCATTTACACCTTGGCCGAATTCTTTTGAGGACAAAAGAGGAAAATTTCATGTCTTTGCTTTTGTCTATATAAGTCGTCACCCATAGTTCATTTCCATTCCTTTTCTTTCATTTCCATTTCCTTTCCAAACACACTTAGTTGAGAGCAAAAAATTAAGCTCTCAACACACACAAAGAAAGAGAGAGGGCCGTGAGTGAGAAGAAGGAAGAAGAAGAGAAACCAAGCCAAAAACCCTAGAGTTTTCCTTGAAGATTCAAGAACTAAGAAGCTAGGAGATCAACCTTAAGTTTGGTGGGTATTTCGAATGGACAAGAGGAAATTGTAATAGTTTAGATTCTTCCTTTTATTTTGTGATCTTTCTTTCTTTTCTTTGCATGTTAATTTTCCAAGCTTGAAAGATAAGTACAAGTGTGTTTGCACTTGATCATGAAATTTTAAAGCTTAAAGAAACTTGTAAACTTCTAACTACCGGACTTCATAACTCGTTTAAGGTCTTCATGAAAGATCTTAAAGTTTTTCAAATTAAATCCTAAAGATCTAAAGTTTTGTTGAGATTTTTGTAAAGCTTAAAGTAAATCTCTTTGCATGTCAATTTGTCTTTCTTAAACCGTGACTTAAAATGGTATTTAGGAGTTTGCTTGATAAATAAATAAGTGATTTAAACTTGGTTGGTAATAAAGTTAAAATTTTGGGTGTTGCATGTTGATTGTGATGATTTGAGTTCATGCATGTGCTAATTGAACTTTGAACTTGAAATTTTAAGAATAAATAAACTTATAAAACCCTAGATCAAGAGCCAAGAGATTCGGCCTTGACTAGATCTATGGATCTTAATGCTTTTTAATTTGATCTAAGTCATTGCATGTTAGCTTTATGCCTTTACAAGTTGATCTGAGTTGTTGAAATGTTTGATTTTGATTTGGTTTTAATAAAACTTTGATTTTCGGGGTTTTGACCTTCAAAAGCTTTAAGTCTTGTTTTGATCTATGAAAAAGTTATGCTTTTGAAGCCATGCATGTTGTTTGAAACAAAAAGACTTGATTTTCTTCAATGTTCATCACGATTTTGATCTTTTCTCACCCAAAATGATTTTAATCTGTGATTTTTACTATCATAATTGATTTCACAACTTGATCTACAAGATCTAGGTGCATGCATGTGGTTTTTGAGAAAAGAGATTTTATTTTTCTTAATGATCCTCATGGTTTTATAAAGAAACCAAGGAAACAAGTTTTGGAAAATGATTTTTAACTTGATTCATGTTTTGTATTCTTGCATGTTAAAGATTTGAAGTTTAATCTTGATTTGTAATGGTGAGCATTCGGCCTAAGCATTAAATGTGACACCCTCATTTTATATCTCGAAAATAATAAATTCCAAATTATTGGAAATACTTGCTATCAAAAATAGGACTAGAAAATTTTTCCTTTCTAATTAATACTTGCTTAATCATAAACACTTTCAATCGGAACAAATATTTGAATTCGGCTTTATAATACTTTAATTACGAAAAGACTCTCGAGACAACATTTTTCTAATATAATAAAACATTTCCGTAGCATTTGTTAAAAATATTATTGTCTCTTGGATTTACTCGAGTGCATAGGATATGAACTTATTGCCGAATCCTTTTTCGTCAAAAATCAGAGTTTGCGGAAGTAAAAGTAATACTTATGGGGCACTGCTGAGGTAAATAAAACATAACATAGATATATATATGTATCATGACTTAAAACCCCATCAGTATCATCAGTAGCAAGTAGTAAGAGTCGAGATAGCAAGTTTGGTGAAATATATACATAACAACTGCATAAAATAAACCTCACTCTAAGACCTCTCAAAATATATACAGTATATCACATAATCCAAAAGTAGAAGTCCCAGAGCAATTCATCTGTGTCCTCAGCAGCTCCTCAGATCCTCCACAGCTCTATCCCTAGGATCTAGGATCCAAAATATCCATGATATGCAGGTTCCTATGAACCAGCAGGTCCACCTCTAGCAGAAACAATCGGCTCGACATGCACCTCCTCCTCGCTCTCATCCTCCACAGGGTCCTCCTCGACCTCGCCTGACTGAGTAGAGCCCCCACCACTGGGTCTAGGATCGGCAGAAGCAGTCCTCTCGAAATCAGTCAGACCAAGAGAAGGAGTCTCCTCGGTGACAACCCTATGGGAGGAAGGATGAGAACGAGTGGCAGCTCTGAAACGAAAACTATGAAATCGACGCATAGGTCGAGCCGGGGGTGGTCCTCTATATGTATAAAAGGGTGGAACATGCATAGTATAGACTAATGGGATCCTAAATCGACGAGGTCGCACTCGCACCAGAGGGTTAGGGTGATAGAGAGTGATCTCCACCTCCCCCTCAAAAGTGGCACGGTGCTCCTCATACGTCCATATGCCACTAGGGATAGGGCGTATCTCGATGCAAGCTAGGTATCTGTCCATCACCTAAACAGGGCACAAGGAGTAAGTATACACATATACATAATTGATAAAGACTAAAATTACAAACACAAGTATATCATGGACAGATAATAATGCAAGTACATATGAGCACACCAATTTAAACACATTATATCTCTTATAATGCAAGTGGCATGATGTATGATTTTCTATCCACAACTGAGGCCTCTAAAAGTCCATCTTGGACGTCCATCCAATACAACCTTGTGTTCCCGGAACACTGACATTCGTTCCCAGAATGTAATGTCAAACCATACTTGGATAATAAGCATCACTCCCGGAGTGTGCACCACGTTCCCAGAACGCATACGTTCCCAGAACGCATAAAACCAGGTCCCGGACACTGGCCACATTCCCAGAATGTGTCATCAAGTAGGTTACAATTTGGTACTCCCGGAGTACCCTCCTCATATTCCCAGAATATGATAAACGTTCCTACCAACCAAACTACCATTCTATATGGATGCACAATTATCAAGGTTGGTTTTATCTTTACATTAATTACCGTGATTTAGAAATATTACAATTTCTCTTTTGAATGATTTATTTGAGGCATAATCTTTGACACAAAATTCTCCTTTGAATTATCTCAAAAACATGCCCTTAAGCTTAGATTGGGAAAAAGTAACCAATGGTATTCCAAAAACATAACTTTTGATTTTCAGATTCAGGTACTAACCGGTTACAGTTTCAGGCTAACCGGTGAGAATTACAGACCTGAACTGTTTACCATTGAAATTCAGAAAAACCCTTTTTCTTGAATTTTCTACCCAATCTACAAACAAGTTTTAACATTGTTTTATACCTCAAAACACTGTGTTTATCATTCAAAATTCTAAATCACATTCTATTTCCAAAAGAGCATAATTTCCTCTTGAAATTATCTCATTAAATTAAGGTATTAACCCTTACCCTTCAATCTGAACCAAAACAGTATTATCAACTCATTTTCAGATTGTTTCTAGTGAAATTAAAGTATAGATTTGAGCAAAATTGGTAAGACTTCAGGACTGATTTATAAACTGATTTTCTTTTGAAAATTTACAGTGTCTAACCGGTTACAAATATCGAGTAACCGGTTAGATTATGCAGTCAGTCCACTAAAACAAGAGATTTGACAAATCATTCTTTTCATTTCTCAAATCTAACCAAATTTCAACATTTACCAGGGTTCATATACCTTAAACAAATATATTTCACCACAGAAACATATTCAATTTGCATGCATTAAGCCTCTTGTATCAAATTGCATAAAAGTCAATATAAACACAATTCAACACAACAAAACTTAAAATAAACATTCAGATCCAGATTCAAGTATCAATATCCATTGCATGCATTAACACCAAGTTGCTCAAAACAACATTGAGCTAAAATTTGGCCTCCAAGCCTTTGTGCTTCATACACATAATGCCCTTTTGAGTTTTTGTTAACTCAATTCCTAAATCACTTGATTTTAGTCTAAATCTAGTATAAGGTAGACTTCTCCCATACCTTAGGATAGTGTTTGATGAAGATTAACACTGGACTTGAAGAAAAATCCCAGATTCCACCAAAATCCCTAGTTCTGCCCTGTACCCACGATTTCAGCAACAAGGTCCAAAAACCACCAAATTTGACATAGTAATTGGCCAAAGAAATTGGGGAAAACGATTAGAACTTGATCTGGGTAACATGCACTAGAAAATAAAAGTGATTTGAAACTTAAACGTTATCTGTGCTTACCAGAATCAAGGCTTGAACTCAGCTTCCAGAACTAAGAGAAAACAGAGTTCAGTTTCCAGCTCCAATTTCTAAGGTTGATTCCTCCTCACACAGGAACACTCAACTCACAAGGTGTATATTAATGAAAAGCCCTTGATTCAAGCTTTTCAGAAATGTGTGTCTTGTAACACCCCTAATTTTCATCTCCCAAATAACCAAGAAATTAATTATAACAATTATTTTATAATTGATTTATATTGGTTTTGAAGGTTTTAGTTTTTGTACATTATGCGTTTTTATATATAAAAATATGAGATATATTTTTATGGTTATTTTGTACAAAAATGTGAATATTGTAATTTAGTCCTTGGGTTGGGACCTAATTTCAATATTAAAAAGGTTTTTGAATAAAGAGTAATTAAATTATTAATTTTTGAATTTTATCAGTATGTAACCGGTTAGAAGGGCTCTGTAACCGATTACACGATGAACTCAGAAAACTGGGTTAGTGCGTTTGATGAGTAATCACGCGTTTTAACCCAGAATTCGCCACGAATCCCACTCGATTCATGGTGGGAGACACGCGTCGCTCTACATGCAAGCCCAATTCGTCTATAAATTGTGGAAATTCTGAAGGTTTAGGGTTGATTTCTGGTTTTAGTGTTGAAGGCGGCTCAGTTAGGGTTTCGTTTTCGTTCTGGGAAATTCGTGTTGGTTCTTGAGTATTAGAGAGAAAAACACACACTTTTGGAAAGCTTGAATCAAGGGCTTTCCAATGATATAAGATTTGAGAGCTGAGTGTTCGTGTGGAAGGAGTAATCAACCTTGGAAGCTAGGAAATCAAGTCTGAGCTCTGTTTTCTTCTTGTTCTGGAAGCTGAGTTTCAGGTTTGATTTTGGTAAGTACAGTCCACCATTAAGCCTCAAATCTCTTCGATTCTTTAGTACATGCTACCTATATTGAGTTCTAATTGTTTTCCCCAATTTCTTTGGCCAATTGCTATGTCAAATTTTCTGGTCTTTGAACCCTGTTGATGGAAATCGTGGCTGAGAGCAGAACCTAGGATTTGTGGGGAATCTATGTTGGAGCCTTTCTCCCTGCAATGTTTTGGATCAAGCACGAACCTAAGGTAAGGGGGAAGCTTACTATTTGCTTGAATGAGAATAAATTGTGGTAGAATATAGGATGAGTCACCAAGAGACTCAAAGGGCATAAGTTGAAATGGATAGATGGCTTGGAGGCCAATTTGAGCTCAATTGTTGTTTTGAGCAATGTTATCTGGATGCATGCAAGCTATGTTGATGTTGATTTCATGACTTAATTGGATATTATGTGAATTGATGCATTAAGTTGTGAAATATGTGCAATTATATGCAATTTGTGTATCCAAATTGAATTGCATGCAAGATAGATATGTTTCTGTGTTTAAACATATTTATTTAAGGTATATGTACTCTGTTAAAGGTTGAAACTTGGTTAGATTTGAGTAGTGAAGAGAATGGCTTGTTAAAACTCATGTTTTAGTATCAGACTGCATAATCTAACTGGTTACTCGATATTCGTAACGGGTTAGACCCTGTTAAAATGCAAAAGAAAATAAGTTTATAAAATCAGCATTTTGGTTTTATAAATCCTACTCAAATCTAGGCCTTAATTTCATGGAAAACAATCTGAAAATAAGTTGATTTTATTGTAAGAATTCAGATTGAAAATTGAGAGTTAATACCTTAAGGTAATGAGATAGTTTCAAGAGGAAATTATGCTCATTGGACAATGAAAGGTGATTTAGACTTTTGAATGATATAAACAGTGGTTTGAGGTATAAACATTGTTAAACTGGTTTATGGATTGGGTAGGGAATTTAAGAAAAAGGGTTTTCTGAATTAAAATGGTAAACAGTTCAGGTCTGTAATTCTAACCGGTTAGCCTGGAATTGTAACCGGTTAGTACCTGAATCTGAAAAATAAAAAGTTAAGTTTTTGAATACCATTGACTTCGTTTTACCCAATCTAAGTTTAATGACATGTTTTGGGATATTTCAAAGGAGAATTTTTGTGTCAAAGACTATACCTCAAATAAATCATTCAAAAGAGAAATTGGAATATTTCTAAATCACAGTAATTAATGGAAAGACCAACCTTAGTAATTATGCATGCAATACATGCATCGAGAAAGGTAATGAAATAGGTTGGCAAGGATAGTTTGTGATGTTCGGGTACTTGACCCTGTACTCTAGGAGTACTAAACTAATGCAACCAACTTGATGACACATTCTGGGAATGTGGCCATTGTCTGGGACATGGTTTCTTGGACACGTTCTGGGAACGTGATGCACACTCTGGGAGTGGTGCTTGATTTCATTCCAAGTTTGGTTTGGGATACGATCTGGGAACGTATGTGAGTGTTCTGGGAACACATTGGTTTAATAATGGAATTAAACATAAAAACCAACCTTGATGATTGTGCATTCATATAGAATGGAAGTTTGGTTGGTAGGAACGTTTATCATATTCTGGGAATATGAGGAGGGTACTCCGGGAGTACCAAATTATAACCTACTTGATGACACATTATAGATATGTGGCCAGTGTCTGGGACCTGGTTTTATACGTTCTGGGAACGTATGTTGGTGTTCTTGGAACACTTTGATAAGCAACCTACTGGATGACACATTATAGATATGTGGCCAGTGTCCGGGACCTGGTTTTTATACGTTCTGGGAACGTATGCGTTCTGGGAACGTGATGCACATTCTGGGAGTGATGCTTATTTATCCAAGTATGGTTTGCTACACGTTCGGGGAACGTGATGCACACTCTGGGAGTGAATGCTTATCATTCAAGTATGGTTTGGCATTGCGTTCTGGGAACGAATGTCAGTGTTCCGGGAACACAACGGTGTATTGGATGGACGTCCAAGATGGACTTTTAGAGGCCTCAGTTGTGGAAGGAAATCATGCATCATGCCACCTGCATTGAAAGAATTATTACGATTAACCGGGTGTGCTCATATGATCATGCATCATGATTTGCTACATGTTAACTTGTGGATGTTAGTTTTATTCTCATTTGATTATGCGAAAATGTATAACTAACCCCCATGCCCTTATTAGGTGTTGATCGTGCATTTAGCTTGCACAAGAATCAGTAAGGGGAGATGTCCCTTAGGTGCTTGCAGAGTGTAGAAAATGTGGGTTGGGAACCCGTTGTGCAGATATCGAGGATCCGACCAGAAGGATGTTTGGACAAGGGACCAGTGACCAGCTCTATGACATTTTTATTTTTAATAGAATTTATATGATACATATTTTGGAAAAAGGTATCATAAAAGGAATTCAGTTTCATCATAATACTTATTTGATAATAGTGGACTTGTTACACTTGATATATTTTGGGAGTGTAAAATGGTGATTTTACTATGTTTCCGCAAAACTCTGATTTTACTAGTCACCTTCATTATTAATCAAGTGTTTGTGAAAATAAATTTTCCAGGGAAGGGATAATTTCTTATTTTCAGATCTTTCTCCAACGAAAACAAGTCCAAGTATTCTTAAACTTATTACTTTTCTTATAAAGTAAGATGATATACAAGGAGTGTTACATGTCTCACTCTCTAACTCTCAAGGAAGAAGATGAATTTCTCTGAACGAATCTGAAACCCTAGCAACTCTTCTCAACACAAAATCAGCTGAATCAACCCCCAATTCTTCAGAAATTCAACCATTTATAGGCAAATTGGAGTAACATGCACATTGACGCGTGTTATCCACTAGGTTAAGGCTGTATTCGTGGCGATTAAACGAATTAATCAAGTGATTACTCATCAAATTCCACTAACCCAGTTTCTGGGTTCATCGTCTAACCGGTTAGATTAGTACAAAATTTAAAAATTAATATTTTTAAGTCTTTCCCTCCAAGAACTTTTCAATATTACATTTAGGTCCTCAGCCAGGGACTAAAATGCAATATTCTTATATTTTGCATTTATTTGCCATATAAAAATATTTCAACTAATTTTTATATTTCAGGCTAATTAAATACAAAACATAAACTTGGAAAATTCATATAAATTAATAATAAAACTTTTATTATTAATTTTCCTTATTATTCGGGAGACGAAAATTAGGGGTGTTACATTAAACCAAGAGATCATGTTTTGTTTTCATGAAAAAGGACACATGCATGATTAATTTCTTTTGATTTAAGAATCTTGTGTTTTTGCATGTGGAGAAAGTGAACCAAAAACCTTATTTTTGTCAAAGTAGGATTCGACCATGCATACTTGCTAGACTAGGATTCCTTTTTCAATGAAGTGACATAAAAACAATGAGTATGTTTTGTGAAATTATGTTAAAATAAATTGTTTGAAATTGTGTTGTGGATGTTTAATTTCTATTTGGTTTTAGATTAAAAATAAAGGGAATAATTGAATTAAATGATTTTGGAAAAATTTTGTGTGTAATTGAATATGTATATCTGTGTGTTCGGCTAAGAGTAAAAGGAAGAATAAATAATTTTGTTTCATGAAAAGGAAAGTAGAATTTAAGTGCTTGAAATAAATCAAGTTGATTTGTGTGTGTTTAGATTTGTAATTCTTAACTTGTTTTTCCTTAATTCTATTCGGCCATGTAGTGTAGATGAGCCTAAGAAATTTAGTTACATGAAAATAAATCTATATGATGATTTTTGGAAAAGGATTTAAGTTGCTTAAAGTTGTTGGTTTAAATCTTGGTTCAATTCGGTGTATGAATGCATGCATACCTAAGTGTTTTGTGTTATGAACTATTTGTGAGTTGTATAATTGCCTTGATGTTGATTTAATTGGTTATATGCTTGTTGAAGTGTTGCTTGTTGTTTATGTGTTAATTGATGTTTGAAAAATATGTGAATGTGTAATTGGTTTTGAAATTAACTGATTTTAAGGAAATTCCATTTGATTTATTTGAGATTTTTAAATTGTGTTTATGGATGTCCAAAGTTTGTTTTATGATAAAACTTGAGTTTTAAAGTGTTCATTTTAATTTAAAGAGTTCTTTAAACCGAAAAGTGTTTTTACGATATTTTCGGGGTTTCATCAAGGTGATTTTTGTAAAATAATTCTTTGCTATCCAGAATTATTTAAAATGGTTTCTTAACTTTGAAAATGTGTTCAAGTGATTTAAAGTAAAGTTCTCCAGTGATATTTAATTTAAGAAAAGGCCGGATTGAAAACGGTGAATTTTTCGGTATTTTCAAATGTAATTAAGGTGCTGTCCAAGATGGACCAGCAACCAAACTAAATAGTTTAAATGACTTTACATGGTGTTTTCAAATGATTTTTGGAAAATACTTAAGGTATTATAAATATCAGAGTTGTTTGAAAGAAAACGGTTATGTTTTAAGTTTTCCGACGAGGAATGAGAGGTGTATAAGTTACGAAAAAGATTTTTCTTAATACAAGTTAATAACGTAAACGTATTTTATTTAGTACGAGGAATTTGAAAGACGAGGGATTGGGACAGCTGGCAGCAAAAAGGATCCGAGAAGACGGTACGCATTAAATTGCTGGACCTCAGGTGAGAGAGAAGCTTTCCTAAGACACCGTGGTAGTTAGGTGATATATTAGGCCATTCCGTATCATCTCAAAGATCGGAACTAAGTGGTTTGGAGTCAGTAGTATAAGTGGCAATTGTTTGTGTTGTGTGGCCACTTATACGAAGGTGACAATGACCACATTGTTGTTGTGTGATGTTTGTGTGATTGATAGTATGTTTATGTTTATTGATTTAATTATGCCTAGTGATATTTATTGTGGAATATTAATATGAGTAACAAGCTGATGGACGTCTGTACGTCCTGAATAAGAAAACGAAAAGGAAATAAGTAAATTGTTGGAAATAAAGATATAAAGAGAAAGGAATGATGATGAAAGATATAAGATGGAATAGAAAGAGATGAAGAATTGAGATTGGGGAATGAATGAATGATAATGTTGAGAACGAGCCAGAGCTGGGGGAGAATGATGTGACTTGAGTGGAGCTGGGCTCCTTTGTTTTTGTTTTTGAATGAGACTAGTGTTGAGTTGAGCTTGCTCCTCCATTAGCGCTCAGCCAAAAATATGATTCTTTTGAAAAAGGGTTTTGAAAGGAGATTTTTGAAAAAAAAAATTATGAAAGAAATTTTCGAAAGGGTTTATGAAAAGAGATTTTTGAAGCAGAATATAATATGTGAAAATGTTTTTGAAATAAGATTTTTGGAGGAAGTTTATGAAACAATATTTTCAAAGGAGCTTTATGAAATAATCTTTTTGAGAAAAGTTTTTGGAAATAATCTTTTTGAGAAAGTTTTTGAAAGAATAGTTTTGAGAAAGTCTTTTTAAAATGATAAAGTCTTTTCAAATGATATTTTTGAGCAAGTTTACCAACTGGCATTTCTAAGAAAGTTTTATGAAATAACACTTTTGAGAAAAGTTTATGAAAACAATATTTTTGTGAACGTTTGTGAAAAGAGATTTTGTGAAAGTTTTTGAAATGATATTTTGAGAAAATCTTGTGAAATGATATCTTTGAAGAGTCTTATGAAGTGATATTTCAAGAAGATTTTTGTGAAATGATATTTTCGAAAAAGGTTTTGCGAAAAGATTGTTTTGAGAAAAGATTTTGGCTGTTGAGATAGATTGAGAAAATGAGATACGAGTTTGTTGGTGTGATCCCAGCTCTGTGCTATGTGAGAAATGATGAGGGAAAGATCGTGCAAAGTTAGTGGTCGGGACTCATTGAAGGGATGCACGAAGGATGGGCCGACCTTAGGATAATTAAAAAGGATAAAAGACTTTAAAAGACATACGCGGTGAGGCATGAGAGTGCGAAGTAGTGGAGAGGAAGGAACCATAAGTATATGCGGATACATAGGAGGAGATTGCATTAGGGGAGGACAATGACGGTGAAACGTCAAGAAGTCTAGAGTATGTTTCTAAGCAGAACAAACTCCACATGTGGCATACGAACGTGGTAGGGACTGGGTCCAATGTCGTGGTAAGTTCTGCGGGCCCACTAGAAACATACTGTCGCCCCCTAGATTGCAAATCTAGAACAGTGAGAGGGACTGGAGTGGGGCATCTTGTTTGCCATTGTGAGTTGAGACAGTGTGCCTTGATTATATATGGATTGAATTGATATGATATGATTTGAGGCGGTAGTCCTCCTGGTCTGGGACCAATTGATTGTGAGACAGCTGTCGTGCCCGCACAGTAAAGGTCCTGTACTCCTGTTTGCTTCCGACTAGGTTGGGTGGATGACCGAGGAGATGTAGACGTGAGTGATAGCCGAGAGCGAAATGAATTTCCCGATGATATTTACAATTCCCCAAATAAAAGAAGGATGTAAACCGATAAGATTGGATGAAAAGAGAAGGATAGTTATGGAACATAAATGAATGAAGAAAGAAAGAATGCTCATGAGAATTGTACGTATGAAAGAAATGAAAGAAGATAATAATAATGTGAATAGGATAACAATGATAATAATTTTGATAATAATATGCTTGAAGTGTTGTGTGTGTGTGTGTATGTTGTATTGTATATTGTTTGGTCCTATTATTTTGCCTACCGTAATCCCACACCGTCGACGATGCGTCGTTCGGATCGCTTACTCTCTCCTGTTCGTTGGCATATCGGTGCTACAGGTATCTCAACGGGCAGATGGAGTATTGCATGGATGTCATCACGTGGAGCAAGTATGGAAGTGGTTGGAAGTGCACCCCATATGGTTGGGTACGGACCGGCTACACCCAGATTGTGATTCCAGATCCGGAACATCAACTTAGTGGAGCTAACCTGGAGCTGCACTTGGGGCAAGTCACCGTACGAGGCTACAGGAACTACAAAGAGAAGATTCGGTATGAAACTCAGAGGAACTCTACCACTCTCGACGGAGCGGGGCCGGAATCTTCTAGTAAGGAGGGAACAACAACAAGGAGGGCCTCATCCTCGAGAACGAGAAGAGGATGCAAGAAGAAAGAGGAACTTCACCCGATCGTCTTCAATAGGAAAGTTTAAGAATAGGATTATAGTTTATATTTGTGGTGAGTGTTTTGAGTTAAGGATTACCTAAGTGATGAACTATCGCTGTAACTTAACTTATTCTGAAGCATGCCCTACTTTTTATACAACTTAGTAAGAAATGTTTAATGTCCTTTTGTTGTAATGAAAAGAACTAATTTGAATAGGAACCAAACCGTTATCCCCGATAAATGTTTTTGAAAACCCAGATGAATAAGTGTTGGTTTTAGTAACAACTCGGTTTCGAAAGAAAGCGTTGAAGTACATCAAGAACTTTTCATTAATGTTTTCAAACACTTCAACAATGTTTTACAAAAAAAAAGTTGGCCTCATTTTTGGCAACTTTAATAAACAAAAGTTAATTGTTTTGAGTACGAAAATCGGGCTGTTACACGTGCTGCTTGAATCGCCATGGGTGGAAGGGGGTGGTGTTGGAGGAGGCGGAGGTGGTGGCGGAGGAAGTAAATTCCGCAAGGTTTGAAGCGGTTTGGGATTACTCCCAGCTCTATGGTGGGGAGATTGTGGTGGTTGAGAATGGGTGGCATGATTTCCGCTATGATTTTGGCTATGAATTGGAGGTGGTTGGCTTTGTGAATTATTTGGGGATTGCGGGTTATTTCTTGCTCCAGAATGGGAGGTAGGTGGTGGCTGCGAATTAGTCTCCCGATTTTGGTTAAGAATATCTCGCAGGTCACCAACAGATTGCGGCTATTGATCATTATTATTAGCGTTTCTGGGTCTGCCGCAAGAACGGCCAATGCGATCACGGAGATCACCAACTTGGCTCCTTGTAGTGACCATGGTGGTGGTGGGAATGATATGTTATTCAGTTCCCACAGACGGCGCCAATGTCGTGTCCTTAATCGAGATCAACCGTGAAGCTATGGAAGAACTTCGGGTGTGATCCCAACCAAGAGGTTAATGTAGGACTCTTTAGGATTTCTGTATATCCAGTTGGGATAAACAGGTTCTCCCTAGTCAAAAACGTGTGTGCTAGTGTCAACTTAGGGATGAGAAGACGTACCTTAGCCCCTATAGCATGGTGGTTCTTATAGGGGATTACCTGTGTGTCATGGGCCGTTCTAATGAGGCTTCTGAAGAGGAAGAATTCAAATAGGATTCGTAAAGGTTCTGATAAGATCACCTCCGTAAATCCTGTAAGTGATAACTCTCTATCCAATATCGTATTTATCTGACCAAGAGTCGTGGGAATCTAAGAGAATTGGTTAAACTTGATGAGATTGTAAGTGATAAAGATAAGGATGAGGATCCTGTGTTCGGGGTTAATCTCATAAGCGTGTAACATCTCTATAAAACCGACTTGCTCGGTGTGGCATTCCGACCGTAGGCTTTGCTTCAACATCTAACTGGTCGGACCAAGGTTATTTTGGTCGGGTGACGTTCGGTCTACTACAGGTCTACTACACTTTCTTACACAAGGTTTTATAAATATCACTTCCCTTTTTCAAGCACAAAACCATGACATCATCACCACTTCAACCAAGTTTTCATTTTAATTTTTATTGCATGCACTTTAAAAAATCCTTGAATCAAGAAGAAATTAACATGCATGTGTCTTTTTCATGAAAAACAAATCATGATCTCTTGGTTCTCATGCTTAAACCGAATGCTCATCACCAAAAATCAAGAGTAAAATTCAAATCTTTAACATGCAAGAACATTAGACATAGATCAACTTAAGAATCATTTTTCAAAAGCTCATTTCCTTGGTTTCCTTGCCAAAACCGTGACATGCATTTAAGAAAGATCAAAGCTTTTTGTTCAAAAGTCACATGCAAGGCTCAAGAACAAAACTTTTTCAAAGATCAAGGCAAGATCAAAGCTTTATCAAGATCAAATCAAAAATCAAGCATTTCAACAACTCAAATCAACTTTTATAAACATAAAGTTATCATGCAATGACTTAGATTAGATTAAAAAAGCATCATGACCTAATTTCCTAGTCATGGCTGAATCACATAGTCCATGGTTTAGTGTTCTACAAGTTCATTTTGCTCTTAAAAACTCAAGATCAAGGCTTTAACATTACATGCAACCATCAATCAACCATAAAAATAGACATGCAAGAAGAGATGAAGATTACAAAGCTTAGGAATAAAAATTAACTCTAATACTTCTAAGATTTTCGAGTTACACACCAAGAAAGAGATGATCTTCAACCTCCTACACTTGATCTTCAAGGAAAATCCTAGGTTTTGGACTTGATTCCTTCTTCTTCCTCCTTCTTCACTCTCAGCCTCTCTTGTAACACCCCGCATTTTTCCCGTACGTGCGTAAACGATTTTTAACGAAAGAAACCTTGAAATTGTGATTTTCAGAAAAAGTATTTTTCATAAGAAGAAAGTAAAGTTCTGATTTTCATGGACTTTTATAAACAAAATATTTTATAGAAGAAAAGTAAATGATTTTGTTAAGATGGGAAATGATTTGTTGAATGGTGATTTTATTAAAAGATGGTTTTGTTAAAAATGAAGTTTTTGGATCTGTTATCTTTGAAAATTTGTATCTTTTAAACCGTAACTCGAATTTTTATGATCCATATATGAAAACGATCGTTTTGAAACCTAGAATTTGAAAACGTGATTTTCAGAATTTTCTGGATTGATTTATAAAAATTTATTTTCAGAATATGAGAAATACGAATTTTAAGAAAATGTGTTTTGTGATGATTGTTTTAGCATGAATTTTTATGTGAGGTATGTTTGATTTAATGTGTGTGTGATATGTGATGCATGGAAATGGTTGTGCATATGATTTCTTAGAATTGGTTGTATGATTGTGTGAATTAATAATTTCTAAGTAAAAATTGACTAGGAATAAATTAATGATTTAGGAAATAAAAATTTGCAAGACATGTGTGTGCATGTGAGAGTGCCACAGTTGGTGTTTTTGCATGTAGGTGTGTATGTGCAATGTGTATATCCGTGTGAGTGGGTGTGTGTGTGTGTAAGCTTAGTGAGTAAGAAATTAAGAAATCAAATAGAACCAAACTAGAAACTATGGAGTAACTAAGTAAAGAAAACCCTAACCAAGGAGCTAACTACCCATTAGAACCTACATGACCCCTAAAACCTAGACCACTTCACCTTGTCCCCTTGACTTTGGTGACCCTTAGCCATGCAAACTTTTGTTGAGACAAAACCGCCCCTCTCATCATGTAAGACTCCACCAAGACTTAAGGGCAAAAGAGGGAAATTCGTGGCTTATATGTATAGGTAGCCTTGATTCATTTCACTTTCACCCATTCTCATTTTCATTTCTTCCAAACACACACACAACACTCTAAGAACCCATTCCCTTCTTAGAGAGAAATAGAGAAAGAGAGAAAGAGAGTGTTCGCCGTGAGGTATAGGAGGGAAGGAGAAGGAGATCCACACTAAGATCAAGCCTTTCCTTTGAAGATCAAGAGTGTTAGAAGCCAAGAGACCAACCCTTCTTGTTAGGAAATCCGAGGATCAAGAGGAAGAATGTAATAGTCTAGTTTTCCTTTCTTAGTTTGTAGATTTATTTTACTTTCTTCTTGCATGTTTATGATTTGTAAGGTGAATTTATGTGTTATTCTTTCTTGAACTTGGACTTTTGAGGACTAAACAAAATTTGTAATGAGTGTAACTTTATGTTTATGGTTCGGTTTATGCTTTCTTGCTAGATCTTCATGTTTTCCTAACTAAAAACTTAGAGATCTAAAGTTTTGTTTAATATTTTGTGAAGCTTAACCTAGATCTCTCTTGCATGTATATTTTTCTTGTTCTAAACTATGATCTATATGTGTTTATGTGCTTAAGTGACAAATCCATCTATGATCTAAGTGTAATAAACGGTGAAGTAAAATTCTTTTGCCTTGCATGTTGAATTTCTTGATGAAACCGTGAGCTAGGATGTTTTTAGGAAATGATTTAATAAATTAATGTGTGCTTCATGATAGATTTAAGGTCTTTAGTCTTGCATGTTAAATTTTGCTTGTTTATATGATGATCTATGATGTGTTTGTATGATTTCTTAATAAATGAATATATGATCTAAGTTTGCTTGAAAATAAAGTTGAGATCTTTGGTTTTTCATGATGAAATGATGATGACTTTGTTAATTTATGTGCATATATTTAATGATCCAAGTTTTTAAATCATGCATGTTAATTTCAAGTAGAAAAATCATGCTTTTACTTGATGCATGTCACGGTTTCAAAGAGAAAAATTAAATAAACGAGTTTTAAAATGATTCTTGAAGTGCAAACATGATTTAGCTTTAGTTATTGATTTTATAAGTGATAAGTTTTGTAAAAGGCCATTCGGCCATATTAAATAAAAAAAATGAATCTCATATTTTTATTATGTGGCAAGTTGATACATGTAAGTAATAAGACTAGATCTAGTAATTCTAAATGCATGCATATTGTAATCTTGATTTTATTTAGGACTAAGTGGTGAACTTGAGTTAGTTGTGAATGTGAAATAAATACATGATGTGGTTTAAAAAGTTTACATGTCTTGATGATTAATTTTGTACCTTGCCTTGTTGCATGTTAGTATTCGGCCATGAGGGTTAGAAATAGGAAATGGTGTGTGATCATTGTTTAGGTTGCATATATGATGAAGATAATTTAATCTAATAAGCTTAGAAGGTACATGCATGAAGTAATTGAATATGTGTATGAACCTTGAGGTGATTTGCGATTTTAATTTGTTGTTTGATTTAAGATTGTTAAATTTTCCCTTTTCATACTCTCAGTTTCAATCCAAAAAGAAAAGAAAATAATTTCATTGCTCGTGCTTGAATGTGTGCATTAATCTTTGTTAAATTGCACCCATATGATTCGGTCAAGGGATGCTAGAATAGGTGGGAAAATCTATTTATATAAAATGTTCTTTGTGAATGACAATGTTTTTATGTGTATGATGCTATGTGTGATGTGTTATTTGTTTTAACCTCTTTCGGTTTTATAAAGATAAAAGTAAATGAATTAATTTAATAAATGATTTTTAATGTGGCTAGTATTGTGTGAAAGATGTGAATGTTTGAATGTGAATTTCTTAATAATTGAAAAATGTTTTTCTGAAAAGTATGGTTTAAGAAACTTAAATTGATTTGAATGGTTTGAAATTTGTATGTGTTGTTTTTCATGCTGATTGAATGTGGTGGAATTATTTTGAGTCTGTTTGTGAACTTGGTTTGCGAAAATATATGTTTGAATTTTAAAGAAATTGAAAATGTTTTATTTTAAAAGTAAGGCTTAAACAACTTAAGTTAATTAGAGATTTTTTTTAATTGATATTCTTTGACCAGTGTTTGATGATGTTGTGAAATTTAGAAATTTAATAAAATAATCTGATTGGTTTTGAAGTTTTGCCTTCTTGAATTTTTGTATTTGATTTAAGAAAGATTTTCAAAGAGCTGTTTTCTTAAGATTTCATTCAATGTTTAAATAAAATGATTTTTTTCAACCAAAGTGTTTTAAACAAAAAGAAATAGATTCTGTTTTGGAAAATAAGTTGTTTTAAGAAGTTTTTATTGGAACCATTTTCTTAAAGAACTGATTTGGATTTAAATCCTTTTGGATATTGGCAATGTGTTTCAAGAAAGAAATTATTTCAAAGTGTTTTAAGATGAAATTAAGAATTTACGTAAATCGTTCCTAACGCACGGGGAAAAATGTCTAGTTCGGGTGTCGGACGCGAAGGAAACGTGGCAAGGTTAGCGACTGGAAATCTTGGAAAGTTTTTGGGATGTGTCGTCATCCAGGTGAGTGAGAGTGTTGTGGTCCCGTAACGTGGTTTCTCACAATCCGAATAGAAGGATTGTGAGAGTACTGCGAATTAGGCGATACAAATATGTGTGTTAGATGCTCTGTTTGCATACTAAATGTTTATTTGCTATGCATCATTAGATGTTTACTTGTTGTGCATACTTTATTTTGTTTAGTCATTGTTTAATTTTGTCTAGATAGCGAAATGATGATGATGGAATTGTGGAAGTAATAAGATAAATGGAAAAGAGAAAAGAGAAATAAACACGAAACATGAGAGATAATTGAGAAAGAAATAAGTGATGAGTTGAGAATGATGAGAAAGTATGAGAATGATGATTGGGAAAGAGATGAAACGTAATGTGAATGAAATTGTAAAAGATATACAGAGTTGAGATTTGAAAGAGAACGTGATTGTGAAAATGAGATGTGGTTTGAGTGGAGATGTGATTCCTCGTTCATGTTTTTGGAAAGAAGCTTAGTGTTGAGTTGAGCTTGCTCCTCCATTAACACTCATCCAAAAATGTGATTGTTTTTGAAAAAGGTTTTGAAAAGAGATTTTTGAAAAGCTTTTGTGAAAATGGTATTTTTGTGAAAGTTTTTGGAAACATTATTTTTGAAAAGGTTTTGTGAAAGGATTTATGAAATGAGGTTTCTGAAAATATTTTGTGAAGTAAAAGTTTTGTGAAATCATGTTTTCGAAAAAGTTTTGCGAAAAGATATTTTGAGAAAGACGAGGAAAAGATACTGATGATGTTGATGAGAAATATGTTGAGAATGAGTTTATGAGAATCATGACAGTGAGTTGAAAGTGATATGAGGCAAGATGCCATTTGAGATTTAGGGGGACGGATTGTGATTAGTGGTCGGGCTTCGTTGAAGGGATGCACCAAGGACGAGCCGACTGTTAGGATTAAGCCGCTAATTAAAACGCTGAAACTTTAAAAGACTTTAAAAGACATTTACAAACGCGGTGAGGCATGAGTGTCGTATCGAAGTAGGGGAGAGGAAGGAACCATAGGTATTTGCGGATACTTAGGAGGAGATTGCATGAGGGGAGGACGATGACGATGAAACGTCAAGAAGTCTAGAGTACTTTCTAGGCAGAACAATTCCACAAGTGGCGCATGATCGAGGCCGTACCCGATACAAATAAAAACAGTTTAAGTATAGTACTAGGAAGTGACTCCTAGGTCGTCTCCCAAGGAATATCTTATCAAGCAAAAGGTCGAACACATAGTATGCATAGAAAATAGGGGGGTTTTTTTTTATATTGAATATTGAATAATTGAAATCAAAACAGAATTAAATTAAAACGAAGAAACAGATAAGGAAAAGCGGATAAACCCCTTTGGCTCGCGTTCACAACTCTATCATCGGTCACAAAAGATCAATTTCTTTCCTCTTCACTGTCCAACTCGTGAGAATTAAATACTAAGCGAAAATTCAATTCTCACCCCAAAACCCAAACCTCTAATTAAGCATTAAAAGCCAAAGCATGGAGTTTTTACGAGTTTGCATAAATTAAGCATTCATACACATGGATTATCTCTATAGAATGGAACTAAGCGAACCATAACATATCAATAAGCATGAAAACAGTGAATAAAAACGAAATAGCATTAAGAACAAAACCTCAAGAGTATGTGATACATTACCAAAGGGATTTAATCTAAGAGTTTAGCCTTCCATGATGAAATAAGTCAAAAACGTGTAGAAAAAAGGGAAGAGAGAGAAACCCTAGCAGCCACCACAAGCTTGGAGAGCAAAACTAAGCCTTCTCTATGAGAGAGAATGTAAAAAAACGTGAATGGAAGGTCTCTCCAGAGTTTACACGAATTTGGCTTTTTTAAATCATAAAACGGGCCTAAATCATGGGCCCAAATCCTAAGGAAAGCTTAATCTCTAAATTAAATCTAAAAAATATCTTATAGATAAAATCTAAATCTTAAAAGATATAACTAAATCTCAACTAATCCTAAAGATAGATTACAATCTTCACTTCATCATATATCTTCTCTTCCAAAATTAAATCTTCATTCCCAAAATGTCCAAAAAGCCCTTGTGCCAAATATGACCTGAAAATAGAAATAGAATTAATTAGGCTAAATAATCCCAAATTAAACAATATTCAGAATAATAGTCCAATAAACTCTAAATCACTAAATCAAGCTAAACAATGTCAAATAGGCAACAAGTATCAATAATAGGAGTAAAATAATGCAAGGAAAAATGGGAAATAAAATGCTCATCAAATACCCCCACACTTATCCTTTTGCACTCCTGGGCAAAACTAAGAATTAGGACTGAGAAAATCAATATGCACCAAAGTGAATCATGTAACAAGATTACTAAAACTAATGAATGCAAACCTAAGAGATTACATACTTCACAATGAATTCTAGGAAATGCAAAGAAATGGGCAAAATCGAGCACACGAAGAAAATAAGGACCAAAGAATCAAGGCATTCATGAACATCATCCAATTATTTCAAATATGCAAAGAAAACCAATGACATCAAGAGGGTAGTCACAAAGATGATAGAAACTCACAAGGATCACTCAATAGTGTTTACACTCAAGTGTTTAAGGTTAATCAGTGTTTACACTCAAGGCACATCATGAAAAACAAACACAACCATAAGCTTGACAAGCCTCTAACATCAACAATCAATACACATGCACATTAAGATCAAAAGGTCTTTTCAGGGTTGTAATGGGGCCAAGGACAAGGTAGGATAAAAATATGGGAAATATAGCTAAAACCCAGGGAATAGAGGAGCAATGGGGAACAAGTAAAAAAAAAAATAAGCACAATCCACCCCAGAATGAAATGGTAAACATAACAACAACCTCTAATTCCAAACCTCCATGCCTCAATCAACCTTTTATTCCATTTTTTTTCTTTTTCTTCTTCTTCTTCTTCTTCTTTTTTTTTTTTTGAATTGCATTACATTGCAGAACTTCATGAACGAAAGAAAAGAAGAAACAATAAAAATGGCATAATGAGATAAAGCCATAATTACATCACCGACCATAGTGGCAAAACCCAGAACTCACAAGAGATGAAGAACAAAGCACCCTCGCTTACTTAATACCCATTCCCAAAACAATTCCAAAGCTCCAACATTCCCTAAGGTTAGGACAATCATGGTTTTTCAGTCATAGGCTTGTAATGAGCTAAAGAACAAAGAAAAGGGATATAAAGGCTCAAAGGGGCTATCAAAGGATAAATTCATTCAAGGTAGGCTCATATGGCTAGTGGCTTATTCAAGAAAAAAAAAACAATGCCTAAATCATTTCAAAATGTGCATGGGAATATCAAGTATCAACAAGAGTCAAGTCAAGTTCTAGAGTGCAAGTAATCCAGAGTGCAATCACACATGAAAGAAAAATTAGGTGGCATATATAGCAATCCACCCACAATTAAGGCTCAAATCCTCACAAAAGGGACAATTCTATCATAGTGTTACCACCTCTTAATTATCAAAAGCAACTTTACACACAGAAATGCATGAATTCAGACACAAGATACCAAGACTCTACTAAAATGAAGCAAAAACATGCAAGAAAATGCCCAAAACTTAGCAAAACCTAAAAAATCAAAGCAAAAATATGCAACCTAAACTACTCTCCCCCCCCCACACTTAAATCACACATTGTCCTCAATGGAAAACAAATAGCAGAATCAGACAGATATAGACAAGTGGAATAAAAAGAGTAAGGAAGGAGAAAAGAAGACTCCCGAAATCATGGTGGGTCAAAAATGGGGTCGACCAATGAGGCTTCCTCCACAGGTGCATCATCCAAAGTAGGAGAGGTTAGGAAAGGCTTGAGTCGGTGGCCATTGACTTTGAAGCTCTTGTCTGTGGACTCACTCTTGATCTCCACAGTGCCATAAGGAAACACCTGGGTGACTACAAACGGTCCAATCCATTTAGAGCGGAGCTTTCCACTCATGAGTCCAAGCCTAGAGTTGTAGAGCAACACTTTTTGACCAACCAAGAACTCCTTTCTGCAAATTGAGCTATCATGGAGCTTCTTGGTCTTCTCTTTGTAGAACTTGGAATTCTCATAGGCCTCCAAACGGATCTCATCTAGCTCACTCAACTGCAGCTTCCTCTCCTCACCCGCTTGATCAAGAGCTAAGTTACATTGCTTCACAGCCCAATATGCACGGTGCTCTATCTCCACAGGCAGGTGGCATGCCTTACCAAAGACAACCCGATAAGGTGACATCCCTATGGGTGCCTTGTAAGCAGTCCGATGGGCCCATAGAGCATCCTCCAATCGTGTGCTCCAATCCTTTCTATTAGGCTTCACCATCTTCTCCAAAATCCGCTTGATCTCTCTGTTTGAAATCTCAGCTTGCCCATTGGTTTGGGGGTGATATGGTGTAGAAACTTTGTGCACAACCCCATACTTCTTGAGCAAAGCTTGCATGGATCTATTGCAGAAGTGTGTGCCTTGATCACTGACTATGGCTCTAGGTATGCCAAACCTGCAAAGGATATTAGACCTGACAAAATCTACAACAACCTGAGCATCATTAGTCCTGGTGGCCTTAGCTTCCACCCATTTGGATACATAATCCACAGCAAGTAAGATATAATAAAAACCAAAAGAAACAGGAAAGGGGCCCATGAAATCTATACCCCAGACATCAAACACCTCACAGAACAACATAGGTTGTTGCGGCATCTGTTGCCTCCAAGATAGGGTGCCTCCTGCCCTTTGACATTTCTCACATGAGCTGCAGATTTTGCTTGCATCCTTGAAGATGGTAGGCCAATAAAATCCAGAATCCAGCACCTTTCGTGCTGTCCTTTGAGTGCCAAGGTGGCCTCCAACTGGTGAAGCATGGCAAAATTGGAGAACCGATTGGATCTCCTGGTCTGGAATGCACCTGCGAATGACCTGATCACTGCAAAAACGCCACAAATAGGGGTCATCCCATACATAATACTTGCATCGCTCTTCAATTTGTCTCTTTGAGCTTTGGATGCCAAGGGTGGAAAAACAGATGCAACTATATAATTTACAATATCAGCAAACCAAGGAATAAGGGGAGGGGGATGTGAAACATGCAAAACTAAAAGCTGCTCATCCGGGAAGTCATCCCGGATAGGAAATGCATCCTCCTCTCTCTCTATTCTACTCAAGTGGTCTGCGACAAGGTTATGTGCACCACTCCGATCCTGAATCTCAAGATCAAACTCCTGGAGGAGCAACATCCATCTAATCAACCTAGGTTTGGAATCTGTCTTTTTCAAAAGATACTTCAGAGCAGCATGATCAGTATACACCACAACCTTAGAGCCTAATAGATATGATCTAAACTTATCAAGTGCAAAGACAATGGCTAACAACTCTTTTTCAGTTGTGGTGTAATTAACTTGTGCTGAATCTAAAGTCCTAGATGCATAATAAATCACATGAGACATCTTACCAACCCTTTGGGAGAGAACTGCTCCCAAAGCATAATTCGAGGCATCGGTCATGAGCTCAAATGGGAGAGTCCAGTCAGGTGGTTGGATGATGGGAGTGGTGGTGAGTGCTCTCTTTAGCTCATCAAATGCCTTCTTGCATTGGTCTCCAAACTCAAATGTGGTATCCTTTTGAAGCAAGTTGGATAGTGGAAGGGCTATCTTGCTAAAGTTCTGAATAAACCTGCGATAGAAACCTGCATGGCCAAGAAAAGAACGCACCTCTCGCACGCAAGAGGGGTAAGGCAAATGTGATATGACATGCAGCTTAGCAGGGTCAACCTCTATGCCCTTATGCGAAATAATGTGCCCTAAGACTATGCCTTGTTCTACCATAAAATGACATTTTTCAAAATTCAAGACAAGGTTAGTCTCAATGCACATATTAAGCACCTTTGACAAACTATCAAGACATGCATCAAAAGAGGAACCATATACACTAAAATCATCCATGAAGACCTCTATGCAATGCTCAAGTAAGTCATTAAAAATACTCATCATACATCTTTGAAAAGTGCCAGGAGCATTGCATAGGCCAAAAGGCATCTTCCTATAAGCAAATGTACCAAAAGGACAGGTAAATGTAGTCTTATGTTGGTCCTCTGGTGCAATACAAATTTGGAAATAACCAGAGAAACCATCTAAGAAGCAATAGTGAGATTTACCTGTCAGGCGCTCCAACATCTGATCAATGAAGGGAAGAGGAAAGTGATCCTTGCGGGTCGCCTGGTTGAGCTTCCTATAATCAATGCAGACTCTCGAACTGTTCTGCACTCTAGTGGGAATCAGCTCATCCTTCTCATTTTTGACAACTGTCACCCCAGACTTCTTGGGAACTACTTGAACCGGGCTTACCCAAGTGCTGTCTGAAATGGGGTAGATAATGCCAGCTTGCAGCAGCTTGGTGACCTCTTTCTTCACCACATCAAGAATCTGGGGGTTCAACCGTCTCTGGGGTTGTCTCACCGGTTTAGCCCCATCCTCCAATAAAATCCGATGCATGCACATGGAGGGGCTAATACCAGGTATGTCTGCTAAAGTCCATCCTATTGCCCTTTTGTTTGCTCTAATCACATCCAGCAGCTTCTTAACTTGATCAACAGAAAGGGAGGTAGAGATGATCACTGGAAGTTTCTGCTCAGCCTCCAAGTAAGCATATTTGAGATGAGGAGGAAGGGGCTTCAGGTCCAATAAAGGTGCCTGCATCACAGATGGAACTAAAGGAGCAGCAGAATTGGATTCTGCCGCCTGCACCTGAACAAGTGAATTAGACTCATGCAAAACAGAAATGGGGTTAGCATGATCTGAATCTATATCATATGAATCAACAGATGCAGTAGCAGAATTTAAAAACTGGTCAATTTCAATGCATGCAGTGCACATTTCGGAATCAGAACATGCAGAACAAGTAAATGAGCTAGTGAAAGATGGCAAATCATAATCATGCAAAAAGTCTAGAACATGCTCATCAATCAGATCATCAATCAAGTCAACATGAAAGACAGAGTGGTCATCAGAAAAATGTTTCATAGCATCAAAAATATTGAATCGAACCACACTGTCATCAAATTCCATGGAAAGTGTACCTGCATGCACATCTATCTTGGTTCGGGCTGTTTTCAAAAATGGTCTCCCTAATATGATAGGGACAGCACTACGAGAGGTGTCCTCTTCCATATCAAGAATATAAAAATCAGCAGGAAATATAAGCTCTTCAACCCGAACCAGGACATCCTCTATCAAACCTGCGGGGTAGGCAGTAGATCTATTTGCCAAGTGAATAACCACACCCGTAGGTTGAAGGGGTCCAAGTGAAAGAGACTTGAAAACAGACATAGGCATAACATTAATAGATGCTCCTAAATCTAGCAAAGCATTCTCAAATTTAGTATTACCTATGATACAAGGCACAGAGAAAGTTCCAGGATCCTTACACTTTTCAGGAATATGAGGGACGGGTTTACCTATAAGAGCAGAGACATTTCTTCCCATGTTGATCCTCTCATTGCCCTTGAGCTTCCGTTTGTGTGTGCATAGATCCTTCAAGAACTTTGCATACCTTGGAATCTGCTTGATTGCATCAAGAAGGGGTATGTTGACTTCCACCTTCCTGAATGTGTCAAGTATCTCTTTGTCAATCTCTTCCATTTTCTTGCTTTGAGTCACCCCCCTTGGTGGGAAAGGAAGAGGAATGGGGGGTGGTTGTTGGGCAGCAGCAGGTGTTGTGCTTGTGGAAGGCTGAGTTGGATGGGATTTTCTGGTACTTGTGTGCTCACTCTCCTCGACCATTTGGCTCTTCTTGTTGGTTGAAACTAGATCATCTTTGTTGAGGTCAGATTCTGGTGTGGGTGTGACAATCTGCTTCCCTGACCTTAGACTAATGGCATTCACATTCTGGTTTGGATTGATCACTGTTTGGGATGGCAACTTGTTAGAATTCTGAGATTGCATAGTGTTGATTGCTGTTGCCATCTGTCCCATCTGATTGGTCAAAGATTGAATGGAGGCCTCTTGGCTTTGAATGGATGCTCTAGTTTCCTGTTGGAATTGGAGATTTTGCATGGTCATCTGTTTCATCAGCTCTTCCAATGAAGGCTGCTGCTCAGTACTAGGAGCTGGTGGTGCAGAATTAGCCTGTTGTTGTCTCTGTTGCTGGACTGGAGGAGGTACATATGGTGGTCTAGAATTGTTCTGAAATTGAACCTGTGAAGGTTGCTGCTGATCAGACCATCTCAGGTTGGGATGGTTCCTCCAACCAGGGTTGTATCTATTGGTAGAGAGATCAAAGTTCTGTGGCTGCTGGTTTCTACTGTTGAAGATGTTGGCGGCATATGCCTCAGGTTGGTCAGCACCAGTCGTGGGCTGCTGCTGCACAGAAGGGCATGCATCTGTGGGGTGCTCAGCGGATGTGCATATGCCACATAATCTAGCAGGCAGAGACAACTTCTTCTGGTTGATGGCCAATTGAGTGACCAAAGTTGTAAGTGAATCTATCTTCTGTTCAAGCTTCTCAACCTTACCAGAACTTGTGCCAACATCATTCACTCCTCTCACTATGATTGCATCGTTGTTGCCCCTTGCATGGAATTGTTGACAATTGGAAGCCATCTTCTCGATCTTGACTCTGGCTTCTAAAGGTGTCATGTCTCCTAGGGCACCACCACTTGCAGCATCAAGCATGTTTCTCTCCATGAGGTTGAGACCTTCATAGAAATATTGAATAAGCAGCTGCTCTGAGATCTGATGGTGGGGGCAGCTCGCACACAGTCTCTTGAATCTCTCCCAATACTCATAGAGACTTTCTCCACTTTGTTGCCTAATGCCTGATATATCCTTTCGGATTGCTGTTGTTCTGCATGCAGGGAAGAATTTCTCCAAAAATGCCCTCTTCAGGTCATCCCAGACTGTGATAGAACCAGGGGCCAGATCGTACAACCAATCCTTGGCTAGCCCCTCTAGGGAGTGTGGGAATGCCTTAAGACAAACATGATCCTCTTGCACATCATGTGGTTTCATAGTAGCACAGACAATATGGAACTGCTTGAGATGTTTATGAGGATCCTCACCTGCAAGACCATTAAACTTAGGCAACAAATGAATTAGTCCAGACCTTAGCTCATACGGGTCATCGGGATACTGGATGCACAAATCTTCAATAGTGAAATCAGGTGCAGCCAGCTCCCTCAATGTCCTCTCACGTGGTGGAGGTTGAGCCATATTTTCAGTTTAATCAGAATAAGAATCAGAATTTATAGGAATAGAAGAAAAAGAAGCAGACTCACTATGTAAAGACTCAATAGACTCACTACCTATGGACTGGTTCCTATTTTGTCTAACTAGTCTGTGATAAGTTCTATCAATTTCAGGGTTATATGGATGCAAGTAGCTTGGGTTGCCCCTAGTCATGTACTGAACAGAACACCATTAAGCATAGCAAACTGTCACTAATATACATGACCAAAATAGGCAACAAAATTTTTTTATTTTTTAAAATTTTTTTCTTTATTTTTTTCAGCACCCTAAAATCATGAAAACATACCACAAAAAGTTTGAGAACAAAATTCAAAAGGGAACCAAGTCAAACAATTAAATCAGAGACCAAAAACTAAGAAAATAAAACTTGTAAAATAAAAAAGAAATAGTAAAACGGCTTTTTCAGGATCCAGACGAAGGAGTTTTCTGACTAAGTGAGAAAAATCAGATTATTCAGAAAATTCCCTTCGATTTGATATAAAATTCGTCAAATTCCGAGTTACGGGTCAAAAGTTGCGACGATTTGAAGAAAGTGCTGCTAAAACTTGGAAAATTTTTCTGGAACTCACAACCAGTGATGATCTGAGTGATCGTGGTGCCTCAAAACCTTTTTATATGATAAAAGTAGTGTGGATATAAATTTTCGTGGAAAAATTCCACCCACAACTATGTGAACTAGCAACCACAGAATCAATCAAATACACTAATTGCAACAAAATAGCAAAACAGCAAACAATGCAACTTCAACCGGTTATCAGAATTGACTACTAGACCCTAAATCAGACACGACACACTATAATAACTATACTAACTACGACACTAACTAACTACTAATGACCTTTGGCAAGAACCGATATTCCCCGGCAACGGCGCCAAATTTGATCGAGGCCGTACCCGATACAAATAAAAACAGTTTAAGTATAGTACTAGGAAGTGACTCCTAGGTCGTCTCCCAAGGAATATCTTATCAAGCAAAAGGTCGAACACATAGTATGCATAGAAAACAGGGGGGTTTTTTTTATATTGAATATTGAATAATTGAAATCAAAACAGAATTAAATTAAAACGAAGAAACAGATAAGGAAAAGCGGATAAACCCCTTTGGCTCGCGTTCACAACTCTATCATCGGTCACAAAAGATCAATTTCTTTCCTCTTCACTGTCCAACTCGTGAGAATTAAATACTAAGCGAAAATTCAATTCTCACCCCAAAACCCAAACCTCTAATTAAGCATTAAAAGCCAAAGCATGGAGTTTTTACGAGTTTGCATAAATTAAGCATTCATACACATGGATTATCTCTATAGAATGGAACTAAGCGAACCATAACATATCAATAAGCATGAAAACAGTGAATAAAAACGAAATAGCATTAAGAACAAAACCTCAAGAGTATGTGATACATTACCAAAGGGATTTAACCTAAGAGTTTAGCCTTCCATGATGAAATAAGTCAAAAACGTGTAGAAAAAAGGGAAGAGAGAGAAACCCTAGCAGCCACCACAAGCTTGGAGAGCAAAACTAAGCCTTCTCTATAAGAGAGAATGTAAAAAAAACGTGAATGGAAGGTCTCTCCAGAGTTTACACGAATTTGGCTTTTTTAAATCACAAAACGGGCCTAAATCATGGGCCCAAATCCTAAGGAAAGCTTAATCTCTAAATTAAATCTAAAAAATATCTTATAGATAAAATCTAAATCTTAAAAGATATAACTAAATCTCAACTAATCCTAAAGATAGATTAAAATCTTCACTTCATCATATATCTTCTCTTCCAAAATTAAATCTTCATTCCCAAAATGTCCAAAAAGCCCTTGTGCCAAATATGACCTGAAAATAGAAATAGAATTAATTAGGCTAAATAATCCCAAATTAAACAATATTCAGAATAATAGTCCAATAAACTCTAAATCACTAAATCAAGCTAAACAATGTCAAATAGGCAACAAGTATCAATAATAGGAGTAAAATAATGCAAGGAAAAATGGGAAATAAAATGCTCATCAGCGCACTAACGTGGTGGGGACTGTGTCTAATGTCGTGGCAAGTTCTGCACCGGAACTAGAATTGTACTGTCGCCCCCTTGATTGCAAATCGAGAACAGTGAGAGGGACTGGAATGGGGCATTTGTGATTGCCGTTGAGAGCGTGCCTTGATTATATGATATGAATTGATTTGATTTGAGGCTGAGTCCTCCTGGTCTGGGACCATTTGTTGTGTGACAGCTGTCGTGCCCGCGTGGTAAAGGTCCTGTACTCCTGTTTGCTTCCGACTAGGTTGGGTGGTTGACCGAGGAGATGTAGACGTGTGTGAGCTCAATGATGTTTCCCCCTCATCATTGATGTTATTCGAAATAATAAAACTTAAAAGACAAAGATGTTTCAAAGAAAAGTATATCAAAGCATTAAGCATCGAATAAGATTTATAAGATGAGTGAATTCTTAGATGAGTAATAAGTATGGAATTATGAGGAAAGAAGGATTGAGATCAATTGTGAAAGTGTTGGAAAACTACACTCGGTGGGTGAAATAACTAGGAACACTAGGAGAACACCTAGAAGGGGGGGTTGAATAGGTGTTATAGAAACTTTGAAAGATTTTCACAAGAAACAAATCTAAACGATTAAAACCAATGAAAATCAATCAATTAACAAATATTATATCAGAGATTAAGCGGAAACAATCAACACCAATATTCTTATTGATTCACCTAGGTTATGAAAATGATTTTCCCTTTATCAATTTTTCACAATAAAGATTCAATTCAATCAAATATAGAAAAATCACTTTTTCTAGGTTTTCAATCAAGAACACAATTAATAACAAGAATTGTAAAGAGTAGAGAGTTTAGAGATACGACACAGTGATTTATCCTGGTTCACTTTCATCCACTTGAAAGCTACTCCAGTCCCCTCTTCAACCAAGAGAGATTCTTCACTATGAGGAATTAGAGTTTCTCAAATTACAAGTAAATGCCTCACAAGACTTCCTTCTTGCTAGCCTGCAAGAGATACCACACCCTTGCCTTGTAACCCTATTGATATCTAATCTAACCTTTACTTGCTTGTTGATAACCCCACAACAAGTCTTCTTTGCTTGCTTCACTCACAAGACTTCCAAGTACTTTGAGATTCTTCAAAGTGCCTTCCAAATGCTTGATGAAATGCTTCTTCAAGACTTTCAACTAAACTTGCTTGATTCACAAAATCAAGGCTTCCTTTGTTGTAGAATGTTTGCCTCTTGCAATGATTACAACTCAATAGAAAACAAAAACAATCCTATGAATCTCTTTCAAAAGCTATGAAATATCAACATGAGAGATTCAAGGTTCTTGATCAAAGAATATAAAAATGAGAGCTTTGATCTTGAGAGAGTGAGAGAGAATAGTGTGGCTTTGATTCTTTGTAAAATTGTGTATCAAAATGATTCTAGTTGATAGAAATGATTAGGAAAAGGTTTATATAGAATACCCAAAAGTTGGAGCACTTAGAATGGCTTTTGAGAAGTGAAAAACGTATTTAAAAAACCATATCTGATCAAGTTACTCGAGTGAAATGATTGTTACTCGAGTAATACGAAAGCTGCATAAATTTCACTCGAGTGAAAAAGGTTTTACTCGAGTAAAAGTTCAGATAATCGATTATCAAAAGTTTGTTAAACGATTATCAGTTCAAAATACACTGTTAATCAATTATCAAAATCTGTTAATGGATTATTAACATTAAAAATCACTTAAAACTTGTTTTCTCAAAAACTAAACCTTTTCTTTCAAACCTTTAAGCCACCTATTGATTTTAGGCAAAGTGAATACTCAAAATATGATATAATCATGCAATCAAAAGAGATTCACTACCCTCTAATAAATTCTACCCAAACTCATAAACTAAAAGACTTGTGAGGCAAAAGATAAAACAATAAAACATAAACTACCAAACTAAGTCTTCATGAGTTGGCTCTCTCTTCATAACTTGATGTTTGTTGTTGCTTGTTGAGCTTGAACTTGATCAACACACTTGTAGCTTGTTCAAAACCTTTTGGCATTTATCAAAACATTCTTCATGGATCTTACAATCTCCCCCTTTTTGAAAATGACAAACATGTTTTGAAATCGTTTGAAGTTCATTGAAGTTGTTGATGCTTGAACCATTTGATCACTTGGTGAGACTCTTGCTCCTCCTCAATTAATGCTTTTGACATTTGAAATCCAATTGAGTAAGCTTGATTCTCCCCCTATCTTCAACAACTTTGCTCAACCTACATAAAAACAACAAAACAACCTTTCTCCAAACATACCATTTAAAAATTTCTCCCTTTGTTTCAAAAACATCATATTTCTCCCCCTTTGGCATTATCAAAAAGAAATATATACCAATTGAAATAAGATCTAAGCCAAAATAGAAGAAATATAACCAAAGCATGAATAGAATAACACCAATTTGTAGAATTTTCTCCTTGATACCAATTGAAGTAGCAAATGAATGAATATCACATGAAAGTCCTTTTGCTCTTCAATCATACCTACAAAAACAATCATGCTTTGCTTTTTGGTATCCAAATGGTTTTGGATCCATTTTTGTTAGTGTAGGGACTCTCACCCTTTTTCATCCAAACAAAATCTCCTTTAGGTATACCATGCACTTTAATATAACACACATTTGAAGTATGTCCATGAGTACCACAATAGAAACATGTTGGTGCATTTGAAAAATCAACTTTTGAAAAATCAACAACATTTCTATGAGATTTACTCTTAGCATTAGTATAACCCAAACCAAACTTGTTTGAATTTTCTCTTTGAAAATTTAACAATGTTCGCAATCTAATATCACCATTTGTGAAACTTGCAAGCTTATTTTTCAAAATAGCATTTTCATCCTTAAGCAACTTGCAATTCTCACAATCAACCACAATATTCAATCTACTAGCACAATCACAAGTAGAATTATCAATGATAAGATGCAAAGTCTCATTGTCTAACTTAAGGTCATCAACTTGCTTTTGAAGATCTAAAATCTTTTGTTGATGTTCCTCAATGAGCTTCTTCCTATCAATATTTTTCTTAGCTAATTTCTTGAGATGTTCATGCATTTCTTCATAAGCATTATATAACATTTCATAATTTGAAGAAATTTCGGATTTAGTAAGACTTACATCGCTTTCGTCACTTTGCTCACTTGATTCATCATTTGAGCTTTCCTCTTCATGTACTTGAGCTATCAAGTTGAGACAAGCGGCATGTTCATCATCCGAAGAACTACTAGTTGTGCTTTTCTTGTCTTGTTCATCATCACTATTCCAAACTATGTATGCCCTTTTGTGTTTTGCATTTTTCTTCTCTTTCTCCTTCTTCTTGAGATACTTAGAGCATGAGTACTTGAGATGACCGGGCTTTCCACATTCATGGCAAACTACACCTTCTTTTGAAGTCTTGGTCTTGTATTGTGGGGGATCCTTCTCTTTACTTTTGTCCTTGTTCAACCTTCCTTTTCTCCTTAGAATTTTATTGAACTTTCTTAGTAGAAGCTTCATCTCCTCTTCATCAATATCCGAATCGGAATCTTCATTATCATCATCATCGTCATCGGAACTCTCTTCCTTTTTATATGACCTTTGAGCTTTAAGAGCAATTCCTTTTCTCTCTTTGTACTTATCTGATTCTTCATGTATATGCAAACGTTCAAGCTCCATTTCATGTTCTTGTAGCTTTCCGAAAAGTGTTGCTAAGTCCATTGTGTCCAAGTCCTTTGATTCAACAATTGCGGTAACCTTGGGTTGCCATTCCCTACTTAGACATCTTAAAACTTTGTTAACAAGTTCACAATTCACGAAAGTTTTACCAAGAGCAATGAGATGATTAACAATATGAGTAAAACGTTTTTGCATAATACATATAGATTCATTAGGCAACATATGAAACAATTCATATTCATGCATCAAAGAATTTAATCTAGCACGCCTAACTTCACTAGTGCCTTCATGTGTGACTTGCAAGGTGTCCCACATATCTTTGGCATCTTTACATTGGGAGACTCTAAAGAACTCATCATAAGATAGAGCGGAGGTGATGATATTTTTTGCTTTTAAATCATATTGAATTTTCCTTTTATCATCATCGGTCCACTTATCTTTGGGAGTAAGTGTAAGCACACCTTCTACATCTTTTGAGGGAATATAAGGACCATTTTCAATGGCTTCCCAAATGTTCACATCTATAGCTTCTATAAAGATTCTCATCCTAATTTTCCAATAACCATAACCCTCTCCACCAAACATAGGAGGGCGATTTATTGAAGCACCTTCACCACCAAAAGGATTCGTAGAACCCATTGTAGTTTCCTTAGGATCTTAACAAAAAAGCTCTATGCTCGTGTCTTTCGACCGAGCTCTGATACCAATTGTTGGAAAACTACATTCGGTGGGTGAAATAACTAGGAACACTAGGAGAACACCTAGAAGGGGGGTTGAATAGGTGTTATAGAAACTTTGAAAGATTTTCGCAAGAAACAAATCTAAACGATTAAAACCAATGAAAATCAATCAATTAACAAATATTATATCAGAGATTAAGCGGAAACAATCAACACCAATATTCTTATTGATTCACCTAGGTTATGAAAATGATTTTCCCTTTATCAATTTTGCACAATAAAGATTCTATTCAATCAAATATAGAAAAATCACTTTTTCTAGGTTTTCAATCAAGAACACAATTAATAACAAGAATTGTAAAGAGTAGAGAGTTTAGAGATACGACACAGTGATTTATCCTGGTTCACTTTCATCCACTTGAAAGCTACTCCAGTCCCCTCTTCAACCAAGAGAGATTCTTCACTATGAGGAATTAGAGTTTCTCAAATTACAAGTAAATGCCTCACAAGACTTCCTTCTTGCTAGCCTACAAGAGATACCACACCCTTGCCTTGTAACCCTATTGATATCTAATCTAACCTCTACTTGCTTGTTGATAACCCCACAACAAGTCTTCTTTGCTTGCTTCACTCACAAGACTTCCAAGTACTTTGAGATTCTTCAAAGTGCCTTCCAAATGCTTGATGAAATGCTTCTTCAAGACTTTCAACTAAACTTGCTTGATTCACAAAATCAAGGCTTCCTTTGTTGTAGAATGTTTGCCTCTTGCAATGATTACAACTCAATAGAAAACAAAAACAATCCTATGAATCTCTTTCAAAAGCTATGAAATATCAACATGAGAGATTCAAGGTTCTTGATCAAAGAATATAAAAATGAGAGCTTTGATCTTGAGAGAGTGAGAGAGAATAGTGTGGCTTTGATTCTTTGTAAAATTGTGTATCAAAATGATTCTAGTTGATAGAAATGATTAGGAAAAGGTTTATATAGAATACCCAAAAGTTGGAGCACTTAGAATGGCTTTTGAGAAGTGAAAAACGTATTTAAAAAACCATATCTGATCAAGTTACTCGAGTGAAATGAGTGTTACTCGAGTAATACGAAAGCTGCATAAATTTCACTCGAGTGAAAAAGGTTTTACTCGAGTAAAAGTTCAGATAATCGATTATCAAAAGTTTGTTAATCGATTATCTGTTCAAAATACGCTGTTAATCAATTATCAAAATCTGTTAATCGATTATTAACATTAAAAATCACTTAAAACTTGTTTTCTCAAAAACTAAACCTTTTCTTTCAAACCTTTAAGCCACCTATTGATTTTAGGCAAAGTGAATACTCAAAATATGATATAATCATGCAATCAAAAGAGATTCACTACCCTCTAATAAATTCTACCCAAACTCATAAACTAAAAGACTTGTGAGGCAAAAGATAAAACAATAAAACATAAACTACCAAACTAAGTCTTCATGAGTTGGCTCTCTCTTCATAACTTGATGTTTGTTGTTGCTTGTTGAGCTTGAACTTGATCAACACACTTGTAGCTTGTTCAAAACCTTTTGGCATTTATCAAAACATTCTTCATGGATCTTACAGAAAGCTCATGAGAAAGATGTTGGGAATGAGAATTCGAATAACGTAATGGTCTTTATGACGATGATTATATTATTGTTGTGATTCATGCTATGTGTATAACATGCTAGATGCATTTATGTTGATGATTGCATTCTTTAGTATTTTGTTTTAGTTATATAGCTATGTTATATCCTCTGTCTTTTTCTACATCGAATCTACTCTGAGATCGCAAGGTCAACTCGTTAGTGTTCGGAACACTGACTCTCTCCTACCATGTTGTCGTATCAGCAATTGCTGATATTGCAACTGGTAGATGGCGCAGCGGAAGCATGGTGGGCTTCACCAATCAAAGTCCAGAGTTAGATGGCATGACTAGATGCTAGGAGTTCCCCTGGCAGATTGTACTCCATTGTAAGTACTTAGTTACCTTAGCTCTATCAAATTGTACCCCGGCACAAGTTTTGATTCATTACTGACATTTTGAAATTAGTAAACGGGCATTATTTTAAAAATGATGTTTTTGAAAACGGGTTTCAAAGTGCGGTGTCTTGTGACATCTCGGTTTGGAACTTGGAAGAGTTTGTGCAATATGAGAACACGAGTTTTAATTATAACTATGTTTTAAAAGTCTGAGTGTTCTCACGTTCACATAACACTTGTTAAAAAAAATGGCCCTAATTTTCACTATTTTGAGTTTATGTTTCAAGTTGCCGAATCGGGGTGTTACATCTCTCTTTCTCTCTCTCTCTCTCTCTCTCTTTCCTAAGAGCTAAAGGGACTCTTAGAAGTGTGTTTATAAAATGAAGGGAAATGAAGGAAAATGAATGGGAAATGAACTAGGGGTCATGCCTTATATAGGCAACTCGTGAGTTTCCCTTCTTGCCCTTGAAGAATTCGGTCATGGGTGTGTGTGTGAGGGGCAATTTTGGCTCTTCCAATTGTTGCATGGCTTAGGTCATGTCACCTAGACAAAGAAGAGTAAATTAAGGCACTCATCTCTCTTCCTATTGGTTGGTCATTTCCTTAATCACCTTCTTTCACTAATCTAATCTCTACATGGTCCTAATCTACCTCATATTCTCCTTGTCCTAAAAATAAAATCCTATCATGCTCCTACATGCAAAACCGTACACATACATAGACATACACACATATAGGAAATAAATTTTTCTCATGAAATCACTCTTGATATAAAAATCACCATTTCTTTAAAACATAAAAATATCAAATACATAATTATTTCTCAAAAACTCAACTTTAAAACTTATAATATTATCTCATGAAAATCATTCCTTTTAAAATCATTCACCGCTTTGAAATCATAAAATAAGAAATCCATTCAAAGAAATACTCTTTCAAAAACACTTTCTCAAAAAAAATAAATCTCTTTCGGGCTTAAAACAATACAAGGATTTAGACGGGTGTTACAGATACCATCTGAACCCTTTTTAAAATTGGGTTCCTCGTTGTCTGACGCTCTTTCCAGCAATTTCTGAAGTTCTGAATCATCGGCCTGCCTTTCTTTGATCAAACCCACAAAGTCATTCGTGACTTGTAACATTTCGAGAACAATGCTGTTTTCTTTCATCTGTATGCCGAGGTTGAGGTTACTAAATTCCTGCATCAGTTGCATTTCCTTAACCATCATGTTACTCAGATGTAAGGTTTTCCGACTCAAGGCGTCAGCCACTATGTTAGCTTTTCCGGGGTGATAGTGCAGGCTGAAATTGTAGTCCTTTAAAAACTCCACCCACCTACATTGTCTCATATTCAACTCCTTTTGGTCGAACAGGTAGCGAAGACTCTTGTGGTCGCTGAAAACTTCAAACTTGGTGCCATACAAATAATGTCTCCAAATCTTTAGGGCAAAAACAATTGCTGCCAACTCGAGATCGTGGATGGGGTAATTCTGCTCGTGTTGCCGGAGTTGTCTGGAAGTATAGGCTACCACTTTCCCTTGTTGCATCAACACGCAGCCGAGTCCCTGCATTGAGGCATCGCAGTACAGATCAAATGATTTGGCCGGATCAGGCAATACCAACACCGGAGAGCTCGTCAATCGCTGCTTCAGCTCTCGGAAACTTTGCTCGCATTCCTCGATCCACTTATATGGCACGTCCTTCTTAGTTAACTTGGTCAATGAAAGGGCCAATTTGGAAAACCCTTCTATAAACCTCCGATAATACCCCGCCAGTCCGAGGAAGCTCCTGATTTCGGTCACTGTTTCGGGTCTCTCCCACTTTAGCACAGCTTCCACCTTGGAAGGGTCGACTGCAACGCCTTGCTCGGATATAACATGCCCAAGAAAGTGAACTTCTTTGAGCCAGAAACTGCAGTTTGAGAACTTTGCATACAGTTGTTTGTCCTTGAGAACCTGCAACACTGTTCTCAAGTGCTCCTCGTGTTTGCTCAGACTTTTGGAGTAGATAAGGATGTCGTCTATGAAAACTATCACGAACGAGTCCAAATAGGGCCGAAAGATCCTATTCATGTAGTCCATAAAAATGGCAGGAGCATTGGTAAGACCAAAGGTCATAACGACATATTCAAAATGCCCATATCTTCTTCTCGGATACGAATCTGATGGTATCTTGATCGGAGATCTATCTTTGAAAACACGGATGCCCCCCTCAACTGATCCAACAAGTCATCAATTCGAGGGAGGGGATACTTGTTCTTTACAGTCATCGCGTTCAACTTCCTATAATCGGTGCACGTTCTGAGACTGTCGTCCTTCTTCTTAACAAACAGAGTCGGGGCTCCCCAGGGCGATACGCTCGGCCTAATCATTTTCTTGGCCAATAGCTCCTCCAATTGTTTCTTCAGTTCTTCTAGCTCGAGTGGTGCCATTCGATACGGCACAACCGAAATCGGGCCCGTACCCAGAATAAGGTCAATACTAAATTCTACCTCTCTTCTCGGCGGTAACCCAGGCATTTCTTCCGAGAAAACTTCTAGAAAGTCACCGATTACAGGAATTTGGTCGACGCTCAGCTCATCAGTTACTTCTAAGGTGGCTACAGATGAATCGCTGAAGATCACAGTTTTCTGATGGCAATCGAGCAGTACATGGTGGTGAGACATCAAATCCATGCCTAGTATAATATCCAGTCTGGTCAAAGGTAGGCAAATCAAATTGACTTTAAACTCCTTGTTTATCACACGGATGTGGCAATCCAAGAACATTTGAGAAGTGATCACCGAGGAGTTTGTAAGGGTAGAGATAGACAATTTATAGGGCATTTCTAAGGGGGGACAATTTTAACTTGTTCATGCAATCAATGGAAATAAAAGAATGTGTTGCACCGCAATCGAATAAAACTGCACAAGGGGTATTATCTACATAGTAGGTACCTCTAATCAGCTCATCGGTATAACACCCCAAATTTTCATCCCCTGATGTAATGAAAATTTTGATTATGAAAGGATATTTCATAATTATTTTTCTTTAATCATAATTATTTACTTCATAATTAATTTAGATTAATTATGTGTTAGTGTTGGTACTCATATGAGGTGGAAAAATATTTTGCTAAAAATATCATATATAAAAATAAAGATTTTTCATTTTAATCCCTGAAGGAGGACCTAGAAGCAATATTAGGAAGGTCTTGGAGGGAAGGGCATTAAAATAAATATTTTTGAAAATTTGGCAAAAATAACCGAGTATTCCTGGAATCACTCGAGTAATCGAGTCAGTGGAGAACTCGTGAGTGCGTTTGATGAGTCAACACTCGACGGTTCTCTTTCGTTGACACAAAAACACCTCAGGGACACATTAATGAGCAACGTGGCGAGCTGCATGATCACTAGAAGTGTGTATTTAAGCTCTTGGTTGAAGAAAGTGGAGGATTTTGGTTGAATTTCCCTGGAGATAGCAACTTAGGGTTTCCAATTTCGTGCTTTGATTACTCGAACGTTGCTGAGAGTTAGATTCAGTGTGATACACCATTGTGAAGCTCACGTTTCGAGCTTCACAAAGACATAAGATTCGTGAGTTGAGGGGCTGTGTGGAAGAAGAATCAAGGATCGGAAGAAGAGGGATAGTTGCTGCCAAACCAAGTTCTTGAGGTCTGCAGGTTACTTGGAGCTAGGATTTTTGTAAGTTTATGAGCTCCCTAAACCTCAAATTCATTCCTACCTCTAGTTTAAGTTGCAGAGAATAACTCCTAACCACTTTCCCTAATTTTTACAATTATTTTGCATGTTAAATCCTCTGGTTCTGGTACTCTGCTCACATATGGTTACATGCAAAGGATTTTTGGGGTTTAGCATTTCCAGCCAATTTTTCTGCAAACTCTGTGTTGGTTCACGACCTAGAGGTAAGGGTGAAGCTATTAATTCACTAGAATAAGTTTAAATCATGTGAATTTAGGTTAAGAGTCAACAAAAGACTCTATGGGCATAGTTGGAAAAAGGATCAAGGCTTGGAGGCCTCTCTGTGTTCAAATTTTGTGTTGGACAAGTTTATTATGTTACATGCAAGCTGTACCATAGTTATTCTCTTGCTAAATGTGCCTAGAATTGGATTTGGTATATTGAGTTGTGGAAAAATGGACTTTATGCATAATTGATGTTATTCTGTGATTCAGTGAAATATGTTGTTAATTCTATATTGGAACGTGTTTAATATGTGTAATGTAAGCTCTGTTGATCCTTGGTTTTAACTAGAATTGGCTATAATTGGAAATGGTATGTTAAAACGCAATTTACAGTGTTATCTGTCTGAAAACACTCGAGTATTGGGGATGATACTCGAGTTTTTCGACCAAATTTGGAATATGGATTTCTGGAAAATGAAGAACACTCGAGTACTCATGAAGAACACTCGAGTATTTTGATAAATCTGAGGAACACTCGAGTATTCATGAAGAACACTCGAGTATTTTGATGAAACCTGAAAATGAATTTATGGAAAACGAAGAACACTCGAGTATTCATGAATCACTCGAGTACTTTTGAAAAAGTATGATTCACTCGAGTCCAGGAAAGTTCACTCGAGTCTTTTGTCCAGGGACAGAAAAGTAATTTTCTTTTTAGCATACCTAAAGTAATTTCAATTGAATCAACTATGCTTATGGGGAAAATATCATGTTCCAATAAAAGAATGGGAGGATTATTAACAACATTGTAATTCACTGATGGAATAATATTGGTTGCACATAATAAGATTATTGGTTAATCTTAATGGACAAATTTTATGTGCATACATGCATGGAGAAAGGAAAAGGACAATTAATTCGGTGGTAACTGGCTCGATGACACATTTTGGTAATGTGGGCAGCATTGTGGGATGCTGTTACGTCTTGGTGACGTTGTGTGCACACTATCCGAGCAGTTTCGCAATACATGTTGGTCATGTATACGAATTACTGGATTGAACGTTCAATAAACGATGGAAATGGGGAGCATGCATCATGACACATAAATAATGGAATTATTATAAATGAATCATGCTTGCTCATTTGTCTATGCATCTGAATACTTGGTACTTGTGAATGTTACTTGCTCTATTTACTCTTATTCGATTATGTGAATTATATTGCTTACCCCTTATGCCCATTGTAGGTGATGGCTCGCTATATAGCTTGCATCGAGTTGCGCCCACTCCCTAGTGGAGTGTGGTACTACGAGGACCATAGAGCCACGTTTGAGGGTGAGGTAGAGGTGACTCTATATCACCATAACCCTTTGGCTCGTGTCCTTCCTCGTAGGTTCCGCATCCCCATTATCTATACCTTGCATGTACCCCCTTTTTATACTTATCATGGACCACCTCGACCAGCTCGTCGGTTTCATTCCTTTTGTTTTAGAGCTGCTATTAGATCTCACCCCTCTGCTTCCCGAGTGATTCGTGAGGAGACTCCTATACCTAGTCCGATGAGTCCGATTCATGGGACTCCTTCGGCTGACCCAATGCCCAGTGGTAGGGCACCCACTCAGTCGGACGAGGTTGAGGAGGATCCTGAGGAGGCTGAGAGTGAGGGCGAGCCAGTCGAGCACTCCCCTGGGAGCCAGTGGGGAGTTGGGGATCCACCGGGTGATGCATAGTTTATATGATTGGGATGTGGGACATGTGGAGCAGCTGCTGGAGACTCTGGAGACTTATGCTATGGAGGAGGATCATCGGACCACTGCTGGGATTTTATATTTTGCTCTATACATATACTGTATATATTTTTGAGAGATCTCAGTGAGGTGGTCTTTTCTTTTAGTTTCATGTTATGGACTTGTATTTTATAAACTTCTGTTACCCCTACTTTGACCTTGACACATGTTGGTACTTTTATGTGATCATATGGTTATATATATATATATATATATATATATCTTGATATAAATGACTTAGAATGTGGATTATCAAATCAAGGTCACTATTTTATACAAATTCCGCTTACTCTGCTAATCATGTGGCTTGATTCTAATGATAAAGATTTTATGATGATTTGGGAAGTTTTAATAATTGAAAAATGAAAACCCAACTCATTCTATCACAAGTTATTTTCATCTATTGTATAGTAAAGAAAGAGTTTTCATTACTTCTCCAACGAACGCAAGTCCATATGTATATTATATAATAGAGACTATATTTTGGATTAAAGAAGAGAGTGTTACACTTTTGTGGTATCAGAGCATAATGGTCCTAATTCTTGATCCTCTCAAGCATAATCTGCCAGAAGATGCTACAGCTGGGTAAAGTCTCTTAGCTATTTGATTTATTTCATATAGATTAGTTCTATTAATGTTTGTTTAGAATAGAACTAGATAGATTTCGATGGTTTAGACAGATCTTTAACGACCTAGGTCCATAGTGCAGGCTCACTATGGCATCGCGTTATGGAAATCATACGAACGATCTGTTGGAAAGGATCACTCCGGTGTTAGAGAGTATGCAGCAGAATCAACATCAGCAATATCAACCTCAGCCTGTTAATCCACCTCCAGTGAGTGTAGCAGCTACGGAGGCCAAAAATTTGTCGGATTTCAGGAGCTGTAATCCCTCGAAGTTTACTGGTGGGTTTAGGCCGGAAGAAGCTTATAAGTGGATCTTGGAAATGGACAAGATCTTTAGAACTTTGGAATACTCTGATGCGCAAAAAATAGTTTATGCTGTTTTCATGCTGGAAGGCGAAGCGGAACATTGGCGGAATCATACTGCCCAGTTACTGGCTCATGAAGGAAGAGAAGTAACTCGGGAAGTATTCATGGAGGAATTTCTCAAGAAATATTTTACTGATGACTTAAGGAGAAAGAAAGAGGTGGAGTTTCTACAACTCAAACAAGGCAGCATGAGTGTGGGCGAATATGCTGCGAAATTTGAAGAATTGATGAAATACTCTCCTTACTATCAGATGAATCCTGATGAAAGAAGTAAGTGTATCAAGTTTGAAGGAGGACTGAGACCTGAATTAAAGTCAGTGTTCAGTTATCAAAAGATTCAAAGTTTTCCTATGCTGGTTGATACGTGTAGAATGTATGAGGATGATAAAAAGGCGGAAACAGTCCAGATGGTGGAAGGAAAGAAGGAGCATCAGGGATATGGACCGCAGAGGCGAAAGGGGCATGACCACCGTCACAAAGGTCCTTATTTCCATGAATCGTGGAAAGGGCAAGATGTCTGGTGATCGAAACACCTCTTACAATAATGCTCCTTATTGTGAGAAGTGCAAGCGTCATCACTTCGGAAGATTCTGTTGGTCTCACAGTGGATGTTTTAACTGCGGGAAACCTGGTCATTTTTCTCGCGATTGCAAAGAACCACCTAAGAACACTCCAAGAGGATCTGTGGACAAGCCAGTGACCCAAGGTCGAATTTTCACCCTTAGTGGTGCTGAAGCGTATCAGACTCCAGGACTCGTGCAAGGTACTTATTTGCTCAATGACCAACCTTGTAGAATTTTATTCGATTCAGGAGCCACTCATTCATTTGTTTCCTTTGAATGTGTGAATCGTTTGAAATTGTCTGTGTCTGAATCACCTTATTGTCTTAGGGTAGAAACCCCTACTAATTCTCCCGTGATTGCTTCAAAGGTGTGCCTTAATTGTAGAATTAAGGTATTAGACCAAGTCTCCCAGTTAGATTTGATCTGCTTACCTTTGTCCCAATTGGATGTGATTTTGGGCATGGACTGGATGATTAGTAACCATGTGGTTATTGGCTGTGATAAGAAGGCAATTTTATTCAAGGAATCGATCCCAGAGAAGTATCTCTGCTTTGTCTCTGCTGTTGAACCGGAGGAAGGAAAAAATTCTATGAAGGAGATTCCGATTGTTTGAGAATTTCTGAAGTATTTCCTGAGGAAATGCCGGGATTACCACCAAAGAGGGAAATTGAGTTTGAAATCGAGTTGATTCCAGGAACTGGTCCCATTTCTATTGCTCCTTATGGAATGGCACCACCCGAGATGGTCGAATTGAAGAAATAGATAGAGGAGCTGCTGCAGAAACAGCTTATTAGACCAAGTGTATCTCCATGGGGCGCTCCGGTGTTGTTTGTCAAGAAGAAGGATGGCAGCCTTAGAATGTGTGTAGATTATAGACAGTTGAATAAGGTGACCATAAAGAACAAGTATTCTTTGCCAAGGATTGATGATCTCATGTATCAAGTAAGAGGAGCTTTAGTGTTTTCCAAGATTGATCTGAGATCTGGGTATCATCAGATCAGAATCAAGGAGGAAGATATCCATAAGACTGCATTCCGATCTCGATACGGACATTATGAGTATGTTGTAATGCCGTTCGGATTGACAAATGCACCAGCCATTTTTATGGACTATATGAATCGGATTTTTAGACCATATCTGGATTCATTCGTGGTAGTTTTCATTGATGATATCCTGATATATTCTAAAAATCCGGAAGAGCATGCCGAACATCTTCGGATAGTACTGAAGATTTTGAAGGAGAAGCAACTTTACGCCAAAATCTCTAAGTGTGAGTTTTGGTTGAAGGAAGCTCAGTTTTTGGGGCATGTGATTTCGGAAGGTGGCATAGCAATTGACCCAGCTAAAGTTGAATCGGTTCTGCAGTGGTATCAACCGAAGACAGTCACTGAAGTTCGAAGTTTCTTAGGACTGGATGGTTATTATAGAAGATTCATTGAGGGATTTTCAAAGATCGCACTACCCCTCACCAAGCTGACTCGGAAGGATCAACCATTTATATGGGATGAGAAGTGTGAGAAGAGTTTTCTGATGCTTAAGGAAAGGTTAACATCTTCGCCAGTGTTAATCTTACCTGACCCTCACAAGGAGTATAAAGTGTACTGCGATGCATCAGGACAAGGACTTGGGAGTGTACTAATGCAAGAAGGAAAGGTCGTGGCGTATGCATCTCGTCAATTGAAAGTTCACGAGGTGAATTATCCCACACATGATTTGGAACTCGCTGCAATAGTTTTTGCACTGAAAATATGGAGCATTATCTCTATGGTACTACATTCCGAGTGTTTAGTGACCATAAGAGTTTGAAGTATTTGTTTGATCAGAAGGAGTTAAATATGAGGCAGCGTCGGTGGATGGAATTTTTAAAGGACTACGACTTTGAGCTTCATTACCATCCCGGTAAGGCTAATATTGTAGCAGAGGCTTTGAGCCGTAAAGCGATTTATGCAAGTTCCATGATGATTAAAGAGGCAGCTTTGATTGAAGAATTTCGGGATTTAAGTTTAGTGATGCAAGTGGAACCAAGCCATATTAAGATGGGTATGTTGCAAATTTCTAGTGAACTCTTGGTTCGAATTCGAGAATTGCAACATGAAGATGAAGAATTAATAGAAAAGAGAAAGTTGATGAGAGAAGGAAAAGAGCCAAATTTCTCAGAAGGGCCGGATGGAATTCTTCGTTTCAAAACGAGAATTTTCATACCGAAGAACTCGGAGATTAGAAGATTAATTTTGGATGAGGCACATAATACTCAGATGAGCATTCACCCGGGATCGACAAAGATGTACCGGGATTTGAAAGGCATGTATTGGTGGTCGGGCCTTAAGAAGGACGTTGCGGATTATGTAGCGTCATGTTTCATCTGTCAAAAAGTTAAGGTGGAACATCAGAAACCGGGAGGAATGCTGCAACCCCTGGATATTCCACGTTGGAAGTGGGATAGTATTTCCATGGATTTTGTGACTGGATGGCCAAAGACAGTTGCAAACCATGATGCAATCTGGGTAATTGTGGACCGTCTTACTAAGTCGGCGCACTTCATTCCGGTGAATATGCGCTATTCTTTGGAAAGGCTTACCCAACTTTATATCCAAGAAGTGGTACGATTGCATGGAGTTCCATCCAGTATTACTTCTGATCGTGATCCGAGGTTCATGTCTAGATTTTGGTCAAGCCTGCATCAAGCTCTGGGGACTAGGCTTAGGATGAGTTCAGCATATCACCCCCAGACAGATGGGCAGACCGAAAGGACCATTCAAACTTTGGAAGACATTTTGCGAGCTTGTGTGTTGGAAGAACGAGGAAGTTGGGATCAGATTCTACCACTCGCAGAATTCACATACAACAATGGATATCATGCAAGTATCGGTATGGCACCGTTCGAGGCGTTGTATGGAAGAAAGTGCCAAACCCCGCTATGTTGGTTTCAAGTGGGGGAGAATTTACATCTTGGTCCGGATGTGGTGCAACAGACAACTGAAAAGATCAGAATGATTCAAGAAAAGATCAGGGCTGCTGATAGTCGTCAGAAAAGTTATGCTGATCGGAGAAGAAGACCTTTAGAGTTTGCAGAAGGCGACCATGTGTTTCTCAGGATTATACCGCTGAAGGGTGTGAGTAGAGCGTTGAAACCTCAGAAGCTTTCACCGAAGTTTATAGGTCCCTACCAAATCCTTAAGCGAGTAGGACCGGTAGCTTATCAAATAGCTCTCCCACCATCTTTAGCCAACCTGCACAATGCTTTTCATGTGTCTCAATTGAAAAAGTTCGTGCATGATCCAACCACGATTCTTCAGATTCGTCCGGATGACTTAACCCTACGAGAAAACCTAACCTTTAAGGTTGGCCCAGTTAAAATTGAAGATAGAAGGACCAAACAGCTTAGAGGAAAGGAGATCCCGTTAGTCAAAGTCGTGTGGCAAAGTAGAAATGTGTATGAAACGACTTGGGAATTAAAGGATAAAATGCATAAGGATTAACCTGAGTTATTTATGTAAGCTGAATTTCGGGGACGAAATTCCTGTTAAGTGGGGAAGTAGTGTAACACCCCAAATTTTCATCCCCTGATGTAATGAAAATTTTGATTATGAAAGGATATTTCATAATTAGTTTTCTTTAATCATAATATTTACTTCATAATTAATTTAGATTAATTATGTGTTAGTGTTAGTACTCATATGAGGTGGAAAAATATTTTTCTAAAATATCATATATAAAAATAAAGTTTTTACATATTAATCCCTGAAGGAGGACCTAGAAGCAATATTAGGAAGGTCTTGGAGGGAAGGGCATTAAAATAAATATTTTTGATAATGGCAAAAATACTCGAGTATTCCTGGAATCACTCGAGTAATCGAGTCAGTGGAGAACTCGTGAGTGCGTTTGATGAGTCAACTGTTAGGAAATAGGATGAGACAAACGCAGCGGAAAAAAAATAAATAAATAAATCCTATTTCCATCCAGGATCCATGTGAAAGCATGATTTGAGATAGGGAATTAAATTACCTTTTGCAGGGAAGAGGAGACAAACGAATCTTATCACGAACGCTTCGTCAATCACGAGCACATCAATGTGTTGTGCCTCTATTGGTATCCACACGAACAAATTCCCAATTGGAGTCACGTCTCTCTTCTCAATGCTAGTAGAGAAGAGAGAGTCTGTGTATCACTCACTCTCTGATATGATGGCTAGGGTTGTCGTTCTGTGTCTCACACACCCCTTATTTCTCCTAAAGCTAATAATATTATATTTATAATATTATCAGACCAACTGGTTGGGCTTTTAGGAGATAAATTCAAATTCTATCTTATATGTAGAAGATAAAATCAAATTTATATCTTATACATAAAGATAAAACGAATCATATCTTAATCATATCAGAAAGATTTAATTTTATAAAAATACAACTATTGTATTTTTATCAAATGTAATATCTCCAATTTTATCTGCTCTTAGTGTGTGACCCTATAGGTTCCTGTAACGTTGGCAGTAATGTTAAAATCACATTTTAACTTTACAAGCAATGAGTGGTATCTAGCAACACATCATTGCTACCCAAGTGACAGGAATGTCTGTGATTTGACTAAACCTTTTTACTGTGACCAATGAACATGTGTAAGTTTAATACCTTTGTCCAAATATCATAGTTACACTCATGGCATGGAACGTGTCACCCATGAATAGTGTAACCTATGGTTTCTTGATCCCTGAGTAGACGCGTCTATACAAGTCTCGTCAATATCTCATATTGACTGTCTTGAGTATGGCCATACATTTCACCGTCTCACTCAATCAAGGGGCCCAGAGATATAATTCCTATTGATAAGGAAGGACAAATCTCATCTACGTCACTCACATCCCTCTACATGATTTGTCATATACCCGACTACAACTGTTATGATCACCTGGTCAAAGATGACGTTTGATTGCGTGAAAACATATAATTCCTCATGTTAGGAACCGTAGCGACATCAGGTCGAAGGACCATGTACACCATTGTCACTATGAGAATCGCTTATGACACTCACTTAATAACCCATGTAGCATTCTCATGGCGGGTCAATCCAGTACACAATTGTCCCAATGTGTACTTATGTGAAGACTTGATATCCCATATCCATGACCGGTGAGATACAGTCATCAGTCTGCCACATACTAGTCTCGATGTATTATAGTTGTCCTTATTAACTATAATACTCGACTAGGGAATCTTTAAGGATAATTATCAATCAATAAGATCTCACTATCAAGTCATGTACTTGATATTCTTATGACATTGAACTTATAATCCTAAGGACTTTATTACATCTATTTTAATTAAACAATTAAAGCATAAATATAATAAATGAAATGTCTCATTATTATTAGTAGTAATAATCCATAAACATGAAATAAGTACAAGTAAAAGAGAAAATACGATTGCCACTAGGGCACTCTCCAACAATCTCCCACTTGCACTAGTGCCAATCGTTCATGTATCTAATACCATAAGCCCTAACATGTCCCTCATGCTTTTTTATGGCAAGAGGTTTAGTCAGTGGATCAGCAATATTATCATCTGTTGAAACTCTGCATATTTTCACCTTTCCTCTGTCAATTATCTCTCGAATGATGTGAAAACGCCGAAGTATATGTTTGGATTTCTGGTGAGATCTCGGTTCCTTAGCTTGCGCAATGGCTCCATTGTTGTCACAATAGAGGTCCACTGGAAACTCAATACTAGGAACAACATCAAGTTCAGTTATGAACTTCTTAATCCAAACCGCTTCCTTTACTGCTTTTGATGCAGCTATATACTCAGCTTCTGTTGTAGAATCAGCTACAGTTTCTTGCTTTGAACTCTTCCAGCATATAGCCCCACCATTCAAACAAAATACAAATCCAGATTGTGATCTGAAATTGTCCTTATCAGTCTGGAAGCTAGCGTCGGTGTAACCCTTTACAACCAGCTCATCTTCACCTCCATATACCAAGAAAGCATCCTTAGTTCTTCTTAAGTACTTTAGGATATTCTTGACTGCTGTCCAGTGACCTTCACCTGGATTTTACTGGTATCTACTCGTCATGCTCAAAGCATACGAAACATCAAGTCGAGTACATATCATGGCATACATGATAGATCCAATTGCAGATGCATATGGAATTCTATCCATGTGTTCCCTTTCTTCCTTAGTGGAAGGACACTGTTCCTTTGACAAGGTTATACCATGTGACATTGGCAAAGATCCCCTTTTGGAATCCTGCATGTTGAACCGTTTCAACACTGTCTATGTACGAACTTTGACTTAGGCCAAGCAATCTCCTTGATCTATCTCTATAAATCTTGATGCCTAATAGGTTGCTTCACCCAAATCCTTCATAGAAAAGCAATTCCCTAACCAAGTCTTAACAGACTGTAAGGTAGGAATGTCATTCCCGATGAGTAGTATGTCATCCACATACAACACAAGAAAGACAATTGCACTCCCACTAACCTTCTTATATACACAAGACTCTTCTTCGTTCTTGATGAAACCAAATTGTTTGATTGCATCATCGAATCGAATATTCCAACTCCTAGAAGCTTGTTTCAATCCATAAATGGATCGTTGCAGCTTACAAACCTTTCCAGCATGCTTTGGATCAACAAAACCTTCAGGCTGTGTCATATACACATCCTCTAAAAGATTTCCATTAAGGAAAGCAGTTTTGACATCCATCTGCCAGATTTCATAATCATGAAATGCTGCAATAGCAAGCAAGATCCTAATGGATTTAAGCATGGCAACCGGTGAAAAAGTTTCATCATAGTCAATACCATGAACTTGTTTGAAACCTTTAGCAACCAATCGTCCTTTAAAGGTATGTACATTACCATCCATGTCAGTCTTCTTCTTGAAAACCCATTTGCACCCAATTGTTTTACCCCATCAGGTAGATCCACCAAGATCCAAACTTGGTTGGTGTGCATGGACTCCATCTCAGATCTCATGGCTTGAAGCCATTTCTCAGAGTCAGGGCTGTTTATAGCCTCTTGGTAAGTAGTAGGTTCATCTTGATCAAAAATCATAATGTCATCCTCTTGAGTCAAGAGAAATCCATATCTCTCTGGCTGAAGAGGAATCCTACTTGACCTACGCAAAACTTGTGTAACTTGAGCAGGTTGTACATCCACAACATCTTGTGGAACTTGCTCAACATCCATCGCTTGGTCTTGGCTACTTTGAGATTCTTGAATCTCATCAAGATCTATTTTCCTCCCACTATTTCCTTTAGAGAGAAATTCTCTTTCAAGAAATACGCTTGTGCGAGCGACAAACACTTTGCCTTCTGTAGGATTGTAGAAATAGTATCCCTTAGTTTCTTTGGGATATCCTACAAAGTAACATTTGTCAGATTTGGGACTGAGTTTATCAGAAAGTAGACGTTTCACATAAACATCACAACCCCAAATCCTGAGAAAAGACATACTAGGACGCCTCCCAGTCCATATCTCATATGGTGTCTTTTGAGTAATATGTCAGATTAGTCCCTGACTTTGTCAGCGTCGGTCAAGTTAGTCCCTGACTTTATCGAAATAGCAATTTAGTCCCTGAGATACGAGAACGTCAATCAAGTTAGTCCCTGCCGTCACTATCGCAGGGATGTATTTGCTTTAAAATGGGATAAAGATAGGGACGTATGTGAATTAAAATGAAATCTCAGGGACTAAATTGCTATTTCGATAAAGTCAGGGACTAACTTGACTGATGCTTAAAAAGTCAGGGACTAATCTGACATATTACTCGGTGTCTTTTCAACCGCTTTCGATGGGGATCGGTTAAGTGTAAAAGCAGCTGTAAGCAGAGCATGTCCCCAAAAAGAGATTGGAAGGTCCGATTGACTCATCATACACCTAACCATGTCCAACAAGGTTCGGTTTCTCCTTTCTGAAACACCATTCCACTGGGGCGTTCCAGGAGGAGTGAGTTGAGATACTATACCACACTCTTTTAGATAGTCATCGAACTCTTGGCTAAGGTATTCACCACCTCGATCAGATCGAAGGGCTTTAATACTTTTGCCAAGTTGATTTTGTACTTCATTCTTGAATTCCTTGAACTTTTCAAAGGTTTCATGTTTGTATTTCATCAGATATACATACCCATATCTACTAAAATCATCAGTAAATGTGACGAAGTACGAGTAACCTCCTCTAGCATTTGAACTCATAGGCCCACATACATCTGTATGTATGAGTCCCAAAAGTTCATTAGCCCGTTCACTGCTGCCAGTAAATGGGCCCTTTGTTATCTTGCCCAACAAACAAGACTTACATGTCTCATAAGATTCAAAATCAAATGAGTCTAAGAATCCATCTTTATGAAGCTTAGAAATGCGTTTCTCATTTATATGGCCCAAACGACAATGCCAAAGAAAAGTTTGGTTTGTATCATTTGATTTAAACCTTTTAGCATTAATGTTATAGACTGGATGATCAAGATCTAACAAATAAAGACCATTTATTAATTGTGCACTGCCAAAAAACATCTCATTCAAATAAATGGAACAACACTTGTTCCTTATTGAAAACGAAAAACCTACTTTGTCTAAACATGAAACTGAAATTATATTCCTACGAATAGCAGGTACACAATAAACATCCTCTAGTTCTAAAACTAATCCACTAGGTAAGGTTAAACTACAAGTTCAAACAGCAATGGCGGCAATTCTTGCTCCATTTCCAACTCGCAGTTCGACTTCACCTTTAGCTAATTTTCTACTCCTTTTTAGATCCTGCACATTAACACAAATGTGAGATCCACATCCAGTATCTAATACCCATGATGTTGAAGCAGAAAAATTAACTTCTATAACAAAAATACCTGAAGAAGAGGCTCCGCTTTTCTTCATTTCTTTCTCTTTAAGGTAATCTGGGCAATTCCTCTTCCAATGTCCCTCCTTGTTACAATGGAAGCAATTTCCCTCCTTAGCCACCCCACCTTTAGGCTTAAGAGCCTTAGCTACTCTAGCTTTGCCCTTATCCTTAGGTTTTTGTACTTTCCCTTTGGCCTTACCTTTGCCCTTTCCATTTTGAACCAACAATACAGTTTTTCCCTTGTTGATATCATGCTCAGCAGTTTTCAACTTCCCTAACAACTCAGTTAGAGTGCTGTCAATGTTGTTCATGTTGTAATTCATGACAAACTGACTAAAGCTCTGTGGTAAGGAATGCAAAACTAAGTCAACGACCAACTCTGGACCTAGTGGGAAACCCATCCTCTCAATGTTCTCAATATAACCAATCATCTTGATTACATGATGACTAACTAGGCTTCCCTCTGTCATCTTACAAGTGAAAAGGGACCTTGTGACCTCAAAACGCTCATGCCTTGCTTGCCCTTGATAGAGCTCCTTAAGGTGTACGATCATATCGTACGCACTCATGTTCTCGTGAACCTTCTGAAGGTCAGGGGTCATAGTGACAAGCATGAGAGTTGCAACTTCTAAGGCATCATCTTGATGTCTACGGAAAGCATTCCGCTCAGCAGCCGGTGCATTTGCGGGGGGTGCTTCAGGGAGCGGTTGCTCTAGCACATATAGCTTTTTCTCATTCCTAAGGACAATCCTTAGGTTTCGATACCAGTCCAGGAAATTAATTCCCGTCAGCTTGTCCTTCTCAAGGACCGATCGCAGTGATAAGTTATTTGAATTGTTTGAAGCCATGGTGATCTAACAACAAAATAAAAGCAGAATTAAAATCATGTTTATTAAATATTTAATAAGGACTTTCATTAAATATTACTCCCACTATTTTCCTCAAATCAATAACCCTCAATATTGACTCGGAAAATCTCATTTTCTAGTGGGACCAAGATCCATATTTCATCTTATCATGAGTCAACTTTAGATGATCTCTCATAATTTGATTATTTAGGTAGGGAACCCTTTCCCAATCACATCTCATGTGATTCTTGGATCAATTGGGTGAATAACATTTATTCAAAATTAATTTATTAATTTATACCCAATTCTTTTGCCTATAGATCTTCAATCCTATTGAACCATCCATTTAAGTTAGACCCAATGGTTGACATAACGAATATTACATTTATTCCTTCGCGTCTGACCAATGTAGATAAACGTACTCTACTTTAGCAGACCCACATTCAAAACGACATCAATCAAGACGAGTGTCAAGCATTGGAAGGCATATAACTTAATATTTCAGTTTGAGGGGTTTTATATTTAAGTGATCTCACCTATTTTATCTTACATTAACATACATTATAACGATAACATGCATCACATACATACTATAATTATAAACTACGTGATATGGTCATGGCCTAGAAAAACTAATTCACCCAAGCCAATGAGTGAATTAATACAAAGATCCTAAACGCATAGCTTCTTCTCCAAGAGCATTCCTTGAATGTATGCACCGGTCCTTCTCCAAGAGCCTTCCTTAAATCTCCTTTCTTTTTTATCTTCAAGTCTTTCGCAATTTATGTTCATCATATTTTCCAAGGGTTTGACTTTGCTTTGACTTCTCTCTCTTCTCTCTCCCAGCTTCCTAGGGTTTCCTAGGTAGGCTGACGCGGCCACCATGGCTAAGAAGAAGGGAAGACCCCCAAAGTCACCCTCTTCTCCTTCTACTTCTGTTCAGCATGATAAAAATCCTCAATCGTTTGATCTGACTCAACTTGATGATGAAGACCTTGCCACCATTGATGCCTTGTCGCCTAAGCAACTAGAATCTCTGATGCATGGAATTGAGATGATCCGCGATCGGATTAATAAACATGGAGATCCTGTCACACAGTCAAAAAATCAAGGAGTTAAGCAATATGATACAGTGGTAGATCCGAAGGAAAAAAGGCCAGTTATTGAAACTGAAGGAAATGCAGTAAATCAGATGCAAAAACAAAATGTTTGGGAGAAGTTTGATATATCTAAACTACGCAATGCAGGGGGCAAACTGAATTTCATTCAACCTGAATTGAAAGAGGGAGTTGCCCTAGGTAAAATTGAACCTTTAGATGTAGAAGCAGAGGTTAAATTCTGGCAAAATTCCTTGGTTTGCTATGTTCTAGGGGCAAATCCACCTTACTCTGTTTTGAGTGGGTTTATTAAAAAAGTGTCGGGGCAATATGGTATAGACAAAATATTGATGAATGCTGATGGTACTATGGTTGTGAGATTTAATTCAATAGAGGGCAGAAACAATGTATTGGAGGTGGGGGTTTGTCATTTTGATAAAAAACCCCTAATAATTGCACCCTGGACGGGAAGACCAGTCACAAAGAGTTTCATAGATAGAGTCCCCATTTGGGTACAATTGCCAAATCTAAACTTGAAATTTTGGGGATGTTCTGCTCTAAGTAAGATTACTAGCTTGATTGGTACCCCTATAATGGTTGACAAGGTGACTGAGGAAAGGAATCGTATTAGTTATGCAAGGGTTCTTGTTGAGGTTGATCCTGCTATCTTGCCTGAAGAAGTGCACTTTGAAGATGATAAAGGTAATATTGTCTCACAGAAGGTGATCTATGAATGGAAACCTATATTATGCTCTAAATGCTCATGTTATGGGCATGATACTAAGATGTGCAAGAAAGGAATGGTTTAGAAAAGAAAGCAGCAATGGGTTGAAAAAAATAAACCAACTCAAGAAGATATCCAGAAGCTTGATGATGCTCTTAAACTGAAAGACAATATTGAGAAAGGCACAGTTTTAGAGGAGAATGTAGAGAAGGCCGCAAGTGAGATTGAAACTGTGATAAATGACTTGAGTAAAGGGAAAGAAACAATTGCAGAGGAAGATACAGTTCATGCTGAAGATGAAACTGGGAAGAGTGGGTGGATATCTGTAACTACAAGGAGTAAGGCACAGAAAAAGATGGGTGACTTTCAGAGGGGAGAGGCTTCAAAACCTCCTAATGGATAGAATTGGAGCCTGGAACATTCGAGGTTTGAACCATCCTCGAAAACAAAAACAGGTTCTTGATATGTATAAAAATAATAATATAGGTTTGTTTGCTATTCTTGAGAATAAGTTGAGACTTAATAGTTTTCAACAAATTGGTGATCATTTTGTCCCTGGTTGGGGGTCTTTTATAAATTTAGATGTTTGTGATGTTGGGAGAATTTGGGTGATGTGGAGGAAAGATGTTTTTGATGTTCAGGTGATAGCTAGATCTTCTCAGTATGTTCATTGTTATGTTGTTATTAAAGCTTCTTTTCAACAGATGTTTGTCACCTTCATATATGCTGACAATGATGGTTTGGTCAGGAAAGAATTGTGGCAGGTGTTAAGTGGTATGAGCAGTGTTATAAACATCCCCTGGATGGTCTTAGGGGACTTTAATACATGTCTGAAGCAGAATGAAAAGTTAGGAGGGTGTTATATTGATGTAAACAGTAGCTATGATTTCCAGACTTGTGTTGATGATTGTGGCCTTGTTGATATGATTCATTCTGGTTGTTTTTACACTTGGTGTAATAAACAAGAGGGTGAGGACAGGATTGTGTCAAAGCTAGATAGAGTAATGGTGAATCTTCTTTGGTGTAGAGAATGGCCTAATTCTGCAACAACTTTTACCACTCCAGGACTCTCAGATCATTCAGCTATGATTGTTGATTGGGGTTTACAAGAAGTAAGAAGAAAGAGAGCTTTTAAATTTTTCAATATGTGGATTAATCATGCTGATTATTCCAATATTGTAGATCATTGCTGGGGTAAAAATTATATTGGCAGTAGGATGTTCACTATTTGTAAGAAGCTCAAAGACTTGAAGGGGCACCTATCAAGATTGAATAGAGATCATTTCTCTAATATTGATGCTAGAGAGGTGGATTTGAAGCAAAGGTTGGATGCTATTCAGGTTGAATTGATAGCAAGGCCTATGGATGATGTTCTTCATGCTGCTGAGAGGGACATAGCTGACCAATATAGGAAGGTGCAACAGGATGCTATTTCTTTTCTCAATCAAAAAGCAAAAATTGCTTGGTTGAGGGAAGGGGATAGCAATACCAGACTTTTCCATGAGTCAATCAGGAAAAGGAATTACCAAAACAAAGTCCTAAGAATTATGAATGACACAGGGGTCACAGTTTCAGGTCAAGATCAGATTCAGAAGGCTTTTGAAGATTTCTATCAAGATCTGTTTCTCACTAGACATAGTGGTATGGTCTATAATCATCAGGTGATTGAACAAGGAAGTACTCTATCTGTGGCTCAACAATTATCTCTTATTCAACCTATAACTCATGAAGAAATTAAGCAGGCTTTTTTCTCAATTGACAAAAATAAGGCTCCTGGCCCTGATGGGTTTGGAGCAGGGTTCTTTCAGGCTTCCTGGGATAGAATTGGTTCAGATATGTGTATGGCAGTGAGTGATTTTTTTGAATCAGGGCATCTACTAAAAGAGATTAATCATACCAATTTGGTAATGATTCCAAAATTAGACTCTCCTTTTAAAGTCACACAATTCAGACCAATAGCATGTTGCTCTACTATGTATAAGGCAATTTCTAAAATTCTAAGCAGCAGATTGGCTGAGGTTCTACCTAGCTTGGTGCATGACAATCAAACTGCTTTTATTAAAGAAAGGAGTATTTTGCACAATATTCTATTATCTCAGGAGTTGGTGAGATTCTATGGCAGGAGGAGGATTTCCCCTAGATGCATGATGAAGCTAGACATAAAGAAAGCCTATGATACTCTAGAGTGGAACTTTATTGAGGGCTTTCTAACTGATTTAAAGTTTCCAACAAAGTTTGTGGCTTGGATTATGTGCTGTATCAGGTCAGTTTCATTTTCTATAGTCATCAATGGGCATCAGGGTGAGAGGTTTAGGGTATCTAGGGGCATAAGGCAGGGTGACCCTATGTCCCCACTCATTTTTGTGCTTGCTATGGAGATACTTACAAGGAGTTTGTTACTGGCCTCTAGTTAGATGAATTTTAGATTTCATCCAGCTTGTAAGGAGGAGAAATTGGTGAATCTGGCCTTTGCAGATGATCTTATGATTTTCTGCAAAGGCCATCCAGCCAGTGTCAGAATTATACATGAGACTCTAACCAAGTTTGCTGATTGGTCAGGTCTTGAGGTGAGCCCTGAAAAATCTTATATTTTCATGGCAGGAGTCCCTTTGGAAACTCAAAATGTGCTTATGACTATCACTAATTTTCAGAAGGGTAACTTTCCTTTCAAATATTTGGGCATTCCCCTTTCCTCTAGGAAATGGAATGCTAGTACTTGCAAGAGTTTAGTTGACAAAGTTTTGAAGAGCATTAATTATTGGAGAACCAGAAACTTGTCCTACCAAGCAAGGGTGTGCCTAATTAATTCAGTCCTAATGAGCTTCCACATCTATTGGGCATCTATTTTTGTCATTCCATCTGCTGTCCTTAATGAAATTCAGAAGCACTGTAGGAAATTCCTTTGGAATGCAAATGATGATGGGAATTATAAAGCAAAAGTGGCTTGGGCTAGTGTGTGCTGTGAAAAGAAATTTGGTGGCTTGGGTATTCAAAATTGTGTTAATTGGAATAGAGCTTCTCTTGGGAAGCAGATTTGGAATATAGTTGCAAAAAAAGATTGTTTGTGGGTGCGCTGGATACATTCTTATTACATAAAAGATCAGTCTTTCTGGAATTGTGAATGGGTGCAGGGTCAAAGTTGGCATTGGAAGCGTTTATTGAAGGTTAGGGATCACTTTAAAACAGGGTTTTTGAATGATCAGTGGATTGCAAATTCAGATGGGTGCTATTCTATTCGATCTGGTTATCAATTCCTTCAAGGTGCTCTTCCTATCTTCCCTATGTGTAAGTTTGTGTGGAATAGTGTTACTGTGCCTAAGCATACTTTCATTTCGTGGTTAATTATGCATGAGAAGATTCAAACAAGAGATAAAATGTGATGGAGTTACATACCTAACCACTGTAGCTTGTGTGTTGAAGAAGGTGAATCGGTGTCTCATCTTTTCTTTGCATGTCCTCGGAGCCGAGAACCGGTGAAGCTTAGCTTGAATTGGATTGGGTTTTCTGAGTTTCCTTGGAGGTTCAGTAGATGGCGCCGGTGGATTGTCTGGGTAGCTCGTCGGAGATCGAATCGGAAGCTCCTCTGGGCCATGGTTGGTGTTGTTCTGTACCACATTTGGCTGGAAAGAAATTCCAGAACATTCAACAACGTTTCATTATCTCCTCAGCAGCGTTTTAAGCTTATTAAGAAAGAATTATCTATTAGAGTTTCTTATTGTATAAAGATTTTATTAATTGGCCAAATAAGGTAGTGGTACATAGATTATGTAATGAAATTTAATTGGTTGATGGAACCCTTCCTAGAAGGTGGCTTTCAGCTAATTAAATTTTTCCATTGACATTATCCTATAGGCTGAACCTTTCCTAGAAGGTGGCAGTTTATTGGGTATATGTTTTTTTGTTTGATGTACTTTTTTTGGCTTGTGGTAATAAGATTTTTCTTCTACCAAAAAGTCTTTCGCAATTTTTAATAAAAATATTACCAATAGAAACCTCGTTCATGAGGGGATTTAGATGAGAAAAGAAATACATATTGAATATAGAGAGAGGCACGACACGCAGGCCGTATTTAAAATAAACCAAAAGAAAATAAAACATACACAAGGCGCGAAACGATCTAAGAGTTCATGACCATTCACCATACAACAAACAACATATTAAATAAAATACATTATTATTTTATTAAAATTATGTTTGTTACGAATTATAAAAAAAATTATATTTTATCAACTCTTGATAAAATAATAATTTATCTTTTAAGTTTGTTAACAATGCGCCGCACGATACGATGGTGAAATTGATTCAGCGGCCAATTGAATATGACGAGAATCATCATGCGGCTTCGGTTCATGCGCAACTAACTTTTGCAATGATATACACGGCACAAAAAACTATGTATATCAATTGATGAGTATCAATAACAAATTGTGTCGCAGCAAACTCTTGATAATTTCATGCGGCCACATCAATCCTTTTGCACACAGCGAATTTTTTTTTATTTAATTTTTATTAATCCCAACACATCATAATCATATTAAAACATGTTTAATCAAAAATAATCAAATCATGGTTTCGCAAGTGGCTCTATACCACTGTTAGGAAATAGGATGCGACAAACGCAGCGGAAAAAAAATAAATAAATAAATCCTATTTCCATCCAGGATCCATGTGAAAGCATGATTTGAGATAGGGAATTAAATTACCTTTTGAAGGGAAGAGGAGACAAACGAATCATATCACGAACGCTTCGTCAATCATGAGCACATCAATGTGTTGTGCCTCTATTGGTATCCACACGAACAAATTCCCAATTGGAGTCACGTCTCTCTTCTCAATGCTAGCAGAGAAGAGAGAGTGACTCTCTGATATGACGGCTAGGGTTGTCGTTCTGTGTCTCACACACCCCTTATTTCTCCTAAAGCTAATAATATTATATTTATAATATTATCATACCAACTGGTTGGGCTTTTAGGAGATAAATTCAAATTCTATCTTATATGTAGAAGATAAAATCAAATTTATATCTTATACATAAAGATAAAACGAATCATATCTTAATCATATCAGAAAGATTTAATTTTATAAAATTACAACTATTGTATTTTTATCAAATGTAATATCTCCAATTTTATCTGCTCTTATTGTGTGACCCTATAGGTTCCTGTAACGTTGGCAGTAATGTTAAAATCACATTTTAACTTTACAAGCAATGAGCGGTATCTAGCAACACATCATTGCTACCCAAGTGACAGGAATGTTTGTGATTTGACTAAACCTTTTTACTGTGACCAATGAACATGTGTAAGTTTAATCCCTTTGTCCAAATATCATAGTTACACTCATGGCATGGAACGTGTCACCCATGAATAGTGTAACCTATGGTTTCTTGATCCCTGAGTAGACGCGTCTATACAAGTCTCGTCAATATCTCATATTGACTGTCTTGAGTATGGCCATACATTTCACCGTCTCACTCAATCAAGGGGCCCAGAGATATAATTCATATTGATAAGGAAGGACAAATCCCATCTACGTCACTCACATCCCTCTACATGATTTGTCATATACCCGACTACAACCGTTATGATCACCTGGTTAAAGATGACGTTTGATTGCGTGAAAACATATAATTCCTCATGTTGGGAACCGTAGCGACTTCAGGTCGAAGGACCATGTACACCATTGTCACTATGAGAATCGCTTATGACACTCACTTAATAACCCATGTAGCATTCTCATGGCGGGTCAATCCAGTACACAATTGTCCCAATGTGTACTTATGTGAAGACTTGATATCCCATATCCATGACCGGTGAGATACAGTCATCAGTCTGCCATATACTAGTCTCGATGTATTATAGTTGTCCTTATTAACTATAATACTCGACTAGGGAATCTTTAAGGATAATTATCAATCAATAAGATCTCACTATCAAGTCATGTACTTGATATTCTTATGACATTGAACTTATAATCCTAAGGACTTTATTACATCTATTTTAATTAAACAATTAAAGCATAAATATAATAAATGAAATGCCTCATTATTATTAATAGTAATAATCCATAAACATGAAATAAGTACAAGTAAAAGAGAAAATACGATTGCCACTAGGGCACTCTCCAACGTCAACACTCGACGATTCTCTTTCGTTGACACGAAAACACCTCAGGGACACGTTAATGAGCATCGTGGCGAGCTGCATGATCACTAGAAGTGTGTATTTAAGCTCTTGGTTGAAGAAATTGGAGGATTTTGGTTGAATTTCCCTGGAGATAGCAACTTAGGGTTTCCAATTTCGTGCTTTGATTACTCGAACGTTTCTGAGAGTTAGATTGAGTGTGATACACCATTGTGAAGCTCACGTTTCGAGCTTCACAAAGACATAAGATTCGTGAGTTGAGGGGCTGTGTGGAAGAAGAATCAAGGATCGAAAGAAGAGGGATAGTTGCTGCCAAACCAAGTTCTTGAGGTCTGGAGCTTACTTGGAGCTAGGATTTTGGTAAGTTTATGAGCTCCCTGAACCTCAAATTCGTTCCCACCTCTAGTTTAAGTTGCAGAGAATAACTCCTAACCCCTTTCCCTAATTTTTACAATGATTTTGCATGTTAAATCCTCTGGTTTTGGTACTCTGCTCACATATGGTTGCATGCAAAGGATTTTTGGGGTTTAGCATTTCCAGCCAATTTTTCTGCAAACTCTGTGTTGGTTCACGACCTAGAGGTAAGGGTGAAGCTATTAATTCACTAGAATAAGTTTAAATCATGTGAATTTAGGTTAAGAGTCAACAAAAGACTCTATGGGCATAGTTGGAAATAGGATCAAGGCTTGGAGGCCTCTCTGTGTTCAAAATTTGTGTTGGACAAGTTCATTATGTTACATGCAAGCTGTACCATAGTTATTCTCTTGCTAAATGTGCCTAGAATTGGATTTGGTATATTGAGTTGTGGAAAAATGGACTTTATGCATAATTGATGCTATTCTGTGATTTAGTGAAATATGTTGTTAATTCTATATTGGAACGTGTTTAATATGTGTAATGTAAGCTCTGTTGATCCTTGGTTTTAACTAGAATTGGCTATAATTGGAAATGGTATGTTAAAACGCAATTTACAGTGTTATCTGTCTGAAAACACTCGAGTATTGGGGATGATACTCGAGTGTTTCGACCAAATTTGGAATATGGATTTCTGGAAAATGAAGAACACTCGAGTACTCATGAAGAACACTCGAGTATTTTTATAAATCTGAGGAACACTCGAGTATTCATGAAGAACACTCGAGTATTTTGATGAAACCTGAAAATGAATTTCTGGAAAACGAAGAACACTCGAGTATTCATGAATCACTCGAGTACTTTTGAAAAAGTATGATTCACTCGAGTCCAGGAAAGTTCACTCGAGTCTTTTGTCCAGGGACAGAAAAGTAATTTTCTTTTTAGCATACCTAAAGTAATTTCAATTGAATCAACTATGCTTATGGGGAAAATATCATGTTCCAATAAAAGAATGGGAGGATTATTAACAACATTGTAATTCACTGATGGAATAATATTGGTTGCACATAATAAGATTATTGGTTAATCTTAATGGACAAATTTTATGTGCATACATGCATGGAGAAAGGAAAAGGACAATTAATTCGGTGGTAACTGACTCGATGACACATTTTGGTAATGTGGGCAGCATTGTGGGATGCTGTTACGTCTTGGTGACGTTGTGTGCACACTATCCGAGCAGTTTCACAATACATGTTGGTCATGTATACGAATTACTGGATTGAACGTTCAATAAACGATGGAAATGGGGAGCATGCATCATGACACATAAATAATGGAATTATTATAAATGAATCATGCTTGCTCATTTGTCTATGCATCTGAATACCTTGTACTTGTGAATGTTACTTGCTCTATTTACTCTTATTCGATTATGTGAATTATATTGTTTACCCCTTATGCCCATTGTAGGTGATGGCTCTCTATATAGCTTGCATCGAGTTGCGCCCACTCCCTAGTGGAGTGTGGTACTATGAGGACCATAGAGCCACGTTTGAGGGTGAGGTAGAGGTGACTCTATATCACCCTAACCCTTTGGCTCGTGTCCATCCTCGTAGGTTCCGCATCCCCATTATCTATACCTTGCATGTACCCCCTTTTTATACTTATCATGGACTACCCCCGACTCGACCAGCTCGTCGGTTTCATTCCTTTTGTTTTAGAGCTGCTATTAGATCTCACCCCTCTGCTTCCCGAGTGATTCGTGAGGAGACTCCTATACCTAGTCCGATGAGTCCGGTTCATGGGACTCCTTCGGCTGACCCAGTGCCCAGTGGTAGGGCACCCACTCAGTCGGACGAGGTTGAGGAGGATCCTGAGGAGGCTGAGAGTGAGGGCGAGCCAGTCGAGCACTCCCCTAGGAGCCAGTGGGGAGTTGGGGATCCACCGGGTGATGCATAGTTTATATGATTGGGATGTGGGACATGTGGAGCAGCTGCTGGAGACTCTGGAGACTTATGCTATGGAGGAGGATCATCGGACCACTGCTGGGATTTTTATATTTTGCTCTATACATATACTGTATATATTTTTGAGAGATCTCAGTGAGGTGGTCTTTTCTTTTAGTTTCATGTTATGGACTTGTATTTTATAAACTTATATTACCCCTACTTTGAGCGTGACACATGTTGGTACTTTTATGTGATCATATGGTTATATATATATATATATATATATATATCTTGATATAAATGACTTAGAATGTGGATTATCAAATCAAGGTCACTATTTTATACAAATTCCGCTTACTCTGATAATCATGTGGCTTGATTCTAATGATAAAGATTTTATGATGATTTGGGAAGTTTTAATAATTGAAAAATGAAAACCCAACTCATTCTATCACAAGTTATTTTCATCTATTGTATAGTAAAGAAAGAGTTTTCATTACTTATCCAACGAACGCAAGTCCATATGTATATTATATAATAGAGACTATATTTTTGATTAAAGAAGAGAGTGTTACAATCGGCGTCAGTCACCTCTTCGCCGTCCACTGTATAAACTTTGCCTCTCTGCATTGGTCGGCTAACCCCAGCTTGCTGAGCTTTTGCGACATTGACTTCTTTCTTCACTATATTTTCAGTACACTTGGCCGCAAAGTGACCGGGCTTGCCACACCGAAAGCAATTTCCTCTTTCTCGGTTCGGATCCAGGCCCCAGCATTCTCCCTTGTGTTGCCTCCCACAGTGTTGACAAATCGGATAAGGGCCTGGGACCACCATCATCTGACTACTATCCCTCGGTGAGGCTGTTGTTCTAGGGCTCGGACTCACATAGGGGCCCGACCTTTGAATTGTTCCTTTCCCCCTGATGGGGCCGGCTGACTTCTGTGTCGTCTTGCTCCGCTTTCCGTCGGCCTTTCGCTTAAGTCTTTTTTCATAAGTGTTGGCCATGTTCACCGGCTGAGAGAGGTTGGCTACATTCTGATACTCAAAATCAAGTTGAATCTCGTCGCGGAGACCGGACTCGAACTTGATACATTTAGTGCGCTCGTCAGCATCTCGATAACTGCCAGAATAACGGATCAAATCCTCGAATTGCGCCGCATATTCACCAACACTGAGATTTATTTGCTCCAGCTTAAGGAAGGCAATCTCCTTCTCCCTTCTTACATCCTCAGGGAAATACTTGCCGAAGAAATGGGTCTTGAAAAGATCCCATGTAATCTCCTGGTTCACTGCTTCTAGGCCCCTCCGCTGTTGTTACCACCAGTGCTCAGCCTCGCTTGTCAGCACATATTCGACCAATCTCACTCTCTGCTCGGCAGGCGGCTACAAAGATCGGAGGATCTTCTCAATTTCATGGAGCCACCTCTGAGCTCCATCAGGGTTGTAGCCTCCTTCGAACTGAGGTGGTTCGTTCTTCCTAAATCTACTCATCCAGTCGATCTCGGTCGGAGCCGGTGGTGGAGGTTGCAGGGCTGCAGCTGCAGCTGCTGCGGCCAAGGCTATGTTTTGGGCTTGGTTTTGCTGCATTTGTGCAATGTTCTCAGCCTGGTTCTGCTTAGCTTGTGCCTGGTTCTGCTGCATCTGAACCAGAGTTTCCAGATTAGCAGCAATACGATCATTGTCGGCCCGTCGCCCAGCCATACTGCTTAGTCATGGAGGGACATCCAGTTAATGATCAATTAGATAAACAACTATATACACTTATCTTATATGCATCCTACTAACTAACTTAGACACTTAACTATACAAACCAGTTACTCGCTGGGTGAGTAACCCCTGGAGTACTGAGTTACTCCAATAGGCCGAGGAGAAACTGCTCTTATAACATAAATGTAACACCCTAATTAATAATTACCCTTAATTAATTTTAGGACTTGAAAATTTTTCTTGAAAAGCATATTAATTTCACTTGTGTTAATATCTTTCAGAATGCCAACCAAAAATATATTTACATAAAGCACCGAGGAGCACAAACGTACAGTTCAAAACATTCTTTTTTACATATTCAAAATAAATAATACATCAGTGTTCTTTGTCGTCCAGAGGACCGAGGACATGGACCAATGTCCAACTAAAAAGACCTACTCTCCCTGTGAGGGAGAGTGAACCTGCTCGGCCGGGGGTTCATACACAATTAAGCAAGTTATACACATACTCAACTACTCGGTTCAAACATATAGTATACATCCGAATAACATTTTGCTCGGCCCATAATTACCCCTCGGATAATTTCTTTATTTTGTTCTACATCATACGTTTCTGACCTTTATCACTTAATGCTCCCTCCTCATATATTATGCTCTTTACTTAATCTCTACATTCACTCGGCTCGGTCTCTTATTCCATTTTATTTATCTTTTACATGTCTTACACTTTTTATGCTCGGCTGTGCACACCACGTGTACGTCTTACACCATTATTATTCTCGGATTGTGGAGTTTCCATCACTGCATGCAACCCCGCGTACGTGTTGCATTTCTAACAGTTGCGCACCTCGTACGTCTTACGCGATCAATGCACGCACCCAGTACGCGTCTTCTATGACCAGGAGCACATCTGACCGATTTCTTCTATGGAGCTGAGGTGTGTCCATTACTGCGTGCAACGCCGCGTATGTGTTACACGTCTAACAGCTGCGCACACCCCGTGTACATCTTATGCGATCAATGCACGCACCCAGTACGCGTCTTCTATGACCCGCTCACACAACCATTTCTCTTTACTTATTCTTTCTCTTCCTTTAATCATTTTCTCTCATATTTCCTCTCGGTTCACTTCCCTTATTCACCCTGTTATCCGACCTCTCTATCTTTACCATTTCTTAGTTATTGTTCATTCTCTATTTTTGGTTTCGAATGTTTTACCTCTTTTCCCATATCAATCGCTTAACGTTGACTCATGTAGCTTTCACATATTATCCACTATATTTAACAGTTACCATCTTTCACATATACTTAAACATGATAGCAAATAAAACATGTATGCAACATAAACATATTCATGGCTCACTTAATGATCCCTTTTTATTCATTTCGTTCTTCCATAGGATTTAACTATATTCAGGACCTACACTAACACCCAATCTTAGCACCCGTTATGAACACACTAGGAACCCAAACCTAAGCTAAGGTAACACTCAACTCTTACCTCGAAACCGTGAGAGGTAAGAAGATACTCCAAGTTGCGCTTGATCCCTGCAAATGAGTTCTTTAAGCCGTGATCCCTTTTTGCTTCCGGTGACGCCTAAACTGAGCTTCAGAAACGCCGGAGAGAAACTTGAAGTTTGAGAGAGAGAGAGAGGAAGGAATGATCTTGCTTCTTGGAAGTGTTTGGGATTTGGTGATTATTGATAGAGAGAGAAAGTTCTGTTCGTGAGATGAGAAAAGAGGATTTTGCCTCTTGAGGGAAAAGAAAGAGAAGAAGACGTAGAAGAGAAAGAAGAGAAGTGTTGATGTGTTGGTTGTGAATTTTAGCTTTTATTCATTTTTAGTAAAAGATATGTGTGGTTCTGATTGGAGGCTTCTTTGAGAAGCTTGGAACATGTGGCTTGGATTTATTGGCTTCTTGAGGAAGTCACCTATAATGACTTGAAAGGGACATAAAGTGACTGAAAGAGACGTTTGTACAGTTGGCGCGTAAAACGAGGAGCAAGTTGCTCGTTCGAGCATAAGCGCTTGGCTCTAGCTCGGCATGATAGGATCTCGGTAGTTGGAATAAGACAGTAAGGTGGACTATTCGGCGTGAGGAGCCGAGATATCTTGGCGTTGACGGAGGTTTGGCTTAGCCTTTCACTAGTCGTCCAGTAGAATGCCGAAATTTTAGTCGGTTAGTACAAGGTGACTCGTTTTGAAGGCCATTTACTTTAGTATAGGTGTTCGTCTCTAGCTCGTTCTAGCAGCATGTTTCTAACAGGTACTGTTCTAACAGCCCGGCAGATGGTGGATTACCATGAGTTGAATGATAGTTACTGGGATCTTATAAGCTCGACATGAGCTCGGTTAAGTTGAGCTCGACTACCATGAGCTCAACACAACCTGCTCGGATCTAACTCTTGGGTTCCCATGAGCTCTGGTCTCTCTATTCGATTCTCATGAGCTTGGTTCTCATGAGCTCAGCACTAGTTGTTCGCTTACGATGACTTTGGCTCTAACTATTCGGTTTTTATGAAATTTAGTCAGATAGAGGTCAGATTACTGATTAGGTTCGGCTAAGATGGATTTGGTCGGAACGAGGTCTGGTCAGCCACACTCGCATTCCCCTATTCTAACATGTTTTTCCTCTTAATCAATCTCCACCTATTTCTATGATCTCCATTATCTTCAATAAGAATTATCCTAATTAAATTAAATATTAAATCTAGGGTGTTACACTTTCATCCGTCACTTTCACAAAATAAGCATGTTGATCAAGTATTATGTCCTATCAAAAAGAATCGATATAACGGTGTTGTGTTTATCACTGAAGGTACCGGACATTGCGTGATAGGGGTCAATACCCACGTAATAGTGTCTTCAAAGAATTTGAAGGCAATTTTAGATTGTGGTCTATCAAAGCAAAAATGAAACAATTTGTTGCTACTGGAGTCAACCAAGATGGATTCAACCAACTCACAATTGGAGGCAGCAATTTATTTGCTGCTACGATCATGTTTGTGTTGTACAACCATGACTCAAGTGGTAAATATTTGTGTACATGTTTTTATTTGTAATAAGTACATCATGTGTTCAAGTTGAGGATCTATCATATTGATTCTCTTATTTTTTACACCAACTAGTACCCGGATCTGGTTTACCCAGAATCTGACTCATCTGGTCCAACCCAACTGAGCTCGCACTAAGCGGCAGGGGTCTCCCAGCGGGGTTGCTCCATGCCCAAGGCTCGAACTCGAGACCAGTTGGTTCAGGGACCAAGTGAACTACCACTTGACTAATCTCACGTTGGTACTCTTTTCTTTACTTATTTTTGTAAATTTGATTGTAATAACATTGCACGGGTGAATTATAAGTATTGTATTCCAATTTCACTACGTAAATTTGTCTAATCATAAATCTTTATTTTTCATTGTAATAATTAAAAAAAATATCATGTAAAATATAATTCCAAAAAATGATAAATTTATTGTACTCTAAAAAAATAGTCACATGTAAATAAAATTAATGCTTGAACAAACACAAAGAATAGTGAAATTTAAGATCCGTGCAATGCACGGGCAATTTTACTAGTAAGAAGAAATGAGATTGAGATGGAAAGTAGAAGATTATGGTGTTTAAGGCAAGGTTTAGAGCATGAGTATATGACCAACCTCATCAACATAATATAAAATAGGAGAAGTTTGAGGGCAAAAAGATTTCCCTCCTAATCATATTTTTTCCCTCCTAAACAATCATTAATCTGAGCCGTTTATTTTATTTTGATCTGAGCCGTTTGATCACTCTCTAGCAAGTATACTAGATCGCAAAGTAATATAGTCAATAAGACCAGATATCGTCCCTCAGGGATTGCAAATTGTTCAATTAATTTTCACCAAAGAGTAGTTAAAAGCAAAATCTATAAGTTTCTAACTAATTAGTTAAGATTGATTTGAAATAAAAATAGAAAATAAATTAAAAACTGAAAATAAATAAAAGTGTTGAGCAATTTGAGAAAGATGTTAGGAACATGGTTTCATTGTATGGCGTTGTTTAATTATCATGAATCTCTGTTTTTCCCTAAATCATGAACAAATTCCTAAATTGGTAACTATTAGATCCCTCTTGTATAATTACCGTTTCTTATTCAATTAGATAATCCTTAATTCCTTAAGAGATTAAACTATTGAATAATCTTAATTAAGAACAGGGAATTAATCATGTTATATAATTACCCAATTGTATCCCTACTTATTGAATAACTATATTGTTTGAAGGCATGGCCTATTCTAATTCCTAATCTCTCAATTAAAGAATTAGAGATCCAAAACAAGACATAAATTAGCTAGATTTATGAATTGGAAATAAAACACAATCAAACACATGATTTAGAAACGGAAAAACATCAATTCATGAAATCAATAAACTAATCCATACAAATCCACCAATTCCTAACACGAGGGTTTTAGTTACATATCATGAAAATAAGAACAAGAGAAATAGAAGAATGCATGATTACCATGGAAAAGCCTTGGATCTTCCAATCCTTGATCTTCTCCACTTATAAAACTCTTAAAATTGTGTAATCTCCATCTCTAAAAGCTGCCTAACCTAGTTCTAAAACCTCTATTTAAAAGATAAAACGAAATCCTAATTAATCCCCTGAAAAACGCATCAAAAATCATCCCAATCGGGCCTTTACGAAGTTCGTGCGCCTGGGCGCGCCAGGTCTGATTGCCTTAAATTAACGCTGCTTGCGCGCCTGGGCGTGCTCAGTAACTTCCAACTCCGTTTCTCTCCGTTCTTGTGCCATTTTCAAGGTCCTTTCATCCTCTTTTCAATTCCATATTTATTTTCTTCATTTAAGCTCCAAAAGTACCTGAAACAAACCCAAAACGGATCAAAACGTTCAAGGGAATAAAATTTCCTAAACTAATTAAAAACTAAACAAAATCTACCTAAAATACTTAAGAAACAAACCAAAACTAAGCAAAAGGGAGTCAAATTAAGCTCTAAAACATCATATGTTAGTCCCAAATCACCGTTGAAAAAGCTTCTTCCTTTCTCTCCTCTTTCTCTCTTTCAATTACGATCATTCTTTCTCCTTCTCTTCATATCTCTTCTCTTTGATTCCAATCTTCAACACACAACATACTTTTTGTCATCTCCCTCTCTCTTTCTCTCTCGCGCTCTCTAATTCAACCACCAACACCCACTCAACTGAGAATTGCGGCTGCCACCACCGGCATCATCACTGTTGCCCGTTGATCGGGAACCACCGGCATCAATTTCATGTCTTCAAAAGATTTGGGATTCTAGGGTTTGAAGAATCCCCTTTCCTTCTTCTTTGTTTAATTTTCATTTTTATAGTATTTTTTTAATCTCTCTGGTCTGTAATATTGTTTTTGCCATGATATTTTTTCCATGGTTTTTTTTCCTCTTCAATTTGTTGAACAAAGGGAGAAGATGACCAAAGAAAATTTTTCCATGACATATGTTGCTTTGAGGTTGAGTGTTGTGTGCTGATGTTATTGTCTTTGTCTTTTCGGTTTCATTTTCATATCATAAATCAAAGCATATATTGCTTTGATGTTTGATTTGGGTTTTTTATATGATTTTAATGTGATTTAGGTTTGTTGATAAAAAAAAGTAACCATAGATATAATAAGAAATGTAAGGAAGGATATAATATAGTGGGAATTGCTTTGGTGCCATTTTTATTTTAAAAGGCACCAATACCATCTTATATTCTACCAATCACATAATGCCATTTAGGATTTTTTTTCACAATCAACACTTAGTTGTCTACTTATGTGTCTGCTTATGTGTCATATAATAAGGTCTTTTTTGCAAATTTTTAAAAATTTAACTTAACCATAGTTACAATTAAATTAATTTTTTATTTTTAATTATAAAAAAAATCACCCGCATCCTTTTTGGTTTCTATGTCATTTTCATAACAAGATCATCATCTGCTTTTGGTTTTCATGTTCATATCTATATTTATATCTTTGCTTGTTTCTGAAAAAAAAAAAAAAACAACAACAACAACAAAATTAAATCTTCATGTTTACCACTGAGATTTCTTGAAAGCCAAAAATATCAAAGGCTAGCAACATGTAATTCTTCTCATCTCCTTGATGATAATAACTCGGCTCACAAGACCTCGTTACCAACCAAAATTAATTCCTTGTTAATTAAGTTTTCATTTTTCGTAGGGCTAAGGTAGAAAGACATTGAAAAAAAAAACCAGAAGTAAGGGCTGTCGAAAACATAACATATAACAAGGAATAGATAGGAAAATGGAAGGAAGAGAAGGGGACGGTGGAGACAGGACCACGGGCTCGGGTGATGGGGATGGGACGGCAGCGGGGCTGCTTCTCTCGCGATGACTAGAGCGGCTACGACGACAACACTGGAGCGAGAGGACCTCTTGGCAACGGCGACGACGACGACGATGACTGGGTTTTCTCACTCGCAAACTACCTTCCCGCTCGCAGCACTGAAGTCTGAATGGAGTTGTGGAATTGAGAGTGAGTGAATTAGGATTAGGTTAAAATTAATTCTGTTTTGTTTTAATTTTTTATTGGAACCATGGTTAAGTTAAAAATTTGAAAATTTGCAAATTAATCCTTAATTATGATACATAGGTTGACACATAAGATGATAATTGTGTAAAAGTAACACAAATGTCAATATACAATTGGTCCAAATAGGTTGGCATTGATGCCTTCCCTCATTAAAAGGCATAGAAGCATTCACCTAATATAGTTGTCTTTGTATTGCTGATGTTGTTCTAATAACAAATTTTGTTTAGAAAATGGTACCCATAAAATGTTTGTGAAAAATCCTGAGAGAAATTTTTTGTCCACTGCACACTATTTCTTAAGTTCCACCACCTGAGAGAAATTTAATATGATTTCCCTATATTATAAGTTCCACCACCTAAGTATTGGAATAATTCTTGATGGAGCATGTGAGCTAATTATCAAGTTGCCAATTTTGTTGTGTATTATACCATTTTCTAATTATTTTTTATTTTGTATATACATTAGGTATGTATGTCAATATCACTATATAATTTTCTCTTTTCGATGTGAATGAGAATTTGCAACGAAAAATGCTAATCATGTCTAAGATGAGTCATCTTCAACCTAGGAGGCATATATTACTTGCTTCAGGTTAATGCATTATTATAATACTCAGCCAAAAATACCATTGTTGCTGTGAAACGTATACTAATAGGTTAAGTATCAACACGAAGAAGCAGAGGAGGTTTCGAAGAGAATCAAGAAGGTTTTGATTATGATATTATTCATTACTTTTTTTGAATATTGGACTTCTGAATTTTAGTTGAGAATGAAGAAGGTTTGAATTTTTTAATTTCTATATTCTTATAATGATTTAGCATAATATAATACATCATATTTTAGTAAATTTTTTAATAAAATCCCGTTAATTAGTAACATGTAGATAACCAGCCAAAAAACAAACGGATATAATAATATTGTAATTTCATAAGTTCTAATACATGCAAGTTCTGACATAAGCAAATTGGTATCAATCATTTAAACAAAGTATCATTATGAAGAATAAATGTTGGTTAAAACGAAAAAATGGATATATAAATATTAAAGATGAACTATAATTTGGTATAATGATTTAGCCTAACAAAATCAAAATTTTATTCTGTCATTAATCCAATTTTAAAAAAACGGAAATTTATACCATATGTAGTAATTTTTTTCGTGGAAAATAATGATACGTTATATGATGCTCCCTTCGTCCCTAAATATAGGACCTCTTTGAGAGATTTCATGTCTATTAAGAAAGTTAATTAATTTAGTTAATTGTATTAGAAATGTAAACTTTTGATATATATTTTCAAAATTACCCCTAATAATATTATTGGTAATTTAAAATGTGTTAAATAAATAGGGATATTTGTGGAAAAAAATAATTAATGATCACTGAAAATTGATATAGGGTCTTATAAATAAGGACAAAATAAAAGTATCAAAAAGATCTTATATTTAGGGATAGAGGTAGTACTTTAGACAATATACTTACTTACAATTACGAAGTTAAAATATAGGCAAGTAATTTTAAAGTTGGAATCTTTTTAATTTATATATTCTTATAATGATTTACCATAATATATAAAACATCATATTTTAGTAAATTTAAAAAAAAAACTCTGTTAATTTCGTACAACAAGTAAATTTAAGTATGGAAAATAAACATGAATTATTTACTACTTTAGGCATCAAAATTAAAAAAGGGAAAAAATTTGAATTAAATATAGGCATAAAAACGTATATAATAATGCCTAAACGAGCCGTCATCTAAGTAATAAACAGCAAAAAAATGGATATAATGTTGTAATTTGAGAAATTCTAATACAAGCAAGTTCTAATATAGGCAAATTGATATCAATCATTTACAAAGAGCATCATTATTAAAAATAAATTTTGGCTAAAACGGATATATAAGTATATAAGATGAGCTATAATTTGGTATAATGAATTAGCATAATACAATCAAATATTTACTCCGTCATTAATTCAATTTTTAAAAAATCCGAAAATGTACAATATGTTGTAATTTTAAGCGTGGAAAATAATGACGCGTTATTTGATACTTTAGGCGATATACTTATTTACAATTATGAAGTTCTAACATAGACAACTAATTTTAAAGTCTTTTTAATTTCTATATTCTTATAATGATTTAGCATAATATAAAACATCATATTTTAGAAAAAAATTAAAAAATCCCGTAAATTAATACAACATGTAAATATAAATAGTGATAAAGTTTTAATATAAGCAAATAATTTAGAAGTTGCAATTTTATAATACTTCTATATTCTTTTCTTAATCTTCTCATTTTTTCGACAATTTTAAAATTTTTCTATGAATTTAACCTTAGACCCACAATTGTTTGTACTAAAACTAATTTCTATAACTAATACTAATATTAATAATTATAATCAAAATAATAATAAGTAATACTCCATCCATCTTATGTATAAGATTTCATGAACAGATTTTATGTCCATTAAGAAAGATAATTAATTTAATTAATGATATTGGAAATGTGAACATTTAATATGTATTTTCCAAACTACCCTTATTAAAATTATTGAGAATCTTAAACATGTTAAATAAATAGGGGTATTTGTAGAAAAAAATTAATGATAATTAAAAATTGGTAAAATGTCTAATAAATTGGTAAAACTGGAAAAGACGGAAATAATTGGAATTAAATATAGGGAAAAAACAGATATAATTTTGTAATTTGAGAAGTTCTAAAACAGACAAGTTTTTAATATAGGCAAATTAGTATCAATCATTAAAAAATAGCATCATTATGAAAAATAAATTTTGGCTAAAATGGAAAAAACGGATATATAAGTATTAAAGATAAGTTATAATTTGGTATAATGATTTAGCATAATACAATTAAATATTTACTCCATCATTAATTCAGTTTTTTAAAAATCCGAAAATATATACAATATATATGTTGTGATTTTGATCGTGGAAAAAAATGATGCGTTATTTGATACTTTAGATAATATACTTATTTACAATTATGAAGTTCTAATATAGGCAAGTAATTTTTAAGTTGGATATTTTTAAATTTCTAAATTTTTATAATGATTTCGCATAATATAAAACATCATATTTTAGTAAAATTTAAAAAAAATCCCCTAAATATATAAAAAATGTAAATTTATAAATTGATGAAGTCCGTTTTAATATAAGCAAATAATTTTAAAGTTGCAATTTTAGAATATTTCTATATTCTTTTCTATAACTAATATGAATATTAATAATTATAATCAAAATAACAATAAGTAATACTCCATCCATCCTTATATATAAGATTCCATTCACATATTTTATGTACATTAAAAAATTGATTGATTTAATGAATGATATTGAAAATGTGAACATTTAATATATATTTTCCAAATTACCCCTATTAATGTTATACTTATCATATTGCAAGAAAATGATGAATTTGGATTCCCAAAATTACTAAAAAAATCTGCTCTTGAAAGATTATCTTTTTGTTGTATGTTGATGTTAACCCAATTTTTAATAATGAAAAACAATTAGATAAATAAAACGTTAATTTCAATGTTACTAATTAATTTAATGAACTAAAAATTACACTTGATTTGATATTTATAGCACGACAATTGTTTAGTTGAATCTCAAATTCAAAATATGATGATATCACTCCTACGTCTTCAACATCCAAGAAGAAAAAGTTCGCTGACAATGTTGATAATAATTTCTTAGGCATTAACGATATGAAAACTCCTCAATTTTTTACCTCCAAAACTACTAGACGAACCAAACAAAACTAAATCATTAGATTTTAAAAGGGTATAATTTAAACTTACATTATATTATCAAATTCTATTGCAATACTATAATTATAATTACCGATAATAACTATAATTCCTCACGATTATCCATTTCATTTACTATGACAGGTTTTTAAGTGGATTTAGTATTGGAAAAATGTATACAAGGAAGCAATGTCGTGAAAGCAGGACTGTCAATTTTAGGCTTTAAATTTTGATTTACAAGGTTGTTATATTGGACAATGTTTATTGCTATCTTTTTGGTGACCATATAATATTGTTCAGTTTGAATATTCAAATAAATTATCATGTGAAACGTACTTTGTTTTGGAAAATTTACTATTCAATATTCAACAAGCGAGAAATCTTATATCAAACAAAAGCTCTTACTCCAAAAAATTAACTCCTTACCCAACCTGTCAACACGACATAAATATTAGTTGGAAGTGCTCTTTATTATAAACTACATATAAAACTTAAAATTGTTGTCTTCTATGATAGTAAAATTTATTTTTATACAATTCAAAAAATAATTATAATTTATTTACATAATATAAAACATAAACTACACACTGGCTCGACATAATTTAATAACTAAATAGTAATTTAACATTATACATTACAAATCCAAGATATTTTATTCATACTTTGTCAAATGCAATTTTTCAAACAATACTAATATCTCAAATTAAACGATCTATGCATCACACGGGAATACTTACTAGTTGAATAGAAAGAGGAATTGTATGAGCAATGAAGTGATGGGAATATGAAATTAGTCATTTGGGCGTGAGTAATATCTTTATTATTAGTGTCAGTAATATAGTGACGGTTGTTTGAAAGAGTGATACAAAACTTTTAAATTGGTTGGATGTAAATACCCATAACAAAATCGAGTTGAAAAGCAAAATAGATGAAACAAGGGTGGTATTACTGATTTTTATTTATCCAAATAACGAATGATTTAGTGTAGCAATAAAATTCAACTCTACGAGTTTGTTAAGATGCCTCCATTGCATACATCATTGGGAAAGAAAGGGTTTTATAATTGGAGTTTTTTTTTTTTTTTTTGCATCTTAGTATCCGGTCTACCTGGTCGACTAATCCCGGGGTTCCGGGGTTAAGGTTGTATTCCTCTTCTAATGTTGTTACGGGAGATCGAACCGTGTTTCGCCCTACCAAATGTAGCCCCTGACACCACTGCATCAACAGCTCGTTGGTAATTGGAGTTTTGATTAAGACAAATTTTTTTATTTTGCATTCTTATTATTTTTTCACATTTTGAGAAGAGAAAATGGTCTATTTGGTCCCCAAAAGATACATGTGACATCCGTTTAGTCCCCGAAAGATTTGTGGCATTCATTTAGTCCCTCAAAGTTCAGAATGACATCGATTTAGTCCCTCCGTTAATAATTCTGTTAGTCAATATTTTGACTGCCACGTGTCACATTTTAATTGGTTATCTCTGGTGAACATATTTACACACGAACCACAGGATTATTCCCTCATAAAATCTCAACCGTTGCTTATATCTGACGGTCCAAATTTAAAAATGAAAAATAAAATAATAAAAATTCGGAAAAAAATTAAAAAATTCAGAAAAGTTTTATAAAAATCTGTAAAATATTTTATAAAAAAATATCGATTTTTTTTATATTTTAAAAGTTAATTAAAAATTCAGAAAATAAAAAAATCAGAAAATATTTAAAAAATCTGTAAAATAATTACGAAAATTATGAAAAAATTGTCTTTACTTTTTTAAAATATTTAGAACATAATAAAAAAATAATGATTTTAAAAAAGTCATAAAAATTTTAAAAAACATGTAAATATATTTTTTAAAAATTCTGAAAGTTATTAGAAATAAATAAATATAATTTTAAAAAAATCGGTAAATATTTTATAAAAAAAACCTGAAAATTTAATATTTCTTTTTAAATATTTTATAAACTAACTCTTCTTTTAAAAATTTTAAAATAGTTTAATGGTTTTAAAAAAAATTTCTTATTATTTTAATTATTTTTCTCTATTGTTTATAATATTTTTAAAATATTTTTTATTGGTTTTAAAAAACTTTTCTTTTTTTTTTTACAAATATTCTATTACTTTTTATATTATAATAAAACAAAAAAAATTCAAATTCTTTACGATTTTTTTAAAAATATAGTTATGTATTTCTTATAATTTTTAGAATTTTTAAAAAATATATTTGCATAATTTAAAAAAAATTATTATGTTATAAATATTTATAAGAAGGAAAGGAAATTTTTTCATAATTTTCGAAAATATTTTACAGATTTTTTAAAAAATTTCTTAATTTTTTATTATTTTATGAATTTTTTTATTAAATTTTAAAATATAAAAAAATAGGTATTTTTCAAAAAATATTTTACAGATTTTTATAAAACTTTTCTGAATATTTTAAAAAATTTTCATAATTTTCGTAATTATTTTACAGATTTTTTAAAATATTTTCTAAATTTTTTATTATTTTCTGAATTTTTTATTAACTTTTAAAATATAAAAAAATTGGTATTTTTAAAAAAAATATTTTACAGATTTTTATAAAACTTTTCTGGATTTTTAATGTTTTTCTGAATTTTTATTATTTTTTAATAATATTAAATATAGTTTTATTATTTTATTTTTCATTTTTAAATTTGGACCGTCAGATATAAGCAACGGTTGAGATTTTATGAGGGAATAATCCTGTGGTTCGTGTGTAAATATGTTCACCAGAGATAACCAATTAAAATGTGACACGTGGCAGTCAAAATATTGACTAACAGAATTATTAACGGAGGGACTCAATCGATGTCATTCTGAACTTTGAGGGACTAAATGAATGCCACAAATCTTTCGGGGACTAAACGGATGCCACATGTATCTTTTGGGGACCAAATAAACCATTTTCTCTTTTGAGAAAGTATAAGAATGAGAAGCGTTAAGTTTTTTTTATCATATTGACGCCAAGTTGTTTTTCTGCTCATAAACATGCAATAATTTCTCTTTATTAGGTTTGCCTATGGAACACAAGCTCTAGACTTTAAAAAAAAGAATTATCTTCAATTTGTATGTGATATTAGAATAATTTGGTCTGAGTGATGCTTGTTGCACATTCTAAATATTAATGAGAATATATATTCGTTCCAAATTCTCTCTAGGCAGACAAATGACAAAGTATTATCTTAATTGAAAAAAAGTATTATATTTTTAATGCTTATTTAATATTTTAATCCCTGAACTTAGATGCTCTTTTGAAATTGATCCTTGAACTTTATTTTACGATGCTTTAGGTTCTTCAACTTTACTCAAATATTTAAAAATAATCCTTTAGTTAGTTACTTAAGTAATGATATGGCCGATTACATACCACATCAGTTTCGCAACATCAACAAATGAAATGTTATGTTGCGTCACATGGTACATGATTTTTTTTATTAAAAAAATCAATTCTTTTAAAAAAATTATTAAAATGTTCGTTTTTTTTAAAATAAATATGGTTTTTGATTTTTTTAATTAATGTGAATTTTTTTAATCTAAAAAAATCCACGTGGCATCACATGGCCTGTTACCAGTAGACGTAGTGAAGGTGATGTGGCATGTCACGGACCATATCATTATTAAAGTGACGAAATGATTGTTTCTAAAAAAATTTAGCAAAATTCAAAAACTCAAAGCATAACAAAAAATTCAAGAACCAATTTTTTTTTTAAAAAAAGGCTTATTTATGTTTTCAATCCCTAAAAGTTCGGAGTGTTTTGATTTTGGTCTCTAAATTTTTTTTTTAACCTTTACTCATCCTTAATTGTTTTGAAAATTTGGTTTTAGTCCAATCGTTAGGAAAATTTCGTTAATCGTTAGAAAAATACCTAAATTCAAGAACTAAAAATTTAATAAACTTTTTTTTTAAAACTGGAAGTACTATTTCATTTATACATATTCATCTCAACATAAAAGCTCTATCGTTATTTCAAAACCAATTAAGTAGAAAATTAAATCGAGAGGATAATATCTAATTTTTGAGTTTATTCACTACTGTTTGTAGTGTTCCATAGAATTATACCCCTATGGTCAAACCTCAAAACAATAGTATAGTAGTACTGTTGTTTCAGAGTTGTTTAAGACAAAGAATGCAATTAGCATGTCACTTGAACCTTGAATATGAAAGGAATGTTGGCCCAATATCACTCATTGGTACTACTGAAGGGTCCATTGACAAGGTGCAAGATAAGTACAGCCTAAGTACTCCCTTAGATATTCCTATTGACCTTCCAAAAAGGACCTCACGTCAGCCAACTTACCTCAAGGACTACATTACCTAGTGACGTGTCTGTTTTTGCTAAAAAGGAGGAAACCGTTATACTCACGTGATGGGGAATATTAGTTGTAATGAATAGTGCCTTTATAAAGCACCTTATGATTGAGTAGTGAATCAATGAATGAAATATTAAGTATTCTCTCTGCATTTTCTCTATCTCTCTGCTCTTTCTAGATCTTTCTTTCCTTTTCTGAATTTTTCCCTTTCATTTTGGTGCTTTCATTGCATCTTCTTCCCCTCCCCATGGCTAATCCCTCTGCTACACTCGCCGATCTTGACCGAAAGCTCGAACAGATCCTACTCTCCCAAGCCAATTTCTCCAACACCCTCATGGATATTGACAACCGCACCTCCCACCTTGAAAACCAACTATCCCTTTCTCCACAACCACTAAACACTCCTCACCGCCATATGAAACTGGATCTTCCCTCCTTCGACGGATCTGACCCTCTTGGGTGGATCTTCAAGGTAAACCAGTTTTTCTCTTTCCACCAAACTCCAGAGGACCACCGCATTCAACTATCCTTCTTCTCTCTTGGGTAAAGCCCTTGCTTGGTTTCAGTGGATGCACAACAATGGGCTCTTAACTTCTTGGGACTCCTTCCTCAGAGCATTAGAGCTCCGTTTTGCTCCGTCGAAGATTGAAGATCCCATCGCAGCTTTGTGTAAGCTCTCTCAGACTCACTCTTTACATGATTATCTTTCTGAGTTTGAGACGCTCTCCAACAGGATCTCTGGGTACCCCCCCAGCTTTTACCTCAGCTGCTTTATCTACGGCCTCAAGCCTCATCTCCGGCGCGAGGTGATAGTCCTCCAACCGACCGATTTGAACCAGGCAATCTCTTTTGCTAAGCTCCATGACGATAAACACACTACATCCCTTCCAACTTCCCATTTTCCTCGACCACCAATTCCGAATATCACACCACAATCAACACCTCCTAAACCTCTTCCCCCCTCCTTCCTACCCCTCATACCAAATTGCCCATCAAACGGCTTACAGAGGCTGGGATGCAAGCAAGGAGAGACAAGAACTTGTGTTATAATTGTGATGAACGATACACCCGGGGACATCGCTGTAAGATCCAGTTCTTACTCCTGGTTTCAACTGACCCAGATGATGATCCACCACTCGCAGATGACCCGGATCCACCGTCATTAGAGGATCCGTCTTCCGAATCGGGCCTCATCAGTCTACAAGCCTTATCGGGTCAATGGTCCCCCCGAACTCTTCGTTTAACGGGTTCCCTCAATGGCTATAAGGTCCAAGTCCTGGTAGATAGTGGTGCTACCCACAACTTCATCCAGAGTCGTGTAGCTCACTTCCTCCAACTCCAAACCGAGCCTACTCCAACTCCTCTGGAGGTAATGGTAGGTAACGGTGATTTCCTTCCATGCTCTACCATTTTCCCCAAAATCCATCTTCAATTGGTCTCTTTACAACTCTCTGTTGATCTGTATTCTTTAGAATTGTCTGGCACTGACATTGTTTTAGGGGTTCACTGGTTGACTCAAGTCAGCCCATTTGTTATGGATTACAACGGCCCTTTCATGCGTTTTATGCGGAACGGTACTTTGGTTGAATTGAAGGGTGAAACAGGCCCAACCCCTAGCCCAATTTCCGTTCACCAACTTAGATGGCTACAACAAACCAACAGTGTCGAAGCCCTCTTGTAGCTAACCATGGAGCATACACCCTCTTACCAATCCTACGCCCTCACACCCACAGTCCTTGTACCACCCAAACCCACTACATCTATCACACTCTCCACCTCTACCCACCCACAATTACATGACTTCATCACCAAATATGCCTACCTGTTCCAACCACCAACAACCTTACCCCCTTCTAGTCCCACAGATCACAGCATAACCCTCCAACCAAACACCCCTCCAATTTCAGTTCGTCCCTACCGTTACCCACATTTTCAAAAGCATGAAATTGAACAACAGGTGCAACGAATGTTAGACTCTGGGTTTATCACGCCAAGTACAAGCCCCTTTTCCTCTCCTGTTCTCCTTGTCAAGAAGAAAGACGGGACTTAGCGATTTTGCATAGATTACCGGGCTCTCAACGCTGCCACGGTGAAGGACAAATTTCCCATCCCAACCGTAGATGAATTTCTAGACGAGTTGGGTACAGCAGCATGGTTTTCCAAGCTTGATTTGTTCTCTGGCTTCCATCAAATTTTGATGCTCCCAAGTGATAGTGCTAAAACTGCCTTCCACACTCATAACGGCCATTTCGAATTCAAGGTGATGCTGTTTGGGTTGTGCAACGCACCTTCTACATTCCAAGCTACCATGAATGATTTATTTCGGCCTCATCTTCGCCACTTCATCATTGTGTTTTTTGATGATATTTTAGTATATTGCCCAACGCTGGATTCTCACATTTCCCATTTGGAGAGAACTTTTCAATTACTGGGTCAGAACAACTTCCATCTCAAAGGGGAGAAGTGTTCCATTGGACAAGAATCCATCAACTATTTGGGCCATATTGTTTCTAGCAAAGGTGTTCAGCCGGATCCCAGCAAGATACAAGCTGTTGTCGATTGGCCCCTACCTACATCTATTAAATCCCTTCGTGGATTCTTGGGGTTGACTGGGTTTTATCGTCGTTTTGCAAAGGGGTACGCTTCAATTGCCAGTGCCCTTACTGATCTCCTCAAACGCGATAACTTTGTATGGCAAGACACAGCTACTCAAGCTTTCCAACGCTTGAAGGATGCTTTAACGAACGCCCCGGTGCTAGCTCTGCCTCGCTTTGACTGCACTTTTATGGTGCAAACGGATGCGTCTGGATCCGGAATGGGCGCAGTCCTCTCTCAAAATGGAACACCCCATCGCCTATTTCAGCAAACAATTTTGCCCAAAATTACAACTCTCTTCTACCTACATCAGGGAGCTCTGTGCAATCACCACTGTTGTTCAGAAGTGGCGACAATACCTACTTGAAAGGCGTTTCATTATTCAAACAGATCAGAAATCCATCAAGGAGTTGCTTTCACAAACGGTCCTTACTCCGGATCAACAATCATACCTCTCTAAGTTGTTGGGCTACGACTTTGAGATCCAATACAGACCGGGAAAGACTAACTCTTCAGCCGACGCCTTATCCAGGCTCCATCACTCACAGATGGATTCTCAATTGCTTATCTTATCCGTTTCACAGATGGATTTCTTATCCGACCTCAAGCAGTACCTCACAGACAATGCTTAATTTTTGGCTCTCAAATAGAAAATCTTAGTTGATCCTGCAAGCTTTCCTCTGTATTCTATTACTGATGGTCTGATTCTGTTCAAAAAAGGGCATCTGGATCCCAACCTCTTGTCCTTTGATACCTACTCTGCTTCATGAGTATCACTCAACGCCTATCGCTGGTCATCCGGGCGTGTCTCGCACTTTTGCGAAATTAGCTGGAAATTTCTTTTGGGACAAGATGAGGCATGACATCCACTCATTTGTCACTCAGTGTGTAACATGCCAACAAACCAAGATTCCTGCCCAAAAACCAGTTGGATTGCTTCAACCTATTCCGCCTCTGACCAAATGCTGGGAAGATTTATCCCTGGATTTTATTATTGGCCTCCCTCCATATCAGGGCAATACTACCATCTTGGTTGTTGTTGATCGCTTCTCCAAGGCGGCACACTTCCATGTTCCTTCACTGCTTCGAAAGTGGCTGAATTATTCGTGCACATAAGTTGCAGGTTGCACGGCCTTCCCAAAAGCCTAATCTCAGATCGCGATCCAGCTTTCCTCAGCCAATTTTGGCGTGAGCTTTTCCGGCTTAGCGGTACCAAATTAAGGATGTCCACTGCTTATCACCCCCAATCCGATGGTCAAACCGAAGTGGTTAACAAGGTTCTTCAACAATACCTTCCCTGCTTCGTTCATCACAAACCATCCTTGTGGGGAAAATACCTGCCGTGGGCCGAATGGTGTTTTAACACCAGCATCAATGCTTCAACCAAGATGACTCCGTTTGAGGTCATGTATGGATTTCCTCCACCCACTATACCACAAGCTCTTCCCTCCGACACCTCAAACGCCGCTGTACAGTTTGAATTACAATCCAGGGGTGACATTCTCCGTAAACTCGATCACAATTTGCAGAAAGCCCAAGCTGATATTAAAAGGTGGGCAGATAACAATCGCAAAGAACTCGAACTTCAACCTGGTGATTGGGCTTATGTTCGACTCCGCCCATATCGACAAGTTTCGGTTGCGGGAACATACCAAGGCAAATTGCAGAAGCGCTTCTTCGGTCCTTTCAAGGTTCTTGACCGCATTGGACAAGTTGCTTACTGATTAGAGCTTCCTTCAACTACCAAAATCCATAATGTATTCCACATCAGTTTCCTCTTCCCACACAAGGGTACTCCGCCAGCATCCATTTCCGAACTTCCCTTGGAATTTCATGATAGTCATCCTCTTTTGGAACCTGTCGCGATCTTAGACACCAGACCAGACGCGGCATCAGTTCTTGTGCAGTGGAAAGGATTGCCCCCTGAGGAGGCTACTTAGGAACCATGGCACGAGCTTCAAAGACAGTTTCACCTTGAGGACAAGGTGCTTCTCCATCCGGAGGGAGATGAAAGGAATGTTGGCCCAATATCACTCACTGGTACTACTGAAGGGTCCATTGACAAGGTGCAAGATGAGTATAGCCCAAGTACTCCCTCAGATATTCCTATTGACCTTCCAAAAAGGACCTCACGTCAGCCAACTTACCTCAAGGACTACATTACCTAGTGACGTATCTGTTTTTGCTAAAAAGGAGGAAACTGTTATACCCATGTGATGGGGAATATTAGTCGTAATGAATAGTGCCTTTATAAAGCACCTTATGATTGAGTAGTGAATCAATGCATGAAATATTAAGTTTTCTCTCTGCATTTTCTCTGTCTCTCTGCTCTTTCTAGATCTTTCTTTCCTTTTCTGAATTTTTCCCTTTCAGAATATCTGGTTCCTACCGCAAAACATTTGACTCCAAAATATGTCCATTTTAAAAATGGAGGAAAAAAAATAGACTAAACTGTCACTTCAGTCCCTCATTTTGTAAGGAGCTTTCATTTTAGTCCTTAATTTTTGAATAATTCCTTTTTAGTCCCTCACTTTGAAAAAAGTTACTCACGTTAGTCCCTGACAACGTTTTCCCTTTATAGACGTTAACGTCGCCGTTAATTTATAATATCATATTTCATTTTAGTCCTTAACTCAAAAATTTTAATTCAATTTAGTCCCTCATTATATCATGTTTCATTTTAGTCCCTTACTTAAAAATTTTAATTCACTTTAGTCCCTCACTATAATAACAATGATGTTTCTTTCGCTTTTCTCTTGTAGTGTGACTACCATAAAAATATTGACAGTTCTTCTTGCTATTCTGTAAACTAACTTTATAGTTTATATAAACATTGATTCCAAGCTTTGCAATCTGAAGGTATCAATAGTTTCGATTCAAAAATATTCTATTGAGTTATGTGTTAAAGAGTCATCACCAAAATGTTGTAAACTTCCCCAATTTGTTTAGCATGATATTCAAACGTCATACCATATCCTAATTGTGATAATGTAGATCCACTAGTTATCCTAAAAAATTCCTCCACATGCCTAGGCAAAGGAGCAGCTCCTGATAGCAAGATACAAACTCGTTCACCTGGTGCTTGTTTTGTCTATCAATACAAACAATGTTTTAGTTTTGAAATCAAACTATGTGAAAATTTCATAAGTGTAAAGTGGATATGGAATACATTGTTAAACACAAGTCTATCAAACAGAGGCGCTGCTTTGTATTATGGAAGACCCTTCTTCATATATCTTAACGTGTTGTCCGTAGGACTTCGGTTAGTTCATACATGGATATATAGATAACTAAAACACTAAAGAGCTTAAAAAAATAAAAAAAAAAACTAAAACATTAAAGAGTTTAGAGGAAAAACATACTAGTTATATGGATAATGAAATAATGTACTCTGAAGTGCTCATCCGAAAGAAACTTTGCTATTGATACTTTCAGGTGCAAAGCTTGGAGTCAGTGCTTATATAAACTATAAAGTTAGTTTACAGAATAGCAAGAAGAACAGTCAATATTTTTATGGTAGTCACACTACAAAAGAAAAGCGAAAGAAACATCATTGTTATTATAGTGAGGGACTAAAGTGAATTAACAACGAGTTTGATATCAACAACGAGTTTGAATATAAAAATGTGTTTTTTTTTTTAACCCTGCACTCATTCTAAGGGTCAAATATAAGTAATAAAAAATGATTTTTTTTAAGAATTAAATCTACTTTCTTTAACAAATATATATAGCTCAGTTGGTAGTGCTTAATGACGTAAAATATCAATATATCGGTTCAAATATATAAATATTTTTGTTTAAATTTTGTTGGTCCTCACTTCATTTCTCGGATTTGGATTCTCTAACTCACTATTTAGTAATTCTCTCTAACATACTATTTTCAACAGTCAAATATTTTTTGAACAAGTTACAATTATTATACCTTTAAATTTGAACCATTAAAAAAATCCAATATTTTTTTTACCCACAAAATATCATTAAAAGCGGGTACAAAGGGTACCTCAACCTGTTACAAAATATATCTTACATTATCAATTAGGGAGAACGAATACATGAAGGACTCATGCACCATTCATAAAAGGAAACCTCCCAATCAACAATATGAGAAAACCAAACACACGACCTGACTTTAATTGAATCTACCAAACCAACATGGTCGAAGCATTATTATTAAAAATAATATAGTTGCAATGTCACAAAATGGACCAAACAACAGTCATTCAAAGCAAGATACCTATACCATTTTGATTGCAATTGTTGAAAAGACTGCTAAAGAGATCAAAGATACCTTGAATAGAGTTATGTGCTACTTGTTACTTGTTGCAAATCTAGCCACTGAAATAATGAGCTCCAGATGCCTTTAGAAAAAACACATCTAATGAACAAATGACTAAGTTTCTTCATGCGCAGAACAAAAACAAAAAGGCAAAGGAACATTAACTCCTCTTGTTGACAAGTTATCTTTCATAGGGAGCCTGTTGAGAGTCATTTGTCAGACGAAAGCTCTAACTTTTTGTGGCACTTTGGTTTTCCATATAATTGGAAAGTTGTTAGGTTTAGCAGGATCGGAATTAGATGATTAGCACAACGTTCATTGGGCCACACATAGGCAGATTTAACAGAAAATATTAGACCTCCACCTTTCCAAGTCCAAGTATCCAAAGAATTACCATCCAGATTAACATCCTTAAGGATTGTATCAAGTTAGGGTGTCAAAGGAAGTAGCTCCAGGAGTGTAAGACCGTCCGCCAATTAACACACCAATGCCATTGATTGTTCAACCACGAACCCATTTCATTCACGTGTACGTACATAGAAGAAGCCACTATATAAAGATATCGAAAAAGAGATTGAAGGCTATCACATCCCAGTTTTTTATGAACACAAGCAAAAAACCAATCATCATAACCAACGATTTTCCCACAATAACATAGATCTTTCCACCACACAGAACTCTTCACAAAGTTCTTTCTTCTATTTGTCGCAAGACAACTAGGATAAAAGGGGCCATACCTTGCAAGAAGGAATTAGTACCTTATACTTTGTAAATTGGATATACTTTGGTAAGCCGATTTTTCTCGCTCAAATTCATTAAGTGGTAGGATCTCTCGGGCTTTCCTCTTCTTAGCTTATTCAAAAAATAAATATAAGTAAATTTTCTTTTAAATAAATGAGTTTTTAAAATAAAATAGACTCAAATCCTCTTTTTTTAAAAAAAATTAAAAATTAAATAGATTTTATTGACTAAGTATTAACCATATGCGTTTTAGAGATCCACCTTTCTTTCACTAAATATCGAGGTCTTGTGCATGTTCCTTTCCGCATCAAACATTTTTTTTAAAAAAAATAATATAAAAACATTAAAAGTTAACATTTTTTTAAAAAAAAATAATATAAAGACATTACGTAGTCTTGATTCCTTATCTTATGAGGATATGTAGGACCAAAGGCAACATTGTCAGACATAAAAGTAAAAAAAAAAATAGTTTATGCAAATCAATTAAAAAAAATAGGTGAGATTTAATTATTAAAAATTAAAATCCCAAATTTTTTAATTTAAATTTAAGAATTAAATTAGTAATATATTCCAAAAATCAAATATATGAATTTAAGGATAAGATTAGAATTCAAAAATTAAATCTATATATATCTAAACAGTAATTAAAGGATCTAAATGTAAAAAAGTCCAATAATTAAAAGTTGAGTTGAGGAAAGTCACCAAAAATTGAATTAAAGGATCTAAATCCCGGATGATCCCAATTTCCTCCTCTCGCCGTTAAAAACTTTGCTTTAATTTAAAAAAAAAAAAAAAAAAAAAAAAACCTGCTCACTGTTACTTAAAATATTAAGTTTCCCAATAGAAAGAAACTACTTTTAGCTCTCTTCAAAGCTAAAAAATGAGGTAGAAAATATTCTATAATGGGGTGTGCAAAACATTTGAAATGGATCTGTTAGAACATTTCTCCTTTTTATTTCTTGGATGCACCAAATATTCAAACAAAAACCCATTTGTCATTTTAAAAAACTGTAAAAGAGTGATTTTTGTTGTATAAGTTTTATATGTCACGAGTTTTGTATTTTTCTATAAGCCAATAATTATTAAACAAACTTTTTGTAGATTTTTTTCAACATAAATCATGAGTTTTTAAGTTAACAAAAGAAGCTAGGAAATATAATCATAAAAGCACTGGTAATTTTTTTTTAGCTTCTACTCAGCGAAAACCCAATAAGTATCAAAAGTGACCTTGATTGTTTCAAGTCTCAACTATGTTGTGTTTCCTTAAAGCACTTCATTTAACCTGGTAAAAGAATGGTCGAATAAACATTTATATACTCCCTCCATTTATAAATAGTTTAACTTTATGCATAATAATAAAAAAAAATTAAATAAAAAAATTAACAATTGTATACTTATGTAATCATTGTTGAAGAGTGAGAAATTAAAAGTAAAAAAGAGATTATAATAAATGAGTATAGTTAAAAAAAAATAGTATAATTATGTATTGAATTTGTAAAACAATATATATGAAACAATAAAAAGCTTAAACTTACGTTACATATCCAACATGGTGATATCTAAGGTACCCATTCTAAATTAATGAGTTAATACTCATTTCATGTTTTATTCTTAGCATTTCTTTTAGAGTTTAATATGTGTACACTGATAGTATAAAGTTTTTTACATTGTCGGTATATCATCCACCATTCATTTGTATTACTTTTATTTAGAAATCAATGACTATAAATCCTTGGATGATGGATGATATGCTGACAGTGTACAAACTATTTTTTCTTTCTATTATATTTTATTTCAATTTTGAAATTCCCGTTTAACTTTATCTCCTATTTCACAACCATCACCCAGTCCTTCCTTCATCTTTAGACCATTAACTTACTTTTGGCTTGCATTGAACTTCTTGAAAGTCACTATAACAACACCGGTGGTTTTTTTGGCAAAACAACGAAGATGAAGAAAATATTGGTTGGGGTGAGACTCACACCAATGGTGGTAGAAGGCTCGTTGAGCTAAGGAATCTAGGTTAGTGAAGGTGCAAGCGGAGTTGCTCGGTGACAACAAAATAGAAGACATCAAAAACAAAGGGTTAGATTGTCAATGGACAATTTTTTCTAATAAATCAATGGCTCTCTTTTTCTCGAAAACAATTAAGTACCAACATCAATAACTCAAAATGAGTACCTTAGCCATCGCCATGAAACAGAGGGAGTAATGGAAAAGAAGCACCATTCAATGGCTCTTTATCTTTGAATTTACAACCAATGCCAACTACAAAATTTAGATCTTTAGCCAACAAAAGAAGAGCAACTAAATAAAACCAATAGACATGTTCACATTCCAACAACAATATCAAAAGAAATCAAAAGGTATTGTCCAAATTATTCCATGGAAGACTACCAACAGAGAAAAATTGGAGAAAATAAAGCAAGATAAATCAAAATGTAACAGAGGAACTCTAAGTTACCAAAACAAAGGCAAGACCTACCGAGAGGGGGGATAAAAATTGTACACAAACCAAAAAAAAATTGTAGACACTAGAATCATTTAATGTTGAGCAATTCTCTTGCTCCACTAATAAGGCAATCCGTAAATTTTATTGCAACAAAGAGGGTCTAGTAAAGATATCCTCGGCAGTTAACAGATCCACAAAGGCAAGGAGATCCTTCTCCAGGCACAAGTTCATATCTATAATTATATGTCAGTTCTTCACCCAAAGCAATCTGCAAACAAAAAACAAATTGAAATCTAATTAATGCCATATGTTGAAGCTAGTGAAAACATTAACGTTACCAACTATTGGTAATGAACCATGTTTCATTCTTGTCAAATAAGTAATGCCATTATCTAATCCATAAATACTATTACAAATCTATAATCAGCCAGGACCTGTAAACTAACATCTGTAAAAAAAAAAAAAATTAATTAGTTTTCAATTACGGTACAACCTAAAGGATGTCCATCAACCTTTTATCAAACTAACAATTCCCATATGTCGCGTTTCTTTGGATCACCTCCTCAAACACCAATCCGCAACCAAACCAAGAAAATTGTTTGTGTTGGAAAAATTTAGGTTTGGTGTTACATAATAAGGAAAAAAGAGATGCCTATAAAGTATAAACTGACGACATTATTAAAAGATGTATGTGATGTAATACTTAATTGACAATTCTAATTAAATTATCTAAGGAAACAAATCATATAATCATAAATAAAAAATCATCATGAGAAATCTTCTAAGATACTCTATATTTTAGGATACAATAAAAGATATCATAAAATACTTTTAAGATATTCTAATACAGTACAAATTCCCAAGCACCATAGATACTGACTCACTCTCAACTCTCATGTCAATGCGCAAGGAAACATTGATATATAAAGAAGACGACTTACATCTCGACTCGCATAAAAACCAATATGTGCAAGCTCACAATCCATGCTCTCTACAAGAACTTGATGACTCACGAGATTGGGCGAGCAGCTGTAGCATAAAAAAAATTGTAACACCCATTTAAGGGCAAATTCAGAATGAAAAAGAAAAAAAGTTGCTAATGATAAAATCCCATGCATCATATGCATAATATGTCAAAATACCATTGGTTGAAATAAAAAAATTGTAAAACCATTATCACTTTACTATAAAAAAAAGAAGAAAAAAGAACAAATTGCGACATTTTATTGTGTTAACAAATACTCCTTCCGATCCTATTTATAAGACCCTTTTGGGTGTTTTTGTTTGGTCCTAATTATAGGACCCTTTACAATTAGTCAATTAAATTGATCAATTGTTTCCAAAACTACCCTTGTCACTAACAGTTATTGTAACATTGCATTGAAAGTCATCTGTTGGGAAGAGAGAAAGATAAAACAATTACTCCGTAGTGATATTAGAATTGAAAGTTAAATTATGGCGGGCAACAAAAAAAACCAACCGCCGCAGTGCTCTACATACAGTACTTGGACCAATAAAAAAAATTAATGTGACTCATTGACTTATGAAGGGGCAATTTTGTAACAATACATAAAATATTTACAATCTCAATGTAATAATTGTCTTCCTTGGTGAAAGAGAAAACACCCAAAAGGGTCTTATAAATAGGACCGGAGGGAATAACATAGGTACTCCTATATAAAATCTATGCTCACCTGTTATTGATGAACCGAGAGACGTTTCCGTATCTAGTAGCATCAATGACATATTTGGCCTGTCCTTCAATCAATCTACTCATATCATTGACTTGAGCATCAATGTCGTACATATAACTGCAATTTTGTTTCCCATATCTGGTATTGACATAAATTAAGTGAGTAAAAAAGAAGAAACAACAACTAATTAAAAGGAAACTACATTATGGATTAATTAAACCTCTTGCGCCTGCTGTGTGCCTCCTGCTCATCTAAAACCTCTCCGATGTACTCGCACACAAATGTGCCACGCATGATAGCCTCACCAGCTCTGACCGCCCATCCCTGCAAAACAAAGAAAAAAAAAGTCAATGTAACAAGCCTCAAGAGTTTTTTTGAATATATCAAAAGAATAGGAACCAGTAACCACCTTTCTATCTGTTTTAAATACTTCCAATTTAACCCGTACTCCATTCTGCAATATTCTGTTTGGACAGGTTTTGTTGCATCTGCACATATGATTACACTCATAGACAAGGTAACCTTCCTGCATTTTTGTAGGGCAATTCACAGCTCATAAAAATAAATTTATAAAATAGGAATAAAGAAATAGAAAAGGCAGATGTCTGCTGTATATGCCAGCAAATTATGAAGGGAATAACGATGATAGATAATATCCTTTATAAATAATTCTAAAAGAACCAGGAGAAGATCCTAAATGACGAGATTGACAACAGAAATGAGTCTTTTGCTCCTAACACAAAAATAACTTGCAATGACATGTAAAAAAAGTACACATGTAGAAATACGGAAGACCAACAAAAAACAACCCAGAAGAAATAATGTATTCAGGATATTAGCATATACTTGATACATTGTTGCCAAGCATAACTCTTAGCTTAGGCTATATGGATATAATAGCTAACGGTTGAAGCAAATATTTACCTCCAATATTATTCTGCCATTCTCATCATATGGGAACCTACCACGCATTGGTTTCCCAAATACGTCTTTTGCATCATCATAGTCACTATCAAAAAGGTATATATGATCACATGTTTCGGGACTGCAAACAGAAGATGAGCAAGCACATCCCAGTTGTGGACTCTGTAAATAAATAAATAAATCTAAAAATGTTAAATATTGAAAAAGAAATTATAAGTATAGTGTATTTTACAAAAAAAAGTATTTCTAGCTTGAATTTAAGATAGAAATATGTATTACTTAAAGTGCAACATTTATGTGTCCTTGAGCATATTCACAGGTAAAACTTGGTCCAATTTAGGTGCTTAACATAGTGTCAGAGATGAGTGTACACAACCTCTTCCATGACACATAAGTGAAATGAAATACATCTGATATGCAAAAAGTTTTCCCTTACACAATTAGGATTTGAACAAAGAAAAGATTAAGTCACAGTTAACTACCTCCGAAGCAAGACTAAGGGACTGATGAAGCATTGGCTTTGTAATGTAGGTAAAGCTCTCCCAAGGTCTAGAGAGATTTATATCTTTCTCACTGATCCCATGCATTAGAGAAGATAGAATTTCTTGATCTACTATGCAAATAACTGGAATTGATTCCTTCCCGAAGCTAATGTCATTACATAAGACTGTACCCTTTTGCACTGACCTAGATTTTAACTGGTTAGAGTTGATGATGTAGTGAAACTCATCCACCTCAAAATCATCAGTTATAAGATCTGGTAAATTTACTGGTTTTGGCCTTGAGAAACCATTAGAAAGAGATGCTAAGGGAACTATTTGGTCCTTCAACGCCTTACAACCTCTAGGACAAACGAATCCATCATGGTGCCAATTCACTAGAATATTATGCTCAGCACAAAGTTTTGCTGCCTTCAAATAGAGCCTTTCAGGCAAAATTCCGTACTTCTCCTCCAGTGAGGCATTAAGACTAACTTTGCAGCAAGCAGAGCGAGCAATTGATATGATATCACGATTGTTAGGTCGAGGTTTTGTCTTCTGAATCTCAGAAAACAAATATTTTGCAACTGCTGAGCATTCATATTCTTCCAATCTACCAATATTTTCTGTCTCAGTTTCTTGTGGTTGTACGGTTATTTCTTCCATGCCAAGTGACTTAACAGTCTCAACGTTATTCTTCAAATTTGCGTTAGCTTTACTGATCCTATGTGATGCAGCAGCCAGACCCTTTTTAACTAGATTGCGCCCCATATGAGCAGCTTGATGGTGGCGACCTAGGTCAGGTAGTAAAGCAAACTTCAACCCACAAAACCTACATACAAACTTTGGAATACCAACTGGTTTCTCAAAACTATTCTCCAAAGAAGCTGAATTTCTCTGCTCAATTTGTTTTGGAGTATTCTCCAAAACTATTGTTAGGTCAGCTTGTGTTTGCTTCTCGATAGCTTTTGATGGTTTAAACTCAACAGGGTGAACTGATAGAACATGCAGCCATAATTCCTCCATAAATCCAAAATGACTGCCACAAGGAATGCATTGCAAAAGCAAGCACTGTTCAACAAAAGGCACATGATGTCTCTCCTGAACATGAGTTTCCAATAGTTTCTTGTTTGTGAAAGAATCCAGACAAATGGCACAAGCATAACCTCTAAACAGCCACTGTGCTTCCATTTTATGATTGTCCATCCAATGGTTACCAAGTGCTTGGTCGTCAGGAAATCGTGCAGAGCAGATCTTACACTTAATGGCATTCTCATCATCAACACTGTCATTAGTTAAGGAAGGATGGAGAGGAGGTGCTTCCATGAGTGAGGGTACATCTATGTCATCATTGAACCCCCAAATCAATTTGAGACTCTCCTTTTCATCATGAACCAACTTTGTAAACATTTCTCCAACAATAGTATCTTTAGAGGCTTCAGCCAAAGCCCACTGGAATAGGTCTTCCTTAGGAGCTGGGTTTCTTCTTGATAAAATGCTTTTGAATAGCCTGTAAAAAAGTTCACATGCTTTATGCAGATGTACCTTTTGTTCCCATGAGTAGCAGCCCCTTAAAAGTTCTCTGAACACTTCTTTTGATATTATCATACTCCTTCCATTTTTTGCACGTTTAAGCCAGCTTGGGAGGTGCATTTCACAGTATAAAAAATACCAATTTCGAGCTTCCAAACAACAGCCCTTGTCATCATAGGGAGGAGAGCCTATACAGTGAAGTGCCTCCGTTGCATTATGATCATTGCCAGAATGCATGGGATTCTCATTTAAGTTACCTCTTCCATGGAAAGAATCGCCACCAATTGCTGACACTGGTACTGCTTGCAATGGACTTTGAGCATTTAATAGTACCAAGTCTTTGCAGAACAAGCCCTCTGAACCAGTGTAAGTTTCTTCATGTTTCCTCTTTAGTGTATTATGGTCTAAATTAGAGGTCTTATCTATTTTAGCATGAGGCCAATGTTTCTTACAGAACGAAAATCCAGGAAGGGCATGATGCTTACATCTAGAACCATGAATAGTTGTACCATCGCATATTGGTCTTTCTGACTTTGCTAAGCTGCCCAAATAACGAGAATGCACACAACAGTATACATCAGCTTCAATAGAAAGTCTCACACACTGTCTTCCCTTGGCTTCAACGTAAGCTATACATTGTTGATTCTTAGTCCCAGGTTCTACAAATTTTTGATGACCAGCCATTTCATTCACTGGTGTTGATTCCATTCCATTTGTATGAAAGATATTTGAATCCACAAAATAGAATTGAACAATTCCTGAACAAAAGGAAAAAGAATAGATCAACTAAACATATTGACCAAAGTTTTGTAATTACTGTTTAATGCAAGGCATATGGTGTTAGAAGTGTGATATAATTTCAGTCTGAGCTCCAGAAGAGAAGCACCACATCAGTCATCCCCTCTATTACTAAAAATATTTAAAAAAATCATACTGCATGAGCTAAGTATAGTATTTAACAAAAATCACCACAAACTAATATTCCCAGATGACAGAAGATAACGCCTGTTAAAAGAGGAAAATGAGCTCGTATATACTGACTTTATTTTTCATTAAAACTAAACAAATTAAATTCTAGGCTACGCGTTATCTTTCCAAGGAGGAATTATGTAAAATAATAAAGATCCTTCATCTTGGGCACTGTTGAGGATTGGTTGTAGTGTGAAGGCAAACTATGAAAGAACAAAAGGATCCGGCCAGAGTTTGGTTGCAACCATGGCTCTTCCCTGCCTTAAGACATAAAAAAAATGGCGGCCGATTGCACGAGGTTCTCACCTAGTGGAGTTTTGGAAAGGTAGATGTACACAGGCTTAACCCCACAAGCGGAGAGGCTGTAGGGATCACTCAAAATGGCCTTATTAGGAAGTTGTGAATAAATTTAATTGAAACCATTATAATTGTCTTTATCCAAATAAAATTTAAATATATAGCATGGATTGTGTGATCTACATTAGGCATCAGCACTCTACTTCATGTAAGTGCAAGTAGTTCTATTTAATCAAATCAAATTATCCGTAACTTGATGCATTGTCAATTAAAGGTAGTACTCAGATGTACTCAGCCAAGTGGAAGATGTGAAATCTAAAAAAGGAAAAGAGAATTGGTAATATGATTTATTATAGAGATACCAAGCCAATCTCTTTTCTCTACCTCCTCTTCATAAGAAACCAGGCCAAGCATATTTAAAATAAAATTAGAGGCAAATACTAAAATGGTCCTTATTTCACAGAGCTATCATGAAATACACGATATATCTATCATGCAAAGTAGAAAAGAAGGTGCCATGAGTTTCAAGACATGATACTAAATATGTTGTTATACACATGAGCCACACCACCCAAACAAGGGGAGGAAAAAGGTATTGATATCCTCAGATAGGAAGTTGCATTCCACGATGAGAATGAAAATTAACCAAGCATAGTAATGAGTCTTGCAAAAACAAGCACCGGAACAATATAATTTAACATTACATACATATATCTATAACAACAAAAAGAAAGTAATAGGATATGACATAGATAAAAATCATGTATCATTATAAATATTAGGGCCAACAAAGGAAATTACAACAGTAACCAAGTTATGTTTTAGTCTCAAAAGTCACATGTTAAATAAGAGCAAAATAAAATCAAGTTTCAATTTGCATTTTAAAGAGTGTTAAATTCTGGAAACATTATATTTATAGAGAAGGGTTAAACTTGTCCTTTTCTTAGTTCTTATATATATATATATATATATATATATATATATATATATATATATATATATATGACAAATGCTAACAAGTGCCCTTGATGCATTTGTTAAGAAGTCAAATGAAGTAAATAACCATTGAAAAATGCATTATTTTAGATTCTCGAGACACGGAGTAATGTGCACTTATGATTAATTTTCTAAGTTTAGAAACCTTAACAAGTGCCCTTAGGGCACTCGTTAGCAAGACCCTATATATATATATATATATATATATATATATATATATATGTTTTGCTCTTCTAGGTAATAATAGTTTATCCTATAGCATACATGGTTGTTTATTCATTATGATAGTTATATAGTAATAAATGGAATATAATAGATAAAGGGAATCATGTAAGTGAGAAAAGTTGACAAACTATATGTTGACTTAAAAACATAATACAAATACAATGCAAACATATCATTTTTAAAGTATCTCGCTCCATGGTTATTTCTAAGACACATTCCCTTTCAATATATATATATATATATATATATATATATAAATTAAGGCATGTTTACTTTGAAAAAAACGTTTTTAATTCTTGTTTTCTATGTTTATAATTAATTGTAAAACCGACCAAATATTTTCATTTTGTTTCCTATTAACAAAGATCTTAACGTGAAAATAGAAAACAATAGGGTGGGGAACCTTGGTTAAAAAAAAATTGTGAAAGACATATAAAAAAAATAAAATATATTGTAAAATTCATTGAAAACATAAAATAGAACAAAAACAATAAGAATTTTGTGGATATATAAATTAAACATAAATAAAACTAGAAAAACATAGAGACAAATAAATAAAGCTTATGGTTGACTTCTTTTAAATTTTTTTGAATTTTATCAAGAATTTCCGAAAATATTCATAACAATTAACAAAATAATTAGTTTTTGGCAAAAGACTTTTTTTATTAGCTGATCTTTGTTTAGTTTTTAACTTTCATTTCTCAATAAAATCAACATCATGTGATCCAAAAAATCAATGAAACTATTTTTCTTGAAAATTAAGTAGGATAAAACTACATTTTTTTAAGCTTGCTTCAAATGAAGGATTAAAGCAACATAAAATTTCTCAGATAAAAGTGATAAGGGACGGGAATAAAAAAATACAATTAACTCAAAATCTAAAGGTTGAAAACAATTAATGAACTATCAATGCTTTAGTAAAGTTATCGTTTACTCCCTTCTTGGTTTTATATAGAACGTGTTTTAAGATTTTGTATGACTTTTAAGAAATGATTAAATGATATAAAAATTTGAGGTATTTTGACTATAATATCCGTATGTAATCATTATTGAAGAAAGTAAAAAAAAATATTGGATCTGGAAAAGAGGATGTGATAAATAAGGATATAGTTGGAAAAAATAGCAATAATTACTTATTGAGTTTATAAAAGAACAATGTATATGAAATAAGAAGGAAAAACTTAATAAACATTACATATGAAACGGATGAAGTATAATTTAGAGAGAGGAAATGGGTCACGTGAGAATAAGTTTAAAAATATCTCAAATTTTTAGTTAATAAAAAAGTTAGACAAGATTTGTGTTTTTTTTTTAAAAAAAGGTTTAAATATCAAAATGATTCATATAGATGTTGATATTTTTAAAATTAGTCCATCCATACAAAAAAATTTGGGTTTTGGTCCCTACTTTTACATTCCATTTTGGTTTTGGTCCCTGTTATTAAATATGGATGAAAAATACTAACATAGTCTAACGGAGAAAGCTAAAGTAGGGATCAAATCCAAAACGTAATGTAAAAATAGGGACCTAAAACCAAAAGCGAATATAATAATAGGGACTAAAATGTAATGCGAAAGTAGTGTTTTCTATCCATATCTGTCATTAGAAACCAAAACCAAAACAGAAGGTAAAAGTAGGGACCAAAACCCATAAAAAAATTTTGTAGGGACTAATTTTAAAGAAGTCAATATTTATAGAGACCATTTTGATATTTAAGCCTTTTTAAAATATCACTTAAGATTGTAATAAATACAATATTTTTCTTTAATATTTATTAAAGAACATTGAAATGTTGAGTCGTCATTTGCACTGATAGCGCTCATCAATATGTTCGTGTGATGACGTCTCTTGGCCAGCCACAGAATGCCCTGCCGCGGATCCAATCTTTTTCAACTTTCATTTCTCATTCAAAATCAAGTGGTCTAAAAAGATGATAAAATTAATTTTATTGAATAATTAAACGAAAAAATTGAAATTGTTAAAACTCACATTAAAAAAAAAAAACCAAAATTGTGAATTAGAGTAAAGTTGAAAGCAGTTAATAATCAACGATTTAGTTAATTCATGATCGATGATTTAGAGAAATGTAATTAGACACTAATCATTGCTATGAAATTTGATAATCAGCAAAGTGATAAATTGAAAAAACACAAAATAAAATGCACATCGATATACAGTCATGATTTTGAATAAAGGGAGGAAAACAAGCATCTAACAAGCAAAAACGTTATGTTAATTAAAAAAAACAAAAGAATAAAACCTTAACCTCAAATTATAGGAAAAACTTATTTCACAAAGATAAATCAACTTACTTCATCTCATCGTTGGAATCCTGTCTCTATCTCTCTGATCTTGAATTGGTTCTTTCTCTTATGATCTCTAGCTGTAACAAATGTTTTAACTGTTCAGTCTCTATTGAGTTGAGAATGAGACTTGAATAAAGAATAATATTAAACTTTTGATTACCAATTTCTAGTTGGAATTGAAAGAAATGTTAAAGGTAAGAGATGTTTTCAGGAATGGTTAGAAGGGTCAGAAATGAATGGTTGATAGCGATGACAATTACACAATTCAATCAATCTGGATATGAACAGAGAAGGGGATCAAGTGAAAGGCTGCTTTTGGCTAGATTTGTGTGGGGTAAGATAAATATACCAAAGTATTCAGTGATTTGTTGGATGTTAGTGCATGCCAGAATACCGACAAAATCCAAATTAGCTCACCTACCCAGAGTTATACTTGAAACAGATCTTGACAGAGAGTTGTTTTTAGTGTATTTGATGTGGGAGTAGAAACTCAAAATTTTTTGCTAGGAGGCATAAAAATTTTAGAAAATACAGACGTATAAAAATTGTTTTCTTTCAAAACTAAAATGAGTTCTTTCGCTTCATCTGATAAACTTTTCTTTAAACAATTCGAATTCAGCGTTGAAAGCATTCACACATTATCAGGTTGCGAAAAATTGTTCGAGATAACAATCCACTCATTTAAAATTGTTTAATAAATAAAATTTATTAATAAACTTAGCGTCATCTCGAAATATTGAAATATATCAAAATTAGGTTGATACCGAATTCGCTAATAAAAATATCAGAGTGTGCGTAAAATTTAGAAATAAAACCTTTTATCCTTTGTTCATCAAAATATGATTATATATATAAACGTAGAACAAAGATAAAGTACATCATCATCATCATCATCATCCTGATACATCAAATAGAAACTAGTCCGGTGATACAAGTCCATATGTCTGAAAACATAAATACATAATAAACATTGTAACTCTGAAACCCCTCAAAAATATGTACAATATAAACATATCAAAAATATAGACGTCCCAGAGCTAGTCAATTGGTCCTCAAGGAAACTCCATCATAATATACTGCAGCTGCTACAACGATCCCAGACCCTTACCATCCACACTATGCCCACGCTTAAGGGTCACCTACACCCCTCTAACTCCCTGAAAGATACTCGACTGGCTCGTCCCCACTCTCATCCTCCACGGGATCCTCCTCGATCTCGTCTGACGGTGTAGGTACCTGATCACTGGGTACAGGGTCTGCAGCTGGTACAGCCCCATCAGAACCTATCGAGCCAGGAGGAGGAGTCTCCTCATGTACAATCCTTGAAGCAGATGGGCGAGAGCAGGTGACAAAACGAAAACGGAACGATGAAATCGATGAGCTGGTCGAGTAGAGGGTGGTAAGTGTAAAAAGGGGGTACGTGTGTAACGACCCAACATATGTTCATTTCTTTATACAGAAAATACTGACCATTTTTTTTTCTAAAATATGAAACATAAGTTTAAGCCATTACTGCTCTACTCAGTGCGGAAATAAAGCATAACACATATGAAGTATTATTATACATCATGATACATTATAGAAACAAAAGGGGTGAGATTACATCACATCATCAGCAGTAGCAGAAGGTTCACAAGTTAAACTAACTTAACTTAAAATTAGACTAGACTCTAGGCCATTATAATATATTACATTATATTACATCAAAATATATAACGACCCAGAGCATACAGTTCGAAACTCATAAAATAAAACATAGAAAGGAAAGGAACCTAATGAGTCATGTCACCCACTATCCATCAGCAGGAATTCGGCTCAGTCGTCAGTTCCCCACTAACTTCTGGTCGAATTTTCTATGGGATCATCCTCTGCCACCTGATCTCCACCTTCCGCCGGGTCCTCATCTTCGACGGGGTCCTCCTCGTCCTCCGCCGCCTGTGCCGGATCACCAGGCACATACTCAGGAGTCGCAAACCTAACTCCGCGGGAAGGACCAGGACGAGTAGGAACCTTGAGAATAACTCTTTTGGTCGAAGGAGTAGGACTCGCCAAAATGGCGTGTAACATCCTCAATTTGAAATGCTTACTATAATGTGAATTGTGCAATTTAGTACATTAAGTTGTGATGGATTTATGAGACTCATAAGACTAAGAGATAGGAATTAGTATATAAAAACATAGCCTAAGGGGTATGGGAACTAAGGAAAATGTTCTAGAGTTAGAAACCATGAGAAGATGGAAAAACAGAAAAGTAATCGATTATTTTTGGGGAGTTAATCGATTACTGGCTCTCAGCCAAAATGCACCAAAATGTTGCATTGAAGAGTAATCGATTACTCTTGGGAAAGTAATCGATTACTGAGCCTTTGCTGAAAACACTAAAATTGTTGCATCAATTGTAATCGATTACTTTCTGGTCAAGTAATCGATTACAAGGCCTCAGGTTGGAAGTCATAAAAATGTTGCATTTAAGAAGTAATCGATTACCAGGCAAGGTTAATCGATTACTTTAGGTTCTGTACAAAAAAAAAACGGGGAAAGTGGAGTGCACTTGATGCACTCCCCTCCACACAAAGGGAATCTTTATTTTGGGCTTTTATTCTTGTCCACACATCTTCCTCCCCAAACAAATAAAATCACTCCCTCTTACTCTCATAACCAACATTCTCTCACACTCATCTTTTTCTTCCTCACTCTCATTCACGCCTCCCTCCTCTTCCTCATAGGGGTTCCATTTTCTTTCCTCAAAATCAACCAAGAACAAGTGATCCTTGCATCCTCATCATTGTAACTTCTTTTTCTCATCTCAAGGTAAGTGTATAAGTTTTGGTTCCTTCTCTCCCTCTCTCAAATTCGTCCTTTCTCTCTCTCTACCATCAATGGTGATTTTCAATACTAGGCTATGGAGGCTCCATTTTTCTTTGAGTCTTGAATTGAAACATGGCATAAATGATGATTCCTCTCTTTTGTGACTCTATATTAGGTTCTATCCTCACCCTTTGATTTGGTATCTCTTTGGTGGGAAGGCTCAATTTTTGGAGCAAGCTAAAATCTCCCTATCTCTAAGAACTTGAGGTAAGGAGGTTTATGTTACCATACTCTAGGGGAGAGATTGTATTGTGTATATAATGGGTTGCTAAGAGATTATGTGTTAGTTAGAGATTAGGAACCCTAGGGTAGATAATAGGGTATAAAGGTATTTAAATGTAATATGTGGTGATTAAATGTGATTATTGGGATTATGTTGTGATTAAATGTTATTGTTGAAACTTGGTTTGATGTGGATTGATGTTTTGCAAAATTTATGTTGGACTTGGAATTGTAATGTTGTTTGTAGTATAATAATTGAAATGAAGATGATTGTATTGTTGGTAGTGCCTTGTGAAATTTGAATTTTAAACGTATAATGAGTTTAAAAGGAAAATTGATAAATTAATGAAAGAGATTACAAGGAAAATGAAATGAGTGAAATGGGTTGTTAAAAGATTTAAAGGAAAAAGAGTGTGTGACCCATATCTTGTAAGACGTTGTCCTTAGGAGACTGTACGCATAGATCGCATAAGACACACATTGTGTGCAGCTGTAAGACGTTGTCCTTAGGAGACTGTACGCAGTTATGGGCACACACCCCATATATTAATAAAGGTATAATTGGATTGTGCCTCTCCAGATCTTGTAAGACGTTGTCCTTAGGAGACTGTACGCATAGATCGCGTAAGACACACATTGTGTGCAGCTGTAAGACGTTGTCCTTAGGAGACTGTACGCAATGATGGACGCACATTCTGATTTTGGGAATCCAGGTCTTGTAAGACGTTGTCCTTAGGAGACTGTACGCCTAGACCGCGTAAGACACACATTGTGTGCAGTTGTAAGACGTTGTCCTTAGGAGACTGTACGCAGTTATGGATCCCCGTGATAAATTCTAATAATCCTACGTAAAACTCCAAATAGTATGAAAAATTAGATTTTGAGAATTAATAAGGATTGAGAATAGGCTTGTGGTTGATTTTAAGGCTAGAATTAAATAACTCATGTTTTATGATATCTTAAAAGAGGCTAAATGTATATGGTGTGTATATGCCTATTGATTGGGAGTGCCTTAACTGTGAATTTTGTTTTACCTGACTATGTGTGTATGGCTTGGTGGTTCAGTATAGCATAATAGAAACTGCTTCCCTATTGTTTTGTGTAATACTCACCTCCTTACCATTTTTCAGGTACTGAGTCGGAGTTTACACCAGGATCGGCCGAGCAGGAATGCTCTCCCTCACAGGGAGAGTAGGGTTGGGGTTTAGATGCATTTGTTTTTGACCTAAGCCTCCGTATTATTTGATGTATATGTGCTGTTTATGCTTTTTGGGTGAGGCTTAGGATAGTTTCTTTCGTGCAAGGTTTATGATTCAATTTTGGGCATAGTTGTTGTTATGGCCTCTTGATTTACATACTTAGCATTTTTGCTGGCACTCTGACAAACTGATGCTGATGTTTTACTCTTGAGCCCATGGGGAAACTATGTGATGCATATATATTTATATTTGAGCCCTGCTGGCTACTGTTGATATTATATAAATGTGTTTATCAGGTTGAAGATTTGGAAAAGTCCGAAAAACAAACGAAACTTCGTCCGTTTGACGGTTGATTTTTTTAATTTAAAAAGGAATTTTTAAGTCCGAATTTTTAATATAAGGGGAATTAAGGGTAATTAATTATAGGGTGTTACATTTATGGTATCAGAGCAGTTTCTCCTCGGCCTTGGAGTTATGCAAACTCCACATGATTACTCACCTAGCGAGTAATGAATGCTTATAGTAAAAGTTTAGGAATTTAGTAGTATGGTTATAGTACTATGTATACATTTAGTATTTAAGACTTATTGGTCTGTTCCCTTTGGCTAAGCAGTATGGCTGGAAGAAGGGCTGCCAATGATGGGCTTGCAGCCATTCTGGAGCATCTGTCACAGATGCAGCAGCAGCAAGGAGAGCAAATGGCCGTTGCCGCAGCAGCAGCAGCTCTGCAACCAGCTCCAGTAGAGGTGGACTGGATGGCTAGGTTCCGCAAGAATGATCCACCTCGTTTTGAGGGTGGAAATGACCCTGATGGAGCACAGAGATGGATTCAGGAGATCGAGAAGATCCTCTGCTCTATTCACCCACCCATGGAGCAACATGTGCGACTGGCGGAATTCATGTTGACCAATGAGGCTGAGCATTGGTGGGATCAACAAAGGAGGGGATTGGTGGCAGCCAATCCAGTTGTTTCTTGAGAGGTATTCAAGGAGCTCTTTTTAGGGAAGTATTTCCCTGAAGATGTGAGGAGGGAGAAAGAGATAGCATTTCTCCAACTGACTCAAGGCTCTATGTCAGTTGGGGATTATGCAGCTAGATTTGAAGATCTTATCCGATTCTCTGACTATCAGAATGCCAGTGAGCGCGGGAAATGCGTCAAGTTTGAGTCTGGACTCAGGACTGATATTCGCCTCTCGTGCGAATATCACAATATTGACAACTTAGCCCGTTTAGTTAACATGGCGAGCACTTATGAGAAGGGGCTTAAGAGGAAGATGGCTGAAGATAAAAGTAAGACTGTGCAGAAAAGTGGTGGTCCTATAAGGGGCAAGGGTGCGGTGCAACGACCAGGCCCCTATCCACAGCCTAGAGTAGGCCCTATAGGGGGTTCATCTGGTCCTATTCCGCCTTGTCCTCATTGTGGAAAGCAACATAGAGGAGTATGCTGGAATCTGAATCAGATTCAACCAAATATCACTTGTTTTAAGTGTGGACAGCCTGGTCATGTTTCAATGAATTGCCGGAAGAACGCTGTTAAGAAAGAAGCCAATGTGACTAGGGCACAGAGGGTTGGAGATAGATGCCCACTTCAGCGGGGAAAGGTGTACACTCTAGATGGAGAAGAGGTGACTGAGGCTGATGAGCTGATTCGAGGTATTGGCCATATAAATGATATTGCATGTGGTATACTCTTTGACTGTGGAGCTACACACTCTTTTATTTCTGTCAATTGCATGGAAAGATTAAAGTTATCTGCTGTTGAGATGCCTTTTAAATTGTCTGTGTCTACCCCTACAAATTCAGCTGTGGTTACATCTTTGATGTTCTTGGATTGCCCTCTTCGAGTATTAGAGCGGGAATTCAAAGTGAACTTAATATGTTTGCCCTTAACCAAGCTGGATATCATTCTAGGCATGGACTGGATGTCCCAGAACCGTGTTCTTCTTGATTGTAGTCAGAAGTAAGTGATTTCCTGTCAAGTTTCGGTGTCGGCTATGGATGAGGAGGAAGCATCAGATATTAGCAAAATCCCGGTGGTTTGTGAGTTTCCGGATGTTTTTCCTGCTGAAATTCCCAGATTGCCTCCAGCCAGAGAAGTAGAATTTAGCATTGATCTTATGCCTGGTGCAGGCCCGATATCTAAAGCGCCTTATAGAATGGCCCCTCCAGAGTTGGAAGAGTTAAAGAAGCAGTTGGAGGAGCTCTTGGCTAAGGGGTTTATAAGACCAAGTGTTTCCCCGTGGGGAGCTCCTATCCTCTTTGTTAAAAAGAAGGATGGAAGTGTCCGTATGTGCACTGATTACCGGCAGTTGAATGCGGTGACGGTAAAGAATAAGTATCTGCTCCTCCGCATTGATGATTTGTTGGATCAGCTTAGGGGAGCTGCAGTTTTCTCAAAGATTGACCTCCGATCTGGATATCATCAAATCCGTATCCAAGAGGAGGACATTCCCAAAACTGCTTTTAGAACCCGGTATGGACATTTCGAATATGTGGTGATGCCTTTCGGTCTCACAAATGCTCCTGCCATCTTCATGGATTATATGAATAGGATCTTCAGGTCGTACTTAGACTCATTCGTCATTCTATTCATTGATGACATTCTTATCTACTCCAAGAGCCTGAAGGAGCATGAAGAGCACTTGAGAATGGTGCTCCAAGTTCTCAAGGACAAGCATCTTTATGCGAAGTTTTCTAAATGTAGTTTCTGGTTGAATGAGGTGCATTTTCTGGGGCATGTGATTTCTGAGAAGGGTGTGGCTGTTGACCCTTCTAAGGTGGAAGCGGTGTTTAAGTGGGAGAGACCCAAGTCCATTACTGATATCAGAAGTTTCCTTGGTATGGCTGGGTATTATAGGAGGTTCATTGAGGGGTTTTCTAAGCTAGCCCTCCCTTTGACTACTCTTACCCGGAAAGGTGTTCCGTTTGAATGGTCCCCGGAATGTGTAGATAGTTTCCAGGAGTTGAAAAGGCGGTTGACTAGTTCCCCGGTGTTGATTTTGCCGGATCCGACTCAATCCTTCGTAGTGTATTGTGATGCTTCAAAACAAGGTTTGGGTTGTGTGCTGATGCAGCAAGGACAAGTCATAGCTTATGCATCCAGGCAGTTGAGGCAGCATGAGCAAAACTATCCCACTCATGACCTTGAGTTGGCGACAGTAGTCTTTGCTTTGAAAATTTGGAGGCACTATCTATATGGTTCAAAGTTTGAAGTTTTTAGCGATCATAAAAGCCTTCGCTATCTCTTTGATCAAAAGGAGCTGAATATGAGACAGAGGAGGTGGATGGAATTTCTGAAGGACTATGATTTCAATCTTCAGTATCACCCGGGCAAGGCCAATGTAGTGGTTGATGCACTAAGTCGCAAGACTTTGCATGTCAGCAATTTGATGGTGAAGGAGATGCAATTAATTCAAGAGTTTAGTGACCTCAACTTGAACATGCAAGTGAAAGAAAAGAGCATTGTTCTAGAAATGTTGCAGGTTACCAATGACTTGATTGGCCTTATTAGAGAAAGGCAAGCCGATGATGCAGAACTACAAAAGTTGTTGGAAGGGGCATCGGGCAATGAAGAGCCCGACTTTGTTAAGGGTTCTGATGGCATTATCCGGTTTAGGGGCCGGATATGTGTTCCTATGGATTTCTAAGTTAGGAGGGATATACTATGGGAAGCACATCAAACCAAAATGAATTTTCATCCGGGTGAAACAAAGATGTATCAAGACTTGAAGAAGATCTATTGGTGGCCAAAGTTGAAAACTGATGTAGCGGATCATGTATCTCATTGCCTTACTTGTCAGAAAGTTAAGATTGAGCATCAAAAGCCTCGTGGTCCGTTGCGATCACTCGATATCCCAGAGTGGAAGTGGGATAGCATAGCCATGGATTTTGTGACGGGTCTACCTATGACTACTGCTGGGTGTGATGCAGTTTGGGTAGTTGTGGACTGTTTAACAAAATGTGCTCATTTTATCCCTATTCACAAGAAATATACCCTGGAGAAGTTGACTTAGTTATATATCAGGGACATAGTGAAGCTGCACGGTGTTCCTACCAGTATAGTATCCGACCGTGATCCGAGATTTCTGTCTCGATTTTGGCAGAGTCTCTAGCAGGCATTGGGTACTAAGCTGAAATTTAGTACGGCTTATCATCCGCAGACAGACGGACAATCTGAGCGTACTATCCAGACACTGGAGGATTTGTTGAGAGCGTGTGTTCTGGAGCAGGCTGGTAGTTGGGAGCAGTTACTGCCATTGATGGAGTTTACTTACAATAACAGCTTCCACTCCAGTATCGGTATGGCACCATTTGAGGCTCTCTACGGAAGAAAGTGTAGGACGCCTCTGTGTTGGTTCCAGATAAGTGAGAATCTGCTAACAGGTCCAGATATTGTGAAAGGAACAACTGAGAAGATCACAATGATCAAGAACAAGATGAAGACTTCCCAGGATCGCCAAAAGAATTATGCTGACAGGCGAAGGAGACCTTTGGAATGTGATGTTGGAGATCATGTGTTTTTAAGAGTGTCTCCGGTTACAGGGATTGGAAGAGCAATTAAGTCCAAGAAACTAACTCCTCGGTTTGTTGGACCTTACGAGATCTTGGAGAAGGTTGGCCCAGTAGCATATAGGATTGCTTTGCCCCCTCATCTCGCTAGGCTTCATGATGTATTCCATGTTTCACAGCTAAGGAAATACATTCATGATCCTACTCATGTGGTAACATTGGATGAATTGCCTTTGAAGGAGAATTTGACCTTTGAGGTGTTGCCAGTGAGGATTGAAGATAGGCAAGTGAGACAGCTAAGAGGCAAGGAGATTAGCTTGGTAAAAGTCATATGGCACAGGAACAATGTGGAGGAAGCTACTTGGGAGTTAGAAAGCAAAATCAGGCAGTCTCATCCCCATTTGTTTGAAGCAAGCTGAATTTCGAGGACGAAATTCGGGTAAGTGGGAGAGGATTGTAACATCCTCAATTTGAAATGCTTACTATAATGTGAATTGTGCAATTTATTACATTAAGTTGTGATGGATTTATGAGACTCATAAGACTAAGAGATAGGAATTAGTATATAAAAACATAGCCTAAGGGGTATGGGAACTAAGGAAAATGTTCTAGTGTTAGAAACCATGAGAAGATGGAAAAACAGAAAAGTAATCGATTATTTTTGGGGAGTTAATCGATTACTGGCTCTCAGCCAAAATGCACCAAAATGTTGCATTGAAGAGTAATCGATTACTCTTGGGAAAGTAATCGATTACTGAGCCTCTGCTGAAAACACTAAAATTGTTGCATCAATTGTAATCGATTACTTTCTGGTCAAGTAATCGATTACAAGGCCTCAGGTTGGAAGTCATAAAAATGTTGCATTTAAGAAGTAATCGATTACCAGGCAAGGTTAATCGATTACTTTAGGTTCTGTACAAAAAAAAGGGGAAAGTGGAGTGCACGTGATGCACTCCCCTCCACACAAAGGGAATCTTTATTTTGGGCTTTTATTCTTGTCCACACATCTTCCTCCCCAAACAAATAAAATCACTCCCTCTTACTCTCATAACCAACATTCTCTCACACTCATCTTCTTCTTCCTCACTCTCATTCACGCCTCCCTCCTCTTCCTCATAGGGGTTCCATTTTCTTTCCTCAAAATCAACCAAGAACAAGTGATCCTTGCATCCTCATCATTGTAACTTCTTTTTCTCATCTCAAGGTAAGTGTATAAGTTTTGGTTCCTTCTCTCCCTCTCTCAAATTCGTCCTTTCTCTCTCTCTACCATCAATGGTGATTTTCAATACTAGGCTATGGAGGCTCCATTTTTCTTTGAGTCTTAACTTGAAACATGGCATAAATGATTATTCCTCTCTTTTGTAACTCTATATTAGGTTCTATCCTCACCCTTTGATTTGGTATCTCTTTGGTGGGAAGGCTCAATTTTTGGAGCAAGCTAAAATCTCCCTATCTCTAAGAACTTGAGGTAAGGAGGTTTGTGTTACCATACTCTAGGGGAGAGATTGTATTGTGTATATAATGGGTTGCTAAGAGATTATGTGTTAGTTAGAGATTAGGAACCCTAGGGTAGATAATAGGGTATAAAGGTATTTAAATGTAATATGTGGTGATTAAATGTGATTATTGGGATTATGTTGTGATTAAATGTTATTGTTGAAACTTGGATTGATGTGGATTGATGTTTTGCAAAATTTATGTTGGACTTGGAATTGTAATGTTGTTATGAGTATAATAATTGAAATGAAGATGATTGTATTGTTGGTAGTGCCTTGTGAAATTTGAATTTTAAACGTATAATGAGTTTAAAAGGAAAATTGATAAATTAATGAAAGAGATTACAAGGAAAATGAAATGAGTGAAATGGGTTGTTAAAAGATTTAAAGGAAAAAGAGTGTGTGACCCAGATCTTGTAAGACGTTGTCCTTAGGAGACTGTACGCATATATCGCATAAGACACACATTGTGTGCAGCTGTAAGACGTTGTCCTTAGGAGACTGTACGCAGTTATGGGCACACACCCCATATATTAATAAAGGTATAATTGGATTGTGCCTCTCCAGATCTTGTAAGACGTTGTCCTTAGGAGACTGTACGCATAGATCGCGTAAGACACACATTGTGTGCAGCTGTAAGACGTTGTCCTTAGGAGACTGTACGCAATGATGGACGCACATTCTGATTTTGGGAATCCAGGTCTTGTAAGACGTTGTCCTTAGGAGACTGTACGCCTAGACCGCGTAAGACACACATTGTGTGCAGCTGTAAGACGTTGTCCTTAGGAGACTGTATGCAGTTATGGATCCCCGTGATAAATTCTAATAATCCTACGTAAAACTCCAAATAGTATGAAAAAGAAGATTTTGAGAATTAATAAGGATTGAGAATAGGCTTGTGGTTGATTTTAAGGATGGAATTAAATAACTCATGTTTTATGATATCTTAAAAGAGGCTAAATGTATATGGTGTGTATATGCCTATTGATTGGGAGTGCCTTAACTGTGAATTTTGTTTTATCTGACTATGTGTGTATGGCTTGGTGGTTCAGTATAGCATAATAGAAACTGCTTCCCTATTTTATTGTGTAATACTCACCTCCTTACCATTTTTCAGGTACTGAGTCGGAGTTTACACCAGGATTGGCCGAGCAGGAATGGTCTCCCTCACAGGGAGAGTAGGGTTGGGGTTTAGATGCATTTGTTTTTGACCTAAGCCTCCGTATTATTTGATGTATATGTGCTGTTTATGCTTTTTGGGTGAGGCTTAGGATAGTTTCTTTCGTGCAAGGTTTATGATTCATTTTTGGGCATAGTTGTTGTTATGGCCTCTTGATTTACATACTTAGCATTTTTGCTGGCACTCTGACAAACTGATGTTGATGTTTTACTCTTGAGCCCATGGGGCAACTATGTGATGCATATATATTTATATTTGAGCCCTACTGGCTACTGTTGATATTATATAAATGTGTTTATCAGGTTGAAGATTTGGAAAAGTCCGAAAAACAAATGAAACTCCGTCCGTTTGACAGTTGATTTTTTTAATTTAAAAAGGAATTTTTAAGTCCGTATTTTTAATATAAGGGGAATTAAGGGTAATTAATTATAGGGTGTTACATGGCGCGTCTAGGAAAAAGTCTTGGTGGTGGTGGAGGGGATCCATGCTTGTACGTGAATGCTGGTGGAACGTGCATGATGTAAATCATAAGGATCCTTACCCTACGCGGACGAGTACGGGACAACGGATTAGGGTGACGGATGGTGATTTCCACATCACCCTCGTACATAGCCCGATGTCCCTCGTAATGCCACTCCCCATCACGGAGCGGCCTCATCTCCACGCAAAACATATTCCGAGCCATGACCTAACAAACAAAAGGGCAGGGAGTAAGTCATAGCTGAAGCGCATACAAATAACAATTAAAGAAAATAAAAATAATCAAGCATAAGTAATCAATTAACAAGTAATAATGCCTAACCAAGTGCACGCCATCGTTCACAATTCGATTATCTTATCATTAATGGCATAATGGATGAATACTATTATCATTCTCCATCTCTTGGATCCAATATCAATATCTTCACAACCCTTCATCCAAAAATCATAATCTAATCACTAGTCTGGGAAAGCAACTGGGAGTAAACGCCTTTCATCCAAACGGGCACGTACAACGGTCATGTGTATCCACGATAATTCCGAACGCCTTTCATCCAAACGCCTTTTTACTTAACCAATCATCGAAATTCTTTTGCTATCGTTAAATTTTTATTCTCGAATCATACCCTTGTGGTTTTCTCTAGTCAAATTTCGAGGACGAAATTTCTTTTTGGGGGGAAGGATTGTAACATCCTAATTTTCGTTTGTATTATAAATTGTGAGTTTATCAAATTAAATGATTAATTTTTATATATAATTATTAAAGTGTTGGTTGTTTCCCTCAAGTACCTTATATTAATTTATTGGACTATTTTATATACATACTTTAAAGTAGGTTCATTTAAAGTAAATACCTTGTTTGAAAAATATATATTCTTTACATTACATACTTCACCTTGGATGTATCATTAAATAAATAGTTTGTTTTAATATTTCAAATTACTAACTTTGTAATTTCCCTATATTATTAATCATTGTTTAAAGTTATATTAGTGGTATTTATTTAGATTTGATTGCATAAATAAATAAATGTAAGTATATGTTTAAATCTTACTATTAGTATTTTGGGTTTAAAAATAATTTGTATTTATATTGGTTTATTTATATCTACATATGTAAAAAAAAAAAATTATGTATGTGTGTTTGTTCAGAAAGGAAGGGAACCCTAAGGAAACCCCCCCTTCATTTGCTTCAGCAGCCGCCGCCCTCCCTCCCCATGAAGTCTCCCTCCTTGTTCTCCCTCTCTCCCCATCGCCCCTCTCTCTTGGCCATCACCAAAGCCTCTCCACCGCCGCCACCACCTTGTCGCCGTCGCTCGCGTCCGCTCTCAGCCTCCCTCACTCGCGTCTCTCTCGTCGTTCTCTCCCTGTCCCGGTCTCCTCACGAATCGCGAGCACCTCGCCGCCACGAACCAGCGCCGCCGCCGCTGCTTTTGAGCCACGATCTCGCCTCCTCCTTGCCGCCGTTGCTGTCGTGTTTCTTCTTCCCTAATCGTGATTCGCTCGCGCTGCTGCTGACCATGGAGGTCGCTGCTGCCGGTTTTGAGTTGCTGCCGCCGCTGTTCACCCCATTGTGGTTGTGTTGTTGATGGTTCAGACCGGTTGAAACGAACCAGATCTGGGCTGAGCTCAAACCGAACCGGTCTCCTCATTGTTGCTTCAATCCGATCTTGAGGGTAAATCCCTAATACCCTTTTTAAGTACTTTATGTTGTGTTTTAAATTTAATACTAATACGAATTTTTAATGTTATTGGTGATTATTATCAAAGATATTTTATTTTGGAAAAATAAGTGATATTGTGATTTAGTATTGATTTTTAAGTATACTGATATTTGCAATGATTTTAAGTGGTTACTTTGATTTGGAATAATATCGGATTAAACATTATGTCAAATGAATTGTGTTAAAGAGTATTTTAGTTAAGCGTGTTAGGTTCCTAAGTAAGTGAGCTGTAGTTTAGCTTGGTGGACTTGTCCCTAGGCTGAGCAATACACCAGTTAATTAGGAACCTGATATAAATGGCATAACGTTAATTCGAATTGAAACCTTGAACGTTAATTCCAAGTTGAAAGGAAGTGTAATTACCTTAATGTTGGAAACGTGAGTTATACTTATTTCGAATCGGAAATACTTCCTTTTAGTTTGGAATTAATAGTGTCAAGCAATATAGCTTTGATTTTGTGACTTGAAGCTAAAACTACTGAATTTTGATGTATTTTTGATAAATATGTTATTCTTGAAAGTTAATGTATTTTCAACAAGAAGCTACACTATTTTATTGAAGGGACAATGGTTCTAATTTCATTTGACTATGATTTATGAATTTTAATTAAATGTTTTCAAAAATTAACTAGTTTCGGTTTTCAATTAAAGTCCCTTTTTCGTAAAGCGCATTATACCGATTACTATTTATTTTTATATGATCGATTAGACGACGAAGGAGCTTTAGGATCAGCGCAAGCGAAAGCACTGAACCGCGCTACGTTTGGACATCGTCAAATGAAAAGAAACAGGTTTATGGGAACGCAAGGTAAGGAGTGGGTTATAGTGAGTATTACCTTACTCTGGGGTTTAGTTTACAATATGCATATAATGAGTACTAAGATTTTTGTGTTAGTTTAGGTTGATATCATATAGAATAATTGCTAAAGTAGAATTTATGACTTAGGGAAATTATATTGATATTGATATGTTTAATCTTGATATTTGGTGATTGTTGATAAATTGAATGCTATGTTATTAAATGACTTGGGAAATGATGTTGATTAAAATCCAAGGCAATGAATGATGATAATGTATAAAGTAAATAATAATGAAAGTGCAGTTGAATTGAGAATTGGTGCATTGGTAGACTAGGTGCCCCTGCCGGGTGTTTCAAATTCCCAAGGGCTACGTTCTCAACCAGGCATGAAATTCCCATTAGGTCCAAATTCCTGTTAGGCATCGATGCACCAAGACTCAATTCACTGCCAAAATAAAAGACATAAAATGTGTTGAGAATGTGAAAAGTGAATGAATTCAAACAACTGAATGTATATTGGAATGTGGAAACTATATGATAGCATAGCTTAACAGGTGAAGCCTTTTGGGTGAGATAGAGACCTGGTTGAGCGAGAGACCCTTGGGTGTGCCAAAGTCCTGGCAGGAGCGTTAAATTCCTAGTGATGCGAACCGGTTCTAACCGGGATTGTTATCCAGACGTGGTAAGTCGTCATCGCGCATGTGGTGCGAACGCAATAAAGTCGTGACTGGAATACACCGACTGAGAAATGTGATTATAAATGATGAAATGAGAATGAAAGACATTATGAGATTAATGCATGAGAATGATGAGATAAAAATGGACTTGAGAAACTAATGAATACTTGAAATTGAATTGTGGTGAATTGACTCTTATTATGTTGTCATTGAATTGTTATTTGTGTATGGCTTAGTGTTGCATTATGTCTTAATTGGAAACTGCCTCCCCATTTTATGTGTAATACTCACTCCTTACTATCTCCACAGGTACTGAGGTTTGAGCTTGCAATTCTATTGGCCGAGCAGGACTACACTCCACCCCGTGGAGTGTTGTAAAATTAATTAGAAGAGAGAGTTGTTATTATGTTAAAATTTAGTTTTCTTTGGATTTGTTATATTTCATTCGTGCAAGCCCTGAATATGTTTTATTGGATTAGCAGGGCATAAAAATTAAATTAGTATGTTTATAAATATTTTCTGAACTGTACTGGCTTGACAGGTGAAAAATCTAAATTTTTGGAAATCCGAAAAAACAGAGGAAACTCTGCCGGATTTTTATCGAAATTTTCAAGTCCATATTTTTATAAAACTCAATTTAATTAAATATTTAGGAGAGTGTTACATACATTCTAGGTGAGTGTACGAATTGTTGTATACCTAGGAATACAACGCACTGTTGAGTGCTGGGTTGTTAGGGATGGACGTCAGAGAGTGACATAGTATGATGGAGATAGGCTTGAGAGCTAAAGTCATGCATCATGCCATTCATTTAAATTAATTGTGATAAATGAAATAAGTGTGAGCATCCTATGTGCATTAATTAACTGCTAAGTGTTATATGTGATTGTTGTTAATTGATGCATAGTTACATACTCATATTGCACAATTTATTCTCTGTTGATTATGTGTATAGAATTGCTTACCCCTATGCCCTTGTAGGTGATGTCTCGTTACATTGCTTGCATCGAGATCCGGCCACTTCCTAGTGGCACATGGATCTATGAGGACCATCGCGCGGTGTTCGAGGGAGAGGTAGAGGTTACCTTCTACCACCCGAACCCGTTGATCCGATTCCGTCCTCGTAGATTTAGGATTCCCATCATATACACTATGCATGTACCCCCGTTTTACACTTACCATGGACCACCTCCCACGCGACCAGCTCGCTCCTATCACAGTTTTCGTTTTCGACCTACCCGCTCTCACCCTTTTACCTCGAGAGTCGTCCGCGAGGAGACTCCCCCTTCTGATCCAAGGAGCCCAGTCAGGGTTTCACCATCACCTGACCCGGTACCCAGTGGTAGGGTACACTCTCCCTCTGATGAGATCGAGGAGGATCCAGTGGAGGACGAGAGTGGGAGCGAGCCTGTCGTGCATTCTACTGGTAGTGATTGGAGGGACGATGATCCCTAGGTTTGTGCATAGGGTATGTGATGAGGATCAGGGGATCCGATGTGTGGAGGCTGTGGAGGAGATCTTGCTGCTGCTGCTGTGTTGATGATGATGCTACTACCTTACTACTTATGTTTCTTGGAGACTGCTGTTATCACTACTACTACATCTGATGCTGCCGGATCTACGTGACCACCCATAGAGTTTTATTTTGGTTATGTATATATGTTGTAGATATACTTTTGGGGTTCTCTAGGGATTTGGTCATGTTATTATGTAGATCTGTTTATGGACTTGTATTTTGGGATCTTGGAAGCTTTGATATGGGGCTATGTACTTATGACTCTTATTATATATATATATATGTACCTATGTTCATCTTACTAGTAATTGCATAGTCCGATAATTCCGCTTACTCTGATTTAATCTATTTGAGGGCTCGGCTGTGAAAACTATTCGATGGTATCAGTTTTATCAAATAAAGCAAGGGTAGCTTCAGTTATTTTCTATAATATAAAATACGGTTCCAAAAGATGAATGCTACCCAACATTCGAAAAGGTTTTAGAAATCGCCGAATTCAATATAACTGTTTTGGTAATACCTTAGGGTTTATTCTCCAAGAATTCCAAGTGTTGATTTGTGCACCCGCTTTTAAAGGAAGGAAAATTTTATTTCCATATTTTCTTAATTCTCACAAGTCCATATATTATCCAATATAAAAGCTTAATTACTATATTATATTTGGGTAATCCGGAAGGGTGTCACATCGGGACTCACTGAAGGGATGCACGAAGGGTGAGCCGACCGGTAGGTTAATTAAGAAGATAAAAGACTTTAAAAGATATTAACAGCGAACGCGGTAAGTTACGAGAATTAACCCGAAGTAGTGGAGAGGAAGGAACGATAAGTATCTGCGGATACTTAGGACGAGATTGCATTAGGGGAGGACGATGACGGTGAAACGTCGAGAAGTCTAGAGTATTGTTATAGACAGAATGAACTCCATAAGTGGTGCACTAACGTGGTGGGGACTGGGTCTAATACCGTGGTAAGTTCTGTGCGCGCACTACAACAATACTGTCGCCCCCTAGATTGCAAATCGAGAACAGTGAGAGGGATTGGAGTGGGGCATTTGTTTGCCACTGCGAGGCAGTGTGCCATGTTTATTGTGAATTGATTGAGGCTGAGCCTCCTGGTCTGGGACCATTTATGTTGTGACAGCTGTCGTGCCCGCACGGTAAAGGTCCTGTACTCCTGTTTGCTTCCGACTAGGTGGTTGGTTGGCCAAGGAGATGTAGGCCTGAGATGTGAGTGCTAACTACGAAAGAAACGCGTACCTCGATGATTCTTTCATCCCCGATCATCGATGGTTATAATTCGATAAAACATTATAAGAAAGGATTTGTATATAAAAGAGTGAGAGTTAAGGAGTGTGGAGAATGAGAAGATATTGAGAATGGAAACATGGAAAAGAAATTATGTCCCATGAGTGGGAGGAGAAACAAAGCAGAGAATTAAGAAGGAAATAATAATGGACAGGAATAAATTGAAACAATGATGAGGATAACATGTTGCATGTTGGTTTGTATGTGTTGTGTGTTATTTGTGTGTGTCCTATTATCTTGCCTACCGTAATTCCACACCGTCAACGCTACGCGTCCGGAATGCTTACACTCTCCTGTTCATTGGCGCATCGGTGTCGCTGGTACCCCAACGGGCAGATGGATCTTCGCATGGAAGTCGGTCTCTGGTCTCGTGAGGGCCACGGATGGAAAGCCATACCTCGTGGATGGGCTTGGACGGGATACACTCAAGTGGTGTCGAAGACTCGAAGCACAAGTTGAGTGGAACTACAGTGAGTTCGTGTTTGAGAAGCATGTCCTACGTGGAATATAGATCACAGCATCTGCCTCAGAGTCAGAGAACAGAGAATCCCGTGAAACTATTCAGAGTGGAGCTTAAGCCAAGTTCGGAAGAACAGTCAAAGAAGGCAGTTGCATCGTCTTCCGGTACGAAGGCACTTGCAAGAAGGAAGAAGATAGGACCGATCGTCTTTGATAGAGGGAAGAAACCTGTAATAGAATTAGAATAAGTAGGTGTATGCATTCCCAGATTACCTAAGTGATGAACTATTGCTGTACTTCAATCGTTTTGATGCATGCCCGACTTTTAAGAAGTGTGTGAACTCTTTTTATGAAGTATGTTTAAACTTCCTTGAGAAAATGGATGGAGTTGCTTAAGTGGAACTAAACTATTTTTCTTAATAAGATGTTTTCGGAAAGTAAAGTGGATGAGTCTGGTTCCAAGTAACAACTCGGTTTTCGAAAGAAGTGTGTGGAATAAACTTAATAATGTTTTTAAATGTATATAAAAAAAAATTTGGCCTCATTTTTGCAACATTAATACATTATTTCGGTCTTCGGAAATCGGGCTGTTACAGAATGGTATCAGAGCTTATGGTAATCCTTAGCAGCCTTAAGCATGGGCATCATGCTTTGTTTGTGTGACTCTGTGTATTTGTTAGTGTTTGAGTAGGAATAGGAGGATAAGCTTCTGTCTCTTAGGACATGGAACTAGTTGTAGCTTAGCATCGACCGTATTCATTTAAGGAACCCTTTGGACCTATAAGAGTAGACCATGAATAGATCCTACAATTAAGACCCCAATATCCCCGATGTTTCATTAGTGGTTGTTAGGGTTAAGTTTGATAGACCTTAGCCTACCTTTATACAAGGATAGTTATCATCTTTGAGAATGTAAGTTGTTATCTCATAATCCCAGTGTTTGTTGAATTGCTTCAACAAAACAGTTCTTGTTGTCCAGATTTGAATCCTTTTCTTCATGAACCCTTATCAAATTGTAGTTTCATCAATTCTATTTAAGACCTTTTCAGTCCAGGATGTAGAGTTGGAAGTACCATATCTACCCAAATAAGTTAGGTTTGAACGATTGAAGAAGGAAGAGTAGCTTAAGTGACGTAAGGCTGTAGAATCACCGTGAGATAGTTATAAGTTGAACCCAAGTTGGGGAGTCACCAGGAAAGAGAGGAGGCGCATGTTATCGGTCTTTAGAGGAAATTTTGGAGAAATATGAAGATTAGGACTACCCCATACTTTAAAGAGGAGTTTGATTGATCAAGGTGTCAAGTTTGATTAACGTTTCGGATAAGTTTGGGAAGAACGGTAAGGGTGTTGGGAGGAGTAGGTAAGCTTAAGTGGTAATAGAGTCCCTTTGAGCTAGAGGAACAATAGATGGAAAACCCTAGGATTAGAAAGGGAGTTGAAGGAAGAATGGATCATTGTGAGATAATAAGAATCCGAGTCGTAGAGAATAGTTAATGATTAAGGATTTATAGGAAAAATCCTTGCTTTTGGAGATGTATGAATGATTGTTTGCTTGATTTTCCCCTAAGTCCAACTATAGGTGTGGACTTTCTGTGACGACCACAAGTTGGAGCAGCGGTATCTTCTTCGGTTAGTCCGTTGGACTTAACCCGACTCGACACGCAAGTGACGGTACAAGTGGAATCTCTTCACCTGGAAGCAGCTAAAGAGGAACATCAGAATGACATGAGGATGTTAGTGCCCTACTGCCCAATCTACAATGTATTTCTCGGGGTCGAGAAATCCTTAAGTTGGGGAGAATGCAACACCCCGTAAATTCCTCATATTAAATTAAAACACTAAAGAGATTATTTTCTTAGAAAACATTTTGAAGAGATATTTTCTTAAATGATTTTTCTAAAATCCACGTTTTCAAAGCTACTAGAGGATTTTAAAGTAATGATTTCCTAAAATAATGTCCAAAGTTTAGAAATTTAGTTTTGGAAAAGTTTAAATGTTTGCAATTTATTTTGTAATTGCGTGTGTGTATGCAGTTTGGTATGGACATTTAGGATTAGCACCATGACTAATCAAAGAAACATGAATGTGCATACCTATATATATGAGTAAAATATGATGTATGAATGTATGTATATGAATGTGTGTCATACGTGTGTGAGTATGAGAATATGTATGCCTTATCCCATGGATCTATGCTATGTGTTGAACATGAGATTAAAACTAAATGTGTATGTAAGTTAAGTGTATGCATGAATATATGCTATATGTTGATGAAATTAAAAATCATATGTGCATGTGTGTGTGTGAGGTTCGGCCAACATAGGACTAGGAAGACTAAATGAAGCTTACTTCCTTAGGCATTAAGAAAACAAAATTTAAATATAGAAAAGAGGAGGAAAAGTAGGGTAGTGACTCATGAAACCTAGTGTGGATTTTCCTCCCTCCATGTGTCCCACGGTTTGACCCCCTCCATGCAACTAATGGGTTGGCCCAAATTGCCCTCCATTTTTCTACTTGAAACCAAGGCTAGAAAAGGAAATTCCCATGTCTTTTCCTTTGATTCTAAAACCGTAGGAATGAGTTAGAGACTCATTCTCCCTTCACTTCATCACATTACTTCCACTCAAACACATTTCTCTCAAGAGCACCATTAAGCTCTTGAGACTCATAGAAAGAAAGAGAGAAATCCGTGAGAGGAAAATAGAGGAAGAAGAGTGAAAACCCAACTCTTAGTCCAAGCCACCATTAATTTCTTTCTTCCACACATTTTCTTTATCAAAGCTCAAAGAAAAAAAAACTAACCCTAACCCTAGAAGAAGGAGAGGCCGAGGCAAACCAAGAGGGGAAGGAGAGGAGAAGTTGAAGATTTAAGATAGGGTTAAGGTAGAAAGATTTTGGATTAATGATTTTCATGTTGTAAAGGACTTTTAATGGACTTGATTTACTTTTTGGTGATGCATGTAAATATTTTTGAATGATCTTATGATCTAAATGTTTTACATGTTATTTTTATACCTTGATCTTGAATGTTGGAGTTGAAAAAGTTTTTTGACCTCTTACTTGTAATTTTCTTCATCACGGCTTTGGATTAAAGTTGTATTTAAAACTTATAAATTGCTTTGATCTTCACATGCATGTTGATTTGTGGCCTTATAAGTCTTATTTCTCTTTGCATGTTCCCTTTATGACACGATCTTTGATTTTTAGGACTAAATGAACTTGTGAATCACTAAATCAAGAACAAGATGATTCGGCCATGAGTAGAACTTTTAGGTTTCAATGTTCTAAATTGATCCAAGTGATTTCATGCCACTTCTATGTTACTATCTAGCTTATTTTCACGGTTTGTTGGTAGATTTGAGTTTAAGCTTATGTTTTGCTTTAATTTTCCTTTGCATACCTTGACCCATGATTAACTTTTAAGAAAACTTGAAGCTTGAATTTTGCATGTCTAAATTGGGTGTAAAGCCTTGATTTCTTATGTGCATGTCACGGTTTTCCAAGGAAATTAATCTTAACCAACAATTTTAGTTGAACCAAGATTTGTGTGTGTGATGATGATAATTTGGTTGATAGTTTGAAAAATAGAGTGATGCTCTTAAGCCTTGCATGATGTGATCTATGAATTTAGGTGTTTGCATGTGAAAATGAAATTGTAGGACTTTTCCCTCTTGCTAGCATCATTCGGTCAAGCCTAGGTAAAATAGGGAATCATGCTAAATAATCATTTCCTTACATGAATGTTGAAAAATGTCTCAAATAGAGATTGTAGGTGCATGCATGTATCTTCTTGAAGGATGAAGACTTTGGCATAAATCCTTGATTTTATGGTGTTAAGAAAATAAATTTTTGGTTTGCCAAATTTTTGTGCAAACTCACGATTTTACCAAGAAAGTAAGAGAACAAGTTTTTAGAAAATGATCCTTGCATTAGTCTATGATCCATGCGCATATATGATGAACATTTGATTTTTTTTGCCTTATCATAATGATATTCGGCCTATTCATGTTAGCTAGTTTAGGATCTCTTTTCTAATAAAGCAACTTGAAAGAAATGAATGAATTAAATTAACTGAGTTTTGTGTTTGAATGAATAGGCATGAGAGTGTTTATGTGTATTCGGTTAAGACTAAAAGAAAAATAGAATTTAAATGCCTCAAATAAAATAAGTTGATTTATGTGAATTAATTTGTGATATTTGATTTATTTTCTTTGCTTCTATTCGGTTAAGTAGTTTAAATAGGTTTAGGGAGTTTAATTGCATGAATAAAATGTGCATGGAAATAAATGATGATGTGTTCGGCTTGAAACCTAATTTCGTTTGGTCTATGAATTCTTGCATGCCTAAGTGCTTTATGAAAACGAATTATGTGTAAATGTACAATTACTTAGATGTTGGTTAAATCATTTGAGTGTTTCCAATAAAGTAAGTGATGTTTGCCATTGTTGTTGTGTGCCCGTGATGCTTGAAAATATGTAAGTGTGTGAACGGTTTTGAAATGAGTTGTTTTAGGAAAAAAATTGATTTGATTTACTTAAGATTATTTTATGATTAAAACTTGGTTTTAAAAGTGTTAATTTTCAAGTTAAAAAAAAACTATTTAAAGTAAAGAATGTTTTTACCATGTTTTCGGAGTTTTATTAAAGTAATTCTGTAAAGCTATGCTTGCTGTCCAAGAATTAATTGGACGTATTTTTGATGTTTAAAAACGATTTCATATGACTTAAAGCCAAGCTTTCAAAATAACCAATGACTTTGGATGTAATTCTCAAAAGTTTTCCAACAAAGAAAGGACGAGTATTAGTTTAAGAAAAGGTTTTTCTCAAACGAGTTAATAACGTAAAGTGCCTTATTTAATATGAGGAATGACATAGAAAGGGGATTGGGGCAGATGGCAGCACGAGGTCACAAGGGGAGCACACAATCAACAGCTGGACCCCAGGTGAGAGAGAAGCCTTCCTAAGATACCGTGGTAGCTAGGTGATTTATTAGGACGTTCCGTATCATCTCAAAGATCGGAACTTAGTGGTTGGAGTCAGTAGTATAAGTGGAAATTGTTTGCTTTGTGTGGCCACTTATACGAAGGTGACGAAGACCACAACACTATTGTGTGATGTTGTGTGTGATAGCATGTCTTGTTATTCATTATTTGCTTTAAGTATAATGATGCTTATTTTATGATGGGTGGACGGTCGTTGGATGTTGTTATGTCCTTAATAAGAAATGAAAATGAAATTGAAAGTGATGGTAAGATAAGAGAAGAATGATGATAAGAGATTGAGTGGAGAAGAGAGATAAGAGTGACTAGAAAGGAAATTGAAAGAGAAAATGAGAACGAGCCAGAGCTGGGGGAAGAGTGATGTGAATTATTGGAATGAGAGGTGTTTGAGTAGAGCTGAGCTCCTCCGTCCTTGGTTTTAGTCTGGGAACTGGTATTGAGTTGAGCTTGCTCCTCCACTAGCGCTCAGCATAAATGTGTTTTGAGAAAGAGTTTCAAAAAATAAATTTTTGAAAAGATTTATGGAAAGGAATTTTGAGTTGTGAAAACAGTTTTTGAAAAAGGTTTGTAAACTGAAATTTTGAAACAGGTTCTTGAAACGAGAATTTGAAGAAGTTTGCGAAACCGTATTTTCAAATGAGTTTATAACTTGATCTTTTGGAAAAGTTTTATGAAAGGGTATTTGTGGAAACAATGTTTTTGAGAAAGCCTTTTTGAAACAAGATTTGGATAAAGTTTATTGAAATGGTATTTTTGGTGAAAGACGATTTTGTGAAAGCTTTGGAAATGGTGTTTTGGAAAGATGTAGAATTGAAATTTTGATAAGGATGGTAAAAAGGAAGATTTGGAAAAATTGAGAGTATGATTGTAGTTGAAAAATGAGATGTGATTCGATTGAGGAACTCCCAGCTCTGAGCTATGCGTGATTTTGAAAGTGCAAAGATAGTGGTCGGGACTCACTGAAGGGATGCACGAAGGGTGAGCCGACCGGTAGGTTAATTAAGAAGATAAAAGACTTTAAAAGATATTAACAGCGAACGCGGTAAGTTACGAGAATTAACCCGAAGTAGTGGAGAGGAAGGAACGATAAGTATCTGCGGATACTTAGGACGAGATTGCATTAGGGGAGGACGATGACGGTGAAACGTCGAGAAGTCTAGAGTATTGTTGTAGACAGAACGAACTCCATAAGTGGTGCACTAACGTGGTGGGGACTGGGTCTAATACCGTGGTAAGTTCTGTGCGCACACTACAACAATACTGTCGCCCCCTAGATTGCAAATCGAGAACAGTGAGAGGGACTGGAGTGGGGCATTTGTTTGCCACTGCGAAGCAGTGTGCCATGTTTATTGTGAATTGATTGAGGCTGAGCCTCCTGGTCTGGGACCATTTATGTTGTGACAGCTGTCGTGCCCGCACGGTAAAGGTCCTGTACTCCTGTTTGCTTCCGACTAGGTGGTTGGTTGGCCGAGGAGATGTAGGCCTGAGATGTGAGTGCTAACTACGAAAGAAACGCGTACCTCGATGATTCTTTCATCCCCGATCATCGATGGTTATAATTCGATAAAACATTATAAGAAAGGATTTGTATATAAAAGAGTGAGAGTTAAGGAGTGTGGAGAATGAGAAGAGATTGAGAATGGAAACATGGAAAAGAAATTATGTCCCATGAGTGGGAGGAGAAACAAAGCAGAGAATTAAGAAGGAAATAATAATGGACAGGAATAAATTGAAACAATGATGAGGATAACATGTTGCGTGTTGGTTTGTATGTGTTGTGTGTTATTTGTGTGTGTCCTATTATCTTGCCTACCGTAATTCCACACCGTCAACGCTACGCGTCCGGAATGCTTACTCTCTCCTGTTCGTTGGCGCATCGGTGTCGCTGGTACCCCAACGGGCAAATGGATCTTCGCATGGAAGTCGGTCTCTGGTCTCGTGAGGGTCACGGATGGAAAGCCATACCTCCTGGATGGGCTTGGACGGGATACGCTCAAGTGGTGTCGAAGACATGGAGCACAAGTTGAGTGGAACTACAGTGAGTTCGTGTTTGAGAAGCATGTCCTACGTGGAATATAGATCACGGCATCCGCCTCAGAGTCAGAGAACAGAGAATCCCATGAAACTATTCGGAGTGGAGCTTAAGCCAAGTTCGGAAGGACAGTCAAAGAAGGCAGTTGCATCGTCTTCCGGTACGAAGGCACTTGCAAGAAGGAAGAAGATAGGACCGATCGTCTTTGATAGAGGGAAGAAACCTGTAATAGAATTAGAATAAGTAGGTGTAAGAATTCCCGGATTACCTAAGTGATGAACTATTGCTGTACTTCAATCGTTTTGATGCATGCTCGACTTTTAAGAAGTGTGTGAACTCTTTTTATGAAGTATGTTTAAACTTCCTTGAGAAAATGGATGAAGTTGCTTAAGTGGAACTAAACTGTTTTTCTTAATAAGATGTTTTCGGAAAGTAAAGTGGATGAGTCTGGTTCCAAGTAACAACTCGGTTTTCGAAAGAAGTGTGTGGAATAAACTTAATAATGTTTTTAAATGTATAAAAAAAAATTTTTGGCCTCATTTTTGCAACATTAATACATTATTTCGGTCTTCGGAAATCGGGCTGTTACATGTATGATTCGGTTTCAAAGGGAAAATTAAAGAAACAAGTTTTAAATGATTTTTGAGCATCAACATGATTTAATCTAGTCTTTAAGCTTGTGCATGTCTTATTTTGTGAGGGCCATTCGGCCATGTCCAATAAATAATGAAATCCATGCTTTTTATTTTGGTAAAAGTTGATGCATGAGTGTGTTAAGACTAGATCTAATGATTTTGAGAACATGCATATCATTCTTAGTAATTTAAAGTATAATCTTGATCTTTATTTAAGATTAAATGATGAACTTGAGTTTAATTGAAAATCTTGTCTTGATGATATTCTTGCATGTTGATGTGAATGAGTGGTGTGGTGTGATGCTTTGAAAAACTTGCCTTGAAATTCCACATGTCTTGAGTTGATTTTGTGACTTTTGCATGTTGAAGAAGTGAACAAAAACCTTGCTTTTTGCATGTTGACATTTGACCAACCTAGAAATAGGTAGAGGGATATGTTTGTTTATCATTTTGAATGCATGCATGAGAAAATTATTTTTAATCTAAGAGCTTTAAAGTATATGCAAGAAATAATTAAGTTTAACATAAAAAAATAAAAATGAAACTTTGAGGTGATTTGTAATTTAACTTGTTGTTTTGATTTAAGTTTGGAAAATGAATTAAATTTGTTAATTTTCCTTTTGGATGCTCACGGTTCTAGCCCTAATAGAAAGAAAATGATTTCATTATTGTATATATTTATTGTGCATTAAATCCTTGCAAAATTATGTGTGTGATTCGGCCAATGCATATTCATGTGATTGGAAAATTGTCTTCATAAAATGACCTTTGATGATAGTTATATTCCCAGGTGCATGATGCTATGTGTTAGATGAAAGTGATGTGTGTTCCCTTTAATCTTTTTGGTTTTAGAAATAAAAATAAATAAGTTGATTTGATTTTGTGAAAAGGAATTTTTGTAATGTTAATTCAATGATTTCAAGCTTTAAATTTTATTAGTGATTGGAAAGTTATTGACCTTGATAATTCGGTCCTTGGTGAATTAGTCACAAGGCTTAATTTAAATTATTTTCTTAAGAATAATTGAATTAATCTATGAAGGATATAATTTAAGTAATGATTTTAAATGATTAAAAAGTGTGAATTGTATTATGTGAATTGTGGATGCTTTGAAACTTTTATGTGATTGTTGAATGTGTGAATTGGAATTGTTTTGAGTTTAGTTTGTGAGATTTGTTGGTGAAAAATTTATGTTTGGATTTCAAAGGATTCGAAAAATGTTTTATTTGAAAAAATGTAATTTAAACAACTTAAAGTGATTTTAAAATTTTTCTATGATATTCTTTGATCAGTATCTTACAATATTGTGAAGTTTGAGAATTTAATGAATCAATGTGATTTGGTCTTGACATTTTATTTTCTTGAATTTCTGAATTCTGTTTTAAAGCTTAAAGACAATGATTTTTATAATTGGAATGTTTTAAAGTAAGAGGAATGGATTCTGTTTTAATAAAGAGAATATTTTAGAATTGTTTCAAAGTTTTCTTGAAAACATTTTTATTATAGACTTGATTTGGATTTAAAACCTTTTTGGATATTGGCAATGTGTTTTCAAGAAAGGAATTATTTCAACGTATTTTAAAAAACGAAATTAAGAATTCACGTAAATCGTTTCTAACGCACGGGAAAAATGTTCTAGTTTGGGTGACGTACGAAAAGGACACGAGGCAAGGCTAGCGACTGGGAAATCTTGGAAAGCTTTCGGAAGTTTCGTCATTGAGGTGAGAGAGGGGCTTCCCTTAAGACGCCGTGGTATTTAGGTAACATATTAAGGCGTCCAATCATCTCAATGATTGGACCCCAATCTCATAAGGCGATGTAGTGGGATAGCAATTGTTTGTTTGTTTGTTGTTTGTTGGGCTATCCATATGAATCGCTGAGATTGATTGTTGTCAATAGTTGATATGTTTTGATGAAAAGGTAGGATGCTCTGTGATTTGAGTCTAATATATAGTGTTTTGAGCATTGATTTGACTCCCTTTTACTAAGTGTTGGGCTTGTTTCTCAAGTATTTTGTAGGTTTTTTGTTAGTTTTTAGAAATAGTTAGGAGTTGTGAATCCTTTGAGCGTTTTGATCCGTTTGCTATTGTTTCAGGTACTTTTTGAAGCTCAAATGGAGAAAATATTTATGGACCTGAAAAGAGGACGGAAAGATCTTGCAAATGGAAAAACAACGGAGCAAAACAGAGTCAGAGACTGCCTCGCGCGCCTGAGGAGCGCGGACGGGTGCGCCTGAGGCGCGCCAACTGGAACAAGAGAAATTTCATCAGACCTCGCCCGCCTGAGGCTTGAGGTCGCGTGCGCCTGGGGCGCGCGTGAACCAAAAAAAGCCCAACTCAAAATTTCCTTGGAGGATTCAGTTCACAATAGATTTGTAACATTAAAATTAGGTTTTAGAGTAGTTGTTCAGCAGTCATTAGGGGAGATTACATTGAAAGAGAGAGTTTATGTATGAGAGAAAGGATCGGAGATCAACAACTGGAGGAATCCGTGTAACACCCCGCAAATTCCTCGTATTAATTTAAAATACTAAAGATAATTATCTTTGAGAAAAAGGTTTTAAAAGAGTACTTTCTTAAATAAATTTCTTTATTCACGATTTCAAGGTGGTAAATGATTCTAAAGCATGATTTTCTTCATGAAATAATGTTATAAGTCTTGAAATTTATTTTGGAAAGGCGATTTATTTTCTATGAATGTGTGTTTGATTGCCTAAGATTCATGCATATGATTTTAAGATGGAAAATTATTTTCTCTAAGTTTCGTTAATCCAAGTCCAAATCATCTTGATTAAGAATCGATTCTAGAGACCCTAATTAGTATCCTAATCTTTGATTAAACCCTAATCGAGTTCTTAATTCTTGATTAAGAACTTAATCACTCTCCTAAACCTTAAACCCTCAAGGTTAGTGAGCTAATCTAGAATTAGTTTTCCATAAACCTTTGTTAGAAAAGATTAAGCTTTTGATTAGTACCTTAATCCTTGCTTAAGCCCTAATCTCTAAGGATTAGTGGACTAAACGTAAATTAATTTTCCTAATCCTACCCTAATCGTGATTGGACCCTAATTAGTGCCTTAAACCTAATTAAGCTAATCTAACCTACCCTAATCACCCTATGGCCGAATGACCATGTGTCTTGCTTGGCCACCAAGTAGCTTTGCTTAGTCACCAAGTTGTCTTACCCAAAGTCAAGCACATGACATCATCAAGATGACCAAAGCATGACATAAGAGAGGAAAAAGAAGGGAAAGGAAGGAAGGAGCCGTGAGGGACTTAAGAGCAAGACTTGGTCTCCAAGTTTTGTAACTTAGTCCCCAAGTAGTTGCAAAGAAGCCACCCATGCAAGCCCTTGATGGCAAATAAGAAGAATGAAGGAGAATAAAGAAGGGACCAAAACCGTGTGAGGTAGAGAGAGTGAGTTGTTTCATCCTTCATTCATCCATCTTCACCATTTCTTCTTTTCTCATCAACACAAACAACACCAACACACACACTAACAAACCGTGAGGGAGTGATCAACACACCCACATCTCTTGTTTCTATTCCTTCACTTCTCTTCCAAAACTAAACACAACACTAAGAGTACCATCAAGCTCTTAGTGAGAGAGTGAAAGAAAGAGGGTGGCCGAGTTAGAAGAGGGAGGAAAAAGAACCAAACCTCAACACCAAACTCTTCATAACCTAAGCAAGATCAACCAAGATAGTGAAGGAGAGAAGGAGAAACCATGGACTTAGGAAAAGGAGAGAGGAAACCGTGAGGAATAGGAGAGAAAACCGAAGACTTGGACTTGATTCTTGAAAACTTTTAATTAAGTAAGAATCTTATTTCATGATCTAAAAGTTTTAAACCTTTTTCTTTGAGTCTTTTTTCGTTTTCACACTTTCCTCCTAAAAACTTTGATTTTTATTTGAAAAGTGTTGATGCATGTTTGTCTTTATGTTAGATCTAAAGATTTTACTAACATGCATGATGATTTTTGAGCTTGATCTCAAAGTTATGTTAAGAAAGTGTTTTTCTTTTCAAGACCTTTTAAACTCATCCACTTTCCCTTTGATTTTCTTAAAATGTTTTTGAAAAGAACTTGGTTTGAATTTCCATGAAAGATTCTTTAAAGATCTAATATTTTTGGTTGCATGCATGTCTAGATCCATGCTTAAAACTATGATATGTTTGACGATTTAGTTTTCTTGATGATTTTCCTTTATGATGGTCACGGTTTGATATTGTTGTGAGTGAAAGTTTGATTTTCTTTTGTATGATCTCATGCATGTTGTGATCTTGAGATTTAGTGATGCTTTAGGTGAATAAAATTTATGTGATGATTGTGATCTTTATGAGTTAGTCACGATTTTACATGCTTAATTGAAAAGAATAGAGTTTTCTTAGGTTTAAGTTATGAATATATGATTTCCATGAACTTTGAGTTGATTCTAAGTGTTTGAAATGAAATAAAAAAGATTGTTTAGAAACCTATGTATGCTCACGATTTCATGAGTAAACATATGCTAGGATTATGTTTCAATTTGCTCGATGAATTATATGAAATTGTTGTTGAATTTGGAATTGTCTTTAAGTCTTGAATTCTTGAAAAATGTTTTTAAGAAAACTTAGCCAAGGTCACGGTTTGGACCTTAGACTTTGAGTTAAATTTCCTTGAATGTATAAGTGTTCATGCCATGAAATTATGTAATGATTTGTGAAGCCATTCTTTGAGAAAATAATTTCTAAACAACTTATGAGGCATGCGGTTTTGATAAGATTAAATGTAAACTAAATGAAAATATGTCTAAATGGTTATGTGATGCAGGATTTGGTTTGTATGAGCTTAAGAGTTTGATTTCCTTATTTGATTAAGATATATGCATGAATGAGTATGTGAACATGCTCATGTTTAACGTGATAGCTTGAGAATATGCAATGTTTGAAATAAGTGAATGTTTGTCTAGAATTCTAAGTGAAGTAAGAGTGATTTCTCAAATGCACAGAAGTGTTTAAATGATTTGTTTTACTTGAGTACCTTGCTGTCCACATATGATTCTAAGTGTTTGAACTTGATAAATTATCGATTAAAGTGTTTATTTGATTGTTCTCAAGATTCTTGGTTTGTTTGTGGATTTGAGTTGGTTTTAAACAATGGAAAATGAATTTAAAACTTAGGACATGATGCTGTCCAGAATTTTCTAAGTCATATTTCTTGTTTTAAAGTGTTTTCAAAGTGTTTTAAAGATGAGTTTTATGAGTACTTGATCTAAGATAAAGTTGGTTTGAAAGGTGCAATTTTTTGGTGTTTTCGAACGTAATTGGGGTGCTGTCCAAAACGGACCAGCAACCAAATCAAATAATTTAAATCATTTTATGAGATGTTTTCAAATGGTTTTAAAGAAATTAAAGTGTTAGAAACTATGGGATAAGTTTTGAGAAAACCATCATGTTCTAAATTTTCCGACAAGGAATAAAACGCGTTTGAGTTAAGAAAAGATTCTCCTAATACAAATTAAAAACGTAAGCGTATTTTATTTAGTACGAGGAATCTTAAAGACGAGGGATTGGGGCAGCCGGCAGCACAAAGGATCCGAGGTGACAGTACGCGCTTAATAGCTGGACCTCAGGTGAGAGAGAAGCTTTCCTAAGACATCGTGGTAGTTAGGTGATTTATTAGGATGTTCCGTATCATCTCAAAGATCGGAACTAAGTGGTTCGGAGTCCGTAGTATAGTGGCAATTGTTTGATTGTATGGCCACTTATACGAAGGTGACAATGACCACATTGTGTTGTGTGAATAATAGAATGCTTTTATATATTTGTTTAATTGTGCCTAATGTTACTTATTGCTGTTAAATTAAAAGAGTAACATGCCGATGGACGTCTGTCGCGTCCTGAATAGGAAAAAGAAAATGAGATAAGTAAGTGAAAGAAAACAAAGAAGTAAAGAGAAAAGAATAATGATAAGATGGATTTGAAAGGAGATAAAGTGTTGAGATTGGGGAATGAATTGATGATAATGTTGAGAACGAGCCAGAGCTGGGAAAGTATTGTTGTTGTTGGAATGAGGTGTGAATTGAGTGGAGCTGGGCTCCTTTGTTTTCGGTTTTAGTCTGGGACTAGTGTTGAGTTGAGCTTGCTCCTCCATTAGCGCCCAACAATGGTGTGAAGTTTGAAAAAGGTTTTTGAAAAGCGGTTTTTGAAAAAGATTTTTGAAAAGAGATTTTCGAAAAGATTTTTGAAAAGATACTTCTGAAAAGATTTGTGAACGGAGATTTTTATGAAAAGAGATTTTCCTTAAAAAGTTTTGTGAAAAGATATGTTTTTGGGAAAAGTTTTGTGAAACCATCTTTTTGAAAGGGTTTTGTGAAAAGATGTATTTTGAAGGGAGTCTTGGGGAAACAATCCTTTGATAAAGAGTTTTGAAATGATATCTAAAGAAGTGTTTTTGGAAGTGATAGTTGGGAGAAGTCCCTTTGAGAAAACATTTTTGAGAAAAGTTTGTGGGAACTGTGTTTTATTGTGAAAGCTTATGAAAAGAGATTTTGTGGAAGTTTTCGAAAACGTATTTGGGAAGGTATGGTGAAATGAGAATGAGATGTGCAATTATGGAAGGACTGAGAAATGAGATGAGAACTTGTTGATGTGATCCCAGCTCTGTGCTATGTGAGAATTGATGAGAGAAAGATGATGCCAAGTTAGTGGTCGGGACTCATTGAAGGGTTGCACGAAGGATGGGCCGACCTTAGGTTAAGTAAAAGATAAAAGATTTAAAAGACATGCGCGGTGAGGTATGAGAGGGCGTAGTAGTGGAGAGGAAGAAACGATAAGTATCTGCGGATACTTAGGACGAGATTGCATTAGGGGAGGACGATGACGGTGAAACGTCAAGAAGCCTAGAGTGTGTTTCTAGGCAGAACGAACTCCACATTTGGCGCACTAACGTGGTGGGGACTGGGTCTAATGCCGTGGCAAGTTCTGCGGGGCCACTAGAAACATACTTTCGCCCCCTAGATTGCAAATCGAGAACAGTGAGAGGGACTGGAACGGGGCATTGTGTTTGCCACTGCGTGGACAGTGAGCCTTGATATTATTGAATTGATTTGAGGACGAGATCCTCCTAGTCTGGGACCATTTATGTGTTGTGACAGCTGTCGTGCCCGCGTGGTAAAGGTCCTGTACTCCTGTTTGCTTCCGACTAGTTTGGATGGATGACCGAGGAGATGTAGACGTGTGTGATAGCCGAGAACGAAATGAGTATCTAGTGATATTGTGTGAGAGGAAATTATGAGTATGAGAATGAAAAAAGTTGAGAAAGAAAGAATGTATATGAGAAAGAAATTAAGTTTGGGAAGATAATAAAAGAAAAGAATGATGATGATAAGACTGTTAATATTGTGATTACATGCTTGATTTTGGCGTGCTGGTGTGTTTTATTATGTGTGTGCTGTTCTTCTATCTTGCCTATCATAATTCCACACCGTCGACGACCCGTCGTTCAGAACGCTTACTCTCTCCTGTTCGTTGGCATATCGGTGTTGCTGGTATTTCAACGGGCAGATGGAGTGCTGCATGGACATCACTACTTGGAGTAAGTATGGAAGAGGTTGGAAGCGTACCCCAAGCGGCTGGGTATGGACTGGCCATACTCAGATTGTGATACCCGACCCGGAACATCAACTGAGTGGAGCTGATCTGGGGCCTCACTTGAGGAAAGTCACTGTGCGAGGGTATAAGAACTACAAAGAGAAGGCGCGATACGAGAAACAGTGGAATTATACCACCAGAGACGGAGAGAAGTTGGAGTCCAACAACACTGCTGGGACAACAATAGGAATGACATCTTCTTTAAAGGCAACAAGGGAATCCAAGAAAAAGAAGGACCTCCACCCGATTGCCTTCAATAGGGTAGCTCAAGATTAGTATGGTTATTCTAGATTGTAGTAGGTGTGTGTGTGAAGGATTACCTGAGTAATGATCCCTGGATGTAACTTAGCTTATCCCAATGTATGCCCGACTTTTTACATCTTCCTGAGAAATGTTTAATGATATCTTTTGGTGGGTTGCAAAGAACTATTTCCATACGAAACCTAATCGTTTTCCTAACAAATGTTTTGGAAACCTAAGTGAGTAAAGATCATTTTTAGTAACAACTCGGTTTTCTAAAAGGGTGTTGAGAACACCAAGGACTTTCCAATAATGTTTTCAAAAATGTCAACAATGTTTTACACCAAAAAATAAAATCTGGCCTCAATTTTTGTAACTTTGATAAGTAAAAGTAAATATTTTTGGCTTACGAAAATCGGGCTGTTACAATCCGCCTTGGAGATTGAAGATTATTGAAGGCTCAAGAGTTGTCTATGGCTATGGGTTCTTCTCTTATCTCTTACTTTTCATTCTTAATCATGTGTAACTAAAACCCCAGTTAGGATGATGGTGGATTTGTTTGAATCGTTTTGTTTATAATCATTATGAATTGATGTTTTTCCATTGAATCAATTGCTTGATTGTGTTTTTATTGTTTAACATGAATAAGGGCCCGTTTGTGTTTTGGGAACCTAATTCCTCAATTGACAAATTGGGAATTTGGTATGACCATAGCAATCAAGCTTTACAATTGTTCATTGGTAGAGATACTCTTGTTGGTTGTATAACATTGAAATTTCAGTGAGCTTAATGAACGACTAATTGATTAGGGACCACTTAAGAGATTAAGGGTAGTAATTAATTAGGAAACACAACTGTTAAAGAGATTTGGTAATTGTTAAATCTGAAATTGTTGTTGATTCAAGAGAAAAACAGAGGTTCATAACTAGTAAACTAGATTCTACAATGAAACCGGATTCCTAACGTTTTCCCATCTTATTCTTTTTCATTTCTAATTCGTTTTTCCTTTGATAATTATAGTTTAGTTTTAGTCTTCGCATCAAAATTTCCTATTTAATTTTCAGCATTAATTCGCAAGTTACACTAATAATTAAAATAAGGTAGGAATTATAGAATTCTATTCACGATCTCTGTGGGCGATACTGGTCTTCCGACTATATTACTTGCTGACCCGGTACACTTGCCGGAATATCAACACTCTGTTTTTAATATTATGCTTGATATATCTGATTTTCTTAGTATGTGAAATGATAACAATGAGATTGTGAAAATAATGAACTAAGACTAAAAAGAAAAGAAAGTGCGGATAAGAATTTTAAGAATGATTGAGGAAGAGATAAATAGTGAAAGGAAGAGAATTAATAGCTAAGTTTTGAAAAAGAATTGAGATGAAAAGATGATTTTCAAAATGGTGATAAGAAATACCCGACGAGGCGAGCGGAAGTGTGGACATGATGAGGAGAAAGACGCTGATGGTGCTGCTGAGCGACAACTGAGGAGAAAGACGCTGATGGTGCTGCTGAGCGAAAACTGAGGAGAAAGACGCTGATGGTGCTGCTGAGCGACAACTGAGGAGAAAGACACTGATGGTGTTGATGAGTAACAACTGAGGAGAAAGATGCTGACGATGCTGCTGAACAATGATGGTGAGAAAGATGCTGATGATGCTGCTGAGCAATGAAGCTGTGAAAGCTGCTAATGATGCTGTTTAGAAAATGCTGAGGAGATGCACGAGAAAGAGATATGAGGCAAGATGCTGCTGAGATTCTTTGGGGAACAGATTACGATTAGTGGTCGGGACTCGTTGAAGGGTTGCACCAAGGATGAGCCGACCATTAGGACTAAGCCATTAATTAAAACTCTAAAACTTTAAATGACTTTAAAAGACATTAACCAACGCGGTGTGTTATGAGTGTCGTATCGAAGTAGTGGAGAGGAAGGAACCATGAGTATCAGGGATACTCAGGTGGAGATTGCATTAGGGGAGGACAATGACGGTGAAACGTCAAGAAGTCTAGAGTATACTTAGAGTATATCCGATCTCAGACAACACTTGGGTCAGCCCAGTTCAAGGGGTTCCTAAGAAGGGCGGGTTGACAGTTGTGAAAAATGAAAATAATGAATTAATTCCAACCCGCACTGTCTCTGGGTGGCGCGTTTGCATTGATTATAAAAAACTTAATAGTGCCACCCGCAAGGACCACTTTCCCCTTCCTTTTATGGACCAAATGTTAGAGAGACTAGCCGAGCATGAATATTATTGCTTTTTAGATGGTTATTCCGGCTATAATCAGATTGCTGTGGACCCCAAAGACCAAGAAAAAACAGCTTTTACTTGTCCCTTTGGAGTTTTCGCATATAGAAGAATGCCCTTTGGCTTATGCAATGCACCTGCGACTTTTCAAAGGTGTATGCTTTCCATCTTCTCCGATATGGTTGAAAAGTTCATCGAGGTTTTTATGGATGACTTCTCAATCTTTGGGTCCTCATTTGATAACTGTTTGCATAATCAAGAGCAGGTCCTGAGAAGGTGTCAAGAAACTAACCTTGTCCTTAACTGGGAGAGATGCCAATTCATGGTTAAGGAAGGGATAGTTTTGGGGAACCTTATTTCAGAGAGAGGCATTGAGGTAGACAAAGCTAAAATTTCTGTTATTGAGAATCTACCTCCTCCAGTGAATGTCAAAGGGGTTAGGAGTTTTCTGGGACATGCCCGTTTTTACCGGAGGTTCATACGAGATTTTTCAAAAATAGCCAAACCTCTTTGTAATTTACTAGAGAAAGATGTCGAATTTAAATTTGATGATGCATGCATGAACTCTTTTAATGAATTGAGAAAGAAACTAGTATCTGCTCCTGTGGTGAATCCACCTGATTGGAATGAACCTTTTGAACTTATGTGCGATGCAAGTGATTTCGCCATAGGTGCAGTGCTAGGACAAAGAAATAATAAAGTGTTTCATGTCATATATTATGCTAGTCGTGTGCTAAATGATGCTCAAATTAATTACACGACTACAGAAAAAGAGTTGCTAGCTGTGATTTTTGCTATGGATAAGTTTAGATCTTATTTGATAAGGTCTAAGGTTATTTTTTATACTGACCATGCAGCTCTAAGGCACCTTTTGGCTAAGCAAGATGCTAAGCCAAGGCTGATAAGGTGGATCCTGTTACTACAGGAGTTCGATATTGAAATAAAGGACAAAAAGGGGGTACAAAATGTTATAGCAGACCATTTGTCTAGGATCCCTATAGAGCAAGGTGTTGCTTGCGAAAAGGAAGTAACTATTAAGGATGAGTTCCCTGATGAAAAGCTGTTGGTGGTAGCTGCTAACCAACCATGGTATGCAGATATAGCCAACTTTCACGCAGCTAAGGTCATTCCCAAACACTTGACTTTTCAACAAAAGAAAAAGTTTTTACATGATGTCAAGTTTTATGTGTGGGATGAACCTTTCCTGTTTCGTCGGGGAATTGATGGAATTCTTAGGAGATGTGTGCCTAATGAAGAAATACCTGATATCTTAAAGCACTGTCACGCTTCACATTATGCTGGTCATTTTAGTTTTGATAAAACAGCTACAAAAATTTTGTAAAGTGGCTATTATTGGCCAACTATTGTTAAAGATGCCAGGAACTTCGTGATGTAATGTGATAGGTGCCAAAGAACAGGTAATATCTCCCGAAGGAATGAGATGCCTCTTCAAAGTATTTTGGAGGTGGAAATCTTTGACGTTTGGGGGATTGACTTTGTTGGTCCCTTTCCTCCTTCTTATGGAAATAGGTATATCCTTGTTGCAGTGGACTATGTGTCCAAATGGGTTGAGGCACTCGCATGTCCCACGAATGATGCCAAAATAGTGGCGAATATTGTAAAGAAAAATATTTTTAATAGATTTGGGGTGCCTCGAGTTCTCATTAGTGACAATGGTACTCACTTTTGCAATAGGGTGTTAGAGAAGGTCTTGGCCAAGTATGAGGTGCACCATAAAGTTTCTACACCATACCATCCTCAAATTTGTGGCCAAGTAGAAGTGTCCAATCGTGAGCTGAAGCGAATATTAGAAAAAATAGTTAATGGGTCTAGAAAGGATTGGTCTAGGAAGCTAGATGATGCATTATAGGCCTATAGGACAGCTTTTAAGAGCCCTTTGGGAATGTCACCTTTCCAGGTGGTTTTTGGGAAGAGTTGTCATTTTCCTGTTGAGTTAGCTCATAAGGCTTATTGGGCAACCAGATTTCTTAACATGGATTTGCAACAAGCAGGTGCTAAAAGACTTTTGCAGCTTCATGAACTTTATGAGTTCAGAGAGCAGGCATATAGTTGGTCTTCTAAGTTAAAGGCATTGGCTAAGAAACATCATTATGGTAAGATAATTCCTAGAGTTTTTGAAAAAGGGCAGCTTGTCTTGTTGTATAATTCTAGGATGAGGCTTTTCCCAGGAAAGCTGAAATCCAGGTGGTCTGGCCCTTTTGTGATAAAGGAGGTTTTTCCCTTCGGAGCTATTGCAATTAAGGATCCCAGAGAGGGTGTGATTTTCAAGGTCAATGGTCAGCGACTTAAGCCATATTTGGGAGGTCCGGTGGAGAGGGAACAAACCACCGTGGACTTCCAAGACCCTTAGTTCTTTGTTTTTTCCCTTGCCCCTGCAAAGGGGCGATTCGTCAGGCTTGCGACGTTAAACAAGCGCTTTTTGGGAGGCAACGCATGTAGAGTAATTTCAAAAAAAAAAGTTTTGAGGAACATACCTCGTGCGCCCCAGGCGCACGTGGTCGCGCGCCCCAGGCGCGCCTGACTGCTCTTTTGGCTCCAACTTTCTATTCAGCCAGTGTACCTCAACAAAAATAGTGTTCTGTTTTCTTAGGTAGTTTTCATTTTTATTTTGTAGTTTAGGATAGATTAGTTTGCTTGAGGACAAGCCAACATTTAAGTTTGGGGGAGTATACAAAATAAAAATGATTTTTCCGACCTAACTTGAATTATTTTTCCATATTTGGTGTTGGTTTGTGTCTCTAGTGAAAGTAGGTGATTATTCTAGATTTAGGACTTTTTCTCTTTTTATGCATGTATATACTTAGTTTAGGACTTAGACTCATTGGCTTTTGACTCTGTTTGATTGAGCTGTAAATATAATTGTGAACTGGTTATTTTGACAAATGCTTTCAGAACTTGTGATTAGTGAATTGACTTTAGCCAGGTGAGTTTTTGAGCCTTATATATCAGGGGTATGAAATTTTATTGAAATATTCTGATTGTGAGACCCCTATTCGTTCATGAGTGTGTTCACTTTAGTATTATGCTCTAGAACTTGACCGGTGACCATTTCAAAATTGATGATTGATTGCATGCATGAACATGATTAAGGCACCTAGGTTGTGTTTTTGAGGCCTTCAGATTGTTGCATTAAATTGTTCCCTTAGTTGCCCACTTTGAGCCTTATAATGATATATGATTTTTCTTTGGTACCCTGTAATTATTTCATTAATTTTATTGTGAGTACCTTAGGAATTCTGGATGAGAAATTAAGTGGAATGTGATGCAAAAGAAAAGAAAATGAAAAGTGTTTTGTGCCTACTTCTCTTCCAATAAAAAAAAAGAATCAAATGAAAGTGAAATGGAAGAGAGTAGAGGAATTAAATTGAAAAGTGAAGAAGAATAAAGTTGTAATTGAGTTGTGCTTATTGAATATACTTAGTGCTCATTCATGATTTCTAGGGGAATTTGTTTTCACATTTAGCCCTTAGTTCATTATTTATTCTTTCTTTTATCCCACCTAACACTTCAGCCAGGCCCCATTACAACCAATATTAAGACCTTTTGATTTTTGTGTGCAATTGATAATTTCAGTGGAGATGTTGGTCTATGGTCAAGCATATGGTAGCACTTTATCATTGATGAACTTGTGCGCTTAACTGAAATATTACCCTTATACACTTTTGAGAGAAACATGTGAGAGGTTGAGAGTGTTCACTAGTCCTGAGTTCTGATTGGGTTTGTTACTCTAACTAGTTTGTGATTGTGTAAATAGTTTGTGATAATATGTGTTGGAGTCATGAGTCGAAGTCTTAGATGAGGTGTATATGTGTTGATTTAGGGAGTTTGTCTTTTGTTTAGAATTTTATTTTACTTTTGCCTGGGACATGCAAAATGCTAAGTTTGGGGGAGTGATTTGAGTCTAATATATAGTGTTTTGAGCATTGATTTGACTCCCTTTTACTAAGTGTTGGGCTTGTTTCTCAAGTATTTTGTAGGTTTTTTGTTAGTTTTTAGAAATAGTTAGGAGTTGTGAATCCTTTGAGCGTTTTGATCCGTTGGCTAGTGTTTCAGGTACTTTTTGAAGCTCAAATGGAGAAAATATTTATGGACCTGAAAAGAGGACGAAAAGATCTTGCAAATGGAAAAAGAATGGAGCAAAACAGAGTCAGGGACTGCCTCGCGCGCCTGAGGTGCGCGGACGGGTGCGCCTGAGGCGCGCCAACTGGAACAAGAGAAATTTCATCAGACCTCGCGCGCCTGAGGCGCGAGGTCGCGTGCGCCTGGGGCGCGCGTGCACCAGAAAAAGCCCAACTCAGAATTTCCTTGGAGGATTCAGTTCACAATAGATTTGTAACATTAAAATTAGGTTTTAGAGTAGTTGTTCAGCAGTCATTAGGGGAGATTACATTGAAAGAGAGAGTTTAGGTATGAGAGAAAGGATCGAAGATCAACAACCGGAGGAATCCGCCTTGGAGATTGAAGATTATTGAAGGCTCAAGAGTTGTCTATGGCTATGGGTTCTTCTCTTATCGCTTACTTTTCATTCTTAATCATGTGTAACTAAAACCCCAGTTAGGATGATGGTGGATTTGTTTGAATCGTTTTGTTTATAATCATTATGAATTGATGTTTTTCAATTGAATCAATTGCTTGATTGTGTTTTTATTGTTTAACATGAATAAGGGCCCGTTTGTGTTTTGGGAACCTAATTCCTCAATTGACAAATTGGGAATTTGGTATGACCATAGCAATCAAGCTTTGCAATTGTTCATTGGTAGAGATACTCTTGTTGGTTATATAACATTGAAATTTCAGTGAGCTTAATGAACGACTAATTGATTAGGGACCACTTAAGAGATTAAGGGTAGTAATTAATTAGGAAACACAATTGTTAAAGAGATTTGGTAATTGTTAAATCTGAAATTGTTGTTGATTCAAGAGAAAAACAGAGGTTCATAACTAGTAAACTAGATTCTACAATGAAACCGGATTCCTAACGTTTTCCCATCTTATTCTTTTTCATTTCTAATTCGTTTTTCCTTTGATAATTATAGTTTAGTTTTAGTCTTCGCATCAAAATTTCCTATTTAATTTTCAGCATTATTCGCAAGTTACACTAATAATTAAAATAAGGTAGGAATTATAGAATTCTATTCACGATCTCTGTGGGACGATACTGGTCTTCCGACTATATTACTTGCTGACCCGGTACACTTGCCGGAATATCAACACTTTGTTTTTAATATTATGCTTGATATATCTGATTTTCTTAGTATGTGAAATGATAACAATGAGATTGTGAAAATAATGAACTAAGACTAAAAAGAAAAGAAAGTGCGGATAAGAATTTTAAGAATGATTGAGGAAGAGATAAATAGTGAAAGGAAGAGAATTAATAGCTAAGTTTTGAAAAAGAATTGAGATGAAAAGATGATTTTCAAAATGGTGATAAGAAATACCCGACGAGGCGAGCGGAAGTGTGGACATGATGAGGAGAAAGACGCTGATGGTGCTGCTGAGCGACAACTGAGGAGAAAGACGCTGATGGTGCTGCTGAGCGAAAACTGAGGAGAAAGACGCTGATGGTGCTGCTGAGCGACAACTGAGGAGAAAGACACTGATGGTGTTGATGAGTAACAACTGAGGAGAAAGATGCTGACGATGCTGCTGAACAATGATGGTGAGAAAGATGCCGATGATGCTGCTGAGCAATGAAGCTGTGAAAGCTGCTAATGATGCTGTTTAGAAAATGCTGAGGAGATGCACGAGAAAGAGATATGAGGCAAGATGCTGCTGAGATTCTTTGGGGAACAGATTACGATTAGTGGTCGGGACTCGTTGAAGGGTTGCACCAAGGATGAGCCGACCATTAGGACTAAGCCGTTAATTAAAACTCTAAAACTTTAAATGACTTTAAAAGACATTAACCAACGCGGTGTGTTATGAGTGTCGTATCGAAGTAGTGGAGAGGAAGGAACCATGAGTATCAGGGATACTCAGGTGGAGATTGCATTAGGGGAGGACAATGACGGTGAAACGTCAAGAAGTCTAGAGTATATTTCTAGGCAGAACGAACTCCACATGTGGCATACGAACGTGGTAGGGACTGGGTCCAATGTCGTGGTAAGTTCTGCACCGCGAACTAGAAATAGTACTGTCGCCCCCTAGATTGCAAATCTTGAACAGTGAGAGGGACTGGAGTGGGGCATCTTGATTGTCACTGTACCCGAGTTTTCTACAGTGTGCGTTGATTATATATATGAATTAAAATGATATAATTTGAATTGAGATTGTACCCGAGTTTTCTACAGTTCTCCTGGCTTGGAGCCAATTGAGTGATGAGACAGCTGTCGTGCCCGCACGGTAAAGGTCCGGTACTCCTGTTTGCTTCCAACTAGGATGGGTGGATGACCGAGGAGATGTAGACGTGTGTGTCTTCCTCAGTGATGATTTCCCCACATCATTGAGCGAACCGGAACGATAAGACATAATAAATTGAAATAATCAAAAGAGAAAGTACATTAAAGATATCAAGTATTGAATAAGATTTATAAGACGAATAAAAGGAAAGATTCTTGGAATCATGATTGAAGAAGGATTGGGAGAAAGAATTAATAAGAGTTGTGGAAGTTTTAAGAGAAAGATATTGTAAAAAGCCGAGTATAAAATTGTGTTTTAATTATATGATGATAATAATCTTGTTATTGTTTTGGTTTGTTTATGTTTATTGTTCTGTCTTAATATTTGCCTATTGTAAATCCACATAGTCGACATAGCTGTTATGGGTAGCTCACTCTCTCCTGTGTCTCTGCTTTGTATTGGAAAAATTTTGTATGGTCATTAGATTGGAAATATAGCGAGATTCCAGCTCACTCGAGAGATAGGCGCATCTTCATTGAAAGGAGACAACATAACTATGACCACCCGCGTCATAGTGTACTTAGAGATGAAGCGACGAAGGAAAGAAATTATGGAGAGACTTTTAGCTCGTGAGATGGAGGAGGACAAAGTATAAGACGAATCTATGGAAGAGCCTCCTGAGGCGGCGGAAGAGGACGACTCTGCTTGCAATTGGAGAGCTTGAGCTGCCAAGATTCGAAGATAGATGGCTAGTCTTAGGGAGTATGACTAGAGACTAGGTAATCCCCCCTCAGAGTATTGTACTCTATTGTAAGTTCTTAGTAGCCACAACTATATCATACTGTACCCCCTCTAAAGTTTTGTTTAGCACCGATGTTTTAGAAACAATCAAACGGGCTATGTATTTAAGTGATGTTTTGTGAACAAGTTTCAAGGTGCGGTGTCTTGTGACATCTCGGTTTGGAACTTGAAAGATTTTATGCACTGTGAGAACATAAGTTTTTAATTATAACTATGTTTTAAAAGTCTAAGTGTTCTCACGCTTATGTAACACTTGTTTTTTTAAAAAAAAATGGCCCAAATTTTCACTATATTTAACTTAAGTAACTGAAGTTTTCAAGTTGCCGAATCAGGGTGTTACATTTGTGAGACAGATAGAGAAAGGCGTTAGGAACTCAGTTTCATTGCAAGACTTGTTTAATAGTTACGAATCTCTGTTTTTCATTGAATCCACGACATCCCAGAGGTAATAAAAACCAGATGTCAATGCGAATTTATGTTTCTTATTCGATATGAAACCCTTAATGAATTAAGTGATTTGGCATTCGAATAACCATTGATTAAGAACACTGGAACATTTAAGTCATATAAGCTCTAGTTGTATGTGTAACATCCGAATGTCTATTCCAAACATAAGTAGGATAAAACGGCTTAAGAGAATGATAATTTTGCTCAAGAATAATCAAAGTAATTAATTAGGATTATTGATCACGCTATGAATCGTTTAGATAACCTTAGCAAAGAATAAGAGGTCAAAAGAAAGGGGGGAAACGAATGGTTGGAAGTAGTTTTTCAGGGTTATTACACATTATGACCGAAAATTTAAAATAAAATATTTACAATTCTAATCACGAATTCCACCGTTGGATGTGAAGATAAGTGTCTAAGGAAGCTTGTCTCAAAATTTGAGCAAGATCCAACGGTTAACGAAAAAGATATAGCGATTTGAATGCGAGGCCTTTAGGCCATGCCCAGGCGCGACATCACCCGCGCCCAGGCGCGCTAGCCCCGCATGCACCAGCCAGCAGTACCCCGAGCGCCCAGGCGCGCCAGACCGCTCGCTAGGCGCACAACAGTTTAAAACTGGTGTTGCAGCCCCATCGGCACCAAAACACCCAACACTTCTCTTCTTCTCCCCAAAACCGAATTCTTCCCCTCCAAACCCTAGATTTTCCGCCCCAAAAATCTACCTAAAAATCCAACAAATCATCCTCATATACTTGATCCCCATCACACATAAACACCCAATCTTTCATTAATCTCTTAATTTCCCTCTCAAAAATCAAGATCAAGAGTTAGGGTTCAACACCCATTCTTGATTTGCCTCATTTCAAGCCCCAAGTATGTTGGATTCAAGCTTTTCTACTTCTTCCTTCATAATATACGAATTTCCTTCCATTATTTCTAACTATTTTCATTTCTTTTGCTTCATGATTCATTTCTCTCTCCTCCATAGCTTTGGAGCTTTCTCTCTCTACACGGTTGAGGTAAGAGGGGGTATTACCTTAGCTTAGGGGATGTATTTATTTGTAGTGTATAGTGGCGATTAAATGTGAGTGAATTAGTATGTTAATGAACCCTAGGGTAACCGGGAATAATAAAGGATAAGGACTTAAGGGAAAGAATAAAAGACTCTTATTGGTATAATGTTTTAAATGCATGATATGATTATTGTGAATTAATATTTGATATTGTATTGGAAATATATGTGTGTGGTAGTGTGCATTACTTGTTGATACTTGAATATTCTTATATGTGACGATTTGAGTTTAATATTTGATATTTTTCCTTCGACATATGTATGTGTGGTTGAATGCCTTAATTGTTATTATTTGAGTACGCTATAAGTGAAAGACTAAAATGGAAAAGGAAATGAAATGAATATAATAGATGGAAGAGAAGAAATATGATTGAATAAATAGAAATAAAGCAAAGAATGAGAATGTGATAAAAGATTGAAGGAAAGAGAGGAAATATGAATGAATAATGAGAATGAAGAAAAGAAAGAGAATGTGAAAAAGGATTAAAGATTTGGGTATGCGAATCTCAGGCCAAGTAATACGCCCCGCTGGGTGCATTGGTTGCGTAAGCCGCACGATTTAATGGCGTGTGCAGCGGTAAGACGCCCAACTCAAGGACTTGTGCGCAGTGGTGGGTTATCAGTACCCTGATGAGACATGCAGACACGGTCTACGGATGTCAGGCCAAGTAAGTATTCCCCGCTGGGTGCATTGGTTGCGTAAGCCGCACGATTTAATGGCGTGTGCAGCGGCAAGACGCCCAACTCATGGAGTTGTGCGCAGTGGTGGGTCCGTAGTACCCTAATCACGGTTTTGCGGATGTCAGGCCAAATAAGTATGTCCCGCTGGGCGCATTGGTTGCATAAGCCGCACGAATGAATGGCCTGCGCAGCGGTAAAACGCACAACTCATGGTGTTGTGCGCAGTGGTGAGTTCGCAAGGACCCAAAGAGTAAAAAGGATGCGAAGCATAATGAACGATAATAAATAAAAGGGGTAAGCTTGAACGAAGTAGGAATACTGTGTGGAAACGAGAATGAAATGATCAGTGTAAGTGATTGAAATAAAAAGGATTGGACTGCTTGTTGTATATGTGAATAACTGCTTATTTGTCTGTGGCTTAGTTATTATTATGCCTATTTAGATTTCATTTGTTAAGTTTTGTGTAATACTCACCTCTTAACTATTTTTACACAGGTTCGGAGCATGAGTTAGCACAGCCCTCGACCGAGCAGGAGTGCTCTCCCTCACAGGGAGAGTAGTTAGTAGATGTCTCATTATTTTGTGGGGTCTTGGGATTATTTTTAGACTTATTTATATTTCTTAAATTTGTGGGCTTTGCGTACGTATTTTGATGTAGATAGTCAGCAGGGGCGGTCCAAGTCGTGATCTTTTGGGTTGGGTATTACTTTTGGGGGGATAGTTTCACTTCCATAGACCTGTATTGTTGTTTGCAGATATGCGGACAGGATGTATGATATGGCATCATATCATATTGCCTGGTATGGCTGGATATGATATGATATGATATAATATGTTTTATATTTGACTGGTATTCTTTGAAATAGTTCTGACAGGTTAAACAGGGAAAAGATTAATTTTGGAACGTCCATAAAACAGGAGAAACTCCGCCGAATTTTCCGGACATTTTCATAATAAGCTTAAGATTAAAAAGAAAATTTCAAGTTCGCAATTTTTATTAATGGCTAATTAAGGGTATTTAAAAGTAGGGTGTTACAATTATGGTATTAGAGCAGTTTTCCTCGGTCTTGGAGTTTGGACTCACAACTCCAATGGTTTACTCACCAAGCGAGTAACCAAAAGTCAGTGTCTAGTACATAATAGATAAAAAATAAGTATATATATATGTACTTACATTTAGCTTGATGGTCACTTCATTATATGTGAAATAACTCGTTCACTCTTCAGGAATCTAGTTGTTATGGCGGGAAGACGTGCGGAAGTGGATCGTATGGCAGCTATTCATGAAAATCTGGTTCAGATGAACCAGAACCAGGCCGCAAACATAGCGCAGATGCAACAAAATTAGGCCGACTAGGTCGCGAACATCGCACAGTTACAACAAAATCAAGCTGACAATATAGCAACAACAGCAGCAGCAGTAGCAGCTATTAATCCTCAACCACCAGCTCCTACTAAGATCGATTGGTTGGCCAGATTCAGAAAGAGCGAACCACCTAGGTTCGAGGGGGGCTATAACCCAGATGGAGCTCAAAAATGGCTCCAAGAAATTGAGAAGATTCTCCGATCTCTACAACCACCTGCCGATCACAGAGTTCGAATGGCTGAATATGTGTTGATCAGTGAGGCTGAACATTAGTGGGAGCAACAGAGGAGGGGCCTAGAAGCAGTGGACCAAGAGATCACATGGGATCTATTCAAGATCCGTTATCTTGGCAAGTTATTTCCCGAGGATGTTAGGAGAGAAAAGGAGATAACATTTCTCAAGTTGGAACAAGGGAACTTAAGTGTTAGAGAATATGCGGCCCAGTTTGAGGACTTAATCCGATACTCCAGCGGCTACAGGGATGCGGACGAACGCGCTAAATGCATCAAGTTTGAGTCCGGACTCCTCACAAAAATCAGACTTGCTTTTGAGTATCAAAATATTGCAAATCTCTCGCAGCTTGTAAATATGACAAGCACTTATGAAAAGGGGCTCAAGCAGGACTTAGCTGAGGAGAGGAGCAAGGCGGCACAGAAAACAGTTGGTCCCATTAGGGGCAAGGGCCTAGTTCAGAGAGTCGTCCCTTATTCCAATCCTAGAGCAGGCGCTCCTATGGCGACAGGATAGAGTGTTCCACCTTCAGGCCCTATATCCCCATGTTCTACTTGTGGGAAGCTCCATCGTGGTGTTTGCTGGTCTAGGGATCATCACAGGAAAGAAGGCTTTCCTTTCTTCTGCGGACAGCCCGACCATTATGCTTCTAATTGTCCTAAGAATTCACTCAAGAAGGAGGGGATTGAGACTCGGGCACAGCGGGAAGGTGGTAGCCAGCCCATCCAGCAGGGCAAGGTCTACACCATGGATGGGGAGGAAGTGGACTTATCTAACGAGCTCATCAGAGGTACATGTTCTATTAATAATATATCTTGTGGTGTACTTTTCGATTATGGTGCTTCTCATTCTTTCATCTCCCTTAGTTGCATGAAAAAGCTAGGGCTATCATCTACTGAGATGCCATTCCAATTATCTGTTTCCATCCCGACTAGCTCTTCTGTTATTACATCTCAAATGTGTCTTAATTGCCCTCTTCGGGTACTGCAGCGGGAATTCACAGTGAATCTTATTTGTCTTCCCTTAACTAGTCTGGACATCATCCTGGGCATGAATTGGATGTCTACCCATCATGTCTTGATAGATTGTAAGAAGAAATCTATTGTCTTTAATTCTCCATTTCTGGCTGCTATGGAAGTTAATGAAGAGACTGATGTGAGCAGAATCCTAGTAGTCAAGGAATTTCCAGAAGTCTTTCCTGAGGAGATTCCGGGACTACCACCTCACAGGGAAGTCGAGTTTAGTATCGAGCTGGTACCTAGAGCAGGACCAATTTCCCTAGCTCCTTACAGAATGGCCACCACTGAGTTAGCAGAGTTAAAGAAACAATTGGAGGAGTTATTGGTGAAGGGGTTTGTTCAACCCAGTGTATCCCCATGGGGAGCTCCGGTTCTCTTTGTTAAGAAGAAGGACGGAAGTTCCCGGATGTGCATCGACTACAGACAACTAAATGCGAGGACGATAAAGAACAAGTATCCTCTTCCTCACATTGACGATTTACTAGATCATTTGAGGGGTGCAACTGTTTTCTCAAAAGTGGATCTTCGGTCTGGATATCACCAGATTCGCATCCAAGAAGAGGACATTCCAAAGACTGCATTCAGGACTCGCAATGGGCACTATGAACATGTTGTTATGCCTTTCGGCCTGACTAATGCATCAACAGTATTCATGGACTTTATGAACAGAATCTTTCGGCCTTACCTGGATTCCTTTGTGATAGTGTTTATTGATGACATTCTGATCTACTCAAAGAATCTGGGTGAGCACCAAGAACATTTGAGAATTGTGTTGCAGGTATTGAAGGAAAAACAACTTTATGCCAAGTTACCTAAGTGCAGTTTCTGGCTTGATGAAGTGCAGTTCTTGGGTCATGTTATTTCCTTGGAGGGTGTTGCTGTGGATCCCTCTAAGTTGGAAGCAGTGCTAAAGTGGGAGAGGCTCACAACGGTAACCGAGGTGAGGAGTTTCCTTGGCATGGCAGGCTACTATAGGAGATTCATTGAGGAAGTCTCCAAGTTAGCTCTTCCGCCAACTAAGTTAACTAGAAAAGATGTACCTTATCAGTGGTCACCCCAATGCAAGCAGAGTTTTCAGGAGTTGAAAAGGAGGTTGACCAGTTCTCCAGTTCTGAAATTACCAGATCCTGATCAGTCCTTTGATGTCTATTGCGATGCCTCCAAACAAGGGATGGGTTGTGTATTAATGCAGCAGGGTAAAGCAGTTGCATATGCATCCAGGCAACTCAAGCAGAATGAGCAGAACTACCCGACACACGATCTGGAGTTAGCAGCTGTAGTTTTTGCTTTAAAGATCTGGAGACATTATTTTTATGACACTCAGTTCAAGGTCTTCAGTGATCACAAGAGCCTGAAATATCTCTTCGTTCAAAAAGAACTGAATATGCGACAGAGGAGGTGGATGGAGTTTCTAAAAGATTATGATTTCAATCTCTAATACCATCCTGGCAAGGCAAATATTGTAGCTGATGCTTTGAGTAGCAAATCTCTGCATATTAGTAACTTAATGGTGAAAGAAATGCAATTGATGCAGGAGTTTAGTAATCTTAATCTAGGGGTGCAGGTAAAAGATAAAAGCATTGTCCTAGAAATGTTGCAGGCTACTAACGAATTTTAGGTCTAATCAAGAAAAGATAGACTGACGATCCAGAACTTCAGAAACTACTAGAAGGCAACTGAAGATGAAGAGACCGATTTCAAAAAGAGTTCCGATGGGATCATCAGATTCAAAGGCAGAATGTGCATACCTTTAGATTTTGAAGTAAGGAGAATGGTTCTCGAGGATGCTCACAAATCTAAATTGAGCCTTCATCCGGGAACTACAAAATGTATCAGGATTTGAAGAGATTATTCTGGTGGCCAAAGTTAAAGATGGACATCGCAAACTATGTTTCCAGATGCTTAGTCTGTCAGAAAGCAAAGGTTGAGCATCAGAAACCAGGAGGCTTATTGAGATCTCTGGAAATTCCCGAGTGGAAATGGGATAGCATCGCCATGGATTTCGCTTCTGGTTTACCCGGGACCACATCAGGGTTTGATGCAATCTGGGTTGTTGTGGACCAACTGACTAAGTGCGCTCAATTCATTCCGATGAATATGAAGTACAGTTTAAAGAAGCTGACTCAGTTGTATATTCGGGACATAGTGAAGTTGCATGGTGATCCTACTAGCATTGTGTCAGACCGTGATCCAAGGTACTTATCTCGATTCTGGTAGAGTCTCCAGCAGGCCTTGGGTACCAAGTTGAAATTTAGTACAGCTTATCATCCACAGATGAATGGGCAGTCCGAGCGCACAATTCAGTCCTTAGAGGACCTGTTGAGGACTTGTGTACTTGAGCAGTTAGGCAGTTGGGAGCAGCTTTTATCCTTGATCGAATTCACCTATAATAGTAGCTTCCATTCTAGTATCGGGATGACGCCATTTAAAGCACTCTATGGCAGAAAATGTAGAACGCCTCTTTGCTGGTTTCAGATCGGTGAGAACTTGTTGATTGGCCCTGATATTGTTCAAGAGACTACTGATAAGATTATTATGATCAAGGATAAAATGAAAGCTTCACAGGACCGACAGAAGAGAAATGCTGACAGACCTAGGCGACCCTTAGAGTTTAATGCATGAGACCATGTCTTTCTGAGGGTATCCCTTACTACAGGTATTGGACGTACAATAAAGTCCAAGGAGCTGACGCCGAGATTTATTGGGCCTTATCAGATTCTGGAGAAGGTCGGGCCAGTAGCCTACAGAATTGTTTTGGCTCCACATCTTTCCAATCTACATGATGTATTCCATGTTTCTCAGCTTCGGAAGTATATCTATGATCCCTCACATGTAATAGCACAGGATGAATTGCCACTAAGAGAGAACTTGACTTTCGAGGTCCAGCCTATCAGAATTGAGGATCGGCGGATTAAACAATTAAGAGCAAAGAGATTCCATTGGTGAAGGTTATCTGGAGCCGGAATAATGTGGAAGAGGATACATGGGAGCTAGAGGACAAGATAAATGAGTCTTATCCACAGTTGTTCATTCTGAGCTAAATTTCGGAGACGAAATTCTGGTAGTGGGAGAGGATTGTAACATCCAAATTTCTATTCCAAACATAAGTAGGATTATAAACGGCTTAGGAGAATGATAATTTTGCTCAAGAATAATTAAAGTAATGAATTAGGATTATTGATCGCGCTATGAATCGTTTAGATAACGTTAGCAAAGAATAAGAGGTCAAAAGAAAGGGGGGGGGGGGAATGAATGATTAGAAGCAGTTTTTCGATTTTTTACACATTATGATCAAAAATTTAAAATAAAAGATGTTGACACCCAATTTTGTCCCCCCCCAAACAAAATAAAACAAAAAACAATGTTTTAAAAAAAAAGAGATGAAAAATGAAAAATAAATAAAAATAAAAAAATATTTTGAAAAAGTATTTTTTTGTAAAAAATAAAAAACAACGAAAAAATAAATAAAATAAAAATAAAAGATCTTGAAAAAGTATTTTTTTTTAAAAGTTAATAAAAAAACGAAAATAAAAAAATAATAATAAGATAAGTGTTTGGTTAGTTGTTGTGAGGATAAAGACAAATTTTTGAAGGGATTATTATTACATTTATTGAGTGTTTTCTTAAAAAAAAAGATATTTAATTGAGGAATAAACTAGGGAATATTCTACTGGGCTTTCAAAGCCTGTTAAAAAAAACCTAGTTTTCCCTATAAATAGAGCTCTTTTCCTCACTTTGAGAGGATAAAGGAAAAAAATTGGGAGAGAGAACTCTGCACAGAATTTGTAAAAAAAAAAGGTGCTGCCAGCTTCTTTCCACGTCAACCACTCTCACACCACTTCCCAGCCTCCCGCGCGTGCATCTTACGCGCGCGTCACCCCCTCCCTGCTGCAGCTCCTGCTCCGCCTGCCACTATCTCCTGCACCACTCCCTGCGCGCCACGTGTCCCTGTTGGTGCCTCCCATTCCCTGCTGCTTCCCTCCGTGCAGCTACAAGTTCGTTTTTTTATTTTCTTTTATTTCCAGTTCCTTTTTTTTAAATAATAAATATTTAAATAATAATAATAATAATTTAAAATGTAGTGTTTTTTATTTGTTATTTAAATTGGTTGTGTTTTGGTAAGTCAATTTTTCTCACCCAAATTTAACATAGTGGTGGGATCTCTTGTACTTACTCTTCACACCAAAAATAAATATATAAAAATAATTTTCTTTAAAATAATAGGAATTAAAAATGTAGATTTTTTTAGTTTATGTTTTAAAATTTGTTGCATTTTGGTAAGGAGATTTTTCTTTCCAAAATATAGTGGAGAGATCTGAACTTCCTCTTTGCATAAAAATATATACAAGTAAAAAATATTATTTACCAAAAAAAAATATTATTTACAAGACAAAAACATTTTTCAAAAATTAAATAGATTTTTTTAATTAATTATTAATAACATGCGTTTTGGAAATCCACCTTTCCTTGACTAAATGTCAAGGTCTTGTGCATGTTTCTCTCCGTATCAAACCCTTTTTTTAAAAAATTAAAATTAAAACATTAAGAACTACATAGCCTTGATTCCTCATTTTATGAGGGTACATATGACCAAGGGCAACCTTGTCAGGCTCAACAATAAAAAAACAAATATTTTTTTTGGCAAACCAATTATTTAGGTCTTTTAATTAAAATCAATCAAATGTACCATTTTCGAATGGGCGAACGGGGTGCTAATACCTTCCCCGGTTCGTAACCGACTCCCGAACTCGGAATCTATCTAGTTCGAGATTAATCTTTATCCTTTTTTAATTAATAATTATTTTTTCCGCGTTTTTGTAATAAATGCGGTGGCGACTCCATATTGGGTCAGTCGACCCCCACTTGTAGGCGAGGCCCCGAGGGTGACCTGGGACCCCGGCCGCGACAGCTGGCGACTCCACTGGGGATAAAACTAAATAAGAGAGTCAGGCCTAAATGATTGATTATTTTTAATAGACATTTTTTCTTTTCTAATTGGTTTGCCTTTAATTAATTGTTTATTGTATATATCTGTTAATTTTTTTTTGCTGAATTGTATATTTATTCTTTATGGTAATCTCTTTTGTTTTTTTTATTAAAAAAAAAGGTTTGTATGCCCCCGAAATAGGTTTTTTTTACACTGATCTTTGCACACACGGAAACCTTATACCCGTGTATTATTATTTAAACCCTATGTTTAGGGGTGCTTTTGCCCTACCTTTGACTTACCATGTGTATGGTCTCTTGTAGTGTGTGAAAGTACCACTCGGACTACAAACCATTTCTTGTAACACGACCTTTGGAGGGTATGTCTAACCTATTTTGGGAGGCGTAACTAACCTCTTGTCGACCGTTTGCGAAGTGGGTCCTCACCTTAAAGAGTGAGGGCGATCCGAGGGCCTTTAGAGGTCTAGAGCCACCGTTGAGTACACTTTGTATAACATTCTATTTTGAAACTTGAATAAGTCAGTCATGGTTCCCCTTCATTCACTATCAAAGATTAAGAGGTGTCAAAACAGTTAATCTGTTACCTAATTAACCTTCGAAAAAGCTGTGGGGATTGTGACAATCAAAAATTTAAAAATATATACTCTTTTTCAAGTTATCAAATTAGAGTGTTACACTTTAGTCATACCATAGAACAATGTCGTAGGACTGTGGCCAATAGACATCCCAAAAACCTTGTAGGATCTATTGTGAGGGGGCATATTCTCTAACTCTTATCGCATTTTTTAATAAAAGTCGGGATCACTATCCCACATAAGTTGGGTGACCCACCGTCATCCGAGCCAAAATGATGTAAGGGGCACCATTGCACTTTGGTAACCTTATGCCATGAGGAAGGCCTTTTCTTTGCATGCGCATTAAACCCGCAATAGGGTCCACCGCCCTAAGGGTAAATTTCATTTTCATATCCATCATTTCACTTGGGATAATCCCTCGTTGTTCCAAGTGGGTCCGAACTATATGGTTATCATTAATTCATAATGACATCCCGTATTTTGTAATGAAGGCTTAATAGCCCCCAATTAGGGTCACTTACCCTAGGGGCATGCATTTGCATTTGTATCATAACATTTCATTTCAATAATACAAATAAAATTTTGGAGTGATCCACCGTCATTCTGAAGTTGGCCAGAACTATATGAATGCTATCAATCCATCCTGATACCTCATATTGGTAATGAAGGCTTAATCGCCCCCATATAGGATCTTTTAGATTCTAAGGGCACTGCATTATACATTTTTTCATAATCACATATTCATATTCATGTGCATCATTCAAAAAGAAAAAATCTAAAAAATATTTTTGAAAAAGTCCAGGTTTTGTCACTATTGCTCATAAACACCGATACCAAACCAGACTAAGAACCAAGATCATGGCTGCTGAAAGTGAGAGCATAGAAGAACTTCAAGCGGAAATGCTCCGGATGAAAGAGCAAATGAATACGATGAGTCAGTCAGTGGAGCAAATGACTAAGGTCAGTCAAATGCTAGAAAGGTTAATGAGGGTGAATTTCGAGATGCCTGGTGAAGATGAACAACCTGTCACAAATCTTGGAGATTCCTCTCAGCCTCCCAAAGATCCTCAGCCCAAAGTTATTCCTCATCTTAATCCCTCTACAGAATCACCATCTTACAAGCCCGATTCTATTGCAACCAGCAAAGTGGAAAAAACTTACTCTGACCCTGAGACCAAACAACTGCCAGAGTCTCTGGCAGCCCGGTTGGAAGCTTTGGAGGGGAATAACCAATCTTGGATCAAAAACACCATGGATATGTGTTTAGTGTTGGGGCTAGTGGTGCCTCCTGACTTTAAGGTACCCGATTTCGAAAAGTATCGAGGTACCACTTGTCCTAGAGAGCATTTGACCATGTATGCAAGGAGAATGACCAATCATGCTGAAAATGACAAGATGATGATTCATTTTATTCAAGACAATCTTATTGGGGCTCCATCAAGTTGGTACATGAGGTTGGATAAAGGTCAAATTCGTACTTTTGAAGATTTATCTGAAGCTTTTATCAATCAATACAAATTCAACATGGATATAGCACCTGATCGCACACAACTGCAGAACAGGACCAGAAAGAACTTTGAAAGTTTCAGAGAATATGCTTTGAGGTGGAGGGCAGCTGCTCAAGTAGACCCTCCACTAACTAAGAGGGAGATGAACTCAATGCTTCTAGATACTTTTCCAAGCTCTTACTATGAGAAGATGGTTGGGCTCATAACTGCTGACTTTGTTGATATGATAACAGTGGGAGAAAAAATTGATGGAGGATTCAAATTTGGAAAAATGTCAAATGGAGATCGAGGGGATCCTTCTGGTACAAAGAAGCCCGGTTTTTTAAGAAAGAATGAAGGGGAAACCAATGCTGTGATGATTGAAAGAGGAGGCAAGCAGACTCACCAAAACCAAACTAAGCCCACAAATCAAAGAAACTCATATACCCCACAAGGTCATTCTTCACCAGTCATTAACTTCAAACCATCTTATACTGGCCAAGAAAAGCCAAGAAGACAGTTCGACCCTATACCTATGACCTACACTGAACTTTATCAGTATTTGTTGAAGCAAGGAGTAATTGAACCACAGCCTGGAAAAATCCCTTCACTTGACCCACCACCTTCATGGTGTAAAGCTGATCAACGTTGTGATTACCACATGGGTATTGCGGGACACTCTTTGGAAAGCTGTTTGAGTTTGAAGCATCAAGTTCAGAATCTGATAGATCGTGGCTCATTAAATTTTCAATTCAGCGCTCCTGATGTGAATGAGGAACCTCTACCTGATCACACAAGCTAAGCAATTTTGAAGTGGGCACCAGATGTAGAAGACAAACCATAATGATTAGCTAAATAGTGTGCATCCATGTTTTCCATTCTCTCTTCAATAAATGTGAGTCATGTTTGGCCATCTCAATGTTGTTCCTTAATAAAATTTTCATTTTTCGTTGCACATCTCTTTAATAATTATCTACTAATATTTTGATCATGTGAATAAATCATCTCGCCGCACTTCCAAAATAAAAACAAAATTGATTCCTGCATTAACTTGAGATATGTGATTCAAATTTAATATTAAAGAAGGATGATGCAAATGTAAGACCCAAGATAGTGTGGACTCTCAAGCAAGTCTTTCCATTGACACAAGGCTTCGTTGAATTCCCAAACACTGAGGAGATATCCCTAGTCACCCCATTGAGCTTAGATATTTTGAAGCGGAGATCATTTCTCTCAAACCAACAATGAATTTTTAAACCGGGGTGGGTAGTTTGTCAATAGCTTTTGCCAACACGCGAATATCAAGAAGTGTAGGGTCTGCCGACCATATACGGACCCAAGTCTTACCAAAGGGATTCTCTAAGGACACTTTCCTCGGTTTACTTAGCAGGAAAGTCCTTCGCTCGGACTCGTGGACTCCGAGCATACCAAAGGGCCAGGCTCGGACGTGATGGGGCCGAGCCTTATAATCGGTCCCCAATCCATCAGGCTCGGGACTCTAGGACCGAGACATACCGTCGGCTCGAGGATAATCTCAAGCTCGCCGAGGCTTCTTATCCCTTTCGTAAATCTCTCCTAGATTCTCGCAACAGCCTAGACATGAGATCTTCAGCTGATCCTAACCAGATTCTAAGAGCATAATCCTCCGATATTATCTCATAGAATCCTGGTTCAGCACAGCTCTGATACAGGGCCTAAACGGCCCATATCAGCCTCCTCCAAACCCTATAAATAGCTCATCACAGCTAGGGTTTCAGGTAAGTACTCTCATCGCTATGTTGACACTCTGCACACACACGTTGACTAGGGAGACCCTGCTTTTCCCTACTGGAACTGCAGAAATACCATAAGTCACACATTAACACTTGATCCTCTCTTGGGCTCCTGGTTACCATAATCTTGAGCACTTAGAGGGTTAAGGACATATAGTGTTTAAGGAAACTACAAGAAGGATTATTTTTTCTTTCATAAACCCAAACACATATCATCCATTGTTCATCCCATTGAACCTCAACAGAAAAATTTTCTTTTAAACCCAAAAAATATTTTACCTGAGTATTAATTAGAATCAAATCAAGGGAGTCAATTTCCATGGTCAAAAGTGCAATTACAAAAAATCCAAAAATGGATGTAGGCAAGCACAAAAAATTTTACTTGTCTAAATAAGGCAAAGCCCATGAATCCATTATGTGATGAAAAAGAACAATTTCAATCCTTCTGAATGAAAGATTCTCATTAAAAACTCAACATAAATTTTGGGCCTATATATCCATTCTTTCATTAGCCACATTATTACCCCCAGACCATGTTACAACCTTTTGGAAAATCCTCTTGATGATTTGAGTGTTGTGCAAAATCTGTTGAGAAAATAGGGAATTAAAGAGAAAGGAGAAAGGAAGGGAAGGGAAATAAAAATTTGAGACTTATACCTTTTATTGTCAACCCTTAGCCAGACCACTTTACAAGCTTTAAAAGACCTCGTTGATGATTGGTTTGCTTGAGTTACACACTAGGGCGGAGAAATGCTGACTTCTTTAAACCTAATTGAAACTTTGATAAAAGATGTAACACCCTATATTATTTACCCTTAATTTCCTTTACATCAAAAATACGGATTTAAAAATTCATTTTTAATTCATGAAAATCAACCGTCAAACGGACGGAGTTTCGTCTGTTTTTCGGACATTTCAAAATCTTCTACTTGATAAACACATTTATCTAATATCAACAGTAGCTAGCAGGGCTCAAATATAGATATAAGTGCATCACATAGTTGCCCCATGGGCTCAAGTGTAAAACATCAATGACAAAGTGTCAGAGTGCCAGCAACAGTGCTAAGTATGCAAAACAAGAGACCATATCCGCAACTATGCCCAAAAATGAATCATAAGCAAATGCACCAAAGAAACTATCTTAAGCCTCTCACAAAGAGCATATACAGCACTTATACATCAAATAATATAGAGGCTTAGGTCAAAAGAATGCATCTAATCCCAACCCTACTCTCCCTGTGAGGGAGAGTAATCCTGCTCGGCCTGGTCATGTGTAAACTCAGCCTCGGTACCTGTGGAAATAGTAAGGAGTGAGTATTACACATAAAATGGGGAAATAGTTTCCAATTACGACATAATGCTATACCAAGCCATACACATTTAACAATTTAATAACAATATAATCAAACTCAAGAAATCACAATTCATTATCAAAGTATTCCATTGGTTTCTCAAGTCAATATTGCCTATTCATTCTTATACATCATTTTCATAAAGTCATTTATTCCTTCCAATTTAATCATATTCATAATTCTTTTCAATCTGTCCCTGGTCATGACCTACTGCGTCTGCACCCCTGTGCACTCACGTCTTACTGCGTCCGGGTATGTTTTCATTTCTCCCCTGGTCACGACCTACTGCGTCTGCACTCCTGTGCACTCACGTCTTACGGCGTCCGGGTATATATTTTCATTTCTCCCCTGGTCACGACCTACTGCATCTGCAGTCCTGTGCACTCACGTCTTACTGCGTCCGGGTATATATTTTCATTTCTCCCCTGGTCACGACCTACTGCGTCTGCACTCACGTCTTACTGCGTCCGGGTATATATTTTCATTCCCCCTTGGTCACGTCCTACTGCGTCTGCACTCCTGTGCACTCACGTCTTACTGCGTCCGGGTATATATTTTCATTCTCCCCTGGTCACGTCCTACTGCGTCTGCACTCCTGTGCACTCACGTCTTACTGCGTCCGGGTATATATTTTCATTCCCCCCTGGTCACGTCCTACTGCGTCTGCACTCCTGTGCACTCACGTCTTACTGCGTCCGGGTATATATATTTCTCATTCTCATTTTCCATAATAACATTTCCTCTTATTCATATCAACCATTTCATTTTTCCAGAAAAACCACTTAACTTCTTATCAAGTAAATTACTCAAAATTAATCACCACATTACACATTTGCATCATCAACCCATCACAAACATATCTCATAATTTAATTAGCATCTATTAAACAACTTTATTAATATTGTCACCATTATCCTTATTTTCCATTCTTTGCCTTAGTTTTTTTTAAAATAAAATCATATCTCATTCATTTAGCAAAATAAGCACTTTAAATTATAATCATCACCAAGTCACAAATTTATATACCAAATATTAAAATGAAGCTTATCATCATCTAATGATTTTCCCTATGTCACAAGCTCTAATTATTAACTACCCTATGGTATAACCACCTAAACTAACACATAACTCTTAGTACCCATTATATACATATTGTAAACTAAACCCCCAGAGTAAGGTAATACTCACTATAACCCACTCCTTACCTCAAGCTCTTTGAATTAGAGGGAGAATTTGTGCTTGGAGAACACTTGAGAAGATGCCACAACTCAATAGAGAGGGAGGAACCTAAAATCCATAAAATAAAGAGACAAAGATTAAGCTTTTACCCACAATATTGAGGGAAATTCGTGACCCCCCCTCATGGTTTCTCTATGTTGATGCCTAAAGCTCCATGAGAGGAAGAGAGAGAGAAATCCGAATTCTTAAGGAGCGAAAGAGAAGAACAACATCAACAACCACTTACTTGGAGCAACAAGGAAGGACTTGGGGATGGACTTGGAGTGATCCTCTTGAGGATTGATTGATGAAAATGGAGGATTTGGTGCCCTAGGAGAGAGAGAATTCGAGTTTCTCAAGAACTAAGAGGTGGACGCACCTTTATTTTTTTTCAGCATCTACAGCCTTTAATCGATTATTAATCGATTAAGCCATTTTCCATTTTCTGACCTTAATCGATTAAGCTGCAGTTTAATCGATTAAGCTGCAGTTTAATCGATTAACCTGTTCAGTTTTGCAGTACCCAGACTTTGAATGGCCATAACTTCTTCGTTACCCGTTGGATCTTCCTCAAATTTTAAGGCAAGCTTCCTCACATATCCCACTTCACATCCAACGGTGGAATTTATGTTTTAAGCTACCAATCTTGTTATTCTAATTTCCTAAATTCCTATGTTTTAAACCTAAGGTTGCATGCTCAATTGGCTAAGTTTCTAACTTATGCCCTCATTTTTTCTACCCTAAGACCATCGTAACATAAATTACAATACAAATAAAGTTTGGGATGTTACAATTCTCTCCCACTTACCCGAATTTCGTCCTCGAAATTCAGTTGTCCTCGAACAGGTGTGGATGAGATTGTCTGATCTTGCTTTCTAGCTCCCAAGTAGCCTCCTCCACATTGTTCCTGCTCCAAATGACTTTTACCAAGCTGATCTCCTTGCCTCTTAATTGTCTCACTTGCCTGTCTTCAATCCTCACTGGTAACACTTCAAAAGTCAAATTCTCCTTCAAAGGCAAATCGTCCAGTGTGACCACATGAGTAGGATCATGAATGTACTTCCTTAGTTGGGAAACATGGAATACATCATGAAGCCTAGCTAAGTGAGGGGGCATAGCAATTCTGTAAGCTACTGGACCAACCTTCTTCAAGATCTCATAAGGTCCAATGAACCGAGGAGTTAACTTCTTGGACCTAATGGCTCTACCAATCCCTATGATCGGGGACACCCTCAGAAACACATGATCCCCAACATCAAACTCCAAGGGTCTCCTTCGCCTGTCAGCATAATTCTTCTGGCGATCCTGGGAAGTTTTCATCTTGTTCTTGATCATGGTGATCCTCTCAGTTGTTTCTTTCACAATATCAGGACCTGTCAACAAATTCTCTCCTATTTGGAACCAACACAGAGGCGTCCTACACTTCTTGCCATAGAGAGCCTCAAATGGTGCCATGCCAATACTGGAGTGAAAACTGTTATTATAAGTAAACTCCATCAACGGCAGTAACTGCTCCCAACTACCAGTCTGCTCCAGAACACATGCTCTCAACAAGTCCTCCAGTGTCTGGATATTATGCTCAGATTGTCCGTCTATCTGCGGATGGTAAGCCGTACTAAATTTCAGCTTAGTACCCAATGCCTCCTGAAGACTCTGCCAAAATCTAGACAGAAATCTCGGATCACGATCGGATACAATACTAGTAGGAACACCATGCAACTTGACTATGTCCCTGATATACAACTGAGTCAACTTCTCCAGAGTGTACTTCTTGTGAATCGGAATGAAATGAGCACACTTTGTGAGACGGTCCATAACCACCCAAACTGCATCACATCCTGCAGCCGTCCAAGGTAGACCCGTTACAAAGTCCATAGCTATGCTATCCCATTTCCACTCCGGGACCTCAAGTGATCGCAACGGACCACCAGGCTTTTGATGCTCAATCTTAACTTTCTGGCAAGTAAGGCAATGAGATACATGATCTGCTACATCGGTTTTCAACTTTGGCCACCAATAAATCCTTTTCAGATCTTGGTACATTTTTGTTGCACCAGGATGGAAAATCATTTTGGTCCGATGTGCTTCCCACAGAATATCCCTTTTGATCTCGAAGTCCATGGGAACACATATCCGACCCCTAAATCGGATAATGCCATCTGAACTCTTTACAAAATCGGGCTCTTCATTTCCCGATGCCCCTTCCAACAACTTCTGTAATTCTGCATCATCAGCTTGTCTTTCTCTAATAAGACCCATCAAGTCATTAGTAACCTGCAACATTTCTAGAACAATGCTCTTCTCTTTCACTTGCATGTTCAAATTGAGGTCACTGAACTCTTGGATTAACTACATCTCCTTCACCATCAAATTGCTGACATGCAAAGTCTTGCGACTTAATGCATCAGCCACTACATTTGCTTTGCCTGGATGATACTGGAGATCGAAATCATAGTCCTTCAGAAACTCCATCCACCTCCTCTGTCTCATATTCAACTCCTTTTGATCGAAGAGATAGCGAAGGCTTTTATGATCGCTAAAGACTTCAAACTTTGAGCCATATATATAATGCCTCCAGATTTTCAAAGCAAAAACTACAGACGCCAACTCAAGATCATGAGTGGGATAGTTCTGCTCATGCTGCCTCAACTGTCTGGATGCATAGGCTATGACTTGCCCTTGCTGCATCAGCACACAACCCAACCCTTGTTTTGAAGCATCACAATACACTACAAAGGATTGAGTCGGATCTGGCAAAATCAACACTGGAGAACTAGTCAATCGCCTCTTCAACTCTTGGAAGCTCTCTTCACATTCTGGGGACCATTCAAACGGAACACCTTTCCGCGTAAGAGTAGTCAAAGGAAGGGCTAGTTTAGAAAACCCCTCAATGAACCTCCTGTAATACCCAGCCATACCAAGGAAACTTCTGATCTCTGTGATGGACTGAGGTCTCTCCCACTTAAGCACCGCTTCCACCTTAGAAGGGTCAACCGCCACACCCTTCTCAGAAATCACATGCCCTAGAAAATGCACTTCATTCAACCAGAAACTACACTTGGAAAACTTGGCATAAAGATGCTTGTCCTTGAGAACTTGGAGCACCGTTCTCAAATGCTCTTAATGCTCCTTCTGGCTTCTAGAATAGATAAGAATGTCATCAATGAACACAATGACAAATGAGTCCAAGTACGGCCTGAAGATCCTGTTCAGGTAATCCATGAAGATAGCAGGTGCATTCGTGAGACCGAAAAGCATCACCACATATTCAAAATGCCCATACCGAGATCTAAAAGCAGTTTTAGGAATGTCCTCCTCTCGGATACGGATTTGATGATATCCAGATCGGAGGTCAATTTTTGAGAAAACTGCAGCTCCCCTAAGTTGATCCAACAAATCATCAATGCGTGGGAGCGGATATTAATTCTTCACCGTCACCGCATTCAACTGACGGTAATCAGTGCACATGCGAACACTTCCATCCTTCTTTTTAACAAAAAGAATAGGAGCTCCCCACGGAGAAACACTTGGCCTTATGAACCCCTTAGCCAGAAGCTCCTCCAACTGCTTCTTCAATTCCTCCAACTCTGGAGGGGCCATTCTGTAAGGCGCTTTAGATACCGGGCCGGCACCAGGCATCAGATCAATGCCAAATTCTACTTCTCTGGCCGGAGGTAATCCGGGAATGTCAGCTGGAAAAACATCCGGAAACTCACAAACCACTGGGAGTCTACTGATATCTGATGCTTCCTCATCATTTAATGCCGACGCTGAAACTTGACAGAAAATTACTGACTTCTGGCTACAATCAAGAAGGACACGGTTCTGGGACATCTAGTCCATGCCTAGAATGATATCCAGCTTGGTTAAGGGCAAACATATCAAGTTTACTTTGAATTCCCGCTCTAATACTCGAAGAGGGTAATCCAAGCACATCAAAGATGTAACCACAACTGAATTTGTAGGGGTAGACACAGACAATTTAAAAGGCATCTCAATAGCAGATAACTTTAATCTTTTCATGCAATTGACAGAAATGAATGAATGTGTAGCTCCACAATCAAAGAGAATGCCACATGCAACATCATTTATATGGCCAATACCTCGAATCAGCTCATCAGCCTCTGTAACTTCCTCGCCATCCAAGGTATACACCTTGCCCTTCTGAGTTACCCGATTGTCACCAGCTTTCTGTACCTTGGCCACATTCACCTCTTTCTTCACTACATTTCTGGGACAATTCATCGCAATGTGACCCGGCTGACCGCACCTGTAGCAGACTATCCCACCCTTGCTCGGGTCCAGCCTCCAACAATCTCCGCTATGCTGCTTACCACAATGTGGACAAGTCGGAATAGGACCATAGGTACTCACTACTAGGCCTGTGCTAGGCTGTGAGTAAGGACCTGGTCGCTGCACCGAACTCTTGCCCCTAATAGGACCTCCAGCTTTCTGTACACTTTTGCTTCTTTTCTCAGCTGCTCGTTGTTTCCGACTCTTTTCATAAGTACTAGTCATGTTCATCAATTGAGACAGATTGGCGATGTTCTGATACTTAAAAGCCACCTTGATTTCAGAACGAAGTCCGGTCTCAAACTTGATGCACTTGGTCCTTTCATCAGCATCCCTGTAACTCCCTGCATATCGGATCAAGTCCTCAAACCTAGCAGCATACTCCCCAACGCTCATGTTCCCCTGCACAAGCTGCAGAAAGGCTATCTCCTTCTCTCTACGAACATCCTCAGGAAAGTATTTGCCGAGGAAACGATCCTTGAACAACTCCCAAGTGATCGCCTGGTTGCTCGCCTCCAAACCCCTCCGCATCTGTTGCCACCAGTGTTCTGCTTCACTAGTCAACATGTATTGTGCTAGCAGAACCTTTTGTTCCTCCGGTGGTGCCATGGTATTCAGGATCTTTTCAATCTCCTGCAACCACAGTTGTGCCCCATCAGGATTGAACCCTCCTTCGAACTTCATCGGATCATTCTTTCTGAATCGTGCCAACCAATCGATAGCAACTGGAGCTGGTGGCTGAGGATTCATTGCTGCTGCTGCTATGTTATTCCCTTGATTCTGTTGCAGCTGTACCAGTTGTTCCAAGATAGCGCGGATCCCATCATTATCGATCCGCCTACCAGCCATTCTGTTTAATCATGCATAAGGCCAACAGTTAATGCTTAATATCATGATTAGTATTACAAACATCCTATCAATATATTCTAGACTTTAAACTATAATTACCGATTACTCGCTTGGTGAGTAATCACTGGAGTAACTCATAACTCCAATGGCCGAGGGAAACTGCTCTGATACCATAAATGTAACACCCTATATTATTTACCCTTAATTTCCTTTATATCAAAAATACGGATTTAAAAATTCATTTTTAATTCATGAAAATCAACCATCAAACGGACGGAGTTTCGTCTGTTTTTCGGACATTTCAAAATCTTTCACCTGATAAACACATTTATCTAATATCAACAATAGCCAGCAGGGCTCAAATATAGATATAAGTGCATCATATAGTTGCCCCATGGGCTCAAGTGTAAAACATCAACGTCAAAGTGTCAGAGTGCCAGCAACAGTGCTAAGTATGCAAAACAAGAGACCATATCCGCAACTATGCCCAAAAATGAATCATAAGCAAATGCACCAAAGAAACTATCCTAAGCCTCTCACAAAGAGCATATACAACACTGATACATCAAATAATATAGAGGCTTAGGTCAAAAGAATGCATCTAATCCCAACCCTACTCTCCCTGTGAGGGAGAGTAATCCTGCTCGGCCTGGTCATGTGTAAACTCAGCCTTGGTACCTGTGGAAATAGTAAGGAGTGAGTATTACACATAAAATGGGGAAACAGTTTCCAATTACGACATAATGCTATACCAAGCCATACACATTTAACAATTTAATAACAATATAATAAAACTCAAGAAATCACAATTCATTATCAAAGTATTCCATTGGTTTCTCAAGTCAATCTTGCTTATTCATTCTTATACATCATTTTCATAAAGTCATTTATTCCTTCCACTTTAATCATATTCATAATTCTTTTCAATCTGTCCCTGGTCACGACCTACTGCGTCTGCACCCCTGTGCACTCACGTCTTACTGCGTCCGGGTATGTTTTCATTTCTCCCCTGGTCACGACCTACTGCGTCTGCACTCCTGTGCACTCACGTCTTACTGCGTCCGGGTATATATTTTCATTTCTCCCCTGGTCACGACCTACTGCGTCTGCACTCCTGTGCACTCACGTCTTACTGCGTCCGGGTATATATTTTCATTTCTCCCCTGGTCACGACCTACTGTGTCTGCACTCCTGTGCACTCACGTCTTACTGCGTCCGGGTATATATTTTCATTCTCCCCTGGTCACGTCCTACTGCGTCTGCACTCCTGTGCACTCACGTCTTACTGTGTCCGGGTATATATTTTCATTCCCCCTGGTCACGTCCTACTGCGTCTGCACTCCTGTGCACTCACGTCTTACTGCGTCCGGGTATATATATTTCTCATTCTCATTTTCCATAATAACATTTCCTCTTATTCATATCAACCATTTCATTTTTCCAGAAAAACCACTTAACTTCTTATCAAGTAAATTACTCAAAATTAATCACCACATTACACATTTGCATCATCAACCCATCACAAACATATCTCATAATTTAATTAGCATCTATTAAACAACTTTATTAATACTGTCACCATTATCCTTAATTTCCATTCTTTGCTTTAGTTTTTTTTTAAAATAAAATCATATCTCATTCATTTAGCAAAATAAGCACTTTAAATTATAATCATCACCAAGTCACAAATTTATATACCAAATATTAAAATGAAGCTTATCATCATCTAATGATTTTCCCTATGTCACAAGCTCTAATTATTAACAACCCTATGGTATAACCACCTAAACTAACACATAGCTCTTAGTACCCATTATATACATATTGTAAACTAAACCCCAGAGTAAGGTAATACTCACTATAACCCACTCCTTACCTCAAGCTCTTTGAATTAGAGGGAGAATTTGTGCTTGGAGCACACTTGAGAAGATGCCACAACTCTATTTCTCTCATTGTTCAAATATTCTTGAGATCTTAGTTTTTGTTCTTAGTGGTTGTTGAAGATTTGCAATTTGTGATTGCATCATTGAAGTTTCAACACAAGTGAAGAATCTCACAAGGAAGACTCTGAGGATCAAATCAAAGCAAGAAAAGAGGATTGGTTGGAAGCATCTTCAATCAATTAGCAAGGAAATCTAGAATTTTCAAAAGGGGTAGATTAGATCAAAGTGTTTGGTACACACTTTGAGTTGGGTTTTAAGATAGGAGAACTAAGAATCTAGTTGCATCTTAAAACATTGTAAAAAATCTACAGTTGAAGATTTCTAGTGAAGAATCTCTCTTGATTCAAGAGGGGACTGGAGTAGCTTTCAAGTGGGTGAAAGTGAACCAGGATAAATCTTTGTGTCTCTTTTATTTTCATTCCTTGTATTGCATTAATTCATTAACAATTGCATTTTTAGGTTAGAATTGGGAGTTTTTCAATTCTACTCAATTGATCTAAAATTGTATGTTAATATTACTTGAAATTGATCATATTAATCATTCATAATTTGTTGAATCATCATAGCATTGTAATTCTTGAAGAACTCCATTGAAAACTGGGTTTTTAATTGAATTTTACCCAGTTTACTCGAGTAAAGTTCTTGTCACTCGAGTAATCTGCTTTCAGTTTATAAACAATACTCGAGTAGGTTTTTTGTTACTCGAGTGATTTAAAAAATAGCTTTCGTAATACTCGAGTGATTTGCTGAATACTCGAGTGAAATTATTTTTGCTTTCGTATTACTCGAGTGAAGACTTGAGTTACTCGAGTAATCTGACTTGAATTTTTAAGAAAACTTATTTTCATAAAACCATTCTCTTAGGTGGACGAAAAATCTGTAATAAGGCTTCAATATTCTATTCACCCCCCCTCTAGACTATATTGAGCCGCTTGTTGGTTTCCAACAAAAACATGATTTTTCTGGTTTCTGTCAGATATACTCGAGTAAACGAGTCTCAAATCGAGTACTACTCGAGTACTCTGAAATCTACTCGAGTAAACCTGAGAGTTTTTGGAAAAATGTTTTGTTTTAATTGTTTCGATTTGTTTCGTTCGAAAATCTTTCAAGGTATCTTGTACACCTATTCAACCCCCCCTTCTAGGTGTATTCCTAGGGTTCCTTTGTCTCTTCAACCACCAATTGCGGTTTCCTCACTTGGTGGCTCTCTAATGCATTTAATGGAATTTAAACTCTATCTAGGGTACGAAATTACTTCCCCTTACCTCTCAGACGTGAATCAACAAAGGATTTGCAAGAAAAAGGCTCCTCAACACCCAGAACAGCTTCAAGCATCACATGCAGAGCAGTTTGAGTGCATCACCAAAATTGAATTGGTTCACACATGAAACAGAGATAAGAATTGGGGATTTTAGATTTTCTAGACTCTATGCAACACATACTAACTATAGAAATCGAATTTGGAACTTAAGGACTCGTGAGCTTACCAGAAATCAAAATCGAATAAGCTCCAAACACAGCTTGACCAAAAATAGCTCCACTTCCAAGGCTTGAATCTTCAACCGCACTCACTCAATCCTCACGATTTTGGTGTTTATACAAAGCTCGTGATGTGAGCTTTGTATTCGTGTTTGATTTGTGGTTCAATTTGACACAGACAGGAAGAATTGATCAAGCGAAGTTATGAACCCTAACGCCAACAACCAACTCGAGTTTGACCAAATACCTCCACTATTCAGTGTTGATTGGTTTAAATAGAGTGGGGAGAAGCTCATGCAGGTCGACACGACCTCCATGAACGTGGAGTGGTGATGATTTTGTGTCAACGACACGGAATCGTTGATGGTAACTCACCAAACGCACTAACTCGTGCAACTCTGTCTAGAATACTCGAGTATTCAGAATAATACTCGAGTATTTTGCCCAGTTTTTGAAAAAATAATTATTTTATTTACTTTCCCTCCAAAACCTTTTCTATATTTACTTCTAGGTCCCAACCAGGGACTAATATGCAAAAATATTATTTCATGCATTATTATATTTATTAAATACTTTCACATACATTCCCTATCTACATAAACACATATTTTAATCAAGGATTAATAGAGAAAACATTAATTATAATTAATTTATAATTAACATTTCATTAATCGGGGATTAAAATTTTGGGGTGTTACACTACTCCCCCACTTACAAGGAATTTCGTCCCCGAAATTCAACTTATACAAACAATTCAAGATACTCCTGACGCATCTTTTCCTCTAATTCCCAAGATGCTTCTATCACATCACCACAAACCCAGACGACTTTGACCAAACAAATATCCTTCCCTCTAAGCTGCTTGATTCTTCGATCTCTAATGCGAACAGGCACGGCTTTAAAGGTTAGGTTCTCATGGATTTCTAAGTCATCAGGTTGGATTCTAAGGACAATGGTGGGGTCATGGACATATCTCTTCAGTTGAGACACATGGAATACATTGTGAAGGTTAGCTAACGACGGGGGCAGGGCTAATTGATAGGCTACTGGGCCGACTCTTTTTAGAATTTGATAGGGACCAATAAACTTAGGTGATAGTTTCTGGGTTTTCAAGGCTCTACTAACACCTTTGGTTGGTACTATTCTAATGAATACATGGTCTCCTTCGGCGAACTCTAAAGGTTTTCTTCTTCTATCAGCATAGCTTTTCTGCCTACTCTGAGCCGTCTTCATCTTTTCTTGTATCATCTTGATCTGTTCCGTGGTCTCTTGAACAATGTCTGGTCCAACCAGAGAACTCTCCCCCACTTGAAACCAGCATAACGGTGTCTGACACTTCCTTCCATACAGGGCTTCAAATGGTGTCATTCCAATGCTCGTGTGATAACTGTTGTTGTAAGTAAATTCCACAAGTGGCAACATTTGTTCCCAGTTCCCTTGACCTTCCAAAGCACAGGCTTGTAAGATATCCTCCAGTCACTGAATAGTCCTCTCCGTTTGACCATCAGTCTGAGGATGGTATGCAGAACTTAACTTCAATCTTGAACCCAAGGCTTTATGCAGATCTTCCCAAAACTTCGATGTAAACCTCGGGTCGCGATCTGACACAATGCTTGACGGTACCCCATGCAGACGAACAACTTCCTTGATGTATAACTGAGTGAGCTTTTCCAAAGAGTAGCGCATATTCACGGGGATGAAATGCGCCGACTTGGTCAAACGATCTACGATCACCCAGATTGCATCATGACCAGTAGCTGTCCTTGGCAATCCCGACACAAAATCCATCGAGATACTATCCCATTTCCACAACGGAATTTCCAAAGGAAGTAATTCTCCTCCTGGCCTTTGGTGTTCCACTTTCGCCTTCTGACACACCAAGCAACGGGCCACATATTTAGCCACGTCCTTCTTCAAACCAGGCCACCAAAATATCTTCTTCAGGTCCTGATACATTTTGGTAGCTCCCGGATGCATACTCATCTTGCTTTTATGTGCTTCGTCCAGAATCATCCTTCTTACTTCCAGATCATCAGGCACACAAATCCTTGTTCTAAAACGAAGGATTCCATCCTTCCCCTCTTGGAACTCCAACTCTTTGCCTTCTTCCATCAGCTTCTTCTTTTCCATAAGTTTCTCATCCTTGTGGTGCAATTCCCGAATCCTTTGCAGAAACTCATTAGCAATCTGCAGCATCCCCATCTTGATACTTGTCGGCTCTACTTGCATTGTCAGGCTCAGATCCCGGAATTCCTCTATCAATGCAGCTTCTCTGACCATCATCGCACTGATGTGCATTGCCTTTCTACTTAATGCGTCTGCCACGACATTTGCCTTCCCAGGATGGTAATGGAGCTCAAACTCATAATCCTTCAAGAACTCCATCCATCGACGCTGCCTCATATTCAACTCTTTCTGATCAAAGAGGTATTTTAAACTCTTATGGTCACTAAACACCCTGAACGTAGTGCCATAGAGGTAGTGCCTCCAAATCTTTAATGCAAACACAACAGCTGCCAACTCCAGGTCATGAGTTGGGTAATTCATTTCATGAACCTTTAGCTGTCTCGAGGCGTAAGCGACGACTTGTCCTTCTTGCATCAAAACACTCCCAAGACCTTGTTTCGATGCATCACAATACACATCAAAACTCTTCTGTGTATCAGGCAGAACTAACACAGGAGAGGATGTCAACCTTTCCTTCAACTCTTGGAAACTCCTTTCACACTTCTCGTCCCACGTGAAAGGTTGGTCTTTCCTAGTCAACTTCGTCAAGGGTAATGCAATCTTTGAGAAACCTTCGATAAATCTTCTATAATACCCAGCCAAACCAAGAAAGCTTCTCACCTCCGTGACCGACTTTGGTTGCTCCCATTGCAAAACCGAACTTACCTTCGTCGGATCTACTGCTATTCCTTTATTCGAAATTACATGGCCCAAAAACTTAACCTCCTCCAGCCAGAACTCACATTTTGTAAGTTTGGCATACAACTGCTTCTCCTTTAGAATGCTCAACACTATCCTCAAGTGTTCAGCATGTTCCTCCAGGCTCTTGGAGTAAATGAGAATATCATCAATGAACACAACCACGAATGAATCTAAATAGGGTCTAAAGATTCGATTCATGTAGTCCATGAAAATAGCTGGCGCATTCGTCAATCCGAACGGCATCACAACATACTCATAATGTCCGTATCGGGATCGAAATGCGGTCTTAGAGATATCTTCTTCTCTAATCCTGATCTGATGGTATCCCGACCTCAAATCAATCTTGCAAAATACTGAAGCTCCACGAACTTGATCCATAAGGTCATCTATCCTTGGCAACGGATACTTGTTCTTGATGGTGACCTTATTCAGTTGCCGGTAGTCGATGCACATCCTCATACTACCATCTTTCTTCCTGACGAACAAAAACGGAGCACCCCAAGGTGACACACTTGGCCGGATCATCTGTTTCTGCAACAGCTCCTCAATCTGCTTCTTCATTTCAGCCATTTCTGGTGGTGCCATTCTTTAAGGAGCGATAGAAATGGGACCAGCTCCCAGAACTAGGTCGATACCAAATTCAATCTCTCTTCTTGGTGGCAGACCAGGGATTTCATCCGCAAATACCTCCGCGAAGTCTCTGACCACAGAAATCTCCTCTATCTTCGAACCATGTTCTTCTACTTCAGTGTTGAATAGGCACATGTAGCCATAGGGTTTTGGATCTCTATAGGTCACTATCTTCTTATCACAATCGATGATCACTTGGTTTCGACTTAATCAGTCCATCCCCAAGATCACGTCCAATTGTGTTAAGGGTAAACAAATTAGATCTACCTTAGAGGTTTGTCCTAACACTTTTATGTCACAGTTACGACATGCTCTAAAAACAACTACAGGAGCATTGGTAGGGGTTTCTACTTTCAAAGCATAAGGTAATTCAGACACTGGTAAACTTACCCGATCTACACATTCATATGAAACAAATGAATGTGTTGCACCCGAATCAAACAAGACATGACAAAGCTGACCATTAAGCAAGTATTTACCTTGCACCAGATCAGAGGATTGGTTTGCTTCTACACCGCTAAGCGTGAAAACCCTTCCTTGAGCCATAGGCCTATCAGCAGTTCCTCTTGAGGTAGTCTTGGCTGGTTCCTTGCAGTCTCTTGCAAAATGTCCCGGCTTCCCACAGTTGAAACATCCACTGGTTCCCCAACAAACACGGCCATAATGATGGCGCTTGCACTTATCACAAAATGGAGCGTCGCTCCGAAAATTCTTTCCATCCGATCCACCAACTTTTCCCTTGCCTTTCCCTCGACGATCATACGGACCCTTACCTCGGTTGTGGAAACCTTTACGTCTCTGAGGTCCACAGTTCTGATTTTCCTTCTTTTCTGAGACTTGCAATTCTTCAGCTTTCTTGTCATCTTCATACATTCTACACATGTCCACTAGAGCAGGAAAGCTTTGAATTCGCTGGTAGCTGAAAATCGACTTCAACTTGGGTCTCAAACCTCCTTCAAACTTGATGCATTTGCTCCTTTCATCAGGGTTGTTCTGATAGTATGGAGAGTACTTCATCAACTCCTCGAACTTGGCCGCGTACTCACCCACACTCATACTCCGTTGCTTCAGTTGTAAAAACTCCACCTCCTTCTTTCTCCTTAAATCATCAGGGAAATATTTATGAAGAAACTTCTCCATGAATACACCCCAATTCACATCCCTTCCCTCATATTGCAAAAGCTGAATCGTGTGATTCCACCAATTCTCAGCTTCATCTTCTAACATGTAGGTTTCATAAGCCACCTTCTGAGCTTCCGAACACTCCAAGGTTCTTAGAATCTTATCCATGGTGTGAATCCACTTATTGGCCTCTTCCGGTTTAAATCCTCCTTCAAACTTAGGCGGATTGCAACTCCTGAAATCAGCCAAACTCTTCGCCTCGGTGTTGCCCACATTACACTGATGAGGCGGATTAACCGGCTGAGGTGGTTGCTGAGCTTGTCGCTGCATTGCCTCCAACACCGTGGTGATCCTTTCTAACATCGCATTGGTGTGATTTTGGTTTCTAGTTGACATAATAGACCTGCGCTATGGGCTTATGGTCACATATGTTGAACTACAGAAACTTCAATTACACCACCTATACTAAGGCTAGAACTTAAAATTCTAACTTCACATTCAATTGCGTCTTGTGCTCAACAGAGACAAGATACAAACAAGTCAAAGGCATCTAAAGCTCAATAAACAAGATCCAACAATTAAAGTAATAAACATGCCCTGGAGATACCTGCTTGATGTTAATGGTTACCTTTCTGAAACTACTTCCACTACTACAGGATCTGTCTTTTGCTCTGATACCACTCAGTGTGACACCCTTTCCGAATATATCAAGTATAATATAGTAGTTAAACTATGATAAAGGATAATACATATGGACTTGTAAGTGTTAGAAAATGTAAAAGTAAAATTTTCTTTTAAAGCGGGTGCACAAACCAAAACTTGGAATACTTGGAGAAGAACTTCTAACTCATTTCAAACAGTTGTATCGAATTCGGCAATTTCTAAAACCTTTTCATGGATTGAGTAGCATTCGTGTTTTGAAATCGTATTTGTATAATAGAAAGTAAATGAAGCTACTCTTGCTTTGATTTGATAGAACTAATATCATCTAATCCTCTTTGTAGCCGAACTCTTTTATTGATTAAATCAGTGTAAGCGGAATTTATAGGACTATGCAACTAATAGCAATATCACCATAAGTTTCATATATATGAAAAGAGTCATGAGTACATAGTCCCAGTAACAAAGTCTCCAAGTCCAACAAGTCCATAACAGATCTACATCATCATATAACCATAGCCCTAGAGTACTCAAAAGTATATTTACAAAATATATACATAACAAAATATGGACTCTAGAGGTGGTCACGTAGATCTGACAACATCAGCAGTAGTAGTAGTGATAGTAGTAGTCCCCAAGTAGCAAAAGAGTAACATCATCATCAGCAGCAGCAGCAAAATCTCCTCCACAGCAACGCCACATCGGATCCTCAGATCCACATCATACACCATATGCACATACCTAGGGATCGTCATCCCTCCAATCACTCCCAGTAGAATGCACGACAGGCTCGCCTCCGCTCTCGTCCTCCACTGGATCCTCCTCGATCTCATCCGAAGGGGAGTGTACTCTACCACTGGGTACAGGGTCGGGAGATGGTGTGACCCTAATGGGGCTCCTCGGATCAGAAAGGGGAGTCTCCTCGCGAACGACTCTAGAAGAAAAAGGGTGTGAGCGGGTAGGTCAAAAACGAAAACTGTGATAAGAGCGAGCTGGTCGTGTGGGAGGTGGTCCATGGTATGTGTAAAACGGGGGTACGTGCATAGTGTATATGATGGTAATCCTAAATCTACGTGGACGAAATCGAATCAACGGGTTCGGGTGGTAGAAGGTGATCTCCACCTCTCCCTCGAACACCGCGCGATGGTCCTCATAGATCCATATGCCACTAGGAAGTGGCCGGATCTCGATGCAAGCGATGTAACGAGACATCACCTACAAGGGCATAGGGGTAAGCATTTCTATACACATAATCAACAGAGTATAAATTTGTACAATATGAATATGTAAATATGCAACAATGAACAACAATCGCATTTAGCACTTAGCAGTTATTGAATGCACATAGGATGCTCATACTCATTTCGTTTATTACACTTAATTTAAATGAGTGACATGATGCATGAATTTAGCTCTCAAGCCTATCTTCATCAAACTATACCACTCTCTGACGTCCATCCCTGACAACCCAGCACTCAACCGTGCGTTGTATTCCTAGGTATACAACAATCCGTACATTCACCTAGAATGTACACGACAAGCTTGGAATCCATGCCACCCGAGCATATCTCGTCATCCAAACGGACCGTCATCCAAACGGTATAATCATATCGGCATCCACTAAGCCGACCACGTCAACAACGTGTCATCAAGCAAGCATATTGGCACTCCCAGAGGCCCTCCACATGTTTACCAAAAACATGATATACGTCCTACCATCCAACTCCAGAATGAATGCATCACTTTCTAAGCTTAAAGGAAATTGATTAATACTTTATTGGCCTCCTAGGCATAGTTTATCTTTAAAAAGAACCGTCACCAAACAGTAAACTTATATTAATCAATCTCTTTTAAGTTCAGATCCTTTGGATTATTATAGTTAAATTCTTAACCAACTAAGTCAGAATTGAAAATGGTGTTTCTCAGGTTCAGGTAAATTACTCGAGTATAATTCAGCATACTCGAGTGTTTTTCAACTTTTCCAGATTACTCGAGTGTTCTTAGGGTTACTCGAGTGTTCATGACTTTCTGGGGATTTGGGTTTCAAATTCATTAAATTACTCGAGTAATTCATGGGTTACTCGAGTATTTATCATGATTTCCAAAATACTCGAGTCTCCCCTGCATTACTCGAGTGGTTTGCCTTAACATGTCCCAGGTCTTACTCGATACTCGAGTACTCGACACAATACTCGAGTGTTCTTGCTCAAATTACATTGTTTTACAAACATTTTACTCGAGTACCCTGTCCAATACTCGAGTGTTTCATAGCAGAACAGACTGAAATCTTAGTTTTAACACACCATTTTCAGTTCTACTCAATTCTAGTCCAATCCAGGGATCCACAAAGTTCATATCTCAAAAATGGAACATGTTACAACATTCATTTCATATCAAATTACAGATTTGACAAAGAATCAATCCTTAATGCATAAAATACACAATTTGACAACTCAACACTTCAAATTGCATAATAAGCACAATACTCATGAAATAATGTTCATTTAAGTTCACATGCATGATTTAGAACTTGCTCAACATAGTTTTAGAGCATGACTTGGTCTCCAAACCAAAGTTCCTATTCAATCTAAGCCCTTAGAGCCTCTTGGTGGCTCTCTAATGCATTTAATGGAATTTAAACTCTATCTAGTGTATGAAATTACTTCCCCTTACCTCTCAGACGTGAATCAACAAAGGATTTGCAAGAAAAAGGCTCCTCAACACCCAGAACAGCTTCAAGCATCACATGCAGAGCAGTTTGAGTGCATCACCAAAATTGAATTGGTTCACACATGAAACAGAGATAAGAATTGGGGATTTTAGATTTTCTAGACTCTATGCAACACATACTAACTATAGAAATCGAATTTGGAACTTAAGGACTCGTGAGCTTACCAGAAATCAAAATCGAAGTAAGCTCCAAACACAGCTTGACCAAAAACAGCTCCACTTCCAAGGCTTGAACGTGGAGTGGTGATGATTTCGTGTCAACGACACGGAATCGTTGATGGTGACTCACCAAACGCACTAACTCGTGCAACTCTGTCCAGAATACTCGAGTATTCAGAATAATACTCGAGTATTTTGCCCAGTTTTTGAAAAAATAATTATTTTATTTACTTTCCCTCCAAAACCTTTTCTATATTTACTTATAGGTCCCAACCAGGGACTAATATGCAAAAATATTATTTCATGCATTATTATATTTATTAAATACTTTCACATACATTCCCTATCTACATAAACACATATTTTAATCAAGGATTAATAGAGAAAACATTATTTATAATTAATTTATAATTAACATTTCATTAATCGGGGATTAAAATTTTGGGGTGTTACACATTCCCATCCCATAGCTGAGCATACCTACTGGAAGGCTCGGACGAACGCCCAGGCATTAGGGTGTAATTGTGAAGGTGCAACCCTTAAAGTGTTCAGGACCCCTATTTCAAAATCACTGAATGTCGTGTAATGACATCTTCATAAAAATAGAAGCCCGGATTTTCGCGCGGGACCCAGGTGCAGATTCTTTCATTAGCCCCTACAGGGGAAATGGTGTAAAAACTCGCACTCTCATCCCCTAGGCAGGGTAGCAGGATCGCCCTGCTTTGCTCGATTGAATTGACCGTTGAAATTTCAGAACGGGTGCCCACGACCTCTCGATCGACCCACTCATATTGATCGGCGTCAGGAGGCAGGGGAAAGAGCTCAGGGTTTGTTATGACTTTGCGAACCGTACCTGAGGAAAAGGAGGCATACGCAGATCAGTATCAACACAAAATCCAAAAGTTAAACTATTTACACTATTAATTGGGGGACCCTCCCTCAGAGAGCCTCAACGGATCCCCCAATCGAGTCTGTTGGTACCTCTCTGCCGCCTCCTTAACCTCGATTTTTCTATTCGCTCGGCAATTTTGTAATATAGGATTCCCTGTCGTGATTCCACCAAATCTCTAGGATAACACGTGGCAATCGGTTTAACTCCGATACTCTCATAATCTTCCACGCCTGGAAAAGGCGATTCAGAAGTCGTTGAACCTTCACTCATCTCACCTCTCTCCTGATGTATTGGGATCCTGGGCAATAAACGTCCCTCAAAAACCACTAATGCAGAAATCACTCAATAATGGAAAGAGATAGAGTCATCCTCACTGAACAGGAAGAAAGTTGAAGCCTTTATCGGAAAAGAAACAGCTTTCAGCAATTTTATTATGTTATCTCTTTAACCGAAGCAGGGAAATTTTCAGAGTATAAGAAATGGTCACAGAATGAAGCAGAAATTAACTTAAGAGGAAATTAACTTAAACCCAGATACAGAAAAAGCATGCAAACACGGAAAGGATAGAGAATCGAGTATTACCTGTGGTTTCGATAGAGAAGAAGCGTTGAAGGTGCAGTGAACTCAGCAACACAGTGAGACAAGGCCTTGATGAACGAAGTTGCAAAAACAAGAAAATTAAAAGAAATGCAAAGGTCTGAGGTCTAAGGGTTCTTGGAAACCGTATGTGAGAAGATGGGCAGGATGCAAAGTCAAGATAATCAAACGAAAATCTAACCGTTTCCTCTTTCCAAACTTTCCCTCCACTACGAAAATGGATTGGGCCCGTGTATTACTAAGCCGATAACAAGGACAGTTGTATAACGACGTGAGAAGGAAAAAACTTTTCAGTTCCGGAGAAATCATTACTTTTCAATTCCCAACACAAGGGTGGACACGTGGAGGTTAGAGGAAACGTTCAAGCGTCACTTCTGTGCAAACAAAGGGTCAGAAACTTAGACCATGATCAACAGCTGGATCTCTCTTCCAGTTAAAGAAGGTAGAACGTTTGGTTGTTCGCTCGGCTCACCTTTCAACTCGGCAGGGCTCAAATCACCCTACCGAGCTTGAGGGGCTTATGTGGTGGACCGAGAGCCTATCCGACCGATACCACCTTGGTCCGACCAGTTGAACGCTGGAACAAGGAATACCGACCATCATCTGGTCGGCACGTAACACACCGAGCTTGGGATACAGTGGTTTAAAGGCTTACGGGATTAAGACCAAATACAGGATTCCCATCCTTATCCTTATCCATTTCGGTCCCAGCAGCCTAACAACTACTCCTATATTCCCGCACGGCTTGATAAAGTACGGGATATAATCAGTGTTTATCCGTAACAGGATTGACGAAGGCTACCTTATCAGGATCTTCGCTAATCCTATTCAAACACCACTCTTTCACGGGCCTGATCATAAAGCCCACAACACACATATCAGGTAAACCCCCTATAAGAACCACCATGCTATAGGGGCAAAGGTACGTTATCTCCATCCCTAAGTTGACACTAGCACACACCTCGTTGACTAGGGAGACCCTGTTTATCCCAACTGGATATTCAGAAATCCTACAGAGTCCTATATCAAAATCTTGGTTAAGACCATTCTTGAAGTTCTTCCATAGCTTCAAGGAAGGTCTTGATTAAGAAACCACAATAACATTACACAGAACTTAGGAAATAGTCTCTAAAAAGGCATAAAAATAAACTAAGACCATACACATATATCAACAATAATTCATACCACAACATACACAACTAGGTACACGATTATTCCTACTTAGTTCATCTACGATCATATTCATATTTCCATTATTTAATTCTCTTTTCCTTTCATTTTATTCCTTCCTTTCCCTTTTTATATATTTCATTTTTACCATTTATCCATAGGGTCTACAGGACCACCTGTGCTTACAATCCTAGCCCACAGGGTCTACACGACCACCTGTGCTCACTTTCCTAGCCCACAAGGTCTACAGGATCACTTGTGCTGATTATCCTAGCCCACAGGGTCTACAGGACCACCTGTGCTTACTATCTTAATCCACAGGTTCTACAGGAGCACCTGTGCCTTTTTTCGTATCTTGTTCTTCTCTCACATTCTATTCTCAATTCTATCTCACAACTTACTTATTCCTTTCTCCCTTCTTAATTCTTATTTCTCTTTTCTTATTTACTATCCTTAACCCTTTTTCATCTCATTGTTAATTACCCATTTTGCTACTCTTATTATTTCATAGCTTATTATTTAACTAATCCACCATCCACTTCTTTATTACCGTTCTCTAGATTCTCTTATATCTTTCTATTAGTAGATTAGCCCCCGAATCATGCTTAAGTTCCTTCTTCTAATCTTAATCAATCTTAATTCCATCAAATATATCTCAGTTCATTCATTTATACATAAGACCTTTTATCTAACCCTCAATTAATCACATTTGTACTACTAACCTTCCTTATGTTTTAGTCACTTTCACGAACCTCAATTAGCTCCCTTAATCCTAAGACCCTTCTCTAACCTTAACTAATTCATTAACCTCAAGGAACAATTAATCAACTTCCTACTTCTATACTATCCACCTAGTGTCCGTTTCCAACTACCCTAAGGTTTACTCCTATTCTACTTAATCAAGTCCTTATTATCCGTTGATCCATCTATTTTCACTTACTCCTTAAGCTCGTTTCTTAAGAATTTCTAACTCACTTTTTAACTATTCCTTAGTCCAACAATCCTAATTATCTTATTATCACTTTATTAAGTTTTCATTTTCAAGATTTTACTTAGTTTTATTACAAACCTAGCCTACCTAGTGATTCACTAACAATTTAATATTACACATTTATTCATAAAAATCAATAAACTTATACAATCACATGATATATTCAACCATTATCATTGTCGGTTCTCTAACCCTAACTCCAAATACTTAGTTCTAACCAATTACATTACTCTAAGGTTTATTATTATCATTACCTATCCCTCTTAGTCATCACTGTACTCTAGTTAGAACCCACCCCCTAAGAAATGGTAATACCACCTCCTTACCTTAGAGAGAGTTAGAGAGGAAGATGGAACCTTAAGCCTTCACGCTATTTTCCTTTCCTTTGATTCCTTAGATCCTCTACTGTTTGATCCTAGCTTGTATTCCAATAATAGCTACCCACCAATCTGTAGGAATAGTGTCCAATGGAGAGCTTGATGGAGGGAGGGGCTTCACTTCCACCACTTGTGAGTTATATGGCATGAGAGATAAAGTGAAGCCATTAATGGTGATGAGCAAGAGAAGGAGGCAGAGCTTGAGAGCTTGGGTGGTGATTGGGACGAGAGGGAGAGAGCTTGGGAGTGATTGATCTTGCACTAGGAAAGCTTGGAGTTGACCATGGAAGACAAGCTTGCCTTGGAAGCTACATTTTCTAACTTGGGGAGGAAGAATGGGGCGCTTACTTGCCCTCCACGCCTTTTATTTTTTCAAATCTGGGACGAGCTAATCGATTAGTCAGATGAGTAATCGATTAGTCTAGTGATTTTGAATTTATTTTAGTCATTTTACATGTACTAATTGATTAGTTGGCTAACTAATCAATTAGTCACTGTAAGCTTTTATTCCTTTGCACTTTAAAGTGCCATATCTCCTTCATTATCCGTCGGATCTTACTTAAATTTGAAAGCAAGCTTCCCTAGATACTAAACTTCACATCCAACGGTGGAATTCTTGTTTAGAGTTGTCAATCTTTTATTTTTAATTTCCTAATATAGCGTGTTTATAACAGCGAAAATGTTGTTTCTAACACTCGTTTTGTCATCTTTCAACCTCTTATTCTACGCCAAGGCTATCAAACTACTTCATAGCACTAAAAGTGATCCTAATCCATCACCTTAACTCTTCTTGAACATAATTATCATTTTTCTAATTCTATTATTATTCTAATTATTCTTGGAATTAAAATTCGGGATGTTACATACACAGGAAGATTTTGGATTGTTTGATACATCGTCAGAAGAGGAGGATGAGCAGTGATAAGGGCGATATTTTTGATTTTATGGATTATGTATTTTGGACCATTATCTCCGACCTTTGTATCAGACTTTTGTATTTTTATTTTTCTTTTGATGTAATAATAGTTGTTTCTAGGATTTTTTATTTTCTTTATTCGCATGTGTGGGTGTTTTTTCTAGTTTTGCTTTATTATTGCGTCTGTATATATATATATATATATATATATATATGTATTTATAATGTGCATTGAAGCCAATGGCGGTGCTTGACAAAGTATTCAGGGGGTGCAAATTTTGAGTCATCTTTTTACTGTGATATATTTTAATTTGACTATCTACCTTATTAGAAGTATTTCGGCTGGTGGTATTTGTTAAGGAAATACACTTGACAAATCATGGGCTCGAATCCAAGAGAGACCCTATTTTATCGCTATTTTTTAACATATTGTACTAAAAGTGCTATTATTTTAACTAAATAGTATGGCTTGATGGGAATCGAACCAGCAGCAACCTACTTGTCTCTAAGCAATACGCCTTGCCATCAAGCCATTCAACAACTTGTGGCATAAAATACCATAAGTAGATATATATAACTTTTGAAATCTGAGGGGGAGCAGGTGCTCCCACCTGCTTCTCTTAAGGTCTGTCCCTGATTGCAGTGGGTGGGAGTTGATGTTATTCCCCTGAGAGGTGCTTTTGTGACAGGGAAGCACCTAGTCCATTGAACTACAGGTACGTAAGTTTGAGGGAGCATCAACCTCTCATGGTGGTGTGAATGTGAAGCAGATGTGATAGGGAAGTGATTCTAGACCTTTTTTCTTTTTAATTTTTATTTTGTAGTTTAGGTTAGTTTAGTTTGCTTGAGGAAAAGCCAACCTCTAAGTTTAGGGGAGTGGACAAAATAAAAAATGATTTTTTTAGACTTGAATTGTTCTCCCAATATTTGGTGTTGTTTTGTGTCTTGGGTAACGATAGATTATTATTCTAGGCGTAATACTTGTGACCGTTCTTAATGATACGTGGGAACACTTGATCTAAGAATGGACTCATTGACTTTGGCGCACACACTGTTTTGGATTGAGTTGTAATTTTTGTTGAGAACTAGTTATTTTGATAAACTATTTTGGAACAAGTTATTAGTGATTTGACTATTAGCCTGTGAGATTTTTGAGCCTATACACTTGACAGGAGTATGTGATTTATTTTGATTATTGTGATTGAACCCCTGATTCTTTCATGAGTGTGTTCACTTTGACTTTGTGTTCTAGAACTTGACCGGTGACCATTTTGAGATTGATAATTGTTTTCATGAATTAAGATGATTAAGGCACTTAGGATTGTGTTTTTGTTGGCCTTCAACTGATATGATTGATGATATATTCCCTTAGTTTCCCATTTTGAGCCTTTTTGAGATATTATGATTTTTCTTTGGTACCCATTTTGTGTGTGTATATATATATATATATATATTTGTGAGTACCTTGGAAATTTTGAATGAGCAATTGAGAGGAATGACTCAAGTGAAAAAAATTGGTGAAAATTGTTATGAGTTCTATTTCTCTTCCAAGAAAAAAATATTTGAAATAAAAAAAATATAAGTGAAAAGGAAGAGAATAGAAGGAAAAATTGAAAAAGTAAAGAAGAATAAAATGTTCTTGAAGTGAGTGAGAGTCTTTATTGTATTCATTGATCATTCATGTTTTTTAGGAAGCTTGTTTTTGTAAATATTTTTGCATGTTTAGCCCTTTGTTTTATCCCTTCTTTCTTTTATCCCACCTTATACTTGTAACCATGGTCTCATTACAACAAAAATTAAGACCTTTTGATTTTTGCATGTATTCAATAATTTCAGTAGAGAATTGGGTCTATGGTCAGGCATATGGTAACACATTGTCATTGGATGAACTTGAGTGCATTGTTATAACCCTTGATACACATGAGAGATATACACAGAGAGGTTGAGAGTGTTCACTAGTTCCTGGTTCTTTTGGCGTTTGTTTTTCTAACCAGTTTTTTATGAAAGTTATTGTTTGTGAAGAAAAGTGTTTGAGTTGTGAGTCTGGTGTCTTAGATTAGGAGGTATAAGGGTTGATTTAAGAAATGGTCTTGTGTTTGAGAATCTTTATTTTACTTTTGCCTAGGGGAGTGATTTGGGTCTAATATATGGTGTTTTTTAGCATTAATTAACTCCCTTTTACTATGGATTTGGCTTGTTTCTTGAGTAAATATTAGGATTTTGTTATGTTTTTAGGAAAGTTGAGGTAATTTAGAATCCTTGAATGTTTTGATCCATTTTGGGTTTGATTTCAGGAATTTGCATCTTAATTTGATGATTTATGCTTTGGAATGGAAAGGAGCTTTGAAGACCATGAGATTGGAGCTGAAATGGACAAAAATGTTGTTCTTAAATGTGGCCCACAAAGGGGTTCAAATGTCAGAGCTGGGGTGCAAAAAGTCAGAAAGCAATGAAGAAAAACTTAGCCAATTCATGGCGTGTGGAATGCCACGCCTAGGCGCATGGTGTGCGTGAGAAGAGAAGGAGCCATGTTTTTGGTCCCACGCCTAGGTGTGGGAGGGCTGTGCCTAGGCGCGTGTCAGTACGAGTTGGGCCTATCTGTATTGATTTTGAGGATTCTGATAGAATTTAGTTTGATTCGTTTTAAGATTAGTCTTTTTTATATATTCTAGGACTTAGCATTAGGTTTAGTAGCTTTTAGAGAAAGTGGGAGATTGCATATTTTGCACTACATTGGAAGAAAGAGTTAGAGGTAATTCCTTATTGTCTATGATAGGGAATCCTATTTTGTTTCTTCTATTTATTCTTTGGGAGATTTTATTAACACCCGTCCCTTTGTTATTCGCACCCGATAATTTATAATTTTTGTATTGTATTGTCAAAAATATCCTTACTTCCAAAAAAATTTCTTTCTCATTATCTTTTCAACTTTTACTCACACCCATTCAAAACCTTCAACTCATTCTCCACCTCCTATGCATCCTTCAACCTATCTGGTCCTTTGCATCATCTTCAACTGCATCTTCTATTTGTGCTTTCTTCGTCTTTATTATCAAATACCAGAGTTCTTATTTCTTCTCAATTTGCTATTTCCCGTTAGTTATGGTCATTACATGTATCAGACCGATGACATATCCAAATAATTGTACGAATGACAGATTTTAGAATAATAGAGGATTACACCGTACAATCCATTTTAGTCCATACATAAGACATAAGAAATCGATTTTGTGAGAAGGCATTTTTCACAGGGCTGTTAATAAATTAAAAATTTAGATCATGCATCGATCATATCATAGGGTGAGCAAAGTTTTGTGATGGAGAAGATAGAGGGTGTGAGTAGTAATATATAGGGTGTGAATATTAATATATACAAGTTTTAGGATTATGAGTGTAAATAATAGGTGTAGGGTGTAAGTAATAGATATATGGGTGTGAGTAGTAAGATAAGGGTAATATTGACAAGTTAATGTAAAAAATTATAAAAAGTGGGTGCATATAGCAATGTTAAGGGTGTAAATAACATCTCCCTTATTCTTTTATAATGTGTAACTAAAACCCTTTGTAGTTAGGAACATGGTGGATTTGTATGGATGAGTTTATATAATTTATGAATTGATGTTTTTCATTCAAAATCTATTGTTTGGTTGTTGATTTAGGTCTAATAAATGATGTTTTTCATTCAAAATCTATTGTTTTCTTGTTTCTCTTGTAAATTTAGGACTTTTTGTATAGGTTTTAGGAAGTTAGGTAATTTAGAATCCTTTGAACGTTTTGATCCGTTTTGTGTATGTTTCAGGTACTTTCGGAGCTTAAATGAAGAAAATAAATATGGAGCATGAAAGACGACGAAAAGACCTTGAAAATGGTGCAGGAACGGAGCAAAACAGAGCCGGAGCAGGTGACGCACGCCCAGGCGTGAGGACCTGGGCGTCCAGGCGCGCAAAATACGAGAAAGTGACACTGTTTGCTATTTTGACCATAACATGAGCTACGCTTTTACAAATGAAGTGACCTAGGTATCATTTCAAAACTAAGGAAAAGATCTACAACTTTGCGAGAAATAGCCTTGCTCAAATTCGTACATCTTGAGGGTTAAAATCAGTGCCGAAGTTCATAATTAATAACGTGATCCTAACAATGAAACCAAGTTCCTAACCTTTTCCATATTTGTTTCTAAATCCTATTTAGTTTCTGAATTGTTTCATAATTTTAATTCTACATTACTTTCTAAACTCAAAACCCATACAAGTTATACATAGTAATCGCAATTAGGTGAAGGAAATTAGAAACAATTTGCAATCCCCGAGTGGAACGATAATTTTACTTACTACTTGTGCAATCGGTACACTTGCTGAATTGCCAACAGTTGTGTTTAAATTCCAATACATGAAAGTAGCTAATTTATGTTTTATTTCAGATCTCTAATTCAACAAGAGACATCTGAGAGTTAGAATAGGTCGCTCAATCAAACATTATAACCACCTAGTGTATAGACATACTGTAACATCCTACTTTTAAATACCCTTAATTAGCCATTAATAAAAATTGCGAACTTGAAATTTTCTTTTTAATCTTAAGCTCATTATGTAAATCTCCAAAAAATTGGGCTGAGTTTCCCCTGTTTTATGGACGTTCCAAAATTAATCTTTTCCCTGTTTAACCTGTCAGAACTATTTCAGAGAATACCAGGCAAATATAAAACATATTATATCATATCACATCATATCCAGCCATACTAGGCCACATGATATGATGCCATATCATACATCTTGTCCGCATATCTGCAAACAACAATACAGGTCTATGGAAGTGAAACTATCCCCCCAAAAGTAATACCCAACCCAAAAGATCACAACTTGGGTCGCCCCTGCTGACTATCTACATCAAAATACGTTCGCAAAGCCCACAAAGTTCAGAAATATAAATAAGTCCAAAAATCAGCCCAAGACCCCACAAAATAACGAGACACCTACAAACTACTCTCCCTGTGAGGGAGAGCACTCCTGCTCGGCTGGGGGCTGTGCTAACTCAAACTCCGAACCTGTGTAAAAACAGTTAAGACCGTGTCTGCATGTCTCATCAGGGTACTGCTTACCCAATATTGCGCACAACTCCCTGAGTTGGGCGTCTTACCGCTGCACACGCCATTAAATCGCGCGGCTTACGCAACCAATGCACCCAGCTGGGCGTACATACTTGGCCTGGCATTCACATACCCAATTCTTTAATCCTTTATCACATTCTCTTTCAATTCTTCATTCTCATTATTCATTCATATTTCCTCTCTTTCATTCATTTTATCACATTCTCATTCTTTGCTTTATTTTGATTTATTCAATCATATTTCTTCTCTTCCATCTATTATATTCATTTCATTTCCTTTTCCATTTTAGTATTTCACTTATAGCGTACTTAAATAATAACAATTAAGGCATTCAACCGCACATACATATGTCCAAGGAAAAATATCAAATATTAAACTAAAATCATCACATATAAGCATATTCAAGTATCAACAAGTAATGCACTCGACCACACACAGATATTTCCAAGACAATATTAAATATTAATTTCCAATAATCATATCATGCATTTAAAACATTATACCAATAAGAGTCTTTTATTATTTCCCTTAAGTCCTTATCCTTTATTATTCACGGTTATCCTAGGGTTCATTAACATACAAATTCACTCACTCTTAATCGCCACTATACACTTCTTAGAAATACATCCCCTAAGCTAAGGTAATACCCCCTCTTACCTCAACCGTGTAGAGAGAGAAAGCTCCAAAGCTATGGAGGAGAGAGAAACGAATCATGAAGCAAAAGAAATGAAAATAGTTAGAAATAATTGAAGGAAATTCGTATATCATGAAGGAAGAAGTAGGAAAGCTTGAATCCAACTTACTTGAGGCTTGGAATGAGGCAAATCAAGAATGGGTGTTGAACCCTAACTCTTGATCTTTACTTTTGATAGGGAAATTGAGAGATTGATGAAGGATTGGGTGTTTATGTGTGATGGGGATCAAGTATATGAGGATGATTTTTTGGATTTTTAGGTGAATTTTTGGAGTGGAAAATCTAGGGTTTTGAGGGGAAGAATTCAGTTTTGGGGAGAAGAAGAGAAGTGGTGCGTGTTTTGGTGCTGATGGGGCTGCAACACGAGTTTTAAACTGGTGTGTGCCTGGGCGTGCGATCTGGCGCGCCTGGGCGCGCGAGGTACAGTTGGCTGCTGCATGCGGGTGGCCTGAAGGCCTCGAACTCAAATCGCGGCCGGGGTCCCGGGTCATCCTCGGGGCCTCGCCTACGAGTGGGGGTCGACTGACCCAATATGGAGTCGCCACCGTATTTATTACAAAAACGCGGAAAAAATAATTATTAATTAAAAAAGGATAAAGATTAATCTCGAACTAGATAGATTCTGAGTTCAGGAGTCGGTTACGAACCGGGGAAGGTATTAGCACCTCGTTCGCCCATTCGAAAATAGTACCTTTGATTGATTTTAATTAAAAGACCTAAATAATTGGTTTGCAAAAAAAAATGTTTGTTTTTTTATTGTTGAGCCTGACAAGGTTGCCCTTGGTCCTACGTACCCTCATAAAATGAGGAATCAAGGCTATGTAGTTCTTAATGTTTTAATTTTATTTTTTATAAAAAAAAGGGTTTGATACGGAGAGAAACATGCACAAGACCTTGACATTTAGACAAGGAAAGGTGGATTTCCAAAACGCATGTTATTAATAATTAATTAAAAAAAATCTATTTAATTTTTGAAAAATGTTTTTGTCTTGTAAATAATATATTTTTTGGTAAATAATATTTTTTACTTGTATATATTTTTATGCAAAGAGGAAGTTCAGATCTCTCCACTATATTTGGGAAAGAAAAATCGCCTTACCAAAATGCAACAAATTTTAAAACATAAACTCAAAAAATCTACATTTTTAATTCTTATTATTTTAAAGAAAATTATTTTTATATATTTATTTTTGGTGTGAAGAGTAAGTACAAGAGATCCTATAAGTGTGTTAAATTTGGGTGAGAAAAATTGACCTACCAAAACACAACCAATTTAAATAACGAATAAAAAAAACTACATTTTAAATTATTATTATTTTTATTATTTAAATATTTATTATTTAAAAAAGAAGGAACTGAAAATAAAAGAAAATAAAAAACGAACCTGTAGCTGCACGGAGGGAAGCAGCAGCAGGGAACGGGAGGCACCAACAGGGACACGTAGCGCGCAGGGAGTGGTGCAGCAGATAGTGGTAGGCGCAGCAGGAGCTGCAGCAGGGAGGGGGTGACGCGCGCGTGAGATGCACGCGCGGGAGGCTGGGAAGGAGTGCGAGGCGCATGCGGTGCACGCGCCTGGCGTGAGAGTGGTTGACGCGAAAAGAAGCTGGCAGCACCTTTTTTTTTCTACAAATTCTGTGCAGAGTTCTCTCTACCAATTTTTTTCGTTTGTCCTCTCAAAGTGAGGAAAAGAGCTCTATTTATAGGGAAAACTAGGTTAGGAAAACTAGGGTTTTTTTTTCAACAGGCTTTGAAAGCCCAGCAGAATATTCCCTAGTTTATTCCTCAATTAAATATCTTTTTTTTTTAAGAAAACACTCAATAAATGTACTAATAATCCCTTCAAAAATTTGTCTTTATCCTCACAACAACTAACCAAACACTTATCTTATTATTATTATTTTTTATTTTCGTTTTTTTATTAACTTTTTAAAAAAATACTTTTTCAAGATCTTTTATTTTATTTTATTTATTTTTTCGTTTTTTTTTATTTTTTACAAAAAAATACTTTTTCAAAATCTTTTTTTATTTTTATTTATTTTTCATTTTTCATCTCTTTTTTTTAAAATATTTTTTTTGTTTTATTTTGTTTGGGGGGGACAGAATTGGGTGTCAACAGTTGTCTCTCTTTACTTGCTTCTTATCAGATAGCAAGCAAACTATGGTTTGGATGCTATCAGGGTAAGGAACGAGTAAAGAAGTGGACACCAATTTTGTTAAGAAACAAAACGCGTTTGACAAATCTGGAAGTTTTATAGAAACAGAATTGGTCGATGATGAAAATTTAATAACAACGACGATACTTCGACGTTTCCGTCAGGATATCATGAAAAGCCTAATAACAACGATGATGCTTCGACGTTTCCGTCAGGATATCATGTAAAGCTTAATAACAACGATGATGTTTCGACATAAATGTCAGGATATCATGAAAAGCCTAATAACAACGATGATACTTCGACATTTCCGTCAGGATATCATGAAGAGCCTAATAACAACGATGATGCTTCGACATAAATGTCAGGATATCATGAAAAGCCTAATAACAATGATGATACTTTGACGTTTCCGTCTGGATATCATGAAAAGCCTAATAACAACAATGATGCTTTGACATTTATGTCAGGATATCATGAAAAGCCTAATAACAACGATGATGCTTCGACGTTTCCGTCAGGATATCATGAAGAGCCTAATAACAACGATGATGCTTCGACGTTTATGTCAGGATATCATGAAAAGCCTAATAACAACGATGATGCTTCGACATAAATGTCAAGATATCATGAAAACCTAATAACAACGATGATACTTCGACGTTTCCGTCTGGATATCATGAAAAGCCTAATAACAACGATGATCCTTTGACATTTATGTCAGGGTATCATGAAAAGCCTAATAACAACGATGATGCTTCGACGTTTCCGTCAGGATATCATGAAGAGCCTAATAACAACGATGATGCTTATGTCAGGATATCATGAAAAGCCTAATAACAACGATGATGCTTCGACGTTTCCGTCAGGATATCATGAAGAGCCCCTAATAACAACGATGATACTTTGACATTTATGTCAGGATATCATGAAAAGTCTAATAACAACGATGATGCTTCGACAAAAATGTCAGGATATCATGAAAAGCCTAATAACAACGATGATACTTTGACGTTTCCGTCTGGATATCATGAAAAGCCTAATAACAACGATGATGCTTCGATGTTTATGTCAGGATATCATGAAAAGCCTAATAACAACGATGATGCTCCGACATAAATGTCAGGATATCATGAAAAGCCTAATAACAACGATGATACTTCGACGTTTAAGTCTGGATATCATGAAAAGCCTAATAACAAGATGATGCTTCGACCTTTATGTCAGGATATCATGAAAAGCTTTATAACAACGATGATGCTTCGACATTTCTGTCAGGATATCATGAAGAGCCTAATAACAACGATGATGCTTCGACATTTTTGTCAGGATATCATGAAAAGCCTAATAACAACGATGATGCTTCGACATAAATGTTAGGATATCATGAAAAGCCTAATAACAACGATGATACTTCGACGTTTCCATCTGGATATCATGAAAAGCCTAATAACAATGATGATTTTTCGACATTTATGTCAGGATATCATGAAAAGCCTAATAACAACGATGATGCTTCGACGTTTCCGTCAGGATATCATGAAGTGCTTAATAATAACGATGATGCTTCAACATAAATGTCAGGATATCATGAAAAGCCTAATAACAACGATGATACTTCGACGTTTCCGTCTGGATATCATGAAAAGCCTAATAACAACGATGATGCTTTGACATTTATGTCAGGATATCATGAAAAACCTAATAACAACGATGATGCTTCGAAATTTATGTCAGGATATCATGAAAAGCCTAATAACAACTGTAACACCCCAAAATTTTAATCCCCGATTAATGAAATGTTAATTATAAATTAATTATAATTAATGTTTTCTCTATTAATCCTTGATTAAAATATGTGTTTATGTAGATAGGGAATGTATGTGAAAGTATTTAATAAATATAATAATGCATGAAATATTATTTTTGCATATTAGTCCCTGGTTGGGACCTAGAAGTAAATATAGAAAAGGTTTTGGAGGGAAAGTAAACAAAATAATTATTTTTTCAAAAACTGGGCAAAATACTCGAGTATTATTCTGAATACTCGAGTATTCTGGACAGAGTTGCACGAGTTAGTGCGTTTGGTGAGTCACCATCGACGATTCCGTGTCGTTGACACGAAATCATCACCACTCCACGTTCATGGAGGTCGTGTCGACCTGCATGAGCTTCTCCCCACTATATTTATAAACCAATCAACACTGAATAGTGGAGGTATTTGGTCAAACTCGAGTTGGTTGTTGGTGTTAGGGTTCATAACTTCGCTTGATCAATTCTTCCTGTCTGTGTCAAATTGAACCACAAATCAAACAGAATACAAAGCTCACATCACGAGCTTATTATAAACACCAAATCGTGAGGATTGAGTGAGTGTGGTGGAAGATTCAAGCCTTGGAAGTGGAGCTGTTTTTGGTCAAGCTGTGTTTGGAGCTTACTTCGATTTTGATTTCTGGTAAGCTCACGAGTCCTTAAGTTCCAAATTCGATTTCTATAGTTAGTATGTGTTGCATAGAGTCTAGAAAATCTAAAATCCCCAATTCTTATCTCTGTTTCATGTGTGAACCAATTCAATTTTGGTGATGCACTCAAACTGCTCTGCATGTGATGCTTGAAGCTGTTCTGGGTGTTGAGGAGCCTTTTTCTTGCAAATCCTTTGTTGATTCACGTCTGAGAGGTAAGGGGAAGTAATTTCGTACACTAGATAGAGTTTAAATTCCATTAAATGCATTAGAGAGCCACCAAGAGGCTCTAAGGGCTTAGATTGAATAGGAACTTTGGTTTGGAGACCAAGTCATGCTCTAAAACTGTGTTGAGCAAGTTCTAAATCATGCATGTGAACTTAAATGAACACTATTTCATGAGTATTGTGCTTATTATGCAATTTGAAGTGTTGAGTTGTCAAATTGTGTATTTTATGCATTAAGGATTGATTCTTTGTCAAATCTGTAATTTGATATGAAATGAATGTTGTAACATGTTCCATTTGTGAGATATGAACTTTGTGGATCCCTGGATTGGACTAGAATTGAGTAGAACTGAAAATGGTGTGTTAAAACTAAGATTTCAGTCTCGAATATTCGACAAGGCACTCGAGTAAAATGTTTGCAAAACAATGTAATTTGAGCAAGAACACTCGAGTATTGTGTCGAGTACTTGAGTATCGAGTAAGATCTGGGACATGTTAAGGCAAACCACTCGAGTAATGCAGGGGAGACTTGAGTATTCTGGAAATCATGATGAATACTCGAGTAACCCATGAATTACTCGAGTAATTTAATGAATTTGAAACCCAAATCCCCAGAAAGTCATGAAAACTCGAGTAACCCTAAGAACACTCGAGTAATCTGGAAATGTTGAAAAACACTCGAGTATGCTGAATTATACTCGAGTAATTTACCTGAACCTGAGAAACACCATTTTCAATTCTGACTTAGTTGGTTAAGAATTTAACTATAATAATCCAAAGGACCTGAACTTAAAAGAGATTGATTAATATAAGTGTACCGTTTGGTGACGGTTCTTTTTAAAGATAAACTATGCCTAGGAGGCCAATAAGGTATTAATCAATTTCCTTTAAGCTTAGAAAGTGATGCATTCATTCTGGAGTTGGATGGTATGACGTATATCATGTTTTTGGTAAACATGTGGAAGGCCTCTGGGAGCGCCAATACGCTTGCTTGATGACACGTTGTTGACGTGGTCGGCTTAGTGGATGCCGATATGATTATACCGTTTGGATGACAGTCCGTTTGGATGACGGGATATGCTCGGGTGGCATAGATTCCAAGCTTGTCGTGTACATTCTAGGTGAATGTACGAATTGTTGTATACCTAGGAATACAACGCACGGTTGAGTGCTGGGTTGTCAGGGATGGACGTCAGAGAGTGGTATAGTTTGATGAAGATAGGCTTGAGAGCTAAATTCATGCATCATGTCACTCATTTAAATTAAGTGTAATAAACGAAATGAGTATGAGCATCCTATGTGCATTCAATAACTGCTAAGTGCTAAATGCGATTGTTGTTCATTGTTGCATATTTACATATTCATATTGTACAAATTTATACTCTGTTGATTATGTGTATAGAAATTCTTACCCCTATGCCCTTGTAGGTGATGTCTCGTTACATCGCTTGCATCGAGATCCGGCCACTTCCTAGTGGCATATGGATCTATGAGGACCATCGCGCGGTGTTCGAGGGAGAGGTGGAGATCACCTTCTACCACCCGAACCCGTTGATTCGATTTCGTCCTCGTAGATTTAGGATTCCCATCATATACACTATGCACGTACCCCCATTTTACACATACCATGGACCACCTCCCACACGACCAGCTCGCTCTTATCACAGTTTTCGTTTTCGACCTACCCGCTCACACCCTTTTTCTTCTAGAGTCGTTCGCGAGGAGACTCCCCTTTCTGATCCGAGGAGACCCATTAGGGTCACACCATCTCCCGACCCTGTACCCAGTGGTAGGGTACACTCCCCTTCGGATGAGATCGAGGAGGATCCAGTGAAGGACGAGAGCGGAGGTGAGCCTGTCGTGCATTCTACTGGGAGTGATTGGAGGGATGACGATCCCTAGGTATGTGCATATGGTGTATGATGTGGATCTGATGATCCGATGTGGCGTTGCTGTGGAGGAGATTTTGCTGCTGCTGATGATGATGATGTTACTCTTTTGCTACTTGGGGGACTACTACTATCACTACTACTACTGCTGATGCTGCCAGATCTACGTGACCACCTCTAGAGTCCATATTTTGTTATGTATATATTTTGTAAATATACTTTTGAGTACTCTAGGGCTATGGTTATATGATGATGTAGATCTGTTATGGACTTGTTGGACTTGGAGACTTTGTTACTGGGACTATGTACTCATGACTCTTTTCATATATATGAAACCTATGGTGATATTGCTATTAGTTGCATAGTCTTATAAATTCCGCTTACTCTGATTTAATCATTAAAAGAGTTCGGCTACAAAGAGGATTAGATGATATCAGTTCTATCAAATCAAAGCAAGAGTAGCTTCATTTACTTTCTATTATACAAATACGATTTCAAAACACGAATGCTACTCAATCCATGAAAAGGTTTTAGAAATTGCCGAATTCGATACAACTGTTTGAAATGAGTTAGAAGTTCTTCTCCAAGTATTCCAAGTTTTGGTTTGTGCACCCGCTTTAAAAGAAAATTTTACTTTTACATTTTCTAACACTTACAAGTCCATATGTATTATCCTTTATCATAGTTTAACTACTATATTATACTTGATATATTCGGAAAGGGTGTCACACAGAGTGGTATCAGAGCAAAAGACAGATCCTGTAGTAGTGAAAGTAGTTTCAGAAAGGTAACCATCAACATCAAGTAGGTATCTCCAGGGCATGTTTATTACTTTAATTGCTGGTATCTTGTTTATTGAGCTTTAGATACCATTGACTTGTTTGTATCTTGTCTCTTTTGAGCACAAGACGCAATTGAATGTGAAGTTAGAATTTTAAGTTCTAGCCTTAGTGATCGAGGCCGTAGCCGATACAAATAAAAACAGTTTAAGTATAGTACTAGGAAGTGACTCCTAGGTCGTCTCCCAAGGAATATCTTATCAAGAAAAAGGTCGAACACATAGTATGCATAGAAAACAGGGGTTTTTTTTTGTATTGAATATTGAATAATTGAAATCAAAACAGAATTAAATCAAAACGAAGAAACAGATAAGGAAAAGCGAATAAACCCCTTTGGCTCGCGTTCACAACTCTATCATCGGTCACAAAAGATCAATTTCTTTCCTCTTCACTGTCCAACTCGTGAGAATTAAATACTAAGCGAAAATTCAATTCTCACCCCAAAACCCAAACCTCTAATTAAGCATTAAAAGCCAAAGCATGGAGTTTTTACGAGTTTGCATAAATTAAGCATTCATACACATGGATTATCTCTATAGAATGGAACTAAGTGAACCATAACATATCAATAAGCATGAAAACAGTGAATAAAAACGAAATAGCATTAAGAACAAAACCTCAAGAGTATGTGATACATTACCAAAGGGATTTAACCTAAGAGTTTAGCCTTCCATGAAGAAAAATACCAAAAACGTGTAGAAAAGGGAAGAGAGAGAAACCCTAGCAGCCTCCACAAGCTTGGAGAGCAAAACTAAGCCTTCTCTATGAGAGAGAATGTAAAAAACGTGAATGGAAGGTCTCCCTAGGGTTTACACGAATTTGGCTTTTTAAATCACAAAACGGGCCTAAATCATGGGCCCAAATCCTAAGGAAAGCTTATCTCTAAATTAAATCTAAAAATATCTTATAGATAAAATCTAAATCTTAAAAGATATAACTAAATCTCAACTAATCCTAAAGATAGATTACAATCTTCACTTCATCATATATCTTCTCTTCCAACATTAAATCTTCATTCCCAAAATGTCCAAAAAGCCCTTGTGCCAAATATGACCTGAAAATAGAAATAGAATTAATTAGGCTAAATAATCCCAAATTAAACAATATTCAGAATATTAGTCCAATAAACTCTAAATCACTAAATCAAGCTAAACAATGTCAAATAGGCAACAAGTATCAATAATAGGAGTAAAATAATGCAAGGAATAATGGGAAATAAAATGCTCATCAAATACCCCCACACTTATCCTTTAGCACTCCTGGGCAAAACTAAGAATTAGGACTGAGAAAATCAATATGCACCAAAGTGAATCATGTAACAAGATTACTAAAACTAATGAATGCAAACCTAAGAGATTACATACTTCACAATGAATTCTAGGAAATGCAAAGAAATGGGCAAAATCGAGCACATGAAGAAAATAAGGACCAAAGAATCAAGGCATCCATGAACATCATCCAATTATTTCAAATATGCAAAGAAAACCAATGACATCAAGAGGGTAGTCACAAAGATGATAGAAACTCACAAGGATCACTCAATAGTGTTTAAACTCAAGTGTTTAAGGGTAATCAGTGTTTACACTCAAGGCACATCATGAAAAACAAACACAACCATAAGCTTGACAAGCCTCTAACATCAACAATCAATACACATGCACATTAAGATCAAAAGGTCTTTTCAGGGTTGTAATGGGGCCAAGGACAAGGTAGGATAAAAATATGGGAAATGTAGCTAAAACCCAGGGAATAGAGGAGCAATGGGGAACAAGTAAAAAAAAAAATAAACACAATCCACCCCAGAATGAAATGGTAAACATAACAACAACCTCTAATTCCAATCCTCCATGCCTCAATCAACCTTTTATTCCATTTTTTTTTCTTTTTTTTTTCTTCTTCTTCTTCCTTTCTTTTTTTTTCATCATTCATTTTTTCAATTTTTTTTTTCATTGCAGAACTTCATGAACGAAAGGAAAGAAGAAACAACAAAAATGGCATAATGAGATAAAGCCATAATTACATCACCGACCATAGAGGCAAAACCCAGAACTCACAAGAGATGAAGAACAAAGCACCCTCGCTTACTTAATACCCATTCCCAAAACAATTCTAAAGCTCCAACATTCCCTAAGGTTAGGACAATCATGGTTTTTCAGTCATAGGCTTGTAATGAGCTAAAGAACAAAGAAAAGGGATATAAAGGCTCAAAGGGGCTATCAAAGGATAAATTCATTCAAGGTAGGCTCATATGGCTAGTGGCTTATTCAAGAAAAAAAACAATGCCTAAATCATTTCAAAATGTGCATGGGAATATCAAGTATCAACAAGAGTCAAGTCAAGTTCTAGAGTGCAAGTAATCCAGAGTGCAATCACACATGAAAGAAAAATTAGGTGGCATATATAGCAATCCACCCACAATTAAGGCTCAAATCCTCACAAAAGGGACAATTCTATCACAGTGTTACCACCTCTTAATTATCAAAAGCAACTTTACACACAGAAATGCATGAATTCAGACACAAGATACCAAGACTCTACTAAAATGAAGCAAAAACATGCAAGAAAATGCCCAAAACTTAGCAAAACCTAAAAAATCAAAGCAAAAATATGCAACTTAAACTACTCTCCCCCCCACACTTAAATCACACATTGTCCTCAATGTAAAACAAATAGCAGAATCAGACAGATATAGACAAGTGGAATAAAAGTAGTAAAGAAGGAGAAAAAAAGACTCCCTAAATCATGGTGGGTCAAAAATGGGGTCGACCAATGAGGCTTCCTCCACAGGTGCATCATCCAAAGAAGGGGTAGTGAGGAAAGGCTTGAGTCGGTGACCATTGACTTTGAAGCTCTTGTCTGTGGACTCACTCTTGATCTCCACAGTGCCATAAGGAAACACCTGGGTGACTACAAATGGTCCAATCCATTTAGAGCGGAGCTTTCCACTCATGAGTCCAAGCCTAGAGTTGTAGAGCAACACTTTTTGACCAACCAAGAACTCCTTTCTGCAAATTGAGCTATCATGGAGCTTCTTGGTCTTCTCTTTGTAGAACTTGGAATTCTCATAGGCCTCCAAACGGATCTCATCTAGCTCATTCAACTGCAGCTTCCTCTCCTCACCCGCTTGATCAAGAGCTAAGTTGCATTGCTTCACAGCCCAATATGCACGGTGCTCTATCTCCACAGGCAGGTGGCACGCCTTACCAAAAACAACCCGATAAGGTGACATCCCTATGGGTGCCTTGTAAGCAGTCCGATGGGCCCATAGAGCATCCTCCAATCGTGTGCTCCAATCCTTTCTATTAGGCTTCACCATCTTCTCCAAAATCCGCTTGATCTCTCTGTTTGAAATCTCAGCTTGCCCATTGGTTTGGGGGTGATATGGTGTAGAAACTTTGTGCACAACCCCATACTTCTTGAGCAAAGCTTGCATGGATCTATTGCAGAAGTGTGTGCCTTGATCACTGAATATGGCTCTAGGTATGCCAAACCTGCAAAGGATATTAGTCCTGACAAAATCTACAACAACCTGAGCATCATTAGTCCTGGTGGCCTTAGCTTCCACCCATTTGGATACATAATCCATAGCAAGTAAGATATAATAAAAACCAAAAGAAACAGGAAAGGGGCCCATGAAATCTATACCCCAGACATCAAACACCTCACAGAACAACATAGGTTGTTGCGGCATCTGTTGCCTCCAAGATAGGGTGCCTCCTGCCCTTTGACATTGCTCACATGAGCTGCAGATTTTGCTTGCATCCTTGAAGATGGTAGGCCAATAAAATCCAGAATCCAGCACCTTTCGTGCTGTCCTTTGAGTTCCAAGGTGGCCTCCAACTGGTGAAGCATGGCAAAATTGGAGAACCGATTGGATCTCCTGGTCTGGAATGCACCTGCGAGTGACCTGATCACTGCAAAAACGCCACAAATAGGGGTCATCCCATACATAATACTTGGCATCGCTCTTCAATTTGTCTCTTTGAGATTTGGATGCCAATGGTGGAAAAACATATGCAACTATATAATTTACAATATCAGCAAACCAAGGAATAAGGGGAGGGGGATGTGAAACATGCAAAACTAAAAGCTACTCATTCGGGAAGTCATCCCGGATAGGAAATGCATCCTCCTCTCTCTCTATTCTGCTCAAGTGGTCTGCGACCAGGTTATGTGCACCACTCCGATCCTGAATCTCAAGATCAAACTCCTGGAGGAGCAACATCCATCTAATCAACCTAGGTTTGGAATCTGTCTTTTTCAAAAGATACTTCAGAGCAGCATGATCAGTATACACCACAACCTTAGAACCTAACAGATATGATCTAAACTTATCAAGTGCAAAGACAATGGCTAACAACTCTTTTTCAGTTGTGGTGTAATTAACTTGTGCTGAATCTAAAGTCCTAGATGCATAATAAATCACATGAGACATCTTACCAACCCTTTGGGAGAGAACTGCTCCCAAAGCATAATTCGAGGCATCGGTCATGAGCTCAAATGGGAGAGTCCAGTCAGGTGGTTGGATTATGGGAGTGGTGGTGAGTGCTCTCTTTAGCTCATCAAATGCCTTCTTGCATTGGTCTCCAAACTCAAATGTGGTATCCTTTTGAAGCAAGTTGGATAGTGGAAGGGCTATCTTGCTAAAGTTCTGAATAAACCTGCGATAGAAACCTGCATGGCCAAGAAAAGAACGCACCTCTCGCACGCAAGAGGGGTAAGGCAAATGTGATATTACATGCAGCTTAGCAGGGTCAACCTCTATGCTCTTATGCGAAATAATCTGCCCTAAGACTATGCCTTGTTCTACCATAAAATGACATTTTTCAAAATTCAAGACAAGGTTAGTCTCAATGCACCTATTAAGCACCTTAGACAAACTATCAAGACATGCATCAAAAGAGGAACCATATACACTAAAATCATCCATGAAGACCTCTATGCAATGCTCAAGTAAGTCATTAAAAATACTCATCATACATCTTTGAAAAGTGCCAGGAGCATTGCATAGGCCAAAAGGCATCTTCCTATAAGCAAATGTACCAAAAGGACAGGTAAATGTGGTCTTATGTTGGTCCTCTGGTGCAATACAGATTTGGAAATAACCAGAGAAACCATCTAAGAAGCAATAGTGAGATTTACCTGCCAGGCGCTCCAACATCTGATCAATGAAGGGAAGAGGAAAGTGATCCTTGCGGGTCGCTTGGTTGAGCTTCATATAATCAATGCAGACTCTCCAACTGTTCTGCACTCTAGTGGGAATCAGCTCATCCTTCTCATTTTTGACAACTGTCACCCCAGACTTCTTGGGAACTACTTGAACCGGGCTTACCCAAGTGCTGTCTGAAATGGGGTAGATAATACCAGCTTGCAGCAGCTTAGTGACCTCTTTCTTTACCACATCAAGAATCTGGGGGTTCAACCGTCTCTGGGGTTGTCTCACTGGTTTAGCCCCATCCTCCAATAAAATCCGATGCATGCACATGGAGGGGCTAATACCAGGTATGTCTGCCAAAGTCCATCCTATTGCCTTTTTGTTTGCTCTAATCACATCCAGCAGTTGCTTCTCTTGATCAACAGAAAGGGAGGTAGAGATGATCACTGGAAGTTTCTGTTCAGCCTCCAAGTAAGCATATTTGAGATGAGGAGGAAGGGGCTTCAGGTCCAATAAAGGTGCCTGCATCATAGATGGAACTAAAGGAGCAGCAAAATTGGATTCTGCCGCCTGCACCTGAACAAGTGAATTAGACTCATGCAAAACAGAAATGGGGTTAGCATGATCTGAATCTATATCATATGAATCAACAGATGCAGTAGCAGAATTTAAAAACTGGTCAATTTCAATGCATGCAGTGCACATTTCGGAATCAGAACATGCAGAACAAGTAAATGAGCTAGTGAAAGATGGCAAATCATAATCATGCAAAAAGTCTAGAACATGCTCATCAATCAGATCATCAATCAAGTCAACATGAAAAACAGAGTGGTCATCAGAAAAATGTTTCATAGCATCAAAAATATTGAATCGAACCACACTGTCATCAAATTCCATGGAAAGTGTACCTGCATGCACATCTATCTTGGTTCGGGCTGTTTTCAAAAATGGTCTCCCTAATATGATAGGGACAGCACTACGAGAGGTGTCCTCTTCCATATCAAGAATATAAAAATTAGCAGGAAAGATAAGCTCTTCAACCCGAACCAGGACATCCTCTATCAAACCTGCGGGGTAGGCGGTAGATCTATTTGCCAAGTGAATAACCACACCCGTAGGTTGAAGAGGTCCAAGTGAAAGAGACTTGAAAACAGACATAGGCATAACATTAATAGATGCTCCTAAATCTAGCAAAGCATTCTCAAATTTAGTATTACCTATGATACAAGGCACAGAGAAAGTTCTAGGATCCTTACACTTTTCAGGAATATGAGGGACGGGTTTACCTATAAGAGCAGAGACATTTCTTCCCATGTTGATCCTCTCATTGCCCTTGAGCTTCCGTTTGTGTGTGCATAGATCCTTCAAGAACTTTGCATACCTTGGAATCTGCTTGATTGCATCAAGAAGGGGTATGTTGACTTCCACCTTCCTGAATGTGTCAAGTATCTCTTTGTCAATCTCTTCCATTTTCTTGCTTTGAGTCACCCCCCTTGGTGGGAAAGGAAGAGGAATGGGGGGTGGTTGTTGGGCAGCAGCAGGTGTTGTGCTTGAGGAAGGCTGAGCTGGATGGGATTTTCTGGTACTTGTGTGCTCACTCTCCTCGACCATTTGGGTCTTCTTGTTGGGTGAAACTAGATCATCTTTGTTGAGGTCAGATTCTGGTGTGGGTGTGACAATTTACTTCCCTGACCTTAGACTAATAGCACTCACATTCTGGTTTGGATTGATCACTGTTTGGGATGGCAACTTGTTAGAATTCTGAGATTGCATAGTGTTGATTGTTGTTGCCATCTGTCCCATCTGATTGGTCAAAGATTGAATGGAGGCCTCTTGTCTTTGAATGGATGCTCTAGTTTCCTGTTGGAATTGGAGATTTTGCATGGTCATCTGTTTCATCAGCTCTTCCAATGAAGGCTGCTGCTCAGTACTAGGAGCTGGTGGTGCAGAATTAGCCTGTTGTTGTCTCTGTTGCTGGACTGGAGGAGGTACATATGGTGGTCTAGAATTGTTCTGAAATTGAACCTGTGAAGGTTGCTGCTGATCAGACCATCTCAGGTTGGGATGGTTCCTCCAACCAGGGTTGTATCTATTGGTAGAGAGATCAAAGTTCTGTGGCTGTGGCTGCTGGTTTCTACTATTGAAGATGTTGGCGGCATATGCCTCAGGTTGGTCAGCACCAGTCGTGGGCTGCTGCTGCACAGAAGGACATGCATCTGTGGGGTGCTCAGCGGATGTGCATATGCCACATAATCTAGCAGGCAGAGACAACTTCTTCTGGTTGATGGCCAATTGAGTGACCAAAGTTGTAAGTGAATCTATCTTCTGTTCAAGCTTCTCAACCTTACCAGAACTTGTGCCAACATCATTCACTCCTCTCACTATGATTGCATCGCTGTTGCCCCTTGCATGGAATTGTTGACAATTGGAAGCCATCTTCTCAATCTTGACTCTGGCTTCTAAAGGTGTCATGTCTCCTAGGGCACCACCACTTGCAGCATCAAGCATGTTTCTGTCCATGAGGTTGAGACCTTCATAGAAATATTGAATAAGCAGCTGCTCTGAGATCTGATGGTGGGGGCAGCTCGCACACAGTCTCTTGAATCTCTCCCAATACTCGTAGAGACTTTCTCCACTTTGTTGCCTGATGCCTGATATATCCTTTCGGATTGCTGTTGTTCTGCATGCAGGTAAGAATTTCTCCAAAAATGCCCTCTTCAGGTCATCCCAGACTGTGATAGAACCAGGGGCCAGATCGTACAACCAATCCTTGGCTAGCCCCTCTAGGGAGTGTGGGAATGCCTTAAGACAAACATGATCCTCTTGCACATCATGTGGTTTCATAGTAGCACAGACAATATGGAACTGCTTGAGATGTTTATGAGGATCCTCACCTGCAAGACCATTAAACTTGGGCAACAAATGAATTAGTCCAGACCTTAGCTCATACGGGTCATCGGGATACTGGATGCACAAATCTTCAATAGTGAAATCAGGTGCAGCCACCTCCCTCAATGTCCTCTCACGTGGTGGAGGTTGAGCCATATTTTCAGAATAATCAGAATAAGAATCAGAATTTATAGGAATAGAAGAAAAAGAAGCAGACTCACTATGTAAAGACTCAATAGACTCACTACCTATGGACTGGTTCCTATTTTGTCTAACTAGTCTGTGATAAGTTCTATCAATTTCAGGGTTATATGGATGAAAGTAGCTTGGGTTGCCCCTAGTCATGTACTGAACAGAACACCATTAAGCATAGAAAACTGTCACTAATATACATGACCAAAATAGGCAACAAAATTTTTTATTTTTTAAAATTTTTTTCTTTATTTTTTTCAGCACCCTAAAATCATGAAAACATACCACAAAAAGTATGAGGACAAAATTCAAAAGGGAACCAAGTCAAACAATTAAATCAGAGACCAAAAACTAAGAAAATAAAACTTGAAAATAAAAAAGAAATAGTAAAACGGCTTTTTCAGGATCCAGACGAAGGAGTTTTCTGACAAAGTGAGAAAAATCAGATTATTCAGAAAATTCCCTTCGATTTGATATAAAATTCGTCAAATTCCGAGTTACGGGTCAAAAGTTGCGACGATTTGAAGAAAGTGCTGCTAAAACTTGGAAAATTTTTCTGGAACTCACAACCAGTGATGATCTGAGTGATCGTGGTGCCTCAAAACCTTTTTATATGATAAAAGTAGTGTGGATATAAATTTTCGTGCAAAAATTCCACGCACAACTATGTGAACTAGCAACCACAGAATCAATCAAATACACTAATTGCAACAAAATAGCAAAACAGCAAACAGTGCAACTTCAACCGGTTATCAGAATTGACTACTAGACCCTAAATCAGAAAGGACACACTATAATAACTATACTAACTAACTACTAATGACCTTTGGCAAGAACCGATACATCCCCGGCAACGGCGCCAAATTTGATCGAGGCCGTACCCGATACAAATAAAAACAGTTTAAGTATAGTACTAGGAAGTGACTCCTAGGTCGTCTCCCAAGGAATATCTTATCAAGCAAAAGGTCGAACACATAGTATGCATAAAAAACAGGGGTTTTTTTTTTGTATTGAATATTGAATAATTGAAATCAAAACAGAATTAAATCAAAACGAAGAAACAGATAAGGAAAAGCGGATAAACCCCTTTGGCTCGCGTTCACAACTCTATCATCGGTCACAAAAGATCAATTTCTTTCCTCTTCACTGTCCAACTCGTGAGAATTAAATACTAAGCGAAAATTCAATTCTCACCCCAAAACCCAAACCTCTAATTAAGCATTAAAAGCCAAAGCATGGAGTTTTTACGAGTTTGCATAAATTAAGCATTCATACACATGGATTATCTCTATAGAATGGAACTAAGCGAACCATAACATATCAATAAGCATGAAAACAGTGAATAAAAACGAAATAGCATTAAGAACAAAACCTCAAGAGTATGTGATACATTACCAAAGGGATTTAACCTAAGAGTTTAGCCTTCCATGAAGAAAAATACCAAAAACGTGTAGAAAAGGGAAGAGAGAGAAACCCTAGCAGCCTCCACAAGCTTGGAGAGCAAAACTAAGCCTTCTCTATGAGAGAGAATGTAAAAAACGTGAATGGAAGGTCTCCCCAGGGTTTACACGAATTTGGCTTTTTAAATCACAAAACGGGCCTAAATCATGGGCCCAAATCCTAAGGAAAGCTTATCTCTAAATTAAATCGAAAAATATCTTATAGATAAAATCTAAATCTTAAAAGATATAACTAAATCTCAACTAATCCTAAAGATAGATTACAATCTTCACTTCATCATATATCTTCTCTTCCAACATTAAATCTTCATTCCCAAAATGTCCAAAAAGCCCTTGTGCCAAATATGACCTGAAAATAGAAATAGAATTAATTAGGCTAAATAATCCCAAATTAAACAATATTCAGAATATTAGTCCAATAAACTCTAAATCACTAAATCAAGCTAAACAATGTCAAATAGGCAACAAGTATCAATAATAGGAGTAAAATAATGCAAGGAATAATGGGAAATAAAATGCTCATCACTTAGTATAGGTGGTGTAATTGAAGTTTCTGTAGTTCAACATATGTGACCATAAGCCCATAGCGCAGGTCTATTATGGCAACTAGAAACCACAATCACACCAATGCGATGTTAGAAAGGATCACCGCGGTGTTGGAGGCAATGCAGCGACAAGCTCAGCAACCACCTCAGCCGGTTAATCTGCCTCATCAGTGTAATGTGGGCAACACCGAGGCGAAGAGTTTGGCTGATTTCAGGAGTTGCAATCCGCCTAAGTTTGAAGGAGGATTTAAACCGGAAGAGGCCAATAAGTGGATTCACACCATGGATAAGATTCTGAGAACCTTGGATTGTTCGGAAGCTCAGAAGGTGGCTTATGCAACCTACATGTTAGAAAATGAAGTTGAGAATTGGTGGAATCACACGATTCAGCTTTTGCAATATGAGGGAAGGGATGTGAATTGGGGTGTATTCATGGAGAAGTTGTTAGTTTCATGTTGAACATGATGAATGTTTTGATAATGACAAAGTGTTTTTGAACAAGCTACATGTGTTGATCAAGTTTCAAGCTCAACAAGCAACAACAAACATCAAATGAAGAAGAGAGAAAGCAAGCTCATGAAGACCTAAGTTTGAGTGTATTTGTATTTCTTTTATCTTTTGCCTCTCAAGCTTCATAGGTTTTTTTATTTGGGTAGATTATTATAGAGGGTAGTGAATCTCATTCATAAGTCATGATTAAATCATAATTTGAGTTTTCACTTAACCTAGAATCAATAGGTGGCTTAAAGGTTTTAAAGGAAAGGTTGGATTTTGAGAAAACAAGTTTTGAACATGTACAGTACCAACTTAATCGATTAAGTGATAACTTAATCGAGTACTACTCGAGTACACGACTTGCTTAATCGATTAAGTACTGCTGAACTGATTTTTAAAATACGTTTTTCACTTCTCAAAATCAGTTTTCAAGTGCTACAACTTTTGGGTATTCTATATAAACCTTTTCCTATTATTTGTGATGAGTGAGAATCATTTTTATACAAGTTTTACAAAGAATCAAGCCACTCTATTCTCTCTCATTTTCTAAAGATCAAAGTTCTCATATTTTCATATTCTTTGATCAAGAACCTTTGAATCTCTTATGGTGAATTGTCATAACTCTTGATTGAGATTCATAGGATTGTTTTGTGTTTTCTATTGTGTTGTAATCTTTGCAAGAAGGCAAGCAACTACAACAAACAAGAAGTCTTGGTGTGTCGATTTTATCATCAAGCAAGTGCATTCTTATTGAAGAAGAAGAAGAAGTCTTGGTTGTGAATCAAGCAAGTGAAGCCTTGGTGTGTGGTTTATCATCAAGCAATTGAAGACTTGTTGTGTCGATTATCAACAAGGGGTAGAGGTTATATTAGAGAGAAGATCAATAGGATTACAAGGCAAGGGTGTCGGTTATCTCTTGTAGGCTAGCAAGAAGGGAGTCTTGTGAGGCAATCACTTGTAATTTGAGAACTCTAATTCCTCATAGTGAAGAATCTCTCTTGGTTGAAGAGGGGACTGGATGTAGCTTTCAAGTGGATGAAAATGAACCAGGATAAATCACTGTGTCGTATCTCTAAACCCTTACTCTTTATATTCAAGTCATTTGATTGTGTTCTTGGTTGAAAACCTAGAAAGATTGATTTTCATAATTGATTGAATTGAATCTTTGATTGTTCAAATTGATAAAGGGAAAATCATTTTCATAACTAGGTTAATCAATAAGAATATAGGTGTTAATCATTTCCGCTGAATCTCTGATCTTGCATGTGAATTGATTGATTTTCGTATTCGAATGAAAAATTGATTTTTCTGTTTTCTGTCATATTTAATCGATTAAGTTCAAGTTTAATCGAGTACTACTCGAGTAAATTGCAGGTTAATCGATTAAGTGCTGTAGAATTTGCAAAAATCATTTGTTTTAATTGTTTAGATTTGTTTCGTTCGAAAATCTTTCAAGGTAGCTTCAACACCTATTCAACCCCCCCTTCTAGGTGTTTTCCTAGGGTTCCTAAGTCTCTCCAACCACCAATTGCGGTTTCCTCAGAAGTTTCTTCATAAATATTTCCCTGAAGATTTAAGGAGAAAGAAGGAGGTGGAGTTTTTACAACTGAAGCAAGGGAGTATGAGTGTGGGTGAGTACGCGGCCAAGTTCGAGGAGTTGATGAAGTACTCTCCATACTAACAGAACAACCCTGATGAAAGGAGAAAATGCATCAAGTTTGAAGGGGGCTTGAGACCCAAGTTGAAGTCGATTTTCAGCTACCAGCGAATTCAAAGCTTTCCTGCTCTGGTGGACATGTGTAGAATGTATGAAGATGACAAGAAAGCTGAAGAATTGCAAGTCTCAGAAAAGAAGGACAATCAGAACTATGGACCTCAGAGACGTAAAGGTTTCCACAACCGAGGTAAGGGTCCGTATGATCGTCGAGGGAAAGGCAAGGGAAAAGTTGGTGGATCGGATGGAAAGAATTTTCGGAGCGACGCTCCATTTTGTGATAAGTGCAAGCGCCATCATTATGGCCGTGTTTGTTGGGGAACCAGTGGATGTTTCAACTGTGGGAAGCCGGGACATTTTGCAAGAGACTGCAAGGAACCAGCCAAGACTACCTCAAGAGGAACTGCTGATAGGCCTATGGCTCAAGGAAGGGTTTTCACGCTTAGCGATGTGGAAGCAAACCGATCCTCTGATTTGGTGCAAGGTAAATACTTGCTTAATGGTCAGCTTTGTCATGTCTTGTTTGATTCGGGTGCAACACATTCATTTGTTTCATATGAATGTGTAGATCGGGTAAGTTTACCAGTGTCTGAATTACCTTATGCTTTGAAAGTAGAAACCCCTACCAATGCTCCTGTAGTTGTTTTTAGAGCATGTCTTAACTGTGACATAGAAGTGTTAGGACAAACCACTAAGGTAGATCTAATTTGTTTACCCTTAACACAATTGGACGTGATCTTGGGGATGGACTGGTTAAGTCGAAACCAAGTGATCATCGATTGTGATAAGAAGATAGTGACCTATAGAGATCCAAAACCCTATGGCTACATGTGCCTATTCAACACTGAAGTAGAAGAACATGGTTCGAAGATAGAGGAGATTTCTGTGGTCAGAGACTTCCCGGAGGTATTTGCGGATGAAATCCCTGGTCTGCCACCAAGAAGAGAGATTGAATTTGGTATCGACCTAGTTCCGGGAGCTGGTCCCATTTCTATCGTTCCTTATAGAATGGCACCACCAGAAATGGCTGAAATGAAGAAGCAGATTGAGGAGCTGTTGCAGAAACAGATGATCCAACCAAGTGTGTCACCTTGGGGTGCTCCGGTTTTGTTCGTCAGGAAGAAAGATGGTAGTATGAGGATGTGCATCGACTACCGGCAACTGAATAAGGTCACCATCAAGAACAAGTATCCGTTTCCAAGGATAGATGACCTTATGGATCAAGTTCGTGGAGCTTCAGTATTTTCCAAGATTGATTTGAGGTCGGGATACCATCAGATCAGGATTAGAGAAGAAGATATCTCTAAGACCGCATTTCGATCCCGATACGGAAATTATGAGTATGTTGTGATGCCGTTCGGATTGACAAATGCGCTAGCTATTTTCATGGACTACATGAATCGAATCTTTAGACCCTATTTAGATTCATTCATGGTTGTCTTCATTGATGATATTCTCATTTACTCCAAGAGCCCAGAGGAACATGCTGAACACTTGAGGATAGTGTTGAGCATTCTAAAGGAGAAGCAGTTGTATGCCAAACTTACAAAATGTGAGTTCTGGCTGGAGGAGGTTAAGTTTTTGGGCCATGTAATTTCGAATAAAGGAATAGCAGTAGATCCGACGAAGGTAAGTTCGGTTTTGCAATGGGAGCAACCAAAGTCGGTCACGGAGGTGAGAAGCTTTCTTGGTTTGGCTGGGTATTATAGAAGATTTATCGAAGGTTTCTCAAAGATTGCATTACCCTTGACGAAGTTGACTAGGAAAGACCAACCTTTCACGTGGGATGAGAAGTGTGAAAGGTGTTTCCAAGAGTTGAAGGAAAGGTTGACATCCTCTCCTGTGTTAGTTCTGCCTGATACACAGAAGAGTTTTGATGTGTATTGTGATGCATCGAAACAAGGTCTTGGGAGTGTTTTGATGCAAGAAGGACAAGTCGTCGCTTACAACTCGAGACAGCTAAAGGTTCATGAAATGAATTACCCAACTCATGACCTGGAGTTGGCAGTTGTTGTGTTTGCATTAAAGATTTGGAGGCACTACCTCTATGGCACTACGTTCAGGGTGTTTAGTGACCATAAGAGTTTAAAGTACCTCTTTGATCAGAAAGAGTTGAATATGAGGCAGCGTCGATGGATGGAGTTCTTGAAAGATTATGAGTTTGAGCTCCATTACCATCCTGGGAAGGCAAATGTCGTGGCGGACGCATTAAGTAGAAAGGCAATGCACATCAGTGCGATGATGGTCAGAGAAGCTGCATTGATAGAGGAATTCCGGGATCTGAGCCTAACAATGCAAGTAGAGCCGACAAGTATCAAGATGGGGATGCTGCAGATTGCTAATGAGTTTCTGCAAAGGATTTGGGAATTGCAGCACAAGGATGAGAAACTTATGGAAAATAAGAAGCTGATGGAAGAAGGCAAAGAGTTGGTGTTCCAAGAGGGGAAGGATGGAATCCTTCGTTTTAGAACAAGGATTTGTGTGCCTGATGATCTGGAAGTAAGAAGGATGATTCTGGACGAAGCACATAAAAGCAAGATGAGTATGCATCCGGGAGCTACCAAAATGTATCGGGACCTGAAGAAGATATTTTGGTGGCCTGGTTTGAAGAAGGACGTGGCTGAATATGTGGCCCGTTGCTTGGTGTGTCAGAAGGCAAAAGTGGAACACCAAAGGCGAGGAGGAGAATTACTTCCTTTGGAAATTCCGTTGTGGAAATGGGATAGTATCTCGATGGATTTTGTGTCGGGATTGCCAAGGACAGCTACTGGTCATGATGCAATCTGGGTGATCGTAGATCGTTTGACCAAGTCGGCGCATTTCATCCCCGGGAATATGCGCTACTCTTTGGAAAAGCTCACTCAGTTATACATCAAGGAAGTTGTTCGTCTGCATGGGGTACCGTCAAGCATTGTGTCAGATCGCGACCCGAGGTTTACATCGAAGTTTTGGGAAGATCTGCATAAAGCCTTGGGTTCAAGATTGAAGTTAAGTTCTGCATACCATCCTCAGACTGATGGTCAAACGGAGAGGACTATTCAGTCACTAGAGGATATCTTACGAGCATGTGCTTTGGAAGGTCAAGGGAACTGGGAACAAATGTTGCCACTTGTGGAATTTACTTACAACAACAGTTATCACACGAGCATTGGAATGGCACCATTTGAAGCCCTGTATGGAAGGAAGTGTTAGACACCGTTATGCTGGTTTCAAGTGGGGGAGAGTTCTCTGGTTGGACCAGACTTTGTTCAAGAGACCACGGAACAGATCAAGATGATACAAGAAAAGATGAAGACGGCTCAGAGTAGGCAGAAAAGCTATGCTGATAGAAGAAGAAAACCTTTAGAGTTCACCGAAGGAGACCATGTATTCATTAGAATAGTACCAACCAAAGGTGTTAGTAGAGCCTTGAAAACCCAGAAACTATCACCTAAGTTTATTGGTCCCTATCAAATTCTAAAAAGAGTCGGCCCAGTAGCCTATCAATTAGCCTTGCCCCCATCGTTAGCTAACCTTCACAACGTATTCCATGTGTCTCAACTGAAGAGATATGTCCATGACCCCACCATTGTCCTTAGAATCCAACCTGATGACTTAGAAATCCATGAGAACCTAACCTTTAAAGCCGTGCCTGTTCGCATTAGAGATCGAAGAATCAAGCAGCTTAGAGGGAAGGATATTTGTTTGGTCAAAGTCGTCTGGGTTTGTGGTGATGTGATAGAAGCATCTTGGGAATTAGAGGAAAAGATGCGTCAGGAGTATCCTGAATTGTTTGTATAAGTTGAATTTCGGGGACGAAATTCCTTGTAAGTGGGGGAGTAGTGTAACACCCCAAAATTTTAATCCCCGATTAATGAAATGTTAATTATAAATTAATTATAATGAATGTTTTCTCTATTAATCCTTGATTAAAATATGTGTTTATGTAGACAGGGAATGTATGTGAAAGTATTTAATAAATATAATAATGCATGAAATAATATTTTTGCATATTAGTCCCTGGTTGGGACCTAGAAGTAAATATAGAAAAGGTTTTGGAGGGAAAGTAAATAAAATAATTATTTTTTCAAAAACTGGGAAAAATACTCGAGTATTATTCTGAATACTCGAGTATTCTGGACAGAGTTGCACAAGTTAGTGCGTTTGGTGAGTCACCATCAACGATTCTGTGTCGTTGACACGAAATCATCACCACTCCACGTTCATGGAGGTCGTGTCGACCTGCATGAGCTTCTCCCCACTCTATTTAAACCAATCAACACTGAATAGTGGAGGTATTTGGTCAAACTCGAGTTGGTTGTTGGTGTTAGGGTTCATAACTTCGCTTGATCAATTCTTCCTGTCTGTGTCAAATTGAACCACAAATCAAACACGAATACAAAGGTCACATCACGAGCTTTGTATAAACACCAAAATCGTGAGGATTGAGTGAGTGTGGTGGAAGATTCAAGCCTTGGAAGTGGAGCTGTTTTTGGTCAAGCTATGTTTGGAGCTTACTTCGATTTTGATTTCTGGTAAGCTCACGAGTCCTTAAGTTCCAAATTCGATTTCTATAGTTAGTATGTGTTGCATAGTGTCTAGAAAATCTAAAATCCCCAATTCTTATTTCTGTTTCATGTGTGAAGCAATTCAATTTTGGTGATGCACTCAAACTACTCTGCATGTGATGCTTGAAGCTGTTCTGGGTGTTGAGGAGCCTTTTTCTTGCAAATCCTTTGTTGATTCACGTCTGAGAGGTAAGGGGAAGTAATTTCGTACACTAGATAGAGTTTAAATTCCATTAAATGCATTAGAGAGCCACCAAGAGGCTCTAAGGGCTTAGATTGAATAGGAACTTTGGTTTGGAGACCAAGTCATGCTCTAAAACTGTGTTGAGCAAGTTCTAAATCATGCATGTGAACTTAAATGAACACTATTTCATGAGTATTGTGCTTATTATGCAATTTCAAGTGTTGAGTTGTCAAATTGTGTATTTTATGCATTAAGGATTGATTCTTTGTCAAATCTGTAATTTGATATGAAATGAATTTTGTAACATGTTCCATTTGTGAGATATGAACTTTGTGGATCCCTGGATTGGACTAGAATTGAGTAGAACTGAAAATGGTGTGTTAAAACTAAGATTTCAGTCTCGAGTATTCGACAGGGTACTCGAGTAAAATGTTTGCAAAACAATGTAATTTGAGCAAGAACACTCGAGTATTGTGTCGAGTACTCGAGTATCGAGTAAGACCTGGGACATGTTAAGGCAAACCACTCGAGTAATGCAGGGGAGACTCGAGTATTCTGGAAATCATGATGAATACTCGAGTAACGCATGAATTACTCGAGTAATTTAATGAATTTGAAACCCAAATCCCCAAAAAGTCATGAACACTCGAGTAACCCTAAGAACACTCGAGTAATCTGGAAATGTTGAAAAACACTCGAGTAATTTACCTGAACCTGAGAAACACCATTTTCAATTCTGACTTAGTTGGTTAAGAATTTAACTATAATAATCCAAAGGATCTGAACTTAAAAGAGATTGATTAATATAAGTGTACCGTTTGGTGACGGTTCTTTTTAAAGATAAACTATGCCTAGGAGGCCAATAAAGTATTAATAAATTTCCTTTAAGCTTAGAAAGTGATGCATTCATTCTGGAGTTGGATGGTAGGACGTATATCATGTTTTTGGTAAACATGTGGACGACCTCTGGGAGTGCCAATATGCTTGCTTGATGACACATTGTTGACGTGGTCGGCTTAGTGGATGCCGATATGATTATACCGTTTGGATGACGGTCCGTTTGGATGACGGGATATGCTCGGGTGGCATGGATTCCAAGCTTGTCGTGTACATTCTAGGTGAATGTACGAATTGTTGTATACCTAGGAATACAACGCACGATTGAGTGCTGGGTTGTCAGGGATGGACGTCAGAGAGTGGTATAGTTTGATGAAGATAGGCTTGAGAGCTAAATTCATGCATCATGTCACTCATTTAAATTAAGTGTAATAAACGAAATGAGTATGAGCATCCTATGTGCATTCAATAACTGCTAAGTGCTAAATGCGATTTTTGTTCATTGTTGCATATTTACATATTCAAATTGTACAAATTTATACTCTGTTGATTATGTGTATAGAAATGCTTACCCCTATGCCCTTGTAGGTGATGTCTCGTTACATCGCTTGCATCGAGATCCGGCCACTTCCTAGTGGCATAAGGATCTATGAGGACCATCGCGCGGTGTTCGAGGGAGAGGTGGAGATCACCTTCTACCACCCGAACCCGTTGATTCGATTTCGTCCTCGTAGGTTTAGGATTCCCATCATATACACTATGCACGTACTCCCGTTTTACACATACCATGGACCACCTCCCACACGACCAGCTCGCTCTTATCACAGGTTTCGTTTTCGACCTACCCGCTCACACCCTTTTTCTTCTAGAGTCGTTCGCGAGGAGACTCCTCTTTCTGATCCGAGGAGCCCCATTAGGGTCACACCATCTCCCGACCCTGTACCCAGTGGTAGAGTACACTCCCCTTCGGATGAGATCGAGGAGGATCCAGTGGAGGACGAGAGCGGAGGCGAGCTTGTCGTGCATTCTACTGGGAATGATTGGAGGGATGACGATCCCTAGGTATGTGCATATGGTGTATGATGTGGATCTGAGGATCCGATGTGGCGTTGCTGTGGAGGAGATTTTGCTGCTGCTGCTGATGATGATGTTACTCTTTTGCTACTTGGGGACTACTAATATCACTACTACTATTGCTGATGCTGCCAGATCTACGTGACCACCTCTAGAGTCCATATTTTGTTATGTATATATTTTGTAAATATACTTTTGAGTACTCTAGGGCTATGGTTATATGATGATGTAGATCTGTTATGGACTTGTTGGACTTGGAGACTTTGTTACTGGGACTATGTACTCATGACTCTTTTCATATATATGAAACCTATGGTGATATTGCTATTAGTTGCATAGTCTTATAAATTCCGCTTACTCTGATTTAATCATTAAAAGAGTTCGGCTACAAAGAGGATTAGATGATATCAGTTCTATCAAATCAAAGCAAGAGTAGCTTCATTTACTTTCTATTATACAAATACGATTTCAAAACACGAATGCTACTCAATCCATGAAAAGGTTTTAGAAATTGCCGAATTCGATACAACTGTTTGAAATGAGTTAGAAGTTCTTCTCCAAGTATTCCAAGTTTTGGTTTGTGCACCCGCTTTAAAAGAAAATTTTACTTTTACATTTTCTAACACTTACAAGTCCATATGTATTATCCTTTATCATAGTTTAACTACTATATTATACTTGATATATTCGGAAAGGGTGTCACAGAATGCACCCTTCCCATGTTTTTCAATCGGGTCAGACAAACGGCCGTGGGTGTCGTTGAAGGCTTGAACCAGCTACAGCCTCTTTACCAAATACTCCGAATCCTGGAAAAACCTTTAAACCGTTTTACTTCAAGTATAGCTACGTCGGGGATGGGGTTAGCTGGTTCATGAAGCCTAGCGATAGTCAGCTAGTACCGCGCTTCCCTCTATCTTGGACGGAAGCTTTTTTCCATCGAAGGATTAAGAGTTACAACTCGGAATGGAAGGACATGTTTGACTTTGAAAAAGACGTGAGCCGAGAGTATGAGGGTTATTTGTCGAAAAAAGGAATGATAGAGACGAAAGAGATAATTATTCTTCCATCGAGCAATGTTAGAACCCAACTTGGTATGAGACTTGGTGCTTTCAGTTCATATTGACTTGTGACCTTGTTGTAATTCTGCTTATGCCTTTAACAGATATTTATTTCATTTTCAGGGATTATGGCTGACCGCATAGCGAGATTGGCAAAGGGAAGTAAGAAGAGGAAGAACCCCTCGGCCAAAATTACTTCGGAAAGCTCGACACCGAGCACTCCAACTCCAACTATCTCTGCATCGTCTCTTGATGGCTCCCCACAGCCCGTGACCATCCTTACTGCTGCTCCAGTAACTAACATACATGCACCGAGCGTTCAGGGGGTAGTTGCTACAGAAACTTCGAATACCAAAACAACATCTCCCCCGGTCCAACCATTTAGACGTCGTAGGTTGGATAAGGGAAAGGCTGTGATTGGTGAAGGTTCTAGGACTAGAGCTGTTGCGGACGAGGAGGAATCCGAGGAAACTGGATCGGTGTGGGACCGAAGGTTAGACGAGAAATTCCCTAACACCATTTACACCGACCAGGACCACACAAGGTATTTGGGATTGTCTGCTTCTGAATGGGGTCAACACATGCAAGTTCTGACCAAGTTCCTCCTTCAAGGGGCTAGCATAACTCACTTTCTGTTCCAGCACCAAGAGGACATGTTTGCGGGTATTAATCCTGAACAAAAAGAAGCAAGGGGCCTTACTGCTGCTAAAGAAGCAAGCTTGACGGATGAGCTGACTAGAGTCCGAACTGAGCTAGAGAATCTCCGAGCGGACTATGGAGATGTTGCGAAGGAAAGAGATAGTTTGAAGAACTTGCAAAAGACTGCTCGAGCGGAGAATGAGCAAACAAAGAAGGCTCTGCAGGAGGCTCGTCAAGCGCTAGAAGAGGGTCGTCAGCAGAACTCCGAGTTGGCTAGGAATGTGCAAAGGCTAACTGCTGAGGTGCAGAAGCAAACTGCCCTTTCTGTAAAGTTCAAGGGGAAAGCCCTCAAGCACAAGAAGACAGCTGCTACCAACTACTATGATTGTGAGAAAGGTGTTTGTGATTCCTTTCTCTCAGCTGTTCGTCAAATAAAATTTCTGAACCCTGAAGTGGATCTTAGGGTGGTCGGTGCCCATCCTTTTCATGCTGTTCGGGAAGGGAAACTGATTGATCTGAGTGATCAAACTGAGGTGGATTTTGGAGCTGAAGATCTGCCCAACCCCTTGGTCGATCTTGTGGAGGAACCACCCTTTGATGACTCAACAGTGGTTTTATCCGAGGAAGAGGCGTAAATCCGTTATGCTGGGTTGCCACTAATACATGCTGACTTGTCTTCTGCTCGGATGTGAGTCCGAGTGTATTAACTTGACAATTTTAATATGTTGTGGTATTCGTTATTTCAGCTGATAATCATTTGAGCTTTAATTTGTTGTAATATCTTAGTAGAACAAATGTTTATGATCGACTAATATCAATGTGTCGCGCACATTTTTCTTGTTGAAGAACAAAGGTTTGTGAACGTTTGGGTTTGTGAGTTAGAACTCGGATCGCTAACTTCTGCTGAAGTGGGATCCTCGAACCGTGATACAAGGAGTGTGATGCTCCTGAGATCGGGCGTTCTATAAGTACGACGTTATAAACTCATGAATTGAGCTGTAAATGCTCGATTTCGCTCGGTGGCTAGCCGATCGAAATGAGGCATACGTATTCTCACAATAATTAGAATAAAGAATTTGAATAATATCCTGCACAATTTTATTGATGAAAAGATACAAGTAAAAATTTCCTAAATAATTGCTCGACTGAATGGCTACCTAACAATAACTCAGATGAGCTGTTCTAAATAAAGGGCTCGGTTTCAAGAAGTACAATGTAGATGCTAACCTATTCTACTTATTGAAAAATAAAAAGAAGAAGGGGATGTTGAAAGCTTAGATGTGGTAAGCTCGGAGCTTTACTACGTTCCAACTGTTGCTAATCTCTGTGCCCGAGAGTGTTTCCAACCTGTAAGCTCCTGATCCTGACTTGGATTTGATCCTATAGGGTCCTTCCCAATTCTGACCAAGTTTTCCAACCCCAAAATTTCCTCTTCCAATGTCTGCTCGTCTAAAGACTAGGTCTCCAACCTCGAAACTCCGAGGCAAGACCCTTTTGTTGTATTCGTTAGCCTTCCTTTCTTTGGCCCTCCGTTCATGGAGAGCTGCTACCCTCGGATTTCATCCGCAAGAATAAGTTCACCCTGGATAAGGGCCTCGTTAACTTCCGACGAGCGCTCTAGCATTCTGAAAGTCGGGATCCTCCTTTCGATCGGTATGACTGCGTCACAACCATAAGTCAATCGAAAAGGAGTTTCCCCTGTAGAATTGCTGATAGTTGTTCGGTGTGACCAGAGAACGCTCGGAAGTTTATCGGCCCAAGTTCCTTCATCATTGAATAGCTTTTTCTTAATCCCCTCAAGGATTTCTCTATTGGCAGCTTCTGCTAGCCCGTTGGTCTATGGGTGCTCTACCGAACTGAAATAATGGTTGATTCCCAAGTCGGCAGCGAGTTCTTGGAAATGAGCAACAGTGAACTGAGAACCGTTGTCCGTGATGATGGAATGAGGCACCCCAAACCTAGCAATTACGTCATTGACAAAAAACTTCTGAATTCGGGCTGTTAAGATGGTGGCAAGTGGAGTTGCCTCAATCCATTGTGTGAAATAGTCAATTGCCACCACCACAAACCTCAGCTGTCCCGGGGCAATGGGGAACCGACCGATTATATCCATTACCCACATGTAAAATGGCCACGGGGATTCGAGGGAATGCAATTCTTCAGCAGGACGTTGAATAATGTCACTGTGAACCTGACACTAAACACACTTTTTAGCATGATCCATAGCATCGCTTTGTAAGGTAGGCCAAAAGTACCCCGCGCGAATTCCCTTCCGAGCCATAGACTTACCCCCAATGTGGTGACTGCAAATTCCTCCGTGGACCTCCTCTAAGATTTCCTCGACCTGGAAAGGATCGACACATCTGAGTAAAGGCGAACCAAATCCTCTTTTATAGAGAACTCCATCTAGGATTGTGTACTGTGCTGCCTTCCGAACCAGTTTTCATGCTTCGGCAGGGTCCTGGGGGACGAGCCCGTGCTGAAGATATGCTAAAAACGGGTTCATCCAGGAAGAGGTTAGAGACACGGCAAGAACTACGCTGGGTTGGACAATGGTTTCCTGGACAAGAGTTTTATTGTTCTCAGACCCCTTTGTGCTTGCTAACTTGGACAGAATGTCAGCCCGAGCGTTTGTGTCCCTCGGCACATGGGATATCTCAAACTCCAAGAAATTCAGAGTTAACCGCTTTACTTCCTCTAAGTACTTCTATAAGATTGGCTCCTTGGCTTGGTACTGTCCTTTGATCTGAGAGACAACCAACTAAGAGTCACTGAATACCTTTATCCGAGAGGCCCAAGCTCTAAAACCATTTTGAGGCTTGTAACAACTGCTTCGCATTCTGCTTGATTATTTGAAGTCTGGAACTCAAATTTCAAGGAATATTCAACACAGAGGTCGTCTGCGCTTTCTACAATGATTCCTACTCCAGCTCCTTTCCTATTACTCGAACCATCAACGTAAACTGACCAAGAAGAAGAATCCGAGCTTTTACCTGGCTCGGTGAATTCCGAAACAAAATCAGCCAACACCTGAGATTTCATTGCCTTCTGTGGCTCGTAGACAATGTCAAACTCTGAGAGTTCGATAGACCAAGACACCATTCTGCCTACCAAGTCAGGTTTATGGAGGATCTGGCGTAAAGGTTGTGCAATTCGAACTATGATTTTATGACTCTGAAAGTACTGTCTCAACCTTCGAGCTGATAGGACGAGGCAATAAGCAAGCTTTTCCAATTTCTGATATCTATTCTGCGGCTTTTGTAACGCTCGGCTAATAAAATAAACAGGAGCTTGGTTACCAGAATCTTCCCTAACCAAAACTGAACTGACGGCTGACTCGGATACCACCATGTAGAGAAAAAGATCCTCATTGGAAAGAGGGTTGGAGAGTACTGGTGGACTAGACAAATATTCCTTTAATTGAACAAAAGCTTGCTCGCAGGAAGCGTCCCAATGGAAGTCTTTGCCTTTTCTGAGAAGTTGATTCTAGGAGAGAGCTTTCCGAGCGGCTTGGGAAAGAAACCTTGATAAAGCAACGACCCGACCAGTGAGTTGTTGCACATCTCGAACATTAGTTGGGCTTTTCATATCCAAGATATCTTTGCATTTATCCGGGTTTGCTTCAATCCCTCTTTCTGTCAGCATAAAACCGAGGAAGGAACCTGCTGGAACCCCAAACATACACTTTTCTGGGTTAAGCCTCATGTTGTGGTTTCTCACTCGGTTGAGGATTGCCGCCAGATCCTGAGTGTGATGCTCATGCAGCTTACTTTTGGCGATGATGTCGTCGATGTATACTTCCATAGTTAAGTCCATCATCCCTCGGAAAACCTTATTCATCATACGTTGATAAGTCGCGCCGGCATTTTTCAGGCCGGATGGCATGACATTGTAGCAGTATGTGGTAGTGTTAGTAATAAAGGCAGTCTTGTCTTGGTCGAGAGGATACATGGGAATCTGATTGTAGCCTGAATAGGCATCCATGAATGACAAGAGTTGATAACCCATCGAGCTGTTGACCAGTTTGTCTATGACAAGAAGTGGATATTGGTCTTTTGGGCAGACTTTGTTTAAGTCTGTATAATCAATGCACATCCTCCACTTCTCGTTAGACTTTTTGACTAAGACGGTGTTAGCCAACCAGTCTGTATAGTAAATTTCGCTTATGAAGCGTGCTGGGAGTAGCTTGGACACCTTTTCTTCAATTGCAATAGCTTTTTCAGGATTGACCCTTCTCTTTCTTTGAGTGACTGGTTTGGCACCAGGGTTAATGCTCAGTTTATGACAGATAAAATTCATGTTAATTCCTGGCATATCAGCTGAAGTCCAGGCGAATAAGTCCCTATTAGCGATCAGAAGTTCACAAAGTTCGGCCTTCACTAATGAGGAAAAATCTGAGCCGAGTCGGATCTGTTTGAGTGGGTTGGTGCTGAAGGTTAAATATTAACATTCCACTTTAGGGAGCGGACGAGATTCATCCAGCTCGGCTCGGACATCGAGATCGGCAAGGCTTGCGTTTCCTTTACCAAGAGAAGGCTTTTCAATTTGTGGTTGGCTCTTGTTCCTAATCTTACCCAAACTTGCATTATAACATTTTCGGGCAGCTTCCTGCTCGGCTTTCACTGTTACAACCTGATCATCTGCTTAAATAAACTTCCTAGCAAGATGGACTATTGAGACCACTGCACCGAACGCTTGTAGGGCGGTTCTTCCCAGTATAGCGTTGTACGCGACGGGGCAATCAACAACCAGGAATCTGATAATCTCGGTTCGGGCTGAGGGCTGTTGTCCTAACGTTACCGGGAGTTGAATATACCCGAGAGGCTGAATAGTGTCCCCAGTGAATCGAATTAACTGGCCGTCAAACGTAACAAGATTACTCTCACTTAGCTTCAATGCTTTAAACATGGGAAGGAACATTATGTCAGCCGAACTACCTTGGTCAATAAAAATACGTCTCACCTTGTAATTCCCAACAAGGGAAGTAATGACCATAGGGTCGTTGTGGCCAGGCAATATTCCCTCAAGATCTTCATTACTGAATGATATTGGAATGTTCTTCCCCGACCTTTTCATGGTCAGCTTTTGGTTGATAGCCAGAATTTGGTTGATATATTTCTTCCTTTCAGATCGCTTTTCGCCTCTGCCTGCAAAACCACCTGCAATGGTGGTGACAAGAAAATCATTTGGGGACTTGTCGGCCTCAGGAATCGGGTATACACGCTGCTGACCCGGGTTTTTTTCATCTGGGAATCTACTCCATCGGCGTTTGGTTCTATCAGGGGAGGGTGATCGATTTCTAGTTCTCCGTCCGACTGCATCCCTGATGTATTGTTGAAGCTTCCCATCTCTAATCATTTCCTCGATTAGATCTTTTAGCCAAATACACTCATCGGTCGTATGGCCGTATCCCCTGTGAAAGTCACAATATTTAGACCTATCACGCTGTGCACCCTTCCTCAATGTTGGAGATTTCTGGTCTGAGCGTAAGTCGGTCTGCATTGTTTCCTTGAGAATTTGGCTTCTAGGAACAGTTAAAGGAGTGTACTCCTGATATTTATTCCTAGGAGGTGGCCTCCGGTCACGATCGCTCCTTTCTCCTCTGCCATTGAATTTGTCATCCTTTGTATGTTTGTTCTGACCCTGAGGGTCTGATTTGAGTCGATCCTCTCTCACTTTCTTTCCTTTGTTAAATTCCTCCAAGTTCAGCCATGTCTTTCGGAGGTTTACCAATCAAAGAGTTACGGAAGTCACCGTGTTGCAGACCCTGAGTAAAAAGTAGGACTGCTACCCCAGATTCGAGCCTAGGAACCGAACTTGCCTCGGCATGGAAACGTGACAAGTAATCTCGGAGACATTCGTCCTGTTTCTAAGTAACTATCGCCAACGTGTGGTCGGATTTAGGCTAAATGCAACTGGCGGTATAGGGATTCAAGAAAGTCCTTTTCATCTCCTCCCAATAATTAATGAAGTTCCTCGGGAGTGAAGAGTACCAGCGCAAAACCGAGGGTTCAAGGGTCATCGAAAATGCTCGGCACTTCATTCGGTCTCCCCCTCCGTAATAATTCATGGCTCCCTCGTATGAAACGATATGATCAACAGGGTCTGTAAGACTGTTATAATGATGGACATTTGACGGGCCCAAGTATCCTTGTGGAGTTTCAAAAGACATAATATACGGGTTGAAGGGGTGACCAGGATGATAATCACCTTGGGTCGGGTCAATGTTCGGGTTGGAGTCGAGATGGGGAGGCGGTGGAAACTGGAGAGTATGTGTCGGGTTAGGTGATTGCGGAGGATGGGTGGGAGGTTGTGGATTTGACATTCTTACCATTGCCTGCTGCTGGAGGTCAACGATGGCCCTTCCTTGTTGTTGGATGAGAGTGGTTTGCTGTCTTAAAATGTTAATCATTTCCTGTTCACGCAATCGAGCAGAGGCGGTACTTACGTAAGACCTACTGACCGAACGCTCTGTTCTAGTGTTTTCTCGCATGGCTCGGAGCCGCTCATCACGAGGTGGTTGATTTGAGTGTCGTCGGTTAGCGGTAGAACTAGGGGCCTGGGTATTTCTGGCCACTTTGGATGGGGCAGTTTTTCTAGTTTGTGGAGCTGTACTACTGGAATCCCCTTGACCAGTATATGGACCACTATGTGTCCTGGTGGGGGGTTGTGGGGGAGGTGGAGGGGGTGGTAGGAGATGGGCTGAAGATGGAAGGGGATTTGTTGGAGGAGGGTTTAGATCCATCAACGGTGGAGGGTTTGAAGGTGGTGGTGATTGTGGCGGTTGAGAACTTGCCCCACGACTGTGGTTCAAGCGATCTCGCAAATCACCAGAGGTGTGACGTGGGGGTGGTTGAGAATTTGCTCCATCTTTCTGGTTTAATTGAATCCGCAGATCGATGGTGGGTGGGTTTGGAGAACGTCGTGGTCTACCACAATTTCGTGTGATGCAGTCACGAAGATCACCGACATTGTTCCTGGTGGTTACCATGGTGGTGGTGGGAGTGATGCCTTATTCGTTCCCCACAAACGGCGCCAATGTGGTGTCCTTAATCAAGACCTTCCTTGAAGCTATGGAAGAAATTCAAGAATGATCTCAACCAAGATTTTGATATAGGACTCTGTAGGATTTCTGAATATCCAGTTGGGATAAATAGGGTCTCCCTAGTCAACGAGGTGTGTGCTAGTGTCAACTTAGGGATGGAGAGAACGTACCTTTGCCCCTATAGCATGGTGGTTCTTATAGGGGGTTTACCTGATACGTGTGCTGTGGGCTTTCTGATCAGGCCCGTGAGAGAGTAGTGTTTGAATAGGATTAGTGAAGGTCCTGATAAGGTAGCCTTCGTCAATCCTGTTACGGATAAACACTGATTATATCCCATAGTTTATCAAGCCGTGCTGGAATATAGAAGTAGTTGTTAGGCTGCTGGGAGCGTAATGGATAAGGATAAGGATGGGAATCCTGTATCTGGTCTTAATCCCATAAGCCTTTAAACCACTGTATCCCAAGCTCGATGTGTTACGTGCCGACCAGATGATGGTCGGTATTCCTTGTTCCAGCGTTCAACTGGTTTGACCAAGGTGGTATCGGTCGGATAGGCTCTCGATCCACCACAGTTACCCTTCTTGCCTTTTTTATACTGGTACGACGACGAAGCTTACACAATGGCAAGCCGAGCAGGAATACCCTCCACCACGTGGAGTGTAAATTAGTATGAGAGGAGTTTAGTAGTTAGCGTTAAGACTGTGTATTTTGATGTCAAAACAATTCACTAGTTGTAGCTCTATAACTTGTATTATTTTTGTATAAGGGCATTAGCGCTAAGCTGGCTGTGTCTAATACTTATGTTATGATTTTATATAATCTGATCTGGCAGGTTTATAAGAAGTTATTTTGGGAAAGTCAGATAAACAGAGGAGACTCAGTCAGATTTTTAATCGAAATTTTCAAGTACTCAATAATCTTAATTTAATTATTTGGTAATATTTGTGAGGGTGTCACAGTTTAGTATTAGAGCAGTTTTTCCTCGGTCTTGGTGTGTGGACTCACAACTCCTTTGGTTTACTCACCAAATGAGTAATCGATAGATAGTTAAGTGTCTTAGTTAGATGAATATGATACATATATTTATATATATAGGTAAATATATATGTATAGGGACTAAACCTATTTTTATATATATATATGTTAACTTGCTTTCTTCTCCAAGATAAGGTAGCATGGCTTGGAGGCGTAGTGACAGCGATAGGATTGCCTCAATCCTAGAGATTTTGGTGTTCTAATGAACCAAAGCCAAGTTGAGACAATAGCAACAGTTATAAAGAAGCTATAGACTAAAGGGCGCTAGCTTAGACTTATCTAAGTTCGGCGACGGTGTTGTCGTTTAATAGAATGTAAGGTTAGAGCTGATCACTCTGATCCTTGCTTCTGTTAAGTGATGATATCATCAACAAATGTTCCAATGATGCTGCTATTGATAGATGTGAGATTGAGATTGATCACCTCGATCTTCGCACCTATTAATGGTCGATGTCATTGAAAGCTTCTAACTAAAACAGAAAACCAACCGGAAACAGAATTTTCCAAGAAGTAGGATCCTTAGAAGATTGGAAGTCAGCCTGAACAGTACCCTTTCCGAATACTTCATGCAGAATTCTTGAGGGAATCAAGCTGACCCTAGAAACCATCTCCAACTTCCCTGGAAAGCCATACCAGATTTTGGGAGTCTGAGGCCTGTTGGGAGTCTTACCCACAAGATCCCTTAGAGACCACCTACGAGAGGAACAAGCCTGGCCTCAACCTCATTATCAGGGAGAAGCGACGCGCGACGAGCTAATGACATATTCATGCCGAGACCATCCATGTTGAACAATCGACCCGTGCTCTTTGTTGAGTATAAGAACTTAGATGTGTACGGATGCAAGAATTCGCAAACCATAGAAATTCAATCCAACCTATCGATCATCACTAGGTAATCAACCAAATGCAGCATTCAATCTCCAAGAACGGTCAAGAACTTGCGTTTTCAATCCTTAGTACCGACCAAGAACTCTAGCCAATGGAAAGTAAGGAGAAGGATGAAGGCTTGATCTCAAGGGCTCTCCATGTGTGATGTTGTTAGAACTTCAAACGAGGATAAGAGAGAGAGACATGATTTCTACTTGTTCTTGAGAAGGCATGTGAAGCTCTTCATGACTATGGAGTTGAAAACTTCAAGAGAAATAGAGAAGGAGGGGGACGAATTTTGATAGGGAGAGAGAAGGGTGATCTTACACTTATTATATTACTTAGGGTTTGATGGTGTTGAAGAAGATGATGTTCTTGATGATTATGGTGCTTGATTTTCTAGGGTTCATGGTGGTGATGATGTTTAATCTTGGCTTCTTGAAACAAAATGGAGAAGATGATGGAAATGAAGAGGATGAAGTGTGGTTGTTGTGTGGTTGTGTTTTTGTTATTTCCTTTTCTTTGGCAAAAAGAAAAAGAATATGTGGCCATAAATGAGTGGCTTCTTGAGGAAGCCACACATGAGTGGTCCTCAAGACTCTTATTTTTTTCATGAAACACGTGCTGGTAATAGATTACCCCAGAAAGTAATCGATTACCCCCTTATTTCTTCAACTATTTAATTTCTCACAGAAGCCTGATAATCGATTACTTTCCCCAAAGTAATCGATTACTTTCTTGAATTCAAAATTAGGGCTTCTCACAGAATGGTTGTAATTGATTTACACCCCAAGGTAATCGATTACATCACCAAATTTTCATATTTTGATGGTTTCTAACTCTAAGGCATTCTACTTAACTCCTATACACACTTTGGCTATGATGGCTTCACTGAATTACAGCTCACTCTTCTGATTATCATTAGCTTAGCTCGGATTCGATTTAATTAAGCTTAGAATAAAAATTCGGGATGTTACACCATTCCCTAAATCGCGCGCCAGATCAGACGCGGATCCTCCAGTCAAGGACGCACCACGCGCGCCAGACACACCAGCTTGTGCCGCACCACGCACACCAGATCGCGTCCCTAATGCACCAGACAGCGCCACACTAGGCTCCTCTCCCAGCACACCAGAACGCAACACGGCAGGGTAATCCGCACCAAAGCCTCCTTGCGCACCAGCCCTATCATGTGGCACGCCACCCTTCCCAACCAGTTTCCCACGGATCTTCTACAACGTCTCTAGCGCCTTATCAACTTGCGTGGGCGACAAGCTATCCAAATCAATATCATCCAATTTGGAAAAGTCAATGATAATCAAATCATTGACATCACGAGAGTGATCATCCTTCCTTGCAGTACTTGGTGATTGTTTTGCTGGCCTCCCTCTTTTCTTTGCCATTGATGGTGGCTACGGAAACCCTAGGGTTTCCGCAAGAGAGAAAAGAGAGAAACCTAGAGAAAGAAAATTTTTAGAAAGAGAAATTAACTTCTATTTTGTTTTATTGTTTTGGGTTTGATTTGTGGAATTTTCATATTTACATAACTTTATCATTCATTGCCCAAATAAAATGATTTTATAGTCAATGTGATCCTCTAGATGTGTAGGATTCATTTTTATGAGTATGAATGTGAATCTTAGGAGTTGTGTGAATTTTTATATTTTTGGCTTTGTATAAATTTTATTATCTTAATAATTATTTAATTTAAGGTCTAGATTTTTATACATTCATTAAAGTGGGAAGGAAAAATTTTATTTTTCCCTCCTATATGAGTGCCACAACCAAGTAGGTAAAGGGGAGGAAAAATTTTCAAGCTTGTCTTACAAGCCAAGAGCAAATTCATTTTTTAAAAAAAAATAAAAAAATCAAAATTCAAATTCAAAAGCATGATGATGGTTTTGTCTTACCAAGAAAAGCCACTTTTTGCTTTTCTCCAACTACCCACAAGTTTAAGAAATTACAAGAGTGCCATTGACTCTTGAAATATAACCCCAATTATTTAGAAGCAAACCCCAAACCCCTCTAGCCTATAAATACCCCTTCTTAATTGTCGTGTCCTTAACTAGAATCAGCCTTGAAGCTATGGAAGAGCCCCGAAGAATGATTCCAATCAAGAGATTAATGTAGGAGTTTTTAGGATTTCTGTGTATCCAGTTGGGATATACAGGTTCTCCCTAGTCAATAATCGTGTGTACCAGTGTCAACTTAGGGATGAGAAGACATACCTTAGCCCCTATAGCATGGTGGTTCTTATAGGGGATTACCTTTGCGTAATGGGCCATTCTGATGAGCCTTCTGGAGTAGAAGAATTCAAGTAGGATTCGTAGAGGATATGACAAGATCATATCCATAAACCCCGTAGATGATAGACTTAATCCAATACTGTTTTTATCTAACCAAGAGTCGTGGGAATCTAGGAGAGGTAGTTAGGCTTTGATGAGACTGTGATCGATAAAGATAAGGATGAAGATCCTGTTCTCGGGATTAATCTCCTCAGCACGCAACCTCTCTGAAGAAACCCAGTTTTCTCAGTGTAACTTTCCGACCGCATGCCTTGTTCCAGTGTCTAACTAGTCGGACCAAGGTGGCTTTGGTCGGGAAGCACTCGGTCTACTATAGGTCCACTACATAAGCCCCCCAAGCTCGGTGGGGTGATTTGAGCCCTGCCGAGTTATTGAGACGAGTTAACTGTTTTCCGACCGAACTCTTGATGAAAAGAGTTATCCGAGCACAAGAGTGCTCTGACCAGAGTTGTCGCTTGATTGACCCAGAAGTGACCCTTCAATTCTACTTATGCTTCCACGTGTCCTTTACTTTATCGGGAAATGAAACGTTATGTTTTCAAATTTGCAGGAAGCGCCACGTATCCAGTTTATCATAAATGGGCCTTTATTGATTCGGCCCAAAACTTTGAGATAGTGGAGGGAACTTCTGAAGTGAATTTCAAGGAGCGGTTTTTCTCAAAAATCATTTCCTTTTAACAATCAGAATTAGAAACCTCACAAGTTCTTCTCTCTCTTCTTCTTCATCGTTTTTTCTGGGATTTTGATCAACGAAGCCAAGGTCTGTCAAAGGAGTTCTTGTCATCACTTCGTCCTTCTTCCTTGCATCAAGTCCGTTTCCATCTCCGTAGTCTTCATTTTTCTTCGATTTATTGGTTGTTCATCATCAACAGGTAACGAACTTTTCCTTCACCGGTTATTTTCTCTTTCTTCTATGCTGTTTTAAAATTCTTTGCATGCGACTGTTCCTGCCATCTGCCATATGTATCTTGCTTAGAACTTTCTTTGTTATGCATTAACACTGGCCTTGTTCCCTTTTTTCTTGATTTTAAAAGAAATCTAGGGTTCGATAAATAGCCCATCACTGTTCCTGAGTATAACCTTTTGTCCTTTGAAGTTCTTTGCCCTTCATTGTCGTTTGTTGAGTGATCGCCATAGTGTTTCTTAGGTTTGTTTTACGTTTTGCTGCACTAAATTTCTTAGGGTTTGTATCGAAGCAATGTTAAACATGAGTGAGGATTCTGTAAACTCTGATGTACCAAGAACACACAAGGCCGAAAACCCAGATACTTGCGTTAAACCGATAGCTATGCATTTTCCTCGGACTTTGAAAGAGTTCAGAGAGGGTGTGATTCACTATATGATTGCCGAGAGGGTAGAACAGAGGAGGTTAAGGAAGCGGCAGAGAGGTATTCGATATTTCAGTTGGTTTGGGGAAATTCTGCCCAGAAAGGGAGGTGTTCCCCAGCCGACCGTATTCATAAGTGTTTGATCCGAAATAATCAAGTTTTTCTGCTTTTGACTCCAAGTGTGCCCCCTTTTCCTCAGGTATGAAGAGAAAGTGTGTTACCAATCCTGAATTCTACCCATTTCCACCTGATGCTGCTCAATACGATTGGGATGACCGAGAGTTTGTTGGTACCCAATCCGAGCTTTCAACGGAGGAGTCCCTAGAGCAAACCCGAGCCATAATTCTACCTTGTCCTGGTGATGATGCTGGGAACTTATATTCTATTAGTCCAGTGGGTCGGAATGAAAGAGTCTGCACTCAAATCCCTCAGGGTAGTACTGGTTTCTACTTTTATGAGGAAGTGGTTACTCGGCTAGGGATTAGAATGCCTTCTACTAGTTTTGAGATAGATGTTTTGAATACCATGAAAGTAGCTCCTTCCCAACTGCATCCGAACGCTTGGGCTTTTGTAAGAGGTTTCCAACAAGTTTGTTCTGTAATGAAATGGTCTTGCACTATTCCCATATTTTTTTATCTGTTTGCTCCTCAATGCAACATTTTCGAGAGAGGGTCTGTAAGACGACCTTGGGTTTCTTTGAAGTCGCGTAATGGATATGCTCTTTTCACTAAGTTTTCTGAGTCTTGGAAAGGATTCAAGACTTTCTTCTTTAAATATAACTTTGTTGGTAATGGTGTCTACTGGTTCACGCGGGCTGGCGAAGAGTGACCAATCCCTCGGTTCCCTCTTCAATGGAGTGCCAGCTTTTTCAATCGGAGGATTGCATCATATGCATCGGATTGGAAAGAGCTCGCTGAATATGAGAAAGATGTATGCCGAGCTGTTGAAAGTTACATAGTCACCAATGGGATGATAGAAACAAGGGATATAGTGGATATCCCTTCATCAAATTTCAAGGCTGAACATGGTAAACTGTTTTCTTTATGCTTTTATACTTGTGATTTATTTAGATCTAAAGTTACTTCGTTTTCTTTGCAGATAAAATGGCCTCTCGTATGTCTGCCCTGCTTCAAGGTGGCAAGAAAAGAAAAACTTCTGCAACCAGTGCAGCTTCCGGATCTTCAAATTTGAGCAGTCCGAGTTTAAGTACTTCTGCTCCTTCTGCTTCTCCGGTCGAGGTATCTCCTCAGCCACCTTCCAATGTGCTTGCTGTTGCTGCTACAGTTTCGCTGGGACCGAGCGGTCAAGTCCAAGTCTCCTCTCCCCCTCAACAACTGACTCGCCGCCGAAGGTTGGACAAAGGCAAAGAAAAAGTGTCCGAGGGGGCAAATATTAGGGCTGAGGGGACAAGTACCAAAGCTGTCACTGCTCCGAATTCTACTGCTACTCCATCAGAAACATTAATTTGGGACCGAGAATTAGATGAAAGGTTTCCCAAGTTTGTCTGTCCCGAATATGACTATCCTGGGTTCGGAATTCTTATCGCCGACGAGTGGTCACGTTGCAACATGACTTTGACGAAGTATCTACTTCGAAGTGCTAACCTGACTTATTTTTTGGCCAAGCAATCGGGAGATCTGTTTACTGGTTTTAACATTGAACAGAAAGAGGCTCGAGAAATGTCTGCGGCTCAAGAGGCTAGTCTTTCGGATGAACTGGTCCGAGTGAAAAATGAATTGGAGAATTTGAAAGCTGACAAAACCGAGCTGATCAAGGAGAGAGATTCTTTGAAAGTTTCTAAAAAAGTTGCAGAGGATAAGAGGAAGGAAGTGGAGGAGGCACTGAAGAAGGAGCTGCAGGAGAGCCGACAAAGGGTTGATGAACTGAGATCTGAAGTGGAAAAATCTGCTGCTACTGCTCGGAAGCTCAAGGAAAAAGCTCTTCGTCATAAGAAGGCGACAACGACCAACTTTTACAATTGGAGCAAGGGTGTTGATGATTCTTTCATTTTGGTTATCAAACAAATTCAAATTTTGAACCCTGAAACTGAGTTCAGGGTGGTCGGAGCTCATCCCTTTCACAGTGTTGAGAATGGGAAATTGATTGACCTTGAGACTAAGGCCGAAGTTGATCTGCAACTGGAAAATCTTCCCAATCCTCTTATTGAGCTGACTGAGGCTCTAGAATTTGATGACAAGGATATTTTCTTGTCTGATGTTGAAGAGTAACCTTGATCGGTTAATTTATGTTCACTCGTAGTATTCTTTTTCGCTGCTCGTTGTGTTCGAGCGTTTATTTCATGTTTATTTTGAACAAAGTCCTTTTATCTTTTTAGAGCTGGATTTGAATCAATTTTCGGTGTATGCCAATCATATCATTGCCCGATGTATTATCGTCGTTTTTGGTTTCGTTGGTTACGTGCTCGATGGTATTTTCCGAGCGGAAACTCTTCGTAATTCTTGGGCCAAGAAAAACTTTATCACTTTTGTATGTATAACTAATTGTGAGTAGAACTCGGATCGCCGACTTTAGCCGAAGCGGGACCCTTGGACCGCGAAACAAGGAAAGTAATTTCCTGAATTCGGGCGTTCTATGTATAAGTTGTTGAACTCTCGTAAAGAGTTGTATCTCGATTTCGCTCGGTGGCTAGCCGAACCAAATGAGTCGTACTTTTTTTCACAATGTTCATAAATAAGAGAATTTCAAAGAAATTGACGAATTTTATTGATAAAAGAATACAAAGGTGAAATTGCTCATTTGCTAAATAATTCCTAACAATTTATATGTAATCTAAGAAGGAAGTTACCCTTCGTCTATTCAACCTAAACAATTCTGAGCAATAGACAAAACTATCTGTAAACAAAAGTAAAATAAAATGAGAGCTTAGCTGTAATAAGATCTGAGCTTGGCCACGTTCCAGCTGTTATTGATTTCCGTGCCCGAGAGAGTTTCTAACTTGTAAGCGCCCGTTCCCGATTTAGCCTTCACTCGGTATGGACCTTCCCATTTTGGCTTCAGCTTTCCGACTCCAGCATTTCCTTTTCCGATATCCGCTCGGCGAAGTACCAAGTCTCCAATTTCAAAACTTCGTGGTCGAACCTTCTTGTTGTACTCTCGAGCTTGTCGTTCCTTTATTTTTCTTTCATGAGCTGCAACATTTTTTCGAATTTCCTCAAGTAGGATGAGTTCTTCGCTGAGCATATGGTCATTAGCCTCTGAAGGGCGTTCAAGCATCCTAAAGGTGGGGATTCGCTTTTCGATTGGAATGATTGCGTCACAGCCGTAAGTCAAACGAAAAGCAGTTTCACCTGTTGAGGAGTGTATAGTTGTCCTATGAGACCATAGAACGCTCGGAAGTTTATCCGCCCAAGTGCCAGCTGCGTTGCCAAGTTTCTTTTTAATTCTGTCCAAAATGGTTCTGTTGGCGGCCTCGGCTAATCCATTTGTTTGCGGGTGCTCAACGGATTTGAAATAGTGAGTGATTCCCAGGTCGGCTGCTAATTGTTGGAAATGAGAAGCAGCAAATTGCGATCCATTGTCAGTAACTATGGCATGAGGCACTCCAAACCAAGAGATGATTTCCTTTACAAAGAAAGATTGAATACGGGCCGTAGTGATTGTTGCTAACGGTGCCGCTTCTATCCACTTAGTAATGTAGTCAATAGCTACTACTGCAAATTTTAGTTGTCCAGGTGTAGTAGGAGATTTTCCGATGATATCCATACCCCACTGATAAAAGGGCCAAGGGGCGCCGAGAGAATGTAGCTATTCTGCAGGTCTTTGGTAAATATCGCTGCGAAACTAGCATTGAACACACTTCTTAACATGTTCCATGGCGTCTTTCTGCAATGTAGGCCAGAAGTAACCTGCCCGGATTATTTTCCGAGTTAGGGATTTTCCACCCATATGATGGCTGCAGACTCCACCGTGGATCTCTTCAAGGATTTCCTCAGCTTGGGATGGATTGACACATCTGAGCATGGGTGAACCGAACCCTCTCTTGTACAGAACTCCATCAAGAACTATGTATTGAGCCGCCTTCTTAACCAATTTCCGAGCCTCTGTCTGATCTTGGGGAACGATGTAACACCCCGATTCGGCAACATGAAAACTTCAATTACTTGAATTAAATATAGTGAAAATTAGGGCCATTTTTTTTAAAACAAGTGTTACACAAGATGAGAACATTTAGATTTTCGAAACATAGTTACATTTAAAACTTATGTTCTCATAATGCATAAAACCTTTCAAGTTCCAAACCGAGATGTCACAAGACACCGCACCTTGAAACTCGTTTTCAAAACAATATTTAAATCATAGCCCATTTACTTGTTTCAAAACATCAGTGTTAAATGGAACTTTGGCCGGGGTACAGTATGATAGAGCGAAGGCAATCCAAGAACTTACAATGGAGTACATTCCTCCAAGGGGAGTGCCTAGCTTCTAGTCAGACACACTAAGACTCGTTTCCCAACTCCGGATCATGGTAGACCAAGCTCTCCAACCGCAAGTAGAGTTGTCCTCGTTCGTCGTTTCCAAGAATTTCTTCCATTATCTCTTTCTTCAGGGACCAACTTCTGTGCTCCTCCTTGCCAGGGCACAGATGGATCGCTACAGACTACGCCATCTACCAGTTGCAATATCAGCAATTGCCGATACGACAACATGGTAGGAGAGAGTCAGTGTTCCGAACACTAAAGGGTTGACCATGCGGTCTCAGGGTAGATTCAATAGAAAGAAAGACAGATAACACAATAGAACAATGCAACTAGAACAACATAACATAAATATTTTACAATCAACATATATATATAACATGTTATGCACATAGTATGTATGAATCATATATAACAAAACATATCATAATATTTCAAACACATCAAGATCATCACTCATAGTCAAATCATTCATTACGCTTGCGTCACAATTTCTCTTAACCTTTCCGAAACGCTTTTCCATTCTTTCTTCGATCGTTGTCTCAAAATTTAATAATTATTCCAAGAATCTTTTCTCGTATTTGTCTTATCATTCTTACTCAACACTTGATGTCTTTTTGTACTCTTCTTTGATACATCTTAGTCTTTCATGTTTTATCCTTCCGGTTCGCTCAATGATGGGGGAACATCATCATTGAGGAAGTCACACACGTCTACATCTCCTCAGTCATCCACCCAACCTAATCGGAAGCTAACAGGAGTACAGGACCTTTACCACGCGGGCACGACAGCTGTCTCACAATCAAATGGTCCCAGACCAGGAGGACTACAGCCTCAAATCAATTCAATTCATATCATTTCATTTCATATCATATAATCAATGCACGCTCTCAGCGGCGATCTCAAATGCCGCGTTCCAGTCCCTCTCACTGTTCCTGAAAAGCCATAGGGGTGACAGCACTATTCCGGTTCCGGGTGCAGAACTTACCACGGCATTGGACCCAGTCCCTAACACGTTCATATACCACTTGTGGGATTCGTTCCGCCCAGAATAGTACTCAAGGCAACGTGACGCTTTACCGCCCGAGCCTACCCTATTGCATTCACAACCCGAATATCCCTGATATCCAGGGTACCTTCCTCTCCACTACTTCGATACGACACTCATACCTCACCGCGTTTGTAAATGTCTTTTAAAGTCTTTTAAGGTTTTAGCGTTTTAATTAGCGGCTTAATCCTAACAGTCAGCTCGTCCTTGGTGCATCCCTTCAACGAAGCCCGACCACTAATCGCAATCCGTTCCCCAAAAATCTCAATGGCATCATGCCTCAAATTACTTTCTCATGCATCTCAGCATCATTAGCTCACGCTCAGCAGCATTCATAGTATCTTTCTCATCATCAGGATCCAGCCGCATCATCATCAACATCGTTCTCCTCGTTCGTTACTCCGCAGTATCATCAGCATCATTCTCCTTAGTTGTTCCTCAGCAGCATCATCAGCAGCATCATCATCACCACGCTTCCGCTCGCCTCGTCGGGTATTTCTTGTTGCCATCTCAAACAACATCTTTTCATCTCAATTCCACAATTAATTCTCTTTCATTCATTATTTATCGCTTTCACAATTTCATTCGCATCGCGTTTTATCTCTTTCTCAATCGTTTCTTATAACTTTCTCGCTTTAATCTTAACTCATCATTTATCTATTACTTTATTATTTCTTTCTCAATCGTTTCTTATAACTTTCTCGCTTTAATCTTAACTCATCATTTATCTATTACTTTATTATTTCTCATATCTCGTGTTTGCATCTCTTTCCTCTTTTCAGTCTTATTTCATTACTTTCACGGTTTCATTAATATCGTTTCGCTATCCAGACATAATCAAACAATTTCTAAACAGAATGAAATATGCACCACAAATAAACATGTAGCAAGTAAACAAGCAGGTAAACAGCTAACACAAATATCTATATCGCCTAATCCGCAGTACTCTCACAAACCATCTATTCATATTGTGAGCAACCACGTTGCGGGACCACAGCACTCTCACTCACCTGGATACAAACACCCGAAAGCTCTACGAGATTTCCAGTCGTTATCCTTGCCACGTTTCCTTCGCGTCCAACACCCGAACTAAACATTTTTCCCCGTGCGTTAGAAACGATTTACGTGAATTCTTAGTTTCGTTTTAAAATACTTTGAAATAATTCCTTTTTTAAAAGCACATTACCAATATCCAAAAAGGTTTTCAAGAGAACTTTAAAACAAATTCTAAAATAATCTTTTTATCAAAACAAATCCATTTCTCTTAATAAAAATCATTTTCTCTAAGCATTGAATGAAATCTTAAGAAAACAGTTCTTTGAAAATCTTTCTTAGATCAGATACAAAAACTCAAGAAGGTAAAACTTCAAATTGATTTAAGTTATTTAGATCACACTTTTTAAATAAAACATTTATCTAATCTTTTTGAAATTCAAAAATTGATTTTTCACAAACAAAGTTCACAAACAGCACACAAACAGTACATACAAGTTCCCAAGCATTCATAAGAACACACCATACAACTCATATTTTCAATCATTCAAAACTATTAATTAAATTTATAATCTTATTAAATTAATTAAATTACTATTAAGAAAATAATTTAAACTTAATCATTTAGTCTATCTTAACAAAATCGAATCACACATAAATTTTAAAACTAAGATCATTGAATCAACATTACCAAAAATCTTTTCACATAATCAAATCAACTTATTTATTTAAAAATCAAAAAGATAAAGGTAAACACACATCACTTTCACATGAAAACAATTTTTCCCATCACATGAACATGCATAGACCGAATCATGCACATGGAATTTTGCAAGGATTAAATGCACAAATAAAAGCATAGAATCATGAAATCATTTTCCTTATTCTAGAACCAAAACCGTGAGCTTCCAGAAAAGAAAACCAATAAATTTAATTCATTTTCAAGACTTTAAATCACACAACAATTTAAATCATAAACTACTTCAAAGATTCACACATATTTCTTTTAAAAACTCAATCATTTCATGCATGTTCTTTCAAAGCTTCTTAAATTCAATTAATCTTATCATGCATGTAACCTATATGAGGAGCAAACCTAGTTCTCTACTTTTCCCTAGGGTGGCCGAAAGTCAACATGCACCACACAAGGTTTTTGGTTCACTTTTTAAACATACAAAAGTCATACAATCACATAAAAACATATAGGATTTCAAGGCAAACTTTTTTTTAAAGCATCACACCACACCATTTACTCACATCAACATGCAAGAATATTATCAAAACAAGATTTTCATCAAAGATTTCTAATAAAACTTAAGTTCATCATTTAAGCTTAAATAAAAATCAAGATCACACCTTAAATTCCTAAAAATGACATGCATGAACATAAAATCACTAGATCTAATCCTAAAACAAACACGCATCAACTTTTTAGAAAATAAAAACATAGATCCTATTACTTTCAAGCTTGGCCGAATGGCCTTTTAAAAATATCACATACACAAAATCAAATACTAGATCAAATCATGTTTATACTTTGAAAAATCATTTTAAAAACTTAGTTTCTTTAATTTCTCCTTAAAACCAAAACACATATTAAAGAAAAACATGATCTTTTCATTAAAATTGACATGCAAACCAAAGATCTAAATATTTTTCATTCATCAAACAAAGATAATCACATATATATACTTAGATCAAATAAGGACATCAACAAACCAACATGCAAGACTAGGAATTTAAACTTTTCACAAATTAAGTTTAGGTCATAAATTTATTCAACAAATAATTATGAAGACACCTCATAGATCAAGATCTAGCAAGAAGGATCTAACATGCAAAGCTAAAGAATTTCGATTTATTATTAACTAAACTTAGATCATGGGTTTACTTATCAAATCATTACACAAACATACATGAATCACGGTTTAGAGCAAGAAAAATAGACATGCAAGGAAGTTTATTTTAGTTTTCACAAAATCTCAAACAAAGCTTTAAATCTTTTAAGAGTTTAGTTAGAAAAATATCAAAATCTTTTTAAGAAAATTCATCCGAAACCACAAAGCACAAGTCTAACATATTACAAATTGTTTTAAGTCTTTAAAGTCCAAGATCAAAGAGGATCAACACATAAAATCATCTTTGAAGTCATAAAATTTAACATGCAAGAAGAAAAGAAATAAGGATTTATAAACTAAAAAGGAAAACTAAACTATTACAAAATCTTCTTCTTGATCTTCAAATCCTACCATGAAGAGGGTTGGTTCTCTAGCTCTTAGTACTCTTGATCTACAAAGGTAAGGCTTTGGTAAGCTTGGATCTCCTTCCTCCTTCTTCCTACACCTCACAGCCATCTTCTCTTTCTCTCCCTCTCTTTCCTTTCTTTTTTTTCTCTCTAAGAGTTTAATGGGCTCTTAGGAGGTGTGTTGGTGTTGGTGGAAGAAGAAATGAAATGGGTGAAATGAAAATGAACTAACGCCACACACATATATAGGCCACGAACCATTCCCCATTTTGCCCTTAGGTTTAGTTTTAGTTACACAAAATGGGAGGGGCGGTTTTGGGTTTACAAATAATTGCATGGGTGGTGTTTATCAAAGTTAAGGGGACAAGGTAGGATGGGCTAGAGCCTTAGGGGTCACTTAGGGCTAAGTATTAGATAGCTAATAGTTAGAGTTTACTAACTTAGTTTGGTTTGGTTTGGTTCACTTGGTTCCTACTTTCTTAACCCATAAGTTTCTAAAATTCCTACATCCTAGCTCATACATACACACATATACACGTACAACATACACATACACACGAATCATATACACACATGCACATACATACCGTAGCACACACATATACACATATATACATACATGCATTTTACATTTTATTTCTTAAGCATATTCATTCAAAATCATTAATCCACACACATAAGGCAATTAATTCAAAGAAATCACATTCATACAATCATTTCCATGCATCATACATCAAACACACAGTAAATTAAACACATCTCACATGAAAGCTTCAAGCCAAATCAATAAATTCATTTTCTTTAAAACACAATTTCCAAAATTCGTATTTTCATAATTCTGAAAATAAATTTTTATAAAACAACCCAAAAAAATCTGAAAAATACATTTTCAAAATCTACGTTCAAGACGATCGTTTTGATATAAATATCATGAAAATCTGAGTTACGGTTAAAAAGTTACAAATTTTCCAAGTTAATAACTCAAACACTTCATTTTAAACAAAAATCACTTTTTAGGAAAAACCACAATTCATTTCTTAAAAATCAAATCAACAAAATCATTCACTTCTCTTTTATAAAAACATTTTGTTTTATAAAATTCCTTGAAAATCAGTACTTTATTTCTTTCTTACGTAAAATATTTTTCCGAAAATATAATCTCAGGGTTTATTTTGTCGAAAATCGTTTACGCACATATGGGAAAAATGCGGGGTGTTACATTCTCCCCAACTTGAAGATTTCTCGTCCTCGAGAAATACCGTGTAGAGTCTGTCTAATTCGTGGACGCGTAACTTCTTGAAGAAATTCCTTCTTTCTTTAACCGCAACAATCGTCGCATCTTCGAACACGTACCATCTATTCGTCGCCTTTTCAAATGAATCGGACGGATTACTTGCAAAAGTAATCCCTCAAAGGACTTTCAATAACAATAGGGTGGGGTAAAAACAATCACAATTTCATTGACAACAAAGGACTGAGGGGTTCAAAGGCATCAAAATAGTGTTCAAAGGTAACAAGGTTATGTTCATTTGGGGTCAAAACACTAGCACACTCGGGATTAGACTCTTCTTAGCAGTTCAAGCCTAAACGATCTATTCCTCAAAACTTCACAATTCCAACTACTCCCCAACTTATACGACTCTTACCTCTATACCATGCTCATTATCACGGACTTAACCTCTAAACACTCCTATCCTTCACCACTTTTCGATCAATTCTTACCAAATTTCCATCACTTAGCTCCAATCTATCCTCTTATTGCATTATATCTCACTAAACAATTGTCCTTATCAGACCTCTAGGGTTACCATTAAATCTTCCTCTTACTCTATCCACCACTAATCCTCAAGAAATGTGCATTATCTCACTTCCTATCACTAACACTGAATCATATAACTTAGACACTCTAAACCTTTTTCCACTTTCCACAATTTTCCTTAGATTCTAAACCATCAAGATTCCTTAACTCCAAGACCGATTATCCAATACCACATCAGATCCTAACTTCTTACCTAACTTTGGGGTCACACTTAAAGATTCTATTCTCAAATTTCATCATCTTATAACTTCGACTCTACCAGATCATCACTTATTCACCTCTGTCTAACCAATTCCAACTCAAATCAAGACACTTAGAGCTCTAAATTCTAACTATCACCTTAATTTCTCCCTCATCTTACTACCACCCAAACCATTATCCTGATTAATCCGTCATCAAAGCTCTTAGTCCTAACCACTTACATAACTCACTACTTATCTAAGACTCGAAAGGTACTCCTTCTTTCTCCAAACTCTTACATCTTTTCCTCCATACTTACTAATCCTTATTCTCCTTGGTCCTTACAACTCTTACCTAACAACACTTCACAACTCTCTTCCTCACTTAGGTATATCTACTTGACTGGGTAAGGTGTCAGGGTTCAAGATTCCCATCAAAAGTTTAGGAAAGAACGAATGTCTGGTCAAAGATCAAAGAGAAGGTTCTGGGTTCATCAACAATCAAGGCTTTGTCAAAAATCATGGGCTAAGATTTTCGGAAAAAGGCTTTCTCAAAACGTCATGCCAAAGCGATTTGGCAGTGCATAAGGTTTTCACAAGAAAAGCTTCAGCAAGAGAAGAAGGGTTCTAGTCACAAGGCAAGATCTCGAATATCCTAGAGGTTATCACAAACAAAATGGGTTCATATCAAAGAAAAGTTCAACGAATGAAGATTCGAATCATGCATCAACATCCATGACGACACTGATCTCTGCTTCTGGTCACTGTTGTAGACGAAAACTGACGTACTCCTGGAAAGCTTTCGCGTACTCTTAGCGTTCCTATTCTCTTCTATCGCTATCTTAATACTAACGCACACACGAAGTCATACAGCAGAGTATGTAAGTCCATGCATAAGGTTTCTTAGATTAACCATGGCTCTGATACCATAACTGTAACACCCCGATTCGGCAACTTGAAAACTTCAATTACTTAAATTAAATATAGTGAAAATTAGGGCCATTTTTTTTAAAAAAACAAGTGTTACACAAGATGAGAGCATTTAGATTTTCGAAACATAGTTACATTTAAAACTTATGTTCTCATAATGCATAAAACCTTTCAAGTTCCAAACCGAGATGTCACAAGACACCGCACCTTGAAACTCGTTTTCAAAACAATATTTAAATCATAGCCCATTTACTTGTTTCAAAACATCAGTGTTAAATGCAACTTTGGCCGGGGTACAGTATGATAGAGCGAAGGCAATCCAAGAACTTACAATGGAGTACATTCCTCCAGGGGGAGTGCCTAGCTTCTAGTCAGACACACTAAGACTCGTCGTCCAACTCCGGATCTTGGTAGACCAAGCTCTCCAACCGCAAGTAGAGTTGTCCTCGTTCGTCGTTTCCAAGAATTTCTTCCATGATCTCTTTTGTAACACCCCGCATTTTTCCCGTACGTGCGTAAACGATTTCGTCGAAATAAACATTGAAGTTTTGGTGATATAAGAGATTTTCAGAAAATATTTTACGTGAGAAAGAAATTAAATGATGATTTTCATGGATTTTTATAAACCAAATGTTTTTATAGATGTGAAGTGAATAATTTAATTGAGTTTTGAAATGATTTGATTTTTAAGAAATAAGTTGTGACTTTATTAAAGAGTGATTTTTAAAGTGAAGTTTCTGGGTCTGTTAACTTTAAAAATTCGTAACTTTTTAACCGTAACTCGGATTTTTACGAACTTTATATCAAAACGACCGTCTCGAAACGTAGATTTTAAAAATGTGATTTTCAGATTTTTCTGGGTTGATTTATAAAAATTTATTTTCAGAGTTATAAAATACGAGTTTTAGAGATGGTATTTTGAAGAAAATGGATTTATTGATTTGGCTTGTATTTTTATGTGATGTATGCTTGATTTAATATATGTGTGTTGTATGATGCATGAAACTAATGGTGTGAATGTAATTTGTTAGAATTAATTGCCTTGATGTGTGAATTGATGAATTTAGATAAATATGATTAAGAAAATAAAATGTAAATTGTATATACTTCGGTGTGTATGTATGAGTGTGTATGCATATATATGTGTACCTGTATGTACGTGTGTGCATGTATGTTAGGAGTAGAATTTCCTAGAAGCTTAATGAGTAAGTCAAGCTATAACCAAATGAACCTAACTTAGTTAGAACCAAACTAAACTAAGATAGAATGTAACCAAACCCTAACTAGTTTCAAACCTAGAATGACCCCTAAAGTCTTAGCCTAACCTACCTTGTCCCCTTGCTTTGATAAAATTCACCCATGCATAAATTTAAAAGCCCAAAACCGCCCCTCCCTATGTGTATGACCAAACCAACCTTTAAGGGCACAAGAGGGAAAATGAAATTTGCTTATAAATACTTAGAGCCTTGGCTCATTCACCCATTCCATTTCATTTACACACTTCCACCACAAACACACTCTAAGAGACCCATTATGCTCTTAGAGAGAAAATGAAAAGAAAAATAGAGAAAGAAAGAGGGAGATGGCCGTGGAACATAGGAAAGGAGGAAGAAAATCCAAGCTAGATCAAGCCTTGCTCTAGGAGATTCAAACCTTAGAAAATCTAGAAGACCAATTTTTTTTTCATGGTAGGATTTGAAGATCAAGAAGAAGATTTTGTAATAGTTTAGTTTTCCTTTTTAGTTTATAAATCTTTATTTCTTTTCTTCTTGCATGTTAAATTTTGTGACTTTAAAGATGATTTTATGTGTTGATCTTCTTTAATCTTGGACTTTAAGGACTCTAAGTAATTTGTAATATGTTAAGTTTGTGCTTGATGTTTCGGTTGAAAGTTTTCTTACTAGATCTACTATTTTTCTAACTAAAATCTTAAAGATCTAAAGAATGGTTAAAGATTTGGTGAAGCTTAACATAAATCCTTCTTGCATGTCTATTTTTCTTTCTTTAAATCGTGAATCATATATGTTTATGTGATGGTTTGATAAATAAATTCATGATCTAAGTTTGTTTATTAATTAAGTGGAATTTTTGGTTTTGCATGTTAAATTTCTTTGTTAAACCGTGATCTATGTGTGTTTCCATGTTTATTTGATAAATAATTTTATGATCTAAACTTGCTTTGTGAAAGATTTTAAATCTTTAGCTTTGCATATTGATTTGTTGATAATCTTTACTTGTTTAAAGTGTGTGCATGTAATTATTTTTTCTTTATGAATGAAAAATGTTTAGATCTTAAATTGCATGTTAATTTTTTAAAGAGAAAAATTGTGTTTTCTTTTTATGAGTAATTCGGTTTCAAAAAAAAAATTTAAAGAAACTAAGTTTTAAATAATTTTTAAGTACAAGCATGATTTAATCTAATGTTCGATCATGCGTGTTTTATTTTTTAGGGCCATTCGGCCATGTTTTATAAATAATAGGATCTTTGCTTTTTAGTTTGTGAAAAGTGGATGCATGTATGTTTTAAGCTTAGATTTAGTGATTTTATGTGCATAAAGTTAAAAAGTAAATCTTTATTCCTTTGGTTTGAGAAAGGTTATAATCTTGAGTTTATTTTTATGCATGATTGAAAAAGATTTTGTTTCAATAAAATTGATGCATGTGGATATGAATGAGTTGTGTGGTATGTTGACTTTAAGTCATCCTAGGACTAGGTAGAAAGCTATGTGTAACACCCGATAATAATAATTACCCTTAAACCCAAAACTTAGGATTTAAAATTTCTTTAAAAACAAATATAATAACTGCCAAAATAATATTTGTTTTCATTAATACCAAATCATCAGAGTTATAAAGCGGAAGATTTAAATACATCAAATACATAAAATATAAGTTTGAGTACATTCAGTTCGGCAAATAAAAAATACAAAACATTGTTTTAGCTTGGCCCAACTGGCCGAGACCCCATCAGCTATTCGACTCTAAATGACTTACTCTCCCTGTGAGGGAGAGTGAACCTGCTCGGCCGGGGACTGCGTCTGCTCGGGCTCAGTACCTGAAAAATGGTAAGGAGGTGAGCATTACACAGAACTTAAATAAGTAGTTTCTAAAATGCCATACTGAACTACCAAGCCAAACACAAGTAGTCAATTAACAAATAGTAGCAAGTAATCAGACCACATGCATGCATCATCATGTAATATTATTTAGCTCGGCTCACACCCTACCAATTCCCCTTATCCTCTTTCCATACATCATACACTCGGCATCTCGGCCACTATCCTCTTACCTCGGTAACCCATCTCTCTACCTCGGACTCATTACTCATTATTCCATTTTCACATAGTTTACAATCTTTTACTCTTCCCGGATGCATACACCCAGTGCATGTCTTACACAATTTAAAGTCGGATATCGGAGTGTCATCTATGATTGCGAGAACCCAGTACCCGTCTTACAGCTGCACATACCCGGTATGCGTCTGACGCGATCAATGCACGCACCCAGTACGCGTCTTCTATGACTAGGAGCACTACCGCCGATCATTCTATGGAGTAAGGAGTGTCCATAACTACGAGCACCCAGTACTCGTTTTACAGCGGCCCATCTCGGCGACTTACGCGATCAATGCACGCACCCAGTACGCGTCTGCTATGACCAGGAACACATCCCACCGATTCCGTTCTCGGAACCCTGTGTGAATCATAACTGCGAGTACCCAGTACCCGTCTTACAGCTGCACATACCCAGTATGCGTCTGACGCGATCAATGCACGCACCCGGTACGCGTCTGCTATGACCCGATCACATAGCCATTTCTCTTTCATTCCTCTTAGTCCTTTTAACCATTTTAGCTCGGCCTCTCTCGGCTCGACACTTTAATTTATTCCTATTTACATTAATCTCATTATTTACTTAGCTCTGCCTCTCTCGGCTCAACCTCTCTACTTATCCTGTTAACCATCTTTCTAGCTCGGTCTATCTCGGCTAACCCAGTAACCATTCCCTCTTTCCATTAACCTTTCTCATTATCTGACTTATTGCTCTATCTCTCCTACTTTCCATTTCTACCATTTTCTCATACCCATTCCCATCGTCACTCAGCAGACATGAATCATAAACATCAAAGCTCATAAACACTTATACCACCACAACCACAAGAATAAAGCATTCAACCAATCCATCATGTAAATACCAACATATATCATAAAACAATATTTCACCCTACTTCAAAATCATGTTTCTAGTTCATTTATTAGTTCCCTTTTTACCATTTCCTTTCTAACATTAATCCTAGATCCATTCCCTAGTCTAACACCCACTCTTAGTACCCTTTATGAACACCCTAGAAACCCAAACTCAAGTAGAGGTAACACTCAATCCTTACCTCAAACCGTGAGAGATAAGAGTTGAGAGTTTGAGAATGGCTTCTTTGATCTGGACCTTGTAAGCTTAGCACCCCTTGAATCCTTTCCTCCAAGCTGCCACGAGCTCCACCAGGCTGCACACGAACTCCACCAGCTACACACGAACTCCACAGCGGTCCAGGGGATCCAAAACGGAAGGGAAGACGGCGGGAAGGAGGGTTCTCCGGTTGGTGGAAGAGAGGGAGGAAGAAAGTGGGTTGGGGTTTTGTTGCTGGAACTTTGAAAGAAAGAGAGAGACGTAGGGGATAGAGAGAGAGAATGCAAAGTGTTGTGTGTTGTGGATTGGTTCCACTTTTATTATTTTCGGGAGGATATTCGTGTGGTCCTCATTGGAGGCTTCTTGGGGAAGCTAGAATGTGTGGACAGGATTCATTGGCTTCCAAAGGAAGCCATGAATAGTACTTGAAAGGGACATAAAGCAATGATAGTGACTTAAAGTGAATGGTAAGGATAGTGTACGGATGGTACGAATCCCAAAGGGCTACAGCTCAACATGGGTTGACACGGAGGAGCTAGGACGTGTCGGCCAGGGTACGTCGGCTCGGATACGTCGGCTCGGTTTGTAGGAACTGCAGTAATCCGAGCTTCCATTTCGGATAACAGAGTGAGGTGCGCTGAGGTCGGCTAGTTCGGCTTGACCACAGGTTCCGCGTTGGGTTCCCATCCAGCTCGGTTCATACGCACACAATCTCGTCTAGCTCGGCCGGGATCGGACAGAGGTCCTATACTTACATCCTAGGTCGGCCTATGCTCATACTACCCTTCTAACCTTGTACAATTTCTAAGGCCTAATCCTATCCTTAAATAAATATTTATACACTAAAATTATATTATTTAATATTAATTTTCAGGATGTTACATTCCTCTCTCACTTACAGGAATTTCGTCCTCGAAATTTGGTCGGCATTGAACAGTTGCGGATATGACTGCTTCATCTTCTCCTCGAGTTCCCAAGTATCTTCCTCCAAATTATTCCGATTCCAGACGACCTTGACCAAAGAGATTTCCTTCCCTCTGAGCCGTCTGACTTGCCTGTCCTCAACTCGGACTGGGAGGACTTCGAAGGTCAGGTTGTCTCTTAGCGGTAGCTCGTCCACTGCTATCACATGCGAGGGGTCATGGATGTACCTCCTAAGTTGCAAGACATGGAACACATCGTGGAGCTTAGACAAGTGCGGAGGTAGAGCAATTCTGTACGCTACTGGTCCGACCTTCTCCAATATCTGGTATGGTCCAACAAACCGAGGGGTCAACTTCTTTGATTTGATAGCTCGGCCGATACCCGTTATAGGGGATACCCAAAGGAATACATGATCTCCCTTGATGAAGTTCAAGGGTTTCCTTCTCTTGTCGGCATAGCTCTTCTGTCGGTCCTGAGTTGCTTTCATCTTTCCTTGTATCATTCGGATCTTCTCGGTCGTCTCATGCACAATGTCAGGACCAATCAACAAGTTTTCTCCTATCTGGAACCAGCATAACGGCGTCCGACATTTCCGACCATACAATGCTTCAAAAGGAGCCATTCCGATACTTGAATGGAAACTGTTGTTGTAGGTAAATTCGACCAAGGGCAGAAGTGCTTCCAAACTTTCTGACTGTTCGAGCACACATGTCCTCAGCAAGTCCTCAAGGGTTTGAATGGTGCGCTCGGATTGTCCATCGGTTTGAGAATGATAAGTCGTGCTAAATCTCAACTTTGTACCCATGGCTTCTTGCAAACTCTGCCATAATCGAGATAAGAAGCGAGGATCACGGTCCAACACTATACTGCTCAGCACCCCGTGAAGTCGGACAATGTCCTTGATGTACAGTTGCGTCAGCTTCTCTAGGCTTTACTTCATGCTGATCGGCAGGAAATGAGCACACATCGTAAGTCGGTCCACCACAACCCAGATGGCTTCCTGCCCTGACCTCGTCCTTGGTAGACCCGACACGAAATCCATCGAAATGCTATCCCACTTCCATTGTGGAATCTCCAAGGATTTGAGTAATCCTCCTGGTTTCTGGTGCTCGATCTTGGCTTTCTGGCATGTTAAACACCGAGAGACATAATCCGCCACGTCGGTCTTCAACTTCGGCCACCAAAACAACCTCTTCAGATCCTGGTACATCTTTGTGGCTCCCGGATGAAGACTCATCTTCGTCTTGTGGGCTTCTTCCATTAACTCTCTTCGGACTTCAAAGTCCATGGGGATGCAAACTCGGCCCCAAAATCGTACGAGACCATCGGGTCCTTTAGTGAAGTCGGGTTCATCCTTATCTCCTGCTCTTTCTAGTAGCTTCTGGAGTTCTAGGTCGGCAGCCTGTCTCTCCTTGATGAAACCCACGAAATCATTTGTTACTTGCAGCATCTCCAGCACAACACTATTTTCCTTCTTCTGTATGCCGAGGTTAAGATCGCTAAACTCCTGCATCAACTGCATCTCTCGGACCATCATATTGCTCAGATGAAGACTCTTCCTGCTCAGGGCGTCGGCCACAATGTTGGCTTTTCCAGGATGATAGTGCAGGTTGAAATCATAGTCTTTCAAAAATTCTACCCATCTGCGCTGCCTCATGTTCAGCTCCTTCTGGTCGAACATGTAGCCGAGACTCTTGTGGTCACTGAACACTTCAAACTTCGTGCCATACAGATAGTGTCTCCAGATCTTAAGGGCAAACACCACAGCTGCCAATTCAAGATCATGGGTGGGGTAATTCTGCTCGTGTTGCCGAAGTTGCCGAGAGGCATAAGCCACCACCTTTCCCTATTGCATCAACACGCAGCCGAGACCCTGCTTCGAGGCGTCACAAAATACGTCAAAGGTCTTGGTCGGATCGGGCAAAATCAACACGGGCGAACTCGTCAACCTTTTCTTTAGCTCTTGAAAGCTCTGCTCGCACACCTCGGACCATTGGTAGGGGGCATCGTTCCTGGTAAACGAAGTCAACGGTAGAGCCAGTTTAGAGAATCCTTCAATGAATCTCTTGTAGTACCCTGCAAGACCGAGGAAACTCTTGACTTCGGTCACCGAGTTGGGTCTCTCCCACTTAAGTACCGCTTCCACCTTGGAGGGATCAACTGCTACACCTTGCTCGGATATCACATGTCTGAGGAAATGAACTTCCTTGAGCCAAAAACTGCATTTAGAAAGCTTGGCGTAGAGTTTCTTATCCTTCCAAACTTGTAACACCGTTCTCAGATGCTGCTCGTGTTCGCTCGGACTCCGAGAGTAGATGAGGATGTCGTCGATGAAAACTATGACAAACGAATCCAGGTAAGGTCGGAAGATCCTATTCATGTAGTCCATGAAGATGGCGGGGGCGTTGGTAAGTCCGAAGGGCATAACCACATACTCAAAATGCCCATATCTCGTCCTGAATGCTGTCTTCGGAATATCTTGATCTCGAATACGGATCTGGTGGTATCTAGATCAGAGGTCTATCTTTGAGAAAACCAAAGCTCCCTTGAGTTGGTCTAATAAGTCGTCAATCCGAGGAAGGGGATATTTATTCTTCACCGTGACCGCGTTGAGCTTCCTATAGTCAGTGCACATTCTGAGACTACCATCTTTCTTTTTCACAAACAGGATTGGAGCTCCCCAAGGCGATACGCTTGGTCGGATTAGCTTTTTGGCCAAAAGTTCTTCCAGTTGTTTCTTAAGCTCTTCCAGCTCGGGAGGTGCCATTCTGTACGGGGCAATTGAGATCGGGCCAGTTCCCGGAACAAGGTCTATACTGAACTCTACTTCTCTTCTCGGCGGTAAGCCAGGCATCTCGTCCGAGAAAACCTCTGGGAATTCTCTGACTACAGGAATTCGGTCTAAGGTCGGTTCCTCTGTTTCTAACTTTGCAACAGAAGGGCCACTAAAGATGACAGTTTTCTCTCGGCAGTCGAGGAGGACATGGTGTTGGGACATCCAGTCCATGCCGAGGATGATATCTAGCTTAGTTAGGGGTAGGCAAATCAAATTGACTTTAAACTCTCTGCCTAATACTTGGATAGGACACTCTAAGCACATTTTAGAAGTGATTACAAAAGAATTGGTTGGGGTAGAAATGGATAGTTTGTAAGGCATTTCTACAGGGGACAGTTTTAGTCTGTTCATACAGTCAAGGGAAATAAAAGAATGTGTGGCTCCACAATCAAATAACATAGCACATGTGATGCTGTTTACTTGACAAGTACCTCGGATCAGCTCGTCAGCATCAGTCACTTCTTCACCATCCATAGTATAAACTTTGCCTCTCTGCATTGGTCGGTTAACACCGGTCTGTTGAGCCTTGGTCACATTGACCTCTTCCTTCACAATATTCTCGGTACACCGAGCTGCAAAATGACCAGGCTTGCCACATCGGAAACAGGATCCTCTTGCTCTGGTCGGATCCAGACTCCAGCATTCACCCCTGTGCTGCCTCCCGCAGTGCTGGCATATCGAATAAGGACCAGGGACCACCACCATCTGACCACCGCTCCTCGGGGTCGTTGACACTCTTGAGTTCGGATTCACATAGGGAGCAGATCTCTAAACAGCTCCTTTTCCCCGGATCGGCCCCACAGTCCTCTGTGCCGACTTGCTTCGCTTTCCGTCAGCTTTCCTCTTGAGCCCCTTCTCATAGGTGCTAGCCATGTTCACCAACTGTGAGAGATTGACCACGTTCTGATATTCGAAAGCGAGCCGAATATCATCACGGAGACCAGACTCAAACTTGATGCACTTGGTACGCTCATCAGCATCTCGGTAGCTTCCAGAGTAACGGATCAAATCTTCGAACTGAGCGGCATACTCTCCGACACTCAAGTTCCTATGCTCCAGCTTGAGAAAAGCGAGCTCCTTCTCTCTCCTTACATCCTCGTGAAAGTACTCTTCGAGGAATCGAACTCGGAACAGATCCCAAGTGATGACTTCATTAGCCGCTTCTAGTCCTCGGCTCTGTTGATCCCACCAGTGCTCGGCTTCACTAGCCAGCACAAACTCGGCTACTCTCACCCTGTACTCATAGGGCAGTTGCAGAGATCGGAAGATTTTTTCAACAACTTGAAGCCATCTCTGAGCCCCATCAGGATTGTAACCCCCTTCAAACCGAGGTGGTTCATTCTTCCTAAATCGGCTCATCCAGTCAATCTCGACCGGAGCCGGAGGTTGAGGTTGAAGGGCTGCAGCTGCAGCTGCTGCGGCTGCGGCGATGTTTTGAGCGAGGTTCTCAGCCTGATTCTGTTGAGCCTGCGCCTGGTTCTGCTTTAGTTGAACGAGAGTTTCCAACACAGCAGCAATTCGGTCGTTATCAGCTCGTCTCCTAGCCATGCTGCTCGGTCATGGAGAGAAAGCCAATTAACCACCGAATAATCAAGTAAATATATATATAAACATACATACCTATGAGCTCTATTGTCCAACTTAGACTTCTAGACTTTACTTATTTGTCACTCTCTTGGTGAGTAACCACTGGAGTCCTTTGCAACTCCAATAGGCCGAGGAGAAACTGCTCTGATACCAAAAATGTAACACCCTATAATAATAATTACCCTTAAACCTAAAACTTACGATTTAAAATTTCTTTAAAAACCAATATAATAACTGCCAAAATAATATTTGTTTTCATTAATACCAAATCATCAGAGTTATAAAGCGGAAGACTTAAATACATCGAATACATAAAATATAAGTTTGACTACATTCAGTTCGGCAAATCAAAAATACAAAACATTGTTTTAGCTCGGCCCAACTGGCCGAGACCCCATCAGCTATTCGACTCTAAATGACTTACTCTCCCTGTGAGGGAGAGTGAACCTGCTCGGCCGGGGACTGCGTCTGCTCGGGCTCAGTACCTTATAAGGAGGTGAGCATTACACAGAACTTAAATAAGCAGTTTCTAAAATGCCATACCGAACTACCAAGCCAAACACAAGTAGTCAATTAACAAATAGTAGCAAGTAATCAGACCACATGCATGCATCATCATGTAATATTATTTAGCTCGGCTCACACCCTAGCAATTCCCCTTATCCTCTTTCCATACATCATACACTCGGCATCTCGGCCACTATCCTCTTACCTCGGTAACCCATCTCTCTACCTCGGACTCATTACTCATTATTCCATTTTCACATAGTTTACAATCTTTTACTCTTCCCGGATGCATACACCCAGTGCATGTCTTACACCATTTAAAGTCGTATATCGGAGTGTCATCCATGACTGCGAGTACCCAGTACCCGTCTTACAGCTGCACATACCCGGTATGCGTCTGACGCGATCAATGCACGCACCCAGTACGCGTCTTCTATGACCAGGAGCACTACCGCCGATCATTCTATGGAGTAAGGAGTGTCCATAACTGCGAGCACCCAGTACTCGTCTTATAGCGGCCCATCTCGGCGACTTACACGATCAATGCACGCACCCAGTACGCGTCTGCTATGACCAGGAACACATCCCACCGATTCCGTTCTCGGAACCCTGTGTAAATCATAACTGCGAGTACCCAGTACCCGTCTTACAGCTGCACATACCCAGTATGCGTCTGACGCGATCAATGCACGCACCCGTTACGCGTCTGCTCTGACCCGATCACACAGCCATTTCTCTTTCATTCCTCTTAGTCCTTTTAACCATTTTAGCTCGGCCTCTCTCGGCTCAACACTTTAATTTATTCCTCTTTACATTAATCTCATTATTTACTTAGCTCGGCCTCTCTCGGCTCAACCTCTCTACTTATCCTGTTAACCATCTTTCTAGGTCGGTCTATCTCGGCTAACCCAGTAACCATTCCCTCTTTCCATTAACCTTTCTCATTATCTGACTTATTGCTCTATCTCTCCTACTTTCCATTTCTACCATTTTCTCATACCCATTCCCATCGTCATTCAGCTCGGCCACAGACATGAATCATAAACATCAAAGCTCATAAACATTTATAGACAAAGTTTATAAACACTTATACCACCACAACCACAAGAATAAAGCATTCAACCAATCCATCATGTAAATACCAACAAATAGCATAAAACAATATTTCACCCTACTTCAAAATCATGTTTCTAGTTCATTTATTAGTTCCCTTTTTACCATTTTTACCATTTCCTTTCTAACATTAATCCTAGATCCATTCCCTAGTCTAACACCCACTCTTAATACCCTTTATGAACACCCTAGAAACCCAAACTCAAGTAGAGGTAACACTCACTCCTTACCTAAAACCGTGAGAGATAAGAGTGAGAGTTTGAGAATGGCTTCCTTGACCTGGACCTTGTAAGATTAGCACCCCTTGAATCCTTTCCTCCAAGCTGCCACGAGCTCCACCAGGCTGCACACGAACTCCACCAGCCACACACGAACTCCACAGCGGTCCAGGGGCTCCAAAACGGAAGGGAAGACGGCGGGAAGGAGGGTTCTCTGGCTGGTGGAAGAGAGGGAGGAAGAAAGTGGGTTGGGGTTTTGTTGCTAGAACTTTGAAAGAAAGAGAGAGAGAATGAAAAGTGTTGTGTGTTGTGGATTGGTTCCACTTTTATTATTTTAGGGAGGATATTCGTGTGGTCCTCATTGGAGGCTTCTTGGGGAAGCTAGAATGTGTGGACAAGATTCATTGGCTTCCAAAGGAAGCCATGAGTAGTACTTGAAAGGGACATAAAGCAATGATAGTGACATAAAGTGAATGGCAAGGACAGTGTACGGATGGTACGAATCCCAAAGGGCTACAGCTCAACATGGGTTGACACGAAGGAGCTAGGACGTGTCGGCCAGGGTACGTCGGCTCGGATACGTCGGCTCGGTTTGTAGGAACCGCAGTAATCCTAGCTTCCATTTCGGATAACAGAGTGAGGTGCGCTGAGGTCGGCTAGTTCGGCTTGACCACAGGTTCCGCGTTGGGTTCCCATCCAGCTCGGTTCATACGCACACAATCTCGTCTAGCTCGGCCGGGATCGGACCGAGGTCCTATACTTACATCCTAGGTCGGCCTATGCTCATACTACCCTTCTAACCTTGTACAATTTCTAAGGCCTAATCCTATCCTTAAATAAATATTTATACACTAAAATTATATTATTTAATATTAATTTTCAGGATGTTACACTATGTGTCCCTTGTCTACGTCGCATGCATGATTAGGTTAATGGAATTTAAAGATTCTAAAAGTACATGCATAGATTAGTTGAAATTAAAAGAAATATATGAAAATCTTTGAGGTAGTTGTGATTTAAATTGTTGTGTTGATTTTGTCTTAAAATGAAATTAAAAGTTGTGTATTTTTCCTTTTGATGCTCACGGTTTTAGCCTAAAACTAAAGAAAATAATTTCATGCTTTTATATCTCTATTTGTGCATTAAATCTTTGTAATATTTTACATGTATAATTCGGCCAAAGCATGTGCATGTAATTGGAAAAATAGTCTTAATGAAATGACTTATGATTATGGCTATGTCCCTAGGTGCATGATGATGTGTGAAAGTGATGTGTGTTTCTTTTAATTCTTTTTGTTTTGATTTGATTATGAGAAAAGGATTTTGGTGGTGTTAAATCAATAATTTTTAGTTTTAAATTTTGTTTGTAAGTAGGAAATAATGACTAAGTGTAATTCGGTTTTGTTAGATTAATTAGAAGGATTAAGTTAAATTATTTTCTCAAGTGTAATTAAGTTAATTTATTTAGATTATAATTTAATTAATAATTTTAAATAATTAAAAGTGTGGCTTGTATGATGTGAAATATGATTTGTATTATGGACGCCTTGAAATGGGTATGTGATTGTTCTTGTGTTAATTGAATGTGTTTGTTTTGAATACTGTTTGAGTTTTAATTGTGAAAAATCTATGTTTGAATTTTAAAGTAATTAAGAATGTTAGATGAGAAAAAGAATGATTTAAATGACCTAAATTGATGTGAAATCAAACAGATATGACTTTGAAATTGTGCTTTGGTGTTCTGTTTTAATGCCTAAAGATAATAATTTCATAACCAAGATGTTTTAAAACGAAATTAAGAATTCGCGTAAATCGTTTCTAACGCACGGGAAAAAATGTTTAGTTCGGGTGTCGGACGCGAAGGAAACATGGCAAGGCTACCGACTGGAAATCTTGGGAAGCTCGCGGATGTTTGTCATTCAGGTGAGTGAGAGTGTTGTGGTCCCGTAACGTGGTTGCTCGCAATCCGAATGGACTGATTGTGAAAGTATTGCGAATTAGACATTTGTGCTAAATGTTTACCTGTTTTACTTGCATACTAGATGTTTATCTGTTTGCATATTTTATTCTGTTTAGAAAATGTTTGCTTATGTCTGAATAGTAAAGCGGTAACAACAAAGCGGTGAAAGTAATGAGATAAGAATGAAAAGAGAAAAGAGATGCGAATAAGAGATATGAGAAAGAATTGAGAAAGAAATAAATGGGGCATTAAGACAAAAGAGAAAGTTATAAGAAACGATTGAGAAAGAGATAAAGGTGATGTGAGTGAAGGAAAAAGATAAAGAGTTGAGATTGGAAAGAGAACGTGATTATGAAAGTGAGATGTGGTTGAGTAGAGATGTGATTCCTCGTTCATGTTTTTGGAAAGAAGCCTAGTGTTGAGTTGAGCTTGCTCCTCCATTAGCACTCATCCAAAAATGTGATTTTTGAAAACAGTTTTTGAAAAGAAACTTTTGAAAAGAATTGTGAAAAGATATTTTGAGGAAGTGTGAAACAATATTTTTAAAAGAGTTTTATGAAGCCATCTTTTTAAAAGGTTTTGTGAAAAGATATATTTTTGAGAAAAGTTTTTGGAACCAATCTTTTAATAAAGTCTTTTGAAAGAGCATCTTGAGAAAGTTTACGAAATATTATTTTCGAAAAAGTTTTGCGAAAAGAGTTTTTGAGAAAGAAGAGGAAATGAGTCTTGAGGAAGTTGATGAGAATTATGCTGAGCATGAGCTGACGAGAATGTTGATATTGAGATGAGATTGATATGAGGCTTGAGGCCATTGAAATTTTTAGGGGGAAACAAATTGCGTTTAGTGGTCGGGCTTCGTTGAAGGGATGCACCAAGGACGGGCCGATCGTTAGGATTAAGCCGCTAATTAAAACGTTAAAAACCTTAAAAGACATTTACAAACGCGGTGAGGTATGAGTGTCGTATCGAAGTAGTGGAGAGGAAGGTACCCCGGATATCAGGGATATTCAGGTGATGAATGCAATAGGGTAGGCTCGGGCGGTAAAACGTCACGTTGCCTTGAGTACTATTCTGGGTGGAATGAATTCCACATGTGGCGTACTAACGTGGTAGGGACTGGGTCTAATGTCGTGGTAAGTTCTGCACCCGGGACCGGAATAGTGCTGTCACCCCTATGGCATTTCGAGAACAGTGGAGAGGGACTGGAACGGGGCATTTGTGATTACCGCTGAGAGCGTGCCTGTTTATATGATATGAAATGATATGATTTGAGGCTGAGTCCTCCTGGTCTGGGACCATTTGATTGTGTGACAGCTGTCATGCCCGCGTGGTAAAGGTCCTGTACTCCTGTTCGCTTCCGACTAGGTTGAGTGGTTGACCGAGGAGATGTAGACGTGTGCGAGCTCAATGATGATTCCCCCTCATCATTGATGCTAACCGAAACAATAAAACTTAAAAGACCAAGATGTATCAAAGATAAGTCCAACAAAAGATATCAAGTACCGAGCAAAATTTATATAAGATAAGTCTGGAATTTAAGATGAAAGAAGGACGGAGAAAAGTTATGAAAGCTTATGAGAAAGATAATTGGAATGTGATGTTAAGGACGTGAATAAAGTATTTGTGTTTATGATGATTATGAGTATATTATTGTTGTGATTCTTATATGCTATGTGCATAACATGTTATATCTCTAATTGTTGATGGTTATGTGATTGCATTATAAATGTTATGTTAGGATGTTTTAGTTCTGTTGCATTACCTGTATAATTTTATATTTTATCTACCCTAAGACCGCATGGTCAACCAGTTAATGTTCGGAACACTGACTCTCTCCTACCATGTTGTCATATCGGCAATTGCTGATATTGCAACTGGTAGATGGCTTAGTATGTAGTAAGTCACCCGTACTCCTGCAAGGAGGAGTATAGAAGCTTGTTCCTAACGATGGCATCTGGAGGAGACTCCTGAGACGGAGAACGAGGACGACTCTACTTGCGATTGGAGAGCTTGGTCTACCAAGATCCGGAGTTGGACGACGAGTATTAGTGTGTCTGACTAGAAGCTAGGTAATTCCCCTGGCGGAATGTATTCCATTGTAAGTTCTTAATTGCCTTGCTCTATCATACTGTACCCCGGCAACAGTTTTAATTGATGTGGATGTTTTGGAAAAAGTAAACGGGCTTTGTATTAACTGATGTTTTGAAAACGAGTTTCAAAGTGCGGTGTCTTGTGACATCTCGGTTTGGAACTTGAAAGGTTTTACGCAACATGAGAACATGAGTTTTAGATGTAACTATGTTTTGAAAATTGAAATGTTCTCATCCTGTGTAACACATGTTTTTTTTTTAAAAAAAAAACGGCCCTAATTTTCACTATATTTAACTGTAGTTTTCAAGTTGCCGAATTGGGGTGTTACAGTTGTGGTATCAGAGCAATGGTTAATTTAAGTAACCTTATACATGGACTTACATACTCTGCTGTATGTCTTTGAGTGTGTTAGTATTAGGATAGCGATAGATGAAAGTAGGAACGCTGAGAGTGTGCGGATGTTTTCTCGGAATGTGTCAGTTTTCGTCTACAGTGGAACGAGGAGTAAAGATCAGTATCGATACGTGATTCGAACCTTCTTTTGCTGGACCTATTTTTGATGTGAACCCTTTTGTTTGTGATGATCCTTAAGATATGAGATCTTGTCTTGTGACTAGGACTCGCTTTTCTTGTTGAAACTTTTCTTGTATAAACCCTATGCATTGCCAAATTGTTTCGGCATGATGTTTGAAAGTGTCTTTTTCTGAAAATTTTAGCCCCTGTTTTTGATAAAGCCTTGATCATTGATGAGCCCAAAGTTTCTCCTTGGTCCTTGACCCAACGATTGTTCTTTCCAAAAGCTTTAGTGAGAATGTTAAGCCCTTACAACCTATATCAGTCCAATAGATATCCCTAAGATATGAAGTGAGTTGTGGAGTGTTGTTAGGTAAGAGTTGTAAGGCTAATAAGAATAAGGATTAGATGGTATGAATTAAGGGAAGCATGAGTCTTGGAGAAAATAGGAGTATCCCTGGAGTCTTAGATGGGTGATGAGTTATGTAAAGTGATTAGGATTAAGAATTTTTATGCCGGATTGGTTAAAGGATTAGAAGTGTCTAAGTTATATGATCCAGTGTTTGAAATAAGGAGTGAGATAGTGTATGCCTTTGAGGATTAGTGGTTGTTAGAGTAAAAGGTGGATAACATAGTGACCATAGAAGTCTGATAAGAGTATTTGTTTAGCAAGATGTAAAGCAACTAGAGGATAGATTGGAGCTAAGTGATGGGAAATTTTGAAAGAGTTGATCAAAGGGTAGTGAAGGGTGGGAGTATTTAGAGGTCAAGTTTGTGATAATGAACGTAATATAGAGAAATATGAGTCATTCAAGTTGGGGAGTAGTCGAAAATGTGAATTTCGAGGAGTGATTTGTTTAGGCTTGAATAAATGAGAAGAGTTTAACCCTAAGTATGGTAGTGTCTTGACCCCAAATGTCTGTAACCTTGTTACCTTTGGACATTGCTTTGATGCCTTTTGCACCTCAGCCCTTTGTTGTCAATGAAACCATGTTGTTTCTACCCCACCATGTTTGTTGTTGAGAGTACCCAGGGAGATTACTTTTGCAAGTAATCCGTTTGATTTACTCCTAAAAACGATAGATAGACGGTACGTGTTCGAAGATGCAACAATTGCTGCAGTTGAAGAGGGAAAGAATTTCTTCACGGAACTACGCGTCCACCGACTAGCCAGACTCTACACGGTATTTCTCGAGGACGAGAAATCTTCAAGTTGGGGAGAATGTAACACCCCGCATTTTTCCCGTACGTGCTTAAACGATTTCGTCGAAATAAACATTGAAGTTTTGGTGATATAAGAGATTTTCAGAAAATATTTTACGTGAGAAAGAAATTAAATGATGATTTTCAAGGATTTTTATAAACCAAATGTTTTTATAGATGTGAAGTGAATAATTTTGTTGAGTTTTGAAATGATTTGATTTTTAAGAAATAAGTTGTGACTTTATTAAAGAGTGATTTTTAAAGTGAAGTTTTTGGGTCTGTTAACTTTAAAAATTCGTAACTTTTTAACCGTAACTCGGATTTTTACGAACTTATATCAAAACGACCGTCTCGAAACGTAGATTTTAAAAATGTGATTTTCAGATTTTTCTGGGTTGATTTATAAAAATTTATTTTCAGAGTTATAAAATACGAGTTTTAGAGATGGTATTTTGAAGAAAATGAATTTATTGATTTGGCTTGTATTTTTATGTGATGTATGCTTGATTTAATATATGTGTGCTGTATGATGCATGAAACTAATGGTGTGAATGTAATTTGTTAGAATTAATTGCCTTGATGTGTGAATTGATGAATTTAGATAAATATGATTAAGAAAATAAAATGTAAATTGTATATACTTCGGTGTGTATGTATGAGTGTGTATGCATATATATATGTGTACCTGTATGTATGTGTGTGCATGTATCTTAGGAGTAGAATTTCCTAGAAGCTTAATGAGTAAGTCAAGCTATAACCAAATGAACCAAACTTAGTTAGAACCAAACTAAACTAAGATAGAATGTAACCAAACCCTAACTAGTTTCAAACCTAGAATGACCGCTAAAGTCTTAGCCTAACCTACCTTGTCCCCTTGCTTTGATAAAATTCACCCATGCATAATTTTAAAAGCCCAAAACCTCCCCTCCCTATGTGTATGACCAAACCAACCTTTAAGGGCACAAGAGGGAAAATGAAATTTGTTGAAACTGAGTGTTGAAACTCATGGTTTTCCTCTTGATGTTTTGATGATGACACAACATGATTATTTATATAATCTTAACAGGTTCAGTTACATTGAAGATTGCAAAGATGTTATGCTCGTTGAAGACCTAGCGTTTAGGTTTAGAAATCTTTGTAAGGCATTTAATATACTTAAAGCAATTAGGTATAACTCATATGATGATGATATTTTGCTTTCTCTCTTAAAACCTAGAAGAAGCTTTTTAAACCTTTTGCTCCAGGAATATTATTTGTGAAAAATGTTTTGCGAAAACCTTTGGTTACAATCTTTTTCATGAAAATCTATTTTTTAACATGATGTAATCGATTAACCCATCTGGAATAATCGATTACTTGATGCAACTTATAACCAGAGTGTATGTAATGGATTAATTAGGATCTCGTAATGGATTACTTCCTTGAACTGGTCATTTAGGTGCAAGTAATCGATTACAGGAATCTAATAATCGATTATATTCAATGCTGCAACTTTTTGTGAAAAACCTGAGAGCATGTAATCGATTAACCTGACCAAAGTAATCGATTACTTCAATTCAAATTTTGAAAAACGTGCTGAAATCAATATGATTCCCAGAATGATTTCTTTCCATTTTTGGAGGATCACGTTTTGATTATTGGCTGCTTCTTCTACTTTTTAAAAAAGGCTTTCCTTTTCTTCTAAGACACTCTCTTCTTCTCCTTTGTTTTTCTTCTCCTTGAATTCTTGGAAATCCTTTGAGAAGAAAAATCATATTTGTTCATCATCATCATCTAGAGTTATAGTCTAAGTTTTGCTTGAGTACATTATATTGGTATAGTACTTTATTGTAGTATCCGCTCTAAGTAGAGAGCTTATTGTTAGTTGCACACATTTCTTCGTGCAAATTCTTTTATTGTAAGGGGTGTGACAACCTTAGTGTTTAAGGAGTGTTTTCCCTTAGGATCGAACGTGTGTCGCGTTCTTAGGGTGAGATAACCCTTGTGTATTGGGTAGCGCTATACGAACGGTGGGATTCCTAGTAGTTAGGCTATTTGTATTCGAGGTCCCTGGCGAACGGTGGGATTCCTAGTAGCTTGCGGGGTGCTCTGGATGTACTTGGGGACGCAGTTGCGTCTTGGCTTAGTGAAAAGCTCAAGTGGGTCTCTTGAGGACTGGATGTAGGCATTGTTGGCCGAACCAGGATAAAAATCTCTGGTGCATTATTTCCTATCCCTCTTCTTTTTATTTTCCACTTGTTTAATTTTTGTTAATCTTATTTTAGTGGTTAAAAACTATTTTCAAGTTTTAATTTATGTATCACGAGGATTGTGGTTTTCCTTTGTGATGTTTTTCTTGAATCCAATCTCGTGTCTAATATGCATTTCAATATTCGTAAGTAATATTATTTGAATTGTTTGCTTAAAAACGTTTTAAATTCGTTCTTTAAGTGTTCCGCTCGTTTTAATCTCTTTTATTTTCTAAAAGAACGTTTTATTACGATTAAATTTCAAAATTTTATAAACACCCAATTCACCCCCCCTCTTGGGTGATTCTTGCCAATTACCACCAATTATTCCAACAATTGGTATCAGAAGCTTCGTGCTCTGGTAACAAGCTTGAAAGTGTAAGTGCTCACAGATGATCTTGAAAGTGTAAGTGCTCACAGATGTAATCAGGAGACTCAGATAGAGAAAAGCTTGAAGAATGAATTGACTATTTCTCATGACAAAGTTTTGAATGATGACACCGATAGCGTGAGGAACAATTCGTTAGATGAAAATGATGATGATTTAGAAAAGTTGTTTGAAATATTCTTGGAATCTCATGTGGAATCAAGTTCTTCAGATGAGGAGTCAGTAGACAACGAAAGTGCATCACATTCATATACTCGTCACGAGGTAACTTTGATTGATTCGCATTCCCTAAACCCTCTTAATACTTATAATATTTTGAGAGATGATTTGAAAAATAATTTTGAATATAGCACCGCTACTGGAAATGAAAAATGTAATTTTATTAAAAAATCTGTTGAGGCTGCTTCCTGTGACTCTCATTGTATCTCAAAATCCATTTGTTCAAACTCCTTTCTTGACAATTCTAATAAGAATGTGGAAATTCAAAAGTCAAGTAAAGAGGTTAGCAAATGTGATTCTGAATACAAGGATCACGAGACTGTGTTTTGAAAAAATGATTTTAGAAAAACCAAAGCATCTCCCAAAATCATTATTTGTAACTATTGTGGTCGTTCGGGTCATATTTCTCATCTATGCAATTATAAGAAAAATCGATATATGAGAAATAAAATGAAATGGGTTCCAAAGTTTTCTGAGGAATCCAAATCTAATCCCTCTGGACCCAAAATGAGATGGGTACCAAAAACTAATTCTTGTAACAGGAATGTAGATCATACCTTATCTAAGGAAGCACCAAGACAAAATCAAAAAGAGAATTACATCAAAAGGACTGCTTGGACATCTAAAGTTAGATGGAGTGACCAAAGGAGAATAGCCCTATCAAGATCAAAAATCTCAAATGGAAGAAATGAAAAGTTCATATTAATGAAAAATCAAAGAAGGAATTATTGGTCTAGGACAAAATATCCTTGGCACATAATGGTTGATGAAAGGAATCATTGGTCAAAGTCAAAATCTACATGGCATACAAAGTCTGAGGTAAACAGGTCATGTACTTACTATAATCATGATTATTCAAGAACATACTTTGACTATTCCAAGCTATACAGAATTTGAAAAATAAGTCATGTGTTGCAAAGTTTTATCTTCACATGATATTCATATCTTGGAAAAGCTAAAGTACTTCATAAAATGTTATTTAGTGCAAACTTGAGGTAATCGAGTTAGCATCAAATACATATTATGATTAAACTTGGTATAATTCATAGTTATAATGAACCATATGATTTGATACATTATTTTGGTCTATTTTCAGTTATGTCAAAAGCTCACATTTGTTTATTATATCAATTTATCTAACTTGAGCGTTGGAGATAGCCAGAACTATCTGTTTTGTAGGAAACAGGTCTCTTAAAGGTAAGTTGACCACAAGCGAATGTCACTAACGGTTCCTGGCATCAGCAATCAATTGTCAGAAGACATTGGAAGGTGCAATTCAGAAAAAGAAGAATTCTGGAAGTTTGTGCAGAAGTAATCGATTACTCTGCAACAGTAATCGATTACCCAGTTGGTTTTTGCATCAGTTCTGATTAGATTTGGAAAGTTAATCGATTAAAGGATCAGAAGAATCGATTAAACCTGCAGCATCATACAACCCATCAGAGGCAATGTAATCGATTAAGGGAGTTGATATAATCGATTATAAATGTTGCATCAGTTCTGACCAGAGAAGGAATAATCGATTAATTGCTTGGAAGTAATCGATTAATTGTTGAAGTAATCGATTAAAGCAAGGAAATAATCGATTATTGGTTACAGTATCTGAAAAAAAAAGGGAAAAAGTGCAGATTCGTGTGGGCCTTTTGACCCAGTTAACCAAGTGTGGACCACATATAGAATAACCCTAGCCACATATCTTCTTACACACTCTCTCTCTCTTCCCACAAATAAAAAAAATACGGCCTCCTTCCCTCTCTCTCTCTCCCACGACACTCTTCTTCTTCACTTCATCTTCTTCATCCTCCAACCTCCATACAACATAACCTTCACCAAACCTCCATCAAACCCTCACCATTCTCACTCATATCTCTTTCTTCTCTCATAAACCTTCATCTTCATCCCTATTCTCATCCAAAACCCGCCCTTCTCTCTCTTCCTCTCTCACATTCGGTTCTCAACTTCCACCACCATAACCACCATTGAAACCACTAGTTCTTGCTCAACATTGTCAAAACCTTACTCAAAACACTTGGTAAACATGGTTCTCTCAAGGTTTGCATGATTCATGGCACTTGATCTTCATGTTTCAGATCCGGTTCTTCATCACTGGTTCAAGTGTGTTGATGTGTGAAGATTTCGGTTCACCTGGTTCATTGGTTCGGTCGTCTAGTTCATTGGTCTGATTTGGTCCTTGGTTTGCTCTCTTGGTTCAGTTCAGAAAACCTTGAAGCTTTCTGGTTCAGTTGCACTGTCGTTGGTTCGGTTAAGAATTTTGAGGTTTTCGGTTCAGATGCAAGCATACTGGTTTGACTGATTCAGTGTGATCTCTTGTTGGTTCAGTATTCAATTCAGTGTTTCTTCATCGGTTCAGGTTCTTGGCCTTCTATTCTTCTTCAGTATCTCTATGTTCACTATAATAATATGATGATATACTGCTCAAAGATGATATCTTGACGTTGAAACTGCTGAGTTGAGTATCTGATAGTCTGGATTATTATCAGTGTTGTGTTGCAAATTGCCTGGATAGCCTAGTCTATGGTCTTGGTTCGGTTGATTCAGAATCCTGCATTTGATATTTTTGGGCTGTGACCATGTCATCTCGTCACACAAAAAGAAGGGTGATCATTGAGGAGTCAGATGAGGATGAGCCTTCAACTCCTGTTGTTCAGAGAAGGGTTCAACCTTCGTCTAGCCGAGCTCCTAGGCCTCCAAGGACTAGACAAAGTGTCGCAGGTCCTTCTGCTCCACCTCCACGGTTCATCAGCCAATTGCATTAGAGAAGTTAAACCGCTGGTTATCTAACCCTTCCTAGATAATGGATTATGAAAAGTACTTTGCTGCCTATTCTGTGATTTCTCTGAGGTTCCTTGATGCTGAAACTTTTGATGCTGATGACTGTAATCTCCCTGTTGTGATGCTCTTGAAAGAAAAAGGTCTTTTTTGAATTCAGTACTATTGGAGGAGACTATTATGAAGACTTGGTCAAGGTCTTCTACACCAATCTGGTCTGGAATGCTGATGAAAAGACTCTGTTTTCAGAAGTGAAAGGGAGGATCATCAAAATCAGCTTGAACACCTGGATTAATATTACTCACCTACCCATGGATGGTATCACTTTCACTGGTTCCAGCTCAGATAGCCTATGGGGAGATGAGTATGACAAGAAGACCGCTAAGGAAGAATTTATTGATGACCGCATCCCTACTGGAAAAGTGCTGACCTCTGGAAATTTGAAGTTTGAGTATCGAGTTCTACACTTCATTCTAAATCGTTGTCTGATTCCTAGGTAAGGTAACTATTTCTGGCTGCTTGATTTTGACTATATCATCTTCTGGGCGTGGTTTCACGACAAACCCATTAACTGGGGTTGGTTTGTCCTAAACCACATGATTGAGGTTGCTGGAAAAGTCTGACGATCAATTGACAATGATATGAAGAATAAAACCTCTAAGCTGCCATATGCGACTCTCATAACCCACATTCTTAGGCGTTTTCGTATTCCCTTGAACCGTGAAGCTTGAACTGCTCCTAACGCTGATATGCGTATGGACACCAATTTCTTGGGTCACATGGGTTGGGTCAATATGGAAGATATAGGTTGGATGCCCAAGACTCAGCGTCGAGAAGGCAAGTCCAACCACAACTATGACCCAGATGAAGAAGAACAGCAACAACAGCAGCCACAGCCAGATAGTGCACCGACTCAGGATTCGGACTTCATTCCGCTACAAGCTCTTTATCCACCCAATCACATTCCTCCGTATATGCAGTTGTTTATGGATGATGTAAGAGGATACATGAGGCGTTCTGATGAACACATGCATTCAGTGGACACTTCTCTTGCACAGCTCACCTCCGGCATGGAATAGATGCACGTTGATATGGAGGCAGTGCAGCAGGAGATATATCATGTGAGGTATCAGAACCGTCCTCCGTTCCAGTGATCATTCAGCTTGTGGCACTTCACTCTGCTGTCTCAGTTTATTTGCTTTATGATATTTTGGACAATTTTTTTGTTTATGCTCGTAACCCCCTAGTTCCTTCATTTATCATGTGTAACTGTTTTGTGGATCTCGTTTAGTATTATCTGTGTTTCTCTGGATATTTTTGACTTCATGCACTATGACAATTTTTGATGTTGTGCTGGTTGTGCTTAAATTGTGTCCCACCTTTTTGATGATATCAAAAGGGAGAGAAATATGCTAGAGCAAAATAGGTTACAGGTTAAGGAACAGGTTATCAGGTTCATGATTATTCATGAATTCAAAGGGAGCTCAGTTTGTGTGTTTGATGTTAGAGCTGCTCTTGTTGAGCTTGTTTTTAATGAGCTTAAATATGTTTTGAATATTATATTATGTACTAACCTCTGTTTTGCAGGTAGTGTTTGTCATCATCAAAAAGGGGGAGTGTTGAAACTGAGTGTTGAAACTCATGGTTTTCCTCTTGATGTTTTGATGATGACACAACATGATTATTTATATAATCTTAATAGGTTCAGGTACATTGAAGATTGCAAAGATGTTATGCTCGTTGAAGACCTAGCGTTTAGGTTTAGAAATCTTTGTAAGGTATTTAATATACTTAAAGCAATTAGGTATAACTCATATGATGATGATATTTTGCTTTCTCTCTTAAAACCTAGAAGAAGCTTTTTAAACCTTTTGCTCCAGGAATATTATTTGTGAAAAATGTTTTGCGAAAACCTTTGGTTACAATCTTTTTCATGAAAATCTATTTTTTAACATGGAGTAATCGATTAACCCTTCTGGAATAATCGATTACTTGATGCAACTTGTAACCAGAGTGTATGTAATGGATTAATTAGGATCTTGTAATGGATTACTTCCTTGAACTGGTCATTTAGGTGCAAGTAATCGATTACAGGAATCTAATAATCGATTATATTCAATGCTGCAACTTTTTGTGAAAAACCTGAGAGCATGTAATCGATTAACCTGACCAAAGTAATCGATTACTTCAATTCAAATTTTGAAAAACGTGCTGAAATCAATCTGATTCCCAGAATGATTTGTTTCCACTTTTGGAGGATCACGTTTTGATTATTGGCTGCTTCTTCTACTTTTTAAAAAAAGGCTTTTCTTTTCTTCTAAGACACTCTCTTCTTCTCCTTTGTTTTTCTTCTCCTTCTTGAATTCTTGGAAATCCTTTGAGAAGAAAAATCATATTTGTTCATCATCATCATCTAGAGTTATAGTCTAAGTTTTACTTGAGTACATTATATTGCTATATGACTTTATTGTAGTATCCGCTCTAATTAGAGAGCTTATTGTTAGTTGCACACATTTCTTCGTGCAAATTCTTTTATTGTAAGGGGTGTGACAACCTTAGTGTTTAAGGAGTGTTTTCCCTTAGGATTGAACGTGTGTCGCGTTCTTAGGGTGAGATAACCCTTGTGTATTGGGTAGCGCTATACGAACGGTGGGATTCCTAGTAGTTAGGCTATTTGTATTCGAGGTCCCTGGCGAACGGTGGGATTCCTAGTAGCTTGCGGGGTGATCTGGATGTACTTGGGGACGCAGTTGCGTTTTGGCTTAGTGAAAAGCTCAAGTGGGTCGCTTGAGGACTGGATGTAGGCATTGTTTGCCGAACCAGGATAAAAATCTCTGGTGCATTATTTCCTATCCCTCTTCTTTTTATTTTCCGCTTGTTTAATTTTTGTTAATCTTATTTTAGTGGTTAAAAACTATTTTCATGTTTTAATTTATATATCACGAGGATTGTGGTTTTCCTTTGTGATGTTTTTCTTGAATCCAATCTCGTGTGTAATATGCATTTCAATATTCGTAAGTAATATTATTTGAATTGTTTGCTTAAAAACGTTTTAAATTCTTTCTTTAAGTCTTCCGCTCGTTTTAATCTCTGTTATTTTCTAAAAGAACGTTTTATTACGATTAATTTTCAAAATTTTATAAACACCCAATTCACCCCCCCCCCCCCCCCTCCTCTTGGGTGATTCTTTCCAATTACCACCAATTATTCCAACAAAATTTGCTTATAATTACTTAGAGCCTTGGTTCATTCACCCATTCCATTTCATTTACACACTTCCACCACAAACACACTCTAAGAGACCCATTAAGCTCTTAGAGAGAAAATGAAAAGAAAAATAGAGAAAGAAAGAGGGAGATGGTCGTGGAACATAGGAAAGGAGGAAGAAGAAAATCCAAGCTAGATCAAGCCTTGCTCTAGGAGATTCAAATTTTAGAAAAGCTAGAAGACCAATATTTTTTTTCATGGTAGGATTTGAAGATCAAGAAGAAGATTATGTAATAGTTTAGTTTTCCTTTTTAGTTTATAAATCTTTATTTCTTTTCTTCTTGCATGTTAAATTTTGTGACTTTAAAGATGATTTTATGTGTTGATCTTCTTTAATCTTGGACTTTAAGGATGATTTTGTAATTTGTAATATGTTAAGTTTGTGCTTGATGTTTCGGTTGAAAGTTTTCTTACTAGATCTACTATTTTTCTAACTAAAATCTTAAAGATCTAAAGAATGGTTAAAGATTTGGTGAAGCTTAACATAAATCCTTCTTGCATTTCTATTTTTCTTTCTTTAAACTGTGAATCATATATGTTTATGTGATGGTTTGATAAATAAATTCATGATCTAAGTTTGTTTATTAATTAAGTGGAAATTTTGGTTTTGCATGTTAAATTTCTTTGTTAAACCGTGATCTAAGTGTGTTTCCATGTTTATTTGATGAATAATTTTATGATCTAAACTTGCTTTGTGAAAGATTTTAAATCTTTAGCTTTGCATGTTGATTTGTTGATAATCTTTACTTGTTTAAAGTGTGTGCATGTAATTATTTTTGCTTGATGAATGAAAAATGTTTAGATCTTAAATTGCATGTTAATTTTTTAAAGAGAAAAATTGTGTTTTCTTTTTATGAGTAATTCGGTTTCAAAAAAAAATTTAAAGAAACTAAGTTTTAAATAATTTTTAAGTACAAGCATGATTTAATCTAATGTTTGATCATGTGTGTTTTATTTTTTAGGGCCATTCGGCCATGTTTTATAAATAATAGGATCTTTGCTTTTTAGTTTGTGAAAAGTGGATGCATGTATGTTTTATGCTTAGATTTAGTGATTTTATGTGCATAAAGTTAAAAAGTAAATCTTTATTCCTTCGTTTTGAGAAAGGTTATAATCTTGAGTTTATTTTTATGCATGTTTGAAAAAGATTTTGTTTCAATAAAATTGATGCATGTGGATATGAATGAGTTGTGTTGTATGTTGACTTTAAGCCATCCTAGGGCTAGGTAGAAAGCTATGTGTCCCTTGTCTAGGTTGCATGCATGATAGGTTAATGGAATTTAAAGATTCTAAAAGTACATGCATAGATTAATTGAATTTAAAAGAAATATATAAAAATCTTTGAGGTAGTTGTGATTTAAATTGCTGTGTTGATTTTGTCTTAAAATGAAATTAAAAGTTGTGTATTTTTCTTTTTGATGCTCACGGTTTTAGCCTAAAACTAAAGAAAATAATTTGATGCTTTTATATCTCTATTTGTGCATTAAATCTTTGTAATATTTTACATGTATAATTCGGCCAAACCATGTGCATGTAATTGGAAAAATAGTCTTCATGAAATGACTTAGGATTATGGCTATGTCCCTAGGTGCATGATGATGTGTGAAAGTGATGTGTGTTTCTTTTAATTCTTTTTGGTTTGATTTGATTATGAGAAAAGGATTTTGATGGTGTTAAATCAATAATTTTTAGTTTTAAATTTTGTTTGTAAGTAGGAAATAATGACTAAGTGTAATTCGGTTTTATTAGATTAATTAGAAGGATTAAGTTAAATTATTTTCTCAAGTGTAATTAAGTTAATTTATTTAGATTATAATTTAATTAATAATTTTAAATAATTAAAAGTGTGGCTTGTATGATGTGAAATATGATTTGTATTATGGACGCCTTGAAATGGGTATGTGATTGTTCTTGTGTTAATTGAATGTGTTTGTTTTGAATACTGTTTATGAGTTTTAATTGTGAAAAATCTATGTTTGTGTGGTAGACCGACCCTCGGTCTACCCTAAAACGCCCTCGGCCGACTAGAATACTCACTGGCCGACCAGAATTCTCATTCTGCCGGGTCACGCATCTTTGGGCCGAGCACATGCCATAGGATCCACCCTAACGACTCTGGACCGAGTACAGGGACCTCTTCCCTTAAAGAGTCCAAGCTAAGGGCGCGTGAGCCTAGCTCGCCAACCAGATAAGACTAACCGCTAACAGGATAAGGATGAATGACTCATCCCTTATCCTATAAAGGGACACGTCAGCCCTACTGGACCTCCGTACAGGCCCATAGGGTACAACACCGCTCCCCCTATAAATAGCTGTCTCCAGCTAGGGGCTCAGGTACGTTTTTTCTCCCTAATCATACACTAGCACACACTCGTGATTAGGGAAACCCTAGTTATCCCAACTGGATAGCTAGCATACCAACAAAATCACACAGTAACATCAGACCGTATTCTAGCTCTTAGGTCTTCCATACCCTTGAGCTAGGGTTATACTCTGAACATTGTGTCTAGGACATTACATTGGCGCCGTCTGTGGGAAACCGTAAACTGCTATTCCCACCCCAAAATGGTAGAAACGCGAGGAAACGCAACATCGCGTGGCGCAAACTGCCATGCAGGGCGAAACCATCAGAATTTGCAAGAAGGCAGTGACGACAATGGCGGAGATCTCGATGGGAGAAACCCTCCACATCCCAGCATGCCATCAGTAAGACAAATTCCAGCCCGGAGCCACCACTCCGTTCCAGCTCGCATGCACAGTGGTCCTTACACCGTCCATTCCAGGCAAACAAACCCCCAGAACCAAAATTCTCTTAACCCCAATCATGCCCAAAACCATGGATCAGGCCGATCCATCGACGCCCGTGTTTCTGGAGATGATAGAGATCACTCCCGTGGTCAAAGGGAGAGCCAGTTGGAAGAAATCATTAAGCAACAAGCTAAGATCCTAGAACAACAGGGAAAGGCCATCGCCGATCTCCAACAGCTCCATATGCAGGCGGTGGCCGGAGGGGTGTTAGCAACTCAGCTGATCCCCCACCCAACCACCACTCTACCTCCACCACCCCCCATAAACCCAATCTTAGAGGACACATATGAAACCGACCACACTGCTCATCCTGGCCATCCCTTCACTCCGAGAATCATGGCATACGAGACACCCTCAGCCTTTCTCGGCCCAACGAGTGTTTCCAAATATAACGGGTTAACCGACCCTTTGGAGCATATCTTGTCTTTTGAAGGAGCTATGAACTTTTACGATGGTGGAGACATGATGAAATGCAGAGCTTTTTCCATGACTCTCCAACCACCCGTCTTAAGGTGGTACTCAGCCTTGCCCAGGAACTCTATTAACTCCTGGGCAGAGATGAAGAGAGTTTTTCTGAACAGGTACACCGCTAGTTGCGTCCAGTCGAAGTCCGACCACGCGCTAGCGGGCGTTATGCAGCAGACCGAAGAGCCGTTACGGGAATATCTCTCACGTTTCCATTCGGAGGCAGGGACCGTGCCTAACTTAGAACCAAGCTTTGCAGTCTTTCTCTTCACTCAGGGTCTCCGAAACGGAGATTTCAAAAATTCACTTGTGGGCAAACGGCCGAGGGATATGGCGGAGCTAAGACATCGATCTACTAAGTTCATAAACTTAGAAGAATTCAGCAAATGGCAAAGAAACAGAGACAGAGGCGAGCGGGGAGAGCCATCCTCCCAGGGGAGATCAAGAAGAGACGAGAGAAGGGATGACCGAAGGGAAGATCAAAGGAGGGGACCCCGGGGGGAAAGGAGATTTGGACCTCCCCGAGGGAAATTCGAGCAATACACCCCTCTCACAGTCCCAAGAAGCCAAATTCTGCAGGAAACAATGCAGACTGACCTCCGAGCAATAGAAAGACCACCCCCCTTTGAAGAGAAGCCAGCGGCAAGATCGCTCCAAATTTTGCTCGTATCATGGTGGGTATGGGCACACGACAGATGAATGCACTTGGCTCAGGGATGTGATCGAGCAGTTAATCAGGGACGACAAGTTACAGCAGTATGTCCGGGAAGCACTTGACCGACATACTCGAAGAAGAACTCCATCCCCTGACAGGAATGGTCGGCCGTCAACCAGGCAAGCCGATCAAAACACCAACCAACAACAACCAACCAATCAGCAGCGAGTGGCCATGGTAGAGGTTGCCACGACGGATCAATCCCCGCAAAACCTACGAGTCAACACCATTGCTGGAGGTTTTGCGGGAGGAGGAGAGAAACGGTCCGATAGAAAGAAATATATCAATCAAGTCCTTGCAGTTCACAACCATCCAATCCGAAAGAGAACCACAAGAAGTATTCCCATTAGCTTTTCTGATGATGATCTTGAAGGGGTGATCCCGGGTCATAACGACCCTATGGTCATCACTGCTTTGATCGGTAATTACGAGGTTGCCAGGGTATTCGTCGATCAGGGTAGCTCGGCAGATATCATGTTCCTAAACCTTTTCGAAGCACTAAAATTAAAAAACTCGGACCTGACCCCCTTCGAGGGAAAGCTGATCAGCTTTACTGGGGATGCAGTGGTTCCCAAGGGACACATCCAGCTGCCAGTGACCCTCGGGAACCACCCTTCGGCGAGAACCGAGATTATCAAGTTCCTTGTAGTCGATTGCCCTTCAGCATACAATGCCATCCTCGGCAGGACATGCTTGCAGGCCTTCGGCGCGGTCGTGTCAACGGTCCATCTGGCTATGAAGTTTGAAGGTACTGACAGGACTGTAGTTACCATCCGAGCCGAGCAGGAGAAGGCTCGACTGTGTTACAATGCCAGTTTGGCAAAGATCAAGATTCCAGAACAAATCCAGCCAACGTTAAGTTTGAACAAGGGAAGTGTACTCTTGACGGATCTAGATGTTAGGTCCGATTTGGATGATTCAAGACCTACCCCTGAAGGAGAGTGGGAGTTCATTGTTTTGGATGAAAAACTACCAGACAGAAGAGTGAAACTAGGAACCAACCTTCCAGAAGAAATACGAGCAGAAATGCTCGAGCTTTTAAAGAAGAATAAAGATCTTTTCGCTTGGACCTCGGCAGACATGCCGGGGATTGATCCGAACTTGATCTGTCATCGGCTCAGTGTTTATCCGACCGCCAAACCGGTCGCCCAAAAGAAGAGAAGGGTTGGCACCGAAAAGGCGGTAGTGATAGAGCAAAAGGTATCCGAGCTCCTTTCCGCCGGGTTCATAAGGGAGGTTAGCTACTCGGAATGGCTCTCCAACACCGTTCTGGTCAAGAAATCGAATGGGAAGTGGCGCATGTGCGTCGACTATACCGATTTGAGCAAAGCATGCCCAAAGGACCAGTACCCCCTCCCCATCATTGACAAATTAGTGGACAACTCATCTGGCTACCAACTCTTATCTTTCATGGATGCATACTCAGGATATAATCAAATCCCGATGTACCCTCCTGATCAGGAGAAAACGGCCTTCATCACTGAAAGGGCAACTTACTGCTACACGGTAATGCCTTTCGGGTTGAAAAACGCTGGCGCAATCTACCAGCGTATGATGAACAAGGTCTTCTCGGGAATGATCGGACCTACTCTTGAGGTGTACATTGATGATATGATAGCTAAGAGTAAGAAGAAGGAGGACCATCCTCGGGACCTCGTGGCTATTTTTGATAGAATCAGAAAAGTTAACATGCGCCTGAACCCTGATAAGTGTACCTTTGGGGTCCCAGCCGGGACCTTTTTAGGTTTCATGCTCTCGGAGAGGGGGATCGAGGCCAACCCGGAGAAATGTCAAGCTATCCTGAACATGCACAGCCCATCTAATGTCAAAGAAGTTCAAAGGCTAACTGGTCGGATGGCGGCCCTCTCCAGATTTCTCCCTCAAGTAGCCAAGAAAGCTTTACCATGGTACCAGTTACTCAGAAAAAACAAGAACTTCCATTGGAACGACTCTTGCGAACAAGCGTTTACAGAGCTCAAGCAATACCTCTCGGCCCCTCCCGTCCTCACCAGTCCTCGGGAAGGGGAAACTTTGTTTTTGTATTTGTCCGTAAGTGAAACATCTGTTAGCTCGGTTTTGGTCAGAGACGACTCGGGAACCAAGCGTCCCATCTACTTTGTCAGCAAGGCCCTCCAGCGGCCTGAGATAAGATATTCCAGAATTGAAAAACTCGCCTTTGCTTTGGTGATTGCTGCTAGGAGACTCCGGCAGTACTTTCAGAACCACCCCGTAGTACTCAGAACAACTCAGCCAATCAGGCAGGTCCTCAACCGACCAGACTTGGCTGGAAGGATGGTGTCGTGGTCTGTTGAACTATCTGAGTTCGACATCACCTACGAGCCAAGAAAAACTCTCAAGTCCCAGATTTTAGCAGATTTTGTTTCAGAGCTATCAGATTCTACTTATTCCAACCCCTCCCAGCCATGGAAAATTTATGTTGATGGCTCCAGCCACAATAAGGGGGCAGGAGCAGGGATAATCCTTGAAAACGCAGCTGGCATTTGTGTGGAGTACTCCCTCAAGTTCGACTTCCCCACCTCGAACAACCAAGCAGAGTACGAAGCGGTGATAGCCGGCTTGCGCATGGCCCATCAAATGGGGGCGTCAGAAATTGAAGTTTTCAGTGATTCCCAGCTAGTTGTATCTCAAATCAAAGGTGAATTCCAAGCCAAAGAGCCAATCCTTCAGAGATATCTAGAACAAGTCAAAGCTCTCACAGATCTTTTTCCCCAATTCTCCATCACCCACATCCCTAGGTCTTCTAACAGCCGTGCAGATATCCTGTCAAAGCTCGCCAGTACTAAAGGACTAGAGAACAACAAAACCCTAATCCAAGAAACTGTTCACCAGCCGAGTGTTATCTTGGCTGTGTCTCTAACCACCAGCTGGATGGACCCCATTAAGCAGTATCTCCAGTTCCAAATCCTACCTACCGACTCCTCCCAAGGAAAGAAGGTAGTAAGACAAGCGGCTCAATACACCATGGTCGGCAACATTTTGTACAAACGGGGAACAGACTCCCCAATGCTAAGGTGTCTGGACCGAGCGGAAGCTGATCTGGTACTAGCCGAGGTTCATGAAGGAATCTCGAGCCACCATATGGGTGCGAAGGCATTGGCTCGCAAAGTGCTCCGAGCGGGCTACTACTGGCCTACACTCCTCAGCGACGCCTCGGAACATGTTAAAAAGTGCGATTCCTGTCAGTTCCATGGAAATGTTTTTCAATGCCCCCCAACGGAGCTACATTCCATGATTGCACCATGGCCCTTCTATCAGTGGGGCATGGACATCATAGGAAAATTCAAAACAGCCCCGGGGCAGCTAAAATTTGTAGTGGTCGCAGTTGACTATTTCACAAAGTGGATTGAGGCCGAGGCGTTGGCTACAATCTCCTCCGCCAAAATTCAAAAGTTCTTTCTCAGACAAATCATCACCCGCTTCGGTGTCCAACACACCCTGGTCACCGACAACGGTACCCAATTCACTGCTAAGGTTTTCCAAGAACTTGTCAACCACTTCCATATTACCCATCACTTCTCATCCGTCGAGCATCCGCAAACCAATGGACAGGCTGAAGCTGCGAACAAAACCATCATCGACGGTTTGAAGAAAAGATTGTTGGATGCCGAGGGTTCATGGGCTGACCTCCTTCCCGAGGTATTATGGTCAATCAGAACGACCATACACACCTCAACAGGAGAAACCCCGTTCCGACTAACCTACGGTTGTGACGCTTTGTTACCTATTGAAACTCGGATCCCTACCTTCCGTATATCCGAGCGACCAATAGAAGTAAACGATGATTTGTTAAAGGAAGAATTAACCCTCAGCGAGGAAATCCGATCCCTAGCCTCGGAACGAGAGAAAAAAGCTAAGGAAAGACAATCCCGAGAGTACAACAAATGGGTGGTTCCGAGGAGTTTTGCTGTGGGAGACCTGGTCCTTAGACGAGCTGACATTGGATTGAAAAATTCAAGAGAAGGGAAGTTGGCTAAGAACTGGGAAGGTCCTTACCGAGTGATCTCGAAGACAGGCTCGGGGGCCTACAGACTTGAAACACTAACCAACCAACAGTTGAACAACTCCTGGAACGCCACCAAGCTCAAACCATACTATAGCTAAATGGGAGCCACAACACTGTCTGCAAAGATGAAATTTTATCATTTTAAATTCCTGTCATTTATCTTTAACATGATCTTAATTATCCTTTTTTTGTATTTGACTCCTGTTTACAAACGGATCAAGGAAATTCGATGAAGCTTTTAAATTCTCGTATTCTCTTACTGTTAACGTACTATCCATTTCCCCTCGGCTCGCCACCGAGGCGAACTTGGATGATTATGCATGACCTTCTAACAAGGACATATAAACTAACAATTGCAAGTACTTTAATGAGATGCCCGGCCAAAAACTAAAAACAGTTTCGTAGTGCCGAGGACCGAGGATCCCACCTAGGCCATAGGTCGGAGATTCGAAATCTAAAACAACAGTTTATAACGAGATAAAACACAATACTAGATCATAAAGAACAGAATAAGATTCGCTTCTTACAAGAACAATGTTGCAAAATAAAAAAAAAGTCTTCTTACAAGAACAGAATAAGTTCAAATTACCAAATTACACAGCAAAATACAGCAAAATACATCTCCAGGGAGTTAATCCTCGTCTTCGGACAAGGCAATGGATGACCCATCAAAGTCTTCTTCACTTTGCTCCAACTCCAGGGGGTTCGGCAGGTTAGGTGCTGATAAATCCACTTCAGCATCATCACGATAATCGATCATCCGATCACCATCAACCCCATAATATGGGCTAGTCCCAACCACTCGGATTCCAGGGTTCAAGAGCATTAACTGTTTGACAGCATTCACAAAAGAGTCGACAGCACCATGATCCCAGTTGAAGTGGTTCTTGCAAGCCAGTACCTTATGCTTCAAAGCCTTCCGACGAGTTTTGATCAACTCCCTCTGCACTTCACCCAGTTCCCCTTGTAACCTATTCACTTCCGCCTCCGACCTCGTCAAACGACCAGCAACACCTTCTAGCTCATTAACCCTTTGACAAGCTTCAGTCAGCTTCGCCTGGGCCGCCTGCAGCAACCTTCCTTTCTCAGCATCCTTTCCAACCGTATCCTCTAGAGCCTTTAGAGCAGTCTCCCGAGCTCTCTCCGAAGCGTCAAATCTTCTTTGAAGCTCGGCGTTTGCCTCCGTTAGAGCTCGGAGATTTGCCTCACTTTCCCTCACTTGGCTTAGTAGATTCTTAGTTTCAGCAGCAGCAGCTTTCCTCTTCTCTTTCTCAGCCGACGAGAGGGTGGCACTGATGTCTTCCGCATTTTTGCTTAAATGAAACATATAGCTGGCGGCCCTCAGCATGTTTCGGCCCAAAAGGTCACAATGGCACCTTAAGGTGCTTGCCGTCTGATCCGACAACCTTTTTTCATCGTTCGGCGTATAAACCAAGCCGATGAATTTCTCATTTAGCTTCCTAGCCCAAACACTCTCCTCGTCCGGGTCAGACAAATCGAACCACAGATTGGTCCTTTGAAGGTCGGCAACCTTCGCCTTCACCACCTCCACAGCCTTGCCTTTGCCTTTATCCAACTTAGCCCTTTTGGCAAGAGGCACCCGATCCTCTTCATCCTCCTTTCCTTCCACTTGCACCAGCGGGATTCCAGTAGCTATTTCCCCCCCCTTTGTCGGTGAAGGACGAACAACCTGCACCACCTCGACCTCGGAGGGACAAGTTTCGGCGACAGTCACCGAGCGAGTGGCTTCCGAGGACATGTCTCCACTCCGAGAACCACTTGACCCAGCAGCCGCCTTTGCTTTAGCAAGTTCCTTTATACGAGCAACAACCTTGTTTTCCTTAGCCATTTTTTCTGCAAAACCAAGAATCCAAATGTTAAAAAAAAAAATAAAAAAAAAAAAAAAAAAAAAATTTACCAAGCTCGGCTTTTATAAGCTCCTGGGGAAAAAGAATGATCTTCTTGATATCTACTGGACCATTCCGTCTAAGATAGGAAAAGAAGGTATCACAAGTGATCCTCTCGGCTACAGATAGCTCGGACTCGTATTGATACTGATAAAGTTTGGGATTGCGGTTAAAAAACTCGGGTGACCAAGACAACGGAAACCGAGGCTGATCACCCTCCATAAACCAACAGTCCCCGTTTCCGACGAATTGATACTTAAAGTATAAAGGCTTAAAAGTCTTCCATGAATCTGTGAATTTATCGAAGAGGCCATGTCCGTTGCGTGCTTTCAACGACACCCACAATCTTTGGCGCGACCCCTTCTCGAAGATGTTCACTTGCGGTATATACAACCATAGAAACGCTCGGAGCGAGCAAGTCAACTTTTGAGCTTCGCAAAACTTTTGAAAGGCTCGGATGAAGGCCCAACCGCTAGGATGTAGTTGGGTAGGAGCCAAGCGTAACCGACGCAACAGCTCTATTTCTATTTCAGTAAAGGGAAACTTCACCCCCAGCCGAATGACAACTTCTTCATACATGAAAAACTCTTTGCGATCCGCGGCGATCGCCGTACACACTCGGTCGTTGGCTGCCGGTGAGCTTATTGCATAAGATGTCCCAGTTTTATCCGTGGGGCAGGGGAGTATGTGGGCTCGCATATGACTTAGATTACTGTTGACCAAAGCCGACGGGGTTCCAAGCACCTCCAAATCAACCCAGTCATAATCTACAGAGTTCGGAGGCACAAGGAACTCCTGAGGATGTGTGATGCACCTTCGAACCATACCTGGGGAAAGGGAATACTCGGCGTCAGAATCTATAAAATCAAGATTTTTAAACAACCTAGCCCTAGGTTTATTAGTCCTATAGCCGAGCCTGCTACACCTTCCCCTAACCCTAACAGCTTTTCCCCAGAAGGGTTTCTCCCAGGAACGGTTCGAAGGGCGGCGGGATAGTTGGGCCCGCTCTTCCGCCGCTTGATACAACAGTTTCCTACCTTCCTCCTCCTCGGGGTTCCGAGGGTAATCCACTGATAGTGGTACTTCGGCCATCGGATCTACCATGCGATGGCGGAAGGGTGAGGGCAGAAAGTCCAGCACCTCTAGATCGAAAGACGAAGAAGAAGAAGAAGAAGAGGAAGAATCCTCAAGATCACTCAAACCCAGAATCCTAGACCACTCCTCATACTGAAGCCAATTAATACTCATAATGAAATCTAAACTTACCCAGAAATAAGCCCAGAAAACTAAAACAGAGGAACAAAATCTGCAACCAAAAACCCAGAACCTACGGAGAATATGATTCAGCAGAGAAGGAAAGAAAAGCGAAAAACAGGAAAAGAAGAAGAAAATCAAAATACCTGAGAATTGGAGATGAGAACTGGCACGAACGAACTGGGGAATCAAGAACAGAAGAATAATGGCGTAGGGAAATTATAATCCAAAAGCCAATGAGACGAACTTCAGAGAGAAGAGGAGTGTCAGAAGTCTGAGTTTGAAGGAAAGTATGAAAAAAGGAGGAAAAGAGTAGTTGAAGGGGTGGTTTCCCCCCACGTTTGAAAATTTGGGCCTAATCACAAAAGCCCAACAGCCTACATCGCGCCACTAAAAGGACACGTGGCGCACAACTAATGGAAAGAAGCATCTCGAAAACCCAAAAGGCAGCATGCACCATCATGACCCCTCTGACACAAGGCAGCACGTGTCATAGAAGGACATCCAAACGTCCTTTCAGTCAGTCAATGGGACAGCGAGGCAGGGTGAGCTGTCCTGAACTCATTATCCCCTACCGAGCTTAACCCTCGACACCTTGAAGGTCACATACGAAGAACTCTCAGCTCGGCTCAAGACTTGAAAAGTCTTACCGAGCTAAGGGGCTTATGTGGTAGACCGACCCTCGGTCTACCCTAAAACGCCCTCGGCCGACTAGAATACTCACTGGCCGACCAGAATTCTCATTCTGCCGGGTCACGCATCTTTGGGCCGAGCACATGCCATAGGACCCACCCTAACGACTCTGGACCGAGTACAGGGACCTCTTCCCTTAAAGAGTCCAAGCTAAGGGCGCATGAGCCTAGCTCGCCAACCAGATAAGACTAACCGCTAACAGGATAAGGATGAATGACTCATCCCTTATCCTATAAAGGGACACGTCAGCCCTACTGGACCTCCGTACAGGCCCATAGGGTACAACACCGCTCCCCCTATAAATAGCTGTCTCCAGCTAGGGGCTCAGGTACGTTTTTTCTCCCTAATCATACACTAGCACACACTCGTGATTAGGGAAACCCTAGTTATCCCAACTGGATAGCTAGCATACCAACAAAATCACACAGTAACATCAGACCGTATTCTAGCTCTTAGGTCTTCCATACCCTTGAGCTAGGGTTATACTCTGAACATTGTGTCTAGGACATTACATTTTGAATTTTAAAGTAATTAAAAATGTTAGATTAGAAAAAGAATGATTTAAATGACCTAAATTGATGTGAAATCAAACAGATATGACTTTGAAATTGTGCTTTGGTGTTCTGTTTTAATGCCTAAAGATAATAATTTCATAACCAAGATGTTTTAAAACGAAATTAAGAATTCGCGTAAATCGTTTCTAACGCACGGGGAAAAATGTTTAGTTCGGGTGTCGGACGCGAAGGAAACATGGCAAGGCTACCGACTGGAAATATTGGGAAGCTCGCGGATGTTTGTCATCTAGGTGAGTGAGAGTGCTGTGGTCCCGTAACGTGGTTGCTCGCAATCCGAATGGACTGATTGTGAAAGTATTGTGAATTAGACATTTGTGCTAAATGTTTACCTGTTTTACTTGCATACTAGATGTTTATCTGTTTGCATATTTTATTCTGTTTAGAAAATATTTGCTTATGTCTGAATAGTAAAGCGGTAACAACAAAGCGGTGAAAGTAACGAGATAAGAATGAAAAGAGAAAAGAGATGCGAATAAGAGATATGAGAAAGAATTGAGAAAGAAATAAATGGTGCATTAAGACAAAAGAGAAAGTTATAAGAAACGATTGAGAAAGAGATAAAGGTGATGTGAGTGAAGGAAAAAGATAAAGAGTTGAGATTGGAAAGAGAACGTGATTATGAAAGTGAGATGTGGTTGAGTAGAGATGTGATTCCTCGTTCATGTTTTTGGAAAGAAGCCTAGTGTTGAGTTGAGCTTGCTCCTCCATTAGCACTCATCCAAAAATGTGATTTTTGAAAATAGTTTTTGAAAAGAAACTTTTGAAAAGAATTGTGAAAAGATATTTTGAGGAAGTGTGAAACAATATTTTTAAAAGAGTTTTATGAAGCCATCTTTTTAAAAGGTTTTGTGAAAAGATATATTTTTGAGAAAAGTTTTTGGAACCAATCTTTTAATAAAGTCTTTTGAAAGAGCATCTTGAGAAAGTTTTGCGAAAAGAGTTTTTGAGAAAGAAGAGGAAATGAGTCTTGAGGAAGTTGATGAGAATTATGCTGAGCATGAGCTGACGAGAATGTTGATATTGAGATGAGATTGATATGAGGCTTGGGGCCATTGAGATTTTTAGGGGGAAACAGATTGCGTTTAGTGGTCGGGCTTCGTTGAAGGGATGCACCAAGGACGGGTCGATCGTTAGGATTAAGCCGCTAATTAAAACGTTAAAAACCTTAAAAGACATTTACAAACGCGGTGAGGTATGAGTGTCGTATCGAAGTAGTGGAGAGGAAGGTACCCCGGATATCAGGGATATTCAGGTGATGAATGCAATAGGGTAGGCTGGGCGGTAAAACGTCACGTTTCCTTGAGTACTATTCTGGGCGGAATGATTCCACATGTGGCGTACTAACGTGGTAGGGACTGGGTCTAATGCCGTGGTAAGTTCTGCACCCGGGACCGGAATAGTGCTGTCACCCCTATGGCATTTCGAGAACAGTGGAGAGGGACTGGAACGGGGCATTTGTGATTGCCGCTGAGAGCGTGCCTGTTTATATGATATGAGATGATATGATTTGAGGCTGAGTCCTCCTGGTCTGGGACCATTTGATTGTGTGACAGTTGTCGTGCCCGCGTGGTAAAGGTCATGTACTCCTATTCGCTTCCGACTAGGTTGAGTGGTTGACCGAGGAGATGTAGATGTGTGCAAGCTCAATGACGTTTCCCCCTCATCATTGATGCTAACCGAAACAATAAAACTTAAAAGACCAAGATGTATCAAAGATAAGTTCAACAAAAGATATCAAGTACCGAGCAAAATTTATATAAGATAAGTCTGGAATTTAAGATGAAAGAAGGACGGAGAAAAGTTATGAAAGCTTATGAGAAAGATAATTGGAATGTGATGTTAAGGACGTGAATAAAGTATTTGTGTTTATGATGATGATGAGTATATTATTGTTGTGATTCTTATATGCTATGTGCATAACATGTTATATCTCTAATTGTTGATGGTTATGTGATTGCATTATAAATGTTATGTTAGGATGTTTTAGTTCTGTTGCATTACCTCTATACTTTTATATTTTATCTACCCTAAGACCGCATGGTCAACCAGTTAGTGTTCGGAACACTGACTCTCTCCTACCATGTTGTCATATCGGCAATTGCTGATATTGCAACTGGTAGATGGCTTAGTATGTAGTAAGTCACCCGTACTCCTGTAAGGAGGAGTATAGAAGCTTGTTCCTGACGATGGCATCTGGAGGAGACTCCTGAGACGGAGAACGAGGACGACTCTACTTGCGGTTGGAGAGCTTGGTCTACCAAGATCCGGAGTTGGACGACGAGTATTAGTGTGTCTGACTAGAAGCTAGGTAATTCCCCTGACGGAATGTATTCCACTGTAAGTTCTTAATTGCCTTGCTCTATCATACTGTACCCCGGCAACAGTTTTAATTAATGCGGATGTTTTGGAAAAAGTAAACAGGCTTTGTATTAACTGATGTTTTGAAAACGAGTTTCAAAGTGCGGTGTCTTGTGACATCTCGGTTTGGAACTTGAAAGGTTTTACGCAACATGAGAACATGAGTTTTAGATGTAACTATGTTTTGAAAATCGAAATGTTCTCATCCTATGTAACACATGTTTTTAAAAAAAAACGGCCCTAATTTTCACTATATTTAACTGTAGTTTTCAAGTTGCCGAATCGGGGTGTTACATCTTTCTTCATGGACCAACTTCTGTGCTCCTCCTTGCCAGGGCACAGATGGATCGCTACACACTACGCCATCTACCAGTTGCAATATCAGCAATTGCCGATACGACAACATGGTAGGAGAGAGTCAGTATTCCGAACACTAAAGGGTTGACCATGCGGTCTCAGGGTAGATTCAATAGAAAGAAAGACAGATAACACAACAGAACAATGCAACTAGAACAACGTAACATAAATATTTTACAATCAACATATATATAACATGTTATGCACATAGCATGTATGAATCATATATAACAAAACATCATAATTTTTCATACACATCAAGATCATCACTCATAGTCAAATCATTCATTATGCTTGCGTCACAATTTCTCTTAACCTTTCCGAAATGCTTTTCCATTCTTTCTTCGATCGTTGTCTCAAAATTTAATAATTATTCCAAGAATCTTTTCTCGTATTTGTCTTATCATTCTTACTCAACACTTGATGTCTTTTTGAACTCTCCTTTGATACATCTTAGTCTTTCAAGTTTTATCGTTCCGGTTCGCTCAATGATGGGGGAACATCATCATTGAGGAAGTCACACACGTCTACATCTCCTCGGTCATCCACCCAACCTAGTCGGAAGCAAACAGGAGTACACGACCTTTACCACGCGGGCACGACAACTGTCTCAAAATCAAATGGTCCCAGACCAGGAGGACTACAGCCTCAAATCAATTCAATTCATATCATTTCATTTCATATCATATAATAAACGCACGCTCTCAACGGTGATCTCAAATGCCCCATTTCAGTCCCTCTCACTGTTCCTGAAAAGCCATAGGGGTGACAGCACTATTCCGGTTCCGGGTGCAGAACTTACCACAGCATTGGACCCAGTCCTTACCACGTTCGTATACCACTTGTGGGATGCGTTCCGCCCATAATAGTACTCAAGGCAACGTGACGTTTTACCGCCTGAGCCTACCCTATTGCATTCACAACCCGAATATCCCTGATATCCGGGGTACCTTCTTCTCCACTACTTCGATACGACACTCATACCTCACCGCGTTTGTAAATGTCTTTTAAAGTCTTTTAAGGTTTTAGCGTTTTAATTAGCGGCTTAATCCTAACAGTCGGCTCGTCCTTGGTGCATCCCTTCAACGAAGCCCGACCACTAATCGCAATCCGTTCCCCAAAAATCTCAATGGCATCATGCCTCAAATTACTTTCTCATGCATCTCAGCATCATTAGCTCACGCTCAGCAGCATTCATAGTATCTTTCTCATCATCAGGATCCTGCCGCATCATCATCAGCATCGTTCTCCTCGTTCGTTACTCCGCAGTATCATCAGCATCATTCTCCTTAGTTGTTCCTCAGCAGCATCTCAGCAGCATCATCATCACCACGCTTCCGCTCGCCTCGTCGGGTATTTCTTGTTGCCATCTCAAACAACATCTTTTCATCTCAATTCCACAATTAATTCTCTTTAATTCATTATTTATCACTTTCACAGTTTCATTCGCATCGCGTTTTATCTCTTTCTCAATCGTTTCTTATAACTTTCTCTCTTTAATCTTAACTCATCATTTATCTATTACTTTATTATTTCTCATATCTCGTGTTCGCATCTCTTTCCTCTTTTCAGTCTTATTTCATTACTTTCACGGTTTCATTAATATCGTTTCGCTATCCAGACATAATCAAACAATTTCTAAACATAATGAAATATGCACCACAAATAAACATGTAGCAAGTAAACAAGCAGGTAAACGGCTAACACAAATATCTATATCGCCTAATCCGCAGTACTCTCACAATCCATCTATTCCGATTGTGAGCAACCACGTTGCGGGACCACAGCACTCTCACTCACCTGGATGACAAACACCCGAAAGCTCTACGAGATTTCCAGTCGTTATCCTTGCCACGTTTCCTTCGCGTCTGACACCCGAACTAAACATTTTTCCCCGTGCGTTAGAAACGATTTACGTGAATTCTTAGTTTCGTTTTAAAATACTTTGAAATAATTCCTTTTTTAAAAGCACATTACCAATATCCAAAAAGGTTTTCAAGAGAACTTTAAAACAAATTCTAAAATAATCTTTTTATCAAAACAAATCCATTTCTCTTAATAAAAATCATTTTCTCTAAACATTGAATGAAATCTTAAGAAAATTGTTCTTTGAAAATCTTTCTTAGATCAGATACAAAAACTCAAGAAGGTAAAACTTCAAATTGATTTAAGTTATTTAGATCACACTTTTTAAATAAAACATTTTTCTAATCTTTTGGAAATTCAAAAATAGATTTTTCACAAACAGAGTTCACAAACAGCACACAAACAGTACATACAAGTTCCCAAGCATTCATAAGCACACACCATACAACTCATATTTTCAATCATTCAAAACTATTAATTAAATTTATAATCTTATTAAATTAATTAAATTACTCTTAAGAAAATAATTTAAACTTAATCTTTTAGTCTATCTTAACAAAACCGAATCACACATAAATTTTAAAACTAAAATCATTGAATCAACATTACCAAAAATCTTTTCACATAATCAAATCAACTTATTTATTTAAAAATCAAAAAGATAAAGGTAAACACACATCACTCTCACATGAAAACAATTTTTCCCATCACATGAACATGCATAGACCGAATCATGCACATGGAATTTTGCAAGGATTAAATGCACAAATAAAAGCATAGAATCATGAAATCATTTTCCTTATTCTAGAACCAAAACCGTGAGCTTCCAGAAAAGAAAACCAACAAATTTAATTCATTTTCAAGACTTTAAATCACACAACAATTTAAATCATAAAGTACTTCAAAGATTCACACATATCTCTTTTAAAAACTCAATCATTTCATGCACGTTCTTTCAAAGCTTCTTAAATTCAATTAATCTTATCATGCATGTAACCTATATGAGGAGCAAACCTAGTTCTCTACTTTTCCCTAGGGTGGCCGAAAGTCAACATGCACCACACAAGGTTTTTGGTTCACTTTTTAAACATACAAAAGTCATACAATCACATCAAAACATATAGGATTTAAAGGCAAACTTTTTTTTAAAGCATCACACCACACCATTTACTCACATCAACATGCAAGAATATTATCAAAACAAGATTTTCATCAAAGATTTCTAATAAAACTTAAGTTCATCATTTAAGCTTAAATAAAAATCAAGATCACACCTTAAATTCCTAAAAATGACATGCATAAACATAAAATCACTAGATCTAATCCTAAAACAAGCATGCATCAACTTTTTACAAAATAAAAACATAGATCCTATTACTTTCAAGCTTGGCTGAATGGCCTTTTAAAAATATCACATACACAAAATCAAATACTAGATCAAATCATGTTTATACTTTGAAAAATCACTTTAAAAACTTAGTTTCTTTAATTTCTCCTTAAAACCGAAACACATATTAAAGAAAAAGATAATCTTTTCATTAAAATTGACATGCAAACCAAAGATCTAAATATTTTTCATTCATCAAACAAAGATAATCACATATATATACTTAGATCAAATAAGGACATCAACAAACCAACATGCAAGACTAGGAATTTAAACTTTTCACAAATTAAGTTTAGGTCATAAATTTATTCAACAAATAATTATGAAGACACCTCACAGATCAAGATCTAGCAAGAAGGATCTAACATGCAAAGCTAAAGAATTTCGATTTATTATTAACTAAACTTAGATCATGGGTTTACTTATCAAATCATTACACAAACATACATGAATCACAGTTTAGAGCAAGAAAAATAGACATGCAAGGAAGTTTATTTTAGTTTTCACAAAATCTCAAACAAAGCTTTAAATCTTTTAAGAGTTTGGTTAGAAAAATATCAAAATCTTTTTAAGAAAATTCAACCGAAACCACAAAGCACAAGTCTAACATATTACAAATTGTTTTAAGTCTTTAAAGTCCAAGATCAAAGAGGATCAACACATAAAATCATCTTTGAAGTCATAAAATTTAACATGCAAGAAGAAAAGAAATAAGGATTTATAAACTAAAAAGGAAAACTAAACTATTACAAAATCTTCTTCTTGATCTTCAAATCCTACCATGAAGAGGGTTGGTTCTCTAGCTCTTAGTACTCTTGATCTACAAAGGTAAGGCTTTGGTAAGCTTGGATCTCCTTCCTCCTTCTTCCTACACCTCACGGCCATCTTCTCTTTATCTCCCTCTCTTTCCTTTCTTTTTTTCTCTCTAAGAGTTTAATGGGCTCTTAGGAGGTGTGTTGGTGTTAGTGGAAGAAGAAATGAAATGGGTGAAATGAAAATGAACTAAGGCCACACACATATATAGGCCACGAACCATTCCTCATTTTGCCCTTAGGTTTAGTTTTAGTTACACAAAATGGGAGGGGTGGTTTTGGGTTTACAAATAATTGCATGGGTGGTGTTTATCAAAGTTAAGGGGACAAGGTAGGATGGGCTAGAGCCTTAGGGGTCACTTAGGGCTAAGTATTATTTAGCTAATAGTTAGAGTTTACTAACTTAGTTTGGTTTGGTTTGGTTCACTTGGTTCCTACTTTCTTAACCCATAAGTTTCTAGAATTCCTACATCCTAGCTCATACATACACACATATACACGTACAACATACACATACACACGTATCATATACACACATGCACATACATACCGTAGCACACACATATACACATATATACATACATGCATTTTACATTTTATTTCTTAAGCATATTCATTCAAAATCATTAATCCACACACATAAGGCAATTAATTCAAAGAAATCACATTCATACAATCATTTCCATGCATCATACATCAAACACACAGTAAATTAAACACATCTCACATGAAAGCTTCAAGCCAAATCAATAAATTCATTTTCTTTAAAACACAATTTTCAAAATTCGTATTTTCATAATTCTGAAAATAAATTTTTATAAAACAAGCCAGAAAAATCTGAAAATTACATTTTCAAAATCTACGTTTCAAGACGATCGTTTTGATATAAAGATCATGAAAATCCGAGTTACGGTTAAAAAGTTACAAATATTCCAAGTTAATAACTCAAAAACTTCATTTTAAACAAAAATCACTTTTTAGGAAAAACCACAATTCATTTCTTAAAAATCAAATCAACAAAATCATTCACTTCTCTTTTATAAAAACATTTTGTTTTATAAAATTCCTTGAAAATCAGTACTTTATTTCTTTCTTACGTAAAATATTTTTCCGAAAATATAATCTTAGGGTTTATTCTGTCGAAAATCGTTTACGCACGTATGGAAAAAATGCGGGGTGTTACAAACGAAACCATGTTGCAAGTAGGTAAGAAACGGATCCATCCATGATTGAGATAATGAAATAGCTAGAATGACACTTGGTTGGGGAATGGTCTCCTGTATCAGCGTCTTATTGTTTTCCGACCCCTTAGTACTTCCAATTTAGATAAAATATCGGCTCGGGAATTTGAATCTCTCGGGACATGAGAAATGTCAAATTCAGAAAAATTGGAGATAATTCACCTTACCTCCTCAAGATATTTCTGTAAGATGGGTTCCTTTGCCGAGTATTGCCCCTTAATTTGAGAAACCACTAATTGTGAGTCACTGAAAACTGACACCCGTTCCGCTCCAAACTCATGAACCATCTTGAGGCCTGCAAGAACTGCCTCGTATTCCGCTTGATTGTTTGAGGTTTGGAACTCAAACTTCAATGAGTACTCCATGCAAAGTCCTTCGGGGTTTTCGATGATGACACCGGCTCCGGCTCCTTTCCTATTGCTTGAACCGTCTACATAAACTGACCATAAATTTTGAGGGGAATCCGAGGGAATATCGGTGAACTCAGTGACGAAGTCGGCAAGAACCTGAGATTTCATCGCCTTCCTCGGTTCATAGGTGATGTCAAATTCAGACAATTCTACTGACCATGAAACCATTCTACCTACTAGATCGGGTTTGTGAAGGACCTGTCTAAGAGGTTGAGCCGTTCTCACCATGATTCTATGTGCTTGGAAGTATTGTCTTAATCTCCGAGCAGATATGACCAGACAGTATGCGAGTTTCTCAAGCTTTTGATATCTTAACTCAGATCCCTGGAAAGCCCGGCTAACAAAATATATCGGCGCCTCTAGTCCCGAATCCTCTCGTACCAAAACTGAACTGACCGCTGCTTCTGCTACCGACATGTATAGAATGAGATTTTCACCAGAAAGAGGGCTATGAAGGACTTGTGGACCGGAAAGATAATCTTTAAATTGAACAAAAGCTTGCTCATAGTGCTCGTCTCAAAGGAAATCTTTGTTTTTCCTAAGGAGCTGGTACCATGGCAAAGCTTTCCGAGCGGCTTGAGACAAGAATCTGGAGAGGGCCGTCACTCGGCCCGTGAGCTGTTGGACTTCTCTGAGACTAGCTGGACTTCTCATTTCAAGGATTGCTTTACATTTATCTGGATTAGCTTCAATACCCCTCTCGGTTAGCATAAAACCGAGAAAAGATCCGGCAGGGACTCCAAACACGCACTTTTCAGGATTTAACCTCATGGAGTATTTTCTTACTCGGTCCAGTATTGTCTTGAGGTCCTGGGCATGGTTTTCTTGATGTCTGATTTTTGCAATAATATCATCTATATACACCTCCATGTTTAAGCCGATCATGCCTTGAAAAACCTTGTTCATCATTCTTTGATAAGTAGCACCCGCATTCTTCAATCCGAAAGGCATGACATTGTAACAGTAAGTTGCCTTGTCGGTGATGAATGCGGTTTTATCTTCATCGGCAGAGAACATTGGTATCTGGTTGTAACTAGAGTAAGCATCCATGAAGGAAAGGAGTTTGTAACTGGCCGAACTGTCGACGAGCTTGTCAGTGACGGGAAGTGGGTATTGGTCTTTTGGACAGACTTTGTTCAAGTCTGTGTAGTCGACACACATCCTCCACTTCCCGTTGGGCTTTTTGACCAAGACGGTGTTAGCTAACCAATCTGTATAGTCGATTTCCCGAATGAAACCAGCTCGGAGTAATTCGGTAACTTTTTCCTCAATCGCTGCAGCCTTTTCAGCACTAACCTTCCTTTTGCGTTGTGCTACTGGCTTTGCCCCCGGAAGAATACTCAACTTATGACAGATAATATTGGGGTCAATTCCCGGCATATCAGCCGAGGTCCATGCGAACAAATCCTTATTTGTGATCAGTAGAGCGATCAATTCATCTTTAACACTTATGGGGAGGTCGGAACCGATTTTTACTTGTCTAATGGGATCATCAGTTAATGTCAGAAATTCCCACTGTCCCTTTGGAGTTGGTCTGTTTCTGTCGGATTCATCCCGCATATCAAGATCCGCCAAGTTAATATTGCCTTTACCCAGGGAGATTCTTTCCAAGTTGTTCTAATCCTTGTTTTTAACTTTCCCCAGGCTAGCGTTGTAACATTTTCGTGTTGCCTCCTGCTCGGCCTTGACTGTTAGCACCTTGTCATCTGTTCCGACGAACTTCATAGCTAAATGGACTGTTGACACTACCGCTCCGAACGCTTGCAAGGAAGTTCTTCCGAGGATGGCGTTGTAGGCTGCTGGACAGTCAACTACCAAGAATTTAATTATCTCAGTTCTGGCCGAAGGCTGTTGTCCGAGGGTAACAGGAAGTTGTATGTATCCTTTGGGCTCGATGATGTCTCCTGTAAAACCGATCAATTCTCCTTCAAACGAAGTGAGGTTGCATTCCCTAAGTTTGAGAGCTTTGAACAGTGGGAGAAACATGATGTCTGCCGAGCTCCCTTGATCGATGAAGACACGTTTTACCTCGTAATTACCAATAAGGGCAGTGACTACCATGGGATCATTATGACCTAGGAGGATTCCGCCCAAGTCGTCATCGTTGAAAATGATGGGAACGTTTTTCGTTGATCTTTTGCAAATGGGCTTCTGACTTACGACCAGAATTTGGTTAATGTACTTCTTCCTGTCGGCTTTTTTCTCCCCTCCCCCGGCGAATCCTCCGGCAATAGTGTTAACTAGAAATTCGTTGTTTGTTGGATTTGTGTCAGCGATCGGGGTAGAGTCGGTTCTTTGTCTCCCTGCATTTCTGTCATCTGGCGACTTACTTCTTTGGCGCTTGGACTTTACTGGTGAAGGGGATCTGTTCCTACCTCTCCGCCCCGCTGCATCTCTGATATACTGTTGCAGCTTACCATCTCTGATCATTTCTTCAATTAAATCTCTCAACCAAATGCACTCATCGGTCGTGTGCCCATATCCTTTGTCAAAGTCACAATATTTCAACCTATCACGCTGTGCGCCCTTTCTTAAAGATGGAGGTCTTTGGGCAGAGCGTAAATCAGTCTGCATCGTTTCCCGAAGGATTTGACTCCTTGGAACAGTTAAAGGAGTGTATTCCTGAAATTTATTCCTCGGAGGTATCCTTCGGTCCCGATCATTCCTATCTTGTCTTCCACCAAAATGTTCGTCACGTTTTTGTTTGTTTTGACCCTCGGGGTCTGCTCGTTGCCTATCGTCTCTGAATTTTTGTCCTTTGTGGAATTCCTCCAAGTTGATAAATTTATTTGACCTTTGTCTCAGCTCGGCCATATCCTTTGGAGGTTTCCCAATTAGTGATTTTCTGAAATCCCCCGGCTGCAAACCTTGCGTAAATAACAACACTGCCACGTCGGGTTCCAGTCGGGGAACAGAACTAGCTTCCGTATGGAAGCGTGACAAGTAATCCTTCAATGGTTCGTCTTGCTTTTGTGTGACTGCAGCCAGTGTGTGGTCGGACTTGGGCTGGATGCAGCTGGCTGTGTATCTGTTTAGAAAAACATGTTTCATCTCTTCCCAATAATTGATGGAGTGCCGAGGGAGAGACGAATACCAGCGTAGTACCGATGGTTCAAGGATCATGGAAAAAGCTCGGCATTTCATCCGATCTCCACCTCCATAATAATTCATAGCCCCCTCGTAAGAAACTATATGGTCGACTGGGTCGGTCAGGCCGTTGTAATGTGGTACATTGGACGGACCTAAGTATCCCTGAGGGGTTTCAAAGTCCATGATATATGGGGTAAATGGATGGCCAGGGTGGAAATCATCCTGATCGTAATTTACAACAGGGTTGGTATGGAAATTTTGAGGTGGAGGAAGTTTCATTACGGGGAGAGGCTGAGGATTCGAAGTTTGGGTTATTTGGTTATGAGGGTGCATGGCAGCTGGTTGGTTTTGAGTGATCCTTGCCATTGCTTGTTGTTGAAGGTCGGCGATTGCTCGGCCTTGCTGCTCAATTAGAGTTGTTTGTCTATTGAGTATGTTAATCATCTCTTGCTCACAAGCACGAGCTGATGCAGATGTGGCATAAGATCTACTAGTGGAATGGCTATGGCGGGAATTACCATGGGCGGTTCTTCCAGGGTTTAACCTAGTTCTAGGGGTTATGCTTATATGGTCAGGGTTGGGTTGGACAGGTGGGTTAGGGGTTTGGCGGGTATTTCTACCATGATGTGCTCGGGTTCCAGTAGATCTGGCTGTATTACGGGTTGTTGGGGCTGTGCTACTTGAATCACCATGGGTAGAGGGAGGTGGTGTAGGAGGGGGTGGCGGAGGTGGTGGGGGTAATATTGTTCGTAAAACTTGAAGGGGCTAGGGATTGCTCCCAGCTCTAGGGTGAGGAGATTGTGGTGTTTGGGAATGGGTGGCATGATGTCCACTACGATTTTGGCTACGATTTGGGGGTAGCTGACTCTATGAATTACTCGGTGGTTGCGGATTATCTCGTGTTCCAGAGTGAGACACGTGTGGTAATTGTAAATTATTCACCCGATTCTGGTTGAGAATATCACGCAAATCACATACAGATTGCGGCTGCGGATCATTGTTGGTAGCGTTTCTGGGTCTGCCACGAGTGCGGCCAATGTGATCACGAAGATCGCCAACTTGACTTCTGGTGGTGACCATGGTGGTGGTGGGAATGATATGTTACTCAAATCCCCACAGACGGCGCCAATGTCGTGTCCTTAACTAGAATCAGCCTTGAAGCTATGGAAGAGCCCCGAAGAATTATTCCAATCAAGAGATTAATGTAGGACTTTTTAGGATTTCTGCGTATCCAGTTGGGATATACAGGTTCTCCCTAGTCAACAATCGTGTGTGCCAGTGTCAACTTAGGGATGCGAAGACGTACCTTAGCCCCTATAGCATGGTGGTTCTTATTATTTTTTTGTTTTATTATCATGATCTACCATTTTTAATTGCATGCATGTTAAGATCAATGTTTATTATGTGAAAATAAATAAAGCATGTTAGTTATTTTATTTATGTCCACTTATTTATTTATTTTCGGTGCATGCTATATATATATTTGGTAGATTAATATTTGTTAAGTTAATGTATAATAGAGAAGTGATTTATTTTTGGGTTAAAGTAAGGATCTTTTAGAAAATTAAAGATTTTTTGAGAAAAGGACTTATTTTTAAGATGAAGGCTTTTGCATGTGATTAAAAAGTAAATAAAAATAATTTGTTTATATGTGCATATAACTCTTAGGTGATAAAGTGTTGATTTTTGGAAAGAGAATGAATTTTTAATAACATGCAAAAGGCCTTATATTTTTATTTCACTTTATTTTATTTTTATTCAGCCAAATGACTAAACTCCCTAAAAGAAATATAGATCCTTGAAAAGGATCAAGGAAAATAATTTTTCCTCTTTGGGGGAGGTGATGGCCGAATATTACATGAAGGGAAAAGGATGATTTTTCTCTTGCATGTGTTTTATTTTGGACTAGTTTTTAATTGTTATGTGTTAGGTATTTTATTTAAGTAGTTAGCCTTAGAAAAATAATTGATTTTTGCATGATTTAAACATGTTTATTTGAGAAATTATGGACATGCATACATGCTGTCCATAATTTTTAAGAAGATTAGAATGCATGCATGTGTAGGAAATTAATTTTTATAGATGCTGTCCAACATTGATTTTTACTAAAAATGTTAAGAAAAATAATATTTTGTAAGTGTATGTGCTTAGAAAAATGTTTGCGTGAAAGTAGGATAGCTTAGGAATTTTGTTTGATTAAATATGTGAATTTAATTAAAATAAATAGTTGCTGTCCAACTTTTATTTTTATGGTATTATAGTTTAAAAATGTTTGTTTAAGTGATTACCTTAAGGATTTTCAGTATATAAATTGTATGTGGCCTTGATATAATTTTAATGCTTGAAATATTATTTGTTTATTTAAAACTATGCTGCCAGAATTTATTTTCTGGGTTATTTTATTTTAAAAATGTTATAAAGTGGTTTAAAGTTTAAGTTTTTGGTATTATATGATACAGGGAAAAGTTGGGTTAAATTAGTGGTGTTTTTCGATGTTTTCCGGTTAAAATTAGGTGTTGTCCAAAGCGGACCAACAACCAATTAATTAATTTAAAAATATTTTATTCATGATTTTTCATTTGTTTTAATGTATTAAAAGTGATAAAAAGTTTTGGAACAAGTTTGAGAAAAAAAATTTTGTTTCGGTTATGATACGCTGGATTTAAGTCTAAGTTTCGAAATTTTTTTATGAATGCACGTAACGTTTAATTTCGTAGTACCATAGTATTAATGTATCGTGGTACCATAGTATTAATGTATCGTGGTACCATAGTATTAATGTATCGTGTTTATCAAGAGAATTTAAAAGGTGTCGAACGCGAACGTGCGATAGCGGACCGAGACAGAGCGGATTCTTTTGAAGCTTTTACTAACACTCAATGTGAGAGAGAAGATTTCCTAAGACACCGTGTCATTTAGGTATATATTAGGACGTTCCTGACCATCTCAAAAGTTGGAACTTAGTGGTCTATAAGTTAGTAGTATGGTGCAAATTGTTTGTGTGTGTGTGTCCACTCATACGAAGAGGCTAAGACCACATGTGATTAAATGATGTTTGAATTATATGACTGTTGATTATGCCATGATAATAGCATGATCTATTTTTATGTTTATATGTCTGCTGAATTAATTTGTCTGGCTATGAGAAATGACTATTATTCTAAGAGTCGTCTGCTACGTCTTGAAGTTGACTGCATTGATCAAGTAATGGAATATTATTGTTAATAAGAGATGAATGATATATTGACAACTATGGAAACTCTGTTGAGGGAATAATGTTTAAGCTTTGAAAAAGAATAATGGTTAAGAGTTCTTAATGTATAATGATACAAGAGAATATTCAGAAAGTCCCCTGTTGGGCACAAGTCCTTACGAAGTAAGGCACAGTCCATAAGACATTGTGTTGGACTCTCTAGCAAGTATACTAGATCGTATGCAAGTAATATAGTAGAAGTAAAATTATCATTCCCACGAGGATTGCAAATTGTTCAATTAATTTTCACCTAAGAGTAGTTTAAAGTCAAATCTATTAACTATAATTGCTTTTTAAAAACTGATTTGGAATTAAAATTAAAAATAAAATAAATACTGAAAATTAAAAAGGATTAAGTTGTAGTGGAAGAAAAGTGGTTAGAAACTCAGTTTCATTGCAGGTATCGTTTATTAATTCTGAATTATTGTTTTCCTTTAAATCAAGAACAAATTCCTAAATTAGCAATTACTAGATTCCTCTTGTGTAATTACTGTTTATTATCCAATTTGATAATCCTTAATCCCTTAAGAAATTAAAGCATTGAATAACCTTAATTAGAACAGGGAATTTATGAAAAGTTGTATAAGAATCCAAAAGTATCCCTACAAGTTGGATAGTTATACCGTTTGATTGCAAGGCTTATTCTAAATCCTAATTTTCCAATTTAAGATTTAGAGATCCAAAACTTAAATTGATCAGGTTCATGCATAACAATTAAAACACAATCAAACGCTTGATTTAAAACTCGAAAAACACTAATTCATAAATTAAAATAAACTATCCATGCAAATCCACCATGTTCCTAACACAAGGGTTTTAGTTACACATAATGAAAGGAAGAAATAAAACAATAAAAGTGGTATTCATTCCTAAATTACCACAGAAACTGCTCCAATCTTCAATCTTCAATGGATTCCTCCTTCAAATGCTTCCAAAGTGTGTAATCTCCCTTCTACCAAAGTTGCTAACCTAGTCTCTAATCCTAGTATAAATAATAAAACACAAAAACCTAAGAGAATCCTTCGAAAACACTCAGAAATTGGCCCAATTGGGCCTGATCAGGTAACGCGCACCTGGGCGCCCTAGGCTCCACGCTTAGGCACGCCAGGTCTGATGATGTGCAATAAACGTGGTGAGCACGCCTGTGCTCCTGGGCGTGTGACACCAATTCTGACTCCGTTTCGCTCCGTTCTTGCGTCATTTTCAAGGTCTTTTCGCCCTCTTTCCAGCTCCGTGATTATTTTCTTCGATTAAGCTCCAAAAGTACCTGAAACATACCCAAAACGGATCAAAACGTTCAAAGGACTCTACATCTAATAAAAATCATAAAACTAATAAAAACAACCTATATTTACAAGAGACACAAGCCAAATCCATAGTAAAAGGAGGTGAAATTAATGCTCAAAAAATCCTATATTAGACCCAAATCACTCCCCCAAACTTAGCATTTTGCATGTCCCATGCAGGCAAAAGTAAAATAAAAATTCTAAAACACAAGACTACCCTCTAAATCAAAATGTATACACTTAATCTAGGACTTCGACTCACAGACTCAGACACTTATTTTCACAAGCAATTCATACAATTGAAACATGGTTAGAATAACAAACTTCACAAGAACTCAGCACTCGTGAACACTCTCAACCTCTCAGTGTGTATCTCTAATGTGTATCAGGGTCATATATATTTAATTCACACACATTCATACAATGACAAAGTGTTACCATAAGCTTGACCATAGACCAAAATCTCCACTGAAAGTATTGAATACATGCACAAATCAAAAGGTCTTATATTTGGTTGTAATGGGGCCATCGCTAAAAGGGTCAGGTGGGATAAAAGAAAGAAGGGATAAAACTAAGGGCTAAAATGCAAAATCAAATTTTCCTCTAAAATCATGAATGAGCAATGAATACTACAAGGACTCATACTCAACTCACAATCAATTTTATACTTCTTTTCTTTTCACTTTTTTTATCTTTACTCTCTTCCAAATTTCTCTTTTATTTTTTTATTTTTCTTTTATTTGTTCATTCATGGAAGAGAAGTAGACTCACAACACTTTGTACCATTCATTCACTTTTCCTTATTATTCCTCTCAATTGCCCATTCAAAATTCCTAAGGTACTCACAAAAATTATGCAATCAATGTAGGGTACCAAAGAAAAATCATAATTTCATTAGACTCAAAATGGGAAACTAAAGGAAATATATCAATACAAATCAGTTGAAGGCCACAAAAAAACATCCTAAGTGCCTTAATCATTTTCATGCATGCAAATAATTATCAATCTTGAAATGGTCACAGGTCAAGTTCTAGAACACAAAGCCAATGTGAACAACACTCATTAAAGAAATAGGGGTCTCAAAATATTTCAATAAATCACATACCCCTTCAGTGATTAGGCTCAGAATCTCACTAGGCTAAAGGTCAGTTCACTAATCACAAATTCTCAAAAAGTTTGTCAAAATAACCAGATCTCAAAAATATTTACAGCTTAATCAATTAGTGTCAAAAGTCAATGAGTCTAATCCTAAACTAAGTATTTACACCTATCATCAGAAAAACAGTCCTAAGTCTAGAATAATTACCTACTTCTACCAAGGACACAAACCAACAACAGAATGGGAGAAAAATTCAGATCTGGAAAATTTTTATTTTGTCCACTCCCCCAAACCTAGAGGTTGGCTTGTCCACAAGCAAACTAATCTAAACTAAAACTACAAAATAAAAAAAAAACTACTACAAGGAAAAATCCAGAACACTTCCCTACACATCTGCTGCATTGCTCATCACTAAACAAAAATGAGAAGATGCGCCCCCAAACTTAATACCTGCAGGTCATTACAAACAACTCACACCTGTTGCAAACACAATATATATATACACAAATGCAATAGAAAGTGAACAGAATAATATTCATGCAAGAAAAATAAAAATAAAAATCCTACAAAGCAATACATATTTTTTATGGTAGTACAAGTCCGAATAGGGGAGGGGGAACACATATGATAAATTAAAATAAATTACAAAATCCCCTCAACTATCATTCTCCTCGGGTAATGAATCCAGCAAGCCATGATCATCCTCGGTGTACGGAGGCAAATCATATGGTAGGCCTTGTTATGCTCTCCAATCCCTTAGAACCACATCCCTGGCTTGGTTCCTACGCATCTCCCTACGTTGGAACTCAGCCGCTCTGCTCTGCCTCCTCAGCATACGCTGCATCAACCCAATCACCTCATCCATGCCGCCCGTCTGCCTCGCCGGTTGGCTGGAAGGTCCAGCCTCAAACTGCTGCTGCTGTGGTGGTGGCGGGACAAACTGCTGCGACTGTGGTGGTGGGCCCTCTTTAGCCGTCTCGATAGCTCGAACAATATATGAATCCCAGGTGGCCTTAGTCATCCTAGGGGTCCATTTAAGGTCCCTCACATCTGCTCTAAAGTCAACTCCAGCTGCAGTACACAACCGGGTGATCACCCAAGGAAAGCCAACATATCATGTCTCCTTCCTAGCAAAACGATGCATACGATCAGAGATGATTGATGCAGCATCTACTATAATCCCCTGACGAAGGGCATAGATAAGCCTACAAACCCCTGGCTGAACCTCGGTATCATGTGAGTGTGGGTCCAGGTTGTGAACAATGAACCTGACCCAAAACCTAGCAGCTCTCCTAAGATACTTCTGGTACATATGCTTGACCGTGCCAACCACGGACAAGATCCAATACCGATCCCTCAGAAATAAGGCCTCCATAACCCGGTCTAGCGGATACTTATCCTCGCTATCAAAGCTATCAAAAGTAAACATGGCGGGTGCCGCCTCGGGTGGGTAAAAAGGAAGTCCCATGACACGGGCAATAGTCTCCGCATCATAAGGCACCTCTACTCCTCTGACATAACTGACCCTCCTGTTACTCCCATCTAGTTCCGCTTGTTGGGCTCTCCACCAGGCGTTAGCATAAAATTCCCAGACCAGGAATTTGCTGAACGCCTCATCCGGCTCCCTAACCCAGTCCATCCACCTATTTATCAGCATAGTCTCTCTAACCTCCTCTATCTCCTTCACTCAAACAACTCTACGGCCCGAAGGACCCTCGCTATCAAAAAGCATACTCGTCTCGGGGGTTATCCCTCGCCGAACCATCTTTCCATCATAAAAATCAGAGACCCTCGAGTGCTCAAAGGTCTTCCCTATGTCATTACTACTGCCTATTGCTGGCCTCTTCCCCCTTGGCATCCTAAATCACTCAAAAACAACTAGGGACAATTTATCGAACACTTGGTGGGCACCAAAAATAGCACTAAACCCAAACTCCACAACACTAACTGTCAACCCCAAAATAACACTAAATCAGTACCAGAGAGTATAGAGGAGTGTTTTCTTACGCACAAGTGTGTGAAATTCGTGTCCCTTGCCCTTAGAGAGAGAAAATGTAACATCCCGCTCTTTCTAATACCTTTAACAAAAAAAAAATTAAATGATTTAATATGATGTTTTCAAGATTTGATTGTTGTAATAAAATTTTGATTTCATCATTTTAATTGAAATATGTTTTCTAGTCCAAATAAGTATAAATTTGTTATCATACGTTTTCCAAAAATAAAGTAGTACTTTTATTTAGTTTAATTAACATTTTGACAGGGAGCTCAAGAGGCAAGCCTTAGAGGCATCTTTATAAATAGTTTCTTTCGGAAAATATGTTTAACTTAATATTTTGAGCATCCCTGTAAATTTTCATAGTGTTCGAAGGCTGTTTTATTTTTAGCTTCTGCTGTAACACCCCGATTCGGCAACTTGAAAACTTCAGTTACTTAAATTAAATATAGTGAAAATTAGGGCCATTTTTTTTAACAAGTGTTACACAAGATGAGAACATCTAGGTTTTCAAAACATAGTTATATTTAAAACTCATGTTCTCATATTGCATAAACCTTTCAAGTTCCAAACCGAGATGTCACAAGACACCGCACCTTGAAACTCGTTTTCAAAACATTATTTAAAACATATCCCGTTTACTTATTTTCAAAACATCAGTGTTAAATAAAACTTTAGTCGGGGTACAGTATGATAGCGCTAGGCAACTAAGAACTTACAATGGAATACATCCCGCCAGGGAAATTCCTAGCTTCTAGTCATACTTCATAATACTTGTCGTCTAGCTCCGGATCTTACCAGACCAAGCTCTCCTCTTGCAAGTAGAGTCATCCTTGTCTGCTGCCTCAGGGATCTCCTCCATAGAGTCATCTCGCACTTTGTCTTCCTTTCTAATGATCATACAAAATTTTCCCAATGTAGGACAGAAATGTAGGAGTGAGTGAGCTACCCAAACAGCTATGTCGACTATGTGGGTTTACAATAGGCAAATATTAAGGAAAAACGATAAACAACAAACAAACCAAAGTAACAACAATATCATCATATAAACATACTATCAAATACAATTATGTACTCAGTTTTCCATCAACACATTCTTAAAATCTTTCTCATAAACTTTCACAACTTTTCTCAATCCTTCTTCCATCATGAGTTCCAAACTCATCAATCATCTCGAGAATTCTTTCTTATACTTATCTTATGAATCTTATTCAATACTTGATATCTTTACTGTACTTTTTCAGTCTTTTAAGTTTTAGCGTTCCGGTTCGCTCAATGATGGGGGAACTTCATCATTGAGGAAGTCACACACGTCTACATCTTCTCGGTCATCCACCCAACCTTGTCGGAAGCAAACAGGAGTACAGGACCTTTACTGCGCGGGCATGACAGTTGTCTCACAATCAATTGGCCCCAGGCCAGGAGGACTACAACCTCAAATCAATTCAATTCATTCATATTATTTCATTCATATCATATAATCAAGGCACACTGTCTCAAACTCATAGTGGCAATCACAAATGCCCCGTTCCAGTCCCTCTCACTGTTCTAGATTTTCAATCTAGGGGGCGACAGTACAATCCTAGTCTGCAGTGCAAAACTTACCACGGCATTGGACCCAGTCCCTACCACGTTAGTACGCCACATGTGGAGTTTGTTCTACCTAGAATTATACTCTAGACTTCTTGACGTTTCACCGTCATTGTCCTCCCCTAATGCAATCTCCTCCTGAGTATCCGTAGATACCCATGGTTCCTTCCTCTCCACTACTTCGATACGACACTCATACCTCACCGCGTTTGTAAATGTCTTTTAAAGTTTTAGAGTTTTAATTAGCGGCTTAATCCTACTAGTCGCAATGAAACCCGACCACTAATCGCAATCCGTTCCCCAAAAATCTCAACGGCATCTTGCCTCAAATCATTTCTCTTGCATCTCAGCATTATTCTCATCAGCTCATGCTCAGCAGCATCTTTAGTATCTTTCTCATCCTCATGGTTCAGCAGCATCATCATCAGCATCTCTCTCAGCATCAAAGTTCAGCAGCATCATCAGCATCGCTCTCCTTAGTTGTTGCTCAGCAGCACGATCAGCAGCATCATCATCACCACGCTTCCGCTCGCCTTAGCTGGTATTCTTTATCGTCGTCTTGAAAATCTTCTCCTCATCTCGATTATTTCTCAACTCAACTCTTATATCTCTTTCTCAATCGTTCTTAAAACTTTCTCTTTAATCTTAACTTATCGCTTATCTTTTACTTAATTATTCTCATCATCACTTATCTCTTTCTCAATCGTTTCTCAAAATTCTTATCCGCACTTCTTTTCTTTTCAGTCTTAATTCATTACTTTCACAGTTTCATTCTTATCATTTCACATACTAAGAAAATCAAGCAACTCATGCAAAACATTAAAAACAAAGCATCATACCTTTTTAGCAAAACATATCAACTATAGACAACGATTCAATCTCAGCGATTCGTATGGATAGCCCAACAAACAGCAAACAAACAAACAAACAAGGGCTATCCGACTATATCACCTAAACGAGATTGGAGTCCAATCTTTGAGATGATTGGACGCCCTAATATGTTACCTACTACCACGGCGTCTTAAGGGAAGCCCCTCTCTCACCTCGATGACGAAACATCCGAAATCGTTCCAAGATTTCCCAGTCGTTAGCCTTGCCACGTTTCCTTCGCGTCTATCACCCGAACTAGAACATTTTTCCCGTGCGTCAGAACGTTTTCGATAAATTCTTAATTTCGTTTTGAAAACGCTTTGAAACAATTCCCTTTTTAAAAGTACATTGCCAATATCCAAAAGGTTTTAAATCCTAATTAAATAAAAAGGTTTTCAAGAAAAATTTGAAACAATTTCTAAAATAATCTCTTTATTAAAACAAATTCATTCTTCTTAGTTCGAAAACATTTTAGTTATAAAATCAGTGTTCTTAAACTTTAAAACAGAATTCAGAAATTCAAGAAAAACATCAAGACCAGTTCACATTGATTCCTTAAATTTCTATACTTCACACATCATCAAACACTGATCAAAGAATGTCATATAAAAAGTTTCAAATCAATTTAAGTTGTTTAAATTATACTTTTTAAATAAAATATTTTTCACAATTAAATCTCACAAACAGATTCAGAACAATTCCAATTCAACACATTCAAACAGCGTAAGGAACAACACATACAAGTTTCAAAGCATTTAAAGCATTCATACACATACATCATGCAAGAATCACATTTTCAATCATTCAAACATCATTAGTAAAATTATAATCTTAATAAATTAATTCAATTACTCTTAAAATAAAAATTTAAACTTAATCTTTTAAATTAACTCAACAAAACCGAATCAAACACATGGTCAACAATTTTCCAATCACAATTAAATTCTAAAGCCAAAAATCATTGAATCAACATTACAAAAATTCCTTTTCACAAAATCAAATCAACTTATTTATTTTCTTTTCTAAAAACCGAAAAGATAAAAGACAACACATATCACTTTCAACAAGCACCTAACACCATGCACCTAGAGACATAGCCATGAAGAAAATCTTTCTACCATTTTAAACATGTATTGACCGAATTTAATTTTGCAAGGTTTTAATGCACAAACAAAGACATACAAGTCATCAAATCATATAAATCAAAGATCATCAAAAGGAAAAGGTTTTCTCTCTTCTCTCTCGTGGAAGCCCTAATCCTAGTGCAACCACCGTTGGCCGTGTATGGCCAAGATGAGGGGAAGACCCCCTAAAACCCCTTCCTCAACGTTAAGCAAGGATCGTTCTCCGTCTCACCATGATTCGCCAGGGACTCAAAAGCTGGACTTTTCGCAACTCGATGAGGAGGACATGGCTGAGATAGATAGCTTAAGCCCTAAGCAAGCGGAAAGGCTTCTCAAAAACCTTGATGTGTTACGTGAGAAAATAAAAGGAAAAGCTGTTATGGAGGAGCAGCAAAAGGAGCCTGTGATTTCTCAGGAAAACAGAAGGGATCAAGAAGAAGGAACTATGCAGGGAGATCAGCAGAGTAAAGTGGAAGAGACTAAGAGACCAGGGAAGGCAAAATCAGTATGGGACTCTTTTGACATTAGCAAACTAAGGAATGCGGGAGAAAAGCTGAAATTTCATGAACCTGTTCTTAAGGATGGTGTCTCAATTGGTAAGATTGAGAGTTCTGATATTCATGATGAAGTGCAATACTGGCAAAGTGCTCTGGTTTGCTATGTTCTTGGTGCAAATCCCCCTTATTCAGTGATAAATGGCCATCTTAAGAAAATATGGGGAAGCTATGGAATAGATAAAATACTTATGAACAATGATGACACAGTAATTGTTAGATTCAACTCAGTTGAGACCAGAAATAGCATACTTGAGATTGGTGTGTACCATTTTGACAAGAAGCCTCTGATACTTGCACCATGGACAGGAAGAACATCTAAGACTCACCTAGATAAGGTTCCTGTTTGGATTCAATTCCCAAATTTGAGTCTAAAATTCTGGGGAGCTATAGCCCTGGGGAAAATAGCTAGCCTGGTTGGTCAACCTATAATGGTTGATCAGATAACCAAAGAAAGAAACCGTATTAATTTTGCTAGAGTCCTTGTTGAGGTAGACCCTGCTGTGTTACCTGAGGAGGTGTTTTTTGAGGATGACAAATGTAATATAGTTACACATAAGGTTGATTATGAGTGGAAGCCAGTCATTTGTGAAAAGTGCTCTATGTATGGCCATGACAGTAAAACATGTAGGAAGAATGTTAAGCAACACTGGGTGGAGAAGAGGAGACCTTCAAAGGAGGACATTGAGGAGGTTGATGATAGGCTAAAGATGAATAGGGCCTGGAGGAAGGGTCAAATGAGGGAAACAGGGCAGATGTAGAAGGTGCTGTAATGTTTACAACCCAATCAGACACATTGATTGAGACATCAACAGTTCAGCATGGTGAGTCCAGTGCTGGAAGGTTGGAAGCTAAGAAGGATAAGACTATCAGTGCAGCAGAAAAAATAGGATTGGAGAGTGATAATGACCCTGGTCAGAGCAGCCAATGGACAACAGTTATGACTAGAAGTAAGGCACAGGTAAGGTATGAAACTCTGAAGGCTGAGGCTGCAAAGCCACCTTCTCATGGATAATATTGCAGCATGGAACATTAGAGGGTTGAATTGTCCCTCTAAACAAAAAGAAGTCATGGACTTCTGTAGAATAAATAATGTAGGGCTTTTAGGAGTTTTGGAGAATAAGTTGAGGAGTAATTCCATCAACAGGGTTTTAAATAATATGGCTGCAGGATGGGGTTTTTATATTAATATTGATGCTAGTCCTATTGGTAGGATCCTCATTATATGGAAGAAGGATATGTATGATGTTGTTATCATTGCTAGGACAAAACAATACGTTCTGTGTCATGTTACTGCTAAGACAAATGATGATGTTTTCTTTGTGTCTTTCATTTATGTTGCAAATGAGGATGATGATAGAAAGGAGCTGTGGGAAGTCCTCAAAGGTGTGGGGAATATGATAACTGAGCCATGGCTGGTTCTAGGGGACTTTAATACATTCTTGGAGGTTCATGAGAAACTTGGTGGGATTGCAGTAGACCCTGTGCAGTTGCAAGATTTTAGAGATTGTGTGCAAGAGAGTAATTTGGTTGATATGAGATACAGGGGCAGCTTCTACACCTGGTGTAATAAGCAAGAGGGTAATCATCGAATAAGCTGTAAACTTGATAGATGCTTAATTAATCGGATATGGTGTGATAGGTGGCCAAATGCTGAAGCTCAATTTCTAGTCCCAGGGCTGTCAGATCATTCACCAGTTCTGATGAAGTGGAATCAGGAAGCCAGGAACAAAGGGAGCTATTTCAAATTTTTTAACATGTGGGCTCAGCACCAGGAGTTCAATGAAGTGGTTCACTCTGTTTGGGCCACAAATGTGGAGGGATATATGATGTATCAGGTATGTAGGAAACTTCAATTACTCAAATGTCCTCTAAAGAGTTTGAATAAGAGAAGTTTCTCAGACATAAATAAGAAGGAAGTTGAACTGATGGAAAAGTTGGAGTATGTGCAGGCTCAATTGGCTCTAAACCCTACAGATGTGATGTTGCAACAAGATGAAAAGGCTGTGTTTTTGAAGCTGAGGGATACTCAGAAGGCTGCTTATTCATTTCTGAAACAAAAGGCTAAAGTGGATTGAATGATAGAGGGAGATGAGAATTCTAAAATGTTCCACAATGCTATTAAGCAGAGATTGTATAGGAACAGAATTTTAAGGATTCAAGATGCTGATGGGAACATTGTTACAGGACAGGACAATATCACTGAATTGTTTGTCTCTTTTTATCAGGACTTGTTCAGCAAGAAAGTTCAGGAAAGATGGAATGAGTATGCCATGGAGGAAGGTCCTGTTCTTAATCCAGACCAGCAGTTAGGCTTGCTTAAGCCTTTCTCTGCTGAGGAAATTAGGGAAGCTTTCTTCTCAATTAGTAGTGATAAATCACCAGGGCCAGATGGTTTTGGGTCTGGATTTTTTAAGGCAGCCTGGCAAACTGTTGGGAGTGATTGTGTTAAGGTTGTGCATGAGTTTTTCAACTCTGGTAAGATGCTAAAATCTATTAATCAAACTACTTTTGCTATGATACCAAAGGTTGACTGCCCTAAATATGTGAATGACTATAGACCTATAGCATGCTGTAATACAATTTACAAATGCATCACTAAGCTTTTATGCAGCAGGCTGAATCAGGTGCTTCCTAGTATAGTCCAAGAAAATCAAACTGCCTTTGTGCAAGACAGGAGTATCATTCACAACATTCTAATTACTCAAGAGTTATTGAGGCTATATGATAGGAGGAGAATCTCTCCAAGATGCACTATGAAGATTGATATAAAGAAAGCTTATGACACTATTGACTGGTTGTTTATAGAGGAGATGTTAACAACTTTTAGAGTGCCTGAGAAGTTTAGAAACTGGATTATGACTTGCATTACTACAGCATCCTTTTCTATTTCTGTAAATGGGCAGCTTTCTGGTCTATTTAAAGGAGCTAGGGGTTTGAGGCAGGGGGACCCTATGTCACCACTAATTTTTGTCATGGCTATGGAGGTTCTCACTAGATGTCTTCAAAAGGCAGCCAGAAACAGGAATTTCAGGTATCATCCTTTATGTAAGGACTCTAAACTTGTCAGCTTGGCCTTTGCAGATGATCTGATGATATTTTGCAAAGGCCACCCAGCAAGTGTGAGGTTGTTATCTGAGGCATTGAGACACTTTTCTGATTGTTCAGGACTACAAGCTAGTCTAGAAAAATCACAACTATATATGGCAGGATTAAATCAAGACAAACAAGAGGAACTAATTCAGTTAACTGGGTATAGAAAAGGAAATTTTCCTTTTAGATACTTAGGTCTTCCAATCTCAGCAAAGAAGTGGACTGTGTCTACTTGCCACATTCTTGTGGATAGAATCACTAAGAGAATTGGAACTTGGAAAACGAGGAACCTATCTTACCAAGGAAGATGCTGCCTAATTAATTCAGTGTTAATGAATCTACATTGCTACTGGGCTTCTATTTTTGTTATTCCTAAAGCAGTCATAAAGGAGGTGGAGAGGAAGTGCAGGGAATTTTTGTGGGGTGTAAATGAGTATGGCCATAGCATTGCTGCAGTGGCTTGGAATGTGGTGTGTAAGCACAAGAAGGATGGTGGTTTAGGAATTCGAAACATCAGTGTTTGGAATGAGGCTGCAATTGGGAAACAGGTTTGGCATATAGCAGATAAAAAAGATTCCCTATGGGTCAAATGGATTAGTTTGATCTACTTGAAGGACAGAGATTTTTGGACTTATGAATCTAACAATCAACACAGCTGGCATTGGAAACAAATTATAAAGGTAAAGGAGAAATTGAAACCTGGATTCAGCAATGGCAGATGGTTGTATGAAGTGAATGGTGAATATACAATCAGTAGTGGTATCAGATGCTCAACGGACCTTCAATTGCATTCCCATTGCACAAGCTTATTTGGAACTCCTTCACAGTCCCCAAGCACAGGTTCATTGCCTGGCTAGCTGCTCACAATAAGCTTAAAACAAGAGATCGATTAGCCCTTTTTATGCAGGTTCCTCAAACATGCAGCTTATGTAATCAAGAAAATGAGACGCGAGATCACCTTTTCTTCGACTGTAGTTGGAGTCGAACTTTGCTGGAACATATGTGCTTATGGATTGGATTAGATTTCTGGCCAACGAAATTTAGTAGATGGACCAAATGGATTCTTCGAGCTTTCCAGGATAGAGGACGAAGGAAATTGATTTGTGCTCTCTTTGCAGGGATGATGTACAGTGTATGGGGAGAGAGGAACTCAAGGGTCTTTGCAAATAAGGACACTGATTTTATGCAAATTGCAAGTCAGCTGAAGAGAAGCATATCATGGAGGATAAATTTGTTTTGTCCAAATTTTAGAAATTGGAATAATGTGGCTTTAGTCAATTGGATTTGCTCTGAATTATATTGATGTATAGATGTTTGTTTTATTCATTTTCTTTAAGACTGGAACCCTTCCTAGAAGGTGGCTAGTCTAGGAAATGGCCTTTTGTTTTGTGTTTGAATTTGTTGGTGGTAATGAATTTTTATCTTTACCAAAAAAAAAGTCATCAAATCATTTTCTTTATTTTTAGAACCAAAACCGTGAGCACTTAAAAAGAAAAACCAACAATTTTAATTCATCTTCTAAAAAAGGTCAAAGCAACAATTTGAACCACAAACTATTTCAAAGATTTACATATATTTTCTTTCAAAAACTTAATCATTTCATGTACATACTTTAAAGCTCTTAGATTAAAATAGTTTCATCATGCATGCACCCTAAATGAGGAACAAACCTAGCTTTCTACTTCTCCCTAGGATGGCCGAATGTCAACATGCACCCTACAAGATTTTTGGTTCACTTTTTTTTTTAAGCATACAAAAGTCATATGATCACATCAAAACATATAGGATTTCAAGGCAAAACAACATATCACATCACATACACAAAATAAATTCAAATTCATTACTTTTTCTTAAACCAAAAATAAAAGATCTTATTTTAATTTCATGAAAATAACATGCATGGGTTTGAAATCATTAGATCTAATCTTAACACACACATGCATAAACTTTTCACAAAAATAAAAAGCATGGATCCTAGTTCTATCACACATGGCCGAATGGCCTTCATAAAAATATAACATGTACAAGATCAAACATTTAACCACAATCATGTTTATACTCAAAAATCAATTTAAAACTTGTTACTTTAATTCTTTTCTTAAAAACAGAATCATACATAAAAGAAAACACAATCTTTTCTCTTGAAAAATAACATGCAAGTCAAGGACCTAAACATTTTTAATTCATCAAACAAAGATAATTACATGAATACATTTAGATTAACTAAGATCATCACAAAATTGACATGCAAAGCTTTAAGACTTAATCTTTTTCACAAATCAAGTTTAGATCATAATTTTATGCATCAAATAGTCATGGAAATACACATAGATAATGTTTTAACAAAAGATTTAACATGCAAGCCAATGAATTTCACTTTATCATTTATTAAACTTAGATCATAGATTTTCTTGTCAAATAATCACAAACACACACTTAGATCACGGTTTGAACAAGAAAACTCAACATGCAAAGAGATTTATTTTAGGTTTTTACAAAAATCTTAGTTTTCTTTAGATCTTTGAGATCTAGTTAGAAAAATATTAGATCCATCAAAGAAAAGCCTTAACCGAACATCAAACATAAGCTTAACTTATTACAAATTATTTTTAGTCCTTAAAGTCCATGATTAAAGAATAATCAACACATGAAATCATCTTGCAACCCATAAAATAAGACATGCAAAGAAGAAAAGAAAGATCTATAAACTAAAAGGAAAAATCTATACTATTACAAGTCTTCCTCCAAGCTCTTCGAATCCTACCATGAAATGGTTGATCTTCTAGCTCCTAATGCTCTTGATCTACAAAGGAACACTTTTGATCTACTTGAAATCTCTTCTTTCTTCCTCTCTATGTCTCACGGCCTCTTCTCCCTCTATCTCTCTCTATTTCTTTTTCTTTCTCTCTAAGAGTTTTAAGGTTTCTCTTAGAGTTGTGTTTTGTGTTGGTGTGAAGAAATGAATTGGGGTGGAAAGAAAATGAACTAAGACCACATCCATTTATAGGCAAATTCACTCTCCCTCTTGTGCCCTTGTGTGTGGTTCGGCCATGAGCAAATGGGAAGGGTAATTTTGGGATTCCAAATATTTGCATGGGTGGAGATTATCATATGTAAGGGGACAAGGTAGGATAGCCTAGGGTTTTAGGGGTCATCTTAGGCTTAAGTACTAGTTGGTTAATAGTTAGGGTTTAATACTTAGTTTGGTTATGGTTCTAACTTAGTTTAGTTCTAGTTTCTTATCCTCCAAGCTTCTAGAAAATTATACTCCTAGCTTATGCATACACACACACGTACATACATACACACATGTATACATATGTTGAGAAAATGCCTAAGCATAGGTAGTTTTGATGATTACAAAGTGCAAGTCAAGGCAAAAGTCCACAACTCAACTTAAGGCTCAACAAAGTCAACAAAGGGGTTCTTATTGTAATGTAATGTATTATTTATTCTTTATTAAGTCCCCTAGATGCATAATGGTTAGAGTCTAAGTTAGGAAAAACTAATCATAATCTAAAAGATATGGCATGCATGCTAAGTATAATCATAAGTGGGTGCTTTTCAAAATTAAAAGAAAAAATATGTGATTTTATAAATATAAGAAAAAAATTGATAAAATAATTTGAAAATATTTTTCTAATAAATTAAAGTGTTTTGGAAGTGAAGAAAATGTTTTAAATATAATACTATAAGTGATAACAAGTAAAAATGTTGTTCTTGGAAATTTTGAACGAAAGTATCTGGATACATCTGAAAGTATCCGGATACATTTGAAAAGTATCCGGATACATCTGAAAGTATCTGGATACTTCGTTAAAACAACAGTCAAATTTTTGAAATCAAACACGATGTATTCGAATACTTTCAAAAGTATCCGGATACAAACAGTTAAAACTATCATAAACATAGCTGTTTGCTGTCCTAACTGATATATATATGTTCCAAACGATTTCAAAACATGAGACAACGTTCTTACAACCTTCTAACACTTATGGACATTCTCTTAAACACGTTTTACAGAATTCTCAAGTGTTCTTCATGAATCAATTGCATTTTCACATATGATCAAGAAGAACATTCAAGTGTTGCATTGAATTTTCACAAATACCCACTTTGATTACACTTGCATTCATTCTTATTCTTCTAGATTCTGATCTAATAGTTAAGGAACTTCAAAAAAAAAAAAGTTGCTTATCAACACAAAAAGGTGCAAAGATCATTGCTTTTCATTGGAGTTGTTCATCCGCACAACAAGGTGTAAAGTGCCAACAACAAGACTTTGACAAACACAAATTGGTGAAAGGTTTTCATCAAGTATACTTGAAGGTTTCAAGTGGAATTGAAGAAGGTTTCTTCAAGCACAAGGTTCGCTGTGGTTTGAGGAATTGTTTGCGAAGACACAAGTTCCAAAGAGGTTCTTTGGAGGGACAAGTCTAAGGGAAAGGTTTTCTCTTACACATTACTTGTACTTACAATTCTTGTTCATAGTGAAGCAAATCTCCTATCTCAGAAAGGGAGGACTGGATGTAGCATTAGTGTTCGTTAACACACTAATGTGAACCAGGATAAAATCCTTGTGTTCGCTTCTCTTTCATTATCTCTTTACAATTCCGCGCGCTTAGTTTTCATATATTTAAGTATATGCGTTTTATAAGTTTTTACTCTGATTATTTTAAAGGCCTTAGTAAGTGATAAATTTTTAATTGGTGAAGATTCGTACTCTTCGCCTATTCACCTCCTTTATAGGGAATAGTACTACCCGCTTGTTTTCCAACAAGTGGTATCAGAGCTCGGTCGGAAACGATCGAGCATAACTGCTTTTCTGTACGATCCTTAGTTTGGTAAGCAATGGGTTCTAGTAATCCCTTTTGTGGTGAAGGTTCTTCCATTAATCGCCCCCCTATGTTTTCGGGCGAAGGTTACACCTATTGGAAGGTTAGGATGAAAATCTTCATTGAAGCAATAGATGTAGAAATTTGGAATGCTATAGAAAATGGCCCTTTTGTACCAAAACATAAAGTTAATGATTCTGTTCTTGATAAGCCCAAGGGGAGTTGGAATGATGATGATAATAAAAAAATAAGTTATGATTTAAAAGGAAAAAATATCATTACATCCGCTCTCTCATATGGCGAATTCTTTAGGGTCTCTCAATGTACCAGTGCAAAACAGATGCGGGACACTTTACAAGTGACTCATTAAGGTACTAGTGAAGTCAAAAGGGCTAGATTAAATGCCCTTATGCATGAATATGAACTGTTTAGAATGTTTCCCAATGAACCAATTTCGAATATGCAAAAACGGTTTACACATATTATAAATCATTTACTTGCTCTTGGCAAAACTTTTATTGATGGTGAAATTATTAACAAAGTTTTGAGATGTTTAGACAGACAGTGGCAGCCAAAGGTTACAGCAATAATGGAGTCAAAGGATCTTAGTGATATGGACCTAGCCACTCTGTTCGGAAAACTGCAAGAGCACGAAATGGAATTGGGAAGGCTAAAAATGCATGAAGATTCAGACATGTGCAAAAATGATAGGGTTTCATTCAAGATGCTGCAGACTCTTGAAGAGTTATCCAATGATGAAAATTCAGATTCCGATATCGACGATGAGGCCATGGAGCTTTTAGTTAATAAATTCAACAAGTTCCTTACCCGAAGAAATAAGAAATATCTAAAGGAAGGAACTTCTAGAAGAAAGTCTCCAAAGGACAAAATTCAATGTCACGAATGTGGTAATACGGGTCACATGAAATTTGAATGTGCTGCATATCTCAAGAGAAAAGAGAATGACAAAAAGGCAAGCAAAGGATTCAAATCCAAGAAGGCTTACATTGTATGGGATTTGCCTGAAAATTCAGAGAAGCAAGATGCTAGTAGTTCAGATGAGGAGGAATTGGTTAATCACTTGTGCTTAATGGGAAGATTTGATGAAGAAACTTCATCAAGCGTAGAACAATCTGAGCCAAAGGATTACAAACTGGTAACATATTCTGACTCCGACTCTGATTCTGAAAATTCAACTTATAATGAACTATATGAATCTTATGTAGAAATGTATAAGGAATTAAGGAAGCTAGCTAAAATTAACATTGAAAGCAAGAGGATTATCTTGGAGTATGAAACTAAAATTTTAGAAATGCAAAAATTTATCGATGAACTTCAACTCCAAAATGAAACTCTTGATCTCATTTATTCAAATGCTTCTTGTGATTGTGAACTAAAAACTAATCCTATTGCCGAATGTGTAAGTTGCAAGCAATTTGAAAAGGAAGTACACGATTTAAAAGCTAAACTTGCAAGTTTCACTAAAGGTAATATGAACTTAAATAATTTAATTTCCAATCAAAGAGAAAATGGAAATAAGACTGGTTTGGGATATTGAAAACCCAAAAATTGCAATTACAACAAGTTGGTATCATTTTCAAATGTCAATTACTCTAAAACACCAACTTGCCATTATTGTGGAATTTTTGGGCATACTTCAAATACTTGTAATATTAAACTTAAAGGTATCCCAAATGGTTCATTTGTATGGATTAAGAAAGGGTTTGATCCTAATGCTAATCAATTAGGTACCCAAGTTACCTAAAACATGCAAGGTATTTTTGGCTTAACATTAAGGGGGAATGAGCTCAAATGTTAAGGGGGAGAAAGTTTATAATTTTCTTGCCTATTTATATAACTGTCTTTTTGATCATGCCAAAAGGGGGAGAAGGTATGTTGTTGACTTTTGCAGGTTGATTGAAGCTTCTTATTATTATCCAATTATCTAATGCAATACTAAGGGGGAGCACAAATCAACAAAGTTTGTCATCATCAAAAAGGGGGAGATTGTTGAGAAAATGCCTAAGCATAGGTAGTTTTGATGATTACAAAGTGCAAGTCAAGGCAAAAGTCCACAACTCAACTTAAGGCTCAACAAAGTCAACAAAGGGGTTCTTATTGTAATGTAATGTATTATTTATTCTTTATTAAGTCCCCTAGATGCATAATGGTTAGAGTCTAAGTTAGGAAAAACTAATCATAATCTAAAAGATATGGCATGCATGCTAAGTATAATCATAAGTGGGTGCTCTTCAAAATTAAAAGAAAAAATATGTGATTTTATAAATATAAGAAAAATATTGATAAAATAATTTGAAAATATTTTTCTAATAAATTAAAGTGTTTTGGAAGTGAAGAAAATGTTTTAAATATAATACTATAAGTGTTAACAAGTAAAAATGTTGTTTTTGGAAATTTTGAACGAAAGTATCTGGATACATCTAAAAGTATCCGGATACATTTGAAAAGTATCCGGATACATCTGAAAGTATCTGGATACTTCGTTAAAACAACAGTCAAATTTTTGAAATCAAACACGATGTATCCGAATACTTTCAAAAGTATCCAGATACAAACAATTAAAACTGTCATAAACATAGCCGTTTGCTATCCTAACTGATATATATATATGTTCCAAACGATTTCAAAACATGAGACAACGTTCTTACAACCTTCTAACACTTATGGACATTCTCTTAAACACGTTTTACAGAATTCTCAAGTGTTCTTCATGAATCAATTGCATTTTCACATATGATCAAGAAGAACATTCAAGTGTTGCATTGAATTTTCACAAATACCCACTTTGATTACACTTGCATTCATTCTTATTCTTCTAGATTCTGATCTAATAGTTAAGGAACTTCAAAAAAAAAAGTTGCTTATCAACACAAAAAGGTGCAAAGATCATTGCTTTTCATTGGAGTTGTTCATCCGCACAACAAGGTGTAAAGTGCCAACAACAAGACTTTGACAAACGCAAATTGGTGAAAGGTTTTCATCAAGTATACTTGAAGGTTTCAAGTGGAATTGAAGAAGGTTTCTTCAAGCACAAGGTTCGCTGTGGTTTGAGGAATTGTTTGCGAAGACACAAGTTCCAAAGAGGTTCTTTGGAGGGACAAGTCTAAGGGAAAGGTTTTCTCTTACACATTACTTGTACTTACAATTCTTGTTCATAGTGAAGCAAATCTCCTATCTCAGAAAGGCAGGACTGGATGTAGCATTAGTGTTCGTTAACACACTAATGTGAACCAGGATAAAATCCTTGTGTTCGCTTCTCTTTCATTATCTCTTTACAATTCCGCGCGCTTAGTTTTCATATATTTAAGTATATGCGTTTTATAAGTTTTTACTCTGATTATTTTAAAGGCCTTAGTAAGTGATAAACTTTTAATTGGTGAAGATTCGTACTCTTCGCCTATTCACCTCCTTTATAGGGAATAGTACTACCCGCTTGTTTTCCAACAACATACACACTCATACATACAAACCCGTACCATACACACACATATACATACATTTTACATTTTTATTTTCTAATTACATTTACTCAAAATCATCAATTCACACCATAATGCAATGAATTCACAAATCACATTCACACAATTAGTTTCATGCATCACACAATACACACACATTAAACCAAGCACTCATCACATAAAAATTCATTCCACGACAAAATTCTCATTTTCTACAAAACACATTTCTCAAAAATTCGTACTTCATAAAATCTGGAAATAAATTTTTATAAATCAACCCAGAAAATATGCAAATTAAATTTCAAAATCTATGTTTCAAGACGATCGTTTTGATATAAACATCATAAAAATCCGAGTTACGGTTAAAAAGATACGAATTTTCCAAGTTAACAAATCCAAAAACTTTATTTCTAGAAAAATCATCTTTTAATAAAACCACCACTTAGCAAATCATTCTAAACAAAATTATTCACTTCTCATTTATAAAAACATTTTGTTTATAAATATCCATGAAAATCATTACTTTATTTCTCTCTCACGTAAAATACTTTTCCGAAAATCTTTTATAAAACAGAACTTCAGGGTTTATTTTAACAAAATTCGTTCACGCACGTACGGGAAAATGCGGGGTGTTACATCTGCACTGGTTTAATGTAACACCCCGCAAATTCCTCGTATTAATTTAAAATACTAAAGAGATTTATTTTTGGGAAAAGAGTTTTGAAAGGGTATTTTTCTTAAATGATTTTCCTAATCCACGTTTTTAAGATGATGAATGAGTTTAAAGAAATGGTGAATTTTAAACAAGAGTTATTTTATGAGAAAGTGATTTGTTTTCTGTATTTATGTGATTGGTTGATACATGTTTGATATATGATAGTGTCAATGTGATTTCTTGAAAATGGTTGAAGTATTATGTAAACTTGGTAACTATATGATTAAGAAATAAAAATATAATGCATGTATGAATATGTATAGGTGTATATGTGTGTGTGTAATGTATGACGCATGTATATGTGTGTTTATGTGTGAGATACGTGTATATGTATGTGTATGCATGCCATAACTTCATTTATTTTAAAAGACAAGAAGCTTATAGGCTAAGGATTAGAACCATGAGGAAACTAGATGTGTAGAAAAATCCTAACTAGAAGCTAAAGAGTGATTAAGCCCAAAGGAACCTAGTTCCTTGATTCACTCCTCCTTGTCCCCTTAGAATTGATAACTTCCACCCATGCAACAAATTAAGTTACCAAAATTTCCCTCCCACTTGCACCTAAGACCGAATTTCACAAGGGCAATATAGGAAGTCCATGGGTTGCCTATATAACTCACCACTCTTAGTCCATTTTCCACCCATTTCTTTCATTCCCACTTCCAACTCAAACACAACTCTAAGAGGCTCATCAAACCTCTTAGAAAGAGAGAAAGAAAAAGAGAGAAAGAGAGAGGGGCCGTGAGGGAGAAGGAGGAAGAAGGAGAGGAATCCAAGCCATAACCTAAGCTCTTCCTTTTAGATCCAAGACTTTAGAAGCTAGAAGATCAACCATTTTTGGTGGGTAGTTCGAATAAGCATGAAGAATTGTAATAGTATAGATTTTCTCTTTGATTTTGTAGTCTTCCTTTCTTTTCTTCCTTTGCATGTTCTATTTATGTTTGATCATGAACTCCTAAGACTCAAAGGAAACTTGTAAACTTCTAATCAACGGACTCTATAACTTGATTAAGGTTTTCATGAAAGATCTTAAAGTTTTTCAACATAAATCTTAAGGATCTAAAAAGTTTTGGAGATTTTTGGTAAAATCTAAATTGTCTCTCTTTGCATGTTGAATTTCCTTCTCAAACCGTGGACTATGGAGTGTTTATGAGTTTATTTAAGGAATCAATGAAAGATCTAAACTTACTTAATAATAAAATGGGAATCTTTGGTGTTGCATGTTGAATTGATGATGATCTTGATGATTTAAGTACATGCATGTCTTGTTTATGCCTTGATCTTAAATTTTTAAGAATGAATGAACTTATGAAACACTAGATCCTAACTAGGTAATTCGGCCATGAGTAGAGAAGTAGGTCTTGATGCTTTTTAATTTGATCTAAGTGATTGCATGTTAATCTCATGTTTAGAAAAGTTAATTTGAGTTGTTGAAATGTTTGATTTTGATTTGGTTTTGATAAAACTTTGATTTTTGAGTTCTGACCTTTAAAAGCTTTAAACCTTGTTTTAATTTATGAAAAAGTTATACTCTTGAAGCCATGCATGTTGTTTTTAAACAAAAAGACTTGATTTTCTTCAATGTTCATCACGGTTTTGACTTCTTCTTACCCTAAGTGATTTTCATCTTTGATTTGTGCCATTATGATTGATTTCATGACTTGATCTATAAGATCTAGGTGCATGCATGTGGTTTTTGAGAAAAGAGATTTTATTTTTTTAAGGATCCTCACGGTTTTACAAAGAAACCAAGGAAACAAGTTTTGGAAAAAAATAATTTCTAACTTGATTCATGTCATGTGTTCTTGCATATGAAAGATTTGAAGTAAATCTTGATTTTTGGTGATGTAATATTCGGTCTAGGCTTAGAAATTAAGAAATCATGTTTTGATTTTCATAAGAGATACATGCATGTTAATTTCTTTTGATTTAAGAATCTTGTGTTTTTCATGTTGAAAAGTGAACCAAAAACCTTGTTTTTGTCAAAGTAGGATTCGGCCATGCATACTAGCTAGACTAGGATTCCTTTTTCAATGAAGTGACATAAAAACAATGAGTATGTTTTATGAAATTATGTTAAAATAAATTGTTTGAAATTGTGTTGCGAATGTTTAATTTCTATTTGGTTTTGGATTAAAAATAAAGGGAATAATTGAATTAAATGATTTTGGAAAAGTTTTGTGTGTAATTGAATATGTATATGTGTGTATTCGGTTAAGAGTAAAAGAAAGAATAAATAATTTTGTTTCATGAAAAAGAAAGTAGAATTTAAGTGTTTGAAGTAAATCAAGTTGATTTGTGTGTGTTTAGATTTGTAATTCTTAACTTGTTTTCCTTAATTCTATTCGGCCATGTAGTGTAGATGAGCCTAAGAAATTTAGTTACATAAAAATAAATCTATATGATGATTTTTGAAAAGGATTTAAGTTGTTTAAAGTTGTTGGTTTAAATCTTGGTTCAATTCGGTGTATGAATGCATGCATACCTAAGTGTTTTGTGTTATGCACTATTTGTGAGTTGTATAATTGCCTGGATGTTGATTTAATTGGTTATATAATTGTTGAAGTGTTGCTTGTCAATTAAGTGTTAATTGGTGTTTAAAAAAAATATGTGAATGTGTAATTGGTTTTGAAATTAATTGATTTTAAGGAAATTCCATTTGATTTATTTGAGATTTTTAAATTATGTTTATGGATGTCCAAAGTTTGTTTTATGATAAAGACTTAAGTTTTAAAGTGGTAATTTTGAATAAAAGAGTTATTTAAAACAAAGAGTGTTTCTACGACGTTCTCGGGGTTTTATCAAAATGATTTTGTAAAACAATTCTTTGTTGTCCAGAATTATTTATAACTGTTTCTTAACTTTGAAAATGTGTTCAAGTGATTTAAAGTAGAGTTTTCAAGTGATATTTGATTTAAGAAAAACCCGGATTGAAAACGGTGAATTTTTCGGTGTTTTCGAACATGTTTAAGGTGCTGTCCAAAACGGACCAGCCACCAAACTAAATAGTTTAAATGACTCTACATGGTGTTTTCAAATGATTTTTGAAAGTACTTAAGGTATTATAAATATCAAAGTTGTTTGAAAGAAAACGGTGGTGTTTTAAGTTTTCCGATGAGAAATGAGAGGTGTTCAAGTTACGAAAAAGATTTTATTAATACAAGTTAATAACGTAAGTGTATTTTATTTAGTACGAGGAATTTGAAAGACGAGGGATTGGGGCAGCCGGCAGCAGAAAGGATCTGAGGTGACGGTATGCAATTAATCGCTGGACCCCAGGTGAGAGAGAAGCTTTCCTAAGACACCGTGGTAGTTAGGTGATTTATTAGGACGTTCCGTATCATCTCAAAGATCGGAACTAAGTGGTTCGGAGTCAGTAGTATAAGTGGCAATTGTGTGTGTTGTGTGGCCACTTCCACGAAAATGACAATGACCACATTGTTATGGTGTGATGTGTGTATGTTGATAGCATGCTTTTATTATTTATTTAATTATGCCTGATGATATTTATTGTTGTTGATAAATATGAGTAACACACTGATGGACGTCTGTTACGTCCTGAATAAGAAAAGGAAAATGAAATAAATGAGTTGGGAAAGTAATGAAATTAAAAGTAAAGTTATAAGTATGAGAAAAGAAATAATGATAAAAGATAAGAGATTGATTGGAAAGGAGAGAAGAATTGAGATTGGGGAAACAGTGAATGAAAATGATGAGAACGAGCCAGAGCTGGGAAGAGTAATGATGTCATGGAGGTGAGATGAGATTTGAATGGAGCTGGGCTCCTTTGTTTATGCTTTTGAATGAGACTAGTGTTGAGTTGAGCTTGCTCCTCCATTAGCACTCAGCAAAAGTATGATTTTTGGAAAAGGTTTTTGAAAAGAAAATTTTGGAAAAGGTTTTTGAAAAGAAATTTTCGGAAAAAGGCTTTCGAAAAGAAATTTTTGGAAAAGGGTTTTGAAAAGAAATTTTTGGAAAAGGGCTTATGAAAAGAGATTCTCTTTTAAAAGTTTTTGAAAACAGGTCATTGAGAAAAATTATAAAGAGTATTTTCATAAAAGTTTTTGAAATAGAATTTTGTGAAGAGATGTGAAAGAAGATTTTTAGAAACTTGGTGAAACAAGAGTTTTAAGAAAGTATAGGAAGCAAGGCTTCTTTTGAAAAGTTTTACGAAACGAGATTTTTTAGAAATTTGTGAAAAAGGGATTTTTGAGAAAGTTGTGAATAGGATTTTGAGAAGGATGGTGAAATGAAATGGAGACATGAGATTGTGGTTGTGGAAAAGGTTTGAGAAAAGAGATACGAGTTTATTGTTGGGATCCCAGCTCTGTGCTATGTGAGATATGATGAGAGAAAGAAAGTGCCAAGTTAGTGGTCGGGACTCATTAAAGGGATGCACGAAGGATGGGCCGACCTTAGGTTAATTAAAAAGATAAATGACTTTAAAAGACACACGTGGTGTGGTATGAGAGTGCGAAGTAGTGGAGAGGAAGGAACCATAAGTATCTGCGGATACTTAGGAGGAGATTGCATTAGGGGAGGACGATGACGGTGAAACGTCAAGAAGTCTAGAGTATATTTCTAGGCAGAACGAACTCCACATGTGGCATACGAACGTGGTAGGGACTGGGTCCAATGCAGTGGTAAGTTCTGCGGGGCCACTAGAAATATACCGTCGCCCCCTAGATTGCAAATCTAGAACAGTGAGAGGGACTGGAGTGGGGAATCTTGTTTGCCACTGTGAGTTGAGACAGTGTGCCTTAATTATATATGAATTGAATTGATATGATATGATTTGAGGTTGTAGTCCTCCTGGTCTGGGACCAATTGATTGTGAGACAGTTGTCGTGCCCGCACGGTAAAGGTCCTGTACTCCTGTTTGCTTCCGACTAGGTTGGGTTGATGACTGAGGAGATGTAGACGTGAGTGACAGCCGAGAACGAAATGAATTTCCCGACGATATCTGATGATTCCCAAAGTAAAGGAATGATATGAATTGATAAGATTGGAAAAGAAGAAATTCTGAGTATGAAAAAGGAAAAAGGATTGAGAAAGAAAGAATAATTAAGAGAAGGGAAATTAAATTTAGAAAGAAATCGAAGGATAATAATAACGACAATAAGACTGATAATATTGATATTGATATCATGCTTGATTGTTGTGTGTTTGTATGCTGTATGTTGTATGGCATGTTTGTATGGTCCTTCTATCTTGCCTATCGTAATTCCACACCGTCGACGATTCGTCGTTCGGATCGCTTACTCTCTCCTGTTCGTTGGCATATCGGTGCGGCTGATATCTCAACGGGCAGATGGAGTATTGCCTGGATATCACTATGTGGAATAAGTATGGAAGAGGTTGGAAGCACACCCCAAGCGGCTGGGCCTGGACCGGCTACACGGAGATCGTGATCCTAGATTCGAAGCATCAATTGAGCGGAGCTAATCTAGAGCCGCACTTGGGGCAAGTCACCGTGCGAGGATATGGGAGCTACGAGGAGAAGAAGCGGTACAAGACCCAGAGGGATTCCACCATTCTAAGTAGAGTAGAGTTGGAGCCGAACGACAAGGAGAAAGCAGTGACTGAGATGGCATCTTCGCCGGAACGGAAGAAAGGACGCAAGAAGAAGAAGAAGGAGCTGCACCCACTTGCCTTCAATTGGAAAGTTTAAGAATAGGATTATAGTTTATGTTTGTGGTGAGTGTTTTGAGTTAAGGATTACCTAAGTGACGAACTATCGCTGTAACTTAACTTATTCTGAAGCATGCCCTACTTTTTATACAACTTAGTGAGAAAAGTTTAATGTCCTTTTGTTGTAATGAAAAGAACTATTTTGAATTGGAACCAAACCGTTTTCCCTGATAAATGTTTTTGAAAACCCAAATGAATAAGTGTTGGTTTTAGTAACAACTCGGTTTTCGAAAGAAAGTGTTGAAGTACATCAAAAACTTTTCACTAATGTTTTCAAACACTTCAACAAGGTTTTATAAAAAAAAAATTTGGCCTCATTTTTGCAACCTAAATGAATGAAAATTGGTTATTTTTGAGATACGAAAATCGGGCCGTTACAGAATGGTATCAGAGCTTATGGTAATCCTTATTGGCCTTAAGCATGGGCTTACATGCTTTGTTTGTGTGACTCTGTGTGTGTTTGCTAGTGTAAGTATAGGAGTAGAAGGTTAAGTTCTCATCTTCCTAGATTGTGAGACTCTGTTGTAGTTTAGTGCCTGCTGTGTTAGGAACATGTTGGTTCAATAGTATGAAAGGAAGTAGACCAAGTCGAAAGTGAATAGCTCCTAAGGTTAAGACCCCATTTATGTTATACCTTGCTTGATAGAACTAAGTTGTTGATCTTAACGCACTTTTGGTACGAGTATAGTTATTACCTTTAAGGATATCGGATGTTGTCCCTGGATTCCCGTATTTGTTGAATTGCTTCAACAAAGACAGTCAATATTGTTGAGATTCGAGCCCTTTTCTTCATAAGCCTTACTACTAAAACATAACCTTACCAAACCTTTCCAAGATTCATTAGCTTGATTTGTGTAATTGGGAGTGTCATAGATACCCAGATAGTTTAGGCTTGAATGACTAAGGATGGATTAATGGTTGAAGTTGAGTAAGAGTGTAAGACCATAGTGAGCTTAGTTGTAAGTCTGATCAAAGTTGGGGAGCTACAAGGAAGAAAAGAGATGTGTGTTACTAGTTATTAGAGGAAATTATGAGGAAATTTGAGGATTAGGATTGCCTTATACCATAACTAGAGGTTTAGATGATGAAAGTGATAGGCCGAATGGATGTTTAGGATGAATCTAATGAGAAAAGTGGGGTTGTTTTTAGAGAGAAAACCCAAGTTGTTGTAGGATTCCCCTTAAGTAGGAGAAACAATGGTTGAAAGTATTAGAGCTAGAAGGAGGGTTAAAGGAAGGAGTAGTTACTTCAGGATTATTGAGAGTCCAAAGTTATAGAAAGTAGTGAATATCCAAGGGTTTTAGGCTAAACCCTATGCTTTTGGAGATGTTTGAATTTTGTTTGCTTGATTTTCCCCTAAGTTCGTACCTATGGTTGGACTTTCTGTGACGACGATCAGCTAAGGGAGCGACGTCTTCTTCGGTTAGTCCGATGGACTTGACCCAATTCGACACGCGAGCGGTTGTGCGAGTGCGACTTCTTCGTCTGAAAGCAACAAACGAGGAGCACGACAAAGTGCGACTTCTTAGTCTGTTGCCGACCACGAAGCGAAGAGAGAGTGTTCTTATGGAGACCAAAGTGACGTGAGAATTTTGTACCCTGCTGCCCAATCCACAATGTATTTCTCGGGGACGAGAAATCTTTAAGTTGGGGAGAATGTAACACCCCGCAAATTCCTCGTATTAATTTAAAATACTAAAGAGATTTATTTTTGGGAAAAGAGTTTTGAAAGGGTTTTTTTCTTAAATGATTTTCCTAATCCACGTTTTTAAGATGATGAATGAGTTTAAAGAAATGGTGAATTTTAAACAAGAGTTATTTTATGAGAAAGTGATTTGTTTTCTGTATTTATGTGATTGGTTGATACATGTTTGATATATGATAGTGTCAAAGTGATTTCTTGAAAATGTTTGAAGTATTATGTAAACTTGGTAACTATATGATTAAGAAATAAAAATATAATGCATGTATGAATATGTATATGTGTATATGTGTGTGTGTAATGTATGATGCATGTATATGTGTGTTTATGTGTGAGATACGTGTATATGTATGTGTATGCATGCCATAACTTCATTTATTTTAAAAGACAAGAAGCTTATAGGCTAAGGATTAGAACCATGAGGAAACTAGATGTGTAGAAAAATCCTAACTAGAAGCTAAAGAGTGATTAAGCCTAAAGGAACCTAGTTCCTTGATTCACTCCTCCTTGTCCCCTTAGAATTGATCACTTCCACCCATGCAACAAATTAAGTTACCAAAATTGCCCTCCCACTTGCACCTAAGACCGAATTTCACAAGGGCAAGATAGGAAGTCCATGGGTTGCCTATATAAGTCACCACTCTTAGTCCATTTTCCACCCATTTCTTTCATTCCCACTTCCAACTCAAACACAACTCTAAGAGGCTCATCAAACCTCTTAGAAAGAGAGAAAGAAAAAGAGAGAAAGAGAGAGGGGCCGTGAGGGAGAAGGAGGAAGAAGGAGAGGAATCCAAGCCATAACCTAAGCTCTTCCTTTTAGATCCAAGACTTTAGAAGCTAGAAGATCAACCCTTTTTGGTGGGTAGTTCGAATAAGCATGAAGAATTGTAATAGTATAGATTTTCTCTTTGATTTTGTAGTCTTCCTTTCTTTTCTTCCTTTGCATGTTCTATTTATGTTTGATCATGAACTCCTAAGACTCAAAGGAAACTTGTAAACTTCTAATCAACGGACTCTATAACTTGATTAAGGTTTTCATGAAAGATCTTAAAGTTTTTCAACATAAATCTTAAGGATCTAATAGTTTTGGAGATTTTTGGTAAAATCTAAATTGTCTCTCTTTGCATGTTGAATTTCCTTCTCAAACCGTGGACTATGGAGTGTTTATGAGTATTTAAGGAATCAATGAAAGATCTAAACTTACTTAATAATAAAATGGGAATCTTTGGTGTTGCATGTTGAATTGATGATGATCTTGATGATTTAAGTACATGCATGTCTTGTTTATGCCTTGATCTTAAATTTTTAAGAATGAATGAACTTATGAAACACTAGATCCTAACTAGGTAATTCGGCCATGAGTATAGAAGTAGGTCTTGATGCTTTTTAATTTGATCTAAGTGATTGCATGTTAATCTCATGTTTAGAAAAGTTAATTTGAGTTGTTGAAATGTGTGATTTTGATTTGGTTTTGATAAAACTTTGATTTTTGAGTTCTGACCTTTAAAAGCTTTAAACCTTGTTTTGATTTATGAAAAAGTTATACTCTTGAAGCCATGCATGTTGTTTTTAAACAAAAAGACTTGATTTTCTTCAATGTTCATCACGGTTTTGACTTCGTCTTACCCTAAGTGATTTTCATCTTTGATTTGTGCCATTATGATTGATTTCATGACTTGATCTATAAGATCTAGGTGCATGCATGTGGTTTTTGAGAAAAGAGATTTTATTTTTCTTAAGGATCCTCACGGTTTTACAAAGAAACCAAGGAAACAAGTTTTGGAAAAAAATAATTTCTAACTTGATTCATGTCATGTGTTCTTGCATATGAAAGATTTGAAGTAAATCTTGATTTTTGGTGATGTAATATTCGGTCTAGGCTTAGAAATTAAGAAATCATGTTTTGATTTTCATAAGAGATACATGCATGTTAATTTATTTTGATTTAAGAATCTTGTGTTTTTCATGTTGAAAAGTGAACCAAAAACCTTGTTTTTGTCAAAGTAGAATTCGGCCATGCATACTAGCTAGACTAGGATTCCTTTTTCAATGAAGTGACATAAAAACAATGAGTATGTTTTGTGAAATTTTGTTAAAATAAATTGTTTGAAATTGTGTTGCGAATGTTTAATTTCTATTTGGTTTTGGATTAAAAATAAAGGGAATAATTGAATTAAATGATTTTGGAAAAGTTTTGTGTGTAATTGAATATGTATATGTGTGTATTCGGTTAAGAGTAAAAGGAAGAATAAATAATTTTGTTTCATGAAAAAGAAAGTAGAATTTAAGTGCTTGAAGTAAATCAAGTTGATTTGTGTGTGTTTAGATTTGTAATTCTTAACTTGTTTTCCTTAATTCTATTCGGCCATGTAGTGTAGATGAGCCTAAGAAATATAGTTACATAAAAATAAATCTATATGAAATTTTTGAAAAGGATTTAAGTTGTTTAAAGTTGTTGGTTTAAATCTTGGTTCAATTCGGTGTATGAATGCATGCATACCTAAGTGTTTTGAGTTATGCACTATTTGTGAGTTGTATAATTGCCTGGATGTTGATTTAATTGGTTATATAATTGTTGAAGTGTTGCTTGTCAATTAAGTGTTAATTGGTGTTTGAAAAAAAAATGTGAATGTGTAATTGGTTTTGAAATTAATTGATTTTAAGGAAATTCCATTTGATTTATTTGAGATTTTTAAATTGTGTTTATGGATGTCCAAAGTTTGTTTTATGATAAAGACTTAAGTTTCAAAGTGGTAATTTTGAATAAAAGAGTTATTTAAAACAAAGAGTGTTTCTACGACGTTCTCGGGGTTATATCAAAATGATTTTGTAAAACAATTCTTTGCTGTCCAGAATTATTTATAACTGTTTCTTAACTTTGAAAATGTGTTCAAGTGATTTAAAGTAGAGTTTTCAAGTGATATATGATTTAAGAAAAACCCGAATTGAAAACGGTGAATTTTTCGGTGTTTTCGAACATGTTTAAGGTGCTGTCCAAAACGGACCAGCCACCAAACTAAATAGTTTAAATGACTCTACATGGTGTTTTCAAATGATTTTTGAAAGTACTTAAGGTATTATAAATATCAGAGTTGTTTGAAAGAAAACGGTGGTGTTTTAAGTTTTCCGACGAGAAATGAGAGGTGTTTAAGTTACGAAAAAGATTTTCTTAATACAAGTTAATAACGTAAGTGTATTTTATTTAGTACGAGGAATTTGAAAGACGATGGATTGGGGCAGCCGGCAGCAGAAAGGATCTGAAGTGACGGTACGCAATTAATCGCTGGACCCCAGGTGAGAGAGAAGCTTTCCTAAGACACCGTGGTAGTTAGGTGTCATCTCAAAGATCGGAACTAAGTGGTTCGGAGTCAGTAGTATAAGTGGCAATTGTGTGTGTTGTGTGGCCACTTATACGAAAGAGACAATGACCACATTGTTATGGTGTGATGTGTGTATGTTGATAGCATGCTTTTATTATTTATTTAATTATGCCTGATGATATTTATTGTTGTTGATAAATATGAGTAACACACTGATGGACGTCTGTTACGTCCTGAATAAGAAAAGGAAAATGAAATAAATGAGTTGGGAAAGTAATGAAATTAAAAGTAAAGTTATAAGTATGAGAAAAGAAATAATGATAAAAGATAAGAGATTGATTGGAAAAGAGAGAAGAATTGAGATTGGGGAAACAGTGAATGAAAATGATGAGAACAAGCCAGAGCTGGGAAGAGTAATGATGTCATGGGGGTGAGATGAGATTTGAATGGAGCTGGGCTCCTTTGTTTATGCTTTTGAATGAGACTAGTGTTGAGTTGAGCTTGCTCCTCCATTAGCACTCAGCAAAAGTATGATTTTTGGAAAAGGTTTTTGAAAAGAAATTTTTGGAAAAAGGTTTTCGAAAAGAAATTTTCGGAAAAAGGTTTTGAAAAGAAATTTTTGGAAAAGGGCTTATGAAAAGAGATTCTCTTTTAAACGTTTTTGAAAAGAGGTCATTCAGAAAAATTATAAAGAGTATTTTCAGAAAAGTTTTTGAAATAGAATTTTGTGAAGAGATGTGAAAGAAGATTTTTAGAAACTTGGTGAAACAAGATTTTTAAGAAAGTATAGGAAGCAAGGCTTCTTTTGAAAAGTTTTACGAAACGAGATTTTTTAGAAATTTGTGAAAAAGGGATTTTTGAGAAAGTTGTGAATAGGATTTTGAGAAGGATGGTGAAATGAAATGGAGACATGAGATTGTGGTTGTGGAAAAGGTTTGAGAAAAGAGATACGAGTTTATTGTTGGGATCCCAGCTCTGTGCTATGTGAGATATGATGAGAGAAAGAAAGTGTCAAGTTAGTGGTCGGGACTCATTGAAGGGATGCACGAAGGATGGGCCGACCTTAGGTTAATTAAAAAGATAAAAGACTTTAAAAGACACACGCGGTGAGGTATGAGAGTGTGAAGTAGTGGAGAGGAAGGAACCATAAGTATCTGCGGATACTTAGGAGGAGATTGCATTAGGGGAGGACGATGACGATGAAACGTCAAGAAGTCTAGAGTATATTTCTAGGCAGAACGAACTCCACATGTGGCATACGAACGTGGTAGGGACTGGGTCCAATGCCGTGGTAAGTTCTGCGGGTCCACTAGAAATATACTGTCGCCCCCTAGATTGCAAATCAAGAACAGTGAAAGGGACTGGAGTGGGGCATCTTGTTTGCCACTGTGAGTTGAGACAGTGTGCCTTGATTATATATGAATTGAATTGATATGATATGATTTGAGGCTGTAGTCCTCCTGGTCTGGGACCAATTGATTGTGAGACAGCTGTCGTGCCCGCACGGTAAAGGTCCTGTACTCCTGTTTGCTTCCGACTAGGTTGGGTGGATGACCGAGGAGATGTAGACGTGAGTGATAGCCGAGAACGAAATGAATTTCCCGTCAATATCTGATGATTCCCAAAGTAAAGGAATGATATGAATTGATAAGATTGGAAAAGAAGAAATTCTGAGTATGAAAAAGGAAAAAGGATTGAGAAAGAAAGAATAATTAAGAGAAGCGAAATTAAATTTAGAAAGAAATTGAAGGATAATAATAAGGACAATAAGACTGATAATATTGATATTGATATCATTCTTGATTGTTGTGTGTTTGTATGGTGTATGTTGTATGGTATGTTTGTATGGTCCTTCTATCTTGCCTATCGTAATTCCACTCCGTCGACGATTCGTCGTTCGGATCGCTTACTCTCTCCTGTTCGTTGGCATATCGGTGCGACTGATATCTCAACGGGCAGATGGAGTATTGCCTGGATATCACTATGTGGAATAAGTATGGAAGAGGTTGGAAGCACACCCCAAGCGGCTGGGCCTGGACCGGCTACACGGAGATCGTGATCCTAGATTCGGAGCATCAACTGAGCGGAGCTAATCTAGAGCTGCACTTGGGGCAAGTCACCGTGCTAGGATATGGGAGCTACGAGGAGAAGAAGTGGTACGAGGCCCAGAGGGATTCCACCATTCTAAGTAGAGTAGAGTTGGAGCCGAACGACAAGGAGAAAGCAGTGACTGAGATGGCATCTTCGCCGGAACGGAAGAAAGGACGCAAGAAGAAGAAGAAGGAGCTGCACCCACTTGCCTTCAATTGGAAAGTTTAAGAATATGATTATAGTTTATGTTTGTGGTGAGTGTTTTGAGTTAAGGATTACCTAAGTGACGAACTATCGCTGTAACTTAACTTATTCTGAAGCATGCCCTACTTTTTATACAACTTAGTGAGAAAAGTTTAATGTCCTTTTGTTGTAATGAAAAGAACTATTTTGAATTGGAACCAAACCGTTTTCCCTGATAAATGTTTTTGAAAACCCAAATGAATAAGTGTTGGTTTTAGTAACAACTCGGTTTTCGAAAGAAAGCGTTGAAGTACATCAAAAACTTTTCACTAATGTTTTCAAACACTTCAACAAGGTTTTATAAAAAAAAAAATAAAATTGGCCTCATTTTTGCAACCTAAATTAATGAAAATTGGTTATTTTTGAGATACGAAAATTGAGCCGTTACATTTAATATATTACCGGTATAAGTTATATATAATGATCTGCTATTTCGAAACTATAAATATTATATTTTATCAAGTTTAATATCAGGATTGAGAAAATATATTTACTTTTGAATTTTGATAATTTTTCTTACGCAATAGCTATCCGGAGGGACCAGTAACTTTATTATTTTTAATTAGTTTTAAGTAATTAAAAATACAATATTATTATACTTAAATGCATTTTATTTTTAGGATCGTCAAACTTTTGGTTATAATTCAAAATACCTACATACATTGATCGACAAATAAGTACAAAACAAAATATATATAATTTCCTAAATCTACCCCGGTACCCCGTAACCCACCCCAAATAAAAAGAAAAAAAAAATTATAAAACGTGTGGCACTCAGGCCATCACGTTAAAAGGCAAAGAAAACAAAAGGGAGGTTTCGCCAAACATCAAACAGAGAGAGTGAGCGTGCGAGGCAGAGGCGGTTGAGAAACTTTAAGGTTTTCTCAATTTCCCAATCTAATAACTCAAGATCCGATCGTTTAATCTCTAATCCGTCTTAGGTAAATAACCTTCTCATCTTCTTCTACCCATCCATGTAATTTATTCGACGATCCATCAATATTTTTATTATCCCTATATTTTCAAATAAAGAGATGTTTTGGGAAAAAAATGATATATTTTTATTGTATAATGATATATAGTTATTCTTTTGACAAAAATGAATTTAGTTTATTATATTTAGATATATATATATATATATATATATTTAATCTTATAATTATTTTTAACGTGTGTCCCTGTTTAGATCCAATACGTTATTGTTGTCCCTGACCCTCGAGTAAAGCGCGGATGTGAAAGTGACATTGTTCCTTTGGTCAGGAATCCCAGGTAAGAGGGTTGTATTACCTTAATTTAGAGCATGATTTCTAGGTTGTTTATAGTGGTGACTAGGAGTAGAAAAGATTAATTAGAATAATGAAAAATAAGGTAGTTAATGTTGATAATAAGTCTGTTACTCCCTCCGGTCCTATATATAGGACATATTCTAGAAGCAATCTTTGGTCCTATATATAAGACATTTTGTATTTTCTATGCATCATTTATTGCTTTTTCTCTTTTTTGCCCTTATTAAATGCAAGTGTTTTTTGTTGTTCATTAATGGTGTGAATTTTTCAAGAAAAGTTGAGAGTGTAAAATTGTAATGTTACAATATATTCTCATAGAATTCATAAAACTAACTACTTTTCTTGGTCCGAGGAATATGGTTAAGTATGTCCTATATATAGGACCGGAGGGAGTATTAAATTAAAGAAACGAACACGCTTATGTTTTGATGATTTGATTATTTTTATTGATTATTGGTTAATTGATTATTTGGTTAATTTTTGGTGAACTTAAAATTGGTTATGAATTGATTAATAGTATTGAGTATTTTTATTGATTATTGGATGATATCTGGTTGGTATTTAATTGTGGAGTAAGAATTTGACTGCTGCATGTTAGTGTGAATCAGATATGTTTGAATTAATCTGGACTGGATTGTCATTGGAATAAACGAATTAAACAAAAAGCAGCAGCTATTGATCGCGTGACGAGTATCCGTACCCATTAGATGCTCCGTTAGGACAGAGTCTATTTTAAGGAATAGACTCGAATCCCCAATAGGTGAAGTCCTCACTCAGGTAAGTAAATCCCATAGATCCAAAGTCTCATTAGGTGTTTGGGACCCACGCGAGACCAATAGCTGTCTGGTAAATCGATAAAAATAAATAATGAAACATGTAAGGAAGCACGAAAGAAGAGAACAAAGAAAAGGCCCTAACGAGCTAATGGTCTATGCGGTAAGAAAATCCTGAGTGAAGGTAAGAAATCCTATTGGGTGAAGACACCATCCTAACAGGTGCATACAAAAATACCTAATGGTACATTATAAGAAAAGACAAGAAAGAAAAGAAATGATTAAAGGAAAGAGGAAAGATGAGAAAAACTAAGAAAGCTGAAAAAGAAAGTTAAGAAAATAATTTTGAAGGAAATGCCTCATATTGTGGTTGTGAATGATGCATGCCTGTGTTGTGAAATACTTGAAAATGATTATGATTATTACGATGTAAATAAAAATGTTAGGCTTAGTTTATTATTATGACTTCTTAGAAATTATTTCCTAAGTTCTGTGTAATGCTACCCTTCTTGCTATATTTTTACAGGTACAGAAGTGGAGTTTACACAAGTCATGGCCGAACAGGAGTACACTCCACACCGTGGAATGTAATTTAGTTACGAGAGAACCTAAATTAATTTGGTGTAATTATTATGGTTTAATTTTTTTTAGAAGTCCAGAAACTTATGTTATTTTTGAAAAGGGCATTAGTGTGAGGTAGCCGAAGTTAAATATAATTTTAGGTTTTGTAATATTCTGGACTGGCAGGTTTAAAAGATGCAAATTTTGTGAAGTCCGATAAACAGAGGAAACTCTGTCAGATTCTCGTCAAAATTTTCAAGTACAAATTTTAATAAAACCTAATTTTAACTAATAAAAAGTGAGGGTGTTACATTTTGGTATCAAAGCCAGGTTTCCTCAGCCTATTGGAGTAACTTATTACTCCTGTAGTTACTCATCGAGCGAGTAACTTGTAACTAGAAATAGAACTGCTTTATGGTTTAGTCAGGTATCATTGCTAGCATGACAATTGGAATAGTTGTGGAGTCTAGTGTGGCGAGTATTCTAGATTCTTTTAAGTTGTTTGAGTTATTGAGGAGCGCAGTGAGTATTTGAAATCTCTTTTAAGTTTATTTGTATGATTTGAAACTTATTTTTAAAATCCGAAATCTTGTGGAAAATAATGAGTCATATTTAGAAGTGGATGAATGACGAGACTAAGGAAAGCAATACCCCAACGGGCTAGAGCACTAGGTTGCTACCCCACCGGGAGGAAGTGATCTTTAGTTTCGCATCAAGTAAACCAATTCTAAATGTGACCCACAAAACAAGATTTCAATATTTTAAAACTAATAGGTTATGTGTTTCAAACTTAAGTGAGACGAGAATGGTCTTATCACCGATATGATGTATGTTTGAGCCTGATCACCTCAAATGTACATCAATTGGGAGATATAATCATCTTGTCCTTAAGTTTCGGTGAGTATTTTGGGAATTTAGTAAGATCCCAAAATTTAGGAAAAGTAGAAGTCATTGTCGTAGCTCCCCGCATGTGACGATATATTAGAATTAGAGTAGCGCAGCGGAAGTGTAGTAAGTGTCGTCATGTTTTAAGAGAAGAGTTCTAGTTAGTTCAAGAATTCTAGTTGGTTATGATAGGTTGCTAGGATTTATATGCTTAGAATAGTGGATAAGAAACCCTAAGATAGTACATAGTGATAATCTTTGGTTTAGGCTAATAGGTGCCTGAAACCCTTGGTGATTGTATAGAGATAGCATGTACGTTAGATGATAAGTGTATGTGATGCTATATGCTGTCGTGTGTTTGCCTAAATGAAAAAGTGTGAACTTTGACGATACTTGCTTTTGTTTGAAAATGTGAATGTTGAAACTGTTTTGGAGCATAAAACCATTTTGAAAACTTCTTTACAAAATGGTGTCACTATCAAGAGATCAACTGATTCCCAAGTATAGTAATATTATTGTCGGGAATCATTTGATGTTTAAGTTTGATAGTATTTAAAATGAATTTCATTTTTTTGAAATTGAATTCAAAATGAATTTCACTATTTTGAACAGAATTAGAAATCCTTCCAAAGTGAATGTTAAGTCGCAGGATAAATTTTGAGAAGTTAGTAAGGAAACCTAGGATTCCAAAGTAATCGGGTGGTGAATTAGTTCATTTTTTTTATGTAATGGAAAACTGAATTTTTGGGCTTGGGATACCTAATTGACCTAAAAGTTTTTATATGAGCCTCCTAAAGTTGAATCAATGTTTTAAGAAGAGTTTCAAATTTCTTGGATCAAGTTGGTAATTTAAATAAATGTGATGTCTTTCTTTTACAAGCAGACCTGACAGTTCCAGTGTTTCCTTTGCTGTGAACGCAGGGTAAAATTTGACATTAACATGCTCCGATCGGTCTGAAAACTTTAAACAACCTTTGGGCTGAGTATATGTTTAGTCCCTTTAAATTTTGAGGTTCTTTGGAGCTTGTTTACCACTTTTTAAGAAAACTGATTTAGGTTCAGCCCCTGTTGTTTCAATGTTTTGAAAAAAGTGGTTGTAGGACTATGGCTGAACCTAACGAATTCCGAGTAACCTTAAAATTTACTATGATGTTCTTCTATATGAAGGGACACTACTTGTAAAATTTTTATGACTTTTTGGAATTGAATCGATTTTGTTTTCAAAAATGTCTTTTGTTGCAGCTTTCTGATTTCGGATTGTTGAACAAATCATGAAAACCATATTTTCCAAACTCTTTTTGAACTAATTTTTGGAATGTGTGCTGATTGTCAAGAATGTGTGTGTAGATGTAAGCCTGAACCTTAGGTTAGTCCAGGTAGAGCATGGCTAGATTAGGAAGAGCAAGAGTTTAAGTCATGATTGATGGTTGTAAACATGTATTGATATGAAATGTTGTTGTGCATGTTTGAATTTGGAATGATGTGTATGTAATAAGTGCTTACTTGAATAATGAATGTGTTTGATTAGGACTTAAGAGTAGTACATAAGTTGGTTGTACCTGGGTAGAGTAGGATCAAATTCTGTGGATGCTGCCGGTTAGATAGGGTGTAGAAGTAGATTTGGGTTGTTCTGAGTTCGACAGTTGCTAAGTGTCAGTGCTGTTTAGTGAACCTGACCATGATGTTACCATCGATGGATAAGAGATTGGGATGGGCACCTCAATCTTTTTATTTATTAATCGCAGATATCATTGGAAATTTGTAATTAGCACAAAACCAAACAGGCAATGAAGGAGGGAATTCGCCTGAATAGCAGTATTCCCAACCCTTATTGTAAAATTTCTTGAGAAAACCCGGATGACCTTAGAAAACTATCTCTAATTGTTGGGAGAACCGTACCTGATTCTTGAAACCCAAGACCAATTGGGAGTCTTCCTAGTAGGACTCTTGAAATGAGTGACTGCCAATAGTATAAAACCTTGAAAACCTTAGAGCATTTTGCGTCGAGAACTAACCAAATTGAACCATAACTTGTATTCTTCATTGAGTGCAAGAGTCCAGTGGCATACTAATGCAAAATGGTATGTCAATTCCAAGTGGGGGAGTAGAACCAAAGAGAAGTAAGTGTCATAGTTAGTAGACCCTTTGTCTGGGATGGTTCTCCATTTGAAGGAATTGAACGAAATTTCGGGGACGAAATTCCAATAAGTGGGGGAGAATTGTAACATGTAAGATCCATTGAGAATGTTTTGATAAATGACAAAAGGTTTTGAACAAGCTACAAATGTGTTGATCAAGTTCAAGCTCATCAAGCAACAACAAACATGAAGTGATGAAGAGAGAGCAAGCTCATGAAGACTTAGTTTGGTAGTTTATGTTTTATTGTAATATCTTTCGCCTCTCAAGTCTTTTAGTTTATGAGTTTGGGTAGAGTTAATAGAGGGTAGTGAATCTCTATCATAGTTATGATTATATCATATTTTGAGTATTCACTTTACCTAAAATCAATAGGTGGCTTAAAGGTTTGAAAGAAAAGGTTTAGTTTTTGAGAAAACAAGTTTTTAAGTGGTTTTCATCTGACTAATCGATTAAGCACTTTGACTAATCGATTAAGCACTTTGACTAATCGATTAGAATTTTCATGCCTTGCGCACTTAATCGATTAACTCATGTATTAATCGATTAAGACCTTTGTTAATCGATTAACACGTACAGATCTGTTTTTTTAAATACGTTTTTCACTTCTCAAAAGCATTTTTAAGTGTTCCTAACTTTTGGGTATTCTATATAAACCTTTTCCCAATTATTGTGATCATCTAGAATCATTTTGATATTCATTTTACAAAGAATAAAGCCACTCTATTCTCTCTCACTTTCATAGATCAAAGCTTTAACTTTTACATTCTTTGATCAAGAATCTTTGAATCTCTCATGTTGATATTTTCATAGCTTTTGAAAGAGATTCATAGGATTGTTATTTTGTTTTTCATTTGAGTTGTAATCATTGCAAAGAAGGCAAGCTATCTACAACAAAGGAAGTCTTGGTTGTTCATCAAGCAAACAAGCATTTGGAAGTCTTGATTTGCGTTAGCAAATTTGAGTTAGCAAATTTTGTGCTCGAGCGGCAGCAGCTCTCCTCTTCTCCTTCTCAGTTGCCGAAAGAGTTGCGCTGATCTCTTCGGCATTCTTACTAAGGTGGAACATATAGCTCGCAGCCCTTAACATATTTTTTGCCCAATAAATCACAGTGGCATTTCAAAGTATTAGCGGTTTGGTCCGACAATCTCTTCTCATCATTGGAAGTGTAAACCAAATCAACAAACTTCTCCTTCAGCTTCTGAGCCCAAACGGTCTCCTCCTCGGGGTCCGAAACGTCAAACCACAAATTAATTCTTTGCAGTGGTTTCAGCAACTCAACAGCTTTGCCTTTACCCTTGTCTATTTTAGCTCTTTTGGACAAAGGCACTCGGTCCTCCTCCTCCTCCTCCTCCACTTGAGCAACGGGGAGCCCAGTAGCTACCTCCACCACACGAACAGACGGTGGTCAGACATCTTGCATCACTTCAACCTCAGAAGGTGATGCCTCGGCCACCGTAACTGATCGAGTAGCTTCTGAGGAAACGGCTCCACCCGAAGAGCCGACCGCCCTCGATTTAGCAAGCTCCCTCATACGAGCAGCAGCCTTATTTTCCCTAGCCATTTTGACTGCAAAACAGCTAAACAAAAAAGTACAAATGTTAAAAAAAAAAGGGGGTATATACCAAGCTCGGCTTTCACAAGCTCTTGGGAAAAAATAATGATGTTCCTAATATCGACTTGATCATTGGTTTTAAGGTAGTAGAAGAAGGTATCACAGGTATGCCTCTCGTCGCTCGTCAATTCTTTGTCATAATGATATTGATAAAGCTTTGGGTGTCTGTTGAAGAAGTCAGGTGTCCATGATAAAGGGAACCGAGGCTCACCGCCCTCCATAAACCAACATTCACCCTCTCCGACGAATTGATACTTGAAAAATAACGGCTTAAAAGTTTTCCACGAATCGGTGAACTTGGCAAAGAGAGCATGCTCATTACGTGCCTTCAACGATACCCACAATCTTTTGGTTGACCCCTTCTCGAAAATATTTATTTGTGGTATGTACAGCCATAAGAATGCTCGGAGCGAGCATGTCAGTCTTCGGGCCTCACAAAATTTTTGAAATGCACGAACAAACGCCCAACCGCTAGGATGTAGTTGGGTGGGAGCCAAGCGCAGCCGTCGCAACAGATCTATCTCCAGATCGGAAAAGGGCATCTTAACGGCCAGTCTTATCACGACCTCCTCGTACATGAAAAACTCCCTACGGTTCCCTCCAATTGTTGTGCACACTCGGTCATTAGCCGAGGGAGCACTAATGGTGTAAGACGTCCCAGCTTCATCTGTGGGGCACGGGAGTATGTTAGCTCGGATATGGCCCAGGTTGCTGCCAACTAAAGCTGACGGTGTACCGAGCACCTCCAAATCAACCCAGTCATAGGCTTCAGAGTTCTGAGGTACAGGAAATTCATGAGGATGTGTAACGCATCGACGAACCATACCTGGGGAAAGGGAAGACTCGGCATCAGAACCTATAAAATTATAATCTACAGAAACCCTAACCCTTGGTCGGTTGGTCCTATAGCCGAGCCTACTACACCTCCCCCTAACCTTTACGGCTTTCCCCCAAAAAGGCCTCTCCCAAGGACGATTCGTGGCGGAGCGCTTTGAGGTGCGAGACGCCACTTGCTCCCGCTCCTCCGCCGCACGATAAGCTGACTTTCTACTTTCCTCATCTATGGAATTTTGGGGATAATCCACCGATAACGGTGTCTCCACCGTAGGATCCGCCATGCGATGGCGGAAAGGGGAAGGAAGAGAATCCAAGATCTCCAAATCAGAAGAGGACGAAGATGAAGAAGAAGAGGAAGAATCCTCAATGTCACTCAACCCCAAAATTTTAGACCACTTTTCATACCATTCATTATCCATGATTAAATAAGGAACCCAGAAACGGAACCCAGAAACGGAACCCAGAGAAAGAAACCCAGAAAGAAATGCTAAACCCAATGAAAACTAGAAAACCAGAACCTTAGAACTTAGAGAAAACAGTATAGCAGGAAGGGATCAAAGTACCTGAAACTTGAAAACTGGCACGAACTGAACTGAAGCAGCAAGACGGAAGCCAAAAAGCTTCAAGAGAGAATGGCAGTGAAAACGCGATGGAGAAATATCTGAAATCCAAAAGCCAAGGAGGAAAATCACAGGAAGGAGAAGAATGTCAGAAGCACAAGGTTTGGAGGAAAGTGAATAAGAGGAAATGGAAGGGGCAGTTGAAGTTCAAAAAGAAACTTCCCCCCACGTTTTAAGCATTTGGGCCTGTTTGCAAAGGGCCCAAAACCTACATTGAACCACGAAAAAGGACACGTGGCGCGCAATCTGTGGAAGGAAACATTTAAAAAACCCAAAAGGCAACATGCATAATGATGAAACCTCTGACACAAGCAGCACGTGTCATTAAAAGGACACCCAAACGTCCTTTCGAACAAACGAAGGGACAGCTAAGCACAACGGGTCACCTCAAGGTCATTGCCTCAGTTCGACCATGATACTCGACTCCTCGAACCAACGATATCGGGAAACACTCAGCTCGGCTCAAGACTCAAAAAGTCTTACCGAGCTAGGGGGCTTATGTGGTAGACCGACCCTCGGCCTACCCTCAAAGTACTCGCCCGACCAGATTTATCTATCTGACAGATCATGCCTATCCAAGCAAAGCACTTGTACTAGGACCCACCCTAGCGACCTAGAGCCGACCGTATGGGCCTCGCTCCCTAAAGAGTCCGAGCTAGGGGCGTGTGAGCCTAACTTGCCAACAGGGATAAGATCTCCCAATACAGGATAAGGATGAATGACTCATCCCTTATCCTAAATGGGACACGTTAGCAGCCTTGCTGGACCTCCGTACGGGCCCACAAGGTACAATGCCACCCCTATAATTAGCTGTCTCCAGCAAGGGGCTCTGGTACGTTCTCTCTCTCCCTAATTGCACATTTGCACACACCAGTGATTAGGGAAACCCTAGCTGTCCCAACTGGACTCCTAGCATACCTAAGAAATCATATACTAACATCAGACTATTCTCTACCTCACTGGTCTCTCAATACCTTTGAGCTAGGGATACATCTGGAACACAGTGTCCTAGACACTACAATATTCAATTCCAAGTATCAATTTATAATTCATTTCATTTAATTTCTTACTTTATATTTAATTTAAATTAATTACCCGAATAATCAGTCACAAGCATACCCACATATTCTTAGCAAGTATTATATACTAATCATAAAATACTCCCTAAAGCAAGGTAAAGAACCCCTTACTTTGCGTTTCCTTAGACCTGATTCTTTTCGTGTAATGATGCCCAAACATAACGCGGTTCAATGTTCGCATCCCTGCTGATCCTAAAGTCCTTCGTTGTCCTCAAATTTGATTTTGCAGGCTGGTTTGGTTTGGTTCAGCCCCGATTCGGTTCAAAGCAAACCTGGCAGCGGCAACGACCCGCATCACCGCACTCCATGGCTGCGCTTGTTTCCCAAACCGTGGTCGGCGGTGTAGCTCGGTCCCGTGGCATCGGCAGCCCCCATCGAAGGGAGAGGAACAGGGACCGTGAGGGAGGAAGAGGGGTGGCCCGAGCTTTGTCCCTGGCGGGGCGTCAATGGTGACAAGGACCCTCGGAATTGCGATCCAGTAGTGGCGGCGGCGATGTAACTTCACGGTAGCAGCAGCAAGCAACAGCAGCGGTGAAATCCTTGGTGGAAGCGACGCAAACCGGAAAGGGAAGAGAAGAGCGGCTGTGTTGGCGGCCCAACCGCGATAGTGACGAACTGCAGCTCCACAGCTGAAACGGGTTGCAAATCGCAACCGGAAAGAGAACACCAACGGCGGCGGCGCAGTAGCACAAGGAGAGAGGAAAAGGGAGAGAGAGACACAAGCTTGGAGAGGGAGAGAGAAGGATAAAGGGACCAAATGAAGAAGATGAAGTTGAAGAAGGTGAAAGAGAGGGGAGAGGGCGGCTGAACCAAGGAAGGGGTTAGGGTTTTCCCCCTCCCCTTCACCCAGCACACACGCACATATCTTCTTCTTTTCTTTTTTTTTTTATAAAAAATACTTTTATTTATTTATTTATTAATTTAGTAAATAGAAATCAACATTATTATTATTTGAAGGGAAACTAATACAAGGAATTAAATATCATACTATCACATATAGGGATATCATAAAGTTAATAATTGATATTACTTACAAAGTAATTTAATATTGGTATGTCCAAATTAAGGAAAATATAAAAAGTATATCCTTCAATGAGGGTGATTATTTTTAAGAGCATCTAAAAATAGAATTTAGTCATCAAATCAAATAAGTAAATATATTTTTACGAAAGTTATAAAGTCAGGTATTTAAAATACTAAACATAATTCCTTATTGAATATATATAAAAGTGAAGTAAAGTATTCAAAATATTTAGCATTATTTTAATATGTTAATTTTCTTTAAAAAAGTTTACTTTAAAATATAACTAAAAATCCTGTCGTAATTAATATAATGCATTTTAGGAAAATACCCAACACTAAATGATTGATTTCAAGAAACAAATATTTAATTCATTAAAACTTATAATTATACTAGGGATTAAAAATTAGGGATGTTACAGTATGACACTGTTTTGGACTGAGTTATGTTTTGTTGAGAACTGGTTATTTTGATAAACTGTTTTGAAATAAGTTATTAGTGAACTGACTATTTAGCCTGTGAGATTTTTGAGCCTATACACTTGACAGGGGTATGTGACTTATATTGATTTTTGTGATTTAAACCCCTATTTCTTTCATGAGTGTTGTTCACTTTGATTTTGTGTTCTAGAACTTGACCGGTGACCATTTTGATATTGATAATTGATTGCATGCATTAAGATGATTAAGGCACTTAGGATGTGTTTTTGTGGCCTTCAACTGTTATGCATTGATAAATATTCTCTTAGTTGCCCATTTTGAGCCTTATGAGATATTATGATTTTTCTTTGGTACCATGCATTTATTGAAATATTCTTTGTGAGTACCTTGAAAATTTTGAATGAGCAATTGAGAGGAATGAATAAGAAAAGTGAAAGTAATTGGTGAAAAGTGTTATGAGTTCTATTTCTCTTCCATGTAAAAAAAAGAAATTGAAAAAAAATAAATGTGGAAGGAAGAGAATAGAAGGAAAAATAGTGAAAAAAAAAGAAGTTGATTGTGAGTTGAGTTGTGTTTATGTAGTATTCATTGCTCATTCATAATTTTTTAGAGGGAAATTTGTTTTTGCAATTTAGCCCTTTGTTTAATCCTTTTTTTCTTTTATCCCACCTTTCATCTTTAGCCATGGCCACGTTACAACAAAAATTAAGACCTTTTAATTTTTGCATGTATTCAATAATTTCAGTGGAGATATTGGTCTATGGTCAAGCATATGGTAACACATTGTCATTGGATGAACTTGAGTGAATATTTATAAAACCCTTGATACACATGAGAGATATACACACTGAGGTTGAGAGTGTTCACTAGTTCCTGGTACTTTGATAGTTTGTGATTTTAACCAGTTGTTGATTTAATTTATTGCTTGTGAAGAAAAGTGTACGAGTCATGAGTCTGAAGTCTTAGATTAGGTGTTTGCATATTAACTTAGAAAATTGGTTTTGTGTTCTAGAGTTTTTATTTTACTTTTGCCTTGGACATGCAAAATACTAAGTTTGGGGGAGTGATTTGGGTCTAATATATGATGTTTTGAGTATGATTTAGACTCCCTTCTACTATTGATTTGGCTTGTTTCTCTTGTAAATTTAGGACTTTTTGTATAGTTTTTAGGAAGTTAGGTAATTTAGAATCCTTTGAACGTTTTGATCCGTTTTGGGTTTGTTTCAGGTACTTTCGGAGCTTAAATGAAGAAAATAAATATGGAACATGAAAGAGGATGAAAAGACCTTGAAAATGGCGCAAGAACGGAGCGAAACGGAGCCGGAGCAGGTGACGCGCGCCCAGGCGCACAGACCCGCACGCCCAGGCGCGCAAACTGCGAGAGAGTGACACTGTTCGCTGTTTTGATCATAACTTGAGCTACGCTTATCTAAATGAGGCGATCTTGGTATCATTTTAAAGCTAAGGAAAAGATCTACAACCTTTCCAGAAATAGCCTTGCTCAAATTTGTCCATCTTTGGGGTCAAAATCAGTGCCGAAGTTGCTGTCAGACACAAATATGGGATTCTAAAAGGATTTTAATGATAAATTCTATTTGTAGATAAGATTCTTAAAGATTAGATTATTCTAATAGGATATTATCATATCGTATCAATTGGGATTAGTTTTAGACTTTAAATATAGGTTTTTCCATTAGGTTTAGGTAGACTTTGCAGAGCCAAATAAGAGATTAGACTAAAATTAGGATTAGAGAATAGAGGCTGTTATGCAATTGAGAGCAAGGAGGCAAGGCACAAGGATTGAAGATCAACATTGCTGGAGGGATCCACTTGATGATTGAAAATCTCTTGGGGGTAAATTGATTATTGTCTATGATTATTAGTTTTTCCCATTCCTTTCTCTTCTTCTCCCAATATGTATAATTGAACCTCTTGTTAGGAATAAGGTAGATTTGTATGAATCTTAATTTGGCTGTTTATTTATGAATTCATGTTTTTCCTTTCAAATCAATTGCTTGGTTGTGTTTTAATTACAATTCATAGAACTGATCACTTTATGTTTTGCTTTGGTAATCTGAACCTTAATTGGAAAATTAGGATTAAGATTAGGCCTTTCAACCAAACAATATAATTATTCAACTCGTAGGGATACCTTTGGGTAATTGTATAACTTTTATAAATTTTACTCACTTAAGGGATTAAGGGGTAAAGTTTAGTAAGAAACATAATTGCCATGAGGGATCTAGCTTTTATTGTTTCTGGAGTTTTTGATTTATTGGTAAACATATTTTCATAATTAATAACCTGATCCTACAATGAAACCAAGTTCCTAACCTTTTCCATATTTGCTTCTAAATCCTATTTAGTTTCTGAATTGTTTCATACCTTTAATTCTACATTCCTATCTCTAAACTCTGAACTCATACAAGTTATACATATTAATCACAATTAGGTGAAAGAAATTAGAAACAATTTGCAATCCCCGAGTGGAACGATAATTTTACTTACTCTTTATTACTTGTGCGATCGGTACACTTGCCGAATTGCCAACAGATAGCAAGACATCAATTAAGTTAATCCCTACGGTTAGTGGTCCTTAACGACCAACCCTCGTTGACTAACAGGTGACAAAAAAAAGCCTAATCTCAAGGACTAATTTGAATCATATAATCCAATGGCTATTATTTCACCTCCCTTCATCCAACGATTAAAACTTCATCTTCAACATCTAATCTCAGGGACTAATCTGACCCTTTTTTTAAAAAAAAAATTGGATTGGTCCCGTAACCATTTTCCTTAATTTGGATTGTACTTTTCTTCGTTAATAACTTCATATTTTAAAAACAAAATATATTAATTTTGGTATAATTTCACTGTTCTAATGGAAGGCAGTTGGGTGAGGGAATAAGGACCAACACCGTAGCCAGTGGTCTCGCTGTAACAACTATATGAAGCTTTTAATGAATTGGTTGAGACCTAAAACAGTACAAGCAAATTTAGTGGTTTCTTCTCCCTTTTGCTCAAAAATAGACTCAATAAAAATAAAGAACTAACTGGAAAAAGAGAACAAATTTATTTCCAACAAATTGAAATCATTCAAGGTGATGACACTCACTCAAATTGATGACACTCAAACTGGTCCTTAATGGTTCAGGGACCAATCCAAATTAAAAAAATAAAAATAAAGAGGTCAAATTAATCCTTGAGATTAGAGGTTGAAGATGGAGTTTTTACCGTTGGATGGAGGGAGGTGAATTTATAGCCGTTAGATTAGATTATTCAAATTAGTCCCTGAGATTAGGATTTTTTTTTAAAGGTCCAAAACGACGTCGTTTTGGTCACCCGTTAGTCAACGAGGGTTGACCGTTAAGGACCACTAACAGCAGGGATTAACTTGACTCACGTCTTGCTATCTCAGGGACTAATTTGCAATTTTGATAATCTCAGGGACGAAATTGACCGATGTCTACAAAGTCAAGGACCAATCTGACATATTACTCATTAATTATATGTTATGCATCAACTTAGGGGGAGAATAAATGTTTGCATGATTGTGTGTTTATATTGTATTGATGTTCATATGTGTGAAGGGGAGACATATATATGCATACTGCTTGCTTAACCGTTATGTTGCAGAATAGGTTTGACATCACCAAAAATGGGGAGTGTTAGAACTCAATGTGGAAGTCTATTGAAGAGTTTTGATGATGCCAAACAAGGACCAAACAAAGTCAAGTTACAAGTTAAGTTTCAAGCAAGAGCATCAAGTTGTTACCTCTCCATATTCATTAGGAAATCAATGTAAGGCTAGGTAATTGCTTTACTTTAGTAATAGGCCACACTTATAGAAATGGAGAAGTTTTTATTTATTCAAAAGTACTTTATGAAAAATGTTTTCATTACTGTTTCTGTGAAAATACTTTTGGAAAAACCTCTGGCTAAGTGTTCTGGTTTATGAAATAAGTGTCTTACAAGTTTAAGTCAGAGTAATCGATTACTTGGAAAGGATAATTGATTACTTCTGCAACATCATAGAAAAACCAGAGAGCTCGTAATCGAGTATTTTGACTTGGCTAATCGGTTACCTTTGGTTTAAAGTAATAGATTACCTTGGTCAAATAATCGATTAGAAATGTTGCATCATACATTTTCCAGAGATTTTGGAATCGATTACTTTGAAAGCTGTAATCGATTACTTGGGTTTAAGTAATTGATTATTACTTGCATGGATAATCAATTATTTTGTTGCATCATTTAATTGCTATAGAGTTGTGAATCGATTACTTGAAAAGCTATAATCGATTACTTTGAGAGATAATTGATTACTTATTTGAATCTTTTCGAATTCGTTTCAAAATCAATTTGAATTATTTCATGATTCGTTTTGATTTTATTCTGATCCTTAATTCGAATTTGAAATGGCTGATGCGATTTGTTTCTGAAATATATATTCCTTTTGTTTTTCAAAAACACAACCCTCCTTATTCTTCTCCATTCTTATAGTATTGGCATTTGCTCTAGTGAAACTATTACCTTGCCATTTGTGCTTCAAGTTGTAATATTCGCACTACATAGATGCCTTATTGTTAGCTGAATTATCATTATTGTAACTTTTGTTGTAAGGGTGTGAGAACACATAGTTGTTAGGGAGTGGCTCCCTAGTTTGAAGGTGTGGCACCTTTGGTGGTATAGGGTGAGGCACCCATATTGTGTTCTGGGGTAGTGGTCCTTTATGAACGGTGGGGCACCTAATAGTGAGGCTACCTTAGAGTCTAGGAAGTGACTTCCTAGTGTGAGGAACCCTTCGTGCGTATTCGAGGTCCCTAACGAAAGGTCAAATTGCGGGACGCTCTGGTTGTATTCGGGACTTGAGTCCATTTGACTACTATCAATAGAACTCTCAAGTTGGTCGCTTGGGACTGGACGTGTAACATCCCTGATTTTAATCCCAGGCTTAATTAGAATAAGTCTAAGTTAAGCTAATGGAAAATAATAAGAGTAAGCAAGGTCAAAGTTAAATAATCATGGCCAAAATGTATGTAGGAGTTAAGAGGAATGTCGTAGAGTTAGAAACCATCAATATATGAAAATTGGGCAACGTAATCGATTACCTTGGGAGATAATCGATTACCAAGTCCCTGTGAGAAACCCTAAAATTGAGTTTTTAGGGAGATAATCGATTACCTTGGGAAGGTAATCGATTACCTTCTCCCTGCGAGGAACAAAATAATTAGGAATTTAAGGATTTAATCGATTACCTGGTTGGCGTAATCGATTACCACTCGTGTACTTAGGAAAAAAAAATATGAGCTAAAGGCTACACATTTGAGGCGTCTCAAGTAAGATTCTCATTTCAACCACGCATTGCCAAGCTTCTTAAGGAAGCCATTCAATTAGAGCCACACATTACATTCCTATTCAAAATAAATAAAACATAACAACAACACAACAACAAACACTTTCTTCATTCTTCATTCTTCATTCTTCCTTCCTCTCATTTCTCTCAAAAATTAGGAGCACCCATCAACAAGATCATCACCTCCCCAACACCAACCACACGCATATCATCATCTCCATCACAACTCATCAAAACCCAAGATCACACACACCATTGATAAGCTCAAGAACCCCATCAAGGGCTCCACCTTCATCAACACTCATCATCTCTCAAGCCCTAAGATTCAAGAGCACAAGAACAAGCTCCATCATCCCATTCTCATCACCATCACACGCCCCACCATCACCACCTAGCACCACACGAATTCATCATCATCAAGTCATACCTTGAAGCTTTCTCTTTCTATGCTCCATGTCTATGGAACCCATATCCCTCTCATACCTTCTCTCTCAAGATCAAGTAGAGGAAACTAGAGACATTCAAGCTTGAGGAGTCTAGGGCACAAGAAGAGGAATCTAGGGTTTGAGGTGGCAAGCTAAAGTTAAGAGACTCAAGCATATAAGGGGTCACAAGAACAAGAAAAATAAGGCTAGGGTTTTGAAGGTTCACTCTCTCTCTCTCTCATTCAAGGTAAGAAGGTGGTATTACCTTGATTTAGGGCATGATTTCTAGGATGCTTATAGTGGTAGCTAAGATTTGAAGAGTTTGTGTATGTACAAAAATTAACCTTAGGGTAGTTGATGATAATGGGAGTTGGAGTGAATAAATAAATAAAGGAAACTTGTTTGTATGTTTGTATAGTTACAGTTTCATGATAGATATGGAATATGAAAATATAGGGATAATTAAGAGGTAGATAAGGAAAAAGGAAAACGATAATTGTAGACTTGTTTTAATGTAGATTTATGATGGATAATGAATGAGGAAAATATATGAATATGTGAAAATAATAACTGTTGTTGAGAATAATTTGATAGAAATGTTGATAAAGAGTAATGTAAGTGAGCAATGAATATGTTAAGAACTTTAGAACTTATAATGGAATTGGAATGAACTAAGTAGCTAACAAGTTGATTATGAGTGTTAAAAGTGAAAAATGGGATTATACTACTAATGTGAGATGGACCCACCTAATATGGTGAGTGAATAAATGATAATGAGGTGTGTAGATATATGATTAAAATGTGTGTGAATATATGCTTGTATTGTGTGTGAATATATGATTGTGTTGTGGGTGAATGTATGACTATGGTGCATGTGAATGTATAAGTATGAATGACCCTCCCTAAGGGAACGTGAATATGAATAATGACCCTCCGAAAGGAGCAAGATAATGACCCTCCATAATGGAGCGAGATAATGACCCTCCATAACGGAGCGAGATAATGACCCTCCATAATGGAGCGAGAATAAGTGTATGAATGACCCTCCATAATGGAGTGTGTAATATGATATTAGGACCCGCCTTTATGGTGTGTGTAGAAGGATAAGAATAGGATCCGCCTTAGTGGTGTGTGTAAATTAATGAGAATAGGACCCGCCTTTATGGTGTGCATAGATTGATACGAATAGGACCCGCCTTTATGGTGTGTGTAGATTGATAAGAATAGGACCCGCCCTAGTGGCGTGAGAAGTAATGATAATAGGACCCGCCGAGAGGTGAGGGAAAGATAAGGCATAATGAAAAGATTAGAAAGGAAAATGAAGGTTTTGATAATATAAGATAAGAAAGTCTAGAAAAGAATATGGAAATTATGATAATGAAAGGATATGAGAGAGAGAACATGAATAGAAAGGAATATAGAAAATAAGGAAAAGAGTAAATAAAGAGGAAAGTAATAAATTGAGAAAAGAATAAATGTCCTAATGGGAAACCAAAGAAAATATGAGAGAATGTAAAAGGAAAGACAATGAAAAGTAAATGAGTGTATAAACATGAAATTGATTATGATTGTTAATAAAAATGTTAGGCTTAGTTTATTGTTATGACTTTTTAGAAATTATTTCCTAAGTTATGTGTAATGCTATCCTTCTTGCCTTTTTTATACAGGTACGAAGATGAAGCTTACACTGATGCATGGCCGAGCAGGAGTACACTCCACCCTGTGGAGTGTAATTAGATAATTGGGAGACTATGTAGGGGTTTTGGGTTCGATTATGAATACTTTAAATATGTATATTATTTTTGGGAACTAAACCACTTCAAGATTTGTAAATAATTGTAAATTATGCTATCTGGTTGTGATGTTAATAGCATGATTTTGTTGAAAACAGGTTTACAGGGAAAACTAATATTTTGGAAAGTTAATAAAACAAAATAAACTCTGTCCAATTTTATGGAGATTTTTTTTATAAGTAACTAAGAGTTTTAAAAGAATTTGTTTTTTAATTTCTCAATTAACTAGGAGTAATTAGGGTATTAATTAAGGTAGGGTGTTACTGGACGTAGGTCTTTCGTTGGAAAAGTTGAACCAGTAACAAAATCACTTGTTCAAACTCTTTATCCCTACTCTCTTTTATTTTTATGTACTGTTGTTATAGTTGCATATATTGGTTGTTGTTATAATTAACGTAACAAGTATTTTATCAATACATTAATTTAATTGTTTTAAATTAATTAGCACGGTAATGTTTTCATATTTATTCTTTCAATTGACTTCGTGCGTATTCATATTAAATATTATTATTATTTTCTGCTTCCGCACAATCGCTTTTCAACGTTATATTGTTTTCCACTGCAAAATAAATTTAAATTAGTTGAAAATGATTTAAATTTAATATTTGACAATGAATTTGTAAAAATCCAATTCACCCCCCCCCCCCCCTTCTTGGGTGATAGTTGCCGATTCTAACATCCAGTGATAAGGGTGCTTTTGGTGCTGACTTGGGAAAGTGGTGTGATAATGTGTGGATTTGGAATTGAGGGTGGACACGTGCCATGTTCTTGGGAGATGGATCTTTATGATCAATTCATATTGTTGTTGCAAGTTAACTAGGGAGGTTCAAGATGCTTGGAGATGGACTCTGAATGCTCTGGGTAATTTTAATCTTGCCATTAAGGATTCATACATTTGGCTGGTTGGATGAGAAATCTAATACTTTTAGAGGAATTCGACCACGACATGATCATGGGAATTTTAGATTATTATGGACATGCAAAGCTCCTTATAAAATTCTAGCTTTTGGATGGCACATACTACCTACATGTAACAATTTATTAACTCGTGGATGTTGGTGGATGACCACTATTGTTTGTTTTTGGGATGCAGGTACTGAAAAATCTAATCACCTATCTGTCTCATGTCTTATCCTATTATAAAGCAAGTTTGGGAGAGAATTTTCTCTTGTCTCCAACTTGTGGTTCCTATCTACCACTATACGTTAGATCTATTTTTGGAAGTGCGTAATTTTTTCCATGGCATGTTTATGCGTAGATATGGAGGAGGCCTTTGCCTTATGGTTTTTTTGGTTAATTTTGGTCAAAAGGAATGGCATTATTTTCCATAGTTACCTTTCATATTATGGAATTTTTGGACTACATACGTGACCTTGGATTAAGGCTCTCAGTGATTATAGTTTCACGTTTTAGTGATTGGTTTATGAACCCCATAGAATGCCTGAAATGACTTTCTTAACTTGTATTTGTTATTATAAGTAGGACGAGGAGCTGGTGGTGTAATTTCTAGGATTTGGTACACTCGTTTTCCCTTTCTTAGGATTTTTCTCATTGGGTTTTTCCTATCAAGGTTTTTAAGAAGGTAGAGGTCCTAATAATGGTTTGGTTGTGATTTTGGTGTTCGTGATAGTTAGCGCTCTAGAGTTGTATTTGTTACTTCTTACTTTGTAAAGTGGACTCATGTGTATTGTTCTCTGTTGGTGTGGGCTATTTTGAGCATATAATTGTGTATTTATGCGCAGACCCTTCATAGAAGGTAGGGTGTATGTGTACAATGATGCTTAAGTAGCCTCTTTTATTTATATTTTTCTCTTTGCCTATTAAAAAAAACAATATGAAAAAACCAATCCCACGACTTGAATTTAATTGAATCTACCAAAGCAACATAGTCATTTGCCACACGAAAGCTCTAACTTATGTGGCACTTTGGTTTTCCAGATAATTAGAAAGATGTTAGGTTGAGCAGGCAACAGATGATTAGCACAATGTTCATTGAGCCACACATAAGCAAATTTAACAGAAAATGTTAGACCTTCACCTTTTCAAATCCAAGTATCCAAAGAATTAATTACCATCCATATTAACATCCTTAAGGATTGTGTCGAGCTAGGCTGCTAAAGGAAGCTACGAGGAGCGTAAGACCCTCTTCCAATTAACACACCAATACCATTGATTCTTCAACCACAAACCTATTTCATTCACTTGTGTTTAGGACAATAAAAAAAAATATATATATATATATATATTATATTGGGCTTTGGCCCATTATGAAATAGAAACCAAAACTGAAGACAAGCCCAAGAGAATAAGGGAGGCAACGGTTTCATATAACCAAACCATAAGGGAGTCCCTCTGTAACCAAACCAGGAAGGCAAAGGCGTCCCAGGGATGCCATCAACCAGAAAACACTTTGCATCTGGTTACAATAACAAGCCTTCCCAGGGAGATGAAGATCAGAAGGCATCTTTCCTCAACAAGTCCCCAAGCCTCGGGCCCAACGCTCCATCATATGGGTCATTCATAAATACCATAAATGGTAATCTTACTACTCCACTCCAACCCAAAAATGGTGAAAGATGCTTAATCTCCTGGTTTGAGGAAGTTACAGCGTTAAACCAATGAGTAAAGGTGTCTCAGTGCAGTAACCATTGGGTTAAGCAAAGGAAGAACGTGGAGGCCAAGTCAAGGGTCAAGTATAAAAGGAGATCCAAAGCATTAGCAAAGGCAAGCAACCAAGAAAGGAAAAAGCCATAGCACTGAGTTCTGATAACAACAGCATAAACACAACGACCCAGAGAAGTGAAAATGGTAGAGAGCTTGAGGGTGACGAGTGAAAGGCGTCCTATAAAATCTCTTTGTTTTTGCCTGTTGTACACTCCCCTGCAGCAAACACCCTCTCTCTTGTACTCTTTTCCAATACATAATAAAAGAAGCCATTGATTTCACAAAGCTTACGAACCCAAGTTGTATTTTTGCATTTTATTATATCCATTGCAAAAATATAATTTTCCTGGCAGAAACAGTTGGCGCCGTTGCCGGGGAAATCATGGCTTAAAGTTTGAAAGGAAATGTACACTAGGCAGTGCTGCTGAAAGGGTGACTCTGGATGATGCCACAAAAACAGCTCCTGGAGGAACTTCAAAAGCACCAGTATCACGACTCACTCATTTGGGAAGCGCTTCATTGATATCAATCTCAACAGTCTCCAACCCAGGAAGCGTTGCAGCAAGGAGGTCGCCTTTCAACCACAAAAAGCGTCCTTCCTAAAAAGCGTCCACGTTCGCTTTTACTCAACTTTCCAGAAAGCATGAAGCAATTAGAGGGGTGAAAGGAGGTTGTCTTTCAGCCACAAAAAGCGTCCTTCCTAAAAAGCGTCCACGTTCGCTTTTAATCAACTTTCCAGAAAGTATGAAGCAATTAGAGGGGTGAAAGTACACTCTCCCTGAAGAAGGTGTCCCTTTACAGAAAGTAAAAACGCAGCAGCAAAGGCGCGCCTAGGAAGTTCACATAGCAACACTGCTACCAGTTATCTATGTTATAAGCTAAGTACATACAACTCTCAACTTAGTCCAATTTACTATCATGCCTATTATTTATATGCTGGTATGCCTTTACATGAATTTGATTATAATAGATATATATCATGATTCAAGAAAATATGTACTATATCAGTTACTGTGTGTGCAGTTAAAAAATAATAAAAATAAAAAAAATATAATAATATGAAAAATATAGTTACAATATACATATGCTCATTATGTTGCTAGTTTTTGTTTGCATCCATGTCTAAATATGGCTTTGGTAAGATCACTTTCTTATGATATCATGTTCTGCCTAGCTAGTTTCATTTCTAACATTATCCTAATGACAATAATTTATTTTTACCTTGACTGGATGACATGAAGTGATATGGAGATGATTTGAACTCTATGTTTGTCATGACAAGGAACTTTATATGTGTATTTGATTATGTAATGTACTGTGCGTGAAGTTAAAAAAAAATAGTTACAGTATGTGCTTTTGTATGCATCCATGACAATTTTGGTCTGATAGCTCTAATATGATATCATGATTTAATTTACAGCATTATACTGATATGATTACCTTGTCCCAAATAACATCATTATCTATACATTGATATGGATGGTCTAATATGCATACCTGTATGTTATAGTATGACTTGGCTTACATATGTCTACATTCACGAATGTTGTCGCTCTCATATGTAAAAAAAATAAAAAAAAATAAAATATTTTGATCAAAAAAGCAATGATTGGATGACTCTGTACATATGAATGTTTGATGTGTATGCTATAGAACTAAAATTAGTCTATCATGATAGTTATTGTTGCCATAATCTTGCTAACTGTTCTCTGCTTAACCATTACATGATTTGAAGTCTCATGTTATAAGCTGCATAGATACTTAGAGAGTGTGCTTTTGAAAAAATGTTAACATATGAAAACAAGATCTTGGCAATTTTATATAATGATGCATGATTGATTTTGTATATAATTTATTGGAGAAAACTAACAAAATGAGCATGCGTAGCATGAAAACATCCGAAGAATGAAATTTGTTTATGTAGGAACAAGAAGTGACCTCTTTTTAAGATTTGAGAAGTCCTTGGTACGCTCTTTGGCCAAGATTTACCAAGTTTTGCTAAGACGCTCAATGTCATGGGATGATCGATTCCTCCACCGTGAACAACAAACTCATGATCTATCCAGAATAGAAAAGCGTTCTCGCCCACTGAGAAGACAATCAAAAGCGAGGAGTAAAAAAGCAAATAATGAAACAAAAGCAAAGTTTCAAGAGAAGTAAACACAAACAGAAAGATCAGTGACAATCAAGCAAGGGAAATCAAGCAAAGAGAAAAGATGAAATCATACTAGAAGGCGACGCCCTGCCCGGAACCATTTGTCTAAAGGCGTCCTCAGTTCAGCCCCAAGGGCGACACCTTGACCAGAATCAGAAATCTGAATCAGCAAACTAAGGGCATCCTTAGTTCAGTCCCAAGGGCGACGCCCTGCCCAGAATCAATAGTCTAAAGGCGTCCTCAGTTCCAAGGGTGACACCTTGTCCAAAATCAGCAGTCTAAAGGCATCCTTAATTTAGTCCCAAGGGCGACTACTTGCCCACTGTCATGCAGTCTGAAGGAGTCCCCACAGTTCAGTCTCAAAGGGAAGAAAGGGAGAAGAAAGTCCAAGAGCGACTTCTTAAGGCGCACCATTGTCAAAGGCGCACCATTGTCAAAGGCTCACCCCCGTCGAAAGCGCCCCTGATCAGTTTCAAATACATCGTTCAGATTCAACAGAATCAGTCAACCAGAGGCGCACCCTCGTCAAAAGCGCCCCCTGTTCAGTGTTCATATTCAACAGAATCAGTCAACCGAAGGCGCACCCTCGTCAAAAGCGCCCCCTGTTCAGTGTTCATATTCAACAAAATCAGTCAACCAGAGGCGCACCCTCGTCAAAAGCGCCCCCTGTTCAGTGTTCAGATTCAATAGAATCAGTCAACCGAAGGCACACCCTTGTCTAAAGCGCCCCCTGTTCAGTGTTCATATTCAATAGAATCAGTCAACTGAAGGCGCACCCTCGTTGAAAGCGTCCCCTATTCAATTTCAAAATACACCGTTCAGTTCCAACCCAATCGATTAACTAAAGGCGCGCCCGTGCATAAGGCGCACCCCTGTAGAAGGCGCATTGAAAAAAAAGGGAAGAGCGTGTTGAATCTAGAAATCCTGGAGAAAATGCAAAACAGAAAGACAAAAATCTGAGAGCAAATTATATCAGAAGTTGAAAACAAAGGCTGACAGTGAATCCGAACTAGAAAGAGGAAGGCTACCTCAAAGCAAAAGCGTGCCAGAGATGACAAGCCAGAAAGTTAAAGCAAAATATATGCAGAGATCTGAGCGTAACAGCAAAACAAGATGCAGAGCTCATACTTCCTCTTACAATGAAGAAAACACACAATGATCAAATGCAATAGCAAGTACATGCACAAAAGCAGACACGACAAAACTCAAAGGTAGATAAAACAAAAGACGCTTTCCCAACCAGAAAACAAAGGCGGACCTGAAAGGTGGCTATGATCACGTTTGAAGAAGACAGACATAGAAATCAATTGAAATATCAAAAGGCGTACATGCAATATGAAGGGTGAAACACAAGTACAAAGATCCAGAAAAGTATGCTGCTCAAAAGTGCACTTAAATACATAGATGAAGTGTTAAATCTGGTGCAAGACACAAGCGGGCCTGAAAAGTGTACAAGTGACTGATGCAGAAACTATTTAGAAACATGACAAAACCAAGGCGTACCCAATTTGCTTGATGATTGAACAACGGCCACGCTAAATCCAAGAATCCAACCCAGTCTACCCTTACAACAAGGCGCACCTGGGTATATACATGCATCAAAGCAGAAAATGAAAAGGCGAGCTTAAGCACAAAGTCAAGGAGTCAGAGCAGTACAAAAACCCAAGTGTTTGCAAACTAATAATAGCAAGCAAAGCGGCAAGAAAGGCAGCACCAATGACAAGAGGTGTCCAAAAAAAAGAAAGAAAGAAAAAAAAGGGAGAAGAATGTTTGTGATGAGCAAGCCTCAACCTCCCAATGGAAAACACCACAGAACCAAGGACTAGAAAAGTTCCCACAAAGGGCGCTAGTCTCACAATCAGAAGCTAGAAAAGTTCCTACAAAGGGCGCTAGCTACAAAGGACTAGAAAAGTTCCCACAAAGGGCGCTAGTCACAAGATTAAGGCTAGAAAAGTTCCCACAAAGGGCGCTAGCTACAAAGACTAGAAAAGTTCCCACAAAGGGCGCTAGCTACAAAGGACTAGAAAAGTTCCCACAAAGGGCGCTAGCTACAAAGACTAGAAAAGTTCCCACAAAGGGCGCTAGTCACAAGATTAAAGCTAGAAAAGTTCCCACAAAGGGCGCTAGCTACAAAGACTAGAAAAGTTCTCACAAAGGGCGCTAGTCACAAGATTAAAGCTAGAAAAGTTCCCACAAAGGGCGCTAGCTACAAAGGACTAGAAAAGTTCTCACAAAGGGCGCTAGTCACAAGATTAAAGCTAGAAAAGTTCCCACAAAGGGCGCTAGCTACAAAGGCTGGAAAAGTTCCCACAAAGGGCGCTGGCCACCAAGATCAACAAAAATCCTCAAAAAGCACCAACCGAGAAAAGTGTTGAAAAAGTGCAACAAAAAGGGGCAGCTTCATTTACAAAGAAAAAAAAAAGAGAAAAAAAGAAAAAAAGAGGGCATCGTTCAGAAACACTGTTAAAAAAGCCAAGATTTGTGAAGGCCGCATGCACTATTTACAGGAAGAGATTCTATTCAAAGGAATCTACAAAGGCCGAATGCATCTGTTTACAAAAGGAGATTCTATTCAAAGGAATTCAAAACAAAGGAGTCAAATACAAAGTGATCAACAAGCATCCCAAAAGCCTACCATCCAGGCACCAGGTACAATCAAAAGAGAAAGCAACAAGTCAAAGTACAAGTGTCCTGATCGAACAGCACAACAAAACAACTAGACTTTAAAGAGAGCGTCCAACAAAGGAGTTGTGCAAGCAGCAACATAGGATTCCTGTTGGGAATCAATCTCTGCATCCAAGACCACCAAGTCAGTAGTAGCTTTGGACAATCTCGCAGACAAGTCATCAATCAGATTTCCTAGCTCAGCACGACGCTCTACCAAATGTTTCTTCTTTGCCGCCAAAGCCTCTACATCTAAACTTGTCAAGTTAGCAGTAAAGATGCACGACGCTCCGCCAAGTCTTTTTGCTACCAAAGCATTGACATCAAAAGCAGCACGCTGACCTTCCATTTGCTTGAGGACGCCCTGAGCCAGAAACCGGAATACTGGTGAAGCCTCAGCAATTGCAAAAATCAAGAGGCCTTCTGTTCCCAATAGAAAGCATCAGCATCATGAGTAGTGGAGAGTTTGGGTACCTTCAGCATAATGATCAAGCAACCGCAAAATGGCAGCATCAAAGTGGCAGAACACAAAAATACCAGTATGTCACAAGCTGTGAAAAACAACAGTAATGCAGAAAAGAGAGATTGCATGATTCGAGTCTTGAAAGAAGGATCAACAACAGCATGGAATAAAAGCCAAGTCTAACAAAAGATGCAATAACATAATGTCAAAACAGTGACGCAGTCAAAATACAACAGCATGCTTGAAAAAGTACAATTACCAAATCTTGAAGAAGGTGTCCTGGGATGAAGTTCTACAGACATCCTCATAACCAGACGCATCAAATGACAAAGCAAAATAACAAGCAGTACATCACAACCTGTACAGTATGAAAATGATCCAATCCAAAAGCATGATCCAAGTTTCCAAAGGCAGAATTATTAAAGCAGCATGGTGCAAAATGCATATTTCAACATCAGAACAGTATCAATTGCATAAATGCATCACTGTACAGTATGAAGGCAGCATAGTACAAAGTGCAGAAAAGTGAAGTTCAATTCAATACTATCCAAGCAAGTAACACAAATTTCCAAGAGTCAAGTATACTAAAGCGGCACAAAGCTCAGCGACCACAAAAGGCGCACAGGTTTCCAAAATAGAAGCATAAATGTCCTCCGCAGTACACACTACATGACAAAAGTAACAAGTCTAAGATCAACAGAAAAGTAATTCCTTCAAGCTCTTTGCCCACCTTTGATAAATCATAAGAAGCATAAGAGTGTCACCCGAGACGCGCTGTAGAAAAGAAAAGTGTCCTCTATTTCAATCATTGCCCGCCTTCATGTCAATTGAGGGACGTCGACTCTCTCTCTCTCTTCAGTCAATACAGATTATCAACCCAGTGATCAGATCAGAATAATGCCTCCCAAGTTGTTCATTCAATTCGTTCAAACAAAAAGGGCCCTCGATGCACAAAAGAAATCTACAAAACAGAAACTGCAAAATGAGAAGATTCAGAAGGTGCAAAAGTGCAAAGCGTAGAAGCTTCAGTATATAAAGCAGGCATGTAGAAGCATATAGCGAAGAAGTTGCAGAAAACAAAACAAGAATTCAAAGCTCAAAGGATCAAAGTTCACCAATACACTCAGCAGTATGCAAGCTAGCACAATCCAAAGGCGATGTTGCACATGCAATAGAAAGAAGAGTTCGCTTCCCTTACAAATTCACAAAAAGAAGATCAAATTGAATGAGAAGCAAGTGAAAAGTCAAGATTCAGTTCACAAGGGGGCTGACCCCTCATATCACTATTAATTCTCTTCCTGCTAATTCAATTCACTCTTGGTCCGAGCTTAGAAGAGCATTCTTAAATAGATACACAGCCAGTATGTCACAGCCGAAGTCAGATCATTCACTAGCTGGAGTCGCCCAGAGACCTGACGAGTCTCTACGCGACTACCTAGCTCGGTACCAACAAGAGGCTAGTGGCATATCAGGTCTGCAGTCTGGAGTATCTGTCCTCTTGCTCACTCAAGGCTTGCGAGATGGAGATTTCAAGGATTGTTTGATTGGAGAACCACCAAAGGATATGGCCGAGCTTAGGGAAAGGTCCAGGAAGTTTGTTAATCTGGAAGAATTTCATAGGATTAGTACCGCGGCACGGGGTAAAGAAGAACGTCAAGAGCAACGCCCTCGTCAAAACGATCCTCGACAAAGCGATCGTTTTCGAGATAGCAGGGGGAGGAAGGACAAAAGAGAAAGAGAGAGAGGTGAAAAACTGCCTCCTAAAGGCAAGTACGATGAGTACACCCAGCTTACAGTCCTGAGGAGTCAAATCCTTCGTGAGACTATGCATACCGAGATGCGAAATATTACTCGGACTCCAGCTCTGAGAAGAGCTGCTCAAAAGGACAAGACGAAGTATTGTGATCATCATGGCGGATGGGGGCATACCACTGACCAGTGTACTATGCTAAAAGACTTTATTGAAGAAATGGTAAGGGATGGAAAGCTTCAACAATACATTGGCGAAGCATTGCAGAAACGGGCTAAAAGAAGAAGTCATTCCCCACCTAGATCCGAACAGAAACAGAGGAACAAAAGCCCTTCACCACCCGCAGGGGGAGCCTCTACCCTACTGTCTGAACAGGATAAAGGTAGAGAGACTTTTCTGATTAACACCATTGCTGGAGGGTTTGCAGGTGGAGGGGAAAAGAGAGGTGATCGAAAGAAGTATGTAGGGCAAGTCCTTTCGGTGGCAAGCCGACCAATCCAAAAACCTAAAAAGAAGAACATCGTCATCAGCTTCAATGACGAGGATTTTGCTGATATTATCCAAGACCACAATGATCCAATGGTTGTTACAGCCAGGTTCGGCAATTATGAAGTCAAGAGGATCCTCGTTGATCAGGGGAGTTCGGCTGACATTATGTTCTTGGATCTGTTTGAAGCCTTGAGATTGTAAAGATCTGACCAAACTCCGTTCGAGGGAAGTTTGATTGGCTTTACAGGCCATTCTATTGTTCCTCTAGGGCATATCCACCTCCAAGTTACCATAGGGGACCAACCATCTGCTCGAATTGAGATAGTGAAGTTTCTGGTTGTCCAGGGTCCGTCATCATACAACGCCATCCTCGGCCGAACTGCACTCCAGTCCTTTGGTGCAGTTGTATCAACTGTCCACCTAGCTATGAATTTTCCAGGGTCTGATGTAACACCCAGCTTTTAGTTAAAAATATCATTCAAAAGGTTTACTAATTAAAATGGAGAGCTTAAAATTCTCTTTTCATAAATCATATTTACACATAAAATTTGGGCATTCCAATTACAATATGAGTAGCACAAACAAATAAATTTTTCCTTCTTTCCAATTCTTCCACTGCGACACTCTGATCCTCAAACTCCTTGACTTTCACCTAAAATGTTAACCACATAAGGGTGAGACCTTTTCACAACACATTGAATTAGAAGATAGTAAAAGGGCACATAATAAAAACTTAAGCATCATAATCAAACCAAGCCATGAATAATAAAATGCTTCACACTCTCATTTTCATTTAAACATACCTTTTTTTATCCATCTTTCAATAACCCTACTCATTTCCTTAATCCTTTCCATTATCATTACGTTACCTTTTCCATTATTAATTCCTTTTATTTTAATTCCCTTTTCCAATGGGTGTAACCTCAAGCAGAGATCTACACCTTACCATTGTGTGTAACCCCAAACAGAGATCTACACATAGTTTATGCAACCACAAACAGTGATCTGCATACACCCCATCTTATTTATGTAACCTCAAATAGAGATCTACATAACTTCCCTCTTTACTTTTTACCTATCCATTATTCATTTCCCATTAATGTGTGTAACCCCAAGCAGAGATCTACACACACAGTGTAAGCAACCACAGACAGTGATATGCAAACACTTCCATTTTTACCGTACACCACTAGGATTTGGATACCTGTTAGGTAATTGGCACACCTGTCTAGGGACTTGGAACACCTGCCCAGGACTTTACACCCATCCAGACCATCACCTGTAGGACTATGTACTTTTACCAATCCATTAATTATTCCAATTATTGGTGTGGAAAACTGATCCTGTGGGTCACCCGGCGCCTACAGGACGGTTTGGCCTGATGGGTAATTGGCCTGGCAGGTAATTGGCCCTAAAAGGTAATTGGAACACCTAGCCGGGTACCTAGTGTTCCGGGCCCCACTGATCAGTTTCCACTTAAGTTACCTTTACCATTTCTATTTAATCAACAAACCATTCCATTCATTTATAATCCATAATCACAAACATACATTCATAAATAACACATATCATCCATCATCAAAAACATTTCCAAAGATTCACATTTAGAGTCACATAATCACAATTGTTCATCATCATTTTACAATATTAACCAATTCAAAACAAGAGATCATTCTCTTCCTCCCTAATAATCGTACTATTAATTATCACTAAATAAACCAATCCCTTGCATTCCCAATAATCATCATCAACCTTAAATAAACGATTATATTACACTTCTTATTTAAGCATTCCAGTATTATCCCTATGTTCTTTAGTTATTACCCCACCTCCTAGCCAACAATATTAATTTACCACATTAGTTAACTCTTAGCCATTGATATAATCATTTTACACACATTGCAAACGTAACAACTCTCAACAAACAACATATATTCACAGAATCAATCGACATACTCAGGTATATCTCAGCGTGCATAAATATAAGTCAACTCCCTAGGGTTCTTCACTTCCTACAATTACGACATACATAAAGGGGTTTTTAGCAATTTATGACAATTAAATTAAATTATTAAATTATTAACTTAAATCAAAATACCTTCATTCTCCCTAAACCACTTTTACAGATGCTATTTTGCTACCCACAACCCAATTCAACTACTTAGCCCAAATCCTATTATATACCCCAACTATCCCTAACTCAAGGTGTGGAAAAGAGACTCCCCTTACCTTATAGAGGGAGAGAGCCCACACAAAACTCCAGGGACCTCGAATCCACTCCTGATCTACCTTGGCTCCAAGCCTCTAGACCAATCTCCATGCCATTCTTCAAGATTGGAGGAGAGAGAAAAACCCTTGGAGAGAGAAAGTGCTTCATGAAGAGAAAGGAGGCCACCAAAGGAGGAGATGATGGTAAAATCATGAGGAAGATGATGAACCTCATGGGTGAAGGTTTGGAATGGTGGATTTGGGTGGTTTATGGTGGTTGATGGTGGTTTATGGATAGGAGGGAGGAAACCAACAATGGAGGAAAAAGGGAGAGAGAGAGAACCGTATGATGGGTGGAAGAGGAAGAAACAAGAGGATGATGAAGGAAAGGAGAAGAATCTAGTTATGATGATGATGGCTAACAAACATAGAAGCATGAAGGGGAGGAAAATAAAACATGATTTTGGTGAGGGAATGGAAGAGGGAGTCGAAGGAGATGAAAGGGGGAGAGAGGGATGCGTTGGTGATGAGGGAAAGAGAGTGAGAATGAGTGTTTTATTTGTTTGTGAAGGGGAAAAATGAGTGGCCACAAATTAAAGAGAAAAGGGAAATATTCCCTTTGAGTGGCTAAGAAGCCTCCCACGCACACCCTCTTTCTCTTTTTTTTTTTGCACAGACCTAGTAGTAATCGATTACTTGACCCATAATAATCGATTACTCTTCAATGCAACATTTCATTGTGTTTCTTCCAGAGGGCAAATAATCGATTAAGTCACCTGAAGTAATCGATTACTTCACCAAAATAATCGATTAATTCTATGAGTTAATCGATTATCAATGCTGCAACATTTAAGTGTTTTCACCAGAGGGCTAGTAATCGATTAACCCCTACAGAGTAATCGATTACTCTAGTGAAAACTCCTATTTGGCCAATTCTAACTCTATGACACTACACTTAACTCCTACCCATGGTTTTTCTATAGTTTTCCTCATAACTTCTAGCTTAAGTTTTTCCTAATTAACTTGGAATTAAATTTTGGGATGTTACAATTCTCCCCCACTTATTGGAATTTCGTCCCCGAAATTTCGCTTAAAATCCTTAATTGGAGAACCATCCCGAAAAAGGGTTTCTAAACTACACTACCTACTTCACTTAGGTCTACTCCCCCACTTGGAATTGGCATACCATTCAACATGAATGTGCCACAAGACTCCTGCACTCATTGAAGAGTGCCGACTATGGTTTAATTCGGGTCAACCTGTAGGCTTCTACTCTAACAGATTTCTAAGGTCAGCTGGCTTTCTTCTGGAATCCTACTTCGAAGGTTGGACAGGGCACTTAAAAACACTCTATACACTATTACCCTAAAGGGTGGGATATACTCTAATTCCAAAACCTACCACTTACGTCCTAAACCTAATCTCTAATCAAACACATTCATTATTCACGCAAACATAAATCATGTAAACATTATTCAAGGGTCAAACATTTACAACAGCAGTCCACAACATCTTACACCTTAAACCTAAACACGACTCAACTTGGCTTCCTTCCTAACTATTCCTAGCCTAACTTAGGGCTAACACTTACCTCTACAAACACATGCACAAATATCATCACACATTTTAAAGAAAAGCGTTTATAAAAGGGTTCGGGGAATAGGACTTACATAGATTGCAACCAAAAATGTGTTTTATAAATTCAGTTTCCCAAGGTTTTTGAAGATTTGGAAGATAGTGTCCCTATACCCAAAAGAACATCATGGTAAATTTTCAAGTCAATCAGAGTTCATTAGGTTCACTTTTGACCCTACGATCGCTTATAAAAGATTTGTAATGGTCAGGGTGAACCTATGTCAAATCCATTTTAAAAAATAGCAACAAACTCCAATTGGCTTCTAAATTTGATGGGGCATCACCTATACTTGGCCCAAGGTTGTGTAAAATTGTCAAACCGATTAGAGCACATTAAATTCATTTTGTTTTAAAAACGATAACTTGCTCCAATTGGCTTGAAGTGTTTCATAAAACAATAATTCAACCTTAGGGTGTTTATATCAATTCTTCCAAATCAAACAAATAGCCTCAACCCAAAAACCTAGTTTTCCCTTTATATAAAAACCCTGACTACCCAAAAACACTTAACTACAAACACATAAGTCTTTTAAAACCTTTGGTTTGAAAAAATCACTAGGTATGGGGATTTAAAATTTAGAAAAGGATCCCATACTAGTGGAAACATTTAGAAAACAAAGATACATTTATAAAAACAAAATTCTTTTGCAAATTAGGTTCCTCCCTTTATGAGGAATAAATGATTTCATTTGAAAATTCCCTAAAACTTTTAATCATACACCTTACCATGATGAGGTACCTTCATCTAACTCCATAAGATCCGAGATGAAGGAGTGAAAAAAAATCACTCAAGATAGATAAACTCAAATAAAGGGGGAATGTGCCTCGGACTTGGAAAAATTTAATTTTAATTCATCTTCAAAAGTTGAGACAATTATATTCCCTTCTTACTTCAAGTTTAAAATTTGAGTTTTCATCCAGAATTGATTTGAGTCGCATAAACAAGGGTTCCTATTTGATCGATGTGTGACTTGGTTACAATCAGTTAAGTTAATTCACTACTCGATCACTTAGAAATCCTTGCTTTTCTTACTAGTTTTTGAAAATTTGTTGTGCGACCTCACTATCCATTTGGAATGATTATTGTTCGGTGCAACCTTTTGAAATTCATTTTAAACACTCACATAATAAAACAAGCGTTTATCACAACATCCACTCACAAGCATTTAAACAAAATTTTCACTTTACACATAAAAATATCAAGCACACGTATCAATCGAGCATACACAAACAAAATTCAATTTCATCAAGAACACAATTTTCAAAGACAACACTTTTAGCCAATGCTTAGTGGAAGTAATTTTGGGATTTCAAACATAAAGAGGCAATTGAAAATTTATTAATCCCAAATCATTTTGAAAATATTTTCGAAAGTTCAAATTCATTTCCACATAAACAAAGACTTCTTATATATACCAAATACACTACCGATGATATAATCAAAAGTAAGGTAAGAACTTCTATGTTGAATTTTAACCCCATCCTCGTTTAGATAAACCTCTTTTCGTTACAAAATTTTATTATAGTAACTCGGGGTTCAAGTTCAATCATTAGAAGCTTCAACTTAACTTTCGATCAATATTAAAGTCACCGGAAATCAAATTAGTGGTGGAATCAACCACGAGTTCAATAAAGATGTTTTTTTTTGTTTTTATGGATTTTAGTCTACCCGATGCAAACTGAGTCATCCGGATAGATTAGAATCAAGGTAGTAAATCATTTTGATGCTCACGGTTCCACTTCTAATTTTTGTCCGCTTACTTTAACACTACAGTATTCCACATATAAGCATATTTCGAGAACCCTTGGGATTGAATTCAAACCGCTTCTCAAATTGGACAAAAAGTTTGTTTTTATTTTTAATTCAAATTAATATGATTCACTGGTTTAAATCCGATCTATTAGTTCCCGATGCCTAAATTCATTTGATGTCACAATCACTTGAATCAAGTTTAGTTACGAAACCAATTAATAATTTAGTATAAACCTTATTTTTCGTTTCTCTTAAATACTAATCTAATCATCATGACTTTAATCACTTGGTTGGATTAGTATTCGAGATTCATAATTTATGTGTTCCATGCGGTTCCATTTCTAATCCCGGTTCAATTACTTTGACACCAAATTACTCAACAAACATACATTAAAATCACAGACATTGCACATAGCAAAGCAAACAAGCATAAAAGAATTAACACATAAGTTTTATACACAGGAGATCCATTACTAATTACCGATGATGCACAAACTCCTAGATTTCGACAACATCACCTCCCGATAAATGCAACATCGGATTGGCCAATTCCGACACTACATTCCATCTGTGGTAATAGCCTTCGTTATCCAGTTAAAGTTTATGCACTCCGTTATTAATTAGTAAGATTTCCTTGTAAGAAACTTTGACTTTTAATTAACTCAACTTGGAATTTGCATCCCTTAAACAAGAAGTAATTTGCACCTTTGAAGTTTTCTGCTTACAAACGTGCCACACTTATAGGATGCAATTCTTTGAATCCCTAAGGGATCCTACTTAGGTTCCCAAAGAATCACATTCTATTTTCCTTTACAATCCAACACTTTTACCAATCACCAAACATTGAAATTTTCACTTAAAAGGGTCTCACCTCTTGAGAAGAAGCTTGAGATGAGAGTGTTCGCAGCGAGATCGGGACCACTTTCCCTCAGGTCGGAAGGAAGGAACTGCTCTGATACCATAATTGTAACACCCAGCTTTTAGTTAAAAATATCATTCAAAAGGTTTACTAATTAAAATGGAGAGCTTAAAATTCTCTTTTCATAAATCATATTTACACATAAAATTTGGGCATTCCAATTACAATATGAGTAGCACAAACAAATAAAGTTTTCCTTCTTTCCAATTCTTCCACTGCGACACTCTGATCCTCAAGCTCCTTGACTTTCACCTAAAATGTTAACCACATAAGGGTGAGACCTTTTCACAACACTTTGAATTAGAAGATAGTAAAAGGGCACATAATAAAAACTTAAGCATCATAATCAAACCAAGCCATGAATAATAAAATGCTTCACACTCTCATTTCCATTTAAACATACCTTTTTTTTATCCATCTTTCAATAACCCTACTCATTTCCTTAATCCTTTCCATTATCATTACGTTACCTTTTCCATTATTAATTCCTTTTATTTTAATTCCCTTTTCCATTGGGTGTAACCTCAAGCAGAGATATACACCTTACCATTGTGTGTAACCCCAAACAGAGATCTACACACAGTGTATGCAACCACAAACAGTGATCTGCATACACCCCATCTTATTTATGTAACCTCAAACAGAGATCTACATAACTTCCATCTTTACTTTTTACCTATCCATTATTCATTTCCCATTAATGTGTGTAACCCCAAGCAGAGATCTACACACACAGTGTAAGCAACCACAGACAGTGATCTGCAAACACTTCCATTTTTACCGTACACCACTAGGATTTGGATACCCGCTAGGTAATTGGCACACCTGTCTAGGGACATGGAACACCTGCCAGGACTTTACACCCATCCAGACCATCACCTGTAGGACTATGTACTTTTACCAGTCCATTAATTATTCCAATTATTGGTGTGGAAAACTGATCCTGTGGGTCACCCGGCGCCTACAGGGCGGTTTGGCCTGATGGGTAATTGGCCTGACAGGTAATTGGCCCTAACAGGTAATTGGAACACCTAGCCGGGTACCTAGTGTTCCGGGCCCCACTGATCAGTTTCCACTTAAGTTACCTTTACCATTTCTATTTAATCAACAAACCATTCCATTCATTTATAATCCATAATCACAAACATACATTCATAAATAACACATATCATCCGTCATCAAAAACATTTCCAAAGATTCACATTTAGAGTCACATAATCACAATTGTTCATCATCATTTTACAATATTAACCAATTCAAAACAAGAGATCATTCTCTTCATCCCTAATAATCGTACTATTAATTAACACTAAAGAAACCAATCCCTTGTATTCCCAATAATCATCATCAACCTTAAATAAACGATTATATTACACTTCTTATTTAAGCATTCCAGTATTATCCCTATGTCCTTTAGTTATTACCCCACCTCCTAGCCAACAATATTAATTTACCACATTAGTTAACTCTTAGCCATTGATATAATCATTTTACACACATTGCAAACATAACAACTCTCAACAAACAACATATATTCATAGAATCAATCGACATACTCAGGTATGTCTCGGCGTGCATAAATATAAGTCAACTCCCTAGGGTTCTTTACTTCCTACAATTACGACATACATAAAGGGGTTTTTAGCAATTTATGACAATTAAATTAAATTATTAAATTATTAACTTAAATCAAAATACCTTCATTCTCCCTAAACCACTTTTACAGGTGCTATTTTGCTACCCACAACCCAATTCAACTACTTAGCCCAAATCCTATTATATACCCCAACTATCCCTAACTCAAGGTGTGGAAAAGAGACTCCCCTTACCTTATAGAGGGAGAGAGCCCACACAAAACTCCAGGGAGCTCGAATCCACTCCGGATCTACCTTGGCTCCAAGCCTCTAGACCAATTGTAGAATCAAAGAGATTTTGATGATTTCAAATATATACGCTCGGCAGAATCAATGATGTTGATAATGTCAAGTAAATTAGAGCTCGGCGTGGGGTCAATGTCAAAAGTGTCAGACTTAGTTCTGCGCATGCATTCCGCCAAAGGCAGAAGCTCGGATATCTGCTTCTGAAGTTTCAGCTCGGATTAAGCTTGGCTCTTGATCACGGCGAAAGCTCATCCAAGTTTGAAAGCTCAACTCTTCCCTTCAAGACAGTACGCTCGGATATTGATAAGCTCGGAACACGCTCGGAAAGCTCTAAATATTGAACTAAACCACAGCATAAGAAAGATCAAATTAGCTCGGATTGAACACGCACCCTGAGCAAAGAACAAAGCTTGGATCTGTTACTTCAAGTCTGGTTGCCGAGGAAAGCTCAAGGCTCGGCAACACAAATTTCAGACCAAGCTCAAACAAAGTTCAAGACTCGGTTACGCCAATCTCAGACTAGGCTCGAACAAAGCTCAAGCTCAACTGTCTCTATTCACTCTTCAACAGCACATCCTCTTCAACCTTCAGACTCTGCTCAGCTGTGCCGTACCTTTTATTACCGTTGAGTCTGGGTAGAAGTTCTAGAATTTTAGCTGCAACACTGTAACAAGTTTGAAATTCAAAATGAGTTAAAATCAAAGGTTGGTGAAGAGTCAACATCACTGCTCTGCTGTCAAAATTGTAGCCGTTGAAAACCCCATGACTTTTCCGTACAACCGTCTTTTTCTCATTTCTGGAAAACAGAGAAATGCCTTTTCCGTACGGCTCTTTCTCTCTCTATTTTCTGGAAATCAAAAGAGATTATAAATAGGGGTGTTTTCAACGGTTACAGAAGACACTTCTCTGAACAATTTTCGTTGCAACCCATTTTCATTCTCTTTCAAAAACAGAGCAGAATCAAACTCACAGAAAAGAAAAAGATCATTTGAATTTTCACAAGAACTTAGAGAGTTAATCTTTCAAATCTAAACTCTAAGTTCAACATATTTTCTTCTCTGTGATATCCCTTCACAAAATCGACTCACTCTTGAACTTCACATTTTTATACTCATTCGAAGAGTGTTTCGAATTGGAGCCATCATCATTCATAAATCTTGTTCGTTGTATTTGCTAGAGTGAAAAGTTGGTCTCTGATCGAGAAAGCTTTTCAGGGTTGAAAAGGTTCCAAAGAGGTTCTTTGGTCATCGATTTTTCGTGGGTAGTTTGTCACGAGTTTGGTACACTCACTTGATTGGATAGGTTTGGAGGGATAGTCTCTTGTAAATCCTTTGTAACCCAGAAAATCGATTTTTAGTGAAAGCTCTCTAAAAGGTTTTTAGAGGGGACTGGACTAGCTCTCAGGGTGAGAGTGAACCAGGATAAATCTGTGGTGTTAAGTTTTATTTCTTTACTGCTTTCTTATTGCTCGACTTGATTGACTGGTTATCCGCTGGCTTAAGCATCAAGTTTATAATTTACTCTGTGATAGCTCGGTTTTTGAGTGTTGCTCGGAAAGCTTAGCCTTGAAGCATCTGTGTTAACCGATTAACCAGTTTATTCATCTGGTTAATAAATTAACATTGTTTGCTCGGCAGCTCGGTTAATCAATTAACCTTTCTGTTTATCTGTTTGGTTAATCAATTAATCGTGTCTGCTCGGATAGAGCTTGAATTTTATTTAAAACCGAGAACAACAACTTAAACTATTTTCAAGAAATCGAAAAATTGCCATATCACTCTCAATCTCCTATTCACCCCCCCTCTACTCGATTGTTAGGCCTCTTGTTGGTTTCCAACAAGTGGTATCAAAGCTCGGTCGAAAGATCGAGTGTAAAAACTTTTTCGAAAAGATCCTTGAGGAAACCGTATGGCTACTAACAATCCCTTTGGAGGTGAAGGCTCTTCCATAAACAGACCACCACTATTCAATGGTGAGGGTTATGCTTATTGGAAAGCTCGAATGAAAATTTTCATTGAAGCTATAGATATGGAAATTTGGAAATCTATTGAAAACGGGCCATTTGTCCCCTAAAAGAAAAATTAATGAAGAAGTTGTAGAAATCCCATGGGAAAGTTGGGATGATGATGATAAACGAAAAGTATCCTTCGATTTAAAAGCCAAAAATATCATCACCTCAGCTTTGTCCTATGATGAATTTTTTAGAGTGTCAAGTTGCAAATCTGCAAAAGAAATGTGGGATATTCTTCAACTTACTCATGAAGGGACAAGTGAAGTCAGGCGAGCTAGATTAAATACTCTGATGCATGAATATGAGTTATTCCGAATGCTGCCAAATGAAAATATAAATGATTTGCAGAAATGGTTTACTCATATCATAAACCATCTTAATGCTCTCGGTAAAACTTTTCAAAATGCCGAGATAACTAACAAAGTGCTTAGATGTCTTAGCAGAGAATGGCAGCCAAAAGTCACTGCCATCATGGAAGCTAAGGACTTGGACACAATGAGCATAGCAACTTTGTTCGGCAAGCTTCAAGAGCATGAGATGGAGCTCGGCCGACTGACCATGCATGAAGAGTCTGATAAGAAGAAGAAGGGAATTTCCCTCAAAGCTTCTATTAAGGCAACCAAAGAATCCTCTGAGGATGAGTCCAGCTCGGACATGGATGAGGAAGACTTTGGTCTCATGGTCAGGAAGTTCAGCAAATTTTTCAAAGGCAAAAAGAACTTCAAAAACCAAGCGAGAGATGCCAAGAACACTCACCACAAAGGTTCAATTTCAAAAGACCGAGTTAGATGTCATGAATGTGGTGAAGCTGGTCACATCAGAGCATACTGTCCAAAAGTGCAAAAGCAAGGTGGTGAAGAAATAAAGAAAAACAAAGACCACAAGAAGAAGAGAGCTTACTTTGTATGGGATGCACCCAACAACGACAACAGCTCAAGCTCGAGCTCTTCCGATGAAGAAGAGAAAGCAATTTTGTGCCTAATAGGAAGGGAAACTGTGTTTAGAAGCCCAAGCCAAACTTGTTCTGAGCAAGATCTTCCTGTATATGACTCGTGCTCAGAGTGTGAAGATGAAGAACCATGCTCGGTTCTCAGATTTGCCGATCAAGAAGTCTCATCGAGCTCGGCACTAGATGCATCAGAACAAAGATCTAACATCAAATGCTTAATGGGCAAACACAGCGAGGAAACCTCAACAAGCCAAAAAGTATCCAAACATAAGCACTGAGGTAACCTCCACTTCTGATTCTGACTCTGAATCAGAATTTAATGACACTGATGAATTGTATTCTGCGTATCTTGAAATGCAAACCGAATTCAAGAAACTTGCTAAAAATTTCATTAAGATGAAACAAAATCTTTCAAACTATAAAGAGCAAGTTCTTGAATTGGAAAAATCAATTGAAACTTTGAAATGCAGAAACAAGTCATTAGAAAACACTATCACTCAACTCAAAAATGAAAATCTTGACTGCTGCACTAGATATGAAAAAGAAATTTCTGAGCTAAAATTCAAAAGTGCAACTGTCAACAAGAGTGATGGCTTGTTTGATCGGCTTTTAGCGGAACAAAGAAACTATTCAAACAAAACTGGACTTGGGTACATTAAGACCAAGAAAACAGTAAGGAACCTCGGCAAGGTCTCAAATTTCAATAATTTGAAAAAGTCGAGCTGCTCCTACTGTAGTCTTAATGGTCATACACCCAATGAATGCAAAATCCGACGTTATAGTGTAGCCAAGGGCAATTTTGTTTGGGTAGTTAAAAGGAAAGATCCAACTGCTAACCCCGAGGGACCCAAGATAACTTGGGTACCCGAATCAAAGAAGTAATATTTTTGTGATGCAGGTGTGCTTCCGAGCAAAAGAGAGCAGATGGTATCTTGATAGTGGCTGCTCAAAGCACATGACGGGGGACAAAAATTTATTCACTGAACTTTCACATTCAAATAAGGGCTACGTCACTTATGGTGATAACAACCGAGGTAAAATATTGGGTGAAGGTAAAGTCAGTAATTCTGCCAACTTGGTTATCAATAATGTTTTGCTTGTAAAAGGGCTAGAACATAATCTTTTAAGCATAAGTCAACTCTGTGATATTGGTAACCATGTTGTTTTTACCTCTACCCATTGCATTATTAAAAGTGACGAGGACAACTCTGTCAAATTTGTTGGAAAACGATATAACAACACTTACTTGGTTGATTTGAATGAAATCACCTCTTTGATAACCACTTGCATGGTTAGCAAAGAAAGTGATACATGGTTATGGCATAGAAGGACAGCTCATATACATGTGAATCAGTTAAAGAAACTACAATCAAAAGACTTAGTGATTGGTTTACCAAAGCTGAATTTTAATATTGAGGGGGTTTGCTCGTCTTGCAAGAAGTGCAAACCAACCAAAAAGAAAAATGACTTTTCATCTAAGTTGATGGTCTCAACAACTCGACCCTTGGAAATGTTACACATGGATTTGTTTGGACCATCACAAGTAAAAAGCTTTGATGGCAATCTCTATGCTTTATTAATTGTAGATGATTTTTCCAGATTTACATGGACTTTATTTTTAAAATCAAAAAGTGGTACTTTTGAAAATTTTAATGAGCTTGTCAAGCAACTCCAGAATCGTACTAATCAAAAAGTAGTTGTAATCCGAACAGACCATGGTGGTGAGTTCGAGAACTACAAATTTGACAAGTTTTGTTCCAAGCTCGGCATAGAACATCAGTTTTCTGCTCCTCGGACTCCCGAACAAAACGGAGTTGTGGAACGGAAAAACCGGGTTCTTGAAGAGCTAGCCCGAACCATGCTTAATGAATACAATTTGCCACATTATTTCTGGGCCGATGCGGTAAACACAGCTTGCTATGTAATGAACCGCATCCTCATCAGACCAATTTTAAAGAAAACTCCATATGAACTTTACAAGGGTAGAAAACCAAAAATTTCTCATTTCCATGCATTTGGTTGCAAAGTCTTCATTTTAAATAATGGAAAAGAGCATCTCGGCAAATTTGATTCTAAAGCCGATGAAGGAATATTTTTGGGTTATTCTACTCATAGTAAAGCATTTAGAGTTTTTAACAAAAGGACCTCCACTGTGGAAGAGTCCGTACATGTGGTATTTGATGAGTCTCCTCGCAGAGACATTGTTAGTTGTGCAGATAGAGAGGATCAAACTATGGCAGAACACGATCCAAGCACAACAACTGAAAGAGCTCAAAAGGATGAAACTGCTGAAGATAGAAATCAGAGGGACGAGCTTGTTCCGAGCAGAACAAACAAGGAACAAACTGAACTCAATCCGAGCCAAACTCTCAATGATCAGTCCGAACTCATTCCGAGGCAAGCAAAGCAACTCGAGCTGAATCCAGACTGGAAGAGAGTCAAGGACCATCCGATAGAAAATGTGTTGGGCGACATGTCTAAGGGAGTTTTAACTCGTCGTTTTATTCAGAATTTTTCCAATTTCGCTTCCTTTGTTTCTCAAATTGAACCTAATTCTGTTGATCAAGCCATTGAAGATGAACATTGGGCAATTGCCATGCAAGAGGAACTGAATCAATTCATCAGAAATGATGTCTGGGAATTGGTTCCTCGGCCCAATGATCATACGATAATCGGCTTGAAATGGATTTTCAGAAATAAAACAGATGAATTAGGCTTAATTATCAGAAACAAAGCTAGATTAGTTGCTCAAGGCTACAACCAAGAGGAAGGTATCGATTATGATGAGACCTTTGCTCCAGTTGCTAGACTTGAAGCAATCCGAATTTTGCTTGCTTTCGCATCTATTATGAATTTCACCCTTTACCAAATGGATGTAAAGAGTGCATTCTTAAATGGCCTTATAAATGAAGAAGTGTATGTAAAACAACCTCCTGGTTTTGAAAATTTTGAATATCCAAACCATGTTTATAAACTGAAAAAGGCTCTTTACGGCTTGAAACAAGCTCCAAGAGCTTGGTATGATCGTTTGAGCTCATTTCTACTAAATCAAGGGTTTGAAAGAGGAAAGGTTGACACAACTCTATTCATTTATAAATCCAAAAAGGACCTATTATTAGTACAAGTTTATGTTGACGATATAATTTTCGGTGCTACTAACATGTCTCTTTGCAAGAAATTCTCTGAATTAATGCAAGGTGAATTCGAGATGTCGATGATGGGAGAACTCACCTTCTTCCTCGGGCTGCAAGTAAAGCAAGTTGAGGGAGGAACCTTTGTACATCAAGGAAAATATTGCAAGGAACTCCTAAAGAAATTCGGCTTAGAAAATTGCAAAGAAGCTGCCACTCCTATAAGCACTTCGAGCTATCTTGGAAAAGATGAGTCAGGTAAAGCTGTGGATGTAAGCAAATATAGAGGCATGATAGGAAGTCTTCTATATTTGACTGCATCTCGGCCTGACATTATGTTCAGTGTTTGTTTATGTGCTCGTTTTCAAGCTAATCCCAAAGAATCTCATCTTTCGGCGGTCAAAAGAATTTTTAAATATTTAAAAGGAACTGTGAACACTGGTCTATGGTATCCTAGGGATGCCAATCTTAGTTTGGTTGGGTATTCGGATTCCGATTTTGCTGGGTGCAAGCTTGACCGAAAAAGCACAAGTGGAACTTGCCACTTGCTTGGCAGTGCCCTTGTGTCTTGGTTTTCTAAAAAGCAAGCTTGTGTTGCCTTGTCAACAGCCGAAGCCGAATACATTGCCGCTGGTAATTGTTGTGCTCAAATTCTTTGGATGAAACAACAGTTATCAGATTTTGGCTTAATTTTAGATCACATTCCTATCAAATGTGACAATACAAGTGCAATCAACCTGACTAAGAATCCAGTGTATCACTCTCGAACAAAACACATTGAAATTAGGCATCACTTTCTACGAGATCATGTCCAAAAAGGTGACTGTGTCATTGAATTTGTTAGTACTGAAAATCAATTAGCCGACGTGTTTACAAAACCTTTGCCGAGGGAAACTCTTTATAAAATTCGGCGTGAGCTCGGCATTCTGGATGAATCCAGTGTGTGCTCGACATAAGCTCGGCATCATGGATGAGTTCAGTATGTGCTCGGCATGAGCTTGGTTTTTCAGTATATCATAAAATTGATAACCTTCATAATCTCGATTGTTTCATTCAATTGAGTATTTGTTTAATTTCCTGAAATTTCACATCCTCCAACTCCTCTTCCTCTTCTTTAAAATCGTATTCATTTTCCTTAAAAGGGGGAGAAAGGTGTTGGTTTCACTTTTTCTTGAACTTTCATATTTTAATACTCGTCATTCTCTTATTTTTCATTTATCTTCTCTGTTGAGAAGCATGCTTTCACTGTTAAAGGGGGAGAGCGATGAAAATTTTCTTCCACGTTTTTTTTTAAATTCTTTAGGGGGAGAAAAGTTTTTTTAATAATTCAAGCCTTGTTACCATCAAATGGTATCAAGCAACTTATATCTCTTTTGGCAATTGTGCTTAATCTTTGGCTCCTTTTTGATCATGCCAAAAGGGGGAGAAAGGTGTGCTGTTGTTTTTTATTGTTGCAGATACTCAATGGAGAGAGATATGTGCGAGCGAGCATAAATTGGGAGAAATGTGTACGAGCATAAACTCAGGGGGAGTACTTAACGAGCGACTCCACAAATTCTCAAACTTTTATTCAACAAATGATTTCAACAAGTGGTAGCACTATTGAGCAACAAGTACTACAAGTGGATCATTTCGACATGTAGTACACATTCTGATCTGAGCATTTTCATAGCAACATCAAGTGGTACATTTTCGAGAAAATTCCGATCAGTGCTGAGTCCAATCAGTTTATAAGCATACAGTCGAAGGAAGAACACAAAAAGCAACAATCTTTCAAGAGAATATTTGTAACACCCCGATTTGGCAACTTGAAACTTAAACTCAAAATAGTGAAAATTAGGGCCATTTTTTTTTCAAGTGTTATACAAGATGAGAACCTTTCAATTTTCAAAACAAAGTTACAATTAAAACTCATGTTCTCATATTGCACAACTCTTTCAAGTTCCAAACCGAGATGTCACAGGACACCGCACTTTGAAACTTGTTTTCAAGCATCATTTAAAACTTGGCCCGTTTAACTATTTCCAAATCATCAGTGTTGCATAAAACAGTTGCCGGGTTACAGTATGATAGAGCTAGGTAACTAAGTACTTACATTGGAATACAAGCTCTGAGGGGATTACCTAGCTCCTAGTCATGCACACCAAAACTATCTCTTTATCTTCGCATCTTGGCACCCCACACTCTCGGTCCACCAGTAGAGTTGTCGCCTCCAAGCATCTCAAGAGTCTCACTCAGAGAATCGTCGGGTACTTTCCTTTCCTGGCACTACGCCATCTACCGGTTGCAATATCAGCATTTGCCAATATGACAACACGGTAGGAGAGAGTCAGTGTTCCGAACACCAACGGGTTGACCATGCGGTCTCGGGTAGATTTAATATAAAGTAGACAGGGGATATAATAAAACAACATAACTAAAATATCATCAACATACATAACCTGTAATACACATAGCATGTATGAATCACATAGATCAAAACATATCATACTATTCTAAACACATCAGTGCCATCATTCTTAACCAATTAATTCATTCACGACTTATAACCACATTCTCAGAATTCTTTTCGTGAACTTCCATAACTTTCTCAATCCTTCTTCCATCACAATTTCCGCACTCATCTCTTAATCCAGGAATTCCTTCTTGTATTTATCTTACAATTCTTACTTGATATTTTGATGCACTTCACTTTGAAACAATTTGTCTATTAAGTTTTATTATTTCGGTTAGCATCAATGATGAGGGGGAAACATCATTGAGCTCGCACACGTCTACATCTCCTCGGTCAACCACCCAACCTAATCGGAAGCAAACGGGAGTATAGGACCTTTACCACGCGGGCACGACAGCTGTCACACAACAAATGGTCTCAGACCAGGAGGCCCTGCCTCAAATCTTATCAATTCAAATATCATATCAATGCGCGCTCTCAGCGGCAATCACAAATGCCCCGTTCCAGTCCCTCTCACTGTTCCTGAAATGCCATAGGGGTGACAGCACTATTCCGGTCCCGGGTGCAGAACTTACCACGGCATTAGACCCAGTCCCTACCACGTTAGTACGCCACATGTGGGATTCATTCCGCCCAGAATAGTACTCAAAGCCTCATGGCGTTTTACCGCCCTAGCTTACCCTATTGCATTCACAACCCGAATATCCTTGACATCCGGGGTACCTTCCTCTCCACTACTTCGATACGACACTCATGCCTCACCGCGTTTGTATATGTCTTTTAATGTCTTTTAAAGTTTTACGATTAAATTAGCGGCTTAACCCTAATAGTCGGCTCGTCCATGGTGCATCCCTTCAACGAAGCCCGACCACTAAACGCAATCCATTCCCCCTAAATCGCAATGGCCCTTGGCCTCAACATCACATTCTCATGCATCTCAGCATTATTCTCAACAACTCATACTCAACAGTATACCTTGTCATCATCATCAGTCTCTTTTCCTCGTCTTTCTCAAAACATCTTTTCACAAAGCTTTTCGAAAACATGATTTCGCAAAACTTTACTTCACAATGTATTTTCAAAAACCTCATTTCACAAAGCTTTTCGCAAAACTTTACTCAAAAGATAATATTTCCACAAATTTTCACAAAATATCGTTTTCACAAAAACTTTTCAAAAATCTCTTTTCAAAACCATTTACAAAAACTCATATTTTTGGGTGAGTGTTAATGGAGGAGCAAGCTCAACTCAACACTAAGCTTCTTCCCAAAAATATGAACGAGGAATCACATCTCACTTCCAACCACATCACACTTTCACAATCACGCTTCCGCTCGCCTCATCAGATGTTTCATATCATTTCAACTTGAATTTCACTTTCTTTCCTCAATCATTCCAACAACCTTTTCTTTAGTCTTACGTATCGTTTATCTTTCACTTAATTATGCTCTCATATCACGCATTCGCATTTCTTTTCTCTTTTCATTCTTATCTCATTACTCTCACGATTTCATTATTATTGTTTCACCATCCAAACATACGCATACAATTTATAAACAGAATAAAATACGCTCAACAAATAAACATTTAGAAGGCAAATAGAACAAATAAACACTTAGCACATATATCTATTTTGCCTAATTCGCAGTACATTCGCAATCCATCTATTCGGATTGCGAGCAACCGCGTTAGGGGACCACAGCACTCTCACTCACCTGGATGCCAAGCATCCGAAAGCTTTCCAAGGTTTTCCAGTCGATAGCCTTGCCATGTGTCCTTCGCGTCCGAGGTAACACCCGAACTAGAACATTTTTCCCCGTGCGTTAGAACGTTTTCGATAATTTCTTAATTTCATTTTAAAAACTCTTTGAAATACTTCCTTTCTTAAGAACTCATTATTAACATCCGAAGACTCCAAAACCAAATCAGATTCTAATAAAAGGGGTTTTTAGGAGAACTTGAAACAATTTAAAACAAACTTTTTATTAAAACCAATCCATTTTTCTTAGTTTAAAACATTTCAGTTATAAAATCATTGTTCTTAAGCTCTAAAACAAAATACATAATTCAAGAAAATAAAATTCCAAATGGGTTCAAGTTGTTTAAATCACACTTTTAAAATAAAACATTATCCACATATTTTTCTACAAACAAAGTTCACAAACAACATTCCAATTTAACACATCCAGTTAGCCTACATACAAGTGACAAGCATACACAATTCACATTCTTAATTATTAAATCATAACCTTAATAAATCAATTACACTTAAAAATAATTTAAATTTTATCCTTCAATTTATTTAACAAAACCGATTCACTGTGATTAATAATTTCAAATCACAAATAAATTTCAAAAACTTAAAATCATTAAATCAACATTACACAGAAATTCAACATTACAGAATCAACCAAAGGAATTAAAAGAACACACACATCACTTTCATTCAACACCTAGTATCATGCACCTATAACATGGCTATTATCATGGTCATTTTATAAAGAAAACATTCCTAAACATTTTAGCATGTCTTGACCGAATCTTATATGTAAAATTATGCAAAGATTTAGTGCACAAACAAATGTATAGGATCAAGAAATCGTTTTATCTATTTTAGGCTAGAAAACCATGAGTATGCAGCAAAGGAAATCAAAAATTTTAATTTATTTTCAAGGCTTTAAATCAAACAACAATTTGAATCACAATTCACTTCAAGGAGTCACATGCAATTTCTTTTAAATTCAATTGTTTCATGCATGTACTCTTTAAGCCTTAAAGTCAATTTATCTTATCATGCATGCAACCTATGTGAGGGACAAACTTAGCTACCTATTTTTCCCTAGTTTGACCGAATAGTAACATGCCTTAAAACAAGGATTTCTAACTTACTTTTCAAACATACAAGTCATACATTTACATCAAAACATGTAAAACACACATTGTATTATTTATTCACATCAACCTTCACAAAATAAACCTCAAGCTCATCATTTTATAAAAGTCAAGGTTAAATTCCTAAAAATAATCATGCATGCACATAACATCTCTAGATCTAGTCTTATCATGCACATGCATCAACTTTTACATAAAAACATGAAATTCATTTTTTTTATTTAATATGGCCGAATGGCCTCTTACAATTCATAGCAGATATAAAATCAATTTCCAAAACTAAATCATGTTCATACATCAAGAATCATTTTAAAACTTACCCTTTAAATTTTCTCTTCCAAAACCGTGACATGCATCAAGTAAAAGCATGATTTTTCTACTTGGAATCGACATGCATGTTTTAAGGACATGGATCATGAAATACATGCATATAGATCAACAAGGCCATCATCAAATAGCATGAAAAATAAGAGATCTCAATTTTATTTTCAAGCAAATTTAGATCATGCGTTTATTTATTAAGAAGTCACATAAACACATCATGGATTATCATAAAATTTAACATGCAAGACTAAAAGATCTTAGATCTATCATCAATCAAGTTCAAAGCATAAATTAATATCAAATCATTTCTTAAAAAAATATTATAGCTCACGGTGTCAACAAGAAATTCAACATGCAAAGCAAAATAATTTATTTTACCATTCATTAAACTTAGATCATAAATGGATTCATCAAATAAGTACATACACACACATAGATCATAGTTTAGGACAAGAAAAACATACATGCAAGAAGGATCCATGTTAAGTTTCACAAAATCATAAGCAAAACTTTAGATCTTTAAATTTGAGTTAGAAAAATGTTAAGATCAAGCAAGAAAGATCACAACCGAATCACACACATATAGTTACACTTATTACAAATTATTTTTAGTCCATGAAAGTCCAAGATCAAGAAAGAATAGCACATAAATTCCTCTTACAAATCACAAAAATAAACATGCAAGAAGAAATAAAAGAGATCTACAACTAAAAGGGAAAACTAAGCTATTACATTTCTTCCTCTTGCTCTTCGAATCTTCCTACTAAGGAGGGTGGTTCTTCAAGCTTTTAGGACTTGGATCTCCAAAGGGTATGGCTTGATCTAGGGTGAATCTCCTTCTTCTCTCCTACTACACCTCACGGCCACCACTCTCTTTTTCTTTCTCTCTTTCTTTTCTATTTCTCCCTAAGAGTTTGAATGTGCTCTTAGAGTTGTGTTTATGTTGGAAGGGTGGAAATGAGAATGGGTGAAAGGAAATGAACTAAAGCCTCACACCTATATAAATTCACGAACTCTCCCTCTTTTGCCCTTGGTTGATGATACGGTTGGCACACAAGGAGGGAGGGCGGTTTGGTCTTCACAATTTTGCATGGGTAAGGTCTCCAAAGTCAAGGGGACAAAGTGAAGTGGGCTAGGTTGCTAGGGGTCACTTAGGGCTAATGGGTAGTTTGCTCTTGGTTAGGGTTTTTCTTCTAGTTTGGTTATGGTTACACTTAGTTCCTTAGGTTTCTTACTCCTTAAGCTTATCATGCACACACACGCGCGCGCGCGCATGACACATACACACCTACATGCACAAGCTCCTACCGTGGCACTCACACACACACACATGCATACATGCCTTTCAAATTTTTTATTTCTAATCACACTTACTTAAAAATTATTAATTCACATAACAATTCAATTAGTTCTAGGAAATCATAATTTCACAACCATTTTCATACAGCACATATTACATACACATTAAATCAAACACACATCACATAAAAATTCCTACCAAAACACATCACAAAACACCATTTCTTAAAAATTCGTATTCTTAAATTCTGAAAATAAATTTTTATAAATCAGCCCATAAAATTCTAAAAATTACAATTTAAAATTCTAGGTTTCAAAATGATCGTTTTCATATATAGATCATAAAAATCCGAGTTACGGTTTAAAAGATACAAATTTTTCAAAGATAACAGATCCAAAAACTTCATTTTTAACAAAACCATCTTTTAATAAAATCACCATTCAGCAAATCATTTCCCATCTTAACAAAATCATTTACTTTTCTTCTATAAAATATTTTGTTTATAAAAGTCCATGAAAATCAGCACTTTATTTTCTTCTTATGAAAAATACTTTTTCTAAAAATCACAATTTCAAGGTTTCTTTCGTTAAAAATCGTTTACGCACTTACGGGAAAAATGCGGGGTGTTACAATATTTGTCATCATCAAAAAGGGGGAGATTGTAGAATCAAAGAGATTTTGATGATTTCAAATATATACGCTCGGCAGAATCAATGATGTTGATAATGTCAAGTAAATTAGAGCTCGGCGTGGGGTCAATGTCAAAAGCGTCAGACTTAGTTCTGCGCATGCATTCCGCCAAAGGCAGAAGCTCGGATATCTGCTTCTGAAGTTTCAGCTCGGATTAAGCTTGGCTCTTGATCACGGTGAAAGCTCATCCAAGTTTGAAAGCTCAACTCTTCACTTCAAGACAGTACGCTCGGATATTGATAAGCTCGGAACACGCTCGGAAAGCTCTAAATATTGAACTAAACCACAGCATAAGAAAGATCAAATTAGCTCGGTTTGAACACGCACCCTGAGCAAAGAACAAAGCTTGGATCTGTTACTTTAAGTCTGGTTGCCGAGGAAAGCTCAAGGCTCGGCAACACAAATTTCAGACCAGGCTCGAACGAAGCTCAAGCTCAACTATCTCTATTCACTCTTCAACAACACATCCTCTTCAACCTTCAGACTCTGCTCAGCTGTGCCGTACCTTTTATTACCGTTGAGTCTGGGTAGAAGTTCTAGAATTTTAGCTGCAACACTGTAACAAGTTTGAAATTCAAAATGAGTTAAAATCAAAGGTTGGTGAAGGGTCAACATCACTGCTCTGCTGTCAAAATTGTAGCCGTTGAAAACCCCATGACTTTTCCGTACAACCGTCTTTTTCTCATTTCTGGAAAACAGAGAAATGCCTTTTCCGTACGGCTCTTTCTCTCTCTATTTTCTGGAAATCAAAAGAGATTATAAATAGGGGTGTTTTCAACGGTTACAGAAGACACTTCTCTGAACAATTTTCGTTGCAACCCATTTTCATTCTCTTTCAAAAACAAAGCAGAATCAAACTCACAGAAAAGAAAAAGATCATTTGAATTTTCACAAGAACTTAGAGAGTTAATCTTTCAAATCTAAACTCTAAGTTCAACATATTTTCTTCTCTGTGATATCCCTTCACAAAATCGACTCACTCTTGAACTTCACACTTTTATACTCATTCGAAGAGTGTTTCGAATTGGAGCCATCATCATTCATAAATCTTGTTCGTTGTATTTGCTGGAGTGAAAAGTTGGTCTCTGATCGAGAAAGCTTTTCAGGGTTGAAAAGGTTCCAAAGAGGTTCTTTGGTCATCGATTTGTCGTGGGTAGTTTGTCACGAGTTTGGTACACTCGCTTGACTGGATAGGTTTGGAGGGATAGTCTCTTGTAAATCCTTTGTAACCCAGAAAATCGATTTTTAGTGAAAGCTCTCTAAAAGGTTTTTAGAGGGGACTGGACTAGCTCTCAGGGTGAGAGTGAACCAGGATAAATCTATGGTGTTAAGTTTTATTTCTTTACTGCTTTCTTATTGCTCGACTTGATTGACTGGTTATCCGCTGGCTTAAGCATCAAGTTTTTAATTTACTCTGTGATAGCTCGGTTTTTGAGTGTTGCTCGGAAAGCTTAGCCTTGAAGCATCTGTGTTAACCGATTAACCAGTTTATTCATCTGGTTAATAAATTAACATTGTTTGCTCGGCAGCTCGGTTAATCAATTAACCTTTCTGTTTATCTGTTTGGTTAATCAATTAATCGTGTCTGCTCGGATAGAGCTTGAATTTTATTTAAAACCGAGAACAACAACTTAAACTATTTTCAAGAAATCGAAAAATTGCCATATCACTTTCAATCTCCTATTCAACCCCCCCCCCCCCTCTACTCGATTGTTAGGCCTCTTGTTGGTTTCCAACACCAATCTCCACTCCATTCTTCAAGATTGGAGGAGAGAGAAAAACCCTTGGAGAGAGAAAGTGCTTCATGAAGAGAAAAACCCTTGGAGAGAGAAAGTGCTTCATGAAGTGAACCAGGTCTTAGCTGATTTTCTCACCGAGTTCACTGAGCCATTGACGAGCTCAAACTTGGACTGGAGCATTTATGTCGATGGGTCAAGCAACAAGCTCGGAGCAGGTGCTGGAATAATCCTGGAGAATTCCGAGGGTGTTACCCTGGAATATTCTTTGAAGTTTGGATTTCCTACTTCAAATAATCAGGCGGAATATGAAGCTGTAATGGCTGGCCTAAGGATGGCAAAAGAAGTGGGGGCCCGAGAAGTGAAGATTTTCAGCGATTCTCAGTTGGTGGTTTCGCAAGTTAAAGGTGATTATCAAGCTAAGGAACCCATCCTCCAAAACTATCTGGAGAAGGTGAAGTTCCTATCTTCGGAGTTCGCCAAGGTCGAATTCTGCCACATCCCAAGGGAAAGCAATGGCCAAGCGGACATTCTTTCTAAACTTGCTTCAACCAAAGGCCCCGGGAATAACAAAACGTTGATCCAAGAAATGGTGCACGGACCTAGCGTTGTCCTCTCCGTTTCAGTGGATCCAAGTTGGACTGCTCCGATCACGAGTTACTTAGAACAAGGAGTTTTGCCAACTGATCCAATTGAGGCCAAGAAACTCGTCAAGAAAGCATCACAATTTGCCCTGGTTGATGGAATATTGTTTCGCCGAGGGGTCAGTGGCCCCATGCTCAGATGTTTAGATCCCGCTGAAGCAAAACAGACAATGGAGAGGTTCACGGGGGTATCGGAAGTCATCATGTGGGAGGGAAATCACTGGCCAAGAAGATTCTAAGGGCAGGATACTACTGGCCGACCCTGCAGCAAGATGCGATCAATCATGTAAAGAGATGCGAAAAATGTCAATTTCACAGCGATGTCTACCAGAAGCCGGCCGAGGAACTCCACTCACTTTCATCTCCCTATCCCTTCTATCAATGGGGAATGGATTTGATTGGCCAGTTCCCCACCGCACCAGGACAGCTAAAGTGGGTGATAGTGGCAATTGATTATTTTACCAAGTGGATTGAAGCCGAGCCTCTAGCAACTATCTCGTCGGCAAAGGTTCAGAAATTCTTTGAGAGATAGGTTGTAGCTCGGTTTGGAGTACCCCAAGTTTTGGTAACGAACAACGGAACTCAATTTGCTGCGAAGGCATTCCAAGACTTGGTTAATGCTTTAAACATTGAGCACTATTTTTCCTCGGTCGAGCACCCTCAAACCAATGGACAAATAGAATCAGTGAACCGATCTATCATCCAGGGGATAAAGAAAAGGCTCGTCGGTGCAAAAGGAAATTGGCTGGAGAATTTGCATGAATTACTTTGGTCATATCGCACCACCATACAGACTTCGACAGGAGAAACTCCTTATCGGCTTACTTACGGTTGCGATGCAGTCATCCCGATAGAAAGAATCATCCCTTCATTCCGAGCCATACAGCAACCGAACCCCCTCAACAACACTTTACTGTGTGAGGACCTCGTTCTATCAGAAGAAGTTAGAGTTCTAGCCGCCGAACGTGAAAGACATGCCAAGCTTATGCAAGCGAAAGGGTATAATCGATCGGTAGTACCCAGAGAGTTCGAAGTAGGCGACCTCGTCCTAAGAAGAGCTGACATTGGCCTCAAGAATGCTAAGGACGGGAAACTGGCTCAAAACTGGGAAGGGTCATACCGAGTAGCTTCCAAAACAGGAACGGGAGCCTACAAGCTCGAAACTCTCTCGGGTGCTCTCATCAACAACACATGGAACGTGGAAAAGCTTAGAGCATATTTCAGTTAGAGTTTTTTATCCCGTTTCAATTCTGTTTTTAATTGTTTCTATTTCATTATTACCCTTGTTCTGTTAGGATTGTTTATTTTTGATGATGGTGTACGCTCGGTGGAATTCCGAGCCCATTGTATTTACTGCTTCGAATAAATAAAAGTTTTGTTATTGAATTCATTGTATTTACGTACTTTTCCTCATAACTGACTAGCCACCGTTTATGACGCGAACGATTATAAACAGCTCAAACAAGAGCTTATAACTCGTCAAGTACCTTAAAAAGATTCCCGATTCAAACATGATTTATTTGAAAAATCATTTAAACATCGCGGATAGAGGAACCCACCTCGGCTAAAGTGCTAGAGTTCCGAGGTCTTAACACTTGAATTCTTAACAAAAAGAACAGAAAGAAGCATAAAATAAAAGCGGATATTATAAATATTCAAAACTAGTTACAGCAAAGTGATTCAAACCCATCTATTGGGGCAGATACAAAAGTAAAAAGGCAAAAGAAAAAAGCTACTCTATGTCAGACAGTACTACGCTGTCAGGGTCGAACTTATCATCTTCCTCTTCCTCACCTTCGCACCTTCGGCCCCTTCTTCCTCGGACTCCTCAGCCAAATGGTCTGGTAGATCAGTCCTGCCCATATCAATTGGGACCCCACTTGCATCCACGATCCGACCATTTTTAGTAGCAAAGTTAGGGTTTGCACCCTTGGTCACGAGACCAGGATTCAAGATGCGAAGTTGCTCGGCGGTGTTGAGGAAAGAATCTCCAACCGCATGATCCCATTTAAACAGATTCTCCTCGGCTGCCTTCTTATGCTTAAGAGCTTTCGCTCTCATCTTGTCCAAAGAGGCTCGAAGCCCAGTAACCTCATCCCTAGCATATTCAAGTTGCTCCTGAGCCACAGCAGCATCCTCCTTAGCCTTTCTCAGGATTTCCTCGGATTGCCTCATCTTTTCCTCGGCCTCTTGAAGAGTTTTTTCAGCAGTTTCCTTATCAGCTTCGGCCTTAGCCTTGGCGCCTTCAGCTTTCTGCATTCCTTTCTGCAGTTTTTCATTTTCGGCAGCCAGTGCTTGAAGCTTTTTCTCAAAGCCTTCCACCTGAAGCTGCAAGTAGTCTTCCCGAGCGTCAGCATCATTTCTCTTCTTTTTCTCTTCGGGGGCCACCCCAGCATGAACGTCATCACCACGCTTACCGAGGTAATGGAGAATGCTTGCACCTCTTAGGAGACTCCTCACCAAAGCCAAACAATTATTTTCCCAGGTACCTGGGGTCCAGGCACCTATCACTTCAGCGTCCTCGGGAGGAAAGACAGTTGCAGTAAAGGAATCTGAAATCTTCTTAGCCCACACAGTTTTGGCGACGGCGTCGTCCATACCCTCAGTAACTTGAATCCCCTTATGGGGCTTACTCAGGTTGAGCCAATCACCAGTCAATCCTTTCCCTTTTTCCATCCGAGGCCTCTTGGAGGGACGCTCGGGAGTACTTTTAGCACTTTGTTGCGCCTCTGAATGGACGGTTTGCCCAACATTTTCGGTGGCCTGAGGTACATCGGCTGGGATGGCTCGAGGAGCAACTTTGGGACTTTCCGTTGGAGTTGGAGTTGGCTCGGAGGTTTGGCTTTTAGCCGAGGATCCCGAACCTCCCTTCACAGCAGCTAGCTGAGCCATCCTGGCCGAAGCAGCTGCACTCTTCTTGGCTTTTGACGCTTTCTTCCCCATTTTTCTGCAATAAGAAAAAATATGTTATATCGAGCAAAAAAAACAGTACCCAGTTCGGCCTTCACTTCGGCCCGTGTCCTCTTCAACAGAATTTGCTTTGTATCAATTTGACCATTCGCTCGAAGATACTCCCAAACTCGGTCGCATAACCGCCTCTCGGCTTTAGTTAAATCGGCCTTATAATCAAATTGATACAGGGAGGCCCCTCGGTTATAAATGTCGTTAGACCAACTCAAAGGGAATTGAGGCACGACCTTAATTTCCCCTTCTTCCTCAACTTGTTCCATGAACCAACACACTTTGGCTCCAGTGTATTCGTATTGGAAGAAGAGCGGTTTGAAGGACTTCCAGGAATCGGTAACTTTGGCGAAAAGGGCATGCTCCCTCCGAGCCTTCAAGGACACCCAAAGTCCCTTTGAGTCACCGAACTTATTTACTTGGGGGGCATACAACCAGAAGAAGGATCGTAACGTAGCTACTAGACCCTCGGTGTCGCAAAACTGTTGAAACACCTTGACAAAGGCCCACCCGCTTGGATGTAGTTGGCTCGGGGCTATACCTAAATGCTTTAGGACTTCTATCTCAAAGGTGGAAAAGGGCGTGCGGATTCCGACCTTTGTCACTATTTCCTCGTAAAAGTAAAAGAATTGTCGGTTTTCAGGCACTTGGAGGCATATTCGGTCGTCTATGCTCGCATGTATTAATACAAATTCTGATGCATTCCCATCTTTGCTCGGAGGCGTTAGAAGTGGACGAAGGTGGTTCAAGCTGTTAGCTGTTAGCAACGAGGACCTTGTTCCAAGCACTTCCCGATCGAAGACAGCATCGTACTGCGCATGGATGGGTGGTAGAGGATATTCTTCAGGATGGGTATCACACCTGCGTTCCACCATATCTGGGGAAAAAGTAAAAGGCTCGGCGTTAGCATTTTTTATAGCAGGCGTTTTAATTCTAAAATTAAGGCCGAGCCTAAAACCTTTCCCCCCCCCCCATCTTCTTGGGATCTCCCAAAGACTCTTCCCTGCTCGTAAATCGCTCGGGACTAGTCCTAACCTGAGCTCGGCGCTCGGAAAACCTGTAAGCCAATAGCCACCTACCATCCTCTGCGGGGTCAGAAGGGTATTCTGTTGACAAGGGTTTTACCTCAAATGGCTCGTTTACCCCTTCGCCAAAAGGGGGGACAGGAGGATCTCCTACTGCGCCATTACCAATATCACCAGAATCAGAACTAACCTCTATGGGAACAGAACCAGCATCAACATCCCCAGAATCCCCATAACTAGAACTAGAATCGCTAGAAGGCTCCTCTCTTAATCTCCTACAGAGTTCATGGTAAATCTTCCCAGTTACAGGACTAGATAAGATTGGGGGAGATGCCAGGTACTGCTTAAGGTCAGTGAAGGCCTTTTCACATGCCTCGTTCCATTCAAATGTCTTTTCCTTTTCACATGCTGGTTCTATGGGAACAGAACCAGCATCAACATCCCCAGAATCCCCAGAACTAGAACTAGAATCGCTAGAAGGCTCCTCTCCTAATCTCCTACAGAGTTCATGGTAAATCTTCTTCCAATCTCTCCAACTCCCCATAGTTATGAAATCCAAACCCTCTATACTATCTACCTAAAACAAAAACCCCAAAATCCCTGCAAAATTGAGTTATTAGAGTTAGAAGAGGAAGAAGAGGTTACCTGCTTTTGATTGTTGATCTCTGGAAGAAATTGATGGCAGCGGATGATCGTGGAGGAACTGAAGAAAATGGAAAAAAGGTGCAGGGAGCGAGTGAGAAAAAGAGTTTATGGAATTTTTCTGGAGCAGCAAGTGGAGAGTTTTCGTTTTGGGAATCAGAAGTGAGGAAGTGAAGGAAGGGGGAGTGAAGGAGTTGAATAACCCTCAACCCTCGAAAACCTTTCGGTTTCCTTCCACAACGCACGTGTGGGCCGAAAGCCCATTAACCCACTCAACCACTCACAGGGTGAGACGTCGCAGTTACTTACGGCGCTTTTTCAAATTTCATAATTTACAATGATGTGGCACGACTCTCAAGGACACGCGCCGTACCTAGGGAACCCAAAATGTCACCTCGAACAGGCTACAGGGTTAAAGCTGGAAACAGTTGTCAAACAGTCCTGAACTAAGACATCCGAAAAGGTCAACCCTAGACACTTGTTACCTCGTCACAGACTTTCCAAAGTCTTACGAGCTGGGGGGCTTGTAGGGTCTGCCGACCGTATACGGACTAGAGTCTTACCAAAGGGATTCTCTAAGGGCAATTTCGTTGGTTTACTTACCATGAAAGTCCTTCGCTCGGACTCATGGGCTCCGAGCATACTAAAGGGCCAGGCTCGGACTTGATGGAACTGAGCCTCACCATCGGTCCCCAATCCATCAGGCTCGGGACTCTAGGACCGAGACGTATCGTCGGCTTGTGGATAAGCTCAAACTCACCGAGGCTTCTTATCCCTTCCGCAAATCTAACCTAGATTCTCGCAACAGCCTAGACATGAGATCTTTAGCTGATCCAAACCAGATTCTAAGAGCATAATCCTCCGATATTATCTCACAGTATCCTGGTTCAGCACAGCTCTGACACTGGGCCCAAACGGCCCATATCAGCCTCCTCCAAACCCTATAAATAGCTCATCACAGCTAGGGTTTCAGGTAAGTACTCTCATCCCTAAGTTGACACTCTGCACACACACGTTGACTAGGGAGACCCTGCTTTTCCCAACTGGAACTGCAGAAATACCACAAGTCACATATTAACACTTGATCCTCTCTTGGGCTCCTGGTTACCATAATCTTGAGCACTTAGGGGGTTAAGGACATCTAGTGTTCAAGGACACTACAATCTCAATTTCCTCCTCTCACCATTAAAAACTTTGCTTTGAGGGAAAAAACACTAAGCTCACTGTTACTTAAAATATTAAGTTTCCCAATAGAAAGAAACTACTTTTAGCTCTCTTCAAAGATAAAAAATGAAGTAGAAAATATCCTCTAAAGGGATAACTTTTCTCCTTTTTATTGTTTGGATGAGTAAAAAGACCAACACATCCACCAAATATGCAAACAAAACCCCATTTGTTTATTTTTAAAAACTCTAAAAGAGTGATTTTTGTTGTATAAGTTTTATATGTCACGAGTGTAACATCCTACTTTTTATAAAACATTTATGTCGAAAAATAATACTTAATTTAATATTTGACACTTAGTTTGAAATTAGGACCTGAAAATTTCTTTTTAAACTTGAGGTGTATTGAAGTTTTCAAAAACATAGTTAATTATTGTTCTAGAAAATCGGACAGAGTCTCCTCTGTTTTTCCGACTTTCCCAAAATTTAGTTTTTATCCGTTACCTGTCCAGACATCCAGAATAATTCTAATTATAAAATTTCACTCCCTTTCCGATAATAGGGAACAAAATACTAACAGGAAAAATACTTAGATTTTAAAGAGGCCAAATAAAGAACCCGGGCCACCAAATATACAACTGAGATTTAAAATACAGTAAATAATAAATTCTTAAAAATACTTAATAAACATAGACGTGGCCCGGTTAAACTCTAGCTAAGAGAAAATAACTCACACTTCCCGTGGGGAAGTGTGCTCCTGCTCGGCCCGAATATCAACTATGCTCCTGACCTGAACCTGTACCTGTACCTGTGGTGGATGTAAGGGTGAGAATTGCACTAACTGGTAAAACATAGAACATAACCCAAGTCAAGCACATTTAGCAAATAATTCAAATATTACGAATATAAACACACCCAATCACCTATTCACTACAAACACAACCATCTCCAATTCTTTGTACCTTCCAACCAACATTCACACTTACTCTATTTAATCACTATCCTATTCACATTGTCGTCCTACGCCCATGCTTCATCCAATTCTAATCATTTACTTTATCTACTTTCCTATCCTCTTTCCTTTTCTCTCCTTTCCTATTCTACCTATTCTATTCAATTTCCTCACACTTCCTTTACTCCCCCTCTTCCTCTTATTTCTTTACATTTCACCTGATCTTTTATTACTTTCCTTTATCTTTTATTACTTTCTTTTATCTTTTATTACTTTCCTTTATCGTTTATTACTTTCCTTTATCTTTTATTACTTTCCTTTACCGTTTATTACTTTCCTTTATCTTTTATTACTTTCCTTTATCTTTTATTGTGTCGTGGGGCTCCTGCCACTGCGTTCCCCGTCTGTCGAGGATACGTCTTACCGGTGCGTACGTCCCGCAGTCCGCACGACTTACTCAACCCATGCATATGGTCCCGCAGGCCGTACGTCTTCTAAGGTCCAGTACCCACTGACAGCGTTTTCTATCATAGGCCACAGGGTCACCACAACCAACCTGTGCCATTTACCTTTTTATTTTTATCGGGCCACAGGGTCACCACGACCAACCTGTGCCGGTCGTCACCACTGGTCGCAGAGTCACCACAACCCATCTGCGCCAGGACACAGGGTCCGCGCAACCCACCTGTGTCAGCCACAGGGTCACCACAACCCACCTGTGACGGTGTGTTCTACTTGGCCGCAGGGTCACCACAACCCACCTGCGCCAGCCACAGGGTCCCCACAACCAACCTGTGACAGTGTCTTTTTAATTGGCCGCAGGGTCACCACAACCCACCTGCGCCAACCACAGGGTCACCACAACCAACCTGTGGCATTTCCTATCTTTCCTTCTTTACCCTTTTTAATTCAATTACATTTTAATGGTTCATTTTATTCTAATTCCCTCACCTTACTCTCTTTAATTTATTTCCTTTCTTTCTTTCCAAATCACTTTATTTCTAAAAATAGAACTCTCACTAAATTTCCTCAATTCTCCCTCCTTTGCTAATATTAATACTAACTCTAAACCAAACTCACATCCCCATCAATTCATGCATCAACATTCACATATCAACATTTAAAACACAATTATTAACATTTAAACATTTAATCAACAATTAGCACTTAACATTTTTCAGTTAGCAATTAACTCATATAAGCATGCCAAGTCATGAAAGTAAATTCTAAGTTCTCTAATCACACATAATCAGATAGTCTCAGGCATGACTACACAGTACCAGTTACACAACCACCGTGCGGCAATAAACCCCTTACCTTAAAATAATTAAAAGAGACTAAACCTTAGGAGAGCTTAGGACCCTAATGTAGGAGAGGTGTCGGTGTCCACTAATCCATGAAGCAGAGCAAGCTTGATGAGTTCCCTTTTTCCTCTTGTGTGGGTCGAATCCCCTTAGGGTGTGGGAGACCTCAACTTACTCTTGTAAAATTGGGGCAAGACACAATAACAATAATAATAATAAGTAATGGTAATGAGAATACCCAAATCAAAGGAGGAAAGGGGAGGAATGGATTAAAAGAAAAGAGACTTGATCAACTTACCCCAAAGCTTGAAGGAGAGGAAAGAGAGTAGTGAGGGTTGATGATGATGATGTAGCTTATTGGAAGAAGGAAGTAGAAAGCTTGATGGTGCTTTAATGGGGGTTGAGAGCTTTCAACCTTGAAGATCAAAGGGGGATTTAATTTGGTGCCCTATGTCTTGAAATAGGAAAGAAATAAAGAGTGAGGGATGATGTTAGTGGATTCAATTGATAGAGGGGAAAGAGTGCTTGATGATGCTCCCTAAGCTTGAAGCTTGAAGCTTGGCCATTAATGGAGGTTGGGAGGGAAAGAGATGGAGCCCTAGCTCCATGGAGAGGAAGAAGATGAGTGAGGGAGAGGGAGAGTTCGAATGGTAGGTGGGAGGGAGTGTTTGGGGGGTTAAAATGGGTTTTGGGATGGGGAAATGTCGGAAATGCCCTTAAAAATGCGTGTTTGGTGTTGCAGATCGCAGGATTTTCGCTTAAGCGAAATCTGGTCGCTTAAGCGAACTCAATTGGTGTTGTTACTGGAGCAGTTTCGCTTAAGCCAAAAATTTTCGCTTAAGCCAAAATATTTTCGCTTAAGCCAAATGTACAGGTACTGCTACTTCATTTTTTTCATTTTTCAGATATTTTCTTCCCAACTTCAAATAGCCATAACTTCTTCGTTCACCGTCGGATCTTGCTCAAATTTGACGAGCAACTTCCTAAAACTCGTACCATCATATCCAACGGTGGGAATTGTGTTTTGAGTCCTAAATCTTTTATTTTAATTTTTTATCCTATTTATTTCGTTTAACACTAAATCACCCGTTTGCCTCGTCCGTTCCTAACTTAATTTACTACTTCTTCCTTTCCTAAACCAATAATATTATTATTATTAATCTTTTCTAATGCTTGAACACTTCTTTTAATACCTATTTATGGTTTTATTATTATTATTTCAATTATCCCAAATTATTATTAATTCAATTATACTTGGGTTTAAAATTCGGGATGTTACAACGAGTTTGTATTTTCCTAAAAGCCTATAATTATTAAACAAACTTTTTGTAGATTTTTTTCAAAGTAAATCATGAGTTTTTAAGTTAACAAAAGAAGCTAGAAAATATAATCATAAAAGCACTGGTCAATTTTTTGTAGCTTCTACTGAGGGAAAACCCAATAAGTATCAAAAGTGACCTTGATCGTTTCAAGTCTTAACTATGTTGTGTTTCCATAATGCACTTCATTTAACCTGGTAAAAGAATGGTCAAATAAACATTTATATACTCCCTCCATTTATAAATAGTTTAACTTTATGCATAATAATTAAAAAATAATTAAATAAAAAAATTAACAACTGTACTCTTATATAATCATTAGCGAAGAGTGAGAAATTAAAAGTAAAAAAGAGATTATGATAAATGAATCTTGTGACACCCTCAATATAATACTAGAAATTAGAGTAATGAATAGACTATTACTCAGTTTAGTATGGACTTGTTTAAAGATAGAAAATATAAGGTTAAATTTTTCCTTTTCATTTTCTAAAAGAAGCGGGTGCACAAACCAAAATATGGAATTCTTGGAGATTTGATTTTGTATCATTTAAAATATTGAATTCGGCGTTTATCTAAAACAAGGAAATCATTTCATAATCTAGATAGCATCTATTCATTGAAATTGCATTTACGTAATAAAAACTTAAGTGATGTCATCCACTCTTTCATTTTGCGGAACTGATACCATTTTAAAATACGAAGCCGAACTCTTTAAATACTTTTATCAGAGTAAGTGGAAATAGCAGGATTATGCATAAGTTGTAATATAAACATAAGATATATATATATATATATATATATATATATATATATATATCTGTCATAAGGTACATAGTCCAAGAGTCAAGTCTCCAAGATCCAATACAAGCCCATAACAAAATAAACCATAACTCTAGAGTTCTCATAAGTATATCTACAATATATACATCTCAAAATATAAAAACTCCAGAGCTGGTCATATAGGACAAGTAGCAGCAGCAGCAGTAGTAGTAGTAGTAGTAGTAGAAGTCTCCTAGAAGCAGCAGTAGTAGTCATCATCCAACATCAGCAACATCATCTCCTCCACGGCATACATCACACTGGATCCCTGATCCTCATCATCTACCCTATGCACATACCTAGGGATCATCGTCCCTCCACTGACTCCCGGTAGAGTGAACGACAGGCTCGCCTCCTCTCTCGTCCTCAACAGGGTCCTCCTCTATCTCATCCGAAGGAGTGGGTACCCTTCCACTGGGCACAGGGTCTGGTGATGGCGAGACCCTAACAGGACTCCTCGGATCAGATAGGGGAGTCTCCTCTCGGACGACTCTAGAAGTAAAAGGGTGTGAGCGGGTAGGTCGAAATCGAAAACTGTGATATGAGCGAGCTGGTCGTGTGGGAGGTGGTCCATGGTAAGTGTAAAAGGGTGGTACATGCATAGTGTATATGATGGGGATCCTAAATCTACGAGGACGAAACCGAATCAGCGGGTTGGGGTGATAGAAGGTAATCTCTACCTCACCCTCAAATACTGCCCGGTGATCCTCGTAGATCCATATGCCACTAGGAAGTGGCCGGATCTCGATGCAAGCGATGTAACGTGACATCACCTACAAGGGCACAGGGATAAGCAATTCTATACACATAATAAATAGAGCATAAATAAATGCACAATATAAATATGAATGTATGCAGCAATAATCAACAACCACAATTAGCACTTAGCACATATTTGATGCAAGTAGAATGCCCATACTTATTTACATTTATCAGCTTTATGTTAAATGAGTGGCATGATGTATGAGTCTAGCTCTCAACCCTAACTCCATCAATCTTGACGTCCATCATTTACTTCATATCAGCACTCAGCAGTGCGTTGTACTCCTAGGTGTACAACATTCGTACATTCACCTAGAATGTACACGACAAGCTTGGAAATGGTACATAACGTGCTCCTCGAGCAATGTCCCGTCATCTTAACGGAATAACCATATCATCAGCATCTCACTTTCGTTGGCCACATCGTCAACCATAATGTGTCATCAAGCAAGCCTTCAGTTGGCACTCCCAGAGGCCCTCCTCATGTTACCAAAACATGAAAACGATCTAACATCCGAACTCCAGGATGAATGCAATTGTTTTTAACTTAAAAGAATTGATTGGCATATCTCAATTAATAATATCTCACATTATTAATCTAATTATTTCATACCATCATCAATCAATTGCTTTTAAGTCTTAGATCTCTTTGGATTGTCATTACTTAGATATTAGCAAAATGATTCAGAGTTGAAAATGGTATTTTTGAGTTTTCTGATCAAAAGACTCGAGTATTCCTCATAGGACTCGAGTAGTTCTTTAGACTGTCCCATAGACTCGAGTGGTTTATGGAAAGACTCGAGTGGATCATAAATTTCCAGAAAGCTCTTGTTTCAGGTTTTCTCAAAATACTCGAGTCGTTCATTAACCCAGAAGACTCGAGCGATTCATGCAAGACTCGAGTGGTTCATCAAAAAAGTTCATTGGTGCATCGATCAATACCCAAGTCTCGAACCAGATACTCGAGTGATGGTGCCAGCAGACGCACTGGTGCGTCATGAAACACTCGAGTCTTGACAGATAATGGACAGTGAAAAATTGAGTTTTACATGCCATTTTCATTTCTAACCAATTCTAATCCAATCCAATGATCAACAGAGTTCATATAACATATATTAAACATGTTCAAGCACTTAGAACTCATCAAATTACATAATTCACAAAGATTCACTAAATTATGCATGAAACTTAGAAAATTCACAACTCAACATATCAATTTGCATAATACTCAGAATACTCATGATTTTAAGTTCTAAATAGCTTGCATGCAACATATAAAACTTGCTCAAAACAACTATAGAGCACATGTTGGTCTCCAAACCAATTTCCCTATTCAAACTAAGCCCTTAGAGCCTCTTGGTGGCTCTCTAATCAAATTCATGTAATTTAAACTCTATCTAGTGAATAGAAAGCTTTCCCCTTACCTATCAGACGTGTATCAACAGAAAATTTTGAAAGAAAAGCTTCACAACACAAAGAACCACTTCAAGCACCAACATGCAGAGCAGTTTGAGTGGAGCACCAAAATTGAATTCGTTGACACATGAAACAACAATAAGAATTGGGGAAATTAGTTTCCCTAGATTCTATGCAACACATACTAACTAAAGAAACGAGTTTGAGACTCAGAGAGTACGTGAGCTTACCAAAATCAATGACCAAAGTAAGCTCCAGAAACTGTTGACAACAAACAAGCTTCCACTTTCGAGCTCCAATTCTTCCAACACACAAACTCTTTACTCACAATTTTGGTGTCTGTACAAAGCTCGGGATGTGAGCTTTGTATCAGTGTATAATTTGTAGCTTAACTCTTAACTAAGAAGGAGAATCGAATGGGAGAATTCGGAAACCCTAAGTATGGCTTTCAGAGCATCAATCATGCAAATGGAGCTTAATCCTTCATCAACCAGGTTTTTATAGTGAATTCAAGCTTCCATGCAGATTGACGCGTGCCATGGGATGTGTTGAAGGACTGTTTTCGTGTCAACACGGGGAACTCGTTGGTGGTGACTCACCAAAACGCACTAACTCGTCCAACTCTGACCAGAATACTCGAGTCTTTTCAGAAATACTCGAGTATTTTGGTCAATTTTGAAAAATATTTATTTTATTTTATTTCCCTCCAAAACCTTTCCTATAATTACTTCTAGGTCCCAAAGCAGGGACTAAAGTGCAAAATATTTATTTTCATCTAGAAAATAATCACCAAATCATAATCACACATTTCAAACATTTTCTAATGACCTAAACACAAATTTTAATCAAAGATTAGAATAAAAATAATTAATTATAAATAAACTTTATAATTAACATTTCATTAATCAGGGATTAAAATTTTGAGGTGTTACAAATATAGTTGAAAAAAATATGGTATAATTATGCATTGGATTTGCAAAACAATTATATGAAACAATAAAAAAGCTTAAACTTACGTTACATATCAAATGGGGCAATGTCTAAGGTACTCATTCTGAATTAATGAGTTCATACTCATTGCATGTTTTATTTTTAGCACTTCTATTATATTCTATTTCAATTTTGAAACTCCCCTTTAACCTTATCTCCTATGTCAAGTTCGACACTATCACAATCATCAGAGTCTTTCCTTCATCTTTAGTCCTCACTTGGCACCCCATTAACTCACCACCTGTGTAACACCCCGATTGTTTATATATAAAATAGCAATTTAAAAGTTTGTAATTAAAATAAGGAACATAAAATTTTCTTTTCATAAAACAAGTTTACAAATGATTTTGGGCATTTCAATCACAATAATATAAGTAGCACAACATACAATTTCCTTCTTTCCATTCTTCCGCTGCGACACTCTGATCTTTTAAACTCCTTAGCATTCACCTAAAATGTTAACCACTAAGGGTGAGACCTCTTCACAACACAGTGAATTATAAGATAGTAAAAAGTACATAATAGAAACTCAAGCATAATAATTAAAACAAGCCATGAACTAACAAAATGCATCACATTCACATATTATCAAGTTTCAAACACATTTCCATAATCATTTTCTTTTCATATACCATAACACTGTATGTCTCCTCACGGTCAGAGGTCAACATACCAACATTAACACTGTATGTCTCCTCACGGTCAGAGGCCAACATACTCGTATTTCTTTCTTTTACTCATTTCTTTTATTTGTACCACCAGGAATTGGTTGCTCCTACTAGGGCGTTTGTACACCCATTAGGGACTTTTACACCCATCAGGACTTTTGGTCACCTATTAGGCTTCACTCGTTAGGACAATACTTGCAATCATTAGCATTGTTTTTCACATCTCATAACATAATCATTTTCATATACTTTATTCTTTTTCACATTTTCCATTCTCTTAATTATCGTTGAATTGATCAATTGGGTACATCGATGCCTAACGGGGCGTTTGGACCTAATGGGGCGTTTAGCCTGATAGGGTATTTGGCCCTAATGGGGCGTTTGATACACCTAGCAGGGGCACCTAGTGTGCCAATGTCCCCAGTGATCAATTCAACCATCCATTCCTTTTTAATTCATTTAAAATTATTCTTTTCCATTAGCCTTATATTCCAATCAATTAAACATATCAAACCAAGCATATCCATCACAATGCATACAATTCAATTAGTCATTCAAGCATTTATAACATTCTTAATTTCCAACATCACATAACAACAATTAATCAACATCAATTACAACTCCAACACTATTCACCAATGCAAATCATGGACTCGTATATTTTTCCAACTAACACTCATACTATTAATTAGCACTTAAAATCAACTTCATGCATTTTCAATAAACATGTTATCCTTAACTAAGAAATTATAATACTCTTATCATTTAAGCATTCATGTAATATCCTTATGATCATCAGTCATTTTCACCACCTACTAGCCAACATTATCTATTTACCACATACTTGATACTTAGTCACAAATATACCCATTTAGCACGTAGTGGACATAGAAATCTCTCAACAAACAACATATATCACAAATCAGTCGACATACTCAGGTATGTCTCAGAGTACTTTAATATAAGTCAACTCCCTAGGGTTCTTCACTTCCTACATTTAACAATATACATAAGGGGGTTTTAGCATACTATATCAATTAATTATGAATTTTAATCAAGAATACAATCATCATCCCTAAACCAACTCTAAACAGGTGTTATTTTGTTACCCACAACCCAATTTAACTACCAAACCCAAGTCCCATTATAAACCCCAACTATCCCTAACTCAAAGTGTGGAAAAGTGACCCCCCTTACCTTAGAGGAAGAGAGAGTTAACTTGAAGCTCCGAGGACCTTGAATCTACCCCCAATCTACCTTGATTCCAACTCTCTTGACCGATCTCCACTCTGTTCTTCAAGATTGGAGGAGAGAGAGAAGCCCTAGGAGAGAGAAAGAGCTTCACGAGTGAGAGAGAGCCACCAAGGAAGGAGATGAGGATGAAGACATGAGGGAGGAGATGGATCTCATGGGTAAAGGCTTGAAAGGGAGGATTTTGGGTGGTTGATGGTGGTTTGATGGTGGTTTGTGTGGAAGAGAGGGAGAGCCGAAAATGAAGAGGAAGAGAGAGAGATGAAGCTTACCAAGTGAGCTTGATGATGGTGGGTAACAAAACCTTAGAAGCTTAAAGAGGAAGAAGAGCAACAAATGGACTTGGTGGGAGGAGGAGGAAGGTCGTGTGAGATGAGAGGGAGGGAGATGTGTGGGTGAAGGAGGAAGAAAGAATGAGAGAGAGAGAGAGAGAGAGAGATTGTTCTTTTATTTTGTGTGGGAATTGATTTTTGTGGCCAGAATTAAAAGCTTCTAAGGGAAGCTTCGAAACATGTGGTTCTCACGCCTCTATTTTTTTTAACTTTTTTCCAGATGGTAATCAATTACTCCATCAAAGTAATCGATTATCATTGTGATGCAACATCTAAACAGGTTTGACCAGAGCACCGATAATCGATTACTTTACCCCCAAGTAATCGATTATCCCCTAAATTAATCGATTATTCCACCACAAGTAATCGATTACTTCATCACAAAGTAATTGATTACTTCCATGAGGTAATCGATTATCATTGATGCAACATTGGGGTTATTCTACCAGAGAGCTTGTAATCGATTACTTTCCCCCAAGGTAATCGATTACCTTGCCCAAAACTCATATTTGACAAATTCTAACTCTAAGACATTACTCTTACACCCATCATGGTTTCCTATGGTTTTCCTTATAAATTCTAACTTAGATTTTTTTTTCCTAATTAAACTTGGGGCTAAAATCAGGGATGTTACAACCTGCCTACTCCCCTCACCACCATATCCTTCCTCTCTTCCTCACCATAATTTACTTTTGGCTTGCATTGAACTTCTTGAAAGTCACCATAACAACAATGGTGGTTTTATTTTAGCCAAAACAACGAGGATGAAGAAAATATTGGTTGTAGTGAGACTGACAATAATGGAGGTAAAAGGCTGGTTGAGCTAAGGAATCGAGGTTAGTGAGGGTGTGGAGCGAAGCTGTTCAACGACAACAAATAGAAGGCATCAAAAACAAAGGGCCAGATTGTCAATAAACAATTTTTTCTAATAAATCAATGACTCTTTTTCTCGAAGACAATTGGATACTAAAATCATTAACTCAAATTGAGTACTTAGCCAACGCCATGAAACAAAGGGACTAATAGAAAAGAAGCACCATCCAATGGATTTTTATCTTTGAATTTACAATCAATGCTAACTACACAATTTAGTTCTTTAGCCAACAAAAGAGCAACTAAGTAAAACCAATAGACATGTTTACATTGCTGCAACACTATCAAAAGAAATCAAAAGGTATTTTCCAAATTATTCCATGGAAGACTACCACTTAGGCAGAGAAAAATTAGAGCAAATAAAGCAAGAGAAGTCAAAACGTAACAATAGGAACTCTAAGTTACCAAAACAAAGGCAAGACCTAACGGGTAAGAGGGGGAAAAATTGTACAAAAACAAAAAAAAATTGTAGACACTAGAATCGTTTAATGTTGAGCAATTCTCTTGCTCCACTAATAAGGCAATCCACAAATTTTATTGCAACAGAACATATGTTGAGGGTCTAGTAAAGATGTCCTCGACAGTTCACAGATTCACAAAAGCAAGGTGATCCTTCTCCAGGCACAAATTCATATCGATAATTATATGTCAGTTCTTCCCCCAAAGCAATCTGCAAACAAAAACAAATTGAAATCTAATCAATGTCATATGCTGAAGCTAGTGAAAACAGTAACGTTACCGACTATTGGTAATGACTAATGAACCATGTTTCATTCTTGTCAAATAAGTAATGCTATTATCTAATCCATAAATACTAGTACAAATCCATAATCAGCCAGGACCTGTAAACTAACATTTGTCAAAAAATAAAAAATTTAATTAGTTTTCAATTACGGTAACAACCTAATAGATGTCCATCAACCTTTTATCAAACTTACACTTCCCAAATCTCGCGTTTCTTTGGATCACCTCCTCCAACACCAATCCGCAACCAAACCAAGAAAATTGTTTGTGTTGGAAAAATTAGGTTTGGTGTTACAGAATAAGGAAAAAAGAGATGCCTATAAAGTATAAACTGACTACATTATTGAAAGACGTATGTGATGTAATGCTTAATTGACAATTCTAATTAAATTAAATAAGGAAACAAATCATATAATCATAAATATGAAATCATCATGAAAAATCTTTTAAGATACTCTATATTTTAGGATACAATAAAAGATATCATAAAATACTTTTCAAATATTCTAATACTTCGCAATTGCAAATTTCCAACCACCATAGATACTGACTCACTCTCCACTCTCAAGTCAATGCGCAAGGAAACATTGATATATAAAGAAGACGACTTACATCTCGACTCGCATAAAGACCAATATGTGCAAGTTCACAATCCATGCTCTCTACAAGAACTTGGTGACTCACAAGATTGGGCGAGCAGCTGCAACAACAAAAAAAAAAAAAAAAAAAAAAACTGTAACACCCATTTAAGGAAAAATTCCGAATGAAAAAAAAAAAAGTAGTTGCTAGTGATAAAATCCTATGCATCATATGCATAATATGTCAAAATACCATTGGTTGAAAGAAAACAACTGTAAAACCATTATCACTTTACTATAAAAGAAAATAAAAAAGAACAAATTGCGACATTTTATTGTGTAAACAAATAACACAGGTACTCCTATATAAAATCTATGCTCACCTGTTATTGATGAACCTAGAGACGTTTCCGTATCTAGTAGCATCAATGACATATTTGGCCTGTCCTTCAATCAATCTACTCATATCATTGACTTGAGCATCAATGTCGTACATATAACTGCAATTTTGTTTCCCATATCTGGTATTGACATAAATTAAGTGAGTAAAAAAGAAGAAACAACAACTAATTAAAAGGAAACTACATTATGGATTAATTAAACCTCTTGCGCCTGCTGTGTGCCTCCTGCTCATCTAAAACCTCTCCGATGTACTCGCACACAAATGTGCCACGCATGATAGCCTCACCAGCTCTGACCGCCCATCCCTGCAAAACAAAGAAAACAAAAGTCAATGTAACAAGCCTCAAGAGTTTTTTTGAATATATCAAAAGAATAGGAACCAGTAACCACCTTTCTATCTGTTTTAAATACTTCCAATTTAACCCGTACTCCATTCTGCAATATTCTGTTTGGACAGGTTTTGTTGCATCTGCACATATGATTACACTCATAGACAAGGTAACCTTCCTGCATTTTTGTAGGGCAATTCACAGCTCATAAAAATAAATTTATAAAATAGGAATAAAGAAATAGAAAAGGCAGATGTCTGCTGTATATGCCAGCAAATTATGAAGGGAATAATGAGATGATAGATAATATCCTATATAAATAATTCTAAAAGAACCAGGAGAAGATCCTAAATGACGAGATTGACAACAGAAATGAGTCTTTTGCTCCTAACACAAAAATAACTTGCAATGACATGTAAAAAAAGTACACATGTAGAAATACGGAAGACCAACAAAAAACAACCCAGAAGAAATAATGTATTCAGGATATTAGCATATACTTGATACATTGTTGCCAAGCATAACTCTTAGCTTAGGCTATATGGATATAATAGCTAACGGTTGAAGCAAATATTTACCTCCAATATTATTCTGCCATTCTCATCATATGGGAACCTACCACGCATTGGTTTCCCAAATACGTCTTTTGCATCATCATAGTCACTATCAAAAAGGTATATATGATCACATGTTTCGGGACTGCATGCAGAAGATGAGCAAGCACATCCGAGTGGTGGACTCTGTAAATAAATAAATATAAATAGGTTAAATTTTGAAAAATAAATTACAAGTATAGTGTATTTTACAAAAAAAAAAAGTATTTCTAGTTTGAATTTAAGATAGAAATATGTATTACTTAAAGAAGTGCAACATTTATGTGTCCTTGAGCATATTCACGGGTAAAACTTGGTCCAATTTAGGTGCTTAACATAGTGTCAGAGATAAGTGTACACAACCTCTTCCATGACACATAAGTGAAATGAAATACATCTGATATGCAAAATGTTTTCCCTCATACAATTAGGATTTGATCAAAGAAAAGATTAAGTCACAGTTAACTACCTCGGAGGCATTACTAAGGGACTGATCAAGCATTGGCTTTGTAATGTAGGTAAAGCTCTCCCAAGGTCTAGAGAGATTTATATCTTTCTCACTGATCCCATGCATTAGAGAAGATAGAATTTCTTGATCTAATACGCAAATAACTGGAATTGATTCCTTCCCGAAGCTAATGTCATTACATAAGACTGTACCCTTTTGCACTGACCTAGATTTTAACTGGTTAGAGTTGATGATGTAGTGAAACTCATCCACCTCAAAATCATCAATTGTAAGATCTGGTAAATTTACTGGTTTTGGCCTTGAGAAACCATTAGAAAGAGATGCTAAGGGAACTATTTGGTCCTTCAACGCCTTACAACCTCTAGGACAAATGAATCCATCATGGTGCCAATTCACTAGAATATTATGCTCAGCGCAAAGTTTTGCTGCCTTCAAATAGAGCCTTTCGGGCAAAATTCCGTACTTCTCCTCCAGTGAGGCATTAAGACTAACTTTACAGCAAGCAGAGTGAGCAATTGATATGATATCACGATTGTTAGGTCGAGGTTTTGTCTTCTGAATCTCAGAAAACAAAATTTTTGCAACTGCTGAACATTCATATTCTTCCAATCTACCAATATTTTCTGTCTCAGTTTCTTGTGGTTGTACGGTTATTTCTTCCATGCCAAGTGACTTAACAGTCTCAATATTGTTCTTCAAATTCGCATTAGCTTTACTGATCCTATATGATGCAGCAGCCAGACCCTTTTTAAATCTAGGATGGCTAAGTCTGCTAGATTTTAGTCTATGTGCATAATGACGAACTCCCTTCTTTGTAGGGCAGCTGCTAACTAGATTGCGCCCCATATGAGCAGCTTGATGGTGGCGACCTAGGTCAGGTAGTAAATCAAACTTTAACCCACAAAACCTACAAACAAACTTTCGAATACCAACTGGTTTCTCAAAACTATTCTCCAAAGAAGCTGAATTTCCCTGCTCAATTTGTTTTGAAGTATCCTCACTAGTAGAAAGTGTTTGCTTCTCGATAGCTTTTGATGGTTTAAACTCAACAGGGTGAACCGATAGAACATGCAGCCATAATTCCTCCATATTTCCAAAATGACTGCCACAAGGAATGCATTGCAAAAGCAAGCACTGTTCAACAAAAGGCACATGATGTCTCTCCTGAACATGAGTTTCCAATAGTTTCTTGTTTGTGAAAGAATCCAGACAAATGGCACAAGCATAACCTCTAAACAGCCACTGTGCTTCCTTTTTATGACTGTCCACCCAATGGTTACCAAGTGCTTGGTCGTCAGGAAATTGTGCAGAGCAGATCTTACACTTAATGGCATTCTCATCATCAACGCTGTCATTAATTAAGGAAGGAAGGAGAGGAGGTGCTTCCATGAGTGAGGGTACATCTATGTCATCATTGAACCCCCAGATCAATTTGAGACTCTCCTTTTCATCATGAACCAACTTCGTAAACATTTCTCCAACACTAGTATCTTTAGAGGCTTCAGTCAAAGCCCACTGGAATAGGTCTTCCTTAGGAGCTGGGTTTCTTCTTGATAAAATGCTTTTGAATAGCCTGTAAAAAAGTTCACATGCTTTATGCAGATGTACCTTTTGTTCCCATGAGTAGCAGCCCCTTAAAATTTCTGCGAACACTTCTTTTGATATTATCCTACTCCTTCCATTTTTTGCACGTTTAAGCCAGCTTGGGAGGTGCATTTCACAGTATAAAAAATACCAATTTGGAGCTTCCAAACAACGGCCCTTGTCATCATAGGGAGGAGAGCCTATACAGTGAAGTCCCTCTATTGCATTATGACCATTGCCAGAATGCATGGGATTCTCATTTAAGTTACCTCTTCCATGGAAAGAATCGCCACCAATTGCTGACACTGGTACTGCTTGCAATGGACTTTGAGCATTTAATAGTACCAAGTCTTTGCAGAACAAGCCCTCTGAACCAGTGTAAGTTTCTTCATGTTTCCTCTTTAGTGTATTATGGTCTAAATTAGAGGTCTTGTCTATTTTAGCATGAGGCCGATGTTTCTTACAAAACGAAAATCCAGGAAGGGCATGATGCTTACATCTAGAACCATGAATTGTTGTACCATCACACATTGGAGTATCAACTGAAACAGGTTTTTCCGACTTTGCGAAGCTTCCCATATAACGAGAATGCACACAACAGTATACATCAGCATCAATAGAAAGTCTCACACATTGTCTTCCCTTGGCTTCAATGTAAGCTATACATTGTTGATTCTTAGTCCCAGGTTCTACAAATTTTTGACCAGCCATTTCATTCATTGGTGTTGATTCCATTCCATTTGCATGCAAGATATTTGAATCTACAGCCTCAGCTACAATCGTATTCCATTTATGGGTCAAATTACTAGGTGAATCAGACTCCATAGGCACTTCCCTCACATATGCCTGTTTGGAAGTCTCAGCTGCCAAGGAATTTAATCCGTCCTGATTCTTAAAGAAACCCGGGTCGGTTTCAATAGTGATAGAGTGATCTGAACCCTTCATCTCCACCAGTGAAGCGTGTGTATCTGCACGACGAACTTCAAGTTTGGGCCTTTTTGTACAAACCTGAAGATTTACTTGGTGTAAACCATCAGAGGTCTGCTGCTGCCGGTCCTTGCAGTTAGGTAAGGAAGGAAATGTGGAAAACCATTTCATTACATCATGCTTCCAGGTTTTCCACTCCGAACTTATTGTTGGTTGCACCAGCGCATCCCAGAGGGCGTTGACATCATTCCACAAAATAGAATTGAACAATTCCTGAACAAAAGGAAAAAGAATAGATCAACTTAAATATATTGACCAAAGTTTTGTAATTACTGTTTAATGCAAGGCATATGTATTCATTTTAGCTGGTGTTAGAAGTGTGATATGATTTCAGTCTGAGCTCCAGAAGAGAAGCACCACAAAAGTCATCCCCTCTATTACTAAAAATATTTAAAAAAATCATACTGCATGAGCTAAGTATAGTATTTAACAAAATCATGGCAAACTAATATTCCCAGATGACAGAAGATAGCCTCAGTTAAAAGAGGAAAATGAGTGCGTATATACTGATTTTATTTTTCATTAAAACTAAACAAATTAAATTCTAGGCTACAAGTTATCTTTCCAAGGAGGAATTATGCAAAATAATAAAGATCCTTCATCTTGGGCACTGTTGAGGATTGGTAGTAGTGTGAAGGCAAAATATGAAAGGACGAAAGGATCAAGCCAGAGTTTGGTTGTAACCATGGCTCTTCCCTACCTTAAGACATAAAAAAAAAGGGCGGCCCAGTGCACGAGGCTCCCACCTATTGGAGTTTGGGGAAGGTAGATGTACACAGCCTTACCGCCACAAGCGGAGAGGCTGTAGGGATCATTCAAAGTGGCCTTATTCAAGGACAGATCAAAGAATGAAGACCTATATGACACTAATAAACTAAATATACCACAATTTAAAACTAAGATTAAAAAAAAGTATATAATAAGTGTCATGTATAGTGACCAAAAATATATTTTGAATAAGTGTCTAATGCTCATCACACCCACCAACTGAATGGTCAAATAAGCCATCCGATTTTTCATTAAACTGTAGGGATGGCTAATCCGATGTGTGCAAAACAGGATTGTCAGTTGCAAATAGAATTGGCCAAATTCTTTAAATAAAGTTGGATTTCAAAACCAGGTAGAGTAGGCACGTGTATTGTTCACACTTCAAGCCCAAACGGCACATGCATTAGATGGTGGATTAAGCATAAAAAATCAGTCTCGAGCCTTCACCCCAGCAGTCTAAGCTTTTGAGAGGGTCAGTCCTTGAAATGTTTTAAATTAGTTAAAAACCAAGAAATTACATGATTAGACAAATACTAAATAAACTAAAGGAAATGACTCAAATATTCCAGAAGAACTAAGAAATTGCCAGATTTCCAGTTGACATGAAGCGCGAGGAGGCTCACTAAACTAATTTTGGACTATATTGCCCTTTGGAGGTTTGGCGGGAATCATTAATTTTAAGGCACCAACAAATAATGATAAAAAAATATTTAGATGCAAAGCTTCCAAAAATGCCAAGCATGCGGGTGCTTGGACCCCAATAGACCTGTCTCTGCTTAGTTATTTTTGACAATGATTAGGCCAGATAAGCAACAACCGTGCTTGAGCATCCTTTCATCAAACACACTTGACGAAAGAAATGGAGTATGGGCAAACGAAAACAACAGTGAAGTGAGACAATGGTTAAGTTTCGCTAAGGAAGTTGAAATTTAGGCATATCATTATTCAACTCTTATTATGTTATCATAAAACGTGAATAAAGAAAGTTATCCTTCTTTCTAAATACATGAATTGGCCACCAAAAATATAAGGTACCTCCTTCAGCAGCTCTACTGATTCAGCACTATGAGCATTCTGGCATCGTTCAAACCAAGATTGAGAAGAGTGTTGTATCCAGTCAGCATTGATATAGTGCTTCTTTATGCTCTGTGAAGAAAAAGAAAAAAGGTGCTTCGCTACTTAGTCACCAAAAAAGGAAGTTGTGAATAGATTTAATTGAAACCATTATAATTGTCTTTATCCAAATAAAATTGAAATATATAGCATGGATTTTGTGATGTACATTAGGCATCAGCATTCCACTTCATGTAAGTGGAAGTAGTTCAATTTAACCAAATCAAATTATCCGTAACTTGATGCATTGTCAATTAAAGGTAGTACTCAGATGTACTCAGCCAAGTGGAAGATGTGAAATCTAAAAATGGAAAAGAGAATTGGTAATATGATTTATTGTAGAGATACCAAGCCAATCTCTTCTCTCTACCTCCACCTCATAAGAAACCAGGCCAAGCATATTTAAAATAAAATTAGACTCAAATACTAAAATGGTCCTTATTTCACAGAGCTATCTTGAAATACATGATATATCTATCATGCAAAGTAGAAAAGAAGGTGCCATGAGTTTCAAGACATATACATCGTTATACACATGAGCCACACCACCCAAACAAGGGGAGGAAAAAGGTATTGATATCCTCAGATAGGAAGTTGCATTCCACGATGAGAATGAAAATTAACCAAGCATATTAATGAGTCTTGCAAAAACAAGCACCGGAACAATATAATTTAACATTACGATATATCTATAACAACAAAAAAAAGTAATAGGATATGACATAGATAAAAATCATGTATCATCATAAATATTGGGGTCAACAAAGGAAATTAGAACAGTAACCAAGGTATGTTTTAGTCTCAAAAGTCACATGTTAAATAAGAGCAAAATAAAATCAAGTTTCAGTTTGCATTTTTTCAATTACCAACATTTATCCAAATCTAACCAGTAAAGCAACCAAAAATGTGTTGAAACCTATCCTTTTATGTTTGTGGCTCAAAAGAAGTTATTTTACTTAAAAAGTTATCACGGTTTTTCAATTTTATTTGACTTGAAAATACAAAGGCAAAACTCATTGTAAATCAATCATGCTCATTTGATAACTTCGGTAGAAGCTTCATAGTGAATATTGTAGCCAAGATTCTTGCCCAAGGGGGTGAATGAACCCAATAAAGAAGCGTGGCTATAACAAGTCTAATTGTTTTAAAATGCAACAAGTTATAGATACAAAAAGCATAAGTTCCCTACTCTACAAACGAGTCAGGAATTGGAATTTACATTTTGAAGCTTTAGAAGCATTCTACCAAAGTCAGAATAACCATCACAACGAGAAGCTTCCATGGCGAATTCCTTCCAAACCATCACATCACGAGCAGTTTCTATCAAAGCCTGTGTGCATTATAAAAGCATCCGGTAAAAATAAAAAATGTAGATAACTTGAAATTGCAAGAATAAGGAGTGGAGAAGAGGAAATAGCACCCCGATTACATACATTAAAATGAAGCTCATCGACAATGTTCAGCATGCCAACAGCTAGCTTTTGCATTATAAACCGTCGTGGAACAGTCAAGTCTTTCACCATTTTCAATCCTGCCTTATGAGTTTTATATGCGATAGGCTGGGGAAACTCATTAATTGATCGAACAAGCAGTGTATCAGCCCAAGAATAATTCCTTGTTTTAGGAAAAAATATGACAAAATATTTCTTCCGGTCATGAGTTGGTTTTGCTTTCAAAGTTGATAATGGCCAGTCAGCCCTAGAACATCGGATGCCAACTTGCCACATCCCTCTCCACTAAAAAAGAAGCGAAATCAAAGAATACCAAATTAGCACACCTTGTATTTTGATATTTTTTAATTTTTACAGAGTAAAATCCACTAAATTTCTAAATGAAATATTCAAGAGGTTTCTGCAGCAAAGAAATATTTTTCGTAGAAATTCATGGACAAATCTTTGTGATCCGGAAACATTAGAGAAGTGAAATCAGAGTCACCAGTAACCATACTCACATTGTAGGAAGAATAACAAACAGTCATAAGAAAATCTCTTAAAGAGAAAGTAAACAACTAAATTTTGACATCACATATGATTACCTTGACCCACAGTGCCACAGATTCGTCCCCCTTCAGCCAAGTGGGCTCAGAAAATGTCAACTCTACTTCCCTACTATTTTTCGGTGATTCACCTTCAACTGTGTCCATAATACAGTGACAGTTCTGAGAGTTTAAGCAAGGTACATTTATCTCATCATCTTCGACATCATCAAAACTACAGAATTCCTTTTGATCACCTTCTACTTGACAGTCAAAACATGAAGCCTCATTTAATTGGCAAACTGAATTAGTCAATAGCTCACAAGCAGTTTGTTGCCCTTGGCCTTCTCTTTCAATCTGGGGCTCTTCAATCTTATGAAATGAGTCATTCAGTTGATCATCCAATTTAACTCGTTCACCATTTCCAAAGCAATTAGTTTCTCCATGGTATACAAAAGCTGTTCCCAAACTTTCCTGAGGACAATCAGATTCCCCAGCACACTCAACACCGGCGCTGGGAAGCACTTCCATGAAACTGTTCCAAAATCAGCAATATCCATCAAAAGGTCAGTCATTGAAAAGGTAAGAAAATGAAGTTTTTAAACTTAATAATTTATAAGAGGAAATCGATAAAATATTTGAAACTGAATGGCACAAATATATCAAATTTTAAAAAACTAGGAACAATGTACCTGGTAACAAAAAAAAAAAATATAGCAAGGAATGTAGTATTTAATGTTCACAGAGATATGTTGTAGAACAAGCAAAAACATACATGTCCTTTGACAGGACGAACATTAAACTGAAACTCTACCACTACATTAGTCCAAAACTGCAAGCAAAAAGAAAGCAGGGGCCAATAGTATAAAGTTATGAAATTCTATTTTAGGATGCCAGTGATTTCAAGAAAATAAAATTGGTATATAAACCTGATAAAGCTGGAAATAAAAATTATCATATTCAAGTTTCCTCCTTAAATTACTGAATTTATGAATTGGCAACATTGAGCAAGGAACCTTTTGTTGTTATAACCATTTCAAAGAAAAGGTTGGGCGCTGCCAAGAAAGCATGCATACACACATACACACAAACACATTTAAATAAAAATTGAACCCAACACTCAGTTCTCTAATTCTCTATCAGTAATACCTAAATTTCAGCTAGAAAATTTAGGACTTTTATCAAGGTTATTTGAACTTTGATAGAGAAACATGAAACTCGGATATATGTGTTCCTACATAAACGCCAAGAATCATATTTGTCCGTATATTAATATTAATTATAACATATCTAATATAATTCTAAACTATTCTCTGTCACAAGACTAAAGAAAAAGGATGTGTGGTGAACCATGACAAGATAAATACTCTGCCTTACAAAACATAGTTAATGGCAATAATCAAACCCAGAATAGAAGCATCTCATATTCATAACATTTTGTAATTGTCTAAATAAATAATTTCAAAAAAATCATTGATGTTAATAACAAAGTCACTGTAAAAATTTGCGTCCTTGTCAAAACACTTCAAATTTTAAAGAAAGCTTTAAACTTTGAACTTGGGGAGCATCCATGCTAATTTCCAATCTTATTAGATTTCAGCAAATGCAATTTTTCCCATCGTTTAAGACAACTCCATCGCCTGCAAGGGTACGCGCGCACGAGCAACATAAGGCAGATTGGATCTTGGACAACTTATTCAGATCAGAATTGGTATATCTAACCTTTAATTCAATGCGGTCAAGCAAAACAACGCATATTTTCTCGTTACTATTAATTGACAAATAGCAATAAAAGTTGAGGCAACATTAGGCAAAAAATAAATGTTTTTTTTCCTAATAAATTTTGTAAGACAAAAATTCGCCTCTAACTTCAGACTGAAGATTTTTGCAATTGAAAGTTGCATCAATAGATGAATTTCCAAATATATATAACATGAGTACAGACTGCAGAGGTCATTTTTTTTATTATTAATCACGATTGAAAACGATGACCTGGTATTGGGAGGAGACGATCAGCTACGATTCAATCGAAATGCCTGGGTGGGATTCAATCTCATGATCAAATGATTCCCGAAGAAACTCGATACCACTAAAGCAATGAGCTATGGCTCTTGGGAAAGGCTTAAGGAAATTTTTAATCTTTCAAGTTTAAAATGCAATATCTTTTTTTCTATTTTTGTAAAATTTGCGCCAAAATACGCTCCCGAAACAAATCCAACCTAAGAAAAACAGTTAAAAGGGTGATTTTGAGTTAACTAAATATCGAAAATTGCATTAATATCCAATTCTGACAGCTATCACACTGGGTAAGTTCATCCCTCCCACCCCTAAAACAAAACCACTCCCTGAGAATCAAAAGATCTTAGTCCTAAGCTGATGTAATTCAACAAAAGAAACAACTTTAAAAGCAACAAGAAAATAAGCTTTTACAGGCACCAAATAGCATATACCCATCAAGATTGAAAAATAAAAAATCTATAGCCACTATTGTGACCAGAAACCCTCAATTACAGAAGACCCAATTATAAAATCGAATTATATCCCAACGCTATTGTGGTTAACCCATAACATGAAAAACCCTAGCCAAATCCATTATCTGCATGTATGAAAAATTACACATATATTATTAAAAAAATAAACCACAAAATCATGTAGCATAAAATTGGGTACCAATTATAACCTCGACAGAAATTCCTAATAGAGTACTCCTTATAACGTTGAACCAAAGGTTAATACGTTCTTCGTTCTGCAATTATTAGCACATCTTTTTTTTCCCCTGTTACCTACATTCAAAATTTAGTACACATAAAAATGTTAATAACATTTCATAGGTTAAATATCATTACAACAAAATTGACAGCAAAAAAATGTGACATAGAATAAAATAATTGAGATTGGCTAAGCCAAAATTCAGATAATATAATGGTAAATAATGTACCTTAAAACATGGGGTGGGAGGTTTATGCACAGAGAAATGAATCGGGGTCTATAGGGTTATGGTTATGGTGATGGTGGGTGGGTAAGATTTCTTTTATATATTTTTTTTTAATTTATAATTCTAATGAAAAATGTTGCGTCTCCCTTCTCTCTTTATAATAGCTTTGAAATTTAATCGCTGGCTCACTCACTTGGGGTTAATGGCTAGTGATATATGAATGATACATATATATATATATATATATATATATATATATATATGCTAAGTGAATTATGTGTGAAAGGGTCAGGTCCCGTGCCCAAATTGAATGACAAATCGAAGGTTTATTTTTATTTTTATTTTATTTTTATTTTTATTTTCTCTTACTAAGTCTGTTAAAAAAAAGTGGGGGTAGATATAGCTTATTAGAAGAAGTAAAGATGGAAATTGAAAGATTTGAAAGGCTTAATAAGGAAAAGCGAAAAGGGGCATGGGGTGGGGGAAATAGATTATGAGTATAGGATAGGAATAGATAAATAGAGACAGATAGATGGGTATATATTAGAAAACAAAAGAGGTCTTGTGGTGGGGTTACAAGTTACCAAAATGAGTGGGTTATGTATGCATCTATGTGTGAGAAAAAAATGAGCTACTAAAGAAAACAGTAGGTGAAGGACCCTAGCATGGGTTGAGTTTTGGGTGCAAGGGATTTCAGCAGCGAAGAATAAGGGATACCACCATTTAACACTGCGCTTCAATAGCGTTATTGAGTTATTTCAGTAACTTTTTCTTATATTAAAAAAGTATCATTATTTTTATGTTTTACTATTAGTTTTGAAAGTAAATTTTTTTTCTTGGATGAGATTATGAGAATGGTTGTTGCAGAGTTCAGATCCCTTACAGAGGGGTCTTTATTATTATTATTTTTTTCTGAATAATTTTGAGAAGTACGATCAATAAATTTGAGCACTTTGGAATTGTGTGTAACTGAAATAATAAGTGAATTTGGAAGGATTAGGCGGAGGCATGAATCATTCATGCAAATGCGGTTGGACTTCGGCTCTAACGACGGCCATAATTTCTGCGGTATCATTGACCAAGGCAAAGAAACGGTGTCGTAAAACCTGCGTTGTAGGGGTATATAATTTCCGGTTAGTATTTTTAGGTTGGAAATTAATTGTTTGGTTCTCCAACACAATTTTATTATTTAAGTCATCTTATTTCATACATGAAGTGCACAGGATATTTAAAAAAAAAAAGGCAAGGATCTTTTTAACCTTTGCTCCTTGGTTAGAAAGACCCTTTTAAGTAGAGCTGTCAAAACGGGCTTGTGAGCCGGGTTCGGGTTGACCCGCTTCGGGTTTGGATCGGCCCAAATCGGGCTCGAACCAAAAAGTTCGGTTATAAATTGAGTACCCTAGTATCAAACCTAAACTCGTCCTAAGCGGGCTTCAGTCCAGGTGCGAGCCGGCCCGCATCATTTTTTTTTTTTACAATTCGAACACTTCAAAAAATTTTATATATTTTTTTTCAAAAAAATTAATGAATAAATTTCCTTTATTGTTTACACATATTTTTTTAAACAATAATAAGTGTTTTTTCTTTTACACATTTTTTAGAGAATAAATTTGATTTTCTATTCTTATAGAAATTAAAATGTATGTATAACTCATTTTTTAGACAATTAATGTTGTGTTTTGATTTGTTAAGGTGATTTTTGATATGTGTATATTGATAAAAAGTAAGGGAATTTTATTATAAGTGTTTTTTTACACATATAAAATTAAAAAAAAAAACGTGAATTTTTTTCTTTTTTTCTAGGCCGGCCCGAACCCGATCGGGTCGGGCTAAATAGCCCGGATAGAATAAAATAGGCTATATTAAGGAGCCTGAGCCCTATGATTTTTCGGGCTTTTTGGCCCGGCCCGGCTGGCCCGGCTCATTTTGACACCTCTACTTTTAAGTAGGTAATTAATCCCCAAACCCCATTTTTATCCCCCAAACCCCCAATTTTTTAAATATCCCACAAATACCCTCCTCTAAACCCCCTCTCTATTCCCTCCTTTTCATGTTCTAATTTCCCAAACCCCACTCCAACTTCTCAACTTCCTCTTCAACCCACTTCAACCTTTCAACTTCCATCATTCTTCCTTACTACTGTCGCTGTTGCCGCCACCACTGCGACTCCTTCCATTATCATTGTTGTCTTCTTCACCTTTGTTGTCGCTGCAAAATTCCAACACGGGGGTTTCGGAATTTAATAATTCCGAAACTGTATTGTCGAAATTTTAACAGTAACAGTTTTACAAAGTTGTGTTCCACCATTGCTTGCTTATGCTCAGTGAAGTAACATTAAAAAGAAAAAAATCAACATTTAATACTATAAATTTGAACTAACCAATAAACTATATTAAAAAACAATAAACTATATTAAAAAAACATGCTACAACAAAATTTCGACACACGTACTAAAATTTTACAAAATATTCCGACGTAATAAAAACGGAAAAGAGATGAATATTACCTTTAACAACAAGCAAAGAGAAGCTACTGGAACTCCTTTTCGAGTGAATGATGTTAAAAACTTTTGTATTTCAATGACCTTTTCCCAGAGAGAGGTAAGGTGAGAGGGGTTTGTTAGAGGAGAGTGAAAGAATGCATGGGATTTGCTGGGGTTTAGGTTGGAAGGTGGAAAGGTTGTTGGGGTTTGGGGAAGGTGTAGAGGTTTCAGGTTTGGGTTTTTTTTTTTTTTTGGTATTTTGAATACTAAAGAACAATGTAAATATTTTACATTTAAATTGGGGTTTGGGGACTAATGACCTTTAAGTATTCATTTAGGGCAACCACTCAAATGCATTTTTTAGCAACAGAGTTACTTGACATTAGATCACGTGGATGTCACAATTTAAATTTGTGATTGACAACCTAGAGAAGTGGTAAAAGTATTCAAATTTTTCTTTTTTTTTTTTACATGGGAGGTCTGGGACTAGAACCCATGACCTGGGGAGGGGGAAATCCTAAGTGTCCCTTCAGTCACCAACTGGGCTGTCTTATGCGAACTTCATTTTTCTGTTTTTGACCTCTTATAACTGATACTTTCTTTTTTTCCATTTACGTTTATGCCCTTTTGTCAGTGTTTATGGCTATTTAGTATTTCTTTCATCTCTAAATATAAGCACTTGGACTAACCTTTTACAGGAATTAAGGAAATTAATTAATATTATTAGTGATATTAGAATTGATAATATTTGGTGTATTTTTTTTCAAAATTATCGGTATAATTATCATTGGAACTCTAAAAAGTGTTGAGTAAACAGGGGTGTGTGTGAAAAAAAATACTCACTCTGTCCCATTATCTTGGTAAAAGTCAAACAAGTAAATGAAAATAAGAGAATATCTATTTAGTATAATGCATGATTCATTTATTAATTACAAATTGATATTAAACAAACGTTTTTTTTTTGGTTGCCCACCTGTTTCCTAAGTAGACCGAGCCGCTTACCACTCGTCCCAACCCATGTTGGTATATTAAACAAACTTTTATATCCTTACAATTAATACATATTGCAATATTGTCTCAAAAAAAATCTTTAAATGTGTTTTCCTTATTTACTTATCAATCATCCATACAATATACAATCTTTAAGATTTTTCATTGATTTTTTTACTTTAATATGGGACAAAAATTTTTGCATTTTTTTTTACCAAGATAATGAGACAGAGGGAGTAATTAATAGCATTGGAAATTTGAATCAGAGCTTAAATAAAAAACCAAAACCATAACACTAAGGCCCCGTTCGGGGTGGTTGCAAGTTGCCAGTTTTTTGTTTTAAAATCATATTTTTGAAACAAAACCTGTTCGGCTAAATGGACCTAATTTTGGTTTTTAACATATTTTTAGAACAGATTTATCCAAATTTGTAAAACATGAAAAATAGGTTTTGGGATATTAGTTGTGGTTTTTCTCCTCCCTATTATGACGTATTGATAACAATGTAAACCCTTATCACTCCTCCACTCTTCTTCATTCAGGATCAGCCACTCCACCATCATCATCAAGTGTTCTTCGTGCTAAAAAAATAACATGTCAGTTTTACTTATGCCCAAAACAATATCAAAACCTATTTTTCAAAATTTATCCGTTCTTATTTTTAGGATACGAATGTTCACCTCATATCATCGTTTTGCTCTGCCCTCGTTAATAAAAAAGTGTACCTATACTTGTTTCTTTAGCGTGTACAACCTGAATAAATTGTTTGTCTGCAAAAATTATCATTTTTAATTTTTGATATGCACTCCTCCTTCTTTCGGTTCATCTTTAATTCATATACAATCTTGGTTATTTTTTATATTCAGTCCTTGTTATTCTGTTTGGATTGATTGAAAACCCATAGATACCAGTACACCACCCATTAACACGTTAGAGAGTACAGGTAGCAATTATATATTACTTTTTTTTTAAAAAAAAATGCAATTATATATTACTATCATTATATATATTACTATTATTATATAAAGATTACCTCAAACACTATCATTATATATTTCCAGGAAGCATGATTTTCATCTTTCTACCCCTTGTTATTATATTTATAAAAAAAATCCTTGTTCGTGTTATATATATTTTTAAAAATTTTTGTACTATACATGTGTTATTCAGTTTGTGATAAGAATGCTGTAATATTTTCCTAGCTTCCCATTCTATTTATATATGTGATAAAAAAGGCTGTAATTATATATGTTTTATTTTTTTGTTATATTTATGTTACTCGGCTTTTAAAATTGAGATTTATTTACATTAAGGAGAAGAATTATATATATGTTATTCTAGGTCATCATAATAAAAAGCTCTTAAACTTTCTCAAGGGTTGACTATAGTGTCTATAGTACATGCTTGATTTTTTCAAGGGTGCTCTTTTAAATGGCAAATGAGAATGAAGGTGTTGGAGATGAGGGGGTTGAAATTACGGGATCTAAAAAAGGCATATGGCCTGCAACTGTTGAATCCTATTTTATAGGGTTAATGGAGGAGGAAGTTAAGAAGGGTAATAGGAAAACCACTACCCTTACAAAAGGCTGCATGAAGGCATATTAAAGAAGAGTTGAAAAGGTCAATTTGGTAAGGAGTACATGCCTGATCAATTTAAGAACAAATTCAATCAATTGAGAGGAAGATATAAGGATTTTTCTGCTCTGTTGAAAGCGGAGACTGGGCTAGGGTATAATTCAAGTAATGGACAAATTATCGCTACAGATGACCAATGGAAAAAGATATGTGAGGTATGCTACAATTTGTGATTGCAATACAATGCGTTATTATGATAATATTTACCAAATAGTAATGATGCAACTTATTTTTGCATAAGTATAAGTTTGCAAAGCAGTTCAAGAAGAAAGGTTGCCCGTATTATGATAAAGCCTCTGTTGCAAATCAGCATCCTTCCACCAAAAGTCCTTCAATTAGTAATGATGATAATAGTGAAGGAGACAATAATTATGATGATGAGGAAGATAGTCGTCCCTCAAAAAAGAAAACAAGTGTTAGTAAAGACGTCAAGAAAAGGAAAGCAAGAGAGAATATTCAATTAGCTTTTGCTAATGCCTTAACAAATTTTGGAGAAAGTGCTAAGAAAAAGCTAGAAATTTTGGAGAAGATGAGTACAAGCAATGTCACAATGCCAAATGCTGCTCAAGAACAAGCCGAACAAAGTAACAATGTCCAAGATAAGGAAACATTAATGACTTGTTTAAATGTACTTCAGGAACTTGAAGGCATGATCGTGCTTCTTTTGCAAAGGCTTTGACATTATTGAAAGAAGATCCACTGTGGAGCAAAAGAAAGATTGGATTCTTAGTCTTACTTAGTATACCTCGCTATTTATAGCACTTTTTATATGTCTTTCATTTTTGGATATTCAAATAATATTTGAAGCTTGGATTATATCATTGTTTAAATTTCTATTGTTTTTTTTTTTCAATTATGTGTCATGGATTGTTGAAATTATCAATATTATTATTTATCAATTATGTTATCCTTTAGTGCTTACCCAATGTGCACTCCATATCTATTTATGTTTTTGATGCCAAAAGCTACCAAATTGCAGGATAGTTGTGATGGATGTGACTATTAGGAGCTTAATGGATGATTCCGATGAAGAAGAGCTTTTATCGCTTACAAGTCTTTATATGAACTACGAGTATAATAGTTGGTTGAAGCCAATACCTCGACCTCAAAGGACTTTAAAATTGACTGGACATGAATGGGTTGTTGATGTATTAAATGGTCATCCAATGACTTGTTATGAACACTTTCAATGACGCAGCCACAATTTATTAAATTGTGTGATATATTAAAGAATAGGAAGTATTTGGAAGATACTAGGTTTGTGACCGTTCAAGAGCAGGTTGCAATGTTTTTGCTTATTATTTGTCAAACGGTGCGAACTAGATTAGCAGGTGAGCGCTTCCAACACTCAGTGGATACTATTCACAGGCATTTCAAGAGAGTCCTATGAGCTACTTGTTCTCTTTCCAAAGATTTTATTATTCCTCCTCGTTTTGATGAAATTGCTCCCGAGATACGATTCAATCCGTGGTATCATCCTTTTTTCAAGGTAATCATACTAAACTATGTTATATTATTTTTATCAAAATTTACTTTTAACGATAAATGAGTCTTCTTTAGATTATGATGGGTAATTATTAATATTTTTTTTGTTACAGAATTGCGTAGGAGCTATTGATGGCACCCACATTTCAGCTTGTATTCCAAAAGATGAGCAGATTCCATATCGTGGGAGAAAAATTGAACCCACAAGCAATATCATGTGTTGTTGCTCTTTTGATATGAAGTTCACATTTATTATGGTGGGTTGGGAGGGATCTGCAAATGACTCAAGAATCTTTCTAGAAACTATTCAGAATCTAGAGAATCATTTCCCTCTTCCTCCACAGGGTAAGTATTATCTAGTGGACTCTGGATATACCAATATGCCTGGCTTTCTTTCACCGTATCGTGGAGAACGATATCACTTGCATGATTACAGAGGTCAAAGAGAACCTCAAGGTCCAGAAGAGCTATTCAATTATACACACTCTTCCTTGCGTAATGTGATTGAAAGATGTTTTGGGGTTTTAAAAGCACACTTTCCTATTCTCAAGTCCATGCTATCATATTCTCTCAAAAGGCAGAAGTATATACCACTTGCATGTTGTGTTGTTCACAATTTTATTAAAATGGAGATGCAAGATGATCCTCTATTCACACAATACGCTAATGAAAATGCTGATGTTGAAGAATCAAATGAAAACACTAATGCAGAGGAATATGTGCCACCACAAGTGTCTGCAGCAGATATCTGCAGCAGATATTCGTCAAATGGCTGCATTTCAAGATCGTTTGGCTCAACGAATGTGAATGCAACTAATAGGGACTAAAAAAAATATAATTACTATTACTATTATTATCATCATATTAATATTTAGTAACATTAATCATGTCTAGTTTTTCTTGATTGAAATTATGAATTGTGGAGATATTATTATTATTATTATTAATTTTATTATTGTTGTTATTGTTGATGTTGTTGTTGTTTGGGTGTTGGAAGACATTGGCAGTGGATACAATGGAGGAGGGTGTATGTTGGTGATAAAGGGTGCCATGTGATGGTGGTGATCCTATACGGTAATATTAATGGAAATGGTCGATAACAACAATAGAAAATGTCAATAATTATGATGATTACAATATAATAGAAAAAGGTGTCATGTGATGAAGATGATAGTAGTAGATGCATTATAGTAATAATATTATTAAATTTGGAAATAATTACATAATTTGGAAACAAAAAGTTTTGAAACTAGAATTTATAAAACTAAAAACTAGTTTTGGTTTTTAAAAATTTCAAAACTAAAAACTAAAAACCACCCCGAACGGGGTATAACTAATGCTTATATTTAGAAAAGGAGGGAGTATTTACGTTTTTCTTAAGTTCATTTTTATTTTTCAGTGCTTTGTAGCTTCACCCTCCAGCGTTTTTCATTTTTATTTTCTTCTTTGTGACTCTTAACTTAAATAATTAAACAATTTTTTTTTCCTATTTCAAATAAAACATATTTTTTAAACAACAATTTTTTTAGCAAAAACAACAATTAATAAGGAACAATGGAGTATATTTATCACTCTATCAATCTCTAAATACAAAACCTTGTATAAGTGTATAAGATCTTATATCAATTTTCAATGACAGATAATTATTTATTTCCATAAAAAACACTCATATTTACTTAATATTTTTTAAAATCTCAATAATATTTATATAAATAATTAAAAAAAAACATATCAAATATTTACATTATCAATACCATTAATTAAATTAACCAACTTTGTCAATCAACATGAAATATATCAAAAAGATCTTATTTATAAATATAGAAAGAGTATACAATTAGTTAATTTTCCAATATATACTATATATAAATCCAGAATGGTTTATACATAATGAAACATGATTTCCCGCCTAATCAATCATTAACTACACTGATTAGTTTCCCAATTAGCTCATTAATTAATAATAATTAATTTTTGTTTCAGGGGGAAGCTACATGGAATGGGGGTTTTTATTTTGCCACCCCAAGGTCTATGAATGCCACCCCATATGTATAAAATATATCTATTATGTCCTTTTAAAAAAAACAACTTTTAATACGGGTCGTAAGGGGTACATACGACCTGAAGGTCGTAGCACTCCCTTACGACATTTTAAAAAACTAAGTTTTAACACGGATCGTAAACAGGTGTTACGACCTAAGTTTTTTCACAAGTCGTAAACAAGTGTTACGACTACAAAGTCGTATTAGTCACATACGACATGGTTGTACTTCTTTTTTTTTCACAGGTCGTAATAGTGACATACGACTTCTTTTTTGCATCTTCTGGCATTGTTGTCTAATTTCTGATCCGTTTTACCCTTAACAATCTTTTTGAGTAGTGCTACTGTTATTACTTACTATTACATGGACTATTGGGATTAGTTAATTGGATCAGTGAATGTTTCTTGTTTCCATCCTTTTCAGTGGCACACCTAGTTGTTCCAGCCACTACAAAAGCAGTTCAGATAAATACATTGCTGAGAGGTTTTTGTTGTCTCTTCTGTCGTATATTGCACAACTAAACAAGAAAATAAGGAGAGTACATGAGTGGCTCTTTCTGCTTCATTTTATTTGTGTATGAGATAATTGAACTAAAGTTGCCAGACTTATTTAACCATTGATAACTAGGAATGCTTGTCAAATGAGGTTATTCTGTGAATATCCCTTTGATAGTTGAAATGGCATAAATCAATCCTTATGTTGCAAATTATGATATTAATCTACTCTATGCATCCAAGTCGGTATGGTATTTATCTCAGGAACTCAAATTATTTTCCTTCGAGGTCGTATGTCAGTATTACGACCTGTGAAAAAAAAAAGAAGTACAACAATGTCGTATGTGACTATTACGACTTTGTAGTCGTAGCACTTATTTACGATTGTGAAAAAACTTAGGTCGTAACACCTGTTTACGATCCGTGTTAAAACTTAGTTTTTTAAAATGTCGTAAGGGAGTGCTACGACCTTCAGGTCGTATGTACCTCTTACGACCCGTATTAAAAGTTGTTTTTTTTAAAAGGACATAATAGGTATATTTTATACATATGGGGTGGCATCCATAGACCTTGGGGTGGCAAAATAAAAACCCTGGAATGGCAAGAGTCAACTAATAAGAGGCCCAAATAATTTACTCAGCCCATTCTCTATGTTCCCAGCTTTCTTTTGTCATCGAACTTTTCATTTTCCCAAACCAAAAATGTGTTCCCCCTCTCTCTCCTTATCTTCATCTTCTTCCTTTCTACTGCACTCCATAACCACACCTTAAATTTCTCTACTTACAAACATCAACTAAAACTCATTAAAACTTTATGGTGACTTCACAAATATCATAGAGTATGACAAGATAAAGAAGACGAGCCAAGGAGAATCGTGAACCGTCACTGTCGCCACCGTGCCACCCATCGTAACCACCGGCAAACGCAAAAACGAGGGCGGGGTTTTGGTCGCACGACTCTCCCGGTCGCAGCGCCATCAACCACATGCCCCACCGCCGCTGTCCACCTTCAAGCCACCGCCGCAAAGTCGTCGGAATTCGACGGGGCTGCCACCGTTAGCTCCGTTCCATCCTCCTCTTTATTTTTTCCAACTACCCCTCTAGGTGATCCTAACTCCTATCCATTCGTTTTCACATTTGTTTGAATTTTTTATAATTCTTAGATTTGATATTGAAGATATTTGGTTTGCCCTTTCAAAAAATTGATTACATATTCACAATAATCCTTATGCTTTGGGTATACTAAAGTGTTGTTTAATTTGATTTTGGTGAACTTTGAATTTTAAGGGTTTTTAGAATTTATTATTTGGGGCTTTTGATGTTAGAGGTTTCAATTTGTGAAACTGATATTATATTTGTGCAATGGGAGATTATTATAGCATTTACATGCAAATAGTTTTGTTCTTCATTGTACAATTTTTTTTACATTATGTTTAAAATTAGCATGGTTGAGGTATTTTTGGACTTCTAGGGAGATTGAAAGATGCAGAGAATGCTATTGTTCAATTTGTTTGTGTTATCTTATCTAAAAAAATACTTTTGTTTGAGTTATCTTATTTAATTTTTAGTTTTTCCTGGAAGGTAACTCGCAGATTCCCTTTTCTCAAGTGTAGATGAAGAAGAAGAATTAGGAGAAGAAGAAGGAAGGAAGGTCTTCGAAGCTAAGATGTTCATCTATTCTCTCTATTAAATTATGGATTACTTTAGTTGAGTAATGATATTTTCAAGTCTTTTTATTTTTCTTTTTCTATTTTTTCCCTTATTTTATAATTATTAATCATTCACTCATTAGTTGTTTTTAAAATCAAAAGTCTTTTGATAAAAAATTATAGAATAGCTACTGAGAAATGATGTTGTTCGCAGGATCAAAAGGCAACTATATACTGAATATGAACTTTAATCAAATTAAATTTTGGGGGTGGTTTTCTCCTTTGTTGATTATACATTTTTTCACTTTCTTCATGCGTGGATTGACAATTTATCTTGAGTTAAATCTTTTGTTTTTAATGTTTGCTTAAGTCCTCTAAATATTGAAGGTCTTCGAAGATGTCAGATCTCTTACCGCACAGGATGTAAGGCAAAGGCTTCACAATTTTGAACCCGATCCACCGCCGTTTCTAATCCCTACCCTAGCACCACCACCACCACCGTTCATGCAATTCTGTCAATTCCAGCACCTTAGTACTTTAGTTATTTTCTATAGAAAAATTGGTTCCTTTTTTTTTGTGATTTTTATTAACTAAATGTTGTTTTTTTAAATGACTGTTTGGTGCTGCTTGCAAGGATGGTCAAATGGACTAATACATGTTTTTTTGCTATGCTTTCTCTTTTTGTAGGGAGAAAGATCTAAACTTGGAGGAATTTGATTGTCATACTAAGTTATGAGGTTAGACTTCCATTATTTCATGAAGTATGTTGTTGTTATGATTTTGTTTATATTATGTTTATATTGTCATACTAAATGCTTCTTTGATGATGTGGAGTTGATATTGTTTTGATGACAAAATTTTGATACTACATTATTTTTTCCTTTATGGAGCATTTGGTTATGACAGATTTGAGCACTTGATATCAACTTCCCATTATTTCCATATCCTTGATATAAGGCAATGTTTTAAGTCTTTTTCAAGTTTAGGTTGTTGATTAGAGATATATGATTCTTAAATTTCAAGCTTGGTTCAATGAGATAATGCAATTTTGTCGAATTTAAGGAACAAAGGAGTGCAAATTTTGAAGAAAACAAAGGAACAAATATTTCTTAAATTTGAAGCTGAAAAATATCGCTTCATTAAACGGATTACCAATGACCTGATTAATTCAATGAATGGTGCGATTGTGATAATATTCCTTACAGGTAAACATTGCTGATCAGTAATCACATTCATTGAGAACATACCGATTATTCCCTCTGTCTCTAAATATAAATATTTTTGGTGTATATCAACCGGTACCCAAATCTGGTTTACCTAGAATCCGACTCATCCGATCCGACCCAACTGAGCTCGCACTAAGCGATAGGGGTCTCCCAGCGGGGATTGCTCCATACCCAAGGCTCAAACTCGAGACCAGTTGGTTAAGGGATCAAGTGAGCTACCACTTGACCAGTCTCACGTTGGTTTTAAATATAAGTATTAGATAGTGGATTTTGCTTGTTTCTAAATATAAACATTTATCTCAATTTTTAATGACATTAATTACTTATTTTCTACAAACACCCCTTCTTAGTCAACACTTTTTAGAGTCACAATAATAATTATACGAATAATTTTGAAAAAGTATATCAAATATTATCATTTCCAATATCACTAACAATATTAACTAACTTTCTTAATGCACGTGAAAATTCACCCTAAGTACTTATATTCAGAGACGGAGGGAGTTTCTTCTTAAATTGTAAAATTGTAGAAATAGTACACTCTTTAATCTTATATACAATACCTTTTTGGAAAAATTCACGTCCATCAAGAAAATGTAAATATATGTTATAGGTATATGTTAGTGGTATTAGAAATGTAAATATTTAATATAACTTTTTCAAAAGTACTGCTATAATTGTTATTGAGATGGTAAAAAATATTGATTTAATAGGGAATTAAGGATATTTTTGAAAAAAAAATAATTAATTGTTGTTTTAAATTAGAATAAGGTCTTACAAATAGGACCAAATTTATTATTTTTAAAAGGATTTTACATATAGTATCGATTTTTTAAAATGATCTTATATATAAGACCACATGAAGTAATTAATATTGTATGTTTCCTCCAATTCATTATGTTTGGTCTTTTAAACATTTTTTCTGTTTCATATTGTTTGGTCTTTTACATTTTCAATACATAAACATGTTTTTTTTTCCAATTTTAACCTTTCATTCAATCATTTCTCTTACTCCTCATTAATTCTACTTTTATCATCTCTCTCATCTCTAAATCACTATACATTAATTAATGGACACAATTATTTATAAAAATTAAATACTACTACAATTTTCAATAAGGATTTAATATGAGTATTTTGGACAAACTATACATAATACTTATAATAATTAACACTTGTTAGTCTGTGTGTCCAGACCTAAAAGGCTAACATAATGAAACGGAGGGAGTAGTAAAATTCTTAAAAATAAGCTTTGGATTAAAATAAAATTCTTAAAAATCTCTGATATCAAGATTCTACAAGAGGGAGAAAGAAATACTTCAATATTATAATTAGGTTATTAGAAATGAAAAATTAATTATAAGTTTACATTGTTGCTCCAAAATCCCAAAAATCATATTTTTCAATGACTTTCTACTACTTATTGTAACACCTCGATTTTGAGACTCCAAAATAAGATTTATTTATTATTAAAGATGTAAAAATGAGGGTGTTTTTTTTTTTTTGGTTTTGAAAACTTATCGGTGACATCCTCAAGTTCGATTATCCATTTTACTAAAAAGATTGTCATGCTCAAAACGATTCAATTTCTCAAAATTATTTCCACGGTTCGTTCCATCAAAATCAAGTGTTACTAAACTATACATTCCTTTTCGAAACATACTTAATCCATTCATCATAATTGTCTTTCCAAAATAAGTTCACCATGCATCACCATTACAAAAGTTTGATCCAAAAGATACTTGTCCAACGATTCACCAAAATGACATCAAAATAGCAGTGGAGTTACAATAGTTTAATCATAGACGATAGTTATCCTCGACAAGAGATACAATGTAACATCCCCCGATTTTTTATACAATAGCTATGTGCTTTAGTTGGTGGTAATAGGTTTAGAGTGTAGAAAAAGGAATATGTTAGGTTAAACTCGTGGTTTAGAAAGGTTATTTAAGAATTAAGGGCATAGGACTTTAGGAAACTAGAAATAGGAGGTCTATAGCTTTAAACCCAAATTCCACCGTTGGATATGATGTTGGACTTATTAGGAAGCTTGCTTTAAAATTTGAGCAAGATCTGACGGTTAACGAAGAAGTTATGACTCTTTGAAGTGCAAAGGAATGGTGGACTGGACCAATTAATCGATTAAGCTGGAGGTTAATCTATTAATCTTTGGAGTGCTGTCAGGCAGAATCAGACTTAAAACACGTTTTTTAAGGCAAAACTCATAATTTCCTTCTATCTCTTCTCGGGCCTTCTTCCTCTCTCAACCCTAGGATGTTCAAATCTTCATATCAACACCAAACCTTATCAAATTAACATCATGAATCATCTCCCTATCAATTCCCTATTAATTTCCCTCTCTCAAATCTCATTCTAACCCACTTTTCCCCAAATTCCCAAATTGGATCATAAACCCTAACTTTTCCAATTTAACTCATTGGGTCTTAAGATCATCAAAGGAAGCATGGATAGTGATTGGGGGCAAGTATCTAGAGGTCAAGGAGCTTGGATTAGAGCTTAGGGAGTGTGCTCCACTCAAATCCTCATTTTCTCTTTCTCTCTTTACAAAGGTAAGGGGAGAGATATTTAGCTTAAATTAGAGAAAGGATATAGTGATAATAATAGGACTATAATGATATATATATATATATATGTTTGGTTTTATATTTATTATGGATTTATGTTATGTTGATTGTTGATGATTATGTTTATATTGATTGTTAAATTCTTTGTTCTTAAACTTTAAGGCTTATACTAAATAAATGAATATTGGTACTTGCCTTATGGATTATGATGAGTCACTTGATGAATTAAATCAATGGACAATATTCATGATAATATGGTTGTCCTTAGGCTTGGATGTTGATTGTGGTTGATTTATGATGATATGGATGGATGAATATTATAATCTCTATCATTGTTGCATTATTAAGGATAAACACCCTAAGTTAGAGGATATATATATATATATATATATATATATATAAAGAAATGTAATTATATAAAGGCTTGGCTATTTTAATTAAATTAAAATGAGTAGAAACACGTGCATCAAGAAGTGAGGAAGGACGTTAGGAATTGGGAAAGATACGAGAACATTCTATGGACCGAAGGACGGTTACGTGAAGGTTCATAGAATCGACGGACGAGAGTGTCATAGTGACTAGATTGTGTCATTGAAACAATCACGGAAAACTATTGTAGAGGACTTTGATCTACTAGAGAATCTAAGCCAGTGCGAAGGACGAATACACGCGAAGTACTGGATAAGTCGTGGGATTGGTCTTGTGCACACTATGATAGTTTTTATCAGTCACTTATACACATCATGACTAGTGCAAAGTGGTTTCCGCTATAGCCAATTTGGGTAAACAACCCAAATTGTACGAAGGACGGTCACGTGAAGTACTGTGCAAGCATTGGTTGGGGAACACTTACTCCTAGTTGATCATTCCCAATTGTGTGGAGGGCGATGTGAGGAAATATGGATATATGGACACATGGACAAATGGAAATGATATATGGTTTATTATCGGTATTGCATTATTTGCATATATGTATTATGGATAATGGTGTGGGAAATGAATGGAATTATGCATTGTTATTATGTGTATATCTTTATATTCTATTATTGTTATTATGTGTTTTCTTTAATTTATGTTTAAATGTCTCACCCTCTTGGTTGACATTTTTAGGTACCCACAATGGAGATAATTTGGATATTCCGCCACCGGGGAGCTTTACACTCCAATGACGGAGTCTAATATCTAAACATGACCTGAGGGTCATGTTGATGCAACCATTAGGATCTGTAATCATATGTAGCAAACTAATTATGTTTTATAAAGAGTATTTCAATATTTTGATTAAAATTCCAATTATTAATTATTGTACAAGGACTATACTTTTATATTGAGATTTTATAACTGAGGGAGTTGTAATAACTTATTTATGTAAATAAATGATATCTGGAAATCTGACAGGTATTATTGAATTATAAGGGAAAGATCCATTTAAAAAGGAAACCCTGTCAAAATTTTTATAAAACTCACTATTTCTTATATTAAACTTTATTATATAAAGGAAGGGTTTTACACAAAACCCTAAACTAAACTAAGAGACGTAACTTTAGAAATTCGCGGGCAATGACTCGTCTCCCTTAATAGAAACTCCTTGATTACTGAATCCTGCTATCTTTGGCGAGTGGAGCTCTGGCTTGGGCTTGGTGCAATAGCGAGCAATATGGCCAGGTTCATTGTAGCGAAAATAGTTGTAGTTACCCCTAGGGCAGTTCCACCCAAAATGGTTAGGATTACAATGGCGGCATTACGGGGGTAAGCTTTCTCCATGTTGTCCACTCTTCCTTCTCCTTTTGCTGTGGTGGGGCGAGCCATGAGGTACCCTGAGCCTTCTGCTAGGATTTTGATGAGGTGAAGAACTTTGAACAGGTCCATGATTCGCAAGTTGACGCGACGCTTCTACGACCACCTTCCTTGAATTACGTCCTCCTTCATTCATCCCACGCGTAGGGACCAATGTTGCAGGCCCACCACTTTCCAAGTGAATGCTGCCTCTCCACACGCCTCCAATGGGTGTGATCTCCTGCATTCCCTCCATATAGGCGATATAATGAATTCCACTCGATAAGCCATCTATAGTGGTGACGTCAAACACCAGCAAGACAATATATTAAGACATAAACAAACAACACAAACATGCATAATATAATTATAGACATCATCATCATTGTCATAACATTATCATTATTATCATAATCATCCACAATATTCCCAACACATGGCTTAAAAAAATCTTTTCAACCTTCTCAATTTCTTTCTCAATACTCTTAATCTTTTCTTATTGAGTTTTATGGATTCGCGACCATCGATGAATTGGGGAAAAAGAATCATCATCGAGGGGGAAGGGTTAAGTTAGCACACACGGCTACATCTCCTCCAATATCCTCCCAAAACCTAAATCGTAAGCAAACGGGACGTACAGGAACCTTAACCCACGCAGGTCAAACAGCCGAGAAAACAAATGCTGCAACCACTCAGGGTCAGCTAAAATAATTAAGTAATATTTGTGATATCAGAATATCACACCACGATATTATAGGGCCCATAACCAATCGAACTGCCCACCTCGTTTAGGTTCCCTCTCATCGTTTCGAAATTGATCAAGGGGGTGACAACACTTTTCTAGTCTCGAGTGCGCTACACGCTACGATCCCCTGGGTGTAACATCCCTGATTTTAATTCCAAGCATAATTATAATAAATCTAAGTTAGAATCTCTGTTTCACCAGTTTAGTAGCCGGGTAGTATGGAGGAGATGATGCAGATGATGAATTCCATTCAATTGGGACAGGATGATTTGAGGAGTGGGCAGGCTCAGGCCCTGAGCGAGCAGGAGCAAATTCAAAGTGCTCAGGATCGAATTCAGAGGAGGCAGTCCCGAGCTGCTGAGTTCTCTCACCGTGAGGTGAGGAGGAACCAAGCAAGGGATGCATTTATGCGTGGATGTGGCTATGCTCAGGGTTTTTATTTTGATGTGTCTGTGTACACGCAGGAGGATTTTGGTTTGTTGGATGCATCAGAGGAGGATGAATAGTGATGAGGGTGTTTATTTTATGATTTTCTGGATTCTGTATTGTGGGCATTTGTTTAAGACCTTATTATTAGACTTTGGCATTTTTATTTTTATTTTTGATGTAAGACTATGATGTAAAAACAGTTTTTTCTAGATTTTTAATTTTTTTTATTCGCATGTGTGTGTGATTTTTCTAGTTTTGCTTTATTAGTGCGCCTGTATATATATTGTGCATTGCAGCGGGTGAGAGTTGATGTTATCCCCCTGATAGATGCTTTTGTGATAGGGAAGCACCTAGTCCATTTACCTGCAGGTACATCAGTTTGAGGGAGCATCAACCTCCCTTGATGGTGTTCATGCGAAGCAGATGTGATAGGAAAGTGATTCAAGACCTTTATCTTTTTCTTTTTCTTTTTAATTTTTATTTTGTAGTTTGGGTTAGATTTGTTTGCTTGAGGACAAGCCAACCTCAAATTTTGAGGGAGTGGACAAAATAAAAATTAATTTTTCAAACTCGAATTCTTTCCCCATTATTTTGTGTTGGTTTGTGTCTTGGGTACTGGTAGATGATTATTCTTGACATAAAACTTGTGACCGTTCTTAATGATACGTGCTAACACTTGATCTAAGAATGGACTCATTGATTCTGGCGTGCACACTGTTTTGGATTGAGTAATAATTTTTGTTGAGAACTGGTTATTTTGATAAACTGTTTTGGAACAAGTTATTAGTGAACTAACTATTAGCTTGTGAGAATTTTTGAGCCTATACACTTGACAGGGATATGTGATTTATTTTGATTATTGTGATTGAGACTGTAACACCCCGATTTAGAAACTTTTAATTCACAAAAATACACGTCAATTTTTTTTATTTGATGACATTGACATGAGTTCTTCTTGCAAACACGTTTCTTTTCCAAAAATATTTTTGTTACAAAATTATACAAGCACGTTCCACGTCATCTATCAAGTTTTCCAAATCGAGATGTTACTCACACAGCGCTTTGGAATCCCAAGTTAATTCATCATCCTTTTATTTCGATTGTCAAGTCCAGAAATTATTACAAATGCGGGAGTTACATGGTATCCAGTAAAGTTATTAAATTCCAATAACATATATGACTCATAATACATAACTGAAAATGAACTAGCTACTGATCCTCATCACTGGACGCCGCAGCAGACACTTCTTCTGAGTCATACTCCCATTGTCCGCGCCCGAACACTCCACCAGAAAGATCCTCCGCTCGAGTCCTCCTTAATCCGCAGATCCTCCATCTAATTGGTCGACACAGGACCAATAAGGCATAAAACCAAGAGACAGAGAGAGAGTCAGCGTTTCCGGGCAGAAAGCTGACGGTGTGGAATTACAGCAGACACATTTATTAAGTTAAACAAATAAACAACATACAATAGACAATCATGCACATATCATGAATTCCAATTATCCTTTTCCACACTTTCATTCATCATTTAACATTCACTCGTAATTCACGACTTTTTAGTTATTATTTCCACTTATCCATACATTATCACATCTCTTGCTCATACTTGGCTATTCAGGCCTTATTTCCTTTCGTCATCACATCCAAAAACTCTCTTGTTGCCATAACACTTTCACAACATTTTTCTCTTTATTAAACGTTTCACCTTCCTGCCCGAGGGCTCTCTTGAAACCATACGTTTTTCATAACTTTTATCTTACTTTTCAAGATTACTGCTTTAACTTCATACATTATCTTCATTAAATATTATTGAAGCGCATCCTTCGATGATAGGAGAATTAGGATAAGTCATCAAGGAGTTTGTTTAGCATACATACATCTCCTCCAATCCTCCCAAGCCTAGTCGGAAGCAAACGGGACATACAGGAACCTTAACCCACGCAGGTCGAACAGCCGAGAAAATCCAATAGCATATAATATCTTTATCAAGACCACAATCGTACAGGCCGGTCATTACGACAATTAGTATTTTACGCGATACCGCAAGGGCCCAAAACCATTCGATTGTCCGCCTCGTTCAGGTTCCCTCTCACCGTTTCGAATTTGATCAAGGGGGCGACAGTACTATTCTAGTCTGCAGTGTGGAACACGCTACGATCCCTTGGGTATTAATCCCCGATCACATATACACTTGTTCCACCTAAAATAGTACTCTAGGTTACTTGACGTTTCACCGTCATCACCCTCCCCTATCACAATCACACACCTGAGTATCTGCAGATAAACAGGGTATCTTCCTCTCCACTACTTCACGCTCAACTCGCCGTATTTTAATTAATGTCTTTTAATATCTTATTAGTATTTTATTAATCCTAGATTCGGCGAGTCACCCTTGTTCATCCCTTCGGTGAACCTCAGCCTCTAATCGAATCTTTCGCATTAACGTCTTCTCATCGTTACACAATCGTCACAACAGCTCAGCACATCGGGAAGCTCCTCACTCAGAAACACATCACGTCAGTCTTTCACATCGGGGAGTTCCTCAACCTGGCACAGGTTACAATACTTCTTTCGCTGCTCAACACATATGCATCATTGATTTCCAATTGCATTCCTCTTTTATCATTTATTTACTTGCACTATCATTCCTTTCATTATACGCATATCATAACGTTATTAAGAATCTTTTCCTTTTTATTACTTATCCCACCATATCACATCATTCTCATCGGCGTCATTAATTTACTTCGTAATCAAAGCGTGGCAATAATTCATATAACATGATTACTCTCAATTTCAGATAAAAGTTCAGCAGGCATAAAGTAGCATATCATAATATTTCATCATCATAAATAAATAGCATCATGTCATGATATTATAACCAAAAAGGGATGTCTTATTCCCGCGTATGAGTGGCCAAACACACACAATCAATTGCCACTATACGACCGACTCTTAGACCCCATGTTCTGGCTTTTGAGATAGCCAAAAACAACTTAACATGTTACCTCCACACTATTGTATCTTAGAAAAGCTGCTCTCTCACCTTGACAGTCGATAAATTCCCAAAAGCTTTTACTGATGCGATCCTCCAACACGCGTCCACAGCTGACACCCTCTAATCCTCAAAACAGACATCACACATTAATAATACAATCTAATCCAATACTTATCCCAAAATTAAAATCGCTCTTTAAAACTTAAATTGAAATCCTTCGAGTAAAATCAAAACATAAATCTTTTACTCCGAAATCATCCCAAAACTCTTTAACACTTTAAATTCTTCAAATCATTATAGGACAATTAGCAAAATCATCTTAAATAAATAGATTAGTGGCTGGTCCGTCTTGGACAGCAGCTCACTCGAACCCGAAAACATCGAAAACTTCAATTATGCAATTTCGCTTTAGCTATAATTTAGAACACTTAAAACTCATGTTTGTAAACACTTGTAAACAGTTTATCAATTGAAAATACTTTAATAAAAATTTCTGGACAGCCGCTACGTTATTTCATAAGAGTCACTTTTCGAAAGTCTGAAATCATCGTAATACCATGCGTGAGCTCACAAAACCTTTAAATATAAAATAAATACTTAAAACGATTCGTTTTCAAACCATAACATTTTAAATAAAACGTGGGCAGCCATGAAAAGTTCCAACATCCAGAAATGAATTTAAAATTAAGCGACTCAAAACCAATTTATTTTAAAAGTAATTCATCAATTGAACACTTAGCATATAACTATTTATAAACAAGGACAAACGTACCAGTTAAATCACATGCGTTTACATTCACAATTCATTTTTCCTTCACTACTTAGTCACACACATACAATCATAGCAAGTAATCACACCAGTTTTATAAATCCACTTTACCCGAAATAAGTTTTCTTTTAACTCAAGTAATTCAATTTACATGTCTTAAATCAATTCAAATTAAATCATATCAACAACATACCATTCCAACTAAATATATTTTTCACAACCATATTTTCATTTGTATAAAACAGAGACATACAAGCAATTCAATGAGGACACACACATTTTCTTAGCTATAATTTCATGAAAACTATATAGCACGTAAATTAACTTTTATGAACAAAAGCCATCCTCTTATACTCATTCAATTATTCAAACATCACAATTAAGATAATTGCATTTCAGCCAAGTCCAGCAATCCACACAAAGCATTACATTTGCCAAAACATCAAACACACGCTAGATCAAATACGGGGAATTCAAGGAAATAAAATCCCAAAACCAAATCAAACAACTCATTTCAGTTCCAAACTTTGCAATACACTTTAACACATATTAAAATACCTCAAATAAATTTTTATAATCATTTCAATGTCCAGAACCTAAGTTTCCATTCAATTTTGTTCAAAAATCCCACTCTGTACTGTTGCAAACAGTGGCAAGTTCGTATTTATTTAAAATAGCAAATTAAGTCCAATTGTCACGAAATTTGGTACATGACATCCTCATATAGTTAGGAACATCTCATAAAAAATTCAGATTATTTGGAGTTGTGGAAGTAATACTTTTTCAATTAAATTTCCCCTTGATGAGTACACTCCTGTTAGTGGAGTGCAACTCTACATTTTAGTATGTCTCCGAAATGATGCAACCACCTCGATGCTCTAATAGTTTGGAATGTATATTTGTATTTTGAGTTTTAATATAAAGTTTATGTTTTGTTATAATTAGGTGGATATCACTTTTGATGGATATCTAAATATCCTCCTCTTATTATAGTGATATTCCCTTTTGAAATGTAAAACCTTAAACTGTATTTTATGGACTTTGAAACATATGATGTAACACTTTTAATTTTTGTAGTTTGTATCGGAAAATGTGTATGATGATATTGAATCTGGATCTGACAGGTTATATTCAAGTATTTTAAAAAGGGAAAAGTTAATTTTTTTTGGTAGAAGAATAAATCTTATTACCACTGAGCAAATAAAAATACAAAACTAAGGACTTATTTATGAGACTTGCCACCTACTAGGTAGGGTTCAAGCTACACAAATAATCCAAGACCAGTTATGAGTTTGCCACCTTCTATGAAGGGTTCAAAGTCATAACTGGAATCTAATCAAAGTTCTAAACAAACTCTATCCACTAATGCTCTATTATTCCATCTTCTAAACTTAGGAAAACAGTAATCAATTCTAGTGGCAATGTCTCTCTTAATAATCTTGAAAATTCTGCTAATCGACCTGCATGAATTATTGAATATCCTCAAGTTTCGTTCATGCCAAATTTGATAAATAACAGTAGCTAAAAGAGCCGCAACACAAGCCCTCCTCGATTTTTCGTGAAAAGCATGACAACACCATCTGGTCCAAATCTGAAATCTGGTGTGATAGTTATCCAGCCCCAACCAATTGTAGCAAATCTCTAGCAATTCCTTGCTCCAACAGCAGTAAAAAAAGAGATGCTCTTTAGTTTCTTGACCTGCAAGACATAAGATATAGCCATTCGGACCTATCATCCATGTGAGCTTATCCCTTGTTTGAATTGTCCCATGAGCTAGCAACCAAAAAATAAATCTATGCCTTGGTACACTAACTCTATTCCAAATGATTTTGTGCAATGGAAATAAAGTGTGAGTACCAGTAAGAAGAGTGTAGCCTGATTCAATTGTGTAACCATTGGAATCAGCAATCAAAACATCCCCATGATAGCCATTTTTCAATCTATCTCTGACCTTGAGCAGTTGAAAAGTCAATATTTTAAAGTAAATCCCGTCAGATTTTTCCTAAAATTTTCATAATTTAATAATTAATAAAGAAAATAAAAAGTAGGATGTTACAGCTCTCTGGATTTCTGTCGGCATTCGAGGTGAGAGAGCAGCTTTCCTAAGACACCGTGGTGTGTAGGTAACATGTTAAGATGTTCCTGGCCATCTCAAAAGTCGGAACGTGGGGTCTGTGAGTCAGTCGTATAGTGGCAGTTGACTGTGTATGTTTGGCCACTTATACGCAGAACTAAGACATCCCTTTTCCGTTATAATAATATGACATGATGCTATCTATTTATGATGATGGAATGGTATGATTTGATAATTTATGCCTATCGAGTTTTATCGGAATTTGAAAGTATTCATGCTATATATTATGTTGCTCTGTTTGATTAATCATTCTGATAAAAATGATATGAAAATGTTGAAATGTCATGATGAGTATTGAAAGAGTTTAATAAAGGCGAATTCGGCTAAGATGAAAAGATTGTTGAAATGAGAAGTAATGAAAGTAAAGTGGACTTGTACAGAATGTGTAATTGGAAAGAATGAGTTGTTGTGGATATAATGGACATGTGATAATGAATCTCCCTGATGTGCACCAAGGTGGATTTTGTGCTTTTCAGGTCGAGCTTGTGCTGACCACGTGTGCAGTATGCCCGTGTGTCCGAGCCCTGTTGCATTAAGCAAAGTACTGTTGGAAAATATTAATGTGAAAGATGGATAATTAGAGGTCAATGATCACCGAAGGGATGTACAAGGGTGACTCGCCGAACCTTAGGATTGATAAAATCTTAATAAGACATTAAAAGACATAAAATAATGCGGTAAGTTGAGTGTGAAGTAGTGGAGAGGAAGATACCATGTGTATCTGCGGATACTCAGGTGTGTGATTGTGATAGAGGAGGGTGATGATGGTGAAACGTCAAGAAGCCGGGAGTGCTTTTCTAGGCGGAACTAGTCTATAAGTGATCGGGGATTAATACCCAAGGGATCGTAGCGTGTTCCGCACCACGAACTAGAAAAGTACTGTCGCCCCCTGATCAAATTTGAAATGGTGAGAGGGAACCTGAACGAGGCAGACAGTCGAATGGTTATTGGGCCCTTGCGGTATCGCGTAAAATGCTAATTGTCATGATGGCCGGCTCTTACGGTTGTGGCCTTGACATACATATTTATATGCTGTTGGTTTTTCTCGACTGTTCGACCGGCGTGGGTTAAGGTTCTTGTACGTCCCGTTTGCTTCCGTTTAGGCTTGGAAGGATTGGAGGAGATGTATGTGTGCTAACCAAACTCCTTGATGACTTTCCCTAAATCCCTTGTCATCGATGGATGCACTTCAATAAAACTTAATAAGAAACGTATATGCAGATAAAAATATAATTCTTGATAAGAAAGATAAGACTTATGGAAAGTACGTGGTATCAAGAGAGCCCTCGGGCAAGGGAATGGTCTGGAGTGATGGCAAAAGGAAAGATTCGGAATTAAGGCTTGGATTGTCAAGTACGAGGTAGAGATGATAATGAAAAATATGGATATTGGAAAGGATAACTTGAAATCATGAGATGTGAGTGCATGTTTAAGGTGTTTTTGTTTATTTATTTATCTTAATATGTCTATCTGCTGTAATCCCACACTGCCGGCTTTTCGCCCGGAAGAGCTGACTCTCTCTATTTCTCTGCTGTTTGTTTCTATCGATCATTTGTCGACCGATTAGATGGTGGACCTACGGACGGGGAAGGATCATCTTCATAGGAGGCGTCAACTGTAGTTCCTAAGGATGAAGGCCATTCGCTCTATTAAGTGTTTACCATGCTTTGCAGTGATGCTTTATTTTTGTTCAGGTAGATTCTGACAACTTTGCTCAGATATCATGTAACCCCATACTGATAATAATGTTTTCAAGCTTGATATCTGAAATAGTATTTTGATGATTTATGATTATAATAAGTTGGGTTTCAAAGCGCGGTGTTGGTGACATCTCGATTTGGAACTTGACGTGTGATGTGGGGCATGAACGATTTATTTGATAATGGATATGTTTTTTAAAATAAAATGTTTTACAAGACGAATTCATGCCCATGTCACCAATGTAAAAAAAAAATTGTTCAGATTTTTACTAAATAAAAAGAAATTTCAGTTACTAAATCGGGGTGTTACACATAGCACATACCTCCCATGTGCTCGCTCGATTCGTCAACCTTCCGTCCGCTTTGGCCATCGACCCTCTCTTCCTGAAAAGACCTACTTCCTCCCGCTTCCTGTGCCCGAAACTTGTCGGGGCAATTTTAGGCATAGTGCCCTGGCTGACTACACCGGAAGCAAAGTTTCTCCTTCCTTTGTTTGCTCACGGTCTAGTAGACACCGTGGTGAAACTTCCTACAGTGCGGGCAAAGTGGTTTAGCTTTCGGAACAGTTCTGCCATAATTCGTTCTTTCCTTGCCTCTAATGGGTCCCCCTAAACCCTGCATATTCCTACCCATGCCTTCAGATGCTTTCCGCTTCAAACCCTCCTTATAGATGCTACACATATTAACCAACTGGGGAAAGCTACCACCATTAAAACGCTCAAAAGCTATCCTTAGTTCCGTACTAAGTCCCGATCTGAACTTAAAACACTTAACCCTATCGTCAGAATCTTTGTAGTCCATAGCGAATAAGATCTTCAAACTTAGTGGCGTATTCAGTTACACTCATGGTTCCCTGGGTCAGCCTCAAAAATTCCAACTCCTTCTCCCTAAGGACATTCACCGGAAAGTATTTCGCACGGAATCTCCTCTTAAATACATCCCAGGCTACACTCTGATCTTTCACTTCTAAGATCCACTGCATGTGCGCCCACCATTGTTCCGCCTCTCCTGTTAGTGCAAATGTTACTAACAATGCCCTCTGATTATCTGGAGGACGCATCGCACAGAATACCTTCTCTATTTCCTGGAGCCACTTCTGTGCTCCGTCCGGGTTGTAGCCACCCTTAAACATCGGTGGTACCTTCCTTCTGAACTCAGCCACCCAGTCGATCTCAGCTGGAGCTGGTGGTGGTTGAAAATTCAGTGCTGCTGTGGCTGCTAAATTCTCTAAAATTGCAGCGATCCTATCATCGTCACTGCGTCTACTAGCCATAATACCTAGCCTGGGAAAAATAACTTGTCAATAAATACACAAATAGCCAACTACACATATACCTTATTACTCTAACTTAGACACTTAACTATTTATCGGTTACTCGCTTGGTGAGTAAACCACAGGAGTTGTGAGTCCACACTCCAAAGGTCGAGGGAAACTGCTCTGATACCATAAATGTAACACCCTATTTATAATTACCCTTAATTACCCCATATGAAAATAGTGGACCAAAATTTTCTTTTTATAACTCTGTAACTTATAAAAATCTCCGTGAAAACGGACGGAGTTTCCTTTGTTTTTATAACTTTCCAGAATATAATTTTTCTTGTAACCTGTTATAAAGCAAAATATTCATATCATACAGCAAGCCGATAGGGCAAATCATAACATTGTGCATCATAGTGCACTATGAATAAAACAGTTACATCAACATCAGAGTTTTAGCAGCAAATATTAATAAACCTTTGAAAATAGTTAATTTTTCCCAAAGAAACTCCTTCTCCAGAAGGAGTGGTCCTGGGCCGACCCAAAATAAATATTTACATTTTGTACAACAAAATAGCTACATCATTATCATCGAAAAGGGCCCTGGACATAAAACATGTCCTATAAACTATAACCTATTCTCCCCGCGGGGGAGAGTATCCCTGCTCGGCCGAAATCGGTGCAAACTCGAGCCCAATTCCTGTGGAAAAAAATTAAGGAGGTGAGCATTACACATGAAGTACAAAAGCAGTTTCTAACTAGACATAATAACCTACTAAGTCAAACATAATTAACAGACATTACATATACATCCATTCAACACTCCAATCATACTCAATCACAATTCCAACATTTACATTAATTAATTTACTTATTTCCTTTCCTATGCTTTCCTATCATTCCTTTCTTTTGGTTGCACCACTAGGATTTGATTGCACCTGCTAGGGCGTTTGGTACACCCATTAGGGACTTTGCACCCATCAGGACTTTGGCACCCATTAGGCTTCACCCGTTAGGACTATGCTCATTACTTTACTCATCCCTCCCTTATTCTTTCTCATTTCAATTCATTTACCCTTAGTTTTATTCCCGACTCTAATCTCGTCTATTTAGCAGCGAATTGATCCATTGGGTACCCCGACGCCTAACGAGGCATTTGGACCTAAAGGGGCATTTAGCCTGATGAGGTGTTTGGCCCTGATGGAGCGTTTGGAACACCTCGCAGGGAACCTAGTGTGCTGGTGTGCCCCAATCATCAATTCAGCTGCATATTCCTGCAACCTTAACAATTAATCCTTTCTCTCATTGGTTAACTTATTCGTTTCCTATTAGTCATGCATTCTATTCAATTTATCATATATCTCTCTCCGTCATCTAAGTACACATACCAATATCTCAAACAAACACATAACCACAAATATACAATTATTTCACTTTATCATTCAACAATACATTTATCACACATTCATCACAATTTACATACTCAATTTCCTAAGTTCATGCTCTTACTTTTAATTCATTTTATTTATCCCTTATCAATCATACACTACGACACATATATATATATATATATATATATATATCATTTAATCATTCAAGTATACATAACAATTATCACACACAACTATTCAGAAGCATCAATCAAGGGTTCATATTCCACTACAAGAATAAGTTGTATTACCGACGCCAATTACTGAGGGCCCCCGTGTCCGTCGATAAAAATAGAAGTACCGAGAGAATGAGCCCTCAGTAACAATAAAAAATTTTCCCGCCTAAGTAAAAAATTACTGAGGGCCATTCCGTCGGAAATTCCCTCGGAAATATCAAAATAAATAAATAAATATTAAATTTTAATCAATAAAAGTTACAGAAGAACATTAGTCGTCGGTAAAAAAAAATCCCTCGGTATTACAGAGGGATTGTAGCCCTCGGTAACAATAAATTCCCATACCCTCGGTAAGACCCTCGGTAAATCCTTTATAATTTTTCCTTAGACTATACCCTTTCATTTCATTTCACTAGCAAAGCTCGCTCCCACTTCCACTTCCACTCTCACGCTGCTCCCTCTCACGCTCCCTCTAGCTACCAGCGCTCACTCCCACTTCCACTCTCCCTCTCACGCCGCTCCCTGTGAACCGCGTCTTCCCGCAGCACCCCCGACGACGGCGTCGTCCCCCAGCACCCCCGACGAACACTCCCTCCCCCAGCATCCCCGACGACCGCACCTTCATTAGTGCCCTTCCCCAGGTTCATATTCCCTGACGACGAACACTTTAGGTGCATATTTCTTCTTCCTCTTTTCCATGTCTCAGTTCATGGTGAATAATAGTTGATAAAAAATATTTAGACTACATGTGATTTTGTGCTGATTAGGTTCCAATCCTTCTAATTTTGTTGATTAGCTAAGGATTTAATTCCATGCATTAAGTAAAATAGGTTCGAAATTAACTATGCAGTAAAATAGATCAGTTATACCTTTCCCCATTTTTGACTAGGTTTGTTCTTTATTGATTTTTATTGTTTAGTTTGTTCGGACTTGGTTCGTGGTGCAAAGGACAAACACCTCAGAGTGAAGGGTCCTGTCAGGAAAGTTCTTAAAAACACTACCAGGAAAGCCCCCTGTGAAGAAGGTCTTTTTATTTTCTTTAACTTTTTTTGTTTTTGTAATCTTGCTTTTACGATTTTATGATTCAATTATAGAAAAAAAAATGTAATGTACTACTAGCTTTTATGATTTTAATTTTGAAATTGAAATTGAAATTGCTTGTGAGTGTGTCATTGGTATTGTAGTTCTCGAATTTGATTTCTGACTTTGAGTGTGTCATAAAGTAAATTGAAATTGAATTTGATTTTAAAGAAGAACATGTTATTGCTTGTGGCTTTGAAAGAGCATAGGTTTCTGACTTTGCCTTGCTAAGTTTTGCTGATTTAAGCATTTAAGCATTCATAAAAACATTTAACACTTAGCATATATATATATATATATATTCAATCACAAGTATCAATTAGGGTTCATTTCATCTATTTGCATAGTCATAATATTAATATCATTCCCTATCCTATGGTTCATATCACAAAACTAAACACAAATTCCTAGCAAATCACTATATACTAACTAGAAACTATTTCCTAAATCAAGGTAACACCCACTCCTGACCTTTACCTTGTAGTTGGAGGAGGAAGTACCAAACCCTAACTCAAAAATCCCCTTTTATCAACACAAACAAGTAGCCACCAAGAATGTAGTGAGAGGGAGGGAAAGAGCTTGATTCCTAAGCCTTTAATGTAGAGAGAGAAAGCTTCAAGGCTATGGAGGAGAGAGAAAGTGAACCATGAAGCAAAAGAGACATAAATATTTAGAGATGGGGGTGAAAAATTCATGTAACATGAAAGAGGAAAGGAAAAAAACTTGAATCCAACTTACTTTGAGCTTGGAATGATGGAAATCAAGAATGGGTATTGAAGCTCTTGAACCCTAACTCATGGCCATGATTTTAGAGAGGGAAAATGAGAGATTGATGAAGGTTTGAGTGTTTATGTGTGATGGAAATCAAGTATTTGATGATGATTTGTTGGGTCTTTGTATGAATTTTTGAGGTTGAAGTATCTAGGGTTTTGGGGAAAAGAATCGCCCTAGAGAGAGGAAGGGAAATAATGGTGCGTGTGTGGTGATGAATTGGCTGCACCAAACTTTAAATCTGGTGCACACCTGCGTGCAGCTTTTGGCGCACCTGGGCGCGCGGTGCTTGTTGAAGCTGGTGCGTACAGCGCTGGCGCGACAACTGGTGCGTGGCTGGTGGGCTGGTGTGGGACGGGGGCGCCAATTCCAGATCCCGGTGCGTCAGGCACGCGCCTAAGCGTGCAGCGTGGTGCACCAGGGCGCAGTTTTGACTGCGAGCACCACCAATTTTGGTGCTGGCGCGCCTAGGCGTGGCCCAGTGCGCCTGGGCGTGGCCTGAAGAACTTCCACTCAAATTGCTATATCTTCTTCGTTAATCGTTGGATCTTGCTCAATTTTTTAGACAAGCTTCCTAAGACACTTATCTTCACATCCAATTGTGGAATTTACGTTTAGAGTTGTAGATATTTTATTTTTAATTTCCTAATACAGGGTGTTTCTAACACCGAAAACATCGTTTTTAACACCCGTTTGGTCTTCTTTAATTTTTCTATTCGATGCCTATGCTTCTTAACCCTTCTATGGTACTCAAAGGAAATCTAATCTATCACCTTAAATTCTTTTATGCATTTATTCTAACCTCTTCTTATGCTTTTATAAATAAATTCGTTTATAATTAAAATCAGGATGTTCTGAAGGGTGGACAGACGCATATCCTCACTAAGATTGACATGGTGCAGGATACACAAGATCGGATTTTGAGGAGGCAGTCACGAGCTGCTGAGTTCTCTCGCCGTGAGGTGAAGAGGAACCAGGCGGTTCATGCTTTCATGAGGAACTGGAGCCAGGATCAGGGTTACTCCTTTGATGTGCCTGCATACGCGCAGGAAGATTTTGGATTACTGGATGCATCAGAGGAGGATGAGGATAAGTAGTGGTGTGGAGTGCTTATTGCTGATGGTTTTTATGGATTTTGTTATTGGGACCCCTGTATTTCATATTTATGTTTATCAGACTTTGGTGTTTTTATTTCTTTTTGCTGTAAAACATATTGATGTAAAAATAGTTTGTTTCTAGGATTTTTCTTTTCTTTATTCGCATGTGTGTGTGATTTTTCTAGTTTTGCTTAATTATTGCATCTGTTATCTATATATTATACGTTGTAGCAGGGGGAGTTGATGATATCCCCCTTGTAGGTGCTTTTGTGACAGGGAAGTGCCGAGTCCTTTGACCTACAGGTACATAAGTTTGAGGAAGCATCAACCTTCCTTGGTGGTGAATTTACAGTAGATGTGATAGGGATGTGATTCTGGACCTTTTCTTTTTTAGTTTTTTATTTTTATTTTGTAGTTAGGTTAGATTGTTTGCTTGAGGACAAGCTGTAAGACCCGGGCTGATGAGGGCGGGGAGTGATCGCCGGTGCAGAGAGGCACAAACAAGGAGCGGCTCCTGGCAGGCTTCTAAGGGAGGGGTACATGGATGAACCGACACACCGGAATGATAGAGTGATTCTGAGACTGTGTAGGAATGGGACTACACAGTACAGGAAGGCTTAAATGAATTGATTAGTACTACCCATATCAACAAGATGCATCTTCTTTTCGGTAGCCCATCACATAAGAATTCCATGGTTAAGCGTGCTTGACGGGGTAATTCTGGGATGGGTGACCTCCCGGGAAGTTTTCCCGGGAAGTGTGCGAGTGAGGACAAAGCACGCTGAAAAGACTCGTGTTGGTATGTGGGGACAGTCGCAATCCATTTGCTTGCAAGGGATGTTACAAATGGTATCAGAGCGGCTCCTCTCCCAGTACGGTGTGGTTCGGACGAACCAGGCAGAAGCTGGTGGGCATGTAAGACCCGGGCTGATGAGGGCGGGGAGTGATCGCCGGTGCAGAGAGACACGGACAAGGAGCGGCTTTTGGCAGGCTTCTAAGGGAGGGGTACATGGATGAACCGACACACCGGAATGAGAGGGTGATTCTGAGACTGTGTAGGAATGGGACTACACAGTACATGAAGGCTTAAATGAATTGATTAGTACTATCCATATCAACAAGATGCATCTTCTTTTCGGTAGCCCTTCACATAAGAATTCCATGGTTAAGCGTGCTTGACTTGGGGTAATTCTGGGATGGGTGACCTCCTGGGAAGTTTTCCCGGGAAGTGTGCGAGTGAGGACAAAGCACGCTGAAAAGACTCGTGTTGGTATGTGGGGACAGTCGCAATCCATTTGCTTGCGAGGGATGTTACACAAGCCAACCTCTAAGTTTGGGGGAAGAGACAAAATAAATATTAATTTTTCAGACTTGAATTGTTTCCCCATATTTTTGTGTTGGTTTGTGTCTTGGTGTAACGGTAGATGATTATTCGAGGCATAAGACTAGTGACCGTTCTTAGTTTCATATGTTATACTTGATCTAGACATGAATTCATTGACTTTAGCGTGCAACACTATTTTGGATTGAGTTGTAATTTTTTTTGTTGAGAACTGTTTATTTTAATAATGTGAGACCCACAATTTTACCCATTTTATTTGAGAATTTATATTTGAATTTAAATTATTATATTTGATTTTTGATAAATTGTGATACCTGGATTTAATTAAAATCATATGAATTATATATATATATACACACGTGGTATATATATATTATATATATATATATGCATACCAATGTTTTCTCTAATGTATTTAAATGAAATATTTTAAGGTATAGTATTTGATTTAAATGATCTTAGAAAATGAAATGCTTTTTGAAGGATTAAGATGTTCTATCTTCAAAAATTCATATCTTTTAGACCGTACGTCGAAAAATTACAAATGATATATCAAAACGATCGTATCGAAATCTAGATTATGAAAATGTAAAGTTTTGAATTTAATTTTGGATTTTTCGAATTTTTATTGCTGAGACAGTACAGTACGACTTATGTGTTCTAAAACTTGAAAATAATGCTATTTAAAAAAGCAATTAATGACCTTTTGACTCAAGTGTATTTTATTTTGAAAACAAAAATACATTTTTGAAGTTTTCTATTGGACCACCTTCCAAATAAAATATATTTTCGTATTTTTATTATTATAAATTTATTTGAAAGCTTATGATGTGTATTTTTGGAGGAAATGATCTTAGAGCTTCAAAAATTCATAACTTTCAAACGTAAGTCCAAAAATTATAACTTTTATATCAAAACAATTGTATCGAAATGTAGTATTTGAATATGTGAAAATAAAATTTTTATTTTAGCATCTACGAAAAAAATTACTGTACAGTAGGAAAAACGAATTGTTGGTATTTTAAACTTTTTAGGAAAAATTATCTTGGAGCCTAAAATAAATTATTAGACTATAAAATATTTTTATCTATACATTTAAATAATTATATGGATGCTCATTGGCTGCACCGTCCAGAGTTTATTATTTTTCTAATTATTTCTGAATTTTTTTAAGTAAAGGCTTTATTATGATTGGTTGTTGAAGAGGTGAATTCAAAAATGAGCCAATGAAAATTTTTCTCCTCATTTTGGTCAAGGGTGCCGTCCAAAATAATGAAGGAAAGAGGGAGATATTTTGTTCAGCAAATTACAAGAAGCATCTTGAATTAAAGCTTTAGTTTTTAGGAAAATCATCATTAATGCAAATGCATGTTCCAAAGGATGAATTTGAAAATTTTTGACCCATTTTTGGTTGAAAGGTTCGTGTAACAGACTAGGAAAGGAGGGAAAAATATTTTCACTTCACCTATAAATAAATGCATAGCTTCATCACTTTTTCACACACATGTTGCAAGCATTTTTAGAGAAAAATTTCAAAAGAGAGACTTTGAAAGAGAGAGGGGGGCGTGGAACACTTGAGGGGAGGAAGGAAAATTTTTCATTCTCATTCTTGAAGATCACTTTGCTTAAGGAAGAAAGGTAACCCTAGAACCTATGTTTTACTTTGTTTTAATCTCTTATTTCATTAATCTTTTCTATGGATATGAATTATAAACTAAAATCTCTAAATATTTGTTGATATAGATTTTTGAATTATATGAATGGTGTTATTAGTCATATGAACAAAGAATGAAAAGGGACTCAAATGAGGTTTAAAGAAATGTTCCATTTCCCCTTTTTATTTCATGTAATGACCAACTTTTGATGATGATATGGGAAATAATATTCTGGATTTTTAGTGATAAAAAGTTATGTTCTTAAAACTATTTCTACTCTAAAATGCAAGTTTTTAAATTGTTTTAAGTATTTGTGAATTTTGTTCATGTTCATATGAATAAGGATTAAAATGGACTTATAAAGTGGTTTAAAGAAACAAAGTTTCCCCTTTTTATTTCCTATTGATGGACAAATTTTTGAGAAAGAAATAAGGGAATGAAAATGTTATTTGCAATCATATAAAAATGTTTAAGTGATTTTTGAAATTTTTTTATAATGATTGTTTGAGGTTTAGTCATGAATTTTTAACGAGAAATAATCCTTTGATGAATAAACAAAACTTGATTTGGGAAATTTGCAAAAATTTATTTTGCTCACTGTATAAACCGTGAGGTACATGGAAAAACAAAAAAAATAAAATTTGTATAATTGTTGGATGTTTATATGAGTGATTCTTTGTTCTTAATAGTTAATAGCTGATTATAAGGTTTAAATGATTGATTATGTGAAAAATAATTTTGGTTACTGTTTTTATCATGATGATATGGCCGAATTATTATTTATATAGGGTAGGTATGTTGTTGTAATTTTTCTAAGTATATATGTAATTATGTGGTGTTTATATCTTAAATTCTTGAAGTGATTTCATGAAATAACAATTGAAGGAATGATTTTATATAAAAAAGTTAATAATTCCGGGAATTTATTTATATTCTGGAAATTTTATTTGCATGAGGATATATGAATTAAAATGATATTTCTATGTGTAATTATGATGTGCCTATGTACCTATGTGTTTAGTGTAGTTTATAGTGTGAAAAAGAAAGTTTTTTTAGTGACTGAAATTATTATTTTTCTGGAAATCAAGTTGCTGTCCAGACTTGATATAAATTAGAAAATGTGACTATTTTTCTAAGTTATGGATATTTTTGAGTTATATATAGTTCTTAGTTCTTGTATATAGGTGTTAGAACTTTAATTATGATTAAATTTGTGAGTAAATGCAACTTGTTGGTGTGGCTGTCCAACAAGTTTATTTTTGTTTATATAAGCCAAACCTTGGGATATTTTTGTAGTAGAGTATGTATGTAAGTTATAGGAAAAAGTGGCATATTTTTCTGATTAACTGTTTGGAAGAAAAGTAATTTTTGGGAATTAAAGTCTAAGCTGTTCAAAAATATATATTGTTTATGTGATTTGATTTAGTTTAGAAATTGTGATGATGTGATAAAAATAAGTGATTTTATGTAATAGGAGTTTAGATGCATAATATGTATGTACTGATGCTTAAAAGTGATTTTCTGTGTACTGTCTATAGTCTGTGATTTAATTGACGATAGAGAAAAATTATTTTGAACTTTGAAATACTTGAGTTTATATTCTAATTGAGCTATATGTGTTTATAGTGTGATTATGCAAAATTTGTTTACTGCTTGGATTGATTAAATGTTGCATCAAAGATGAGTACTTCTAATTCATGCTGTATGAATAGTCTGAAAGTGATAGTTGTTATAAGGTGTCTAAAAGTGAAATTTTTAATAAAGGAAAAATTGAGATTTATTTTTAAGATGTTATGATTATGTTTTAAAAATTATGTTACGTTTGGAAAAGGTTTTCATAATTTAAAAGCTAAAGAGAAAAAGTGATTTTTCTGATACAGTAGTCTGTTTTTTATTTTCAAAAAGGTTTTGAGCTACTGATGCCATTTTTGTATTTTAAGAGGTACCAAGTACTTTTTTTTAATAAAGAAAAGTTGATTATTATGTTAAGCTTTGGTAAAGAGTTCTTTATTAAATTTAGAATTGATTTGTTAAATTATGTGTATCAAATTGTTTAAGGTTCTCGTGTGGAAGCAATTAACGCAATTTCTAATCAAGCAGACACAAGTTCTGTAGCTACATCTCAAGGTGAGAGAGTAGCCATCTTAAGACACAATGGCACCATGGTAACATTAGGACGATTTCGACCATCTCAAAAGTCGGAATCCGAGGTTATTTGTTCGTATGCGAGACGACAATTGATTGTGGGTGTTTAGTCGTCTACGCTACGACAATAACTTTACATTATTTGTCTGATTTATTGGATATGATATGGATATGTGATCCTATTTATTTATTTTGGAAATGATAAAAAGATTATGAGGAGAAAGGATCAAAATGGAATTATAAATGATTGAAAATATATTGGTTTATGTATGGATAATTATTGGGTATTTATTGGAATGGTTATTCCTATGGAAAGGACTTGGTATATGTTGAGAACTGAACTATGTTAAGAAATTATGACAAATGATTATTTGAATCTTGTGGAAATTTGAGAATCGTTGTCAATGTACAGTGATGGTGCAAGCGGCACAATGACTTTATTATATCCCCTTAAGTGACTGGCCACGTGAATGACTTTGCCGTGGTTTCATGTCTTGTGGAATCCACTGTACTATAGGGAGGTGTTTGCTGTGGTCCCTTAGAGGTCGAGGCCCGTTAAAAGCGCGGCTTAGAATGGGTCGACCAACTTAGGATAATAAAGACATAAAGACTTAAAAGACTCTAAGCTTAAATCCTTTCTAACTACACGATGAGAGTGAAGTAGTGGAGAGGAAAGATACCGTATACTTGGAGGTCGGGCATCCCTCTAAGTGGTGATTGCGATAGGGGAGGGCAAGGACGGTGAAACGTCAAGAAGCCTAAGAGCGCTTCCCTAGGCGGGACGAGGTTACAATGATCAAGGTCACTGGCGAACATTGATCGTAGCAAGAACTGCAACGCGAACTAGGGATAGAGCTGTCGCCCCCTTGAGAAAATCTTAGATGGTGTAGAGGGAATCCGAATGGGACTAGAAGCCATTGTTTTTGTGAATTGGGATATTATGAAATGATATTTTGTTTTGCTGGCCAACAAGGTATGGTTCCAGCCGGTACGTACCCTTTGGCTTCGATGTCAGCATGGTTAGGATTCTTGTGCATCCCATCTGCTTTCCGAACTAGGACGTGGTTGGATATTGGAGGAGGAGATGTATCGTGTGTGCTAATCTACCCCTTACCTCAATGATTTTCCTCCCTAAATCATTGATGGATGTGAAAGACTTAGTGAAAAGTTTTATGAAAATAGAAACCTCAAGTAATGATGTTAAGTGGTTGTAATGATGAGTTATAAAGACATAAGTGATAATGGTATGTTATGGTGAACCCATGGTAATGTTATAATGTAAGGTTAATGTCATATTATAATTGTATGTGTTTGATTCTAGTGTGATCCATGGCATAAGCCCATGCCGTCAACGACATTGTTCGTTTGATCGCTAACTCTCTCTCTCTCTCTCTCTTCTCTTCTATGTACTTGTTTCTATGGTAAACTTTAGATGGCGGACCGAGTGCTGCAATTGGTGATGTCCCCTTTGGCGGGAGGACAGTGGGTTAGGACAGCAAATGGATGGATATGGGAGGAGCCGACGAGACTCGGTTTTGTGGACAGAGACCATGTGCTTCGTGGAGTAGCTACTGACCGTGTTGAAGTTCGTTTTCTGCTGAGAGACTTTATGTCGGGTGGACCCAGGGATTTTCATCAGAATGCACCACTTGTCGATAATAACATTGGTGAGGAAGAGGACCCCGAGGAGGATCCAGAAGAAGATCCAGAAGAAGATCCGGAGGAAGACCCAGTAGAGAATCTAGACGACGATGAGTAGTGTCAGCTTGTAGTAGTGTATGGTTTTTGTGTATGAGTCAAGGACGATAATACCCTCTGATAACTATGTAACCCAATGTGGGATTTATTTTTATCTTTTAATATTGCTATTTTGAGGATAATGGCTTTTATGCCGAAACTATTTATGTTGGATTAGTTTATGAATGAAGTTAATTTTCCGCAATTATACTATCGCGTTTTGGTGAATAAATTATGGTGATAACGTGACACTTCAGTTTGGAGTTTAAGACATGTTTTCATACAATCAAGTTAAGAAGGAAATGTTTTGGAAATTGTTTTGAAAGCTAAGTTAAAGTTTTGGAAACTAAGATAATGTTAGAACAATATGCAAAACCTTTTCGAATAAAATAAAATGTGATAAATGTTTTTATAAAAAAAAATGGCTCAAATTTTTAGTGAAAATTGGTATTCCAAATTGGGGTGTTACAAATAAACTGTTTTGGAACTAGTTATTAGTGAACTGACTATTTAGCCTGTGAGATTTTGAGCCTATACATTTGACAAGGGTATGTGATTTTATTGATTTATTTTTTGATTTAGACTCCTATTTCTTTCATGAGTGTGTTCACTTTGACGTTGTGTTCTAGAACTTGACCGGTGACCATTTTGAGATTGATAATTGTTTGCATGCATTAAGGTGATTAAGTCACTTAGGATTGTGTTTTTGTGGCTTTCAGATGTTTTGAATTGATTATATATTCCCTTAGTTACCCATTTTGAGCTTATTGAGATATTATGATTTTTCTTTCGTACCTTGCATTTATTGTATTATTTTTGTGAGTACCTTGGGAATTTTGAATGAGCAATTGAGAGGAATGACTCAAGCAAAGTGAATTAAAATGGTGAAAAGTGTTATTGAGTTCTATATCTCTTCCAGTTAAAAAAAATAAATTGAAAAAAAATAATGTAAAAGAAGAGAATAGAAGGAAAATTTGAAAAGAAAAGAAGAATGAAATGTCTTGATGTGAGTGTGAGTCTTTATTGTATTCATTGCTCATTCATGATTTTTGAGGGAAATTTGTTTTTGCATTTTATCCCTTAGTTCTATCCCTTCTTTATTTTATCCCACCTTACACTTTTAGTCGTGGTCTCATTACAACCAAAATTAAGACCTTTTGATTTTTGCATGTATTCAATAATTTTAGTGGAGATTTGGGTCTATGGTCAAGCATATGGTAACACATTGTCATTGGATGAACTTGAGTGCAATTGATATAACCTTTGATACACATGAGAGAGATATACACAGAGAGGTTGAGAGTGTTCATTAGTTCCTGGTTCTTTTGGAGTTTGTTTCTCTAACCAGTTTTTGATGAAAGTTATTGCTTGTGAAGAAAGGTGTAAGGGTCATGAGTTTGATGTTTTAGGTTAGGTGTGTACATATGATTTAAGAAAAGGTTTTGTGTTCTGGAATCTTTACTTTACTTTTGCCTGGGACATGCAAAATGCTAAGTCTGGGGAAGTGATCAGAGTCTGATATATAGTGTTTTTGAGCATTAATTAACTCCCTTTTGCTATGGATTTGGTTTGTTTCTTGAGTAAATAATATGTTTTTTTTATGTTTTTAGTTAAGTTAGGTAATTTAGAATTCTTGAACGTTTTGATCCGTTTTAGGTTTGATTTCAGGTATTTGGAGCTTAATTTGATGATTTTATGTTTTGGAATTTAAAGGAGCTTTGAAGACCTGAAGATTGGAGCTAGAATGGAGAGAAATGATGTGATTAAATGTGGTCCACGTTTGCGGTTTAAATGTCAAGAGCTGGGGTGCAAAAAGTCAGAATTTAATGAAGAAAAACTCAGCCAATTCAGAGAAAGCCACGCCCAGGCGCATGGTAAGCTGCGCCTAGGCACGACAGAGACGTAGAAGAAGAGCTGGGAAAAATTTTGACCCACGCCTACGCCTAGGTGTGTGTCACTACGAGTTGGGCCTATCTATTTGGTTTTTGAGGATTCTGATAGATTTCTGATAGATTAGTTTTAGGATTAGCTTTTTCTATATATTCTAGGTCTTAGCATTAGGTTTGGGTAGCTTTTAGAGAAAGAGGGAGCTTACATATTTTGTGCATTCATTCAAGGAGAAGAGTTTAGGTAATCCTTATTGTCTATGATAGTGTATTCTATTCTGTTTCTTCTAATTTATTCTTTTGTAATGTGTAACTAAAACCCTTTGTAGTTAGGAACATGTGGATTTGTATTGATGAGTTTATATATTTATGAATTGATGTTTTTCATTCAAAACCTATTGTTTGGTTGTGTTTTAATTCCAATTCATAAATTTGACCACTTTATGTTTTGTTTAGAATCTCTAATCCAACGTGACCATCTGAGGGTTAGAATAGATCGTTCTTCCAAACATTATAATCGCCTAGTTTGTAGACATACATCTAGGGCTTATATGACTTGAATATTCCAGTGTTCTTAATAGTGGTTATTCATATGTCAAAATCGCTTAAGACATTAAGGGTTCTTATATTGAATAAGAAACATAAATTCGCAGATACTTCTGGTTTTTATTACCTCTGGGATGTCGTGGGTTTAATGAAAAATAGAAATTCATAATTAATAAATAAGTCTTGCAATGAAACTAGTTCCTAGCGCCTTTGTCTATCTGTCTCACAAACCTTATTTTAATTAGTTTATTTTTAATGGTTTGTTTATTAAATGGTAAAAACTTTATAGATTTCTCTTTTAATTACCCTTTGGTGAGAATTAATAGGAAACAACTCACAATCCTCGAGTGGAACGATAATTTACTTACTCTTTATTACTTGTGCACGATCTAGTATACTTGCTAGTATCAAGCCCAACAACTAGCACTGTGTTCGCTAGCCAGTCGGTGTAGTTGATTTCTCGGATGAAGTCTGCTTCTTCGAGCTCGACCACCTTTTCTTCTATAGCGGCAGCTTTCGCGCTTCCCACTTGTCTCCTTTTTTGGATCACCGGTTTCGCGTCTGGGTATACGCTTAATCGGTGGCAAATGAAATTTGGATCTATTCCTAGCATGTCGGCTGACGTCCAGGCGAATAACTCCTTGTTAACACGAAGGAGGTTTGCAAGGTCCTCCTTGATAGGCTGGGGAAGTCCTGCACCGATCTTGATTCGATGCTCTGGGTTGTCGTCTAAAAGCATGTACTCCCACTCCCCCTTAGGGGTGGGACGTGTCTCGTCTTCTTCTCTGCGAACGTCCAGGTCGGTAAGGTTAACCCTTCCCTTGTCGAGCTGGGGCTTCTCTAACTGCAGCAGTTCTTCTGCCTTCCTATTCCCCAAACTGGAGTTGTAGCACTTTTGTGCTTCCGCCTGGTCAGCTCGAATCGTGACCGCATGCCCATTAGTACCATAAAACTTCATGGCTAGGTGTATGGTGGAAACCACTGCGCCGAAAGCATGTATACATGGTCTGCCCAAGATACCGTTGTATGATGAAGGGCAGTCGACCACGTGCAAGTTAAACATCTGCGTTCGAGCAGACGGTCCAGCTCCCATGCTCACATGCAAGCAGATTCGACCCAGGGGGAATATGGCGTCCCCTGCGAACCTTACCAAAGGTCCTGATACTGAGGATAGATCGGATCTTTTCAGGCCCAAAGATTTCAACAGGGGTTCAAATATTACATCAATTGAACTGCCCTGGTCTATCAGCATCCTGTGGACTGTGTAGTTTCCTACCGCGGCAGTGATGACCATGGGGTCATCATGGTCCCTCAGCATGATGCTGTAGTCACTGTCGTCGAAGCTAAGTGAGGTGGTGACCTCTCGCTTAACCCTTTTTGTGGCCTTTCAGCCATGGATCTGGCAAACATAACGCCTCCGCTCAGCCCGTTTCTCGCCTCCACTCGCGAGACCTCCAGCGATCTTGAGGATCCCAGGCGTACCTGGGTCCTGATGCTGTTTTGGAGGGTGCTGGACAGGGGCGTTGTTAGCGTTCAGATCAAGTTTGGTCATCACAGACGGCGAAGTTTAACGTCCCCACAGACGGCGCCAATGTAATGGATCTGGAAAATAGGAAATGTCCCTGACCTAGGGGACCTCAAGAGCAATGACTAGTGGTCCTGAAATCTTAGTGAGATCAGGGGTTTATATGTGACAGTGATGGAATATTTCTGAGTATTCAGTTGGAATACCCAGGGTCTCCCTCTATCAACTAAGAGTGTGCGCAAAGTGTCAACTTAGGGATGAGAAAACCTTACCTGACCCTAAGGCATGAGAATGCCTTTTATAGGGTGTGCGGGTATGGGCCTGTGGTGAGGCCCAGGAGGGTTACCATGCTGACGTCAGACTTTGTAAATATCTGATAAATATCTGTGGCTGTCTAGTGGATAGACTGCACAGTACTGTGTATCAGAGAGCCTGGACGGTTCAGTTGGTCTCATCTCTAGCCCGTATTAAGGATGTAGAGTGTATGACTCGACCTGTACGGTGTCCCAAGGTCGGATGAATGCCTACTCATCCCTAGTTGGGCCACTCGGTGAGCTCCTGATGGAGGCCGAGTGTATGGTCGATTAGCGACCATGTAGGGGGGTCCGACCTGATGAAGATCAGGTCGGATGGAATGCTCTCAACTTGTAGAAGGTCGGTTAGAGGCAACTTGTCCTGGTCCGTCCGAGGTCGGGTTAACTGACAGAGTTCCGACCTGTGCAGAGGCCAGGTGAGTTTTGATGATGTGTCAATCTTGCGTTCGGTCTTGATTCGTCCATTTGGGACTAGTGATACTGGTTGACCTTTGTAGTCAGTCCGAGTAGTAGGCGATAAGCCTTCGAATTGTCAAGACGTTGAGCCTTGAGTGAATGGACCTAGGTCGGTCAAGGAAGGTCTCAGCTCGGTTAACCCTACAATTAGCCTGTGAGAATTTTTGAGCCTATACACTTGACAGGGGTATGTGATTTATTTTGATTATTGTGATTAAGACCCCTAATTCTTTCATGAGTGTCTTCACTTTGACTTTGTGATCTAGAACTTGACCGGTGACCATTTTGAGATTGATAATTGTTTTCATGCATTAAGATGATTAAGACACTTAGGATTGTGTTTTTGTTGGCCTTCAATTATTTTGATTGATTATATATTCTCTTAGTTGCCCATTTTGAGCCTTATTGAGATAATATGATTTTTCTTTGGTACCCTGCATCTATTGTATATATTTTTTGTGAGTACCTTGGAAATTTTGAATGAACAATTGAAAAGAATGATTCAAGAAAAGTGAAAATTGGTGAAAAGTGTTATGAGTTCTATTTCTCTTCTAAGTAAATTAAAAAAATATAATAAGTGAAAAGGAAGAGAATAGAAGGAAAAATTGAAAAAGTAAAGAAGAATAAAATGTTCTTAAAATGAGTGTGAGTTTTTATTGTATTCATCGCTCATTCATGGTTTTTGAGAGAAGCTTGTTTTCGTAAATATTTTTGCAAGTTTAGCCCTTTCTTTTATCCTTTCTTTCTTTTATCCCACCTTACACTTTGAATCATGACCTCATTACAAGTGTGAGGAGTAATTAAAACCAAAATTCACTCACATTTCAACGATATTTAACACTAAAAAAAACAAACAAACAAAACGATATTTTAGTTAAGAGTTATTAGTCAGTTAGGTTCCTGAAAGATACCCGTGATATCAGATAGGTCCTCGAAAGATATGTGGCATCTCTTATACCCCTAAAAGATCACTTTGGCATCCCGTTAGTCCCGCCGTCTAACACCGTCAGTTTGTGTTTAACGGAAGCTGACGTGACATCAGATAGGTCCCTGAAAGATACCCGTGGCGTCAGATAGGTCCCTGAAATTTTATTTTTTAAAAGTGTCATAAATTTTATTTTTTTATCTTTACTCATATATAATAAATTTTTATTTACTTAAGTAGTTGGAAAAATTAATAATTATAAAGGGTAAAAAATAATAAAAAAAAACATAATTAATATATTAAAAGTCTAAACAATAATTACAATTCTTAAAAAATTGTATTTTATTTAAAATAGAACATATAAATAAAAATGGATGAAGTAATAATAATAAAAAACCTCAATAAAACAATACATATAAAACCTTTAGAATAAAGTCTTATATACAAGATCAAAAATAAATTCCGAATTAAAAATAAAGTCTTTACATGTAGGATCTTATATATAAGACGATCATAGTGGAAGTATGTATTAAAAGTGTTTATAGAAAAAATATAACATGGGAATCACTTTGACTTCAAAGATTATCTGCATCGTTGTATTGGTTTCTATGCTTCCAATTTATGAAAATTATAGTTGAAGATCTTTCTAATTAACTCGAGTGATTGAACCCACTGCAATGGTGCAGATAATTAGAAAGATCTTCAACTATAATTTTCATAAATTGGAAGCATAGAAACCACTACAATGATGCAGATAATCTTTGAAGTCAAAGTGATTCCCATGTTATATTTTTTCTATAAACACTTTTAATACATACTCCCACTATGATCGTCTTATATATAAGATCCTACATGTAAAGACTTTATTTTTAATTCGGAATTTATTTTTGATCTTGTATATAAGACTTTATTCTAAAGGTTTTATATGAATTGTTTTATTGAGGTTTTTTTTTTATTATTACCTCATCCATTTTTATTTATATGTTCTATTTTAAATAAAATACAATTTTTTAAGAATTGTAATTATTGTTTAGACTTTTAATATATTAATTATGTTTTTTTATTATTATTTTTTACCCTCTATAATTATTAATTTTTCCAACTACTTAAGTAAATAAAAATTTATTACATATGAGTAAAGATAAAAAATAAAATTTATGACACTTTTAAAAAAATTAAATTTCAGGGACCTATCTGAAGCCACGGGTATCTTTCAGGGACCTATCTGATGCCGCGTCAGCTTCCGTTAAACACAAACTGACGGTGTTAGACGGTGGGACTAACGGGACGTCAAAGTGATCTTTCGGGGTATAAGAGATGCCACATCTTTCGAGGACCTATCTGATACCACGGGTATCTTTCAGGGACCTAACTAACTAATAACTCTTTAGTTAATTAAGCCAAAAGAAAAAGAAACCAACTTTATAGTGAGATTTATTTATCCACTTTTGGACGTTTTGACATTTGCCCTCCTTGTCTTCCTTCTACCATTGCTAAAGTAGTCATTCCGTAAAGACCTTTACAACTTCAACTAAAGCCAACGAATTACTTCCCTTAATTCAATGCAATAGCCAAAAAGCCCTTCATTTTTTTAGTAACAAAAAGCTAGGAGCATAGACATCACAACATAAATTAGCACCTACTCTAATGAAGTTGGAGGGGTTGTCCAAACACAAAGCTCATTCATTGGTCAAAAGCCTAATCTTTTTCTCTCTATTCGTTTGTTTTTATAAGTAAATGAAATGATTGCAACTTAGTTGCAACCAAAGCAAAATGAAATGAAATGATTTGCTGTGTTGAAATGCAACAACACAAGTTATTAAGTCTTGGAATCTAGTAGTAGTTTGCACTTTGCAGTGGCTACTTTGGTATCTGGCTCATTTCTGCAGTGCTCTCTTTCTGAATTCTTGCTTGTTTAGTTCCTTCATTCCTTGGTTAGATGCTGACTCTGTCTTGTTTTATTTTTTATTTATTTTTACCATTCTTGATGTTATTTTGTGGGAAATATATTTGGTTCATTGGCATTTGGAATAACTCTTGATTTGGTTGGTTTTTCAGGATGGGGCTTGAAGGGTTTGGAGAAAATAAAATGCTAGCACTTAGATTGACTCCAAAGTACAAGCGTTCAAAGAGGTGTGTGGTCTGCTTCTCCTATTTCTTTAAAGTGGGTTCCTTTATGTCTTTACACCCCAGATTATGCTTGCATTATGAAAATAAAAGCATTCACATTTTCGCCAGGGTCTACTTCAATTTTATTTCTTTCTTTTGGGGTCTAGTTTTACTTATTATATGTGCCCATTTGAGCATATTAATTGGGGAGAAGGGGTTTCCTTTTCTGGTTGAAAAAACTGAAATTGAAGGGGTTCATAGTAAGGGTGAGATTTGAGGATTTCATGAAAGTAGCTTGAGAACCTAAACATGAAATACTGAATACACTGAACCATATATCAAATTATGACATCTTAATTGTGTTTGCTCTTTTTATATGGCAGCTTTCCTGATAAGAAAAAAGTGGAAGAGGATAATAAAGATAATCATCTCGGAGCCTCAGATCAAATGAAGCTGGTATAATCATTCACATGCCATGATTTAATTAAGAATTTGTCATCAATTTTTCCTGCTTTTTTATCTTTGGAACTTGAGCGTGTACTGCTTAACATGCTTTCTCAGGCATGTATGATGCTGAAAAAATGACAGCTTTTTCCCTTTTGTCTAGTTGGTATCATGAACACCAAGGACAGCAATACATTTTGATAATTTAATTTTTCCAAAAATTTAATATGGAATGGATGAATGGAGACTTGATCTTGTGGAACACATGTTTATCAAAAGTAATGCCATCTCATACAATTGAGATATTGACGGTCTAGATCAATATGATACTCTATAGTCCACAGTCCACAGACACATCTAATTAATTCTGAACTAGTATTTAGAAGCAAGATTTCATGGCTAAAGTTTGGATTTGATATGTTCCAGGATTCAAGGTATGTCACAGAATGCAGTAAAGCTAGGAATAAACGAGCCCCAACAAATGGCGTTCAGCATACTCTAAAGCAGGAGGTACATACAATATCAAAACTGTTCATCACATTATTTTGTTTGATGTTCTATTGCAGTCATTTTTTCTGCAGTTTGGTTCAATCAGTATTTTCTTTTTTAGTCATGCTTCAGTTTCCTCTAATGCCTCAGCATACTTCTACCTGATAGGCGTGATAGCTATGTCTATTGTGTTGAAATTATCATTGTGCAGATTCTAGAGCTAGAGAGAAGACTGCGAGACCAATTTGAGGTCAGATGCACTTTAGAAAAGGCACTTGGATACAGACCTTCATCTCTTGGGAATCCAAATAATCTCGCAGTTCCCAAGGTTGGAACTTCTTCTATGAATTTTGGGACAATATATGCGCATGTGCTTCTGTTTTCATAATTATTATCATCTTATTAACTGGTGTTTTTGAGTCACATTCAAGGATTAAAGGACTCTTTTACAGTTTTACATATGCTTTCTTAACCATTAAAAGAAGTTAGGCGTTGCATGCATACATATAGATTGCCTTAAGCATGCTAGCTTGGTGTTGAGCAGTTTTGTGGCTCAAGCCTGCCATCATAAACTTTTTGTGCAGCCCAAAATTCTCTCCTATGACTTTATTGTTCACATATTGCTTAATGTTTAGCAAGTATTATTTCCTTATTTTGTTGTTTTTGTGACTGCAGCCAACCACCGAATTAATTAAGGAAATTGCAATGTTAGAGTTGGAAGTTGTGTATTTGGAACAGCATCTTCTCTCCTTGTACCGTAAAGCATTTGATCAACAATCATCCTCTGTATCTCCATCCATCAAGGATGAAAGACACAAGTCTCCTCTAACAACACCTAGGGAAAGACTCAGAGAAATTTCTAAACCTGAGGGCATAACCAAAAACGGATGTTCTGATGTACAATCTAATGATCACGAGTTTGACACTTTGCGAAAGGAACATAATGGCAATGAACTTTGGAGCTTGGAAGGATACAATGTAAGGCAGCCGGATGGAAAATATTTAGCATATCGTTCCCACTCCTCATTATCCAAGTGTTCAGAATTAAAAACACGAGCATCTCCTCCACCAGAATCTTTGACTAAATCTCTGCGTGCCTGTCATTCTCAACCATTGTCCATGATGGAGGTAAGTAAATCACGTTTCATACAAAATTCTTGTAACTGTTTTTATATTTAGTTTGGCTCGTTAGATATTGAGTTGTTGCATTATCACCATTCTTGATAAAGGACACTGTGTAAGCGACTAAAACCTTTTATCTTTTTATAATAATAGATTACAACATATATGCACTTTATGGAAAAGTTATGTTAATATGTTGACTTCTCTTTGCAACTATATCAGCAATAGTTGCAGTGATTGATCTTTTTTGAAGGCCTTCTTTGGATTTTGACTTGGTTCATTCTATACAGTATGACCAAAGAGTTGATGCTTCATCAAATATAATCAGTCTGGCAGAACATCTTGGTACACGCATATCTGATCATATTCCAGACACACCTAACAGGCTTTCTGAGGATATGGTAAAATGCATGTCAGCTTTATATTGCAAACTTGCCGAACAACCTATGACAAATGCTGGCCTTTCATCTCCCAGTTCATCGTTATCTTCAATGAGTGCCTTCTCTATTCGAGATCAAGGTGATATGTGGAGTACAGGGTTCAGGAATAATTCCTCCTTTGATACTCGATTAGACAATCCTTTCCATGTGGAAGGACTCAAAGAGTTTAGTGGGCCATACAGCACCATGGTTGAGGTATCATGGATTTATAGAGATAGTCAGAAATTGGGTGATACAGAACAATTGCTCCAGAAGTTCAGGTGACTTTATTAATATATATATATATATATATATATATGTATATATATATGTATGTATACATATATGAATATAAAATCATGAACGTTTCATGTGAACAAGTTCATAGTAAGTTGAATTCTTTGATCTCTTGGAGTTATAATGAACGTATCCTTTCTATGTTGTTTCAGGTCACTTATTTGTCGATTAGAAGAAGTAGATCCTGGTAAATTGAAACATGAGGAGAAGCTAGCTTTCTGGATTAACATACACAATGCTTTGGTGATGCATGTAATTATTGTTCTCAAAATTGTTTAATATCTGCACTTATCCATTTCTCTCACTTAATTAATTGGATTATAATCGGTTCTTTGGTTTCTAATAGGCATTTTTGGCTTATGGGATTCCACAAAACAATGTGAAAAGAGTCTTTCATCTGTTGAAGGTAAAACTGAGAGAAGTAATAGTCAAATGAAGGATGAAACTCTTAAGCCTTTCTGCTTTTGCTGACTTGCACTATGTCTTTGCAGGCTGCATATAACATTGGGGGTCACACAGTTAGTGCCGAGATGATACAAAGTACTATACTTGGATGCACGATGTCTTGCCCTGGAAAGGTGGATCATAAAATCCCAACCCTTTTCCTATAAAAAATTAAGGGAAAATTACACTGGCATCCTTTGAGGTTCGACTCAATTATGCCTGCTACCTCTCTTCATATTTATATTCTAAGAGATGCCAGTGTAATGACAACATAATTCTCAAGGGGCAAGGGTGATGATATATAAAACTCAAGGGATGTCAATGTAATTTTTAAAACAGGGTTGTGCAAAGTATAATTAAAGCAAAACTCAAGAAACATCAATGTAATTTCGCAAAAAATTTAAAAAGAAGAAAGAATGGAAGTGCTATTCAGGAATTTCTTTGAAATATCTCAACGTGCAAAGTAATTTTTTTGTAAATCCTATTGAGTGATTTACATAGAGCTTCTTCTAATTAGCTTCCTCTTGTAGTGGCTTCACATGTTCTTTTCTACGAGGACAAAGTTCAGAGCGGGAGATGGACGACAAGCATATGCCGTCAAACATCCTGAGCCTCTTTTACACTTTGCCCTCTGTTCAGGAAATCATTCTGATCCAGCGGTATATATTTATCACAATTGTTACATATATGTGATTTCATTATATTTATAACACCAATAGTTTATCAACACTTGATGCTACTGGCAAATCAATTTACAAAAAAAGATCACATATCATTTTGACCTGGAATAATTTCCATTAGACTTATCTAGTTTACATGCAACTTTTTAAAATTCTAGGAATTAAATCACTTTTAACACATATTTTCATGCGTGCATTTGGACTATATCATATGCAATGGTTGCCTAGGTTGCCTTGGCGGGGTTATTATACCTGGAAGAATTGAATTACTTTTGATGTGTTTAATAAGGATTTTACCATACAAGAGTATGCACTACTATATAGAGAGACGTCACCTTTCTTTCAGAAAGAAAATATAAATGGGAAATTCTATGCAACCCATGATAGCCTGTATTATGAATGTTAAAAACAAGCAAGTTCACAGGAGAATAAATAAGTAACTGTATATGTACAACCTGATTAACTTACGCCAACCATTTTATGCATGCCGTACTTTAAATGGTTGTTTATCTTTTAATGAATTTCAACAGGTGCGTGTATATACCCCCAAGAGAGTATTTCAAGAACTAGAAGTTGCAAAAGAAGAGTACATTCGAGCTACCTTTGGGGTACGCAACGACAAGAAAATACTTTTACCCAAGCTTGTTGAGTCATTCACCAAGGAGTCAGGTTTGTGCCCTGCTGGTATTATAGAGATGATTCAACTGTCTCTACCTGAATCCCTTAGAAAGTGTGTTAAGAAATGTCACCTTGCAAAATCCCAGAAGAGCATAGTATGGATTCCACACAACTTTACTTTCCGATATCTCATACCTAAGGAGCTGTTGAAATGATCACTTGGTAGCGTTTACTTAGTTCTTAGTATGGGCTACAATCTGCATTATGTGCTCCCATGTATTTTTTTCTGTACAAAGTAGACACGGTAGCAGCAACAGCAAAATCCAATATTGCAATGTGTAGCATTCTGCATATGTATTGTCATGCCATGCATGCAATTGTAGTATCTGTAGTTCTGTAGATTCTGCTTTTAGCAGTGTAAATATTAAGTTGCTCTAGGGTATGTTTGGTTTACACATTTGGTAAAGCTAAACTAAGTTTCACTTTTACAAAAAAATATATTTTTAGTAAAATCAATTTTTGGAGTTTGGTCCCTAATGTAAGCAAATTAAGGATATTGAATTCATGATTCTCACTTTGTTCTTACTATAATTGAAGATTACAATGAAAAGATACTTACCCGGATCCATGCTTGAAGTTCCTCTTTGAATATCTTGAGTGTGTGCCTTTGTGTTCCTTGAAGAGAATGATTTTGTCTCCTCTGTTGCTTTCCACTTTTCTAGTTCCTCTAATGATTGTAGAACCCTTTCTCTATTTTATGTGACATAACCACCTTTCCTTTTGAACTGATACTGATATATCTGATAGGGATCAATTAGTTAGTTATCAAGATTAGTTACCCCATGTGTTGATAGTTATCCCCTCAGGTACAAGACTCTATAAGTAGTCTTTTCTTAAGCTGATTAAATAGTCATATTGTGTTTAGATCAATTCTATCTTTTCCCTCTTGAAAACCTTGTCTCTCGATAATAATTGTCTCGAAGCTCTTTCTTTTCATAGAGCTTCCCGAGTTCTCAATAATTCTTCGATTTCTTAGCATATCCTAGAATTATCATAACAATTGGTATCAAAGCCTTCCATCATTTCTTCTCAACTATGCAATTGACGGCGTGGGTGCTGACGCCGGCATAACATTGTTCGCCCGGGACTAGTCAAAGAGGCTAGTGCAAAGTCAGCCCGTGTGGTGCCTGGGCTCTGAAGGGTGGTGGAATGTTACGATCACAATTGCAAGATAAAGTAATGAATTCTACTTGGAGTCCCATATTGATAGATAGCTTTTTTTCGTGTGGTTCTCCCAAGATCCATATCAATATCAGTTGTGTCCTATCGTCCAATAGCTATGTGGTTTAACAATTACAGGCAGAGGAGAGGGACTTTTAAAATTTATAAAAGACCCAATTGATTCTAAAGGACTTTAACAAGGTTAACCATCATCACATTGAACCCCCTCTAATAAAAACCAATTCTTTAAATTACATGAGTCACTATAGATTATTAAAATAATCTAACAATCTCCCACTTGGCTCATGTGATGACTTGAATGTTCAACTAACTATAATTGTACACTATACATTGAAACTATTAAACCATCATCTTTAATTGAATTGAAAAGATCAGATCATGGCGGTTACAAGTCAATTAGAGCGACATGATTCCTTCCATGTATCACATAATCAATTCAACCCAAAATAACTTTTATCCTTGATGTCTTTTTATAGATACAATTCGTCATCACACTAAACAATACATATATATATATATATAACATAACGTGGATAACAAATAATCTAAACAGAAACATAACTTTAACTGAATTCGTAAGTGTCATTACAATACAAGCAATATAACCATATATATATATATATATATATATCTTACTTTTATGCTAACAAGGTCTTACCTATGATGCCCATCTGTTTAACATGGTCAATGAATGTTTTGGTAGGTAATCCTTTAGTTAGCAGATCCATTATCATCATATCAGTACCAATATGCTCAATCAACACTCTCTGTTTCTAAGCTTCTTCTTTGACACTCAGGTACTTCAAATCCATGTGTTTCGCACCCTTAGAGTACCTATCATTTTTAGAGAAGAAGATAGCTGCAGAATTATCACAATACATTCTTAGCGGACTAGCTATAGTGTCGAGTGTCGACAATGCCAAGCTCCGAAACAAAGTTCTGCAACCACAATGAATGAATAGTGGCCTCAAAGCACACCACAAATTCAGCCTCCACAGTGGAAGTAGCAATCACAAATTCTTTTCGCTCCTCCATGAAATAGCCCCTCCATAGTACCCCTCCAGCTAATAGGAAAACATAACCAAATGTGGATTTCCTAGAGTCCACACATCCTGCGTAGTCTGAATCCGAATATCCAATTACCTTAAGGTGATCCGACTTTCTGTACATAAGCATGTAATCTTTGGTGCCTTGTAAATACGTACGAACTTTCTTTGCAGCTTTCCAATGGTCCATTCCAGGATTACTTTGATACCGACCTAACACTTCAACAACAAAACTGATATCCAGCCTAGTACATGCCTGAGCGCACATCAAACTACCAAAAACTGATGCATAGGGAATAGATTCCATTTCCTTTCGTTACAAGTCATTTTTGGGACATTGCATTTCACTAAATTTATCCCCTTTTTGGACTAGAACTATTCCAGGAGAACATTTTTCCATTTTGAATCTCTCTAGCACTTTATTGATATAGCCTTTTTGAGACAATCTCAATAGTCCTTGTGATAAATCACAGAATATTTCAATTCCTATCACATAGGATGCCTCTCCCATATCTTTCATTTCAAAGTTCATACAGAGAAATTTCTTTACATCATGTAACAATCCAATGTCACTAGTAGCAAGTAGGATATCATCAACATATGGAACTAATATAATGACCTTACTCCCACTAACCTTCGTGTAGATACACTTGTCAACAACATTTTCTACAAAACCATATGACGTAATGATATCATCGAACTTAAGATACCATTGTCGGGAAGCTTGTTTCAATCCATATATTGACTTCTTTACCTTCCACACTAACTTTTCTTTTTTTGTGATCAAAAACCCTTCTGGTTGGTCCATATAAACTTCTTCCAAGTCACCATTAAGAAAGGCGGATATCATCAACATATAGAACTAATATATTGACCTTACTCCCACAAATCCATATATTGAATTCTTTAACTAGTAGCAAGTAGGATATCATCAACACATAGAACTAATATAATGACCTTACTCCCACTAACCTTCGTGTAGATACACTTGTCAACAACATTTTCTACAAAACCATATGATGTAATGATATCATTGAACTTAAGATACCATTGTCGGGAAGCTTGTTTCAATCCATATATTTACTTCTTTAACTTCCACACTAACTTTTCTTTTCCTGTGATCAAAAACCCTTCTGGTTGGTCCATATAAACTTCTTCCAAGTCACCATTAAGAAATGCGGTCTTTGTAACACCCCAATTTGGAACTTAGAATTTTAGTAAAAATTCGCGTCATTTTTTTTTAAACATTTTCAACTTAAAGTTTATTCCAAAAATAATTCCTTTTCAGTTATCACAACCTTAACTTAAATAAACTTGATTCATCAAAAGTCAAAATGTAATTCTTTCCAAATTGAGATATTACTAACACACTTCAAAAACTTCTTTCATTCATTCAAAATAATTCTATATTACAAACGGGGTTATATTGGGATAGAGTAATCATGTCCTACCCATCCTAAGATGGAATATAAAAGGAACTATACTATCAACAAAAGGGAAACTCACTCGAGAGATCTTCCTTCTTGTCCTCCTCAGAACTCCTCTTGGACTCCTGCAACATCACCGCCCTGCGGTGTCAACTGAACATCGTGACAGTCTCTAGGCCCCTCCATATCCATCCGGTAGTAGTCCCAATCCATTGTTCCCCTCCAGAGAAGACATGCTCATAATCAATACTCGGTCCGTCATCTATTTGCCAAACACGACAAAATAAGATGAAGCGATCTGAACGAATTAATCGTCGACGGCATAGACTTACTCAAAGGGATCACATTAAGATCAAACACAATTTATGAATTATAAACTAGTAAGACAAACAACGAACCGTTCCATATAACCACAATGTGAACCTCAGACGACCGTCATGAGAAGATAACAAATAATATAACGTTTATACAGAGTCTTGAACCATAACATTATACCATAACTCCACTTTGTTACTCAAGGGTTTCACTAAAAACTTATAACTTTTTCATTAGTGTTTATCATAGTTGAAACATAACCGTCAATGATTTAGGGAGAGAAATCATTGAGGTAAAGGGGTAAGTCAGCACACACGATACATCTCCTCTTCAATTATCCAACCACAGCCTAAGTCGGAAAGTAGATGGGATACACAGAAACCTTAACCACACAGGTCTAGTAGCCGAGAACAATGCTACAACCACACCGGGTTTAGCCGAGAAACAATGCTGCAGCCAGACCGGGTCAGCCAAATTAATCAAAGTAATATTTTACGATAACGGAATCTCGTACCACAATATTACAGGGCCCAAAACCAATCGGACAACTAGCCTTGTTCGGCTTCCCTCTCACCATCTATGATTTGCTCAAGGGGGCGACAACACTTTCTCTATTTGCGCATGTAGTCCTTGCTACGATCAACGCCCAGTAGGTGACCTTGATCATTGTAACTTTGTCCCGCCTAGGGAAGCGCTCAAGACTTCTTGACATTCACCGTCCTTGCCCTCCCCTATCGCAATCACCACTTGAAGATACACCGACCTCCAAGTATCCAGTATCTTTCCTCTCCACTACTTCTCTCTCAACGCAAAGTTAGGAAAGGATTGAAGCTTTTAAATTCTTAAAGTCTTTTAAAAGATTTTGGTTCACTAAAGTTCTCCTAAATTTGGTTGACCCATTCTAAGCTTAGCTTCTAACAGGTCTTGACCTCTAAGGGAAAAACGACACAAACACCTCCCTAAGTACATCAGTTCCATAAACGCTCACAATTACGACACGCCATTCACGTGGCCAGCTACTTTAAATCAAGCACGTCTACAAGACAGTGCGATTTCAGGGATTTACAACAAAGAATCAAATGTGCTACGTGCACCATTACTGTACACTAAAATTAGACGATAACGCATGCTTCATAAATCTTAACAATTTCAAATTTACTAATTTCTCTTCCACTATCAAATCAGTTATCACAGGATAACATCAGTACGGCAATAATTTCATCACATAATACATGATTTATAGCTTTATCAAAATAGTACTACCTCCGTCCCTAATTATAAGGCCCTCTTGGGAGATTTCACGTCCAATAAGAAAGTGGAATAATTTAGTTAATTGTATTGGAAATGTGAACTTTTGATATGTATTTTCAAAATTACCCCTATTAATATTATTGAGAATCTAAAAAGTGTTAAATAAATAAGGGTGTTTGTGGAAAAAAATAATTAATGCTCATTGAAAATTGGTAAAGGGCCTTATAAATAGGGACAAAATAAAAGTGTTAAGAGGGCCTTATAATTAGGGACGGAGGGAGTAACACATAATACAAAATAACAGTTAACATCAATTATACAATTAAAAGTTATCATCTCAACGTAGATCGGCTAAACAAACACAAACAATTGTTGTCACGTATTTCAACAATAAATACGGAGTTCTAATCTTTGAGATGATCGAGAACATCCTAATGCTACCCAAATGGTCATTATGTCTTAAGAAAACTTCTCTCTCACCTTGAGTAGAAACTACTGCAGCAACTTCTTGATCTCCGCTATTGTCGTTCCGTACTTCTTCTTGAAGCTCTTTATCCTCAACAAATAATAATATTATTAAACTAAATAACTAAACTCAGATTAATTTAAACCAAATCCAAGGTTCTATAACACATTTATAAAACAAAGCTTCATTTCATTTTCAAAATCAAACTATTTGAATTACGAAATCAATTCCATTAAAACTTTTTAAAACGAACTTTAAATTCATAACACACTTAAACAAAATAATTACGTAACTTGATAAATCATTATAAGCTTCGGTTACCCCTAACAAAATACTTATATAACAACTACCAAACTACTAAAAATATTAAATCAATCTGGGTCTTATGTTTTTGAGCAGGCTGATGATGCTCTTCGCAAACTGATTGTGAATGATTATAGGATGACTGCTATTCCTAGGAATGTTGTAATTAGATAGTTTTCTTGCTTTCTGGGTGGTTTGTGCCCCTTTTGTTTACCAAAAAAAAAACATTAAATTAAATCATTTTCATTTGATGCTATTAATTCTTTTAAGCTTAAACCTCCAAAACAATTCATTTAAAAGGGTTTCTATTACCTGCAACTCACAACCAAACAAGTATACAATATCATTCACTCAATCACATGCATTCATCAAATAAAACTCATTTTTAAACTTAATTTAATTCAATTCTTAAATATGGACATCATTATCTAATTAACTTAAAATCACTTTTCTCCTAAACTATACATTGAAAAATTATGCCACTTTTTTTCTATACATAGCACACAAGTCCTACTTCCTAAATAACATTTAAATATCATATAATCACACCAAAATCCACTCTGGACAGCAAAGCAAAGCATGGTTGCATCACCTTAAATTTACCCGAAAATTCATCTTTTTCATTTTCATACAAAAAGATACACATCCTAAAGTCTAAAAATAGAATTAAACTTAATAAATAATATTTTTCCTTTATAATTCAATTCTGGACAGCAACCAAATAATTTCTAAAAATTCATTTTATTTTCATGCAATCACATACTTTTATGCACACATATATACAATTACTCATCACAAATACACACAAAAATAAAATTTAGGGACCCACGGTCCATCATAAAATTATTTTCCAGAATTACAATTATTTTTCCAGAATTAATTTACTTCAATAAAAATGCTTATTTTCATGATTGTTTTATCAAATAAACACAATATAATTATCATACAACACTTATACAATTAGGATAAATCAAAAATCATTCAATCACTTTCATACAATATTCGGTTTAATTAATTTAATTAAAAACAGTGACTAAAAGTTTTTAAATACTTATAACATACTCTTATAATTTCTAAACTTTAAAACAATTATTCTAAACACTAAATCAATTAACAAATAACATTATTAGATTAATAATCATCTTGGACAACAACTAATCAAGATTATTATATCATACACATATTGCACAAAATCACATAACCACATAAATAATTATTTTTTTTATTACTACATATAACTAAGTATATTCATTTCTTGAATATCATTTCAATCCTTAAGAAAAGGGGTTTATAAAAATATCATACATACACATATACACTTTACAATAAGTAAAAACAAAAATTTATTTATTTATATTCATAGGCCATTCGACCTTATTAATAATAATAAAAAAATTACTTTAAAATTTTAACTTCTTATTTTTCTTAAAACAACATTTCCTTTATTAAAATCAACTATCATAAACCAAATGTATTTTTCCCCAAAAAAATAATAACCGAATAAAATAAAAGAGGAGAAAAGAATAATCATTTTCACTTTCAATCCTCAAAATAATCCATAATCTTTTTCAAAACACATCAATATAAAATCAAAAGTTCAAAATCATTTTCATTATAGATTAGAATGTAAATAACTAATGAAAATAAAAAACACTAATATTTCATCATCACCCTTTTAGATTAATATTGAGAGATTATAGAACTCCAAAAAAATAAGTCTTTTCAATATATATTAATCTCTCCAATACAATCTATTAGAGAAGAATGAAATATTAAGAAAATAAAATCAATAAAGGTTTGTTTACCTTAAACCTTAACATTCTCTTGAACTTCTTTAAGAATTTAGACTCAAAATCCACTTTCTCCTTTCTATTCTTCCCACGAATCAATAAGCTGCTTTTTTACGTTATTTACCAGTTTTATAAATTTTAATGTCCAATAACACGGTATCAACATTCACACATGCACATACACACAGAAAATTCATCGCCAACACAAATATTAATTTCACATAAATACAGATAATCATATAACACCTTAAACATTAATATATCATAGTTCTATATTTTCTCAAGCCTAAACAAGTTCATTCATTTTATTTATTTATTCCAAAGTCTAGTGTTACCAACTACCCTAAGGTTTATTATTCTATTTATTCTCCTACCCTTAGCTACCACTATATATGGTCTAGAACCTATTCCCTAAGTAGAGGTAATACCCCCTCCTTACCTCAATCGAAGAGAAGTAAGAAAACCTTAGAACCTTAGCTATTCCTTCTTTGCTCTAGAAGCTTCTAAGCTTGAAACCCTTAAATCTCCGTTGAAACCTTAGCAAAGCAACTATGAGATGCGTTGGGAACTTGTCCAAAGAGAGAGTGATGGAGGAATAGGCTTCTCTTTTAATGGTTCTTGAGAGGGAGTGAGAACCCATGATCATGGAGCTTATAAACTCAAGTGGACATGGTGATGGAGATGGTGATATGCGTGTGGTGTGGATGACGATGGGGATGATGATGGTAAGCTTGGATGATTGATGAGAAGCTTGGATGGTGGTTATGGAGTCTTGGCTTGTTGGGGAAGCCAAGTTTCTTTCTAAACTTGGGGAGAAAGCATGAAAGTGGTGGTGGAAAAGTGGCTTCCACGCCTTTTATTTTTTCTTCTGATTTTGATCGAACTAATCGATCAGTGGACTCACTAATCGATTAGTCTGCGTGTAATTTTACAATTTGAACTTTGTTATTTTTAACATTTTGGTTGAACTAATCGATTAGTCTGTCAACTAATCGATTAGCCACTATAAGTTGGCTTTTTCTATTTTTCTTCTATTTTCCTTGTATTTTCTTCTTGCAATCAAAACACCATAACTTCTACGTTAACCGTCGGATCTTGCTCAAATTTGAAAGCAAGCATCCGTACATACTCACCTTCACATCCAACGGTGAAATTTACGTTTAGAATTATAATTATTCTATTTTTATTTTCCTAATATAACGTACTTAAAACACCAAAAACGTCGGTTCTAACATTCGTTTTTCCCCTCTTTCAACCTCTTATCCCTTGCTAAAGCTTTCTAACTACTTCACAACATTAAAAGTGGTCCTACTCCATTACCTTAACTATTCTTGAACATAGTTATATTCTTTCTAAGCAGTTTATTATTCTAATTTATACTTAAAATAAAATTGAGGATGTTACAATCTTCGATAATTTCCATTATGTTGGGAAGTAATTTGCATGGATAAATGTTTTCTTGTCTGCTTCGTATGTGTTTTCTTGGCTTGGAAGTATTAACTTGTGTGCGTGGTTTGCTGTCTACCTGAAGGTATAGTTTTCATCTAAAGAGTGGGGTGTGTAGATTCCTTATAAGATGTTAATCTCTAACCCAGTAGTTTACCCGTGGCAACCACGTCATGATAGATGGTCAAGTCAAAAACCGTTACTCTTAGCTACCTAATCTTGGCTCTTAGCTAAGAAGGAATCCTATCCCTAAGAAACGAGGTTAGTACTAGCATGTATCACTGTTTAGAGGAGTTACCGGTTGACCAAACTCTTGTAAGCAAGTTTTCTCATAGAATTGCTTTGGATTAGTGAGCCGAGTGGAAGAGACGGGTAAAGAATGGTGGCAAAGAGGGTTCCTACCGATCGAGTGTGTCACTTTAAGGACCTACCCTAGTGATCTTTATTAAACTCGGAGAAAACTCTTTCGTGGTTATGTGTATAGTAGATAAGATTCTTACAGGTCCCTTAGCACCTTGAACATAGGGTTATGATTGAGTGATTCGGTGATATGTACAGATGCCCTTATGAATTGCGAGGATGTGTTGATAGGAGAGAGGTCTTAGGGTTTTGTTGTACGATGGTTCGATTTTCTTTGCACTCGTGATAAGCGTCATGTCGGAGTATAGTATCTCGAGACCTTAGACTTTAAAATCATCGAAGGGTTAGTAAAGACTCAACCGAACAAGATGGTCCTCGAAGAAAGGAAGTAGAATTACCATTGAGCCCTTAACCTAGGCCTGTTCTAAGTGGAGAGTGAGCCAAGGAAGGATAAGGAACTTTTGTCGAATCTTTGTTTAAGTTGTTTTTAAAAAAAAATAAATAAATAAAAGAAAGAATATGTTTGTGCTGTGTTATCAAGGAGGGGGGAAACCCTATTTTTTCCTACCCCTAATGGGTGCAGCGTCGCCCCTACCTCCGATTCTTCTTCTTCTTCTTCATTTGGTCCCTACACTCTCACCGCCTCTCTCTCTCTCTCTCTCGCCCTCCCTATGAGCCGCCGCTGTCAAGCTCCATCGCCGTCGCTGCTCTCCCTCTGCCATTGTCACGATCTCTCTCCACTTCGCGAGCGGCCTCATTTGCGATACGAACTGCGAACCTCTCAAACCCTAGCTCGCGCCGTCGTCGCTGTCCATGAAGGGCTCTTCGCGCCGCCCAGAAATCGGCCTTCGCTTTGGTCTCTCTCTTGCTCACGAATCGCCCTTCTTCCTTGTGTCGCCGTTGTCGCCGCCGCAACTGGGAGAGACAAGACGCACAAACAGTGAACCAGCCTCCACCCTCCTTGCGTTGTTCCTATTGCTACTGCCTTGGGGTGTTGTCATGCTTCGCAGGGTCGCCTCGCATGGGACAACCTGCGATTCCATGGAGGATTACGACGAGGATGATGACATTTTAGTGTTGGAGTCAAACTGACATGAACCAGACACGGTTCGAGGCTGATGGGATCGGCCTTAGCCCCTTTGCTGCCTCAAAAGCCTAAACAGAGGGTAAACCCTAATTCCTTTTTAACCGCTCTATGTTGTGTTCTAATAATAATAATAATAATAACAATAATACTAATTTTAATGTTATTGGTAATAATTATAAAGTGTTAAATTATTTTGGAAAGTTTGTGTTTTGGAACTTTATTACTCCCTCTGGTCCTATATATAGGTCACATTCTAGAAAGTTTTCTTGGTCCTAATTATAAGTCACTTTATATTTTCTATGTATCATTTATTAATTTTTCTCTTTTTTGCTCTTATTAAATGCTTTGACTATCTATGTGTTTTTTGCTGTTCATTAATGAGTGTGAATTTTCCAAGAAAAGTTAAGGGGGTAAAATTGTAATGTTACAATATATTCTCATAGAATTCATAAAACCAACCACTTTCCTTGGTATGTGTAATTTGGTTAAGTATGTCCTATAATAAGGACCGGAGGGAGTATTGTTTTGGAAATTTGATGGTATTATGATTTCGTATTAAGTTTAATATATCGTTATTGATAATAACTTAGTTTGTTGCTTTGACTTGTCGTAATATCGGGTTAACAGTTATGTCGAACGATTAGTTTTAAAAGTATTTTGTTAAATGTGTTGGGTTCCTAAGTAATTGAGTTGTGGTTCAGTTGGGCTGGATTGTCCCTGAACTAAATAATACATTAGTTAATTAGGAACCCGATATATTCGACATACGTTAATTCAGATTAAAGGCTTGAACTTTAATTTCAAACTAAAAGGAAGTGTAATTACATGAACGTTAGAAATGTGATTTTGACTTATTTTGAATTGAGAGCATTTCCTTTTAATTAAAAATTAATGGTGTCAAGTAACATTAGCATTTGATTTTGTGAGTTATTATCAATGTTACTTGATTTTGATTTGTTTTGATAGATTATATTAGTTTTGAAAGTTAAGGTGTTTTCAATAAGGAAAAATATATTTTTATCATATTGAATCAAAACACTAATCCAATGCCAATATTGGTTTAGTTTAAATAAAAGTGTTCGCGTGGTTGTTTTCCTTTCGTGTTTGAGAAGGCCTTGGCGCATTGTATTGATTGTTATTTAATTTATATAATATATGATTAGACGACGAAGGAGTTTCGGAACCTGTCGCCACGCGTAAGCAATGAGCTCTGATACATTTGACCATCATCGTACAAAAAAAAGGTCTATGGAAAAGCAAGGTAAGAGGGGGTATTACCTTAACTTAGGGAGTGAATTTCTAAGTGGGTTATAGTGGTAACTAAGAATGGGTGATTTTATATGCTAATGAACCTTAGGGTAGTTGATATTATTTAAAGTGAATATAAATTAAAAAGAAAGAAGAACATATGTTACGTTTATGAAAATATGTGGATGTTATGTGTTAGTTTGATAGGTTGATAATTGTTATGAGAATATATATATATATATATGTTGTGTGTTTTAGTTGATGATTTATAATTATTATGAATTTGGGTAATTTATGAGAGCTTGGAATATATCGATGAGAGTATGTCAATTCAGATACTCCCTAAAAATAAAGAATAAATCGAACGAGAAAATGATGTTAATGGGTTAAGTGAAAACAAAGAGGTATGGCTCAAGAAAGTGAGCAAATAACGGAAAGTTGAAATAATGAAATTAATAGTCATGGTATGCAGATGCCAGACCGAGTAAGACGCGCAGCCGGGTGCAGTAAGTCGCACGTGCGAATGTGTGTAATAAGCCGCGAGCGAACTGCGTGCAACAGTTGCATAAGCCACACGATGAAGCCGTGTGCAGTGGTAAGACGTCCTAGATGGTGCGCAGTGGTGGGTTCGTAGTATCCTAATAGAACACGAAATCATGGTTTGCGGGTGCCAGACCAAGTAAGACGCGTGGCCGGGTGCAGTAAGTCGCGCATGTGGTTGCATGCAATAAGTCGCGGGCGGACCATGTGCAATGGTTGCGTAAGCCACACGATGAAGACGTGTGCAACGGTAAGACGCCCTGGATGGTGCGCAGTGGTGGGTTCGCAAGACCGTATGAAGAAATGATGATCCGACAAGGAAAACGAGGAAAAGAATAAAAGTAAAGTAAACGATAAATTATAAGTGCAAGTAAAATGACTAATGGTTTTGTATGAAAAGTATGAGAATGGATTGAATTGTATTAGTGTCGGAATTGTTTTTATGTGATAAAGTGTGCAGTGTGCATGACTTAGTTATTTACTATATATATTTAGAAATCATTTGCTAAGTTCAGTGTAATGCTCACCTCTTTGCTGTTTTTATACAGGTATACCGAAACTGAGTTTGAACTATTACCGACCGAGCAGGAGTACGCCGTTGAGTGTAAGTTAGTTAAGAGGGAGTTATAGTCATTTGGTTATAATTCGTTTATTTTGGTTTTGAAATAATTTGATCGTTGTAAGCCCTGAGTTTTGTTTTATTTTGTTATCAGGGCATGCAAAACTAATTAGTGTGTATATAAGTGTTGAAATGTTTGTCTGAACTGTATTGGATTATCAGGTGAAAAATATAAATTTTTGGAAAGTCCGAAAAACAGAGTAAACTTTGCCAAATTTTCCGGAAAATTTTTATAAGGAACTATGTTTGCTAAAATTTTTTTTCAAATCACTAATTTTAAAAAAAAGGAAATAAAAGTTAGGATGTCACAAATTTACTTTTAAGTCTCATTTTAATCAAAGTTAAGTTTGCGAAACCAGGTTTATTCGAGAATCAATTTTGGAAAGTTTAATCAAATTACCCACAATAGTATAGCATCAAACGTCATATTTGCATTATGGTTTATGTCTTGACTGTTGGGCATTGATGTAATGGGAGCAGAAATAATTTGTATTCATAGTTCCTTTTAATAATCTTAACAAGTATCATTGTTACACTTATTAACAAGACTCTAAAATAAACGGTAGAAAATCACTAGGGATGGTTCAAATAGTATAATTTTGTCAACTTGAAAATTTGAAAATGAAATATGAGACTAAAAACACTTATATTTAATTCCCGGTTATCACATCTCAATAAAATAAAGGTGAAAATGAAAGTTGGCAAATTGTCATTACTGTAGTTAAAATAATATACTCATTACACAGCAGGGCCGTATCACCACTCCAATCAGACAGCGTCTGGCAGCTTGAAGTTCGAAAACAATTTTCAATCATAAAGATTTGTCACTGCAATGAAAACAATCCACGACCGCATTGCTTGCAATGACAGCAATTGTAATGCAACCTCAATTTAAACACAGATCCCGATCAAATAAAAGTTACTATTTCTCGGGTCACTCGTTTCGATCTTATTTATAAGATTTTTTTGGAATTTTATTTTTGTCATATTTATAATATCCTATTTTAATTTTCAGTAACATCTTTGTTAAGTTAACGTTTTTTTGAGTTCTAATAATAATTATAAATGTAATTTTGAAAAAGTATATCAAACTTTCACATTTATAATGTCACTAACAAATTTAATATTTTTTTTGGTGTGATGGAAAACCGCAAAAAAATATTGTAAAAAGGACTGTAGAGAGTTGTAAATTTTTGTTGTACTTATAAAACAAATTTAACATCTTGTGATTTAGATACTTTGGATTCACTTGGACAATAAGTTCCGTGTTCGTTGGGGCGATCCACATTTCGTCCCCAGCATATGCACGTGAACTGCAGGTACAACGCGTCGGTGCGATAGAGTTATTGTAGACATGCGGTTGGAGAAAGCATTGACTCGTCATAATAGTTTGATTTAAATTGTATATTTCGTAACACAAGTAATTATTGACATTAAAGTTGTTTGGTAAATAAAAATATTTAAAAGAACTTGTAACTTTTTTTTTTCGAATTTCCTGCGGAATTACCTATATTTCCAATAGTGCTAGAGCTCTTGAAAATAATCCAGAGCAAGCTGCGTGGCTGGCTTTCCCAACGAGATGTTTTTAGTAGAAATCAAACCCAATTAACCCGTGAGACTAATCGAACACGGGACTACTAGCATATGTATCTCATTCCCAATATTTTAGTTGAGACCTTACACCAACTGAATCAAACTCCGTTGGTAGAGCCTGTAACTTTTAAATATGAAACTTGTTCTCAAACTTGCTTTCGAAAATTATTTTTTAGAAAACTACTTTAACTAAATTTTTTGGTAATTTTTATAGAAAAATAAGTTTTTAATAAATTATGTTTTAATTTTGCTTTCTAATTCATTTTACCTAGTTATATTATATACCCTAACTCAAATTAATATCACTTGTCAAATATTTTGTTTCTTTTTCTCAAAAACCCAAAAACATAAAATCTTTTCTTTAACTTTCATTCAACAGCAGCATATGCCACACCAAAACCCTTCCACGACTCATACAAATTAAAATTCTATATTTGATTGTTGTTTCATGGGCATAATGGTATGTAATATTTCTTTCATAGTGTATTCTCAAATTTTTTTCTCCTTTGTGTTGTACCTGATAGAAATAAAAATAGCAGAAAAATACATCAAAAAACCCATCCAAATAATAATATGATTTGAGAAGTGTCAAAGATAATATCGTTCAGAATTTATCCGAGTATTGCGACAATTTTTCGAGATTAAACAAATCCTTATGATAAATAATATTAGGTAATAGAACTAACCGTATATGTTGTAGAATAATATAACCTAGGATAGAAAAATGAAAATATAAAGTTAAAATAATAATAAATGAAAAGCTTAGAAATTATAAATTTTGAATTGTGATTGGTTGATTAATACAAAATACATTAAATTATGTATTTGATAATTGATTGATGTATTAGACAAATTATTACATGCATGTGTCCTTAATTATTATTTTTTACTTTTGTCATTGGTTAGCATGTGGGATGGAGGGAGTAGTTTACAACTCAGATTGAAGATCAATGAAATTACAATGACTGGTCATCTTGGATTATATTCCACTTAAGATTCATACAATATTATTCTCTTTATCCTATTTATAAGATTCTTTTGGAATTTGTATTTTGGTCATATCTATAAGACCTCATTTTAATTTTCAATAACATTTAATTATCTCTATTAAGTCAACCATTTTTAAAGTTTCAATAATAATTATATGAATAGTTTTAAAAAAGTATATCATATTTTCACATTTCCATGCATTAACAAATTTAATCACTTTTTTTTTATAGAAATGAAAAATCTCAAAATAATCTTTTATATATATATGACCCGGAGGGAATAAAAGATCAAGATATGTGTATTCCTGCAGCGTGCCTGTATGAAAAGATAGGAGAGAACGAGATCTATAAACTAACAGTAATTTTATTAGCAACTAGGAAAGTTACATGAAGATCCGCTTCAAGATGCAAACCTAACCTATAAATGCCTATGTAGATGAAGTTAAATACTAAGAACTAATTAAGCATCTAACAAAATCCACTGAATCTCGTGCCATGCTAGCTGATTCTACTCATGTGTGACCCAATTCATAATTCTCATGTCATCACAATGAATTTCTCTCTTAGAACTCTCTCACACACATAATACAATTAATTAGCATTATTTCACTACACAATAATCACAGACTCAATACACAGATAGACAGAGACCCAGGAGGAAAGGCTAGCAACATACTATTTCGAACACTTTTTTAAGACATCCTTTCTCACCGAACCACATCTCACACTTTTTTTTTTCTCTAAAATCATTCTTATAAAATGGAACGAGATGTGATCCACTAAAATAGAATGTCTTAAACCAAGTGCATGACGAAGAAGGAGCGTGTAATAGAGTAATGTTACATGAACATTCAGAATTAACATCTGCATTTAACATTTATTTGTTTCATATAAAAAACAATGAAACAAGTATATATTATATCCATATGTTAATTTTGGATGTTCTAGTAACATTAGTGTTAAAATAATAAATTCATCAGTAAGGACTCTCCCCTGCATAGTTGCCAGGTGGATCATAGAAGCAAATAGTCAAGCTACTCTGCTCTTTCACGCAAGTAGCTTGGGCACACCCCAATGCAACCGATTTTCTCCACACAACCTGCGTGTAAACGCCGCACCTGTGGTTCGGCAGGCACGAGTTGTCAGCATGGTTGTAGAATTCTTTCTGCTTAACCCACTCCTCCACCGCCATGCGTGGAGTCACGGCAGCGCCGCCGCTTGCGTGGAGCTGGTTAGCGCCGTACTTGCCGGCGGTTAAGTTGGCGAACTGGCACCTCAAGTTGTTCCTTTGGTATCGGACGAGCCTGCTGGTGGCGTTCTCCAGCTGCTGACTCCAATTGAGGGGTTGAACGCCAACTTCGGCTCTTGCCTTGTTGTGTGCTTCTAAGAAATCTGTCGCAGCTGATGGTAGCGGTGCTGCCATATCTGCTAGAGCGGTTCGTGGTGGCATTGCACCGTGGGCTGAGATATGGAAGATGGCTATGGTGGCTAGCAAAAACAAATGACAATGAACCATTTTCATTTGACCTTGTTATCTGTTGCACTTGTTTTTTTGTGTGAGCAACTAATTGCAGGTATAAAGTCAGCTGTGTGGCTCTGAGAAGTCTATGCTGTGCCAAGTACCGTTTGATAGTATGTAGACCAAAAATGTTATATTAACGTCTCTATTAATGACATTCAAGTCCAACGCCTATTTTTTTTTTTTCCGTAAAAAACAATGGATTTTTTAGTAAAGATTAACTGAAGGGCCCACCATACCTTAATCAAAATGATAGGTGTTGATTTTGAATGTCAATAATAGATGTTGAAATAACATTATTGTAGATAAATACCATTCCGATAATATAACATACTTTTAAAAAGATTTTAAATTTGTTATTGATAGTGAATATTTTTTGGAAAAAGAATATAAAGCCCCCTAAACTTGTTGCTTTTTGCAAATAATTACCGTGAACTATTTTTTTTCTTAATTATCCCTTAAACTTTAACCATCGATTAAATTAGTCCCTTCATTGAGTCAAGGCTAAGTTACTCAATCTCAATTATTCCTTTTGTTTCAACGTAGGCAACCTCTTCAATGTACTAGATTAAATTTCCAAGGGTATTTCTATTTTATGCACCCGGTGCATACGATAATCAAACTTGGAAAAAATAATTTTTTCTTGGAAACAAATATACTTAATTAACTAAAATATAATTATTTAATTCTTCAATAAAAATTAACTTTTTATGTTCCATTAACCTATGCATTGAGTTAGAAAAACCGAATTTCTAAACCAATTCACCATCCTTATTTTTTAGTGAAAATACTTTTTTAACCTTAGCTCATTTCTACCTTCAACCCCCACCACTTATCACATACCACCAACAACCAGAGCTACCACCCTATCCCACTTCATTCTTTGGTTACTACCGCCTCCACCATATCCACTGCCATCAGCCTAACCAGATCTAGATCTCAACCGAATTGAAGCAGTGGTAGTAATGGTTGAGAATAACAAAGGTATTGAGGAAAGTGAAAATAGAGGTCACATATCTGGCGGTCCATCACGACGATTCTCCTCCTCACATCCAGATCAGTTCGCCATGAATCCATCGTATAGCAACCAAAATTGTAGTCTTCCTCAACTATGCACAGATTCGGAGTTACGATCGAAATGTGAATTCGTGGTGATTCACGACGGTGGATTCAGATCTAGGTTGCTATGTCAGCATTGATTCATATGTGAAAACAATTTATTCCACGGGTTAAGGTGTTTTCAAGGGTTATTATCGCGGAGGAGATGAAAAAGGCGCAATGGCACTAGTCACTATTGTTGTAATGGTGGTTGTCGAGGAAAGTTGTATAAGGTACGCCTTAGTCTCACATTGGCTGGTAAGGAGAACGAAACATGCCTTATATAGAGTGTGGATACCTTACCTCACGTGGACGCGTTTTGGGGCTCACGGAAGGTGAGACCAAGAGCAAAACCGTGAGGGTGAGCGTAACCCAAAGCGGACAATATCCACGTGGCGGTGCGCTGGGCCCCAGTGCCCAGTACCGTACGACTGGCTGGGGTTGGGCTGTTACATTTGTGGTATCAGAGCAATGGTCATTCCTCGGCCGTGAGTGTGGAACTTACACACTCCGATGTGCTACTCTGCTTACGGGTAGTTAGTTGTCATTCTTTGTGCTAAATGTGTTTGATCTTAAGTGAGTATGTTTTCAATGGATAGATGGCAGCTAGGAATGCGGAGATTTTGGCTAGGATCATAGTGGTTCTTGACGGTTTGGCTCAGGCACCTCCGCAACAGGGCATTGCAGATTTTAAGAGGATGGATCCTCCTCGCTTCGAGGGAGGATACAATCCAGAGGGTGCCCAAAGGTGGATTCAGGAACTAGATAAGATTTTCAGGACCATGGGGTGTACGGAGGTTCAGAAAGTCACTTATGCTGCTTTTATGCTCTCGGGAGAGGCCGAGATTTGGTGGCATCACACCCGCCAAATGTTGGGTGAAGGAGCCGATGCGGCGACTTGGGAGATGTTCAAGGGGAGGTTTCTTGATAAGTATTTCCCCGAGGACATGAGGAGGAAGAAAGAGGTGGAATTCATTAAGCTTATGCAAGGCACTATGAGTGTGGGGGAGTATGCTGCGAAGTTCGAGGAGTTGATCAAATTCTCCCCATACTACCAACAACATCCGGACGAGCGCTCTAAGTGCATTAAGTTCGAGAATGGTCTCCGCCCGGAAATCAAAGTAGCTTTTGGGTATCAAGGTATCCGAGAGTTTCCTCTGTTGGTAAACATGTGCAGGACGTATGAAGATGACTTGAGAGCTAAAGAGGCCCATGAGAAGAGTTTGAGGGTGGTCCCTAAAAATGTTGCCTATGGGAAAGACAAGGGTAAGAAGCCTTCCCTCCATGGAGGACCTTATCCTAATCCGAGAGGGAAGTTTGTGAAGCAAGGCCATGGTAATGGTGGTGGTTATATCCCTCCTCTAAAGGGGGCATCGTCGCCTTGTGGGAAGTGCAACAAGGTACATTCGGGTGCTTGTTGGGGTCTGGGTCACATCAGGACTTGCTACTCTTGTGGGAAGCCCGGACACATGTCTTATGAGTGTCCAGACAGGGTGCCTAAGAAAGAGGTCAACAATGTGAGGGCTAGAGGAGCAGATGGTCGACCTACCCGATAGGGAAGAGTGTTCACCATGAGTGGTTAAGAGGTTGAGCAGTCTAAGGAGCTTATCACAGGTATATGTCAGTTAAATAGTAAACCTTGCCATGTTTTGTTTGACTGTGGGGCGACCCATTCTTTTGTTTCCCTTGAGTGTGTTAAAAGATTAGGTTTGTCCCCTATGGAGACACCTTTTAGGTTGTCAGTGTCTACCCCTACTAGTACATCTGTGATTACTTCCCAAGTATGCGCAGGGTGTGTGTTGTATGTCCTAGACCGCACCTTTACTATAGACCTCATATGTTTGCCTTTGACCTAGTTAGATGTTACTTGGTATGGACTGGATGTTTAGGAACCGTGTACTCATAGATTGCCAAGCAAAAACAATTACCTTTAGTGAGTGTACCTCAACTCATAACCCACAAAAAGCCTTAACCAAGAAAAAGAGTCTAGAGCTAGCTAGTTTGAGTGTGTCAAAAGAGTCTGAGTTGAGTCACATCCCTGTTGTCTGTGAGTTCCAGGATGTTTTTCCGGAAGATGTATCGGGTCTACCTCCCATCCGAGAGGTTGAGTTTGGCATCGACCTTGTGCCGGGAACAGGGACGATCTCTATAGCTCCATACCGGATGGCTTCTGTTAAGTTGGTGGAGTTGAAAAAGCAGCTTGAAGAGTTGTTGGAGAAGGGTTTTGTCCGGCCTAGTGTTTCTCCACGGGGAGCTCCTGTGTTATTTGTGAAGAAGAAAGATGGGAGTATGCGGCTTTGTGTGGATTACAGGCAGTTAAATCAAGCTACAGTGAAGAACAAGTATCCTTTGCCTCGGATTGATGATCTCATGGATCAGTTGAGGGGAGCATCTATGTTCTCTAAGATTGATCTCCGTTCGGGTTATCACCAATTCCGTGTGAAAGAGGAAGATGTCCACAAGACTGCTTTTCGGACCCGATACGGGCATTATGAGTTTGTTGTCATTCCGTTTGGGTTGACGAATACTACTACTGTTTTTATGGATTATATGAATCAGATCTTTATGCTCTATCTGGATTCGTTTGTTGTTGTGTTTATCGACGACATTCTAATCTACTCCAAGAGTCCAGAAGAGCATCATGAGCATCTTAGAGTCGTGTTGGAGATTCTAAGAGAGAAGCAGTTGTTTGGGAAGTTGTCCAAGTGTGAGTTTTGGCTTGAGAAAGTGAACTTCTTGGGTCATGTAATCTCAAAGGAGGGTGTAGCCGTGGATCCGGCTAAGGTAGAGGCTGTGTTGCTTTGGGAGCAGCAAAAGAGTGTGACAGAAATCAGGAGTTTCCTTGGTTTGGCAGGTTACTACAGAAGGTTCATCGAAGGGTTCTCTAAGTTAGCCTTACCTTTGACGCAACTGACAAGGAAAGGGGTGTCGTTTGTGTGGACAGAACGGTGTGAACAGAGTTTTCAGGAGTTGAAGGAAAGGTTGACTTCATCTCCAATGTTGATCTTACCCGACCCTTTGTTCACTCTCTAGCAAGTATACAAGATCAGATAGTAATTAGTCAGTTAAGACCAGATATCGTACCCACAGGGACTCAGAATTGTTCAATCTATCTCTACCTAAGGAAAAATCTAGAATAAAATCTATTAAAAGATAAAATTCAGAATTAAATAAATAAATTAAAAATAAGAATTGTATGCTGAAAATAAAATAAAAGAGGAAATAAATGGAAGAACTTGGTTAGGAACTTAGTTTCATTGTATATTCACTTATTTATTATAAATTAATGTTTTCATTCAAATCAAGAACAAATTCAAAAAATAGTAATTCCTAGATTCCTCTTATGAAATTACTGTTTATTATTCAACTTATTAAATCACAATTCCTTAGAAATTTAAACCATTGAATAACCTTAATTAAGAACAGTGAATTATCAAGTTATATAATAATCCAAAAGCATTCCTACAAGTTGAATCATTATACTATTTAATTGCATGACTTATTCTAAATCCTAATTTTCCAATTCAGATTTAGAAAATCCAAAACATAGATTAGCTACCTCTAAGCATAACATTAAAAACACAATTAAACACTTGATTTAAAAACTGAAAAACATTAACTCATAAAAATAAATTACAAATACAAATCCACCATGTTCCTAACACAAAAGGTTTAGTTACACATAATGAAAGAGAAGAAGAAAACAAATAACTATGATATTTATTCCTAAATTACCAAAGATATGTGCTTCAAATCTTCAATCTTCTCCGGATTCCTCCTTCGAATGCTCCCAAAACTGTGTAAAATCTCCTTTTTAAAACTATCTATTGAATACTAATGACTACTCATGGTTGCTAACTCACTATTATTCTCTGTTAAACCTAATATTAATCCTAATATAAAGAGATAAAAGTCTAATCTTATCAAAATCCTTCAAAACTGCTCAGAATTAGGCCCAATTGGGTTTTCACGTGCCTTGCGCGCCTGGGCGTGCCAAGTAATTTCCGACTCCGTTTCTCTCCGTTCTTGTGCCATTTTCAAGGTCTTCTTATGCTGTTCTCAGCTCCAATAATATTTTCTCCAAATAAAGCTCCAAAGCATCTGAAACATACCCAAAACAAATCAAAACGTTCAAAGGATTGTAATAAACTAAAAATTCCTAAAACTAATACAAAGTACATATATTTACAAGAGAAACAAGCCAAAACCATAGCAAAAGGAAGTGAAATTAAGCCTAAAAACATCATATATTAGACCCAATTCACACCCCAAACTTAGCATTTTGCATGTCCCAGGCAAAAGTAAAATAAAAATTCATAAACTCAAGACTACCCTCTAAATCAAAATGTACAACATTTAATCTAAGACTTCGACTCATCAACACAGACACATATTTACACAAGCTATTCACATATCAAAACCAGGTTAAAGACACAAAATCAATCAGAACTCAGAACTAGTGAACACTCTCAACCTCTCAGTGTATATCTCTCATGTGTATCAAGGGTATTAACAATTCACTCAAGTTCATACAATAGTTAAATGTTACCATAAGCTTGACCATAGACCCAAATCTCCACTGAAATTATTAAAAACATGCACAAATCAAAAGGTCTTGAATTTGGTTGTAATGAGGCCATGACTAAAAGTGTCAGGTGGGATAAAAGAAAAAAAAAATGAAACTAAGGGCTAAAATGCAAAACAAATTTTCCTCTAAAAATTATGAATGACCAATGAATACTATGAGGACTCACACTCAAATCACAACTATTTCAAACATCTTCTCTTTCAGTTTTACTCTACTACTTCTTCCAAACAAAATTCTCTTCTCTTATCATTCATCAATTTCCACTTTTTCTCAATTTTTTTTTCTTTTTCTTTTGGAAGAAGAGTAACTCAACAACACTTTCACAATTCTTATACTTTTGAAATGTCCCTCTCTCAATTGCTCATTCAAAATTTCTAAGGTACTCACAAAAATAGACAATCAATGCAGGGTACCAAAGAAAAATCATATTTATATCAGGCTCAAAATGGGCAACTAAGGGAAAACAAATCCAACAAAAATCTCTGAAGGCTACAAACACACCATCCTAAATGCCTTAATCATTTTCATGCATGTAATCAATTATCAATCTCAAAATGGTCACCGGTCAAGTTCTAGAACACAAAACTAAAGAGAACACACTCATGAAAGAAATAGGGGTCTCAAATCAAAATAATCAATAAATCATACCCCATCAAATAGGCTCAAAATCTCACTAAGCTAAAGTCAGTTCACTAATCTCAAGTTCTGAAAAAGTTTGTTAAAATAACCAAATTTCAAAAATATTTACAGCTCAACAAATAAATAACATGAATCATGAGTCTAATCATAAACTAAGTATATACACCTATCATTAGAAAAATAATCCTAAGTCTAGAATAATTACAAAACCTCTACCTAAGACACAAACCAACATCAAAAATGGGAGAAAAATTCAGATCTGAAATTTTTTTATTTTGTCCACTCCCCCAAACTTAAAGGTTGGTTTGTTCTCAAGCAAACTAAACTAAACATACCTAACTACAAAATAAAAAATTACATGGAATAAATTTGGAACACTTATTACTTACATCTGAATAAAAAAAACAGCACTAACAAAAGTGAGAAAACATTCCCCCAAACTTTATATAAGTCATTCGAAACAAGTGCCAAAATAGCACCTCTAATGGGGAAATATCAACTCATATCTGTTACACTAAATATAACTAGATGCAAATAACAAATAATCCAAATAAATATCCAAGCAATAAAACTAAAAAAAATAATCCTAGAAAGCAATTACATATTTTTGTTGCACAATACAAGACTTGGTCTGATTGGGAAAAGGGTATAAAACTGATGAATGAATAAAAATCCCCTAACTTTTGGGCATTTTCGCCCAGTGCACGCCCAGGCGTGCAGGACTGCGCGCCCAGGCGTGCAGGACTGCGCGCCCAGGCGTGACAGACCTGTACACTGGTGCTTTTTTTTTAATTGCAGAAAATAAAATAATTAAAAAAAAAGTAACCTACACTAACTAATTTCCTAAACTAAAATCAACTACTAAATGGAGTTAGGAAACTTACCTTTGTAGCACAGCTTTTTCTATTGATGCAACATGGAGGAAATCCCCCAAATCTTATTTACCTGTGTCACATGAACAACTAAAAATAGTGCTATAAAGCACTTCATTAGTAGTTACTTCTAGGAAATTTCAACTCCTTATTCACTAACTAACTAAAAAAAATTAAAAAAAAAATAAAACCTACACTGCTACCTAATTACAAAGAATCCACCAGGATCCCAAATTCTATGGCTCAATTCCCATGTGATATAGGAATAACAAGTTACTCCCACGTCCCATGGGAATGAGCATGGATGAAGTAAGGAAATTTTAGAAATAAATTCAATCCCACCAGGGTCAAAAGGTATATTCCGTACATCATGCATCATCTCATCAAATTTATCTTTTTCCCCATTCATGAAGGTGTTAATTTCATGAAAAAGGGAAACAAAATTTTTAGGATCTTTATTCATCCCTTTGTACAACAATGACTCATGTTGATGTTTTGGAAAAACATCATGAAAAATCAAGGGTCGAACATAATTGAAAAATTTTGAATCATCCATACATGCAAGAGATTTAACACAATTTTTAAGTTCAGAAATTTCAGCACGCAAGGATGAGTCAAATTTTTCTACTATTATTCTATCCCCATTTGTTTTGTTTTGTTTCACCTCTTCTATCTCATGATGCACTTTAATTTCTTTTTCTTCTTCAAAATTTTCAGATAGATTAGTACTTAAGTCTTCCTTAATGGACAACTCTTGTACTATCTTTTCTATGAAAGATTTCTTATATAATTTTTCAATCTCACTAATAGGGGTATTTGCATCATAAGTAAGAGGATGTGAAGCCAAAACAAAATCAAAGAATTCTAACTCTTCACAAATCATTATTATACATCTCAATTAAGTAACAAAAATAGATTTCAGTCCAAATTACTTCTTAGTGCCAAAACAAATTAAACTAATTCAAGTCCCCGACAACGGCGCCAAAAACTTGTTCACTCTCTAGCAAGTATACTAGATCAGATAGTAATATAGTCGGTTAAGACAAGATATCGTACCCACAGGGACTCAGAATTGTTCAATCTATCTCTACCTAAGGAAAAATCTAGAATAAAATCTATTAAAAGATAAAATTCATAATTAAATAAATAAATTAAAAAGAAGAATTATATGCTGAAAATAACATAAAAGAGGAAATAAATGGAAGAACTTGGTTAGGAACTTAGTTTCATTGTATATTCACTTATTTATTATAAATTAATATTTTTCATTCAAATCAAGAACAAATTCAGAAAATAGTAATTCCTAGATTCCTCTTATGAAATTACTGTTTATTGTTCAACTTATTAAATCATAATTCCTTAGAAATTTAAACCATTGAATAACCTTAATTAAGAACAGTGAATTATCAAGTTATATAATAATCCAAAAGCATTCCTACAAGTTGAGTAATTATACTATTTAATTGCATGACCTACTCTAAATCCTAATTTTCCAATTCAGATTTAGAAAATCCAAAACATAGATTAGCTACCTCTATGCATAACATTACACTACAAGAAAGTCGGCCAATTGCAACGACAAAAGTCGTTGCGAAAAATGAAAAGTCGTTGCAAAAAATATTTTTCGCAACGACAGGGCGTAGCGAAAAAGTATCAACGACAATATAACTATCGCAACGACAAACCTTTGTTGCGATTCACACCGATTTTGCAACGACATCTGTCGTTACAAATACTTTGTCGTTGCCAAAAACGCAATAACAGGGTGACGTGGCTTACCTTTTTGGCAACGATAAATGTCGTTGCCAATGGCTTAGTATCATTGGCAACGATAAATGTCGTTGCCAATGATACTTTATTGCTGACATGGCCATTTAGGTAACGACAAATGTCGTTGCCAATGGCTTAGTATCATTGGCAACAACAATTGTCGTTGCAAAACCCTTTTGATTTTTGAAACGACAAAATTGTCGTTGCAATAGCCTTTATTTATATTTTAAAAAAATAATAATCCTTTTAAGCTGATAAAGCCATTTTGAATTTTAAATTCTGAAGTATCATTATAATAATTAAAAATAATAAATAAATTTTATATTATTAAATTGCAAATAAATAATGAGCTCAAATCTCAACAATCTAATATAGAGATTGTCTTTAGCATTCTATTGAGTCACTATTACATCAGCCCAAAATATTAAAAATAAAAAATCTATTTAGTAACTAATAATCCAAAATAACACTTCAAAGCCCATGACATAAATTTCTAACATAAGCAAAATATCTTCTCATCTCCATACGCATGGCCAATGCCACTTCTTCCAATAACGTTAAACCTGTAACAAGCTAGCAACATAAATAAAGGAGTGGAATTAATTGAATACTTGTGAAGAAAAAAATAAATTGTACAAAATAAATGAAGTTATAATTCTTGGAACATATCATGCCCTCGGAAATGAGCGATTATAGTTACCGAGGGACTAGCCCTGGATAATGTGCAAATAAATTACCGAGGGCTAATCCCTCGATAATTTTCAAATAAGTTACCGAGGGCTCATCCCTCTGTAACATCTCTTTTTTAATTAATATAGCTACATTTCCCCTTCCTCTAATTCCAATATTTGGTATTCTAGTTGAAGCCAAAATCTTGCCATTCAAAAACAAGTTCTCATTACATTAAAGTTCTTATACAAGAAAACATGTAAAAATAATTTAAAGTAATAAAAAAGACAGACAAGACCACAAGGCTACTTTCTTTAGTTAGTCATAACTCATAAAGCATAAGATCAAACATAAAATTGCACTAATGTACTAGTAAAAAAAATGAACAGCCAAAATAGCATGTTTCCTGCTTCTTCGAACCAAAACATAAAATTGCACTAACGCACAAGACCATATACAATCAAACATAAAAATAAAGATATGTTGTACTTGATATAGTTGGTGATATTGAACAGTCTGTTTCCTGCTTTTTCGAACCAAAACTCAAAAATCTGGACCCATGACTCTGCACATAAACAAAAACCGAAATGTTACAAAACTGATAAGTGTGAAAATTTATACAAAGAGTTATTATCAATATGCTTTTGCTGATAAAAAAAATCAAGAGTTACTATTAAGATGTTAGCTTACTGAAATTTACTGAAGTAATCAGGTTTGGAATTTGCAAAATAAGCTTATAGCAATTAGACTATATAAGCTCACAATCGAAGAAGCTTGAACTAATTTGCCGAAGCTCAAAGAAGAAATTTGAGAAGTGAAAATGAGTTTTAGTAAGAAATTGAAGAACGAAGAAAGTAAACCTCATTCAACAAGAAAACATGCAATTATGTATCCAAGAATTCTAGTTATCAAAGTTACTTATCGAAAATCAACCTACCTGTGCAGAACCAAGATCAAAAACATTTCCTGCTAAAATTCCTCTAACTAAATTCTTCAGTTGCTCGCCTTCATCTTCAGTGGCATCATTTAGGCGAACAACATTCTCAAATAGGGAGATGACTTTGGCATTCTCTGTTGGAAACCAACAAGCGGGCTTAGCAATTACTAGAGGGGGGTGAATAGTAATATGGAAGCAACAGTGACTAATTTTCGGTGCAATTAAAAGATAATTGATCAAAAGCTTGTTTTTCTGAAACTGGGCAATTTACTCGAGTGAATTTAAAAACACTCGCGTGTTTTTCAGAAAACCTGAAAAACACTCGCGTGAAAATGAAGAACACTCGAGTGAAATGCTACGAAATACTCGAGTGAATTGAAAAACACTCGAGTGTTTTATGCAGAACAGAAAGGAGCAGTTTCAGAGAAATTTAGAAAAATGATTCAATTTCTTAAAGACTAATCCAGGGCAGATATAAATCAAAGTAGAGGGCAATTAAACTAAGTTAAAACAAGTTGAAAACAAGTTAATTGCAACCAATTGCTACTAGAATTATAAAAGCCCCTTTCTAGAGAACTTAGGGTTTGGTTTTACTTGAAAACTAAGAAAGCTATAAAAGAGAGAGACAACACCAATTTTATCCTGGTTCACACTCAATCTAGAGTGCTAATCCAGTCCCCCTAATCAACTTAGGAGTTTCTACTAGTGGTCAAATTGTTAGAAATTACAAGGATAAATTGAGATTCCTCACTCAATCCTAACCCTTTTCAAGAGTGTACCAAACTCTTGAAATTTCTACCCCAACTTGATTTGGTGATGAAGAGTCCCTTCTTCTTAAGCTCCTTCGAACCTCCAAGAGCCCACCAAGCTAAGAATCCTCTTAGTCTTTGTGCTTGAGAACCTCCCAAGACTTGAGAACTTGGATACCTCACCAAGTACTTGGATACCTCACCAAGATTTTCTAAACAAGCTAAAGTGTTTGAATGTTTGAGAATTTTACAACAAATAATCCTCTTACAATTGAAGCACACTCTCTTAACTCACTAAGACAAATAATAAAGATGAATGCTTGGTTGAGTTTAGAGAGAGAAAATGATTTTAACACTTGAGAGAGAGAGAATCAATGAAAGAGTGTAATCTTGTTTTTTTTTGGATAAAGGCCACTATTCAGAATATAAGTGAGGGGGCAAAAGGGAAGCAAAAACCAAGTTATTCTTCCTTTTTGTCCTCTTCTAACGTTTAAAAAATTTGCTGACAGACCTAAATCACTCGAGTCTTTTTGAAAACACTCGAGTGTTTTTGTCAACTCTGATAGTGTTGCCTTTTTACTTTATCCAACGGCTATATTACTGAAAATTCATAAATCACTCAAGTGAATTGAGAATCACTCGAGTGAATTGCTCAATGTTGGAAAAATTAAGTTTTTCTAACATTGTTTTCAATTCTCTTCTCAAGTCCAATTGGTTTTAATCTCAACCTTTCATGCATGATCATTATTTGACCTTATGTGAGAATAAAAACCTAAACTACCCACTCTCATAAATAAAATAAAATACAATAAGAATAAATGAGAATGAATAATTAAACTAAACACTTGATCTTCTTTATTGTTGGGATTGCATTCTTCAAATTAAGTCCATAATTTAATTACATTGTCATCATCAAAATTAATCCACCTTAATCAGAGATTTGATTTTACAATCTCCCCCTTTTTGATGATGACAAAATAATTAAACCTCTAGCACTTGAGAGCTCCCCCTCAATCTAGGAACCTTTTTAACCTGTACAATCCAGAAAATGTCAAGCACAACGTAATACAATAATAATCATAATCAAGTGCTCATTGGTATCAGAGTAAGAGCATATATCATCAGAGTGTAAACAAGAAAGCGGAAAAAATATGCTCTTTGCTCTTTAATCTCCTTTCTCCCCCTTTTTGTCATGATCAAAAATATAACATTTTGGAAACAAAGTGGAGAATGAAGGATACCAATAAGAAAACCTTCCCTTAAGAGTAAATAAGAATCAAAATATGACTATGAAGCAATATTAAAAAGAATTTTAAAGAACATGAAAAACCATGAAGAAAACATAATTAATGCATAAATATCATAAATCCATCATTCCAACACACCATAAACCAAGAGACATAAGTTTTAAACAAAGTACACCCAACTCCAAAAACAACAAAATACTCAAAAGTTTCAACATAGCTAAAAATAAAGGCATAGACATAAAAAGTAGGGCAAAGGAACATCATGGACTCAAGAGGGTGGTGGCTGCTGATCATCATCACGATGATAGGGCTGGAATCTCCTAAGAGCTGACAGAATCTGACTGAGATCGGAGCGCACATGTCCAAAGTTCGCATCCTCACTAGCAGAATGGGCATCAAGCCTACCATGAAGAGCTGAGTGCTGGATGTCCATGTGAGTCCTCATATCAAACATAGATGCACGCTGCTCTTGAAGTTGATTGTCGATAGCATCCAAGCGCCCATCAATGCGACCAAATCTCCCAGTCATATAGGTCCTAAAGTCCTGAGCCTCATGAGCCAATGAGGCAAACCTCCCATCAAAACCATCCATTCTCTCATCCATATATACCCTGTGCTCTGCAAATTGGGAGTTCCAGGACCCCGGCATATCAAAATTAATCCCGTCAGTAGGATCATCCTGGGGTACTCCACTAATCCCTCCTGCCTGCTGATCAAAAGTGGCCTGCTCCTCCTGTAGCTGCTGAGGGTCAACGCCTAGCTGATCTGCAGCTTGTTGAACATTGCCCTGACCCCTCAGAGCAACTGCCTCATCAAAATATAAACATCGATTACCGAAGTATTCTATGTCCATCTTACCCAAAGAGATGTCAAAAAAGGCATGGATTTTTGCAGGTAGACGAACGACAGACTCTATTTCTGGAATAGGAACCTCAAAATGTTGAAGGAGTCTGCATACATGCATCGGGTAAGGGAGGTTTTGCTTAGGTTTGGAGTCGGAGGCTTGTTTCATTCTAGCAAGGATAATGGAGGCCCAATTCAAAACATTTCCATTTAGAATGGCATCCATAGCTCTAAGCTCAATTTGAATGGGGAGGGAGTAATTTGGAGAAGTTTGGGGCAACAAAATATGGCAAATGAGATAGTGGAGGACTCTATTGTTTGCGGTCATTTGGTTTGCTTTCTTCTCGCCCTTGAGATATACACGATCGGGGCGGAGCAAGTTTCGAAAAATAGGGTCAACATCTCCTTTAGATGTACCTTCGCCCGATCGTGATAGCCCAAAGACTTGGAATAAAGCCTTAGGGGTAACCTCAAAACGTTTTCCTAACACGGAGGTCTCATATGAGTTTCCATTTTGCCTAAAGTTTGCATAAAATTGCCTAACTAACCTAATGTAGATAGGTCCATTAAAGGATAGGAAACCTATGAGTTTTTGAGTTTTAAGGGCATTGACAAATGGAAAACCTCTACTAATGAGATATGCTTCACTTACCCATGTTTGTGTAGCATAATCGTTGGAAGCAAACTTTCTTTCCCTCTCAATGCAATTTGCCCTTTGATAGAAATCATCCTCCTCCTCTTCAATTGGTTGAGGCTCCTCCATTCTAGGCTTTTTCCCTTTTCTTCTATTGTCCGAAGATGAAGCCATTTGCACTTACAAGTGAAAGACTAGAAGAAATTTTGAGAAATTGGGGTTTTGGGGAGTTAGGGTTTTGGAAAGGGAATGATGAATTTGATGGTTAAAAATGTGGATTTGATGTGAAATAAGGATGAGAATGACTTTAGAAGATGAAATCTTGTTGAAATATGAAAGAAATAATGATTTTGGGTGAAATATGTGATGAAAGGGGTGAGAGAACTGAGAAAACGCGAGTGAAGAGAGAGAGAGAGATTCGAGCAAATCTGGGAAAAACACAGCAGCATCAGACTAAATCTGATGAATTCACTCGAGTGAATTTAAAAACACTCGCGTGTTTTTCATAAAACCTGAAAAACACTCGCGTGAATTTGAATTCACTCGCGTGAATTTGAATTCACTCGCGTGTTGGCCGAAAGTTGGATTTTCAGAAAACTGCGATTCACTCGAGTGAAATGGGATTCACTCGAGTGTTGGCCCAAAAGACTCGAGTCTTTTATAAAAGACTCGCGTGTTTTGCATCAGACCTGCTCAAAAACTTTTCCAATTAAAACTGATTTAATTTTGAATTAAAATCACTCGAGTGATTTACGAAACACTCGAGTGTTTTTATCAGATATGCAGAAAAACTCAGTTTTAAAACACAAAAGCACAAAATCAAACACATTTAATGAAACCAATAGATAGGAGACATGATCACACACAATTAAAGACACAAATTTATAACATCTTCAAGGTAATTACAAACAAGTATCACCACACACTAAAGTTAGACACACTTGGTGATTTTCAAATGGCACAAATCAATTAGTTTATACTTGACTCCTCTAAAATACCAAGTTCCCTTCTTATATGATAGAAGGTATCCCTTGGCAAAGGTTTTGTAAAAATGTCCGCTAATTGATTTGTGGTACTTACAAATTCAATTGTGCAATCACCCTTTTGAACATGATCCCTTAGGAAATGATGTCTAATTTCAATGTGTTTAGTCCTTGAGTGATATACCAGATTCTTAGTTAGATTAATGGCACTCGTGTTATCGCATTTTAATGGAACACTTTCTAATTTTAAACCAAAATTCGATAATTGTTGTTTCAACCACAAGAGTTGAGCACAACAACTACCGGCGGCGATATATTCCGCTTCGGCGGTGGAAAGAGCAACACAAGCTTGCTTTTTAAAAAACCATGACACTAATGAACTTCCCAATAAATGGCAAGTACCACTAGTGCTTTTGCGATCAAGCTTGCATCCCACAAAGTCGGAATCCGAATAGCCAACTAAACTAAGACTAGCATCCCTAGGATACCATAATCCGGTGTTAATTGTCCCTTTAAGATATTTAAAGATATGTTTAACTGCGGATAGGTGTGATTCTTTAGGATTTGCTTGAAAACGGGCACACATGCATACACTAAACATAATATCCGGTCTAGATGCGGTAAGATATAGAAGACTACCTATCATGCCTCTATATTTACTTACATCAACCGGTTTACCTATGTCATCCTTGTCTAGGTAGCATGTTGTGCTCATGGGAGTGTATGCTTCTTTGCATTTGTCCATTCCGAATTTTCCAAGGAGCTCCTTGCAATATTTTCCTTGATGCACAAAAATCCCCTCCTTGACTTGCTTGATTTGAAGTCCTAGGAAGAACTTGAGCTCCCCCATCATGGACATTTCAAATTCCTTTTTCATCAAATTTGAGAACTTTCTACACAAGGACACGTTAGTGGCACCAAAGATAATATCATCTACATATATTTGGACTAACAAAATGTCCTCTTTGGTTTTATAGATGAATAGTGTATTATCAACCTTTCCCCTTTGAAAGCCATTTTCTAATAGAAAGGTACTTAATCGATCATACCAAGCTCTAGGAGCTTGTTTTAATCCATAAAGTGCCTTTTTTAACTTGTAAACATGGTTTGGAAACTCATGACTTTCAAAACCGGGTGGTTGCTTAACATACACTTCTTCATTTATGAAACCATTCAAGAAAGCACTCTTGACATCCATTTGATAAAGAGTAAAATTCATGATTGATGCAAAGGCAAGCAAGATTCGGATTGCCTCAAGACGTGCAACCGGAGCAAAGGTCTCATCATAATCAACACCTTCCTCTTGGTTGTACCCTTGGGCAACAAGTCTCGCTTTGTTTCTTATAATCAAACCGGATTCATCAAGTTTATTTCTATAAATCCATTTTAAACCAATTATGGTATGATCATCGGGTATAGGCACTAATTCCCAAACATCATTTCTAATAAATTGATTTAGTTCTTCTTGCATGGCCATAACCCAATGTTCATCCATAATTGCTTCCTTAATTGAATTTGGTTCGATTTGAGAAACAAAGGAAACAAAATGACAAATGTTTTGAATTGACCTACGAGTTAATACTCCCTTTGAAAGATCTCCTATGACATTGTCAATAGAGTGAACTTTCAATAGTCATCTTTGACTTCTCCTTCATCCTTTAATTTTTTCATCTCTTTGTCAACATTTGAAATCTCAAGTCCATCATCACTACCTTCACATAAAACACTATCTTCTTTCGAAGACTCATTAAAAACAACATGAATTGATTCTTCAATAGTCATAGTTCGTTTATTATAAACTCTAAAAGCTTTACTATGAGAAGAGTAACCCAAAAATATTCCCTCATCTGATTTAGAATCAAATTTTCCAAGTTGATCTTTTCCATTGTTTAAAATGTACACTTTGCATCCAAAAACATGAAAATGGGATATATTGGGTTTTCTACCTTTATAAAGCTCATAGGGGGTTTTCTTTATCATGGGCCTAATTAAAATTCTATTCATTACATAACAAGCCGTATTAACGCCATCGGCCCAAAAGTATTGACGTACTTGAGAATCATTTAACATGGTTCTAGCAAGTTCCTCTAGCACCCTATTTTTCCTCTCAACAACTCCATTTTGTTGTGGAGTTCTAGGTGCTGAATATTGGTGCTCAATTCCATGCTTATCACAAAATCTATCAAATTTATAGTTTTCAAATTCACCTCCATGGTCGGTTCGAATTATAATCACTTTTTGGTTTACTTGGTTTTGTGCAAGCTTAATATGGCGTTTAAAAGACTTGTAGGCCTCACTCTTAGCACTTAAAAATAATGTTCATGTAAATATTGAAAAATCATCAACAATCACCAAGGCATAGTAGTTGCCACCAAAGCTTTTTACTTGAGAAGGTCCAAACAAGTCCATATGAAGCATTTCCAATGGTCTTGTTGTGGACACATCATTTTTGGAACCAAAATGATTTTTAGTTTGTTTGCACTTCTTGCAATGAGTGCAATCACCTTTAATTTGAAAATTGAGCTTTGGTAAACCAACTACTAAGTCTTTGGATTGAAGTTTCTTAAGTTGATTTACATTAATGTGAGCGGTCCTATGATGCCATAACCAAGTATCACTTTCTTTGCTAATTAAACATTTTGAAACTAAAGAAGTGATATTATTCAATTCAACCATGTAAGTGTTATTAGACCTTTTTCCAACAAATTTGATAGATTCATCTTTGTCACGTTTTATGAGACAATGAGTAGAGGTAAATAATACATGGTTACCAATATCACATAATTGACTAATGCTCAAAAGATTATGTTCTAATCCTTGAACATAAAGTACATTATCAATAACCAAGTTGGAAGAATTACCAATTTTACCTATACCAAGTATTTTGCCTTTGTTGTTGTCTCCATATGTGACATATCCTTTTTCTTTAGGAGTAAGCTCAATGAAGTGTCGCTTATCTCCCGTCATGTGCCTAGAACATCCACTATCAAGTATCCAAAGTTGCTTTTCGGTTCTAAGGCACACCTACAAGACATAATCACTTGCTCATTTTGGGTACCCAAATTATGTTGGGTCCCTTTTTGTTAGTCTTGGATGATTCTTCCTTCTTAATCCAAACATAAGTACCATTTTGAATTCCAAAAGATTTGATATGACACTTATTGTTTGTATGTCCAAATTTTCCACAATAAAAGCAAGTTGGTTTCTTTGTGAAATCAATTTTTGAGAATGAACCAACCACTTTATTTTTCTTTTTCTTGTGGACATATCCTAGACCGGTTTTGTTTGAGTTGTGTCTAAGAGAACCAATTAACCGATCTAGGTTTTTATCACTTTTGTTAAAAGTGTTGAGTTTGATTTTCAAATCATTAACTTCATTTTCAAGCACACAACACTTTTCACAATGAGTGATGGTATATGATTGATTTGCATTCTCACAATCATGACTAGAGTTAGCAAGTTCCAAGGATGCATTTTGGAGTTTCAAATCATTAATAGATTTTTCTAATTCATTGATTTCCTTTTGATACTCCAAAAGCTTATTTCCTTTTTCTTTGTTAACTTTAGCAAGTCTTTCAAATTGAGTTAACATTTCATTATACTCATTTAGCAAATCATCATAAGAAATAGTATGAGAGGAGGTGTAAGAATAGTTAGATGATACCTGATCCTCACTCTCATTGTCATTTCTTTCACTACTTGAGGAGGCTTCATTGTCATTCTTGGCCATGAGGCATAGCTTGGCTTCCTATCATCCGAACTACTTGAGGATGACTTGGAATCCTTTTCCGGTTCATCCCAAACAATGTAAGCTCTTTTCCCCTTGTCATCTTGAGTCTTCCTCTCATTCTTTCTCAAGTAGGTGGGACATTCCAGTTTTATGTGTCCTATCCCACCACACTCATGACATTTTACACTTTCGCTTGAGCTCTTGTTTCTTTGCTTGTTATCCTTGGATCTTTTGTCTTGAGGTTTCTTGTCCTTAGAGAATGATGAACTACCCTTTTTGCCTTTGAGGAATTTGTTGAACCTCTTGGCAAATAAACCAATCTCTTCCTCATTTAGAGCATGATCGGAGCTTTCACTTGAAGATTCATCTTCATCCTCTTTTGACATTTTAGTTGAGGCTTTTAGAGAGATGCTCTTCTTTTTCTTGTCCGAATCTTCATTTAAGTGAAGTCTTGATAGTTCCATCTCATGTTCTTGGAGCTTTCCAAACAAGGTGGTCAAGTCCATAGATTTTACGTCCTTAGCTTCCTTGATGGCGGTCGCCTTAGGTTGCCATCTCCTATCAAGACATCTCAAGACTTTGTTAGTAGTTTCACCATCTCTAAATTCCTTTCCTAAGCCAATCAATTGGTTAACGATATGTGTGAACCTTGTTTGCATATCATTGATAGACTCATTTGGGAACATATGAAAGAGCTCATATTCATGAGTTAAAGCATTTAATCTTGAGTCTCTAACTTCACTAGTTCCCTCATGAGTGATTTGCAAGGTATCCCACATTTCTTTAGCCGATTGACATTGTGAAATCCTATGAAATTCAATTTTGGACAAAGCGGAGAAGATGATATTTTTAGCTTTTAAATCATATGAAACTTTCTTTTTATCATCTTCATTCCAACTTGTCCTAGGAATAACAATGGCTTCACCATTAATCACTCTTCTAGGAATATAAGGACCTTTTTCAATTGCATCCCAAATATCGGTGTCTATTGCTTCTACAAACACTCTCATCCTAACCTTCCAATAAGAATAATCTTCACCATTGAAGAATGGAGGTCAGTTAAGAGACATAGACCCTTCTTGTTGATTGCTAGAGCCCATTTGTTTCCAAAAGGATCTTTTTCGAAAAAGCTTTTACGCTAGATCTTTCGACCGAGCTCTGATACCACTTGTTGGAAACCAACAAGCGGGCTTAGCAATTACTAGAGGGGGGGTGAATAGTAATATGGAAGCAACAGTGACTAATTTTCGGTGCAATTAAAAGATAATTGATCAAAAGCTTATTTTTCTGAAACTGGGCAATTTACTCGAGTGAATTTAAAAACACTCGCGTGTTTTTCAGAAAACCTGAAAAACACTCGCGTGAAAATGAAGAACACTCGAGTGAAATGCTATGAAATACTCGAGTGAATTGAAAAACACTCGAGTGTTTTATGCAGAACAGAAAGGAGCAGTTTCAGAGAAATTTAGCAAAATGATTCAATTTCTTAAAGACTAATCCAGGGCAGATATAAATCAAAGTAGAGGGCAATTAAACTAAGTTAAAACAAGTTGAAAACAAGTTAATTCAACCAATTGCTACTAGAATTATAAAAGCCCCTTTCTTGAGAACTTAGGGTTTGGTTTTACTTGAAAACTAAGAAAGCTATAAAAGAGAAAGACAACACCAATTTTATCCTGGTTCACACTCAATCTAGAGTGCTAATCCAGTCCCCCTAATCAACTTAGGAGTTTCTACTAGTGATCAAATTGTTAGAAATTACAAGAATAAATTGAGATTCCTCACTCAATCCTAACCCTTTTCAAGAGTGTACCAAACTCTTGAAATTTCTACCCCAACTTGATTTGGTGATGAAGAGTCCCTTCTTCTTAAGCTCCTTCAAACCTCCAAGAGCCCACCAAGCTAAGAATCCTCTTAGTCTTTGTGCTTGAGAACCTCCCAAGACTTGAGAACTTGGATACCTCACCAAGATTTTCTAAACAAGCTAAAGTGTTTGAGTGTTTGAGAATTTTACAACAAATAATTCTCTTACAATTGAAGCACACTCTCTTAACTCACTAAGACAAATAATAAAGATGAATGCTTGGTTGAGTTTAGAGAGAGAAAATGATTTTAACACTTGAGAGAGAGAGAATCAATGAAAGAGTGTAATCTTGTTTTTTTTGGATAAAGGCCACTATTCAGAATTTAAGTGAGGGGGCAAAAGGGAAGCAAAAACCAAGTTATTCTTCCTTTTTGTCCTCTTCTAACGTTTAAAAAATTTGCTGACAGACCTAAATCACTCGAGTCTTTTTGAAAACACTCGAGTGTTTTTGTCAACTCTGATAGCGTTGCCTTTTTACTTTATCCAACGGCTATAATACTGAAAATTCATAAATCACTCGAGTGAATTGAGAATCACTCGAGTGAATTGCTCAATGTTGGAAAAATTAAGTTTTTCTAACATTGTTTTCAATTCTCTTCTCAAGTCCAATTGGTTTTAATCTCAACCTTTCATGCATGATCATTATTTGACCTTATGTGAGAATAAAAACCTAAACTACCCACTCTCATAAATAAAATAAAATACAATAAGAATAAATGAGAATGAATAATTAAACTAAACACTTGATCTTATTTATTGTTGGGCTTGCATTCTTCAAATTAAGTCCATAATTTAATTGCATTGTCATCATCAAAATTAATCCACCTTAATCAGAGATTTGATTTTACATTCTCTTCATCCTATTGCATTTTATCAGAGAAGATTTACAATTCTTGAGCAAAATATCACAAGATAGTTCATTGATAATCATGAT